>CM066032.1:1555020574-1557498142 GCA_033557465.1 Ichthyophis bannanicus
TTGGTCAAAAGGTCTCAAGAGAACTCAAGAAATGCAGAACATGCCTCATTCCTCCCCGCAAAGAGCTTATTGTTCTAATGAGACACTCCATTGCTACAGTTTCAGTGCCCATAGATATTTTCTCAGGGAAAGCAGACATTACAAGAAAGCGTAAGAGCCAAAGTGGCATGGTATTACTAGGAGAGTGAGCAGGGCAAAAATATTAGCTTTGCTTTCATTGCCTTTGGCCCCCTGTCCTCATATTGGGGCATTTTCAAAAGGCTTGCTTTCCAAAAAAATGTGATGCTGGGTAAGTGATTTTCACCTGCCTTAAATGTACGTTTATTCACTGAATCGTGCACATTCTATCCAAGTAGCCCCATCCTAGAATTTTAAAGGCGCACTAACGGACCCAAAATGCTCTGCCAAATGCACATCACGGGTGTTATCATGCAGCTAGGTTTCAGACTAATTCGCAGTACCCTCAACGGTAGGCCAGTGGTCTTAAGCTGACCTCATCTTTCCTTTGTTTTGGTTCCCATGTTGAAGCTGCAGGCACATTTGTCATCTGGAAGCACCCTTATATCGAAACAAAAATGGAGATTGTCTCTTAGCCCCTGAAGCAGTCAAATTTTGTCCTGGTCAATTTGGATAAAAGAGTTCATTAAAGTACCAGATGAACACCTGCCTATAAACAGGGCCCAGTCCATAATCGTTCAAGACTTAAGACTTATGACCCATTTTGCTGTCAAACTCTACGGTTTCGCTTTCAATGCCTAGCTTTACCTCTCTGAAAAGGGAAGAACAAGGCTCTGATGAGGATTGAACTCATGACTCCTGGTTTACAAAACCAGTGCTCTGACCACTGAGCTACAGAGCCAAATTGCTTTTCTGTTGTCTGTATGCTGCAGCAGGTGTGGTAGTAGCAGCAGCAGCAGCAACTGCAATGGGAGCAGAGGCTGGATCGTCTAGCAGTATGTATAAGGGTGTGAGAGGTCATGGGTTCAACTCACCGAAGAGCCCTTTCTCTAACTGGAAAGCAGGGACATGGGCTGGTACTAGTCAAGCTTTTGCTTCCTTCAAAAAAATGAAGAAACCCCAGGCTAATGTAGAAGGACGAGAGCTGAGACTGCCCCTTGAAGAATGTTTTCGGTGAGGGAGAAAACATCTTGCATGGGACATGGGCACGGCGCAGGCCTTGCAGAGGTGGACTTAATAGCACTGTGGTCAGTACAGCCAGGGAGGGATTAGAGGGGGAGAGCAGACCAAGCAGGAGCTGCAAATCTTTTGACATGAGGAGAAAGGGTGATTTTGTTCCCTGCGGCAAGCAAATTGCGAGCTCTCTTTCTCTTTTGGCAAGGCAACGATGGGCAAAAGAGTAGACATAGCAGATTTTGAGAAGCTTTCACATTTTCTCCTGAGAAGGAGGACAGTAGGAAAGGTGCAGAGCAGATTTATGCAGCTTTCAAAGATTCTCCTGAGAAGAAGAATTAGAACAGGAAGGTGGCAGTTTCTCTCATGGCTTTAGAAAAGCCAGTCCAGGAAAGGCAGAAGCAGATCCTGTTGAGATTTGAACTCATGACCACTGGTTTACAAAAGCAAGGCTCTGACCACTGAGCTACAGAGCACACCAAGAAAGGGTATTACATGCATCTCCTGTGGTGCCAATAGAGCGGTACTTGCACTCTTTTGCCCTGAATGCTTTCCCCAAGGCATCAAATCACTGGGCACCCTTTCTCCCCGGTGCTTCGTCAGATCTTGTTTGCTTGCCTAACCCCTAGAATAGATGTCCACTTTCTATTTTATCCTTCAGCAAGATAGGGCCTTTCTTCTCCTTGGTCAAAAGGTCTCAAGAGAACTCAAGAAATGCAGAACATGCCTCATTCCTCCCCGCAAAGAGCTTATTGTTCTAATGAGACACTCCATTGCTACAGTTTCAGTGCCCATAGATATTTTCTCAGGGAAAGCAGACATTACAAGAAAGCGTAAGAGCCAAAGTGGCATGGTATTACTAGGAGAGTGAGCAGGGCAAAAATATTAGCTTTGCTTTCATTGCCTTTGGCCCCCTGTCCTCATATTGGGGCATTTTCAAAAGGCTTGCTTTCCAAAAAAATGTGATGCTGGGTAAGTGATTTTCACCTGCCTTAAATGTACGTTTATTCACTGAATCGTGCACATTCTATCCAAGTAGCCCCATCCTAGAATTTTAAAGGCGCACTAACGGACCCAAAATGCTCTGCCAAATGCACATCCCGGGTGTTATCATGCAGCTAGGTTTCAGACTAATTCGCAGTACCCTCAACGGTAGGCCAGTGGTCTTAAGCTGACCTCATCTTTCCTTTGTTTTGGTTCCCATGTTGAAGCTGCAGGCACATTTGTCATCTGGAAGCACCCTTATATCGAAACAAAAATGGAGATTGTCTCTTAGCCCCTGAAGCAGTCAAATTTTGTCCTGGTCAATTTGGATAAAAGAGTTCATTAAAGTACCAGATGAACACCTGCCTATAAACAGGGCCCAGTCCATAATCGTTCAAGACTTAAGACTTATGACCCATTTTGCTGTCAAACTCTACGGTTTCGCTTTCAATGCCTAGCTTTACCTCTCTGAAAAGGGAAGAACAAGGCTCTGATGAGGATTGAACTCATGACTCCTGGTTTACGAAACCAGTGCTCTGACCACTGAGCTACAGAGCCAAATTGCTTTTCTGTTGTCTGTATGCTGCAGCAGGTGTGGTAGTAGCAGCAGCAGCAGCAACTGCAATGGGAGCAGAGGCTGGATCGTCTAGCAGTATGTATAAGGGTGTGAGAGGTCATGGGTTCAACTCACCGAAGAGCCCTTTCTCTAACTGGAAAGCAGGGACATGGGCTGGTACTAGTCAAGCTTTTGCTTCCTTCAAAAAAATGAAGAAACCCCAGGCTACTGTAGAAGGACGAGAGCTGAGACTGCCCCTTGAAGAATGTTTTCGGTGAGGGAGAAAACATCTTGCATGGGACATGGGCACGGCGCAGGCCTTGCAGAGGTGGACTTAATAGCACTGTGGTCAGTACAGCCAGGGAGGGATTAGAGGGGGAGAGCAGACCAAGCAGGAGCTGCAAATCTTTTGACATGAGGAGAAAGGGTGATTTTGTTCCCTGCGGCAAGCAAATTGCGAGCTCTCTTTCTCTTTTGGCAAGGCAACGATGGGCAAAAGAGTAGACATAGCAGATTTTGAGAAGCTTTCACATTTTCTCCTGAGAAGGAGGACAGTAGGAAAGGTGCAGAGCAGATTTATGCAGCTTTCAAAGATTCTCCTGAGAAGAAGAATTAGAACAGGAAGGTGGCAGTTTCTCTCATGGCTTTAGAAAAGCCAGTCCAGGAAAGGCAGAAGCAGATCCTGTTGAGATTTGAACTCATGACCACTGGTTTACAAAAAGCAAGGCTCTGACCACTGAGCTACAGAGCACACCAAGAAAGGGTATTACATGCATCTCCTGTGGTGCCAATAGAGCGGTACTTGCACTCTTTTGCCCTGAATGCTTTCCCCAAGCCATCAAATCACTGGGCACCCTTTCTCCCCGGTGCTTCGTCAGATCTTGTTTGCTTGCCTAACCCCTAGAATAGATGTCCACTTTCTATTTTATCCTTCAGCAAGATAGGGCCTTTCTTCTCCTTGGTCAAAAGGTCTCAAGAGAACTCAAGAAATGCAGAACATGCCTCATTCCTCCCCGCAAAGAGCTTATTGTTCTAATGAGACACTCCATTGCTACAGTTTCAGTGCCCATAGATATTTTCTCAGGGAAAGCAGACATTACAAGAAAGCGTAAGAGCCAAAGTGGCATGGTATTACTAGGAGAGTGAGCAGGGCAAAAATATTAGCTTTGCTTTCATTGCCTTTGGCCCCCTGTCCTCATATTGGGGCATTTTCAAAAGGCTTGCTTTCCAAAAAAATGTGATGCTGGGTAAGTGATTTTCACCTGCCTTAAATGTACGTTTATTCACTGAATCGTGCACATTCTATCCAAGTAGCCCCATCCTAGAATTTTAAAGGCGCACTAACGGACCCAAAATGCTCTGCCAAATGCACATCACGGGTGTTATCATGCAGCTAGGTTTCAGACTAATTCGCAGTACCCTCAACGGTAGGCCAGTGGTCTTAAGCTGACCTCATCTTTCCTTTGTTTTGGTTCCCATGTTGAAGCTGCAGGCACATTTGTCATCTGGAAGCACCCTTATATCGAAACAAAAATGGAGATTGTCTCTTAGCCCCTGAAGCAGTCAAATTTTGTCCTGGTCAATTTGGATAAAAGAGTTCATTAAAGTACCAGATGAACACCTGCCTATAAACAGGGCCCAGTCCATAATCGTTCAAGACTTAAGACTTATGACCCATTTTGCTGTCAAACTCTACGGTTTCGCTTTCAATGCCTAGCTTTACCTCTCTGAAAAGGGAAGAACAAGGCTCTGATGAGGATTGAACTCATGACTCCTGGTTTACGAAACCAGTGCTCTGACCACTGAGCTACAGAGCCAAATTGCTTTTCTGTTGTCTGTATGCTGCAGCAGGTGTGGTAGTAGCAGCAGCAGCAGCAACTGCAATGGGAGCAGAGGCTGGATCGTCTAGCAGTATGTATAAGGGTGTGAGAGGTCATGGGTTCAACTCACCGAAGAGCCCTTTCTCTAACTGGAAAGCAGGGACATGGGCTGGTACTAGTCAAGCTTTTGCTTCCTTCAAAAAAATGAAGAAACCCCAGGCTACTGTAGAAGGACGAGAGCTGAGACTGCCCCTTGAAGAATGTTTTCGGTGAGGGAGAAAACATCTTGCATGGGACATGGGCACGGCGCAGGCCTTGCAGAGGTGGACTTAATAGCACTGTGGTCAGTACAGCCAGGGAGGGATTAGAGGGGGAGAGCAGACCAAGCAGGAGCTGCAAATCTTTTGACATGAGGAGAAAGGGTGATTTTGTTCCCTGCGGCAAGCAAATTGCGAGCTCTCTTTCTCTTTTGGCAAGGCAACGATGGGCAAAAGAGTAGACATAGCAGATTTTGAGAAGCTTTCACATTTTCTCCTGAGAAGGAGGACAGTAGGAAAGGTGCAGAGCAGATTTATGCAGCTTTCAAAGATTCTCCTGAGAAGAAGAATTAGAACAGGAAGGTGGCAGTTTCTCTCATGGCTTTAGAAAAGCCAGTCCAGGAAAGGCAGAAGCAGATCCTGTTGAGATTTGAACTCATGACCACTGGTTTACAAAAGCAAGGCTCTGACCACTGAGCTACAGAGCACACCAAGAAAGGGTATTACATGCATCTCCTGTGGTGCCAATAGAGCGGTACTTGCACTCTTTTGCCCTGAATGCTTTCCCCAAGGCATCAAATCACTGGGCACCCTTTCTCCCCGGTGCTTCGTCAGATCTTGTTTGCTTGCCTAACCCCTAGAATAGATGTCCACTTTCTATTTTATCCTTCAGCAAGATAGGGCCTTTCTTCTCCTTGGTCAAAAGGTCTCAAGAGAACTCAAGAAATGCAGAACATGCCTCATTCCTCCCCGCAAAGAGCTTATTGTTCTAATGAGACACTCCATTGCTACAGTTTCAGTGCCCATAGATATTTTCTCAGGGAAAGCAGACATTACAAGAAAGCGTAAGAGCCAAAGTGGCATGGTATTACTAGGAGAGTGAGCAGGGCAAAAATATTAGCTTTGCTTTCATTGCCTTTGGCCCCCTGTCCTCATATTGGGGCATTTTCAAAAGGCTTGCTTTCCAAAAAAATGTGATGCTGGGTAAGTGATTTTCACCTGCCTTAAATGTACGTTTATTCACTGAATCGTGCACATTCTATCCAAGTAGCCCCATCCTAGAATTTTAAAGGCGCACTAACGGACCCAAAATGCTCTGCCAAATGCACATCCCAGGTGTTATCATGCAGCTAGGTTTCAGACTAATTCGCAGTACCCTCAACGGTAGGCCAGTGGTCTTAAGCTGACCTCATCTTTCCTTTGTTTTGGTTCCCATGTTGAAGCTGCAGGCACATTTGTCATCTGGAAGCACCCTTATATCGAAACAAAAATGGAGATTGTCTCTTAGCCCCTGAAGCAGTCAAATTTTGTCCTGGTCAATTTGGATAAAAGAGTTCATTAAAGTACCAGATGAACACCTGCCTATAAACAGGGCCCAGTCCATAATCGTTCAAGACTTAAGACTTATGACCCATTTTGCTGTCAAACTCTACGGTTTCGCTTTCAATGCCTAGCTTTACCTCTCTGAAAAGGGAAGAACAAGGCTCTGATGAGGATTGAACTCATGACTCCTGGTTTACAAAACCAGTGCTCTGACCACTGAGCTACAGAGCCAAATTGCTTTTCTGTTGTCTGTATGCTGCAGCAGGTGTGGTAGTAGCAGCAGCAGCAGCAACTGCAATGGGAGCAGAGGCTGGATCGTCTAGCAGTATGTATAAGGGTGTGAGAGGTCATGGGTTCAACTCACCGAAGAGCCCTTTCTCTAACTGGAAAGCAGGGACATGGGCTGGTACTAGTCAAGCTTTTGCTTCCTTCAAAAAAATGAAGAAACCCCAGGCTACTGTAGAAGGACGAGAGCTGAGACTGCCCCTTGAAGAATGTTTTCGGTGAGGGAGAAAACATCTTGCATGGGACATGGGCACGGCGCAGGCCTTGCAGAGGTGGACTTAATAGCACTGTGGTCAGTACAGCCAGGGAGGGATTAGAGGGGGAGAGCAGACCAAGCAGGAGCTGCAAATCTTTTGACATGAGGAGAAAGGGTGATTTTGTTCCCTGCGGCAAGCAAATTGCGAGCTCTCTTTCTCTTTTGGCAAGGCAACGATGGGCAAAAGAGTAGACATAGCAGATTTTGAGAAGCTTTCACATTTTCTCCTGAGAAGGAGGACAGTAGGAAAGGTGCAGAGCAGATTTATGCAGCTTTCAAAGATTCTCCTGAGAAGAAGAATTAGAACAGGAAGGTGGCAGTTTCTCTCATGGCTTTAGAAAAGCCAGTCCAGGAAAGGCAGAAGCAGATCCTGTTGAGATTTGAACTCATGACCACTGGTTTACAAAAGCAAGGCTCTGACCACTGAGCTACAGAGCACACCAAGAAAGGGTATTACATGCATCTCCTGTGGTGCCAATAGAGCGGTACTTGCACTCTTTTGCCCTGAATGCTTTCCCCAAGGCATCAAATCACTGGGCACCCTTTCTCCCCGGTGCTTCGTCAGATCTTGTTTGCTTGCCTAACCCCTAGAATAGATGTCCACTTTCTATTTTATCCTTCAGCAAGATAGGGCCTTTCTTCTCCTTGGTCAAAAGGTCTCAAGAGAACTCAAGAAATGCAGAACATGCCTCATTCCTCCCCGCAAAGAGCTTATTGTTCTAATGAGACACTCCATTGCTACAGTTTCAGTGCCCATAGATATTTTCTCAGGGAAAGCAGACATTACAAGAAAGCGTAAGAGCCAAAGTGGCATGGTATTACTAGGAGAGTGAGCAGGGCAAAAATATTAGCTTTGCTTTCATTGCCTTTGGCCCCCTGTCCTCATATTGGGGCATTTTCAAAAGGCTTGCTTTCCAAAAAAATGTGATGCTGGGTAAGTGATTTTCACCTGCCTTAAATGTACGTTTATTCACTGAATCGTGCACATTCTATCCAAGTAGCCCCATCCTAGAATTTTAAAGGCGCACTAACGGACCCAAAATGCTCTGCCAAATGCACATCCCAGGTGTTATCATGCAGCTAGGTTTCAGACTAATTCGCAGTACCCTCAACGGTAGGCCAGTGGTCTTAAGCTGACCTCATCTTTCCTTTGTTTTGGTTCCCATGTTGAAGCTGCAGGCACATTTGTCATCTGGAAGCACCCTTATATCGAAACAAAAATGGAGATTGTCTCTTAGCCCCTGAAGCAGTCAAATTTTGTCCTGGTCAATTTGGATAAAAGAGTTCATTAAAGTACCAGATGAACACCTGCCTATAAACAGGGCCCAGTCCATAATCGTTCAAGACTTAAGACTTATGACCCATTTTGCTGTCAAACTCTACGGTTTCGCTTTCAATGCCTAGCTTTACCTCTCTGAAAAGGGAAGAACAAGGCTCTGATGAGGATTGAACTCATGACTCCTGGTTTACAAAACCAGTGCTCTGACCACTGAGCTACAGAGCCAAATTGCTTTTCTGTTGTCTGTATGCTGCAGCAGGTGTGGTAGTAGCAGCAGCAGCAGCAACTGCAATGGGAGCAGAGGCTGGATCGTCTAGCAGTATGTATAAGGGTGTGAGAGGTCATGGGTTCAACTCACCGAAGAGCCCTTTCTCTAACTGGAAAGCAGGGACATGGGCTGGTACTAGTCAAGCTTTTGCTTCCTTCAAAAAAATGAAGAAACCCCAGGCTACTGTAGAAGGACGAGAGCTGAGACTGCCCCTTGAAGAATGTTTTCGGTGAGGGAGAAAACATCTTGCATGGGACATGGGCACGGCGCAGGCCTTGCAGAGGTGGACTTAATAGCACTGTGGTCAGTACAGCCAGGGAGGGATTAGAGGGGGAGAGCAGACCAAGCAGGAGCTGCAAATCTTTTGACATGAGGAGAAAGGGTGATTTTGTTCCCTGCGGCAAGCAAATTGCGAGCTCTCTTTCTCTTTTGGCAAGGCAACGATGGGCAAAAGAGTAGACATAGCAGATTTTGAGAAGCTTTCACATTTTCTCCTGAGAAGGAGGACAGTAGGAAAGGTGCAGAGCAGATTTATGCAGCTTTCAAAGATTCTCCTGAGAAGAAGAATTAGAACAGGAAGGTGGCAGTTTCTCTCATGGCTTTAGAAAAGCCAGTCCAGGAAAGGCAGAAGCAGATCCTGTTGAGATTTGAACTCATGACCACTGGTTTACAAAAGCAAGGCTCTGACCACTGAGCTACAGAGCACACCAAGAAAAGTCCTACATGCATCTCCTGTGGTGCCAATAGAGCGGTACTTGCACTCTTTTGCCCTGAATGCTTTCCCCAAGGCATCAAATCACTGGGCACCCTTTCTCCCCGGTGCTTCGTCAGATCTTGTTTGCTTGCCTAACCCCTAGAATAGATGTCCACTTTCTATTTTATCCTTCAGCAAGATAGGGCCTTTCTTCTCCTTGGTCAAAAGGTCTCAAGAGAACTCAAGAAATGCAGAACATGCCTCATTCCTCCCCGCAAAGAGCTTATTGTTCTAATGAGACACTCCATTGCTACAGTTTCAGTGCCCATAGATATTTTCTCAGGGAAAGCAGACATTACAAGAAAGCGTAAGAGCCAAAGTGGCATGGTATTACTAGGAGAGTGAGCAGGGCAAAAATATTAGCTTTGCTTTCATTGCCTTTGGCCCCCTGTCCTCATATTGGGGCATTTTCAAAAGGCTTGCTTTCCAAAAAAATGTGATGCTGGGTAAGTGATTTTCACCTGCCTTAAATGTACGTTTATTCACTGAATCGTGCACATTCTATCCAAGTAGCCCCATCCTAGAATTTTAAAGGCGCACTAACGGACCCAAAATGCTCTGCCAAATGCACATCCCAGGTGTTATCATGCAGCTAGGTTTCAGACTAATTCGCAGTACCCTCAACGGTAGGCCAGTGGTCTTAAGCTGACCTCATCTTTCCTTTGTTTTGGTTCCCATGTTGAAGCTGCAGGCACATTTGTCATCTGGAAGCACCCTTATATCGAAACAAAAATGGAGATTGTCTCTTAGCCCCTGAAGCAGTCAAATTTTGTCCTGGTCAATTTGGATAAAAGAGTTCATTAAAGTACCAGATGAACACCTGCCTATAAACAGGGCCCAGTCCATAATCGTTCAAGACTTAAGACTTATGACCCATTTTGCTGTCAAACTCTACGGTTTCGCTTTCAATGCCTAGCTTTACCTCTCTGAAAAGGGAAGAACAAGGCTCTGATGAGGATTGAACTCATGACTCCTGGTTTACAAAACCAGTGCTCTGACCACTGAGCTACAGAGCCAAATTGCTTTTCTGTTGTCTGTATGCTGCAGCAGGTGTGGTAGTAGCAGCAGCAGCAGCAACTGCAATGGGAGCAGAGGCTGGATCGTCTAGCAGTATGTATAAGGGTGTGAGAGGTCATGGGTTCAACTCACCGAAGAGCCCTTTCTCTAACTGGAAAGCAGGGACATGGGCTGGTACTAGTCAAGCTTTTGCTTCCTTCAAAAAAATGAAGAAACCCCAGGCTACTGTAGAAGGACGAGAGCTGAGACTGCCCCTTGAAGAATGTTTTCGGTGAGGGAGAAAACATCTTGCATGGGACATGGGCACGGCGCAGGCCTTGCAGAGGTGGACTTAATAGCACTGTGGTCAGTACAGCCAGGGAGGGATTAGAGGGGGAGAGCAGACCAAGCAGGAGCTGCAAATCTTTTGACATGAGGAGAAAGGGTGATTTTGTTCCCTGCGGCAAGCAAATTGCGAGCTCTCTTTCTCTTTTGGCAAGGCAACGATGGGCAAAAGAGTAGACATAGCAGATTTTGAGAAGCTTTCACATTTTCTCCTGAGAAGGAGGACAGTAGGAAAGGTGCAGAGCAGATTTATGCAGCTTTCAAAGATTCTCCTGAGAAGAAGAATTAGAACAGGAAGGTGGCAGTTTCTCTCATGGCTTTAGAAAAGCCAGTCCAGGAAAGGCAGAAGCAGATCCTGTTGAGATTTGAACTCATGACCACTGGTTTACAAAAGCAAGGCTCTGACCACTGAGCTACAGAGCACACCAAGAAAGGGTATTACATGCATCTCCTGTGGTGCCAATAGAGCGGTACTTGCACTCTTTTGCCCTGAATGCTTTCCCCAAGGCATCAAATCACTGGGCACCCTTTCTCCCCGGTGCTTCGTCAGATCTTGTTTGCTTGCCTAACCCCTAGAATAGATGTCCACTTTCTATTTTATCCTTCAGCAAGATAGGGCCTTTCTTCTCCTTGGTCAAAAGGTCTCAAGAGAACTCAAGAAATGCAGAACATGCCTCATTCCTCCCCGCAAAGAGCTTATTGTTCTAATGAGACACTCCATTGCTACAGTTTCAGTGCCCATAGATATTTTCTCAGGGAAAGCAGACATTACAAGAAAGCGTAAGAGCCAAAGTGGCATGGTATTACTAGGAGAGTGAGCAGGGCAAAAATATTAGCTTTGCTTTCATTGCCTTTGGCCCCCTGTCCTCATATTGGGGCATTTTCAAAAGGCTTGCTTTCCAAAAAAATGTGATGCTGGGTAAGTGATTTTCACCTGCCTTAAATGTACGTTTATTCACTGAATCGTGCACATTCTATCCAAGTAGCCCCATCCTAGAATTTTAAAGGCGCACTAACGGACCCAAAATGCTCTGCCAAATGCACATCCCAGGTGTTATCATGCAGCTAGGTTTCAGACTAATTCGCAGTACCCTCAACGGTAGGCCAGTGGTCTTAAGCTGACCTCATCTTTCCTTTGTTTTGGTTCCCATGTTGAAGCTGCAGGCACATTTGTCATCTGGAAGCACCCTTATATCGAAACAAAAATGGAGATTGTCTCTTAGCCCCTGAAGCAGTCAAATTTTGTCCTGGTCAATTTGGATAAAAGAGTTCATTAAAGTACCAGATGAACACCTGCCTATAAACAGGGCCCAGTCCATAATCGTTCAAGACTTAAGACTTATGACCCATTTTGCTGTCAAACTCTACGGTTTCGCTTTCAATGCCTAGCTTTACCTCTCTGAAAAGGGAAGAACAAGGCTCTGATGAGGATTGAACTCATGACTCCTGGTTTACGAAACCAGTGCTCTGACCACTGAGCTACAGAGCCAAATTGCTTTTCTGTTGTCTGTATGCTGCAGCAGGTGTGGTAGTAGCAGCAGCAGCAGCAACTGCAATGGGAGCAGAGGCTGGATCGTCTAGCAGTATGTATAAGGGTGTGAGAGGTCATGGGTTCAACTCACCGAAGAGCCCTTTCTCTAACTGGAAAGCAGGGACATGGGCTGGTACTAGTCAAGCTTTTGCTTCCTTCAAAAAAATGAAGAAACCCCAGGCTAATGTAGAAGGACGAGAGCTGAGACTGCCCCTTGAAGAATGTTTTCGGTGAGGGAGAAAACATCTTGCATGGGACATGGGCACGGCGCAGGCCTTGCAGAGGTGGACTTAATAGCACTGTGGTCAGTACAGCCAGGGAGGGATTAGAGGGGGAGAGCAGACCAAGCAGGAGCTGCAAATCTTTTGACATGAGGAGAAAGGGTGATTTTGTTCCCTGCGGCAAGCAAATTGCGAGCTCTCTTTCTCTTTTGGCAAGGCAACGATGGGCAAAAGAGTAGACATAGCAGATTTTGAGAAGCTTTCACATTTTCTCCTGAGAAGGAGGACAGTAGGAAAGGTGCAGAGCAGATTTATGCAGCTTTCAAAGATTCTCCTGAGAAGAAGAATTAGAACAGGAAGGTGGCAGTTTCTCTCATGGCTTTAGAAAAGCCAGTCCAGGAAAGGCAGAAGCAGATCCTGTTGAGATTTGAACTCATGACCACTGGTTTACAAAAGCAAGGCTCTGACCACTGAGCTACAGAGCACACCAAGAAAGGGTATTACATGCATCTCCTGTGGTGCCAATAGAGCGGTACTTGCACTCTTTTGCCCTGAATGCTTTCCCCAAGGCATCAAATCACTGGGCACCCTTTCTCCCCGGTGCTTCGTCAGATCTTGTTTGCTTGCCTAACCCCTAGAATAGATGTCCACTTTCTATTTTATCCTTCAGCAAGATAGGGCCTTTCTTCTCCTTGGTCAAAAGGTCTCAAGAGAACTCAAGAAATGCAGAACATGCCTCATTCCTCCCCGCAAAGAGCTTATTGTTCTAATGAGACACTCCATTGCTACAGTTTCAGTGCCCATAGATATTTTCTCAGGGAAAGCAGACATTACAAGAAAGCGTAAGAGCCAAAGTGGCATGGTATTACTAGGAGAGTGAGCAGGGCAAAAATATTAGCTTTGCTTTCATTGCCTTTGGCCCCCTGTCCTCATATTGGGGCATTTTCAAAAGGCTTGCTTTCCAAAAAAATGTGATGCTGGGTAAGTGATTTTCACCTGCCTTAAATGTACGTTTATTCACTGAATCGTGCACATTCTATCCAAGTAGCCCCATCCTAGAATTTTAAAGGCGCACTAACGGACCCAAAATGCTCTGCCAAATGCACATCCCAGGTGTTATCATGCAGCTAGGTTTCAGACTAATTCGCAGTACCCTCAACGGTAGGCCAGTGGTCTTAAGCTGACCTCATCTTTCCTTTGTTTTGGTTCCCATGTTGAAGCTGCAGGCACATTTGTCATCTGGAAGCACCCTTATATCGAAACAAAAATGGAGATTGTCTCTTAGCCCCTGAAGCAGTCAAATTTTGTCCTGGTCAATTTGGATAAAAGAGTTCATTAAAGTACCAGATGAACACCTGCTTATAAACAGGGCCCAGTCCATAATCGTTCAAGACTTAAGACTTATGACCCATTTTGCTGTCAAACTCTACGGTTTCGCTTTCAATGCCTAGCTTTACCTCTCTGAAAAGGGAAGAACAAGGCTCTGATGAGGATTGAACTCATGACTCCTGGTTTACAAAACCAGTGCTCTGACCACTGAGCTACAGAGCCAAATTGCTTTTCTGTTGTCTGTATGCTGCAGCAGGTGTGGTAGTAGCAGCAGCAGCAGCAACTGCAATGGGAGCAGAGGCTGGATCGTCTAGCAGTATGTATAAGGGTGTGAGAGGTCATGGGTTCAACTCACCGAAGAGCCCTTTCTCTAACTGGAAAGCAGGGACATGGGCTGGTACTAGTCAAGCTTT
This sequence comes from Ichthyophis bannanicus, assembly GCA_033557465.1. Classification (NCBI taxonomy): domain Eukaryota; kingdom Metazoa; phylum Chordata; class Amphibia; order Gymnophiona; family Ichthyophiidae; genus Ichthyophis; species Ichthyophis bannanicus. The sequence goes on from CM066032.1 coordinate 1,555,034,323, forward strand.
TGCTTCCTTCAAAAAAATGAAGAAACCCCAGGCTAATGTAGAAGGACGAGAGCTGAGACTGCCCCTTGAAGAATGTTTTCGGTGAGGGAGAAAACATCTTGCATGGGACATGGGCACGGCGCAGGCCTTGCAGAGGTGGACTTAATAGCACTGTGGTCAGTACAGCCAGGGAGGGATTAGAGGGGGAGAGCAGACCAAGCAGGAGCTGCAAATCTTTTGACATGAGGAGAAAGGGTGATTTTGTTCCCTGCGGCAAGCAAATTGCGAGCTCTCTTTCTCTTTTGGCAAGGCAACGATGGGCAAAAGAGTAGACATAGCAGATTTTGAGAAGCTTTCACATTTTCTCCTGAGAAGGAGGACAGTAGGAAAGGTGCAGAGCAGATTTATGCAGCTTTCAAAGATTCTCCTGAGAAGAAGAATTAGAACAGGAAGGTGGCAGTTTCTCTCATGGCTTTAGAAAAGCCAGTCCAGGAAAGGCAGAAGCAGATCCTGTTGAGATTTGAACTCATGACCACTGGTTTACAAAAGCAAGGCTCTGACCACTGAGCTACAGAGCACACCAAGAAAGGGTATTACATGCATCTCCTGTGGTGCCAATAGAGCGGTACTTGCACTCTTTTGCCCTGAATGCTTTCCCCAAGGCATCAAATCACTGGGCACCCTTTCTCCCCGGTGCTTCGTCAGATCTTGTTTGCTTGCCTAACCCCTAGAATAGATGTCCACTTTCTATTTTATCCTTCAGCAAGATAGGGCCTTTCTTCTCCTTGGTCAAAAGGTCTCAAGAGAACTCAAGAAATGCAGAACATTTATTTATTTATTTATTTATTTATTTATTTATTAACAATTCTTATATACCGCACTATTAGACATCAGCGCGGTTTACATTGAACAGAAAACATCCGACAGTTTACACATGTCTGGTCGTTACATTTAACAGGAAGTATAACTTGGCAAAATAGGGGAAACTAAATACAATGCAGGGTTATCTGATGAAGGACATCCTGGTTAACTATATACAACAGTGATACAATAGTATATGGAATAACTTGTTATTTACATTGTGAAGTTGGTCTGTTGCGGGGTCTATCTGTTTGACCACTTCTGCTATTCACCTGGGGGTTATGTTCGGAGTTGTCATTGAGATATTTAACGAAAAGGAAATGCTTTAAAGCCTTTCTGAACTGACTTAGATTAGGTATTGCTCTGATTTGAGCTGGTAAGGTGTTCCATAGAGATGGGGCGCAGAATTGGAAGGCTCTGTTGGCTGTTGATCCAGTGCATCTTGTGGTGTCATTTGGGATAACTAGTGTGTTTAATTCTGCTGTTCTTCGTGGCCTGTTTGGTTCAAGTGGTTGTATGAGGTTTGAGAGAGAGGAAGAGGTGAGCCCCTTAGCCGCTTTGAATGTTAGCAGTAAGGTCTTGCCTCATTCCTCCCCGCAAAGAGCTTATTGTTCTAATGAGACACTCCATTGCTACAGTTTCAGTGCCCATAGATATTTTCTCAGGGAAAGCAGACATTACAAGAAAGCGTAAGAGCCAAAGTGGCATGGTATTACTAGGAGAGTGAGCAGGGCAAAAATATTAGCTTTGCTTTCATTGCCTTTGGCCCCCTGTCCTCATATTGGGGCATTTTTAAAAGGCTGGCTTTCCAAAAAAATGTGATGCTGGGTAAGTGATTTTCACCTGCCTTAAATGTACGTTTATTCACTGAATCGTGCACATTCTATCCAAGTAGCCCCATCCTAGAATTTTAAAGGCGCATTAACGGACCCAAAATGCTCTGCCAAATGCACATCACGGGTGTTATCATGCAGCTAGGTTTCAGACTAATTCGCAGTACCCTCAACGGTAGGCCAGTGGTCTTAAGCTGACCTCATCTTTCCTTTGTTTTGGTTCCCATGTTGAAGCTGCAGGCACATTTGTCATCTGGAAGCACCCTTATATCGAAACAAAAATGGAGATTGTCTCTTAGCCCCTGAAGCAGTCAAATTTTGTCCTGGTCAATTTGGATAAAAGAGTTCATTAAAGTACCAGATGAACACCTGCTTATAAACAGGGCCCAGTCCATAATCGTTCAAGAGTTAAGACTTATGACCCATTTTGCTGTCAAACTCTACGGTTTCGCTTTCAATGCCTAGCTTTACCTCTCTGAAAAGGGAAGAACAAGGCTCTGATGAGGATTGAACTCATGACTCCTGGTTTACAAAACCAGTGCTCTGACCACTGAGCTACAGAGCGAAATTGCTTTTCTGTTGTCTGTATGCTGCAGCAGGTGTGGTAGTAGCAGCAGCAGCAGCAACTGCAATGGGAACAGAGGCTGGATCGTCTAGCAGTATGTATAAGGGTGTGAGAGGTCATGGGTTCAACTCACCGAAGAGCCCTTTCTCTAACTGGAAAGCAGGGACATGGGCTGGTACTAGTCAAGCTTTTGCTTCCTTCAAAAAAATGAAGAAACCCCAGGCTAATGTAGAAGGACGAGAGCTGAGACTGCCCCTTGAAGAATGTTTTCGGTGAGGGAGAAAACATCTTGCATGGGACATGGGCACGGCGCAGGCCTTGCAGAGGTGGACTTAATAGCACTGTGGTCAGTACAGCCAGGGAGGGATTAGAGGGGGAGAGCAGACCAAGCAGGAGCTGCAAATCTTTTGACATGAGGAGAAAGGGTGATTTTGTTCCCTGCGGCAAGCAAATTGCGAGCTCTCTTTCTCTTTTGGCAAGGCAACGATGGGCAAAAGAGTAGACATAGCAGATTTTGAGAAGCTTTCACATTTTCTCCTGAGAAGGAGGACAGTAGGAAAGGTGCAGAGCAGATTTATGCAGCTTTCAAAGATTCTCCTGAGAAGAAGAATTAGAACAGGAAGGTGGCAGTTTCTCTCATGGCTTTAGAAAAGCCAGTCCAGGAAAGGCAGAAGCAGATCCTGTTGAGATTTGAACTCATGACCACTGGTTTACAAAAGCAAGGCTCTGACCACTGAGCTACAGAGCACACCAAGAAAGGGTGTTACATGCATCTCCTGTGGTGCCAATAGAGCGGTACTTGCACTCTTTTGCCCTGAATGCTTTCCCCAAGGCATCAAATCACTGGGCACCCTTTCTCCCCGGTGCTTCGTCAGATCTTGTTTGCTTGCCTAACCCCTAGAATAGATGTCCACTTTCTATTTTATCCTTCAGCAAGATAGGGCCTTTCTTCTCCTTGGTCAAAAGGTCTCAAGAGAACTCAAGAAATGCAGAACATGCCTCATTCCTCCCCGCAAAGAGCTTATTGTTCTAATGAGACACTCCATTGCTACAGTTTCAGTGCCCATAGATATTTTCTCAGGGAAAGCAGACATTACAAGAAAGCGTAAGAGCCAAAGTGGCATGGTATTACTAGGAGAGTGAGCAGGGCAAAAATATTAGCTTTGCTTTCATTGCCTTTGGCCCCCTGTCCTCATATTGGGGCATTTTCAAAAGGCTTGCTTTCCAAAAAAATGTGATGCTGGGTAAGTGATTTTCACCTGCCTTAAATGTACGTTTATTCACTGAATCGTGCACATTCTATCCAAGTAGCCCCATCCTAGAATTTTAAAGGCGCACTAACGGACCCAAAATGCTCTGCCAAATGCACATCAAAGGTGTTATCATGCAGCTAGGTTTCAGACTAATTCGCAGTACCCTCAACGGTAGGCCAGTGGTCTTAAGCTGACCTCATCTTTCCTTTGTTTTGGTTCCCATGTTGAAGCTGCAGGCACATTTGTCATCTGGAAGCACCCTTATATCGAAACAAAAATGGAGATTGTCTCTTAGCCCCTGAAGCAGTCAAATTTTGTCCTGGTCAATTTGGATAAAAGAGTTCATTAAAGTACCAGATGAACACCTGCCTATAAACAGGGCCCAGTCCATAATCGTTCAAGACTTAAGACTTATGACCCATTTTGCTGTCAAACTCTACGGTTTCGCTTTCAATGCCTAGCTTTACCTCTCTGAAAAGGGAAGAACAAGGCTCTGATGAGGATTGAACTCATGACTCCTGGTTTACAAAACCAGTGCTCTGACCACTGAGCTACAGAGCCAAATTGCTTTTCTGTTGTCTGTATGCTGCAGCAGGTGTGGTAGTAGCAGCAGCAGCAGCAACTGCAATGGGAGCAGAGGCTGGATCGTCTAGCAGTATGTATAAGGGTGTGAGAGGTCATGGGTTCAACTCACCGAAGAGCCCTTTCTCTAACTGGAAAGCAGGGACATGGGCTGGTACTAGTCAAGCTTTTGCTTCCTTCAAAAAAATGAAGAAACCCCAGGCTAATGTAGAAGGACGAGAGCTGAGACTGCCCCTTGAAGAATGTTTTCGGTGAGGGAGAAAACATCTTGCATGGGACATGGGCACGGCGCAGGCCTTGCAGAGGTGGACTTAATAGCACTGTGGTCAGTACAGCCAGGGAGGGATTAGAGGGGGAGAGCAGACCAAGCAGGAGCTGCAAATCTTTTGACATGAGGAGAAAGGGTGATTTTGTTCCCTGCGGCAAGCAAATTGCGAGCTCTCTTTCTCTTTTGGCAAGGCAACGATGGGCAAAAGAGTAGACATAGCAGATTTTGAGAAGCTTTCACATTTTCTCCTGAGAAGGAGGACAGTAGGAAAGGTGCAGAGCAGATTTATGCAGCTTTCAAAGATTCTCCTGAGAAGAAGAATTAGAACAGGAAGGTGGCAGTTTCTCTCATGGCTTTAGAAAAGCCAGTCCAGGAAAGGCAGAAGCAGATCCTGTTGAGATTTGAACTCATGACCACTGGTTTACAAAAGCAAGGCTCTGACCACTGAGCTACAGAGCACACCAAGAAAGGGTATTACATGCATCTCCTGTGGTGCCAATAGAGCGGTACTTGCACTCTTTTGCCCTGAATGCTTTCCCCAAGGCATCAAATCACTGGGCACCCTTTCTCCCCGGTGCTTCGTCAGATCTTGTTTGCTTGCCTAACCCCTAGAATAGATGTCCACTTTCTATTTTATCCTTCAGCAAGATAGGGCCTTTCTTCTCCTTGGTCAAAAGGTCTCAAGAGAACTCAAGAAATGCAGAACATGCCTCATTCCTCCCCGCAAAGAGCTTATTGTTCTAATGAGACACTCCATTGCTACAGTTTCAGTGCCCATAGATAGTTTCTCAGGGAAAGCAGACATTACAAGAAAGCGTAAGAGCCAAAGTGGCATGGTATTACTAGGAGAGTGAGCAGGGCAAAAATATTAGCTTTGCTTTCATTGCCTTTGGCCCCCTGTCCTCATATTGGGGCATTTTCAAAAGGCTTGCTTTCCAAAAAAATGTGATGCTGGGTAAGTGATTTTCACCTGCCTTAAATGTACGTTTATTCACTGAATCGTGCACATTCTATCCAAGTAGCCCCATCCTAGAATTTTAAAGGCGCACTAACGGACCCAAAATGCTCTGCCAAATGCACATCACGGGTGTTATCATGCAGCTAGGTTTCAGACTAATTCGCAGTACCCTCAACGGTAGGCCAGTGGTCTTAAGCTGACCTCATCTTTCCTTTGTTTTGGTTCCCATGTTGAAGCTGCAGGCACATTTGTCATCTGGAAGCACCCTTATATCGAAACAAAAATGGAGATTGTCTCTTAGCCCCTGAAGAAGTCAAATTTTGTCCTGGTCAATTTGGATAAAAGAGTTCATTAAAGTACCAGATGAACACCTGCCTATAAACAGGGCCCAGTCCATAATCGTTCAAGACTTAAGACTTATGACCCATTTTGCTGTCAAACTCTAAGGTTTCGCTTTCAATGCCTAGCTTTACCTGTCTGAAAAGGGGAGAACAAGGCTCTGATGAAGATTGAACTCACGACTCCTGGTTTAGGAAACCAGTGCTCTGACCACTGAGCTACAGAGCCAAATTGCTTTTCTGTTGTCTGTATGCTGCAGCAGGTGTGGTAGTAGCAGCAGAGGCAGCAACTGCAATGGGAGCAGAGGCTGGATTGTCTAGCAGTATGTATAAGGGTGTGAGAGGTCATGGGTTCAACTCACCGAAGAGCCCTTTCTCTAACTGGAAAGCAGGGACATGGGCTGGTACTAGTCAAGCTTTTGCTTCCTTCAAAAAAATGAAGAAACCCCAGGCTACTGTAGAAGGACGAGAGCTGAGACTGCCCCTTGCAGAATGTTTTCGGTGATGGAGAAAACATCTTGCATGGGACATGGGCACGGCGCAGGCCTTGCAGAGGTGGACTTAATAGCGCTGTGGTCAGTACAGCCAGGGAGGGATTAGAGGGGGAGAGCAGACCAAGCAGGAGCTGCAAATCTTTTGACATGAGGAGAAAGGGTGATTTTGTTCCCTGCGGCAAGCAAATTGCGAGCTCTCTTTCTCTTTTGGCAAGGCAACGATGGGCAAAAGAGTAGACATAGCAGATTTTGAGAAGCTTTCACATTTTCTCCTGAGAAGGAGGACAGTAGGAAAGGTGCAGAGCAGATTTATGCAGCTTTCAAAGATTCTCCTGAGAAGAAGAATTAGAACAGGAAGGTGGCAGTTTCTCTCATGGCTTTAGAAAAGCCAGTCCAGGAAAGGCAGAAGCAGATCCTGTTGAGATTTGAACTCATGACCACTGGTTTACAAAAGCAAGGCTCTGACCACTGAGCTACAGAGCACACCAAGAAAGGGTATTACATGCATCTCCTGTGGTGCCAATAGAGCGGTACTTGCACTCTTTTTTTCCTGAATGCTTTCCCCAAGGCATCAAATCACTGGGCACCCTTTCTCCCCGGTGCTTCGTCAGATCTTGTTTGCTTGCCTAACCCCTAGAATAGATGTCCACTTTCTATTTTATCCTTCAGCAAGATAGGGCCTTTCTTCTCCTTGGTCAAAAGGTCTCAAGAGAACTCAAGAAATGCAGAACATGCCTCATTCCTTCCCGCAAAGAGCTTATTGTTCTAATGAGACACTCCATTGCTACAGTTTCAGTGCCCATAGATATTTTCTCAGGGAAAGCAGACATTACAAGAAAGCGTAAGAGCCAAAGTGGCATGGTATTACTAGGAGAGTGAGCAGGGCAAAAATATTAGCTTTGCTTTCATTGCCTTTGGCCCCCTGCCCTCATATTGGGGCATTTTCAAAAGGCTTGCTTTCCAAAAAAATGTGATGCTGGGTAAGTGATTTTCACCTGCCTTAAATGTACGTTTATTCACTGAATCGTGCACATTCTATCGAAGTAGCCCCATCCTAGAATTTTAAAGGCACACTAACGGACCCAAAATGCTCTGCCAAATGCACATCCCGGGTGTTATCATGCAGCTAGGTTTCAGACTAATTCGCAGTACCCTCAACGGTAGGCCAGTGGTCTTAAGCTGACCTCATCTTTCCTTTGTTTTGGTTCCCATGTTGAAGCTGCAGGCACATTTGTCATCTGGAAGCACCCTTATATCGAAACAAAAATGGAGATTGTCTCTTAGCCCCTGAAGAAGTCAAATTTTGTCCTGGTCAATTTGGATAAAAGAGTTCATTAAAGTACCAGATGAACACCTGCCTATAAACAGGTACCAGTCCATAATCGTTCAAGACTTAAGACTTATGACCCATTTTGCTGTCAAACTCTACGGTTTCGCTTTCAATGCATAGCTTTACCTCTCTGAAAAGGGAAGAACAAGGCTCTGATGAGGATTGAACTCATGACTCCTGGTTTACTAAACCAGTGCTCTGACTACTGAGCTACACAGACAAATTGCTTCTCTGTTGTCTGTATGCTGCAACAGGTGTAGTAGTAGCAGCAGCAGCAGCAACTGCAATGGGAGCAGAGGCTGGATCGTCTAGCAGTATGTATAAGGGTGTGAGAGGTCATGGGTTCAACTCACCGAAGAGCCCTTTCTCTAACTGGAAAGCAGGGACATGGGCTGGTACTAGTCAAGCTTTTGCTTCCTTCAAAAAAATGAAGAAACCCCAGGCTACTGTAGAAGGACGAGAGCTGAGACTGCCCCTTGAAGAATGTTTTCGGTGAGGGAGAAAACATCTTACATGGGACATGGGCACGGCGCAGGCCTTGCAGAGGTGGACTTAATAGCACTGTGGTCAGTACAGCCAGGGAGGGATTAGAGGGGGAGAGCAGACCAAGCTGGAGCTGCAAATCTTTTGACATGAGGAGAAAGGGTGATTTTGTTCCCTGCGGCAAGCAAATTGCGAGCTCTCTTTCTCTTTTGGCAAGGCAACGATGGGCAAAAGAGTAGACATAGCAGATTTTGAGAAGCTTTCAGATTTTCTCCTGAGAAGGAGGACAGTATGAAAGGTGCAGAGCAGATTTATGCAGCTTTCAAAGATTCTCCTGAGAAGAAGAATTAGAACAGGAAGGTGGCAGTTTCTCTCATGGCTTTAGAAAAGCCAGTCCAGGAAAGGCAGCAGCAGATCCTGTTTTGATTTGAACTCATGACCACTGGTTTACAAAAGCAAGGCTCTGACCACTGAGCTACAGAGCACACCAAGAAAGGTTATTACATGCATCTCCTGTGGTGCTAATAGAGCGGTACTTGCACTCTTTTGCCCTGAATGCTTTCCCCAAGGCATCAAATCACTGGGCACCCTTTCTCCCCGGTGCTTCGTCAGATCTTGTTTGCTTGCCTAACCCCTAGAATAGATGTCCACTTTCTATTTTATCCTTCAGCAAGATAGGGCCTTTCTTCTCCTTGGTCAAAAGGTCTCAAGAGAACTCAAGAAATGCAGAACATGCCTCATTCCTCCCCGCAAAGAGCTTATTGTTCTAATGAGACACTCCATTGCTACAGTTTCAGTGCCCATAGATATTTTCTCAGGGAAAGCAGACATTACAAGAAAGCGTAAGAGCCAAAGTGGCATGGTATTACTAGGAGAGTGAGCAGGGCAAAAATATTAGCTTTGCTTTCATTGCCTTTGGCCCCCTGCCCTCATATTGGGGCATTTTCAAAAGGCTTGCTTTCCAAAAAAATGTGATGCTGGGTAAGTGATTTTCACCTGCCTTAAATGTACGTTTATTCACTGAATCGTGCACATTCTATCCAAGTAGCCCCATCCTAGAATTTTAAAGGCGCACTAACGGACCCAAAATGCTCTGCCAAATGCACATCCCGGGTGTTATCATGCAGCTAGGTTTCAGACTAATTCGCAGTACCCTCTACGGTAGGCCAGTGGTCTTAAGCTGACCTCATCTTGTGGCAGGTGCAGGCCTGTGACCCACAGTGTCCGAACATAAGCAGGCCAGCATGGCTAGCTTGACCTGTAAATGTGTCCTGTGGAGAGGCATATAGGATTGCACATCCCCCAATATGCTGCTATTGTAAGATAGAACTCAGTAGAAGTATTGAATTAGCTTAGGTAAGCAGAACTGCAGTATTGAAAGATGGAAAAATACAGAAAATACATGTTTAAAAGTTACTGATAAGAAAAAGTACATCTGCAAAGAAATAATTGGGAGTGCTGACAGATGAGTTGCAGAGCTCAGCTCCTCTGCACGTACAAATTGGTTCTATAACCTTGAGAGTGTGAAAGTAACAAGTTGATGAACTGACCATTGTAATTGGGACTAGAAGGGGGGTATGCAGGTGTCATGCCCACTGGAGGGACATAACTGGATAAACTTATCAGTACCGGGACCAATAGAAGAGGTACGGGAGGTACGGGAGGTTACCGGGACCAATGAAATGTTTTCCTATACCTAGAATGGAACAGAAGTCTATAAAAGTTGTTGTAATGCTTGAAAACTTTGCTCAGCCATTTTGAAATTGATTGGTTCGAGACTTGTGCACAAATAAATGATTTGGACCTTCTGAACAGACTCCTGGTATCATTGGTTTGTCTGCGCTTTGCTGCTACATATTCCTTGGTGCGTTGGCCGGGAAGTTGTGGAATCAAAGTGTATATAGGGCAATATACCACGACTTTCCGCCTCTATAGGCTTGGTCCTGCCGGGATCGCGCCCTTCCGACGAGGGCTGCTCCCTGGCGCCACCGGTCCCTTGTATCGGAGGGAGCTGGTCGGACCTCGGCGGGTGACGAGCCCGGCTGGAGTCAACGCCTCGAACCCGAGTGAGGGGAGTCCGAGGTCCAACTCATGCGCCTGCTTGGGAAGTTTGAGGACCGGATCCGGTGAGTATAGTTTTGATTTTGGGTCTAGACAGAAATAGAAAGCGCAGTACTGCCATTGGAACTTGGAACTTTGGAATTTGTAATCTCGAGATATTGGGAATTGGTAAGAGAGCATGATCAACTCTCAAGGAAGGGCCGAGTAACTCCGCATGGGAATTCGCCGGGTGAAACCCCCATCCTTTTTGTAATTGGGAAATTGGAAAAGACTAGTCAGAACAGATAGAAACGAATGCATTCTGGGATACGTTGCTAGCATGATTGTGTGAACGAAGTGTGAATGAGAGGTCTGGCAGCACGGACCAAGTGAAGGCGGACCCCTGAGTAGCGCATTTCCTGACCGGGCGACCGCGTTCAGGTCGCGAAAAGGGGGAAGCGATTGTCGTCTTGTCTTGTTATTTGTACTCCTTATACGTTTCCAGGGCCGTGAGGACCCCTTACCCACGGTCCGCCCTCCTTTTCCCTTCTGTCTGTTGTTGCGCGCACACATCGAAATGGGAGGGGCGGGGTCTACTAGAAACACTCCATTAGAATGTATGATCGCACATTTTAAAGAGGGATATTCAGGAGATTATGGTATTAAAATGACAGCAGCCCGTTTGCAGATTTTGTGTACTAGGGAGTGGCCTGATCTAGACCCCATCTGGCCCCGAGAGGGAACGTTCAAAGTAGAGATTATTCAGTCAATACACCGTAGAGTGCGGATAGCGCACCCCGACCAGTACCCCTATATAGATTCCTGGTTAAGTATTTGTGAAGATCCGCCCCCCTGGGCGCAGCGCTGTTATGAGGAACAGTGCAGAATAATGTTAGCTAAAACAGATTCTAGACAGAAAACGGAACAGCCTAGACTGAAAGAGCAGGATAAGAAAGCCAGAAAGAAGCCCATCCTGGCAGATCCTGATTCCCCAGAAATAACTCTCAGGCAGCCCCGAACCCCAGGTCCAGTAAGAGTAGCCCGGCGTCCTGCCCCAGAACCCCAGAGACGGCCAGAGCCGAGGCGGGACCCAACCCCTGATCCCCCTCCCGGAGGAGAGAAAGAGGAAGAATTAGCGGGAAAAGAAGAGGAGGACCTAAAAAGCGAGTCAGAAGTGGAGACCGAAGAAGGAGAAAGAGAGAATCCCCCAGATGAGGAGGAAAGTGTACAAATAATTGAGAAAGCCAGCGTTAGCACTAGCACGCCAGTGAGAGAGAAACCCAAAGCAAAACCTGTTGAGAAAAAGAAAGTTACTCCTGCAAAGGCAACAACGATAACCCTTAGATCCCAAAAGACACCCATGGCAGCCAAACTGTTTCCCTTACGGCAAGTCCCGGGAGTGCCCGTTAAGAATGATAATGATGAAGTGGTAGCGGGACCCCTAACTTATGTGTATATCCCTTTCTCTACAACTGATTTATTAAATTGGAGGTCGCATTACGCCTCCTATAGTAGTAAGCCCCAGGAGCTGACAGAATTAGTAACTAGTATTATGGAAACTCACCAACCCACTTGGCCAGATTGCCGTCAGCTCCTGACCACCCTATTCACGACAGAAGAGCGAGCAAGAATTAGAAAAGCAGCTATTGAATGGATGGCAGAGAACCCTGTAGCTCCGGCACAGGGGCAGAATATAATAGACCGTCGAGAAGCAGCTCAGAGAGAATTCCCGAATGAAGACCCCCAATGGGATCCAAATACAGATGAAGGATCCACAGCCCTAGCCCGTTTTCGCCAAGGCTTTTTACAAGGCCTGAAAAGGGGGGGCCAGAAAGCTATGAACCTTTCCAAAGTTGCAGGAGTTATCCAAGGAATAGATGAGAGCCCAGCAGATTTTTATGAGAGATTAACTGAAGCTTACAGAATGTATACTCCCTATGATCCCGAGGCACCAGGAAGTTTATGTATGGTGAATTCTGCTTTTGTAAACCAGTCTCAACCAGACATTAGACGCAAATTACAGAAGTTAGAAGGGTTTGCGGGCATGAATGCAACACAGTTATTGGAAGTCGCTCATAAAGTGTATGTGAATCGTGATACTGAAAGACAGAGAGAATGTGATAGAAAGATGAAGAAGAAAGCTGATTTTTTGGCTGCGGCCATAGTGGAACAGAAAAGGGGAGGTGTCCCTAGTCGAAGGAGCAGAGGAAGAGGGCGGGGTCAAGGCGGAGGCCGGACCCAGAGACTAGGCGTGAACCAATGCGCCTATTGCAGAGAGGAAGGACATTGGAGAGATACGTGCCCGCAACTCGAAGACGCCCAGCATGATGACGACAGCAGCCATCAGTGGCGAGAAGAAAGACGAAGCTATCCCCGAAGCCGAGGAGGAGCCAATCGAGAACAATTCCAGCGAGAGAGAGGAGGAGCCATTCAAGCATTGGCCACACCAGCCCATGATGAAAATGACGTGGATTAGGACAGACCGGGCTCCAAGTTTGCTTTAGGTCTCCAGGAGCCTATGGTCGGAATACAAATGGGAGACCAAATTATGGACTTTATGGTTGATACTGGAGCACAACATTCAGTAATAGACAAAAAGATAGCCCCATTCACTACAAAAGCAGTCACCATCATAGGAGCAACTGGTGCCAAAGCCACAAAGTCTTTTCTTCAAAACCGAATATGCAGTCTGGGAGGACAGCAAGTAACTCATCAATTCCTTTACATGCCCGAATGTCCAGTGCCACTACTGGGACGAGATATGTTAGCCAAGCTTCAAGCACAAATATCTTTCTCTGAGCAAGGAGAAATGCAAATGACAGTAAATCCCCAAACCAAACCAGCAGGAGTGATGCTGCTGACAGTTCCCCGAGAAGAAGAATGGAGATACTACATTGATGATTCGATACAAGATACCTATTTTGAACAAACTTTGAAAAGTATTGATGCACCACCTGGAGTATGGGCAGAAGGCAGCCCCCCAGGCCTAGCCAAACATATAGCTCCAGTGATTGTAACCCTCAAGCCTAGTGCTACACCAGTGCACGTCAAACAGTACCCTCTCCCAAGAGCCGCAATTGAAGGCATTCATCGCCACCTACAAAGATTGCTTGAGTATGGCCTACTAAAAGTATGTCAATCCCCATGGAACACTCCACTTTTGCCAGTAAAGAAGCCTGGGACAGATGATTATCGCCCAGTGCAAGATTTGAGAAGAGTAAATGATGCAGCTGAAACCATACATCCAGTCGTACCCAATCCTTACACTCTTCTAGGACTGATACCTGCTGAAGCTACCCATTTCACTGTACTGGATTTGAAAGATGCATTCTTTTGCATAAGATTAGCCCCTGTAAGCCAAATATTGTTTGCATTCGAATGGCAGGACCCCATCTCTGGAAGAGGGGGCCAACTTACCTGGACAAGATTACCCCAAGGATTCAAGAATTCGCCTACCATCTTTAGTGCCGCACTGAATCAAGACCTTTCAAGCTATCCAGTAGCCCCGGGGAAGAGAGTGCTTCTCCAATACGTGGATGATCTGTTGATAGCTGCCGTATCAGAAAGTGAATGTATATTAGCCACCAAAGATCTCTTGCAGTTACTAGAGGAAGCTGGATACAAAGTTTCCAGAGCCAAAGCACAGCTATGCCAAAAAGAAGTGAAATACTTGGGTTTTCGTATCACCCAAGGAAGCAGAAGATTAGGCAGAGAAAGAAAAGAAGCAGTATGTAGAATTCCAACTCCAACAACCAGAAAGCAAGTCAGAGCCTTTCTGGGAGCGGCAGGATATTGCCGAATTTGGATACCCAACTTTGCCCAAATTGCCAAACCATTGTATGAAGTCACAAAAGGAGAAGAAAAGTCGCCACTGGAGTGGGGACTTGAGCAGGATACAGCCTTCCAAAAGTTAAAAGAAGAATTGATGTCATCACCAGCACTTGGACTACCAGATGTCCACAAACCTTTCCACTTGTTTGTACATGAAGCACAGGGAAATGCCTTGGGCATGTTGACTCAGAAATTGGGAAATTGGGAGCGACCTGTAGCCTACCTATCGAAACAATTGGACCCTGTGGCCAAAGGATGGCCACCTTGCTTGAGAGCAGTTGCAGCTACAGCGCTACTAGTGAGTGAAGCAGACAAACTCACACTAGGACAGAGCATACGAGTCACTGTGCCACATGCAGTCCTTGCCCTTATGGAACAGAAAGCAAATTATTGGCTCACCAATTCCCGAATGTTGAAGTACCAGAGCATGTTATGTGAAAACCCACAGATACAACTTGAAGTGAGCCATGCCCTGAATCCAGCCACCTTGATACCCATCAGTGAAGAACTCCCAGAACATGACTGTATCGAAGTCATGGAGACTGTGTTCTCCAGCCGACCCGACTTGACAGATGTGCCCATAGACAATCCTGACCAAACCTATTATGTTGATGGGAGCAGTCTCATCCTTGATGGACGACGCTGTGCCGGATATGCAGTCGTCACTCAACATGAAGTAGTTGAATCATCAGCCCTAGCCTCAGGCACATCAGCCCAGAAAGCCGAATTGATAGCACTCACCAGAGCATTGTTGTTAGGAGAAAAACTTATACTGAATGTATATACAGATTCCAAATATGCCTTCACTACCTTGCACGCCCATGGAGCTCTCTATAAAGAAAGAGGACTCATCACATCTGGAGGAAAATCAGTCAAATATGGTCCCGAAATATTGATGTTACTTGATGCAGTATGGGCCCCAACACGTGTAGCTGTCATGCATTGCAGAGGACATCAAGCAGGAAAAGGAGAAGTTGCCCGAGGGAATAGATTTGCAGATGCCTCAGCACGACAAGCAGCTATGACAGGACAAATTGCCCCACAAGCTATGCCAATGCAAGCAGCATTGTTTCCAGTACCTTTGAATCTATGGACCCCACGATATACCACCAAAGAATTGGATTACTATTGTGACAGAGAAAATGGAGTACTGAAAGATGGATGGATTGAGCTGCCTCCAGAAGAGGGCAGTCAACCTCCGGGACGAATAGTAATTCCTGAATTGTTAGGACCAGCCTTTGTCAAAGCTTTCCACGAAGCCACCCACTATGGGAAGAGTGCTATGGAAAAAGCACTCAGACCACATTTCTACATCCCTCTGATGACAACCATATCAGCTTCAGTAGCACGACAATGTCAAACTTGTGCCAAGAATAATGCCAAGCAAGGCCTTATTACAGCACCCCGAGTTCAGTCAAGAGGTGTGACCCCCATGCACAACCTCCAAGTTGATTTCACCGAAATGCCAAAAGCCAATGGGTACCATTACCTATTAGTATTAGTATGTACTTTCTCTGGGTGGGTAGAAGCATTCCCAACCAGAACTGAGAAAGCCCGAGAAGTTACCAAAGTCTTAATGAGAGAGATTGTCCCCAGATTCGGAATTCCAGCAGTAATAGGGTCAGACAATGGACCCTCATTTGTCTCCCAAGTTACTCAGCAGTTAGCAAAAGCCTTGCAGATACAATGGAAACTCCACACCGCATACAGACCCCAGAGTTCAGGGAAAGTTGAGCGAATGAATCGTACCTTGAAAGCCCAAATGTCCAAGCTTTGTCAGGAGACACAATTGAAGTGGCCCCAAGTGCTCCCCATAGCTTTATTCAGAATACGCTCAGCTCCTGTAAAGTCAACAGGATTTTCCCCTTTTGAAGTTTTGTATGGTAAACCCCCACCAATAGTGCAGGGAATCAAAGGAAGTCTAGCCCAAATTGGTTCAGAAATAACCAGACAAGAACTTCTAGCTCTTAGTTTTGTTCTGCAGACTCTCCATACGTGGATCCAAGACCAGTTGCCTATCAACTTGACGGAACCCTTGCATCCCTACCAGCCTGGTACTTCGGTGTGGATCAAAGATTGGAAGAAGACACCGTTGGAACCCCATTGGAAGGGACCGTACACCGTCATCCTGTCTACCCCAACTGCAGTAAAGGTAGCCGAGATCGACGCCTGGATCCACCACAGCAGAGTCAAGCCCGCCGCCGATCCTGAACCTGAGCAGTGGACAGCAGAACAGCATCTTGATGCACCCTTGCGAGTTACTTTGAGACGGCAACCAGCAGCTTAGACACTTCATCACAAGTGCTTTGCAGCAGCCAAGTCTTTCGAAGAGGATTGCTGTTTTCCATGCAGCAACAGCTTTGTTTCAACGAACCCAATTTGTGTGTGATTTGACACACTACTTTGAGACTACATTGACTAAGCCAGACTCCACAAGCCAACTGAAATTGCTAATAAGTTGGTTAATGTATACTGGACAACCTGAGGATCTTCAATCAACACTCAGCACCCGTTAAATTGCTTCATTAGCAAACGGGACGAAGAATAAAAGACCGTCGTGATCAAGATCAGCAAGCTGAGGATTCAGAAGAACTCCAATCAACATCGACATGCATCTTTACTTTTTCTTTGCTTTGGTTGCCTTCTTTGGAGGTTTTGAACAGACTCATGCTTTACCTCCATGCACTGCCTGCATTACTTCTACTAGAATTGGACTGAAAGTAACTCAGACTTTGCTTTATCATTCTTACTATACCTGCAAGGGGACAATAACTCGGTGTATCTATAACACCACTGAACTAAATGTTTGCACTCATGGAAAAATTAAAACATGCTATAATCCGCATCAGAATCCATCCTATTACACGATGGAAATAAGATGGAAGGATGCAGATGGACCTATATTAGCTGCAACGCCACCACTTAAGGACATTACTAAACCTGCTGTTTTGAATTTTGATGCATGCAATGCTATTAATAGAGATAGTTATTCCACCTGTGGTACATGGGAGAAAGCGTATCGAAATGACCATAAGTATATGTGTCCAGAAGGTGCCACGGGATGGAGAAAGTGTACAGGTAAAAAGGAACCAGGCTATAGTACTGCCCCAGCAGCAGACTACTATTGCCCGTATTGGGGATGTGTTTTTTATGCTACCTGGAACACTGGTATAACTGATGAGAAAATAGATAAACGAATGGCTACTTTAACCAAGCCAACCACAAATGATAAATGTCAGAAAGATGCTTGTAACCCCTTACACTTACGTATACACAATCCCCATGCATGGAAACAAGGATATAAGTTTGGTTTACGTATTGCTGGAGGAGCAATAGATCCAGGGACCATTGTGTATATCAGATTGAATACCCAAGCCCACAAGTCATCTAAATATCATATTCATAATACTTTTTATGAAGCCATGCATGTAAATAAGTTTGAGATCCCTCACCCCTCACAGAATTTATTTCTAGAATTAGCCGGAGCAGTAGTATCTAGTCTTAAGATCACAGATTGTTATTTCTGTGGCGGAACCCAAATGGGAGATCAGTGGCCATGGGAAGCCCAAGAATTTAATTATTCCATGATTTACAATCAGACTGAATTACACAAGACTACCAGTGAATGGGTGTTAGCGCACTCAATCGTTGGACGTCTTTGCTATGCCAGAACTGGACCCCAGTTCACCCAAAAGGTAGGACAGCTGGTCTGTCTTAGCCAGAAGTACTATAATGCCACGACCAAGAAGATAGCATGGTGGTCAGGAATTGGACATCCTGAACCTCCTAACCCATTAGCCAGATTTTCTGAACTTGCAGGTCTATGGAATAACCTTGCCAAAGTCCAAGCCTGGCAAGCCCCACCTGGCCTATATTGGATCTGTGGAAACCGAGCATATGCACAACTCCCACCACACTGGGGAGGAGCATGTGTCTTAGGAACCATCAGACCTTCTTTCTTTCTTTTAAACACTGAACATGGAGAACAATTAGGATACCCAGTATACACTACCCACCGACACAAAAGAGCACTAAGACAGAAGAGAGAGGCCTTACAGATAGGCAAGTGGGAGAAATGGCAAGGTGATGATTGGCCACCAGAAAGAATCATTGAATATTATGGACCCGCCACTTGGAATGATGATGGTATGTATGGTTATCGTACCCCAATTTATATGATTAATCGTATTATTCGCTTACAAGCAGTAGTTGAAATAATAACTAACGAAACTAGTCATGCTCTTACGCTTTTAGCTAGACAAAGTACACAGATGCGCACTGCGATATATCAGAACCGCTTAGCACTTCATTATTTGTTAGCAGCTGAAGGAGGAGTATGCGGTAAACTGAACTTAACCAATTGCTGTTTGAAAATAGATGATAAAGGTCAAGTAGTTGAAGAAATTGCTAAAGATATGCAAAGACATGCTTATGTGCCAGTACAGACGTGGCACTCATTGAAATTTCCTAATTGGTTTGCTAACCTCTTTTCATGGGTGGGAGGATTTAAGACTTTCATCGTATTGGTACTAATCCTTGTTGCTGTTATCTTCTTATTACCATGTTTAATCCCATGTTGTATGCGTTCCATTCATAACACTATTGATAGTACAGTAGAGCGGAAGACCGCAACAAAAATCATGGCTTTATATACAGCCAGTCCTGGTAGAAATCCTTTAGCCAGGATGTGATTCTTCAGAAAGTGATTTAATTCTCACACCTTATTAAGTAATAGGGTGAGATTAATCAAAGGGGGGAATGTGGCAGGTGCAGGCCTGTGACCCACAGTGTCCGAACATAAGCAGGCCAGCATGGCTAGCTTGACCTGTAAATGAGGCCTGTGGAGAGGCATATAGGATTGCACATCCCCCAATATGCTGCTATTGTAAGATAGAACCCAGTAGAAGTATTGAATTAGCTTAGGTAAGCAGAACTGTAGAACTGAGAGATGGAAAAATACAGAAAAAACATGTTTAAAAGTTACTGATAAGAAAAAGTACATCTGCAAAGAAATAATTAGGAGTGCTGACAGATGAGTTGCAGAGCCCAGCTCCTCTGCACGTACAAATTGGTTCTATAACCTTGAGAGTGTGAAAGTAACAAGTTGATGAACTGACCATTGTAATTGGGACTAGAAGGGGGGTATGCAGGTGTCATGCCCACTGGAGGGACATAACTGGATAAACTTATCAGTACCGGGACCAATAGAAGAGGTACGGGAGGTACGGGAGGTTACCGGGACCAATGAAATGTTTTTCTATACCTAGAATGGAACAGAAGTCTATAAAAGTTGTTGTAATGCTTGAAAACTTTGCTTAGCCATTTTGAAATTGATTGGTTCGAGACTTGTGCACAAATAAATGATTTGGACCTTCTGAACAGACTCCTGGTATCATTGGTTTGTCTGCGCTTTGCTGCTACATATTCCTTGGTGCGTTGGCCGGGAAGTTGTGGAATCAAAGTGTATATAGGGCAATATACCACGACTTTCCGCCTCTATAGGCTTGGTCCTGCCGGGATCGCGCCCTTCCGACGAGGGCTGCTCCCTGGCGCCACCGGTCCCTTGTATCGGAGGGAGCTGGTTGGACCTCGGCGGGTGACGAGCCCGGCTGGAGTCAACGCCTCGAACCCGAGTGAGGGGAGTCCGAGGTCCAACTCATGCGCCTGCTTGGGAAGTTTGAGGACCGGATCCGGTGAGTATAGTTTTGATTTTGGGTCTAGACAGAAATAGAAAGCGCAGTACTGCCATTGGAACTTGGAACTTTGGAATTTGTAATCTCGAGATATTGGGAATTGGTAAGAGAGCATGATCAACTCTCAAGGAAGGGCCGAGTAACCCCGCATGGGAATTCGCCGGGTGAAACCCCCATCCTTTTTGTAATTGGGAAATTGGAAAAGACTAGTCAGAACAGATAGAAACGAATGCATTCTGGGATACGTTGCTAGCATGATTGTGTGAACGAAGTGTGAATGAGAGGTCTGGCAGCACGGACCAAGTGAAGGCGGACCCCTGAGTAGCGCATTTCCTGACCGGGCGACCGCGTTCAGGTCGCGAAAAGGGGGAAGCGATTGTCGTCTTGTCTTGTTATTTGTACTCCTTATACGTTTCCAGGGCCGTGAGGACCCCTTACCCACGGTCCGCCCTCCTTTTCCCTTCTGTCTGTTGTTGCGCGCACACATCGAAATGGGAGGGGCGGGGTCTACTAGAAACACTCCATTAGAATGTATGATCGCACATTTTAAAGAGGGATATTCAGGAGATTATGGTATTAAAATGAGAGCAGCCCGTTTGCAGATTTTGTGTACTAGGGAGTGGCCCGATCTAGACCCCATTTGGCCCCGAGAGGGAACGTTCAATGTAGAGATTATTCAGTCAATACACCGTAGAGTGCGGATAGCGCACCCCGACTAGTACCCCTATATAGATTCCTGGTTAAGTATTTGTGAAGATCCGCCCCCCTGGGCGCAGCGCTGTTATGAGGAACAGTGCAGAATAATGTTAGCTAAAACAGATGCTAGACAGAAAACGGAACAGCCTAGAATGAAAGAGCAGGATAAGAAAGCCAGAAAGAAGCCCATCCTGGCAGATCCTGATTCCCCAAAAATAATTCTCAGGCAGCCCCGAACCCCAGGTCCAGTAACAGTAGCCCGGCGTCCTGCCCCAGAATCCCAGAGACGGCCAGAGCCGAGGCGGGACCCAACCCCTGATCCCCCTCCCGGAGGAGAGAAAGAGGAAGAATTAGCGGGAAAAGAAGAGGAGGACCTAAAAAGCGAGTCAGAAGTGGAGACCGAAGAAGGAGAAAGAGAGAATCCCCCAGATGAGGAGGAAAATGTACAAATAATTGAGAAAGCTAGCGTTAGCACTAGCACGCCAGTGAGAGAGAAACCCAAAGCAAAACCTGTTGAGAAAGTGTACAGGTAAAAAGGAACCAGGCTATAGTACTGCCCCAGCAGCAGACTACTATTGCCCGTATTGGGGATGTGTATTGGGGATGTGTTTTTTATGCTACCTGGAACACTGGTATAACTGATGAGAAAATAGATAAACGAATGGCTACTTTAACCAAGCCAACCACAAATGATAAATGTCAGAAAGATGCTTGCAACCCCTTACACTTACGTATACACAATCCCCATGCATGGAAACAAGGATATAAGTTTGGTTTACGTATTGCTGGAGGAGCAATAGATCCAGGGACCATTGTGTATATCAGATTGAATACCCAAGCCCACAAGTCATCTAAATCATATTCATAATACTTTTTATGAAGCCATGCATGTAAATAAGTTTGAGATCCCTCACCCCTCACAGAATTTATTTCTAGAATTAGCTGGAGCAGTAGTATCTAGTCTTAAGATCACAGATTGTTATTTCTGTGGCGGAACCCAAATGGGAGATCAGTGGCCATGGGAAGCCCAAGAATTGAATTATTCCATGATTTACAATCAGACTGAATTACACAAGACTACCAGTGAATGGGTGTTAGCGCACTCAATCGTTGGACGTCTTTGCTATGCCAGAACTGGACCCCAGTTCACCCAAAAGGTAGGACAGCTGGTCTGTCTTAGCCAGAAGTACTATAATGCCACGACCAAGAAGATAGCATGGTGGTCAGGAATCGGACATCCTGAACCTCCTAACCCATTAGCCAGATTTCCTGAACTTGCAGGTCTATGGACTAACCTTGCTAAAGTCCAAGCCTGGCAAGCCCCACCTGGCCTATATTGGATCTGTGGAAACCGAGCATATGCACAACTCCCACCACACTGGGGAGGAGCATGTGTCTTAGGAACCATCAGACCTTCTTTCTTTCTTTTAAACACTGAACATGGAGAACAATTAGGATACCCAGTATACACTACCCACCGACACAAAAGAGCACTAAGACAGAAGAGAGAGGCCTTACAGATAGGCAAGTGGGAGAAATGGCAAGGTGATGATTGGCCACCAGAAAGAATCATTGAATATTATGGACCCGCCACTTGGAATGATGATGGTATGTATGGTTATCGTACCCCAATTTATATGATTAATCGTATTATTCGCTTACAAGCAGTAGTTGAAATAATAACTAACGAAACTAGTCATGCTCTTACGCTTTTAGCTAGACAAAGTACACAGATGCGCACTGCGATATATCAGAACCGCTTAGCACTTGATTATTTGTTAGCAGCTGAAGGAGGAGTATGTGGTAAACTGAACTTAACCAATTGCTGTTTGAAAATAGATGATAAAGGTCAAGTAGTTGAAGAAATTGCTAAAGATATGCAAAGACATGCTTATGTGCCAGTACAGACGTGGCACTCATTGAAATTTCCTAATTGGTTTGCTAACCTCTTTTCATGGGTGGGAGGATTTAAGACTTTCATCGTATTGGTACTAATCCTTGTTGCTGTTATTTTCTTATTACCATGTTTAATCCCATGTTGTATGCGTTCCATTCATAACACTATTGATAGTACAGTAGAGCGGAAGACCGCAACAAAAATCATGGCTTTATATACAGCCAGTCCTGGTAGAAATCCTTTAGCCAGGGTGTGATTCTTCAGAAAGTGATTTAATTCTCACACCTTATTAAGTAATAGGGTGAGATTAATCAAAGGGGGGACCAATGAAATGTTTTTCTATACCTAGAATGGAACAGAAGTCTATAAAAGTTGTTGTAATGCTTGAAAACTTTGCTCAGCCATTTTGAAATTGATTGGTTCGAGACTTGTGCACAAATAAATGATTTGGACCTTCTGAACAGACTCCTGGTATCATTGGTTTGTCTGCGCTTTGCTGCTACAGAAGCACCCTTATATCGAAACAAAAATGGAGATTGTCTCTTAGCCACTGAAGAAGTCAAATTTTGTCCTTGTCAGTTTGATTAAAAGAGTTCATTAAAGTACCAGATGAACACCTGCCTATAAACAGGGCCCAGTCCATAATCGTTCAAGAGTTAAGCCCCATTTTGCTGTCAAACTCTATGGTTTCGCTTTCAATGCCTAGCTTTACCTCTCTGAAAAGGGAAGAACAAGGCTGTGATAAGAATTGAACTCACTACTCCTGGTTTACGAAACAAGTGCTCTGACCACTGAGCTACAGAGCCAAATTGCTTTTCTGTTGTCTGTATGCTGCAGCAGGTGTGGTAGTAGCAGCAGCAGCAGCAACTGCAATAGGAGCAGAGGCTGGATTGTCTAGCAGTATGTATAAGGGTGTGAGAGGTCATGGGTTCAACTCACCGAAGAGCCCTTTCTCTAACTGGAAAGCAGGGACATGGGCTGGTACTAGTCAAGCTTTTGCTTCCTTCAAAAAAATGAAGAAACCCCAGGCTACTGTAGAAGGACGAGAGCTGAGACTGCCCCTTGAAGAATGTTTTCGGTGAGGGAGAAAACATCTTGCATGGGACATGGGCACAGCGCAGGCCTTGCAGAGGTGGACTTAATAGCACTGTGGTCAGTACAGCCAGGGAGGGATTAGAGGGGGAGAGCAGACCAAGCAGGAGCTGCAAATCTTTTGACATGAGGAGAAAGGGTGATTTTGTTCCCTGCGGCAAGCAAATTGCGAGCTCTCTTTCTCTTTTGGCAAGGCAACGATGGGCAAAAGAGTAGACATAGCAGATTTTGAGAAGCTTTCACATTTTCTCCTGAGAAGGAGGACAGTAGGAAAGGTGCAGAGCAGATTTATGCAGCTTTCAAAGATTCTCCTGAGAAGAAGAATTAGAACAGGAAGGTGGCAGTTTCTCTCATGGCTTTAGAAAAGCCAGTCCAGGAAAGGCAGAAGCAGATCCTGTTGAGGTTTGAACTCATGACCACTGGTTTACAAAAGCAAGGCTTTGACCACTGAGCTACAGAGCACACCAAGAAAAGGTATTACATGCATCTCCTGTGGTGCCAATAGAGCGGTACTTGCACTCTTTTGCCCTGAATGCTTTCCCCAAGCCATCAAATCACTGGGCACCCTTTCTCCCCGGTGCTTCGTCAGATCTTGTTTGCTTGCCTAACCCCTAGAATAGATGTCCACTTTCTATTTTATCCTTCAGCAAGATAGGGCCTTTCTTCTCCTTGGTCAAAAGGTCTCAAGAGAACTCAAGAAATGCAGAACATGCCTCATTCCTCCCCGCAAAGAGCTTATTGTTCTAATGAGACACTCCATTGCTACAGTTTCAGTGCCCATAGATATTTTCTCAGGGAAAGCAGACATTACAAGAAAGCGTAAGAGCCAAAGTGGCATGGTATTACTAGGAGAGTGAGCAGGGCAAAAATATTAGCTTTGCTTTCATTGCCTTTGGCCCCCTGTCCTCATATTGGGGCATTTTCAAAAGGCTTGCTTTCCAAAAAAATGTGATGCTGGGTAAGTGATTTTCACCTGCCTTAAATGT
The DNA here is from genome assembly GCA_033557465.1 of Ichthyophis bannanicus. Classification (NCBI taxonomy): domain Eukaryota; kingdom Metazoa; phylum Chordata; class Amphibia; order Gymnophiona; family Ichthyophiidae; genus Ichthyophis; species Ichthyophis bannanicus. The sequence goes on from CM066032.1 coordinate 1,555,058,502, forward strand.
ACGTTTATTCACTGAATCGTGCACATTCTATCCAAGTAGCCCCATCCTAGAATTTTAAAGGCGCACTAACGGACCCAAAATGCTCTGCCAAATGCACATCCCAGGTGTTATCATGCAGCTAGGTTTCAGACTAATTCGCAGTACCCTCAACGGTAGGTCAGTGGTCTTAAGCTGACCTCATCTTTCCTTTGTTTTGGTTCCCATGTTGAAGCTGCAGGCACATTTGTCATCTGGAAGCACCCTTATATCGAAACAAAAATGGAGATTGTCTCTTAGCCCCTGAAGCAGTCAAATATTGTCCTGGTCAATTTGGATAAGAGAGTTCATTAAAGTACCAGATGAACACCTGCCTATAAACAGGGCCCAGTCCATAATCGTTCAAGACTTAAGACTTATGACCCATTTTGCTGTCAAACTCTACGGTTTCGCTTTCAATGCCTAGCTTTACCTCTCTGAAAAGGGAAGAACAAGGCTCTGATGAGGATTGAACTCATGACTCCTGGTTTACAAAACCAGTACTCTGACCACTGAGCTACAGAGCCAAATTGCTTTTTTGTTGCCTGTCTGCTGCAGCAGGTGTGGTAGTAGCAGCAGCAGCAGCAACTGCATTGGGAGCAGAGGCTGGATCGTCTAGCAGTATGTATAAGGGTGTGAGAGGTCATGGGTTCAACTCACCGAAGAGCCATTTCTCTAACTGGAAAGCAGGGACATGGGCTGGTACTAGTCAAGCTTTTGCTTCCTTCAAAAAAATGAAGAAACCCCAGGCTAATGTAGAAGGACGAGAGCTGAGACTGCCCCTTGAAGAATGTTTTCGGTGAGGGAGAAAACATCTTGCATGGGACATGGGCACGGCGCAGGCCTTGCAGAGGTGGGCTTAATAGCACTGTGGTCAGTACAGCCAGGGAGGGATTAGAGGGGGAGAGCAGACCAAGCAAGAGCTGCAAATCTTTTGACATGAGGAGAAAGGGTGATTTTGTTCCCTGCGGCAAGCAAATTGCGAGCTCTCTTTCTCTTTTGGCAAGGCAACGATGGGCAAAAGAGTAGACATAGCAGATTTTGAGAAGCTTTCACATTTTCTCCTGAGAAGGAGGACAGTAGGAAAGGTGCAGAGCAGATTTATGCAGCTTTCAAAGATTCTCCTGAGAAGAAGAATTAGAACAGGAAGGTGGCAGTTTCTCTCATGGCTTTAGAAAAGCCAGTCCAGGAAAGGCAGAAGCAGATCCTGTTGAGGTTTGAACTCATGACCACTGGTTTACAAAAGCAAGGCTTTGACCACTGAGCTACAGAGCACACCAAGAAAAGGTATTACATGCATCTCCTGTGGTGCCAATAGAGCGGTACTTGCACTCTTTTGCCCTGAATGCTTTCCCCAAGCCATCAAATCACTGGGCACCCTTTCTCCCCGGTGCTTCGTCAGATCTTGTTTGCTTGCCTAACCCCTAGAATAGATGTCCACTTTCTATTTTATCCTTCAGCAAGATAGGGCCTTTCTTCTCCTTGGTCAAAAGGTCTCAAGAGAACTCAAGAAATGCAGAACATGCCTCATTCCTCCCCGCAAAGAGCTTATTGTTCTAATGAGACACTCCATTGCTACAGTTTCAGTGCCCATAGATATTTTCTCAGGGAAAGCAGACATTACAAGAAAGCGTAAGAGCCAAAGTGGCATGGTATTACTAGGAGAGTGAGCAGGGCAAAAATATTAGCTTTGCTTTCATTGCCTTTGGCCCCCTGTCCTCATATTGGGGCATTTTCAAAAGGCTTGCTTTCCAAAAAAATGTGATGCTGGGTAAGTGATTTTCACCTGCCTTAAATGTACGTTTATTCACTGAATCGTGCACATTCTATCCAAGTAGCCCCATCCTAGAATTTTAAAGGCGCACTAACGGACCCAAAATGCTCTGCCAAATGCACATCCCAGGTGTTATCATGCAGCTAGGTTTCAGACTAATTCGCAGTACCCTCAACGGTAGGTCAGTGGTCTTAAGCTGACCTCATCTTTCCTTTGTTTTGGTTCCCATGTTGAAGCTGCAGGCACATTTGTCATCTGGAAGCACCCTTATATCGAAACAAAAATGGAGATTGTCTCTTAGCCCCTGAAGCAGTCAAATATTGTCCTGGTCAATTTGGATAAGAGAGTTCATTAAAGTACCAGATGAACACCTGCCTATAAACAGGGCCCAGTCCATAATCGTTCAAGACTTAAGACTTATGACCCATTTTGCTGTCAAACTCTACGGTTTCGCTTTCAATGCCTAGCTTTACCTCTCTGAAAAGGGAAGAACAAGGCTCTGATGAGGATTGAACTCATGACTCCTGGTTTACAAAACCAGTACTCTGACCACTGAGCTACAGAGCCAAATTGCTTTTTTGTTGCCTGTCTGCTGCAGCAGGTGTGGTAGTAGCAGCAGCAGCAGCAACTGCATTGGGAGCAGAGGCTGGATCGTCTAGCAGTATGTATAAGGGTGTGAGAGGTCATGGGTTCAACTCACCGAAGAGCCATTTCTCTAACTGGAAAGCAGGGACATGGGCTGGTACTAGTCAAGCTTTTGCTTGCTTCAAAAAAATGAAGAAACCCCAGGCTAATGTAGAAGGACGAGAGCTGAGACTGCCCCTTGAAGAATGTTTTCGGTGAGGGAGAAAACATCTTGCATGGGACATGGGCACGGCGCAGGCCTTGCAGAGGTGGGCTTAATAGCACTGTGGTCAGTACAGCCAGGGAGGGATTAGAGGGGGAGAGCAGACCAAGCAGGAGCTGCAAATCTTTTGACATGAGGAGAAAGGGTGATTTTGTTCCCTGCGGCAAGCAAATTGCGAGCTCTCTTTCTCTTTTGGCAAGGCAACGATGGGCAAAAGAGTAGACATAGCAGATTTTGAGAAGCTTTCACATTTTCTCCTGAGAAGGAGGACAGTAGGAAAGGTGCAGAGCAGATTTATGCAGCTTTCAAAGATTCTCCTGAGAAGAAGAATTAGAACAGGAAGGTGGCAGTTTCTCTCATGGCTTTAGAAAAGCCAGTCCAGGAAAGGCAGAAGCAGATCCTGTTGAGGTTTGAACTCATGACCACTGGTTTACAAAAGCAAGGCTTTGACCACTGAGCTACAGAGCACACCAAGAAAAGGTATTACATGCATCTCCTGTGGTGCCAATAGAGCGGTACTTGCACTCTTTTGCCCTGAATGCTTTCCCCAAGCCATCAAATCACTGGGCACCCTTTCTCCCCGGTGCTTCGTCAGATCTTGTTTGCTTGCCTAACCCCTAGAATAGATGTCCACTTTCTATTTTATCCTTCAGCAAGATAGGGCCTTTCTTCTCCTTGGTCAAAAGGTCTCAAGAGAACTCAAGAAATGCAGAACATGCCTCATTCCTCCCCGCAAAGAGCTTATTGTTCTAATGAGACACTCCATTGCTACAGTTTCAGTGCCCATAGATATTTTCTCAGGGAAAGCAGACATTACAAGAAAGCGTAAGAGCCAAAGTGGCATGGTATTACTAGGAGAGTGAGCAGGGCAAAAATATTAGCTTTGCTTTCATTGCCTTTGGCCCCCTGTCCTCATATTGGGGCATTTTCAAAAGGCTTGCTTTCCAAAAAAATGTGATGCTGGGTAAGTGATTTTCACCTGCCTTAAATGTACGTTTATTCACTGAATCGTGCACATTCTATCCAAGTAGCCCCATCCTAGAATTTTAAAGGCGCACTAACGGACCCAAAATGCTCTGCCAAATGCACATCCCAGGTGTTATCATGCAGCTAGGTTTCAGACTAATTCGCAGTACCCTCAACGGTAGGTCAGTGGTCTTAAGCTGACCTCATCTTTCCTTTGTTTTGGTTCCCATGTTGAAGCTGCAGGCACATTTGTCATCTGGAAGCACCCTTATATCGAAACAAAAATGGAGATTGTCTCTTAGCCCCTGAAGCAGTCAAATATTGTCCTGGTCAATTTGGATAAGAGAGTTCATTAAAGTACCAGATGAACACCTGCCTATAAACAGGGCCCAGTCCATAATCGTTCAAGACTTAAGACTTATGACCCATTTTGCTGTCAAACTCTACGGTTTCGCTTTCAATGCCTAGCTTTACCTCTCTGAAAAGGGAAGAACAAGGCTCTGATGAGGATTGAACTCATGACTCCTGGTTTACAAAACCAGTACTCTGACCACTGAGCTACAGAGCCAAATTGCTTTTTTGTTGCCTGTCTGCTGCAGCAGGTGTGGTAGTAGCAGCAGCAGCAGCAACTGCATTGGGAGCAGAGGCTGGATCGTCTAGCAGTATGTATAAGGGTGTGAGAGGTCATGGGTTCAACTCACCGAAGAGCCATTTCTCTAACTGGAAAGCAGGGACATGGGCTGGTACTAGTCAAGCTTTTGCTTGCTTCAAAAAAATGAAGAAACCCCAGGCTAATGTAGAAGGACGAGAGCTGAGACTGCCCCTTGAAGAATGTTTTCGGTGAGGGAGAAAACATCTTGCATGGGACATGGGCACGGCGCAGGCCTTGCAGAGGTGGACTTAATAGCACTGTGGTCAGTACAGCCAGGGAGGGATTAGAGGGGGAGAGCAGACCAAGCAGGAGCTGCAAATCTTTTGACATGAGGAGAAAGGGTGATTTTGTTCCCTGCGGCAAGCAAATTGCGAGCTCTCTTTCTCTTTTGGCAAGGCAATGATGGGCAAAAGAGTAGACATAGCAGATTTTGAGAAGCTTTCACATTTTCTCCTGAGAAGGACCACAGTGCGAAAGGTGAAGAGCAGATTTATGCAGCTTTCAAAGATTCTCCTGAGAAGAAGAATTAGAACAGGAAGGTGGCAGTTTCTCTCATGGCATTAGAAAATCCACTCCAGGAAAGGTAGAAGCAGATCCTGTTGAGATTTGAATTCATGAGCACTGGTTTACAAGAGCAAGGCTCTGACCACTGAGCTACAGAGCACACCCAGAAAAGTTCTTGCATGCCTCTCCTGTGTTGTCAATAGAGCGGTACTTGCACTTGTTTGCCCTGAATGCTTTCCCCAAGGCATCAAATCACTGGGCACCCTTTCTCCCCGGTGCATCATCAGATCTTGTTTGCTTGCCTAACCCCTAGAATAGATGTCCACTTTCTATTTTATCCTTCAGCAAGATAGGGCCTTTTTTCTCCTTGGTCAAAAGGTCTCAAGAGAACTCAAGAAATGCAGAACATGCCACATTCCTCCCCGCAAAGAGCTTATTGTTCTAATGGGACACTCCATTGCTACAGTTTCAGTGCCCATAGATATTTTCTCAGGGAAAGCAGACATCTGCTCCCCGGTCGGGGTAGAGCACAGGGCGTGCGGCAAGTTCCCGCTCCTGCACTCCAACCCAATCGGGGTTGTGGGAGGTCCCAGCGGCATATTTAAATAGGTGCCGCCGGCAGGAAAAAGCCCCGTCAACTTCAGCAGCCATCTTCATCTGCTCCCCGGTCGGGGTAGAGCACAGGGCGTGCGGCAAGTTCCCGCTCCTGCACTCCAACCCAATCGGGGTTGTGGGAGGTCCCAGCGGCATATTTAAATAGGTGCCGCCGGCAGGAAAAAGCCCCGTCAACTTCAGCAGCCATCTTCATCTGCTCCCCGGTCGGGGTAGAGCACAGGGCGTGCGGCAAGTTCCCGCTCCTGCACTCCAACCCAATCGGGGTTGTGGGAGGTCCCAGCGGCATATTTAAATAGGTGCCGCCGGCAGGAAAAAGCCCCGTCAACTTCAGCAGCCATCTTCATCTGCTCCCCGGTCGGGGTAGAGCACAGGGCGTGCGGCAAGTTCCCGCTCCTGCACTCCAACCCAATCGGGGTTGTGGGAGGTCCCAGCGGCATATTTAAATAGGTGCCGCCGGCAGGCGCACCCGCGCCTGAGGGCCTCGCAAGAGGGCCCTTTGGCGTGGCCCTTAGGCGGGGCACGATAGGCGGGAAATCAAACCATCAACCCAAGCGAACAACCTCCGAACGAAGCCTCAGAAAGACTCCAGCGGAGCCCAGTCTTTCAAGTGTTCGTGTCTCTAGCTCTCCTAGGAAGGATTTGAGCTCAAAACGAGGTTTACACCACCCACAATCAGTCACACCTACATCAGGAACTGCAAGTATTACCAACACCATTTGAACTGTATCAGCCTCTGTAATATCTCCTATCCCCCTAACGCTACCTGTTGCCATTATTTACTGTTGCCAGTAGTTTATCTCATTTACAGCACCCATTGTTGCCTGTATTTACTGTTGTCAGTATCTACTCTCATGCTACTGTATTTACTGCTTCCATTACTTAATGCTGCCAATACCTTCTCTCACTTACTGTATCCATTGTTACCTATATTTACTGTTGCCAATATCTACTCTCATTTACTGTATACCGCACTACTGTAGCCAGTAACCTACCCTCACTTAAATGTGTTAATCCTCATTTACTGTATACCGCACTACTGTAGCCAGTAACCTACCCTCACTTAAATGTGTTAATCCTCCCGAAGCACATTGGAAGCAACTACATCTAATGCTTTTTATGCAATTATCTTACTGTATACCAGTAATTAGAATCCGTATGTACTATTACCACTATTGCTATTACCACCTGCATTCACAGTACTATTGCAAATAATCTTTCTTGAGTGCGAATACTGCATCACACTGCACTGTAACCAACATTTCCTACAATTATCCTTCTCATTACTAACACTCAAGAGAATGTACAAAATTCTGCTCTCATTCATGACCTTCCTTATCCTTGGTCTCCCTTACACATCAAATGCATTCAACCATGAGACATATCATATACCAATCCGACGCTCATACGGAAGGAGATGGTCCGAATTCCCCCACCACACTACAGCAAAAAATAACTTTACATCCCACTCCCATCTACTCAACATTCCTCTCCAAACCATCAAAAGTATACAAGAAGAGAAGCAACATCACCAACGCCTATTGAAATGTGCACTAATAAATGCCAGATCAGTACGATCTAAGTGGCCCGCAGCCATTGACCTGATACCCCAATATAATCTCGACATCTTGATGATCACGGAGACATGGCTATCCGACTGTGACAACGTACTACTGAATCAGATGCTGCCACCAGGTTTTGTGATATATACATCTCACAGATCCAGTCAGAAAGGGGGTGGAACCCTCATCCTGGTCAAAGCTGATTTACACTTCAAGATGTGCAATTCCTCTAGCTCAACGTACCTTGACTCCCTCACTATAGCTAATGAGCTCTGCACAATCAACCTTTTCTATCGGGCACCCTCCCCCTCACCAGATGATCTTCCAACTATAATTGAGCAGGCATGTACCACGTCTACCCCACGCTCACCAAGTTGGCTAATCGGTGACTTCAATCTCCCATCTCTGCAAGACAGCCACGCAGCAGCATTCCTTGACGCCCTGGAGGACCTAGGTTACAAACAGCATGTCGATTCCCCCACCCACATTAAGGGTGGCAAACTAGACCTCATTTTCGCACCTCTCTCCAACGCCACAATACCCCTAACCCTTGCACTATCTGTAATACCAGTACCCTGGTCGGACCACAGTCTTCTCAGTTTCAACATACCCATTAATACATCCCACAAAAGCCAAAAGTCTCCTAATACATCTGGACCCCACACAACCCGCTTTAGACCACTCAACCAGAGCATAGTCCTAGAGAATCTTAGACCTCTCATGGCCAACACAACCATGGACTTAGATGATCTCATATCAAAATGGGATGAAAACCTGAGAGCTGCCTCCTGCCCATCACCCACCGAAAAGAGAATTCGAAAACGTGAACATTCTCCATGGTTCTCCACAGACCTTCGTACATCCCTCCACAATCTACGCAAACTTGAACGACAGTGGCGACGAACTCACTCCCCTGAGGCGCTGGTAGCATACAGCTCATACCTAACTACCCACCGAGCAAAGATATCACAGAGCAGGAAAACTTACCACACAGGCTTAATAAAACGCTCCATCAACAAACCACATGCATTGTTCAGCATAGTAAAGTCCATAACAGGTGAACCGATCTCAGCACAACCCCCTATGCCTCAGCCGCAGGACTACGCAAACTACCTCCAATCAAAAATGATTAAAACCAACACAGACTTAAATGTCAATAACGCCTCCACTTCACCTAAGACATCCCATGCAATGCCACTACACAACTTCTCCACTGTATCAAATAGAGAGGTTGTGAACATTATTGCCTCAATCAACCCCAGTACAGCTCCTAACGACCCGTGTCCAGCCAGCTGGATCAAGGACATGCGACATGACCTCAGTCAAATACTGAGCAAAATACTGAACCAGTCTTTCTTAACAGGTTCATTCCCACAGAGTCTAAAATATACCTCCATCAAGCCCCTACTGAAGAATAATAGACTGGACCCATCCAAGGTTGATTCCTTCAGGCCTATCTCAAGCATCCCACAGCTTGCAAAAATCATTGAGAAGGCCGCCCAACAACAAATCCAACATCATATAGACACTGAAGCACCACTAGATCCATCTCAACATGGCTTCAGGGAAGCACATGGAGTTGACACAGTCCTTACAACCCTATTCAATGTTCTGGTAACAGGAATAAATAACATACAACAGGGTTTCGTCCTCATCTTCCTGGACATCTCCGCCGCTTTCGACTCTGTGAATCATGACATACTCTTACAACGTTTGAAAGATAAGGGGATTCAAGGCACAGCACTCGAGTGGTGCAAATCCTACCTATCTAACAGATGGCAACAGGTAAAAACGGGCCACGCATCCTCAGAACCTTTCCTGCAATCACAGGGAGTACCACAAGGATCGTCCTTATCGGCACTAATGTTTAACATCTACATGCAGCCGATATGTGACTTGATCAGATCCTTTAATGTACAATGTCTCGCTTACGCAGATGACATCCTCCTATATATGCCGTTCACAATTGAACATCCAGTATTCTCCCCAATAATCAACTGTTTTGAAGCTGTAGCCGAATGGTTGCTATCACAAAACCTTCGGATTAACCACAACAAAACTGACGTTCTTTTTGTCACAAGGAATCGTAAGTTCATACCTCCTCCATCACTACTCGTCAACAACATAGAGTTGAAATCAAAAGCTACCATCCGTTACCTCGGCATCACATTGGATCAGCACTTGGATATGACAACGCATGTCAAGAACATCACAAAAAATATATATTATAAAATCAAATCGCTACGTCACCTCCGCTCTCTACTTGATCCCACAGACTTCCGAACAACCTTCCAGGCATTAGTCCTCCCACACCTGGATTTTGCCAACATCATCCTCCACGGCCTCCCTCAATCAACTTTAAATCCACTCCGCCTAGCCATGAATACAGCCGCCAGAGTCCTCTCCGGCTCATCAAGATCTGAACATATAACACCCATCATGAAGGAACTGCATTGGCTACCATTACATGCCAGAATCCAGTATAAGTCTTTAGTCCTTACATTCAAGGCACTAAATAACTGCCCCCCTACGCCAATCAGCAAGCTTATCCACTGCACCCTGGAAAACAGAAAAAGGAGAACCACATCAATGAACACCTTAATTGTCCCAAAAATAATAACGAAGTGCACTAAGGCCACCTCCAACAGGGCCTTCTCCTTATTTGCACCTCTAAACTGGAATGCGCTACCTCACGAAATCCGTGCTATCAAAAACCTAACCCTATTCAGAAAAGCATTGAAATACCACTTGTTCACAAAATGCTACCCAGAAGTCAACCCGTACATTAACAAAACTATCACCTCAATACAACCCGAAAAGGGCTAGTTGGCCAACCTTCTCTCTAGTCCTATTAGGAACCACATTGCAACATCCAAACGAGTTTTATATCACTGTATATACCATTAAGTTAATTCCATTAAACAAGATATGCCATTAAGTTAATCTGTACATAGTTCCCCCGGTTGTCCTATTGTTGAAGTTCCCTGTTCAATGTAAAGCTCAATGTTACTTGTATGCATTGTAGTATGTTCTTGTTCTATGTACACCGCACTGATTTTAATAGCGCGGTATAAAAGAATTGTTAAATAAATAAATAAAATAAATAAATAAATAAATTACAAGAAAGCGTAAGAGCCAAAGTGGCATGGTATTACTAGGAGAGTGAGCAGGGCAAAAATATTAGCTTTGCTTTCATTGCCTTTGGCTCCCTTCCCTCATATTGGGGCATTTTCAAAAGGCTTGCTTTCCAAAAAAATGTGATGCTGGGTAAGTGATTTTCACCTGCCTTAAATATTTATTTATTTTTATTTATTTATTTATTTACAGTTCTTATATACCGCGCTCTTTGGTACCAGTGCGGTTTACAGTTAACAAATTTTGCATTGGGACAATCCTTTGCTTACATTATAACAGGGTTGGTAACTTGGAGATAACAGGGGAAACTATATACAAATTATATACAAACAGAGTATTATCAGTGTCTGAATTTACAGTTCAGGTAACATATTGGGATCATGACTTTGGGAATGCAGAAAGTTTGGTTCGTGTTCTGTCAGGGCTATGTTGTTGGAATGTCTGAGGCTGTGTGGGTGATTTGAGAGATGGGGGGAAGGGGTGTGTAGTGTTAGGGCCTAAAAGGTGAAGACAGAAAAGGTAGTGTTTAAGGGTCTTTCTAAATTGAGAGAGGTCTTTTATTGCACGGATATGTGGAGGGAGATTGTTCCAGCAGGTTGGTGCGAAGAAGGTGAAGGCCCTGTCTCTGGTTGCTTGGTGACATTTAGTGTACTCTTTTGGTACAACGAGGGTATTAGCGGCTGCGGATCTTCTCAGCCTGTTTGTGGGGGTGTTGATAAGAAGTGAGGAGAGGGAGGGTGGGGCTATTTGATTGATTGCTTTAAAGGACAGTAATAGCGCTTTGTAAATTATCCTGGCTTGTAGGGGTAGCCAGTGAAGATCTGTTAGTATGGGGGTGATGTGATCTCTTCTGGAGGTACCACAGAGGATGCGGGCTGCTGAGTTTATTGCCAATTGTAGTGGGTTGAGGGTGCTCTTGGGCAGACCATGCAGGATGACGTTGGCATAGTCAAAATGTGGTGTTACAAGGGATTGGAAGATTGTTCTGAAGTCAAATATACGTTTATTCACTGAATGGTTCACATTCTATCCAAGTAGCCCCATCCTAGAATTTTAAAGGCGAACTAACGGACCCAAAACGCTCTGCCAAATGCACATCCCGGGTGTTATCATGCAGCTAGGTTTCAGACTAATTCGCAGTACCCTCAACGGTAGGCCAGTGGTCTTAAGCTGACCTCATCTTTCCTTTGTTTTGGTTCCCATGTTGAAGCTGCAGGCACATTTGTCATCTGGAAGCACCCTTATATCGAAACAAAAATGGAGATTGTCTCAGCCCCTGAAGAAGTCAAATTTTGTCCTGGTCAATTTGGATAAAAGAGTTCATTAAAGTACCAGATGAACGCCTGCCTATAAACAGGGCCCGGTCCATAATCATTCAAGACTTAAGACTTATGACCCATTTTGCTGTCAAACTCTACGGTTTCGCTTTCAATGCCTAGCTTTACCTCTCTGAAAAGGGAAGAACAAGGCTCTGATGAGGATTGAACTCATGACTCCTGGTTTACAAAACCAGTGCTCTGACGACTGAGCTACAGAGCCAAATTGCTTTTCTGCTGTCTGTATGCTGCAGCAGGTGTGGTAGTAGCAGCAGCAGCAGCAACTGCAATGGGAGCAGAGGCTGGATCGTCTAGCAGTATGTATAAGGGTGTGAGAGGTCGTGGGTTCAACTCACCGAAGAGCCCTTTCTCTAACTGGAAAGCAGGGACATGGGCTGGTACTAGTCAAGCTTTTGCTTCCTTCAAAAAAATGAAGAAACCCCAGGCTACTGTAGAAGGACGAGAGCTGAGACTGCCCCTTGAAGAATGTTTTCGGTGAGGGAGAAAACATCTTGCATGGTACATGGGCACGGCGCAGGCCTTGCAGAGGTGGACTTAATAGCACTGTGGTCAGTACAGCCAGGGAGGGATTAGAGGGGGAGAGCAGACCAAGCAGGAGCTGCAAATCTTTTGACATGAGGAGAAAGGGTGATTTTGTTCCCTGCGGCAAGCAAATTGCGAGCTCTCTTTCTCTTTTGGGAAGGCAACGATGGGCAAAAGAGTAGACATAGCAGATTTTGAGAAGCTTTCACATTTTCTCCTGAGAAGGAGGACAGTAGGAAAGGTGCAGAGCAGATTTATGCAGCTTTCAAAGATTCTCCTGAGAAGAAGAATTAGAACAGGAAGGTGGCAGTTTCTCTCATGGCTTTAGAAAAGCCAGTCCAGGAAAGGCAGAAGCAGATCCTGTTGAGATTTGAACTCATGACCACTGGTTTACAAAAGCAAGGCTCTGACCACTGAGCTACAGAGCACACCAAGAAAGGGTGTTACATGCATCTCCTGTGGTGCCAATAGAGCGGTACTTGCACTCTTTTGCCCTGAATGCTTTCCCCAAGGCATCAAATCACTGGGCACCCTTTCTCCCCGGTGCTTCGTCAGATCTTGTTTGCTTGCCTAACCCCTAGAATAGATGTCCACTTTCTATTTTATCCTTCAGCAAGATAGGGCCTTTCTTCTCCTTGGTCAAAAGGTCTCAAGAGAACTCAAGAAATGCAGAACATGCCTCATTCCTCCCCGCAAAGAGCTTATTGTTCTAATGAGACACTCCATTGCTACAGTTTCAGTGCCCATAGATATTTTCTCAGGGAAAGCAGACATTACAAGAAAGCGTAAGAGCCAAAGTGGCATGGTATTACTAGGAGAGTGAGCGGAGCAAAAATATTAGCTTTGCTTTCATTGCCTTTGGCCCCCTGCCCTCTTATTGGGGCATTTTCAAAAGGCTTGCTTTCCAAAAAAATGTGATGCTGGGTAAGTGATTTTCACCTGCCTTAAATGTACGTTTATTCACTGAATAGTGCACATTCTATCCAAGTAGCCCCATCCTAGAATTTTAAAGGCGCACTAACGGACCCAAAACGCTCTGCCAAATGCACATCCCAGGTGTTATCATGCAGCTAGGTTTCAGACTAATTCGCAGTACCCTCAACGGTAAGCCAGTGGTCTTAGGCTGACCTCATCTTTCCTTTGTTTTGGTTCCCATGTTGAAGCTGCAGGCACATTTGTCATCGGGAAGCACCCTTATATCGAAACAAAAATGGAGATTGTCTCTTAGCCCCTGAAGCAGTCAAATTTTGTCCTGGTCAATTTGGATAAGAGAGTTCATTAAAGTACCAGATGAACACCTGCTTATAAACAGGGCCCAGTCCATAATCGTTCAAGACTTAAGACTTATGATCCATTTTGCTGTCAAACTCTACGGTTTCGCTTTCAATGCCTAGCTTTACCTCTCTGAAAAGGGAAGAACAAGGCTCTGATGAGGATTGAAGTCATGACTCCTGGTTTACGAAACCAGTGCTTTGACCACTGAGCTGCAGAGCCAAATTACTTTTCTGTTGTCTGTATGCTGCAGCAGGTGTGGTAGTAGCAGCAGCAGCAGCAACTGCAATGGGAGCAGAGGCTGGATCGTCTAGCAGTATGTATAAGGGTGTGAGAGGTCATGGGTTCAACTCACCGAAGAGCCCTTTCTCTAACTGGAAAGCAGGGACATGGGCTGGTACTAGTCAAGCTTTTGCTTCCTTCAAAAAAATGAAGAAACCCCAGGCTACTGTAGAAGGACGAGAGCTGAGACTGCCCCTTGAAGAATGTTTTCGGTGAGGGAGAAAACATCTTGCATGGGACATGGGCACGGCGCAGGCCTTGCAGAGGTGGACTTAATAGCACTGTGGTCAGTACAGCCAGGGAGGGATTAGAGGGGGAGAGCAGACCAAGCAGGAGCTGCAAATCTTTTGACATGAGGAGAAAGGGTGATTTTGTTCCCTGCGGCAAGCAAATTGCGAGCTCTCTTTCTCTTTTGGCAAGGCAACGATGGGCAAAGAGTAGACATAGCAGATTTTGAGAAGCTTTCACATTTTCTCCTGAGAAGGAGGACAGTAGGAAAGGTGCAGAGCAGATTTATGCAGCTTTCAAAGATTCTCCTGAGAAGAAGAATTAGAACAGGAAGGTGGCAGTTTCTCTCATGGCTTTAGAAAAGCCAGTCCAGGAAAGGCAGAAGCAGATCCTGTTGAGATTTGAACTCATGACCACTGGTTTACAAAAAGCAAGGCTCTGACCACTGAGCTACAGAGCACACCCAGAAAGGGTGTTACATGCATCTCCTGTGGTGCCAATAGAGAGGTACTTGCACTCTTTTGCCCTGAATGCTTTCACCAAGGCATCAAATCACTGGGCACCCTTTCTCCCCGGTGCTTCGTCAGATTTTGTTTGCTTGCCTAACCCCTAGAATAGATGTCCACTTTCTATTTTATCCTTCAGCAAGATAGGGCCTTTCTTCTCCTTGGTCAAAAGGTCTCAAGAGAACTCAAGAAATGCAGAACATGCCTCATTCCTCCCCGCAAAGAGCTTATTGTTCTAATGAGACACTCCATTGCTACAGTTTCAGTGCCCATAGATATTTTCTCAGGGAAAGCAGACATTACAAGAAAGCGTAAGAGCCAAAGTGGCATGGTATTACTAGGAGAGTGAGCAGGGCAAAAATATTAGCTTTGCTTTCATTGCCTTTGGCCCCCTGTCCTCATATTGGGGCATTTTCAAAAGGCTTGCTTTCCAAAAAAATGTGATGCTGGGTAAGTGATTTTCACCTGCCTTAAATGTACGTTTATTCACTGAATCGTGCACATTCTATCCAAGTAGCCCCATCCTAGAATTTTAAAGGCGCACTAACGGACCCAAAACGCTCTGCCAAATGCACATCACGGGTGTTATCATGCAGCTAGGTTTCAGACTAATTCGCAGTACCCTCAACGGTAGGCCAGTGGTCTTAAGCTGACCTCATCTTTCCTTTGTTTTGGTTCCCATGTTGAAGCTGCAGGCACATTTGTCATCTGGAAGCACCCTTATATCGAAACAAAAATGGAGATTGTCTCTTAGCCCCTGAAGAAGTCAAATTTTGTCCTGGTCAATTTGGATAAAAGAGTTCATTAAAGTACCAGATGAACACCTGCTTATAAACAGGGCCCAGTCCATAATCGTTCAAGACTTAAGACTTATGAACCATTTTGCTGTCAAACTCTACGGTTTCGCTTTCAATGCCTAGCTTTACCTCTCTGAAAAGGGAAGAACAAGGCTCTGATGAGGATTGAACTCATGACTCCTGGTTTACGAAACCAGTGCTCTGACCACTGAGCTACAGAGCCAAATTGCTTTTCTGTTGTCTGTATGCTGCAGCAGGTGTGGTAGTAGCAGCAGCAGCAGCAACTGCAATGGGAGCAGAGGCTGGATCGTCTAGCAGTATGTATAAGGGTGTGAGAGGTCATGGGTTCAACTCACCGAAGAGCCCTTTCTCTAACTGGAAAGCAGGGACATGGGCTGGTACTAGTCAAGCTTTTGCTTCCTTCAAAAAAATGAAGAAACCCCAGGCTAATGTAGAAGGACGAGAGCTGAGACTGCCCCTTGAAGAATGTTTTCGGTGAGGGAGAAAACATCTTGCATGGGACATGGGCACGGCGCAGGCCTTGCAGAGGTGGACTTAATAGCACTGTGGTCAGTACAGCCAGGGAGGGATTAGAGGGGGAGAGCAGACCAAGCAGGAGCTGCAAATCTTTTGACATGAGGAGAAAGGGTGATTTTGTTCCCTGCGGCAAGCAAATTGCGAGCTCTCTTTCTCTTTTGGCAAGGCAACGATGGGCAAAAGAGTAGACATAGCAGATTTTGAGAAGCTTTCACATTTTCTCCTGAGAAGGAGGACAGTAGGAAAGGTGCAGAGCAGATTTATGCAGCTTTCAAAGATTCTCCTGAGAAGAAGAATTAGAACAGGAAGGTGGCAGTTTCTCTCATGGCTTTAGAAAAGCCAGTCCAGGAAAGGCAGAAGCAGATCCTGTTGAGATTTGAACTCATGACCACTGGTTTACAAAAAGCAAGGCTCTGACCACTGAGCTACAGAGCACACCAAGAAAGGGTATTACATGCATCTCCTGTGGTGCCAATAGAGCGGTACTTGCACTCTTTTGCCCTGAATGCTTTCCCCAAGGCATCAAATCACTGGGCACCCTTTCTCCCCGGTGCTTCGTCAGATCTTGTTTGCTTGCCTAACCCCTAGAATAGATGTCCACTTTCTATTTTATCCTTCAGCAAGATAGGGCCTTTCTTCTCCTTGGTCAAAAGGTCTCAAGAGAACTCAAGAAATGCAGAACATGCCTCATTCCTCCCCGCAAAGAGCTTATTGTTCTAATGAGACACTCCATTGCTACAGTTTCAGTGCCCATAGATATTTTCTCAGGGAAAGCAGACATTACAAGAAAGCGTAAGAGCCAAAGTGGCATGGTATTACTAGGAGAGTGAGCAGGGCAAAAATATTAGCTTTGCTTTCATTGCCTTTGGCCCCCTGTCCTCATATTGGGGCATTTTCAAAAGGCTTGCTTTCCAAAAAAATGTGATGCTGGGTAAGTGATTTTCACCTGCCTTAAATGTACGTTTATTCACTGAATCGTGCACATTCTATCCAAGTAGCCCCATCCTAGAATTTTAAAGGCGCACTAACGGACCCAAAATGCTCTGCCAAATGCACATCACGGGTGTTATCATGCAGCTAGGTTTCAGACTAATTCGCAGTACCCTCAACGGTAGGCCAGTGGTCTTAAGCTGACCTCATCTTTCCTTTGTTTTGGTTCCCATGTTGAAGCTGCAGGCACATTTGTCATCTGGAAGCACCCTTATATCGAAACAAAAATGGAGATTGTCTCTTAGCCCCTGAAGAAGTCAAATTTTGTCCTGGTCAATTTGGATAAAAGAGTTCATTAAAGTACCAGATGAACACCTGCTTATAAACAGGGCCCAGTCCATAATCGTTCAAGACTTAAGACTTATGACCCATTTTGCTGTCAAACTCTACGGTTTCGCTTTCAATGCCTAGCTTTACCTCTCTGAAAAGGGAAGAACAAGGCTCTGATGAGGATTGAACTCATGACTCCTGGTTTACAAAACCAGTGCTCTGACCACTGAGCTACAGAGCCAAATTGCTTTTCTGTTGTCTGTATGCTGCAGCAGGTGTGGTAGTAGCAGCAGCAGCAGCAACTGCAATGGGAGCAGAGGCTGGATCGTCTAGCAGTATGTATAAGGGTGTGAGAGGTCATGGGTTCAACTCACCGAAGAGCCCTTTCTCTAACTGGAAAGCAGGGACATGGGCTGGTACTAGTCAAGCTTTTGCTTCCTTCAAAAAAATGAAGAAACCCCAGGCTAATGTAGAAGGACGAGAGCTGAGACTGCCCCTTGAAGAATGTTTTCGGTGAGGGAGAAAACATCTTGCATGGGACATGGGCACGGCGCAGGCCTTGCAGAGGTGGACTTAATAGCACTGTGGTCAGTACAGCCAGGGAGGGATTAGAGGGGGAGAGCAGACCAAGCAGGAGCTGCAAATCTTTTGACATGAGGAGAAAGGGTGATTTTGTTCCCTGCGGCAAGCAAATTGCGAGCTCTCTTTCTCTTTTGGCAAGGCAACGATGGGCAAAAGAGTAGACATAGCAGATTTTGAGAAGCTTTCACATTTTCTCATGAGAAGGAGGACAGTAGGAAAGGTGCAGAGCAGATTTATGCAGCTTTCAAAGATTCTCCTGAGAAGAAGAATTAGAACAGGAAGGTGGCAGTTTCTCTCATGGCTTTAGAAAAGCCAGTCCAGGAAAGGCAGAAGCAGATCCTGTTGAGATTTGAACTCATGACCACTGGTTTACAAAAGCAAGGCTCTGACCACTGAGCTACAGAGCACACCAAGAAAGGGTATTACATGCATCTCCTGTGGTGCCAATAGAGCGGTACTTGCACTCTTTTGCCCTGAATGCTTTCCCCAAGGCATCAAATCACTGGGCACCCTTTCTCCCCGGTGCTTCGTCAGATCTTGTTTGCTTGCCTAACCCCTAGAATAGATGTCCACTTTCTATTTTATCCTTCAGCAAGATAGGGCCTTTCTTCTCCTTGGTCAAAAGGTCTCAAGAGAACTCAAGAAATGCAGAACATGCCTCATTCCTCCCCGCAAAGAGCTTATTGTTCTAATGAGACACTCCATTGCTACAGTTTCAGTGCCCATAGATATTTTCTCAGAGAAAGCAGACATTACAAGAAAGCGTAAGAGCCAAAGTGGCATGGTATTACTAGGAGAGTGAGCAGGGCAAAAATATTAGCTTTGCTTTCATTGCCTTTGGCCCCCTGTCCTCATATTGGGGCATTTTCAAAAGGCTTGCTTTCCAAAAAAATGTGATGCTGGGTAAGTGATTTTCACCTGCCTTAAATGTACGTTTATTCACTGAATCGTGCACATTCTATCCAAGTAGCCCCATCCTAGAATTTTAAAGGCGCACTAACGGACCCAAAATGCTCTGCCAAATGCACATCACGGGTGTTATCATGCAGCTAGGTTTCAGACTAATTCGCAGTACCCTCAACGGTAGGCCAGTGGTCTTAAGCTGACCTCATCTTTCCTTTGTTTTGGTTCCCATGTTGAAGCTGCAGGCACATTTGTCATCTGGAAGCACCCTTATATCGAAACAAAAATGGAGATTGTCTCTTAGCCCCTGAAGCAGTCAAATTTTGTCCTGGTCAATTTGGATAAAAGAGTTCATTAAAGTACCAGATGAACACCTGCCTATAAACAGGGCCCAGTCCATAATCGTTCAAGACTTAAGACTTATGACCCATTTTGCTGTCAAACTCTACGGTTTCGCTTTCAATGCCTAGCTTTACCTCTCTGAAAAGGGAGAACAAGGCTCTGATGAGGATTGAACTCATGACTCCTGGTTTACGAAACCAGTGCTCTGACCACTGAGCTACAGAGCCAAATTGCTTTTCTGTTGTCTGTATGCTGCAGCAGGTGTGGTAGTAGCAGCAGCAGCAGCAACTGCAATGGGAGCAGAGGCTGGATCGTCTAGCAGTATGTATAAGGGTGTGAGAGGTCATGGGTTCAACTCACCGAAGAGCCCTTTCTCTAACTGGAAAGCAGGGACATGGGCTGGTACTAGTCAAGCTTTTGCTTCCTTCAAAAAAATGAAGAAACCCCAGGCTACTGTAGAAGGACGAGAGCTGAGACTGCCCCTTGAAGAATGTTTTCGGTGAGGGAGAAAACATCTTGCATGGGACATGGGCACGGCGCAGGCCTTGCAGAGGTGGACTTAATAGCACTGTGGTCAGTACAGCCAGGGAGGGATTAGAGGGGGAGAGCAGACCAAGCAGGAGCTGCAAATCTTTTGACATGAGGAGAAAGGGTGATTTTGTTCCCTGCGGCAAGCAAATTGCGAGCTCTCTTTCTCTTTTGGCAAGGCAACGATGGGCAAAAGAGTAGACATAGCAGATTTTGAGAAGCTTTCACATTTTCTCCTGAGAAGGAGGACAGTAGGAAAGGTGCAGAGCAGATTTATGCAGCTTTCAAAGATTCTCCTGAGAAGAAGAATTAGAACAGGAAGGTGGCAGTTTCTCTCATGGCTTTAGAAAAGCCAGTCCAGGAAAGACAGAAGCAGATCCTGTTGAGATTTGAACTCATGACCACTGGTTTACAAAAGCAAGACTTTGACCACTGAGCTACAGAGCACGACAAGAAAGAGTATTACATGCATCTCCTGTGGTGCCAATAGTGCGGTACTTGCACTCTTTTGCCCTGAATGCTTTCACCAAGGCATCAAATCACTGGGCACCCTTTCTCCCCGGTGCTTCGTCAGATCTTGTTTGCTTGCCTAACCCCTAGAATAGATGTCCACTTTCTATTTTATCCTTCAGCAAGATAGGGCCTTTCTTCTCCTTGGTCAAAAGGTCTCAAGAGAACTCAAGAAATGCAGAACATGCCTCATTCCTTCCCGCAAAGAGCTTATTGTTCTAATGAGACACTCCATTGCTACAGTTTCAGTGCCCATAGATATTTTCTCAGGGAAAGCAGACATTACAAGAAAGCGTAAGAGCCAAAGTGGCATGGTATTACTAGGAGAGTGAGCAGGGCAAAAATATTAGCTTTGCTTTCATTGCCTTTGGCCCCCTGCCCTCATATTGGGGCATTTTCAAAAGGCTTGCTTTCCAAAAAAATGTGATGCTGGGTAAGTGATTTTCACCTGCCTTAAATGTACGTTTATTCACTGAATCGTGCACATTCTATCCAAGTAGCCCCATCCTAGAATTTTAAAGGCGCACTAACGGACCCAAAATGCTCTGCCAAATGCACATCACGGGTGTTATCATGCAGCTAGGTTTCAGACTAATTCGCAGTACCCTCAACGGTAGGCCAGTGGTCTTAAGCTGACCTCATCTTTCCTTTGTTTTGGTTCCCATGTTGAAGCTGCAGGCACATTTGTCATCTGGAAGCACCCTTATATCGAAACAAAAATGGAGATTGTCTCTTAGCCCCTGAAGAAGTCAAATTTTGTCCTGGTCAATTTGGATAACAGAGTTCATTAAAGTACCAGATGAACGCCTGCCTATAAACAGGGCCCGGTCCATAATCGTTCAAGACTTAAGACTTATGACCCATTTTGCTGTCAAACTCTACGGTTTCGCTTTCAATGCCTAGCTTTACCTCTCTGAAAAGGGAAGAACAAGGCTCTGATGAAGATTGAACTCCTGACTCCTGGTTTATGAAACCAGTGCTCTGACCACTGAGCTACAGAGCCAAATTGCTTCTCTGTTGTCTGTATCCTGCAGCAGGTGTGGTAGTAGGAGCAGCACCAGCAACTGCAATGGGAGCAGAGGCTGGATCATCTAGCAGTATGTATAAGGGTGTGAGAGGTCATGGGTTCAACTCACCGAAGAGCCCTTTCTCTAACTGGAAAGCAGGGACATGGGCTGGTACTAGTCAAGCTTTTGCTTCCTTCAAAAAAATGAAGAAACCCCAGGCTACTGTAGAAGGACGAGAGCTGAGACTGCCCCTTGAAGAATGTTTTCGGTGAGGGAGAAAACATCTTGCATGGGACATGGGCACGGCGCAGGCCTTGCAGAGGTGGACTTAATAGCACTTTGGTCAGTACAGACAGGGAGGGATTAGAGGGGGAGAGCAGACCAAGCAGGAGCTGCAAATCTTTTGACATGAGGAGAAAGGGTGATTTTGTTCCCTGCGGCAAGCAAATTGCGAGCTCTCTTTCTCTTTTGGCAAGGCAACGATGGGCAAAAGAGTAGACATAGCAGATTTTGAGAAGCTTTCACATTTTCTCCTGAGAAGGAGGACAGTAGGAAAGGTGCAGAGCAGATTTCTGCAGCTTTCAAAGATTCTTCTGAGAAGAAGAATTAGAACAGGAAGGTGGCAGTTTCTCTCATGGCCTTAGAAAAGCCAGTCCAGGAAAGGCAGAAGCAGATCCTGTTGAGATTTGAACTCACGACCACTGGTTTACAAAAGCAAGGCTCTGACTACTGAGCTACAGAGCACACCCAGAAGAAGTCCTGCATGCATCTCCTGTGGAGCCAATAGAGCGGTACTTGGACTCTTTTGCCCTGAATGCTTTCCCCAAGGCATCAAATCACTGGGCACCCTTTCTCCCCGGTGCTTCGTCAGATCTTGTTTGCTTGCCTAACCCCTAGAATAGATGTCCACTTTCTATTTTATCCTTCAGCAAGATAGGGCCTTTCTTCTCCTTGGTCAAAAGGTCTCAAGAGAACTCAAGAAATGCAGAACATGCCACATTCCTCCCCGCAAAGAGCTTATTGTTCTAATGGGACACTCCATTGCTACAGTTTCAGTGCCCATAGATATTTTCTCAGGGAAAGCAGACATTACAAGAAAGCGTAAGAGCCAAAGTGGCATGGTATTACTAGGAGAGTGAGCAGGGCAAAAATATTAGCTTTGCTTTCATTGCCTTTGGCCCCCTGCCCTCATATTGGGGCATTTTCAAAAGGCTTGCTTTCCAAAAAAATGTGATGCTGGGTAAGTGATTTTCACCTGCCTTAAATGTACGTTTATTCACTGAATCGTGCACATTCTATCCAAGTAGCCCCATCCTAGAATTTTAAAGGCGCACTAACGGACCAAAATGCTCTCTGCCAAATGCACATCCCGGGTGTTATCATGCAGCTAGGTTTCAGACTAATTCGCAGTACCCTCTACGGTAGGCCAGTGGTCTTAAGCTGACCTCATCTTGTGGCAGGTGCAGGCCTGTGACCCACAGTGTCCGAACATAAGCAGGCCAGCATGGCTAGCTTGACCTGTAAATGAGGCCTGTGGAGAGGCATATAGGATTGCACATCCCCCAATATGCTGCTATTGTAAGATAGAACTCAGTAGAAGTATTGAATTAGCTTAGGTAAGCAGAACTGCAGTATTGAAAGATGGAAAAATACAGAAAAAACATGTTTAAAAGTTACTGATAAGAAAAAGTACATCTGCAAAGAAATAATTGGGAGTGCTGACAGATGAGTTGCAGAGCCCAGCTCCTCTGCACGTACAAATTGGTTCTATAACCTTGAAAGTGTGAAAGTAACAAGTTGATGAACTGACCATTGTAATTGGGACTAGAAGGGGGGTATGCAGGTGTCATGCCCACTGGAGGGACATAACTGGATAAACTTATCAGTACCGGGACCAATAGAAGAGGTACGGGAGGTACGGGAGATTACCGGGACCAATGAAATGTTTTTCTATACCTAGAATGGAACAGAAGTCTATAAAAGTTGTTGTAATGCTTGAAAACTTTGCTCAGCCATTTTGAAATTGATTGGTTCGAGACTTGTGCACAAATAAATGATTTGGACCTTCTGAACAGACTCCTGGTATCATTGGTTTGTCTGCGCTTTGCTGCTACATATTCCTTGGTGCGTTGGCCGGGAAGTTGTGGAATCAAAGTGTATATAGGGCAATATACCACGACTTTCCGCCTCTATAGGCTTGGTCCTGCCGGGATCGCGCCCTTCCGACGAGGGCTGCTCCCTGGCGCCACCGGTCCCTTGTATCGGAGGGAGCTGGTCGGACCTCGGCGGGTGACGAGCCCGGCTGGAGTCAACGCCTCGAACCCGAGTGAGGGGAGTCCGAGGTCCAACTCATGCGCCTGCTTGGGAAGTTTGAGGACCGGATCCGGTGAGTATAGTTTTGATTTTGGGTCTAGACAGAAATAGAAAGCGCAGTACTGCCATTGGAACTTGGAACTTTGGAATTTGTAATCTCGAGATATTGGGAATTGGTAAGAGAGCATGATCACCTCTCAAGGAAGGGCCGAGTACCTCCGCATGGGAATTCGCCGGGTGAAACCCCCATCCTTTTTGTAATTGGGAAATTGGAAAAGACTAGTCAGAATAGATAGAAACGAATGCATTCTGGGATACGTTGCTAGCATGATTGTGTGAACGAAGTGTGGATGAGAGGTCTGGCAGCACGGACCAAGTGAAGGCGGACCCCTGAGTAGCGCATTTCCTGACCGGGCGACCGCGTTCAGGTCGCGAAAAGGGGGAAGCGATTGTCGTCTTGTCTTGTTATTTGTACTCCTTATACGTTTCCAGGGCCGTGAGGACCCCATACCCACGGTCCGCCCTCCTTTTCCCTTCTGTCTGTTGTTGCGCGCACACATCGAAATGGGAGGGGCGGGGTCTACTAGAAACACTCCATTAGAATGTATGATCGCACATTTTAAAGAGGGATATTCAGGAGATTATGGTATTAAAATGACAGCAGCCCGTTTGCAAATTTTGTGTACTAGGGAGTGGCCCGATCTAGACCCCATCTGGCCCCGAGAGGGAACGTTCAAAGTAGAGATTATTCAGTCAATACACCGTAGAGTGCGGGTAGCGCACCCTGATCAGTACCCTTATATAGATTCCTGGTTAAGTATTTGTGAAGATCCGCCCCCCTGGGCGCAGCGCTGTTATGAGGAACAGTGCAGAATAATGTTAGCTAAAGCAGATTCTAGACAGAAAACGGAACAGCCTAGAATGAAAGAGCAGGATAAGAAAGCCAGACAGAAGCCCATCCTGGCAGATCCTGATTCCCCAGAAATAATTCTTAGGCAGCCCCGAACCCCAGGTCCAGTAAGAGTAGCCCGGCGTCCTGCCCAAGAACCCCAGAGACGGCCAGAGCTGAGGCGGGACCCAACCCCTGACCCCCCTCCCTGGAGAAGAGAAAGAGGAAGAATTAGCGGGAAAAGAAGAGGAGGACCTAAAAAGCGAGTCAGAAGTGGAGACTGAAGAAGGAGAAAGAGAGGATCCCCCAGATGAGGAGGAAAGTGTACAAATAATTGAGAAAGCTAGTGTTAGCACTAGCACGCCAGTGACAGCGAAACCCAAAGCAAAACCTGTTGAGAAAAAGAAAGTGACTCCTGCAAAGGCAACGACAATAACCCTTAGATCCCAAAAGACACCCATAGCAGCTAAACTGTTTCCCTTACGGCAAGTCCCGGGAGTGCCCGTAAAGAATGATAATGATGAAGTGGTAGCGGGACCCCTAACTTATGTGTATATCCCTTTCTCTACAACTGATTTATTAAATTGGAGGTCGCATTATGCCTCCTATACTAGTAAGCCCCAGGAGCTGACAGAATTAGTAACTAGTATTATGGAAACTCACCAACCCACTTGGCCAGATTGCCGTCAGCTCCTGACCACCCTATTCACTACAGAAGAACGAGCAAGAATTAGAAAAGCAGCTATTGAATGGATGGCAGAAAACCCTGCAGCTCCGGCACAGGGGCAGAATATAATAGATCGTAGGGAAGCAGCTCAGAGAGAATTCCCGAATGAAGACCCCCAATGGGATCCAAATACAGATGAAGGATCCACAGCCCTAGCCCGTTTTCGCCAAGGCTTTTTACAAGGCCTGAAAAGGGGGGGCCAGAAAGCTATGAACCTTTCCAAAGTTACAGGAGTTATCCAAGGGATAGATGAGAGCCCAGCAGATTTTTATGAGAGATTAACTGAAGCATACAGAATGTATACTCCCTATGATCCCGAGGCACCAGGAAGTTTATGTATGGTGAATTCTGCTTTTGTAAACCAGTCTCAACCAGACATTAGACGCAAATTACAGAAGTTAGAAGGGTTTGCGGGCATGAATGCAACACAGTTATTGGAAGTCGCTCATAAAGTGTATGTGAATCGTGATACTGAAAGACAGAGAGAATGTGATAGAAAGATGAAGAAGAAAGCTGATTTTTTGGCTGCGGCCATAGTGGAACAGAAAAGGGGAGGTGTCCCTAGTCGAAGGAGCAGAGGAAGAGGGCGGGGTCAAGGCGGAGGCCGGACCCAGAGACTAGGCGTGAACCAATGCGCCTATTGCAGAGAGGAAGGACATTGGAGAGATATGTGCCCGCAACTCGAAGACGCCCAGCATGATGACGACAGCAGCCATCAGTGGCGAGAAGAAAGACGAAGCTATCCCCGAAGCCGAGGAGGAGCCAATCGAGAACAATTCCAGCGAGAGAGAGGAGGAACCATTCAAGCATTGGCCACACACCAGCCCATGATGAGAATGACGTGGATTAGGACAGACCGGGCTCCAAGTTTGCTTTAGGTCTCCAGGAGCCTATGGTCGGAATACAAATAGGAGACCAAATTATGGACTTTATGGTTGATACTGGAGCGCAACATTCAGTAATAGACAAAAAGATAGCCCCATTCACTACAAAAGCAGTCACCATCATAGGAGCAACTGGTGCCAAAGCCACAAAGTCTTTTCTTCAAAACCGAATATGCAGTCTGGGAGGACAGCAAGTAACTCATCAATTCCTTTACATGCCCGAATGTCCAGTGCCATTACTGGGACGAGATATGCTAGCCAAGCTTCAAGCACAGATATCTTTCTCTGAGCAAGGAGAAATGCAAATGACAGTAAATCCCCAAACCAAACCAGCGGGAGTAATGCTGCTGACAGTTCCCCGAGAAGAGGAATGGAGATACTACATTGATGATTCGATACAAGATACCTATTTTGAACAAACTTTAAAAAGTATTGATGCACCACCTGGAGTATGGGCAGAAGGCAGCCCCCCAGGCCTAGCCAAACATATAGCTCCAGTGATTGTAACCCTCAAGCCTAGTGCTACACCAGTGCACGTCAAACAGTACCCTCTCCCAAGAGCCGCAATTGAAGGCATCCATCGCCACCTACAAAGATTGCTTGAGTATGGCCTACTAAAAGTATGCCAATCCCCATGGAACACTCCACTTTTGCCAGTAAAGAAGCCTGGGACAGATGATTATCGCCCAGTGCAAGATTTGAGAAGAGTAAATGATGCAGCTGAGACCATACATCCAGTCGTACCCAATCCTTACACCCTCCTAGGACTGATACCTGCTGAAGCTACCCATTTCACTGTACTGGATTTGAAAGATGCATTCTTTTGCATAAGATTAGCCCCTGTAAGCCAAATATTGTTTGCATTCGAATGGCAGGACCCCATCTCTGGAAGAGGGGGCCAACTTACCTGGACAAGATTACCCCAAGGATTCAAGAATTCGCCTACCATCTTTAGTGCCGCACTGAATCAAGACCTTTCAAGCTATCCAGTAGCCCCGGGGAAGAGAGTGCTTCTCCAATACGTGGATGATCTGTTGATAGCTGCCGTATCAGAAAGTGAATGTATACTAGCCACCAAAGATCTCTTGCAGTTACTAGAAGAAGCTGGATACAAAGTTTCCAGAGCCAAAGCACAGCTATGCCAAAAAGAAGTGAAATACTTGGGTTTTCGTATCACCCAAGGAAGCAGAAGATTAGGCAGAGAAAGAAAAGAAGCAGTATGCAGAATTCCAACTCCAACAACCAGAAAGCAAGTCAGAGCCTTTCTGGGAGCGGCAGGATATTGCCGAATTTGGATACCCAACTTTGCCCAAATTGCCAAACCACTGTATGAAGCCACAAAAGGAGAAGAGAAGTCACCACTGGAGTGGGGACTTGAGCAGGATACAGCCTTCCAAAAGTTAAAAGAAGAATTGATGTCATCACCAGCACTTGGACTACCAGATGTCCACAAACCTTTTCACTTGTTTGTACATGAAGCACAGGGAAATGCCCTAGGCATGTTGACTCAGAAATTGGGAAATTGGGAACGACCTGTAGCCTACCTATCGAAACAATTGGACCCTGTGGCCAAAGGATGGCCACCTTGCTTGAGAGCAGTTGCAGCTACAGCACTACTAGTGAGTGAAGCAGACAAACTCACACTAGGACAGAACATACGAGTCACTGTGCCACATGCAGTCCTTGCCCTTATGGAACAGAAAGCAAATTATTGGCTCACCAATTCCCGAATGTTGAAGTACCAGAGCATGTTATGTGAAAACCCACAAATACAACTTGAAGTGAGCCATGCCTTGAACCCAGCCACCTTGATACCCATCAGTGAAGAACTCCCAGAACATGACTGTATCGAAGTCATGGAGACTGTGTTCTCGTCGACCCGACTTGACAGATGTGCCCATAGACAATCCTGACCAAACCTATTATGTTGATGGGAGCAGTCTCATCCTTGATGGACGACGCTGTGCCGGATATGCAGTCGTCACTCAACACGAAGTAGTTGAATCATCAGCCCTAGCCTCAGGCACATCAGCCCAGAAAGCCGAATTGATAGCACTCACCAGAGCATTGTTGTTAGGAGAAAAACTTATACTGAATGTATATACAGATTCCAAATATGCCTTCACTACCCTGCATGCCCATGGAGCTCTCTATAAAGAAAGAGGACTCATCACATCCGGAGGAAAATCAGTCAAATATGGTCCCGAAATATTGATGTTGCTTGATGCAGTCTGGGCCCCAACAAACACGTGTAGCTGTCATGCATTGCAGAGGACATCAAGCAGGAAAAGGAGAAGTTGCCCGAGGGAATAGATTTGCAGATGCCTCAGCACGACAAGCAGCTATGACAGGACAAATTGCCCCACAAGCTATGCCAATGCAAGCAGCATTGTTTCCAGTACCTTTGAATCTATGGACCCCACGATATACCACCAAAGAATTGGACTACTATTGTGACAGAGAAAATGGAGTATTGAAAGACGGATGGATTGAGCTGCCACCAGAAGAGGGCAGTCCACCTCCGGGACGAATAGTAATTCCTGAATTGTTAGGACCATCCTTTGTCAAAGCTTTCCACGAAGCCACCCACTATGGGAAGAGTGCTATGGAAAAAAGCACTCAGACCACATTTCTACATCCCTCTGATGACAACCATATCAGCTTCAGTAGCACGACAATGTCAAACTTGTGCCAAGAATAATGCCAAGCAAGGCCTTATTACAGCACCCCGGGTTCAGTCAAGAGGTGTGACCCCCATGCACAACCTCCAAGTTGATTTCACCGAAATGCCAAAAGCCAATGGGTACCATTACCTATTAGTATTAGTTTGTACTTTCTCTGGGTGGGTAGAAGCATTCCCAACCAGAACTGAGAAAGCCCGAGAAGTTACCAAGGTCTTAATGAGAGAGATTGTCCCCAGATTCGGAATTCCAGCAGTAATAGGGTCAGGACAATGGACCCTCATTTGTCTCCCAAGTTACTCAGCAGTTAGCAAAAGCCTTTGCAGATACAATGGAAACTCCACACCGCATACAGACCCCAGAGTTCAGGGAAAGTTGAGCGCATGAATCGTACCTTGAAAGCCCAAATGTCTAAGCTTTGTCAGGAGACACAATTGAAGTGGCCCCAAGTGCTCCCCATAGCTTTATTCAGAATACGCTCAGCTCCTGTAAAGTCAACAGGATTTTCCCCTTTTGAAGTTTTGTATGGTAAACCCCCACCAATAGTGCAGGGAATCAAAGGAAGTCTAGCCCAAATTGGTTCAGAAATAACCAGACAAGAACTTCTAGCTCTTAGTTTTGTTCTGCAGACTCTCCATACGTGGATCCAAGACCAGTTGCCTATCAACTTGACGGAACCCTTGCATCCCTACCAGCCTGGTACTTCGGTGTGGATCAAAGATTGGAAGAAGACACCGTTGGAGCCTCATTGGAAGGGACCGTACACCGTCATCCTGTCTACCCCAACTGCAGTAAAGGTAGCCGAGATCGACGCCTGGATCCACCACAGCAGAGTCAAGCCCGCCGCCGATCCTGAACCAGAGCGGTGGACAGCAGAACAGCATCTTGATGTACCCTTGCGAGTTACTCTGAGACGGCAACCAGCAGCTTAGACACTTCATCACAAGTGCTTTGCAGCAGCCAAGTCTTTCGAAGAGGATTGCTGTTTTCCATGCAGCAACAGCTTTGTTTCAACGAACCCAATTTGCGTGTGATTTGACACACTACTTTGAGACTACATTGACTAAGCCAGACTCCACAAGCCAACTGAAATTGCTAAGTTGGTTAATGTATACTGGACAACCTGAGGATCTTCAATCAACACTCAGCACCCGTTAAATTGCTTCATTAGCAAACGGGACGAAGAATAATAGACCGTCGTGATCAAGATCAGCAAGCTGAGGATTCAGAAGAACTCCAATCAACATCGACATGCATCTTTACTTTTTCTTATCTTTGGTTGACTTCTTTTGAGGTTTTGAACAGACTCATTCTTAACCTCCATGCACTGCCTGCATTACTTCTACTAGAATTTGACAGAAAGAAACTCAGACATATCTTTATCATTCTTACTAAACCTGCAAGGGAACAATAACTCGGTGTATCTATAACACCACTGAACTAAATGTTTGCACTCATGGAAAAATTAAAACATGCTATAATCCGCATCAGAATCCATCCTATTACACGATGGAAATAAGATGGAAGGATGCAGATGGACCTATATTAGCTGCAACGCCACCACTTAAGGACATTACTAAACCTGCTGTTTTGAATTTTGATGCATGCAATGCTATTAATAGAGATAGTTATTCCACCTGTGGTACATGGGAGAAAGCGTATCGAAATGACCATAAGTATATGTGTCCAGAAGGTGCCACGGGATGGAGAAAGTGTACAGGTAAAAAGGAACCAGGCTATAGTACTGCCCCAGCAGCAGACTACTATTGCCCGTATTGGGGATGTGTTTTTTATGCTACCTGGAACACTGGTATAACTGATGAGAAAATAGATAAACGAATGGCTACTTTAACCAAGCCAACCACAAATGATAAATGTCAGAAAGATGCTTGTAACCCCTTACACTTACGTATACACAATCCCCATGCATGGAAACAAGGATATAAGTTTGGTTTACGTATTGCTGGAGGAGCAATAGATCCAGGGACCATTGTGTATATCAGATTGAATACCCAAGCCCACAAGTCATCTAAATATCATATTCATAATACTTTTTATGAAGCCATGCATGTAAATAAGTTTGAGATCCCTCACCCCTCACAGAATTTATTTCTAGAATTAGCCGGAGCAGTAGTATCTAGTCTTAAGATCACAGATTGTTATTTCTGTGGCGGAACCCAAATGGGAGATCAGTGGCCATGGGAAGCCCAAGAATTTAATTATTCCATGATTTACAATCAGACTGAATTACACAAGACTACCAGTGAATGGGTGTTAGCGCACTCAATCGTTGGACGTCTTTGCTATGCCAGAACTGGACCCCAGTTCACCCAAAAGGTAGGACAGCTGGTCTGTCTTAGCCAGAAGTACTATAATGCCACGACCAAGAAGATAGCATGGTGGTCAGGAATTGGACATCCTGAACCTCCTAACCCATTAGCCAGATTTTTTACTGAACTTGCAGGTCTATGGAATAACCTTGCCAAAGTCCAAGCCTGGCAAGCCCCACCTGGCCTATATTGGATCTGTGGAAACCGAGCATATGCACAACTCCCACCACACTGGGGAGGAGCATGTGTCTTAGGAACCATCAGACCTTCTTTCTTTCTTTTAAACACTGAACATGGAGAACAATTAGGATACCCAGTATACACTACCCACCGACACAAAAGAGCACTAAGACAGAAGAGAGAGGCCTTACAGATAGGCAAGTGGGAGAAATGGCAAGGTGATGATTGGCCACCAGAAAGAATCATTGAATATTATGGACCCGCCACTTGGAATGATGATGGTATGTATGGTTATCGTACCCCAATTTATATGATTAATCGTATTATTCGCTTACAAGCAGTAGTTTGAAATAATAACTAACGAAACTAGTCATGCTCTTACGCTTTTAGCTAGACAAAGTACACAGATGCGCACTGCGATATATCAGAACCGCTTAGCACTTCATTATTTGTTAGCAGCTGAAGGAGGAGTATGCGGTAAACTGAACTTAACCAATTGCTGTTTGAAAATAGATGATAAAGGTCAAGTAGTTGAAGAAATTGCTAAAGATATGCAAAGACATGCTTATGTGCCAGTACAGACGTGGCACTCATTGAAATTTCCTAATTGGTTTGCTAACCTCTTTTCATGGGTGGGAGGATTTAAGACTTTCATCGTATTGGTACTAATCCTTGTTGCTGTTATCTTCTTATTACCATGTTTAATCCCATGTTGTATGCGTTCCATTCATAACACTATTGATAGTACAGTAGAGCGGAAGACCGCAACAAAAATCATGGCTTTATATACAGCCAGTCCTGGTAGAAATCCTTTAGCCAGGATGTGATTCTTCAGAAAGTGATTTAATTCTCACACCTTATTAAGTAATAGGGTGAGATTAATCAAAGGGGGGAATGTGGCAGGTGCAGGCCTGTGACCCACAGTGTCCGAACATAAGCAGGCCAGCATGGCTAGCTTGACCTGTAAATGAGGCCTGTGGAGAGGCATATAGGATTGCACATCCCCCAATATGCTGCTATTGTAAGATAGAACCCAGTAGAAGTATTGAATTAGCTTAGGTAAGCAGAACTGTAGAACTGAGAGATGGAAAAATACAGAAAAAACATGTTTAAAAGTTACTGATAAGAAAAAGTACATCTGCAAAGAAATAATTAGGAGTGCTGACAGATGAGTTGCAGAGCCCAGCTCCTCTGCACGTACAAATTGGTTCTATAACCTTGAGAGTGTGAAAGTAACAAGTTGATGAACTGACCATTGTAATTGGGACTAGAAGGGGGGTATGCAGGTGTCATGCCCACTGGAGGGACATAACTGGATAAACTTATCAGTACCGGGACCAATAGAAGAGGTACGGGAGGTACGGGAGGTTACCGGGACCAATGAAATGTTTTTCTATACCTAGAATGGAACAGAAGTCTATAAAAGTTGTTGTAATGCTTGAAAACTTTGCTTAGCCATTTTGAAATTGATTGGTTCGAGACTTGTGCACAAATAAATGATTTGGACCTTCTGAACAGACTCCTGGTATCATTGGTTTGTCTGCGCTTTGCTGCTACATATTCCTTGGTGCGTTGGCCGGGAAGTTGTGGAATCAAAGTGTATATAGGGCAATATACCACGACTTTCCGCCTCTATAGGCTTGGTCCTGCCGGGATCGCGCCCTTCCGACGAGGGCTGCTCCCTGGCGCCACCGGTCCCTTGTATCGGAGGGAGCTGGTCGGACCTCGGCGGGTGACGAGCCCGGCTGGAGTCAACGCCTCGAACCCGAGTGAGGGGAGTCCGAGGTCCAACTCATGCGCCTGCTTGGGAAGTTTGAGGACCGGATCCGGTGAGTATAGTTTTGATTTTGGGTCTAGACAGAAATAGAAAGCGCAGTACTGCCATTGGAACTTGGAACTTTGGAATTTGTAATCTCGAGATATTGGGAATTGGTAAGAGAGCATGATCAACTCTCAAGGAAGGGCCGAGTAACCCCGCATGGGAATTCGCCGGGTGAAACCCCCATCCTTTTTGTAATTGGGAAATTGGAAAAGACTAGTCAGAACAGATAGAAACGAATGCATTCTGGGATACGTTGCTAGCATGATTGTGTGAACGAAGTGTGAATGAGAGGTCTGGCAGCACGGACCAAGTGAAGGCGGACCCCTGAGTAGCGCATTTCCTGACCGGGCGACCGCGTTCAGGTCGCGAAAAGGGGGAAGCGATTGTCGTCTTGTCTTGTTATTTGTACTCCTTATACGTTTCCAGGGCCGTGAGGACCCCTTACCCACGGTCCGCCCTCCTTTTCCCTTCTGTCTGTTGTTGCGCGCACACATCGAAATGGGAGGGGCGGGGTCTACTAGAAACACTCCATTAGAATGTATGATCGCACATTTTAAAGAGGGATATTCAGGAGATTATGGTATTAAAATGAGAGCAGCCCGTTTGCAGATTTTGTGTACTAGGGAGTGGCCCGATCTAGACCCCATTTGGCCCCGAGAGGGAACGTTCAATGTAGAGATTATTCAGTCAATACACCGTAGAGTGCGGATAGCGCACCCCGACTAGTACCCCTATATAGATTCCTGGTTAAGTATTTGTGAAGATCCGCCCCCCTGGGCGCAGCGCTGTTATGAGGAACAGTGCAGAATAATGTTAGCTAAAACAGATGCTAGACAGAAAACGGAACAGCCTAGAATGAAAGAGCAGGATAAGAAAGCCAGAAAGAAGCCCATCCTGGCAGATCCTGATTCCCCAAAAATAATTCTCAGGCAGCCCCGAACCCCAGGTCCAGTAACAGTAGCCCGGCGTCCTGCCCCAGAATCCCAGAGACGGCCAGAGCCGAGGCGGGACCCAACCCCTGATCCCCCTCCCGGAGGAGAGAAAGAGGAAGAATTAGCGGGAAAAGAAGAGGAGGACCTAAAAAGCGAGTCAGAAGTGGAGACCGAAGAAGGAGAAAGAGAGAATCCCCCAGATGAGGAGGAAAATGTACAAATAATTGAGAAAGCTAGCGTTAGCACTAGCACGCCAGTGAGAGAGAAACCCAAAGCAAAACCTGTTGAGAAAGTGTACAGGTAAAAAGGAACCAGGCTATAGTACTGCCCCAGCAGCAGACTACTATTGCCCGTATTGGGGATGTGTATTGGGGATGTGTTTTTTATGCTACCTGGAACACTGGTATAACTGATGAGAAAATAGATAAACGAATGGCTACTTTAACCAAGCCAACCACAAATGATAAATGTCAGAAAGATGCTTGCAACCCCTTACACTTACGTATACACAATCCCCATGCATGGAAACAAGGATATAAGTTTGGTTTACGTATTGCTGGAGGAGCAATAGATCCAGGGACCATTGTGTATATCAGATTGAATACCCAAGCCCACAAGTCATCTAAATATCATATTCATAATACTTTTTATGAAGCCATGCATGTAAATAAGTTTGAGATCCCTCACCCCTCACAGAATTTATTTCTAGAATTAGCTGGAGCAGTAGTATCTAGTCTTAAGATCACAGATTGTTATTTCTGTGGCGGAACCCAAATGGGAGATCAGTGGCCATGGGAAGCCCAAGAATTGAATTATTCCATGATTTACCAATCAGACTGAATTACACAAGACTACCAGTGAATGGGTGTTAGCGCACTCAATCGTTGGACGTCTTTGCTATGCCAGAACTGGACCCCAGTTCACCCAAAAGGTAGGACAGCTGGTCTGTCTTAGCCAGAAGTACTATAATGCCACGACCAAGAAGATAGCATGGTGGTCAGGAATCGGACATCCTGAACCTCCTAACCCATTAGCCAGATTTCCTGAACTTGCAGGTCTATGGACTAACCTTGCTAAAGTCCAAGCCTGGCAAGCCCCACCTGGCCTATATTGGATCTGTGGAAACCGAGCATATGCACAACTCCCACCACACTGGGGAGGAGCATGTGTCTTAGGAACCATCAGACCTTCTTTCTTTCTTTTAAACACTGAACATGGAGAACAATTAGGATACCCAGTATACACTACCCACCGACACAAAAGAGCACTAAGACAGAAGAGAGAGGCCTTACAGATAGGCAAGTGGGAGAAATGGCAAGGTGATGATTGGCCACCAGAAAGAATCATTGAATATTATGGACCCGCCACTTGGAATGATTATGGTATGTATGGTTATCGTACCCCAATTTATATGATTAATCGTATTATTCGCTTACAAGCAGTAGTTGAAATAATAACTAACGAAACTAGTCATGCTCTTACGCTTTTAGCTAGACAAAGTACACAGATGCGCACTGCGATATATCAGAACCGCTTAGCACTTGATTATTTGTTAGCAGCTGAAGGAGGAGTATGTGGTAAACTGAACTTAACCAATTGCTGTTTGAAAATAGATGATAAAGGTCAAGTAGTTGAAGAAATTGCTAAAGATATGCAAAGACATGCTTATGTGCCAGTACAGACGTGGCACTCATTGAAATTTCCTAATTGGTTTGCTAACCTCTTTTCATGGGTGGGAGGATTTAAGACTTTCATCGTATTGGTACTAATCCTTGTTGCTGTTATTTTCTTATTACCATGTTTAATCCCATGTTGTATGCGTTCCATTCATAACACTATTGATAGTACAGTAGAGCGGAAGACCGCAACAAAAATCATGGCTTTATATACAGCCAGTCCTGGTAGAAATCCTTTAGCCAGGGTGTGATTCTTCAGAAGTGATTTAATTCTCACACCTTATTAAGTAATAGGGTGAGATTAATCAAAGGGGGGACCAATGAAATGTTTTTCTATACCTAGAATGGAACAGAAGTCTATAAAAGTTGTTGTAATGCTTGAAAACTTTGCTCAGCCATTTTGAAATTGATTGGTTCGAGACTTGTGCACAAATAAATGATTTGGACCTTCTGAACAGACTCCTGGTATCATTGGTTTGTCTGCGCTTTGCTGCTACAGAAGCACCCTTATATCGAAACAAAAATGGAGATTGTCTCTTAGCCACTGAAGAAGTCAAATTTTGTCCTTGTCAGTTTGATTAAAAGAGTTCATTAAAGTACCAGATGAACACCTGCCTATAAACAGGGCCCAGTCCATAATCGTTCAAGAGTTAAGCCCCATTTTGCTGTCAAACTCTATGGTTTCGCTTTCAATGCCTAGCTTTACCTCTCTGAAAAGGGAAGAACAAGGCTGTGATAAGAATTGAACTCACTACTCCTGGTTTACGAAACAAGTGCTCTGACCACTGAGCTACAGAGCCAAATTGCTTTTCTGTTGTCTGTATGCTGCAGCAGGTGTGGTAGTAGCAGCAGCAGCAGCAACTGCAATAGGAGCAGAGGCTGGATTGTCTAGCAGTATGTATAAGGGTGTGAGAGGTCATGGGTTCAACTCACCGAAGAGCCCTTTCTCTAACTGGAAAGCAGGGACATGGGCTGGTACTAGTCAAGCTTTTGCTTCCTTCAAAAAAATGAAGAAACCCCAGGCTACTGTAGAAGGACGAGAGCTGAGACTGCCCCTTGAAGAATGTTTTCGGTGAGGGAGAAAACATCTTGCATGGGACATGGGCACAGCGCAGGCCTTGCAGAGGTGGACTTAATAGCACTGTGGTCAGTACAGCCAGGGAGGGATTAGAGGGGGAGAGCAGACCAAGCAGGAGCTGCAAATCTTTTGACATGAGGAGAAAGGGTGATTTTGTTCCCTGCGGCAAGCAAATTGCGAGCTCTCTTTCTCTTTTGGCAAGGCAACGATGGGCAAAAGAGTAGACATAGCAGATTTTGAGAAGCTTTCACATTTTCCTCCTCCTGAGAAGGAGGACAGTAGGAAAGGTGCAGAGCAGATTTATGCAGCTTTCAAAGATTCTCCTGAGAAGAAGAATTAGAACAGGAAGGTGGCAGTTTCTCTCATGGCTTTAGAAAAGCCAGTCCAGGAAAGGCAGAAGCAGATCCTGTTGAGGTTTGAACTCATGACCACTGGTTTACAAAAGCAAGGCTTTGACCACTGAGCTACAGAGCACACCAAGAAAAGGTATTACATGCATCTCCTGTGGTGCCAATAGAGCGGTACTTGCACTCTTTTGCCCTGAATGCTTTCCCCAAGCCATCAAATCACTGGGCACCCTTTCTCCCCGGTGCTTCGTCAGATCTTGTTTGCTTGCCTAACCCCTAGAATAGATGTCCACTTTCTATTTTATCCTTCAGCAAGATAGGGCCTTTCTTCTCCTTGGTCAAAAGGTCTCAAGAGAACTCAAGAAATGCAGAACATGCCTCATTCCTCCCCGCAAAGAGCTTATTGTTCTAATGAGACACTCCATTGCTACAGTTTCAGTGCCCATAGATATTTTCTCAGGGAAAGCAGACATTACAAGAAAGCGTAAGAGCCAAAGTGGCATGGTATTACTAGGAGAGTGAGCAGGGCAAAAATATTAGCTTTGCTTTCATTGCCTTTGGCCCCCTGTCCTCATATTGGGGCATTTTCAAAAGGCTTGCTTTCCAAAAAAATGTGATGCTGGGTAAGTGATTTTCACCTGCCTTAAATGTACGTTTATTCACTGAATCGTGCACATTCTATCCAAGTAGCCCCATCCTAGAATTTTTAAAGGCGCACTAACGGACCCAAAATGCTCTGCCAAATGCACATCCCAGGTGTTATCATGCAGCTAGGTTTCAGACTAATTCGCAGTACCCTCAACGGTAGGTCAGTGGTCTTAAGCTGACCTCATCTTTCCTTTGTTTTGGTTCCCATGTTGAAGCTGCAGGCACATTTGTCATCTGGAAGCACCCTTATATCGAAACAAAAATGGAGATTGTCTCTTAGCCCCTGAAGCAGTCAAATATTGTCCTGGTCAATTTGGATAAGAGAGTTCATTAAAGTACCAGATGAACACCTGCCTATAAACAGAGCCCAGTCCATAATCGTTCAAGACTTAAGACTTATGACCCATTTTGCTGTCAAACTCTACGGTTTCGCTTTCAATGCCTAGCTTTACCTCTCTGAAAAGGGAAGAACAAGGCTCTGATGAGGATTGAACTCATGACTCCTGGTTTACAAAACCAGTACTCTGACCACTGAGCTACAGAGCCAAATTGCTTTTTTGTTGCCTGTCTGCTGCAGCAGGTGTGGTAGTAGCAGCAGCAGCAGCAACTGCATTGGGAGCAGAGGCTGGATCGTCTAGCAGTATGTATAAGGGTGTGAGAGGTCATGGGTTCAACTCACCGAAGAGCCCTTTCTCTAACTGGAAAGCAGGGACATGGGCTGGTACTAGTCAAGCTTTTGCTTCCTTCAAAAAATGAAGAAACCCCAGGCTACTGTAGAAGGACGAGAGCTGAGACTGCCCCTTGAAGAATGTTTTCGGTGAGGGAGAAAACATCTTGCATGGGACATGGGCACAGCGCAGGCCTTGCAGAGGTGGACTTAATAGCACTGTGGTCAGTACAGCCAGGGAGGGATTAGAGGGGGAGAGCAGGCTAAGCAGGAGCTGCAAATCTTTTGACATGAAGAGAAAGGGTGATTTTGTTCCCTGCGGCAAGCAAATTGCGAGCTCTCTTTCTCTTTTGGCAAGGCAACGATGGGCAAAGAGTAGACATAGCAGATTTTGAGAAGCTTTCACATTTTCTCCTCCTGAGAAGGAGGACAGTAGGAAAGGTGCAGAGCAGATTTCTGCAGCTTTCAAAGATTCTCCTGAGAAGAAGAATTAGAACAGGAAGGTGGCAGTTTCTCTCATGGCTTTAGAAAAGCCAGTCCAGGAAAGGCAGAAGCAGATCCTGTTGAGATTTGAACTCACGACCACTGGTTTACAAAAGCAAGGTTCTGACCACTGAGCTACAAAGAACACCCAGAGAAAGCCTTGCATGCACCTCCTGTGGTGCCAATAGAGCGGTACTTGCACTCTTTTGCCCTGAATGCTTTCCCCAAGGCATCAAATCACTGGGCACCCTTTCTCCCCGGTGCTTCGTCAGATCTTGTTTGCTTGCCTATCCCCTAGAATAGATGTCCACTTTCTATTTTATCCTTCAGCAAGATAGGGCCTTTCTTCTCCTTGGTCAAAAGGTCTCAAGAGAACTCAAGAAATGCAGAACATACCTCATTCCTCCCCGCAAAGAGCTAATTGTTCTAATGGGACACTCCATCGCTACAGTTTCAGTGCCCATAGATATTTTCTCAGAGAAAGCAGACATTAAAAGAAAGCGTAAGAGCCAAAGTGGCATGGTATTACTAGGAGAGTGCGCAGGGCAAAAA
Source organism: Ichthyophis bannanicus (assembly GCA_033557465.1). Taxonomy (NCBI): domain Eukaryota; kingdom Metazoa; phylum Chordata; class Amphibia; order Gymnophiona; family Ichthyophiidae; genus Ichthyophis; species Ichthyophis bannanicus. The sequence continues at coordinate 1,555,097,391 of CM066032.1, forward strand.
TATTAGCTTTGCTTTCATTGCCTTTGGCCCCCTGCCCTCTTATTGGGGCATTTTCAAAAGGCTTGCTTTCCAAAAAAATGTGATGCTGGGTAAGTGATTTTCACCTGCCTTAAATGTACGTTTATTCACTGAATCGTGCACATTCTATCCAAGTAGCCCCATCCTAGAATTTTAAAGGCGAACTAACGGACCCAAAACGCTCTGCCAAATGCACATCCCAGGTAGGGTTGCCAACTGGCCGGTTTTCAGCCGGCCTGGCCGGTTTTTCCACGGCCAGGCCGGCTGCCGGCGCAGAGGCAAAACCGGCCCTTTAAAAGCCGGTTTTTTTGCTCTGGCCGCAAGATCGGGAGCGGCCAGAGCAAAAAATTTTCTCCGCTTCAGAGGGAGCCGGGGAAGCCCGCACGACGCCCCGGCTCCCTCTGAACAGCCACCAGCGTGAAGAGCCTTTACCTTCACGCTGGCGGCTGTTCCTGTGAAGCCGCGAATGCTGGGAAAGGTTAAAGGTTGCCCTTTAACCTTTCCCAGCATTCGCGGCTTCACAGGAACAGCCGCCAGCGTGAAGGAAAAGGCTCTTCACGCTGGTGGCTGTTCAGAGGGAGCCGGGGCCTCGCGCGGGCTTCCCCGGCTCCCTCTGAAGCCTCAGACAGCCGCGATGCTGGTCGGGGGGGGGGGGGGGCAAGGACTGCATTGGCTGTGATGGGGGGGACCTGGACTGGAAAAGGGCTAAGGGGGGGGGGGACTTGGACTGGAAAAGGGATAAGGGGGGGGACTTGGACTGGAAAAGGGCTAAGGGGGGGGGGACTTGGACTGGAAATGGGCTAAGGGGGGACTTGGACTGGAAAAGGGCTAAGGGGGGGACTTGGACTGGAAAAGGGCTAAAGGGGGGGGACTTGGACTGGAAAAGGGCTAAGGGGGGGGCCTTGGACTGGAAAAGGGCTAAGGGGGGGGACATGGACTGGAAAAGGGCTAAGGGGGGAACTTGGACTGGAAATAGGCTGTGATGGAGGGGGGGACCTGGACTGTAAAAGGGTTATGGGAGGGGGGGACATGGACTGGAAATGGGTTGTGATGGGGGTGGAGGGGACCTGGACCAGAAAAGGGCTCTGGGGGGGGGGAAACTTGGACTGGAAATAGGCTGTGATGGGGGGGACCTGTACTGTAAAAGGGTTATGGGGGGGGGGACATGGACTGGAAATGGGTTGTGATGTGGGTGGAGGGGACCTGGACCAGAAAAGAGCTATGGGGGGGGGGGAAACCTGGACTTAAAATAGTCTGTTATGAGGGGGGGACCTGGACTGTAAAAGGGTTATGGGGGGGGGGACATGGACTGGAAATGGGTTGTGATGGGGGTGGAGGGGACCTGGACTGGAAAAGGGCTATGGGGGGGGGGGGGGACCAGGACAGGAAAAGGGCTATGGTGGTGGAAGGGGGAAATTGGACTGGAAATAGGCTGTGATTATGGGGGCTAGGATTGCAAATGGGCTGTGATGGTGCGGGGGGACTCGGACTGCAAATGGGCTGTGATGGTGCGGGGGGGACTCGAACTGCAAATGGGCTGTGATGGTGGGGGGGGGCCTAGGACTGGAAATAGGCTGTGATGGGGGACTTGGACTGGAAATGGGCTGTGATGGGGGGGGGGGGCTAGGACTGGAAATGGCCTGTGATGTGAGGGCTAGCACTGGAAATGGGCTGATGAAGAGCTGGAATAGGACTGGAAATGGGCTGATGTGGGGCATGGGAGAATGGGACTAGAAGGGAGTGGATGCTGGGTGGGCCTAGAACTATAAGGGAATTGATTTGGGGGGAGGACTAGAATGGATGGGGAATGAGAATGGTGAGGGGAAAAAATATTTTGTGTGGAAGAAAAGTCTATGATGGCCCGGTATTGGGAGAGTAAGAGGGGCTTGAGAATGGAAGGGTGAAATTTAAACGGATGATAAAAGAATAAGGAAAGAATTGGGGGAAAGAGCAAAAGGGAAACAATCAGTATGTTAAAACAGAAATAGAGAGAGAATGGAAAACATCTAAAAGAGAAGAAAGGACAAATGGATAGCTCGCAGAAGACACGAAGAAACCAGAAGAAAGTGACTGGAGCAATTGCAACTGAAAAATAAAACGCCCAAACAGAAGGTAGAAAAATACTTTTTATTTTGAATTTATTAACTGGAATATGTCTGGTCTGGGAAGTGTGTATTGCGTTTTTGTTTAGTGCAAGAGGAAATTACTTTATAGTTTTATTTCTCCAGTGTTGTACATTTCATGTTTGTATTTTGGGGTTCCCAGTTTAATTATTATCTGACCAAGGAAGTTAGCCTACACGTATCCTCGGTAATTTTTGTGGGTTGGGCAGGGGGCGGGGCAGGGGTGGGACTAGGGGCGGAGAATGGGTGGAGCATGGCGAGCCACAGGTGTCGGGTTTTTCTCGGTGAAAAAGTTGGCAACCCTAATCCCAGGTGTTATCATGCAGCTAGGTTTCAGACTAATTCGCAGTACCCTCAACGGTAGGCCAGTGGTCTTAGGCTGACCTCATCTTTCCTTTGTTTTGGTTCCCATGTTGAAGCTGCAGGCACATTTGTCATCTTGAAGCAACCTTATATCGAAACAAAAATGGAGATTGTCTCTTAGCCCCTGAAGAAGTCAAATTTTGTCCTGGTCAATTTGGATAAAAGAGTTCATTAAAGTACCAGATGAAAGCCCGGTGAAGGGCCCGGTCCATAATCGTTCAAGATTTAAGACTTATGCCCCATTTTGCTGTCAAACTCTATGGTTTCGCTTTCAATGCCTAGCTTTACCGCTCTGAAAAGGGAAAAACAAGGCTTTGAGGAGGATTGAACTCATGACTTCTGGTTTACGAAACCAGTGTTCTGACCACTGAGCTACAGAGTCAAATTGCTGCTCTGTTGTCTGTCTGCTGCAGCAGGTGTGGTAGTAGCAGCAGCAGCAGCAACTGCAATGGGAGCAGAGGCTGGATCGTCTAGCAGTATGTATAAGGGTGTGAGAGGTTGTGGGTTCAACTCACCGAAGAGCCCTTTCTCTAACTGGAAAGCTGGGACATGGGCTGATACTTCCTTCAAAAAAATGAAGAAACCCCAGGCTACTGTAGAAGGATGAGAGCTGAGACTGCCCCTTGAAGAATGTTTTCGGTGAGGGAGAGCACATCTTGCATGGGACATGGGCAAGGTGCAGGCCTTGCAGAGGTGGACTTAATAGCACTGTGGTCAGTACAGCCAGGGAGGGATTAGAGGGGGAGAGCAGGCCAAGCAGGAGCTGCAAATCTTTTGACATGAGGAGAAAGGGTGATTTTGTTCCCTGCTGCAAGCAAATTGCGAGCTCTCTTTCTCTTTTGGCAAGGCAACGATGGGCAAAAGAGCAGACACAGCAGATTTTGAGAAGCTTTCACATTTTCTCCTGAGAAGGAGGACAGTAGCAAAGGTGCAGAGCAGATTTATGCAGCTTTTAAAGATTCTCCTGAGAAGAAGAATTAGAACAGGAAGATGGCAGTTTTTCTCATGGCTTTAGAAAATCCACTTCAGGAAAGGTAGAAGCAGATACTGTTGAGATTTCAACTCATGACCACTGGTTTCCAAGAGCAAGGCTCTGACCACTGAACTACAGTGCACACCCAGAAAAGGTCTTGCATGCATCTCCTGTGGTGCCAATAGAGCGGTACTTGCACTCTTTTGCCCTGAATGCTTTCCCCAGGGCATCAAATCACTGGGCACCCTTTCTCCCCGGTGCTTCGTCAGATCTTGTTTGCTTGCCTAACCCCTAGAATAGATGTCCACTTTCTATTTTATCCTACAGCAAGATAGGGCCTTTCTTCTCCTTGGTCAAAAGGTCTCAAGAGAACTCAAGAAATGCAGAACATACCTCATTCCTCCCCGCAAAGAGCTAATTGTTCTAATGAGACACTCCATCGCTACAGTTTCAGTGCCCATAGATATTTTCTCAGGGAAAGCAGACATTACAAGAAAGCGTAAGAGCCAAAGTGGCATGGTATTACTAGGAGAGTGCGCAGGGCAAAAAATATTAGCTTTGTTTTCATTGCCTTTGGCCCCCTGCCCTCATATTGGGGCATTTTCAAAAGGCTTGATTTCCAAAAAAATGTGATGCTGGGTAAGTGATTTTCACCTGCCTTAAATGTATGTTTATTCACTGAATCGTGCACATTCTATCCAAGTAGCCCCATCCTAGAATTTTAAAGGAGAACTAACGGACCCAAAACGCTCTGGCCAAATGCACATCCCGGGTGTTATCATGCAGCTAGGTTTCAGACTAATTCGCAGTACCCTCAACGGTAGGCCAGTGGTCTTAGGCTGACCTCATCTTTCCTTTGTTTTGGTTCCCATGTTGAAGCTGCAGGCACATTTGTCATCTTGAAGCAACCTTATATCGAAACAAAAATGGAGATTGTCTCTTAGCCCCTGAAGAAGTCAAATTTTGTCCTGGTCAATTTGGATAAAAGAGTTCATTAAAGTACCAGATGAAAGCCCGGTGAAGGGCCCGGTCCATAATCGTTCAAGATTTAAGACTTATGCCCCATTTTGCTGTCAAACTCTATGGTTTCGCTTTCAATGCCTAGCTTTACCGCTCTGAAAAGGGAAAAACAAGGCTTTGAGGAGGATTGAACTCATGACTTCTGGTTTATGAAACCAGTGTTCTGACCACTGAGCTACAGAGTCAAATTGCTGCTCTGTTGTCTGTCTGCTGCAGCAGGTGTGGTAGTAGCAGCAGCAGCAGCAACTGCAATGGGAGCAGAGGCTGGATCGTCTAGCACAGCGATGGCGAACCTATGGCACGCGTGCCAGCTGTGGCACGCGAAGGCCTTGCAGCTGGCACGCGGGAAGGTCCGCAATCGAAAAAAAAAAAAAAACCCTGTCTGCTGCCGCTGTCGGGGCCTCCGCGGCAGCTTCGAGCGTGCCGCGGGGCCCCCCTGTACCCGGCCGTTCCTGCCCTCCCCGTCGCAGCTCTCTCTTTGGAGCTACAGTCAGACGCGCCGGCGTGCAGAGCGCGACGGGACGAGTTTGCCTTTCGCGACTCCGTTAAGCCCGCGGGGGCTGATGGGAACTTCCCATCAGCCCCCGCGGGCTTAACAGAGCAGCGAGGGAACTCTTCCCTCGCGCTCTGCAAGCCGGCGCGTCTGACTGCAGCTCCAAAGAGAGAGCTGCTACGGGGAGGGCAGGATCTGCCGGGTACAGGGGGGCCCCGCGGCACGCTCGATTCTGCTGCGGCGGCCCCGACAGCGGCAGCAGACAGGTTTTCTTTTTTTTTTTAATTTTTCCCTGGGCTGGCCTGGGCTGGGGGGGTGGGGGTTAGGAGTGGTGATGGGCTGGGCTGGGGGGGGGTGGGCTGGGGGGGGTTAGGGGTGGTGATGGGCTGGAGGGGGGGTTAGGAGTGGTGATGGGCTGGGCTGGGCTGGGGGGGTTAGGAGTGGTGATGGGCTGGGCTGGGCTGGGCTGGGGGTTAGGAGTGGTGATGGGCTGGGCTGGGCTGGGCTGGGGGGGTTAGGAGTAGTGATGGGCTGGGCTGGGCTGGGCTGGGGGGTGTTAGGAGTAGTGATGGGCTGGGGTGGGGGGGGTTTAGGAGTGGTGATGGGCACTGGGCTGGGGGGGTTAGGAGTGGTGATGGACACTGGGCTGGCTGGGGTGGTTAGGAGTGGTGATGGGCACTGGGCTGGCTGGGGGGGGTTAGGAGTGGTGATGGGCACTGGGCTGGCTGGGGGGGTTAGGAGTGGTGATGGGCGCTGGGCTGGGGGGGTTCGGAGTGGTGATGGGCGCTGGGGGGTTAGGAGTGGTGATAGGCGCTGGGGGGGCTTAAACTAAAAATTGAGTGATGGGGATTAGGACTGGGAGTGGGCTGATGGGGAGGTTAGGACTGGAAATGGGCTGGTGGGATTAGGACTGGGAGTGGGCTATGGGGGGCTAGGACTGGTAATGGGTTGGGGGGGTTGCTAGGACTGGAAATGGGCTGAGTGGAAGGGGGCTTGAACTGCAAATAGCTGTTGGGGATGGGGCTTGGAATGGAAATGGGCTGAGGGGAAGTGGGGGGCTTGAACTGCAAATAGCTGTTGCGGACGGGGCTTGGCATGGACATGGGCTGCGGGTCAGTGGGGGGCTTGAAGAAGGGAATGGATGCTGGGTGAGACTGGAACTAGAAGGGAGCTGATGTTGGGGGAGGATTAGAATGGGATGGGGCTGGGAGAGTAAAATGGAGAGGGGAAAAATATTTTGTGTAGTAGGGATGAAAAATATACAATTGGCCAGGTATTGGGAGAGTAATTGGGGATTGAGGATGGAGGGGTAAAATTTGTGTGGATGAAATAGGAATGAGGAAAGAGCAAAAGGAGAAAGATTAGTATGTTAAAGCAGATGTAGAGAGAGAGAGAATGGAAAAAAAACTAGAAGAGAGAAGAAAGGACAAATGGACAGCAGACGATGGAGAGTTAGCAGAAAACATGAAGAAACCAGAAGAAAATGGCTGGACCAATTGCAACTGAAAAAAAATGCACAAAAGGTAGAAAGATATCTCTTTATTTTGAATTTATTAACTGGAATATGTCAGCTCTGGGAAATGTGCATCATTAACATCTGCGCTTTGTTTGGTACAAGAGGAAATTCCTATTTGACGTTGCCACTTGTTCTCTTTCCCCAGTATTCACTGAAATGTATTGGTTTAATATTTGCAGTGTTGCCTTTTGATAGGTAGGGTATGGTGCTTTGTGAGTCCTGGTAATGCTGTCAGGATACGGCGGGTTTGCTATGGGTTCTAAATGGGCAGCGTTTGTAGTAGTTCCTAATGTGCCTGGCGGTTGGCACTGGATTATAGTAATGTAGAAATCTTTTAGTCTTTCTTTATCCATACACTCATTAAGAGACATGTTTACTAAAAGTTAGTGTATGGTAACATTATGCAAATATTTATGCAAATAAGACCACTTATGCAAATGACGTGCTGGCACTTTGAGGAAATTCTTTGGTTTTGTGCGGCAGTTTGGGCACTCGGGCTCAAAAAGGTTAGCCATCACTGGTCTAGCAGTATGTATAAGGGTGTGAGAGGTTGTGGGTTCAACTCACCGAAGAGCCCTTTCTCTAACTGGAAAGCTGGGACATGGGCTGATACTTCCTTCAAAAAAATGAAGAAACCCCAGGCTACTGTAGAAGGATGAGAGCTGAGACTGCCCCTTGAAGAATGTTTTCGGTGAGGGAGAGCACATCTTGCATGGGACATGGGCAAGGTGCAGGCCTTGCAGAGGTGGACTTAATAGCACTGCGGTCAGTACAGCCAGGGAGGGATTAGAGGGGGAGAGCAGGCCAAGCAGGAGCTGCAAATCTTTTGACATGAGGAGAAAGGGTGATTTTGTTCCCTGCTGCAAGCAAATTGCGAGCTCTCTTTCTCTTTTGGCAAGGCAACGATGGGCAAAAGAGCAGACACAGCAGATTTTGAGAAGCTTTCACATTTTCTCCTGAGAAGGAGGACAGTAGCAAAGGTGCAGAGCAGATTTATGCAGCTTTTAAAGATTCTCCTGAGAAGAAGAATTAGAACAGGAAGATGGCAGTTTTTCTCATGGCTTTAGAAAATCCACTTCAGGAAAGGTAGAAGCAGATACTGTTGAGATTTCAACTCATGACCACTGGTTTCCAAGAGCAAGGCTCTGACCACTGAACTACAGAGCACACCCAGAAAAGGTCTTGCATGCATCTCCTGTGGTGCCAATAGAGCGGTACTTGCACTCTTTTGCCCTGAATGCTTTCCCCAGGGCATCAAATCACTGGGCACCCTTTCTCCCCGGTGCTTCGTCAGATCTTGTTTGCTTGCCTAACCCCTAGAATAGATGTCCACTTTCTATTTTATCCTACAGCAAGATAGGGCCTTTCTTCTCCTTGGTCAAAAGGTCTCAAGAGAACTCAAGAAATGCAGAACATACCTCATTCCTCCCCGCAAAGAGCTAATTGTTCTAATGAGACACTCCATCGCTACAGTTTCAGTGCCCATAGATATTTTCTCAGGGAAAGCAGACATTACAAGAAAGCGTAAGAGCCAAAGTGGCATGGTATTACTAGGAGAGTGCGCAGGGCAAAAATATTAGCTTTGTTTTCATTGCCTTTGGCCCCCTGCCCTCATATTGGGGCATTTTCAAAAGGCTTGATTTCCAAAAAAATGTGATGCTGGGTAAGTGATTTTCACCTGCCTTAAATGTATGTTTATTCACTGAATCGTGCACATTCTATCCAAGTAGCCCCATCCTAGAATTTTAAAGGCGAACTAACGGACCCAAAACGCTCTGCCAAATGCACATCCCGGGTGTTATCATGCAGCTAGGTTTCAGACTAATTCGCAGTACCCTCAACGGTAGGCCAGTGGTCTTAGGCTGACCTCATCTTTCCTTTGTTTTGGTTCCCATGTTGAAGCTGCAGGCACATTTGTCATCTTGAAGCAACCTTATATCGAAACAAAAATGGAGATTGTCTCTTAGCCCCTGAAGAAGTCAAATTTTGTCCTGGTCAATTTGGATAAAAGAGTTCATTAAAGTACCAGATGAAAGCCCGGTGAAGGGCCCGGTCCATAATCGTTCAAGATTTAAGACTTATGCCCCATTTTGCTGTCAAACTCTATGGTTTCGCTTTCAATGCCTAGCTTTACCGCTCTGAAAAGGGAAAAACAAGGCTTTGAGAAGGATTGAACTCATGACTTCTGGTTTACAAAACCAGTGTTCTGACCACTGAGCTACAGAGTCAAATTGCTGCTCTGTTGTCTGTCTGCTGCAGCAGGTGTGGTAGTAGCAGCAGCAGCAGCAACTGCAATGGGAGCAGAGGCTGGATCGTCTAGCAGTATGTATAAGGGTGTGAGAGGTTGTGGGTTCAACTCACCGAAGAGCCCTTTCTCTAACTGGAAAGCTGGGACATGGGCTGATACTTCCTTCAAAAAAATGAAGAAACCCCAGGCTACTGTAGAAGGATGAGAGCTGAGACTGCCCCTTGAAGAATGTTTTCGGTGAGGGAGAGCACATCTTGCATGGGACATGGGCAAGGTGCAGGCCTTGCAGAGGTGGACTTAATAGCACTGTGGTCAGTACAGCCAGGTAGGGATTAGAGGGGGAGAGCAGGCCAAGCAGGAGCTGCAAATCTTTTGACATGAGGAGAAAGGGTGATTTTGTTCCCTGCTGCAAGCAAATTGCGAGCTCTCTTTCTCTTTTGGCAAGGCAACGATGGGCAAAAGAGCAGACACAGCAGATTTTGAGAAGCTTTCACATTTTCTCCTGAGAAGGAGGACAGTAGCAAAGGTGCAGAGCAGATTTATGCAGCTTTTAAAGATTCTCCTGAGAAGAAGAATTAGAACAGGAAGATGGCAGTTTTTCTCATGGCTTTAGAAAATCCACTTCAGGAAAGGTAGAAGCCGATACTGTTGAGATTTCAACTCATGACCACTGGTTTCCAAGAGCAAGGCTCTGACCACTGAACTACAGTGCACACCCAGAAAAGGTCTTGCATGCATCTCCTGTGGTGCCAATAGAGCGGTACTTGCACTCTTTTGCCCTGAATGCTTTCCCCAGGGCATCAAATCACTGGGCACCCTTTCTCCCCGGTGCTTCGTCAGATCTTGTTTGCTTGCCTAACCCCTAGAATAGATGTCCACTTTCTATTTTATCCTACAGCAAGATAGGGCCTTTCTTCTCCTTGGTCAAAAGGTCTCAAGAGAACTCAAGAAATGCAGAACATACCTCATTCCTCCCCGCAAAGAGCTAATTGTTCTAATGAGACACTCCATCGCTACAGTTTCAGTGCCCATAGATATTTTCTCAGGGAAAGCAGACATTACAAGAAAGCGTAAGAGCCAAAGTGGCATGGTATTACTAGGAGAGTGCGCAGGGCAAAAATATTAGCTTTGTTTTCATTGCCTTTGGCCCCCTGCCCTCATATTGGGGCATTTTCAAAAGGCTTGATTTCCAAAAAAATGTGATGCTGGGTAAGTGATTTTCACCTGCCTTAAATGTATGTTTATTCACTGAATCGTGCACATTCTATCCAAGTAGCCCCATCCTAGAATTTTAAAGGCGAACTAACGGACCCAAAACGCTCTGCCAAATGCACATCCCGGGTGTTATCATGCAGCTAGGTTTCAGACTAATTCGCAGTACCCTCAACGGTAGGCAAGTAGTCTTAAGCTGACCTCATCTTTCCTTTGTTTTTGTTCCCATGTTGAAGCTGCAGGCACATTTGTCATCTGGAAGCACCCTTATATCGAAACAAAAATGGACATTGTCTCTTAGCCCCTGAAGAAGTCATATTTTTTCCTGGTCAATTTGGATAAAAGAGTTCATTAAAGTACCAGATGAACACCTGCCTATAAACAGGGCCCAGTCCATAATCGTTCAAGACTTAAGACTTACGCCCCATTTTGCTGTCAAACTCTATGGTTTCGCTTTCAATGCCTAGCTTTACCTCTCTGAAAAGGGAAGAATAAGGCTCTGATGAGAATTGAACTCATGGCTCCTGGTTTACAAAACCAGTGCTCTGACCACTGAGCTACAGAGCCAATTTGTGGCTCTGCTTCCTACATGCTTCAGCAGCTGTGGTAGTAGCAGCAGCAGCAGCAGCAACTGCAATGGGAGCAGAGGCTGGATCGTCTAGCAGTATGTATAAGGGTGTGAGAGGTCATGGGTTCAACTCACCGAAGAGCCCTTTCTCTAACTGGAAAGCAGGGACATGGGCTGGTACTAGTCAAGCTTTTGCTTCCTTCAAAAAAATGAAGAAACCCCAGGCTACTGTAGAAGGACGAGAGCTGAGACTGCCCCTTGAAGAATGTTTTCGGTGAGGGAGAGAACATCTTGCATGGGACATGGGCACGGCGCAGGCCTTGCAGAGGTGGACTTAATAGCACTGTGGTCAGTACAGCCATGGAGGGATTAGAGGGGGAGAGCAGGCCAAGGAGGAGCTGCAAATCTTTTGATATGAGGAGAAAGGGTGATTTTGTTCCCTGCGGCAAGCAAATTGCGAGCTCTCTTTCTCTTTTGGCAAGGTAACGATGGGCAAAAGAGAAGACATAGCAGATTTTGAGAAGCTTTCAAAGTTTCTCCTGAGATGGAGAACAGTAGGAAAGGTGCAGAGCAGATTTCTGCAGCTTTCAAAGATTCTCCTGAGAAGAAGAATTAGAGCAGGAATGTGGCAGTTTCTCTCATGGCTTCAGAAAAGTCACCCCAGGAAAGATAGAAGCAGACCTGATGAGATTTGAACTCATGCCACTGGTTTACAAGAACAAGGCTCTGACCACTGAGCTACAGAGCACATTCAGAAATTGCCTTGCATGCCTCTCCTGTGGTGGCGATAGAGCGGTACTTGCACTCGTTTGCCCTGAATGCTTTCTCCAAGGCATCAAATCACTGGGCACCCTTTCTCCACGGTGCTTCGTCAGATCTTGTTTGCTTGCCTAATGCCTAGAATAGATGTCCACTTTCTATTTTATCCTTCAGCGAGATAGGGCCTTTCTTCTCCTTGGTCAAAAGGTCTCAAGAGAACTCAAGAAATGCAGAACATGTCTCATTCCTCCCCGCAAAGAGCTTATTGTTCTAATGGGACACTCCATCGCTACAGTTTCAGTGCCCATAGACATTTTCTCAGGGAAAGCAGACATTACAAGAAAGTGTAAGAGCCAAAGTGGCATGGTATTACTAGGAGAGTGCGCAGGACAAAAATATTAGCTTTGCTTTCATTGCCTTTTGCCCCCTGCCCTCATATTGGGGCATTTTCAAAAGGCTTGCTTTCCAAAAAATGTGATCGTGGTAAGTGATTTTCACCTGCCTTAAATGTACGTTTATTCACTGAATCGTGCACATTCAATCTATGTAGCACCATCCTAGAATTTTAAAGGCGCACTAACGGACCCAAAACGCTCTGCCAAACGCACATCCCAGGTGTTATCATACAGCTATGTTTCAGACTAATTCCCAGTACCCTCAACGGTAGGCCAGGGGTCTTAGGCTGACCTCATCTTTCCTTTGCTTTGGTTCCCATGTTGAAGCTGCAGGCACATTTGTCATCTGGAAGCACCCTTATATCGAAACAAAAAAGGAGATTGTCTCTTAGCCCCTGAAGAAGTCAAATTTTGTCCTGATCAATTTGGATAAAAGAGTTCATTAAAGTACCAGATGAACGCTTGCCTATAAACAGGGCCCGGTCCATAATCGTTCAAGACTTAAGACTTATGCCCCTTTTTGCTGTCAAACTGTATGGTTTCGCTTTCAATGCCTAGCTTTACCTCTCTGAAAAAGGTAAAATAAGGCTCTGATGAGGATTGAACTCATGACTCCTGGTTTACAAAATCAGTGCTCTGACCAATGAGAAACAAAGCCAAATTGCTGGTCTGCTGACTGCTTGCTGCAGCAGGTGTGGTAGTAGCAGCAGCAACAGCAATGGGAGCAGAGGCTGGATTGTCTAGCAGTATGTATAAGGGTGTGAGAGGTTGTGGGTTCAACTCACCGAAGAGCCCTTTCTCTAACTGGAAAGCAGGGACATGGGCTGGTACTAGTCAAGCTGTGGTAGCCCCCAGAAATTAGCCAGGCCTCTGGTATGCCTTATGCATAGAAACATATCTATAACAGCATTGAATTACCCACCCCCACTTGAGACTAGTGCTGGAGAGAAAAGATTTGCTTTAAAAGCAGCTAATGAACAATTCTGCTCTCTCCCCCCCCTCCCTTATCCTGTTTGTCCAAGAGTGCCAAACCTTCCTTGAACTTTAATTGCTCAGGCTTTCTTGGAGCCAGGAATGGCCTGGTACCTACAATAAACTAATTAAACCGTACATTTATGGCGGGCCTTGTCTCCGGACCTGGAGGAAAGGCCCACACATCACAGAGCAGGAAAGATCACATTTGGTAGGTCCAGCTGGCCTGTGCTGTTATGTCAGGTGTCAGTGCCTTACAGATAACACCCTCTAGGTTTTTGAAGGTCTCTGTATTCTTTGAAGTTTGTAGATAAGAGAATTTACTCAGCAGATGCAGGAATGTCTTAACGAGGGAAAAGGGGGGCTGGAGTGGAGAAAGAGTAGCCAATAGAAGGGTCACTGCTTTAGTAGCCAATAGAGAATTTACTTTGATTTAATGATGAAAATGGATATTTATTTATTTATTATTTTATTTATTTATTTACAGTTTCTTTTATACCGCACTATTCGACATCAGCGCGGTTTACAATGAACAGAAACTACACTTACCAAATATTGATCAGTGCTTACAATGAACAGCTGGGTATACATTAAACAGGTTTACATATAAGCCAGCTCCGAGCGTACCTCGGGGCTCAGCATTTGATTTTGGATTTGTTCCAGCTGAGACTGTGTGACACATTAAAACTGGATTTGAATTCTGCAAACTGACTCCTGGTATAATTCTTTGAATACAATCAGCCACAACATTTTGGTGCATTGGCCTGATGCATGGGGGAGATGGTATTCAAGTGAATATACCACAGTTTTTGCCTCCAGGTCTAGCCCGGCTGGAGCCACGCTCTGAGTGTTCGCAAAGGAACACCCAGGCGCCGCCGGTCATTTTGCATCGGAGGGATTCCTTCTCGCCTCGACAGACTGCTGGTTCCAGCCGGCCTACATTTCTGAATCTGAGGGGAGTCCAGAATTCAACCCATGACCTGTTTCTGGTACCAGATCTGGTGAGTAGAATTCTTCTTCTATTCAGTCAGCCTGTCAGTCAGTCGGGATTCTGGAATAAGCGCTTGAGAGTCTGATCAACTCTCGGGGTGGTCCTAGTAAGTCTCGGAAGACTTAAAAGGTATAAGCAGAGACTGAAAATACCTACCCCTCAGTCAGTCAGTCAGTTAGTCAGGTTTTTTGGGAATGTTGGGATTTTTTATTCTGTCTTGAATGTCTGCTTGTGTGAATGAGAGGCCTTGAAACACAGACCAAGCGAGTACGGACTCTTGAGTAGCGCAGTTCCTGACCGGGCGACCGCGTTCAGGTCGCAAAAAGGAGGAAGCGTTTGGTGTTCTCTGTTCTTAATGTTTGTTTTTTTTGTCTCTTATTTTTGTTATCTGTTGAAACCGCAAGTTTCCCTTCTGGTATGATGTAAGATTATTCTGTTGAGTAAGTTGTGACAGTTTACCTATTAAGAAAAGAAGAAAGAAGACGCAGAACACCTATGCCGAGTCACTTTAAATCACGAAAATGTCTCACTGATTTCAGGTTTTGTTTCAACACAGCGTGAACGAGCAGAGAGAGAGAAGGGGGGTGGAATGATTGCTAACTACCCACTCTCTCCTGGGGCATCCCTGTGCTTACTTCTTTTAATCTCTGTTGTGATTGTACTGCTTATTCACTTCTTTCATCCTGGTGGAGAATTTGCTTTCTTTCTACGAGTTTATAATCAAACCCTGTCTTGAACTGAACTTTTATTTGAACATTTGGGGCTTGGCCTGGAAAGGGTTAAGTTCTTATTAACCCCTTTCGATCTCCTCAACTGTTTTTGGTTATACCTCAGCCCTGCCCGTAGTTCTAAGTAGATAGAAAAATTAAGGAAAATGCTTTTGTTTTTTCTTTAACCTTTAAAGTAGAGGTTAAGAACCTTGAAGAACAATGTGGCATTCTGAGTTGGTCGTTACCAGATTGCAACCTGAGAATGATTTAAATCCTGATTGAATAAGACGTTAATTGTGTTTGGATTTTATCTTTGATATATATTTGGTTCTCACTGTGTGAGCTATTGAAAACTAAAAAACAATTTTTTTAAACTAAAGAGGGGATATATTGTGCACCTCATGGAGGACATAATTATCGTTCATAAATTACAGAAACAACAAAACTGAGCTGCAACTATGTTTATTTAGGATTTAACATTCTCAAACAACGTTTCGTTTTAATTTAACCCTTAGTGTTTACGACTGCTCTGTTTTCCTTCAGCTGCATGGTAATTTACGACTGCTTTGAAAGTCAGGATTATTTGGCTAAGATAACTCCAAGGCTGGCTTCAAGGTGCTGAGTAAATTGTCTTAAAAAGAAATAACTTTGGTCTCAAATCAGCTTTACACCAGTCTCTGGTATTATGTATAAGGTTTTAATTAAATGGGAAAGAGTTAATCTTGCAGAGTGTTTGCATTCCAGATATTCACCAACCTTTTCATGAAAAACGTATAAGTCATTTGAATGCATGTCTCCCCGAGCTGTAAGATTTAAGGTAATTACTTTGAATTGTTAAGCTCTGTACTGATGACTAATGAACAGGTCAGTTACCTACACTGACTTTTACGATATTGGTTTTTAAGATAAATTCATCTGTTTTTCTGTATTTGAATTTTGTGTGTCTGCGTTCAGAGCAAAAGGGTACCTTGTTTTTGAAAAGTCTTTTAAATCTCAGTTTCAGAAGTACAGTTTTAGACAGTTGCTATTTAGAATGAGCACATACATCTATTATGCTTATTGCAACCAATCTTAAGCTTATGTATTTTCCCTGACCAGTTCCCTTACATGGAATCCTGGTTAGAACCCTCTTGGATAAAACGTTGTTCTGAGGAGCAGTGCAGAATATTTTTAGCAATCACTCAAAGTAGTCAGAAATATAGAATGTGCCAGAAAACGAAAGTAGAAAAAAAAATGTTTGTTTATTCTGCCCCAGAATCTCCAGATATTCCACTCTGTCTGTCCCAGTATCTCTATCGGCCAGTCCCCGCAGGGATTCATTTGCCAGTTCAGGGTCACTCAGAGCCAGCACCCGAGGACGTGCCGATTGCTGTATACCTTCAGAAGTACGACTACCAGTAAATAGGCCTACAGCCGACCAGCCTTGCTTATGTGCCTTTTTCCACCACTGATTTACTGAATTGAAAAATGCATTATGCCTCCTATGCTGAGAAGCCTTAGGATTTGATTGAACTAATGAACAGTATAATGCAGACCAGTAGCCCAGGAGAAGTTG
The DNA here is from genome assembly GCA_033557465.1 of Ichthyophis bannanicus. NCBI lineage: Eukaryota > Metazoa > Chordata > Amphibia > Gymnophiona > Ichthyophiidae > Ichthyophis > Ichthyophis bannanicus. The sequence continues at coordinate 1,555,113,307 of CM066032.1, forward strand.
TGTTTTTGTCAGTCAGTCCCAGAGAGATATAAAACAAAAATTACAGACAATGGATGGATTTGCGGGCATAATACAGCACAGTTAATGGAAGTTGATTAGAAAGTATGTGAAATGTAAGACTGAATGTGGCAGAGAAAGTGAATGTAAAATAAAAAGAAAGCAGATCATCTTGCTGCTGCTTTCATTGAACGACGTGGAGGAGATTCTCCTAATCAAAGGACCAGAGAACGTGTAAGGGGCCGCAGAAGTAGCAGGCCTCCACTGGGTGCGAATCAGTGCGCCCATTGCAGAAAAGAAGAAGGACATTAGAGAAGTGAATGCCCGCATCTTATCTCCACCCCAGGAGGGGAGGAGGGAGTACTTGATTTTAGAGTTATGAAAGAATAAACCAAGCACAGTGTTCCAGCAAGAGAGGGAAGCAGCTATAGCGTGAGTGGCAGCCGAAGAGGGCTACAACATGGATGAAGACTAGGCCAGACCGGATTCCAAGTTTCCCTGGATCCCCAGGAGCCAATGGTCAGTCAGAAAATAGGGGACCAATATATGGACTTTATGGGGGATACAGGAGCAGAATACTAAAGCCAGTAGCCCCTTTGTTTTCTCGATGTATCACCATTGTCAGAGCTACTGGGGCTAAGACCACAAAGCCTTTCCTGTAGAACCGCATGTGTGAACTAGGGGGACAGAAAATAACCCACCAGTTCCAGTATATGCCTGAGTGCCCTATTCCACTTATGGGCCGAAATCTGCTTGCAAAGCTCCAGGCACAGATATCCTTTGCTGAAGGGGGAGAAATGCAAATGACTGTGAACCCAAGGCCTGCTGGATTGATGGTGCTGACTGTTCCCCCAAAAAGAAGAGTAGCAGTTCTATAGTGCATCTCCAATCAAGCCAGCTAGTTCCTGTATACCCACCAACCTTATAGCCCCACCTGGAGTAAGGGCAGAAGATAATCCACCTGGCCTAGCAAAGAACATAGCCCTATCATTGTCACTCTCAAGCCAGGAGCGGAACCAGTGCATGTGAAGCAGTATCTTTTTCCCCAAACAGCTAATGAAACTATTGAAGTATGGACTTCTGGAACACCCCCCCTTCTCCCAGTTAAGAAGCCTGGGACAGGTGACTACCGCCCAGTGCAGGATCTAAGAAGAGTGAATGATGCAGCTGAAACTATACCCCCAGTGGTACCAAAATCCTTATATTCTCTTGGGACTGACCCCTGCTAAGGCTACTTATTTTACCGTCCTGAACCTGGAAGATGCCTTTTTCTGCATACACTTAGCCCCCACCAGTCAACTGTTGTTCGCTTTTGAATGGCAAGATCCCACAACAGGAAGGTGGGGCCAACTCACCTGGACTCGATTACCCCAAGGATTCAAGAATTCACCTACTCTCTTCAGTGTTGCCCTGAATCAGGATCTTTCAAGCTACTATGTGAACCCAGGAGAAAGGGTTCTTCTCCAGTATGTGGACAATTTGCTCATAACCACCAACTCAGAAAGTGAATGTCTACAGGCCACCAGTGAACTCTTGCACCTTTTTAATGAGGCTGGATACAAAGTCTCAAGAGCCAAGGCGCAATTATGTCAAACCAGTTAAATACCTAGGATTCCGTTGTCCAATGGAATTCGACGCCTGGGACCCTTACCAGAACGCAAAGAAGCTGTATGCAGTATTCCTATTCCAACCACCAGGAGGCAAGTGAGAGCCTTCTTGGGTGCCACAGGGTACTGTTGTATATGGATCCCCAATTTTGCGCTGCTAGCAAAACCATTGTATCACATTGTATCAAGCTACCAAAGGAATGGAAAAGTCTCCATTGGAATGGGGACTTGAACAGGAATGCAGCCTTTTGATCTTTGAAAACCGCTCTGATGTTATCACCAGCTCTGGGTCTACCAGATGTCCAGAAAACCTTACAGTCTCTATGTTCATGAGTCGCAAGGAAATGTTCTAGGAGTGTTGACTCAATCTCTTGGACCTTGGCAACGGCCAGTAGCCTATTTGTCAAAACAATTGGGATGTAGTTGCACAAGGCTGGCCCCTTGTTTGAGAGCTGTTGCAAGCTACAGCCCTCCTAGTGAGCAAAGCTGACAAGCTCACTTTGAGACAGAATCTTCAAGTTACTGTACCACGCTCTGTTCTAACCATTATGAAACAGAAAGGAAACTTCTAGCTAATTCACGAATGTTGAGGCATCAGAATATGCTGTGTGAAAACCCCCAGATACAATTAAAGGTCGGTCAAGCTTTGAATCCTGCTACGTTGTTACCAGTTGGTCTTGACCCCCCTGATCATGACTGTTTAGAAAACATGGACACTGTATTCTCAAGCCGCCTGGGTTTGACTGATGTTCCTTTGGAGAACCCTGAACGGACTTTCTTTGTGGATGGAAGCAGTCTCATCATCAATGGACATTGTTGTGCAGAGTATGCAGTGGTGACCCCTGATCTGGTAGTTGAGTCCTCAGCTCTGGCCCCAGGAACTTCAGCACAGAAAGCTGAACTGATCGCTCTCACTAGAGCACTGATAATAGGAAAAGGGCTCCGTCTAAATGTGCACACAGATTCCAAGTATGCCCTTACAACCTTGCATGCACACGGGGCCCTGTACAAAGAATGAGGGTGGATAACCTCAGTAAGCAAGTCCATTAAGTATGGCCCCGCAATATTGACAATATCTGATGCATACAGCCTACAGATCTCAGAATTTAGGAAAAGTAGAACGTATGAATAGAACCCTGAAATCTCAGTTGTCCAAACTTTGCCAAGAGGTTTACCTGAAGTGGCCCCAGGTTCTTCCTATAGCCCTTCTTAGGATATACTTAGCCCCTGCTAAGTCTTTAGGAGTTTCCCCTTTTTGAGATTCTGTATGGAAAACCCCCACCTATTGTATAGGGAATAAGAGGAGATATGAGACAGATAGAATCTGAAATTATTAGACAAGAACTATTGGTTTTAAGTTCTGTTTTGCAGAGTCTTCATACATGGGTGCAAGACCAGCTGCTCATCCATCTAATAGAACCCCTGCATCCTCTACCGATCCTTAGCTTTGGACCTCAACGAACCATCCTGATTCGCCCTTGCATCTTACCCTGAGGTGACAGAGACCATCAGTGTAGACTCGACAGCCCTACTCTTATCACAGGTCGTGGAAGCTGACAGGTCTATGCACGGCGGCAGCTGTAAAAGAGGAAGTACCTGAGTAAAAGAAAAGACTTTCAGTTCTATATAGAGACTTATTGAAGTAGTGTAGCTATGATGAATATGCTTGTCTATATTGTACTTGCGGTATTCCTGGGGCCCTTTAGAATGACTTCCTCTGTACCCCCTTGTATCCCCTGCATAACCACCACCCGAACAGGAGTAAAAATTACCCAAACTCTGCTCTACCACTCACACTACAGCTGCACCAGTTCTGTTAGCCAATGTGAATATAATGGTACAGAATTGAGTATCTGTACGATAGGGAAAACCAAGACTTGTTTTAACCCATACCAGAGTCCAACCTATCAGGTTATCGAGGTTTGCTCCTACTCAGCGGTGGGCTACCTCCTTAATTTCACGAAGATAGCCTCCCCCACTAGCCCGGCCTCTCTCTTTTCGATGCTTGTGCAGCCATAAATGCCAGCAAATGGCACAAGGGAAGGTGTGGTTCCCTTAGCTAGGAACGCACCTATACACACAATGACAAATACATACTATGGCCCAGCTACTTGAGCAGACGATGGGACTTGGGGATACCGCACTCCTGTTTATATGTTAAATCGTATTATCCGCTTACAAGCTGTTGTAGAAATTAGAACTAATGAAACTGGTAAAGCATTATTGAAGAAATAGCCAACCATATGCGGAAGCTAGCTCATGTACCTGTTCAGACCTGGCATGGGCTAGAGCTAAATGGATGGTTTGGTTTGGTTTGGTTCTATATTTACAGGGATAAGGGGTCTGAAAATTATTGTATGTACTGTTTTACTAATGCTAGTTTTATGTATGCTTCTTACATGTTTTGTACCTCTTTGCCTATGCATGTTCACCTCTATTATTGATAGTACAGTTGAACGCAAGACTGCTGCCCGAGTATTAGCTATGTGGAAGTATCAGGCCTTACCTCAAGAGGCGGCCACAGTCTAGGATAGTCCTTAATGTGTGATTTTTATCTCACCCCTTTCTGGAGGGGTGACAATAATCAAAATGGGGGAATGTGGTAGCCCCCAGAAATTAGCAAGGCCTCTGGTATGCCTCATGCATAGAAATGTATCTATAACAGTATTGCCTTATGCATAGAAACGTATCTATAACAGCATTGAATTACCCACCCCCACTTGAGACTAGTGCTGGAGAGAAAAGATTTGCTTTAAAAGCAGCTAGTGAACAATTCTGCTCTCTCCCTCCCTCCCTTATCCTGTTTGTCCAAGAGTGCCAAACCTTCCTTGAACTTTAATTGCTCAGGCTTTCTTGGAGCCAGGAATGGCCTGGTACCTACAATAAACTAATTAAACCGTACATTTATGGCGGGCCTTGTCTCCGGACCTGGAGGAAAGGCCCACACATCACAGAGCAGGAAAGATCACATTTGGTAGGTCCAGCTGGCCTGTGCTGTTATGTCAGGTGTCAGTGCCTTACAGATTACACCCTCTAGGTTTTTGAAGGTCTCTGTATTCTTTGAAGTTTGTAGATAAGAGAATTTACTCAGCAGATGCAGGAATGTCTTAACGAGGGAAAAGGGGGGCTGGAGTGGAGAAAGAGTAGCCAATAGAAGGGTCACTGCTTTAGTAGCCAATAGAGAATTTACTTTGATTTAATGATGAAAATGGATATGTGAAAATGTATATAAGCCAGCTCCGAGCGTACCTCGGGGCTCAGCATTTGATTTTGGATTTGTTCCAGCTGAGACTGTGTGACACATTAAAACTGGATTTGAATTCTGCAAACTGACTCCTGGTATAATTCTTTGAATACAATCATCCACAACAAAGCTTTTGCTTCCTTCAAAAAAATGAAGAAACCCCAGGCTACTGTAGAAGGACGAGAGCTGAGACTGCCCCTTGAAGAATGTTTTGTGTGAGGGAGAGCACATCTTGCATGGGACATGGGCACGGCGCAGGCCTTGCAGAGGTGGACTTAATAGCACTGCGGTCAGTACAGCCAGGGAGGGATTAGAGGCAGGCCAAGAAGCCTATAAACAGGCCTGCTCCATAATCGTTCAAGACTTAAGACTTATAACCCTTTTTGCTGTCAAACTCTTTGGTTTGGTTTTGAATGCCTAGTTTTGCCTCTCTGAAAAGGGTAGAAGAAGGCTCTGATGAGGGCTGAACTCATGACTCCTGGTTTATGAAACCAGTGCTCTGACCACTGAGCTATAGAGCCTAATTGCTGGTTTGTTGACTTCTTGCTGCAGCAGCTGTGGTAGTAGCAGCAGCAACAGCAATGGGAGCAGAGGCTGGATCGTCTAGCAGTATGTAAAACCGTGTGAGAGGTCCTGTGTTCAACTCACCAAAGAGTCCTTTCTCTAACTGGAAAGCAGGGATATGGGCTGGTACTATGCCCCTTTTTGCTGTCAAACTCTATGGTTTCGCTTTGAATGCCTAGCTTTACCTCTCTGAAAAGGGCAGAACACTGCTCTGATGAGGGTTGAACTCATGACACCTGGTTTACAAACCCAGTTCTCTGACCACTGAGCTAGAGAGCCTAATTGCTGGTTTGGGGACTGCTTGCGACTTATGCCTCTTTTCACTGTCAAACGCTATTGTTTTGCTTTAAATGCCCAGCTTTCTGCAGCTCCCTTCCCCTCTTCTCCCCCCCCCCCCTCCCCGACCAAAGAAGCTGCTGAACCAGGCAATCTGGCCCTACTTGCAAAAAACGTAAGAGCTAGGAAAATGTCAGAGGAAGAGAGCAGCGAAAAGAGAGAGTTTGAGAGTCACAGGTTAGGACACTCTATAAAAAGCTCTTGTTCAGAGGTTCGCAGATACCTAGCTCTAGCAAAGGATGACATGAAATCAAAGCCATTTCTCACTAGTGCCTATGGCGCGTAGCTCTCGTTGGTTTCTCCTAGGTTCCACCCTTCTATTCCATAAGAAAGCTTGTGTCAAAGAGAAGTCTGGACTGAAACTAATGAGCCTGCCATCCTGGCTTGCTTACAGTCGTTCTTTCATCTACTGAAACCAATCCATGCTCCATGAGCTCTGTGTTTTCAAAACAGAGCCACTCAACAGCAGTTATAACCTTACTGGGTAGATGGAATGGGCCATGTTAGTCTTTTGCTTTTGTCATTTAGGGGTATGTTTACTAAACTGCGGTAAGGTTACATAACGCGCGTTATGTAACGTTAACACATCATAACGCATGTTATGATGCGTTAACGATCGTTAACGTTACATAATGCGCATTAACCTAAATTAACGATCGTAAAGTTCCGCAGCGCGGTAAAACACCGCAGAAGGTGGAGAGAGGGCGGAGAGAAGGGGTCGGTGGGCGTAGAGTGGGCGGTGAGAGGCTCCCTTCACACTAATGCGCTGATCTGAAGAGCTGAATCCTAACGCGATTGAAAACCTGCTGTTAGATGCACATTTGCAGGGGAGAGAAACCATTTCAGTGTCAGCAATGTACAGCATAGGCAGGGAAACCTACAAAAAGTGATAAGTGTGATACATGTGCCCAGAACAAAAAGGCACAGAAACATTGAAAATGACCCCAACAAACTGGAAAAAAATCATAACCAAGCTGGCCAATGGTGATATTAATGGGAAACATCAAACCCCCCCCCCCCCCCCCCGCTGAGAAAGCTCCACAAAAAAGATATTACTCGTGGAAGGGTCTATGCTCCGTCCCCATACAAGGTGAATGAGCCCACAGTGAAATAGCACTGTTCAGGGTTATCCCCTCCATCGGACAGGGTTCCTATGGCGTGCACATGTCCCGCAACATCAGGGTGGGCATGTCGTAACGGCAACTGGACAGATGCCATAAAAGGGGATACAGAGGGCCGCAGGCGGCACATGCTGTGGTGCAGCTGGGCCACAGTGCAGACTAGGGTGATGCCTAGGTGGCCCATACGAATGCTGAAACAGCAGAGCAGTCAGACAGCAACTGCTGAAGGCCCAACATGGGCATGAGTGTGTTTCCCACAGTGTCACATGGGATAGTACCCAACAGCTACCCCCAAGGGCACGGAACATTGGCAGGCGGGGCTGGGGGGGAGCGTGGATGTCTATGCAGGCACCCCTACCCCAGAACCCGCACCATAGGCAGCCGCCTACCTGCACACTGGATGGCCTGAGACTGCGCACCACCAGCACCACCAGCAGAAGGGCATGTCAGCATGGTGGCAGAGGGATACTGGTGGTGGAGGGGGCAGTGGCAGCTGCCCAGAGCAGACCATGGCCTAGCCCTGTGTAGGTGTGTGCCGTGTACTACAAAAGACAGGCCCTGTCTGACGAACAGTTATGGTATCACCAGGGAATGTACTGACTATGACAACAAGATGGTGCAGTGCACAAAACCAGTGTATTCAGAAGCAGAAAGTCACAGGTTCAAGTCCCAGCTGTGGTTCCTGCCAACCCAGTCCTGCTATTTTACCCACTACTACAACATGCTAATACAGACAGCACCTTTATTGCAGATGACGTAAACATGCCCAAGACACCTACATTTTACCCTACAGAGCACAGACACCATAAACATGTGCATTACCTAGAGCAGAGTCCCCCAAATGCAGTCCTGGAGGGCCAAACACCATTCCGGTTCCATGCTGCCTCTAATAAAGATGCCTGTGCTGCATTTCTATGCGCCACCCCCATGGTATGCAGATGTATCTCATGCATATTCATGAGGGACAGCATGAAATCCCGAACAGTGTTTGGCACCGCAGGACTGGAGTTGGGAACCTCTGCCGTAAAGCAGCAGCCAACAGGGGCAGACACATCCTCACCCACAGGCTCCATTATCCAGTGCCTCCTGGAGAGGCAGGATGTTGGGCCCTGCGTGCATCTCCCAATACTAGCACTTGCATACCTTAGCAATGCCACCCTAAACCTGGGAATACGGTACACAGCTATTAAAAGGTTGCTATGATCACTGACAGATAGCAATTCCTAAGTTAAGCTCAATTCGCTGATTGAGCTGCATCATAGCAACCTTTCTGATGTCTGTGGAGTGTGCCTCAGGTTTTGAGTCTGACAGAGTGACCCCAACAGTATTGCGTACCATAGCCATGCCTGCACTGTGCCCAGGACTGGTGTGGTGGCCTGGGCTGCCAAACACCTCTATAGTTGCACACTGCTGGCATAGGTGTGGGAAGTGTGTGTCTGTCTATCCAGTGTGAGGTGGCTGCCAACGCCCTCCACAGCCCACACTGCTAGCACTGTTGCTAGTATTGGCCTGCCAATGTGCATGAGAAGCATGGTACCGTGAGAATAGCCTGGATAGGGTGGCCTGGCCTGGATGCATCTGCACAGGGCATAGGGTAATGGCTCGGACATTGTAGTGCCCGGCCACCACCTGCACGGTCAGGGTGGCCAAAGCATGTCCTGCTGGGAGGTCACTCTCACCCTGACTGAGCAGTGACCATGGCATGGCTAGGTTCCCCCATAGTGCTATATAGTATTTTTCTTATGTGATATTTATGGGTTTTCTTTTGGGGCCCAGTCACTGACTTATCTGCTTGGTGTGTATGCCGACATCCCCGTTCTGGGTACATGCATCTCCTCCAGGACCATGCACTATGGACTAGCTGGCAGACTGTCTGCAGCTAGTATGTGTCTTGCTGGAACACCTTGCAGGGTGCAGCGGCTGGAGGCTTGCTGCTGGAGAATGTCAGATAATGGTGGGGGGCAGCTGAGCATTTCCAGGCCTACTGTCTGTCTGCTATTGCGTTATGGATGTGTACCGCTCTGTCTGTTCCCCAGCAGGACTGGGGTTGATAGTCCCCTCTACTGCTACCATTGCAGGGAGGTAGAATGTGGATCTATTGGTGGGTGATCCTGTTTCCCACCTTGAGCCCCAGAGGGTGGGTTGTGTGGTGGTACATAATCTGCCTATGGGTCCAACCCCCCCCTCCTTCACCTACAGCAGGTAACCATGGCACCAACACAGGATATGCACTATTCTGGGTGCATCATCGCCCATAAGGGCTAGACATGACTGAGAAATACAGTAGAAAACAAAGTAGCGGAGCCTGGACTGATATAGTAAACCTTGTTTATTACGCCCCAACGCGTTTCGGCCACCGGCCTTCTTCAGGGGGTCTTAGAGAACACACCTCAAAAATAAACATAAACATATAAGTTAAACACATAATGTAAAAAAATTGTATTACATCAATAAATAAATTAATAAAATATTGATGAAATAATAAATAAAACAATAAATAAAACCATAAATTTCACTTAAAACATCTAAAGGACAAACTATTAATTCATAATAGTCAATTAGAAAACACACTAATAGATAAAAATATATTGTAAAATATATAAACATTAAGAAATAATATATATTAAAATACCAAGAAAAGGAAGAGAGACGAGGAGAAGCAAACAGTAAATAAATACCTTAGTATGATCAAATTGAATGTTATCCCGGACTGAACCTATGGGATACTGACGGCTGACAATGAACAAATAAATAATGAATAAATAAATATATACTCATAAACCAAGTATATACAATTCTAAAACATCAACAATGCATATTAACAAATATATAACCAATTAATAATAAATAATTAATTACATAAATAAATATACATATATATAAAAACTCACATATAGTATAAAAAACATTTATAAAAATACCACTTATAAAAGTAAAACTGTATACATATGTAATATAAAAAAAGTTACATATATGAATAATCAAGGTACTTCAAGAGACACAAAAAAGGCATGTAAAAAATATATAAAAAGGAAAAAATCAGGAAACCATCATAAAACGCATATAAAAAAGGGGCTTATAGAAATTGTATGAAAAACTCATGTAAAAAACATGTAAAAATTGTATAAAAAACCTAATATAAAAAGGTGGAGACACTCTTAAATTTGAAATCATCATATACTTAAAAAATTACATCAGAAAATTATATTCTTAAAAATGCAGCTTATATAATGTGCTTATTGTATTGACAACTGATATCTAAAAACAATGGCCAGTAATCGCAAAGTAATAAAAAACTCAAGCAAAAACCGTGCATGAGCGACCGGTATAAACTGTTATGAATTATATTTAATCACGAAAGTTAAAATGATGATACAGAAAAAAGAAAAAGGAACAAATTCCTTAATATAAAAATGTACCATTGTATATTGCTTTAAAACCGGGTTACAGAAAGTCACCACGGCAGTTCTTAGAGGAATAGCAGCCATTGTGCACCAATTTCCATAGATGCAGAACTCAACCACACATGGGAATAAACGGCCGAACGCTCAAAATATATATATAAAAAATGTTAAAATCGAAATCATACAAATATTTATTTGTACATACTAAGCCTGCCTCTTTTTTAAAAAACACAACAGAAACAGGGGGACACTCACATGAATAAAAGATTAAAACGCGGTAACGAGCAGTGCTCAACTGTTTAAAGGAGAAACAACTATCGCCAGATGTGTCCCAAACTTATAGACCCATCATAGGAACTTGTCGTTGTGTTTTTTGTAAAAAAGAAGAACTTGCCAGAACCAGCGTTCTACTCTACTGCAGTATTGAGTGACGCGATGGGATATGCTGAGAACGGACGCCCAGGGAATGACATTTTCCCGCCTGTGCAGGTTAAAGGGCAATAACTTAAACCGGCAAATAATCGCATAAATGAAAACTGAATAAAAATACTCTGTTGGCAAAATAACTATAAAGCAACCAGATGGCCATCATCAAAACATATGAACCTACATTCAGAGTATGTCATTAAATTGCGTTATGTTCAAAAGAAAGTGTAAGATGAACTTACCAAGAGCCAGCGTTCTGTGCTATTGCACTGTTAACTAATGAAGTAGGGCACACTAAGAGCGAACGCTCAAATACTAACGTTTTCCCGCCAGTGCGGGTTAAAGGGCACTGAATAAAAAATGACAAATAAATATTAAATACTGTATATTAAATGTAAAAGAGAAGAACTTGCCAAGGACCAGCGTTCTACTCTACTGCAGTATTGAGTAGCGCGATGGAATGTGCTGAGAACGGACGCCCAAGGAATGACGTTTTCCCGCCTGTGCAGGTTAAAGGGCAATGACTTAAACCGGCAAATAATCGCATAGATAAAAACTGAATAAAAATGCTCTGTTGGCAAAACAATTGTAAAGCAAACAGATGGCCATCGTCAACACATATGGACCCACAATCAGAGTATCTCATTAAATCACATTATGTTCAAAAGAAAGTGTAAGATGAGCTTACCAAGAGCCAGCGTTCTGTGCTATTGCACTGTTAACTAACAGAGTAGGGCATACTAGGAGCGAACGCTCAAATACTGACGTTTTCCCGCCGATGCGGGTTAAAGGGCACTGAATAGAAAACGACAAATAAATATACTCTTAGTCCATTTATTTGTCGTTTTCTATTCAGTGCCCTTTAACCCGCATCGGCGGGAAAACGTCAGTATTTGAGCGTTCGCTCCTAGTATGCCCTACTCTGTTAGTTAACAGTGCAATAGCACAGAACGCTGGCTCTTGGTAAGCTCATCTTACACTTTCTTTTGAACATAATGTGATTTAATGAGATACTCTGATTGTGGGTCCATATGTGTTGACGATGGCCTCTGTTTGCTTTACAATTGTTTTGCCAACAGAGCATTTTTATTCAGTTTTTATCTATGCGATTATTTGCCGGTTTAAGTCATTGCCCTTTAACCTGCGCAGGCGGGAAAACGTCATTCCTTGGGCGTCCGTTCTCAGCACATTCCATCGCGCTACTCAATACTGCAGTAGAGTAGAACGCTGGTCCTTGGCAAGTTCTTCTCTTTTACATTTAATATACAGTATTTAATATTTATTTGTCATTTTTTATTCAGTGCCCTTTAACCCGCACTGGCGGGAAAACGTTAGTATTTGAGCGTTCGCTCTTAGTGTGCCCTACTTCATTAGTTAACAGTGCAATAGCACAGAACCCTGGCTCTTGGTAAGTTCATCTTACACTTTCTTTTGAACATAACGCAATTTAATGACATACTCTGAATGTAGGTTCATATGTTTTGATGATGGCCATCTGGTTGCTTTATAGTTATTTTGCCAACAGAGTATTTTTATTCAGTTTTCATTTATGCGATTATTTGCCGGTTTAAGTTATTGCCCTTTAACCTGCACAGGCGGGAAAATGTCATTCCCTGGGCGTCCGTTCTCAGCATATCCCATCGCGTCACTCAATACTGCAGTAGAGTAGAACGCTGGTTCTGGCAAGTTCTTCTTTTTTACAAAAAACACAACGACAAGTTCCTATGATGGGTCTATAAGTTTGGGACACATCTGGCGATAGTTGTTTCTCCTTTAAACAGTTGAGCACTGCTCGTTACCGCGTTTTAATCTTTTATTCATGTGAGTGTCCCCCTGTTTCTGTTGTGTTTTTTAAAAAAGAGGCAGGCTTAGTATGTACAAATAAATATTTGTATGATTTCGATTTTAACATTTTTTATATATATATTTTGAGCGTTCGGCCGTTTATTCCCATGTGTGGTTGAGTTCTGCATCTATGGAAATTGGTGCACAATGGCTGCTATTCCTCTAAGAACTGCCGTGGTGACTTTCTGTAACCCGGTTTTAAAGCAATATACAATGGTACATTTTTATATTAAGGAATTTGTTCCTTTTTCTTTTTTCTGTATCATCATTTTAACTTTCGTGATTAAATATAATTCATAACAGTTTATACCGGTCGCTCATGCACGGTTTTTGCTTGAGTTTTTTATTACTTTGCGATTACTGGCCATTGTTTTTAGATATCAGTTGTCAATACAATAAGCACATTATATAAGCTGCATTTTTAAGAATATAATTTTCTGATGTAATTTTTTAAGTATATGATGATTTCAAATTTAAGAGTGTCTCCACCTTTTTATATTAGGTTTTTTATACAATTTTTACATGTTTTTTACATGAGTTTTTCATACAATTTCTATAAGCCCCTTTTTTATATGCGTTTTATGATGGTTTCCTGATTTTTTCCTTTTTATATATTTTTTACATGCCTTTTTTGTGTCTCTTGAAGTACCTTGATTATTCATATATGTAACTTTTTTTATATTACACATGTATACAGTTTTACTTTTATAAGTGGTATTTTTATAAATGTTTTTTATACTATATATGTGAGTTTTTATATATATGTATATTTATTTATGTAATTAATTATTTATTATTAATTGGTTATATATTTGTTAATATGCATTGTTGATGTTTTAGAATTGTATATACTTGGTTTATGAGTATATATTTATTTATTCATTATTTATTTGTTCATTGTCAGCCGTCAGTATCCCATAGGTTCAGTCCGGGATAACATTCAATTTGATCATACTAAGGTATTTATTTACTGTTTGCTTCTCCTCGTCTCTCTTCCTTTTCTTGGTATTTTAATATATATTTATTATTTCTTAATGTTTATATATTTTACAGTATATTTTTATCTATTAGTGTGTTTTCTAATTGACTATTATGAATTAATAGTTTGTCCTTTAGATGTTTTAAGTGAAATTTATGGTTTTATTTATTGTTTTATTTATTATTTCATCAATATTTTATTAATTTATTTATTGATGTAATACAATTTTTTTATATTATGTGTTTAACTTATATGTTTATGTTTATTTTTGAGGTGTGTTCTCTAAGACCCCCTGAAGAAGGCCGGTGGCCGAAACGCGTTGGGGCGTAATAAACAAGGTTTACTATATCAGTCCAGGCTCCGCTACTTTGTTTTCTCCTATATTGTGCGGATCCTTAGCTCCTTTTTGGTACTGAGAAATACAGTAGGACACAAATGTATCCTAGGTGTGTCTAAAGGAACTACCTATCACACACTGATGGGGACCTGCAGCATGGCATATTTCAGCCATGAAAGGTGCTGTGGACCTGGTGCTGGGCGCCCCACCTCAACCTCAGGGTGAGCACAGTACCCGCACAATGTGACTGTCTGTGGCTACTCTGTGCCAGTACCACACACGGTCTGTTCCCCCTACCAGGCCGAGGTGCTGTGGGGGTGCATACACCATCTTGTGCCCATCTGTCGACTGCTGATTTGCATGTGCAGTGCATCATGGGTATGGGTGGGTTAACCCTATCCTGGTAACCACAGCAGACAGTTTGTGTGGTGACGTGCAGTCCTTCTGCAGGCAGCCAGGGCTTTGTTCACAGCCTTATAAGGTGTCCTATAGGGGACATTATAGGGTGCCTTGGCGGACAGTATACTTTATAATGTGCCCTATGGAGTGCCTTATGCGGCACCGTAGGTTATGCCACCGTGAGGGTGTGTTTGCTGGCAGCACTAATTAAAATACAGGTCAAATGCCTCAACAATCACTACTTAAATGTAAAAGGTGATGCCTCAGCCAGCCTTATACATTAGGCCCACTGGGGAATCAAACCCATGACCCCTGTATTATCAGTCAGTGTAGTAACCATTGTGCTACAGCTCTGTTGCTGTGCTAGCTTGCCTGCGCGCCTTCTTAAGATTAACGCGTGGTAACGTGCCATGTAGCGCTCGTTAATTTATGGCGCCTTGTAACGCGCGTTATCGGTAACGATGTACCGCCCATGTCCTTATATGGGATTTCTGCTTCTACCGCGGATCCTAACACGAAGCACATTACCGCAGTTTAGTAAACATCCCCCTTACTGTGCTACTATGTTAGGGGACATGAAATGAAGCTTCAAGGAAGTAAACTAAGGGGTATGTTTACTAAACCTTCCTAATGTTACTGGCGCTAGTTGCAGTGATAATGTGAAGATTGCCATATAAGGAGTGGGTAGGGTTGCCAACTGGCTCCAGATGCGCCCGACACGCTTGATCCAGTCCTGTGTTTACCCCATTGCATGCAGGGACATGTGGTCTTGCTTTTCTTATGGAGTGCAATGGAAAAATCAGAACTACATGTCCCTGCATGCAGTGTGGTAAACCTAGGACTGGATCAAGCATGTTGGGTGCATCTGGAGCCAGTTGGCAACCCTAGGAGTGGGCGTTCCAGTCATAAGGTAGCAAGAATATGTATCACACGATAGTGGGCGCCGTGGCACATTAACGCGCATTAACCCTAAATACATGCCAGCAGAGTGCTGGAAGCTATAACAATGTAGCCCACTGGTTACTGCAAAGACTGTGGTGGCATTGGACATGGGTTTGATCCTGCAGTGGTGTAATCTAAAAAGGCTGTCTGAGGCATTTTCTTTTAATTTTAATCAGTGCTGCCAGCAAAAACACCCTCACAGTGCCGTAACCTAAGGTGCCTCATAAGGCGCCCTATAAGGCACCCCATAGGTCACATTATAAAGTGCCCTGTCTGCCAAGGCACCCTATAATGTGCCCTATAGGGCACTGTATAGGGCACTGTATTGGGTGCCTAGAGTGCCTTACAGGGCGCCTATTCTCTGGGGATACCATGACTGTTCGTCAGGCAGACCTTGTCTGTTGCAATGCATGGCACCCACCTAAATGGGGCTTGGTCGTGGTCTGCTGTGGGCAGATGCCACTGCCCTCTCCGCCACCAGCACCCCTCCGCCACCATGCTGACATGCCCTTATGCCGGTGGTGCTGGTGGTGTGCAGTTTCAGACCATCCAGTGTGCCGGTAGGCAGCTGCCTATGGTGTGGGTTGTCAGGTAGGGGTGCTTACATGGACATGCATGCTTCCCCCGGCACCACCTGCCAATGTTAGGTGCCCTTGGGGGTACCTGCTGGGTAATATCCCCTGTGACACTGTGGGACACACACTCGTACCCATGTTGGACCCTCGTCAGTTGCTGTCTTGCTGCTTTACAGTTTCGGCATTCCTATGTGCCACCTAGGCATCTGCCTAGTCCACACTGTGCCCCAGCGCATGTGCCGCCTGCAGCCCCCTGTATCCCATTTATAGCATCAGTTCAGTTGCCGTTTCCTACGTGCCCTCTCTGCTGTTGCTGCACATGTGCATGCCATAACAAACCTGCCCAATATAAATGACAACCACCCTGATCACCACTATTTCAATGTGGAATCATTCACTTTGTAGGGCGACAGAACATAGACCCTTCCAAACATGATATCTTCCTTTTTACGCTTTGTCAGTAGTGTTGCTTTATGTTTATCATTAATATCACTATTGGCCAGCTTGGTTATTGGGATTTCAGATGTGGTTCTGGTCATTTTATATGTTTATTTGCCTTTTTGGTTCCTGCACATGTATCACTACTATCACTTTTCTGGGTTTTCCTGCCTTTGCTGAACATTGCTGACTGAAATGGTTTCTCTGTCCTGCAAATGTGCCTAGTGCGAGGTTTTCACTGGCGCTAATTTTCAGAGCTTTATTTCACGGCATTAGTGTGCATGGATCCACTCCCCGCCCACTCTCTGCCCATTGACCCCTTCTCTCTGCCCCTGGGGAGCCTTACTCCACTCTCTGGGGTGCCTTTCTCCTCCCTCTGCACACCTCACTGCCGCTGGAGACGTTATCATGTGATAACGTTACATATAACGTGATAATGTCGCCACTGCTACATTAAGACGGTTTAGTAAACATACCCCTAAGAAGAAATGTTAGGGGCTATTTTCCACAGAAAAGTCAGTAGATTCCTGGAATGCCTCCTGAAGAAGATGGCGGAGACAAAATTAGCGATGAAATTCTAAAAGGTATAGGATATGCACGGCAGATCCCTAAATGGCAAGAGAATGGGAACCAAGTATTGCACTTTTGCACTTCTAAGAATACAAGGGAAGGGGGGGGGAGGTATGCATGGAATGACAGTTATAACTCTAACCATCTTTCTGGGCAGACTAGATGAGCTGCTGTGTTCTTCATCTGCCCTCATTTACTAAGCTACCCCAAAGGATTTATTTATTTATTTAACAGTTTTTATATACCGTCTTTCTACAAGTCAAGACGGTTCACATGAAACATTATAATACAGTATATTACAACTGTTTACAAGGAACAAGGAAAACAATATAAGTAATATAACTAGGTAACAAGTAACAATTAACAATGTAACAGATAATAGGTACGACTGTGGCAGTAGAACTGACTACCATGATCGGAGGATACAACTTTATAGATTTTACTATTTGACAAGATAAAGAATCTTGTACGAAAGCAAGAAGTTCATTTCAGAATGTAGATATTGTATCACAAGCCCAGAGACAGGGATATAATGTGCCTGAGAGTCATTGACATTGCACACCTAATTCAGTTTAAGCAATTTTGGTCTGCAACCCAGTAAGGATGGATGATGATGCTGTACAAATTTTTAAATTGTATTTCTCTCAGAACAGCATTGGGATGTTAAGTCTACTTAACTTTACTAGTTATGATGGACTTGTTAAATTATTACTGCCATCTAAGGACTAATTTAGACAACAAACTGGGGGCAATTCTGAAACTATCCACATAACTGCAAAGTACATGGCTACATTTTACTTGCAGAAAAAATGCCTGCACACTTGCAGTTACTCTGCTTAACTTAAGAATATAAGAATTGCCATATTGAGTCAGATCAAAGGCCCATCAAACCCCGTGTTTCATTTTCAAAAGTGGCAAAATCAGATCACAAATGCCTGGCGCAAACCCAAAATTAGCCAGATTTCATGCTTTGTATCCCAAGAGATAAAGTCACATCATAGAACAATACAAAGACATTACAGTATTCTTCATTTTATTCTCTATTCCTAATGATTCCTAACATTCTTTTTGCATTTTGACTGCTGCCATACATTGGACAAAAGCTTTCAACATACAGTATTGTCCATGATGATGCCTAGATCCTTTTCCTGAGTGGTGACTCCTAATGTAGAACCTAGCACTTGGATACCCAGTCTCACAAGGTCCTCCTGCAATTTCACCCAATCTGCATGAGATTTAACAACTTTGAATAATTTGATGTCATCTGTAAAGTTAATGATCTCACTCATTGTTCTCATTTCCAGGTCATTTATAAATATGTTAAAAAGCAGTGCTGTGTCAGGTGAGGTGTCTTATTAAGACAGTTTGGTCGGACTATTGTACAATAGATTGATCGATGAGCAGACCTGTGCAGATCGTATAGAAATACCAAAATGACACCAATGTACTAAGAACGGCGCAATAGTCCGACCAAAATGTCTTAATAAGACACCTCACCTGACACAGCACTGCTGTATGTCCCCCGAGGAAGGCGTTTGCCGAAACGCGTAGGGACTATCATCAATAAAGCAGTCTGTTACCAACCTACGTCTCTTGCTCCGTTTGTTTCTTCCACCTACACAGGATATGCACTATTCTGGGTGCATCATAGTCCACAAGGGCTAGATGTGACTGGGAAATACAGATGGACACAAGTGTATCCTAGATGTGTCTGGAAGGACTACCTATCACACACTGACACTGATGGGGACCTGCAGCATAGCCTATCTCAGCCAAGCCAGGTGCTGCGGACCTGGTGCTGGGTGCCCCACCACACCCTCAGGGTGAGCACAGGACCCGCACAATGTCACGGTCTGTAGCTACTCTGTGCCAGTAACACACACGGTCAGTTCCCCCTACCAGGCCGAGGTGCTGTGGGGGTGCCTACCCCATCTTGTGATCAGCTGTAGACTGCTGATCTGCATGTGCAGAGCACCATGGGTACGGGTGGGTTTACCCTATCTTGGTAACCACAGCAGACAGTGTGTGTGGTGACTTGCAGTCTTTCTGTGGCCAACCAGGCATGTGTTAGTAGCTATAGAGATATAGCCCACTGGTTACTTCAATGGCTGTGGAGGCAGCAGTCATGGGTTTGATCCCACAGTGTTGCTATTTAATAAGGCTGTCTGAGGCTTTTCCTTTTAATTTAAATCAGTGCTGCCAGCAAAATGCACCCTCACAGTGCTGTAAGCTTAAGGTGCCTCATAAGGCGCCCTATAAAGTGCCCTATAGGGCACATTAGAGGGTGCCTTGGCCGACAGGGCACTTTATAATGTGCCCTATGGAGTGCCTTATAGGGCGCCTTATGCGGCACCTTATGTTATGGCACTGTGAGGGTGTTTTTGCTGGCAGCACTGATTTAACTTAAAAAAGGAAATGCCTCAGACAGCACTGACTTAGATTAAAAATAATTGCCTCAGACAGCCTTCTTACATAACACCACTGCAGGATCAAACCCATTACCTCTGCCTCCGCAGTCATTGCAGTAACCAGTAGGCTACACCTTTATAGCATCTAACACTGCGCTGGCACGAACTCAGGGTTAACGCGCGTTAACGTGCCATGGCGCACACTATCACGCGATACAGATTCTTGCTACCTTGCCGCAGGAATGCCCACTCCTTATATGGCATTCTTCACATTATCGCTGCAACTAGCGCCGGTAACATTAAGACAGTTTAGTAAACATACCCTTATATGTTCAGTAATTTTGTTCTTGATAATAGCCTCTATTATTCTGCCTGGCACTGACGTCTCGTTTACCAGTCTGTAGTTTCCTGTATCACCTCTGGATCCTTCTTTAAAAACTGACATTGTGTTTGTCACTCTGCAATCTTCAGGTACCATGGATAATTTTAAATACAAGTCATAGATTACTAATAATATATTTGCAATTAGATTTTTGAGTTCTTTTTGCTGTTTTTTAGTTTGTCAATTTGACCTAATATATCTTCCCAGTTCCTGAGATTTGTTTTTATTCCTTCGAGTCACCACCATTATATGGCATTTCTGGCATGGGTAGTTTCCTTACATCTTCCTCAGTAAAGACAGAAGCAAAGAATTCATGTGATGGCACATTTTAGAAAAGATGTCTAGGTGCAATATGGGATGTCCAGGTCAAAACGTCTGTAAAATAACCTTCCATGTGTAAGTTTCATCCCAATTTTAGAAACCTGCACGGCCCAAAATGGACAACAGTGGCCCCAGCAACATTGACATTCCCGTGTTGAAGGTTAGAATGGGGACATATCCCATACTGATTTCGCATCCCTGCCTGCTATTTTGCAAGTGGAATGTTCATTAGTTTGCCGACCAGAAAACAAGTGCCCGCATTTCCCTTCTGTTTTCTTTCTCATCATGAAAAGAATTGCAGATATCAGAGTATCTTCTCTTCTACTCCCTCCAGGTATTTTGGTGACAGAACAAGAGCTTTTCTGCTGCCTATTAGAGCAGTACAGCAGGAATAGACATGGATATTACCTCTGGTGAGTATTTTTTTTTAATTTTTTATTTATTTAAGGATTTTCCAGTGCATCAAGAAATTACAAACAAGAACATCTTTAAAAAAGAAATAGCAAATACAATCAAGAAAATTTTTTTCCCATATATGAAAGAAACACATCAAGAGGAGAATCGCCTCTAATAACAATAGAAATAGAATCAATCAAGTTATAAGAAATAAGGGGTTACACACCCCACATAAAGGAGCTGAAAAACAAAAAATCATTCCTCCTCAACAATTATACCTCCCTCTACTTTTGAATCCAAGAAACATTTCAAGGCATCAACATCATTATACACATACGTTCGTCCCCCTAAGGTAATCACACAACGGCAAGGAAATTTAAGAAAGAAGGTTGCCCCTGACGCCACCACCTGTGGTTTTAATAGCAGAAACTGCTTACGCCGAATCTGCGTATGACGACAGACATCTGGGAAGATTTGGATAACCTGACCACAAAATAAAGTGCCCCGATGCTTAAAGTATGCTCTCATAACCCGCAGTTTGGCTGATTCAGAGATAAACTGAACTACCAAAGTGTTACGTTTTGAGATATTATCCATAGAATCTTCCAAGAAGGCTGTTAAATTCTGATCCACTGAAGAGACTGAAGGGGCCGAAACCCCAACAGTCCGAGGAGTGGAAGAAGAACCAAGAGGCAAATAATACATATGGACCGTCTGAGCTGTATGAAAATCCCCCTCCAAATGCAGAATCTCCAAAAAATATTTACCCAACAGTATATCAGAGGACATTAGGTGTGTCATAGGAAAGTTAAGAAAGCGTAAATTATACGCTCTAGCACGGTTCTCAAGAGCCTCAAGCCGAAAAGATATCGCTGAAGAATCACGTATAAAGGCAACATCAGAATTACGGCTAGACTGAAATTGAGAATCAGTGCTGGTAGCAAGCTTTACAACTGAACCTAATTGATTATCCATATATTGTAACTTATCCACTACATCTTGGGAAAATTTACACAAAGAGGATACAGTAGAAGTTAAACGTACATCTATTTTTGAATTGCAGACCATATATCATGCAAAGTTACTTCCCCCGCAGGAGAAGCTAAAGTCCCAGGTTCTATTACAGATGGAAATACAGGGCATGGAACAGGGGGAATCTGCTCAGGAGGACTACTAGAAATAGTGGATGAAAGAGCAGGAAGAGGAAAAGGAGGAGGAGACCGGAGAACAGGACTCAATGGGACCTCCTCCGGAGATCGATTACCAGGCAGCAGGACAGTCACATGCTTGTCCATAGGGCCCGCCACTTTTTCTCCTGAGCTGCCAGCCCCAGATTTATCACCAACCTTCGCCTTCCTTTTGCCCATAATGCTGGAATCGGCTCCAAATGGACACACCACACGACACCTCAAGGGCGCCAAAGGGGCGTGTCCTGCCCCTTGAGCCACGCCCCTTTAGGCCACGCTACGCGGGCCGCGACACGCGGCCACGTACAATACCTGAGGGCTTTATAGGGCACAGCAGGGTCCTCCGGGCCAAGGCACGTCCTCCTCCTGCCTGCCCGATCACCAAACAAGCCTCTCCAGGTCCCGCTGCGCTGAACCGTGCAGCTGAAAAAATGCACGGCAGCTCCCTCACAGCGGCGATTCTCCCGGCTGCTCTCTCCAACACCTGAGGGCTTTATAGGGCACAGCAGGGTCCTCCGGGCCAAGGCACGTCCTCCTCCCGCCTGCCCGATCACCAAACAAGCCTCTCCAGGTCCCGCTGCGCTGAACCGTGCAGCTGAAAAAATGCACGGCAGCTCCCTCACAGCGGCGATTCTCCCGGCTGCTCTCTCCAACACCTGAGGGCTTTATAGGGCACAGCAGGGTCCTCCGGGCCAAGGCACGTCCTCCTCCCGCCTGCCCGATCACCAAACAAGCCTCTCCAGGTCCCGCTACGTTGAACCGTGCAGCTGAAAAAATGCACGGCAGCTCCCTCACAGCGGCGATTCTCCCCACCTCTGGTGAGTTTAAACATACTTGCCGTTTCTAAAATTGTGCGCATATGTATATAGACACACCTCTGCATGCCCCCATGCAACACGGACGTGTTCATCCCAGACATGTTCACATAGCTTTGTAAAATGGCTCTGGGGGCGTCTTAGTGATTTGCATTGTTTATGTGCCCATTTTTATATGTCCAACTAATGAAGAGGGCTTCTAAAATGACCAAACCAGATAAAATACCAGGAAAAGAGCAGGCAAACTGGTAAACGTGATAAACTGCTTTCGTATTTGGACCATAGATCTAATATTTTAAAATGAGGAAAAAGACCTCAGAGAATTGTGGCCTTAATATTTCCACAATTAGGCTCACAAATACTAGATCAAGTATTGTGGCCTTAATGTTTCCATTCCACTGCTAGCATACACTTGAAATGAGATGAATGCCATGATTTCAAGTATGCTAGTGGTGGCTTGGATCTGACATTGAAATATGAAATGTGTGGAATTTTGCATTTGAACCCTGATGCAGAACCAGATATATGTGAAGATGGTTTGAAACGCAGTACTGTGTCAGATAGATGTGTTTTGAATGCTGGATTTTCAATGGCTAAGTATAGATTGATAGAAGCTCTACTAGGAATGAAAGAATGAGAAGTTTAAGTGATATCATTCCTTAAGAGAAACTTTATAACATAAGAACATAAGAGATGCCCTACTGGGTCAGACCAAGG
Source organism: Ichthyophis bannanicus (assembly GCA_033557465.1). Taxonomy (NCBI): domain Eukaryota; kingdom Metazoa; phylum Chordata; class Amphibia; order Gymnophiona; family Ichthyophiidae; genus Ichthyophis; species Ichthyophis bannanicus. The sequence goes on from CM066032.1 coordinate 1,555,136,317, forward strand.
TCCATCAAATCCAATTTGTTTCCAACAGTGGCCAATCCAGGTCACAAACACCTGGCAGGCTCCCAAAAAGACACAAAGGTTCCAAAATGCTCATCCTGGAGTAAGCAGAGGATTTCCCAGATCCTCTTTAATAATGGTTTATGGATCTTTCCTCCACAAAACTTTCCAAACCTTTTTTAAACCCAAGTACACTAACAGCTTTTACCACATCCTCCGTTAACGAATTCCAGAGTTTGATTACACGTTGAGTGAAAAAATATTAATCTTAAATATGTTACATTATAGCTTCATTGAGTGTCCTCTAGTCTTTCTACTTTTTGATGGCATTAACAACTGATCTATGGTTACCCGTTCCATTCCATTCGGGATGCATGTTCCCCCAATCGGATTTTAATCTGCCGAATTGTTCTGCCAACATATATTAAAGGACAAGGGCACACAATAATATAGACCACAAACAAAGAGGTGCTGTCAGACTGCACCTCTTCGTTTGTGGTCTACATTATTGTGTGCCCTTTAATATATGTTGGCAGAACAATTCGGCAGATTAAAATCCGATTGGGGGAACATGCATCCCGACTTCGTCAAAAAATTACATCAGCTCCCATTGTTGAACACTGCCTTGCACATGACCACTCTTTTGAGTGTCTTCAGTGGTCGGTGATCGATCATGTTCCCCTGGATCCTAGGGGGGGGGGGGGTGATTGCACCGCCAAACTTCAAAAATGTGAACAGAGATGGATTTTCCAGCTAAGGACAGTGATGCCTTTGGGCCTGAATAAGGAGGTTGAATGGAATAGTATAATGTGATCTTTACCTCTGTGATGGTGGGCTTCCCCTGATTAGTGGGGCGATCTTTGCTGTTCCCATTGGTTGTTTGGTTGTGATTGAAGGGTTTTGAGAGCCAATGAGTGAGGTTTGCCTACCCTTTAAAAATCAGCTGGGTTGTGATCCGGCGTTTTATGACGGTTATTGAATTGTATTGAGAAAGCACTTGACACAGGGAAGTATTCCCGAAACGTGCACGTTGTGCAAGGATTTGAAAATCGTGACTTGACTGAGCTAAGTCCTTTTGAAATAATTTTATGGTTATTAAAATGGATTGAACTGTTTGGGAGTATTGTTTAAAAAGTTGTATTCTACCTGCGATGATATCCGACAAAAAGAATGTGTTCTGTTTAAAATAATTTTTTGGGGGGGTAATTTGGTGCAGAAGCTAACTTAGCAGTGGCTCAACATCGCTGCTGTCTGGTTAGTTTCTGGGTTCTATGGCCAACTGGGTATTGAATATCCTGGGTTAAAGTTCAGTGCTGGCAACTAGCAACAGCGCTGAATATCAGGTCCTATATGTGCGAGTTGCCAGCATTCCTTTGTCCATTTTTCACATGTGCATATTTGCAAGATCGCTCCTCCCGCTGCATGTGGATATGTATTTTAGAAACAGCTCCGCCTTCACATTTTAATAGGACATAAAGGTCAGAATTGAGACGTGGAAGCCACCACATCTACCATTCTGATGGTATTTTCTAAAATATTGTTTCTGAAGTGCCATCAGAATGATGGACGTGGTGACCTCCCTGTCTCAGTTCTGATCTTTACATCCTATCTAAAATGTGCCTGAAAAACTCAACCCCCCTCCCCCCCGCCAAAATTTAGATCTCTGAAATTGTGAAAATGAACAGAAAATATTTTAGCCTGCTTTGCAAGAATTCCGGTATATCACAAAATGATTAGTACAATATGAGCATAAGGACACATAATAGCAGGGTCCCCAAAAAAGAGATACATACTGTATAGATTGCTGATTAAGGGACCTGTTTACTGAAATAATATAAGCAATTGCCATGTGAATTAGCCCACAATAATAGTTATCACATGGCCATGACTCGTACCAGTAACTGTCTGCCACAGCAGAGGACAAGGAAAGCCAGGAGAATATGGCAATTATGAGCGTAAACAGCAACTTGCAGCTAATGCATGATAAGTTGATGTGGTGTTGAGGAGTAGCCTAGTGGTTAGAACACTGGCTTGATAATTAAACAACCAAGGTTCAATTCCCACTAGCACTCCTTGTGGCCTTGAGCAAGTCACTTAACCCTCCATTCCTTATTGCTTCTCCAGGCCAGTCCAGGGAAGGTAGGGTTGTCAATCCCCTTTAGCAGCTGAGGACTGAAAGAAACTTTGAAACTTGCTGACAGGCTAAGACACTCCCCCTGACATCAGTGTACCAGTCTTTCAGTCCTCAGCAGCTAGAGAGGATTGATGCTGACAGTGCTCCTATAGATTTTCAGTATTTTCTTATTTTAGTTCTGCCTCAGTTATAGCTTTTGGCTCTAGCAGGGCTGATAAGACGCTATATTTCTTTGTGCTGTTTCACTCTGAGTGCAGTCAGCAAAGTGTACATTTTTATTACCCTCCGGCGTTCCTAGTAGACGACCCCTGCCTGTTTCTGTTCGGCGGAGGAGTGTAGAGCCTACCTTCTCTAGCGGGTCTCTCTAGCGTCAGTAAATTGGTCCTGGGAGCCCCAGTCACCCTCTACCTGCTCAGTCTGCACGTTGCCGCTACTCCCGCTAGCAGCGGGGATCCTCGGCTGCGAGCCCAGACGTCTGCCATTTTCTGAGGTGAGCTCTGTGTTCGGGGGCGCATCTGTCGATTCGGGCAGTCTTTTTTGAGGCGGTGAACTTTTTCTTCGCGTGCGTGCTCTGGCGCACGGGTTTCTTCTTTTTCGGGTCTTTTTGGGGATCGGGCTGTTTTTCGCATTTGTGTGCCCTTGTTTTTCCCGGCCCGTTTCACATGGAGGGGAAACTCTCTTCTGAGCCAGACAGGCCTGTCATAGCCTCCGAAAAGGCGGGAACGGCGGCCATTTTGAATGAGCCGTCCGTTTTGCCCGCGGGTCATCATAAACCTGGAGGGCAGAATGCAGGGAAGCGCAAATCCAAATCTACTAGGGAGGCACCGTCACTCTCTAAGCCTCCACAGAAGGTTCCTGAGCCTCAGGAAGGGCTGTCTGCCTTTTTTTCTCCTGAATTTATTTTAGCTCTCCATAATGCTTTTTTGTTGAAAGCTTCTCAACCAGCCTCTCCTTCTACTGGTTTCCTTGAGCTCAGTCAGCCAGTCAAGGAGCCACTGGACCCTGGGGAAGGTACTTCCCTGTCAGGGATGCAGGCTCCATCCGGATTAGACCCTTTGGAACCGCTGGTCAAGGGTCCTCAGTTTTTGGAAGATGGAGAGCTCTTCTCTGACCCTGGCTTAGACGTGGAGTCCGGGGAGCTTGAGGAAGGAGAGATCGCTCCGGGCGACGATCCTAATGTTTTTCGAGTATTTCGGAAGGAAGAGCTGGGAGCGCTTATCTCTCAGTCTTTATCTGCTTTGAACCTGCTTCTTCCTTCTGTTTCTCAGGAACCTCTCGAAGATTCCTTGTTGCAGGGCTTTAAATCTGAACAGAGCTGTTTTCCTGTACACCGTGTCATAAAGCAGATGATTGAGTCTGAGTGGTGTGACGCCGCGCCCCGGCCGCACAGCACCCCCTGGTGGCGGCGTAGTAGTTCCACCGGAGGGCTGGAGCCGGGGGGGGGGGGGTCACTAAGATGTTGTTAATCAGGGTTGGCCAGGTGCGAGGGTCGTGGGTCAGAGCCTTGTGTCAGCCTCGTTACCAACTCCTGAAGAGATTCAGACTTGCACAAAAGTGGTGGGAAAAAACAGGCTTTATTTTCCCCTTTAAGCACTAAGGGTTCAAAAACAAAGGATATACACTCCGGTACGTGGCAAAATAAGTCTTTACAGCAGATTTTTAAAGGTGAGAAATAAAATAACCAAACACTGTTAACTTCACAGTATTCAAATATGTAACAGCAAAAAGGCTTCCTTCGCTCAATGACTCTGGAAGGCCTCTATTTCGCTTCCAGCACAGTATGTGCATTCCATGGGACTATCACTGTCTTCATACACAGATTCCACTTGCATGGCCTCCTCTGACTGCTCTGAGGTATCAGGGCAAGTGTCCTTCATGGGATTTAGTCTTACTGTTTCCCACGGCTTAGCAGTCTGTCTAGGCCCACGATTCAGCTTAGTGGCATACCAGAAAGGCATTGCTTGCTCAAGAGGTTTAAAAACATTATCTCTATGTTTTCCTCTAACAGTCCTTTTGTTGCACAAACTATCCTTTAACTTTTGCTTCTGCTCTTGTCTTCCATATGGAGAATCTCCTTCCCAGGATTCTTCTCTTAGTTTAAGTTCAGGTATACAATGACAAAGGTTAAAAGTTTTACCTTTTGCTTTGTGTTTGATTCTCTGGGGTGAGGCTGGAGGCGTACCGTGACTGCTGCCTTCAGTATCGGTGCTCTCTGGAATATACCTCCTGCTTTCCCAGTCTTTCCTTCTCTGACCCTCAAGGCCTGTTCTCCTGTGGGCTTCTGGGCCCGGTCTGGCTTGGCTTCGGCCTTCTCGGCCTGTCCTCTCTCTCTCAGGACTGGTTCTCCTCTCCCAGCCTGTCCTTTTTCTCTCAGCTGATGAGGCTTTGGCAGCTGAGCTCCTTACAGGCAAGTCCCTTGACTCTTGCTTGCCTCTTGACTCTTGCTGGTCTCCAAACTCTGGCTTGTCTCCAAACTCTGGCTTGCCTGCTCTTAAATGTGAGCTTTTGGAATAAGAGTCCTGCCCCCTAGGGCGTGGTTCTGTGGTCTCTGTCCTAGCTCTCCTGCTCCCTCTAGGTAAGTTCTCTGGAAATTGCAGGCAATTTCTTTTTCTTTCAGAGTTTAAAACTTTTTTCCTCTCCAGCAGAGGGCCTGCTGCATCACATATCCCCCTTCTCAAAATATTACATGCTGGGACAGCCTCTTCTCCACAGCATGTAATACGGGACATGGCATCCGCGTTGAAATGCAGCTTCCCGGCACGATATACCATATACCACGATATACCATATACCATCGTGTTAGCCATATACCATATACCATCGTGTTAGCCTGTTTTCTCATTTCTCATAGAATGCAACCACTTCAGAGGGGCATGGTCAGTTATGAGGACAAATTTCCTCCCAGTGAGATAGAATTTTAAGGCCTCCACAGCCCATTTGATTGCGAGACATTCTCGTTCAATGGTAGCATATTTTCGCTCGGCCAGAGACAGTTTCCGACTAAGAAACATGATGGGGTGTTCCGCTCCTTCCTGTATCTGGGACAGGACCGCTCCCAGACCCGTCTCCGAGGCATCCGTTTGCAACAGGAATGTTTGGCGAAAGTCTACCCCACGCAATACGGGGGCCTGACATAACTTCCCCTTTAACTTCTGGAAGGCTGTCTCCGCTTCGGGTGTCCAGTGTAGTACAGTCGGAGCATTTTTTCCGTAGCATTTCTGTAAACACATTGCTTTCTTCTGCAAAGTGGGGTATGAAACGCCGATAGTAGCCAATAAGCCCAAGGAAGCTTCTCAATTGCTTCTTGTTCTGGGGAACGGGAAATTTTCTGACGCTTTCTATTTTGTCTAGCAAGGGTCGTACCGTTCCACGGCCCACAAGATGACCGAGATATTTAACCTCCTTGGCGGCGAAAGTACACTTCTTGGGATTCAGTGTGAGTCCGGCTCTCTTCATGGCTTCCAATATAGTGCCCACTTGCTGGAGATGCTCCGGCCATGTGGCCCTGTGAATTACTACGTCGTCCATATAGGCCGTAGCAAAGGCCTGATACGGCCGCAGAACGACATCCATCAGACGCTGGCATGTGGCCGCTGCCCCATGTAGGCCAAATGGCATTCTCCGAAATTGGAAGAGCCCCAAAGGTGTACTAAAGGCTGTCTTAGGTCTGGCATCCCGCGTCAAAGGGACCTGCCAGTAGCCTTTGGTCATGTCGAGCGTCGTCAGGTACTTGGCTTGCCCGAGCCGGTCTAATAATTCTTCTATCCGTGGCATCGGGTAAGCGTCAAACGTGGACACCGCATTAAGTTGCTGGAAGTCTATGCAGAAACGCATAGACCCATCAGGTTTTGGAACCAGTACCACCGGGCTGCACCACGGGCTATGCGACTCTTCTATGATATTCATTTGCAGCATCTCTTGCACTTGGTTGACCACCTCTTGTTTCTTCTTCGCCTCCGGTAACCGATACGGTCGCTGTCGTATAATTTTACCTGGAGGAGTAAGTATTTCATGTGCTACCAATGAAGTTTCTCCAGGTAGCGGAGTCAACACATCTTGATAGTTGCTTAACAACTTAGCTAACTCTTCCTTTTGTCTCAGGGAGAATTCCTCTCCTATCTTGGGAGTGGAGATTTCTCTACAATCTTCCACACGAGGTCCTATGGCCATCAAACCTTCAAGTTCCGCCCTTCCAGTAGAGCCGAAACCCCCTGTTCCCCGGCTTGTAGGAGTCAGCATGTCAACTTCTTCGAGGTCGGGAAAACCAACACGTTCGCAGATTATTTGTGCTATTCTGTCCCCTATCTGCACTTTAAAATCTTCCTGCGAGAAATTACATAGAAGTACCTTTAATATACCCCTGTAGTCGGGGTCCACTACCCCGGCGGCTACATCGATGCTGTGCATGGCGGCAAGCCCCGATCGTGGTGCTATTCTACCATAGCACCCGGGAGGTATCTCAATTTGTAAGTCCGTGGTAACCAATTTCCGCCCCTGCTTTGGGATAACCGTATCTTCCACACTGTGGAGGTCATAGCCGGCAGCTTGGGTTGATGCCCTTTGAGGACCACGCGCTCTCTCAGAGGTCTTACAATACTTCAGTACAAATTTTTGTTTTGGCTGCGAGCGTTCCTTTATGGCAGTCTTCTTGGGTTTTTCCCAAAGTGGGCTTGGTATCACAGTATCTGCAGCGGTAGCTAAGCTTTTCCGCTGTCCAGTGGGATTAACAGCAGACTTAGAGGACATGCGCGTGGAATCTGATTTTGCCACTGGCAATAAACCTTCTTTTAGGATCCTCTTAAACTGTGGCCAGTCACGGCCCAGAACCAATTCCTTTGGTAGCCTAGGTACCACGGCAATTGGCATTTCCCTTACAATGCCCACGTATTTTACCTGTAATCTGTACACAGGATATCTAGTGGTTGCCCCATGCACACATTTAATTTTTACTTGTCCTATGGGAGATTCTGGAACCGGTAGACCCTGAGCTTGGATCAGCGACCATAATTTTTTAGAGACCATGGTCTGATCGGCTCCAGTATCTAACAATGCTTTCACCTTTATGCCCTGTATCTTTACATCCAGGACCAACCCTTCACGTATTGCACTGGGGGACTCTCCCACCAAAGCAGTTCGTGAAAAACATTCATACTGGAGGTGTCCTCTCTTACCACATTTAAAACATTCTTTTACATTCCCCCTTGCCTGGGGTTTCACACTTTTCCCACCAGCAAATGGAGGACGAGAAGGGTTCTCCAGCTTTTGTACCTCAGCTCCTATCGCTATCTTGGAGCTCACCCTAGGTTGGGCAACTTTTTCAGCTTCTAAATACCTTTCAGTGAGGGTTATAGCATCAGACGTAGTGCAGCAATTTTGCAGTATTAAAACGTTTCTGCACTCGATTGGGCAGAGCAGCCATATACTGTTCAAGGATTATAACATCCATTAGGGTGTCTATATCTCTCCTCTCAGGCTGTAGCCATTTCTGAGCTAAACTACGAACACGATGACCTAGGGCCTTAGGTGTTTCATTATCTCTTAAACAAGTAGCCCTAAACATTTTGTTATATGTAAAAGATGAGAGGCCTAGACGATCTCTTATAGCTAACACTACATCCTCATATGAACCTGCTAAGCTTGGAGGCATTGCCCTATAGGCAGCTAGCGCCTCGCCCGTAAGGAACGCCGCTAGGCGAATTGCCCACTGTTCGCTCGGCCATTTAGCCGAAGTAGCTATTCGAGCAAAGGTATCTAGGAAATCATCTATATCATCGTTTGCACACAATTTTCCCATCACCAAGTCATTACATGCCCATTGTCCATGGTCCATGTTCAAGGGTCCAGCTGTTGCCTGACTCTCAGCTTTGCTCCTTGCCAATGCTTCTTGCTGCTGTGCAAGCCACTTATCCATGGTCTCTATGACCGGCTGCTGCTGCTTCTGCATTGCTTGTAGTGCCTGCGTTTGGCTTAACTGCGCCAACTCCGCTTGTTTGTTAAACTGTTGTGCCATCCAAGCACATAGCTCCTTGGGTTCCATGATCCCTAAAACACAATAAACAGAAGAGAAAGGAAACCCAAGTGCGGCACTTCTCTCAAAAAAAAAAATGCTACTTTTTTTTTTTTCCACTTAACCTCGCTTAACCTCTATTCAGCATACTTCCCCAGTATCCGACACAAACAGGTTTAATTACTTATTACCTGGTTTAAGTGTTGAGTCAGCTTAGAGGAAGGTACGCTGCTGTCCACGACCTTGCTGCTTCTCCCGGACGGTCTTAGGATGGTCAGCTCACAGGACTTTCCTTCAAATCCGATCCGCACTTTCCAGCAACTCCATTCCAGGTTTTCGCGAGTCCAATCCAGCAAAATTGTCGGTTCCGTTCCGGATTTTCCACGTCCTTTTTTTTTTTCTTTTTTCCTCAAAAAAAAAAAATTCGCCTTTCCAATTTTACTGCTGTGGGTTAACTTGGCACGTCCGTTGCGTTGGCGTATATCCTGCCAACTACGCCACTTGTGACGTCGCGCCCCGACCGCACAGCACCCCCTGGTGGCGGCGTAGTAGTTCCACCGGAGGGCTGGAGCCGGGGGGGGGGGGGGTCACTAAGATGTTGTTAATCAGGGTTGGCCAGGTGCGAGGGTCGTGGGTCAGAGCCTTGTGTCAGCCTCGTTACCAACTCCTGAAGAGATTCAGACTTGCACAAAAGTGGTGGGAAAAAACAGGCTTTATTTTCCCCTTTAAGCACTAAGGGTTCAAAAACAAAGGATATACACTCCGGTACGTGGCAAAATAAGTCTTTACAGCAGATTTTTAAAGGTGAGAAATAAAATAACCAAACACTGTTAACTTCACAGTATTCAAATATGTAACAGCAAAAAGGCTTCCTTCGCTCAATGACTCTGGAAGGCCTCTATTTCGCTTCCAGCACAGTATGTGCATTCCATGGGACTATCACTGTCTTCATACACAGATTCCACTTGCATGGCCTCCTCTGACTGCTCTGAGGTATCAGGGCAAGTGTCCTTCATGGGATTTAGTCTTACTGTTTCCCACGGCTTAGCAGTCTGTCTAGGCCCACGATTCAGCTTAGTGGCATACCAGAAAGGCATTGCTTGCTCAAGAGGTTTAAAAATATTATCTCTATGTTTTCCTCTAACAGTCCTTTTGTTGCACAAACTATCCTTTAACTTTTGCTTCTGCTCTTGTCTTCTATATGGAGAATCTCCTTCCCAGGATTCTTCTCTTAGTTTAAGTTCAGGTATACAATGACAAAGGTTAAAAGTTTTACCTTTTGCTTTGTGTTTGATTCTCTGGGGTGAGGCTGGAGGCGTACCGTGACTGCTGCCTTCAGTATCGGTGCTCTCTGGAATATACCTCCTGCTTTCCCAGTCTTTCCTTCTCTGACCCTCAAGGCCTGTTCTCCTGTGGGCTTCTGGGCCCGGTCTGGCTTGGCTTCGGCCTTCTCGGCCTGTCCTCTCTCTCTCAGGACTGGTTCTCCTCTCCCAGCCTGTCCTTTTTCTCTCAGCTGATGAGGCTTTGGCAGCTGAGCTCCTTACAGGCAAGTCCCTTGACTCTTGCTTGCCTCTTGACTCTTGCTTGTCTCCAAACTCTGGCTTGCCTCCAAACTCTGGCTTGCCTGCTTTTGGAATAAGAGTCCTGCCCCCTAGGGCGTGGTTCTGTGGTCTCTGTCCTAGCTCTCCTGCTCCCTCTAGGTAAGTTCTCTGGAAATTGCAGGCAATTTCTTTTTCTTTCAGAGTTTAAAACTTTTTTCCTCTCCAGCAGAGGGCCCGCTGCATCACAGTGGGAGTGTCCAGAGGCCTCGCTACGGGGTAGTCGGGCTATGGCTCGTCTTTATCCAGTGCCTCAGGAAGAGAAGGATCTCTTAAAAATGCCAAAGGTGGATGCCTTAGTGTCCGCCGTCACTAAGAAAACCACCATTCCGGTAGAAGGGGCGGCCGCTCTTAAAGATCTACAGGATCGGAAGCTGGAGGTTCTCCTCAAGCAAGCTTTTGATTCCAGCGCGCTTGCACTGCAGGCTTCCATTTGTGGGGCTTACGTGTCCAGAGCTGCCATCCGTTGGATTCAGGGGGATTTTTCTGCGGATTCGCCGACTGCTTCTTCCCCGGAGGGTGCTAAATTGGAGTCGGCGGTGGCTTATCTAGCGGATGCCTTCTATGATTTGGTGAGGATTGCTGCGAAGTCCATGGCCTCGCTGGTGGCGGCTCGGCGTTTTCTATGGTTGCGTACTTGGGCTGCTGATGTTTCCTCCAAGTCACGTCTCAGCAAGTTACCCTATAAGGGTAAGTTGCTCTTTGGTGAGGCCTTGGAAAAGATTGTTAAGGACCTCGGGGACTCCAAAGGGGGTCATTTGCTGGAAGATCGCCCTAAGGCGTTGAGAGGAGGTGCCGGTCAACGAGGTCAGGGTAGAGATTTTCATCGGTTTCGTGGTGCTCGATTTGCTCCATTCCCCCTGAGCCGTTTCGGTGCTCGCAGTCATTCCTTTCGCGGAGCCCGAGGGTTCGGTAGATCCTCTTTTACCGCCCAACACACCTCTACGAAGAAACCGCAATGATGCCTTGCAGGTCCAGGCCCCGATCCCTGTCGGCGGCCATCTACAGAATTTTTTCTCGACCTGGACCGCTGTAACCTCGGACAAATGGGTGTTAGAAATCATTCAGAAGGGCTATGCGCTAGATTTCGCTCACCCCTTGGCGGACGCCTTTGTAATGTCTCCTTGTGCTTCCAGTCCAAAGAAGGACATAGTGGCCGATACACTGGCTCGTCTTTTGCAACTCCAAGCAGTGGTTCCGGTTCCTCGCGACCAGTGCGTTTTCGGTCGGTACTCGATTTATTTTGTGGTACCAAAAAAGGAGGGATCCTTTCGGCCGATTCTGGATCTCAAGCATGTAAACCGTGCTTTAAGGGTTCCGCACTTCCGGATGGAGACATTACGGGCCGTCTTTCGAGCCATGCAGCCGGGCGAATTCCTTTCGGCCATAGATCTCACAGAGGCTTATCTGCACATACCCATCAGGGCCGGTCACCAAAGATTTCTCAGATTTGCCCTTCCGATGGGGCATTTCCAGTTTCGGGCATTGCCCTTCGGTCTGGCGACTGCTCCTCGAACTTTCACGAAAATAATGGTGGTGGTTGCGGCGGCCTTGCGGAAGGAAGGAATTCGGGTACATCCGTATCTCGACGATTGGCTGATCAGGGCGGAATCCCTCTCGGCTTCACTTGCGGCGACTGCCCGCGTGGTTCAGCTTCTGGAACAGCTGGGCTGGGTCATCAACCAGGCGAAAAGCCACTTGCAGCCGCTACAGCAGCTTGTGTATCTCGGAGCCCATTTCGACACGGCAAGGGGTTTGGTCTTTTTGCCCGAGGGCAGAGTGCAGAAGATTTTGGAGCAGGTGCAGGATTTTTTGCGGGTTCCCGCTCCTTCGGCGTGGACCTATTTGCAACTTTTGGGGTCCATGGCGGTGGCCTTAGATCTTGTCCCGTGGGCTAGAGCGCATATGAGACCTCTGCAACAGGCGTTGCTCTCCAGGTGGTCGCCTCAGCTTCATCCTCTCTCACGGCAGCTCGTCTGTCCGGAGCTGGTGCGTCAAAGTCTGTTCTGGTGGATGGATCCCACGCATCTACGAGCGGGGGTTCTTTGCAAGATCCCGCTTGGGTGCTGGTGAAAAGGGACGCAAGTCTCTCGGGCTGGGGGGCTCACTGTCTGTCTCAGATTGCTCAGGGCACTTGGTCCGAAGAGGAAAGTTCTTGGTCAATCAATCGCTTGGAACTACCAGTTGTTCATCTCGCACTCCTTCATTTCGCACTCTTGCTCGAAGGGAAGGCGGTTCGCGTTTTTTTCCGACAATGCATTGATGGTCTCCTATATCAATCGGCAGGGGGGCACTCAATGTGCTCCGTTGCTCGCCGAATGTCAGGAATTGATGATTTGGGCCGAGGTTCATCTGGTAGCCTTGTCGGTGGCGCACGTGGCAGGCAAAGACAACGTGCAGGCCGATTATCTGAGTCGCCATGTCCTCGATCCCGGGGAATGGGAATTGAACGTGGCGGTCTTTCACGATCTTACCCGTCGTTGGGGGCAGCCGGTGATGGATCTCATGGCTACTTTCGCCAATGCCAAAGCGACTCGGTTTTTCAGCAGACGCAGAGAGCACATGTCGGAGGGGCTGGATGTTTTAGTTCAGCCCTGGCCTCTTGTTCCGCTCCTGTATGTATTTCCTCCGTGGCCGATGCTGGATCGGATCATTCGACGCATCGCCTAGCACCCAGGGGTGGTGCTCCTGATTGCGCCGGATTGGCCTCGTCGTCCTTCGTATGCCGATCTGGTCCGGCTTCTGATAGATTCTCCTTGGCGACTTCCGGTCCGAGTCAATCTGTTGCATCAGGGTCCGGTTCTCATGCCGCAGGTCGATCGCTTCTTGCTTATGGCTTGGCTCTTGAAGGGAACAGTTTGAAGCGTAAAGGTTATTCAGATTCCGTAGTGGGTACTCTGCTACATTCTAAACGCTCTACCACTTCGCTAGCCTACGCTTGGATCTGGCGCGTTTTTGAGACTTGGTGCACGCAACGAGACTTTCGGCCGATGTCTACCACTTTACCTCATCTACTTTTGTTTCTTCAGGAGGGTTTGGATAAAGGCTTGGCTCTTACCACACTGAAGGTGCATTTGGCCGCTCTGTCTTGCTTCAGAGGCCTGGTGCAGCGTCGACATCTCTCGCTACATCGCGATGTGCAACGTTTTTTTCGGGCTGCACAACTTATTCGGCCTCCGCGTCATCCGGTGGTGCCGCCTTGGGATTTGAATGTGGTTTTGGAGGCGTTAGCACGTCAGCCGTTTGCCTCGGCTTCTTTGGAGCGCTTGAAGGAGTTATCTTGGAAAACGGCTTTCCTCGTGGCCTTGTGTTCGGCTAGGAGAATTTCGGATTTGCAAGCGCTTTCCTGTCGGGAGCCCTATCTCCAGTTCTTACCGGAGAAAATGCTCCTTCTTATCTTCCTAAGGTGGTTTCCGCATTTCATGTTAATCAGTCTGTGGCGCTGCCCGTTTTCTCAGACTTGACGTCTTCGCCGATGGATCGAGTTCTTCGAAATTTGGATCTGGGACGCGTCTTGAAAGCTTACCTTTGGGTCACTAAGTCTTTTCAGAAATCCGATCGGTTGTTTGTGCTGTTTGCGGGATCCCGCAAAGGTCATGCAGCTTCAAAGTCCTCCATTGCTCGCTGGGTCAAGCACGCCATCGTGGCAGCGTATGAGGCTGCGGGACAAGTTCCGCCTTCGGGACTCAAAGCTCATTCCACTCGTGCTCAGGTGGCTTCCTGGGCGGAATATGCATTTGTTCCTCCAGTGGATATTTGTAGGGCGGCGACTTGGTCTTCACTTCATACCTTCGCCAAGCATTACCGTTTAGATGTGCACGCCAGAGATGATGCGAAGGTGGGGGCTTCTGCCTTGATAGCAGGTCTTGCGGGGCCCTCCCGAGTTTAGGTACTGCTTTGGTACTGCCCTACCTTCCCTGGACTGGCCCGGAGAAGCAATAAGGAAGATGAAATTAGGCCTTACCTGCTAATTGTCTTTCCTTGAGCTATCTCCGGGCCAGTCCAGGGCCCGCTCTTTACTTCTCTTCTCTGTCTGTCACATTTCCTGCTCCTAAGAGTGACAATGAATCAGATTGCTAGGTTGACGTGACTTGGGTGCTCCCTTGCCTTCTCCGTGGAGGCGTTGGTTTTCCTCCGTTTGGGTTTTTTGATTTTCATATTTAATATTAAAAAAAAAATGTATATATAAATGATTAAGGATGTATGGGGTTTTTCCTCTTCAACTGCACCCTGTTGGCGTTTTCCAGGGTTCTTCGGTGCTGGGAAATGTGGTGTCTTATCACTGTTATTTTGTTTAGATGCCTCTTTGCTCCTTTGTCAGGAGAAGACTGGTACACTGACGTCAGGGGGAGTGTCTTAGCCTGTCAGCAAGTTTCAAAGTTTCTTTCAGTCCTCAGCTGCTAAAGGGGATTGACAACCCTACCTTCCCTGGACTGGCCCGGAGATAGCTCAAGGAAAGACAATTAGCAGGTAAGGCCTAATTTCATCTTGCCTCAGAAGAAAGGCCTGGCAATCTACTTCCAGTGACACTGCCAAGAAAACCCAGGAGCCTCTGGGTGACCAGGAGTCAGGACTGACTCAAAGGCACACATTGCACTTGCAACAGGCATGGGTGCACTTATCATTTCCTATAGAGGAAGTGGTAATGTCAGTTGTGGTCAACATACCCTTGCATTTAGGTATGTTGTGTACAATATCTTGAGAAATAATTGGAAATATTCTAACTGTATATCATGATATTTTAACAGTATGTTCAAAGGTATACAATAAAAAAAGATGTCTGTGCAACTTAGATGTAGTAATTTCAGAGAAAAACACAAAATATGACCTGGACAGGATTAATGGCACCCTTCACTAATATTTGGGGGTATGTTTACTAAACTGCGTTAGTGTGATTCGCGGTAGGATCCGCGGTACAGGCAGAAACACCAAATAAGGACATGGGCGGTACATCGTTATCGCCAACGCACGTTACCAGGCGCCATAGCCTAACGATCTTTAGAAAACATCGTGTAGAGCGCTACGCAACACGCGCCCATAAGGCGCCTGATAAGGTGTCTAGCCAGGCATCCAGAACTGTAGCACAATGGTCAATACCCTGACTAAAGGTGCAAGAGAAGTGAGTTCAATCCCCCTGTGGGTTCAATGAGTGAAGCATGCTGAGATATCACATTTTACTCAAAATCAGTGCTGCATGAAGCAGTTTGTCTGTTAATTTTAATTAGTGCTGCCAGCAAACACACCCTCACAGGGCCGTAACCTAAGGTGCCGCATAAGGCACCCTATAAGGCACCCCAGAGGGCACATCATAAAGTGCACTGTCCGCCAAGGCACCCTAGAATGTGCCCTATGGGCCACCCCACAGGGCACAGTATAGGGTCCTGCATTGGGCACTGTATAGGGCGCCTGATGAGGCAACGTAAGGAGACAGCACTATGAGGGTGGCATGCTGGCAGTACCAATTGAAATAAAAAAAATAAAATGCTACAGACAGCGCTAACAAAGATCCCCACTGTGGGGATCAAACCCACAACCCCTGGCTCCACAGGCAGTGAAGCAACTAGTGGGCCACATTGCTAGTGCTACTAACAAAGCCCTGTCTGGCAGATGAAGGACTTCAGGTCACCACACAAACTGTCTGCTGTGGTGGCCAGGATTTGGGTTAACCCACTCATACCCATGGTGCACTGCACATGCAGATCTGCAGTCCTTAGGTCTCCTCATGTTGCACTATCTTTGCTCGACCACGTTACTGCTCACCCACAGATACCCTGAGCTCTCGAATAGTGTCCCTCATGTTCAGTACGTCCGCACACGTCCATTTTCGTGACATGGCCGCTAACACACAAAAGTTACGGGACAGAGCACCTCACCGTGTCCCATCGCACCCCCCCTCACCAATTCCACATGGGCTGGGGCCACCTCCATCCGTATTCCTGTGGTCCCTCTATAGAACCGTCTAGCTCCCTCCACAATTGTTGCAGCTTATGGCACCCCCACACTATCTGCATAGGGTCACCCCTCTCCCCAAACCCCCTCCAACAGGTATCCGCTTGCTCCAGATAGATACGGGGCAGCCTAGCTGGGGTCCAGATCATCCTGATCCGGTATGTAGGGGGGCTCTCTACCCGAGAAGTTCCCCATGCAAGCCTCTTTTCCCCTACTGAGATGGGCTGCCACCGCTCCACCTCCCAGGGACACCCCCATTCCCTCTCCCACTGTTCCTGCCATCAGGGCGTACCCTCTGCCCCTGCATTCAGTAGGTGCTATGGTTTGGACACCAGACCCTGCAGTTGACCTTGCTCGTCCATCAGTTACACATACCCCGTTGGCCAGCCCTGTCGACCCCTCTGTACCCCCTGCATTTGCAGGTAGTACCACAGCTGCATATACGAATGTAGGTCGTTATCCCTCACCCCAAACACCTTTCGGAGTTCAGCATAGGGCTGTACCCCACTATTGCATCCAACACCTGCCCCACCCTCACCCAGCCCTCCTTGGCCCAACGTTGTAACCCCCCCCCCCACCACCCCGTGGTAAAGGCAACCGTGTTCTGTACGTTTGTGTCCCGGGGCAGGCACCTCCCTTGCAGTTCTTAACCCTTCCATCCCCCCACATCTGCACGGTTAGCCTCCGTTACAGGTTCATGGCCCCCTACCCGACCCTTCCCCCCACACCCCATACCACTGCCTCCGCACACACTCCCTGTGCCGACCCCATTGCGGGGTTCTCCCTCTCTCTCTCCGCACAAACAATGCCCTATGCTGTTTGGCGTCGTAGTGGTTGTCCAAATTGGGAGCTCCAAGCCCCCCTCCCTCCTGCAGTCAACGCATGGCATGCCTATCTACCCTTGCCCTCCTGCCCACCCGAATATGCCTAATTATGGGATCGTGCAGCCCCCTAAGGCACCTCATCATCACGTTGGGCGGTAGGGCCATAGGGACAACCAAACCCTGTGGTACCACACACATCCGTATTGTAGCTACTCTCCCCATCTACGTCAGGGGGAGCCCCCTCCATCTTCCTACGTCCCTCCCTATCGCCACCATCAGGGGTTTATAATTCCACACCTGTGCACAGTCTGGAGCTGCTCCAAACTGTATACCCACATACCGGGATCCTGCACGTATCCATTGTACTGGCCATGGGCCCCCCCCACCTCGCCTCCAATCCCGTATCCATTTTTGCCCTCAATATGTCCGACTTATGTACGTTCGTCTGGTGGCCCGATCCCTCACCATACTGCCCTACTGCCTTTAGCAGATTTGGCAGGCTAACCAAAGGGGGCCCCAATGTATGGATAACATCATCCACACAATGTAGTACACTACTAAGCTGCTCCTGCAGCTCAGTTCCACCAATATCTACTTGCCCTCTGACGTAGGCTGCCAACGGCCCAATGACCTATGGATACAGTAGGGGCGGCAGAGGGCACCCCTGCCCTGTTCCTCTGCACAGCCCAATTCTCTCAGGGTATCCCCCCTAACCCGTATTTGCACCCGTGGACAGGCATACAGCGCCCTCACCCACCGTAGGAATGTCTCTCCCACTCTTACCCTGTCTAGCACCTGCAACATAACTCCCCACTCTGCCCTGTCATTATACCTGTCATTGTCAACCGACAGGTATACTGCCTCCCTCCCTGTTGTTTGCACAGACCAGATAATATCTAGCAACATCCGAATGTTATCGCCCCCATGCCCCCCTGTAATGATCCCCTCTGATCCATATGCCCAGGTTCCTGCAGTAATTCTTCCAACCTACCCGCCACAATCCTAACCAACACCTTAGCATCCACATGAATAGGCCAGATGGGCCGGTATGCTCCACAGACAGTATGAGTGCCACCCTCCTAAAGGATACTGGTTACACCCGCTCCCTCCATAGACCGTGGTGATTCTGCACCCTGCAGCACCCCATTGCGGTCCTCCATAGCAACACCCCCTCTCACCCTGCATGACCTTATACGTGTTTGCCATGTAGCCATCCAGGGCCGGAGCCTTCCCGTCCATAAAGGTCTTCGCCACTCCCTTCACCCTCTCATCGGTCACCAGCATCCCCAATTCTTCTGCCACACCCTCCGTGAGCTTACTCAGACTACACCTCGCCACATACCCCTCCCCCATCATCCCTTCCCCTCGCAACTCACCACTGTGGATTGTTGTATGATACGCTACTGAGGCCTTCCTACTGTCCTATCCCGTATACACCATTGTCCCCTCTGTGTTGCACACACCTCCTATTGTGGATAGCTGCCGTCGCGCTGTCATCCTGCAGGCCATTCACCCCCCTGCTCGGTTTCCCCCCTCATTCCACCCCTGCGGCACTGTAGTCCGGGCACAATGGTGTCTCCGCTGCCCTTACATGATTACATTGCAGTCTCACCTTTAGGGGTACACACAGACACACCTGTCACCCGTGCAACAATGACACATAG
This sequence comes from Ichthyophis bannanicus, assembly GCA_033557465.1. Taxonomy (NCBI): domain Eukaryota; kingdom Metazoa; phylum Chordata; class Amphibia; order Gymnophiona; family Ichthyophiidae; genus Ichthyophis; species Ichthyophis bannanicus. The sequence continues at coordinate 1,555,154,490 of CM066032.1, forward strand.
CAATGAGAGACATCTGGCCACCGTAGGAACGTTCAAACTGTTAACAACTTTATTTACATTGCCGACATTTGAGGGGCCCAGTCATCCCTGTCGTTGGTGGTTGTGGCAGGCCATGGCACGGGCCATCACAGGGCGGGTGTGCCATGTGTATCCCCACACTACACACCCCGGGGACCCCTGTCACATGGTGGCTGGCCAGGTGCGCCACCGGCAACGCGCTCCTCCAGCGCACGCAGCCGGTCAGCCACCACGGTCAGGGTCGCCAGGACCTGCCCCATGATGAGGGCGTGCTGCCTCTGGGCATGCGCCTGGGCACGCACAGCCACAGTCAGGCACAGCCCACACATGCAGCCACACAGACACACATCTCCCCTTGTCTGTGTGGCTGCATGCATGGTGCACCTGTCAACGGCCATGTGTGGCAGGCACACGTCCCGGAGGTGTGCATCTGGGTCATCATGGGGCAGGTAGCTGGTGCCCCCGTTGCCCTGTGGCGGCCCGTGCAGATGGGGACCTGCCTCAGCTGCCACCCCCATCTCTGCCCCCACCCCATTCCCTTCCCCCCCCCGGACCCAACCTGCTCCACCCCCACCTCGCCCACCTGGTCCCCCTCTGGCCCCTGGCTCCCAATCGCAGGCACCACCTCCTCCCCCTCCGCCCCCACCCGCCCCTCCTCCCCCTGCCCCTCCGTGTCCTCCCCCGCCTCCGCCACTCCCACCTCCCCCTCCACCCCCTCTCCCACTACACCCTCTACCTCCATCTCCCCGCTCCCACCTCCCCCTCCTCCTCCCTGTCCCCCTCCTCCCCCTCGTTGTGGGCTGCAGCACCCTCCAGGTTGTCCCCCCCGCCGTTGTCATCAGGCATGGGCTCCGGGGCGTGGACCTCCTCCTGGCCTCCATCACCACCTTCATCCTCCGTCCCCACTGCGGCATCCTGCGCCTCCGGCACCGCTGGCTCCACGGCAGCACGTGCATCCGCTGTGGGAGAGGGGAACACGTATCATCTCCATGGTCACATGTCAGCCACGGCACTCACATGCGTCCTGTGGATCTGACAGCCATTGCCCCACAGGGCCATGTCACATCACTCACCATCCCATTGGGCCATCCGCTCCCGCTGGACACGCGCTACGAAGCGCGGGAACCGTGCCCTCAGCTCACGTACCTTCTTCCGGAGATCCTCCACCTGTCGGGTTGATAGCACACATTGACATTAGCGGACAGGAACCCTTTAGTGGCCCACGACGCAACACAGATATATCTCTGTGTGTCACAGGTGCCCGCCCCTATTGTCTGGTTCATTCATGCCCCATGCATTTGCCAGGGCCTCCCCCATGTGTGCACCATGCCAGGGCATGTCTGGCTTGGACCCTATGTGCCCTGTGTGTGGGCCCATGTGACCCAGACAAAGCGCACCTCTGTGGGCCATCTCCACACATCTGCCAGTGCCCATCAGCCAATGCCGGGATGGGAGGTGGGCCTCTGCAATGCACCCTGCTGCATCCTGGGGATAGAGTTGAGCCCTGTGAACCCAAACAGGGGCAGTCAGCATAGTACCAGGATGGGGGATAGGGCTCTGAGGTGAGGCCTGCTGCATCCTGGGGATATAGTTGAGCCCTGTGAACCCAAACAGGGGCAGGCACCAGAGCACCAGGATGGGGGATAGGGCTCTGAGGTGAGGCCTACTGCATCCTGGGCATATAGTTGAGCCCAGTGAACACACACAGGGGCAGTCACCATAGCACCAGGATGGGGGATGGAGCCCTGAGTTGAGGCCTACTGCATCCTGAGGATATAGTTGAGCCCTGTGAACCCAAACAGGGGCAGGCACCATAGCACCAGGATGGAGGATAGGGCTCTGAAGTGAGGCCTACTACATCCTGGGGATATAGTTGAGCCCAGTGAACACACACAGGGGCAGTCACCATAGCACCAGGATGGGGGATAGGGCTCTGAGGTGAGGCCTACTGCATCCTGGGCATATAGTTGAGCCCAGTGAACACACACAGGGGCAGTCACCATAGCACCAGGATGGAGGATAGGGCTCTGAGGTGAGGCCTGCTGCATCCTGGGGATATAGTTGAGCCCTGTGAACCCAAACAGGGGCAGTCACAATAGCACCAGGATGGGGGATAGGGCTCTGAGGTGAGGCCTACTGTATCCTGGGCATATAGTTGAGCCCAATGAACACACACAGGGGCAGTCAGCATAGCACCAGGATGGGGGATAGGGCTCTGCAGTGCACCCTGCTGCATCCTGGGGATATAGTTGAGCCTTGTGAACACAAACAGGGGCAGTCAGCATAGCACCAGGATGGGGGATAGGGCTCTGAGGTGAGGCCTACTGCATCCTGGGGATATAGTTGAGCCCTGTGAACCCAAACAGGGGCAGGCACCATAGCACCAGGATGGGGGATAGGGCTCTGAGGTGAGGCCTACTGCATCCTGGGGATATAGTTGAGCCCAGTGAACACACACAGGGGCAGTCACCATAGCACCAGGATGGGGGATAGGGCTCTGAGGTGAGGCCTACTGCATCCTGGGCATATAGTTGAGCCCAGTGAACCCAAACAGGGGCAGGCACCATAGCACCAGGATGGGGGATGGAGCTCTGAGGTGAGGCCTATTGCATCCTGGGGATATAGTTGAGCCCTGTGAACACACACAGGGGCAGTCAGCATAGCACCAGGATGGGGTATGGAGCCCTGAGTTGAGGCCTACTGCATCCTGGGGATATAGTTGAGCCCTGTGGACACACACAGGGGCAGTCACCATAGCACCAGGATGGGGGATAGGGCTCTGAGGTGAGGCCTACTGCATCCTGGGGATATAGTTGAGCCCAGTGAACACACACAGGGGCAGTCACCATAGCACCAGGATGGGGGATAGGGCTCTGAGGTTCTTGTGCTGGGGATTCTCTACAATAGCTCTGGGGACATCTTTCTGTTTTGGGCATCTGAATGCCCATGTTCGGACATCCAAAGCACAGAAAGGGCTTCTAAAACAACCCCCATATTGTAAATATATTTTCACATGAATATTCTCCACTCACCAGCACTTTATACTGTAAGTTTTAGGTGTCTTTCATATCCATTGTGCTTGACTTTTTGTTATAGAGAGATTATTTTATTTTCACTTTGAGTCTCCTATTTCCTACAGGAACAATAATGGTCTCTTTCTGTAGCTGGGAGAAATCTATTACTGTGTCTGCTCAAGTGCTTTTCATTTGGTCATGACATGCTTGTTTTGCTGTCTGAAAAGAACATTTTGTGCCTGTCAAGGAGATAACATACGGAAATACGACTGTACTGCAAATTTTGGCATTTTCAAGACCAATGCATTTTTGGGTTTTGCTCGGTGTGCTTAGAAATAGCTCTGCATGAAAAAGAAAGGGATAGAATTTCCAAAGGACTCCTCTCCCATTTGATCTGTGGTGAGACATTTTATAAATAAGGGCAATATCATTATTTTCTCCTTTTGGAGGTGTTTTGTTTATCTATCTAGGCCTTGATATACATTGAAATTCTGCATACTAAAACATAAGAACATAAGATATGCCATACTGGGTCAGACCACGGTCCATCAAGCCCAGTATCCTGTTTCCAATAGTGGCCAATCTAGGTAATATGTACCTAGCAGTTTCCCCAAAAGACATCGGTTCCACAATGCTTGTATTGGGTCAAGCATTGATATCCTGGGTCCCTTTTTAATAAAGGTTTATGGACCTTTCCTCCAGGAACTTGTCCAAACCTTTTTTAAACCCAGCTACACTAACAGCCTTTACTACATCCTCCACAGAAGGAATGCGCAGTTTGGTTTGAAAATTTTAAATGTGCACAATAATGCACAATAAATCAACTTTACATGCATTAAACCTCTCAATGAATCTACATAAAATAGATTTGGGTGTGTTTGAAAATTTTGCATGTGTTAATCAAACTTTGCATGCATTAATTTCTCAAACGAACTGAAAAAAAAGCCTGAAATCTTGCCAAAAAATTAAAAAATGATCTGAGATTGAAGCAAAGATTTTTTCAAAAAGCACCCCTAACATACAGAACTCGAAAATGTAACAGCAGACTACACTGTGAAGTTCATTCAAGCAATACCATAGGCATCGGAACAGGATAGGCCATATGGGTCCTAGCCCTACCAAAATTTCCCTGCTGATTGCGGCCGGGAAGCAAGCTGTCTGCCCGCAAGGATCCCATCTTCCACGGGCAGAAGAGAAGGAAATGGCTGTGATCGTGGCAAAGACTCCTTCTGTCTGCCCACAGGAGATTGGATCCCCAAGAGCAGAACAAGAGGGGAACTTCGCGAGGGACTAGGGACAGAGTTAGGGGGAAGTTAGAGCAGAGATAGGGCAGAGCTTGGGGTGGAATCAAGGCAGAGTTAGGGCCCCCCCAAATAAATAGGCATTCCACTGCCATGGGCAATACTGCAGATTCTACTTGTCCTTTGATTTTATATTCATTTTCTCACAATTAATCCTAAGCCTATTCCATGGTTCCCTGAATTCTGTCACTGATTTGACTTCCACTGCTCCACTGGGAGTTTGTTTCATGCATCTGCCACCTTTTCCATAAAGAACTACTGTACTTCCTGATATTTTTCCTCAGTCTACTTCCTTCAAGCTGTATATCATGATCTCATATTCTAGAACTTCCTTTTCTGTGAAAAATACTTATTCTTGTATATTATTGACTCTAATATAAAGTGATATAAAAGAATTGCTAAATAAGTAAATAAATATTATTTATGTGTTTGAGATATTTGAATTTCTCTATCATATCCCTCCTCTCCCTTTCCTCTAGCAGATAAATATTTAAGTCCTTAAAAATGACTTCCGGTAGGAGCCATGATGGGAGGAGAAATGTAAGGGAAGGACTCCCAACTCAGCTCCCGAAAATCAGTGAAATACAGCTAAAAAGTCAAAAAGCTACCCCGTCCAGAAACGAGACCAGTAATACGACCTGACGGAGCGGCTACAGACCAAGAGGTGTGAGGGGCATGCCGCACAAGACCCCAAAGAGAAGCACAGCAGCAAAGCCCTGAGTGAATAAAATGGCGGAAGACCATGCAAAGTCGGCAAGTGGGGGAGTGGGAGACCTAGCAGCGGAAATCTCCGAGGTGGTAACAGTGGCGTTGGAAGATCGCCTCAATCGTCTGTAATCAATGGTGGACGGCATAAAAGAATCATTACAAGCACAGGCGGCACGAGTCTGCGAAGTTGAAAACTGCGTGGGAACCTAGGAGGACCTCACCAACAGGCTCGAGGGTACAGTGGCAAGGCTCACAAAAGAATGTGAAAACCTGCAGGAACGGTTAGAAGAGCAAGAAAATCGGGCTAGAAGGAAAAACCTGTGCGTGCTTGGACTTGCTGAAAGCGTGATAGATACCGACTTCTCCAAGTTTTTTCAGCAATGGTTGCCTGAAAAGCTAGGCCTGCCGGCAGCAGAGGGTGCCTGGTGTTGTGAGCGCGCCCACAGGATCAGACCAAAGATTGTGGCGCATACTAGACCACGTGCAGCAATAGCAAAATACACAAACTGGTCAGAAAAAGAGCATATCCTGTGGAAATTCCAACGAAAACAACCATTGGAATACAATTACAAAAGAATTCTCTTTATGGCTATTCCAGTCAGATCACTGCTAAACTGAATTCATGCCTGTTTGCTCAGAACTGCATAAACAGGGAGTCCACTTCGCCCTGCTCTACCCACACAAGCTCAAAGTGGAGGTAGATGGAAAGACACTATTTTTGAACCAGTGGAGGAGGGCCGCCAAGTAGTTAACCAGCTTGTGCACATAGCTGCAGAGTCCTTAAATGCACATGATAAGTGAGAGATAGCTGCTTGATGGACCTGCATGAAGCTGCTGGGACTGGACTCGGAGTCGTCTTCATGCCGTATATTGCAAGACTGACGGAACAGCACCTTACAGACAGATAGACAATAGTTTTGTCTTTTTACGGTTGCCAACTGTATTGAGACGTATTTGGCAGCAATACAATACGGGAACTAATAACAGCAATGAGCAGCAATTATTATATAAGAGAGCTGTTATTGTAAGGTGGAATGAAGGCAAGGTGAGGGGGTTGGTGGAATTTGTGACAGGGTTGGTCATTGTTTATTAGCTCTTTGGTAAGCAAAGTTGGGCTGTTGTAATTGCCAGTATTGGATGGGGAGCTGACTGGGGAGGGGGAGTGGGGAGGAACGGGAAAGGGTATGAGTGCCTTGTGGAATAGCATGAATGAGTAGGTGGGGGCAGGGAGGAAAAGAGCAAGGAGGAGGGAAGGGGGGAATAGGGAAGGGATTGGGAGACACTGCCTGGAATATCTGCGGGGAAGAGGGAGTGATGTACAATGCCTGGATGCATAGCTGGAGCACAGGGAAAAGGGCTGCAGCCACTGGTAGAAGGAAGCATCACCGGGGGGCAGAGCTGGGGTGTCCCTGCGAGAACCCCAAAATAGGACTCTAGCATATATATTAGCTCCACATGTGACATTATCACAGCAGTTTAAGTCACGACCTGGAATGTTGGGGGGTGACATTCCCCTTTGAAGAGGGAGAAAGTGCTCGCATATCTCCAAACCCTAGGATCAGAGTTCGCATTGCTGTAGGAAACTCACTTAACGGCTAAAGAGCACACCAAATTGAAAAGGTGCTGGATTGGGGAAATAATAGCGGCCTCCTATAGCGCTTGCCAGAGGGGAGTGGCAATTCTACTAGGAAAAAGAGTCATTTTTGAAAAACACAAGGTAGTAAAGGATCCAGAACGACGCTACATACTAGTTTGGGGTATACTTAATGGGAAAAAAGTGCTGCTGGGTAGCATGTACACTCCCAACATATATCAGCATAGCTTCTTTTTAGACCTGATTGCAAAATGGCCAGTTCCCAAGACTACCAAATCATACTGGGGGGAATCTCAACATGGTCGCTGATCTCACCATAGATAGTCAACCTCCCAGAAAAGCACTTGCACTCAGCATACTAGGGTGGTAAATCTGCTTATCCAGGAGCTAGAAGTAATAGATGCATGGCGCGCACTCCATCCCCTTGATACCGAGTACATGCACTACTTAGGGCCACACAAGCTGCATAGACGAATAGACTACATACTCACAGTGGAAAGGCTGTTTTTTAAGTTAGCTGAAGCTGCCATACATCTTCAAGTTGTTTCAGATCATGTTGCGGTCCAAATAGCCATTGCATTAGAGGGAACCAGTGGGAGCCAGCTGTGGAGGCTTAATCCAACCTGGGTGCAGTCTGGAATTTCTCACACTCTTGCGGACAGCCTGGTTAGACTAGAATGAGAAAATCGGGTGGAAGACGTCGGGCCAGAGGTGTACTAGGAGGCCACAAAGGCAGTCTTATGGGGGGAACTCATGAGACATATGGAGTGGAGGAGTAGCCTAGTGGTTGGGGCAAGGTACTTCAGGCTGGAAGGTCAGGGGTTCAAATCTCACTAGAGGACAGCAACCTTGGGCCGGAAGGACTGGGGTTTCTAGTCCCACAGGTGCTCCTTGTGGTCTTGGGCAAGCCACTTAACCCTCCATAGCCCATGTTCCCTGTAAGTATTAGCATATGTGTCTCATATCCCCTCATGTTAAATGTATCCCCCAATTGTGTTGTGACCACTTTGATTGAAGGATAAGGTGGTATACAGAACTGTCTAAATAAATAAATATGTACACTCAGGAGGAGAGGAGGGACAGGGGAGATATGATTTGGACCTTTAAATACTTAAGAGTATTAATGAACAAACAAATCTCTTCCAAAGAAGGGGAAGCTGTTAAACTAGAGGGCATAACATAAAGTTGCAAGGGGGTAAACTGAAAGGCAATATCAGGAAATACTTTTTCACTGAAAGGGTGGTAGATGCTTGGAATGCCCTCCCGATGGAAGTGTGGTGGGGGCAAATACAGTGACAGAATTCAAAATGGCATGGGACAGACACAGTGGATCCCTTTATAGCAACAAGATAAAATCAAAGTAAACATAACTATCTCTTATATCTGAACAAATAGGACTGACCTACATGGAGCGGTGGGCACACCCCTAAACAAAGGCATGGGAAGAGGTGACCTGCACAGAGTGGCAGGTGCTCCTACTCTTGCCGCCTTGCTGGGCAGACTAGATGGACCATATTGGTCTTTATCTGCTGTCATATACTATGTTACTAAGGCGGAATCCGACTGCTTAAAACTACAGGAGGGTAAACACAAGGTTCAAGCTATACTGCAATGGGGGGCCTTGAAGAATATATGGCTCTATAAATATAAGCTATACAAATAGGGCAACTAAACCAGGAAGCTTCTGGCGAATCTGGTTCAGCCAGCCAAATTAAAGACCACAGTGACCCGCTTGCGGAAAGTGGACAGGACTCTATTGACAAGGAGGAGGAAATAGCTAATAGTTTCATTGTTTTCTTTCAAGAGTTATATAAAGCCAAACAAAAGAATTCACAGAATAGGGAAGAATGTTTCCAGGGATTGGAGCTTCCTACCATCAGTATAGACCAGTGTACATCCCTGAACCAACCATTGCAACGTGAGGAGATCCAAGGGGTCATCAAAAAGTTAGCACCCGCAAAAACCCCGGGGCCAGATGGTTTGGGCCAGAATTTTATAACATCCTGAGTGACTTGATCGCACTGAGGCTGGCAGAAATGGGTGAGACAGCAGTGGCTCAGGGCCAACTGGGAATTCACGCAAACAGGGCCACCATAGTAGTAATATCAAAACCGGGGCGGAACCCTGAGAAGCTGGATGCCTATCGGCCTATTTCCCTCCTAAATCAGGATGTAAAAATTATTACCGCTGTGTTGGCTCAGCAGTTGGCTGGGGTGATCCCCCCAAAGTTTCACCCTGACCATGTCGGATTTGTACAAGGTCAGAATGCAGCCAGTCATATTTTGTGAGCATTGACGATGTTTCAGCAAAACGGGAGGACGGGAGAGGCAACTGAACTGATGAGTTTGAATGCGGAGAAAGCGTTCAATAGAGTATCCTGGGAATATTTATTTTGGCTATTACCACGCTATGGTATAGAGGGGAGGTTTCCGCATACAGTTCAAACTTCTCCTGATGACCTATAAATGCATTCACTCTGCAGCTCCTCACTACCTCTCTTCTCTTATCTCTCCTTACACCCCCCTTCTCTTATCTCTCCTTACACCCCCTTCTGGTAAACTGCTTCTATCTGTGCCTTTCTCTTCTATTGCTAACTCCAGACTTTGCTCTTTTCATCTTGCTGCACCTTACGACTGGAACTAACTACCTGTGTCTGTACGCTAGGCACCTTCTCTGACCCTTTTCAAATCCAGGTTGAAAACTCACCTCTTTGCTGCTGCTTTTGGATCTTGACTCACCTGATCTCCTTGTTTCTTTACCTTTCCCCCTTGTTTTATCCCTATCTACACCTTCTGTGTTGTCTGTCTTGACTAGATTGTAAGCTCTGATGAGCAGGGACTGTCTCTTACATGTCTGTGCAGTGCTGTGTAAGGCTTGTAGCACTATACAAATGCTCAGTAGTAGTAGGTTTGTACAATGGGTCCGCACATTATATACAGCACTGCTGGCTCAAGTTTTGGTGAATGCCATTTTGCTGTCTCCTCTCACCTCTATTGTGTATCTTGATCTTGGGGCCCTTTGAGCAAAAGATCAGGGCCAAGCATGCCATATAGGGGGTGGAAACAGGTGCTGCCACTTACAAAATCAGCTTATTTGCAGGCAATATGCTTATCAGCATGCATCATATAGACGAAGGATGGACGAAAGTGCAAACTCTGTTGGCTAAATTTGATAGCTTCTCAGGGTTCAAAATAAACTCTGGAAAGTTGGAAGCGCGTATGTTGGGAGATGGCCGGGTGAGGGAGGGGGACAGCGCGGCATTTAAGTGGTCCGCAGGGCTGCTCCGCTATTTGGGTATATATTTGCATAAGAATATGAAGCAGGTGTACCAGCTTAACATACAGGGGAAGATACAGCAGATTCGACATCTGTGCATCAGATGGGTGGATCTGCCTTTGTCTTTCTATGATCAGATAGCACTGGTGAACATGGCAATTATACCAAACATTTTGTACCAACTACAAATGCTACCAGTCTGGGTAAGAGAAAAGGATGAACGTGAATTTAAAAGCAGCATATGGAGGTTTATATGGTGGAGTAGGTGGGCGCGGATAGGTTATGAGAAATTGATCGTGAGTAGAGACAAGGGGGGGAGCTGGACTACCAGACATCCGGATGTATAACATTACTGTGCTCGTGAGGTGGGTACATGACAATTAAACCGGCAGTGGGAACATATGCCCCGGGAGGGTTGGTAGACAGCTGGTGCAGCCCTTATGGGCTGATTAGCTCACTCCAGCGCCTGGACGTTTCGAACCCTACTGGAGGGATTTCGTCGAGCACGGAAATGGTGGGCGAAAAAACATGAGCACAGCTGGATCAATACGCCTTTCCTCCAAGTGACTGATAACTCGGGTTTCTTACCAGGGGTGGGTAAAAGTCATTTCCAGTGCTGGAAAGAAAACAGCCAATTAGATTTGGGTCAATTGATAAAGTGAGGACAGGGAACATGTTCGACAGCACTTAGACCTATCCTGGACCCATTTTTACCAATACATTCAATTATGACACTATTGGCAAACACTGGACATGGCAAGGGGAGGAGGGGTAGAAGTGCGAGATAATGATACCAATTTTCGAAACTTGCAGCTCCACTGGAATTGCTTGGGGAATTGGTATCGCATGTTACGTGATGCGCTCTCCACACTGCATATGCAGAACCTAGCGACCTCTTGGACAGAGGAACTAGGGGAGGAGATCATGGAGGAGCAAATAGAGAAGCTGTTTGATAAAATCCCTGCACAATACCTGGCAACCCGGTACAGGGAAATGCAATTCCAAATCTTACACAGGGGATACCTAAAAAGAGAGAAAGGGTCTCAGCTAGGCATCTGGGACACAAGCAGCTGTGAAAAGTGTAGGTCACATTTAGCGACCTTTTGACATATATTTTCCGAATGCCCAGGGCTATCGGAGATATGGAGCAGGGCGCTACAATGGTTGTAAAAAGTGCTCAAGCAGCCAATTGATTGGACATACAGTCTGTTGCTCCTGGGGGAGGAAGATCCACTGCAGGAGAAAAAAACTGCAGAAAGTGGAATGTCGCTGTATCTTACATGGAGTGGGGTGTATTAAGAAGCTCATATTACAGTATTGGGTAGGTGAGGAAACACCCACTTTCCCGCAATGGATCAATGCTATGCATCAGCTATCCCAGGTGGAACTGCGCATAACCGTGACATGCCTCAACCTCGGACTGTTTGCTACAGGTGGCTATAGAATACTTTCCATGCTTTTTTTCCCAATGCAGTGAGGGGATGAGTAAGGATGGGAGGAGAGGGCAGGGAGGGAGGGTTTGGGGGGGGGGTCATAGGAGTAAAATAAGGCAAAATTGGGGCACTGTCACTGGAGTTGAGAGTATTAGCTCGGGGGGCAGGGTTGCGCAGTAAACCCCTTGCGTGAGTGTTATTGGTTTGAGCATAAAGGCGCTATCACATTATGTACATTATGGAACTGAGATGGTGATATTGGATAAAAGGGAGTGGTATGTTGGGAAGGGTTGCTGAATATGTTGGTTGATGCCAGTTTTTGTTGGTTGTATCTTGAAAACCCAATAAAGTTTATTTAAAAAAAATCCTTAAAAATTCAAAAATGAAATTGCAGACCTACTATCAATAATTTCTAACCAATCAGTAGAATCATCTATGCTACCTGAGGATTGGAAGCAGGCTAACATCATACCAATATTATAAAGGGTTCCAGGGATGATCCAGGAAATCACATCCTATGAGCCTCATGTCTGTGCTGGAAAAAATTGTAGAAGCTATTTTAAAAAACAAAATTACTGAACATATAGTTTAATGGAACAAAGCCAAAGGAAATCTTTCTTTCCTTTATCTGCTATATTTTTTGAAGGCATGAATAAACACATGAGTCTGATGACACAGTGTATCTGGATTTTCAGTAAGGGGGTCATTCCAAGCCTCGTTTAGCGGATCTGGACATCCAATCCAGACGTCCAGACACACTAAATGTCCGGATCACACTGGCGACCATAGATCTCCCCGCAAGTATAGCAAACCTTTGCGGGGAGCTCTGTTCATAGGCGGGAGGGGATGGGCCGGGGGAGGAGCAGTGGTGGGTGGGAATCTGACCCCAGACATATAGGGCGGCCTCAGAATTGGCCCTGTACATCCGGGGTCGGCCATGTAGATGGGGGACATATTCCGCCTTGGAGGTGGAGTAAATCCCCCTGGATGTTGGGGAACCACGGAGCCAAGCAAAATCAAAGAGGTGAGGGGGCACAGGGGGTTCCCCCACATGGAAGGCCAGATCAGAGGTCGGGCTGGTGGAAAAGAAGTTTATTTTCTGTGGCCAGGAATTGCGGCTCCTGAATGGAGCCACAGAGACATGGCAACAAGACGCCATGGTAATGCGGCTCCATTCAGGAGCTTGGCTGAGTTAGCTGAGTATGTGGCTGAGCATGTGGCCGATCAGAATCAGGGCCCAACCTGCATGCCCAGGCCGTTAGACTCGACTCTGATCCCATGGGCATATCTAGCCCCTGCGGGATCAGAATTGGGTGCTACCGCTACAGGTTCCAATTCTGACCAGCCGGACAGGGGCAGGACATACAAAATGGAATTGGCCCCCACGTGTTTGGTAAAGTCCTTTATGATAGACTCTGAAGGAAATTAAAAAGTCACAGCACAGGAAGCAAAATTATCTATTTTCTCAGTGGAGAAAGGTGAGTAGTGGAGTGCCCCAATATTTGTACATTTTTACATATTTATAAATGATCTGGAAATGGTAACAATGAGTGAGGTGATCAGTTTTGCAGATGTCAAAATTATTCAAAGTTGTTGAATCATGAGAGGACTGGGAGAAATTACAGGAGGACCTTGCGAGACTGGGAGAGTGGGTATTTATATGACATATGAAATTTAAATATGGACAAGTGCAAACTAATGCACATATGGAAGAATAACCCAAACTATAGCTACAGAATGCTAGGTTCCACATTAAGGGGTTCTTTTACTAAAGTGTTGCAAGAGTTTGCACTTACCGGACTGTAAGTGCAAAAGTTAGGGTAAGAACATAAGATATGCCATACTGGGTCAGACCAAGGTCCATCAAGCCCAGTATCCTGTTTCCAACAGCGGCTAATCTAGGTCATAAGTACCTTGCAGTTTCCCCAAAAGACACAGGTTCCACAATGCCTGTATTGGGTCAAGCAGTGATATCCTGGGTCCTTTTTAATAATGGTTTATGGACCTTTCCTCCAGGAACTTGTCCAAACCTTTTTTAAACCCAGCTACACTAACAGCTTTTACTACATCCTCTGGTAACAAATTCCAGAGTTTGATTTCACATTGAGTGAAAAAATATTTTCTCTTATTAGTCTTAAATAGGTTACCCTGTAGCTTCATTGCATGTCCCCTAGTCTTTCTATATTCTGATGACCTAAACAACCGATCTACATTTACACGTTCCACTCCATCCATTAATTTATTGACCTCTATCATATCTCCCCTCAGCTGTCTCTTTTCCAGGTTGAAGAGCCCTAAACTTTTTAGCCTCTCTTTAGAGGCATATTCTTCCATCCCCTTTACTATTTTGGTGCCTCTTTGTACCTTTTCTAATAACGCTATATCCTTTTTAAGATATGGCGACCAGAATCGCACACAATATTCAAGGTGCGGTCAAACCATGGAATGATACAGAGGCATTATAATATCCTTTGTTTTATTTTCCATTCCTTTCCTTATGATACCTAGCAATCTATTTGCTCTCTTGGCTGCCGCTGAACACTGGGTGGAGGGTTTTAACATGTTATCCATGATGATGCCTAAATCTTTTTCCTGGCTGGTGGTTCTCAGTGTGGAACCTTGCATCGTGTAACCATAGTTTGGGTTGCTATTTCCTAGGTGCTTAACTTTGCACTTGTCCACATTAAATTTCATCTGCCATTTGGATGCCCAGTCTTCCAATTTATCAAGATCCCCTTGCAATTTTCCACAATCCTCATGGGTTTTAACAACTTTAAATAGTTTTGTGTCATCTGCAAATTTGATAACCTCACTTGTTATTCCCTTTTCCAGGTCATTTATGAATATGTCAAAAAGCAGCAGACCCAGCACAGATCCCTGGGGTACTCCACTATTCACCTTTCTCCACTGGGAAAATTGGCCGTTTATCCCTAACTTCTGCTTTCTATCTTTTAACCAGTTCCTGATCCACAATAGTACACTGCTTCCTATCCCATGACTTTTTAGTTTTGCCAAAAGTCTCTGATGAGGAACCTTGTCAAAGGCTTTCTGAAAGTCCAGATACACTGTGGGGGATGTTTACTAAACTGCGGTAATGGTACATAACGTGCGTGATGTAACGTTAATGATCGTTAACTTACGTTAACACGTGTTATGATGCGTCTACGATCGTTAACGTCTCATAACGTGCGTTAACGTACGTTAACGATCGTAAAGTCCCGCGGCGTGGTAAAACACCGCAGAAGGTGGAGAGAGGGCGGAGAGAAGGGGTCAATGGGTGGAGTGTGGGCAGGGAGAGGCTCCTTTCACACTAACGCGCTGATCTGAAGAGCTGAATCCTAACGCGATTGAAAACCTGCCGTTAAATGCACAGTTCAGGGGAGAGAAACTATTTAGGTGTCAGCAATGTACAGCCTAGGCAGTGAAACCTAAAACAAATGATAAGTGTGATACATGTGCACAGAACAAAAGGGCACAGAAACATTGAAAATGACCTCAACAAACTGGAAAAAAAACATAACCAAGCTGGCTAATAGTGGTATTAATGGGAAACATCAAACCCCCCCGAGAAAGCTCCATAGAAAAGATATAAATCGTGGAAGGGTCTATGCTCCGTCCCCATACAAGGTGAATGAGCCCACAGTGAAATTGCGCTGTTCAGGGTTTTCCTCTCCATCGGACAGGTGTCCTAAGGCGTGCACATGTGTGGCAACAGCAGGGCGGGCATGTCGGAATGGCAACTGGACAGATGCCGGAAAAGGGGATACAGAGGCCCGCAGGCGGCACATGCTGTGGTGCAGCTGGGCCACAGTGCGGACTAGGGTGATGCCTAGGTGGCCCATACGAATGCTGAAACAGCAGAGCAGCCAGACAGCAACTGCTGAAGGCCCAACATGGACACGACTGTGTTTCCCACAGTGTCACAGGGGATAGTACCCAGCAGGTATCCCCAAGGGCAAAGAACAGTGGCAGGCAGTGCTGGGGGGAAGCGTGGACACCTATGCAGACACCCCTACCCCAGAACCCGCACCATAGGCATCCGCCTACCTGCACACTGGATGGCCTGAGACTGCGCTCCACCAGCACCACCAGCAAAAGGGAATGTCAGCATGGTGGCAGAGGGGTACTGGTGGTGGAGGGGGAAGTGGCAGCTGCCCAGAGCAGACCGTGGCCTAGCCCTGTGTAGGTGGGTGCCATGCACTGCAACAGACAGGCCCTGTCTGACGAACAGTCATGGTATCACCAGGGAATGCACTGACTCTGTGATAACATGGTGGTGCAGTGCACAAAATCAGTATATTCAGAAGCAGAAGGTCACAGGTTCAAGTCCCAGCTGTGGTTCCTGCCAACCCAGTCCCCATATTTTTCCCACTACTAAAACGTGCTAATACAGACAGAACCTTTATTGCAGATGACATAAACATGCCCAAAATACCTACATTTTACCCTACAGAGCACAGACACCATAAACATGCGCATTACCTAGAGCAGGGTCTCCCAAATGCAGTCCTGGAGGGCCAAACACCATTCAGGTTCCATGCTGCCTCTAATAAAGATGCCTGTGCTGCATTTCTATGCGCCGCCCCCATGGTATGCAGATGTATCTCATGCATATTCATGAGGGACAGCATGAAAACCCGAACAGTGTTTGGCACACCAGGACTGGAGTTGGGAACCTCTGCCGTAAAGCAGCAGCCAGCAGGGGCAGACGCACACGCACCCACAGGCTCCATTATCCAATGCCTCCTGTTGAGGCAGCACATTGGGCCCTGCGTGCATCTCCCAATACTAGCACTTGCATACCTTAGCAATGCCACCCTAAACCTGGGAATACGGTACACACCTATCAAAAGGTTGCTATGATTACTGGCAGATAGCACTTCCTAAGTTAAGCACAATTTGCTGATTGAGTTGCACCATAGCAACCTTTCTGATGCCTGTGGAGTGTGCTTCAGGTCTGGTGTCTGACAGTGTTTACCACCCTGGAGAGTGACCCCAAAAGTATTGCTTACCATAGCCATGCCTGCACTCTGCTCAGGACTGGTGTGGTGGCCAGGGCTGCCAAATACCTCTATAATTGCACAATGCTGGCATAGGTGTGGGGAGTGTGTGTCTGTCTATCCAGTGTGTGGTGGCTGCAACACCTTCCACAGCCCACACTGCTAGCACTGTTGCCAGTATTGGCCTGCCAATGTGCATAATGAGGAGCAAGGTATTGTGGGAATAGTCAGGATAGGATGTCCTGGCCTGGATCCATCTGTACATAGCATAGGGCAATGGCTCAGATATTGTAGTGGCCGGCCACCACCTGCACGGACAGGGTGGCCACAGCATGTTCTGCTGGGAGGTCACTCTCACCCTGACTGAGTAGTGACCACGGCATGGCTAGGTTCCCCCATAGTGCTATATAGTATTTCCCCCATGTGATATTTATGGGTTCTATTTTGGGGCCCAATCACTGACTTATCTGCTTGGTGTGTATGCTGACATCCCAGTTCTGGGTACATGCATCTCCCCAAGACCATGCACAATAGACTAGCTAGCAGACTGCCTGCAGCTAGTATGTGTCTTGTGGAACACCTTGCAGGGTGCAGCGGCTGGAGGCTTGCTGCTGGAGAATGTCAGATAGTGGTGGTGGGGGGCAGCTGTGCATTTCCAGGCCTTCTGTCTGTCTGCTATTGCTTTATGGATGTGTACAGCTCTGCATTGCCTGCCCTGTAGGGTGTCTGTTCCCCAGCAGGCCTGGGGTGATGGTCCCCTTTACTGCCACCATTGCAGGGGTAGAATGTGGATTTGTTGGTGGGAGATCCTGTCCCCCACCCTGAGCCCCAGAGGGTGGGTTGGGTGGTGGTATGTAATACACCTGTGGGTCCAAATACCCCCCTTTCACTTAAATTATATGACCATGGCATCCACACAGGGCATGCATTTTTTCTGGGTGCATCATAGCCCACAAGGGCTAGATGTGAAATACAGATGGACACAGTGCAAGGACGACCTATCACACATTGGCACTGATGGGGACCTGCAGCATAGTCTATCTCAGCAAGGCCAGGTGCTACGGAAATGGTGCTGGGCACCCCACCTCACTCTCAGGGTGAGCACAGGACCCATCCACTGTGATGGACGGTACCCCCTCTGTGGCAGTAACACACACGGTCAGTACCCCCACCAGGCTGAGGTGCTGTGGGGTTGCACATGGTCAGGACACCCCACCAGGCCGAGGTGCTGGGGGGTGCATACCGCAACATGTGACCATCTGTAGACTGCTGATTTGCATGTGCAGTGCATCATGGGTGTGGCTGGTCCAATCCAACCCTGGCAACCACAGCAGACGGTCTGTGTGGTGACCTGCAGTTCCTCTGTAGCCAGCCAGGCATGTAGCAGGAGCTATAGAGATGTAGGCTACTGGCAACTGCACTGGCTGTGGAGACAGAGTTTATGGGTTTGGACCCACTGTGGTGATATGTGGTAGGGCTGTCTGAGGCATTCCTTTTGTAGCAGCAGAGTGTATGCAACCAATTAATACCAGGAGTCAAGTACAGAATCCAAGCCAATGTATTGTGCAGAAGGCCCAGACAGGAACGAGTCCAAAAGTGAGTGAGCAAGCTTGAACAGGAGCAAATCCATTATATACATATGCGCAGAGTCTAAAACACACAAGCTCTCTATTGGTCCCAATGCCCCCCCTCCCCCATTTATCTAATCAGGGACTCTCTCTGGGCCTCTTTCTCTATTTCCCCTCCTCAATTCAGCTAATCAAAAGGCACATTAAAAGTGTTAGTTACATCTCCACATCGAGGACATCTGCAGCCAAAGGAATGTGAAAGTATCTTAATGAGAAATGTTTGAAGCAGACAGTGTTGTAAGACATCATGCAGACTCTGCAATAAGCAGACATCTCTAACAGGCAATTCTGATTCTTAGCAGCAGTACTAAAAGGTAGGGGGTTTAAAATCCAGGCCTAACATACAGGCCATAGCCTATCACACGTTTAGTTGGTAGCATCAATTAAAACTGCAAAACACCCTCATGGTCCTATAATCTCAAGTGCCCACGCAAGTACCCACGCACGTGGCTACGCACGTACCCATGCACGCGGCTACGCAGCACAAACAACTCTCGAGGAGATGGTTGCCATGTCAAGGAAGCCTGCCTTCACCATGGCAGATCTCTGTCTGCTCACTGAACTATTCTGCCTTCGCCAGGATCGCCTCTTCCCTGGCTCATCTCAGAGGTAGAATCTGGCCAGAGTAAGGAGGGCCTGGGAGCGCCTCACCAGGAGGTACAATAGAACCTCTGACTACCCACGTGAGGTAAGTGCATGGGGACAGGCACCCCAACCTAGGATGTGAAGGAGAACACCCGGTAACCAAACCACCTGTCAGCCACGCACTGCTAGGGAATGTCACCTGTTGGTGCCAGCTGGGAGTAACGTCTTCCCCCCCCAAAAAAAACAACCGCCCTGCCCCCAGGGGGTAGCTGTGACCACCACAGAGATGGAGTACCCAGTACAATGTCATGGTATGTGGTTCTGTTGCAGCCTCAGAGATGTGCCCTATCCACACGACACCACAGGTCCATCACAGAGGCCAAGAGACACACAGGGGTATGTCACCTGCCCCTGTCAGCGATCACAAGGCTCAACTATATCCCCAGGATGCAGCAGGCCTCACTTCAGGGGTCCATCCCCCATCCTGGTGCTATGGTATCTGCCCCTGTTTGTGATCATAAGGCTCAACTATATCCCCAGGATGCAGCAGGCCTCACTTCAGGGGTCCATCCCCCATCCTGGTGCTATGGTATCTGCCCCTGTTTGTGATCACAAGGCTCAACTATATCCCCAGGATGCAGCAGGCCTCACTTCAGGGGTCCATCCCCCATCCTGGTGCTATGGTATCTGCCCCTGTGTAGGAGTACAAGGCTCAGCTATATCCCCAGGATGCAGCAGGAAGCACTGCAGAGGCCCACCTCCCATCCCGGCAGTAGCTGATGGGCACTGGCAGATGTGTGGAGATGGCCCGCACATGTGTGCTGTGTCTGGATTGGAGGGGCCCGCACACAGGGCACATAGGGTCCACGCCAGAAATGCGCGTATGCAGTGCACACATGGGAGTGGCCCTGAGTAAAGTATGGGGCATGAGCGTCCAACACAATACGGGCAGGCACCTGTTGCACACAGAGATATATATGTGGTGTGTCCGAGGCCTTCAAAGGGTGTGTGTGCGCTAATGCCCATGCATGTTGTCTACCCAACAGGTGGAGGACCTGCGGAAGAAGGCCCGTGAACTGCGAGCGAGGTACCCGCGCTTCATGGCACAGGTACAGCGCGACAGGATGGCGCAACGGGACGGTGAGTGACATGATATGGCACTGTGGGGCAAGAGCTGGCAGATGCACAGGATGCATGTGACTGTTGTGGCTGATGTGTGACCATGGAGATGATTCGTGTTCACCTCTCCCACAGCGGACGCACGTGCTGATGTGGCGGCAGCAGGGCTGGAGGTGGCAGATGGCGCAGTGGGGCCGGAGGAGGCCAATGCCCCTGAGCCGATGGAGGATGACAATGGCGGGGGTGGCCAGGAGGAGAGCGCCGCTGGACACAGCGAGGGGGAGGAAGGAGACGGGGAGAAGGAGGGGGGCGGGAGTAGATGAGGCGGGGAGGGGGCAGAGGGGTGGGGGGAGGAGGGGGCGGAGGTGGGGGAGGGGGTTGTTGTGGTGGGGCTCCAAGGGTCAGAGGGGGATCAGGTGGGCAAGGTGGGGGTTGGGCAGGCGGGGGATGGGGCAGTAGAGGGGGGTAGCAGGGCTGGGGAGGGGGAGGGGGTGGCAGGGGATGGGGTGGGGGCGGGGGCTGTGACCAGCGTCCAGTGGCATGGGCCGCCACAGGGCAATGGGGGCACCAGCGACCTGCCCCATGATGCCAATGCAGCACACCTCCTGGACGTGTGTCTGCCACACATAGCCGCTGACAGGCGGACCGTACATGCAGCCACACAGACACGGGGAGATGTGTGTCTGTGCGGCTGCATGTGCAGGCTGCGCCTGGCTGCAGCTGTGCGTGCCCAGGCGCATGCCCAGGGGCAGCACATTCTCATCATGGGGCAGGTCTTGGCAACCCTGACCGTGGTGGCTGACTGGCTGCGCAGGCTGGAGGAGCAGTGTGCAGGGGGCGCACCCGGCCAGCCACCATGTGACGGGGGTCCCCAGGGTGTGTAGTGCGAGGGTATGCATGACACACCCACCCTGTGCCGGCCCGTGCCACGGCCTGCTATGCCTACCAGGGATAGGGAGGCAGGGCCCCTACCAGAAAGGGCCCCACAAATATGAACTGCTCTCACAGAACAGTGTATTCACCATGTTACCGGTGCTTATCCTTCAGCGATCCTGTTCTTGAATTCAAGTGCCTGTTGAACAGTGATACCTTTGGATAATGTTATTGCTTGGCACGAGGTGTTTCTATGAGAGTGCCGTTTATAGTGAAGAGCATGTGAGGTATATTGTTTGCCTCCATCCCTGAAGAGGTATTCATGAAACACGGCCTGTGTTGGGTAGGCAATTTTGTGCCTGGTTGGCATTCCTGAGCCTATATTGTTAATAAGGTTTATTGATATATGGTCCTGTCCTTTGTTTCTCAGCACGTTTTATGACTGTTTATAGTTAGACTCTGTAAATAAAATTGTGAAGATGTTCAACAAACCTACGATGACCAGATGTCCCTCATTGCTATGTGTCAGTGTTGTGCGAATGACAGGTGTGTCTGTGTGCACTCCAAAAGGTGACAGTGGAATTGGACCAGTTAAGGGCGGCAGAGACAGCATGTTCCCTGACTAAATTGCAGCAGGGGTGGAATGAGGGGGGGAACCGAGATGGGGGGAGAATGGCCTGCAGGATGAAAGCGCGACGGCAGCGATCCACGATAGGAGGGGTGCGTAACACAGAGGGGACAATGGTATATATGGAAGAGGACATTAGGAAGGCCTTTGTAGCGTATCATACTAAACTCCACAGTGGTGAGGTGCGAGGGGAAGGGAAGATGGGGGAGGAGTTTGTGGCGAGGTGTTGTCTGAGTAAGCTAACGGAGGGTGCGGCGGAAGAATTGGGGAAGCTGGTGATCTATGAGGAGGTAAAGGGAGCAGTGAAGACCTTTAAGGACGGGAAGGCTCTGGGCCTGGATGGCTACATGGCAAACTCCTCTAAGGTCATGCAGGGTGGGATTGGGGGGTTGTCAATGGAGGTCCGCAATGGGGTGCTGCAGGGTGCGGAACCACGCCGGTCTATGGAGGAGGCGGGTGTAACGATTCTTCCTAAGGAGGGGATGGATCATACTGTCTGGGGAGCGTACCGGCCCATCTGGCTTATTCATGTGGATGCGAAGGTGCTGGCTAGGATTATGGCGGGTAGGTTGCAGAAAGTACTGCAGAAACCTGTGCATAAGGATCAGATGGGCTCAGTACAGGGAGGCATGGGGGCGATAACATTCGGAAGCTGTTAGATGTTATCTGGTCTTTGCAAACAACAGGGAGGGAGGCAGTATATCTGTCGGTTGTGTCACCAAGCCTCGTAGGGAGAGACTCAGGGAGTGCCCTAGGCAGTCGCCTAGGGTGTTTTGAGTCACCTTGTTGCTACTTCTTTTTAAGACAGAGAGTTAGACAGTCAAGGTGATAAAGTAAAGTGGGGTTTATTCCCGTTCCCCGGCGAATATCAATGCTTGGAATACAATAATGCAGAACTTAAACAAAACACAGCTTGAGCATATTTCTTCTCTCTTGTTCCTTGCACAGAGAGGTCTAACGCAAAGAGGTTATTTCATCATTCAGACAAATTGTACAATCCATTGGCTCCTGGTCAATGTAATTATTACTGCTTGTATCTTGGTTTATACTTGGCTGGCAGCTGACGCAGCCAGGCTCACTCATATAACAAGTGCCAGCTTCACTGGTCGGGGGAGGGTAAACTTTCCCCTCTCCCAGGCACTGCTCTAACTCGGGATTGTAAAAACCTCTTCTGTAATCAGTTCTCTTATAGCCAGTCTCTCTTGGCTCTCTCACTTGGAAGTTGGAACCCTTTCCCAGGTTAAAACCTTGCTGCCAATAAGGACTATAAAAACACCCAGTTTCACTTCCTTCCCCAATGTAAGGTTTTATCTTCTTTACCTTATCTAGGTTGCAGGCATCAGCTGTGGGGTTTTTCTCTCGTGGCAAAGTTCTAGCCTCGTGTAGCAAGTTCCTCCGAGGTTTGTAAAAACTCTCGGGGCTAGTGTTCCACTTCCTGCCTTCCAGGAAATCCTCCTGGGGGCTGTCTTGCCAGTGGTACGCTTCTCTAACGCTCCTTGGTAATTGCCTGGAGCTTTCTCTGAGAGCTTTTGGACCTCCCAGACCTTCAATGCTTTCCCTGGGATTAAAACTTCTCTTGGAGCTTTGGAACCCTCTCTGCTTCCGTGACTTGCCTGATTGCTGCTGAAACTCTAGCTGCATCGGAGTGTCACCTTCCCCTGCAGAGTCCTGCTTACTTGCTCCCAGGTATTTGTTCTGTCTCCCAGACTTTCTCTCGTAGTTGCTCTCAGCCTTATTCCTGACGTTGTTCTCAGCGCTGTTCTCAGGGCTGTTCTCAGGGCTGTTCTCAGAGCTGTTCTCAGGGCTGTTCTCAGAGCTGTTCTCAGAACTGTTCTGACTTCCTGGTTCTAACCAGGTCCCTTTGTACCTCCCCTCTCTGCACGTAACGTCTGCTCCTGGGGGCAGGTGCTGGTAATTAGAATCCTGGATTCTAACTGCGTCACTGTTGCAGACAGGAAAGTTCCGTTCTAACCCTTTCTTTCCTACCTGTGCTGATGGCACCGGGTGCTCAGCCCTTTTTAGCCATGCTGGATCTCTCTGCCTAGCCCATTTTGAGGTGAGTTCTGTATTTTCACTAACCTCCATTGGCTCCACTGTATCACAGTTGACAATGACAGGTATTATGACAGGGCAGAGTGGGGATATATGTTGCAGGTGTTAGACAAGGTAGGGGTGGGAGAATCATTCCTAAGGAGGGTGAGAGCGCTGTATGCCTGTCCACGGGCGTGAATACGGGTGAACGGGGGATACCCTGAGAGCATTGGGCTGGGCAGAGGAACAAGGCAGGGGTGCCTTTTGTCGCCACTATTGTATCCCTTGGTTATTGGACCGTTGGCAGCCTACGTCCGAGGGCAGGTAGATATTGGTGGAAGTGAGGTGCAGGGGCAGCTCAGTAAGGTAGCACATTTTGCGCATGAAGTTATTCATACTTTGGGGCACCCTTTGGTTAGCCTGCCAAATCTGCTAAAGGCAGTAAGGCAGTATGGTGAAGTGTCAGGCTATCAGTTGAACGTAGATAAGACGGAAATATTGAGTTCTAATATGGATAGGGGGTTGGAGGAGAGGTGGAGGGGCACATGTCCATTTAAATGGGTGCGTGGAGGTTCTCGGTATGTGGGGATACAGTTGGGAGCAGCTCTAGACTGTGTACAGGAGTGGAATTATAAACCCCTGATGGTGGCGATAGGGAAGGATGTAGAAAGATGGAGGGGGCTCCACCTGACGTGGATGGGGAGAATAGCTACAATAAGGATGAATGTGCTACCACGGGGTTTGTATGTCCTTATGGCCCTAATGTCTAACGTGCCGAGGAAGTGCCTTAGGGGGATGCACGATCCGATAATGAGGTGTATTTGGGACGGCAAGAGAGCAAGGGTAGATAGGCTTGTCATGCTTCGACGGCAGGAGGAAGGGGGGCTGGGAGCTCCCAATTTGGACAACCACTACGACGCCGCACAGCATAGGGCATTGTTTGTGTGGAGAGAGAGGGGGGAAACCCCGCAATGGAGTAGGCAGAGGGAGTGTGTGTGGAGGCAGTGGTATGGGGTGGGGAGGGGCAGGGTTGGGTAGGGGACCGTGAACCCGTACTGGAGGTTAACTTTGCAGATATGGGGGAAATGGAAGGTTTAATTACTGCAAGGGAAGTGCCTGCCCCGGGCCACTTACGTATAGAACATGGTTGCCTTCGCCACGGGGAGGTGGGGGGGGGGGTTTACAACGTTGGGCAGAGAAGGGGTTGGAGAGGGTGGGGCAGGTGGCAGATGCGATAGTGGGGTTATGGCCCTATGCAGAGCCTGGGAAAAGAGTTTGGGGTGAGGGATACCGACCTATATTCGTATATGCAGCTCTGGTACTATCTGCAAAGGCAGGGGGTACAGAGGGATCTACAGGGCTGGCTAACGGGGTATGTGTAACTGATGGACCAGCAAGGTTAAATGAGGGGTCTGGTGTCCAAACCGTAGCGCTTACTGAATGCAAGGGCAGTGGGTAAGGCCCGATGGCAGGAACAGTGGGAGGGGGAATTGGGGGGTACCTGGGAGGTGGAGCGGTGGAAGCCCATCTCTGTAGGGGAATGGAGGCTTGCAAGGGGAATGGCTCGGGTAGAGAGCACTGTTCCCTCTAAGCTGTGCGTGTGTGCGCGCGCACACACCTCGCCGAGCGAGCGCACATACTTTACAACAGAGCGCACAAAAATTACAGCTCTGATTCTGATAGAAAACACAGACGTCTTAAAATTTAAAAGTTATGATTGTAATTACTAGAAATTTCCCGCTTCATTTAGTAATCGTCTATTTTCATTTAATTTGATTAAAATCAATGTGGTGTACATACTGTATTCTGACGTGTAGTCAAATTTTAAAGTATATAACTCCAAGGGGCATGTTTACTAAAAACCGCTAATTTGCGCGCCGCAAAATAGCGCACTAAAAGCGGTACTTAAGAGCGCTTAAACGCCCCGCAATCTTGCGTGTCACCCCCGCAGAGGTGCGCGGCACACTAACGGGCCCCTTACAAGTGCGGGCCCGCAAATTTCCGATAGAGGCGTGGAACGTCTAACGGAGGGCGGAGGAAGGCTCTGGAGGGGCGGAGGGACGGGGTCAATGGGTGGAGAGTGGGAGGGGAGAGGCTCCCCGCACATTATCGGGCCCGAATTTACAATGGAAAAATAGCGCGAGTGAAACACTCGCGGTAGAGGGCATTTAAAGGGAAGAGAAACCATTTCCGTCAGCAATGTACAGCAAAACGGGGGAAACCTGCAAAACGTTAGCAGTGTGAGACCCGTGCACAGCACAAAAATGCAATTAGAAGTATAAAATGACCACAGGAAAAAATGACTAATAGTAGCTCAGCTCGGGAACAGGTCCAGTAATGGGCCAAATGAAAAACCACACGCAGGAAAGTCACAAAAAAAAATGCAGCGTGGAAATGTGTATGGAGCGGAGACACCTCTAAAAAGCATTTCCCCCTTATGGAGCTTTCCTGGGAGTGTCCCCCATGTTTGGCCATCAATATCACTGTTGCCCATCTTGGTCATATATTATCCCCCTTTTCCATGGTCATGTCTGGGGTTTATTTTCACGTCTGTCACCAGACAGGGTGAAGCAGCCCACAGTAAAAATGTGCAGAGCAGGGTTTGGGACCCCATCCTGCCAGGTTTACCATCTCCAGGTACTGCACAATCTCTGTGGCAACAGTGTGGTGCAGTGGACAGAGCCATGAATGCAAAGCCCAGAGGGACACATGTTCAAAATCCCATCTGGGGCTCATGCCAGCCCAGTCAGAATATTTTACCCACCACCAAGCAGAGATAGTAAAGACACCCCTTTATTACAGAGAACATAAGCATGTAGCAAACACCTAAATTTTACTCTGCACCGCACACACACCAGAACAATGGGCATCACCCACAGCCAATTCACCCAAATGCAGCCCTGGAGTATCTCAACTCAATCTTGCCATATGCCTTTGCCAAGATAAGGACATGCCAGCATGGTGGCGAAACAATACAGATGGTGGAGGGGGAAGTGCCTGCTAGCCACAGAAGACAGTGGTCAAGCCATGTGCAGGCTGGTCCCGTCCACTGCAACAGACAGGCCCTGATGGATGTACAGTCATGGACCTCCCAGGGAATACAACCAATCCGTGGCAACATGGTGGTGCAGTGCACACAGACAGTGTATGTAAGAGCAGAAGGTCACAGGTGCAAAGCTCAGCTGGTGCCCCTGTCAACCCAGTCCACATATTTTATCCTCCATCAGACACAGATAGTGAGGACACCCCTTTATTACAGAGAACATAAGCGTGTCCCCAAACCCCATAATTTACCCCACCCCATCCCCCATTTACACACCACAGTTATAATTGACACACACCCCAGTACACACCCCATGTACACACCCCATTTATAATATACACATACCCCATTACAATGGTCATATCTGACAGCTGATTTGCACAAATGCAGTCCTGGAATGGCACAACTCCATAAGTTCACATGTTTTAAAAGATAGGGACATGTCAGCATGGTGTCGGACGGGTACAAGTGGTGGTGGGGCCAGTGTTTGCTAGCCAGCATACAGTTGGCTAGCCATGTGCAGGATGGCACTGTCCACTGCAACAGACAGGCCCTGTTGGATGGACAGTCATGAATGTCCCAGGGAACCCAGTCAATCTGTGGCTACACAGTGGTGCAGTGCACTCAGACAGTATATGCAAAACCAGAAGGTCACAGGTTCAAAGCTCAGCTGTGGCTATTCCCAATCCTGAACACATATTTTAACCACCATCAAACACAGATAGTGAGGACACCCCTTCATTGCAGAGAACATAAGCGTGTCTCAACACCCCATAATTTACCCTCCCCCCCCCCCGCCCCATTACAATGGGCATAAGTGACAGCCGAGTCGCCCAAGTGCAGGTCTGGCGTGGCACAACTCTATATGTTCACATGTTTTAAAAGATAGGGACATGTCAGCATGGTGTCGGACGGGTACAAGTGGTGGTGGGGCCAGTGTTTGCTAGCCACAGCATACAGTTGGCTAGCCATGTGCAGAATGGCACTGTCCACTGCAACAGACAGGCCCTGTTGGATGGACAGTCATGAATGTCCCAGGGAACCCAGCCAATCTGTGGCTACACAGTGGTGCAGTGCACTCAGACAGTGTATGCAAAACCAGAAGGTCACAGGCTCAAAGCTCAGCTGGGGCTATTCCCAATCCTGAACACATATTTGCCATAGAAATAAACAGGGATACTGAGCACAATCCATTAAGGCTGATGACACAGGCATAGGATAGGTAAACCTGCCTTTTATTTTACATCCCAGGCACCCACACACCATGAACAAGGGCATCACCCAGAGCAGAGTATCCCAAATGCAGCCATGGAGGGTCACAAATCACTCAGCTTTGCTGATGTATCCAACAAATATGGGTGTGCTGCAAGTCACGTAAACACCACCATGGTATGCAGCTGTATCAGAGCCATAATCATCACGGACAACATGAAAAACCAACCTGTGTCTGCACAACATTGACTGGAGTTGTAAACATCTGCAATAGAACACTGGCCAACAGAGGCAGAAACACATCCACCTGCAGGCCCCACTATCTTAAGACAAATGCAGTGGCAGGATGTTGGGCCTAGTGTGCCCCTCTAAAAACTAGCATGTGCATACATGATCAATCACACAATACAGATGTGGAGATGTCACACACATATTGAAAGCCTGTGATGAGCAGTGACTGATAGAAACGCCTATGCTAAGCACAACCACATCATCCATCTGTAACATACAAACGTCTCTGATGTATGTGCAATGCTGTCAGGTCATGTCTGCCGCAGAGACTAGCACCCTGGGAAAGATCTCTAAATGTACACCCCAATGTTGCCATGCCTGCACCTCGCCCATAGTGTTGCGTTGGTCAGGGCTCCCAAATAATATTGCATCAGCTACATGCTGTCCTAGGTGTGGGGAGTGTGTGTCTGTCTATCCAGTGTGTGTTGGCTGTGAACAACCCCCACAGCCCACAATGATAGCACTGTTGGCAGTATTGGCCTGACAATGTGCATAATGAGGAGCAAAGTACTGTGGGTACAGAACAGACAGGGCGGCAGGAGCAGGATGCAGCTACACAGGGCAAATGTGCATGCCAGGACCATGTTGTGCCTTGCCATCACCTCCACAGACATGTTGTCCATAGCATGCTCTGTGTGGAGGTCACTCTCACCTTGAATGATCAGTGACCATGGGATGGCTAGGTCACAACAGAGTAGTTCACCATTGTGATGTGTATGGGTTCTGTGTATATGGTGCCCAATCACTGAATCAACTGCGTGGTGGGTGTGCTCACATCCCAGTTAAGGATGCACAGAGTTTACCTGAGAGCATGCACTTTGGACTGGCTAGTGGCCTGTCTGCATTTTGCATGTGTCTGGCAGCAACACCTTGCAGGGTCATTAGCTGGGCACACACTGTGCCTTTTGCTGGAGAATGTCAGATGGTGATGGGTGAGTAGGGGGTCCCTAGCCCCACTGTTTGTCTGCCTGATCCTGACTTATGGATTGGTCCCAGATTGCACAGAGTGACCTGCAGGTTGTCCTTAACACAGCTGGACTGCGTCTGCTGTTGCTGGCAGCTGCTAGCACCCTAGATGGTATATAGAATGTACATATCATCATTTTGGGGAAACTGTGTTCCACACGGAAGGTTTGGTGGTCAGACACACTCTGCCTATGTGTATGGAAATCTCCATTTCCCACACACACCCTGCACATATATCATGAAAGGCAGGGCACCCACACAGGATATGCACCCTTTGAGGAGCATTGCAGCCCAGAAGGCTCTGGGAGGCACAGATGCTGCAAGGTGGAGTGTAGGTGTGTCTGATGTGCCAACCTATCAGACATCGGCAGACAAGTTGTCATGATGTATAAGCCAGCTCAGACAGGATAGGTGCTGTGTGTCTCACATCACCCTCAGGGTGAGCACACACCACACACACTGTGATGGTGTGCACCCACTCTGTAGCTGCAACACTGAAGGTTAGTGCCCAACACTAGGCCTAGGTGCTGTGGGGTTGTAAACCCTCCCGTCCGGCCATCATGAGACCGCTGCTGTGCATATGCAGTGCATCATGGGTGTGAGTGGATTGATACCACCCTGTTTACTGCAGCACAAAGTCTGCAGAGGTCATATTGCAGGCAGCCATACCTCTCATCACAGCCACAGAGCTGTAGTCCATTGGTGCCTGCAATACCTCGGAATCGAAAGGTTGGTGGTTCAAATCCGAGGTGTGTTTGTACAAGCAATGTTTTTTGATCCTCACATTGTCCCATATAATCCACCAGTCAGCAGCAGTGCTGGTTACATTGCAGGAAATTAACATACATAGAACAAGCCATTGTAACATTTAAACAATCATTTCCAAGGTTCATGGGGGCTGTCACGCATGGACTGTGTAATATCATGTATTACTGGCAACCCCAACACCATGACAGTGCAGTAAGCCAGGTCCACACTATATGGTGGCGTGGGAGCACCTGATGCTGACAGCACTGTGAGGATCTCCGAACATCCACCACTAGTTCACACTCAGGGACCTGTCAATGGCTGCACTCACCAAACACCCCACTGTGTATGGAATCACGGAACCCCTGGCTCCACATGCAGCAAGGTCAGGTGTGGGCCACAACTAGATTGATAAGAACAGATGCCTGGCTGGCTAAAGAGGCAATCCTGCAGACTGTGTGCTGTGGTTACCAGGGGTGCGGTGATCCATTTTGAGAATGGTGTACCGCACATGATGTAGGCAGCAGTGTGAGGGTCTTGCCACTAGCATCACCTCTGTAATCCTGAAAGGGGTCTGTGGCAGGTAATAATGTTGCAATGTCAGAAAATATATGCTGGCAAAAGCATAGATGTACATGGAAAGCACCATGGCCAATGGTGTAACAAAGTATGATAATGTGAGCTTACTGAGACTGGCACACGAGAGCCCAACTGGAGGATGTAACCCATGACGCCTGGTTAAGCAGTCCATGTAGCAAACATTGTGCAAGATCACAGCCACCAGGACTGTATGCCGGCACACATACCAAGGTTATTGTGCAGTGTGCTGACATGCTGACCACATCACCTCATAATGTCCAACACGCAACATAATGTATGTGTGCAATGCTCATATATGAATCTCATAAAGACCCCTACAGCAAACAATACAGCATTGGTGTCTGTACAAGCTGATACACCACAGAACATGGTCCACCAACATACAGAACCCCATATCACCAGTCTGATTGACACCTGGTGCTGATGTTCTGGCTGCACCCATTGCTATCAGTGTCAGAGCACTACCTGATATGTGACACACATAGCACACCTCATCTGACAATGGCCCAGAAATCAGTGGATATGTGTCCATAGGTTCAGGACCAGAGTGTGTGAACAGGTGTAATACATAATATTTATCGCATATTTAAATGGACAGGAGAGGCACCTCGTAGTTATGTGAGTATGCTGAGCACATGACACATATTGTTATTAAAATTATAAACTATTATTATGAATACTGCGTACCGGTAATAACCGCAACATCTTGCCACACAGCAATACCGATCGCACGTGCGCGCCTCGATTATTCGCGCAGCCATGCGCCGTGCACCAGCGCGAACCGCTACGCGCAAATGCGGAAGTTGCGTCGTTAGCGGTCGCGCGTGTACACACCCTGAAACAAAATGGCGTCCCGATTAAGGAAACCGGCGTTCAGCCAACGAGAGCTGTGCCACCTGTCCACCCTGATTGCCAGGAAACAGAAGAGGCTCTTCCCAGGGCCCTCCAGGAGCAAAAACATGGCAAAGGTCCAGAGGGCATGGGAGAGGCTGACCAGGCGATTCAATCGTCAGGCAGACCACCAACGTGACGTAAGTGAATGGACCACGGGCACAACGCACAACAAAACATATCCACAGACAGGGTTGATGACAGATGTCCATGCTGTTGTGTGTTATTAGTCTAGAGAGGTCAAGTGTAGCAGGTGAAACACATTCCATATGCACTGTGTATCACATCTGGGTGGTTGGCCATTTAGCCAGGTGGTGACGGATGTGTCCACAGAGGACATGATGCCCCCCTGGCCTTATGACAGCTGGTGGTGTTGATGTCGCACAGCACACAGCAACACAGCTAGGCCATGCATCTGGCTAAATAGCCACAGGAAACATCTTGTGGTGATGGCGGTATCTGCATCTGCAGGGTAACACATAGGGGCGACCACCATGGCTTGTGCAACGTTGAGCACATGGGCCCTCAGCCACACATGTGCCCTGGGGTGGTGTTAAACTATTCTAAAATATAACCCCCCTATCCCCATGGGTCCAGAGAGACCCACAAAGTGGGATCCAGTCAACCTGGGGATATGGGTGTGTGGCCTAATGTAGTGTTAAGCATCCCCCTACCTCCAGGGGTCCAGGGAGTCCATTCAAAGTGGGCTCCTTGTCCCCCTGGAGATATGGCTATGTGGCCTAATGTAGTGTTAAGCATCCCCCTACCTCCAGGGGTCCAGGGAGTCCATTCAAAGTGGGCTCTGTCCCCCTGGAGATATGGCTGTGTGAACTAATGTAGTGTTAAGCATCCCCCTACCTCCAGGGGTCCAGGGAGTCCATTCAAAGTGGGCTCCTTGTCCACCTGGAGATATGGCTGTGTGGCCTAATGTAGTGTTAAGCATCCCCCTACCTCCAGGGGTCCAGGGAGTCCATTCAAAGTGGGCTCTGTGTCACCCTGGAGATATGGCTGTGTGTACTAATGAAGTGTTAAGCATCCCCCTACCTCCAGAAGTCCAGGGAGCCCATTCAAGGTGGGCTCCTTGTCCCCCTGGAGATATGGCTGTGTGGCCTAATGTAGTGTTAAGCATCCCCCTACCTCCAGGGGTCCAAGGTGTCCATTCAAAGTGGGCTCAGTGTCCCCTGGAGATATGGCTGTGTGTACTAATGTAGTGTTAAGCATCCCCTACCTCCAGGGGTCCAGGGAGTCCATTCAAAGTGGGCTCTGTGTCACCCTGGAGATATGGCTGTGTGGCCTAATGTAGTGTTAAGCATCCCCCTACCTCCAGGGGTACAAGGTGTCCATTCAAAGTGGGCTCTGTGTCACCCTGGAGATATGGCTGTGTGTACTAATGTAGTGTTAAGCATCCCCCTACCTCCAGAAGTCCAGGGAGACCATTCAAGGTGGGCTCCGTGTACCACTGGAGATATGCTGTGGCCTAATGTAGTGTTAAGCATCCCCCTACCTCCAGGGGTCCAAGGTGTCCATTCAAAGTGGGCTCTGTGTCCCCCTGGAGATATGGCTGTGTGTACTAATGTAGTGTTAAGCATCCCCCTACCTCCAGGGGTCCAGGGAGTCCATTCAAAGTGGGCTCCTTGTCCCCCTGGAGATATGGCTGTGTGGCCTAATGTAGTGTTAAGCATCCCCCTACCTCCAGGGGTCCAGGGAGTCCATTCAAAGTGGGCTCTGTTTCACATGGGAGATATGGCTGTGTGTAGTAGTGTAGTGTTAAGCATCCCCCTACCTCCAGAAGTCCAGGGAGCCCATTCAAGTGGGCTTGTCCCCCTGGAGATATGGCTGTGTGGCCTAATGTAGTGTTAAGCATCCCCCTACCTCAGGGGTCCAAGGTGTCCATTCAAGTGGGCTCTGTGTCCCCCTGGAGATATGGCTGTGTGTACTAATGTAGTGTTAAGCATCCCCCTACCTCCAGGGGTCCAGGGAGTCCATTCAAAGTGGGCTCACTGTCGACCTTCGGGTATGGCTGTTTTGGGGAATGTAGTGTTAAGCATCCCCCTACCTCCAGGGGTACAAGGTGTCCATTCAAAGTGGGCTCTGTGTCACCCTGGAGATATGGCTGTGTGTACTAATGTAGTGTTAAGCATCCCCCTACCTCCAGAAGTCCAGGGAGCCCATTCAAGGTGGGCTCCTTGTCCCCCTGGAGATATGGCTGTGTGGCCTAATGTAGTGTTAAGCATCCCCCTACCTCCAGGGTCCAAGGTGTCCATTCAAAGTGGGCTCTGTGTCCCCCTGGAGATATGGCTGTGTGTACTAATGTAGTGTTAAACATCCCCCTACCTCCAGGGGTCCAGGGAGTCCATTCAAAGTGGGCTCCTGTCCCCCTGGAGATATGGCTGTGTGGCCTAATGTAGTTTTAAGCATCCCCCTACCTCCAGGGGTCCAAGGAGTCCATTCAAAGTGGGCTCTGTGTCCCCCTGGAGATATGGCTGTGTGTACTAATGTAGTGTTAAGCATCCCCCTACCTCCAGAAGTCCAGGGAGCCCATTCAAGGTGGGCTCCTTGTCCCCCTGGAGATATGGCTGTGTGGCCTAATGTAGTGTTAAGCATCCCCCTACCTCCAGGGGTCCAAGGTGTCCATTCAAAGTGGGCTCTGTGTCCCCCTGGAGATATGGCTGTGTGTACTAATGTAGTGTTAAGCATCCCCCTACCTCCAGGGGTCCAGGGAGTCCATTCAAAGTGGGCTCCTTGTCCCCCTGGAGATATGGCTGTGTGGCCTAATGTAGTGTTAAGCATCCCCCTACCTCCAGGGGTCCAGGGAGTCCATTCAAAGTGGGCTCTGTGTCACCCTGGAGATATGGCTGTGTGTACTAATGTAGTGTTAAGCATCCCACACCTCCAGGAGTCCAGGGAGCCCATTCAAGGTGGGCTCCTTGTCGCCCTTGAGATATGGCTGTGTGGCCTAATGTAGTGTTAAGCATCCCCCTACCTCCAGGGGTCCAAGGTGTCCATTCAAAGTGGGCTCTGTGTCCCCCTGGAGATATGGCTGTGTGTACTAATGTAGTGTTAAGCATCCCCCTACCTCCAGGGGTGTGTTAAGCATCCCCCTACCTCCAGGGGTCCAGGGAGTCCATTCAAAGTGGGCTCTGTGTCACCCTGGAGATATGGCTGTGTGGCCTAATGTAGTGTTAAGCATCCCCCTACCTCCAGGGGTCAAGGGTGTCCATTCAAAGTGGGCTCTGTGTCCCCCTGGAGATATGGCTGTGTGTACTAATGTAGTGTTAAGCATCCCCCTACCTCCAGGGGTCCAGGGAGTCCATTCAAAGTGGGCTCTGTGTCCCCCTGGAGATATGGCTGTGTGGCCTAATGTAGTGTTAAGCATCCCCCTACCTCCAGGGGTCCAGGGTGTCCATTCAAAGTGGGCTCTGTGTCCCCCTGGAGATATGGCTGTGTGTACTAATGTAGTGTTAAGCATCCCCCTACCTCCAGGGGTCCAGGCTGTCCATTCAAAGTGGGCTCCTTGTCCCCTGGAGATATGGCTGTGTGGCCTAATGTAGTGTTAAGCATCCCCCTACCTCCAGGGGTCCAAGGTGTCCATTCAAAGTGGGCTCTGTGTCCCCCTGGAGATATGGCTGTGTGTACTAATGTAGTGTTAAGCATCCCCCTACCTCCAGGGGTCCAGGGAGTCCATTCAAAGTGGGCTCCTTGTCCCACTGGAGATATGGCTGTGTGGACTAATGTAGTGTTAAGCATCCCCCTACCTCCAGGGGTCCAGGGAGTCCATTCAAAGTGGGCTCTGTGTCCCCCTGGAGATATGGCTGTGAGTACTAATGTAGTGTTAAGCATCCCCCTACCTCCAGGGGTCCAGGGAGTCCATTCAAAGTGGGCTCCTTGTCCCCCTGGAGATATGGCTGTGTGTACTAATGTAGTGTTAAGCATCCCCCTACCTCCAGGGGTCCAGGGAGGCCATTCAAGGTGGGCTCAGTGTCCCCCTGGAGATATGGCTGTGTGGCCTAATGTAGTGTTAAGCATCCCCCTACCTCCAGGGGTCCAGGGAGTCCATTCAAAGTGGGCTCTGTGTCCCCCTGGAGATATGGCTGTGTGTACTAATGTAGTGTTAAGCATCCCCCTACCTCCAGGGGTCCAGGGAGTCCATTCAAGGTGGGCTCGGTGTCACCCTGGAGATATGGCTGTGTGGCCTAATGTAGTGTTAAGCATCCCCCTACCTCCAGGGGTCCAAGGTGTCCATTCAAAGTGGGCTCTGTGTCCCCCTGGAGATATGGCTGTGTGTACTAATGTAGTGTTAAGCATCCCCCTACCTCCAGGGGTCCAGGGAGTCCATTCAAAGTGGGCTCTGTGTCCCCCTGGAGATATGGCTGTGTGGCCTAATGTAGTGTTAAGCATCCCCCTACCTCCAGGGGTCCAAGGTGTCCATTCAAAGTGGGCTCTGTGTCCCCCTGGAGATATGGCTGTGTGTACTAATGTAGTGTTAAGCATCCCCCTACCTCCAGGGGTCCAGGGAGTCCATTCAAAGTGGGCTCTGTGTCACCCTGGAGATATGGCTGTGTGGCCTAATGTAGTGTTAAGCATCCCCCTACCTCCAGGGGTCCAAGGTGTCCATTCAAAGTGGGCTCTGTGTCACCCTGGAGATATGGCTGTGTGTACTAATGTAGTGTTAAGCATCCCCCTACCTCCAGGGGTCCAGGGAGTCCATTCAAAGTGGGCTCTGTGTCCCCCTGGAGATATGGCTGTGTGGCCTAATGTAGTGTTAAGCATCCCCCTACCTCCAGGGGTCCAGGGAGTCCATTCAAAGTGGGCTCTGTGTCACCCTGGAGATATGGCTGTGTGGCCTAATGTAGTGTTAAGCATCCCCCTACCTCCAGGGGTCCAGGGTGTCCATTCAAAGTGGGCTCTGTGTCCCCCTGGAGATATGGCTGTGTGTACTAATGTAGTGTTAAGCATCCCCCTACCTCCCGACGTCCATTCAAAGTGGGCTCTGTGTCACCCTGGAGATATGGCTGTGTGTACTAATGTAGTGTTAAGCATCCCCCTACCTCCAGAAGTCCAGGGAGACCATTCAAAGTGGGCTCAGTGTCCCCCTGGAGATATGGCTGTGTGGCCTAATGTAGTGTTAAGCATCCCCCTACCTCCAGGGGTCCAGGGTGTCCATTCAAAGTGGGCTCTGTGTCCCCCTGGAGATATGGCTGTGTGTACTAATGTAGTGTTAAGCATCCCCCTACCTCCAGTGGTCCAGGGAGTCCATTCAAAGTGGGCTCCTTGTCCCCCTGGAGATATGGCTGTGTGGCCTAATGT
The DNA here is from genome assembly GCA_033557465.1 of Ichthyophis bannanicus. Classification (NCBI taxonomy): domain Eukaryota; kingdom Metazoa; phylum Chordata; class Amphibia; order Gymnophiona; family Ichthyophiidae; genus Ichthyophis; species Ichthyophis bannanicus. The sequence continues at coordinate 1,555,190,755 of CM066032.1, forward strand.
AGTGTTAAGCATCCCCCTACCTCCAGGGGTCCAGGGAGTCCATTCAAAGTGGGCTCTGTGTCACCCTGGAGATATGGCTGTGTGTACTAATGTAGTGTTAAGCATCCCCCTACCTCCAGAAGTCCAGGGAGTCCATTCAAGGTGGGCTCCTTGTCCCCCTGGAGATATGGCTGTGTGGCCTAATGTAGTGTTAAGCATCCCCCTACCTCCAGGGGTCCAGGGAGTCCATTCAAAGTGGGCTCTGTGTCCCCCTGGAGATATGGCTGTGTGTACTAATGTAGTGTTAAGCATCCCCCTACCTCCAGGGGTCCAGGGAGTCCATTCAAAGTGGGCTCTTGTCCCCCTGGAGATATGGCTGTGTGGCCTAATGTAGTGTTAAGCATCCCCCTACCTCCAGGGGTCCAGGGAGTCCATTCAAAGTGGGCTCTGTGTCACCCTGGAGATATGGCTGTGTGTACTAATGTAGTGTTAAGCATCCCCCTACCTCCAGAAGTCCAGGGAGCCCATTCAAGTTGGGCTCCTTGTCCCCCTGGAGATATGGCTGTGTGGCCTAATGTAGTGTTAAGCATCCCCCTACCTCCAGGGGTCCAGGGAGTCCATTCAAAGTGGGCTCTGTGTCCCCCTGGAGATATGGCTGTGTATACTAATGTAGTGTTAAGCATCCCCCTACCTCCAGGGGTCCAGGGAGTCCATTCAAAGTGGGCTCTGTGTCCCCCTGGAGATATGGCTGTGTGGCCTAATGTAGTGTTAAGCATCCCCCTACCTCCAGGGGTCCAAGGTGTCCATTCAAAGTGGGCTCTGTGTCCCCCTGGAGATATGGCTGTGTGTACTAATGTAGTGTTAAGCATCCCCCTACCTACAGGGGTCCTGGGAGTCCATTCAAAGTGGGCTCTGTGTCCCCCTGGAGATATGGCTGTGTGGCCTAATGTAGTGTTAAGCATCCCCCTACCTCCAGGGGTCCAAGGTGTCCATTCAAAGTGGGCTCTGTGTCCCCCTGGAGATATGGCTGTGTGTACTAATGTAGTGTTAAGCATCCCCCTACCTCCAGGGGTCCAGGGAGTCCATTCAAAGTGGGCTCTGTGTCACCCTGGAGATATGGCTGTGTGGCCTAATGTAGTGTTAAGCATCCCCCTACCTCCAGGGGTCCAAGGTGTCCATTCAAAGTGGGCTCTGTGTCACCCTGGAGATATGGCTGTGTGTACTAATGTAGTGTTAAGCATCCCCCTACCTCCAGGGGTCCAGGGAGTCCATTCAAAGTGGGCTCCTTGTCCCCCTGGAGATATGGCTGTGTGGCCTAATGTAGTGTTAAGCATCCCCCTACCTCCAGGGGTCCAGGGAGTCCATTCAAAGTGGGCTCTGTGTCACCCTGGAGATATGGCTGTGTGTACTAATGTAGTGTTAAGCATCCCCCTACCTCCAGGGGTCCAGGGAGTCCATTCAATGTGGGCTCCTTGTCACCCTGGAGATATGGCTGTGTGGCCTAATGTAGTGTTAAGCATCCCCCTACCTCCAGGGGTCCAGGGTGTCCATTCAAAGTGGGCTCTGTGTCCCCCTGGAGATATGGCTGTGTGTACTAATGTAGTGTTAAGCATCCCCCTACCTCCAGGGGTCCAGGGAGTCCATTCAAAGTGGGCTCTGTGTCACCCTGGAGATATGGCTGTGTGTACTAATGTAGTGTTAAGCATCCCCCTACCTCCAGGGGTCCAAGGTGTCCATTCAAAGTGGGCTCTGTGTCCCCCTGGAGATATGGCTGTGTGTACTAATGTAGTGTTAAGCATCCCCCTACCTCCAGAAGTCCAGGGAGCCCATTCAATGTGGGCTCAGTGTCCCCCTGGAGATATGGCTGTGTGGCCTAATGTAGTGTTAAGCATCCCCCTACCTCCAGGGGTCCAAGGTGTCCATTCAAAGTGGGCTCCTTGTCCCCCTGGAGATATGGCTATGTGGCCTAATGTAGTGTTAAGCATCCCCTTACCTCCAGGGGTCCAGGGAGTCCATTCAAAGTGGGCTCTGTGTCACCCTGGAGATATGGCTGTGTGGCCTAATGTAGTGTTAAGCATCCCCCTACCTCCAGGGGTCCAAGGTGTCCATTCAAAGTGGGCTCTGTGTCCCCCTGGAGATATGGCTGTGTGTACTAATGTAGTGTTAAGCATCCCCCTACCTCCAGGGTCCAGGGAGTCCATTCAAAGTGGGCTCTGTGTCCCCCTGGAGATATGGCTGTGTGTACTAATGTAGTGTTAAGCATCCCCGTACCTCCAGGGGTCCAGGGAGTCCATTCAAAGTGGGCTCTGTGTCACCCTGGAGATATGGCTGTGTGTACTAATGTAGTGTTAAGCATCCCCCTACCTCCAGAAGTCCAGGGAGCCCATTCAAGGTGGGCTCCTTGTCCCCCTGGAGATATGGCTGTGTGGCCTAATGTAGTGTTAAGCATCCCCCTACCTCCAGGGGTCCAAGGTGTCCATTCAAAGTGGGCTCTGTGTCCCCCTGGAGATATGGCTGTGTGTACTAATGTAGTGTTAAGCATCCCCCTACCTCCAGGGGTCCAGGGAGTCCATTCAAAGTGGGCTCTGTGTGGTAACCCTGAAGGTCTGCTATTCTAGCAGTATCGCAAAGAAAATACAGGACACACAGCTCTTGTAGTGGGTCAAACACTGTCGACCATGGCCTGGTAGACATACACGTGTAATGGACCTATCCACTGCCAAGGTGGATAGGGCAACCCACCCAATGTCACATTGTTTCTCCATCAGCCCATGTGTGCTGGATTATCATGTTGCCAGTGTGTCTGTAATTGCATGACATGTGTAGGTAATATGACCACACATGTATCCACAGTACCACCTACAGGGTTATAGGGCTCATCAGGAACATCATCATCACCCTAACAAATGTGGCATGGCACTGCCATGTCTGTCAAGGGTGCCACAGGGAATGGGTCACGTGCGTCAAGGGAGACACGTACAATGCACATAGGTGTCAAAGCACAAATGGCCACACCCACAGTTAGGCATGTATGTGGCACTGGGAACAGATCATCACCTGTGAAAAACAAGAATGGGTTGAACCATTGTGTTCCCTGATGCCCTGTGTAAGCCAGCATGTCATTGCTCCCCACCAGCCAGTAGAGAAGCGTATGGGGGTATCACACAGTTCCTGTGGTCCTCCATGATGCACCCCACAAATGCTGCCTTACAGTTCAGCTGTTGAAGCTAAACCCCCATCTCTGTGTTATTGTAGGTGCAGAACACCTCCATGTCAGAGCCACACCTGTGTGTGTGCCTGCCGAGGTCACACTACCAGTAAAACTGTTGTATGTGAACCCCCATCACTAGTAGCTGTGTTGACATCAACCAAACACAATACCATGGGAAACGTGAGAATGCCCTATCACGACCCACCACTATGAATGCATAGGCACAAAACACACCAAAAACATAGACGACACACCATGTGCCAGAGGACAGGACACAAGAGTGCCAATCACTCGCTGGTCACTGTCAGACATGCCTAGTGTGCTGAATGGCAAGGATACACATGTGCCATGTCACCATGACTGGCCAGTGAGATGGCATCCAGGGGTGCTGGGCTGAACCCGGCAGCCATGCCAAGAGCCCCCCGCCCCCCCCAACCTGTGTGTGGTGGTAGCCATGTCACCTGTGGAGCACAATGTGTCCTGTGGATTACATCCACACCAACATACTGTGGCATGGTCACAAAGGGGCCACAAACCATACAAAATCGGGATGCACCAGCAGTGGCACTGATGAATGCACTCTGCCCAAACAGCCCTGGTGGTATCATCAGGCCCAAACGGCATGTCAATGACCACAGCAAGGTATGGAGTCAGCACATGCGTCTGAGCCCCTAGTGCCGTGCAATGGTGTATGGGCTGTAGCCGTCAAAACTACACAGCCATAGCATTTGTCACTTACACACAGTATGCTGTCCAAAACACACTGTCCTTCAACTATGTCTGGCCCCACAGGGCACCTGACACCACCCTACACACCACACTCATCGTGTGATTGCCACCCACAAAGCTCAGGGGCACAGCAGGGGCATATGGGCCAGCAGTGCAGATGTGTAGCGTGTGGGACTCATTTGTAACTGATCACCTCTGGGACTCTGCACCAGTGAATCAGAACCGCACTCAGCAACAACCCACACGGACAATATACGTACAACCCTGTGAGGTGCCTAGTGAATGTGATACCTACGTGTACATTAATGGAAATTGCAAGGGGGTGCGTGCATGTCCCAAGATGGAACACGTTGCGCCCCAGGATCAGACCCCACAGGGGCTTCCATTACCTGTGGCCAGGCTCCACACAGTTTTTGCCACAACTGAGGTAAAGCACAGGACACATGAGTCTGAGAAACAGCAATATCCACAGATGCCAAGGGTGTATGGCACCCTGCCTGGACATACCATATGACATGACACCCTCCTGAATGGGATGAGAGACACCTCCTAACATCCCCCACATGTCGAATAGATAGATGATAATGTTGCTGTGTTGGACGTTGCCTGTGTCCCCAAAATGGAAAGGCCCCTGAGCACCCCACTCTGTTGGCGGCACCTATGCTGTGAGCACAATCTCACGGATGACATGGCGCCACACACTCTGGGAGTGGCGTTGGAACACTGATGCCGCCGTTGCCGTGTGTGCCATGCAGTTTGTCTGTAACCCAGGAGGGTGTCAAATACCCCTGTCCTCTGGGGATGAGGTGGATGGAGTGTTCAGAATATCTACAACATCGAGATGTGCACCTCCCACATGACATGGGGGTGGATGAGGTGTCGTCTGACAGGTACGCTCATTGCGAGAGCAAATGATGCTAACAGGGTAGCATTGGACCGGTGTGGGTGCATAGGCTGAGTGTCTGAACCCGCCATTGTGTCATGGTCACATGTGCGGCAACAGCAACCTACATGGGCCAGGCTGTCACACGGTATGGTGTGAGACACCCACTGAACCCTTGCCCAACTGGCAGGGAAAAGGTGCCAGCAGAGATCCACAAGGTGGATGCTGACAGGTCCACACTGGCCATTAGGTCAGATGACTACGATACTGCAAGCGGATGCACGGCAAGGACTACGCACTGTGCACCACAAAGGGATGCTATCTGTCATATGCCCATCAGGGACACCCAACACTGCAAGCTGACTGGACTGTCAACATCACACATAACACCATATCTGGGAGACAGGCAGCCGTAGCTGGTCCAGCATCGACAGCATCCACAGGACCTTGAAGTACCCTGTGATGTAATCCCCCCCCCCCCACAGCCAAACACGGAAACATATGTGGAACATCTCATGCGATCCATGTCCCTGCATGTATGTGGGATGTGAGAAATCATAGGAGGGCTGGACCCTGCACACCATAGTAGGTGGCACAGTCCGAACCCCACCAAACCCCACCCCTCGCAACACAACGGAGGGACATGTCCCTGAATGTGACCCCAGCAGCCCCTATGGAACATGGGTAACCGAGCTATGCAGGGGCACAGGTGGGGGCGCCTCAACAGCTGGTTGTGTGTTACACAGCCCCTACATGCACATAACTGAGACTACAGGAGGGCACAGACACATCTGTGTGTGCACACAACTGGGCAGGACTATACCCTGAGGGATATACATATGACACAACAGGGCAACGCCTACCCACATCCCCACAGGCCTCACTATATACCCACCCCCCCATCACAAGGATGGCCACAGACATCTGGCCAGCCACCAAACAGCCTGTACGTCCCCATTGTATCTGCTAGCACGGTGAGGCCATCTCAACACACATCACACACCCTGGGCCCCGACACAACACACACAGTATGCACAGGGTGCATGGCTGGGTGAGCTGCATATGTGCGTGCCAGGGGGACATGTGTCTAAGCACACCTAGACGTGCGGTCCAACTGGTCACACCTCATGACAGAGGTTCAGTCCGATCCCCCTCCCACACACCGGGTGCATGCCAGGGTGTGTGCTGTCTCATGGATATCATGTGAGTCCCCCCACAGCATCACCCATTTGCTCATGTTCACATGATCAGGACAAGGTTGCAGACTGACAACAACCCATCAGCTGCAGCCTTGCTACCCTTGCAGTGTGCAAATGTGAACATGGGCACTGCAAATAACCCACCTCTGTTACAGAGATATGCACCAGCATGGGGGCACATAGAAGCCTCCCGTGCCCCCTGCCATTTTGTCTGTGTGTAGGGCATCCTACGAGGCGCCACATGTGGGCTGCAGGGGCCCAGCACGGGCCAATGACACTCCACGTCAGGCCCACAGAGGGATGCCATGTGTGCTAAGGATGCTGTGAATCACATATCACACGCATACCCTTCCCTGAAGCAACACCCATAGGGGAGAACACAGATGCCTACCTTGTAGGTGTGCTGCCCCACAGGGGACACCCACTATGGGGTGCATACACTGGCAATGGTGTCGAGTGGGTCCACAGCAATGGTGACGTTGCATCACCTGCATCTGGGGGCATCAGACACACACACCTTGGACAGCTGCTGTCAATAAGCAGCAGGGATATGTCCCGCAAGCAACACCATGTCCCCTGGGTGTTCTGTCGCCCACCCTCACCCTCAGTGTCTGTGTCACGCCCCACATCTCCCCCTCACACACACCCTCTGTCTCTCACTGTCCCTCCCACCATCCCACTGTTGTGTTGTGGGGTGGTGGTGAGATGGGTGTGGGCAGACTGCAGCCACACAGTAAGGCTGCTGATTGCTGCCCTATCTGTCAATGCATGTGGATGCCAGCTAGGCTCTGTTGATACTGCAGTGACACCTATGTGCAAACCTATTCCCACATATGTGTGGGACTGACTGCTGGTGGTGCGTTACCATGATGGATATGCCACAGGTAGCAGGAGGGTGGGAGCAGCAAGATGTGGCCCACCCAGGACATAGGCGTCTGCGTGACAGACACAGTGACAGGTGGCACGTGCTGACAGAAGACAACATTTGCATGTCCACAGGTGGAGGAACTGAGGAAGAAGGCTCGTGAACTATGACAGTTCCACATGCGGTATTTGGAACAGCTCAGCACAGAGGGAGAGCACCACCACGATGGTGAGTAGTGGAGGGCTATGCCACAGGTTAAAGTGTGCCATTGAACCAACTGCCTCTGGCCTGCCTTATCTGTACATATGTTATGTGCCACACATGGATGTGCCCTGATGTCTGTCACCCCTCACAGGTGGGGATGCCAGTGACAAGGAACCACACACCTCCACATACAGCTTCCGCAGGCCCAGCACACGCCGCACAAGGGGGGAGGATGAGCCCTTGGAGGAGAACCTGCAGCCCGACCAGCAGGGATCTGAGGAGGAGGGGACGGATGTGGTGGTGGTGGTGTCGGACGACGACATTGCGGAGGAGGATGAGGATGTCACCCACCCTACCCCAAACGAAGGGGATGGAGAGGATGGGACATTGGGGGGTGCAGGGGAGAGGGCCACAGGGGGAAGGGGTGCTGACAGGGTGGGGGGAGGGGGCCTCTGTCTGGCCTGGGAGGGTGGGGGAGGGAATATCTGCAGGGAGGGGAGGAGGGGGAGGGGGGGTGTGTGGGAACACAGCCCACCACAGGGCCATGGGGGCACCAGTCAGCCACTGCAGGGGTGGGCACAGCACGGGCGGCAGCGCATTCCTGTGCCATCCAGGGCCACTGTCACGGCTCATGCACATGCCAGCACACAGACAACAGGCAATGTGTGTCTGTGTGCTGGCAGGTGTATGCACGATATCTTAGTGGCCGTGGATGACACACGGCGTGACATCCATGTGGTGTTCCATGCCCTGCAGTGCATGACCGGGGCTGTTCGGCAGGTGGACACCGATGTGTTGCAGCTGGCATCCCGATGGCCACCTGCCGAACAGCGTCACAGGCACCAGCAATGTCACCTGTGACGCCCCCATGTGCCCTGTGTTGCGCAGTGTTCCCACCCCCCTTTTGGCATTTGATGTTGGGCATGTTGCCCGTTTACATATGTTGTATAAATAAATGGTTTCAGTTTGTACTTTGCATCAATGGCCTTGTGATTGCCTCACATGCACACCATGTATGCAAGGATGGGATATGTCTATCCACCTTCCTGGGGATCAAACATTGGCATGGACACCATAACGGTAACAGCAACACATGAGGAGCTGTGTGATATCTATGTGGGCATGGCCATGGGACAGGTGTAGGCCCAGAGGATGTTGCCCTGCATATGTTCCCGAGACACAATCATGTCACAGGGATGGGTCTGGTGGGACAGCAGTTGGTGTTGGACAGCAGCAATGTAAATATGCATGGCACACATGTGTGTCGCAGACACATGTATGCCATGTAGGTGCAGGACAGGCCTGTCACCATTGCCAAGGACACACCCAATGGGCACACGTATGCCCCCATTGTGCACGGCTGACGGGGATGTAAATGGTGACTGGGCAGGAAATTGGTGCTGTAACCCCTGGGGCATGCCGACATATGCAAGTGGGCCCATGTGTACACCTGTGAGTTGTAGCCAAGGGTCAGTGACCACAGCATGTGCATGTCTGGAATGCCAGGTAATGGCATGTGTGCATTAATACCTGACAGTGTGACAATCCCTGCAACAACGGGCCTGGTCTCAGATCATCTGTCCATGGGCAGAGCATTCATGTGCACACAACCTGAGCAATAAAGGGGACACACATTGGAGTATAACTCTTTAATGTATGCTAGGGTACCCATGTTTGGTCTGCTCTATTTGCGACGCCGTCGCCTCACAGGTATGGCACCTGGCAATGGAGGTCCCCGTTCCCCTGGCGCCACACCGATCCTCTCGTGCCTGTAGCGGAGGTGGTGTTGGCGGCGGTGGTGGTGGTGGTGGTGTCTGTGGTGGCGGTGGTGCCATCCTCACCAGCGCAGCCTCGATGCCCTCCATGGCCACACACATCCTCTGGTATGGCCGGTCACATATGCTCTGGCGCAGATGGACCATCTCCTGGATGAGATGTTCAGAGGATTGCCGCAGAGCTATGAGTTCCTGACGAATGCCTGTGTGGGGAGAAAATGGCCGTGTGAGAGCTACCCCTGCCAGGTATGACAGTAATACACAACAGGGTGGGACATGTCACACATGCTTTTCCCCTGCATGTTACGAACTGTAGTGGTCAGGTGCATATTTAACTGAATGGGGACATACCTCAAAGGTGTATGTTAGGCCACACACAGGACGTGCCCAATGTAAATGATGTGTGTGACAGGCACAGGGATACCCCATCTCAGCAGGCACAACACTGTCCAGCACATGTACAATATTCCCTGGGACACAGAGCAACAATATGTACATTGTGTGTGTGGCTGGAGGGTGCGCAGGTGATTGCAATGACACCTCGGGATACACATTTTGTAGGGGAGTTCAAATGCTAACAAACATAACATGTGGGATGCAGAGTTAGGGGATACACACGGCATGGGCAGGTGATAGGTGCATTGCTCATGACTATGAGGGATGGGGTGTGAGCAGCAGATTCACACCCAGGACATGGGCCCATCCACAACTGCACCATGCGTCTGTCAGATAAGGGTGTCACATCCCCCCAGGGGAGACTCAAGTGGTCAGATAACAGTGCATGTAGACCCTATGAGGCATGTGCAGGGCTCACAATGCGTATGTTGATGACAGGATGTTGCATCACAGGGGTACAAGCTGCACATTGCCTAGACAGGTGTATGCTATGCATGCAACTGCTGGTGGCAGGCCATCGGGATGATTTCAGAGTCACACAAAGGGGGGGGCGGGGAAGGTAGCCCTGAATGTGCATGGTAGCAGGGGTGGCAGCAGAAGGCAGAGAGGGTAGGGCTAGGTGGCCAATTTCCCCAATGGAGAGAGGTAATACATGGAGTGAGGCAGGGATCAGTGTTGGGTCTGTTGCTCTATCACATATTCATAACTTACCTGCAAAAGGGACCTACGAGTGAGGCAATCAATTTGCACATGGGAAAAACACTTTTTAAGGTTGTCAGAATCCAAGCGGATTGTGTTAAATTGCAAGGGGATCTAGATGTATTGGAAGATGGGGTATCCAAAAGGAAGATGAAATGTAATGTGGAGAGGTGCAAAGGTATGCACCAAAGAACATAACACTCGACGTATGGCTACATGATGCAAGGTTCCACATTGGGAAACACAACCCAGGAAAAAGATGTCGACATAATAGTTGATAACATGTTTTGGCCCATTACGAACGTGTCAAGCAATAGGACAAACCACCTTTATCACAACACGTATTATACAGACAGTAGAGGCCTATGGCCCGACACAGGCCGTATTCCTTTTTCCTCTGCAGGGGCAGGTTTATCAGGTTAAACACACGTCCACAGTGTGTTGGACAGGACCTGATCAACCAAAGGGATGTACCGGAGCCCCTCACCTCTCAATGTAGACAAACGCATTCTGCCATCCAAATATAATTAACCAGCAGTGCATCCACGCAAGGGGAAGCCTTGTTGTAACAATGTGAACGTGGAAATGTGTTACAGGAAGGCCTCCCCTTGCACGGATGCACGACTGGTTAATTATATTCGGATAGCAGAAGGTGTGTGACTGCATTGAGAGGTGAAGGGCCCCGGTGCATCCCTGTGGTTGAATAGGTCTTTCTCAATACACTGTGAAGATGTGGTTTGCCTAATGAGCCTGCCCCTGAAGATGGACACGGACCACGGCCTGAGTCGGGCCATAGGCGCATAGTTTCTGGATAATACGTATGGTGCTAAAGGTGGTTCATCCTATTGCTGTCCACGTTTTCCCTGGGCCCTGTATTGCATGTGGTACGTGCCTGCTGCTGGTACCTACTGTATGAGCAGAGACAGATCAGTCCATAGGTGTGTCTGGCCAAATCAAACAATGATGTGACGCGATATGTAGGTTAATGGGCATGTGTGGCATACCATTTGGTCGCCTTGCACACAGTGTGTTGCACATACTGTACGCTGATGTGTCTCACACTGTTCGGTATTGTGCACACCGAGTGTGTTTGTGTAGTCACACACATTTACAGTCCTGGTAGAGTGTGCACACCTGTTAGTGTATGTACAAAGAACATAAGGGTTATCTGCGTGAACATTTTTGCCCACCCACCTTCACTGTCCCGATGTGACGAGGTGGCATGGGCCCGCAGCTCAGCTCTCAGAACATCCTCCCCGGTATCCCGTTGTGCTGGTGGTGCTGCGTCAGCTGTTCCTTCAGCCAAACGTTGTGTGGTGAGGCTTGTTGGAGGCTCAGTGTGCCCCTCCTGGGGACAAGGACTCACCCCCTGCAGCAGCACCTCTGCAGCCGCAGCATTTTCATGCCCCTCCATGTCAGATGCCTCCCACACCTCCACCTCCTCCTCCTCCTCCTCCTCCTCCTCACGTGGCCGGACTGTGCTGTAGTCACCTGTATTGTAGACAGACACAGATCAAACACATATGTGTGTGCTGTACAGCTACATTTATGTGTGTGTTCAGGGGAAGGGATATGTCATGTTGTGGTTACCCTGCATGTGTGCTGCAAACAGGACCCCCTACATAACATGGACCTGTTCCAGGGGATCTGGTGTGTGTCAGAGCCCTGCACACCCTGTGTGTCCTCTGTGTTCCATTATATGCTCCCATGTGCATTTCACACGCAGTCCATCTCCCACCCCATCTGGCAGTGGCAGGTGCACACAGGGCTGCACATCACCAACAGGTACACCTTCATTGGCAGCCCCTGTTTGAGTGTGCATGCCATTGTGTAGTGCATATCCCCATGGGACATACTGTATATGCAGTGTTACATGTGTATGCCACATTCCGACAATGTGTTGAACTCGAACTGTACATGATAGTGGGACCATTGACAGGCACATGCAGCACTGTGCGTAGAGTATGTCAGATGCAACATAACACGTCACGGGCACATACTCCATGACAGTAGAGGTGAGGCGCGGCAGTGTCAGGGGTGTGGGTCAGGGTTACCAGTAACATCACCTGTCTGGAATGTGTCGGGAAGTGATGGGATGTGTGACACATGTTGTATGTGTCCCTGCAACCTGACAGTGGACCATGGGGACACACGCCACTACAAAGATGTCTGCAGCTGTGAGTGTCCATGACATATCCCAGTGGGAACATATATCACCATACCAACACAGGCCGTGTATTGCTGCAAACACAGGGTCAGGGAATGGTTGACACATCTGCCCTTATGCCCTGGGAAGACGTGTATGACCACACCTGGCCAATGCAGTGTGTGCAACATGTGACAGGTAATCTCTGTTTCCGCCATGCATTCCGTGGTGCCTGCTGTGATGCTACTCATAGCGCAACTAGAGACATACACCGTACTCTCACCGTCAACCACAATTGTCGCATTTGTGCACATGTGATTGACCGTGCACATGTGCTACTGTGGTTTTGAGGGGTGTGGTAGCACAGTCACAGATTGTGTGCGTTTGTGGATGTGCATCACCTGCACACATGGCATATCTGCTGGCGCCATATGCTGCATAGTTTCAGGGAACCCACCCTTTCAGACGATGCTTGACATGTGTGTGAGAGGTGTAGGTCCCCTCACATGTTGGGGTGGGGGCATCTCCTTCAAGGGCGTCTCATTGACCATGCGGCTGACATCAGACCCTGGCCCATGTTGGCAATGTGACAGCTGTGTCACGCACAGCTAGTCCTGTGTTGCTCGGTGGATTCCATCTGGTGTTGATGTCATGCTGTGGCCTGAAAGGGGGGGGGGCGTGCCATGCTCACACACACACAGACACCATGTACCCAGATGGGGCTATGTTGGCAGGTGTGTCTCATGCAGGTGGATGCAGCCACCTATGTACTCAACACACAGAACACATGGCCAATCAGCTAGAACACCTCACCTCGGGGGTGTGGGACGGCTGGCCCAAATATCGGACACGGCACAGCAGGGGACACACTGCGCTATGCAGAGCCAGCTGCTCACACAGAGCGGGACAGGGAGACACAGAGGAGGTGAGAGCAGAGGAGGGGGGAGGAAAACAACCTGGGGGCCATGACCTTGCCTCTGCTGCTGACACCTATGACATAGAGGGGGAAACAATGCTGAGCAGCATTCGTAGTGGAGGTGATTCACCACAACACAGCATTTGCCTGGGATATTCAGGGCCTAACATAACCATCTGAGAACAGGTGAGGTGTGGGGCACTGGGAGACACAGGGTTGATGGCTATGCCTATGGAGGGCATAGCTAACCCGTGAGAAGGAGAGCAGAGTGGCCACATATGTAACAAGATATACCCCAGTACAAGGTACATGGTGTTTTGTATTTGCTGTGTCACATCAAAATGCAGACAGGTAGTGTGACTGCTATTATCAGCAGCGGGCCTGAGTCAGGCATTATGAAGGCAGCTATCTGCTGTATGTCATGTGTTTTCCCAAACAGAGCTATTCACAACAGATATCGTGAGGATTTGCCCCGTAGGCACCGGCTACACTGGGACACACCTGATCTATTTTGGGGAGTTATTATCCAGGAGGACTTAGCGGCTCGTACATTTGAGACACGGTTCAGTGACACTCCACATACAGGTGACATGTGTCACCCACCACTTGCTTACACAGACAGGTGGGGGAGGGGTTACAACAGTGTATGTCATAGATGTGCAAACAGAGCTGTGACCATCTGGTTCCATGATGTGTCGTCTGGCAAGCCTGACCTCCCCAATACGTTTGATGCAACTTTAGACAGTCCAGCTGTACAGCAGGCATAGTTACTCCTTAGACAGATCACATATCTCTTAGATGACGGTTAATCCCTACACAGAGATGGGTGCACTCAGGGGGATGTGATGAGGATGATGTACCCTTGGATCCCCCTTGGACAATGATTGTATTGCGGCAACAACGAACAGCAGAGCCTGTCTGATCAACGGAGATTGGTGAGGCATGGCCTGACTGTTCATGGCCATCCTAATATGTATGGTGTGTAGATAATGGCCTGCAGAGCATATGACAGTAGAGAGATAGGCTTTAGCGTGACTGGGTTACAGTACAGACACATTGTGGTTCATGCTCCAGTCATAACTTGATGTCTACATGTGTGTCACACAACGTAATGTCAGGGACAGTTTTGATGGGGATGTCTGTTTACTGCATTTGGGGGTAATGTTCCCCTTTGCCACTACTCTGTCTGAGCTACATTCCTTTGTGCTTGTTGCATCACACCGAGAGGTGGGAGGCATACATCAGCATGTCCATGACAGTCCCCGTCCTACATTAGCATTGCACCTTCACACATACAAACCCAAATCCAGGGCCCACCCCACCTCAGACCCTCAAGGCCATGGAGCCAGTGGTAGCACTGTGTGTATTTGTATGACAACATAGGGTATGATGGGGCAGTGCACACAACCTCTGATCCCTGCGTAGGTACATTATGGGGCTGTGGAGATAGATATGGGTGTGCATTTGCAAAGGTGAGCTGGTTACACAATGTTACTATCAGGGAGGTGATGAGATGTGATGGTTATGCGTAACAGACATACCTGCATGTGGATCTGCAGTGTCAAGCATCTCAGGCAGCCCATAGGTGTATACAGGTCCCAGGCGTTCCGCCAGCTGCTGCTCCAGGGGGCTGAGCATTGCTGGTAGGGGGCCCCCGCCACCTGTGCCCCTGGCATGGTATTTCTCGGCACACATGTGCTGACGCACACCTCTCTTGATATCTGAATATCTTTTCTTTAGGCTGTCTATGTCCCGCAGGGGGCCCCCTACCTCAGCAACTCCATGCCTGACCTCCTCCCAGACCGCCTGCCGTCCTGCTGTGCTGGTCCGTGAGCTAAGACGGCCAAACAGCACCTCGTAGTTCTCCAGGACCATGGAGAGGAGGGTGTGGTTCTCAGCATCCGTAAATCTTATTGCCCTCCTCCGCAGGTTCTCAGGCACTGGTACCCTCTTCCTCTTCCCAGTGTGCCTGCTGGGAGCCAGCTGTGCAGGTGCTGCTATCCCTGGTGCTGCCACTGGCTCCTCAGGGCCCTCAGGACCCACAGGCCCTGCCTCCAGTGGCACTGGTGGGGCCACCTCACCTGCACGCCCTGCACACACACCCTCCCGCACCCTCAGCCTCACACCCTCCCTCTCTCTATCCCTCTCTCTCTCTGTCCCTTCCTCCCTCTCCCTCTCCCTAACCCTCTCCCGTTCCCTCTCTCGATCGCTCTGTGTACCCCTCTCTCTCCCCCTCCCCCTCTGGCTCTGACTCCGCCTCTCCATCCCCCTCCACCCACCTCTCTCTGCACACCTGTCCCCTCCCCAACTCACCTCACCCCCTCTGCCTCCCCTACAACACCCACTGAACAGACACCACAACTATGACCTCCTCACACGTCACACAACACATGAACTGTAACAGTAAGCAGCACAGTACACAGAGACGTTCACACAATAAACAGGGGACTACGGATATGACAACAGATACGACCACAGGATACAACTGATGACACAGATAACAGAAACCTACCTATCACTAGGACACCTCTCAATACACAGCCTCTTACTACACTCCCGCCCACTCCTCAGTCAACCCTCAACCTTTACCTTGTGTTTCCGTGTCCCTTTGTACCTTTTTTTTTGCGGCGCGCATGTTGCGCATGTGCAACTGTGCGACGGCGCTGCTTGTGGGTGGCGCCGATATCCAATTGCGCATGGGCGTGCGTTAGGCTGTCGTGTTTTGTGCGTGACACGCAAATGATACTCTTAGCGCATGTGCATTTCTAGGAGCATCATGACGTCAGGGCAATGCTTACGCCCATGCTTAACGGGCTCCGCGCACACGCAGACGCTCGTGTGACTCAGTTGGCACATGCGCGTCTCGCTAATTCACACACACTCACGCGCGCCAACAGTTGCACATGCGCGGCACCCACAGCCAGTCGCCCATGCGTAACGTCATGCAGATGCGCAGAATAATGCACATGTTCGCCTCGCACAAGCGTCGCAATCCCACAACAGCGCATGCGCACAGTACGGACATACCAGTCACCTGTTTAAATTGCTTCTGCAGATTTGGAGACATTGAGGGTGTTTTCGTAGGCGCGGCGAGTGTTGGTGTGCTGAAACTGAGAGCAGGTGTATGACAGTCTGTTTTGTGAGTTTTGTTTTGACTGTGTTTTCTTTCGTGGTTTGTACGGTGTCCAGTGTTTGGGAACGTGTGTGTGTGTGTGCGTGTGTGTGTGTGTCTCTGTGTGTGTCGGTGTCTGTGTCTGTGTGTCTGTGCTTGTGTAGCCACACAGGGGTGTTTATGTCTGACATATATTTTGTTGCATGTGCCCGGAGACGTGGGAAGATGCTGCGGTTGCCGGACAGGGGAGATGATGCCCATGGGGCTGAGGCACAGGACATGGGTGTAGACCCGCAGCAACTCAGACCTGCAGCTGTGGAGGCCGTACAGAGAGGTGCTGGGCGTGGAGGGCGCAGACGGCGTGCTGAGGTGCAGGCTCGGCAGCCACGCCTCTACAGGCCCAGGGCCCAGCTCCAGGGCATGCGTGAGGACCAGGTACTCTCCCTTTACCGACTGAGCACAAGGGCTATTAGGGGGCTCTATGAGGATCTGAGACCTGACCTCGAGCCCCTGACTGACCGGTCCCATGCCATACCAGGTTTAGTCAAGCTCCTTGCTGCGTTACATTTCTTCACCTCTGGCTGTTTCCAGACCTCTGTGGCCGCAGTGGGTGGCATGAGCCGCCCCACCTTCTCACGCTGTCTCCACCAAGTACTGCGTGCTATGGTCAGCCGGGTGGGGAATTACATAGGCCTTCCCCACAGTAGGCAACATTGGGGGACCCTGAACCAGGCCTTTGAGGCATTAGCTGGGATACCACACGTGATGGGAGCTATTGATTGCACACATGTTGCCCTGGTCCCGCCAAGAGACAGGGAGGTGGTGTTTCGCAACCGCAAACACTACCATTCCCTGAATGTTCAGGTTGTATGTGATGCTAATCTGCATATTCTGAATGTGGTCCCAAGGTTTCCAGGGTCCACCCATGACTCCTATATCCTGCATCGCTCAGCACTATTCAGGGAATTTGAGGAGGGACAGTATGGTGACTGCATATTGCTGGGTGAGTAGTGACCGTTAAATAATGTCATGATGCATATATGACTGTTTTGTTGTGACATCTCTCATGTAGTGCAGCGTTTGCTCTCTGTGCATTGTGACACCGAGCAAACATTCAGCAGTGTGACTAATGATATGGGTTGACATTGTTGGGGGACTGTAGACCTCGTTTACCAGGGGACATAATTGGCCATTTCACAGCCATATTACGGACATATGTGCAATTTATATGCTGGTGTTGGTAGTGTAAATATGCACATATTCTGACGTTTGTGCTGTGTGTGTATTACGATTGGATGTGTATGTCATCTATGCACAGGGGTGGGGTGGGTGGGTGGGGTTGGTTTGTTACCATACTCACCCACCTGTGCATGCATGGTTTTAGATTGTACCTGTGTTAGGTCCTGTGAGATGTATGTGATTGACAATCCATGCACCTTGTGATTATCATGTGCATGTGAGGGCCACACACTCACCCTGTCGTGGGGATGTTAGCCATTGATTGTTAGACAACAGAGGGTGGTGGGTTGGGTATGTATCATGCATGTTCTCGGCCTTTGCAAGTGGGAGTACACGTTTGCATTGTTATGTTCATGTTTTTGTCCTGTGCCATTACAGGGGTCCAATCAGGTCTGGGCTTTGCATTACCTTTAGCCACTGCAGATATGCCGTACCAGGGCGTCATTGTATGTGATTATCCTGATGTGACTCGTAATTTGTGTGAGGTGACAGCAAGGGCAAGGGGCCATGTTGTGTAGAGACAGTTAGCTATTGGTGGGACATACACAGGGACGTAGTTATGCTCATTAGTTGTGATGTTTTAGTGATCATATGGGCTACAGTGTTGTTTTATGTGTTGTGCTGCTTAACAAGGAGGGATACATGATGGGGACAGTGGCCAGGGTGTCCAATGGGATGTTTGATGGGCAGCAGTCAACAGCATCTGGCGTCAGACTGGTATATGTCGATATGTAGACCTTGGAGGACGCGGGCTGTTGAGGTGATAAAATGTTTCTCCTGGCTGAGCTCACGGTCATACATGTTCGTTGTGTGCCCCTACATTGCGTCTAAATACATTATTATGGTTTTTGCTTGGCAAGCATATATTCTGTTTATGTTACGTGTGTGTTGCTGTTGTAGTGTGTCATTGGTGGTGATGG
Source organism: Ichthyophis bannanicus (assembly GCA_033557465.1). NCBI lineage: Eukaryota > Metazoa > Chordata > Amphibia > Gymnophiona > Ichthyophiidae > Ichthyophis > Ichthyophis bannanicus. The sequence continues at coordinate 1,555,209,028 of CM066032.1, forward strand.
TGGTAGGGATGTGACCATGAACACCATGACAGGACGCCTGTGCTACACCTAGCGGATCATTTGTGGACACAATGTGATTGTGTTGTAGTTTGACAGGTCTTTACAGACTACAGAGGCCCTTTGTTGCATTTCAATCAGCATAGGTGTAATTAGGTCAGGTAGGTAGTTGTTGGTGTCATATATTTCTGTCCTTATGTGTTCTGAGGTTGCTTCTCACGTCTATACGTGTGTCCTTTTATGGTGTGGTGCGTTTATTCATTGACCTGCATTTTATTTTCTGCAGGTGATGCAGGGTATGGGTGTCGCCCCTGGCTGCTGACCCCTGTGCGCCAGCCACGGACACGTGCAGAGCGGAGGTACAATGAGGCCCATGCCTCCAGCCACTCTGTCATAGAACGCACCTTTGGCGTGTTGAAAAGTCGCTTCAGGTGTCTGGATCGGACAGGTGGGGCCTTACAATATGCGCCAATGACTGTTGCAGAGATAATCGTAGCCTGTTGCATCCTGCACAACATTGCTCTCAGGCATGGTATCCCTGCAGAGATTAATGAGGATGTGGAGGAGGATCCACCGTGCCCCCCTGTACGTGCCTGTGTTGACACACAGGCAGGCACAGCAGTCAGGCGGAGGTTGATTACAGAACTATTCACTGGTATGTATAGCACATCTGCCCACATATATGTGCCTGTGTGTGCATGTGCTGCTTAGTAGGGGTGATGTTTCTGACCAGTTGACATTCAGATCCAGGCCTGCATTGTCCCTCAGGTGTACAAATGTCATAACATGTATGCATGGGTGTTTTTTGGACAATGTGGACAGGGATCAACAGCGGCTGTTGGTGTCGTGTGTGGCTGTGGGTTGGTACACCTTTTGGAGCTTTGGGGGCCACAGTACCAGTGAGTGGCTGTTTGTGATAGCAACTTCTGGCCAGACATAGGTATAGTGTCCTCCTGTGTGTGTGGAGCACGGTGTCAGGCATGTGGTATGTGGTTTGGTGTGGTGGGGAGGGCCATGTTTGTGCGCAGCACTCATGCTATGATTGGTTTGCTTTGTACATTCCTCTTTGGGGGCTTGTGTGTGTGTTCTACCCCTGTGAGCTGGCTATGTGTGTCTCTTTGTTATTTGCAATGCAACATGTCAGACAGTGCACAGTTGGCATGCGCCTGACGACATTCCCATGATGTTATTGGTGTCTTGTTACATGTTTTGCTGCAACACAACCATTTTATGGCAAGGTATGCCTCTTCACGTAGCACAGACATGTATGTGGTGAAACATGTGAACATGTTCACTCTGCAGCCAGGGGTCCATCTGCTTGCTAGCCTATGTTTGAGGCGGGGTCATTAGTTTCATTATCCTACTTGTACACACATACAGATGTCATGTGGGTCACATCAACAGGTGGATTTCATTGGGCAACTGTAACGCTGCCTGTGAGCCCTTTAATGTAGTTTTGTGTTATTAATTTGTGAGCAGGGCATATGTATTTCAGGGTATCTGTACATCCACCTCATGGCTCAGGTACATGGTATTTGGAGGGCAGGATGGCACAGTACACAGCCACGGATACCTTCAGGACACTAGCAAGGGATGTTAGGTCCACATACACACACAGTCCTAGATGTATGTTTTTGGGAGCAGGGGAACAGGTGGCCTATCCATGGTTCAACATTCTCACAGTTACACAATGGGATGACATGCAGACATCATAGTCAGGTGACATGCAGACAGGGGGTTGTTTATAGCCATACATGTTGTTGAGCTTGCCATGTATTTCAACACACAATCAGCACACACAGTATTATTTGCTGTGGGAGATGTACACTGGATATTATGCATCTACACAGTGGATACATGTGGTTGTGGTGCATATCTTCCAGGTGTCACAGGTCTTTACACTGTGATACAAGACAACATATTGAGGGTACCACACACGGAGAGGGGGTATTGGTTTAAACCTGGTTGACACAGACTGATAGTGTGATCTTTGGATACGTCCAGAACATTGTGGAAACAGCCACCTCTTTAGACATATTTGTGGACCAACAGAGAGGGAGTGTGGCCAACTGACGGCTCTGTGGGGCCCTCCAATTAGCATTGGACATCTACATTATGACACTCCCATGTGCACGATCTGTGCAGTGTGAGGGTGAACAGTCAGTTGTAAGGTCATGTAATGTTGTGTGACAGCTGGGGACATTGAGGTGCAGTGTGTTTTCCACATCTCGTAGTTGACAGTTATTTTAGTTTATATTTTCTCCGCTAAACAGGACATACATGATGACAACGGTGTCGGCGTGTATCATTGGGACATGAACGGACATCCGCCAGATCCTGGAGTTCAAGGTGAGTAGATCTACAGATACATTGTATGTGTCTGGGGTCAGGGGGACAACATATTGGCAGCTATGTGTCTCAGTGGGTAGCTGGTGTTGTTTACTTATTGACGGTGAGCCTCCCTTGCCCATATCGTGCTGTTGTCACACATCTCCCCATGTGTCTGTGTTCATAATGGTTAGTGTAACAGCTGTTGTGCCTTATTTACAGCAGATGTACATGTGTGTGTCAATGTCGTTATTTGGTGGATCCTCCACTTGCTGCATCCACCATCTTAGTTAGATCAGCCATCAACAGGGTAGCAATGCATGTGACTCAGCCATTATGTGTACAGATTAGCAGTTGTGCACATACAGGCCATTTATTACAGCTGTTGTGCTGAACTACGCATATTGTGTGGTTGTGTGTTTATGGGTTGACTATGTGGTGCTGAATTGCACACGCATGATACATTATCATGTGCTATGATGGGTGTGTGCACCTGGGGGACATTGTGGACTTTGATAACTCTACGGTTGTGATGTTTACTTTTCCATAATGGCCCACATTTGTAGTGAGCAGAGCTGAGTCTTGTGTTTGGTGTAACAACTGTTGAGCAATATCTATTTATGTCATACATAGGCATAATGTGGAGATCCATCTACAGGACATTTACATGGTGATTCTAATGGTTTGCCTGACGTCTCTCCCTTCGGTGTGACCTGGTGTGGCTATGCAATAGCTGATGGATTTGATGAGGAACACATGATGCACACATAGGTTAGGTTACATATTTGTTCTTTTGTGCTTACATCCAACTGTGCGTGGCAGGAGGTTTCTGTTCATCTCATGGACATGTAATGTGGCATCTCTGTGGACACAGACATATGCATATAGTGTGTCGCTGTGAGATGCCCGTGTGACATGTTATTGTTCCTATCCTTTTCCATGTGACACCCGTGTCTGCATTAACATGTGATGTTGGTTCTCATCATTGTTTTATATGTTGTGCATATCCTCTGATGTTTGCATTTGCATCCCTTGTATGTGTATTTCCTGCATTGTGTGTCGTGGGAATATTTGCTGCTGTTGCAATGTTTCTAACGTGTGCCATACTTATCCTATCTTGACACAGGGCAGCGGACACACCAGACCCATTTCCTCAGGTGCTTCTCGGCTCCGCATTCCAACACCTGTTGTGTGACAGACCACCACGTTCGTGTTTCTGGGGAAACTGCCATTGGATGTTCCACGTCTGCATGTTGAACACTGGCCTGTGCTGGACATTATTGCTCTTGGACTGGTTGTTTACCCATGACAGACATGTTCAGGACACATTTTGGGCCATGCTTTGGCTGGGAGTCCTTGTGATTGCAGGGACACATATGAACATTGCTGGACTGTGTCATATTGGAATGTGAACATTGACTATGCATACCCATGTTTTCATGGGGGTGTTTTGACGTGATCTTGCTGATATCATTGACCCTTTGCTTTTGGGACAGTGTGCGCATTAGGGACTGACATTATCTTTGTCCTATGGTCATCCATCCCCAGTTGTTTGTTGTATATGTTTGGCCCATGTGTGTGACATGGCACACAGTATACGCTTATCTGTTTGTTTCAACAGTAGCATACAGCCATGTAACTGGCATGGGGAAACACATACAGCGTTTTAATCGTATATGTCCACCTGACCCACCCCTCGCCATGATACATGTTTTGCACAAAACACACATTCATGCACAACACCATCCTTGATTGATGTTTTGGGGTGGCAATGGTGTTTCCATTCATGTGTGGCATCACTGTACCATGTTAGTTTATGTCTGGTGCTTGTGCCTCTGACTGACTATATTTGGGAGTCACAGCATGGTGAACTATGTTTTCGGTGTGTTTCACTGTGACATGTTTCCCCATCCTTCGCATATGAACATGCTTGTTGTTGTGTTTGTTTACTGTACGGACATGACACTCTGCATGATGGTCCACACCTTGCATTGCATGTCTGCACAGTCCTGTTCTACCCCCTGCATGAGCGACACTCTCATTGGGACCTTATATTTGTGCTGTGGTAGTGTGGCTGTCCATTTTCCCAAGAAACATCTGCATTCCCTGGACCATGCTATATGTGGGCACATACTGTCTACACAACAAACAATGCAGGGTGACCTCATGCATGTTGTTATGTCTGCACATTTCATCCGGTTGTGTTTTTCTAACTCTTTTGGTCTTCATGTGTCCCTGCTACCTGTTAGCATATAGTCCCACAGCTTTAGCTGATATATGAGGTGTACATTGACACATTCCTGGTGTTGCGAGCAGCCATTATGTGGGAGGCGTGACATTACTTTATAGATGTGTGTGTCACATTACGATATGAGGCCAGCCTATCTTATTGTGATTTAGAAACCTCCTCTGTTGCCTGGGGGCTATTTTTGGGGGGACATGTGTTGTGTTTGGGTTTCTGATCTTGCACCACCTGTTGCCTACCTGCAATCATATGTGGGTGACACATGTCGGGCATGCAGCAGCTGCTGTGGTGTGTGCCACTGATACCTGGTGCATATCATGCACCTGATGCACATTTTATCTCGTGCCATTCATTTGTGCTCAGCCGGTGACCTTTACATAGCATGTGTGTTTATACCTTGCTGACCGTGTTCCCATCTTTAGCCAGGGAGGGACACACCTTGAACGTATGATTACACTGTGTATCGTATGTGTGAACCTTCTTCCAAGTAAATTTGCATTATTCACAGACATTTGTCTATTTCTCTACTTTTATTTTTTAACAGACAAGGTGATTCTAATGTGATTCTACAATGTGTCGCTTTGCAGCGGTTATGGCTCCTTGTGACCTTGGGAGTCCAGGGTTTCCTGGAACATGTCCCTCCAGTGACTTGTCCAGGGGCACATGGTGTGCTGTTATGATATGCGTGATGGTTGCCGTGTGTGCAAGACATATTTGGGGACACTATTCTTCTCCTCCAGTCGTGGAGCACATTTGTGTCTACCGATTTGCTGTTAATATCCATGGCCACCTGTGCTCACATTGGTGTATGGTGACAGCTGTGTATGTGTGTGCGATTTTGCACATCACTGTGTCGTCTACGTTTCCATATGGACTCTCCCTTTGTAATATTGTGTGTGTTTGGCTCAGTGTGTTCTTGGGGGCGGAGTGTTTGGGGGCATGTTTGTCACACACGTGTTTATCAGGTTGGCTCCCCAGATCTGGTTTTCAATGTTGGGATATTATGCTAACTGGACCATTTGTTCACAGCTGGTTCATCACCTGGGCACACACCCTTGTCTCTCGTCAGTGTACAGCAAGGGGTTCACTCTGTGCTGCCTATCCATCAGATATTATCTGTTACATTGGTCTGTGTAATCACCATTGTGCTGTGGCTCTGTTCCTGTGCATGTCCATCACCGCAACACTTCTGCCATCCACTATTACTGTGCCTCAAAAATACATTACAGCACCACCACATGACCATCAGCACACCGCCTTATGCTGACCATTCGTTCTAGGACCCCTAACATAATGTCACACTGAGCCCAGACACTGTGGGGGATGGTGTACCTGCTCCCTGCACTATTGGTCCGTGTCTTCACCATTGTGCTGTGGCTCTTTTCCTGTGCGTGGACATCAGCACACCGCCTGATGCTGCTGGACATAACTGTGCGCCACCCAAATTAACAGTTCGCTGCAATAGATTCATAGACCTCCTGTTGAACCTTTATCCATTGGGGTTCGTGGCTCACTCAGCCTGTTTTCCTTGCGCACACTGGGGGATTGAACCCGTGGAACCTGGGTCATTGGTTAGTGTCTTCGCCATTGTGCTACGGCTGAGTTCCTGTGGATGGACAGTTGTGCACAGCCTTCCGCCATCCACAACTAACAGCGCGACGCCCACTGCTGCCAGAGACACACAAGATGGACAGCGCGCGGCCTGCTGACGCACAACATTTACAGCGCATGGCCTACTGCACCCCAGATCTGGCAATGGGACAGATGATTACACGCAAAATACGCACGTTGCTGCCACCCAGACGTTACAGCACGACGCCTATAGACCCCCTACATTAGCGTGCCTCACAAAATAAGGTGCGAACCATTACTATTCATGCCTCACCCAGCCTTTTCGGTTTGCGCACACTGGGGGATTGAACCTGTGGAACCTGGGTCATTGGGTTAGTGTCTTCACCATTGTGCTACGGGTCTTTTCCTCTATGTACCCAGCAGCGCCCCACTTAGCCTTCCCACGCGCTAATGTGAGCCATGCACATTTGCGCGACGCGCACACGTACAGGCGTTTTTTTAACTTTTTCTGCCTGGCCCGCCCACTCCTTATATGGCACAGGCACACTACTGCGGCCCCGCACGATTTCGGAGTTTAGTAAACATCCCCCTAAGTGCGGCGTCCCACGCCGCAGCGGTGCACGCCGAAGGAGCACGCCCAAGGAGCAGGTCCTGCTCCTTGGACGAGCTCCTTGGGGTGAGTTCGGGGGCGAGCATTGTGGTTCTTTGATACCAGATCTTCGCCTCTCTCCACAAGTCTCTGCCTCGGTTCCTGCTGTTCCCTGCCTGAAGACTCCTTGGCATCAGAACTCTTCTGCTATTTGCAATCGGGTTCCTCTGTTTGTTTTGTTCTTGCTATTTTCTTTGCTCTGTCTGATGTCTGCTATTCCTGTTTTCTGGGGCTGGAGGCCTTCTCCCTCCTGCCCCCCCTCTACTATGGCTAGCATTGTTGTATGTCGCTCCTCTAATCTTATCCCTTGTCTGCCCTCCTCATGTCTGCCCTCGGCGCCCTCACCTGCCTTTCCTTCCCCCCCCCCCCCCGCAGCTGCTTCTTCTTCAGATGTCTTTGGTAAACTGCCGCTCCATCCATTCTAAGACTGTGCTTATCCATGACCTTATCTCACAGCACTCTTTGGATGTCCTGTTTTTAACTGAGACCTGGCTTAGGGATGGGGAGGAGCCCCTTCTGAATCGCTGTCTCCCCCCGGGCTATTCCTTTTCCGCGGTTTCCCGCCGGGGCCGGACTGGTGGGGGGGTTGCGGCGATCCACCGCTCCTCCCTCCCCCTGCGTGAGGTTCTCCCTTCTCCTTTTCCCTATCCAGAAGCTCTCCTCCTCCATCTGGAGACCTCTCCCCCCTTGCATATTCTTCTCCTCTATGTCCCTCCTGCCTTATCCTCCTCTCTCTGGGACTCTGTTCTTCTCACTCTCTCAGAAGTTTCTCTCAGGTACAATCACTTTCTGCTCCTCGGTGATTTTAATGTTCATGTTGACTCTCCTTCCACTCACCGTGACCTTTCCTTTCTTTCTTTGCTCTCTGATCTTTCCCTCTCCCAGCATGTCCAGCTCTCCACTCATGTAGCTGGCCATACTTTGGACCTGGTAATCACCCGCTCCTCTTCTCTTTTTGCTCCTTCCTCCTTTTCTGCTCAGCCCCTTCCCTGGTCTGATCACCATTGTTTACTTTTTGCTATCCCTTGTCCCTCTACTTCCTCCCCTCCCTCTTCTCCTTCACCCCCAGCTCGCCTGGTTCGTCGCTTTACCCCCACGTCGCTTCAACAATTCCCGTCATCAGACGAACTGTTTCCCTCCGACTTTCATCTGCTCTCTGTGGATCTTCAAGCCCAGTGCTGGGATTCCACTCTTACTGCTGCTTTAGATGTGGTTGCTCCTCTGCGTCCCCCTCCTGTTGCCCATCGTCACCCTCACTCCCCTTGGTATCACCCTGGCCTCCGCCTTCACCGCTCCTACCTTCGTCGGGCTTTCCCCAGTCACGCTTTCACAATTTCGTTATTGTCATTCTTCCTATCGTATCCTTCTAAACTCCGCTAAGCGGGATTATTTCTCAAACCTTATTTCTTCCTCAACAAATTCCACCCGCCAACTCTATCGTGTCCTCCATTCCCTCTCTGCTTCCTCCTCGTCTCCGAATGTGGTACCTTCTGTCTCTTCTTCTACTAGCAACCCCACCTCTGATGCTCTGGCTTCTCATTTTGTCAGTAAGGTCCTTTCCATTCGACAGCTTTTCCCCTCTTGTCCCCCTCCCCTTTCACCTCCCCTCCTCTTTCCCCAGTCCCCTCCTCATCAGTGTCCTCCTCCTGTGTTCCTCCGCTTTCGCATTGCTGGTCTGTTTTCCAACCTATCACACTCCCTCAGTTGTCCAGTATCCTTTCCTCGATCAGGAAAACAACTTGCACATCTGACCCTATTCCCTCTCAGTGGCTCACTGAATCATCTCTTGCTCTGTTTCCTCGGATTCTTTCTATCTTTAACACCAGTCTTTCCTCCGGTATCTTTCCTTCCCACTGGAAACACGCTATTATACGACCTCTTTTGAAAAAACCTTCTTTGGATCCCTCCTCACCTTCTAATTGGCGTCCTATCTCTAATCTCCCTTTTCTTTCTAAGCTCCTTGAAAGGTTAGTTTTCTCTCAGCTGTCTTCACATCTAGAGGATTCTTTGGTTCTTCACCCCCGTCAATCTGGTTTCCGCCCCGGGCATAGCACCGAATCTATTCTCATCTCCTTTCTTAATGACTTGCACGTTGCTCACGATCACGGTTCTATTTCTGTAGCTGTTTCCCTTGATCTTTCTGCTGCTTTCGATATCGTTGATCACCGCACTCTTCTCCTAAGGCTTCGTTCCATTGGTCTCTCTGGTCTGGTTCTTCATTGGTTTCACTCGTTTCTTTTTAACCGGTCTTTCTCAGTTTCATCGGGTTCTGATTCATCTGCTTCGTCACCCCTTCCCTGTGGTGTCCCTCAGGGTTCTGTACTAGCCCCCTTGTTGTTTAATATTTTCTTAGCCCCTCTTGCTTTACTTATCCAGCAGCACGGTATCTCTGCGTACTATTACGCAGATGATATCCTCCTCCTTTATCACACCTGTCCCCTCACGCCTGATATCGGCCCCCTTAATGTTTGTCTTTCCGCTGTTTCTTCCTGGTTTTCTGAGAACTTTTTGCATGTCAATCTATCTAAGACTTCTGCTATTTGATTTACCGCTGGTGCTCCCATTACCACCCTCACCCCATCTCTTTCTGCTGGGCCCATCCCTCTTGTCACATCTATGCGCTATCTTGGTGTCACCCTGGATTCGGCTTTAACTTTCAAGGATCATGTCTCTTCCGTTGTTCAGCGCTCTTTCCACACACTTCGGCAACTTCGTGCTATTCGGCCTTTTCTTTCCCTCCCTTCTATGACCACGTTCCTTCTTTCCCTCGTAGTTTCTCGCCTAGACTATTGCAATGCTTCCTTGGCCGGTCTCCCTCTTTCTCAGCTTCACCGTCTTCAATTAGTTCATCACACCGCCGCTCATCTTCTCACTAATTCTTCCTGCTCGGCTCATATCACTCCTCTTCTTATTCAATTACACTGGTTGCCTGTCCCTTTTCGTATTCAATATAAGATTCTGATCTTTGTTCACAAGGCTTTGCACACCGGTGTCCCTCTTTATCTTTCGGATCTGGTTCATTTCCACTGTCCCTCTAGAGTTCTTCGGTCAATTCACGCTAATCGTCTTTTTCTCCCACCCCCTTCTAGGGCTCGCCTTGAATCTACACGTTCTTCCGCTTTCTTTTTTCTTGGCCCCCGTCTCTGGAACTCCCTTCCTTCAGCCTTACGTCTAGATTCCTCCTTCTGCTCCTTTAAAACTTCACTTAAGACTCACCTTTTTTGCACGGCTTTTGACCTTCCTTTCCCCCTTTCCTCTGCTGTTGGCAGCTGACTGTTCCTCCCCAAACCGTTTGTACTTTTCTTTTAACTTTTCTTTTATTTCTCTCTTCCTTGCTATCCTTTCCTGTAAATGAATTGGCGTTCCTTTCTATTTCTGACAGTAGTCTCCCTTGTTTTTTTTATTGTACACCACTGTATGCCTCTAGGTTCAGGCGGTATAATAAGTTTTAATAAAGATAAAGATAAAGATAAAGAACCGGGTGTGTGAAACGTACAAAGTCAAATATATACACAATTCATTTAATAAAGGAAAGACAACGTCAAACTGTGCTTGAAACAAGGCAGGGGACAACCCAATTGTCCTGCCATTGTAAGCCAGCAGCAAACACCACCAGGACATGCTTTGTTTGGCACAACTATGGGCCCTGTACTAAGTGAATGTGTCCCTGCCAGGTGGGCGTATCTGTGGATGAGTGTGCGTCATGACCCCCACACTAGATCAGTAATGTCATAGGTAGTCTGTTTTGTACGTCCAACAAGTTCTGCTGGCAAACACCCACTCACAGGGATATAACCCGAAGGCGTCATATAGGGCACCCTAAAAGCCACACCAGAGGGCAAAGGCTAATGTGCACTGTCTGCCAGAGCACCCTATAGGGCGTGTCACAAAGCGCCCCATAGGGCATGTTATAGGGTCCCTGATGAGTCACTGTGAGGAGTCTGCAGTGTGAGGGTGTTGCTGCTGTCAGCACCAATGTAAAGCAAGATAACAAAATGCCCCCCAAGGGGCGCCAAATGATCCACTGTGTGCTGAAACCCATGACCTAGGGGCCCCCCCAGGCATGGAAGTAACTATTTGCTCATATTGCTAGTGCAAATAACACAGTCCCAATAATGAGGTGGCCAGCTACTGGAGCAGAACTGTCAAATGACCCAAACACCCACACCAGAACCACAGACGTTGCACTATGTACATACAAGGGATGCCTGACAAGGAAACAAAGCAAGGTCTCAGCAAACAAGGGCATATGGCAAACACAATCAAGACCAAAGCCATGATCATTACCAAATATATAAGGCCCAATAACATCACAGACCCCTTTCCAAAACTGAATGTCACTGGCAAAAGCAAAAGCAAAAACAAACATACTATGGTTAGTGTGCGCAAGAAAATGCAGATGTCCATAACACCTGAACCACAACCCCCTGACTGTGCACCGAGGGGCACCATATCTTCACCCAAGGTGCCTGCTGGGGTGATAAGGATATGGGTGTATGCAACAGGACCCATGGTGCACTGCACATGCACAGCAGCAGTCCCGAGATGACCATAGGAGGGGGTAGGCACCCCCACAGCGCCTGGCCCGGAAGGGAGAAATGAATATGTGTGCCACTGCCATAGAGCAGCAAAAGACAGTAGCCCAACAGTGTGCCCAAGAAAAAGCCTGAAAAGGTGTACCAGTACGGTGTCAAGACAGGTGTCCAAAGCTAAGTGCAATATGAGGTACATAGGGATAGGAGAGTGCTGATGGAACCATGGCCCATAGAACAATATGGCACGGTGCTCCAAAAATGGTATGTTTGCCAAGGTCAGTGTGCCCTAGGGGCTGCAAGGTGTTCCTGGAGGGCCTGCAGGACCTGCGTGGAACAGAGACAGATGTAGTACAAACACCACCTAGAACCCACAGTAAAGACAATGAACAGGTGACAGATGGAGGGCGAGTAGGGAGTTAACGGACCCTCATCCCTGACAGCATCACACGTGTCTGACAGCAGCGCAGACAAACATGGCGGTGGCAACAGCATCACAGCAAAGGGTGTTGGCACCCTGGAGTACCGGAAAAACAGTGTGTGGCAGGTGAGGAGAATATGTGTCCCCCAGTGGAGGGTGAGGTGGCCAGAGGAGTGAGTCTAAAATGCAGAACAGGCACGGGACAACCAAGCAAAAAGAGATGCTATGCAGACAAGGGTAGCAGGGTAGGATACGGGGCAACAGTCCACAGCAACATACAGGACATCTCACACCACAATGATGCAGATAGATGGACCAAAGGATGGACAGCAAATGTGATTAGGATAATATGAGCGGCCAGGACGTAGAAGCCAAGAAATGAGTGTTACAGCAACCACAGGTACCAGTGCAGGAAAGGCATAAAAACAGGGGAACAGAGAGAGTGCAAAGCTATGACAACTAGGATGGAAAGCACTGCAGAAAATAAATGACCACAACAACACCCTGAGGCACACAGAAATGGATGCAGACAGGATCACAGCATGTCAGCATCCAAAACCACAGCTGCGTGTCAGGCGATGGAACCACAGAGCGTAGCCAAGATGCAGTACACATGTGGAGGAGGGGTCCACAGCCAACAACACAGTCCACAGGTGGGATGGAAGACACATATGAACAGGTTCACACACACACACCAGGAAATATAATGCAGTGTAAACAACATGCAACTGATCAGGGGAGTGACACATGAGGGGTGGAAGGGGTTAGGCCAATGGAGGGCCATGTGGATGGGCTGTGGAAAGGGAAATGGACTGAAAGAGGAGCATGTTAATGACCAACAAGATCAGGGATGAGCCCAGGCCAACCAACATCAGCAGCACCAATACACAGGTAGGCCAGCACATGCACCACTCCAGGAGGAGAACTACAATTAGTCCAGACAATGTGGCACAGGGGCAGCAAACATGCCACACGGACATGAACAGCTCAACCATGGATGGGTGGGCGGAGATGTGATGGGGCTGCACACATCATATGGCCAAGTAAGCAGCAAACAAGGAAGGAAAAGACAACTGCCAGGTGTCACCCAAAACGTCAAGCACACGAGTGGCAATGAAATGGGTTGACCAAACCCCCAAATATCCAAAACAATGAAGGTGCAAACATCTGTCCTCAACAGTCAATCACCAGACCCAAGCAGAAAGCATATTCTGAATTCCGGTGCACCATATGACGTGAAGAACGACATGGGGCCTGTGTGGCAGCCAACGTCGCAAGGACACACCCAACCCATGTTGCGACGCCACCCACCTGTTTCTGCCCGTGGAGCCTACACACCCTGACCACCCCCGCTGGTGCCACCCAAAATCCAAAGCCCTAACTCAGCAGACTTTGCAAACAGGCAGTAATATGTGAGGTGGAGGGTCTCACCATGACATGTCCGCACAGTGTATGCACTCACTGTATGCACAGCAGACACCATCCCCAGCAAACAAAAGACTCTGGTGAAAGCATGCAGAGTGACAAGGCCACATGCCATGCCAACAGTGATGGTTCAAAAATCACCAACCCAGGTACAGCTCATCACCCCCCTACTGCAAAAAACAAAACACCCAAACAGGTCATGGCAGCAATGGCAGGCAAGTCACCGTAGGAACAGTAACAATAGGCCAGCAATGAGTAAGAGAAAAAGGCCTGTGTCCAAAGTGCAGAGGTCTATCTCCCTGTGTCACCAACATCCAGGAACACGCTCACATGGGTGCTGTGGCCAAGCACATAAGGATGACGGGATCACCAGATGCAGTGGAGCACATGTGTCAACATTGTTGTCAGTGTCCTGTGTGAAAAGATGCAGATATCAGGTAAGAGAATGGCACACCCACCCACGACCCCTGGAGGACAGAAAGGAGACACACACATAAAAACAGCAACACCCAGAATGCATAGATAGCACCACATGACATGGCCACAACACTGAGCACAGTGCACATGGACCACTGCAGGAGATGTCCCTGAAGACCAGGACACCATCCCAATATGTTCATGTAAATGCACATGACACACATACACCCCAGGGGTCCAGAGCATGTGCAGCAGTGGTGGCACACAGAGATAACAACGAAGGACATCCTGATAGCAATAGGCCAAATGCAGCATCAGCACATGGTGTATTTCCCAGAGGATGGAAGGTGAGGCCCACCTGAAAGGTATACCAGTGGCCTGACTGGGAATGTCCATGTCAGGCATGAGCACAAAGAGCCCCAATAGCGGATGCAGACACCAATGGACGGTGGACATCACCACATCTGCATGGGTAGCTGTGAGTGGAACATGTCCATGGTGCATTGTGTTTTGCGGAAACACAATGTTGATGTACATTGGACCACCAGCAAAACTGTGACACATCTGAGAAAAATATATGACACATGTGCACAATGTACATTAGCCCACAAGCAGAAGGTAACAGAGGGATGAGGGAACATAATTGGAGAGGTGGCCAAACACATCCCTACAACACAGATAGGCAGGGTAGCGCAGAATGACCGGTCATGTAGACAGCTCAATCAGAAACAGTAACATACACTGTGTGACAAGGTACGCATGCCAGAAGGTTCAGATGGCAGGACCCCCAACACTGAACGACAAATGGAGACACACATCACAGTACATGCATGAGTGGCACAAATCTGTCAAATGACTCAATGGCAGTGGCTGTTCAACATACCTTCCAACAATACAATGTCCTGTGCCCGAGTACACACACAGCCTCACAATATGTGTCTAAGATACACCATGAAGACTCCCAAGATGTGAACAGGTAATGGCCACATGTGTGACAGATGGAAGCTAAGGGTGATGGAGCAGTGGTCCAAAGACATGTGCATCACCATAGGAGCAGTGGAGAGAAAACAACATATATGTGTCTAACCGTGACGACAGCAATGCAATCCTCACTATGCCAACTCATCCGAGTCAACAGGAATGGTGCATATATGAACACACACTCCCCACATGCAGCACAGCTTCGGGCAGCATAGTCAGCCAATCCGTGTGGGCCCGGAACTCAGAAGCTCATCCTGTGGAGCCAAGAACATGACAGAGATATGGAGACATGAGATGGCAGTGCTGCACAATCCGTACACCAGCTAACACATGGCTAACCCAGAGACACGTCCCCAGCACACCCATAACTTACAGGAAAAGAGCTCCTCGATCAGATGTTGCCTGGCTGCCATCCCCGCACGTGTGTCACCATGGCCAGGTGCAGGAGGGCACACAGGATCCACCCCGAGATCCTCATTAATATCGACTGGAACATTGTGCCTGAGAGAAATGTTGTGGAGGATACAACAGGCTATGATGATCTTTGCCACAGTCAGCGGTCCGTACTGTAAGGCCCCGCCAGTCCTATCCAGACACCTGAAGCGACTTTTGAGAACGCCAAAGGTGCGCTCAATCACTGAGCGACTGGAGGCATGGGTCTCATTGTATCGTATCTCTGCACCTGGCCGAGGGAGACGCACAGGGGTAAGCAGCCAGGTGCGACACCCATATCCTGCATCACCTGCAGAAAACAATGGTGCAAAGTTACATGCGTGCTGAGGCACCAATGGAATGACAGATGTAGCAATACAGAACTGGACAGCTGAGAGGCCGTGCACACAGATATGAGGCAAAAGCAGTGCACACAGTGGTAGTGCATCAGAGGCTGTCGAGGCCAGAGGCAAATGACCATGACATGCCGATAGGGGCAGTGTACACCCATGTAACCGTGTCACAGGACATGTGCGAAAACTGTGCCGAAAGAGAGCAGTGGTGGTAGCTGTGAGCCAAGATGTCCGACAGTGGCAAAACACACCCGGGGGTGCAGGGATGCACAGGTGTGCAAGTAGGTGGCTGGCATGATCTGGCGCACACACAGCATAGGCCACTGGGATACATTGCGGGGGTGGGGTGGGGGAAGCAACAGGCGGTGGTGGCAGGGGACACCGAAGAAGGTGCCCAGACATGCAGCAGACATGTGTCTTAGCTGAAGCGCCCACAGCACATTTCACATGTAGCCCCCAGCATGGCCAGAGAGAGAAGGTCGCACATACAGAATGACCACCACGAGGATGTGTCTGTGACCCCATCCCCCCACAGGATGGCACACGTACAACCATGCAACATATGGGCTGCCCAAGTGACTGACCCCACTGGGAGACATGTGTACAACTGCCAGTGCAGTATGCCCATGCCCAGATGTGGAGGCCATGGGCAAGTTGCAGGTGTAGCTCACAGGCATGGAGGGGACACATCATATGCAGCACGGGTGCCCCTGGACACAGTAACTCAGAATAAGAAAGGGCAAGGCCATGGAAAAGGCGACACCACATGGCCGCTGGGACACACATGTGAGAGCAAACAAACACA
Organism: Ichthyophis bannanicus; assembly: GCA_033557465.1. Classification (NCBI taxonomy): domain Eukaryota; kingdom Metazoa; phylum Chordata; class Amphibia; order Gymnophiona; family Ichthyophiidae; genus Ichthyophis; species Ichthyophis bannanicus. The sequence continues at coordinate 1,555,225,185 of CM066032.1, forward strand.
CATGGTAGACAGAGAGATGGGTGTCATTGCACATATGTCTGTGACCAAAACACCAGTGACACGGCATGAGGTAGTGTGCCACACCCAATAGTCTGCACCCAGAAATAACACCGCAATGTCAGGCATGCAGTAGACAATGGTGACAATGGTGTATAGACAACCACCTACAGTAGGTGCATGTCATGCACGTTGAATACCCACCCAGCAGGACGTAGTCCTCATATTGACCAGCCTCAAACTGGCCAAACACTGCCGAGTTCTGCAGGATATAGGAGTCATGGGCAGACCCTGGAAACCGCTGGACCACATTCAGGATACACATACTTGCATCACAAACAACCTGCACATTGAGGGAATGGAAGTGTTTGCGGTTGCAGTACACAACCTCCCTGTCACATGGCGGGACAATGGCAACATGTGTGCAATCTATAGCGCCCATCACGTGTGGTATCCCAGCAATCCTATGGAATACCTGTGCCAGGGCCGCCCAATGTTGCCTCCCGTTGGGAATTGCAATGTAATTCCCAACCCGGCTGACCATGGCACGCAGTACCTGGTGGAGACAGCGGGAGAGAAGGTTGGCCTACTCATCCCACCCACTGCTGCCACCGAGGATTGGAAACAGCCAGAGGCAAAGAAATGTAGGGCAGCCAGGAGCTTGGTCATACCCGGTATAGCATGTGACCGGGCAGTCAGGGGCTCAAGGTCAGGTCTGAGCTCCTGATAGAGCTCCCTAATGGCCCCTGTGTCCAGCCAGTAGAGGGAGATTACCTGGCCCTCTCTCAGGTCCTGGAGCAAGGCCCTGGGCCTGTAGAGATGTTCCAGGCGGGGTTGTGCTTCAGCACGCCTACGGCGCCGTTGGTCACCCACAGCCGCCTGTGCAGCCCCCACAGCTGCAGGCCTGAGTTGCAGTGGCATTGCACCCATGCCCAGGGCCGCAGCCCCAGGAAAAACATCTCCCTCCTCCGGAAAAACCAGCCCAGCCAGTTCAACCAATGCAACCACTGCACCACCTGCATGCGCAGTCTGAGCCATGATAGACACAGGTTGGAGGATAGCTGGGTTAGAAATAGTGGTCGGGGTGGGGATGGACATCACATGATCGCCACACACCTAGTGGAATAGAAAGATCCAGAATACAGCAAACATAAAACTTACCTGTTTGAAATGGCACCGCACGCTGTGTCGCGCATTCCCATAATGCACCCATGGCCAATCATCCACGTTTCACAATCATCTACGTGAGTCCCTGAGATGTAGCAGGGTGTAAAGAAACTGCGTATCACACTAGAAACCACACCCAGATGCCAATATAGGAGTGACATACAATGAACATGCCCACGAACAGGGAACGGAAGAGGCATTGTAAAGCGCGTAACGAAGTGTGCAACGTCTGAGTGATGTCACGTACGTGTCACGTAGTGCTGCAGCATCCAGCGCTACTACTAAGGTGCAGATAAACATAGCAATATATCAAACGTGGGAATATGTGGGCCAGCAGTACACACAATGAAACTGTTATAAAGGCACGTGTAAGATGGATCCCTGAAATGGCACCTGCTGCCTACACGAACACATATGATGTCACTTCCTGCACGTAGCACCGTGCGTCGCAACGCGCCTCGTGGTGCACGTGGTTGTGCGTGTGGCTGTGCGCGTAGCCAACGCCCCGTGACCCACGCCCCATGAAAACCTATATGTATGATTGGCTGTGTATGGCAAACCCCCGAGCACAACCATACGCGACAGTATGGAGCGCAGGGAGGCAGAGGAGCAGGAGCATGGAGTAGACCAGCCCACCCACCCATCAGCACAAACCACATCTGGTGAAGATGAGGTGCCAGGGCCATCTGGGGTTGAGCAAGCACCAAGTGTACATGCAAGTGCAGCTGGGAGACCAAGGCAGCCCAGGGTCCCAGTCCCAGCAGAGATACGGCGGAGGGCCGTATGCTTCAGCCAGCAGGAAAATGATCTCCTCCTGGCAAACATCTTGGAGAGATATGACCTTTTGTTTGGGTGGCAGAGCTCAACCCTCACAATAGCCACTCGCACCAGGGCATGGTCTGAGGTCCAGGCAGCAGTGGCAGCAGCAGGGGGACCCCACCGCGACATCGAGAACTTGAAAAAACGCTATTGTGACATCAAAAGAAACATATGGACTGAGCTTGTGAGGGAGAGACATGGGGCCCAAGGCACTGGAGGGGGCCCAGCTCAGGTGGCAAACCTCTCAGACCTTGAACGTCGCCTGGCCGAGAGACTTGGGCCAATATATGTACATGGGCTACCCGCTGCATTGGACACAGCGCACCCACAAGCAGGTAAGGGGGGAGTGCGGACCAACTGTGGGATATAGCACAGACACATGGTGTGCGCCACAACAGAGGGGGGGGGGCAGTACGTGGCTGTTTGGGGATTGGGGGGCAACTGAGACACAGAGGCAGCATCCATTCAAGAGCCACGGTGGGGGGCCTGTCTATGGGTGGCAGTGGGCGGCAAAAGTAAGTGAATGGGAGACTGTGCAGGGGTGGCAGACCCACAGTGACAGCAGAGGGTGCCGACATGTTGCATGGCTCTCGGTGCAGGGCTGGCAGGGGCAGTAGGGCCACACGGGTAGGGAGATGGCCAACCGGAAGGCACACTGCACCTGCTTAGGACAGGCTGGGTGGTGGCAGGATGAGGGTTGTGATGGCCATGCATGGGGTGTGCGGCAGCACCCAGGGGTGTGGGGGGTCTGGGTAAGCAGGGCACAGGGGATACTTGCATGGGGAGTGCACAAACATAGTGGGCTGCCACTAGAGCCATGGGCCAGACACACGCGGATCAACAACCCACAGATGCCTGAGGGGGTATGTGATGGGGTGGGGAGGCAGCCAGACCCCCATCTGACCTATGTAACCTTGTGGCACCCAGGTGATGTCAGCACCATCGACGCACAGGAGGAGGCACAGGGCAAGTCAGCCACAGGACCATACAGCCCAGTGGACACTGTGTCTGAGGTGGCCCATGTGGGAGCGGAGAGGCAGGCTGCACCCCTGGGGGATGGGGACATGCAGGTCCCACAAACTGCAGACGGGGACACAACACCCACCACTGCAGGCACTGTGGATGGGCCTGCAGATGAGGCGGAGCGACACCGGAACGAGGCACTGGCTGCTGTGGCAGATGTCATCGGGGAGATGCAGGCGCACTCTGCAGCAGTCCATAGAGATGCAGAGGGTGAGTGTCCTAATGTGCTATGGTTGATATGCCTCTGAACAGGTGTTGCTTTTTCCCCTGTCTCACATTGCACTATGGCCTCTCCCCACAGGTATACGGCATGTACTGCGTTCGGTGGCCCGGGCACAGCGGCGCCAACTGTGGCTGGCACGCCGCCTGCAGCAGACCATGTCTGGGGTCCTTGCTCCTGTTGACCGCATGGCCACGGCGTGTGAAAGGATGGCTGACGCCCAGGAGCGGATAGCGGCAGGCAGGGGAGCAGTCACTGTCCATCTGCAGCAGCCAGAGCCAACACCACCACATACACCTGCAGCAGCAACAGCACCGGCAGCAGGGGGGCAACAAACACCAAGGGTTGGGCGGGGCCGCCCAAGGGGTGGCAGAGGGAGGGGAAAATAAAGGGCTACACAGGTGGCCAGTGAAGGAGACATGTGTTCATTGTCTCATTTGGGGCCGGCAATCACACACCCCCACCCCACCCCCTGGCCCGTGACCAGGGCACGACACGGTGCCACTGATGTCATCAGCCATTGCCCCCCCCCTCAGCCATGTCCATCATGGGTACGCAGCCAATCACATAAGCTGCACTGCTGGACCACCACTCCCATGCCGTGGTGGCTTGCATTGTGTCGTGGGGGCTCACGGACCCCGTGGACCAATACCCTGTTGAGCCCTCACCCACCATTAGTCTCTGTGTTGGTGTAGGTGCACTGTATGTCCTGCATGGGGAGTCACATTGGCCGCTCCCATCACGCTAAACCCAAACAGTATGTGCACTGCACATGTCACGTACTCCGGTTCACATGCTCCCACAGCCATCCACCTTGGCGCACCCGTGACACATTTATTTATTTATTTATTTTATTTAACAGTATTTCTAAACCGCCTTATCTTATTAATCAAGGTGGTATCACAGCAAACAATTGGGTAAAGTGAGAGTGTTAAACATGCAGTGAGGGAGAAATTTAGTTGAGTGTGTGTTGTATTGTGTGCTAGATTGGTTTGAGCTATGTACAATGTGTGTTGTGTTGTGCGCTAGAGTGGTTTGAGCTATGTACAAGATGGGCTATATACAGTGATACAAAACACATTTTCTATACATACAGTGTTTAGGAGGTATCGTGTGCTGTTGTCCACTGTGGTCCCCTGAGCACACCCTTGCAGCTTCCAACACCTTAGGGTGACCCCCTGGGTAAGGCCTACCCATCACCCTGTGCACCAGTGGCCGCAATATACACCTACACCCCCTTGCCCCCCATCAGGCACATCCCAATACCACATTTGGCTCCATAAGCTACATCCATTAACTGTCACCTGTCGCACCATCCACACTGCGCTCCACCCCATCCACAGCCACGCCGCACTGTGCCACTCCTCTGGGCATTATCCCACTAAGCCCCCATCCCCATCCTCTGCTGTGCCCACCCCCAGACCCCCACACCCCTGTGGGTGCCACCACCGATGGGCCAATGCACTCCACTGACAGTATGCTCTTGCACCCCCTAGGGCCAGCCATTACACCCATCACACCATACAGCAAGGTGGTCATGCGTCTCCCAGCGGATCATTGGACCATCCTGTACCATCCCCCTTTTCCACCCTGCATGCTGGTATACATGCTTGCCATCTAGCCAGCTGTTGCCGGGCCCTACACAGTCACAGCTGGCAACACCGCTCACTCCCCCCCCCCTCAGGCACCAGCTTCACCACCTCCTGAGGTGCACCCTCTGTGTTCTCACCCTAACCCCACCCCTACGCATACACCTCAGCCGTCCTACCTTTGCCACCACTGCCTAACACTATGGGGTTATGCTGGATAGGCTACACAGGCCATCCACCCTCCCCCGCCATATGTCCCATTGTCACTCTGTGCTGCGCACCCCGCACCTTCGTACACATCTGCTGTCGCACGTCACTCATGCATGCCACTCTCCCCCCTGCTCGTTGCCCCACCCTCTCAGCAACGTAGCTGTGACATGTCTGTGGAGGTGCTCTCACCGCAGCCTTTACCTGTTCCGCGTCCTCCCTCGCCTCTCAGAGTGAACACTGACACACCCATCACTCGCACAGCATTGTCACCTAGCAATGAGGGACATCTGACCACCAGGTTCATATATGAAACGTAGAACATTTAAAACATATTTATATTTAAAACATATTTACAACATTTGAACTGGGACACACATAGTCCAACATTGTTACATAGTATATGATGGCAGATAAAGACCAGCATGGTCCAAATAGGCCTCCTAGCCACACAGCATTGTGCACTCCCATCCCTGTGGACGTTGTGATGGAGAGGCAATGGCACGGTCCGTCACAGGGCGGGTGTGCCATGTGTGTCCACACACTACACACCCCGGGGACCCCTGTCGGATGGTGGCTGACCGGGTGCGGCACCGACAAGGCGCTCATCGCGCTCACGCAGACGGTCAGCCACTATGGACAGGATCGCCAGCACCTGCCCCTGGATTAGGGCGAACTGCCTCTGGGCGTGTGCCTGGGCACGCACAGTCGCAGCCAGGCGCAGACCGCACATGCAGCCACACAGACACACATCTCCCCGTGTCTGTGTGGCTGCATGCACGGCTGACCTGCCTGCGGCAATGTGTGGCAGACACACGTCCAAAGGGCGTGGTTCACCATGATCATGGGGCAGGTGGCTGGTGCCCCCATTGCCCTGTGGCGGAGCGTGCCATTGGGGACCTGTCCCCCCCCCACGCTGTACAGCCCCTCCCCCCTGCCTCCACCATCCTCTCCACATCCCCTTCCCCCTCCTCCCCCACCTCCCCCTCCCTTTCCCTGCCACCCACATCCTCCCTCTCCCCTCCCCTGTCCCCCACATCCCCCCCTCATTTCCCCGGTCCCCCAGCTCCGCCAAATCACTCTCCATGTGATCTGAATCCTCCCCATCCCCTCCCATATGCCCCTCATCCTCCTCGTCCCCCTCCTCTCCCTCGTTGGGGCGTGGGGATGCACCTACGTTCCCTCCATCGCCATCCTCGGGTGGCCCTTCTAGTCCGCCGCCCTGCAGGCCCACGTTGTCATTGGCCTCCTCCTGGGCCGCAGCAACATCTGGGTCCTCCGGCCTCGCTGGCTCAATGGCTGCACATGCATCAGCTGTGGGAGAGGTAACACATATCATCCCCTGGGTACACATCATATTCCGCAGTCACAGTGGTCCTGTGGTTCCACCACTCGGTGCCCTACAGGGCCATGTCACAGTACTCACCATTCTGCTGCGCCATCCGTTCGCGCTGCACCCTGGCCACAAATCTCGGGTAGCGTGCCCTGAGCTCCCTCGCCTTTTTGCGCAGGTCCTCCACCTGTAGGGGTGACACCAAACATTGACCTTAGCTACCACAGAGACACGTTGGGGTCCCCTGCCTCAGCAGCTAACTCTCTCTCTTCATACAACACGAGCCTGCCCCTATTGGGTGACACACTCATGCCCCATGCTCTCCCAGGGGACAGCCCCATGCTTCAGAATTCCCCAAAGGGGAAGGGTTTAGCGAAGTTTCTCAGGATGGGCTGCTTACAGATGGGCTGGCAGAATGCAACTGGGAAATGATTTAAATCCCGAGTGAATGAGAAGTTATATGTTTGGTTTTGATCGAGCAAAATTAAAAGTAAAACAGAATTTTATATTGTTGCAAGCATTTCATAGAGGACATGCTTATTGTTCATAAATTACAGAAACCCAAAAGAGCTGTAACTAAGTTTTATTTTAACTTTTAGTGTTGCTTTAAAGGATGGAAGAGAGATCTACTGTCAGTTCAGTTTGACACCAGTTTCATTCAATTTAAATGTGAAAGGGAGTGTTTGTATTCTTAAGCTCAGTGCTAATGACTAATGACTAAAGGACAGTAACACGGGAGTTGCTGAATTTTAGGATAAATTCATCTGTTTTTCTGTATTTGAATTTTATATGTTGGGGTCCAGAGAAAACACAGTGTACTTTGTTTTGAAAGATTTTTTTTTAAATTTCAATTTTAGGAATACACTATATTGTAGCACTATGACATGCAAAAGTATCAGTGTAATGAAAGACTCAGGATAATTACTTTGCCTTGTTCAGCACTCTCACTGAGAACAGTGTATACAATGGATTCTAGTTATACGTGAGAGAGAGACATGTGGCTGTCTTGTTAAAAACCATACTTTGTCCTAATGGAACTACCGTTATAAAAATGTTACAAAAATAATATTTTTATACTGTAGGGACTTTATTCAGATTGTCTAAGACATTTGCTATTTTGAATGAGCACATATGTCCATTTTTGAACCATACCAATTAAGTTGGTGAGAAAAAAGGGGACACTGTTTACTCATGCTGATATATTTATGAAGAAGAATTCAAATTGATATTTTCTATATACTATTTGTTTACCAAAATACTAAGTTTTTTTTTTAACAATTGTTTGATGTTCTTAGCATGCTAATTAAGAGGTGGTACTCTGATGGACATTAAACTGATGAAGGTTATTTAAAGTGACATATCTGCCTAATGAATATGTAAGCAAATTTTATTCAACTATGCTGTCTCCAGAATCTTTAATTCAGGAAGTCATTTAAGCCCCAACACTTACTCAACAATTGGAAATAGACACCTCGAGACAGGCTAGGTGCACCATGATATGCTTTGGAACATCCACACTGGCCATGTGGTACTTCCAGATGCTTTTTGCCTCATTTTGCCTTTGTAAGTCCTGGCCAGACATGCAGGGGTAAAAAGAGGGATGATTTGATGACAAATTTTCACAAATAAAAATTGGAGTAATTCTGAAACTTGCCAACCTTGCAGAATACGTGTGTGCAACTTGTCTAATCTATTAATATGTAAAGATCAGTTAAGGGTATGGTGGAGTATTTCCTACCAGCAAATGAATCTCCAGTGATGGAGAGACAAGAAGTTTATTAAACTGAGAGACACAGTTGATACCATATGAGATAGTTATGATCTTAAGTAAATGTGGATGAAATTATGTTTGTCACTTTGCAGTGTCTCATTGTAAAATCTAATCTAGAATATTTTAGTCTTTTCATTTAATATTGGTTGCTGCTCTTCTGAATGGGACCTGGAACCATGTCACCAATTGCAATCCAGAGATTCCAGCAGAGGATATTGGCCATAATCCAGATGGAACAGTCGACCCCAAGACCTCTGAACTAAACCACACTTAAACTTCAGAGACAGGTGAAGCGCACGACGCAGTCCTGAAAAACTGCTGGGAAGCAGGCCCAAATTATCTGAAAATAAAGACTATTAAGACTGATTGAGACTTTTGGGAAAATCTACAAGCCATTTGGGCTACAGCAATTGCAATACGCATACCAGCTCAAGTTTTGCTGTAACATTTTCAAAGCTTTCTTCATCACTTTGTTGAATATTTGATGTGTTCAGTATTATTGCATGCTGTATTTTTCTGTTTTATTAGGATGCTGTAAGAAAATGATAATGCAAAGCACCAATACCATGTACATTGTATCTATGGAACAGTACCAGCGGTTGCCTCTCAATGATCCCTCTCTGTCTCAAATGGTTGTTATCCATGCCCCTTAGTGGGATTACTTTCGCTTCCCTCCACACAGAAAAAAAAGGAAAAGAAAAAGTGGAGAATGAAGGGATAATTGGAATAAAGGGATAATCAGCTCAGATCTGCTTTATATGTTTGCCTTATGGTTGCATATATGTCTGCCTTATAACTGCACTCTGGCCTGTTTGAAACATACACAGCAACATATGGTTGGCACAAAACAGGTGGGCAAAAGGAAAAGAGTACATGCAGCTTACTACTGTTATAAAGCCTAAAAAAGCTATACTTTGGACAGAAGTGTCCAAGGATATAAGCCTAGGTTCAAACAGGTCAAGCCAGGAATTCAACTAATGCCCTTGCCCTGAAGGTTTCAATTGGTGCCAGCAGATGGAAAAACACAGGAGGAGGCAGAGGGCTATGATTGATTGCATAGATAGGCAAGCCTTGATCATCAGATCCAGCTGCATAAACATAGGAGGCCCTGGAAAAGAGCTTTGCAGGAAGCCTGCAAACACCTAAGAAATTATGCTGAATTTGCTGAAACTATTTAGAATTTGAAGCAGAGAGGTATATATAAGACAGCAATTTTAGAGGGTCTTGGGCAGTTCTTTTCTCCCCTTGCAGAGAGAAGGCTGCCCCGCTGTCCCTCAGACAGGCACTTGCTATCTGCATCTATAACCATTTGTTTGCTGTGCCAAATAAAATGTTTCTTTGTAGCTGAGCAACTGTCGTCTGAACTGTTTATTGGTAATTGGGGAGACTTTGTAGGTGGACCCGGCCTACAGTGATCACACAAAGAACCAGTTGACATTGGACAGGGATGGGGAGGGGTGCCCTCATTTGGGGCCTGCAGCATCGTAGAGCTGTGGTTTGTCTTTTGTGATCACAAACAGGGCCTGTTTCCAAGGCACCAGGATGGTGCAGGGAACCCTCTCTTGGGGCCTGCAGCAACCCAGGGCTGTGGTTTGTCTTTTGTGATCACACAAAGAACCAGTTGACATTGGACAGGGATGGGGAGGGGAGCCTTCTCTTGAGGCCTGCAGCATCCCAGGGCTGTGGTTTGTCTTTTGTGATCACACAAAGACCCAGCTGAAATTGGACAGGGATGGGGAGGGGTGCTCTCATTTGGGGCCTGCAGCATCTTAGAGCTGTGGTTTGTCTTGTGTGATCACACAAAGACCCAGCTGAACTTGGACAGGGATGGGGAGTGGAGCCTTCTCTTGAGGCCTGCAGCATCCCAGGGCTGTGGTTTGTCTTTTGTGATCACACAAAGAACCAGTTGACATTGGACAGGGATGGGGAGGGGTGCCCTCATTTGGGGCCTGCAGCATCGTAGAGCTGTGGTTTGTCTTGTGTGATCACACAAAGACCCAGCTGAACTTGGACAGGGATGGGGAGGGGAGCCTTCTCTTGAGGCCTGCAGCATCGCAGGGCTGTGGTTTGTCTTTTGTGATCACACAAAGAACCAGTTGACATTGGACAGGGATGGGGAGGGGTGCCCTCATTTGGGGCCTGCAGCATCGTAGAGCTGTGGTTTGTCTTTTGTGATCACAAACAGGGCCTGTTTCCAAGGCACCAGGATGGTGCAGGGAACCCTCTCTTGGGGCCTGCAGCAACCCAGGGCTGTGGTTTGTCTTTTGTGATCACACAAAGAACCAGTTGACATTGGACAGGGATGAGGAGGGGAGCCTTCTCTTGAGGCCTGCAGCATCCCAGGGCTGTGGTTTGTCTTTTGTGATCACACAAAGAACCAGCTGAAATTGGACAGGGATGGGGAGGGGTGCCCTCATTTGGGGCCTGCAGCATCTTAGAGCTGTGGTTTGTCTTGTGTGATCACACAAAGACCCAGCTGAACTTGGACAGGGATGGGGAGGGGAGCCTTCTCTTGAGGCCTGCAGCATCCCAGAGCTGTGGTTTGTCTTTTGTGATCACACAAAGAACCAGTTGACATTGGACAGGGATGGGGAGGGGTGCCCTCATTTGGGGCCTGCAGCATCGTAGAGCTGTGGTTTGTCTTTTGTGATCACAAACAGGGCCTGTTTCCAAGGCACCAGGATGGTGCAGGGAACCCTCTCTTGGTTGCCTGCAGCATCCCAGGGCTGTGGTTTGTCTTTTGTGATCACACAAAGAACCAGTTGACATTGGACAGGGATGGGGAGGGGAGCCTTCTCTTGAGGCCTGCAGCATCCCAGGGCTGTGGTTTGTCTTTTGTGATCACACAAAGAACCAGTTGACATTGGACAGGGATGGGAAGGGGTGCCCTCATTTGGGTCCTGCAGCATCGTAGAGCTGTGGTTTGTCTTTTGTGATCACAAACAGGGCCTGTTTCCAAGGCACCAGGATGGTGCACGGAACCCTCTCTTGGGGCCTGCAGCATCCCAGGGCTGTGGTTTGTCTTTTGTGATCACACAAAGACCAGCTGATATTGGACAGGGATGGGGAGGGGAGCCCTCATTTGGGGCCTGCAGCATCGGCGGATGTATTTTGTACTTGTGTTGGTTGACAGGGGCATGTTGCAGACCCCTCTTTGTCTCTTGGCCTGAGAGGTGGGACTGGGGTTTCCTGGGGATGGGGGACATTCCTGGCCTGCAAAGGCACCCCATACCATACCAATGTGGTCTGTGGTGCACTCCTGCCATGGTTGCAGCTACCCCCTTGGGGCTGGGGGGTCTTTTTCTCGGGTGTGTGGCAGACTTTGCTACCAGCCGGATGTGACAGCACCTGCTATTCCCTGGCAATGCATAGTTTCTTTGTGCTTTGGTTACTGGGTGTTTTTTGTTTAGCCTCATCATTTGGGGTGCCTGTCCCCATGCACTTACCTCACGTGGGTAGTCAGAGCTCCTGTTGTATCTATGGGACAGGCGCTCCCAGGCCCTCCTGACCCTTCCAAGGTTCTGCCTCCTGGATGAGCCCGGAAAGAGTCGCTGCTGGCGGAGGCAGAACAACTCTGTCAGGAGATATAGATCTCCCTGGCTGAATGCTGGCTTCCTGGACATGGCTGCCATTTGTTCCGACTGTGTTAGTGCTGCGTAGCCACGTGCGTTGCTGGGGGCGTAGCCACGTGCGTTGCTGGGGGCGTAGCCACGCACAGAGCTACATGCGCATGTCACGGCGCTTGGATACGTGCGTTACTGCGGGCGTAACTACGTGTGTTGCTGCGGGCGTTGCTGCGGGCGTGAATACGTGCGGTGTTTACGGCGTGTGCGTGCGTTACTACGTGCGTTGGTTTTGTTCTGGGCACTGTACATTTACATATCCCTGGGTGAATATTGCACCTGGCATTGGTACTACTATCTCTGATTGTGTTGGACTATTACCTATGGGAGCCTGTGGGCATGATCTGCACTTTACAAACCCCGCTTCGTACATTTTGCAGCATCAGCATCATGTTTCATACCATCTTCTGCTGCACACACCTCACATCAGGGTCCATTCACATTCGTTTGGGCAGATATGTTCTCCAGGTGGGGATGTCTCACGCATTTGTAATGCCCCTTCTGTTTATAGGGATTGTGGAGGGTGTGTGGTCAGAACGGCACAGACAGAGTCCCTGATTGTCTCTACGTCTGGGTGTTATGGGAAGCTATGGGGTGCTTGTGTGTATTGGACAGAGGTACCTCATTGCACCACACAGTCCATCTGCAGGGATTCACAGGGTTGGATTGGGGCAGTCACGCCCATGATGCACTGCACATGCAAATCAGCTGTGTTTAGATGGTCCTATGTTGTGGGTTCCCCCCCCCCCCCCATCTCCTCAGGCTGATGGTGGTCCTGACCATGTGCAACTCCACAGCAGCTCGTCATAGTAGGGGGAACAGACCATGTGTGGCACTGCTACAGTGTATCCACAGACAGTCACCTTGTGCGGGTACTGTGACCACCGTGAGTTTGAGGTGGGGTGGCCAGCAACAGGTCCACAGCACCTTTCATGACTGACACACCCCAGGTACCCATCAGTGTGGTCTCTGTAGTTCCGTTAGACGCACGGTCGTTACATCGGTGACCTGCTGCATGTCTCGCTCATGTGCACCTGCAGTAATGCATATCTGGTGTTGGTGGCAGCAGTACCGGCGGAAGGGGGGGGGAACAGGGGGGAGGAGACTTAGGTGACACCACAAACCCCCCCCCTCCGGGGCTCATGGTACAGGACCGGTTCACCTCACTGCAGTGGTAGCTGTAGGGGGGCCCATCATCCCCAGTCCTGTTGGGGAACAGACCGAGCGCTACACATCCATTGGGCAATAGTTGACAGGCTTGGGAATGCCCAGATACCCCACCACATTTTCTGACACTCTTCAGCAGCACACCTTCAGCCGCTGCACACTGCGAGGTGTTCCAGCATGACACATACTAGCTGCAGACAATCCAGCAGCTAGTCCAGGGTGTATGGTTCTGAATGGGATGCAGGCACCCAGAACAGGGGTGTCAGCATACACACCAAGCAGATAGGTTAGTGATTGGGCCCCACACAGGGACCCATCAATATCACATGTGAAAACTGCCATAGCGCACTATGGGGGAACCTAGCCCTGCAGTGGTCACTGCTCATTCAGGGTGAGTGTGACCTCCCAGCTGGACATGCTATGGCCACCCTATTTGTGCAAGCGGTGGCCAGACACTACAGTGTCTGCGCCATTGCCCTATGCCTTGTGCTGATCCAGCCAGGTCGGCCACCCTCTATGGCCTATTCCCAGGGTACCTTGCTCCTCATTATGCACATTGGCCGGCCTATACTGGCAACAGTGCTAGCACTGAGGGCTGTGGGGGGTGTTTGCCGACACAGCACACTTGATAGTGGAGCACACACTCCCCACACCTATGCCAGCATTGTGTAGCTCTGGGGTTGTTGGATAGCCCTGCCCACAACAGTGGTCCGGGGCAAAGTGCACATATGCTTAGGGTATGCACAACTGTAGGTGTCACTGCACAGGTTGGTAAACACTGACAGACAAGGAACCTGTAGCACACTCCACAGACATCAGAGAGGTTGCTATGCTGCAGCTCAATGGGGGAAAACCTGTACTTAGGCTATGAATTGCTATCTGCCAGTGGTCATAGCAACCTTTTGTGGGGTGTGGACCATATTCCGACGTGTATGGTGGCATTACTATGGTATGCAGCTGCACAATGTCCTGACTCCCAAAGGTGGCTTTGGCTGTTGGGCCTGTGGATACGGGTGTGGATGCCCCTGTTGGCTGCTGCTTTACGCCAGGGTTTCCCAACTCCAGTCCTGGTGTGCCATACACTGTTCAGGTTTTCATGCTGTCCCTCATGGCAGGGCATGAGATACATTTGCAGACCATGGGTGTGGCGCATAGACATGCACCACAGGCATCTTGCTCAGAGGCAGTGGGGAGACGGAATGGGTGTTTGGCACTCCAGGGCTGCATTTGGGGGGCTCTGCTATAGGTATTGGGTAGGTTTATGGTGTCTGTGCTCTGTGGGGTGGGATGTCGGTGTTATGGGCATGTTTTGGTCATCTGCAAATAAGGTTCCATCTGTATTAGGACTTTGCAATGGTGGGTAAAATATGCAGTGTGGGTTGGCAGGATCCACAGCTGGGACTTGAACCTGTGACCTTCTGTTTTCAGATACAGTGCTTTTGTGCACTGCACCACCATGTTCTCACATAGATGGTGCATTCCCTGGTGGTGCCTTGACATGTGCTGCCTGCGGCCCTCGGTATCCCCTTCTCCAGCTTCTGTCCAGTTGCCATTCCAACATGCACGCCATGCTGTTGCGGGACATGTGCCCGCCATAGGCACCCTGTCTGGTGGTTGAGGACACCGTGAACAGCGTTGTTTCACTGTGGATCCATTCCTCTTGTATGGGGACGGTGTTTCCACATTTTCTCTCTGTGCTATAAGGCTTACTGGGGGGGGGGGGCACATTGATACCACTGTTGCCCAACTTGGTTCTTGTTTTTATTCGTTTATTTGGGTCATTCTCAGTGTTTCTGTGCTCTTATGTTGTGTGCACATGTTTCACACTTATCACTTTTTTTGGGTTTCTCTGCCTGTGCTTTACATTGCTGACAGCTAAATGGTTTCTCTCCCCTTTAACGGCAGGTTTTCATTCGCGTTGGAATTGTGCTGTGAATTTCAGCGCGTTAGTGTGAGGGGAGCCTCTCCACACCCACTCTCCGCCCATTGACCCCTTCTCTCCGCCCACTCGCCACCTTCTGCGCTGTTTTAACGCGCCGCGGAGCTTTACGATCGTTAACTACGGTTAACGCGCGTAGTATGACGTTAATGGTCGTTGGCGCGTGATTACGCGCGTTATACTGCACTTACGATCGTTAACGTCATACACCGCGCGTTATTCACGTTTATCGCATTTTAGTAAACATACCCCTTTGTTTAGTGTGCAAAACTAGTACTCTCACCAAAATGACCTCTACAGCTGGTCAGAATCTCTGGAATGCCTTATTGTGTGCAATCAGATTGGAGAAAGATCTTTTAAACTCCAAAAAAATACTAAAATACCTATTATTTTGGTCAGACATTTGATAGCTGATCTGTCATTCTATATAATATCTCTCTTTCGCGCTAACATACTATCAAGATATAGGTAGAGCGAGATTATTTTATTTTTCTTAGTTACAAATTACAATAATCAAACAATTTTACACTTCTACAGAAATGTACAGTACAATGGTACAGGATCAAACAGAACCAAAAAGAAAAATACATTTAGAAAAACTGCTTGCTCAGTGTACCATTAATCCACAATAAATGCACACTCAAAATATAAGAGAACAAAAAGGAAAAAGGAAAAAAAAGATATTATTCAAAATCAAAGTAATAGTGGCATCTTCCAATTCTAAGAAAATAATGATCAGCAGTTATTAGACAGCATTTATGAGGAATCTAAAGGAATATAATTGAGGTTTCTCGTAATATTAATAAAAGCTGATAGATGAGCAGGATCAAAGAAAATACGGTATATTTAGCAGAGTGATACTTAGCTACATATTTATATGGCTTTTGCTTTTCAAAAGCACCCAATTGAAGTAGCCCAGGCATCAAAAGTATAAACTGCTTCTTTCTTTTCCGGGTCTCTCTTGTGACCTCAGGAAAAATCCATCTAAAACATTCATTGTCAAAAACACTCATTTTTTTACAAAGTCCAATGCTAGCTGTGAATGATGGGGAGCAACAATATCCTCTGCCTTGCAGAATATATGTTCACTTGGCACAATGGTTGGAAGCAGTGGCGGACCTACATTTTTGGGGCCCTAAATCTTGAACTGTTATGGGGGCCCCTTCACAACCAGCAACAAGGTCTGGGTAACTACTGTTATCTTCTTTAATGGCATTGTTCCACAACAGATTACCACAATTTTTTTTACAAGAAATGCTGTATAACCATGGCAAGTCTGACCGAACTAATGTTCTCAGTATTTCAATGGATCTGTGTTTATGGCCTTGATAGATTCTGTAAGGTAGTGTGTGTCTGAAATCTAGCAGTCTTCCTTTCTCTATTTCTGTGGATGGTGCTGTCATCCTCACTGTTTCCTTGGCTCCCAAACTCAGGGTCATTGGTGACTCTTTCTCTCTTTCTCTGCACATATCTGAGAGATATCTAAAACCTATTGTTTCCTTTATTCCATCAGCAAAATGTGGCCCTTCCTTTCTGATCACGCCACCATTATCCTTATCTACTCTCTTATCACCCCCCTTTTAGACTATTGCAATAGGGTGTGTCTATTTTGGAGATGCCATAAGTTTAAAAAGCACTAGTGAAATAATGATACAATTTCATGTGGCAAATCAACAATTAGCTTTAAATTTTGTGTAATATGTTATTTACCTACATATTACACAACTGAGGTGAACTGAAGACAACTAAGGTGTGAAGATTGGTGGAAGACTCATCAACAACCTTCGCTATGCTGATGATACCACATTACTGGCTGAAATTGAAGATGATCTGAAATATTTGCTTCTCAAGATCAAGGAATATAGTCTTAAAATGGGTCTGCACCTTAACATTAAGAAGACAAAGATCCTGACAACTGGCAAAATCAATAAGTTCATCATTGATGGAGGAGAAATTGAAATAGTTGACAGCTTTAACTTACTTGGATCAACAATCAATAAAGAAAGGACTAGCAGTCAAGAAATCTGATGATGTATTGCTTTCGGTAGAACGGCTATGAAGGACCTAAACAAGATTCTCAAGAGCAGAGATGTTTCTCTCCATACAAACATTTAACTTGTCCAGGGGACTTCCGGTGGCATGGTGGGCTAAGGAAGACATATCTTTCTCGGCTCTGAAGCCTGCCCTCCCCCCTGATTTAAAATATTCGCTTGATAACCTGATAATTTGTATGGTTTGATTTGGGGGAGGCAGCCGGGCTTGCTGTGTGCAGCTTGGAGCGTGTGTGTGAGGCGGTGGAGTTTATGGCGACGAAATCCAGCAAGCGTGATAAGCCCCGGGGAGCTGAAACCAAGATGGCCGAGAGTGACACGGCTGGCCAGTCCCTGGCAGCGCAGGGTACCATGATAGAGGAAGTGTCCAAGGCGATGGTTCTCGCCCTGAAAGATCGTTTGGGAGGCTTGGTGGCGCAAATGGCAGCGGTGGCACAGGCTGTCACAGACTTTAATGGCCGGGTGGAGCAGGCGGAACTGTACATTAGCGCGGTAGAGGACGAGCAGACACGAGCCGCGGCCCGCATCCAGAAGCTGGAGGAGGCCCTGGTTAAGCAGGCAGACAAGTTGGAAGATCTCGAAAACCGGAGCCGCAGGAACAACTTATGGTTATCGGCATTGCGGAGTCTGGGCCGGTATTTAGAGCGGTGGATTCTGGAGCACTTGCCGCTGGAAGATGCGTTGGGGCAAATTACTCTTGATAGAGCCCATAGATTGGGGCCATTTCGGGCTGGTGACAATAGACCCCATGCCGTTATTGCCAGGTTTCTTAATGTGGCCCAGAAAGAAGGGGTTCTGCGAGCGGCGCGTCTGGCACGGAGAAACCGGGAGACTGCCTGTACAGTTTAAATTTTTCAAGATTACTCAGCTGGAGTCTCGCAACGTCGACGGGCCTACAAAGAGGTTTGCAGCCGACTGGTGGAGAAGGGCCTGAGATTTACCCTGGCCTATCCTGCCCGTTTGAGAGTTGATTGTGAAGGTGGACACCGTCTTTTCGCGACGCCGGAGGAAGCCATGGAATATTGCAACCAGCATGGGTGATCCTACGTGCTGGGGGAAATAGTGTGTTTTCACTGTTGGAGGGAGCACTGACCTATGGTAACCACTATGGCTGAACATGAGCCTTTTTTTTGGTTGGGTCCCGAGCAGTCTCCCGCGGACTATCGTTTTGCGGACTATGGGAGCGTTGACGGAGTGCCCACTTTTAATGTTTGTTAAAGAGTGTGGGGGCACGGTTCAATTTTACAGTTAAAAATGTATGAATGGGCAATGTTTATGTTTGGCTTTTTGGAATGTTTTTTCTTTGCCTAACTGCCTCAGTAATTGCTTTCTGTGAGGGTGGTGGTTGGCGGGCAAGTTTGGACATGCGGGGGGGGGGAATGGGGAGGGGGTGGACTGTTAATGGCAGCCATTAGTAATTGTTCTTATTCTGCTGGTTTCTCTTAGGGCTGTGGGTGCGATTTTCTTTTACTATATTATGGGTGGGTGGCTATGGGGTAATGCCTGTTGGGTAGGCGGGGTTGATTGCCGGGTTATGAGGCAGTAATTGTTGGGACAAAGAATTGATGCGGGGGAGGGGGGATTTACATGCCCTGGAAGTACTGGTGGGGCCTCAAGAGTTAGGCTGTAGGTTGGCAGGTGGAGGTAGGTGGGGGGAAGGATTGGGAGGGAGGGCTGAGGGGGTAGGGGAGGGATGGGGGGGAGGGAGCAACAGATAGTATGGGTAGCAGGAACGGGAAGGGGTGCGACTATGATTTGGTGGGGGGTCTGCTTAGGCGGGAGTGTGGGAGTGTTTCTGGGTATGAGTTGGTGTGCGGGGGAGCTACGGTGAAGGGGGGAACCCTAGGCTGGGGGGGGTTCTCACCCACATAATGGGATGGATGTTGCTGTAAAAGGACTTACTTGTGGGATGTGTAATGGGTAATGGTACAAAAATTGCGACCTGGAATGTCTGTGGATTGGGTTCCCCAATAAAAAGATATAAAGTGCTGCAACAGTTGAAGCGTAAGCAGATTGGGATTATAATGTTGCAAGAAACGCACCAGTCAGGGGAAGAACATGAGAAATTGTTCAAAGGCCGTATTGCTAAGGTTTATGGGGCCCCTGCTGTTGGGAAAAAGAGGGGAGTGGCTATATTAATTGCTAAGCAGGTGGAATGGGTGGAGGAGAGGGTGGAAGAGGATTTGGAGGGCCGGTATGTTTTTGTTTGGGGGTTGCTAGACGGTATGAAAGTTGTTCTGTGCTCGGTGTATGCACCCAATGTTTATGAAGCCCGTTTTTTTCAGGCTATTACTCGCTTGTTGGCAGCTACTAATGGATATCAGGTAATTATGGGAGGAGATTTTAATGTAGCCATGGACGAGGGTATGGACAGATCGGGGCAGTTGGGGGGGAGGAGAGACCAGAGGAGTGTGCGGAGACTATGGGGGCTATATGAGGCGAATAATTTGATGGATGTCTGGAGAGTTTTGCATCCTGGGGACCGTGAGTATACCCACCTGTCCAGAGCCCATGGAACGTGGTCATGTCTTGACTATTTTTTTATTTCCGAATCGCTTTTTCGGTGGGTGTTGGCAGTGGAGGTGGGCCCCTGGTCATTTCTGACCCTGTGATGGTCATTTTGGAGCTTGGCAAGCGGGATCGAGGACGAACATGGATTTGGCGATATCTGCTGGAACTCCTGGGTGATGCTAATTTTGAGAAACACCTTTGAGACCGGTGTGGCTTTCATTGACCTACCTGAGATTAATCCGGTTCTTTTTTGGGAAGCAGGGAAGGTGGTGCTTCGGGGGGAGATAATTAGCTACCATAGTTTGAAACGGAAGCGGATGAATCAGCGAATTATTTACTTGGAGCGGGAGTTAGCCCAGGCGCGAAGGCGGGCGGCTCATGTATGACGGGGGTGAATAAGCACAAATTGCAGGAAGTGCAAATGGAGTTAGAGATGCTTCTGCACCAGCGAGCCCAGTAATCTATGTTGTATTATCAGTATCAACTATATCAGCATGGGAATAAGGCCGGTAGGATGTTATCGTCCCTGGTGCGACCGGTGGGGGGCTCCAGACATATCGGAATGATTAGGCATTCGGATGGTACCCTTCGGAAGGACGTGGGGGAGATAGAAAGGGTGTTTTCTGATTACTTTCAACAATTGTACAAGGGAGAGGAGGGTAGGGAGCAGGAGGGTTTGGACTTTCTGGAGGGCTGTACTCTACCTCATTTGAGTGCTGAGCATTTGCAGACTCTGAATCAACCTATCTCTTTACGTGAAGTACAGGCGGGGATTAAGAAGTTGAAGAATGGTCGGGCTCCTGGAATGGATGGTCTCCGGGGTGAGTTTTATAAAATCTTGGGAGATGCTATAGTGGCTCCTTTAGCGGAATATTTTGGGGATTTGGTCCTTAGGGGTAGTTTTCCCTATGAGGCAAATAAAGCTCTGGTCACTATCCTGACGAAGCCAGAGCGTGATCCGCTTCTTCCGGGTTCTTACCGGCCCATATCTCTACTCAATGTCGATATTAAGCTCTTGGCAAAGATTATGGCGGACAGACTAGCGGAGTTCCTACCGACTCTGATTCATAAAGATCAGGTGGGTTTTGTGAGGGGGTGGCACGCGGCTTATAGTTTGCAAAGAATTTTGCTTTCGATGTGTGCGGGAAGGGCGGCCCGCTTGGAGTCCATGCTTATTAGTTTTGACGCAGAAAAAGCGTTCGACAGAGTGGATTTGGGGTTTATGTACCAGGTGCTGGGGAGTCTGGGCTTCTCCGGATTCTTTGTGGAAGTGGTGCGGCTTCTCTACTCGGACCCGAGGAGGGCTATCTTGGTGAATGGAAATATGTCCTCGGAATTTTGTATCCAAAAGGGGACTCGTCAGGGTTGTCCTCTATCTCCACTCCTGTTTGTTTTAACATTGGAACCTTTGTTGATTCGGATTAGGGATAGTCCACACTTTCGGGGTGTTCCTTTGGGACAGACAGAATTTCGTGTTGCGGCTTTTGCTGATGATTTGTTAGTGTATATTGCAGAGCCACAAGTAGGGCTAAGGCCTTTGTTACATCTTATCCGAGAATATGGGGTACCGTCAGGGTTTCGATTGAACCTGGACAAGTCTGAAGCCTTGTGTGTGGGCCCTGGGGGGCAGCAGGGTTGGCAGGGAGCTTTCCCCTTGAAGTGGGCTGCTGGTAAATTTAAATAGTTGGGTATCTACTTGCCAGCGGATTTGGGTGATCTATACCAGTTGAATGTGGCCAAGCTTCTTACTGACATGACATCCAGTGTTGATAAATGGAGAGATTTGCCATTATCCTTGAGTGGACGTATCGCCTTGTATAAGATGACGTTGTTTCCTAAGATTTTATATATGCTTCAGACGCTTCTGTTGTTGTTAAGGCGTGTGGACCTTCGCAAGCTGGATAGATTGCTGAATCAGTTCCTATGGAAGGGTAGGAGACCTAGAGTATGTCTGACGGTGTTGAGGCAGCCCTGGATGCATGGGGGGATGGGGCTCCCAGATGTTCGGAAATATAATATAGCTTGTTTATTATGATATGTATGTGACTGGCTTTGGGACTTGGGGGATTACACCCCATTGGAAATGTTTGGGGAATTGGTGCAGCCTCTTCATCTACGGTATCTTTTGCATGCGCAAGTGGTTACAGGGTTGCCCCGGGATCTCCGCAGTGTTCTTCTGGATCCCCTGTGGAAAACGTGGTAATACTTCTGTAAATGTCGAGGGCTCCCAGTTCATTATTCTCCATATCTTCCCATTAGGGGTAATGCAGAATTTTTACCGGGGTTTTCGGGGCTAAATTTTGCTCGGTGGACTCGGTTGGGGATAGTGAACTTGGAACATGTGCTTACGCTGGACGGTAAGCTAGAAGATTTGTCCGTGCTGCGCCAACAGTATTCTTTGTGGGGACAGGATGTTTTTCTTTATGCGAAAATTCGTAGCTATATTTGAAGTGTACCCTTGGAGGCGTTGAGAGGGGCAGTCAGCTCCGCCATGGAGGAGGTTTTAATGGGGGGGGGGGATCAGGGGGTGCGGGTGGCCGGGTTGCACAAAATGTTGTGGGAGTTGGAATCCCCGGTAGCAGTGGAAGAGCTGGCTGATGCTTGGGCTCGGGACTTGGGGGAGGTGGTAGAGGGGACTGGTGTGTTATGTGCCTTAGCCGCGATTCCGAAATTAAGTGTCATGGTAGCGCATCGGGATATGCAGTATAAATTGCTGCGTCGCTTATATTTCACTCCCATTAGGGCATGTAAAGCTGGGATCGGAAGCTCTCATAGCTGCCCTCACTGCGGGGAAGGTAGGGCGACATTAGGCCATATGTTCTGGCATTGCTCGAGGGTTCAGTTTTTTTGGGGGCACGTGTTGGCGTATCTGCGGGGATGTGTGCGGGGGCCACTAACCTTCACCGCAGGGAATGTGGTTCTCGACATATGGGAGGACTCGTGGGATGCGACGGTGGGGCCGGTGGTTTGGCATTGGATATGATTGGTGCTGGTTACTGCCCGAATGACTATCTTGCAAATGTGGTTGGATGGTAAGGGGCCGGGATATGGTGTTTGGAGGGGGCAATTGCATGCTTTGTTGCTGCTGGAAAGAATGCGAGCAGGTTGGCATCCGGGACGCTGGCAGCGTTTTTGGTTGGGCTGGGGACCCCATTTGCAATCTCTGCCGAGTAGAACCCGCAGTAGGATTATAGGGGGGCTTTGAGGGATGTTATGCACCCTGGATTCTAGACTTACCATTGTGGTATGCAGACTATGGTGAGAAGGGTCCACGTTGAGAATACAGCGGGGGTGGGTGGGTCGGGGAGGGGTGGGGGGGAAGTAGTATCTTGGAGAGAGGAGTGGGGCAGGTGAGGGCTAAGGAACCACCCTGAGCCTGACCTTTTCTGTCTCCTTATGGGATTTTCTTATTGTGGAGGTGGGGTAGGGGGAGGTTGGGTGGGTGGGGTAGAAGGGGGGATTCACGAACTGGTGGAGGGGACTTGGGGGGGGGAAGAAAAGAAAAGAAAATAGGGGCCTGATATTATATGACTTCTGTGTTATTATCTGATATTCTATGATCCTCGCTATGCTGTTTCCGTTATATATATATGCCCAGGGTTGCTTTCATGGCTAACGGGTTAATGGGGAGGCGGGGATTGAGTTAATTGGTTTAATATGCTGGCAGGGAAGGGTGGTAGTAGTGGAATGTTTTTATGATTATATGTGATTGCTGTTTTCCTGCTTGGTCTGTTTTAATTGTACTATGGGGTTTTGGAAACTGTTAATAAACACATTTAAACATAACTTGTCCAAGCCATGGTATTTTCAATAATGTCATATTGATGCGAAAGTTGAACAGTGAAAAAGATAGACAGGAAGAAAATTGATGCCTTTGAATTATGGTGCTGGTGATGAATAGTGTGTATATCATGGACTGCCCAAAGAACAAACCAGTCAGTACCAGAGAAGATCAACTCTAAGCTTTCCTTAGAAACTCAGATGATAAGACTTTGACTTTCATACTTTGGACACATCATGCAAAGAGAGAGATCATTGGAGAAAGACATAATGCTTGGCAAGGTAGAAGGTCACTGTAAAAGAGAAAGACCGGCAATGAGATGAATCGATACAATAACAGCAACTATGGATACAACTCTATCAACAATGAGCCTCTTAGCTGAAGACTGAACAAAGTTTAGGTCAACTTTGAGGAAATGGAAAAAAGAGACAAATGATGAAAACTTGAAACAGCACAAGCACTGGCAAGTTAAATGCAAGGCATTGATAAGGCAGGCAGCGAGAAAATTTTAGAAGAACCTTGCTGTGGAAGCAGAAATGCATAATAGAGACTTTTTCAAGTACCTCGTAGCAAAAAACATGTGAGAGAGTCAGTTGGACCATTAGATGATAGAGGGACAAAAGGGGCACTAAGAGGTGACAAGGCCATAGCGGAAAGACTGAATGAATTCTTTGCTTCGGTCTTTACTGAGGAAGATGTAGGGATGATACCCATGACTGAAGTGGTATTTAAAGGTGATACCGTGGAAGAATTGAAAGAAATATTGATACACCAGGAAGACGTATTACAACTATTTAATAAACTGAAGAGTGGAAAATCACCTGGACTGGATGGTATACATCCAAGGGTGTTGAAAGAACCGAAATATGAGATTGCAGAGCTGCTATTAGTAATCTGTGAACTATCGTTAAAATCATCTGTAATACCTCAAGAGTGGAGGATGGCCAATATAACGCCAATTTTTAAAAAGGGTTCCAGGGGTGATCTGGGAAACTAAAGACCGGTGAACCTGACATCAGTACCAGGAAAAATGGCAGAAACTATCATAAAGAACAAAATTACTGAACATGTAGATAGTTATGGATTAATGGGAGACAGCCAACATGGCTTTAGATAAGGAAGATCTTGTTTTACTAATCTGTTATGCTTTTTTGAAGGTGTGAATAAACAGATAGACAAAGGTGAATTGGTTGATATAGTGTATCCAGACTTACAGAAAGCCTTTGAAAAGGTCCCTCTTCAGAGACCTTTGGCAAAACTAAAAAGTCATGGGATAGGAAGCAGTGTACTATTGTGGATCAGGAACTGGTTAAAAGATAGAAAGCAGAGATTAGGGCTAAATGGCCAATTTTCCCAATGGAGAAAGGTGAATAGTTAGTACCCCAGGGATCTGTGCTGGGTTCGCTGCTTTTTGACATACTCATAAATAACCTGGAAAAGGGAATAACTAGTGAGATTATCAAATTTGCAGATGACACAAAACTATAAAGTTGTTAAAACCTATAAGGATTGTGGAAAATTGCTAGAGGATCTTGATAAATTGGAAGACTGGGAATCCAAATGGCAGATGAAATTTAATGTGTACATGTGCAAAGTTATGCACCTAGGAAACAACATCCCAAACTATGATTACACGATACAAGGTTCCACATTGCGAACCACCACCCAGGAAAAAGATTTAGGCGTCATTTGGATAACATGTTAAAACCCTCCACCCAGTGTGCAGCAGCGGCCAAGAGAGCAAATAGAATGCTAGGTATCTTAAGGAAAGGAATGGAGAATAAAACAAAGGACATTATAATGCCTCTGTAACATTCCATGGTGTGACCGCACCTTGAACATTGTGTACAGTTCTGGTCTCCATATCTTTAAAAGGATATAGCGTTATTAGAAAAGGTATAGAGAAGAGCCACCAAAATGGTAAAGGGGATGGAAGGATACCCCTATGAAGAGTGGCTAAAAAGGTTTTAGGGATTGGTGGTCTTCATTATAATGTTCAATGAATAAGGTGGTCTTGAGTAACTTGCGGAAGTCTTTTAAATCAGTTGTGGATCATACCTTTTCCATAAGTGCATTCCAAACAGTAGGGACAGCAAGGGAGAAAGCCCGCATGGATGTGGATTTATTGGTTCTTGTGAATAAACTAAGGGTTGGTATTGTGTTTTTAGTGCTGTTCCTGTCCGGTCTTTTTATTGTTTTGGTTCCGATGAGCTCTTGAATTATTCCTGCTGACATGTTGTTTTTTATCTTTAAGACTAATAAGAGAAGATATTTTTTCACTCAACATTTATTTATTTATTTACGGTCTCTTTTATATCGCGCTATTCAACATCAGTGCGGTTTACATAACAACAGAAAACTTATACGGTGTAGGAATCTGCTCTGTATTTACAATGAACAGGTGCTTAAACTTGGGTAAAACTGGGATAACTATTTACAAATAGGCATCACATCAAGTCGAATCACAGAGTAATCATAGTGTTGTTGGTGTGGCGATACTGGTAGCCTTCGGGATGTAATCATGTAATCACACTCTGGAATTTTTTACCAGAGGATGCAGTAAAAGCTGTTAGTGTAGCCAGGTTTAAAAAAGGTTTTGACAAGTTCCTGCAGGAAAGGTCCAAAAATCATTAAAAGGGACCCTGGATATCACTGCTTGACCCAATACAAGCATTGTGGAACCTGTGTCTTTTGGGGAAACTTCTAGGTACTTATGACCTAAATTGGCCACTGTTGGAAACAGGATACTGGGCTTGATGGACCTTGGCCTGACCCAGTATGGCATATCTTATCTTAACAACAACACTCTACCTGTAATTTCCAGAAAATTATGCAAAAATATACAAATTACTGAAATTTGTTTAAGTGCTCTGATAATAATTTTTATGGGTTTGCATTGCATGTTTATGCCTTTTATGCCTCAATTATTAATTTATCTTACTTATTTACCCATATTGACATTAGCACATTCGTTTGATTTTCTCTTTCACAGGTTTTCAGCATAGCATCGTCATAGTGATAAGCTTATATTGAAAATGTCCAATAGAAAAACAAGACTGCAAGTCTGGACTCATTTACATCATTTGTTGGGATCAGGCAGAGAACTACCTGAAGCCGAACTACCAACTGTCTGGGATCTCATTAGATATGGGTTGCATTTGAGAAACCTCAGTGATCAAGCCAGATGGAATTACAGCACTGATAAACTGGTCAATGTCCTAATGATTGGATTACTTGCTCAGTGGTACAAAGCAAATCCAGTATTCAGTGTTCCTGTTATAAACAGCCATGTTAGGATTAAAGACATGTTGAAATCCATGTTGGAGCAAGCCAGCAAAGTTTCTATGGGCAGAGCAAAACTGGAGGAGAAAGACAGATTTATGGAGGGGCTTGATAGACTGATGAATATACTTACCTGCAAATGTGAGATAAAGAGTTGTACTGATGTAGGGTGCACTTCTGACTGTCTCAGTGGAATACACATACTTTATGACTGCAGCAGAGAAAAAGATTTCTGTGATTGAGTTAGCCTTTATAAAAGGTCAAAGAGAGAAAGTTAGGAGTTTTGGACCTCATCAGATTGGACCAGTCGACCTCCCTGAGACAAGAAGACAAAAACTACAGAAGGAAAGGCAGGCAAAAAGACACAAGAATGAAGAAAAGTGGAGAACGAAGAGTGAAAAAAAAAACAGCAGAAGACCAAGAGATGATGAAGAGATCTGTGCTTGAAGTAGAACAGGGATATTTGGATGACGTGGCAGAAGAACCAATGGAGGAAGCTTCTGCTGCTCTAGAGAAAGCTAGAAAGAGGCCAAAATATAATATTGAAGATATAACCAACATAGCACTTACCAGTTTAAGATACCATGCTGGACTGAGAGAGACAGCAGAGATTGCTACAGCTGCCTGGATTGATGCAGGACTCATCACTCACTTGGACACTGCTTTGGTGATTGATCACAATAAGATGAAGAGGGCTCAAGCAAGAATCTAAGGAAATCATGAAAAAAATTGAGGTACAGTTTGAGGAGGAACTGCAGCAGAATAGCATCAGTTTCATTTTCCTTGATGGTTGTCGTGATGATACCAGGCTCATGTTAAAGGCAGAAGAGAATGGCAAAATGTATCCAGGTATGGTGAAAGAGGAACATTAGAGTCATCAGAACAGTGCAGGGAGGACACGGCTACACCACTTAAAAACAAAGAAACCTTTTATTTCGTAAAATCTTCAGAGGTACAGACCCAACTTGGCCAAGTTTCAGCTGTCAGCCTGCATCAGGGGTCAAAAAACAAAACACATGAGGCACTTGGTGACTGCTTTAGATGGCAAGACATTATGCAAAAACAAATGGGCAGGTCCCTTCAGAAAAATGCTTGATTCTGCTACTAAACTGGAAATAAATCCTGATTTTACTAAGATCTCTGTTGGCCCTGATCTTCCTCAACTCAGCAATGAACTGATCAAAGACTTAAGCACAGATCAAAGGTATGGCTATAGAATGGTAACTGCCATTTGAACAGGTGTCTTGCCAAAGAATCTGGCTCTGTTGGAAATATGACCTGTGTCACATAGCAGATGACTTATAACAGCTCTAAGGTTCATGAGAATATGGATTTCCAAATATAATCTGAAAGGAAAGAATCTGGAAAAAACTTAATGATTGTAGAGTTCTGTGCTGGGGTTTACATGGTAATTGATTCAATATAAAAATAAGTAGCAATTCGACACAAGGTCCCAGACATCTCCTTTTCCAGCTGCGACTGTTGAAAGAACAGTGTGAAGAGGTAAGGAAGATAGTCATGCCTACAGTGAGAAAGTCAGTTTGGTATGGTTTGTGATAAGGAAGCTTATCATAGCTCAGGTAGGAGCTATAGAAAAGATGATGTGACTCTGAACAAGCAACCTGTCAGTTCTGGTAGAATTGAGAAAACAGAGTTTTCACATAAAAGACTACCAGTCCCAGAATGCACCAGCTTTCCAGCAGCCATGAGAGGGGCTGAAGTGAGAGAATGTGTGTGCAATCAAGAGAGCTATGAGGTAATCCCTAAGCACTCATCTCAAAGGGCAGGGCTTGATTCAACACAGCTGCGCTGTGTTAGGGAGCAGCACACATTAGGAAAGAATAAGAATAGAGATTATTCTTCAGGAAACAGTTTCAGCAACAGTTTCAAGAACAGCTTCAGGAAGAGATACAGAGGGGAGAGCTTCAGCAACGGCTACAAGCACCAGTATCACCTGGAGAAACAGAAGCCAAGCCAAGCAAATAGAGAGAGAAGGAAACTCTCTGGAAGGAAGAGAAGAAAGGCCATTGGAAGGTCTGGGAGATTCCAAGGCAGTACTCATACTGGGAGGTATTCCAAAGGCCAGCAGAGTCCATTGGACTGGATTCAGCCAGAGGAATGGAGTGGCAGAGATAGGAATCACCAGTGGCTACCTGGAAGAGAGAAGACTGCACGTGGAAGGGACTTTCAGACCAAGGCCAGAAGGTATGTGAGAGAAGATCCAGTGTCCAGGGATCAAGATTGGAAGGCTGGACATCAGAATTGGATTACATATTGGCCAGGCTATACAGAGAGGAATAATGATAGCAGGAGAGGCTCAGGTATGAACACTGATCCAGACCCTATCTATAATAGAGAATGGCAGCAAGGGAATGAGCATTCTCATGATAGTGCCTTAATGAAAGACTCATCTGTGCCAATGTATGATATTGACCCTATGATTGTTGATGCAGGGGGAAATACAGCAGATGAAACTATTTACATGGACTGTTCTTTATCTAAATGCTATTGCTAGTTTTCTATGAGCAAACACATCAGCCATCACAAAGAAACCTAACTTTGTTCTTTATTTCCACTGCAAACAGCTCTTAAAGCAGGATTTGGGCTCACACAGTAGCAGCCAGCCAGCTAAAGGCTTTCAGCTGGTCCATTGATAGTAATTAGGGCTGCACCTGATTGTGTGTGTGAGCCAGGGAGAATCACTGCTGAGATCGGCGTGGAAAATAAGCAGAAGTTAACCTAACCAGCAAAGTTTATTCTTTACTTTGTGCCTTTGTATTTGGTAATTACTTGCTAAGAAAACATTAGCTAATTGCCTGACAAGCTGAAGGTTGTTTTCTGGTTTACTTTGTGACTTTTTGTTATCCATTTTAAACACTGCAAGCAAGTAACCTCATTTGTAGTGCTATCAAGCATACATGTGCTGGGTGAATTAAACCCCATCAATAAAAGAAGTATTTTATTGATCTTACCACTTGGTTTCACAACTCAAATTATTGTCATCAGCTGTGTTTGGGAGTGAATGAACTACAATACCCACAATACCTTGCAAGAATCATATGAATATATGCATCGTCAAGATTGTGTAAGTTCTCACCCTAGGCAGCCGTCTGACAGGTTACAGCGAATCTGTTCTGCAAACTATGTTGTGCAGTGAAGAGGAACAGGAGAGAGGAGATGCAGTACAGAAGATATTGAAGATCAGAGATGAAAGAGATGAGAAGACCCAGCTTGGAGACAGCAGTGTGAGACCCAGGAAAACACCATCTATCATCACTGAGACACAGGGGCGGCCCAAGGGGGGTGCGGGGCCATGTGCGGAGACTCGGTGCGGGGCCTCATTTGCATAAGGTGCCTCATTTGCATAAATATTTGCATAATGTTACCATACACTAACTTTTAGTAAACATGCCTCTTAATGAGTATATGGATAAAGAAAGACTAAAAGGTTTCTACATTACTATAATCCAGTACCAACCGCCAGGCACATTAGGAACTACTACAAACACTGCCCATTTAGAACCCATAGCAAACCCGCCGTATCCTAACAGCACTACCAGGACTCACAAAGCACCATACCCTAACTATCAAAAGGCAACACTGCAAATATTAAACCAATACATTTCAGAGAACAATAATACATGACCTACTGGGGAAAGAACAAGTGGCAATGTCAAATAGGAATTACATAAACAGTATACCTCAGCTCAGTTACACATGCAGAACATAGACCATCACCAAACAAGGAATCACAATTTAGAAACAGGAAGACCATAATTAAACTGGGAACCCCAAAAGCCAAACTTGGAATATACAACAACACTGTAGAAATAAAACTATAAATTAATTTCCTCTTGTACTAAACAAAGCGCAAAAAATTAATGATGCACATTTCCCAGAGCTGACATATTCCAGTTAATAAATTCAAAATAAAGAGATATTTTTCTACCTTTTGTGCATTTTTTTTCAGTTGCAATTGTTCCAGCCACTTTCTTCTGGTTTCTTCGGGTCTTCTGCTAACTCTCCATCTGCTGTCCATTTGTCCTTTCTTCTGTCTTGTTTTTTTTTTTCCATTCTCTCTCTACATCTGCTTTAACATGCTAATCTTTCTCCTTTTGCTCTTTCCTCATTCCTATTTCATCCACTCAAATTTTATCCCTCCATCCTCAATCCCCACTTATTCTCCCAATATCTGGCCAATTGTAGATTTGTCTTCCCTCCCACGCAAATATTTTTTCCCTCTCCATTTCACTCTCCCAGCTCCATCCCATTTTAATCCTCCCCCAACATCTGCTCCTTTCTAGTTCCAGCCCCACCCAGCATCTGCTCCCTTCTTGTCCCTGCATCAGCCCATTTCCAGTCCTAGTCCCCCATCAGCCCATTTCCAATCCTATCCTAGCCCCACCATCAGCCCATTTCCAGTCCTAGCTCCCCCATCCATTTCCAGTCCTATCCGAGTCCATCCATCAGTTCATTTCCAATCCCAGCCCCTCATCAGCCCATTTCCAGTCCTATCAGTTCCTCCATCAGCTCATTTCCAATCCCAGCCCCCCATCAGCTCATTTCTATTCCTTTCCTAGCCCCACCATCAGCCCATGTCAAATCCTAGCTCCCCTCCACTCAGCCCATTTCCAATCCAAGCCCCCCATGAGCCTACTTCCAGTTCTAGCCCCTCCATGAGTCCATTTCAATTCAAGCCCCCACCACAGCCCATTTCCAACCTTAGCACCCCCAACAGCCCATTTCCAGTCCTATCCTGGCCCCTCCATCAGCCCATTTCCTGTCCTAGCCCCCCCCCCACTCAGCCCATTTCCAGTCCTAGCTCCCTCTCCTCACAGCCCATTTCCATTCCAAGCCCCCCTCCCCATCAGCTATTTGCAGTTCAAGCCCCCTTTCCACTCAGCCCATTTCCATTCCAAGCCCCTGTCCCCCGCAGCGAGTTGCCGTTCAAGCACCCCGTCCACTCAGCCCATTTCCAGTCCTAGCAACCCCCCATCCATTACCAGTCCTAGCTCCCCCATCAGCCCACTTCCAGTCCGAACCCCCTATAGACCATTACCAGTCCTAACCCCCCATCAGCCCACTTCCAGTCCGAACCCCCTATAGCCCATTACCAGTCCTAACCCCCCCATCAGCCCACTTCCAGTCCTTACCCTCCCATCAGCCCATTTTCAGTCTTACCCCCCCATCATCCCATTACCAGTCCTAACCCATCAGCCCACTTGTAGTCTTAGCCCCCCCATAGCCCACTACCAGTCCTACCCCCCCCCCAGCCCATTACCAGTCCTAACGCCCCCCACCGCCCATTACCAGTCCTAACCCCCTATCAGCCTACTTGTAGTCTTAGCCCCCCATAGCCCATTACCTGTTGTGACCCCTCCATCAGCCCATTACCTGTCCTAACCCCCCCATAGCCCATTTCCAGTCCTAATCCCCCCATCAGCCCACGTGTAGTTGTAGCCCCCCATAGCCCATTACCTGTCATAACTTCCCCCCTCAGCCCATTTCCAGTCTTAGCCCCTCCATAGTCTATTACCTGTCCTAACCCCCCCATAGCCCATTCCCAGTCTTAACCCCCCGATCAGCCCACTTCCAGTCCGAACCCCCTATAGCCCATTACCAGTCCTAACCCCCCCATCAGCCCATTTACAGTCCTTACCCCCTCCCTCCCTCCCTATTTACAGTCCTTACCCCCTCCCCATCAGCCCATTTACAGTCCTCCCCCCTCAGCCCATTTACAGTCCTCCCCCCCTCCCCATCAGCCCATTTACAGTCCTTACCCCCCTCCCTCCCCATCAGCCCATTTACAGTCCTTACCCCCCCTCCCCCCTCCCCATCAGCCCATTTACAGTCCTTACCCCCCTCCCTCCCTCCCCATCAGCCCATTTACAGTCCTTACCCCCCCTCCCCCTCTCCCCATCAGCCCATTTACAGTCCTTACCCCCTCCCCATCAGCCCATTTACAGTCCTTATCCCCCCTCCCTCCCTCCCCATCAGCCCATTTACTGTCCTTACCCCCCTCCCTCCCTCCCCATCAGCCCATTTACAGTCCTTACCCCCCCCCCCTTCCCCATCAGCCCATTTACAGTCCTTACCCCCCTCCCTCCCTCCCCATCAGCCCATTTACAGTCCTTACCCCCTCCCTCCCTCCCTCCCCCCCCATCAGCCCATTTACAGTCCTTACCCCCCCCCCAGCCCAGCTAAGTTTAAAAAAAAAGACCCAGAAACCGGCTGCTGCTGCCGCTGCCGCCGTGGCAGCGGCAGAATGGAGAATCCCGCGGGGCCCCCCTGTCCGGCAGTCTTTGATGCGGCCTCAGCGCGGGCTTTTCAGAGCCGCGCGAAGGGAGAGTTTCCCTTTCTCGCGGCTCTGTTAATCCCGCCGCGGGGCGGATGGGGAATCCCATCAGCCCCGCGGCGTGATTCACAGAGCTGCGAGAAGAGAAGCTCTCTCTCTCTTCGCGCAGCTCTGACAGCCGACGGAGGCCACAGAGAAGACTGCCGGACAGGGGGGCCCCGCGGGATTCTCCATTCTGCCGCTGCCACGGCGGCAGCGGCAGCAGCAGCCGGTTTCTGTTTTTTTTTTTTTTAAACTTAGTTGGGCTGATTGGGGGGGGGGTGGTAAGGACTGTAAATGGGCACCGCGGGATTCTCCATTCTGCCGCTGCCACGGCGGCAGCGGCAGCCGTAGCCGGTTTATGATTTTTTTTAAACTTTAATGGGATGCAAGATGTTTTTTGCGCGGGGCCCCCTGAAACGCGGGGCCCTGTGCAAAAAACATTCTTGCTCAATGGACGGGCCGGCCCTGCTGAGACAACTACACTCACCCAATTAATTGACTGGAGCTCTGGAGTAACTGAGACTCCTCTTACTTGTACCATGACAACAGCAGAGATTGAGGCATTTCTGAGCAAGCCCATGGTGGTTCCAGACTGGCTATCACACACCCAGTCCATAGAAAGGTGTGTAAAAATGACAACTGAGGCTGCTGGTCATGTGTACAATCAGGAGAGGAGGGAACATTATATTAGGGGTCAGATGGTCAGCAAGGAACTCATGAGCCGAAACAGAAGCAAACAAGATATGGCTTCTTCACTGGATTTTGTTAAATAACATTAAATTAACTGCACAATTGACATTTTAAAGACAATTATATGGCTACGGGTGTTGTTCAGACTATTTGTATGTTCAAATAAATACTACTTAATTTCCACATATTTCAACTGTGATTTGATATAGGCAAGGCTCACTTTAAGCAGTTTCTGAAGATAGCTTTAGATTCAGCATGCAAAACTGCATAATTTAGTCATTAGTAGTTTGGAAAGTTTTGAAAAATAAAAATCTACCCCTAAAATTGACACGCCGTACTATTGCAACATGCTCCTCATTGGTCTTCCACAGAATTATTTCTCCCCCGTTATTGCATGATTGGCTAGGGACTGGGCAGGTTTGAGACATAACATGGCTGTTGATGGCACGCCATGGTTAGCATGGGTATTATGGGTATGCACTATCTGCAAATGTTGCTCTTAGCATGGGTGCTCTAAATGCCAACTCAAATGTACCCATGTGCTAATTAGCATGGTGCTGCAGTTAAGCAATGTACTAATGGCAGGGGTACAGGTGCACATGCCCCCAAATGTAAGCACAGATCTGCATGTTAGTTTTGTGGCTCAGATGCATGCTAACAATGCGTCCTTTAGTAAACATGTCCTAAAGTTTTATGTTATTAAACAAGAACATTTTTTTCTTATTTTCAGAATATATGTTTGTAAAATAAATGAACTCTTGTGCTTTACATTTGCTTTTTGTTTGCTGATTTTATTCTTTAAAACATTTTTCTCTTGTTTTTCAAATTCTGTTGCTACTTTCACATTATGTGGTGATGAATTCTTACTGATTCCTTCTACTCCAGGATGGTGACCACTTCCGGCTATTTACTTTTATGCTTCTTTAATTTTTGAGTAGTTGGACCTGCTGATGTGGTTACGTCTACCTGGAGGCATATCGAGTAGCTATATATGTGTTATTTAAAGTCTCTTGGAATGTACAGTTTTGGTATCCGTTATTTTTTATAGATTTCCTGGTGGGTATTGCAGAATTTTTTCATTTTTACATTCAAGTTTTCAAGATTTTATAAAGCCTTCCTTTGATCCCATAACTGCAAGCAAGCATGATTGATAACTTGCATCCTTTCTGAGCTACTAAACCACTTTTCAGTAAAAGGTTCAGTCTTCCATAGTATTCTTTGCTGACCTTTTCTTTCAATAATTTGTACTGAACTTCTGCAACTTCTTCTATGCCAAGATATTTATATATGCTGTTTTGCTTGAGTTCTTTTAAATAGTAGTCTTCTGCCAGAGAGACATTTTCAGTTTTCCTTATTTTTCATTAAGGAAAGTTGCCATAGCACATTTGTCACCCTGATGTCATTTGAGAAACTTTTCTCTACTTATTTATTTATTTTATAATGTATATATACCATCATCGTGAAAAGCATTATTCAAAATGGTTTACATGTCAAATGAAAATAATCAAAGTTTGGAGAAATAAGATTTGAAAGTCAGATCATAATACAGAAAAGATCAGGTGAACATCACCCACTATCCAATATCTGCCAGTAACACACAGGAATATCTCCACTAAAGTGTGTTAACAGCTTAACATGACTATTAGCATACGTTATTGGCCTGTGTTAGTGGTTAACACAGAAGAAAGAGCCAATAATGTGGGCTAATTGGGGAATAGGTCATTAACATGAATTCTGTGCCAATGGTGCAGAGCACACCATGCCCACATTTTGTCTCACCCTTCCCACTTGCAACCTTTACATACATTTTAAAATAAATACAGCAGCATGTAAATACCCTCACACTCTGTGAATATATATATATATATAATCTTTGTAAATAGTTACCCCAGTGATATCCTGTTTCTCTGTAAATACAGCGCAGCTCAGTCTACAATGTATAATCTACTGTTGTATGTAAACTGCACTGATATTAAATAGCGCGGTATAGAAGAGACATTAAATAAATAAATTAATTAATTAACGCAGGAAATGATCAATGAGTAGAATGAGGGCGGTATGTGGGTGGAGACAATGTACGTTCCTCTAATACATGGGGAGAGGAACATGCGTTAGATGAGATGCCACCGGGAACCTTAACGCCAGCTCAAGAGCAGTCATTGAGGGATCCCTAGCAGGAAGAATGCCGTTTTCACACACTACAGACTGCACCATCCAGATTCCAGGTTAGATATGAGTGATGGATGTAACCCTTTCCCTTACACACAATGGGACCCGTTTACTAAAGGGTGCTATGATGCTGCTTCCAACGGAACAAAAGCAGTGAAACAATGGCCTGTCAGGTGCAATACTGTCAAGTTAACTGTCATGGGCATGACAAGCATGTTGCTGGCAGGTAAAGCAGAGCCCATAGTGTGTGTGGTGTTAGTGAGGTTGCACGTAGTGCCACCTATTTATTTATTTTATTTATTTATTTATTTAGTGTACACTTGTATCCCGCTACTTCCAGCGATCAGCAGCGGTTTGCTATACATAAAAGTGCGGCTGTACAGGCCAGGTATTAAAGCATACATCATGATTTAGTGGAAAAGTACAGGTCGTATCACTCGAATTATAAGATTCACATTTGATTGCAGGCTAGTAATTTCACATGTATATACATATTTACATATTGCTGGGTCTATTGTTGGCTATAACACGGAGTTCTTTCTTTGTGCCTGTTGTGACCCAGTGTGAGTACATGGTGATTAGGCAGGATAGAAATGCATCTGGAAAAGATGAGTCTTAAGTTTTTTTCTGAAGTCCAACAAGTCACTGTTTGCTCTCAGTTCGCATGGTAGTTGGTTCCATAGCAGAGGCGCTATAAATGAAAATGCTCGGTTGCTGGTATTTGTTTTGACAGATCTCAGGCTCCCCGGGATCAGGAGGGTATTGAGGTTTGGAGATCTTCTACTTCTGTTATTTGGCTGTAGGGTGATAAGGGTACTGAGGTAAGAGGGTGCTATATTATGAATAAGCTTGAATGCGGTGATAATGATTTTATATTGTATGCGTGCAGTGATTGGGAGCCAATGTAGGTCTATTAGTATTGGTGTGATATGATCCTTCAGGCTGATCCCCATGATGATTCTAGCTGCCACATTTTGCGCCATTTGCAGGATATTGAGGTTTTTTTTAGGCAGACCCTGTAGTATGGCGTTGCAATAGTCCAGATGAGGAATGATGAGGGCTTGTGCTACGGTCCTGAAGTCAGAGTGATCTATGATGTTACGTAGTGGTTGCACTATTTTTAGCTTGTGGAAAATGGCTCGATTGGTAATTTGGAGATGCTTTTCCAACTTCAGGTGGCAATCCAGTGTCACGCCTAGGTATCTTATTTCGTTCTTTGTGGCGTAGACGTTATTGTTCAAGGTGACTGTTGGTGGTGGGTTGAAGTCAGTTTTTCTGGACATGCACATCACTTCTGTTTTTTTGTCATTTATGGACATATTATGGACATATTATTTTGGACATATTATTATTTTTCACCTATTGAAGTGGCGGTAGGTGATCTTGAGTTAAGACAGTTAGTGTGTGGTGAGAATTCCTTGCCAAAGGAGCAGAGCACACCATGCCCACATTTTGTCTCACTCTTCTCACTCTTCCCACTTGCAACCTTTACATGAGATATACAGTTTGTGTGGAAATTGTCCTGCACTGTCATGGCCCCATGCTAGCTTCTAATGTATGTTCTAATGGCAATCAGCACATGCTAAAACATGTGTTGTCAGCTAAAGTCCGGTAGTAAAATGGTCCCTATTTATTTCTTTATTTATTTGGGCAGATTTAATATACCGTTTTATCATTAAATCAAAGCAGTTTCCACACAAACAATCGAGGGGGGGGGGGGCTATAGTGTGCAACATGCAGTGAAAACATCTGAAAGAGTGTGTTTGAGGGGTGTGAACGATTTGTTTGCTTTATATACAAGTGAACTATGTACAGGTATTGACAAGTGAGCTATATACAATTGAGCTATATACACTCTATATACAGAGTGAAGGCTTTGGTTTGGTTAGGGCAGAGTCTAGTTCAGGTGAAGTACTTATAGTGGTCCATGAAAAGCTTTGTTTTGAGCAGCTTTCTGAAATCTTTGAGGTCCATGGCCGATCTCAGCTCGTCGGGGAGAGAGTTTCACAGGGTGGGTGCGGCCAGGGACAGAGCTCTTCTTGAGATGTCCTGTCTGGATTTAGTGAATTCTCTTGGGGTGGTGATGGTGTCAGTGGTTCTCCTTCTTCTGGGTCTGGTGCATAGGTCCACTTTGATGAGAGGTTGCAGGCTGTCGGCTGAGATGTTCTGTCTTATTTTGAATATGTTTAGGATAACTTTGTATTGTATGTGGGAGCTGATTGGGAGCCAGTGGAGGTGGTACAGGATGGGTGTGATGTGGTCATGTCCTAAGCAGCCTGTTATTATGCGGGCGTTAGTGTTCTGAGCCATCTGCAGTGGTCGTAGGGCGTGTTTTGACAGTCCTAGGTAGATGGGGTTGCAGTAGTCAAGTGTAGGGGTGATGAGCGTTTGACAGACTATACGGACGTGGTCCTGTGCGAGGATGGGTTTGAGGCGCCTGATGGTCCCATGGCAATGAACATAGCTATGACAATGACTCATGTATGCTCCATGGGAGTGAAACAGTGAACCATCTCTGCAGAGGCAGCAGGGTAGCAGGAACAACTTTTCCACCCTCAGATGGTGGGTGACAATGTGCAGGGGCAACTGTGTGCAGAGTGTCCGTGCTTACACCCTCAGAGAAGGGAAGTCCAGGCAAGAAGGAAGTATATCTTCTGAGATAGAGGCACCCTCCCTGGCCATCCCAAGTACCAAGTTGTCGCCCTCGATAGGCCTAGCTCATGGGCTACAAGTGAGCTGTATGAGCATCTGAGGCCTGACCTCGACCTTCTGACTGCTCGCCACACGCCATACTAGGGCTCGTCAAGCTCCTGAGAGCTCTCCATTTCTTTGCCTCTAGATGCTTCCGAACATCAGCGGCTGTAGTAGAAGGAATGGACCATTCCAACTTTGCCAGCTACCTCCATCAGGTACTGTGAGCCATGACCAGCCAGTTAGGAATGACCGAGAATTTGCTAATCAGAGGCAGGTGTGGCCTAGTGGTTGGGGCAAGTTACTTTGGGCTCAGGGACTGAATCCCGCTGAAGGACAGCAACCTTAAGCTGGAGGGACTGGGGCTTCTAGTTCCACAAGTGTGCCTTCGGCAAGTCACTTAATCCTCTGTTGCCTCAGGTACAGAATATAGATTGTGAGCCCTTTGGGGACAAGGGAAATATACACTGCTTTGATGCAATATATAAGCATTACTAAATAAATAAACAGTGGGTGACCCTAAACCTGTAGTGTGAGAGACTTGGTGGGCTACCAAAATTGATGGAAGTTATAGACTTCACACATGTGGTACCTATCACACACAGAGACTGGGAAGTGACCTAAATTATGAATACTAGAAGAAAAAATCACCAACAGTGTCCTTCAAAACATCTTCTTTTTATCGGATATTGCCGCGGAAGGGGAGAACAGAAATCACCCACACCGGACTGCAGTATTCTTTTTAATCAATAAGGTTCTAATAGCTTCATGAATCAATTCAGTATGCAATAGCACTTATCTTAAATGGGGAGCCATAAAGAACAGGAAACAGGAAGCATGACGTGCACGTTTTGGGAGAAAGCCCTGAATCAAGTGCTGTGCCTTCCTCAATAATGCTCCAACCATCAATGAACACTGCCATTTCACACAATGGTTCTTCTGAAGGACAACTTTGATCCAGATTGGCTGAATGAACACATCACTCATAACAGAACCTCCAATAGAAGCAGGGAAAACCCCACTGTCTTTGGGGAAACCCAGCTACCATAGGACAAAAT
This sequence comes from Ichthyophis bannanicus, assembly GCA_033557465.1. Lineage (NCBI taxonomy): Eukaryota > Metazoa > Chordata > Amphibia > Gymnophiona > Ichthyophiidae > Ichthyophis > Ichthyophis bannanicus. Next base: position 1,555,264,610 of record CM066032.1, read on the forward strand.
TAGAACAGATGGAACCAATGGATCTCGCCTGCATAACCAAAAGGCTGGGCCATGTTAAAACTAGCCAGCATCAATAATCAAAACCACCAACTGAGAAGGGGGATTCCCCAACATCATCAGGGGAACCCCACTCCCATTGGTCCTGATCAAAGCATGCCGAATCAATCAATCTCCTTGTTTAAGCCCAAAGGCTGAACTGTGTCCAAAGTAAAAATCCAATGTTGCTCAAGCCTTTTCAGGTAAACAATCTGAACACCCCACGAGGATTCTGAGGAACATGATCTATAATACTCCAATGTAAATCAGAAAAAAGATGATGGTGTGTCAAACAGTGTTCCACAATCAGAGCTGATAAAACCTTTGAACGGACTCAAGAGGCATGTTCACCCAAACGGATCTTTATAGGACGAGTTGTTCAGCCCACATACAGAAGGGGGCATGGGTATTGTAAAATAGACCACAAAGTCAGATGTACAGGTGGTGAACCAATGGCATTCATAAGAACAACCAGACCTTGGATCCGTCCAAACCAGTCCCGTCAAAGCCATGGAGCAATATGAACACGCCCCACAAGGAAAATGACCCACTGAGTCCACTGATGGATTAGAAAATCTATCCACCGTAATGCTGATCTAACCAGTATGTTGCGCAGACTAGACCCGCGCGAGAAAGCAACCATCAATGGTTTAAGAAAGCAAGAATGCAGGCCCAAAACTGGCCAGTGTTTTTTCAAGAGGTCAACTATCACCATGGCATGGCGCATATAGGGAATCACACCAACAACAAAATCCTGCAGTGTTGAAGTGCTAGAAGAACTTCCCTCAGTGATGAGCCACTCCTGATGAACAAAGCAGGCTCTACGATAACCCCTATTAATAATCCATTGGGGATATCCACGATGCAGAAGACGAGCCTTCAAATCAGTAGCGCGTTGCTTGAAGTCCCTAAATGATGAACAAAGCTGACGTAATCTCAAAAATTGACGGAAAGGAAGGCCACGGCGAAGAGAGCCAGGATGAAAGCTTTTATAATTCAACAGGCTGTTTCTCTGAACTGATTTTCTAAAAAGCGTAGTTCTTAAATCGACTTCATGGAAAAAAATAGTCATGTCCAAAAAGTCAACGCTCTGCCGACTGATGTGTACCATGAACTTTATATTAGGTTTGGTGGTATTTAGCCAGGACAGAGAACTCTGTAACTCCGTTTTTGTAGAAGTCCAAAGAAAAAAGATGTCATCTAGAAATCTTACCCAAAACAACACATAGAGTAAAATATGCTGATGGATAAATAAACCGCTCTGCAAATCCGCCATGTACAAGGTGGCAATAGATGGTGCTACAGTTGTCCCCATACAAAATATTTGGTCAGCTGTTGAAGTGAAAATCCAATCGTAACAAAACACTCCACCGTACCAAAACTGATGGTAGATTTTCATAAAACAAATTCCAAGAGAGAAGGAAACACTTCTTCTTATCACACCAACTCTCTGCAGCACTTTTATCAGCTTAAAAGGAGGTCTCAGAACTCTCGGGCTATAATATGAGTTATATATTTGCTTGGGTTTCTAACTCTGCATAATTTGTTTGAATAGAAAGATTATACAAACAAATTTTATGGGGAACTGCCCCATAAACAATGACATTTCTCAAGTGAATAGTTTCCATATCTAACTTTATAACTTCTCCCTTCAGTTAAGGACTTTATTCATGTTAGTGCCTTGCCTATAATACTGACCTGTTGACAGCAATTAACCAATATCTTTGCCTCTATGAGGCTGAAGGTTGACGACATGTTTAATGCTATTAGGAGAACTGAAATTCCCTTATCCAAAAACGGTGTGCACAACAGGGCATGGTATCTGCAGATATTGTATATGTAGTGACAACAGGAAGATGCAAGAACCTGGGACCCACAGGATAGATCACATGAACAGAAAGAGGCAGTGTATGGGACCCAGCCAGATCAGGTACCTATAAGTTGTGTTGGGATATTCTGGCTTAGGAATAGGTCTGCTTAGGTTTTGCCTTATGTGCTGTTGGTGACTGTAACACAGGTACACTACCAAAAAACTGCCTCCAGTTTTGCAATTGATTCCTATAGATTTTGGGGTGCTGAATCCAGGAAAAATAGCCAAAATGTTCCATCACGTCACATTTTCTTGCAAAATTAGATTTCTTACCCATATAAGGAATGTTCACATAATTTCTTTTTAGCCGACTGCAGTTTATTTTCTTGGCCCAAAATAGAGGTTGTAATGGTTAACTAACTAGAAACACTCCCTCATGATATTTTAGAGTGTTTTGTATTCATTTTATACATTAACAGGACAATTGGGAGGCGGGGGGCTAAATCCAGTACTCGCGCTGGCGCATGTTCTTTCCTGTTCGCCTCGCCTCGTTCGCTCGCTCAAACACGGTGGTTGCGACATGAACGTTCCTGTCAAATTTCAGTTTCTTGCAAGTTCATTATTACCTTTTGTTTGCTCAGTCGTAATCCAGCTTTATTCCGAAGTGGTTCACTACAGTTGTAGTTTGCAGTGCTGTGTATTTGTGATGGCTCACAGAGCCAGAGGTTGCGTCAACTCTCCGGACAGTTTTTGTTTTATTTGTGGGGAATATACCGTGAAAAAGCGGCAGAGGAACATTTCTGCATTTATTAAAAAAGTATATTTCGCCTATTTCGGTTTGAAGTTAGGCGATCAAGACAAACCGTGGGCTCCTCACAAAGTGTGCAAGACATGTGAGGAAGATCTACGCTTATGGATGAAAGGTAAAAAACAAGCATTTCGTTTCGGAATACCTATGATGTGGCGTGAACAAAGAGACCACAGCAGTGACTGCTATTTTTGCTCTTGCATTGTGAAGGGATACAACTTAAAAAATAAGAACGTAATAAGTTACCCCAACCTTCCCTCAGCAATTAGGCCTATGCCTCATAGCAACGAAGTACCTGTGCCTGAACCACCAAAATCTTTGGATCATATTTGTGTGGACGGTTCTGATCATGATGAGACTCATCAGATGGCTTTTCCCGATGAGTCCAGTACTTCCGAGTTTGAAACTGAACCAGATCCGAAACCTGAACTTTTCTCTCAAGCTGAATTGAATGATTTAGGGGGATGTTTACTAAAATCCGCAAATGTGCGCGCCGCAAAATAGCGCACGAAAACGCGGCACTGAAACGCGAATAAACGCGTTTAAACGCCCCACACACGTGCGTGTCACCCCCGCAAAGGTGCGCGGCACACTAACAGGCCCCGTTCAAGTGCGGGCCCGCAAATGTCCGATAGAGGCGTGGAACGGCTAAAGGAGGGCGGAGGAAGGCACCGGAGGGGCGGAGGGACGGTGTCAATGGGTGGAGAGTGGGAGGGGAGAGGCTCCCCGCACAGTATCGGGCTCGAATTTCCATGAAAAAAATAGCACGAGTGAAACACTCGCGGTAGAGGGCATTTAAAGGGAAGAGAAACCATTTCCGTCAGCAATGTACAGGAAAACCGGGGAAACCTAAAAAACGTCAGCAGTGTGATATATGTGCACAGCACAAAAGTGAAATTAAAAATAGAAAAGGACCACCACAAAAATATTTAAAATAGTAAGTCAGCTGGGGAACAGCTATAGTAAAGAGCAAAACAAACAAACACACCCAGTAAAGCTCCAAAAAAAAGAAATTAATATTGGAAGTGTCCAAGGAGTGGAGACCTATCCAAAAACACATCTCCTGTTTATGGAGTTTCCCTGGGAGTGGTGTCATATGGTTGCTTATCAATATCCCTGTTGCCCAGTTCGGTTATATTCCAACCCCCTGTTCACGTGGTCATTTCCGGGGTTCATTTGAACGTTTGTCACCAGACAGGGTGAATGAGCGCACAGTAAAAATGTGAAGAGCAGGTTGTGCAACTCCATCCTGCAAGGCTAACTATCCCCAGGGACTGCATTGTCTCTGTGGCCACAGTGTGGTGCAGCGGACAGAGCCAGTACCTCTAGGACCATAAGCCAGAGGATCAAATCCCAGCTGGGGGTCCTGCCATCCCATTCCCATATTTTACCCACCACGAAACAGAGAGAGTGAAGACACCCATTTATGTCTGAGAACACAAGCATGGTGCAGACACCCATTTTGTACCCAACACTGCACACACACCATAACAATGGGCATTACCAACAGCCGACTCCACCAAATGCAGTCCTGGAGTGCCACAACCCAATCATGTCATCTGCTTTCCCAAGATAAGCACATGCCAGCATGTTGGTGGAAGGGTACAGGTGGTGGAGGTGGAAGTGCATGCTATCCACAGAGGACAGTGGCCTAGCCATGTGCAGGCTGGCACCGTCCACTAAAACAGATAGGCCCTGTTGGATGTACAGTCATGGACGTCCCAGAGAATCCAGCATATCTGTGGCAACACAGTGGTGCACTGCACACAGACAGTGTGTGCAAGAACAGAAGGTCACAGGTTCAAAGCCCTGCCAATCCTATCCATCTGTTTTCCCCACAACTAAACCGTGAGAGTACAGACAATCCTTTATTGCTGGTGATATACGCATTGGTCACACGCCTATTTCTCACCCCACTGAGCACAGATACCATGACCAGGGGAATTACCTAGAGCAGAGTCCCACAAATGCAGTCCTGGAGGATGACACACCATTAAGCTTCAATGCTGCCACTCACACAAATGCCTGTGCTGTATCTCTCTGCACCACCCCCATGGCATGTAGATGTAGCTCATGCATATTCATGAGTGACAGCAGGGAAACCCGAACAGTGTCTTGCAACCCTGGACTTGATTTGGGAAACTCTGCCATAAAGCAACAGCCAACAGGGGCAGACACACCCATACCCACATGCCCCATTGGTCAATGCCCCCTGGAGAGGCACGACATTGGGCCCTGCGTGCAGCTCTCAATACTAGCATGTGCATACTGTAGCAATGTCACCCTACACCTGGGTATACGGTACACAGCTCTCAAATGCATGCTATGAGTACTGGCAGATAGATATCCCTACGTTACGCACAGTCTGCTCTTTGAGCTCCCTCATGACAATCTTCATGTTGTCTGCAGTGGGTGCCTCAGGTCTGGGCCCTGACAGTGTTTACCACCCTGGGGAGTGACTCCCAACAGTATTGCGTACCATATCCATGCCTGTACTGTGCGCAGGACTGGTGTGGTGGCCAATGCTGACAAACGCCTCCATAGTAGCACAATGCTGGCATATGTGTGGGAGTGTGTGTCTGACTATAAAGTGTGTGTTAGCTGCAAACACCTTCCACAGCCCACACTGCCAGCACTGTTGCCAGTATTGTCATGCCAATGTGCATAATGAGCAGCAAGGTACCATGGGTATAGCTCAGACAGGGTGGGCTGGCCAGGATGCATCTGCACAGGGCAGAGGGCACTGGCTGGGACATTGTAGTGGCTGGCCACCACCTACACATACAGGGTGGCCTCTCTATGTGCTGCTGGGGTTGCACTCCACCCTGACTGTGCAGTGATGACAGCATGGCTAGGCACCCCCATAGTGCTACATAGTATGTCTGTCATGTGATATGTATGTGGGTCTTGTTTTGGGGCCCAGTCACTGACTTATTTGCTGGTGTGCACTGTCATCCCAGTTCTGAGTGCATGCATTTCCAACAGGACTAACTAGCAGACTGTGTTCAGCTGGTCTGTATCCTGATGGAGCACCTTGCAGAGTGCAGCAGCTGATGGCTTGCTGCAGGAGAATATCAGATAGTGGTGGGGTGCAACTTAGCAGATCCAGGCCTAATGTCTGTCAGGTATTGTGTCAGGGATGCGTTCAGAGCTGGCAGGACTGCCCTGTAGGGTGTCCCTTGCCCAGCAGGACTGGGGTTGATGGTCCACTCCACTGCAGGGAGGTAGCATGTTGATAGCAGACCCTGTCATTCAAACTGGGGGCGAAGGGGAGAAACGGTGGTATATAGTCCACGTAGGTGTCCATGATGGGTTCCCCTGACTCAGACCGACAGAGATATCCAACATGCTTCTGCAGAAACAACCTATCTCACAGAGTAAGATTGCTTTGGAGCTCTAGCATGGCCTCATTCCACCATGGAGGGTGGTGTGGACCTAGTCCTGGGTGCCCCATCGCACCCTCAGGGTGAGCACAGTACCCGCACAATGTGATGGTGTGTAGGTACTCTGTGCCAGTACAACACCCACTCAGTACACACTACCAGGCAGAGGTGATGTGTGGGTGCACACGGCCACATCCCCATACCAGGCCGGGAGCTGTTGGGTTACATACCCCATCTTGTGTGCATCTGTGGACAGGTGATTTGCATGTGCAGTGCATCATGGGTAGGGGTGGCCTAACCCTATCCTGTTCACAACAGCAGACTGTCTGTGAGGTGACATGCAGGCTCTCTGCAGCCAGCCAGGGGCTTGCATACAGCTACAGAGCTGTAGCCCAATGGTTATGTTACTGCATGTGCAACCAGAGGTCATGGGTTCAAACCCACAGCGGGGTTATGTGATTGGGTTGTCCAGAGCATCACCCATTTTCTAATGTACATATGTTTATGGAAGAAAAAACACCCTCGGTGTACTGTACCCATAAGGTGCCTCTGAGGGTGCTTAATAGGGTGCCTTATAGGACACCTTATGGTTGCCATCAAAATAGGGTGCACTGTACATTATCCTGTGTCACAACATATATGGTGCCCTATAGGGGACATTCTAGGGTGCCATGGCGGATAGTGCACTGTAACATGTGGCCCATGGGCCGCCGTATGTTAACACACTGTGAGAGTGCGTTTGCTAGTAGTGACAACAAAATAAAATTAAAAACACTCATACAGCACTCCCCACTATAATACATACTGCCTCAGCCAGCTGTCTTCACTGGATACTGTGGGGGATTGAGCCCCTGAACCCCACACCATTGGTCAGTGTTTTAACCATTGTGCTGTGTCTCTGTTCCTGTGCATGCCCATCACCGCACCACTTCTGCCATCCACTATTACTGTGCCTCCAAAAACATTACAGCCCCACCTCATGACCATCAGCAAACCGCGTTATGCTGACCATTCGTTCTGAGACCCCTAACGTAATGCCTCACTGAGCCAGACCACTGTGGGGGATTGGGGACCTGCTCCCTGCACTATTGATCCGTGTCTTCACCATTGTGCTGTGGCTCTTTTCCTGTGCGTGGACATCAGCACGCCGCCTTATGCTGCTAAAAATAACTGTGCGCCACCCAAAATAACAGTGCACTGCACTAAATTCATATACCTCCTGTTGCACCTTTATCCATTAGGGTTCATGGCTCAATCAGCCTTTTTCCTTGCGCACAATGGGGTATTGAACCCGTGGACCCTGTACCATTGATTAGTGTCTTCACCATTGTGCTACAGCTCTGTTCCTCTATGTGCCCAGCAGCGTCCCACTTAGCCTTCCCACGCGCTAATGTGAGCCCCGCACAGGTGCGCGACGCGCACACGTACGGTCGGTTTTTTTCATCTTTTTCTGCCTGACCCGCCCACTCCTTATATGGCACACGCACACTAACGGGGACCCGCACAGCAACGGGGTTTAGTAAACATCCCCCTTAGTCCGGGATTTAGGACTCCCAAAAGATGCTGCCCAACTGCTAGGTTCTCGACTTAAACAGAAAAATCTATTGTCACCAGGAACAACTTTTTATTGGTACCGCAACCGCGAGACACAATTTTTGAAGTATTTCAGCAAAGAGGAAGATTTGGTATTTTGCAACGATATATACGGAGTGATGGAAAAGTTTAAACTCAAGTATGATCCTGCTGAATGGCGGCTGTTCATTGATTCGTCAAAAGACAGCATAAAAGGTGTTCTTCTTCATAATGGCAACACATTCGCTTCAGTTCCTATTGCTCTGTTATTCACCAAGAAAAATACGAGAATTTGGCCCTGATTCTTCAGAAGATTCGTTATGATGAGCATAAGTGGATGATTTGTGGAGACTTTAAAATTCTATCCATGCTATTAGGGCAGCAATCCGGTTTCACCAAATATCCCTGCTTCCTTTGCTTGTGGGATAGCCGGGCCCGCGACCTACACTGGGGGAAAAAAGACTGGCCAATTCGGGAGTATTTGAGACCCGGTGAGAAAAATGTTCTTCATGAGAGCTTGGTACCTCGTGATAAAATTCTATTACCACCTCTCCACATTAAGTTGGGTCTCATTAAGCAATTCATCAAGTCCCTTCCAAAAGATGGTGAGTGCTTTCGGTACCTTTGCTCAAAGTTCCCCCGACTTTCTGAAGCAAAGCTAAAGGAAGGAGTGTTTGTTGGCCCTGATATAAGGAAACTCATTTCAGATGGAGCATTCGCTGAAACGATGTCTGAGAAGGAAAAAGAAGCCTGGGATTCCTTCAAGGATGTTGTTCTCAAATTCTTGGGGAACAGGCGGGATGAGAACTATAAGGATATTGTTGCCAGGATGCTCAATGCCTTCAAAGAACAAGGCTGTAACATGAGCCTGAAAGTCCATTTCTTGCACTCCCATGTGAACTACTTTCCCGAAAACTTGGGGGCGTACAGTGAAGAACAAGGTGAAAGGTTTCACCAGGACATCAAGGACGCAGAGAGAAGGTACCAAGGAAGATGGAACACCACTATGATGGCTGATTTCTGCTGGTTGCTGCTGCGGGAAACCCCAGATGAAAAATACGCCAAGCAGCGCACCAAGAGAAGCATTCGGGGGAAGAAGAAACGGGCCCACCAGGAGATTGATTGACCCAAGAATGACTTTAAAATCTAAACTGTGTTGACAAATATTGTGTTTTTACTAAACTTTGAAATAAAAATTTGCTAGTTATTACCACAGTGTCGGATCTCATTTATTAGAATTTTATTTTCACACCATCGGGTGTTTGTCTTCATGTATTGCAATGGTGCGGTTTGCGTTTTCTATTCTTACATACATACCTGTACAACATTTTTTGCACATTTCTTTGCTTTGCTTTGTGTCTAACCTCGCTCTTATATGCTCAATGTTTGTGCACATGTATGTGGCTGTTTTAAGTGCAGACAATTTTGCTACCATCACAGTGTGTTTTGTTGACATTACTCTATTCTTATGTGCTGCCTTGTTACAATTTTCTTTATTCTTATTTGAATAACTACTAAACAATTAGTATAAAGAATTCATCCAAGAAACTTTTATCTCGATCGCACTCAATCTGAAACGTTCACCTCAAACTGCTAACCCAATGTAGCAAAAAATCTGTACGTGATGGAGCAAATTGGTTACCAGATTTGGATTCAGCGCACCAAAAAACGTAAAAATCAATCGAAACATTAGAGGCAGTTTAAAAAAAATTTTTTTTAGTGTACCTGTGTAATTAATCCTGCTGCCTGTGGCTTGCACGAGCACCCTGCATGAATGGCACAAGAAGACAGAGCAAGTGGGCTTTTCCAGGAACAAGAAGGTGTCTGTGGCCTAGTACAGTCTGGAAGAAACCTCACTCTGCATAGGAATATACGGTGTTAGGCCCAGAAAGCAAATACAGGCCAGGCCAGAAAATAATTAACAGAAAAATAATGAACAGAAAATTCTCTAGCCCTGAAGAATGGATGCAATCAGTGCCGGGAAATAGAAGACCATAAGTGGGCCCCAAGGAATGCAGGAGAGATACGCTCCACAGCACAGATAAGGAAGACCTTGGAATACAGCTGCAGACCCTAAGACATAATCATGAGGGAGGGGGTCCTACCTGGAGAGTTTTGCAAACTTCTGCAAGCGGTACTCTAATTTTAACAAGCAGTGCTAGCAGATTTTTGCAGAAGGTTCAAAATTGTGCAGACGGCTTTACAACTTTTTGTAGGAAGTATAGCAGATTTGTGCACACGGAACAAGACTCAGTGAAGGAGTTGCTACAGAGAAGGATATATAGGAGAGCAAGCTACAGAGCTCGAGGCTGCAGCGGCCTCCTCTCTCCCCGATGGGAGGGAGAATGTTGCTCGCCCTCAGATCCCTAAGACAGACCTTGTTCCTGTGCTTATGGAGTTTGCTTGTTTAAATAAAGAGGGGGGGGTGTTTGCTGACAAGAAAATGTGATCTGAGTTCTTTTTGTTTTGGTTTTTCCCCTGGTGTATGGGTCCCATGTGCTCCAGGCAATCTTGGTAACTATTAGGGATGCTTTGTAGGTAAGAACCCGCCTACAGTTGCAAATGGTGATGGCATGAGTTGGAATCCAGGAGCACTGTTCAGCTGCCACTGTCAGCACCCAGGCACCTAGGCATGTGTAGGCCACAACTGTGTGTGGGATATTGATGATAGTCAGTGAAATGCACTAATTGGTATTGAGGGCTGCAGACGCAATGATCCCCTTGCCCAGAGCTCTCAGTGACATGGGTCTTGAAGGTGTACAACATCCAATTAAGAATCATTGAGCAGCAGGATGTTGCTGTGGTGGCAAGATGTGCATGGGCTTGGTAAAACACAGTAGCACTCAGGTAGTGATGCTGTGCATAGTGTATAGGGACCACAGTAACACATGGGACTCTGAAAAGGAGCCTTACAATGATAGACTGTGTGGTGCTTCTGACACCTCCAATTTTACATATTATGTCAAATAGCAGGGGAAAAGCACCCCTGTAGCATCCACATCTGCAATGGTCAGCAGCCAAACAGGTCTAGCTTCTGGCATAGATGGTGAATGGCTGCCTTGTCAAAATGGACCTTGGTAAGGTACTGCTCATCTGTGAGCTTCTGAAATTGGGTCCTGGGCTTGTAGATCCTCTGAAAGGGGTGTTTCATAGTAGTTCTCCTGTGTTCCCAGTGGACCTCATGAAATAGAGCTAGCATAAACAATGTGTTCATCTAATTCATGGCTCCTGCCTTCCAACAACAGTGCCCTACCTCTCCCACCACCAGCACCCAGGGACTCTCACCACCAGCACCCAGGGACTCCCAACATCGATTCCCAATGTTTCCCACCACGAACACCCACAGCACTGCACTTCACATCCACATATATACACACGCACTGGCAGCAAAGATCCACAAAGAGACACAGAGGCTTCACGGAGCACTGGGATGTACACAGACAACCAGCAGGCACCCATGCAAAGACCCAGAAGATGCAGGCATCACTGGATTACATGCAGACATGCAGAAGATACCACACAGAGACACAGATGGAACAGATTACATTGGACACACATAGGCAAAAGAGAACTAGAAAGAAGGGAGACAGATGCACCAAGGGCCAGGGAATGTGTCACTGGGGGTTTGTGATTGGCATTGATGAGCGGTGAGGGGATGAGGGAGTGTGACTTTAATGGAGTCTTGGAAAGGGGGAGGAGGATAGGTTTGAGAAGGGCACAGTATACACTGCAGAGGTACAAATGGTATATCCAAATACACCTTTTAGTCTTTTGAATTTGGTGTTTTACATGTGGATGTTTTTCTATTGCCATATCCATATTTAAAATGTGAATAGTGTTTCTAAAATATCCCCCTAACTATGCAATGCTTTTAGACAAATAACATTAATGCTATTCATAAGCTGACTGAAAATGCAATAATTAATACTTGGCTACAGTGATACCTAAGTAACATGCACCAATGGAAAATGTTATTGTAGTGACGTCCTTTGAAATATCAAAACACATCATAGCTTCAATATGCCTTCCAACAGTTTCAATTTGACTTGACTGCAAAGGACATTTCCTCAGCTGCTGAAACATGAATTAGGCTTGTTTTTCCTTTTTTTTTTCATCCGAAAAGCGAGAAAAGCCAATACCAGGTCAGCACTTTGACAAATGGGATGTGCCGGTACTGCTTCAAAACATGGTTCTGCAGGCAAGAGACTGCTGTATAAAAAGGGTTCAAAATGTCTGCATCCCACTAGGCCTGTGCTTTATACCTTTCAGGAACAAAAGATCTGAGTAATTATAGCACACCTTTCAAGGTTCTGTTAGAATGCAACTTTTAGTTCACTTTCAGAGGGAATACTGAATTATCAGTAAAAAGGGACGATGTACCTACCTAGCCATGAACTTCATGAGTAGCGAACTCTGGTCTACTCACCAGTTGCACCTTGACCACTTAGATTCCTATATGACTTTATTTCCTAAATGCATGTCTCCCCATTTATGCCCCCTAATGATCAGAACTGGGATCCACATTAGCCAGTTTTTGGAGAGAGCCATAATACCTGGACCCTGGTTGAGAAAAGTCTCTATATGTAGCTGGACTGAACTGGGAAAAGACTATAAAAATGAGGGTATAGAAGGCCTGGGTAGTTGCAAATGAAGGCTCATGGTGTCATAACCCAATAGGTGCCATTTCCAAATGAACTAAAAGCCCAAAGGTAAAGAGGAGAACCTCTAATTGGGAAAAAAAACAAAACAAAAAAACCCTGTTTGATTCAAAACCTTTTTGTTAGTTTATTTATTTAACAAGTTTGTATACCGCCTTTTCCTTCAATCAAAGTGGTTACAATACAATACGAGGTTATACAAAGGCAAGGGAAGCATGCACCACTTTATCATTACATCAAATTAGTGGCAAATGGGAGTACATAACACAGGGAAGCACAGAACATACATTACATTACATTTAAACTAAAATAGGCATACCAGCAAACAGAAACCAACCACAGAGCAACCGTTTCCTTAGTCCCGCATGGTCCTATGCCTAAGGGCCACACCAAAGGGCCCTCTGGCGAGGCCCTCAGGCGCGGGCGCTCCCCCGCAGTGGCGGTTAAATTATCTATTCTCACAATCTTGCTCAGCAGGGGAAGGAGCTCTGAAAGTTAGCTGCTACATTGCCTCTGGTCTCCCGGCATTGGTGCATAGTTATATCAGTACTCGCATTGTTAAGTGAAATTTCCCACTTCCGCATAATTATTTATTTATTTATTTATTTATTTAAAAGGCTTATATACCACATTTCCAATGATCAAGGTGGTTTACAGAAAACAACATTACAGGGAACATATTATTTTGTATATATCAACTTAACATAGGTATTAGCAACTTAAAATTTGCATTCAACATTTTTATGCTCAGCCCCTGGTAACCTCCTTGTCCTCAGAGTGAGCTCCATTTACCTCTTCCCTTTGCTGCCTCCCACTCAACCAATTTCTAACCCAGTCAGTTAGGGTGCTCAGTTTATTTATAAGTCGCCTGTGTGGGATGGTGTCAAAGATTTTACTGAAATCTAAGTACACCACATCTAGGGCTCTCCCTCGGTCCAACTCCCTTTTCACCCAGTCAATGAAATCAATCAGATTTGTCTGACAAGACCTGACTTTGGTAAACTCATGCTGCCTGAGATCCTGCAATCCATTGGACTCCAGAAACTTCACTTTTCTCTGTTTTAGTAGTGTTTCCAATCATTTACTCACCACAGAGGTTTGACTAACCAGCCTGTAGTTTTCAACCTCATCCTTACTTTCACGTTTGTGTAAGTAAGGATGAGGTTGCACCTTCTCCAGTCCTCTGGGATCACCCCCGATACCAAAACCACCTTGAAAAGGTCAGTTAGTGGAGCCACTAGAACGTCCAAGTTCCTTCAATTTCTTGTATGTATCTCATCTGGTTTCATCACTTTGTTTATTTTTAGTTCAGCTAGTTCCTCATAAACACAGTCTTCTGAAAATTATTCAAGATCCTTGTCACTTCTGTTCCTATTTGTGGGTTTATGGGGTCCTGCTTCTGCCTCTTCATCTGTGAACACAGAACAAAAATATGTGTTAAGTAATTTAGTTGCCCCCCCCCCCTCAGTGTAGCTCTCCCATCAAAAACCTTACCATCAGCATCCCTACCCAGCCCCTACTCCCTGAAGAACATCACCCAACCCTCCCACACCCCTCATTCCCTCCAGCACTTTCTGGGTAACCCTAGTGGTTTTAGTAGCAGATAGGAGTTATCCTCATATGTTCTCACCCCACTGCTGCCAGGGTTCAAAATGGTGAGTATTACCCCTAGCAGCCGATTTCTAGCGGTAATATCATGAGACTATTACCAGGACCATAGTTGACATTTTGAAACCTTGCAGCAATGTGGCTGCATCATAAAGGTATCATTCCTGCCCTGCCACGAAAACCACCAGGTATACCCCCAATAAGTGCTAGGGGAATGGAGGCGGTGGCTAAAGGATAAGATGGTGCTCTTCTGAGGGGTGGATAGTTACGCAGGTGTGGGGAAGGGGGTGTTGATGGTAGGTGTTCTTGGTGGGGTTGCTGATGAGTGGAGCTATGCTGAGGGGTGATTAGAGATTAGGAGATGGTGATCAGGAGATTAGGATGTGCCAAGGATCAGTGATTTGTATTTTTTAGCGCAGGGGACCATGATAAAAGCATGGATGCACCCATGCTATCTGGTATGCCTTTAATGCATGCCCATGTGGCAAGTATATGTCCTGTGCAGCCATAGCAGGGCATGTGGTAACCACATCTCCAACATTTCCCACACAGGGTTTGCACATACCAAGCATTAATTTTTACATCTAGCACACAATAAGTGCAAAAACTTAACACACTGTAGTAGACAAGTCTCTAGGTGTCACTTTTCAATGATAGCTTACAGTCTAGGGATTAGTCTGAAATACCCTTAACAATATGTATGAACTTGCCCTACTGTATCTTTCCTCACTGGTATTACAGTGCTCCTCCTTTGGCCTTCTGTGTTCTTCCACAGGAACATTTCTTGTCCCACCATGCCGAAAGCAAACTGCTACTTGGTTTTTTTTTCATGTAGTTTCTTATATAGACTACATGCTGAAATTTAAAATATCCTATTGCTTTCATTTTTCTTGTCTAAATTGAATGCATGTCTCTTCTACACAATGTCGGCTTTATAATGAGGCTGAATGAGGACGTTGCCTCAGGCGGCAAAGTTTTGGGGGCAGCAAAAAAAAATGCCCCCAAAACTGCCTCAATCTGCCGTTGAAAAGGTAAAAAAAAAAAGTGGACAAGCTGCTGACGCTGCCCCGTCTGCCTCTGGGCAGTGGCAGAATCAACCCTTCCACCCCTCCCCCCCCCCCTGCCGCCACTTCCCCAGATCCGAGGACACTTGGGAAGCTAGAGGGAGCAAACTGGCCGAAAGTGAAAGAATTTTAAAAGCACAGGGGCTTCAAGTCTCCGTTGGATTGTAAGCATTGGAGAGGGGGCGGAACTGGTAGGAACTTACAAGACAATGGAGGCTTGAAAGCCCTGCACTTTTTACATTTCTTTTACTTTCAGCCAACTTGCTTCCCTCAGCTGCCCCATTGTCCTTGGATCTGGGGCAGTAGTAGGGGAGGAGGAACAGGGGTTGATTCTGCTGCTGCCGAGAGGCAGCTGCAGCAGCATCTTCTTCAGGACAACAGGGGAAAGGAGAGGAGGAGAGGAGATGAAAGAGGACAAATGTTGGAGAATGGAGGGGGGTGAGGGAGACAAATGCTGGACAACAGGGGCAGGAGGACAAATGCTGGACAACAGGGGGGAGGGAAAGAAGGACAAATGCTGGAAAATGGCAGTGGGGTAAGAGGATAAATGCTGGGCAACAGGGACAGGAGGACAAATGCTGGCCAACAGGGGAGAGGGAGAGGGAGAGGAAGAGAAATGCTAGATAACAGGAGGGAGGGTCAGGAGGGCAAATGCTGGACAATGGAGAGGGAGGAAAATGCTGGACAAAGGGGGGCAGGAGGATAAATTCTGGAAAATGGGAGGGGGCAGGAAGATAAATGCTGGACAATGGATAGGAGGGACAGGAGGGCAAATGCTGGACAAAGGGAGGGGCAGGAGGCTAAATTCTGGACAACAGAGAGGAGAGACAGAAGGAGAAATGCTGGAAAACAAGAGGGAGGCAGGAGGATATATGCTGGACAACAGGGGGGAAGGACAGAAGGACAAATGCGCACAACAGATGGTGGGAAAGCTTGAAGACAAATATTGCTCCAGTGCTGGTACTACCCAGTAAGCTGGGTAAGCGTGGCAGGGAGATCTGGATGTCAGGGGGATTCCATCACCAGCCACCTGCTTTCCACTCTCCATTCAGGATGATATATATGGAGCACCATCAGCCCATGGAGAGCCTGCCCGCAGGACATGCTGCTCATGTGGGCAGAAGGCTGTGAGAGACCACAGTCGTTTCTCACAGTCATTTATCCATGGGCAAGCTCTTGACTAGGCTGATGGTGCTCCATAGGTCATCCTGAACGGGAAGTAGAGGTAGGAGGCCAGGGATGGTGCCTTCCTTATATCTGCTCCTACAGACAGGCTCTGTTTCTCTGGGCCACAGTCATGGCTTGCACAGCCCTGCCCACAGGACATGCTGCACCTGCAGCCAGAAGGGTGTGGAAGGCAATGATCGTGGCTCAGAGAAGTGGAGCCTGCCCGCAGAAGCAGCATGTCCTGTGGGCAGGGGCTGTGCAAGGCCAGTTGTGTCCTGCCTCTCTGGGCTGTGATCACTGCTTGCATAGCCCCTGCCCATGTGATGTGCTGCTCTATGGGTAGGCTCTGCCACTTGTACATACAAGGAAGGCAATGAGGGAGGGAGTGAACATAAAGGGGGTACTGGGACGTGGACATGGATGGGCACAGGAAGTCAAAAGGGAGATGCTGGGTGCAGGGGGGAATAAGTAGACAGCAGGGATAAGATTGAGGTGGGGGGTCTAGGGAGATAGAGATACTAGACATGGAAAGGGGTATCGGAAGAAGCAAGGAGGGGAAATGGAGTGGTGATATTGGCCAGGTGGTTATAGGGAGACTATGGGGAAATGCTAGACTTTGGGAGGGGGAGGACAGAGGGGGGATGCTGGACACAGGATAATAAGGGGAGAAGGACATGCAGGACATGGGGGTAATAGGGAGAAAGATGGGAGAAGATGGACATGGAGAAAGAGATGGAGAGATGCTGGGCATGGGAGTAATAGGAAGGGGATGGTATGCTATGGAGATGGGGTAGATGCTGGTTGTAGGGGAATAGGAAGGGAGAGGGCAGACATGGAAGGAAACAGAGAGTAGAGGTACTGGATGGAGTGAAAGAGAGAGAGTGAGACACACACACTGGATGGAGGATGAGAGATGTTAGACATGGAGGGGAAGAGAGAGTGAGCAAAAGACTAGGGAATAATGGACCACGAAAGAAGAGCTGGGGAATGGAAGCACTAAGGTGAAGTTTGAAAAGCGGTAGGTAGATGGCGTAAAAAAGAGGGAGACTGAGAACTGGATAGTAAGGAATGAAATTTGGGTGGACAGAGAGAGAAAAAGAAATATAAGAAAATTGAAAGGAAAAAAAAATCAATCTACAAGATGGAAAGAAGTGAAGAAAACAAAAGGAGAGACAAGAAATGGCAGAAGCCTGAACTAGAGACTGTAAATAGACTTCATGTAAATAGTTTCCCCTGTTATCCAGATTCTACTTCCTGTTAATTGTAAGACCAGACATATGTAATTTTGTCGGATGTTTCTGTTCCATGTAAACCGCGCTGATGTCAAATAGTGCGGTATATAAGAAATGTTAATAAATAAATAAATAAATAGTAGAAAGAGAGCTAAGAGGACATAGAAGAAAGAAGAAGCCTCGGATCGGGATCAGCATAATCAGAGAATAAAATGGTCCCACAAGAAAGGTAGAAAAAAATATTTTAAATTTAGTGAATGAACTTTGCACAATATTTATATTTGACATAGTATGAGTAACTGCATCTCTTTTATTTCTCTGGTGTTGCTCCTTTTGTGGACTCTGGCTTCTTGGGGTTTTAGTTTCATTTTTGTCTGCATATTTTTATTTTTATTTAGGTTGTGGTCACTTATTCTGTACTTGGTGAGGGTCTGTGTTCTGAGTGTGTGAGAGGCCAGGCGTTCTGTTAACATAGGGCTGGGGTCACCAACCTCCAGAGGGCCGCGGGCCGCACAGCCGACTACCGGGAGCCTCGAGGGCCGCACCCCCCTTCTACCCGCCCCTGTGAAAAAAAACAACAAACGCAAAATTATGAAAACAATAGCTGATCACCTTTATTGAATTTAATGAGATTGCTGATGATTCATGCTAGCAGACAAACGCTTAAAGTCCGGCTTCACAGATGACACTGACAGGAGAAGGGACGCTTGCAGGTGGTCGTCGGTGAGCTGCGAGCGCGTGGATACAATGGCGGGAATCCTTGGCGGGCCGCACGTAATTTTAACCGGGGTAGAGCCTCGCGGGCCGCACGAAGGGACCTCGTGGGCCGCATGCGGCCTGTGGGCCGCAGGTTGGTGACCCCTGACATAGGGGGTTATTCCGAGCCTTGAATAGCAGGGATGGACGTCCCAACGATGAACTTCCCCGCTGGTTGTTCAGGGAAGTTAGTTGGGGGCGGAGAGTGAGCGGGTACTTGGCAGTTGCCGGCCCTGAACGTACAGGGCCAATTCTAATGTCAGCCCTGTATGTACAGGGCCTGGGAAATGTCCAGGGAAGTTATTCCACCCCCAGGGGGGAATAATTTCCTCAGACATTTCTTTTTAGCAATGTCAGGGTGCGGATGGGGCTGGGGGGGGGGGGCAGGGATTATTCTTCATAGCCTGACCCTGGCCTTAGAAGGCCGACTCGGGGCTCAGGCTGCAAGGAATAATCACTTTAACCCAGTGGCCGACATTACAGCTTTTAAATGGAGCTGCGGTGCCATGGCAACATGACGCCATGTCGCTGCGGCTCCATTTAACGGCCCTGACTGAGTTAGCCGGGCTGTAGCTATACGTGCAGGCCAGGACTGAATCACAGTCCCGGCCTGCACGTACATGCTTAGTCATGATTATGATCCGGACTAGACACGCCCTGTGGGATTATAGTCACACTCTCCTTTGTATATCAGGTTCAGACCAGATGTACAAAGGGGATGTATGTGCGGGTCAGAATCGGGCCCATGGTGTTTGTATATAGGGATCTGAACTGTAGTAATTTGTCTTGTTCAGCACAATCCAATCCAGCCTTTGAATTCATGGCTACCAGGATTTGTTTTTTGCATTTTCTATCTTCCCTCCTCATCAATAATCTGGTCATAGCAAAATAAATCTGATGTGAAGATACTTATAATAGTTTTATTGGGGGGCCTGTGTAAGTGGCTTCTCATTAATCAGATTTAATGTTTATTATGTTTGTTTTATTTAGCATCTGTTTTACTAAATTGCATGTGTATGTTTGGAAGTCACCTAGGATTTTAGACGGGTGGTATGTACATTTTAAAATAAAGTATACTAAATTTATGCCATAATGAATCTCTGCACATGGCTGCATCACACTCATGCCACCCCTGGGGGGAATCAGACGGGGGGGGGGGGCACTGGGAAGAAGAGGAATGCAGAAACCTCAGATTGGGACCAGCATGATGAGAGAATAAAATGGTCAGACAACAATGGTAGAAGAAAAATTTATTTTCAATTTAATGATTGGACTTTGTGCTGCATTGTATGCCCAATCTGACTTCTTGGGGTTGCAGTTTAACTTGTATCAACATATGTTTATTTTTAGGTTATGGTCACTTGGTGAGGGGCTGTGTTCTGAGTCTGTGGCCAAGGCCAGGTGTTCTGTTAACGTGGAGTTGGTACGCATGGGTCTGTACTGTTGTAATCTGAATTTTTTAGCTTTCCAAATAGGTGTTTGGATGTTCCAGGGTCCATTGCAGTATTTACAGTGCTGCTTTTTTTGGTAGACCCCTTATATGAGTTTTGGAAGTTGGTGTTGGTTTGGTATGGTTTGGTAGATTTGCTCTACAGATCCTCAGTGAATTTGTTGTAGGGTTTTGTATTAGTTCACAAGATGCCTGGTACTGGAGAATGTTTATTATTTTTAGTGAGATGATCAGAAGCAGACTTTTTTTGTAGATATTGAGTTCTGTGGGTGAATGTCCTAGTACTGTTCTGCTCTCATTGTTGAGGGTGGGGGTTCTGTGAATGCAAAATACAGTATATGTTCAAAAAGAAAAAGCAAGAACAATAATGCTGTTAATAACAACAAAATAAAAATGAGTTATAATTTGGTGTTATAAACTGTGCTGTGGTTTTCGCTCTCTTGGTGTGCAAACATCTTGTATTGCCTCCACATTATCTAATCTTTTTTTTTTTGTTTGGTTCAGTCCCTAACTGGAGTTTTGAGAGAGGCCGCCCCCACTCTGGGGAGGGGGGATCTCATCCCTCGCCTCAAGCAGCAGATTGCCTTGAGCCACCCCTGTTTCTACTTGATCTTTGCCTAATTAATTTTCCTAGGATTTTTTGTACCATTTCTTGATTTGCATTTTCTGCCTGTGAGAATATGTCTTATGTAAGGATGCCATAGAGTTCAAGGACTACATAGCAACAAATATTTCACAAAACATGGAACTGTGTGGTTTTGAAGAAAAAGTTGTTTTTTCTTCTCAATGCCACTTTAATGCTGATTCTTTTGAGCTACAAATGGTAATTTTGATTGAATAAAAAATGAATCATTGCATTTCCAGATTCTAGTGCAGTGGTGGTTGAGCTCATTAAAGCAGTGGCAGGGTTAAACCTGGTGAATTATAGGCCAGACTTTCACACTGCCATGTTGAGAACCTTGATTTTTGCCCCACACCAGCTTTCTGCTTCCCAGAACAGACAGGGCTGGGGACTCTGCAGGGGCAGTGTTCATGTCTCCTAGATTACTACTACTACAGTATACTAATAATTTGTATTGTCTTACATTCTATACGCAGCACTGTACATATAGATGTAAGACACAGTCCCTGCTCATCATAGGGTCATTATGCAATGCTGTGACTCATGCAAGAATTAGGACCTATGACTACAGGATCTAGAAGAGTCCCCATTCGCGATTCCTTGCTGAGAGCTGTTGCTGAAATAAAGACCAAGCTAGATGAGCCAATAAAAGAGAGACAGTTGCATTGGGCAGTTGCAAATGAAGGTGTCAGATCCCATTCCCTGTTTTGATTCAGTTGAAAGCCCAAACGAGCAGAAAACTGCAGTGTCAGTGCTGACTCCTGGCAACCCAGCAGTTCCTGGGTTTTTTTTTGGCAGTGGGACCAGAAGAAGATTGCCAGGCCTTTTTCCAAAGCAATGGAGGGTTAAGTGACTTGCTCCAGGTCACAGGGAATGCCAGTGCGAAGTGAATCCTAATCTCTCGGTTTCTAAGCCAGTGCACTAACAACTAGGGAACTCCTCCACTCCTAAGGTCAGTGAAATTATAATAGTTAGAATAATTGAATTAGTGCTTGTAGCAAACTAACCCAAACTGACTATAAAAAAACCCATCATGATCAAGTGGCTAAATTGATCAATTTAAATCTTTGTAGAAAGTTATGGATTTATTGTAGTAAAGCACTGCTGGGACCATACCAATGAAAAGGTTCTAGAAAATGAGTAGGTCAGGATCTTATGGAATTTTAAACTACAAAGTGACAGGCACTTGGAACACAACATGCCAGACATCAGTCATAGAAAAGAAAACTGTAAGATTATAGATATAGCAACACCTGGTGATAATAGAAAAACAGCTGGGAAAAATAACAAAATACTGTGATTTACTAATTGAAGTAGAAATACTTTGGAGGAAACAAACAATGGTAATATCAGTAGTGACTGGAGCTCTTGGAGTAATGCCAACTGGACTTGCAAAAATTCTTGGAAACTTTAAACTAGGGGGAATGGTAGGGAAACACAAAGGACATCGGGTGAGTCAAGATCCGAAAGCGGCAGCAAAGAGGGGAGTTTTCAGCCTTGATCTGAAAAGGGTCAGAGAAGTCGCCTGACGTACAGACTCAGGTAGTTTGTTCCAGGCATAAGGAGCAACAAGGTGAAAGGAGCGAAGTCTGGAGTTGGCAATAGAAGAGAAGAGAATGGATAGAAGCGATTTGCCAGAAGAGCGGAGTTCCTGAAGAGGGGTGTAGGGAGAGATAAGAGAGGAAAGGTAGTGAGGAGCTGCAGAGTGAATGCACTTATAAGTCAGCAGGAAATGTTTAAACTGGATGCGGAAACAGATAGGAAGCCAATGAAGAGACTTGAAAGGAGGGGTAATATGAGCATAATGAGACTGGTGGAAAATTAGCCATGTAGCAGAGTGTTGAACACATTGAAGGGGAGAGAGATGACTCAGAAGGAGACCAGCAAGGAGCAGCTTATAATAGTCTAGATGAGAAGTGACTAAGGAGTGGATAAGTGTCTTAGTATTATGCTCAGAAAGGAATGGGACAATTTTGTTGATGTTGTAGAGAAAGAAACAACAGGTTTCAGCTATCAGTTGGCTGTGTGTGTGGAGAATTAGAGAGAGAAATCAAAGATGACTCCAAAGTTGTGAATTAAGAAGACAGGGAGGAGTAGATGATTATCCACAGATTGAGAAAGGAGGAAGGGGAGAGGAGGGTTTAGGGGGGAAAATAAGAAGCTCGGTTTTGGCCATGTTAAATTTAAAAGGTGGTGAGACATCCAGGTAGCAATGTCAGAAAGGCAGGCAGAGATACAGGCCTGGATTGCAGCAGAGATTTCAGGTGGAGAGAGGTAGATCTTGGAATCTTCAGCGTAAAGATGGTACTGAAAGCCATACGAAGGGTTGAGTGTACCGAGGGACTGGGTATAGAGAGAGAAAAGGAGTTAATCAAGACTGATCCTTAGGGTACATCAACTGAGAGCGGGATAACAGTAGAGGAGGATCCACCAGAACAAACACTGAAAGAGTGATGGGAGTGATAAGAAGAGAACCAGGACAGCACAGAGCCCTTAAAACCAAGTGAGGACAAGATATCAAGAATAAGGTTGTGGTAAATAGTGTCAAAAGCAACAGAAAGGTCAAGAAGGGTGAGGATCGAGTAAAGGCCCTTGGATTTTGCCAGGAAAAGGTCATTGGAGACTTTGGCAAGAGCCATTTCAGTAGAATATAATGGACAAAAGCCAGATTGTAGAGGATCCAGGAGGGCTTGGGAGGAGAGAAAGCCAAGGCAATGGAGGTGAACTACATGTTCAAGTAGTTTAGAAATGAAGAGGGAGATGAGTCGATAGTGAGAAGGACAGTTAGGGTCTAGTGAGGGTTTCTTGAGGAGAGGAGTGACCACAGCATGTTTGAAGGCTGCAGAGAAAGTTGCAGTGGAGAGTGATAGGTTGAGAATATGAGAGATGGAAGGGACTATGGTGGAGGAGATGGAGCTAAGGAGATGGGTGGGAATAGGATCAGAGAAGCAGGTAGTGAATTTGGATGAGGCATGAAGGTGAATGGTTCCTCCTCCGGAGATCAGAGAAAAGAAAGAAAGAGTAGCAGAGGTAGAGGGCAGAAGGTTAGGAGTGAAGAGGGGGAGGAGGGGAAGTAGCTGATCTCATGGGGAATTGGAGTGTGATCTTGTGGATTTTGTAATGGAAGTAGTCAGTCAGGGTTTGGGCAGAAAGGGAGGTAGGGATTGGAGCCAGAGGCATCTTGAGGAGAGAGCTGAGAGTTGTAAAGAGATGGTGAGGGTCAGAGGCAAGATAATTAGTCATATGGACATTATAGTCTTGTTTGACATGTGTTATAACTGACTGGAAAGGGTCAAGCATTTATTTATCATTTCTTAGATACTGCCTTTCATGATGTCAAGGTGGTTTATGTTGAACAAACTGAAGTTACATTGAACAGGGCATTATAAGTTGGAGGTAACTATTTTGCAGGGAACATGATCAATGGAGGGTTAAGTGGTTTGCCCAAGACCATAAGGAGCACCTGTGGGAATGGAAACTCCAGTCCTGCTGGCCCAAGGTTGCTGTCCTCTAGTGGGTTTTGAACCCCTGACCTTCCAGCCTGAGGTAGCTTGCCACCAACCACTAGGTCACTCCTCCCTCCATGAACTTGAAGAGTCATGAACTTGAAGGTCATGAACTTGAAGAGTAGAAAGTCCGTAAAGAGTGTTGGATTTGAGTCAAGAATGCTCAGTTGAGTGGACACAGGAATGTAGATAGTGAGTAGTGGAAGACAGCCAGGGTTGAGGTACAGTACACATCACAGGACATGGCATGGGCGGGCAAGAGCATCCAGAGTAGAGGAGAGAGCAGCTTTATAGGAAGGTACTGGCTCATCGACAGAGACAGATGACATACTGGAGGAAAGAGATGATGAAGAGAGAGCCAAGAGGTCAATAGCATGAAGATTTCTAAAGAGTTTGGAGGAGACAGGGTGAGGTTGAGGCAGTGAATGATGAAGAATGAAGCTTAGCAGGTGATGGTCCAATAAGGGGAGAAGTGAGGTACAGAAGTTTGAGGGTAGGCATTTAGAGAAGAATGCAAGGTCTTGGCCTTGCTGGTGAGTCAGGGCTTAGAGCAAAGCTGTAGGTTGAATGATGAGATGAGGGAGAGGAACTTTAAAGCATAAAGGTCAGAGGGTTTATCAACATGAATGTTAAAATCCCCGAGAATAAGGGAGGGGAAAGATGAATCCAGAAAGAAGGAAAGCCACGAGTCAGAGTTAGAGTCAGAGAGAAAGGTAGAGGTGGACTTGTCAGAGGGCTGATAAACAGCAGCTAATCAGAGAGGTAGTGGAGTAAAAAGCCAGATGGAATGGACTTCAAAGGAGGGAAATGAGTGAGACTGAGGTAGGAGGGGTTGAAACTGACAGGAAGGAGAGAATAGCAGTTCGACACTGCCACCAAAGACAGTGGAATGAGGAGTGTGGGAGAATTGATAGCCACCATGACAGAGAGCAGCAACTGAAACTGAGTCCTCAAGGAAGATCCAGATCTCAGTTAGAGCATGGAGATAGAGAGCATTAGAGATAAAGAGATCATGAGTAAAGACAAGTTTATTTGTGATGGAGTGTGCGTTCCAAAAGGCACATGAGAAAGGTAGAAGGAGGGGAAGAGGAGAGCTGTATGAATACGATTTGAGCTGTTGTGTGAGGATCTATTCTGGGAGTGTGACAGAAGTCTAGGGGGGCCAGGCTTGGGGTTGATATCTCCGAAAAGGAGTAGGAGAAGGAGTAGAAGAGTGCGAGGCAGAGAGGAGACAAATGTGGTAATGAGGGTGAGGTTGTTTCAGAGGAAGAGGAGATGGCTGAAAGAGAGGGAGAAAGTGGTGAAGCTCAAGAGCTAATGATAGAACAGATGACAAGCTTGTGGGGGAAGCGAGGGTGGTAAAGAGGAGATAAAGAGGAGGGGTTTGAAGGTGTTGGTAGGAGGGAGTATGAGCAATAGGAAAAGAAAGTGATGAGGAGCTATAGAAGAGAGATGGAGAGGAGCACAGAAGTCAGAGGGAGAGAAAGGATAGGTGGTAGAGATTGCAAGGAGTAAGGTGCACCTGTGAGGGATCGTGGTAATGAGCACAGGACAGCTATAAGACTATACGGCATGGGGTGGGTGGGAAAATAAGGAAGAGGAGAGAGAGAGAGAGACAGGTGAAGACAGAGAAGCAGAGCTGAACAAGGGGGGGGGGGGGGGGGGCAGGGCAAGTGCTGAATGCCAGCAAGTGAAAACAGCCAGAGTCCACAGGAAGTGCCCTTGTAAAAAAACTCAGGCAAAGTAAAAAACTGAGGACTGAAAATACCAACTAGAGAGAAATAGGGAGAAGGAGAGAAAAAAGCACATCAAAATGTGCTGTCAGATAGAATTAGTCAGAAAACAGGGGCAGTAAAGTGGTGAGAAGGAAGCCATAGCACTACAGGGGGCAGGAGCTGGGTAGGACACACACTGACAAAACAGAAATATATACAAAATAATAAATAAACAAACAATAAGCTAGATACCGAATAGGCACCTGAACAGAGCATACTAAGTTAGCTGAAACTTGCAATGATGGAGTTCAGAGAACCAGGAACCACCAGCAAATGGATATATTCATGTGGGGTGAAAAATATGACACTGAGGCAGAAAGACCATGCAATACAATAACAGCCCATGTCAGAGGAAAAACGACCACCCTGCCCTCTCACCTGTAAATGATGACCATAATCTGTGTGTGTATCTGTGAGCCCTCCATAAATAAGTATTCAATCTGTTACAACCATCTGAGTCACATGTGAATCCAAATTAGCTATGATGGCCTGCAAAATGTGAGATTATTCCATGACTCCCCCCACAAGCACATATCAGGAAATGGATATGTTGGTCATTCTTCTAGGACACCATAGTCTCGAATGTGTGTGTTTATGAATCTTGGTCTGCCCCTTTGACTGGACAGATCCCATATGTAAGGCATGAATGTCAGTTGAACCAGCAGCATAGCAAGGCAGTGCAACATACATACCTAACAAGATGTCTCTCTCCCACACCTGCCGAACACACCTTGTCAGACAAGTATAGCACAGAGCCTACAGAGATCTAAGCAGACATAGGCATATTCCAACTCATGCTCTCACGCATCCTGACAATGACCATATATATACCTATGGATTGATAAGCTCACCTTGCTGCTCTGTGCCTCCAAACACATGGCCAGTATGTGGATGTGAGAAGGATTATGGGTTCAAAACCAGCCTGTGTAGTAGGACTGGTATGTCCAGGTGTGTTAACTTTGTCCTAGTTTACAGAACTGTATCAGCATGTGCAACCTTCAACATTTCCTCCAGCATGAGTCCACACGCTCGACTGGATGGCAGAGCATGCTAATAGCACCGGCATACTGAGCAAGTGTTGAGAGCACTGGAGCATTGCAGAGTCCAATAATAGTGCCTGCACACTGAGCAGGCATTGATAATGGTGGAGCATCAAAGGATCCCTAAGTGGCAGGTAAGAATGCCAATGTGCACCACTTTTGGACAGCGGGGTCATGTGTGTGTGTGTGTGTGTGTGTGTCTACATAGGAGTGTGAGCTGCAGCAATGCACTGTGCATGCATATGATGGCCATGCTTTATGGCTGTGCATACAACATGCTGCTGGTCAGCTATACAGCAACCCCACATACTGTGTGAGACACCATTTACAAGGAGAAGGCTAGTTTTCAGTAAGAAGTTGCAATCTGTGACTGTGACGATTAATGCATTCCCAGATACACCATCGTCAAGGCCCATTCCCACAGCATTCCCCTACACTTGCCTCCCAACATGGCACTGTTGTGCATCTCCCAAATCGCCAGCTGGTTTGACAGGAGTGAGCAGGGGGAAACATGTGTGTGTGTTGTAACCTTCACCTCTAACTGAGCCTTCAGGCCTCAGGACACACTCGTTTGCACAGGTGAGAGGCCTGATTAATACCAACTACCACAACAGCTATATCAGTGGCAACACTGACAGCCCACTTGGTGCAGCTGCAACCTATAGGGAACTAGGCTCAAGAGGAGGACTGGCCTTTGTGAATGTCCATTTCATTAATTTAGTTGGTGACACTGGAAAGATTCTGCGATTTACCTGCATGCACGTTGCTCTTGTCTGATGTTGCAGTCCCAGAGTGCAATCCGGGGGACTCTTTGTTCCATGCAGTCTATGCACAAACAGGAAGGTCCATATCAGGCCAATTTGCACCCAATAAACATAATCTTAACACTGTCTACTGATCATTGGCCAAAGCATTCAGCAGCACATTACCTATTACCTCAAATGAGAGTCCAAATGCAATTGTGTGCCTGATTGTAACAGTGGGATATTGACCCCTGAATGGTGTGTGCACAATTCCAGCTGCCCAAAATGTGGCACAGGATGTCATGTTGGTCTCTGCATTGCCTGCCACCATATGGGAAGGCAGTGCCTGGAGGTGAATGTTGGGGTGGGGGTAGGGGTGGTGGGAACAATACCATACGTGTTCAGAATGTGCCCTTTGTAGGTAGCATTGCTGGCTAAAGCCTATGTTCACATGGCCAGAAGCTATGTGGGCCTACTCAGTGTCTGCATGTATTACATCAGAGGGGCTACATGACAGCCTCACTGGCTCCCCATGGGCAATGAGTATGAAAGTCACAAGGATGTCAGAGTACAAAGAGGCAGGGAATGGTGGCTTATGTGTCACCAGTTTTGCAGTATCCATGGTAGATACATGACATTATTTCAGAGTACAAGCATGGCACTATGTTCAATGCTCACTGCCAAAATCTGTGCAGGGGGACACCATATTTGGGTATGTGACAGTTGCAGCCCACTGTAGGCCAGCATACACTTGCTGCCTGCCTCTGGCCTATTTTCCACTGTGTCTCACATTGCATAAGCATTCCCTAATTCCAAAATAAAATGGTACATAATAGGGAGCAGAAGATTCTGGGTATTGCCTACAACTGAGAAGTTTACACAGGATGTATATGAGTTGGAGGTAAGGTCAATAGCTGAGCCATCTTAGCATGGGTTTGCCAGAGGCATGGCCTGGGTGTACATATCTGTTCATGCTGTGAGGCCATTCTCATTCTAACTGAGCTGTGATCAAGTCACGGCTATGTATCCACATGGTGCTATATATAGGGTCAAGCTTCAATGATATGGGTGCTGTTTTATTCCAGGGCAATCAGGATGCTGGATATCCATGCTGTTTATACAAAGCCAATGTGTTAATTGTGGCTATATGCAAAGGCAGTGTGTGGTGACTAGCAGACTAGGTACAGATGGTTTGGGAGTGGCTGTCACAGACCAGTGGTGCCTAACATATGCAAACTGCCTATGATTGATCTAATTGATTGGAATGCTCAGAAAGTGAGGCTAGTAGATGTTCTTGGGCTGCTGGTAGCTATGGTCTTGGCACCCCCCCCCCCCCTTTCTACCTAAACAACACTCACTGCATTCATGTTCCTTGGAAACAGCTGCCACAACACTGGGACTGGCACGGGATGTTATATGAGTGTCCATGGCCAACAGGAGAAGGACACAAAGTCCAGATAAAACAGGCCACTCCCTCATACCGCAATTGTGCAGAGTACTAAATGACTAGCATCACACACTAGAAACAATACTTGTAGTTCACCAGCAGCCATATAGATCTGCTCCAAAACCTGGAAAATCCATTAATTGCAGTGCTTGCTATGGAGACTAGGTGATGTGTGTCCTTCCTCACATTCAGGGTGACTGCTGAAACAGGTCTTTTACACTTATGGCATCTGTTATGTGCAGGAAGCACGTAATGCCCCTCATATTACAGAGCTGATGTGATGGATCGCTGCATTCTTCATATGAGCATCGGTTGCATATATCTGGTCAGATTGTGTGGTGCATCATGGGTAATGGAGGGGCTAACCATTACCGGCACCCATAGCCTCAATTGCATCCATAGTGTGGACTGTGATCACTTGAGCATTGCCCAGTACCTGCTTGTCTTCTATGATGGTGGAAGACATGTTCATGACCCCCCCCCCCCCTCCGAGGAAGGCAGAATGGTCTGAGATGGACCACAGGGGTCATGAATGTGGTTTGAGTTAGTGTATGTGCAGGTGTCCCTATCTTGCAGTGTACAACAGGTCATAAGGGATGGCATGACTTGCACATGTGCTGCCCCAGGGGTTCGTGCTGCAATGTGGCACAGCAAACCTCTGCGTGTGACTTGTTTGATGTTGGAGGTACAGTGGAGGGACAGGCATGTTGACCTCACATGTGGTTTGGTCTTTGGACAAGACATGTATTCTGCAACTGTGTGTCTGTTATACAGCTACAGTACTGAGTGTCCAGTGCAGTACGTTCTGCATATGTGCCGCTGTAGGAAGGCCCTAGGTGTGGTGTACCACTGTCTCAGAATGTGCCAGCTATGCCCTTTCATATCCTGGGTTTTGGCCATTGCAGGCAGGGACCTGCAGTCTCTTTGACTGTAGGCATTGCTGAGTAGAAAGGTGTGGAGGTGTAGCCTAATGGCTTGAGCACTGGCTCCATATGCAACAGATTATGGTTAGAATCCCATTTGTTCTCTTTGTGAATGTGGGAAACTGACTTCAATATATTACCACAAATAGTCTGGGTTCTGTGCTGACTGGAGGACACACATTCTTATAGTTTTTTTTATGTGTTACAATAGCACATTGAGTCTGCAAACATGCATATTGCAATCATGCCCTTCTGACAGCATGACTTTATTGGCTCTGCTGTAGCCCATTGCAAAGGGTTGGACATGTTCACCCTGCAGATGAATGACACATGAGTTGTACATGATTGGAATATTTCCTCATAACTGTGACTGAACATCTTCAGCTCCATCACATATATCCAGGACATGCAGGTACATCCCACTCCTGGGATGGCCACCTGCAGGGATCATCACACGTCCTTACTTGCTCCATATGGCCAATATGAGAGACACTTGTCAAGTTGTTATATGCCCATGTGTCAGGAAGAATGTATGGTGGTTAGAAAAGCTGAGGCAGCTGATATGGGAATTTCCCCATGACACAGCTACTATTGTTTCACACACACTACAACTGCATTTGTGTGGTCGCATCAGGTACATAGGGGCAACAAGGCCATACCACACTCTCATCTACTGCCATCCATCCTTCACCCCATCCATCAACATATGCCCATTTGGAACAGTCATATATTCTCCTGCCAGCTGCTACACCATGGCCCACACAGAAACATTTTAATCATTAGGATGTATCACTCACACCTCTCCTGTGAATTATCTGCATGGCACCAGTCCTACTCAGTCATCCTTTTGATGCCCACATCGTGGCAATGCTGGCTCCACCAGGGGACACTTCCTCCCAAGCCTATGGCATACAATGACAGTACAGCAGATTACATGGGCACCCCTCACTGATACAGTACAGATGCCTCCCACATGCTCATCCCACTTACTAACATATAGGATACATATGGATCTGACATGCCCATCAGCTCTTACCTTTCCTTCCATCCATCACCTAAAATGTGGCTTTCACAAGGGCTCCCTTATCCTGCCATTGACTGCCATTTTCGGGCATTAAGGCGCACGCTCGCCACCTTAATGCCCAGTGTCCTGTTAACGCCCGATAAGTAAAGCCAAGTGCCCTTACCACTGTAATGCCTATTCCTACCCCAGCTTTACTGCACAATAACACCCTTACCGTTGTTGATAATGCTTGCTAACTGGTGTGTCCTTAACACTCTTTAGTAAACATACCACTATGTGTAGGAGAAAATGAGAAAATATAGCATGAAGAGTATTTTAAAATATCTATGGAATTAAGGGGCATGTTAACTAAAGCTGAGCATGTGTTTTCGGATGTTAGTGAGTGCTAAATATTGATTCAACCATAGGAATAAAACTGACATCGGCGGCACTTATCAGATGGTTACAAACTTACCTTATGATAAGTGTTAGTAAACACGCCCCTTAGTCTGAAAAATTGTATGTTTATTCACGTTTCACACCTACCAGACTCCGTCCCTGCAACTACAATAGCATTGTCTTACTGTGCAAAAGCTCCTCCTTCCCCAGGGAAAGAAAATGTCAAAAAAGACAGAAGGCAAGATATTGAGAAAGGCATTGACAGACACCCTAAGGGAAAATTTCATCTCAGGAGGACTGACCTTTCTGAGAAAGCAAATTAAATTATCTTTTTCATCCTTTGCTTGTGCTGTGACATCATTAAAATTCCCGTAACATAGCTGAGTGCTTGAGTTTTATTTTTTTTGTATTCATGACCTTAAACTAAAATTAATCAGTTGTCACAGGAAGTTAACATATTTGCTAATGGTCCCTGAACTGAAATATTGTACATCCTTTCTTAGAAGAAGATACTGTAAAACTTGACATTAATTTAGAAGGCTTTTCAGTATTCTGTGGAAATATGACTTATTTACCATTTTGTCATAGAATATCTGTCTTTATGCCATTGCGGATTCAAAGATAGTTTCTTATAAATCCTGTTGCTAAGGGGCATGTTAGTGAATGCTGCATTTCCAGTGATAGAGATTAAAGTTCATATGGTTTGTAAGAGGAACTTCTTAAAGGTAATAATTTTGAGAAAGCTAAACTGGTACAAGGTCCACGAGTACTTTTGCATTCATACTCCTTATAGCTGATTCTCAAAAGAAAATTTGGGGGCTGATTTTCAATAGGGGCTTATCCACATAAAGATATAAAGACATAGGGGTCTAATTACTAAGGTGCACTAATGTTAATGCTTGTTAATACATTAAAACATATTATTAATAACCAGGTCCCATGGAATAACATAGGACCTGTTAAAAAATGTGCATTAACAGTGACCTTAAATGTGTTAACAATAGCACACCTTAGTAACTAGACCCCGTAGTTGTGTGCAAAAGATTAGACGCACTAGTCAAATTCCATATTTCCCTGAATCTCTAATAGAACCAAATTTGATACAACCTGTATATGGTACAAAGTCAAACACGTCTTTCAGACATTTTGGATGAATAGTTGTTGTTTATTTGCTCATTTTAACAGATTGAAAATAATAGAAAGTGAATGTCAGGTGAAAAAGTTTGGACACCCTATTATTTAGTACTTTGTAACATTTCCTTAGCAAGAAATAGCCAGCTTTCAAACATTTTGCATCACCAACTAAGAACCTTTGTATTCTTATTTTAGGAATTTGTTCTTTGCAGAACTGTTCTTAATCTTAGAAATATTCATAGATGTTCATGAATGCAAAGCATGTTTGAGATCTCCTCACAGATTTTCAATAGTAGTCAAGTCTAGAGATTTTGAAAGCTATTTGAAGACCTTTGGGGAAAATATTCAGAATGTTTTGAATGCAGGGAGGAGTGGTCTAGTGGTTAGGACAAGGTACTTCAGGCTGGTGGACTGGGGGTTCAAGTCCCACCTGGGGACAGCAATCTCAGGCTGGAGGGACTGGGATTTCTAGTCCTATAGCCACTTAATCCACCATTGCCCATGCTCCCTGTAAGTATTAGCATATGTGTCTCATATCCCCTTGTATTAAATGTATTCCCCAATTGACCACTTTGACCTTGGGAAAAGCAGGATATAAATACAGCTAAATAAATGTTTTGGCCGGTTAGGAGACTGCTAACTGACTAAAATGTGGTACTAACGCAGTTAGTGTAACTGAATATCCCCACCTAACCCAATACAATCCCTTGTCACTTACTAGATAGCAATAGGGCTTTCTGAAGGCAGAGTGGGGTTGGCACCAGTAGCTATCTAAAGGCTCGTTACTTCACTCCTAACGGCCAAAACTTAGACAAGGCAAAAAGATGTAGCCTAGTGGCAAGAACAGCTGCCTAATACCCAACCAATCAAGGGTTTGATTCCCACTGGCACACCTTGGTCAGTTAATTTCACTCTCCATTGTCTCAGAAGCAAAGACTTAATAATCTATTTCCTGTGATACATTACCCAAAAACCAGGAGTCAGTATTATCTTGATTAATTATAGAAAATACTCTGCACAAATATCAGAAAGGATTATGTCTTCTCATGACCTGTGTTAATATAACCATTATTATAACCACTGTCTATTCAGCGGTAGGAGAGGTCTCAGAAACACGGGCTGCCACCGACCATTAATATTCGGTCATGTAGACTAGCGGCCCATACACATCAATGGCCCTCTATACTCAGCCACAATAGTAAGAAACTTTTTTTAAAAAAAAAGTTTCTTACTATAGTGGCTGAGTATAGAGGGTCATTGATGTGTATGGGCCGCTAGTCCACATGACCGAGTATTAATGGTCGGTGGCAGCCCGTGTTTCTGAGACCTCTCCTGCCGCTGAATAGACAGTGGTTATAATAATGGTTATATTAACACAGGCCATGAGAAGATTTGAATAATTAAAAAAAAAAAAGCAAAACAAAACAAAATTGATCCACGCTTATAGATTCCACTGTACTTAGTATTTTACAGACCTCTATTATATCTGCCCTCATCCATCTCTTCTTCAAACTAAAAAGCTCAAACCTCTTCAGCCTTTCCTCTTATTCCTTTTATCATTTTGTTCGCCTTTCTCTGTATCTTGTCTAATACTGCTATATCTCTTTTGACATGAAGAGGCCAGAATTGTGCACAATACTCAACAGTTGCTATATCCTTTATTATATTCTCTATTCCTTTCCTAAGATTTCAATATATTGTCTACGATCACACATAGATCATTTTCTTGGGTGGTGACTCCTAATGTGGAACCTAGCTTTGTGTTTTTATAGCTTGGGTTATTCTCCCCTGCATGCATCACTTTGAATTTGACCACATTATATAGAAACATGATGGCAGAAAAATACCACATGGCCTATCTAGTCTGTCCTTCCATTTTAACTACAATAGTCCTCTTTTTACCTTTAAAGTACCTCTCTGTTTGTCCCATGCTTTTTTAAATTCAGATACTGTACTCGTGTCCACCATCTCCACTGGAAGACTATTCCATGCATCTATCACTCTTTTCATAAAGAAATATTTCTACATATTACTCCTGAGCCTATCCCCTTTCACTCTCATCCTATGTCCCCTCATAGCCGAGCTTGCCTGAAATTGAAAGAGACCCTCCTGTACATTATGACATGGAGGTATTTAAATGTCTCTTATCATATTGCCCCTATCTCACCTTTCCTCTAAACTATACATATTAAGATCTTTAAGTCTGTCCTCATATGCAACATAATGAAGACCATTAACCATTTTAGTAGCCACCCTCTGCACCAACTCCAACCTGCTTATATCCTTTTGAAGTTGCAGTCTCCAGAATTTCACACAATACTTCAAATGAGGTCACATCATAGACTTAAACAGAGGCATTATTGCCTCCTTTAATCTGCTGGCCATACCTCTCCCTACACACCCAAGCATCCTTCTGGATTTCACAGTCGTCTTTTCTACCTGTTTAGCTACTTTAAGATTGTCAGACACAATTACGCTCAGGTCCTGCTCTTCTTTTATAGACAGACATACCTCATCCCCTACACTGTACTGCTCCATTGCAGCCCAAATGGATGGTCTTGCATTTTTTAGCATTATATTTCAGCTGCCAAATTCTAGACCATTCTTCAAGCTTAGCTAGATCCCTCCTCATGTTATCTACTCATTCCTGGGTGTCTACTCTATTGCAGATTTTGGTATCATCTGCAAACAAGCAAGTCTTACCTGACAGCCCTTCCGCTATATCACTAACAAAGATGTTAAAAAGAATTGGACCAAGGACAGATCCCTGTTGCACACCACTGGTAACATCCTTCTCGGAGTGAGCCCAATTTACCTGTACACTTTATCACCACCTCTAATCCAATCAGTAACTTTAGGGTACATCCATAGGGTGCTCAGTTTGTTTATAAGTGTGGAACGGTGTCAAAGGTTTTACTGAAATCTAAATATACCACATTGAGGGCTTTCTCTTGGTCCAACTCCCTGGTCAAAGAGATCAGTCAGATTTGTCTGACAAGATCTACCTATGATAAATCCATGCAGCCTCGGATCCTGCAATCCATTGGACTCTAGAAACTCTCTATTCTCTCTTGTAGTAGCCTTTTCAATAATTTACTAACCACAGTGGTTAGACTAATAGGCCTGTAGTTCTCAATGTCATCTTTACATCCAATTTTGTGTAAAAGGACCACATGTGCCTTTCTCCAGTCTTCTGGCACCACTCCCGACTCCAAAGAGGCATTGAAAAGGTCAGAATGTGGAGTCACTAGATGATCCCCAAGTTCCTTCAATATTCCTGGATGTATCCCTTCCAGATTCATGGCTTTGTCTACTTTTAGTTCAGCTAGTTCCTCACAAACACAGTCTTCTGAAAATCGTTTGAGATCCCCATCGCTTCTGTTTCTATTTGTGGATGTTGTCTGAGGTCCTGCTCCTGGCCCTTCATCTGTGAACACAGAACAAAACTATTTGTTAAGCAATTGCATTTTATCCTCAACAGCTTCTACTGCTTTTTTCTAAAGAATAATGTCATGACATATTTATTTGATTATTCATTTTTACTTTTTTGCAAAGTGCAATGTGTGCCTTTGAGTCAATGTTGACTCTTGGGTCCTGAGTTTCCTTGACAGTGTGACTGGAAGTAGATTTCCAGGCCTTTCTTCTGAGGCAATAGAAGGTTCCCCTTTGTCGGTGAACGTAAAGTGGCATGACTAGAATTGACGCTGTATGTCCTGGCTAGTGTCCCCACCCCCCGCACCACCCCACTCCACCCCAGCACCGCCCCTCCCACCCAGGTCCAGTGCTCCCTGCATAACCACTCTGTATATGTGGGGAGCGCTAGTACCAGAATTGCATCCCAAGGCTAAGCACAGGTTGGACTGATAATTAAATTTAGTCCTTAAATAAGGCAATGTGTTTGTTTCTTTATGTACACATTCAAACCTCTCTTTCACACCTGAACTCTCTTCCTCACTGACAGTTCAAGCTGTTTCAGGAATAAACAAATCCTTTTAAGGTTTCTCTCACTGCACTTGGAGTTTTACACCTTCAGCTTTACCCTCCTTTCAGTGCTTGAAGGACTCCAGAGCTATTGAAAGCAAGTCGTATACACTGTTGAACTTTTAATTAAAACAGTGCTCAGATTAAACTCACTCTCCAATAAATCACTTCAAATTCTCACTCAGCTTTGTTTTAAAATTGGTTGAATGAGTTACAGAGTTTCTTCAGCCTTATTCCTGTCACCAAGGAAAAGATTTCCACATTTAACTTTAAATTTCCTCTTCAGCTTTCATTCCAGTTTCTTACACACTTCCCCTGTAAATAATTCTCAATTACTTACAATTCTGATACCAATGAAATTCTTTGCAGCTCGTCGACACAGACACTCACTCTGACACACCTTACTCCATCATAATTTTTTTTCTCAATCTTTTTTTTAAGTTCCTGCACCAGTATTATATCTGCACTGTAAATGTGTTCTTTTACTTAGTTCCTTTTGAAAATAGTCCTCTCTTACTTTCTTTATT
Source organism: Ichthyophis bannanicus (assembly GCA_033557465.1). Classification (NCBI taxonomy): domain Eukaryota; kingdom Metazoa; phylum Chordata; class Amphibia; order Gymnophiona; family Ichthyophiidae; genus Ichthyophis; species Ichthyophis bannanicus. Next base: position 1,555,301,254 of record CM066032.1, read on the forward strand.
TCAACTCATAGCAGAGCTTGCTTTCAATCAAAAGAGGCTCTCCTGTGCATTTATGCCACAGAGGTATTTAAATGTCTCAATCATATCACCTCTGTCCCTCCCTTCCTCTAAAGTATGCATATTAAGGTCCTGAAGTCTGTCCTCATATGCTTTATAATAAAGGCCATTAACCATTTTAGTAGTTGCCCTCTGCACCGACTCCAATCTGTTTATATCCTTTTGAAGGTGCGGTCTGTTCAGGGCCGCGGAGCTAGTGCACGTGGCCCCATGGTAACCGGGGGGGCGGCGAGGACACGATCCCCCCCCGGGGGCCACGGCATCGGCGGGGGTAATGGGGGCAAGCCGGTGCGGTGCTGGGCGCCCCATTGGCTCCTGCGGGCTGCCGGGAGGCGGAGGGAGCCAATGGGGTGAAAAGGGAGGCGGGACCAGCCCGAGTGAGCGCGGGGACGCGCCGTGGTTCCGGCCTTTTCCAGGTCGGAGCCAGACGCGTCGGGTGGCAGCATGAGCGTGCTCGGCAGGTACCGCGTGGCTGGGGAGGCAGTTTAGGGGTCCGGTTTGGGAAAAAGGCCTTTAGTTGTTGCCTGGGGGTGCCGGGGGGCTAACAAAAACAAAAAAAAAACGAACGGGAGAGGGTGGCTGTGGGGGTTTGTAGGGCTGTAGGAGTGGTAGGCAAGGGTTGGGGGGGTATTCAAAGTATACGGGGGGCTGGGGAACTGGAGGCTTGATTTAAAAAAAAAAACAAAAAACGAAACGCCAAACCCTCGAACCAAATTGAATTAAAAAAAAAAAACACCAAATAAATAAATCATAAGCTGTCACAAAAGGGCCACAGGCAGCCACTTGCTGTAGCAGGACTGTGAGCCATGCGGTCTGGGAAAGGGCGGGGGAGATCCCGAGCAGAGGATTGAGAAGGGGCCAAGGGAGGGGGGCAGCTGGGGGGGGTCATGGGGAAGATTTGACAAGGTCTGCCCAAAGGGGGGGAAAAGGGGGTAGGGCGAGGGGGGGTCCGGGGGGCGCCGGGGAACACATACTGGGGAGAGCGGGCGGTGCGTGGATGGGCCCGCGCAGGCCCGGCCCGTAGGGGCAGGGGAGGGGCAGGGAGGCACGACATGGATGCTGACCGCCTGGGTCCAGAAGGGCGGTCAGGGGGGGCGGGAGAATTGTGTGGGGGACCTGCTGGCCCTCTAGACAGGCGAGCGCCTGAAGTAGGGCTACCTCCAGTGGGGGGAGGGGTGCCTGTGTTGGGCGAAGTGCGGGCTGCCGAGAGGTGCCGGAGGGCCCCGGGAACCGGGCTGGAGTGTCGGGGTGTGCATACCCGCCTTCTTGGGAGCACTGGCAGGGAGGGGGCCAAGGTCCTTCAGGGGTGGAGTGGTTGGGGGCGTGGCAGCCCCCTTGGGCGAGGGGGGGCCCCCTTCGCCTTTTCCTGTGTTTTCCCCGCAGGTACCTTTTGGATGGCAGTACACCGGGAGTCTGTGTTTCGGCGGTTCGAGACCATCGGTGCCGATGGAGGGGTTGAGTGAGAGGACGTCAGCGGCAGCGCAAGTGGAGACGGAGTCACGGATGGTCGGCGCAGTGGCTGAAGCGTCGGTGCGAGCTGCAGGTGAGTTGGCAGGTGATTTGGGCGTGGACGACGGGGCTGGGGCTGCAGCGGCGGAAGGGGGTGGTAGGAAAGCGAGGAGGAAGAGGAAGCATCCTTGTCGTAGACGGCGCAGGTCGGGGACTTCCTCCACCTCCTCCACTGCTTCCACGTCCGATTCTTCGGTTTCGGGCGGGGACAAGGGGCAGGAATTTCAGGGGTCAGAGGGTAGAGCGAGTGGAGTCTCGGCCACGCCTTCGGTGGTGGCATATTTGGAGTTATGGGAGGGTGTGCCGAAGAAGCTGCGGCGGAAGATTCTGCGAAGGCGTTATATAGACATTTTTCGTCTGCTTGAGGGCTGCAAACGGTCAGGGGACAGTAGGAGGAAGAGGAAGGAAGACGAGAAGGCGGGGAGGGTGCGGAGAGCGACGCGGAACGTGGTGAACTGGACGCGAGCTTTTTTACGCTTAGCTAGTGTGTGGGGGCATTCGTACCCTGAGCACTACGGGATGCTCCTCGCCTATGCGGATTCCATCTTAGAGGCTGCACAATTGCATGATGGTTGGGCATGGCTCAACTATGATGAGAAGTTCAGGGATAAGATGGAAGAAAACCGCTTGTTGTCCTGGGGGACGCAAGATATCAATCTGTGGCTGACGCAGATGGCGGTCAGATCCAGTGGTAGTGCGGCGAGCAGCGCACGTGGGGGAGCGGCCGGCATTTCGGGGGCTGGGCGGCCCTTTCGGGGGGGTGTACCCGGGGGGTCCAAAAAGCATCAGCTTCAGGGGGGGTCGGAGATGTCTGTTGGCGATTTAACAAATCGTCCTGCCCGTTTCCGGATTGTAAATTCCGGCACGCCTGTTCCGTCTGCAATGGTTTGCATTCAGTGCTCAAATGTGTTAAGAGAGGCGCGGGGGGGCTGGAGCGCCCCCTCCAAAGCAGTGAGAGCCTCCTTTGCCTAGCTCCCACCCCAGTCCGGATAGAATCAATGCGTCCGTGGCTGAGAAGGTATCTGAAACTGAAGGACAGTGCGGTGATAGAGGGGGGCTTTAGTGAGGGGTTTCGGATTCCTGTGGTGGGTACGGTGCTCTGTACTATGGCCAGGAATTCGCCTTCGGTGAGGCGATTTGCTCAGATAGTGCGGGATAAGCTAGCGGAGGAGATTGGATTGGGGCAGGAGGCGGGCCCCTTCGCGGAGAGGCCTTTTGCGGATCTAGTGATCTCCCCTTTGAGTGTGATCCCAAAGAAGGAGCAGGGGAAGTTCCGGTTGATCCACAACCTTTCCTTCCCCGCGGGGTCGTCAGTTAACGACCATATCCCGGACCACCTGTGCACGGTTAGGTATGCATCCTTGGATGCGGCATTGGAGCTGGTGAGACGCTGCGGTCCGGGGTGCTTGATGGCGAAAGCGGATATCGAGTCAGCCTTCCGTTTGTTGCCGGTGCACCCGGCGTCTTTTCCTCTGTTGGGGTTTTGTTTTGAAGGGGACAGTTATTTCGATAAGTGCATGCCCATGGGGTGCGCGATATCCTGTGCATATTTTGAACGGTTCAGTAGTTTTCTACATTGGGCAGTGGTGACACAGGTGGGCCGCGCCAACGTGGTGCACTATTTAGACGATTTCCTGTTTGTGGGTGAGGCTCAGTCAGAGTGCTGCTCGGATTTGCTGGGTGGCTTCGAGCGGTTGGCTCGGGGGTGGGGTGTCCCTCTAGCGGCGGGGAAGACAGAGGGCCCCGTGACCGTCATTACTTTCTTGGGGGTGGAGCTCGACTCGGGGGCGATGGTAGCTCGCCTGCCCGCAGCTAAGGTAGTGAAGCTCAGAGTCTTGGTTGCGAACGTGCTCGTTTCCAGCAAGCTCACATTACAGGAAATGCAGTCGCTGATTGGCTCGTTGAATTTTGCGTGCAGGGTGATACCGATGGGGCGGGTATTTTTGAGGTGGCTATCGGCGGCTACGGTAGGGGCCCGTATGCCTCATCATCGGATCAGGGTGTCGCAAAGCATTCGGGCAGACATGCGGGTGTGGGACGAGTTTCTCCGTGACTTCAACGGCACTACGGTTTTGCGGGAGAGGGAGGTCTCTAATACAGCTCTGCAACTTTACACGGATGCGGCGGGGGGCACGGGTCTCGGGGTTTACTTTGGGGGTTCGTGGTGTGCTGCAGGGTGGCCCCTGGCTTGGCAGGAATCGGGCCTGACCAGAAATATCACCTTTTTGGAATTGTTTCCGATCTTGGTGGTGTTGACCATATGGCCGGACAGGCTTCGGAATCGTCGGTTAGTCTGGTGGTGCGACAATGAAGCGGTCGTGTCTGTTGTAAACAATTATGCCCCACGCTGCAAGCAAGTGGCGGATTTAATGCGTCAGGTTGTGTTAGCTTGTTTGCGTTTGAATGTGGTGGTGCGGGCCCGCCATATTCCGGGTACTACTAACAAAATTGCTGACGCTCTTTCCCATTTTCAGTGGGAGCAGTTTCGGACCTTGGCTCCGGAAGCCGAAGAAGTGGGAGCATCGGTCCCGGCGCACTTATGGCGGATTGGCCTGGAGACATGAGGGAGCTGCTGACGAATTCTGTGTCGGCAGCGACGTGGGCGGCCTATCAGAGGGGTTGCAGCAGTGTGGTAACTTTCCTCGCGGAGCACGGATGGCGTCAGGGTTCGGTCCCTGAGCAGCTCCTTGGTCAATACGTGGTTGCAGCTAAGGCGGCGGGTCTTTCGAGGGCAACGGCGAAGAGACATCTGGCGGGGTTTTCCTTCTTCGCGGGAGCGGTCGGTTGGGGGACGGCTGGAAGGGGTTTTTTGACTCGTCGACTTTTGCAGGGATGGGAGCGATCCCTTCCCACCCCGGCCGACTGGCGGCAGCCGATCACTTATGATTTGTTGAGCCGCTTGTTCGACGTTTTACCGCAGGTTGCGTCCTCCCGGTACGAGGGTACACTGTTTCGGGCTGTCTTTTCGGTGGCCTTCTTCGGCGCCTTTTGGGTGGGGGACTTGGTGTCTGAGTCGGGTCATAGTGCGGGTGCGCGTGGACTGAAGGTCCACCAGGTGCTGGTGGGGGAGGGCATGGTCCGGATTCACTTAGTGCGTTCCAAGACCGATCAGTCAGGGAGGGGTGCCTGGGTGGTGCTGCGTGCCATACCAGGGGTGCTTGCTTGCCCAGTCCGGTTGCTGAGTGCATACTTGCTGGTGCGGCCGGCCGGTGAGGGCAGTCTGTTCCTTCATGAGGATGCACGGGTGCTCACGCGCTACCAATTTACGGCGGTGCTGCGGTTGTCGTTGCGACGGATCAGGGAGGATCCCAGTAGGTTTGCTCCACATTCCTTCCGTATTGGCGCAGCGACCAGCGCGGCAGCGGAGGGTCTTTCTGAGCAGGCGATACAACGGATAGGGCGGTGGAGATCGCAAGCATTCCAGGGCTATGTGCGCTTGTAATGGGCTGTGGGGGGTGCTAACGCTGCTGTTCTTTATTTTGCAGAAAGGGGCCATGCATCGTGTCACTGTTGGGTGATTGGCCACTCATTTGTTTACTGGGCTGGTCGGCGAGCAGCAACACGGCCATTGGGGCCACATCTTGGACTGGAAGCGCAGGGGGTGACCGTATCATGGCTGGGCGAGCGCGGACTCCGGTGGATCCAGCTTTTGCCTTTGCTGCGGCATCACGGGCGCACGAGAGGAACGCCGGATATCCTGCTGATACATCTCGGCAGCAATGATCTGGTGTCCTGGACTTGCAAGCAGCTTATTCGCGCTGTTCACAAGGACCTGGGGGAGGTTTTCAGAATGTTTCCGGGGGTTGTTGTGATTTGGTCAGATATCCTTCCACGGCCAGCCTGTTGGGACCAGCGGCGATGGTCCAGAGGGCTGACGAAAGTCAATCGCCAAATAGGCAGGTGGGTGGGGGAGGTGGGTGGGTGCCAGATCTTGCACCCGTGGGTGGATGTGGAGTGTGCTGGCCTGTTCCGGCCGGATGGCGTGCATCTCTCGCCGATAGGGATGGACCTGCTACTTAATGACTGGCAGGAGGCCGTGGAGGGTGTCCGGCAGGGGAGTTGGGCTGGTCGCAGCTTTAGGTTGGGGGGCGGCTCAGGTCCATAGTGGCCTGAGCCGGTGGCGGGATCCCGGAGGTTTCCGGGTTCCGGAGACGGAGGCAAGCTTGTGGGCGGGGGTGGGGGACCCCCGCCCGGATAACCCCTCAGATTTTTGCTAGTAATATGGCGAAGCCGGACAAGGGAGGGCTAGGCTGTTTAGCCGGGGCCCGGACTCAGGAGAAGCGGAAGCGACGTCACCTTGCTACTCACATGGCTGGTGAGGGTTCGCGTTTCGAAACAGGGGGGGGGGGATAATGTTATTGTGTTGAATTGTTATTGGGTTATTGTTAATGGTTAATAAAGCTGCGGCCAGTTTTAAGCCCAAAATTGTGTGATGGTCTTTTATCAAAGGGTGTGTGTGGGGGGGGGGAGGGGCGACGCGTCCGCCTTACCCGGTTAGTTCAGGGCCGCGGAGCTAGTGCACGCGGCCCCATGGTAACCGGGGGGGGGGTGGCGAGGACACGATCCCCCCCCCGGGGGCGTCGGCATCGGCGGGGGTAATGGGGGTGAGTCGGTGCGGTGCTGGGCGCCCCATTGGCTCCTGCGGGCTGCCGAGAGGCGGAGGGAGCCAATGGGGTGAAAAGGGAGGCGGGACCAGCCCGAGTGAGCGCGGGGACACGCCGTGGCTCCGGCCTTTTCCAGGTCGGAGCCAGATGCGTCGGGTGCCCGCCCGCCCACCCTAGCGTGGGAGTGGGGGTGGGGCTGGGGTCTCTGTTGTGGGTTGTTGCAGCTGGGGGGGGTGGCGGGATCCCGGAGGTTTCTGGGTTCTGGAGCCGGAGGCAAGCTTGTGGGCGGGGTTGGGGGACCTCCGCCCGGATAACCCCTCAGGTTTTTGCTAGTAATATGGCGAAGCCGGACGAGGGAGGGCTAGGCTGTTTAGCCGGGGCCCGGACTCAGGAGAAGCGGAAGCGACGTCACCTTGCTACTCACATGGCTGGTGAGGGTTCGCGCTTCGAAAACGGGGGGGGGATAATGTTATTGTGTTGAATTGTTATTGGGTTATTGTTAATGGTTAATAAAGCTGCGACCAGTTTTAAGCCCAAAATTGTGTGATGGTCTTTTATCAAAGGGTGTGTGTGGGGGGGGAGGGGCGACGCATCCGCCTTACCTGGTTACCAGAATGAAGTCGCACCAAAGATTTATATAGAGGCACTATCACCTCCTTTCTTCTGCTAGCCATTCCTCTCCCTATACACCCAAGCATCCTTCTAGCTTTTGTCATTGCTTTATCTACCTGTTTAGTTACTTTGAGATCATCAGACACAATCACGCCTAGGTCTCGTTCTTCTTTCATGGACAGAAGTACGTCACCACCTATACTGTACCGTTCTCTTGTATTGTTGCAGCCCAAATGTATGACCCTACATTTTTTAGCATTAAATCTCATCTGCCAAATTCTAGACCATTCTTCAAACCTAACTAGATCCCTCCTCATGTTATCTACTCTGGGTGTCTACTCTGTTGCAAATTTTGGTATCATCCGCAAAGAGGCAAATCTTACCCATCAGCCCTTCTGCAATATCATTAACAAAGATGTTAAAAAGAATCGGACCAAGGACAGATCCCTGGGGAACACCACTGGTAACCTCCTTCTCCTCAGCGTGAACTCCATTTACTAGTACACTTTGTCGCCTTCCACTCAACCAATTTCTAACCCAAGCAGTAATTTTAGGGTCCATCCCAAGGGTGCTTAGTTTATTTATAAGTCACGTGTGCGGAACAGTGTCAAATGCTTTACTGAAATCAACCATTTTTTTCCTTTCAATATAATTTCTTCAGCTCCGAAGATCCTCATTAAACCTCAAGAATCATACAATACTCCTGACAAAGTTCCTCTCTTGCTCAGAAAATATCACTTTTACCATTTTACACTGCGTCATAACACTTTCCCGAAAATGAAGAACTGGTGCTTTAAAGTTTTGGAATTAACCTCTCAGACTGTTTCTCCCAGAGTCCCCTCTGGCTACTTCTATCATTGGAAAAATTCCCCAGGGTCCATATTCCCCTCAGCCCAACTTCATTAAATAATTCAGACACTGTCACTTTAAATAAAAAAACACAGAGTCATACTACTAACAATCCACTCTGGCAAGCCCTGAACTCAAATACCACTTTTGTTCAAACATTTTTTTACCTTTATTTTAAAGTTGCGGCCCCTTTAAATCTACCAGAGCTCAGTCAAGCACCGGTGGATTTAATGGGGCTCTGGTGCTTCATTTTTAGATGCGGCTTCGGCGAGTGAACATCTTCAGCCCCCAGCTCCCTCCAGAGCATACATTTTGAGTGGGAAGCCCACATATCGGGTCCCCAACACCACTAGACACCAGGGAAACACTTTGACAACATTTTTTTTTTTTTAGCACAATGGCCTGCTCCGCAGAACCCATGGCAACTTTCATTTCTTTTATTTTTTTACTTTTAAACTTGCCGGCTTCCTTCTGATGCTGTGAATGAGCACAGGAGCCCCCCCCCCCCCCTGCAACCCCAAATTGCTTCTGTGGGCACTTTTTCCACCGTGGTCTACCCCGATGGCCTTAAACCTGTCTAGATCTGAACCGTGGGCCACTTCAGCCCTGGGGGAGGACAAGGTAAAGTTTATTTATTGAATGTGTTTATACCATTCACAATATCTAAAATGAGGCATAGCAGAATTGGAGAAGGTACAGAGAAGAATGACCAAAATGATAAAGGGGATGGAAGGATACCCCTAAGAGAAAAGGCTTAAAGGATTAGAGCACATAAGAGGAGGAAGCCCACCAAAACTTTCAACCTTCTAGCTGTGGAAGCAGAAAGCTACAAATGAACTCCTAAGCTTAAAGCAAGTGGTCAGGAACACTCTGCTCCCTTTGTTTTCTTCCCTCAGTCTTTTTTTTTTGTGTGTGCTTTCAACTAATAATCCACAGCACCCTTTTCTCACTTTCTCGAAGGTAGACTTCAAACTCTGTTTTTTTTCAGCCTTTTTTTGCATTAAAGTTCCAAGCCCCAGACCCCTTCCTCACTCCCTCAAAAATAGACTAAGCTGCTGCTTTTTTTCAATCTTTTTTTCCTGCTTCAAACTGCTAACCACTGCCAGCCCTTCCTCACTCTTTCAAAGGCACAGACAAAATGGTCCTCGGGAGTCTGTGCCAGGGTGTGTGTTCCAGTCCTGCTGTGACATCATGATCCTTGGGATTTGCAGGACTCAGGCATATCAGGGATATGTTTCACTGGTTTCTTGTCAAGGAATTGCAGCATGATTTGCTGAAGTGCCTCGTACTGGCTGATGGTGTCCCGTCCTTGACCTTCTCACCCTCCCAGACTGGTTCCAGTGTGTTTGGCAGCACCTGCGCACAGAATGTAATGAAGTTTGCGATTTGGCAATTTGGTAACATTTTACAATCATGTGCAGTTGGCCCTGGAACGAACAGAAAATCACAATTTTTGTTGATTTTCCATTTGAATGAAAACAAATACACATACTTAATATTCAGCCTTAACTTATCTGGGCTGAGTACTGGCCAATCTGTGTCCAATAAAGTGATCTTTGTTACTTTATTTCTGGATCTAGTTTGCTAAGATAGGGTTGTTAACCTTGTGAAATGTTGGAAGGATATTAACATTCAGAAGAGGTGTACTCATATGAAAATGACAGCCTATGACTGTTTTTTTTAGAGTAAAACAATTCATGCATTCAGAAATAAGATTTTATAAATCTGCCCTCTCATTATGTGGGTAATGAAAAGGAAATGGATTTGCACACACCTTTTTTCTCAGAAGTTTAGGGTGAGTTTCATTTGGGTCTAGTAGGTATTTTACCTAGTCCCAGAGGGCTTTGATTGTTTATACCTGAGACACTGGAGGGTTAAATGATTTTGTCCAAGATTTCAAGGAGCCGCAGTGGGATTCATCCCTGGCTCTTTTGTTTCTCACTCTGCTGTGCTGCTAACCCTCAGGCTATTCCTTCTAATGTGCATATGGTTCATATGCATGCAAGCTTACTTGAACTGAAGGGAAGTGTTCCTAGATGCAGAGTTGAGGGGATCAGTGTTTTCATGCAGATTTTAGATAATACACACATATATGCATAATTAACCCAACAAAATTGTGCATGATGAGCAACAGATGTAAATGTCAGTGGATACATTTCCTGGGGTAATTTTCAAGACAGAAGCACGTACACTCTTTGGTTTGAACATTTGCTGATATGCACACAGGAATGTATACACGTAATATCAGGATGTGTGACAGACCCGCAGTAACTGATGGCTGCATTCTTGCCATGTGTCCATGCAGTTACCATGGTGAGAAGCACCTTGCTGCAAAGAATCCGGATACGCTTATTGCCACCCATGTATGTTATAGTCATTTCCCCTTAGTTTTACTCTAGTCCCCTGTTTGTTGTATTTGTCTGTCTTGTATAGATTGTAACTCTATTGAGCAGGGACTGTCTCTGACATGTATGTGTTCAGCACCGTGTATGTCTCGTAGCACTATACAAATGATTATTACTATTAGTAATAATAGAAGCTGCAGTATTAGCAATTTTCACATGCTAATGACCCTTGCGCTAACCACAATGGGCAATGTCCACACTCTACCCCTAACCAGCCCAGTATCCACCCCATCACAGTCTAAGTGGTACATAGATATTTTTACCATGCTGGCTGTTTTAGTACAGTATGTGGTAATAGCTATCGAGGTGTGCATACTGCACCATAGATGCCGCACTAACTGTTAACACGCTACACTAAACATGCCCTTTATTCTTATATCTCCATCATCAATGAAACAAGTAGGATTAAACATAGAAAACATAATCAGGGATTTATGTTTGCTATGGCTGAATGCATTAGATCAGGATTCCACTGGGCAACATATTCACTCCAGGCCTGGCACAGCTCCGAAGCTGAGTGAGGGGCAACGCAGGGTTTCTGTTTCCTGAGTCTCTGCACCCAGTATCTGTTTTGAAAATAGCTTCTTATTCTGACAGCAGATTCTATTCTCTTGAGTCATTATGGTTTGCCGGGCTCCCTTAATGTTAAGCCGTCGACATACCTTATCTTCTGTGGATGGAAAGGAGAGGAGATAATTTGTCCGATGAGTAATCAGCACAAATCTCCTGTTCTATTACATCAAGCAATCTCTGCTGCTTGAAAGAATTCTAACTAAAATGAGTCACAGTGTTTGAGTCTGGCACATTTAAGCAATTGCACCTAATGTGCGGTGTTATTTCCAATAATCTGCAGCTAACATAAGTGGGACCGATTTCCGTTCTGAAAAGTGCATTGAGTTAAAAATAGCATACACTGTTAACATAATAGAATTTTGACTTATATAACAAAAAGCCGAGGGAAAATGATCATGTTACCCCACCAAAAAATAGCAAGTTGAAAAGCGGACATGTGTAGTGTAACATGATAACACATGTCCTCTTTATCTATTTGCAAGCATGCATTTCTGGGCAGGAGAATCGATGGAAAGAGAAAGCTAAAATATGTTTCATAAGAGTGGCATAGCTGCAGGGCTATTTGGCTGTGTTCGTGGTGGGTTGTCTGAGGGGTATGTGTGGGTGGTATTGCCTAGCAGCACTATGTAAATGATAAATAGTAGCAGTGTCTATCTTAAGAGTGTAAAGGTAGGGATGGAGGGATATGTGGAGGATAGGGGCAAGAGTAGGAGGCATAGGGGGTGGAATAGGCTTGGAATGAGGATTGAATGCAGGTGACTATGGGGTAAGGGGTGTGTCTGTGTATGTGTGTGTATAAGAGATGTATATGTGTGTATGAAGGATAAGGAGTGTGTGAGTATGCGGAGTGCAGATGAAGGAAGTATGTGTTGCTGAGAGGTGATGGGTGGGAATGAGGGGGTGTGTTAAGACTTCCTGCCATCTAACATGTCTTTCTGCCTTCTCCATCCCTACTCTCCCTTTCACTCTCCTCTCTTTTCATCTTCATCTGATCCCCTCTCTCCTATTATTTATTTATTTTATTTAAAGCTTTTTTATACCGCGCTCTTCAGTATCAGTGCGGTTTACAAATAACAAATTCTTGCAACAGACCAAAGAACAGTCTTGTGCTTACATTTCAACAGGGTAAGTAACTTGGATCTGTAACTAGGAGAAGTATTTACATATAGAGCCATCAAATTGTGGCTTGGTAACTATTTATAATTTGTATCTTAGACCCGAGCTAAGAAGGCTAGGACTGGGTCTTGTCGGTTACTGCATTAATCAATATAGTTTATGAGTATAACATAAATGTACAGAATGGGTGGTTCAATAATTTGGTTTGTCTTAATTAAATTGTGAATGTGTTGGGAGCTGATTGTGGGATATGGTTGTGTTACGTTGGTCTGGGCAAAGTGTAAAAGGAACAGGTGATGTTTTAAGGCTTTCCTGAACTGTGTAAGGTCACTGATTGATCTGATATGTGGTGGGAGGTTGTTCCAGCACTTAGGGGCATAGAAGGCAAAGGTTCTATTCCTGGTTTGTTTGTGAACATTTTGTAGATTCCAAGGGGATCATTAACGTATTGACAGCTGATGACCTTCTCGACCTGTTGTTGGGGGTGGAGGTGAGAAGAGTTGTAAGGGACGAGGGGGCTATCAGGTTGACTGCTTTGAAGGTTATGAGTAGTGCCTTGTAAGTGAGCCTGCTGCTTATTGGTAGCCAATGAAGATCCTTAAGGATGGGCATGATGTGGGTTCTTCTAGATATACCATAGAGGATGCGGGCTGCCGCGTTCATCGCAAGTTGTAATGGATTGAGGGTGCTCTTGGGGAGGCCATGCAGAATGATGTTTGCGTAGTCGAAATGTGGTGTTACCAGTGCCTGGAATATTGTTCTGAAATTGTCAGGAACTAACAAGGGTCTTAGGTGCCTTAGCGTCTTAATTTTATTGTAAATAGACTTGGTGTTCTTTATGTGTTCTTTGAAGTCGAGCTGATGATCGAGTGTAAGACCCAGGTAGCATATTGTAGATTTGCATGGGAGTTCAGCATCTCTCACTTTCAGGGTAGAGGGGGGAGAGAAGTATTTGTTCTTTGTGATAAAAAGGACCTCCGTTTTTTTTTTTAATTTATGCGTAGCTTCTGAGCTAGAAGCCAATCGGTGATTGCATTGAAGCAATCTACTAGAGGGGTGAGGTCGGGCTGCATGACTTTGATTGGTGCAAACAGCAGGACATCATCTGTGTAGATCAGGCTGGTGATTTTAAATGACCGGACAATTTCACATATAGGCTGCATATATATGTTAAAGAGTAATGCAGATAGGGAGGAGCTTTGGGGTACTCCCTGCTCTTGCTGGAATGGATCAGATGTTGTGGATCCCGTCCGAACATGTTGCCATCGGTCGGCTAGATAGGATTTGCACCACGCCCAACCAAGCCCTGGATTCCCTTCTCGTGGAGTCAGGTAAGTAGTTGGTCATGATTGACAGAATCAAATGCAGCCGCAATGTCTAGGAAGATGAGCACAAACCCATTTTCTGTTCTATCTATACCTTTGCTTAAGGTGTTGATTAGGGTGGTGAGTAGTATCTCGACTCTGTGGGATTCCCGAAACCCATGCTGGCAGGGATCAAGGGGGGCTGAAATGTCAATGTGTTGCTGAGTCTGTCTTTGTACAACCTTCTCTATTATTTTGGCTAGAAAGGGAATACTCAAGATAGGGCGATATGAGTCAGCCTTCATCGGATCAAGTCTGGTGTTCTTCAGGAGAGGGTGGATGGATGTCTTTTTTTTTTTTTTAAATTGAAATTTCAAAAAACTTACAAAAGCAAGCATAAAGAAACCACAGATGTTTCTTAAAGACAAAATATAGCAATATAACAAATATTGACCAAAAAAACCACACAATGAATAGCAATACATCATAGTAGCCCACAATCCGGGGAGAGACTTTAAAGAAAAGAAACACTTCAAAGAACAAATAGAGCAAACTCTAAATTATCAGGCAGCTTTAAACTAAACCCACACACCTCCAGTTACTAATTACCTAGTTGTTCCTTATCAGCCAGAAATACCTCAAGCTGAGAAGGATCAAGAAAAACAAACTTTGAACCTTGATACAAAACCAAACTTTTGCAAGGGTATCTGAGAAAGAAAGTAGCAGAAATAGCAAGCAGTCTAGGTTTAAGGGCCAAAAAGGCCTGTCTCCTAGTCTGTGTCACTCTACTAATATCAGGAAACATTTGAACCTTGGCACCACAGAACAGAGCTGACATATTTTTAAAATAACTACGAAAAACAAGCATTCTATCCTGGTCTGAGAGAAAGGATACAACCAGCGTGGCTCTAGAAGAAATAGTATCCCTAGAGTCCTCTAGGAATTTGGTAAGGTCCAGGGCATCCATGCCCTTAACCTCATCAAACCCAACCAGAGAACCAGTAGCCAACCTCTTTCCAGTAAGGTAATATATCTTAGAGAGAGCAATGGAGTCAGCTGAAGCCAACCCCAAGACCTCTTTGAAATACTTTCTTAGCAAAATTTCAGCTGAAAGTAAATGAGAAAAAGGAAATTCAACAATCTAACATTTTTTGCTCGAAACAAATTGTCATACTGTTCCATCTTAGGGTGCACATATAAACTTTCCTTTATATGAGAAGAATTAACAGCTGAAAGGGCCTGACACTGGGTTTCACACTTAGCAACCTGTTTAGAAATAGACTCAACCTTTCTATCCACTTCAGACAGCCTAGTGGTAATCTCAGAAGAGAAACCACAAAGCTGTACTACAGTGGGCACCAAGGTGTTTTCGATACGGGTGACTACTTTCCAGATATCTGCCAGGGTGACCTGGTCATCCTGGACCACCCTGGCTTTGTCTGGAACAGGCAACCATAACACTGGTTTCAGCTTTTCCCCAGCATCTATCGGGGTACTCTGCTGAAACTGGGTGCCCAGAGGAGCGGACAAAGGTGGAGATACATATACTGGAGGAGATGGTGGTGAGCGGTCCGGGGAACTAAGAGAAGCCGGGGATGATCATAGAACAAGAAAGTCCGGGTCAAGTGATACATTGGTATTAGACACTACCTTGACATGTTTGTCCATAGGTCCGACAGCTACCTCCGTTTGTTCCGCCGGTGGGATCTTCTTCTTTCTTTTACCCATCTAGCCAACAGCTACCACAACGTAGCACTTGAACCAGTTCTCCCGTTCTCCTTCGTGGCTCCAAGGGGCTCCCAAGGGGCCTAATATGCCCCTTGTATCTAGCCCCTTATATCGCTGCCCCGACTAGCGCCTAACCTACCAGGCTTTTAACCTCTCTCCTGACGCTGAAATCAGCTGTGCAGCATTTAAAGGGCCCCGATGACATCAGAGCCGGCGGGAAAGGAAGCCCGGTATCTCCTGGACCTCAGCGCTGCCTCCAACCTCTCTCCCGATGCTGAAATCAGCTGTGCAGCATTTAAAGGGCCCCCAATGATGTCAGAGCCGGCGGGAAAGGAAGCCCAGTATCTCCTGGACCTCAGCGCTGCCTCCAACCTCTCTCCCCTGGATGTCTGTTTAAGAGCTGCTGGGAATATTCCTGATGAGAAGGAAAGTTTTGTGATGTTGGATAGAGTTGGCCTGAGTTCCAAGCGCATCGCTCTAATCCAGTACGCTGGGCATGGGTCATTTGGCGCTCTAGTAGTGTTGATGGTGGCAATAAGGTCTGCGATGCATTTCTCTGCTGGAGGTGTGAACTCTGTCAGAGGTGGCTGTAAATAAGAAATCAGCATAGGTGCTAGTCCTGGTGCAATGTTTGTTTTGAGGATTTTGGATTGGAGGTAGTCAGCATATAGCTGAGGTTGAATTGGATCAGGCTGATGATGAGAAGGTTCTTTGGTTAAGGATTTTGCTATACTGAAGAGATCCCGGGGTTTATTTAGAGAACGGAGAAGGCGCTTGGTGTGGTATGCTCTAATTTTGTCAGATATTGACTCACGGTGAAGTTTAGGAGGTGAGTGTATGTTGCTTGATCCGCTGTGGATCGAGAGCGATGCCATTTTCTTTTGTGCTTCCTTAGATGGAGAGATGACCGCAATTCCTCTGAGAACCAAGGGGCAGGTTTTTTTTACTTGATAGTCTGTTGGATGTTAATGCTTTGCCCAAGGAAGGTAGCCGAGAGAATATTTCCAGGGTGGTATTCCATCTTGTGATCGTATCTTCAAGGTCTTGTGCGGGTTGGGCGAGCGTTGGTAGTGTTCTTTTGATGAAATCATCCTTGTCTAGTGATTTGAAGTGGTGCATATTTACTGAGGAGGCTGTGTTTGTGAGGCTAGTTGGGACTTGATCTTGCAGCGATGGGATTTGGAATGTGACTAAGCTGTGGTCAGACCACGGGGCAGGAGTGATAGAAAGGTTGAGGTTGTGGTTATGTCTAGTCACTGAAAGTGGCGCGAAAATGAGGTCAAGTGAGTTTCCTCTGTGGTGAGTAGGAGCGTTCACCATCTGTTCATAGCTGAGATCGGTCATTGCATCAAGGAAGGTGTTAGCGTGTGTGGGTTGAAGGGATGCAAGGTTGAAGTCCCCAGTTAACCAGTTGGGTTTGCGTGGGTTTTCAGGGTTGCAGGCTAGATCAATTATGTTGGAGAGAACTTCTGAGGGGGAGGTAGGAGCTCTATAGATGAGATTTATGGTGGTATGCTTATTGGATATGGCTTATTGGCTATGGTAACTGTGTCCATGTGCATAGAACTTTTGGAAGAGAGCATCTGAAACTGGAGCTCGGTTTTTACTAGGATGAAAACTCTGCTGCCTCTTCGGCTGGTTCTGTGGCAGGTGTGAATTGCGAAGTCTGGAGGGATGATTTGATTTAGGAGGACTGTGTCTGTGTCTGAAAGCCAAGATTCTGTAATCATTAGGATGTCTAAGTTTAGGTTTGTAACGAGATCTGTGATAGCTGGCCATTTTTTGCAAACTGAGCCAGAGTTTATGAGGCCACTAGAGGACAGTAACCTTGGGCCGGAAGGACTGGTGTTTCTAGTCCCACAGGTGCTTGTAAAATAGTTATCTCCAAGTTATAATGCCCTTTTCAAAGTAATTTCAGTTTGTTCAATGTAAACCGCACTGATGCAGAATACTGCGGTATATAAGAGAATGTAAATAAATAAATAAATAAATAAAATAATACTATTTACTTCTGCCGGTTTGGGCTTAAAGCTACCAGGGTGGTTGAGTGTTACATAGAGTAGGTGTGAGTGTCTGGTAAAGTGTGTGTGAGGCGGTGTGTGGTGGGGGCTGCTATTGTTTCTTTTTCCCAGGCTATGTAGTGTGGGGATGTGGTTATAACGTGGTGAGAGAGCTAAGGTATCCTGGGTGGAAGTGGCTAGGAGGTAAATGGTAGAGAGAGCTAGTAGGGAGAGGGCCTTGTTGGGCTACTGGGTGTTGGGTCTGCCTTTAGTGGCTGAACCCGTGCGAGAGCTATTTAGAGGCAAGGGTGTGAACAATGACTATAACTGTATAGTAACGAGGGTAGCGGGTTCTCTGGAAAATGTGCAGTATATATGGTTAGCTGGTAGCAGTGGTATGGAACAAATATACAGTCATCTAATAGTATTGAAACAATAGATACAGTCATCTAACAGCAAAGGTATGATGCAATAAATACCGTTTCCTAATAGCAGTGGTATGGTACAATCAATATCATTGTATAGTGGCGAGGCATACAAGGTATAGTTATGAATTAACCACAGTTTGAAACAACAATATAAGTGGCTGATAGCTATAGCAAGGAACTTAACTCGGGGAAGCTCAGTTTCATATTATGTATCTAAAGATGTTGGATAAGCAGATATAGTTCAGCGTGCACATTTCAGCTGCCACATGGGGTTTTGAGCGTGGTTTAACACGTAGAAGTAGGTACAGGGATGATTCTGTTCAGCTACAGCCTATCGTGCCCCGCCTAAGGGCCACGCAAAAGAGCCCTCTGGCGAGGCCCTCAGGTGAAGGCCCGCCAGGCGCGGGCGTGCCCAATGGCACTTTTAAGTAAGCAGGTGGTGGCGGGAGGAGAGTGTCCTTCCACGCGCCCAATGGCGCTTTTAAGGAAGCAGGCATCTGTCCCGATTGGGCAGCACTCCAGAGATGGCTGCTGTCATGGCTGCTGCCTCGGATGATCTGCTCGATCCCCAAGCAGGAGAGCCGTTGATGGTGGCAGGAGGAGAGTGTCCTTCCACGTGCCCGATGGCGCTTTTAAGTAAGCAGGCATCTGCCACGATTGGGCAGTATTCCAGAGATAACTGCTGTCGCTGCTGCTGCCTCGGATGACCTGCTCAATTCCTGAGTGGGAGAGCCGTTGATGGTGGAGGGAGGAGAGTGTCCTTCCACGTGCCCGATGGCGCTCTTACGTAAGCAGGCATCTTCCCTGATTGGGCATCACTCCAGGGATGACTATTGTCACCGCTGCTGACTCAGATGACCTGCTCAATCCCCGAGCAGGAGAGCCGTTGATGGTGGTGGGAGGAGAGTGTCCTTCCACGCGCCCGATGGTGCTTTTAAATAAGCAGGCGTCTGCCCCGATTGGGCAGAACTCCAGAGATGGCTGCTGTCGCCGCTGATGCCTCGGATGACCTGCTTTATCCCTGAGCGGGAGAGCCATTGATGGTGGCGGGAGGAGAGTGTCCTTCCACGCGCCCGATGGTGCTTTTAAGTAAGCAGGCATCTGCCACGATTGGGCAGAACTCCAGAGATGGCTGCTGTTGCCGCTGCTGCCTCGGATAACCTGCTCGATCCACGAGCGGGAGAGCCGTTGATGGTGGCGGGAGGAGAGTGTCCTTCCACGCACCCGATGGTGCTTTTAAGTAAGCAGGCGTCTGCCCCGATTGGGCAGCAATCCAGAGATGGCTGCTGTCGCCGCTGCTGCCTCGGATGACCTGCTCAATCCCCAAGCGGGAGAGCCGTTGATGGTGATGGGAGGAGAGTCTTAATCTTCCTTCTGTCTCTGTCATTGTGTTTCTATACAAACAATAATACCACAGAAAGCGGAAGGACACACTAAATAAAATAGCATTACTGCATGCAGGTAGAAGACAGACATAACTGACATGAAAGAATATGGGAATGAAAAAGGTCTTTATGATCGTAACTTTCTCCTCAAAAGAAAGTTCCCATGCCATCCACCTATCAACCTTTTGTTGAGCTAAAATTATTTTAAGGTCCCAATTATATTGTTAATAATTCCCCTGCAGGTACCATATCCCTTGGATCTTGATTTTGTCAACAGGATTAGAAACACCATTACCTAGGTCAAAGACATGTACAATAGGACCGAGTGGTATACCAAGGGTGGAGCGGTGGGTACAGCTCGCCTGGGTGCTGGCCCGGAGGAGGGGTTCACCCCTGCCAGGCTGATAGAGGAAGTGCAGCAAACTTACAATTAAGATGACTTATTTATTTATTTATTTTATTTATTTAGACAGTTTTGTATACCGCCTTATCCTTCAATCAAAGCGGTCACAACACAATTGGGGGATACATTTAACACGCGGGGATATGAGACACATACGCTAATACTTACAGGGAACATGGGCAGTGGAGGGTTAAGTGGCTTGCCCAAGACCACAAGGAGCATCTGTGGGACTAGAAACCCCAGTCCTTCCGGCCCAAGGTTGCTGTCCTCTAGTGAGATTTGAACCTCCGACCTTCCGGCCTGAAGTACCTTGCCCCAACCACTAGGCTACTCCTCCCTGCACACTCCAGGGCCAGCTGCTCTTCTCTCCCGGCCAAAGTCTCACAATACATGAGATTTTGGCTGAGACAGAAGAGCATCTGGCCTTGTAGCACGAGGCACCCTGGCAAGCCATCTTAACGATAAATTTGCGGCACTGCATTCTTGGGCCTGGCCAGGGTGGGGGAGGTGCATCACAGTGTGCAGTGCTGTGCCATGTGGGGGGCACTGGCAGCGTGGGGGGCTGATGTTATAGAGCTTTTACATCGTTGACTTCAATTTGATTTTTGTACAATCCATTGAATGAACTCCATGTGTACAGTCACCGTTTGTGTTGCTGGAACTAGTGTTTGAGATAAATAGATTGTTGGTCTTGCAGAATTCTATCAGTCTTTCTCCAGTTTCATTTCTGTTGCTAAGTCCATATTTTCCAACCACTTTGCTGCCTTCTTTGTTGCCAACTTTTGTGTTCCAGCCACCCATGACTATGAGGATATCCTGTTTGCATGGTCTGTCAATTTCAGTTTGTACTTGTTCATAGAACTCATCAACGTCATCCTCTTCTGCAGCTGCTGTTGGGGCATATACTTGAATAATAGTTGTGTTGATGGGCATTCCTCATAAATGAATAGAAATTAAGCATTCACTGATTGCACTGTATTTCATTACAGTTCCTGCAAGTTTCTTCTTAATTTTAAATGCAACACCATTTCTTCTTTGTCTTTCATTTCCAGCCTAGCAGACCATATGATCATCAGATGCAAAATGCCCGATGCCAGTCCATTTCAGTTCGCTGACACCCAACTGATCAAGTTGTACACGTTCCATTTCATTCTTGACCACCTCCAACTTCCTTTGGTTCATGCTTCATATGTTCCATGCCCCAATATGTAAGACATCTTTGCAGCTTCTGACTCTCATTTCATGCACAGTTACATCAGCAGTCAGATGTCCCAAGGACTTTGATCCAATCACATCATAAATGTTGGCTTTACTCTGAAAAGTCTTCAGCTCCTCCCCAGTAGACAGTTGAGTGCCTTCCAACCTGGGGATCTCATCTTCTAGCACTATAGTGCAATTTGTTTTTTTGTGACTATCTATTGGGTTTTTGTGGCAAGATACAGAAGTAGATCGCCAGGCCTTTCTTCTGTGCAGTTTAATTGTAGTGTTGTTGCTTGTGTCACAGAAATGTGATCCTCCGCCACCAATACCGTCCCATTCTGCTGCTGCCCATTTTGATGGTTTGTCAGTCTGGCACCTTAGCTGAGACCTGTTTATCTTGGGAAACCCCGCCAGTAGTTAAGCTACCAACCAGCTTCTAATTGAGTTGCTGACACCTCGCCTCACACCAGACATCCCCTTCAACAACTTATATGAGCTAAGAGCTACGATTTTTTATTAACATTTAAAATATTCTTTCACTCTTATACTTTATGGAGTTCCTTTCTATGTTTGAAGAATAAAACAGAAATTTTGTACTCGTGAGAGAGATTGTTCCTCTCTTGACAAACAGTCCAACAAATATATTCAAAAATATATATATAAATCAAATATTGCTTTTGCTCTCACATTTCGCCCAACCTTTCTTTGTTTGGTGTCCCACTTTGAGGGCATACACATTCGTCAAAGTGTATATTAGATTCCCCATTTCTACTTTATTTACCAAGCCCTTATCATTCCTCATTTCGATTATTCAAACTCCATACTACAAGGACTCCCCCTATCCACCTTGAACCCCCTGCAACTTGCTATGAACAGTGCAGCGCGGATACTATTCGGAGCCTCCAGGAGAGAGCGTATCACACCCCTCCTGAAACAGCTGCACTGGCTCCCCATTCAAGCCAGGATCAGTTTTAAGACCTTGTTGATGACTTTCAAAGCTACCGAGGGGCTCTCCTCCTCCTCACTATCTGACCTCATCCAACCACTTGCACCCAACAGACTAGGAAGAACCGCAGAGACCAATATGCTATCAATACCGAAAGAAACGACAAACTGCACCAAAACAACATCTAACAGAGCCTTCAGACGCTGCGCCCCAAGTCTGTGGAACACCCTACCATAACAGATCAGAGCAAACCCCAACTTGAGCCAGTTCAGGAAGGCCCAGAAACATTTCCTCTTTATAAAATATCTCACTGACAGTTCTGAACCCCAGTCACACTCGATTAGTGTGTCCCCAACAATGTAAAACACCAAACAGTATCCGTTCTCATTCAACTTCATATGTATATAGTTTACCTTGTTCTCCAAGTTCCATTTCCTGTTCAATGTAATGACCAGACATATGTTTATTGTCGGATGTTGTTGTTCTATGTAAACCGCGCTGATCATAAATAGTGCGGTATATAAGAAATGTTAATAAATAAATAAATAATAAATAAATAAATTTATTATTTATTTATTTATTGCTTTTATATACCGTGCTCTTTAAAATCAGTGTGGTTTACAGGTAACATTTATGCATCTGGGTATATCAGGTATGCATTTACAAAGAACAGGGGATACAACTTGGATTTTAACTGGGGAGATTATTACAGATATTTACATGCATTTACAGAGAACAGGGGATACAACTTGGATTTCAACTAGGGAGATTATTTACAATATCTACAGATCTGTTCATTATGGCTATGAATTGTTTGTGGCTTATCGCTGTTTAGCTGGGTGTACTGTGGATAATATTGGGCTGTGCGTAGTGTAAGAGAAAGAGGTGGTGTTTTAGTGCCTTTCTGAATTGAACAATATCAGTAATTGCTCGTATGGAAGATGGGAGCACATTCCAACAGGTGGGTGCGTAAAACTTAAAAGCTCTGCACCTTGTCGCTTGGGTACACTTGGATATTTCGTTAGGGGTCTGAAGGGTGTTGATGGCGAATGATCTCCTCGCTCTGTTTGCCGGGGTACGGTGGAGCAGCTCCGTTAGGGAGGAGGAGGACATGTTGTTGATGGCCTTAAATGTTATCAGGACTACTTTATATGTGATCCGACAGTGGATTGGTAGCCAGTGTAATTCCTTTAGAATTGGGGTGATATGGTCTCCTTTGGAGGCTCCGTATAGGAAACGTGCCGCTGTATTCATTGCTAGTTGTAGCGGACTTAGTGAGCACTTGGGTAGGCCATGGAGGATCGTATTGGCATAGTCGAAGTGGGGGGTCACGAGGGCCTGAAATACTGTCCTAAAGTCGCTTGGTTGTAGTAGCGGTCGGAGATGTCTCAATGTTCGTATTTTGTGGTGGATCTGCTTGACGATGTTACTGATGTGAGCTTTGAAGTCAAGCTGCTGGTCTAGTGTAACACCAAGGTAGCGGATAGTGGGTCTGCTTATGAGCTCAGCGTCTTTTGTCTTCAGCATTGGTGGAGGGGAGAAGGATTGATTTCTAGTGGTGAAGAGTACATCTGTTTTGCTGAAGTTTATCTTAAGGCCTTGTGCGTGGAACCAGTCCGCTACAGCCTCAAAACATTTTATCAGTGGAGAGAAATCCGGCTTGTCAGTCAAGAATGGGATGAAAAGTAGTACATCGTCAGCGTAGATTAGACATGAGACGTTGAAGGAGCGGATTACTTCGCAAACAGGTTGCATGTATATGTTGAATAATAAGGCAGAGAGTGATGAGCCTTGAGGCACGCCATGTTTTTGATGGAAAGGTACTTAACAAACAAAAACCTTCACATCCCACTTGATGTCCAATATGGGTATACCAAATCCGTTGCCAAGAATATACCAACCCCTCCCTTCCATTTACGTTATTTGAAGCAAAACAAAATCTATCTAGAAACTTGGGGCTAAAAACTCTAAATTCATCTTTAGGGAGCATGTGTGTCTCCTGTATAAATCCCACTGAGCCCTTCTTCCTAATCATTTGTTTGAACATTAGCTTAGCCCTTTAACATTAAGAGACACAATGTTCATGTCCCCCATCCCAAATTCAGTTTGTCTTTATGAACTATTTCTGGGAGAAACCCAGAATGCCCCTCCCACCTATCCCTACCCACTCCTGCCTTTCCACCCCCACCCCTCCCTCCCCACCCCTATCCATGCCCCCAACAGCCAAGCACCACCCACTCTCAGACTCATCTGCTCAGAGGCGTGACCACCACCTAGGCCACTTCTCATTCATACCATACTCACCCCAACCAGCCGCATCAGCAATCACCTAAATTGCCAAGCTAACAGGCAATCAAACTAATAATCAATCTAACCAACTATGAACCAGACCCCCTTTCAATCATCTTAACTCTCATCACCATCATATCCCTACTTCCACCACTTAATCCAGATAATAGATCCACTGATCACACAATCCCCAGAGTCTCTCAAACAGAAGCTTCATCAGATGCTGAGGATTTCTCCCTCTGTCACCGCAACTGCTTGCCGCTCTGCTGCTCTCGCTGCCATCCCAGTCTAGCTAGTCCTGCTGATCTCTTCACTGCTGCACTCTCCGGCACTGCAGAAGGGAGATTCTGCCAGCCAGCATGCTACATCCCTTTCACTAATTCCTCCACATTGCATGCTGTTGTTGTGGTTCCCGAGATGGTGAGCTGGATCTTGAAGGGGAAGAGCCATGTATACTTTGTCTGATCCCCTCTGATCTCAACCGCTTGACCACCTCACAGAAATTTCTGCTTTTCTTTATGGTGATAAAGGAGAGATCCACAAACAGTTCCATCATGCTGTCCTCCCACTTCAAATTCTCCAGTTTCCACGCTGCTGCCATCACAACTTCTTTAGTTGTAAACTTGTGCAAGCATACCACCATATCTCTCAGGTGCTCAAATCTCTGAGAACACAGGGCCCTGTGCATTCTCTCAACTTTGAAGTGCATATTTTCCACCTCCAAATCCAAAGCTTTAACTAAGGTTTTACAGAATTATTCTGTTGGAACCTTATAATACCTGCACTCTTCTGTCTCAGGAAGCTCTCGCTGCCTTATGATGTTCCGCCAAGAGCGGTTTTCAAGAACTTCCAGTTTAAGCCAGAGCTCCTCATTATACACCTCCAGGGCTCTCACCTTAGACAGTAGTCATTTTGTTCCTCAATCCTCCCCTCCACATGCTGCCACAGTGCACCAATGTCCACCCAAACACGTATCCACAGTGTCTCCTTAGATTTAAATTCTGTCAGATCATGTCACAGCTCGGAAAAACACTTCCACATCTCAGAGCATAGCTTGGCTATTTCATTCACCATTTGCTTTCTAGCCCTATTTGGCACTTATTTCTCCAGACTATTGCCTGTCCCCATGGGTGCCTCTTTAGATCCTTCTGGGGCCTCCAGCTACGAAGCTTTGTATGTGAAGCTTCTCAGGTTGGTCACATTCTTTTTGCTTGCCATCCATTTCTAGTAAGGCCAATTCCAAACTTAATGACCTTCTTTTCACAAAGCTAAAATGAAAGGGGGTTTATTGCTGGTGTTATTGCCTGTGGAGCACCACATTCAAGTGGTCATTCACTTTGGTGATGTCACTTCTGTTAAACTATGTTTTAAGAGTTCAGGGTGGGCCCTATCATACTATAACAAAGTATTCTGAAAATAGAAGAATCAAAGTCAATAGCAGTGCGCTTGCTCTGTAAATCCAAAGAAGCAATAGTGTTCAAATCGAAAACATACGGATATTGTAGATTGAGGTCCAGATTGTTGAGCCAAGCAAAAAAACTCTGTTAATTCTGCTGGACTACCTTGCCAGATAGGTAAGACGTCTATATACTGACACCAAAACAGAATATGAGATTCAAAAGATTGACTCAACCAGGGTTGTTTGAAATAGTCCACATACAGGCCACATCAAGGGCTATTGAGGCATCCATAGTGGTATCTTTGATCTCTAAATGAAAGAATCACGTAACTTTTTTTTTTTTAATATTTAAGGCCAAGCATGTCAAGCCCATCAAAAACTAGTGGGGACCCGTTGGGTCAATCCACTGTTCCAGCACCTGAGTGACCACTTCAAATGCCGCACGCTGTGGTATATTAGTATACAGAGCTGTATTGTCAGCTGTAACCAACAGCACCTCGGTAGATGGCATGTGCACTTGTTCCAGTAGTTGAATCACATGAGTAGAATCTTTTATATACGTTTTTTCAAGCAGTACAAAGGGGCATAACATAAAATCCATAAAGCATGAGAACTGTTCTAAAAGCATGCCTATAGAATAAATAATTGTATTTTATTTATATGGTTCTTCTATACCGCCCCTTCCAGAGATCAGGGGTGGTTTAAAAATTAACAGAATGCAAACAGAACCATCACATGGAACAGTAGTTAAACTATTTACAGGAACATATCTTACAAATCAAATTTTGTAAAACTTAGTAGAGCATGGTAGATCCACTATTTACTATTTAGATAGGTACAAAGTATATTCTGTAGTTTTATGAGGTGTGGATCAACTGTTGTATCCTTAGTTTTTAAAGTTACATAGTTCACTGTCTGTGGGCATCTAAAAGAGAAAGAGGGGGGGAGAGAGTAGCAGGGGGGGGGAGGAGTTAGTGGGTTGTTCCTTGAGTGTGTTGTATGTCTGTTTGTGAGGGGGGGGGCGGGGTTCAGTTGAGTTCCCGAAATGTTCAGTGAATAGGAACATTTTGAGTCCCTTTCTAAATAGCTGTAGGTCTTTGGTCATGCAAATTG
This sequence comes from Ichthyophis bannanicus, assembly GCA_033557465.1. NCBI lineage: Eukaryota > Metazoa > Chordata > Amphibia > Gymnophiona > Ichthyophiidae > Ichthyophis > Ichthyophis bannanicus. Next base: position 1,555,327,174 of record CM066032.1, read on the forward strand.
GTAGTGGCAGATTATTCCCGAGGCTTGGTGCAATGAATGAGAAGACTCTGAGCTTGTGTTTTGTTTTGTCCTGCAAAAGGCTTTGGGTATTACAAGTGAGTGGTTTGCGTTTTGCCTTCGTGTTCTGTATTCTGGTGGTGTGTGTAGGAGGGTATTTAGGTAGGAGGGGGAAATTTTATTAAGCAATTTGAATGTTGTTATAAATATCTTGTATTTTATCCGGCTCAGGACTGGGAGCTAGTATAGGTCTTGTAGGATATGGGTTATATGTTCGGTTAGGCGGGCTTTGGTGACAACTCTGGCAGTGATGTTTTGAGCCCTCTGGAGTATGTTTATGTGTTTGAGTGGGAGTCTGAGTAGTAGGCTATTACAATAGTCAAAGTGAGGGGTAATTAACGCGTGGACTACTGACTTAAAGTCATAGATGTCCAGGAGGGGTCTTAGATGCTGCACAGTTTTCAGTTTAAAGAAAATGGTATTTACTGTTTGTTTTATATGGGGGAGCATGCTGAGGGTGTGATCTAATATTATCCCAAGGATAACTGTATTATTGATCGTGATGGTTTTAGAGTGGACAGTATCTTTGTTTTTTTTAAAATTGATATAAGGTGATTGGTCTTTAACCAAGATTCAGTTTCTCGTATGCATTCTGATAGGTTGAGATAGGAGGGGTTATGTGTGTCTATGGGGAGGGACAGCATAATGTCGTCGGCATAAATGTAATGATCAATGTTGTATTTCCTGAAAATGTCTGTAATAGTTTGTAAATATAAGTTATAAAGTAAGGCTGAGAGAGCCGAGCCTTATGGTATCCCTTGATCTTGGGGGAAAGTATGTGAAATTTCTTGGTCCATTTGGACACTCAGCATATGGTTTGATATGTATGACTTAAACCAATGAATGACAGTACCTCCTATGCCAAGTTGTGCCAATTTCCCGATTAGTGTATTATTGTTAAATGCTGATGCTATATCTATAAAGAGGAGAATGAATCCTCGTTTATGGTCATTTTCTACCTCTGATGAAGTGGTCCATTAGTGTTACCAGTAAGGTTTCAACTCCAAGAAAGGGATGAAAACCAAATTGGTGAAAGTCCAAGGGGGCATAGAGGTCAATGTAATCTTGGAATTGCAATTAGATGATTTTTTCTAAAGATCCGGTGTGTTATTCTTCAGTATGGGGCGGATCAGGGCCGGCCCGTCCATTGAGCAAGAATGTTTTTTGCACAGGGCCCCGCGTTTCAGGGGGCCCCGCGCAAAGAACATTTTGCTTTTTTTCAAAATTAAGTAAAAAAAAAAAAGCTGGCTGCTGCCGCCGCGGCAGTGGCAGAATGGAGTGTCCCGCGGGGCCCCCTCTGCCCGGCTGAGCTCTCCCTCTGCGATGGCTGAGCCCCTCTGTGCCGGCTTTCAGATACGCGAAGGGAGAGTGTCTCCCTCGCGTCTATGTTAGGCCTGCAGGGGCAGATGGGAAATTTCCCATCAGCCCCTGCGGGCTTAACAGAGACGCGAGTGAGACACTCTCCCTTCGCGTATCTGAAAGCCGGCACAGAGGGGCTCAGCCGTCGCAGAGAGAGGGAGAGAGGGACTCAGCCGGGCAGAGGGGGCCCCGCGGGACACTCCATTGTGCCGCTGCCGCGGTGGTAGCGGCAGCGGCAGCGGTAGCAGCCATCTTTTTTTTTTTAATGTTCCTTGAACCGATGAGGGGGGGGTTAGGACTGGTAATGGGCTATGGAGGGGGTTAGGACTTGACTTGAGGTGGGCTGTGGGTTGATGGGGGGGTTAGGACTGGAAATGGGCTGGGGGGATTAAGACTGGAGTTGGGCTGATGGGGTTAGGACTTGAAATGGGCTGTGGGCTGTTGGGGGGGGGTTAGGACTGGTAATGGGCTATGGGCTGATGGGGGCTGTCTGGTAATGGGCTATGGGGGGTTAGGACTGATAATGGGCTATGGGGGGTCTAGGACAGGAAATGGGCTGATGGGGAGGGGTTATGACTGTTAATGGGCTGTGGGCTGATGGGGGCTGTCTGGTAATGGGCTATGGGGGGGTTAGGACTGATAATGGGCTATGGGGGGGCTAGGACAGGAAATGGGCTGATGGGGAGGGGTTAGGACTTGAGGTGGGCTGATGGGGATAGGACTGGAAATGGGCTGAGCGCTGTTGGGGGGTTAGAACTGGTAATGGGCTATGGGGGAGGGTTAAGACTGGTAATGGGCTTTGGGCTGATGGGGCTGTCTGGTAATGGGCTATGGGGGGGTTAAGACTGATAATGGGCTATGGGGGGGGCTAGGACAGGAAATGGGCTGATGGGGAGGGGTTAGGACTTGAGGTGGGCTGATGGGGTTAGGACTGGTAATGGGCTGTGGGCTGTTGGGGGGGTTAGAACTGGTAATTGGCTATGGGGGGGTTAAGACTGATAATGGGCTTTGGGCTGATTGGGGCTGTCTGGTAATGTGCTATGGGGGGGTTAGGACTGATAATGGGCTATGGGGGGGCTAGGAAAGGAAATGGGCTGAGGGGGAGGGGTTAGGACTTGAGGTGGGCTGATGGGGTTAGGACTGGTAATGGGCTGTGGGCTGATGGGGGGGTTAGGACTGGCAATGGGCTATGGGGGGCTGACTGGAAATGGGCTGATGGGGGTTAGGACTGGTAATGGGTTATAGGGGGGGCTTAAACTGAAAATGGGGTGATGGGGGGTTAGGACTGGAAGTGGGTTGATGGGGGGGCTAGGACTGGTATTGGGTTGGGGGTTGCTAGGACTGGAAATGGGCTGATGGGGGGCTAGGACTGGAAATGGGCTGATGCAGGGACTAGAAGGGAATGGATGCTGGGTGAGGCTGGAACTAAAAGGGAGCTGATGTTGGGGGAGGATTAGAATGGGATGGGGCTGGGAGAGTAAAATGGAGAGGGGAAAATATTTTGTGTGGGAGGGATGAAAAATCTACAATTGGCCGGGTATTGGGAGAGTAAGTGGGGATTGAGGATGGAGGGGTAAAATTTGTGTGGATGAAATAGGAATGAGGAAAGAGCAAAAGGAGAAAGATTAGTATGTTAAAGCAGATGTAGAGAGAGAGAGAATGGAAAAAAAACTAGGAGAGAAGAAAGGACAAATGGACAGCAGACGATGGAGAGTTAGCAGAAGACACGAAGAAACCAGAAGAAAGTGGCTGGAGCAATTGCAGCTGAAAAAAAATGCACAAAAGGTAGAAAAATATCTCTTTATTTTGAATTTATTAATTGGAATATGTCAGCTCTGGTAAATGTGCATCATTAACGTCTGCGCTTTGTTTAGTACAAGAGCAAATTAATGTATAGTTTTATTTCTACAGTGTTGTACATTCCAAGTTTGGCTTTTGGGATTCCCAGTTTAATTATTGTCGTCCTGTTTCTAAATTGTGATTCCTTGTTTGGTGATGGTTTATGTTCTGTTCATGTGTAACTGAGCTGAGGTATTCTGTTTATATAATTCCTATTTGACATTGCCACTTGTTCTCTTTCCCCAGTAGGTCATGTATTGTTATTCTCTGAAATGTATTGGTTTAATATTTGCATGTTTCCTTTTGATAGGTAGGGTATGGTACTTTGTGAGTCCTGGTAGTGCTGTTAGGATACAGCGGGTTTGCTATGGGTTCTAAATGGGCAGTGTTTGTAGTAGTTCCTAATGTGTCTGGCGGTTGGCACTGGATTATAGTAATGTAGAAATCTTTTAGTCTTTCTTTATTCATACACTCATTAAGAGGCATGTTTACTAAAAGTTAGTATATGGTAACATTATGCAAATATCTATGCAAATGAGGCCCCTTATGCAAAAGAGGCCCCGCACCGAGTCTCCACACATGGCCCCGCACCCCCCTTGGGCCACCCCTGGGGCGGATGGAAATAAGTTTCAGGGCATCAGGCATGATAATTTGTGAGATGGAGTGGTTGATTATGTGTAGGAGGTGTGGGGCCAGTTCAGTTTTGGTGGACTTGATCCAGGACACAGGGCAAGGATCTAGGGGGGGGGGGAGGTTGTGGTGTAGGTCATTGTTATAATTTTGAGAAGGTGTTTTTTTTTTTATTTCTTTCTTTAAATTTTCCAACAAAAAACAAACAGAAGAGATTGCAAACTTAAAATTGTGACATAAGATATTTAAAGAGAAAACACAGCCCACCTCCCACTATCCTACGATCATCAGGGACCAAATAAGAGAAAAGAAAAGCACTTCTGCAAACCTATAAGGCTTGCAAGGGCTATAAAAGAGCCAGAACTCCACAACAGCAGCACCTAATACAATTTTATGTTTAATCCCGATGCAACTGAATGTTAAGTCAATCTTTCATCACATATCCCAATTTGTTGACATCTCCTTGATGAGACCAATGTTTATTCTCATCTATATATTAACGTATACCTACAGCCCCCTCCACCCATCGGGAGACCTTGTTTTGACAAAAACGTAATATAGGCCAGACATTCAGGGAACTCCTTCCCCCACTGTTCTATGCAAACCCAAGCTTCCCACGAGCAATTCTAGGTGGCTATTTCTCCCTGAAATCTGAACTAAAGTTCTATCACTATTAACAATGTGTTTTACTTGAAGGAACGCTGATAGTATTCCTATTATACAATTCATTTTATGAGTGATAGAGATATTTATGTCTTCAAAATGACCCCACCAAGAATCAGAGCGATGACCACCTTATTGTGTATAATTAGAGCTTGTCAAGTCAAAGAGGTGAATGAAATTGTGAACATGGGCAGAAGAAATTCCTTGGAAATAAGGCCGGTGTGCCAAATTCTAATGACTCCATTACATTCAAGATTGTCTCTTGCAGCAGCAATGAGATGTCAACAATTCCTATCCTGCCATACAGAAGCGAAAGTCCTCCTCTTAACATTTAGGTACCCAATCCCAAAGAAGAACATGCTAAATATATCTCCAAAAAAGCGTTCATAAGTTACAAAAAAAATCCAATTCAGTGGTGTAACATAACATATTTAACATTATAAAAAAGCTTCTTAAGCGCTTTTAAAGCATGGCTGCAGTTATAGCCCAGATAAAACGAGTAAAGGCGCCGTCATATGACCAAATGCAATGAACACCCACCTCTAAAAGGAAAAGAAGGGGAGTGTGTGTGAAGGAGGTGTTTCCTGCCCGACTTGTGCCCCGCGGTTGGAGAAGGCTCTACAGGCACCTGCAGGGATTCCCGGTGCATCTACGTGGCGCCTTTCCCCAACAACATCACGGGGGCTTAAAAGGGAAGTGGTTTCTGCTTGCAGTCGGGAGTGTGTGTGAAGGAGGTGTTTCCTGCCCGACTTGTGCCCCGCGGTTGGAGAAGGCTCTACAGGCACCTGCAGGGATTCCCGGTTCATCTACACGGCGCCTTTCCCCGACGTCATCACGGGGGCTTAAAAGGAAAGCGGTTTCTGCTTGCAGTCGGGAGTGTGTGTGAAGGAGGTGTTTCCTGCCCGACTTGTGCCCCGCGGTTGGAGAAGGCTCTACAGGCACCTGCAGGGATTCCCGGTGCATCTACGTGGTGCCTTGCCCCGACATCATCACCGGGGCTTAAGTTCTGACCTGCTCCGCGGTCACATGGTTGCGGTCGTGCTTTGAAGGGGCGCGATTTAAAGGGGCAAGTAATGCTCCTTATGTGCTCCTTCGGCGCTCGAGGATCTCTAGAGGCGACGTTCGTGGTATGGGCAAGCGCAGAAGATGTCCTCACAATGTGAGTACTGTGAACCACTCTAAAGTTACTAAAATTGTTGGTCCTATGGATAAGCACGTTGTTTCGGTTAATGTAGTAGAAGGGGACTCTGTTGCTGCCACCAAGTCTTCGCCCCTTTTGGATGGCTCCTCTGTTTTGGGGTTTTCAAACTCTGCCCTGCTTGATGAACTTGATGCTATTGGCCCAGTGACTTCCTCTCCTGTTATGGATGAGCAGTCCCGTGCAGCTGATAGTTTGCCTCCAGTTGCCCTCATGGAGAAGATCTGTGACCCCGCGGTAGTTCCTCTGCCTCGGGTTGTTCAGGTGCTGGAGGTTGCTGTGAGGTTGCATCCTGATGGTTCACCTGCTATAAATGTGGACGTTCAAAATATTTCATTAGTTGATGTATGGTCAGTCCTCTCACGAATAGAGGCTTCTATTGCTTCTTTAGCTTCTGCTGTCTCTCAGTTCTCAGAATTTTCAATAGGCTCTGTAGCTAAAATGGCTCAATATGATTCTCAATTGCTTGTTTTGGATAATAAGTGTCAGAAATTAGAAACTCAACGTGATACTTTACAGAAATCTTCTTTATCTTTTATTAAGGATAGTACTATTCTTCATGCCCAGCAGGAATTATTGGAAAATACTTTAAGGGCTACTAATATCAGATGTTTAAATGTTTCTTATACTCGATTATTGTCTCTGCAGATATTGTTTGATAAATATTTATCTGAAGTTTTAGAGTATGAAGATAATGCTAGACCAGTTCTAAATAAGATATATTACTTGCCTGTGATAGGGGCTCCTCCTGGTGAAGGTTCCCCAGGGGTAGCTCCTAGAAATTTATCAGATTCATTAGATGTTTCTAAATTTATTGAATCTTCTCATGATATAATCTCTTCTCGGGCCACTCTTTTGGTGTCTTTCTCTTCTGAGGCTGATAAAAATGCAGTTATGTATTTGTTTTTTCTTAATAAGAATGCTGATTTTTGTGGGGGGAAGATTAATATTTTTCCTGATGTCTCTAGGCAAACTCAGCTTAGGCGCAAGGCTTTTTTGTCTTTAAAGCCTCGCGTTCTGGCCCTTGGTGCGTCCTTTTTCCTTAAATTCCCTTGTAAATGTTTGGTTACTTTAAGGGGCACCAAGTATGTTTTCTCCGAGACTTCATCTTTAGAATCTTTTCTTCAAAATCAGGCTTCCCCACAGCCGTAATTGGGAAATATCCTGTTGTTATTCGGTAAGCTAGAAATTAGAGTTTTGTGTAATATATTGGGCATTGACTCTCTCCTATGGCGCTTTCTTATTTTGTTTTACTTTATTATTATGTGATATTTTGCTAATATACGCCACTCCCCTGGATGTGGACTATGTTATTTTCTGTTTTATTGTCTTTTGAAATTTGTTAATATCTTTTGAAAATTTCAATAAAAATATTATATATAAAAGGAAAAGAAAAGGAAAGAAACAGAAAACATTCCAGGGGGACTATATAATACCCCAAAAACTTAGCAGGTGAGCCCACTTGGACAAGATAGACACGGAGGGCTCTATGACCCAGTGCTCCCATATTCCTACAATACTCCGAATATCACATCTTGTCTACCTCCCATCTTAAAAGTAAAAATAATGTCTTATAAACAAAACAGCATAAATTTCCCAGGAGATAGCAGTGTAGCATGCTTATATATTGCTTCCATGTGGATAACACGTCTTCCCACGATCTCAGACCAGTTGAACACCCAAATGTCAAGCATCATAAACTGTGACAAATAGAAGATACAATATGTCCTTCACTGCATCACCACTGACTCCTTATACTCCAAAAAAGCACATAGATCTTTAGGATCATCAAAAGTCTTGGTCTGGTTATGTAGTGTGACTCTCATACGGGCAGGATATAGCAATCCAAAACGGGCCTTCAGTTGTATCAAGCATGGACGCAGCGCCAAAAGACTCTTTCTCTGATCCACCATCGCCTTCACAAAGTCCAGAAAGAACAAGAGTTTATGCCCTTGATATTTCAAAGCTGAGAGTGCTTTGGCTGCTCCCATTATTTGCAACAATTGTAGAAAACATAGAACTTTCAGGATAATTGGGCGTGGACACTTGTTCATGGCCCCAGGCTACATAGATACTCTATGAGCGCGCTTAATCTCAAACAGCATAGTGAAATGCAGCTTTAATACATCTGGAATCATATCCTGTAAAAAAGGATATCAAGTCACGTCCCTCTGCTCCTTCAGGCACTCCCAGTACCCTTATGTTGTTTCGCCGTGAGCGATTATTGCCTTCTTCCACCTCTCTTTGCAATGAGCAAATCAACTTGGCCTGCTTCTCGATGGCCTCAAGCCTCTCCTCATGCGATGCCACCACCTTTTTTTATTTTATTTTATTTATTTACATTCTCTTATATACCGCGCTATTCTGCATCAGTGCGGTTTACATTGAACAAACTGAAATTACACTGAACAGGGCATTATAACTTGGAGATAACTATTTTACAGGGAACATGGGCTATGGAGGGTTAAGTGGCTTGCCCAAGACCACAAGGAGCACCTGTGGGACTAGAAACCCCAGTCCTTCCGGCCCAAGGTTGCTGTCCTCTAGTGGGATTTGAACCCCCGACCTTCCAGCCTGAAGTACCTTGCCCCAACCACTAGGCCACTCCTCCACTCTTCTCTACCTTCTCCAAATGGGTCATATTTAACTCCAGCGAAGATCTCAAAGCATTGATATCTTCCTGCATTGTGCTTAGCGATTCTCGATTAGCTTTGACCATTTCTTTGACCGCCCGAATCTCAGCCAAGATCTCCTGCAAGGTCTCCGGGCCACCTCGAATGATCGCCATCTTGTGAGGAGAGAGAGGTTCCGTCTTGGTTCTTTTTCCACTAGTGTTTTGAAAGAGTTGGAAATCCAACCGCGTCTGCTTGGAACCTGAACTATCCAGGATCGAGTGGCAACAACGTAGTTAGGAATTATATGATCAAATATTGCAGAAAAACATGATTCTTGTCTTTGCCCTCCGGAGCATCACTCTTACATATCCTTCTTGACCAGATGTCAGACTCCAACCCCTCGAGAAGGTGTTTTTGATCAATTAAATGGAAATTATCCCATTTGATGTAAGATGATGTAAATCCTTGTGCATTCTGGGGACAACATAGAAAACAGGTATTCGGGGGTAAGACACTATAAGAAAAGCTGACGCCTACACTGTGATCCAACCCTGTAGTAAAACATTAGCAATAACTGTCCTCCTCCTTCTTAAAGGCACTAGTAGGGTCACCTAGAAGCAATGCATAAATGGTATGGTCTCAGCACTTCAGCCTCATAGTGTTCATAACAACCACTGCATCACCCTTATCACAGGTTTAATACTCATCTTTTATAATGCTGCAATTTAAGGCATGCTAATTAACCGAATAGTAGCACAGTATATGATAGCAGATAAAGACTAGTCTGGGCAGACTAGATGGACCATATTGGTCTTTACTTGCCGTCATATACTATGTTACTATGCTATGAATATACATTAATTAAAGCACTTCCCTACCATTCATCTAGCAAATATTCTGTGAAGAAGAATTTCCCTATGCTACTCATTTTTCTCTTCATCTCCTCCCAGAAAAAACTCTTCTCAGCTAGGTTTGTAGTAGTAGTAGTAGTAGTAATAATAGTAGCAGTAGTAGATTTATTTATTTGTGAATGAACATTTGCCAAATCACCCTTTAGACAAAAAGACCATCAGGATGATTTAAAATCCCAGCAATAGAAAGCTCTACCTCAATTCATTCATCAGTTTCCATGAATCATCATTTTTGAAGATTCCCAAATTAGTCTTGCTACCATGTTAGTTTCACTTTAAAGCACAGAAATAAAAGTTAGCATACAAATCTCTCTCTCTCTCTTATATTTATATTTCTTATTGGACTAACACATTCTTTGACTAACTTTAACATATAAGGAATCAACAAGGAGAGAATAACATGACATGTTGATGCCAATCAGATTATGGGTATTGATTCTTCTCATACTGTAGTCACTTTGAAAATCAAAGCAAAATGATCACTCCTGTTGTTTCCAAAAGTCCTATAAGGCATCTTCTCTTAAACATCCATAATCAACTGCTAAAGGGTCAGGTGCTCTAAGGGTTCATACTAAGAATCTAAGAGGCATCACCTCCAAGCACTCTGAGATATCCTCATTCCAGCAGGTCTTAAGGACACAAAGATCCTTACGCAGCAAAATATAACTAAATAATAAACATGCTCTTTCACAGATTTGTGGACCTACTGCCTTGCACATCAAATCCCACCGAGGCAGCAAGACTGTTCATTTTCTTTCTCTTAAATGACCACAAGAATATAACCAGCCCCATCAGTTGCCTGCAAAGTGCTTCCATTGCTGTTTTAGGCATCAAAGTGTGCTTGGTTCTATTCCGGATTCCATCTCTCCACACCAGCTATATTTACTTGCACACAGCACCATCACCAGACCCAACCTCACCGAAAAACTTTATGTGCCCCCCCCCCCAATCTTTGCTTTTAATTTATCTAAAAATCTCCTTGAACCAGTCAGACATATTCTCTACTGATCCACACCAGCACCTTCACAATAGCATAAGAACATAAGATATGCCATACTGGGTCAGACCAAGGTCCATCAAGCCCAGTATCCTGTTTCCAACAGTGGCCAATTTAGGTCATAAGTACCTAGCAGTTTCCCCAAAAGACAAAGGTTCCACAATGCTTGTATTGTGGCAAGCAGTGGATATTCTGGGTTCACTTTAATGATGGTTTATGGACCTTTTCTCCAGGAACTTGTCCAAACCTTTTTTAAACCCGGCTACATTAACAGCTTTTACTGCATCCTCCCGTAGCAAATTCTAGAGTTTGATTACACAAAGAGTGAACAAATATTTTCTCTTATTAGTCTTAAATAGGTTACCCTGTAGCTTTGTTGCATGCCCCCTAGTCTTTCTATATTTTGATGGCTGGACCACACTGGTCTTTATCTGCCGTCATTTTCTATGTTACTATGTTACTATGATCTACGTTTACCCGTTCCACTCAATTCATTAATTTATAGACCTCTATCAAATCTCCTCTCAGCCGTTTCTTTTCCAGGTTGAAGAGTCCTAACCTTTTTAGCTTCTCTTCATAGGGGTATCCTTCCATCCCCTTTACCATTTTGCTGACTCTTCTCTGTACCTTTTCTAACAACTCTATATCCTTTTTAAGATACTGCAAGCAGAATTGCACACAATATTCAAGGTGCGGTCGCACAATAGAACGATACAGAGACATTATAATACCCTTTGTTGTATTCTCCATGCCTTTCCTTATGATACCTAGCATTCTATTTGCTCTCTTGGCAGAGTGTGTTAACATGTTATCCACGATGATGCCTAAATCTTTTTCCTGGGTAGTGGTTCCTGATGTGGAGCCTTGCATTGTGTTACCATAGTTTGGGCTGTTCTTCCCTAGGTGCATAACTTTGCACTTGTCCACATTAAATTTCATCTGCCATTTGGATGCCCAGTCTTCCAATTTATCAAGATCCTTTTGTAATTTTCCACAATCCTCATGGGTTTTAACAACTTCAAATAGTTTTGTGTCATCTGCAAATTTGATAACCTCACTCATTATTCCCATTTCTAGGTCATTTATGAATATGTTAAAAAACAGTTGACCCAGCACAGATCCCTGTGGTACTCCACTATTCACCTTTCTCTTTTGGGAAAACTGGCCATTCAGCCCTACCCTCTGCTTTCTATCTTTTCACCAGTTCCTGATCCACAGTAGTACACTGCCTCCTATCCCATAACTTTTTAATTTTGCCAAAAGTCTCTCATGAGGGACCTTGTCAAAAGCTTTCTCAAAGTCCAGATACACTATATCAACCAACTCACCTTTGTCTACCTGTTAATTCACACCTTCAAAAAAACATAACAGATTAGTAATATAAGACCTTCCTTGGCTAAAGCCATGTTGGCTTTCTCCCATTAAGCAATGACTATCTACATGTTCAGTAATTTTGTTCTTTATGATGGTTTCCACCATTTTTCCTGGTACTGACGTCAGGCTCACCGGTCTGTAGTTTCCCAGATCATCCCTGGAAACCTTTTTAAAAATTGGCATTATATTGGCCATCCTCCAATCTTCAGGTTTTATAGATGATTTTAATGATAGTTTACTCCAGGGAAGTCAGACAGCCTTCACTCTACAATTTTTTCTGATTTCTCAGCGCTTCATTGCCATATCTTTTTGAGCTCTAAATCAAAGTTAAACTAGAATACCAAACATACCTGCTGCTTATTAGAAAAGCAGAGCCACCCTTCATGGAGATACAAATAAACACTGAGCAGGTAAAACAGAAGAGATGGATTAGGTGGCCAGTTACTATGGTGTGCAGACTCTGCTTCCTGGATTTCAACCTTATTATTTTTAGACAAATTTTCAGCAGTATCTAACTGATTAGAATTGTAATTGGAATATTTTTCTAAATCTAGGCAGACAAAATTTGTCTAGACTTTGGCTTGCTATTTGTGTAATTACTTTCATCTAAGAGCCTGATTCTGCAAGGCAACTAGCAGGGCTGTACATCCTGGTTGGACATGCAGTCCTGCTAGATGTCTCAGCCATATTCAGCAACACACGCACCCCGCATGGCCAGAGCTGCAGTGTGGGCAGAGCTGGAGGGGGGTCAGAGGGGGTGGAGAGTAGGCGGAGCAGGGGCAGGCCAAGGCAGTAGGATGTACAGGGTCGATTCAGGTCATTGCACTGTATGTCCTGCGGGTGCATGATGGGCATGCTGCTTATTCCACTGCGGCCGTGGAATAAGCAGCAGAACTGTCAGTGATAGGCCCCAGGAACCATCCTCAAGGCTGGGATCGGAGACTGGTAGGTCCCCACAGCCTTCTGGGTCCCAGCTGCCCCACAGAGGGTCAGGGAGCAGGTAAACAGGGGTTGGCACTGTGGTGAACTGAACAGCATGCAGGGAGGACTTCCCTACAGGGATGCAGGGGCACACCGGGCTGCCTCAGGTCCCAATCTTGCACCCATGGGAACTTCTGGCTCCTGCAGTGCAAAATCGGGTCCTAATGGGCCTATCCTGCTCAGGGTCATTCAGACGGCCTGGACATGTCCCTTCTCGGATCGGGCTCTACATTTAGCCAGTTAATGTTAAAAAGAAATCTTTACCAGCTAAATTAAAAATCCATCTATGAAGCACCCCAAAAGTCTCCTATTTTCTGGACTATTAAAACCATGTGCCCTATGAATTTGGGTGAATAAAAATGTCCCCCACTGTCTGTATAAAAATAAAGTCTGTGGTCTACCCTGCTGGCTTAAAAAATTAGCTGGGTAAACCTTTTGAAAATTGACCTCTTAGGGCCTGGTATTCAAAGTCAATTGTGCCGGCAGCAGGATCTACTGCCCATATAAGTGTCACTGATCAGGTTTTCAGCATCATTGCCTGGATAATGTTTCTAAAAATCATTGTAGGCCTCCTGGACACTATCTGGAATGCTCTAAGGAAGTCCATGGTATAGCAAAGACAGTCCTCGGAGTTATCCAGTCAGTTATCCGGATAACGGGCTGAATAGCACCATCAGTCAAACCTGAATCCAGATATTCAACACCTGCCAATTATCCACATACCAGGACTGAACGACCAGATTTATTACAAGCACAGTGGTCATAATTAAAACAAAAAACACTGACTATCCTGCATGAAGATTGACCCTTTAGTATACAGTATAGTGCAGTGTCAACTCATGATTTTTTTCAAGCAATATTTTTGATGACTATTAAGCTATGAAAAGTCTCTCATCTTAGTATATTGGCCCCAGTAATCTATAGTAAAGAGGGATTACTATATGACCTATGCTGATCAAGTAAGGCTGTTTTATTTGTTTAATCGACTAAATTAGCATCTTCGATCTTCTGGCAATGCTACAAGTTGGCAGAAATTTTGGGGCTTAGGGTATATTCTACTCTACCCATAGGGAGGTATTAAAAGTGCCACCTAGATTAAAATGCAGCTGGGGCAGTAACAAGCAATGGTTTAATACTATGGCTATAAAGCGATGTTATAGCTCCATGGCTAGCTCAAAGTTAAACACTTTTTTATTTGTTCAAGATCCAGGTCCAGCCAGCTGAGCAATCATGAACCAACTCCCATCAGAATATACAGCAGAATGGATCAGCCAGGCACTCCATATTTATAAGAATATGGGGAATGAGAAAAAGCAACACTGCTTTCATTCTGTGTTTGAGCTGTTCCTTACTACATAATAAAGTGGATTCAGTCTGCTTTTTTTGGCAGTTTTCTTATATTGAGAAGGCAGAATTGATGGATTATGTATTTATGCAATTCCCATCCTGCCCCTCCTCCTTCCTAACCACCCTTTGTCCGATTTGCTCTATCATTTTGGAAACCGCTTTGATTATGTAGGCAGCATACTGGTTTGGATAAATAAATAAGTGCTCAGTGTTGGTAGTCTCAGTCTCCTATTTTCAGAATCTATTTACTCAGCTGTGTTAATGTGAATTTGGTGGCAATTAATACACATCTGGAGGGTAACGTTAAAGCATGGCACCATACGTAGGCATCTCCACGGGTACTATTTTATAACGAGAAGTAGACACCATCTTACAGTATCTTTATAAAATGCTAGTGTAAGTGGCAGAGATTGTATCTTTAGTTAAGGTGAGGTCATTCACATCAACCCTAGTGCTTGTGTAAATGCCTGCACCTAAAATGTTTGAATACACATATAAATTATAGGGGCCCTTTTACTAAATGGCACAAAGATATTGCAACTAACATGCCAGTAGCTCCAAAACTAGCGCACTTTACGTACAAAACCACTTTGTTAACTGTTGGGGATGTGGGCAGCATTGTCCTGCCAGTTAACATGATTAGTGCAGGGGTATTTAACTCCATGGAGTAGCCTAGTGGTCCAAGCAACAGCCTTGAACCCAAATAATCAGGGCTTGATTCCCACTGGCATTCCTTGTAACCCTGGACAAGTCACTTTATCCTCCATTGCCTTGGAAGAAAAGGCCTGGCAATGTGCATGCAGGGGCTGCTGGGTTGCCAAGAGTCAGCAATGACTTGATGGCACTCAAAAAATAATTGAGGTGGTGTTAGGTGAACTGATGCTAATAATATGGGAGATGCATGATGTGTACCCTGTGCTGAGTACACGGAGTTCACCACACTCTCTCTGCTCCTAACCTGCCCACTTATGTTCCTACTACTACTGAATACTTGTATAACACTACAAGACGTACACATCACTGCTAAACACATGTGAAAGACAGTCCCTGCTCATCGGAGCTTACAATCTAGTCAAGACAGACAACGCAGTAGCTGTAGAAAGGGATACATCTAGGGGGAATGGTAAGGAAACACAAAGGAGATCACGTGAGTCAAGATCCAAAAGCAGCAGCGAAGAGGTGAGTTTTCAGACTGGATTTAAAAGGGTCAGAGAAGGTGCCTAATGTATAGACTCAAGCAGTTTGTTCCAGGTATAAGGAGCAGCAAGGTGAAAGAAGTGAATCCTGGAATAGCAATAGAAAAGAAGGGCACAAACAGAAGTGATTTGCCAGAAAAAGGAGTTCCTGAGGAGGGGTGTAAGGAGAGATAAGAGAGGAAAGGTAGTGAGGAGCTGTAGAGTGAATGCACTTATAGGTCAGCAGAAGTTTGAACTGGATGCAGAAATGGATAGGGAGCCAATGAAGTGACTTGAGAAGAGGGGTAATATGAGCATGACAAAGCTGGTGGAAGATCAGCAGAGTGTTGAACAAATTAAAGGGAAGATAGATGATTCAGAGGGAGACCAACAAGAAGTAGGTTACAATAGTTACGATGGGAGGTGACTAAAGAGTGAATAAGTGTCTTAGTAGTGTGTTCAGAAAGGAATGGATCAATTTTATTGATATTATAGAAAATGAAATGACAGGTTTTAGCTATCAGTTGGATGTGTGTGGAAGGAAAGTAGCCAAAGACAACCCTCAAGAGACAGGGAGAAGAAAGGGGAGAGGAGGATTTAGGGGGAAAAATAAGAAGCCCGGCTTTGGCCATGTTAATTTTCAAGTGGCAGTGAGACATCCAAGCAGCAATATCAGAAAGAAAGGCAGAGTTGCAGGCCTGGATTGCCGGAGAGATTTCAGGTGTAGAGAGCTAGATCTGGGAATCATCAGTGTAAAGGTGGTACTGAAAGCCAGGAGAAGAGATGAGTGCACCAAGGGACTGGGCATATAGAGAGAAAAGGAATGGGCCCAAGACAGATCCTGATACACCAACTGAGAGTGGGATAGCAGAAGAGAAAGATCCAGCAGAACAAACACTGAAAGAGCAATGGGAGAGAAAAGAAGAGAACCAGGATAGCACAGAACCCTTAAAACCAAGCGAGGACAAGTTATCAACAGTGACAAAAGCAGCAGAAAGGTCAAGAAGGATGAGGATTGAGTAAAGGCCTTTGGATTCTGCCAGAAACAAGTTGCTGGAGACTTTGACAAAAGCCATTTCAGTAGAATGTAAAGGACGAAAGTCAGATTGTAAAGGATCCAGGAGGACTTGGGAGGAGAGAAAGTTGAGGCAATGGCAGTGAACCACACGTTCAAGTAATTTAGAAATGAAGGGAAGAGTGAGATGGATCATTAGTGAAGGTTTCTTGAGGAGAGATGGGAGCACAGCATGCTTGAAGGCAGTAGGGAGAGTTGCAGTGGAGAGCAATAGGTTGAAAAAACAAGAGATGGAAGGGACAGAAGCGGAGGAGATGAAGCTTAGGAGATGGGTGAGAATAGGATCAGAGGAGCAGGTAATGAATTTGGAAGAGGAAAGAAGGTGTGTGGTTTTCTCCTCAGAGATCATAGAAAAGGAAGAGAAGGCAGCAGAGGTAGTGGGCAAAGTTGGAAAGAGGGGGTGGAATTGGAGTGTGATCTTGGGGATTTTGTCATGGAAATAGTCAGCCAGGGTTTGAGCACCATCAGGGAGAGGTGTGGTTTATAGTTTATCGAGATATGATATGCTGCCCTTTGCTAGGCAGACAGAGCAATTTACAATAAAAACATATATATCTCACATGTAGGAAAAAAGAAAAGAATTCCATTTATGAACAGGATAGAGGAGAAAAGGAAAGAAAAAAAATCATAAAGAGAAACTAGAAGACAAAGAGCAAGGCATCTTTGGAGGGGGTTTTACCATATGCTTGGAAGTATATGGCATCCTGGTGGGTCCAGATGTAGCTCATAAAATAGGTACCGCTCTCCTCTACTTTGGCCAGTTGTACCTCCATCTAGGCATAATACTGAGTATAAAAAGTAGGGATTGTGCATCTACTAACAGCTGTTAATGAGGTCAATCTATAATTTAGGATTAACAACTGCAGCAGTTACTTCAATGCCACATTTTCTACTACCCTTAAAGACTGATCATTTAGGGTGTTCATTTTATTGATACGCCATTGCATCTTTGATGTATCTGCTTCTTGGCCTGAGAGAGTAATGTGGAACACCACTATAACTGTTATATGGTGATTTGTCACTGATCACATGAGGTTGGGAACTGCTGATCTACCAGATCACTGGAGGAAGGGTCCACGGGCTCAAACTGGATGATGAACCTCCCCTTTCATGTAGCTTTTGCTGCGGCTGTGGCTGCTGCTTGTATTTTGGCTGAAGGATAGGGTCTGCAGATTAGAGCCAGCCTCCCCTGAAATCGCAACTGGCAGATGCCGTTTTTACAAATGATTTTGTATAAGAAATGACCCACTTAAGAAATTACCCTTTCATTCATTATGTGATTGATACCTAATTTTGCTCAGTGTAAATATCTCATGTATATAGTTCACCCCTGTTATCCAAGTTTGTACTCCTGTTCGATGTAAAACCAAACAGCATGTTGTTGTGGTCGTTATGTTATAATGTAAACCGCGCTGATGCCGAATAGTGCGGTATATAAGAAATTGTAATAAATAAATAAATAAATAAAATAAATAAATAACATTATTTGAATATGACCTAAATTAAAGAAGGTGAACCCTCCGCAATTCACAATAGATGCATCGAATGGAAGTGGAGGTTGACCATGAACCACAGCCACACAAGGGTTAGAAAATACAAAAGTCCAGTTCATCGGAATGACCGGACTCAGCCACGTTTTAGTGGAATGCATGCAACAGGGTCTACAGTTAGATAAAAAAAACACAAGAAACCAACTACAAGAAACACAAAAACAGGTTTAATTTACAAACATACGTCATACTGAAGACAGAGAACATATATACCTTGTAATCCTAAAATTAAAAAAAAAATCCATAAATCATTAAATGGAAAACAAGAAAACATGCATATGTACAGTAAAAATAAGTGGTATAGTAGTTGGTTAATATAGAATCTTGATCATACTGAAATTTTAAAAACCTACCAAATCAAAGAGTTGATGATAGTAAACAGTTATTTCTTATCCAAAGTCTCCAAGAAAGTGGTCAAGTTGAAACTGCCTTCCAAAATCAAAGACTGTTTTTCTTACTTTTACTTTTCATTTAAAGGGGAGACGATAAAAAGCCCTAGGAACAGGAGTGGAGAAGTAACCTAGTGATTAGATAAACAAGAGATCAGGGTTCAGTTCCCAATGGCACACCTTGTGACCCTGGGCAAATCACTTTACTCTCCATTGCCTCGGAAGAAAAGACCTGGCAAGCTACTTCCACTCATACCTTGCCAAGAAAACCGAGTGACTGCTGTGTCAGTATAGACTTCTTGGCATATAAAAAAACTGAAAAGGAGGAAAAGACTTCTCAGGGATGTTCAAGCCTTCTTGCATATAACATTTGCATAACAGAGAACTTGGATAACTCAGGGAAATAAATCAAACACACATTTTTCTATCAAATGGTATTCCGATGCAGTCAACTTTATTCCTCAATAAATTTAAAGATCCAGGTCATTGTGATCCTGACACATGAAGTGAATTTTAAAAGGGATATCTAGGAAGAATCTGGGACCTCCAGAGCAGATCGTCAAAATATGTTGGGGCATGACAGCAGTGAAGGGAGAAATGTAAAAGTGCCTTCTGAAATTGCTCTGTCTCCGCCCTGAAAAATGAACAGTCCAGTAATGGGTTCTGAAGATGAGCCCTACGCAGATAGCAAGGCTAAATACATGCATGGGCGTAGGCCAGTTCACAAATATAGACATTCAGACTGCATGCCCTCGGAACTGGGTACTTGGATGTTCTGGCCAGGGTATTTCAAAAGGGGGGCAACTATGTTTTGAAACTAGCACATCCTAGCCTGACATTTTAGATCTCAAATGTGCAGTGATAGGCCTGTAATATGTTTGGAGTATATATTTATGTTTGTGGCTTTAGGTACTTGATGTACTGCCCTGAACAGTGTGCATCTGAACTGTTTACAGAAATATTCTAACAGGGCTCACAATCTAAGGGGTATGTTTACTAAACTGCGGTAATCGTGAATAACGTGCGTTATGCAACGTTAACGATCGATAGCGCATCATAACGCGCGTTATGACACGCTAACGAGCGTAATGCTCCACGGCGCGGTAAAACAACACAGAAGGTGGAGAGAGGGCGGAGAGAAGGGGTCAGTGGGCGGAGAGTGGGTGGGGAGAGGCTCCCCTCACACTAACGCGCTGAATTTCAGGGCTGAATTCCAACGCGAATGAAAACCTACCGTTAAAGGCACATTACAGAGGAGAGAAACTATTTCAGTGTCAGCAATGTACAGCCCAGGCAGGGAAACCAAAAAAACAGTGATAAGTGTGATACATGTGCACAGAACAAAAGGGCACAGAAACACTGAATATGACCCCAAAAAACTGGAAAAAAAACAATAACCAAGCTGGGCAATAGTGGTATCAATGAGAAACATCAACCCCTCCCCCCCCCCGAGTAAGCTCCATAGAACAGATAAAAATCGTGGAAGGGTCTATACGCCGTCCCCATACAAGGTGAATGAGCCCACAGTGACATAGCACTGCTCAGGGCTTTCCCCACCATCGGACAGGTGCACATGTCCCGCAACATCAGGGCGGGCATGTCGGAACGGCAACTGGACAGATGCCGGAGAAGGGGATACAGAGGGCCGCAGGCGGCACATGCTGTGGTGGAGCTGGGCCACAGTGCAGACTAGGGTGATGCCTAGGTGGCCCATACGAATGCTGAAACAGCGGAGCAGCCAGACAGCAACTGCTGAAGGTCCAACATGGGCACGAGTGGTTTTCCCAAAGTGTCACAGGGGATAGTACCCAACAGCTACCCCCAAGGGCACGGAACATTGGCAGGCGGGGCTGGGGGGGAGCGTGGACGTCTATGCAGGCACCCCTACCCCAGGAACCCGCACCATAGGCAGCCGCCTACCTGCACACTGGATGGCCTGAGACTGCACACCACCAGCTCCACCAGAAGAAGGGCATGTCAGCATCGTGGCTGAGGGATACTAGTGGTGGAGGGGGCAGTGTCAGCTGCCCAGAGCAGACCGTGGCCTAGCCCTGTGTAGGTGGGTGCCATGCACTGCAACAGACAGGCCCTGTCTGACCAACAGTCATGGTATCACCAGGGAATGCACCATCTCTGTGATAACATGGTGGTGCGGTGCACAAAACCAGTGTATTCAGAAGCAGAAGGTCACAGGTTCCAGTCCCAGCTGTGGTTTCCACCAACCCAGTCCTCATATTTTACCCACTACTATAACATGCTAATACAGACAGAACCTTTCTTGCAGATGATGTAAACATGCCCAAAACACCTACATTTTACCCTACAGGGCACAGACACCATAAACATGCACATTACCTAGAGCAGAGCCTCCCAAATGCAGTCCTGGAGGGCCAAACACCATTCAGGTTCCATGTTGCCTCTGATAAAGATGCCTGTGCTGCATTCCTATGCGCCACCCCCATGGTATGCAGATGTATCTCATGCATATTCATGAGGGACAGCATGAAAACCCGAACAGTATTTTGCACCACAGGAATGGAGTTGGGAACCTCTGCCGTAAAGCAGCAGCCAACAGGGGCAGACACACCCGCACCCACAGGCCCCATTATCCAAAGCCTCCTGGAGAGGCAGGACTTTGGGCTCTGCATGCATATCCCAATACCAGCACTTGCATACCTTAGTAATGCCACCCTAAACCTGGGAATATGGTACACATCTATCAAAAGGTTGCAATGATTACTGGCAGATAGCAATTCCTAGGTTAAGTACAATTTTTGGAGTGAGCTGCATCATAGCAACCTTTCTGATGTCTGTGGAGTGTGCTACAGGTCTTGGGACTGACAGTGTTTACCAATCTGGGGAGTGACTCCTACAGTATTGAGAACCATAGCCATGCCTGCACTGTGCCCAGGACTGGTGTGGTGGCCTGGGCTGCCCAACACCTCTATAGTTGCACAATTCTGGCATAGGTGTGGGGAGTGTGTGTCTGTCTATCCCAGGGGTGGGCACCTCCGGTCCTGGAGGGCCTCAGACCAGTCAGGTTTTCGGGATATCCCTAATGAACATGCATGAGATATATATGCATTAGAGATATCCTGCCAACCTGACTGGTTTGTGGCCCTCCAGGGCTGGATTTGGAGACCCCTGCCTTACACCTCTGTCATTTAAGATCGTGAGTGGGCAAGGTACAGATGTCCTAGACATCAAAAGGGTATATAGAATGTGTCACATTCCTCCTCGATTCTCACCACCACCAAAAAGTTGTCTAATAGACAATTTTTTGGTGGTGGTGAGAAGTGAGGAGGACTGTGACAAATTATATCTAACCTTTTTGATGTCTTGGACATCTGCACCTTGTCCACTCACAATCTTAAATGACAGAGGTGTAAGGCAGGGGTCTCCAAACCAGTCAGGTTGACAGGATCTCTCTAATGCATATATATCTCATGCATGTTCATTAGGGATATCCCGAAAACCTGACTGGTCTGCGGCCCTCCAGGACCAGGTTTGCCCACCCCTGGTCTATCCAGTGTGTGGTGGCTGCCAACACCCTCCACAGCCCACACTGCTAGCACTGTTGCCAGTATTGGCCTGCCAATGTGCATAATGAGGAGCAAGGTACTGTGGGAATAGCCTGGATAGGGTGGCCTGGCCTGGCCACATCTGCACAGTGCATAGGGCAATGGCCGGACATTGTAGTGTCCGGTACCACCTGCATGGACAGGGTGGCCATAGCATGTCCTGCTGGGAGGTCACTCTCACCCTGACTGAGCAGTGACCATGGCATGGCTAGGTTCCCTAATAGTGCTATATAGCATTTCTTTTATGTGATATTTATGGGTTTCCTTTTGGGGCCCAATCATTGACTTATCTGCTTGGTGTGTATGCTGATATCCCTGTTCTGGGTACATGCATCTTCTCCAGGACTATGCACTATGGACTAGCTGGCGGACTGTCTGCAGCTAGTATGTGTCTTGCTGGAACACCGTGCAGGGTGTAGCGGCTGGATGCTTGCTGCTATAGAATGTCAGATTATGGTGCGGGGCAGCTGAGCATTTCCAGACCTGCTGTCTGTCTGCTATTGCGTTATGGATGTGTACTGCTCTGCATTGCCTGCCCTGTAGGGTGTTTGATCCCTAGCAGGACTGGGGTGATGGTCCCCTCTACTGCCACCATTGCAGGGGGGTAGAAAGTGGATCTGTTGGCGGGAGATCCTGTCCCCCACCCTGAGCCCCAGAGGGTGAGTTGGGTGGTGGTATGTAATCTCCCTGGTAACCACAGCAGAATGTGGGTGTGGTGCTGTGAAGTCCTCCTGTAGCCAGCTGGGTGTTTATTAGCAGCTCTAGCCCACTGGTTACTTCACTGCCCATGGAGCCAGAGGTCATGGGTTCACAACCCACAGTGGGGTTCATCGATAGGGCTGTCTTAGGCATTGTCTATTTTTATTGTATATTAGTGTTGCCAGCACAACCACCCTCAGGGTACTGTCACCTTAGGGTGGCTCATAAGGCACCCTATAAAGCGTCTTATAAGGTGCCTTATATGGTGTCCTATAGGGGATATTATAGGGTGCCTTGGCAGACAGTGCACTTTATAATGTGCCCTATGGAGTGCGTTATGGGGTGCCTTATGTGGCACCTTAGGTTACGCCACTGTGAGGGTGTGTTTGCTGGCAGCACTATTAACGTACATCTAAACTTCCTCACAGCCCAATACTTAACCCTTTCCAGGCCAAGCCCAAAACTTTCAGGATCCAAACGTCTGCCTAAATATTCCTATCAAATGGTATATAATACATGTCCATGGCAGAGGGAACGTCACTATTGCAACATATTGAATAAGACGGGTACAATTTTCCTGACATATGCAAACATTAACCCGGCTGCAGACTAAAATATTATAGTAGGCTTTCAAAGGGTTACACATGACGCTTCAGCCAGCCTTATTCATTAGGCACACTGAGGAATCAAACCCATGCCCCTTGTACTATCGATCTGTGTAGTAACCATTGTGCTACAGCTCTGTTTTTGTGTTTGGGTGTCTGCGCGCCTTCTTACACGTAACGTGCAGTAACGCGCCCTGTAATGATCGTTGCTGCGCGGCGCATTATAGCGCGCATTATCACTAACGATGTACCGCCCATGTCCTTTTTTGGCATTTCTTCCACTAACGCGGCTCCTAACGTGAATCACACTAACACAGTTTAGTAAACATACCCCTAAGTGTACCTGATGCAATAGAGAGTTAAGTGGCATGCCCAAGACCACAAGGAGTGGCCATGGGACTAGAGACTCCAGTCTCTCCAGCCTGAGATTACTTGTTCCTATGTGAGAACTGAACCCCTAGCCCTCTGGCTGAGGTAACTTGGTCCAACCACTGAGTCACTCCTCTCTCATGCAGATTTCTTTAGCCAGAAAATTTGAATGCAATTCAGCAACTTTAGCTTCTAATACCTGCAGGCACATTCCAGATGAACTAAAGTGAGAGGCCAATACTTGACCAAGTTCACCTATTTCCTTCCAGATCATCTTCATGTAAATTCACCAGGTTTAGTAAGGTGAATTATGGAGTCACTATCTCTAGCATTACTCACAGAAGCTGCTTCAAATTCCATTTCAGCCTCCTGGTGTGATGTTCTGTCATCTTGTACATCAGGATATGTGACATCTCCACCATCCCTTCCTCCAGTGTATGGCACACTTCCTTGGCTTTGGCCTTTCCAGCTACCATCTCCAATATGCAGCTCATCCTGAGGAGGCACCATGCTAGGGTCATATCTTCGATTTTCCACCGCACATCACTTCAACCTAGGCCCTTGGTTTGGGCTAAATGATATGCTTGAGTCAAGTGGGGAATGAGGAATACTACCCCCCCCCCCCCTTGTTCACCTATTCACAATGCACCAGGACTAGATGGTCTCTTTGGATGGAAGAGAAAAGTATTGGGGCCAACTACCTCAGTGGAACTCCAGGTGGCAGGAAGAATGTGGTGCTTACCCTTTACTACTAATCATTTGTATAGCGCTACAAGGTATAAGCGCATATAAGATGTAAGACACAAATACCTGCTCATCAGAGCTTACAATCTAATCAAAATGAAAAAAAACATTGCAAAACTGGGGACTAGAGTATGGCAAGATACACATAAGTAGTGACAAGAGAGTGAGGAGTATTAAGATCCAAAAGCAGCCTCAAAGAGGTGGATCTTTAGCCTGGATTTGAATAGGGCCAAAGAAGGAGCCTGACACACCAACTCAGGTAGTTTGTTCCAGGCATATGGAACAGCAAGGTGGAATGGATGAAGTCTGAAGTTGGCAGTGGCAGAGAAGGGCACATAGAAAAGGGATCTGCAGAGGATCAGAGTTCCTAAGGAAGAATGTAGAGTGAGATAAGAGAGGGAAGGTAGTGAGGAGCCGCAGAATAAATTCACTTGTAGGTAAATAGGAGAATTTTGAACTGGATGTGGAGATGGATAGGGAGCCAATGAAGTGACTTGAAAAGAACGGTTTTATGACCATAGCAACAGATCGAAGGGGAGAAAGATAATTCAGAGGAAGACCAGTGAGGACCAGGTTAGAAGTCAAGACTGGAGATGACTAGTGAGTAGAAAGGAAGGGACACATTTTGACAATGTTATAAAGAAGAGGCAGGTTTTAGCTATCTATTGGATGTGTGCAGAGAAAGAGAGAGTAGAGACAAAGAAAACCCCAAGGTTGCGAGCTGAGAAAACAGGAAGGAATATTAGGATCCATCCCTAGGGTGCTCAATTTATTTATAATTTGCCTGTGTGGAATGGTGTCAATGGTTTTACTGAAATCCAAGTATACCACATCTAGAATTCTTCCTCAGTCCAACTCCCTGGTCACCCAGTCAAAGAAATCAATCAGATTTGTCTAACAAGACCTACCTCTGGTAAACCCATGCTGCCTTGGATCCTGCAATCCATTGGGCTCCAGAAACATCACTATCCTCTGCTTTAGCAGCATTTCCATTAATTTACTCACCACAGAAGTCAGGCTAACCAGTCTGTAGTTCTCAGCCTCATCCTTACTTCCAATCTTCCAATTCCCGACCCTAAAGACTCATTGAAAAAGTCAGTCAGTGGAGCTGCTTGAATGTCCCCAAGTTCCTTCAATATTTTTTGATGGATCCCATCTGACCCCATCGCTTTGTCGACTTTTAGATTAGCTAGTTCCTCACAAACAGTTTCCTGAAAATCGTTCAAGATCCCCTTCACGTCTTCTCCAATTTGTGGGTGTTTTCTGCTTTCCTGCTCCTGGCCCTTCCTCTGTGAACACAGAACAAAAATATTTGTTAAGCACTTCCTTTTTATTATCATCTACTTGTACATATTCCTCGCCTTCCCCCTTGAGTCTGGCAATACCACTTTTGCACTTCCTCGCGCTAACATATCTGAAAAATGTCTTAGCCAATGCAAGAAAATGGGGGGACATTTCTTCTTCTTTTTTGTATCTTTGATTTCCAGGCTACTTTCCTACCTTCTCTGAGTGTTTCCAAATATTGATGCGTGTCTTCCTCTCTCTGTGATCTCATGCATTTTATGAAGGCCACCCTATTTTTCTTAATCTTTTCAGCTACTTCTTTTGAGAACCATAGTGGCATGTCTTTCCTTTTACATTTATTTACCTTTCTATCAAAAAGGTTTGTTGAACTTAAATTATCCCCTTTCAGTTTTGCTCATTGCCTTTCTACATCCCCCAGCAGTTCCCATCCCTCTAATGACTCTAGAGGTATTGTACCATCTTGGGAAAGTTAGTTTTCCTAAAGTTTAAGACCCTCGCTTTTGAATGGACTATCAGCCGTGGTAATAATACTGATTCACATCATCTGGTGATCACTGGATGCAAGATGATCTCCCACAATAATGTCAGAAACACCTTCCCCATTGGTAAGCAGCAAGTCCACTATGGCTCCTTCGCATGTAGGTTCTGTTACCAGTTGTTGGAATAATTTTCCCTGTTGAGAATACAGGATCTCCTTACTTGTAGAGAACACCGCAGCAGGGATATGGCAATCAGCATCCAGCATATTGAAATCACCTATCAATAGCACTTCTCCTTTCATGGTAATACTGCATATGTCTTCTATTAAATCTCTGTCCACTTCTTCTCGCTGTGAAGGAGAACTGTATATCAAAGCAAAGCAAATGGATTTCCTTTTCCCTCTTTCTAGTGTAACCCACAGTGCCCCTCACTTCTTTTAAAGCCCTGTAATTCTATAACTTTAATATTACTTTTACATACAGTGCCACTCCTCACCCCCTTCTTCCTATTCTGTCCTTCCTGAATAAAGTATAGCTGGTATAATTACATCCCAGTCATGGTTGTCTGTGAACCATGTCTTAAGCACCACTAAATACAAGTCACACTCTTCCATTAAAGTCTCAACATCTGGGATGTTATTTCTAATATTATAGGCATGTATGCACACTGCTTTCTAGATGTTGCCCCTTTTACTTATTTCAACAGAGGTATTTAGAGGCTTGTTTACAAAGCTGCGGTAGCAGTTCGCGATCGTTATCGGAGCCGCGACCCCATTGATTTCAATGGGACCGCGGCTCCGATAATGACCACGAACCGCTACCGCGGCTTTGTAAACAAGCCCCTTAATGTTTTACTTACCTGAGGGTTTTCACGTAACTGGGGGCTTTCTTCACCCATCCCCAAAAAACCTAGTTTAAAGGCCTCTTCAGTAGGTTAGACACAACACTACAAAGCAGATATCACGCAGAAAACAGCAACCAGTCCAAGGCGTGATACACGTGGAGAGACAAATTCTTTATCGAGCCCTTGACAACCCGACATAGGCCGTGTTTCGTTACCCTTCGTCAGGGGTATGTCGGGCATAAACTACAAACAGGAACATATAAACACTTAGGGGCATGTTTACTAAACATTCCTAACGTGCGGGGCCGCGGTAGTGTGCGTGTGCCATATAAGGAGTGGGCGGTTCAGGCAGAAAGAAGAAAAAAACCCGACCGTACGTGTGCGCGTCGCGCTAATTTGCGGGGCCCACATTAGCGCGTGGGAAGGCTAAGTGCGGCGCTGCTGAGCACATATCAGAACAGAGCTGTAGCACAATGGTGAACACACTAACCAATGGTGCAGGGGCCACAGGTTCAATCCCCCATTGTGCACAACAAAAAGGCCAGCTGAGGCAACACCTTGAATGTGTAAAAGTGGTTCAGGAGGCAAAGTACTTTTGGACGGCATAAGGCGGCACACTGTTCGTTTTGTACGGCATAAGGCGGCGCACTGTTCATTTTGGGCGGCACAAGGCGGCGCACTAATTGTGGGCAGCAGGAGATGGCGCGCTGATGGGCATAAGGCGGCGCTCTGATGCCAAAGCAAAGGAACACAGCCACAGCACAATGGTTAAGACACTGACCAATGGTGCAGAGACCAGGGGTTTGATCCCTCACAATGCCCAGTGAAAAAGGCTAGCTGAGGCAGTATGTTATATGTTGTGGAGTGCTGTAGGAGGCTTTTTTAATTCTATTTTGTGATAACTACTAGCAAACGCATTCTCACAGCATATTAATATAAGGCGGCCCATAAGGCACATGTTACAGTGCACCGTCCGCCAAGGCACCCTAGAATGTCCCCTATAGGGCAGCATGCATGTTGCGACACAGGATAATGTATAGTGCACCCTATATGGCTGGCAACCGTAACGTGCCCTATAGGGCGCCCCATAAAGCACCCTCAGAGGCACCTTATGGGTACAGTACGCTGAGGGTGGTATTGCTGGCAGCAACATATGTACAGTAAATTAAAATAAATCTGTGGACACCCCCTATCACATAACCCCACTGTGGGTTTGAACCCATGACATCTGGCTGCACAGGCAGTGACATAACCATTGGGCTACAGCTCTATAGCTGTAAGCAGTCCCTGGCTGGCTGCAGATAGCCTGTACATCACCTCACTGACAGTCTGCTGTTGTGAACCACCCGTACCCATGATGCACTGCACATGCAAATCAGCTGTCCACGATTGAACACAGGATGGGAAATGCACCCCTAAAGCTCCCCGGCCTGGTAGGGGGAAGTGTCCGTGTGCACCCACACAGCACCTCGGCCTGGTAGGGTGTCCTGAGTGGGTGGACAAACGGCAAAGAGTAGCTAAACACCATCACATTGTGCGGTTACTGTGCTCACCCTGAGTGTGAGATGTTGCGCCCAGGACCAGGTCCACAACACCAGCCATGGCTGAATGTGGCCATGTCAGAGCTCCAAAGCAGCAATAACCTGTGGAATAGGTAGGTGCTGCATAAACATTTTGGAAGATCTCTGTCTGGCTCAGTTAGTGGGGACCCCCAGGTGGATAAAAACAGGGCTTCCCCTCAACAGATCCCCACCCCAATGGCAGTAGAGCAAACCATCAACCCCAGTCCTGCTAGGGAACAGACACCCTACAGGGCAGTCCAAGCAGCTCCACCTACATCCATAACACAATATCAGACAGACATTAGGCCTGGATATTCACAGATGCACCCCCACCACTATCTGATATTCACCTGCAGCAAGCCATCAGCCACTGCACCCTGCAAGGCACTCCATCACAACACATATCAGCTGTGAACAGTCTGCTGGCTGGTCCTGATGGACATGCATGCACCCACAACTGGGGTGGCAGCACACACAGACAGATAAGTCCATGAAGAGGCCCCCACAGGACACCCATACATATCACATAGGAGAATCACAATATAGCACTATGGGGGTGCCTAGCCATGCTGCCATCACTGCACACTCAGGGTGAGAGTGATTCCCCCCCCCCCCCCCCCCCCCCCCCCCCCCCCCCCAGCAGCACATACACAGGTCACCCTGTCTGTGTAGGTGGTGGCCGGGCACTACCATGCCCCTGCCAGTGCCCTATGCCCTGTGCAGCTGCATCCTGGTCAGTCCACTCTGTCTGAGATATACCCATGGTCCCTTGCTACTCATTATGCACATTGGCAGGCCAATACTGGCAACAGTGTTGGCAGTGTGGGCTGTGGAAGGGGCATGCAGCCAACACCCACTGTATAGACAGACACACAATTCCACACCTATGCCATCATGGTGCTACTATTGAGGAGGTAATTAGCCTTGCCCACCAAACCGGTGCTGGGCACGGCAAGGCATGGATATGCTACGCAGTACTGCTGGGGGTCACTCCCCAGGGTGGTAAACACCGTCAAAGGCAAGGGCTGGAGCACGCACCTCAAACACCAAACAGATTGTTCGGATGGGGTCAACTAGCAGTATGTGCGTAACGTATGGATATCTATCTGCCAGTACTCCTAGCAAGCGTCTCAGAGCTGTGTACCGTATACCTCAGGTGTAGGGTTACATTGCTAGGGTATGCAGGTGCTAGTATTGGGAGATGCACGCAGGGTCCAATGTTCTGCCTCTCCAGGAGACATTGGCCAATGGGGCCTGTGGGTGTGGGTGTGGGTGTGGGTGTGTCTGCCCCTGTTGGCTGCTGCTTTACGGCAGAGATTCCCAACTCCAGTCCAGGTTTGCATCACACTGATCGGGTTTACCTGCTGTTCCTCATGAATATGCATGAGCTACATCTACATGCCATGGGGGTGGTGCATTGCATAGATATACAGCACAGGCATTTGTATGAGTGGCAGCATGGACCCTGACTGGTGTGTGGCCCACCAGGACTGCATTTGGGAGATTCCGCTCTAGGTACTGCCCCTGTACATGGTGTCAGTGCTCAGTGGGGTAAAAGATAGACGTAGTACCATTGCATATGTCCTCGCCACGAAAGGTTTGTCCTTACTATCACTGTGTAGCTGTGGGGAAAATATGTGGGAAGGATTGGCGGTAGCCCCAGCTGGGCTTTGAATCTGTGACCTTCTGTTCTTGTATGCACTGTCTGTGTGCACCGCACCACCTTGTAGCCACAGATTGGCTGGATTCCCTGGAACATCCATGCCTGTGGATCCGGCAGGGCCTGTGTGTTGCAGTGGACTGTGCCAGCCTGCACATGGCTTGGCCTCTGTCCTCTGTGGCTAGCTGCCACTGCCCCCTGCACCACATGTACTCGTGCGCCAACATGCTGGCATGAGCTTCTCTCAGAAAAAGCAGATGACCTGATTGCAATGTGGCAGTACGGGACTGCATTTGGGGGACTTGGCTGTAGGTATGCCCATTGTTGTGGTGTGTGTGCGGTGTTGGGTAACATATGGGTGTTTCCCCCATGCTTATGTTCCCTGCAATACAGGGGTGTCTGCTCTATCTTTGTTTAGTGGTGGGTAAAATATATGGACTGGGCTGGCAAGTGCCCCAGCTGGGATTTGAACCTCTGGCCTTCTAGTCCTAGAGGTCATGGCTATGTCCTCTGCACCACAGAGACAGTGCAGCCCCTGGAGGTAGTAAACCTGGCAGGATGGAGTCACAAACCCTGCTGTATGCATTTTTACTGTGGGCTCCTTCACCCTGTGTGGTGATAAACGTGCAAATAAAACCCGGGAATGACCATGGAACAAAGGGGGAAAACATATACCCAAGCTGGGCAACAGTGATATTAATGGGCAACCCAAGCTGGGCAACAGTGATATTAATGGGCAACCCTAGATGACACTCCCAGGACAGCTCCAGAAAAAGGGAAATGTTTTTTGGACGAGTCTCCGCTCCGTACACCTTTCCATAAATCATTTCTTTTTTTTGGAGCTTTCCTGGGTGTGTTATCTAGTTTTGCCCATCACTATAACTGTTCCCCAACTGAATTACTATTTTTCATATTTTTGTGGTGGTCATTTTCTATTTATAATTGCACTTTTGTGCTGTGCACATGTATCACACTGCTCACGTTTTGCAGGTTTCCCCGGTTTTGCTGTACATTGCTGATGGAAATGGTTTCTCTTCCCTTTAAATGCATTCTAACGCGAGTGATTCACTCGCGCTATTTTTTTTTTGAAATTCAGCCCCGATAATGTGCGGGGCGCCTCTCCCCTCCCCTTCCCCGCCCATTAACCCCTTCTCTCCGCCCCTCCGAGGCCTTCCTCCGCCCTCCGTTAGCTTTTCCACGCCTCTATCGGACATTTGCGGGCACGTACTTGTGCGGCACCCGTTACTGTGATGCGCAAGTGTGCGGGGCTTCATCGCACGTTTGCGGGGCGTTTAAGCGCTCTTAAGTACCGCTTTTAGTGCGCTATTTTGCGCCGCGCTAATTAGCGGTTTTTAGTAAACATGCCCCTAGGAAATGATAAAAGAACAGACTGCAAATAACACAATTATTAAAATAAATAAATAATAAAAGCAAGGAAATAAAATGTATCATGTGCAGCCTAGCCTAGTGGTTGGGGCAAAGTACTTCAGGCCGGAAGGTTGGGGGTTCAAATCCCACTAGAGGACAGCAACCTTGGGCCGGAAGGACTGGGGTTTCTAGTCCCACAGATGCTCCTTGTGGTCTTGGGCAAGCCACCTAACCCTCCATTGCCCATGTTCCCTGTAAGTATTAGTGTATGTGTCTCATATCCCCGCATGTTAAATGTATCTCCAATTGTGTTGTGACTGCTTTGATTGAAGGATAAGGCAGTATACAAAACTGTCTAAATAAATAAACCAAACAAATATGTTTAAAAAAATACAAAGTATAAGTACCTCTATTGAAGACCATTGTAAACAGATGGTTTGGTACCATACTATTGTAAGGCTTAACATATAACATTCACACTACAAAAAACATAAATAAGTGAGGTTAAAAACAAATAATTAATAACAATGCATATCATCAGTACATCAATCATAATAATATAAATAGTGGAACTGCAAAAAAGAGGAATACTGTATAAACTAAAAAAGGAAGAAAATATCCCTATCAGAAAATAGTAGGAGTGAGTCAGTTGCAATGAAAAACTCATAAATGGGCAAAAAACTAATACAGTATCAAAAAGCTATTTATCGTCAACTTAGAAAAAAGGGGAAGACCTAAAATCTAAAAGGGTACATATCACAAACCAGGGGCATAACATGTGGAGGAGAGAAAGTGTTTTAACCTCTTTCACCGTATCACAATGGAGTGATTATTAATATATTCCTGCATGCAGACGTGCATCAGGGGACAATGCTACTGTGCATAGTAAAAGACAACTGCTTGAAAAATAGCAACTTTGTAGCACGGAAGGAATTTAAAATGTATCGTGTTTGAAACAATAATATAGAGCACTCTACCACATTGCCAAGAAACCGTTCTGAAAAACGTTACATAGACAATATATAAATAAAATGCTTTCAATGCCAATTGATCTTCGACATAAATGCAAGAGTGTATATAAAAAACCTTTTTATGTCAGGCAGTGCGATGGGCAAAACTAAAATTGCCTTCTTTAGAAGGTATCTACTTGGGGTTGTATAAATTGTATCAGTCAGCCATAGAGCTTAATCCATGATAGAGAAGACATAAAGGATAGAGCATAAAACAATCCATTACCTAGTGAAATATTTGCATCCAAACCTGTGCAGTATGGCTGAAGCCATCATGGAGGAGAGAGCAGGGAATCGGCGTCTCTAAATAACAAAGTGTGAATTTTGCGCCAAACCGGGATGATTGGCAAGTAGACGCGCATGGCTAATCGCATCAGCAGCGCAAAGAAAGACACATTCTGAATCTTAAAAACGGGCATGTAAAAAACTGTTACTTAGAAAAATGAGCCTGAACATATAAGAAGTGCACCAGTGGAGACCTAAAAAATAAAATAAAAACCTAAAGGATAAAACTGTGAACACAAGGTAACACCCAAGTAAAAAATGGAGACCAAAACATAGAGACCATGGGATTGTATATATTCAGCATATAAACAAAGGACCATAAGAACTTAAAAATGGGAGGGTAAAAGAAAATGTGACAGCCAGTTATGCAGCACTAGGCAACAAAATTGCGTGAAAACCAATTGAGGAAAAAATGAAACATAAATGTGCAAGACACAAAATGTGGGACGATTCCAAAACTCTATAGACATCTAATAAGTAAAACCAACTGTTAAAAGATGAACCTAAAAATATAAAACTAAATAAATATAAAGTTAATAAGAGGTATCTTGCAAGCCAGTATGAAATCCATCATTAAAATACAAGGAAAATACAATGAAGCACGCCTCTTGGCGTAAAAGAGTTTCCACAATCCATCTCTCAAAAAGAACTTACCGGTAACCGGGGTATCCGGATGCCCTACTCGGCATGGGCCAAAACCCCCCCCTCCAACACCCGTCCCCATCCACACCCCCCCCTTCCCCTTAACCATTGACAAAGCACACAGACGTCGGGCATTGGTGCAAATGCTGGTCGCAGCTTTTATTAACAGTAAGAACACCGGCCCAACATGGGCCAACCCCGCAAACCAAAACATCACAGGTGAATGCCCCCCCCCCCACCACCCGTCATCCGGATGATGCCCCCCACCAGCCGTTGAAGCAAAGTGGAGCACCATCCCAGCCACCCCCCCCCCTTACCCCTTCGCGCCCGCCTCGCCATGATAGCAAAGGCCAGCTGAAGGGGTTGCCATTTCCGGGTAGAGACCCCAGCCGGGCCGTCTCCCCCAACCAGAATAGCCGCGCCGCTCGCATGGAAAGCGGCCTCCAACTGAAATGAGCCACCGGGTCGGCGAGCACCAGCTTGCCACTCCGCCACCGGCGCTAGGTAGCACGCTATCCTAGCGCCGCCCCCCCACCAAAAGCTGCGACCTGCACCATGACTCGAGCGCTTCCTGCCAATCGTTTAATAGGAGGTCCTGCCCCACCGGGGCAAGGTGAGCCCCATCAAGCCGGTACAAGCCGGCGCAAGAAACGTCCGCCCAGGGGTGCCGGACCTGGAACCCGCCCGTCTGCTGCACCCAGCGCCCAATCTGGCGGTTGATCTTACACAAACCTTTCGACCAGCACCGCTGGGCCCAACAAGCCGGGCGGGGTATGACGTCCAACCAGATAATGGCCACCCCAGGGAGAACGCCCCGCAACAGGGCAATATCGCCCTGAATAGTCCCACTGAGTTGCCGGCAAGGCCAACTGGCAATGTCATTGCCCCCAAGATGCAACAGTAGCCCGACTGGCCGCTGCCGCCGTCCCAGTTCAACTCGAACATAATCGAGAAGCTGATCCCAGTGCATGCCGCGGCGGCCCATCCAGCACAGCCGCACGCCGGCCCCGGCGAGGCCCAGATGAGTGCCCAGCGGCCGAACCGCCGCACGACGCTCCGCCCAGTAGACAAAGGAGTGCCCGACAATCCACCAGACACCAGGAGCCACGCCATCTGAAAGCAGAAAGAGCGAACTGCCACCAGCACACAATTCTGCAACAGGAAGCAAAAGATTAATACCCACCACCCCCCCCCCGACCGCAGGGGCAGCCAACCACCGCGGCACCGCACCCCGCTATGCCGCACCGCCGTCTGCCGCCCGGCGAATGTACCCCGCGTAAGCACTGGACCGCCAACGGCCGATGCGCTGAATTACACGCGGGTCCAATCCCGCAGCCGCCGCGCTGGTCGCTGCCCCTATCCGGAAGGAGTGCGAAGCGTAACACCGCTCGGGATGGCCCAAGGCACGGAGGGCCAGGCGCAACACAGCCGTGAACTGGAACTGCGTCACCGGCTTGCAGTCCGCATGAATGAAAAACTGACCGCGCGCCGCCGGCCTCAGCCGCACATACGCGTGCAGAGCCCGAACCGGACAGGACGGCGAGGGCGGGATGGCATGCAGCAAGACCCAACCCCCTCTCCCCGACTGGTCCGTCTTGGACCGTGACAGAAAAATCTGTACGCGAGCGGACTCCAGCCGGACGTGCCCCACCGCCAGCCCCCCGCAAACCCCCAGCTTCACCGACCGAGGGACCAACTCGGAGACACGGAAGGCACCGAAAAAAGCCGAGGTAAACAGTGCGTGAAACAGTACCGCCTCGAAACCCGAGGCGGCCACCCGCGGCAAAACCTCGCAGATCTGCAGCAGGAGCTCATGCGTTACCGGAAGGCGCCAATCCTGCGGCCCCGGCTGCGCGCGGGCCCACCCCGCGAGCAAGCGCCCGACTAAGAAGGAGACACGCGGATTCCCCCAACCGGCCGCCTTGGAAAAGAACGAGAAGCCCGCAAGCGCCCCAGAGACTGCCGACCGGGCCCACCCCTCCTCCTTCGCCCACAGCACAAAATGGCCGACCGCGCCCTCGGACACCGGCCCGCCCGACCAGCCCCGCACGCTCAGAAATGCACTCACCTGCGAGTAGCCCCGTCGATAAGAAATCCAGGTACTGCGAGCCACCGATGCCGCCAGCAAGACCATTAGGTCGGGGTCCCAATCGTCCAAAGATGCTCCGGGACCCGTGAGGGGATCTCGTCCGCCCCAGGAGCCAGCCGCCGGAACTGCGCCCACTGAAAGCGTGATAAAGCGTCAGCGATGGCATTCTGGGAGCCCGGCACGTGCCGCGCCCGAGCGGAGACATTCAGTCGCAAGCAGGCCAGGACAAACACCCTCATCAAGGAAGCCACCCGGGGGCACCGGGGCGCATGCCGATTCAGGACCTCCACGACCGCGGCGTTATCACACCAGAAGACGACACGCCGATCACGCAGCCTCTCCGGCCAGACCCACAGAGAAACCACGATAGGGAATAGCTCCAAGAAAGTGATATTCCGCGTCAAACCGGAGCGCACCCAATCGGCAGGCCAAGGCTCCGCGCACCAGGCACCGTGACAAAAGGCCCCGAAACCAGCCCCGCCCGCAGCGTCGGTGAACAGCTGCATGTCGAGATTCGATATCTCAGGCGACTGAAGGACAGCACACCCGTTAAATCCAGCCAGGAACGCATCCCAGACCCGCAGATCCTCCCGCATCCCCAAGGAAACCCTAATCCGGTGATGCGGGCGCCGGAGCCCTGCCATGGACAAGGATAGGCGCCTCGAAAAGGGGCGTCCCATAGGAAGGACACGGCAAGCGAAATTGAGGTGCCCGACCAACGACTGCAAGACACGCAGGGAAATCTTGGAAGCAGAGCAGACCGAGGCCA
The DNA here is from genome assembly GCA_033557465.1 of Ichthyophis bannanicus. NCBI lineage: Eukaryota > Metazoa > Chordata > Amphibia > Gymnophiona > Ichthyophiidae > Ichthyophis > Ichthyophis bannanicus. The sequence goes on from CM066032.1 coordinate 1,555,363,345, forward strand.
CCAGCTCGCGGAGGCGCTGAACCTTCAGTGCCGGCAGGCGGACAACCATAGCCACCGTGTCGATCTCAATGCCGAGAAAGGTGAGGCAAGAAACCGGCCCCACGGTCTTGTCAGCCGCTACCGGAATGCCGAAGGTGGCCGCCACACGCAGGAAGGTGCTCAATAGCGCGGGACACGTCGAGGCACCCTCGGGACCCATGAAGAGAAAATCGTCCAGATAGTGCACGACGCTGGAAAATCCCGACTGCCGCTCCACAACCCAGTGTAAGAAGGTACTGAAGGCCTCAAAGTAGGCGCAAGAGATCGCACAACCCATGGGCATGCACTTATCAAAATAGTACCGCGCATCGAAGCAGAAGCCGAGCAACGGGAAAGCCGAGGGATGGACCGGCAACAGGCGGAAAGCCGATTCGATGTCCACTTTGGCCAGGAGAGCCCCTGGCCCGCACTGCTGGACTAGGGAGACAGCGGCGTCGAAAGAAGAGTAGTGCACCGTGCAGAGCTCACGGGGGATGCGGTCATTGACAGATCCGCCCGGAGGGCAGGAAAGGTTGTGTATCAACCGAAACTTGCCCGGCTCCTTCTTGGGGACCACCCCCAACGGCGAAACCGTAAAAGGGGAAAAGGGGGGCTCCGAAAAGGGGCCCGCCACGCGGCCAAGCGCGCACTCCTCAGTGATTTTGCGACGTACGAAATCCCCGTGGAGCCGAGCGGAGGCGGCGTTGCGAGTCCCGCCCCGCGCGGACGCACCGCGCACGGGAATGTGGAAACCCCGTGTAAACCCCCTTAAGATCAGCCCAGCCGCCCCACCCCTGCGGGAACGCCCGTACTCAAGCAACCACGGGCGCATCGCCGTGACCCGGACGGGGGTACGCGCCAGGACCGCCGCCGCCTCACTTCCCCCCCGCAGGGGACCCCGCGACCCCCTTACGGCTGCACTTCGCGGCCGCGTGCGCTCCCCCACACAAGGAGCAAGCATGCCTAAACTTGCAGTCCGGGAAGGGGCAAGACGCCTTATTGAAGCGCCAGCAGACATCCCCACCGAGGACCCCCGCCTTTTGCTGAGGCAAAGCCGCACCGGGCGCACGAAAGGACCGACCCCCAGCGAGCGGCGGAGCCGCACCCGTCTTGCCGCCCCCCCCACTGGCTCCTCCCCCCCGCCCCTTCGCAGACATCTGGGTCAACCACAGGTTGATGTCCTTGGTACCCCACTGCAAGAGACTGTTCTCCTCCATCTGATTGCGGAACTCCTCATCGTAATTCAACCAGGCCCACCCGTTGTGGGCCTGGGACGCCGCCAATATGTTGTCGGCATAGGCCAGTAAAGCCCCATACTGGTCCGGGAAGTAATGCCCCCAGACACTCGCCAGGTGCAGAAATGCGCGGGTCCAGTTGAGGGTGTTGCGGGAGACCTTGCGCACCCGACCCGCCTTCTCGTCCTCCTTGCGCTTCTTACGGCTCTCGCCGGAGCGCTTGCGGCCGTCGAGCAAACGGAAGATGTCAAGGTATCTACGCCGCTTGATCCGCCGGCGCAACTTCCGCGGAACCGACTCCCACAGCTCAGCACAGCGTATAACCGAGGACCCGCCCCCGGCACCCCCCTCCGCCCCCCCCGAAACCGAAGTGTGCGAAGTGCCCGAGGATGACGACGAGGAAGACGAGGACGAGGACGCTCTCCGACAGCGACGAGCCCGCTTACGCCTCCCTTTACCCCTGCCCCCCCCCTCCGGACCCGAAACGGAGTCATTAAGCCCACCCCCTGCCCCGCCAGTATACTCACCAGTGCCCCTGGGGGCGGCGACCGGAGCTCCACCGGTGGACGAGCCAGCGACCGGGACAGCCAGCGCCGCCGGGGAACCCGAAGGGCCCACTCTCGCCGATCCATCAGAATCAGCCATGTCAGTGGCCGGCGCCGAACCCCCCGGGACCTGTGAAGAGAAAGAAGAAAAACCAGCAGCCGGGGCCCCAGGAGTACTGGAAACTGTGGAGGGCCCGCCCCCCCAGGCGCAGGCCGAAGGCCCTAACCCCCCCGCCGCCCATGCCGCGGACCCCCCCGTCAGACCACGCTCCCCCCCAAGCCAACCACCCCAGCCACCCCCCCAGGGGCCCAAACCCCCCCACGGGACCACCCCGCACGCCCAAGGGCCCGACGAACCGAAGAACCCCGGAGGGGGAGGGGAACCCAGGGAAGAGGGAGCAGGCCCCGGCCCCACCCCTATCCGGGGAGGGGATGAGACCGAACGCCAGCCCCCCCCCCCCCCGCCCCGGAGGGCGGGTCGGGCGCCGGGCCCGGAGGGGACCCCGGCCCCGTACCAACCGAGCCGCCCCGCTCCGCCGACCCCCCGAGCAGCGCCAGCGCAGGAACCCCACCCGGGACGCCCGCTGAATGCGGCAGAGCGCCCACGGAGGCACTCACCTCCACAGGCAGGGGTGCCGTGAACCCACCGCCGGGCCCGCTCCCCCGAGAAGCCCCCCCCTGCCGCGCCCACGACCCCGCCGGGACCCAGCCCTGGATGCCGAGGCAGCCAAGGGCGCTGCCCTACCGCGGGCAGCGGGCAGAGGCCCACGCCGCGCAGCCCCCCGACCCCGCGCCCCGCCCCGCGGTCCTTTGGCCGCCCCCCGTGCTGGGAGCTGTGGGGCCATAATGGCAGGCCTAGTCCAAGTGGCCCGGAGCAGCCTAGGCCCTCTGGACAAGGCCTGAGAGCGGAGGCTGAATGGAGAGCCTGTGCAAGGGCAGCTGCCCGTCGTCGTCCCTCTAAGGGGAGGGACGGAGGAACCGCAAGCTTCCCCTGCTAGGGGAATGCAGGCCCGCACCCAGGCAGTGCCGGCAAGCAAGCCCCACGTGCTCGGGAGCCAGGCCGCACGCGTGCGCCCGAGCAAGAGGTATTTATTTAAATATTGAGGCACGCGGCCGGAGGGGAGCCCTGCCGGACGACGACCCGAGAACCCGCGGCCCCAAACAGCCGGAAAGAAGCCCCAAAAAGGCCGAAACCCACCCCCAGGCCAAGAGACTCCCGGCACCAACCTTTCTCCAGCCGCGAGCAAGGAGGAAGAGGGAGATCGCCATCCGGCGATCCCTCCTTGCTCGCGTTGCCCCGCCCCCGGCGAGCACCCGCACAGCCAATCACTGGGCTGCCACGCGCGCGCAGGGGGCCGAGCACGAGCCCCAACTGAACCCCCCCACCTCTAACCCCCGAGAAGGAGGCTGCCTCGCGACCGGGCCCCGGGAACCCGGTTACCAGGCAGCCGCGGGACCGGGGCCCGGCGGCTAAGCCGGTATTTAGTCAGTTTCTTAGAGCAAAGAGGATTTACACCAAATCCCAGGATTTTGAAATGCAGGCTCACGAAATGAAGGAAAGATTTTTAGCGAGACAATATCCTGTCTGTCATATTGATAAAGCATATACAAGAGCTCGCGATACCCCTCGTGATGACTTACTTAAACTTAAAATACGGAATGATGACACCAGCATAGTATGCCCCCTTTTGTATTCTTCACAGTCCATTAATATAATTAAGATATTACAGAAAGAGTGGCATTTGATGCAAACTCTTCCAGCCTTTCAAGATTTAAAATTAACCATTGCTCACAAGCACAATATAAACTTGCAGAACCTTCTAGTCCCCTTGGCTTTCACAGAAAGAAAGCTTTTATCCAAATTTAAAGGACAATTTCAATGCGGTAAATGTTCGTATGTTTGAACTCTTTACCTGTGCGCAATATGTTTACTCACCCTTCAACTAATCAGATATTTTACATTGATGATTTTGCTAACTGAGAAACCAAAAATGTAATATATGTGGTCCAGTGTCCCTGCAAGAAGCTCTATGTAGGGAAGACTATCCGTAGTATCAGAACTAGAATAGTGGAACACAAGAGTTGCATAAATATAGGCTTGGTTGATAAACCATTGGTTCAACATTGGCAAGAGGCTAATCACAAAGTTATTGACTTAAAGTTATTTGTGATTAAAAAAGTAAGAACCAATTGGAGAGGTGGTGATACCAACAAAACCATTATCAGGCTTGAACAAAGATACATTTTTTTATTAGACACAATGGTACCCAATGGATTGAACTTAGAAAGGGACTTATCAGTCTTTCCTTAGTATTCATTTTATGCTATTTATGAGTATTTATTTTTTAGTGATTTTTTAGTTATTATTAGTATTAATTTTTCTCCTTTATGACATATGTCTATGGCACTTTTTAATTATGTAGTTTTATGTGTTTGTTTTTACCATATAAGAACATTTTTATGAGATATTTTAAACTAGTTCTTATGGTATCATTTTTCTTTTATCACTTTTATCACTTTTATTTTATCTGGTCATTTTTATTGTTCATTTTCATGGGTGTACTTGTGTTTTTAATTTGTTTAATATCATTTACATGGAGTGGTCTTTTTGCCTCGATTATACTGGGTTATTGTTTTATCCCCCTTGGTTCCACCAGGAGGTGTGGTTCAATGTATTTTCCTTGTTTTTAATATTTTAATTAACCGGGTAAGGCGGACTCAATGCCTCTACGCCCCTCCCCCCTCCCCCACCCCAGCCCTTTCTATTACAAAACACGCAACAACTTTATGGGACTTAAACTGGTCACAGCTTTATTTAACCTTTTATCCATAACCAACTTTATTACAAACACATTCAACTTATCCCCCCGCCCCCCCCCCGCGGAGCGAGCCCTCACCAGCCATGTGAGTAGCAAAGTGACGCCGCTTCCGCTTCCGCCGAGTCTAAGCCCGGCTACTTTTCTAAGCCCTCCCTTGTTCCGGCTTTGCCATATTATTAGCAAAAGCCTGAGGGAATGTCCGGGTCGGGGGTACCCCACCCCCGCCCTAATGCTTGCATCCGGCACCGGACCCCAGAAACCTCCGGGATCCCGCCACCCCCCCCCCAGCAGCAACACCCCAAACCCCTTCCGCCCCCTCACTCCTCCAGTCAAGGGTGGGTGGGAGGGACATCTGCTCTCTTAGGCTACGGCCCCGAAAAGACCGAGCCATGCTGCACAGCCGCACTTCCTTGCCGCCTCCGTGCACCTGCTCCCTCTCAATGGCTCCCGCGCCTCCCAACAACACGCGGGAGCCAATGACCGTGTGGGACACTCTTGGCACCGCCCCCACCAGGGTACCGTGCCATCTGCAATGGGGACGCTCGAGGCACTGCCGCCCCCCCTCCCCCCAGTTAACAACAGCCACGCGCACATGGGCGCTGCGGCCTTTCCCATATCAAGATTGTAGTTTCAATGATGGATTTCATACTGTCTTGCAAGATACCTCTTATTAACTTTATATTTATTTAGTTTCATCTTTTTAGGTTCATCTTTTAACAGTTGGTTTTACTTATTAGATGTCTATAGAGTTTTGGAATCGTCCCACATTTTGTGTCTTGCACATTTATGTTTGCACATATACGTTTTTCATTGCAACTGACTCACTCCTACTGTTTTCTGATGGGGATATTTTCTTCCTTTTTTAGTTTATACAGGAGGAGTGGTCTAGTGGTTAGGACAAAGTACTTCAGGCTGGAGAGCCAGGGGTTCAAGTCCCACCTGGGGACAGCAATCTCAGGCCGGAGGGACTGGGATTTCTAGTCCTGTAGGCACTCCTTGTGGTCTTGGGCAAGCCACTTAACCCTCCATTGCCCATGTTCCCTGTAAGTATTAATGTATGTGTGTCATATCCCCTCGTGTTAAATGTATCTCCCAATTGACCGCTTTGACCCGGTGAAAAGCAGGATATAAATACAGCTAAATAAAGTATTGCTCTTTTTTGCAGTTCCACTATTTATATTATTATGATTGATGTACTGATGATATGCATTGTTATTAATTATTTGTTTTTAACCTCACTTTTTTATGTTTCTTGTAGTGTGAAAGTTATATGTTAAGCCTTACAATAGTATGGTGCCAATGGTCTTCAATAGAGGTACTTATACTTTGTATTTTTTGAGCATATTTGTTTATATTGATTGCACATGATACATTTTATTTCCTTGCTTTTATTATTTATTTATCTATTTTAATAATTGTGTTATTTGCAGTCTGTTCTTTTAACATTTCTAAGGGGTATGTTTACTAAAACCCCGTTAGGGTGCGCGGTGCGCTAGTGTGCGGATGCCATATAAGGAGTGGGCGTGTCAGTCAGAAAAAAGCAAAACCGGGATTAATCATGCGCTAATGTGTGCTGCGCTCATGTGTGCCCCGCACATTAGCGCATGAGAAATTTGCATGGGAAGCATAAGTGGCGCGCTGATGTGCAAGCACAGGAACAGAGCCACAGTACAATGGTTAAGACACTGACCAATAGTGCAGGTATCATGGGTTTAATCCCCCACTGTGCCCCATGAAGAAAGCTGGCTGAGGCATTACCTATTATGGGGAAGATTGCTTTAGGAGGCATTATATTTTTATTTTAATTATCTCTACTAGTAAACGCACTCTCAAAGCGTGTTAACATAAGGCGCCCCATAAGGCACATTTTAAATTGCACTGTCCGCCACGGCTCTCTACAATGTTGCTGAAAGGGTAGCCTATAGGGCACCATATAGGGTGCCCTATGAGGCACAGCAAGGTCATAGCACTGTTTTTGATGGCAGCACTGTGCAGTTTAAGGAATGAAAATCATAAGTAGGTGCGCTGACATGCAAGGAGGAACAGCAGTGTAGCACAATGGTTAAGGCACGGACTGCTGATACAGGGGTCATGAATTTGCTCCCCAGTGTGCCTAATACGTAAGGCTGGCAAAGGTATCAGCTTTGCAATGTATGTATTGTTTCCTGCAGCACTTTATTTGCATTTTATTAATTGCTGCCAGCAAACACGCCCTCACGTGCCGTAATTGAAGGTGCCGCATAAGGCATCCTATAAGGCACTCCATAGGGCACATTATAAAGTGCACTGTCCGCCACGGCACCCTATAAGTCGCTCCACAGGATAACGTATAGTGCACCTCATATGGACAGTAACCATAAGGTGTCCTATAGGGCGCCCTATAAAGCGCCCTCAGAGGCACCTTATGGGTACAGTACACTGAGAGTGTATTTGCTGGCAGCAATAATGTACATAAAAAAGAGATAATGCTTTGGGCAGCCCTATCAAATAACCCCACTGTGGGTTTGAACCCAAGACCTCTGGCTCCACAGGTGGTGAAGTAACCATTGGGCTACAGCTCTATAGCTGATGGCAAGCCCCTGGCTGGCTGCAAAGGGAGTGCACGTCACCACACAGACAGTCTGCTGTGGTCACCAGGATAGGGTTAGCACACCCGTACCCATGATGCACTGCACATGCAAATCAGCTGTCCACAGATAAACACAAGATGGGGTATGCACCCCCACAGCACCTCGGCCTGGTAGGGGGTACTGACCGTGTGTGTTACTGGCACAGAGTAGCTACACACCGTCACATTGTGCAGGTACTGTGCTCACCCTGAGTGTGCGGTGGGGCACCCAGCATCAGATCCACAGCACCTTCCATGGCAGAAATAGGCTATGCTGCAGGTTCCCAGCAGTGCTAATGTGTGAGGTAGTTAGTTTCTGCAGAAACAACTTGGATATATCTGTCTGTCTCAGTCAGGTGTAGCCCCTATGGACCGCCTAGGAGGATTATGTACTACCACCACCCTTCTCCTCCAGGGCTGAGAGTGGTAAACAGGGTCTCCCATCAACAGATCCACATTCTACCTCCCTACAATGGTGGCAGTAGAGGGGACCAGCAACCCCGGTCCTGTTGGGGAATAGATACCCTACAGGGCCGTCAATACAGCTCTGTACACATCCATAATGCAATAGCAGACAAACATTGAGCCTGGATATGCTAAGCTGCACCCCACCACTATCTGATATTCCCCTGCAGCAAGCCTTCAGCCACTGCATCCTGTAAGGCACTCCATCAAGACACATACCAGCTACAAACAGTCTGCTAACTAGTCCATAGTGCATGTTCCTGGTAGAAATGCATGCACCCAGAACTGGGATGTCAGCATACACAACAAGCAAATAAGTCATTGACTGGGACCCAAAAGGAATCCCATAAATATCACATGATAGAAATACTATATAGCACTATGGGGGTGCCTAGCCATGCTGTGGTCACTGCACAGTCAGGGTGAGAGTGATCTCCCAGCAGGACATGCTGAGGCCACCCTGTCTGTGTAGGTGGTGGCCGGGCACTACAATGTCCCAGCCAGTGCCCTATGCCCTGTGCAGATGCATCCTGGCCAGGCCACCCTGTCCAGGCTATACCCATGGTACCTTGCTTCTCATTATGCACATTGGCAGGCTAATACTGGCAACAGTGCTGGCAGTGTGGGCTGTGGAGGTTGTTTGCAGCCACCACACACTGGATAGACAGACACACACCCACACCTATGCCAGCATTGTGCTACTGTAGAGGAGTTTAGCAGCCCTGGCCACCACATCAGTCCTGGGCACAGTACAGGCATGGATATGGTACGCAATACTGTTGGGGGTCACTCCCCAGGGTGGTAAACACTGTCAGAGACCAGAGTTGAAGCACACACCGCAGACATCAGAAAGGTTGTTATGATGGAGCTCAATCAGCAAACTATGCTTAACGTAGGAATTGCTATCTGCCAGTAATCATAGCAAACGTTTGATAGCTGTGTACCGTATACCCAAGTGTAGGGTGGCATTGCTAAGGTATGCAAGTGCTAGTATTGGGAGATGCACGCAGGGCCCAATGTCCTGCCTCTCCAGGAGGCATTGACCAATGGGGCCTGTGGGTGTGGGTGTGTCTGCCCCTGTTAGCTGCTGCTTTACGGCAGAGGTTCCCAACACCAGTCCAGGTGTGCCAAACACTGTTCGGGTTTTCATGCTGTCCCTCATGAATATGCATGAGATACAACTGCATACTATGGGGGTGGTGCATTGATATGCAGCACAGGCATCTTTATTAGAGGCAGCATGGAACCTGAATGGTGTTTGGCCCTCCAGGACTGCATTTGGGAGACTCTGCTCTAGTAATGCGGCTGTTTATGGTGTCTGTGCTCGGTGGGGTAAAATATAGTCGTATTAACCATGCGTATGTTCTCTACAATAAAGGTTTGTCCTTACTATCACGGTTTAGTTGTGGGAAAAATATGCGGACTAGATTGGCAGTAGCCCCAGCTGGGCTTTGAACCTGTGACCTTCTGTTCTTGCACACACTGTCTGTGTGCACAGCACCACCGTGTTGCCACAGATATGCTGCATTCCCTGGGGAGTCCATGATTGAACATCCGACAGGGCCTGTTTGTTGCAGTGCACGGCACCCACCTAGACAGGGCTAGGCCATGGTCTGCTGTTGCCACCAGCTGCTGCCACCTCCACCACCAGTACCACTCCATCCTTAGATTGGAGACAGCATAAACCCTGAAGGATTTGTGGCCCTCCAGGACTGCATTTGGGGGAATCTGCTCTAGGTAATGTGCACGTTTCTGGTATCTGTGCTCTGTAGGGTAAAATAGAGGTGTTTGAGCCATGCTTATGTTCTCTGCAGTAAAGATTCGTCTTTACTATCACGATATAGTTCTGGGTAAAATATGGAGACTGGTTTGGCAGGAGCCCCAGCTGGGGCTTGAACCTATGACCTTCTGTCTCCAAACACATTGGTTGTGTGCACTGCACCACCGTGTTGCCACGGAGACAGTGCATTCCCTGATGATACCATGACTGTTTGTCCGGCAGGGCCTGTCTGTTGCAGTGCATTGCACCCACCTACACAGGGCTAGGCCATGGTCTGCTCTGGGCAGCTGCCACTGCCCCCCTCCACCTCCAGTACCCCTGTGCCACCATCATGACATGATGGGGGACGTGCGGACAGATATGCAGGCACCCCTACCCCAGAACCCGCACCATAGGCAGCCACCTACCCACACACTGGATGGCCTGAGACTGCGTTCCACCAGCACCACCAGCAGAAGGGCATGTCAGCATGATGGCAGAGGGATACTGGTGGTGGAGGGGGCAGTGGCAGCTGCCCAGAGCAGACTGTGGCCTAGCCCTGTTCAGGTGGGTGCTGTGCACTGCAACAGACAGGCTCTGTCTGACAAACAGCCATTGTATCTCCAGGGACTGCACTGTCTCTGTGGCCACAGTGTGGTGTAGTACACACAGACAGTGTGTTCAGGAGCAAAAGGTCACAGGTTCAAGTCCCAGCTGTGGCTCCTGCCAACCTAGTGCCCATATTTTACCCACTACTAAACCGTGGTAGTAAAGACGAACCTTTATTGCAGAGAACATAAACATGCATCAAACGCCTATATTTTACCCTACAGAGCACAGACATGTTCCCTTGTTTGTCTCTTTCTACAGGCCTTTGGACTGGCATATGATATCTAGCCATGGGATAAGAAAACATTCATTGATATAGATGTTGAAGGTAGTAGGACTGTGGCTACATACTGATCTTGTTTCTTCTTCCAGTGAGAAGCTCTCTGCTTTTTTATGGTTATAGTTTATGGTTTATTCTGTTTACTATACTACCTTTTGGTTTACAAATATACTATAAAAAGGAGCAAGGTGAGAAAATAACTCCAATCAATTGATTGGACAGTGTAGTCAAGAGACATGAGGGAGAAGGAAACATGCGGCAGGTTCAGGCACCAGAAAAAGAACACCCACTCCCGAAAACAGGCATACTCAAGAGGTCTTCCAGGTGGGGACAATCAATGACCTCCCCCAATAAGTGAAACTTACCCTTGAAGATCAAATGCTTATCTGAACAGGGTAAGTTTTCAGATCCATCTTAAAGCGATTGGGGGAAGACTGTAGACAGAGGTCAGCATGGAGGCTGTTCCACAATGATGGAGTGAGAAAGGAAAAGGCAGAATGCCTCCTGGCTCGTACCTGGCTCAGGTTGGAGTGGATAGGCATAATCTGTTCCCATGCATAGATCGGAGGGAGCGGGCTAAGCAGTATGGTATGAAAAAGAGATGGGAGATACTCTGGGGCCATATGATGAAGGGCTTTATAGGTGAGAAGAAGGATTTTATAGCATATACAAAATTTTGCCGGTAACCAACGGTGTTGAATAAGTAAAGGAATTTCATGATCGTACTTACGAGCCTGAGTAAGCATGTGAATGGCCATATTTTGCTTGTTGCTTACTTTTACCTTAAAACTTCACAGGTTTGCTGGAGAATCAAACTAAAAACCTGCCTGCAGAGGCCCAGAATGGTAACGGCTGCAGGAAAGACAGAAGACCAAGCTGTGACAATGAACCTGATGTGTGAAAATATCACTTTGGCTTACTTTCCTCTATATCTAAATTTGCTCTGTTGCCCCCCCCCCTACCCCCCACAAAAAAAAAAGTTTGGTGTAGAGATGCAACTCTAGCAGGGACAATGTAGACAGGGTGGACCAAGCAGAATGGGTAGGCCCAATGGTCCGTTTCTGGTGATATGTACTGTGTCTTTTGTACTATATGTTTAAGTAGTAAGCATAAGATTACGTTGAGATTTAATCCATTGTTTTCAAAGGGAATTCTCCCATCATCTATCTAGATGACAGAACACTATTGAATACTGAATCTTTCATTACTTTAAGATGAATAGAAGTTTCAGGTAAGGTAAAACTTCTCTTCCCATCCCTGGTTCCATTTTAAAGCTTGGCATTAAGATTTAAAAAAAACCCAAAAAAACCCCGTTTGATCTGTAGCAATGGCCAATGTTGGCAAAGTTTCAACAAATTGTTAAACCTTTGCATGGCAGATGAAACAGAACATGGCCACTATGTAAACTGAATGTTGTTGCATTGCCCTTTGTGCTCTCTGCACACAACGGATACAAGCGTTACTGAATTCTAGTATACTCTTAAGGGGCCGTGACTGCTGCCTTAGAAGGAGAACAAAAAATAAAAGTGAAAGAGCAGACTCAAGAAATTCAGCTGTACATAGGGGAGCAGGACAGAGACTGAGAAGTGGTACTTTCCTTTCCTCTTGCAACCAATTACTGACAATTTGTTCAGGCCAGTAAAGCTTCCGATGTTATCATAGTTGCTGAGTAATTCATCATCGAAGTGTAATGTGAAAACAGGTGACTGTGTAATCACCAATCTAGGAACAGAAATAGAATAGTTATTACTTCTGCCTGAGGAAAGGGACATTTTTTTTTCTGTCAATTGACTGAAAACGGCCAATAGACTGTTCATCACAGCACTATGAATTATGAAACTTCCATTAAATATTCATAAAAGTTTTGAAATGAATTTGTGATAGAGGTGGAAGCTGAGCTAATTTAAATACCTACCAGACCTGTCTTAATTACAGAGGTAAAATGAGATATAAAAATTATAGCGGTTAGGGGAGAACAATTTGGCAGAGCTCATTTCAGACATTCTCAGAAACTTGGCTTCAAAAATGCAATCAATCCAATAATTAGGAAAGTTGATAGCAGGGTAGCTGGTAGTCATTATACTGCTTGACAACTTGCCTGTCTGGTGTAAAGGTAGTGGATCTCAAATGTCACCTAGAGGAGATTTTAGAGTGGTAGGGAGGAGCAGGCTGCCATGGTACATAGAAAGGGGCAAAAGAGAATATTTAGAAGCTATATTTAGGCTTCTAGATGTAAGACTGAAATCTAGAACTTCCAGGATAACATTCTCAGAAATGTTCCCAATTCTACACTCTGAAACATCACAATCTCAATGCATAGACAGTTCATGGAGTAGAGCTTTTGACTTTGTTATAAACTAGGGAACAGCTTGTTGTCGGTGCCAGATAAAATTGTATGTAAAGCACTATGGTGGCTATGTTAGTCCACTTAAATGATTAATAAATAAAAATACAGCCAAAAAAAGGTGTTACTTTTTATTGAAATAAATACATGTTTTGACTAGCTTTCGAAAGTGAAAACCTTCTTGATAATGTCCTGACCTGAGGAAGAAGGTTTTACCCTTCCAAGGCTAATAAGAATGCATTGTTAATCCATTATAAAGGTATCACTTTATAATTTTTTTTTGTTTATTTTAATTTATGAGGAAGAGAGATTTAAGGCAAGATAAAATTTTAAGTCAAAGGTTTGAGCCGAGATGGCCCTGCATTGAATTTCCGGGTCTAGAGTTCCATGCTGGTGGCTAGCCACTTCAGCTGCTGCTGCTGAATATCAGGCCCACTATGTTACAAGTGAAATTCTACATTTATTAAATAAAATGGTGGAAGCCATAGTTAAGGACACATTTACTGGGAAAAACAGATAAATGTGGCTTAATGAGAACGAGTCAGTCTAAACGTAGCAAAGGAGGCAATATCTTATTAATCTAAAATGTTTTAAGATGGAAATATGAATTCAATGAAAAGGTGAGATGGCCATTGTAGCATATTTCATAAGTCTCGGGAATCTTCAGAAAATTAAAAATGTGCAGACTAGTAGCTTATTGATGAATGGTAACTGGTTAAAAGATAGGAAACAGCATAGGAATAAATGGTCACTTTTCCCAATGCAGTGAAGTAAATAGTGGAGTGCCCCAGCAATTTCTATTGGGTCAGCATTGTCTAACTTATACATCAACAATTCTAAAAAGAGAGTCATGAGTGAGGCAATCTGTCTACAAGTGATATAAAACTATTTAAAGCAGCCAAATCATAAGTGAGGGCATGTCAAAAATTGCAAGGCTGGGAAATTGGGCCTGTAAATGGTATATGAAATTTACTACTACTACTGAGCACTTGTATAGCACTTCAAGACGTATGAAGTGCTACACTGACACATGTAAGAGATGGTCCCTGCTCTTCAGAGTTTACAATTTAGTCAAGATAGACAACACAGCAGCTGTAAACATGGGATACATCTGAGAGGGAATGGTAAGGAAACACCAAGGAGACCAGGTAAGTCAAGATCCGAATGCGGCAGCGAAGAGATGAGTTTTCAGCCTGGATATGAAAAGGGCCAGAGAAGGCACCTTATGCACAGACTGTTTGTGCCAGGCCTAAGGTGCAGCAAGTTGAAAAGAGCGAAGTCTGGAGTTAGCAATAGAAGAGGAGGGCACAGATAGAAGCAGTTTGCCAGAAGAGCGAAGTTCCTGAGGAGGGGTATAGGGAGAGATAAGAGAGGAAAGGTAGTGAGTTGCTGCAGAGTGAATGCATTTATAGGTCAGGAGGAGAAGTTTGAATTGGATGTGGAAATGGATAAGGAGTCAATGAAGTGACTTGGGAAGAGGGGTAAAATGAGCATGACCAGGCTGGTGGAAGATTAGCCGTGCAGCACAGTGTTGAACAGATTGAAGGGCAGAGAGATAATTCAGAGGGAGACCAGCAAGGAGTAGGTTACAATAATCAAGACGGGAGATGATTAAGGAGTGGATAAGTGTCTTAGTTGTGTGTTCAGAAAGGAATGGCCGGGTTTTGTCGATGTTTTAGAGAAAGAAACGGCAGGTTTTAGCTATCAGATGGATGTGTGTGGAGAAGGAGAGAGAGGATTTGAGCCAAGCCCACTCAGCTGAATGGGCACACGAATGTAGACAGTGGGTAGTTGAAGACAGCTAGGGTTGGGGTATAGTACGCCTCACAGAACGTGGTATGGGTGGAACAAATTTAAGGTTAGGGAAGGCCATGGTCATGTGCACAGGGAAAATAATCCTAATTATTAGGACCATTCTTGCATGGTTCTGTGTGAAGAAATACATGGTTCCCTATGGAAAAACAAGCCTGATTATTAACCCGCTGCCTTGCATGTATCTGGAAAAAGGCAGTTTAGTTAGATCGGAAAGGTAAATAGCACACGCTTTTCATAATCAAATCTCTCTGCATAATTTCTGGTGTGTAAGTTGCACCTGCAAAATAGTCTCATAGTTTGTACCCATTTTCAGAGCATTAGGGGAATTTTCAAAGGGAAACTGAAAGATCCTAAAGAAAAGTCTGTGCTGCCCTGCACATGCAGACAAAGCTAGATGCCACATTAGGAATTTCTATTTGGTAAAAGGCCCTTGGAACCAGTGTACAATAAAGACATTGAAATCCGCAGCGCAACTTGCGTCAGCAGTCACAGCAAGAAACAAATCCCAGCAAAACGGCACATCATATGTTAGGAATTTTACAGCAAGGAAGAGAAAACACACCTCGCTATATCTTACTGACTGTATCAGTCTTCAGAGTGACCATACCTCGAGTAGCATGCCTAATTCTTGTAACTAGAAAAGATGCAGAGAAGGAAGGGAAACGATAAAGAATAAAGATCAGGGTCGTAATGAAGAAAGGCAAACAGGTTTAGGCTTTTCAGCTTAGAGAAGGCACAACAGAAGGGACACGATAAAGTTATAAAATTATGAGTGTGTGAAATTGGAATGCATATTTGTTTGAAACACAATAGGAAATGTTAACAATCTTTCCCATTTCATTCTGTATCATTTTCAGATGAAAATGATAGAAAATAAATGATGTGTCCTATTAGGCAACAGAGCATATTCTTCATGCATGTGTGAATTGTGCATGCTATTGCATAACAGGGCACACTATCACCCAAGAGTGCATACTATTTGCCAGTAGTGAGCACTGATGATGGAAACTTAGAATTGACAGAAACCCTGGAAAAAAAATGAAACAAGACGAACCTTTTGGGATCTTCATCTCAATAAAAAGCAATACCAATTTTCTTTTTGCCTGCACGCTCCTAGCATGGAACAAGTTAACCAGGAGTAATTATTTATCCTTTCAAATAGTACTAATTATAGGGAATGCTCCATAAACTCCGGCTAAACTAAATGGACAGCAGCAGCAGCAGAGACCACATTATGCATATTAGGGGTGTGCATTTATAAACACGCATTCAGTTTAATTGGCAGCTAAAAATTTAAATCATATTTACACATGTGTACCTATGAAGTAATTGCATGCAGTTAATTGTGCACATTAAGTTCTTGCATACATACAGTGCATGCTGAAAAAATGAATAGGTCAAACAAATATGAATGCTTGAAAACTGGAAAAATAATTTCTTTAAATGAACATAAACCAATCTTTTTTTTTTTTTTTTTTGCTGGGCAGTGTTGAATATGCTTATTAGTTTATTTAAATATCAGCTTTGGCATTTAAATTGAATGTGGTGGCCACCGCCACTTAAAATTGACCCATTGGTGTTTTAAAGGAAAGAAAAAAGGCAAACAGATTTTATTTGTAATTCTAACTTGCTAACATACCAGAAATCAATTTATTCCTTACTTTGTGGTTCTTATATCACTGATAGAACTCCCTACTGTGCGTAAAAGAATGTAAAACGGCATCTTGTTTCTGGACTGCAAATTTTAAATGAATCCAGTTAGAATCCAGGGAGAACCAGATTTTTCACGGACCAATACACTAATGAATCGCATACTCCACAGAAAGCTTTCTGAACACGATTAAGTTTTGAAGAAACTATTTCATTAGACATTAAAGTTGTAGTTTTACATGTTCTTTAATGAAAGCAGTGCAACTTCTGTCAGAAAGCATAGTGGTCATGAATCAGAGAGACATAACCTAGGAATATAAAAAGAATTTAAGCTCTTGGATAATATTTACTGGGTAATATATATATATATATATATATATATATATATATACTGTCCAGTCATGTTGGCCAGATGTAGTTTTATCAAATATTGACAAACATGAAATGAGTGTAATCAGTCACTGTCAGATGAGAACAGGTACCCTCCTCCCTTTTACAAATGATCCAATTAAAGGAAACACGTTGGCTATAAAAGTCAAAATCAACAATGCACTGTACACTGACAGCCCATCCAACACATAAAAATCAATAGCACATTCTTCTCCTATCCAGCACAGAACAACAGTAGCAACTTTCCCACCTCCTTAGTCAAATATGACACTGCATCAATTGATCAAAACTTAGTACTTATTGACACAGGCTTCTGAAGAACGTACTGTTCTAACTCTGATTTCAATAAAGTTTTACTTAGAGGCAAACTGCTTCAGAGTGTACCACTGTTTCAGTTCCTATATTTATATGCGGAAGTCTCCAGCTGCATTGTCATTGTAGTTGTATACTATAGATCCCTTGGAGCCCACAGCACGATGCAGTATGATTGCTTACTACACACATTTTCCCGTTTATATTTCTTTGCTAGCCATGAAGTATTGAGAAAATTATTTCTACAATATAGCTGTTGTTTTAAAATCTCTCTAGAGGTGGAACTCAAGAAGACAGAGCTATACAAAAAAAAAAAAAGGGGTCAGCAAATTCTTCCGTTTGTTTAAAGGAATATTACTGTGCATTCCTTGAGTTCTTCCATTTTCAGACGTGGGGGAACGGTAGGAGTCGCAGGAGTTCAAGTCTGCCACCCACAAACACCTGTACAGAACTATCTGCAGTTCACCAAAATTTACTACAAGTGACTCTGAGATGAAACAGATAGGAATCGATTCATCCATTTTGAGACTAGAGTGGAGGAAAAGGTCATGACATCAACATGGATGAAGGTCGGGAAGCCAACAATATCTGCCTACTTATTCGGTGGCTGCATTTCATAATCTCTCAAAAAAGATGATTTCCTCCAATTTCATAAAGTTAAATTTGACCAGAATTCTACCGACCAAGCATGCCCCTAGTAAATGCATCAATGCAATGATGCATCCATCTATGCATGCATTTATTCAGTGAGATTTGCTATGGAGCATAAGAGATGCACTTTATGAGATATGTATTTGCATTTCCAGCTTTCTTTTCTGCTTTACACCTATTGTTTGTGTGTCATTTAACCTACCAATTGCCAAATTTTCATCTATCATTCAGCCAGTTCCGATAAAAAAAGAAACCTCATGATCTCTCCTATGTCAGAAATCTCAAAATAAGAAAGATGCACAGTTTCACCTCCACCCCTATAGTCCCAGACAAGAAGCCTCCATCCAATCTTTCTCACTTCCTAGATCACTCTTAAGTGAATAACCTCCCAATCTCCTCATGCCTCAGAACTCACACCATAAAGAGTTTAAATAATAATAATAATAATAATAATAAAAAATAGTCGCCCTGTGCAAACTGGGGCTGCAGATATATCAGTGATGTTTTCCTGACTTTTTAAAAAAATAGCATATCCTTGTATATTAAGTAGACCTTTGTGCCAAATTTACATTCTGCGTAGTACATTAGTATTTTGTTTAATGCATTTCCTAAAATGTAACGTTTCTTAAAGAAAGAACAGAAAACATTTCCACTGAACGTATCATATTTACTTCGCCATAATACTTACTGCCAGAAACAACTTCTATCTTAATTATTGCAAACGACATCTTGACTCCCTCCACCCCAGAAAAAGCAAAAGAAAACCCTCCCGCCATGCCCCTTCTCTCTCCCTCTATATGTGGTATGAGCTGTGGAAATCCAATAACCTCCCCTCCCTCAAAACAATATCCTTGATACTTATTAGCTCTGGGCTCTAACTGGCGGTTAATGTACTCACTCTATTTGTTTTAGTGTTTTCTGATTCAATATGAACCCCGCTCCGTCGTCATATACTCCAGGTGGATTCAAGGCTACTAGTATAGTCTCAGAATGTGGGGTTATCACCTTAGTTTAGTCAAGGAAAATTCTTTGCTATTGTTAAGTGTAGAGCAGACTTTAAGGCTTATTTTAGAAAATATGTGTGGATGTCTGCGAAGACATGCAAATCTAAACTTGTGCCACAACAGGGTAATTTTGCGTTATGTTTCCATACACATTCCATTGTCGCAGAGTCTTACACGGGCGTGCGTGATGGGAGATCACATGATGCACATATGCAAGCTGCCATAGGAAACAACGTCTAAAATAGTTATGCATGTGCAGTCTCAAGGAATAGGCACATGTGAGGCGAGACCTGTGCCCACCCCCCAGTTGTGGAATCCTTGCATATGCACACTCCTTCTTTAAGTCTAGTGGCTTAAAATGAAGTTGAAATATCTTTGGATTTCTTGGAATTTTTCATACTGAAACACTCTTCTTATAATGCACATGTGAAAGCATAAAGTATCATTGCTTTTCTATATTTGTAATAACGTAATTTTTCTGTGTGTGCACTAAGATTTTTTTGTGCACTCTTAATGCCTCGACTATAAAATTTAATATGAAATATCCTTAAGACTCTACTTCTGCAATCCAAACCTCTTTAGTGGCAGTTCTCAAACAGTCTGTGTTAAGTTTGGATATTTCAATTTTTTTTAGACAGTGGAAGTGAGGACATCACCTCATCAGTGGAAATTGAGAAATGCTATTTTCTCTCTCCCTCATTTCTCTCTACCATTTTATCATGACTGCCTTTCATCTCCTTGACGCCTTGAAAAGCTACAATACCTTCCTGCCTCCTCACCTTTCTGGATGGCATATCCACACCAGCTCTCTCCTGTGGCCATCTTCTATATCCTCTACTTACCTAGACCCACAGTAACACTGATAGAATAAGTAAATTTTAGACAGCAGTTATGCAATGGTACAAAAAATAAAAAATGAAGCTCTTGACACAACACTGGTCAACAAATTTTTACAAAAGTCATGTTACTGAAATAAAAATAGTAATTTCTTATCAATTTTTATATGCTGAATATGAATATGACAGTGAAATTGAAAAGTTGCCTCTAGTTTTTTTGTAATCTACAAGAATTAATATTTACATCACGAAATGCATGTCAATAGTAAATATAATAGGCCTTCGGTTAATACCTGTAAAAAAACAAGTCATAGACTACTTCTTAGATTTTTTTCGCCTGTCTCTTGTACAGTTGTTCGGGAGCTTCTCTGGGGAGTGTCCAGCAGTAGCCAGCCAGCATTGTAGTGGACCATTTTCCCTGGTATCTTTGCTCCATCGTTGCGATATCCATTCCATGCTTGTTTCACATCACCCTGCAGCAAGTTGTTGAACCGGTCATCTTTGAAGAGCTCTCGAATCTGAGGACCCACAAAAACTCCCTCTTTAATCTTTGTTTCGCTGAGTCGAGGAAATCTTTCATGCAGGTATCGGAAAGCTGGCAAAGTGCGGTCCATGGCTTTCACAAAGTTTTTCATCAAACCTAGTTTGATGTGAAGGGGTGGTAGAAGGATTTTGTGAGCCTCAACTAGAGCTGGGTGCTGGATATTCTTCTCTCCAACTGTTACATTTTGTCTGCTATTCCATTCCTTCCACAAGTAGTGCCAATGCCTTGCTCAGCTATCCCACTCACATAAGAAACACATGTATTTTATATATCCCTGCTGCAGTCCCATTAAAAGGGCAACTACCTTCAAGTCACCACAGAGGTGCCAGCTGTACTTGTTATAGTTAATGGAAATCAGTAGATGCTTTAAGTTATCGTATGTCTCTTTCATGTGGACGGCATTCGCTAATGGAATAGATGGAAGACGGTTTCCATTGTTCAAAAGCACAGCCTTCAGATTCAGTTTTGAAGAGTCTATAAATAGTCTCCAGTCTTGTGGGTCATGAGTGATTTTTAAAACATTCATGAGACTTTCAATATCGGAACAGAATACCAGATTACTTTCCTTTCTGAAGAAAGGCTCCAACTGCTTTAGGAGCTTTCAATATGAAGTAATGTTGACATCTTCTTCTAGAAGATTCCATTGTTGGAGTCTTGATCCTAGCAATTCTGCCTTGTTCTTGGATAAGTCCAAATCACGAACCAGGTCATTTAGTTCTTCCTGTGTTATTCTTTGTGGAGTTGATATGCATCCCAGTGAAAACCTGGATCACTGCATGCTGACGGACCAGGAGAAGAACAGGTCGGCTCACCCTTGTCCTCATCAGATGAATCAAGAGAATATTCTGATGGAGGTTCTGGAATAGGAAGTCCCTCACCATGTGGAACTGGTCTCAATGCAGATGGAATGTTTGGGTAGACTATGCTTGAATTCTTTTGCTTCGTTATTTCGCTGGAAAGAGGAGGAACCAAGCAGAAGTAACAGTCATTTATGTGGTTGCTTGGCTCTCTCTACACCATGGGGACTGCAAACGGCATTGATGGTCTTTTGCAATTCAACCACTGTGAAAGCTGTGTTATACATGTAGCGCAGCATATATGCGGGGCCCAAGGCTTGTCTTGGTCACCAATCTTGCATCCGAAGTAAAGATGATATGCCTTCTTCAGTTGAGAGTGATACTTTTCTTCTGGTTGGCAAATGTCACTTCCCCACAAATGTAGCAGAAATTGTCAACGGTATTAATGCACTTTTGCGGCATTACTGTACTGTATTGTACCTAAATGGCTAAAATTATATGATTAATAAAAGTTACATGTAACAGTAGCTTAAACTGTTTCGCACACAGTCTGAAATATTTTAAATGCTCAACCTTTCCGACTGAGTATAGTACACTGCTGACATCAGATGGCTTCAGCAGCCGTCTGGCAGTAGTATCGCATTGCATCAGAAAATGATGCAATCAACTCTGGATGATATGTGCATGCTGGTATTATGCAATGTGATGCAATATTACATCATTCAAGGCTTATTTGGGATGTTGTTGATGAGCCACCAAAATGGTAAAGGGGATGGAAGGATACTCCTATGAGGAAAGACTAAAAAGGCTAGGGCTCTTTAACCTGGAAAAGAGACGGCTGAGGGGAGATATGATAGAAGTCTATAAATTAATGAACGGAGTGGAACGGGTAAACGTAGATCGATTGTTTACCTTATCAGAATATAGAAAGACTAGGGGACATGCAATGAAGCTACAGGGTAAACTATTTAAGACTAATAAAAGAAAATATTTTTTCACTCAACGTGTAATCAAACTCTGGAATTTGTTACCGGAGGATGTAGTAAAGGCTGTTAGTGTAGCTGGGTTTAAAAAAGATTTGGACAAGTTCCTGGAGGAAAGGTCCATAAACCATTATTAAGAAGTGACCGAAGATATCAATGCTTGACCCAGTACAAGCATTGTGGAACTTGTGTCTCTTGGGGAAACTGCTAGGTACATATGACCTATATTGGCCACTGTTGCAAACAGAATACTGGGCTTGATGGACCTTGGTCTGACCCAGTATGGCATATCTTATGTTCTTATGTTCTTATGTCCTACTGGATAAATTTACACGGTGAAACGTCAAAAATGAACTACATGCAACATCTTCAAAACGAGAGCCAATAAAAAAATTGTAATGTTATATTTGTGTTCAGCTCACCAAGATACTACAGATTAGGGCTTTTTAAAGTCAGTAACGATTTCAACGTTGACCAGTGTTACCTTTAATTGCTGGGTATATGTTAACATATGTTGCAGCAAGTCTAGCAGAACCCTTACAAAAGGGAACCATATCATTGCATTCTCCAAATGCTGCACCAGATGCTTCTAAAAAGGAAGTCTTTCAAAGAAATAAATGTCATTATCCTTCACACCAGCAGCTATTAACTGAATTTCAACTCCTAACAGCCCCTATAGCTTTCCACTGCACTTCTAAAATGTCTGCTGTATTATCTCGTGAAAGGTTTAGTAACTACTCTGACAATCTCTGGCCAAGAGGACCTTTGAAGTTTCTGTATCAGGGTACACTTCTAATTGTTTAGCTTTTGCCACCCTCACATGTTTGCTATTAACCTCCCTCCAGCAAAAAAAAAATTGCTAATCAGTCCAGCTTGTAGATGGGCCTAAAACAGTTCACAGTGCAACACATTTGTGTCTCCTTTGAACTTCCAGATATTCTTGAAAGAGTTTACCCAACATATCAAAGACATCAACTCCCAAGTGCTCTTGGAATGGTTTACCAAGACCAGCTAAATATTTACCTTTCAATGATCCTCAAGTCTCTCTCTTTATTGGATGCATCACACTTTATTTTGGTTCTCTTCCATCTTACTCGTTCAGAATATCTGTGATACCAAATACTTTTTCCTTGGATTCTAGGCTCCAACTGACTCCCATCAACCGATTCAGTCATCTAAGACAGCCTTTTAACTAGTTTAAAAATAAAATACTGAAGTATAAATTTATTTACCTGGGATGCTGGTGGTGCTGCAGGATGCCCAGTTTGTTGTGCTGAAAGTGTAAACAGGAAGAAAATGGCAGCAGTTTAAAAATAAAGAAAAAAGAGTTAGGGAAACATTGACTGGAAAGCAGTCTGTAAATAAAGGAGTTGGGGTTTTTATATGCTGTGAGAGAAGCAGGGCTAATTTTATAAGCAAATAAAGACATGTTAACCTTTGTAGGGGCTGATCAGGGCTGCTATAGCTGGTGTGTTTGCTTAGCATCCCAGGACTTTGATTTCAGCTGAGGAATGCAATCATATTGAGGGAGAAGCAGCTGAGAACTTGAATTGTTGCTGAGATTGTGGATCAGCCTGGATCTGCAGTAGTATTACTAGAGTCCCTGACTTGGGCCTGCAAAGATGGAGAATCTGGAATTAAAGGATCCATGCCCTTTCTACTGGCTGGGGACAGATGAGAATGGGGAGGAATGACTTCCCAGGGCTCTAAGGCGAGGGACTTTGGAGCTTCATTTTAGGAAAAGAATGTTACAGTGGGTGTTAGGAGGTTTAGAGGAGTCAGAATAAATAATAACATCAAAAAGTTTATTTTTATGTTTATATAGGAAGTGTTTGAAGGCTCTGTGTGTGTGTGTGTTAAGCATGCTCAGTAGGTGCTAGATCATGAATTTACTGGTGCTGAGGCACTGCAGGGAACTACTGAGGTTTGTTTAGTCCCTGATTCTAGGGGGAAATAAACTTTCAGTAGCATTGTTTATTTAATAGGGTTAAAGAACAAAATTATTGTAAAATAAGGAGTGGAGGAGTAGCCTAGTGGTTAGAGCAACTGCCTAGTACACAGAAGGTCAAGGGTACAATTCCCACTGCCACTCCTTGTGACTTTGGGCAAGTGACTTTACCCTCCGTTGCCTTGGAAAAAAAAGGCTGGCAATTTATCTCCTGTGATACATTGCCAAGAAAACCCAGAGGTACCTGGGTCACTATGAGTCAACACTGACTTTATGGCACTAAAAAAAAAAAGCATGTTAAAAATACCTAAAAACTGCCATTAGGTGTATTATGGTTTCAAGTTCTGTTAAGTGCTGGATTTGGGATCCCATGGACTATGCTAATAAGAACATAAGATATGTCATACTGGATCAGACCAAGGTCCATCAAGCCCAGTATCCTGTTTCCAACAGTGGCCAATCTAGGTCATACATACCTAGCATTAACCCCAAGAGACACAGGTCCCACAATGCTTGCATTGGGTCAAGCATTGATATCCTGTGTCCCTTTTTAATAATGGTTTATGGATCTTTCCTCCAGGAACTTGACCAAACCTTTTTTAAACCCAGCTACACTAACAGCCTTTACCACATCCTCCGGCAACAAATTCCAGAGTTTGATTACACGTTGAGTGAAAAAATATTTTCTCTTATTTGTCTTAAATAGATCACCTTGTAGCTTCATGACATGTCCTCTAGTCTTTCTATATTCTGATAATGTAAACAATTGATCTACGTTTACCCGTTCCACTCCATTCATTAATTTAAAGACCTCTATCATATCTCCCCTCAGCCGTCTCTTTTCCAGGCTGAAGAGCCCCAAACTTTGTAGCCTTTCTTCATAGGAGTAGCCTTCCATCCCTTTTACCATTTTGGTGGCTCTTTTCTGTACCTTTTCTAATAACACTATATCCTTTTTAAGATACGGCGACCAGAATTGCACACAATATTCAAGGTGCGGTCGTACCATGGAATGATACAGAGGCATTATAATATCCTTTGTTTTATTTTCCATTCCTTTCCTTATGATACCTAGCATTTTATTTTCTTTCTTGGCCGCCGCTGCACACTGGGCGGAGGGTTTTAACATGTTATCCACGATGACTCCTAAATCTTTTTCCTGGGTGGTGGTTCCCAATGTGGAACCTTGCATAGTGTAACCATAGTTTGGGTTGTTCTTCCCTAGGTGCATAACTTTGCACTTGTCCACATTGAATTTCACCTGCCATTTGGATGCCCAGTCTTCCAGTTTATCCAGATCCTCCTGCAGATTTGCACAGTCCTCTTGGGTTTTAACAACTTTAAACAGTATTGTGTCATCTGCAAATTTGATAACCTCACTCGTTATCCCACTTTCCAGGTCATTTATGAATATGTCAAAAAGTAGCGGACCCAGTACAGATCCCTGGGGTACTCCACTATTCACCCTTTTCCATTGGGAAAATTGGCCATTTAGCCCTACCCTCTGCTTTCTATCTTTTAACCAGTTCCCAATCCACAACAGTTCACTGCCTCCTATCCCATGACTTTTTAGTTTTGCCAAAAGTCTCTGATGAGAGACCTTGTCAAAAGCTTTCTGAAAGTCCAGATACACTATATCGACTGACTCACCTTTGTCTACCTGTTTATTCACACCTTCAAAAAAACATATCAGATTAGTAAGACAAGATCTTCCTTGTCTAAAGCCATGTTGGCTGTCTCCCATTAGGCCATGACTATCTACATGCTGTGTAATTTTGTTCTTTATGATGGTTTCTACCATTTTCCACGGTACCGACGTCAGGCTCACTGGTCTGTAATTTCCCGGATCACCCCTGGAACCCTTTTTAAAAATTGGCATTACATTGGCAATCCTCCAATCTTCAGGTATTACAGATGATTTTAATGAAAGTTCACAGATTACTAATAGCAGGTCTGCAATCTCATATTTCAGTTCTTTCAACATTCTTGGATGTACACCATCCGGTCCAGGTGACCTGCCACTATTCAGTCCATCAAATAGTTGTAATACATCTGCCCGGTGTAGCGATATTTCTCTCAATTCCTCTGCTGTATCACCTTTAAATACCACTTCAGTCTTGGGTAACATCCCTACATCTTCCTCAGTAAAGACCGAAGCAAAGAATTCATTCAGTCTCTCCGCTATAGCCTTATCTCCTCTTACTGCCCCTTTTACCCCTCCATCATCTAATGGTCCAATTGACTCTCTCACAGGCCTTTTGCTACGAATGTACTTAAAAAAGTCTTTATTTCGTGTTTTTGCTTCCGTAATTTTTGTACTAAGCTGCTACCATATGTGATATGTGAGTGTTCTGTTATAATTAGGGGAGTTGGGATCCATCATTGAAGAGAAAGGTTGATAGTGAAACTTCATTGCTCCATCTTTCTTGAAGGTGAAGGAAGCAGACCTCCAGTCCAGACCAAACCCACTATCAGATATCTCGGCGTCACTCTAGACCAGCACTTGGATATGAAGGCGCACATAGGAAACATTGTAAGAACGGTTTACCATAAAATCCGTTCCCTTAGACACCTACGATCCCTGCTAGAGCCTGATGATTTCAGAACCATCTATCAGGCCCTAATCATGCCACATTTTGATTATGCAAACTCAATCTTACAAGGGCTACCTCAAGCCACCTTGCAACCACTGCAACTGGCAATGAATGCCGCAGCAAGAGTCCTACACGGAGCATCCAGGAAAGACCATATTTCACACATCCTAAAACAACTCCATTGGCTCCCGATATGATGTAGACTCACTTATAAGTCATTACTACTGACATTCAAGGCCATCAAAGGGCTCTCATCTGAGTCACTAACGGATCTGATCCAGATGACACCTCAAAATAGGGACAGACGGTCTGTAACACTCAACACACTTGTAGTCCCAAAATCAATTTCACACTGCACCAAAGCAACAGCAGACAGGGCTTTCAAGTTCTGTGCCCTACGGTGTTGGAACAGCCTCCCTCAAGATATCCGAGCAATCCCGGATCTATTTCAATTCAGAAAAGCCTTGAAACACCACCTCTTCCTCTTGTATTACCCAGTAACCAATGCAGTTATTTCAACCACCTCACAGACCTTCCAAAACCCATAACGCTGAAACCAAGAAATGTTCATGATTCTGTTTTTAATTTGTAAATAGTTACCCCTGTTATCCAAGTTACTTTTGCCTGTTCATCTGTAAACACAAAGTACCATCGGAAATGTGTAAATTCTTTGTTCATTGTAAACCGCGCTGATGCTGAATAGTGTGGTATAGAAGAGACTATAAATAAATAAATAAAGTTGGGAATGAGAGCAGTTTATTTGAGGTGGTATTAAGTAATTTTCATTGAAAAAGAAAAGGTAGGAAGAGGTGAGAGAAGCCAGAGTAGTGAAATAATTTATTGATTTGGTGTTTTTAGAGGAAATCAGTTAATCTGAGCTGAGGGAAACATTTGGGAGGTTAATTCAGTCTCAGAAGTTTGGGATTATTTTTCCCTTCAAGAGAAAAAGGATTTGGACAATTTGAATACTGTTTTATAAGAAACTCTGTCTTTAAAATGTTCTGCTGACAGGCAAGTCTGGAGAGAAAAAGGAACCAGTTTAAAAGTGGCACTTATATAATTGGAGGTGGGAGAGATTAACAGTGGCTAAACGGAAAATGAAGTAATTTAACACTTTCCTGAGGAGAGGCATTTTTTTCTGCCACTGGTATGTGAGCTGCTTTCAGTGAAGTGCAGTGTAGAAGGACAGCGCTGCTGAATATTGTTAGTATGACTGACATTGTTCAAGAAAAATAATACTTTCTAAGCCAGAATTATTACTTAAAAATGACAAAGAATAATATGTTCTTCCTTAAAGAGAAAGTCTGAGGTTTCAACTGAACTGGCTGGCTGAGAGAAGCAAAAGCTGTAGCTGTTCCGAAGGAACAGTGTTTAAGTGATAAAGGAAGAGAATAAAAAGAGTCATTTTAAATTTGAACCCAATCTTCAGTTATCTAGAGAGAACTTTTGGGTTCAAATTTAGTGTGTGAGTCTGGTGTGAATGAAAGAGGATTGGTTAGATAGGTAATATTAGTTATTTTATTAGTCAGACATCAAGTGAAATTTTAAAAATTCAGTTGTCTCTAATATTTCAAAGAAAAATAATTTACCCCAACTGACAGGAAATGTAGATTCTCTTATTGAATTGTAAAGTGTAGGTAGTAGATACAGACTGGATCACATCCAGATGTTTCTGGAGAAGGACTGGAACCTAAGGACCAGTACCTGTTCCAGGATCTCTACAGGCCCTTTTGCAAGAGAGCACCAGGAAGATAAGTAGCTACTGTCAGACGGCTGCCTGGGTGAGAATCTTCACAGTCTTGGCAAGTGCATATATCTATATGATTTGCAAGGGATTGTGGGCAATGCAGTTCATTCACACCAGACACAGCTGCTCACAATAATTAGTTGTGCTTTTGGGTAAAGCCAATAAGATATTTATTTATGGGGTTATTTCTCCCAACACAGATATGCTTGGTAGCACATAAATCAGGTTACTTGCTTTCAGTGTTAAACTTGAAAAAACAAAATCAGGAAAACAACATTTTAACTTATCAGGCAATCAAAGCAAAAGAAATAAGACCTGGTTGATAACAAACTGGTCTTTTCTGTAGGCTTAGCTAATATTTTCTTAGCATGTATCAAACAACAAACCAAAAGCCACAAAGAAGAAAAAAAACCTGTTCTTTTCAGGTAAACTTCTTATATCTTCCCACATAGATTCAGAAGTGATTCTCTCCTAGCTCATAAGCAATTAGGTAAGGCTCAATTGCTAGCAGTTATCCAGCTGGAACCCCTTAGCTGGCTTGCTTTCTACTGCATGGCTAAAAAAACCCTACTCAGGAGCTTTTCTGAGTAGATTAAAGAACACATTTGTATTTCTTTGTGATGGTTGCTGTATTTTATAACAGAAAATCACCAAAGGAGTTTAGACAGAGAGCAGTCCATGTAAACAGATTCTTCATCTGCTATCACCCCCTCTTCTTCAACAAGCATGGGTTCAATATCATGGATTGGCACAAAGGAATTTCTCAATGTAGCACTTTCAGGAGAATACTTGTTTCCCTGCTGTCTTTCAAGGTTATAGCTAGGGCATAGATCAGTGTTCATACCTGAGCTTCCATTGCTGTTAGAGTTCCTCTCTATATAGCCTGGCCAGTATGTAGTCCAGTTCTTATGTCCAGCCTTCCAATCCAGATCCCTGGACACTGGATCTCTCTTCACATACCTTCTGGCACGGGTCTTAGGGTCCCTTCCACGTGCAGCCGTCTCTCTCACAGGTACCGTCTGGAGATTCCTAGCTCTGCAGTTTAACTATTCCTCTGGCTTTCCCCAGTCCAATGGTGTATGCTGGCCCTTGGAATGCCTCCCAGTATACGTACTGCTCTGGACTCTTCTAGACCTCTCAAAGGCTTTTCTCCTCTTTCTTCCAAAGGGTTTCTTTCCCTCTCTGTCCGTCCGGTTTGGCTTCTGCTTCTGATGATCCTCCTGTGATGAAGATGATCAAGCTCAAGCTGATCATGAAGATGATCAAGCTCAAGCTGATTCTCAGGATACTGATTCTCTGTAGAATAAACTCTACCTTTATTCTGCTTAGATGAGTGCTCCTCCCTAATACAGCGCAGCTGTGCTGAATCAGGCCCTGCCCTTTGAGATGAGTGCTTGGGGATTACCTCATAGCCCTCCTGATTGAACACACATTTCCCCACTTCAGCTCCTCTAATGGCTGTTGGAAACCTGGTGCATTCTGGGACTGGTAGTCTTTTATGGGAAAATTCTGTTTTCTTATTTCTACCAGAACTGACAGGTTGCTTATTCAGAGTCACTTCACCTTTTCTATAGCTCCTTCCTGAGCTATGATAAGCTTCCTTATCACATACCCCCCTGCTTAAGTTATTACGGACTGGTTTTACTGGTGACACTTCTTTCCTACAGTCCGTAATACCTACGAGAGTGTTATCTTTTTGAAGCTCCCTTACTTCCTGACTGGCTTCAGAGTCATTATTATTTACAGGCCTCTCCTTCCAAGACTTAAGTACATTAATATGGTAGGTCTGCCTACGCCCTCTTGCATTTTCTACCATATAAGACACTGGGCTCACTTTTTTAACAACCTTCCATGGCCCTTTCCACTGTACTTCAAATTTTGGAGCAGTACCTGCTACTTGAACCAAAACCTTTTCACCAATGCTTAATTGGCGGTTTTTGGCCTTCCTATCATACCACCCTTTCTGGCGTACTTGGCTGTCCTGCAGGTTCCTCTCAGCAACCTGCGAGGTCCTTTTCAAACGTGTTCTCAGGTCACGTAGAAACTGTGGCACCTCCTGACTTCCTGGTTCAGGATCAATCCATTGTTCCCTCAAAATATCTAACAAACCCTGTGGAGCCCTACCATACATCAATTCATATGGAGTTACACCTAGGGACACTTGAATTCTTTCCCTGCAGGCATATAAGGCAAAGGGCAATAACATATCCCATTCTTTTACCTCTCCTGCTAACCCCCTTCTCAACATTTGTTTGAGAGTTTGGTTGAATCTCTCCACCAAACCGTTTGATTGTGGATGGTAGGCTGAGGTTTTTACGTGATGAATGCCAAAGGAAACCCAGACCTGGGCCAAATATTTGGATACAAAATTGGACCCTCGGTCAGTCAACACCTCTCTTGGGAATCCCACTTCACAAAACAATTTTACTAGCTCTAAAGCTATTGTTTTTGCAGAAACATTCCTCAATGGTATGGCCCAGGGAAACCTTGTTGCCTGATCTACCATAACTAGGATGTATTGGAAACCTCGGGGTGTTTTGAATAATGGGTCTACAATATCCATGGCAATGCGACCAATTGGGTCTGTGATAATTGGCATGGGAATCAATGGCACCACCGGTGGGTGAGCCGCTGTAACTCGCTGACACGCTGGACATGCAGCACAAAACTGGCCAGTTTCTTTGAAAATACCTGGCCAGTAAAAACGCATAAGAATTTGATCCAGCGTTCCTTGCATCCCTTTATGACCTCCAACTGGATGATCATGTGCTAATCTAAGTACTAGCCCTTTGAAAGTTGTGGGTACCACCAATTGTTTACGTATGGTCCCATTTCTGGAGTCCTGACTCTCTCTATATAATATATCATTATCTAGTCTGAATCTGGGCAACTCCTCCCTGACCTCATGAGCATACTTAAAAGCTCGGGTGAGAGCTTGATCAGCTCGCTGCTCTTGTGGAAAGTTTAGGAAACTTTGCCACTAACTCAGCTGGCACCCAGGGTAAACTTTGACCAGCTAACATCTCAGCCCTACCCTGTGCTCTGCAAAGTCCCTCACGCCGCTTTTGTGCTTTCAACTTTCTTACTTTACCAGATGATGGAGTTATTAAATCATCATGAGAGGGTAAGTCTCCTAATAACTCTGCCTGCTCCCCCTCCTCCTTCTGCTTGCTCTCTACCTTAGCCTGCGAGCGGGTGGATACAAGGCCCCTCTTATTACTTATAGTTTGGCCTTCTGGAAGCTTAACCATCTTTTTAGCTAGGGACTGAGGACTTCCAAAGAAAGGCCCGGGAGCTATTTCCGTTATTCCTTCTCCCTCCTTCTTTCCTAGCCCTTCCACTAGACCCTGCTTAAATCTTGGCCAGTCCCTTCCTAGAACCAAATCAAAGGGTAGCCTAGGCACTACTGCTAACAGGACCTCCTCTTGTTCCCCCAGGCACTTAACTTTCAGCCTATAAGTGGGATATGATGTTGCAGCACCATGAATGCATCTGATGTGAACTTGGCTTTCAGGGGTTCTAGGCACAAATCCTTCTTGGGCCTCTATCCTCTTCCAAAGCCTTTTTGACATCATACTCTGGTCTGCCCCAGAGTCTAACAAAGCATTTGTGGTAATTCCTTGCACATCAACCATCAAAAGAAATCCTTCTTTGGGCTGTTTTAAATCCACCCCCATTAAGCTAGTGTGTGTCTGGCATCTCTTTTCTAAATGTCCCCATTTTCCACATTTGAAACATTTCTTTCTATTCCACTGTGTCATCTGGTTTGATACAGTACATTCATTTTCAGAAACATTTTTAATTATTTTCTTTTCTGATACAGCACATCTTGCCTCGGCACCAATCTTCAGAGGGCCACCCATTCTATGGCAAGCCTGCGTGGCTTCCAAGAATCTCTCTGCTAGCATGGTTGCCTCTCCAAGATTTTGGCAATTTTGCTGTATAAGGAAAGTATGCAAATCTTTAGGGACCGCAGACATAAATTGTTCAAGCATTATAATGTCTAATAACATTTCTACCGTCTTTTGCTTAGGCTCCAACCATTTTACAGCTAAACCTCTGATTCTCTGGCTCAGAGCCCTGGGTGTTTCACCCACTCTCAATGTAGTAGCTCTAAACATTCGCCTATACTCTGAAATAGACAACCCTAGGCGATTTCTAATAGCAGCCTTTACATCCTTATAATTCAAAGCCTGGGCTGCTGGCATTGCTCTGTAAGCTGCAAGCACCTCTCCAGTTAATGAGGCTGCCAGCCTTACTGCCCACTGGGTCTCTGGCCATGCTAATGCTTGTGCCACTCTTTCAAAAGAATCTAGAAAATCATCAACATTATCATCTGGAGTTAGCTTCCCAAAACTAAATGCCCAAATCCCTTGATTGAGTCCCACACTGTCCACATGTGGTGTACCAGTATTTACTGCTGGTCTTGCATCTGTTCCACTTTGGTTCTGCAGCTGAACTAGGGCTTGCACCAGATCAAGCACTGGCCTCTGCTGTTCCATTAAGGCTTTCATAGCAGTGTCCTGAGCCTGCTGTGCTAGCTCCTGTTGCCTGCTAAACTGGGCTGCCATCCAATCAGCTAGTTCCCTTGGATCCATCTTGATCCCTGCAAGAAACAAAGAAAAAAAAAAGTGCACCACCTTCCAAACAGGTGTGTTTTTTCTACTTTTTTTTTTTTTTAAATTACCCCTGTGCCTTACTCCCATCCACCACTAGACATGCCCGGTACTTATTACCTTGTGTCAGTGATGAATCCAGCTCTGCACAGGATCTTTTCCTCCTGGGACAGCTACCTGGAACCTCCACTTCTCCTCCAAAGTGCAGTTGAGGGAAAATCTTTTTTTTCCAGCTTTAAACTTGAACTTTAGTTGTAATCCTCAGCAAGTAAATCCCCTTTGTGCAAAAGCAATCCGAAAAACTATGCCATTTGACAGACGGCTGCCTGGGTGAGAATCTTCACAGTCTTGGCAAGTGCATATATCTATATGATTTGCAAGGGATTGTGGGCAATGCAGTTCATTCACACCAGACACAGCTGCTCACAATAATTAGTTGTGCTTTTGGGTAAAGCCAATAAGATATTTATTTATGGGGTTATTTCTCCCAACACAGATATGCTTGGTAGCACATAAATCAGGTTACTTGTTTTCAGTGTTAAACTTGAAAAAACAAAATCAGGAAAACAACATTTTAACTTATCAGGCAATCAAAGCAAAAGAAATAAGACCTGGTTGATAACAAACTGGTCTTTTCTGTAGGCTTAGCTAATATTTTCTTAGCATGTATCAAACAACAAACCAAAAGCCACAAAGAAGAAAAAAAAACCCAATTCTTTTCAGGTAAACTTCTTATATCTTCCCACATAGATTCAGAAGTGATTCTCTCCTAGCTCACAAGCAATTAGGTAAGGCTCAATTGCTAGCAGTTATCCAGCTGGAACCCCTTAGCTGGCTTGCTTTCTACTGCGTGGCTAAAAAAACCCTACTCAGGAGCTTTTCTGAGTAGATTAAAGAACAAGTTTGTATTTCTTTGTGATGGTTGCTGTATTTTATAACAGAAAATCACCAAAGGAGTTTAGACAGAGAGCAGTCCATGTAAACAGATTCTTCATCTGCTATCACCCCCTCTTCTTCAACAAGCATGGGTTCAATATCATGGATTGGTACAGAGGAATTTCTCAATGTAGCACTTTCAGGAGAATACTTGTTTCCCTGCTGTCTTTCAATGTTATAGCTAGGGCATAGATCAGTGTTCATACCTGAGCTTCCATTGCTGTTAGAGTTCCTCTCTATATAGCCTGGCCAGTATGTAGTCCAGTTCTTATGTCCAGCCTTCCAATCCAGATCCCTGGACACTGGATCTCTCTTCACATACCTTCTGGCACGGGTCTTAGGGTCCCTTCCACGTGCAGCCGTCTCTCTCACAGGTACCGTCTGGAGATTCCTAGCTCTGCAGTTTAACTATTCCTCTGGCTTTCCCCAGTCGAATGGTGTATGCTGGCCCTTGGAATGCCTCCCAGTATACGTACTGCTCTGGACTCTTCTAGACCTCTCAAAGGCTTTTCTCCTCTTTCTTCCAAAGGGTTTCTTTCCCTCTCTGTCCGTCCGGTTTGGCTTCTGCTTCTGATGATCCTCCTGATGATGAAGATGATCAAGCTCAAGCTGATCATGAAGATGATCAAGCTCAAGCTGATTCTCAGGATACTGATTCTCTGTAGAATAAACTCTACCTTTATTCTGCTTAGATGAGTGCTCCTCCCTAATACAGCGCAGCTGTGCTGAATCAGGCCCTGCCCTTTGAGATGAGTGCTTGGGGATTACCTCATAGCCCTCCTGATTGAACACATGTTTCCCCACTTCAGCTCCTCTAATGGCTGTTGGAAACCTGGTGCATTCTGGGACTGGTAGTCTTTTATGGGAAAATTCTGTTTTCTTATTTCTACCAGAACTGACAGGTTGCTTGTTCAGAGTCACTTCACCTTTTCTATTGCTCCTTCCTGAGCTATGATAAGCTTCCTTATCACACTACCAATATAGACACATCTAGAAACATTTTTGTTTTTATTGTGTTGAGGTGCACCTATATATTTTTTTTACCTGTTTATTTATTTATTTTAGTATTGCAAAGTATAAGTTGAGCTTTCATAAACTTAATGAGGGTTTTTTTTAATTTTATGTTTACCTTTTAACAACATAACATCCCAATACAGAGATAAAGTAATCCACATAGATATGTTATACAGAGTGGCCCAAAAAAAGTGAGAACATCTCGTAGCATATAAGTTATTTAAAAATTCATAAAGACAGACGTAAATGATTTACAAACTTAAAAAAAAAGATGGCAACCTGAAATTGTCGAAATAAAGATGTTGTATAGTTAAAATGGGTAAATAAGTAAACTATTTAAGTTTTTAATTTAGGAGATGTTCTCACTTTTTTTGGGCCACCCTGTATACTCAATAAAAAAATACGTAAAACAACAATTTCATATCATAGTTTCATTTTAGACAACAAAATGAACAGTGGAACAAGACCCTCTTATCAGCCCTAGTCCTAATATTGAACCACACTATCTGTTGTTTACTAGGTGCAAGATAATCTCCCATTATAACATCAGAAACACTTTCACCATTGGTAAGCATCAAGTCCAGTATGGTCCCTTCACAGCCATCATTCAGTTGGTGGAGCTTTGGTACCTGTTGAAGTAAACGAGAGAGACCTACCAAAGTCCCTAACTTTTCCTCAGCTGTCCTTTAATAGAAAAATCATCAAACCTCTTTTATGTGTTTTCCAAAAGGCTGTTTTATGTCCCTGTGAGTAGCTCTGCTTCTTTGCTAGACAGTTATCTTTAAACTAGTTAAAGTTGATATTGTGTGTCTGAGGTATATAGGTTAATGTGTTCCCTTTTTAAGATTACTAATTTACAGTTTCTTTTATACCGCGCTATTTGACATCAGTGCGGTTTACAATGAACAGAAACTACACGTCACAAAATTGATCAGTGCTTACAATGAACAGGACAATGAACTGGGTATACATTAAACAGGTTTCATAAACAGAGAACATAATAAAACTATGTACAAAAAGCAACTATGTACAAAGCAGCTAAATGCAGCTAATGTTTCTTGATGAGAGGAGAAGCAAGGTGAGATTGCAGCTCTGCGCGTTAAGACTATGGAGTGCATGAGTTTAATGTGTTGGCCTGGGGTGTAGAGGTAGGTTGGTATGAGAAGGTGTCTGAAACATTGTAGTGCTGCAGGAACAGGTGATGCTTCAGTGCCTTCCTGAATTGGGAGAGGTCACTGATGGTTCTGATGCCTGTTGGTAGGGCATTCCAACATGATGGTGCAAAGTAAGAGAAGGCTCTGGATCTGGTGACTTGAGAGCACTTCGTGATTGCCTTAGGTAGTACAAGGGAGTTGGAGGCAGTTGATCTCCTTGCTCGATTAGGGGGTGTAATTGAAATCAGGTCGGTGATAGAAGATGCATGTTAATCCATGCTAATGTTAATGCATGCTAATCCATGTTTCTTAAAGAATGGCAAATTTTTGTCAACAAGCTAATTAGGAAATTACCCTATATAGCAAGAATTCTCACATGAGGTGGGTGGGAGCTTTTGTGGGAAGGGAGGGATCTAACATCTAATGAGGTCAGTGACTTCAAAGAGCCTGCTTACTCTTTTGAACCTAAAGGCTAGAGGAGGAGAAAAAAAGAAAACTAGCTTTAACGAAGAACACAAAAAATTCCCCTTTTGCAATACAGCTGAAAAATAATTTAAAAATGAAAAACAAAACTCCTTTAAGAGCTCTCAGAGCCACACCTTGCTTGACCCTGTTAGGAATTTTCAGAGGCATTATCCATATAATGCTGCTAAAAATCATCACAGACCTCCCCTGTGCTATTCAGATAGTACCTGGGTGGCCTTGTGACAGAATCCGAATGGAGCAGCAACTTACCCGGCTAGCTATTTTGCTGTCCTAAGTTATGCATATATCTACCCAAATAATTATGCTGAATATCGTCATTATCCAGATTAATATGATGGTCTCCATTATACTTGGATATTCGGAGCCAATATCCAGATAGTGGCTATTGCTGAATATTCAGGAATACCTCTAAATGCTATGGCTAGCATTAAAAGGAATTCCAACCACAGATTTTAAAAACTGGCTTGTCAATTAAAAAAAAAGAAATATGCCAGCTTTGAAAATTGTGCATTTCTTGAAATACATTTCTGTTTCGATATCTTCAGTGTTCCACCATGCACAAAGTCTAGTTTCTTGGGAACAAGGAAGCTGCAAACAAAGTGGTGGGAGAGAGGGGTTGGGCTGGACCAAGGTGGGAAGAGTGAGATGAGGATAGGGCCAGGGCAGCATCATTTGAGGGGCAGCATCAAGGCCCAATCATTAGAGCGTCCTCCTGTTTATGTGCCTTTCTGCTTGCTTTATATACAGTATCTTCATGTTGTAACAATCAGTCCTTCTGCTCCCCAATGCTTGGCCTGAATGATTAAGCTTCAGGCACCGTGGGGCAGAATTCTTTCAGTGGTACTCACGTATAGGGCTTCATGTTACTGATCTCGTCAGATCAATAGCATGAAGTCCCATCCACAAGTACCACTGAAAGCTTTATGCATCACATTGTATGAAGATTAAACAGAAGGGACAAGCACTGCTCCTACTACCAAATTAATCTCAAGAAAGGTATAAAGAGGGAGAAGCAAATGTAAATATAGAGGGAGGGGTGAGGGAGGAGCAGATGCTTGTGGAGAAAGCAGGAGACAAATCTTGAGTTAAAAGCAGGAGCAGTGATGATCACTAACCGAACAGTCAGGATCTGGATTAGGTTTGGTGAATGTTTCTTCTGATAATATAAGAACATATGAACATAAGATATGCCATACTGGGTCAGACCAAGGTCCATCAAGCCCAGTATCCTGTTTCCAACAGTGGCCAATCTAGGTCATAAGTACATAGCAGTTTCTCCAAAAGACAGGTTCCACAATGCTTGTATACTTTAGACATGGTTTCATAGAATTTCTGGTACAAGAATATGGCAAAAGAAAAGTCTTTGAAGTAAGTCTCTGTCAAGAGCAGTCAATAGATTCATAAGGTAAAAAATCCAGGAAGGGTTTTGCACAGGGCTCCAGATCAGACAACCTTTGGGACAATCAGGAAATAATAAGGAAGATCACCAGCAATGCAAGACACAATTAAGAATAGGCTGGCTAAATCCATTCTCCATGGAGATATGATGGCTGTTCCTTAAAGATATGATGGCTGTTCCTGAAAGATATCTAACCCAAAGATCACTGGTTTGAGCCAGCTTCTGACTGAATAACGTGAGTTGTGTTTTTTATTTCCTTGAAAACTCTAGTTACCTTTCAGCTGTTTTCATTTTGGCAGCAGCAATAGCTACAAAATTGCACTGAAATGAAAATTTATAAAAACAAAATAACACAAAAAAATTATTAAAGCAAAACAAACTGCAAGTGACATAGGAAACTAAACAAAACAAATTTGTTGCCTGCATGCCACTAGTGGTGAACAAATGATTGTGTCTGATTGGTCAATTTTAATGACTAAATAATTTGAAGGTATATTTTTCTTAACACCTGGTTTGCAAATCATGTCCAAGATGAATTATGCAATGTTTACCGTAAGTTCTGTGAGCACCATTAACACTGAATGTTTGGATGGAATGATGATCTACATATCTCTTTTTTTAAAGAAATGAAGAGCCTCTGACACAGCACCCAGTGACACGCTGATCAATGTCGGACATTGTTGAATTTATGTTTACAGCATTTTGGATGTTTACGACTAGATTTACTAAAAGATGCTAGGAAGGTGCCACCTGCTAACATGTGCTATATTTAATGCAAATAAACATAAACATAACAGGTTTTAAGCAGTGGGACCTATTTAATGACAATGCAAAATAACAGTGTTAGCAGCATGTATACTAAAATGCAGTAGTTTACCATGGGGCATGTTTACTAAACTGCGTTAACGTAGCAGCAGCTATGTTAAGGCACGTCATGTAACATTAAGGCGCGTTAATGTAACGTTAAGGCGCCTTGTTACATAACGCGCCTTAACGTTCCCGGCCATGGTAAGTCCCGCAGAGGGTGGAGAGAAGGGGTCAATGGGCGGGGAGTGGGCGGGAAAGGCCCCTTCCACACTAACGCGGCAAAATGAAGGGCTGAATCCTAATGCAACTGAAAACCTGGGGTTAGCACACATTTGCAAGAGAGAGAAACTATTTCAGTGTCAGCAATGTACAGCATAGGCATGGAGTCCAAGAAAGGTGATAGTAGTGCTCCATTTGCAGCAACAGCAATGAAAGACCAGCCCAGGTATGAAAGACCACTATGGTGATGGTGCAAATGGGGCATTGGGCTGCAGGCGGGACATGCAGTGGGGGCTACTGGAGCACAGGGTGGACTAGGCAGTTACTGAGGTAGCACATAGGAACACAGAAAATGCAAACCAGCAAGACAGCAACTGACCAGGGTCAGACATGCCCATGAGTCTGTGTCCCACAATGTCCCATCAAGGAGACATTACCCAGCAGGTACCCAAAGGGGCACATAACATTGACAGGCGGTGCCGGGGGAAGCATGGACATCTATGTAGGCACCCCTACACCAGAACCCACATCTTAGGCAGCCGCCTACCTGCCCCCTGGATGGTCTGGGATGGCGCACCACCAGCACCGACAGCATATGGTCATGGTGGCATGGCAGAGGGGGTGGGTGATTGTGCTGTAGGGGGTGGGTGATTGTGCATGGAGGGACCTAGGCCATGCCCTATACCAGTACATGGTGTGCAGTGCAACAGAAGAGGTCTGGCCGAGGAATATAAGGGTAGCCCCAGGGATCACTATGCTGCTGTGGCAACAGTGTGATGCAGTACACCCAGCTACCATGTCCAAGAGCAGAGGGTCAGAGATTCAGGTCCCATCTGTGGATCCTGCAGAGCATCTCCACATAGTTTTAGCCCACAATGTAGCCACAACAACAACATGTGTGAACCCCAATGCAGTGGTGCACAGGGGTACGGACACCCACTCACAAGGGCTCCACTATCCACAGCTTCACAAAGTGTCAGGCTGTTGGCCCCAGCACAGAGCTGCAGTTATCACCAGAGCACTATTACTACCCCCTACACAAATTAGCAATGTCAGCACTGTGATCAGGACCAGTGTGGCGGGTAGGGTTGTCAAACACCTCCATCTCTGTACAATGCTGAGATAGGTGTGGGAGTGTGCCTATGGGGTATGTTTACTAAACTGCGCACTTGTGCGGGGCGCACTTGAGCGCTCTAAAATGATGCATTTAAGTGCTCTTAAGTGCCCCGCACGCGTGCGCGTCACATTAACAGGCCCCGCACACGTGCGACGAAAACGCGCACGTTTGCGGTGCGCTGATGTGCAATAGAGGCGGGAAAAGGCTAACGGAGGACGGAGGAAGGCCCCCGAGGGGCGGTGAGACGGGGTCAATGGGTGGAGAGTGGGAGGGGAGAGGCTCCCCGCACAGGAGCGGGGCCGAATTTACATGTAAAAACTACCGCGAGTGAAACACTCGCGGTAGAGCGCATTTAAAGGGAAGAGAAACCATTTACGTCAGCAATGTACAGCAAAAGCGGGGAAACCTAAAAAACGTGAGCAGTGTGATACATGTGCACAGAAGAAAATAGCAAATATAACTTGAAAATGACCACAACAAATTCCAAATAAATTATAATCCAGCTGGGCAACAGTGCTATTAATGGGCAACAATAACAAACACTCCCAGGAAAGCCCCAAACAATAGAAATGATTTTTGGAAGGGTCTACACTCCGTAGACTCTTTCAAAAGCACTGCAATGTAATGGAGCTTTCCTGGGAGTGTATTTCAGGTTGCCCATTGATATCACTGTTGCGCAGCTTGTTGTTATATCTTTCTCCCCTTTTTTGAAGGGCATATTTGAGTTTTTTGTGCACCCTTGTCCCCATACAAGGTAAACGAGCCACAGTAAAATTGTGCAGAGCAGGGTGTCTGACTCTTGCGGCCAGGTTTCCTATCTCCAGAGACTGCTCTATCTCTGTGGCTACAGTGTGGTGCAGCGGACACAGCCAGTACCTGTAGGACCAGAGGGACACAGGCTCAAATCCCAGCTAGGGCTCCTGACAACCCAGTCCCCATAGTTTTACCCACCACTAAACAGTGAGAGTACAGACACTCTTTTATTGCAGAGAACATAAGCATGGTCCCAACACCTATATTTTAGCCTACACTGCACACAAACCATAACAATGGCCATTACCTACAGCCGAGTCCCCCAAACTCAGTCCTGGAGTGCTACAACTCACTCAGGTCATATGTTTTTCCCAGATAGGGACATGTCTGCATGTTTGTGGTAGGGTACAGGTGGCGGAGGGGGCAGTGGCTGCAAACCACAGCAGACAGTGGCCTAGGCCTGTGCAGGCTGGCACCATCCACCGCAACAGACAGGCTCTGTCGGATGTACAGTCATGGACTCCCCAGGGAACACAGCATATCTGTGGCAACACGGTGGTGCAGTGCACACAGACAGTGTGTATAGGAACAGAAGGTCACAGGTTCAAATCCCAGCTGGGGCTACTGCCAATCCAGTCCACATATTTTTCCCACAACTAAAGCGTGATAGTAAGGACAAAACGGTATAGCTAAGAACATATGCATGGTTCATACGCCTATATTTTAACACACCATTCATAGACACCATAAACAGGCACATTACCTAGAGCAGAGTCTCCCAAATGCAGTCCTGGAGGGCCCCACACCATTCAGGTTCCATGCTGCCTCTAATAATGATGCCTGTGCTGCATAGCTATGCACCACCCCCATGGTATGCAGATGTAGCTCATGCATATCTATGAGGGACAGCATGAAAACCAGAACAGTGTTTGGAACACCAGGACTGGAGTTGGGAAACCCTGCCGTAGAGCAGCAGCCAACAGGGCCAGACACACCCACAGGCCCCATTGGCCAATGCCTCCTGGAGAGGCTGGACATTGGGCCCTGCCTGTATCTCCCAATACTAGCAGTTGCATACCTCTGCAATGCCACCCTACACCTGGGTATACGGTACACAGCTATCAAACGTTTGCTATGATAACTGGCAGATCTCCAGTCCTACGTAAAGCACAGTTTGTTCATGGAGCTCCACCATAACAATCATTCAGATGTCTGCGGTGTGCGTTGCAGGTCTGGTCTCTGACAGTGTTTACCACCCTGGAATGTGACCCCTAACAGTAATGAGTACCATATCCATGCATGTACTGTGTCCAGGACTGGTGTGGTGGGTATGGCTGCTGAACCCCTCTATAGTAGCACAATGCTGGCATAGGTGTGGGGGTGGCTGTCTGTCTATCCAGAGTGTGGTGGCTGCAAACACCTTCCACAGCCCACACTGCCAGCAATGTTGCCAGTATTGGGCTGCCAATGTGCATAATGAGGAGCAAGGTACCATGGGTGTAGGCTGGACAGGGTGGCCTTGCCAGGGTGCATCTGCACAGGGCATAGGGCACTGACTGGGACATTGTGGTGCCCGGCCACCACCTACACAGACAGGGTGACCTCAGTATGTCCTGCTGAGAGATCACTCTCACCCTGACTGTGCAGTGACCACAGTATGGCTAGGCAACCCCATAGTGCTATATAGTATTTCTCTCATGTGATATATATGGGTGTCCTTTTGGGGCCCAGTCACTGATATATCTGTGTATGCTGCCATTCCAGTTCTGGGTGCATGCATCTTCACTGGGAACATGCACTATGGACTAACTAGCAGACTGTTTGTAGCTGGTATGTGTCCTGATGGAGCAGCTTGCAGTGGCTGATGGCTTGCTGCAGGAGAATATAAGATAGTGGTGGGGTGCAGCTTACCATATCCTGGTCTAATGTCTGTCTGCTATTGTGTTATGGATGTGTATAGAGCTGCATTGACTGCCCTGTGGGGTGTTTGTTCCTCAGGAGGAA
Organism: Ichthyophis bannanicus; assembly: GCA_033557465.1. Lineage (NCBI taxonomy): Eukaryota > Metazoa > Chordata > Amphibia > Gymnophiona > Ichthyophiidae > Ichthyophis > Ichthyophis bannanicus. The sequence goes on from CM066032.1 coordinate 1,555,405,803, forward strand.
TGGGGTCTATGTTCCCCTCTACTGCCACCTTTGCAGGGAGGTATAAGGTGGATCTATTGATGGGAAACCATGTTTGCCACCCTTGGCCCAGGGGGGGGGGGGGTGTGGTGGTGGTGCATATCCCACCTGGGGGTCCATGGGGGCTACACCTGACTGAGACAGTGTTTGTGCAGACTACCTATCTTACACATTAACACTGCTTTGGATCTCCCTCAGCCATGGAAGATGTTGTGGACCTGGCCCTAGGCGCCTCATCGCACACTCAGAGTGAGCTCAGTAAACACACAATGTGACGGTGTGTAGGTACTCTGTGCCAGTAAAACACCCGGTCAGTACCCCCTACCAGGGCGAGGTGCTGTGGGGGTGCATTCCCCATTTTGTGTTCATCTGTGGACAGCTGATTTGCATGTGCAGTGCATCATGGGTACTGGTGGGCTAACCCTATCCTGGTGAGCACAGTAGACTGTCTGTGCAGTGACGTGCAGGCTCTTTGCAGCCAGCCAGGGGCATGCTATCAACTATAGAGCTGTAGCACAATGGTTACTTCACTGCCTATGCAGCCAGAGATCATGGGTTCAAACCCACAGAGGGGTTATTTGCTAGGGTGTTCTACAGCATTATTTTTCGTTAATGTACATATTTTGATGCCAGCAAAAACACCCTCAGCGTACTGTACCCATAGGGTGCCTCTGAGGGCGCTCCATAGGGCACCCTATATAGCACCTTATGGTTCCCGTCCATATAAGGTGCACTATACATTATCCTGTGACACAACCTATAGGGTGCCCTATAGGGGACATATTAGGGTGCCGTGGTGGACAGTGCACTCTATAATATGCCCTATGGAGTGCCTTATAGGGTGCCTTATACGGCACCTTCACTTACAGCACGTGAGGGCGTGTTTGCTGGCAGCAATTAATAAAATAAACATACGGTGCTGCAGGAAAACATATGTACATTGCAAAGCTGATGCCACAGCCAGCCTTACGTATTAGGCACCCTGGGGAGCAAACTCATGACCCCTGTATCAGCAGTCAGTGCCTTAACCATTGTGCTCCACTGCTGCTCCTCCTTGCATGTCAGTGCACCTACTAATGCTTTTCATTCCTTAAACTGCACAGTGCTGCCATCATAAACAGTGCTTTGACCTTGCGGGACCTCATACGGCACCCTCTAAAGCGCCCTATAAGCTACATTCTAGGGTGCCTTGGCGGACAGTGCACTTTGAAATGTGCCTTATGGGGCGCCTCATGTTAACATGCTTTGAGGGTGCGTTTGCTAGTAATGATAATTAAATAAAAATAACATGCCCCCTAAAGCACTCATGCCCATAATACAAAATGCCTCAGCCAGCCTTGTTCATTGGGCACTTTGGGGGATTGAACCCCTGATCCCTGCACCATTGGTAGATGCTTTAACCATTGTGCTGTGGCTCTACTCTTCTGTTTGCTCAGCAGCGCGCTGCCTTATGCCGCCCTATATTGAGATGTCTCCTAAAACAACATGCCACCTTATGCTGCCCATTATTTCAATGTCACCTAAATTATTGCATCAGCCAGCCATCTTTATTGGGCTCTGTGGGGGATCGAACCCCCAATCCCTGTACCATTGGTAGGTGCCTTAACCATTGTGCTGTGGCTCTGCTCTTTTGTTTGCTCAGCAGCGTACCACATATGCCTCCCGCGCAGCCATCTGATGCGCTAAGGTGCGGGGCGCACCTTAGCACATATGCAAATCACGGATTTCCTTCTTCAGCGCGAAACGCCCACTCCTTATATGGCACCCGCACTCTACCGCGGCCACACACATTTACGGCGTTTAGTAAACATACCCCTATGTCTCTCCATTGTTTTGTGTCTGCCAACACCTCACTGAGCCCACATTGTGCATAATGAGGAGCAAGGTATTGTGGGTATGGCCCAGACAGGGCGGATTGGCCAGGATGCATCTGAACAGGGTGGAGGGCAATGGCTGAGACACTGTAGTGCTCAACCACCACCTGCATGGACAGGATGGCTACAGCTTGTCACGCTGGGGGTGTGGGGGGGGGGGGGGTCATTCTCACTCTGACCAAGCAGTGACCATGGCATGTCTATGTTCCCACATGTTTGCTTCTTTCTAGTGTTACCTGTGGGTTCCAGGTTCTGGGGCTCAATCACAGGGATACCTGCTTGGTGTCTGTGCTGTGCATCCCACTTCTGGGTGCACAGGGTTCCTCTGTGAGCATGCACTATGGACTGGTTAGTGGGCTGTCTGCAGTTCAACTGTGCAGGGGGGGAAGCACATTGTAGGTGCAGTCTGACTGTCCTGTATGTTGATGAATGGTAGACTGTGGTGTGGGGCAGTTGAGCCTTCCTCTGCCTACCCCAAGCATCACTGCTGGTCTGCAATGGTGACAGGTATGGCACTGGCCCAGCAGCCCTGGAGGGCTGTGGTTGCTGGTACTACAGCCATTGTGCAGGCACCTGTCCCACTACACCTTCATCTACAAAAGGGGCAATTGAGGCCCCTTGGGGTATATAGTGCAAACCACTTAGACCCCCTAGTGGCAGTGCTACATTGTCCTCCTGTGAGTGTAGACACCCCACTGCCCTGATAACAGGTACCCATAGCAGCCAGACCTTAACACAGGATCCACACTAATCTGCGTGGTGTCTGGTCCCCCAGGGCCACATGTGACTGCAGAACACAGCTGGAAAAGATGGACCTTCAGTCGCACTGCTGGGGATGTGCAGCAGGACCTATCTCTAGCACCACATGTACTGTGGACCTAGTACTCGTCACCCATCCTATCCCTCAGAGTGAACACGGAACCTGCACAATGGCATGGTTTGTAGCTACTATGTGCCAGTATCACACACTGTCAGTCCGTCTTACCACGCTGCAGTAACAGAGAGGTGCAGACCCCATTTGGTGGTCAGCTGTAGGCCACAGTTCTGCATGTGCAATGCATCATGGGTGCTGGTGGGGTTACCCTATCTTGGCACACAGAGTTGATGGTTTTTGCAGTGACCTGCAGTCCTTCTGTACCCAGCCATTGCTGTGCAACAGGCCATAGAGGTATAGCCTACTGGTTAATACACTGACATTCTAGGTGGAGGTCATGGGTTCCATTCCTCATTGTTCCCTCCTGTCCAAGACAGATATTTTGCTTGCCTGTGACAGTCATATCTTTGCATATCCATGCTGTCAGCCCATAGTACCCTCATCACAGTTGCCAGCAATCCTTATAAGGCGTTATAAGGCTCCTAATTAGGCACGTCACAAGGCATCTTATTGGGCACAGTACAAGGCATGTTATAAGGCATGTTACAAGGCACTTTATTAGGCATAGTACAAGGCACGTTAAGGCACATGCCTTGTACTGTGCCTTATAACGTACCTTATAACGCGCGTTACCTGACATGGCTTGCCATAATGATTCCCCGCCCATGCCTTTATATGGGCATCTGTACCTTTACCACGGAACCTAAAGTGAATGACATTCCCGCAGTTTAGTAAACATGCCCCCATATGTCCATCCCCAAAACTTAGTGCAGGGGTGTCACCAGATCAGCACTATCAAATGGGTGCATGTACTGCATGTCCCCATGCAGTTAGCATGTATACAGAACACCTCTGAGCTTAGCCATTTGCTGTAATAACCTCCAGTGCAGTCACCACCATCCACTGAGGTAGCTCTAAGTGAACCCGTACTCTGTGATACTGACAGTGAGTGTGTGCCAGTGACTCCTATGCTAACCGTGATGCACAGTCACTACACACACTCTACCCCTAACCCACTCAATCACCATCCCAACCTGCACTAAGTAGTTAGTGCAGTATTTTTAGTGTGGCAGCATTTTTATATCATGCATGGTACTAACTGCTAGTGTGGTTTAGTAAACCTGTCTCTTAGGGGTATGTTTACTAAACTGCGGTAATCATATATAACGCGCGTTATGTAATGTTAATGATCGTAAGCGCATCATAACGCGCGTTATGCTGTGCTTACGATCATTAACATTACATAACACGCAATATGATGCGCTAACGATCGTAATGCCCCACGGCGCGGTAAAACACTGCAGAAGGTGGAGAGAGGGCAGAGAGAAGGGGTCAGTGGGCGGAGAGTGGGAGGGGAGAGGCTGCCTTCACATTAACGTGCTGATATGAAGAGCTGAATTCCAACGCGAATGAAAACCTGCCGTTAAATGCACATTACAGGGGAGAGAGACCATTTCAGCGTCAGCAATGTACAGCCCAGGCAGGGAAACCAAAAAAAAAGTGATAAGTGTGATACATGTGCACAGAACAAAAGGGCACAGAAACCCAGAAAATGACCCCAACAAACTGATAAAAAACCATAACAAAGCTGGCCAATAGTGGTATCAATGAGAAATATCAACCCCTCCCCCTCCTCCCAAGTAAGCTCCATAGAAAAGATATAAATTGTGGAAGGGTCTATACCAGGGGTGGGCACCTCCGGTCCTGGAGGGCCGCAGACCAGTCAGGTTTTCGGAATATCCCTAATGAACATGCATGAGATATATATGCATTAGAGATATCCTGCCAATCTGACTGGTTTGTGGCCCTCCAGGGCTGGATTTGGAGACCCCTGCCTTACACCTCTGTCATTTAAGATCATGAGTGGGCAAGGTACAGATGTCCTAGACATCAAAAGGGTATATAGAATGTGTCACATTCCTCCTCGATTCTCACCACCACCAAAAAGTTGTCTAACAGACAATTTTTTGGTGGTGGTGAGAAGTGAGGAGGACTGTGACAAATTCTATCTAACCTTTTTGATGTCTTGTACATCTGCACCTTGTTCACTCACAATCTTAAATGACAGAGGTGTAAGGCAGGGGTCTCCAGATCCAGCCCTGGAGACATTGTATGCCTGTGCGCCTTCTTTTTTTTTTTTAAACTTTTATTTTCATTTTGCAACAAACAAAAGAAACAACACACCAAAAGAGACAAAACAAGTATACAATAAGGAAAAGTAAACCCATTACCCCCCACCCCGATGCTTCTTCTCTACCCGATTATATCAGCATGTGAGCGCTTCCAATTAACAGTGATTATACATCAAACGATCAAAAGAGTATCTACAATACAGCATGATCATGGGACAAAGATATATACAAAGTTAGACAGTCAAATGAGAGCATTTAGCAAAATGTACATAGTCATTGAGCATCTTCCATTGAGACCAATGAGAAGGAGTCTGAACGGAGGAAGCGAACAGACGAGGTATTTGTTCATATTTACTGTAAAGACAGGCATGATTCCACCATTCATTGGGGCTCAAATGGGAGCTAATTTTCCAGTATTACTTAATTAGGGAAATAGCAATGCCAAGCATAAAGTTCGAAAGGAGATAAGCCATTTTTGGGAGAGAGGGGATCCCCGCAACTGGGCGAAGTCCCACTATCCTCCAAGAAAGGGGCTCCTGAGAGTGCGAGATAGACTAAATACGACCCCAGACCCGACGCCAGTAATACTGTAGTGCGGGATATTCATGCATAACATGAGGCAATGAACCAATGGCCGCAGGACGTGTCCAGCAACCATTGCCCTGAGTAGTGTTCCATTTGTCTAATCTGTGAGAAGTGTAAAAACACCGGTGGGCTAGAAAGAAGAGGGTCTGAATGAGTGCGGCGGATCGGGAACCCGTGTCCCTCTACTCCTGATAAGGCTCTATTGCTCCGAGATCAAAGTCACATGCAATTCTCTCTCCCATACTTTCTGCGCTATAGGGGTATCTCTAGTTATAGCATTACAGAAGGTTTAGTAAAATTGGATGCTACACCCGGTGAACTACCGAGAGATCGGAAAGTCTCCAATCAACCTTATATAGAGAATGCCGATGGCGGGAGTACTCTAGTGGACCGAAGGCGATGCTGAAGTTGCACTGACCAGAGTCGGGAGTCTAAAGATTGCATAAGAGTATTAAAGGCACCTAAAGTGTCTAAAAGCATTGGTGGATAGTGGGAGTCTGATGGGAGAGTCATACCAGGGAGAAAGGTAAGAGGAATCGGTTTGCAAAGGCCCGCTTCTGTATCTAGCCACACAGGTCTACTCGGTACTGGCTCTTCCAACCAACGAGCACCTTGTTTGAGAAGAAAAGATTGAGGGAACACTTGAGTAAAATCGCCACCAAGTATTAATGGAGCATTGGCAGAGGCCGAGGCCAACTGCGCAATACTTGCATAGTAAGCAGGGTTGTCCACATTCGGGGCATAATGCAAATACACGTGAATTCACTATCTCCAACCTCAAGGTGTACACGGGCCCATCTACCCTTCTTGTCAGCGCTAATATCAGGTACAGTAGCGTGCTAAGACTTCTTAACCAAAGTGGCTATCCCGTACCATTTGAAAACGGTGGGAGAATAGGCAGCTACCATGTGAGGCTTAGCATTGAGTTTCAGTGTTTCAGCAGAGTTTAAATGCGTTTCCTGAAGAAACACTAAATCAACATGCTCATGGCTAAGATAGCTAAGGATTTTCTTTCCTTTGAGTGGACCATTAATGCCTTTGACGGTGAATGATAAGATTTTACATAAGGCCATACAGAAAAGTTAAAAATTCTGAGCATGATAGCACACATAATTTCACTATGTCCCTCAAACTGACTGTATCTGGCTGTACACATGACATAGGAAAAATAAACTAATAATACAATGAAGCGCCCCACATTAACAAAGAAAACCGCAGTACAGTAGAGGAGAAGCAAAACCCCAAAATTACTGGCGACCATGTGTCTGCGGGGAGAAACCCCAGAGAAGGCCGAAATTGAAAAAACACATAACCTGTAGAGCTGTGCGTGCTCCGAATCCGACCGAGGCACACATCATGAAGGGATAGGAGACCAAAAAACAAAAGTCATATAGAGAAAGAAAGAAAGTCCAGGCTATTTCTGTGCTTGGCTATGACCGCCGCATCGGGCCCTTCAAAATGGCGGATAGAGCCGGCAAATAAGAGTCCAAACTTTGGGATTAGCGCATCTGCTCTGCTTCTTTGGAGTCTAAAAATGTTGATAGTAGATCAGGATCTTCGAACGTCCTGGTTTGGTTGTGGAGAGTCACTCGGAGCTTCGCTGGATACAACAGGCCAAAGCGAGCCTGTAGCTGTTGAAGTCGAGGGCGAAAAGCAAGGAGTTTCTTCCGACGGTCAACGGTAGGCTTTGCCAAATCAGGAAAGAAGGAGACCTTACGACCTTCAAGTTCCAAATGATGATTCGCTCGGGCAGCATGTAAAATTTGTTCCACTTGTTGATATCGTAGCAAGCTAAAGACAATAGGCCGGGGGGTCGTGCGGTTGAGCGCCATGTGGGCAGGAACACGGTGTGCACGATCGATTTCCAGTTCTTTATGAAAGGTGATCTTCAGCAAGGAGGGAAGAGTTTTGAGCAAGAATTCTCTTATATCTCCTGCTTCCACCCCCTCCGGCACTCCGAGGAGCCTCACATTGTTGCGACGGGCTCGATTATTGCTATCTTCTAACTCCTTTTGAAGATTCTGTATCTGGCGCTCAGCCTCGTCCAGTTTGCCCAAGCGCACCTCGTGCGAGTCGAGGACCCCCGCCATGTTGTCCTGCCGTAATGAAAGACTTTCAAGTCGGTCTTGGAGCACTCCAAAGTCTTCTCGCATGGCTCGAAGCGCTTCTCCATTGGACTGCACCAATTCCTTCACGCCGCGTATTTCTTCCAAAATCTCCAGGTGCATCTCGGGGTTTTCACGAAATGGAACCATCTTCTGTGGGGAGGACACCTCTGTTTTGGAGCGTTTTCCGTGAGAAGAAGAAGGAGACCCGAAGTCCAAGCGCGCTGGTTTATGGGCCGCCATTCCCCCCGAGGTGCCCCGGTCAGCTCGGAGCGAAATAGTAAATTTGTATAGGTATTAAGTCAGGATTCTAAGTAGGCCTCTCGGGAGCTTCAACGCAAAGCGTCCTACCCGCTGGACATCAGGCTCCGCCCCCGCCTGTGCGCCTTCTTAAGATTAATGCACGGTAACGTGCCCTGTAGCGCTTGTTCATTTATGGCGCCTTGTAGCGCGCGTTCTCTGCGTGTTCTCGGCAACGATGTACCGCCCATGTCCTTATTTGGGGTTTCTGTCTCTACCGCGGCTCCTAACGCGAATCGCACTAACGCAGTTTAGTAAACATACCCCTTAGTGTGCACACTTTAGTAAATTCAGACCTTAGGTAATCATTCTTATTATCCATTTTGTAAAAATGTAAGAATTGGTTATATTCTGAGGGTTTATTGCCTGAAGATTAAGGCTCCTGTGGGATAGCCAGATCAGGCATTATCTGCATTTTTGAGAACTTTTTCCTCCATATTTTAATAGATTGCAAAATGATGAAGCAAATGTTCTAAAACGTTTAATTAGAAACCAGTCCAGTATCAGTTCTCACATTACGAAATGAGTAAAAAGTCTTCTTTAATAAAACTCATATAACATACAGTCATTAATCTGTCATAATTTATAGGTTGAAACTGATGGATAGATATTAATTGATAATACATACATATAACACAGTATGTGCACTAATTCAAACTGAATAATGCTTTAAAGTCTTATTATAACCATAAAGCAAAAAAATCATTTAAAACAGATCTTATTGATTTTTGTAAAGTAAATCAGTCCTTCTGTACATCATTTTGATTTTTAATAAAGCAAGGTTAAATAAGTTACTGAGAGTTATTTTTTTATTTTTTCTTTAGGACTATATTTAGAAATCAAAGTCAAAAACTATTTGTGACTAAATATTTTTGTATTAAATACTTTTTTAAAAGTAAATTAATAATCATTCCCCTTCACTAATTAAAATAAAAATGGATTGAATGAAATTGAAATTATGGATCTCCAAGCAACAATTTTTAAAAGGCCCCAGAGTGGGGGAAGTCCATTTCAGAAGTTATGGGAGGAGCTGCAGGTGGAACCCTTCTTTATTGGGTCCCCTCTGCACTACGGGGCCACTTGGTCCATAATTAACCCTACTGATTGAATTGCTTGGCAAGTTAAAAGAGCATATTTGATGGCTCTATAACCTGTACATGTATATATGGCAGTACAAGCACCCTTATTTGGTCACTTGACTCCTAAATGTAGTAGCAAAGGGTCAAGTAGTATCATTTTGAACCCATGTCTTGATGGAGCAGGAGTGATAGGGTGTTACTGATATGAAGGGTGGGGAGTCTCATCAACAAATAGATAGTTTTCTTGGGTAGAGAAGTCTGTTTAGGACAGGCTTGTTCAGATGGGGGATTGGGGATAGGAGGAGTCATGCCCACTCCACTGGCCCTTTTAAAAAAAATAGTGTGCCCAACGTTTGGCCTGCTATCTTTGCATTGCTGCTACCAGGAATATATGTTGTTCCAAGATGTGATAATGTAAATGAAATTTACTTCACAAGATATTAGTGAATTGCATGGTAGATTTTGCTGCAGTAAAATGTAATATTTTGCCACAGATTAGTTGCTATGGCCCTGAATTGGATACAAGAAAGGCTTGAGTTTCTTCTGTATTTGTTATGCTCTCCAAAATTGGGTTGATAGTTAATGTGAGTAATGCTCTAGAACATATTCATATGTTTTCTGTGACCGTTCCTTTAAATAGACATATTTCACAGATGTTGCACAGGAGAAATCTGCAAAAAAAGCATTTTGATATATTTTTCTTTTTGGTGAAGGATTAAGACTGTGGTGAAAAGTAAAAAACAAAACAAAACATAGTATTAACAGGGCAAATACTTCCCCCCCCCCTTTCTCCAGTCTTTTGCAAAGTGTCAGCAGGAAGGCAGTGTAACTGGGCACTACAGGGCCTAGCCAAAGCTGGGTGAATGACCCAGGGCATAGTATATGAGGCAGCACACTTGGGAGTGTTAAAGGCCTTGTGTGTGTCAGATCACTAAATGGCAGGCAGTCCCTGTTTACAGAGCTTGGAATCCAGTCCCTTAGGAACATTAGCAGAGTAACATATCCCCCCTCCCTGTCCAGAAGGCAGGCAGTATAACAGGGTACTTTAGGGCCTACGTTAGGCATATTATCATGTTTGGAAAGGGTACATCTGGAAAATTAAATTGTCTTAGAAGGAAAGAAGGAAGAGAAGGTGAAAGTACAAGTGGTACAAGTGTGCAGAAAGAGACAGGTCATTCCTAGGGTATGCTTATTGGCTCCTTCAATCCACCACCCAAGTTAAAGAGAAAAGCTTTTGCAAGGACAGTAGAAAGAGCTGCAGCTTATTTATTAATTTTATTTATTTATTCAATATTTATCCTGTCCTTTTAAATTGCTCAAGGCAGGTTACAAATAATATACATAATAAAAATAGCATAAAACAGACTGACAATACTTCATCATAACACATATAATCTATTCTTCATAAAAATGATAGTACCCGACATTACTTAATTTACAAGATCTTACCATGTCCATTATATCTCAGGAAAAAAGATTATTTTTATCGCCTTCTGAAAGCATAACAAATTGTCCATAGAATGATAAATGTTTGGTATTCCATTCCATAGTAAAGGCAAAGAACATGAATAAGCATTATGATGTGCACATTCATAGAAACATGATGGCAGAAAAAGGCCACATGGCCTACCCTTCCATATCAACTATAATAATCCCTTTTTTTTACATTTAGAGATCCTTTGTGTTTGTCCCATGCTTTTTTTGAATTCAGATACTGTCTTCATGTCCACCACCTCCACTGGGAGACTATTCCATGCATCAATGTCTCTTTCCATAAAAAATATTTCCATATATTACTCCTGAGTCTATTCCCTTTCACTCTCATCCTCAGGCCTGAATTGTCTGCAAACCTGCTCACAGGGTGGGGCTGGTTGAATTGTCTTGCAGCCACCTGGGCTTCACAACTTCCACACCTTCCAGAGCCTGCAGACAGCTAAGTTTTCAGCCCCCCTTTCAACAACACCAAGGAGTGTCCCAAGGATCCACGCTATCAGCCATGCTCTTCAACATCTACCTACAACTGCTCTGTTCAGTCATACGTACCCACAACATCAACTTCCATATCTATGCTGACGATATCATGCTCTACGCCCCGATTATGACCACAAGCCCAACAAATACACGTCTCTCAGCATGCTTCTCCGAAGTGTCCCACTGGCTACAAGAAAACAACATATCCATAGGGGGATGTTTACTAAAGTGCGGTAAACGTGACTAACGGGCGTTATACGACGTTAACAACCGTAAGTGCCGTATAACGCGCGTACCGACGCGCTAACGAACGTTAACGTACTACTACGCGCGTTAAGCATAGTTAACGATCGTAAAGTCCCGCGGCACGTTAAAACAGCGCAGAAGGTGGAGAGTGGGCGGAGAAAAGGGGTCAATGGGCGGAGAGTGGGCGGGGAGAGGCTCCCCTCATACTAACGCACTGAATTCCTGAGCTCAATTCCAACGCGAATGAAAACCTGTCGTTAAAGGCATTTAAAGGGAAGAGAAACCATTTCCGTCAGCAATGTACAGAAAAACCGGGGAAACCCACAAAACCTGAGCAGTGTGATACATGTGCACAGAACAAAATTACACATAAAACGTTAAAAATGACCACAAGAAACATTTTAAAAAGCATAATTCATCTGGGCAACAGTGATAGCAATGGGCAACAAGAAACAACACTCCCTGGAAAGCACCAAATAAAAAAGAAATGATGTGTGGAAGGGTCAACGCTCCGCAGACCCTTTCAAAGATCATTTCATTGTAATGGAGCTGTCCTGGGAGTGTTGTGTAATGTTGCCCAATGATATCATTGTTGCCCAGCTTGGTTATGGGTGTGTGCCCCTTTTTTGAGGTCTTTTCAGAGGTTTATGTGCACCTTTGTCTGCATACAAGGTAAATGAGGCCACAGTAAACCTGTTGCAGAGCAGGGTTTCTGACTCGTCAGGCCGGTTTAACTAACTCCAGGGACTGCACTGTCTCTGTGGCCACAGTGTGGTGCAACAGACACAGCCAGTGCCTGTAAGACCAGAGAGTCACAGGTTCAAATCCCAGTTGGGGCTCCTGCCAACCCAGTCCCCATAGTTTTACCCACCACTAAACAGTGATAGTAAAGACACTCCTTTATTGCAGAGAACATACACATGGCCTATATTTTACCACACCAAACACAGACACCAGAAACAGGCACATTACCTAAAGCAGAGTCCTGCTAATGCAGTCCTGGAGGGCCCCACACCATTCCAGCTTCATGCTGCCTCTAATAAAGATGCCTGTGCTGCATAGCTATGCACCACCCCCATGGTACGCAGATGTAGCTCATGCATATTTATGAGGGACAGCATGAAAACCCGAACAGTGTTTGGAACACCAGGACTGGAGTTGGGGAACTCTGCCGTAAAGCAGCAGCCAACAGGGCCACACACACCCACAGGCCCCATTGGCCAATGCCTCCTGGAGAGGCAAGACATTGGGCCCTGCCTGTATCTCCCAATACTAGCAGTTGCATACCTTAGCAATGCCACCCTATACCTGGGTATATGGTACAGAGCTATCAAACATTTCCTATAACTGGCAGATATCAATTCCTACGTTAAGCACATTTTGCTCATTGAGCTCCACCATAACAATCATTCTGATGTCTGCGGTGTGTGCTTCAGGTCTGGTCTCTGACAGTGTTCACCACCCTGGGGAGTGACCGCCCAACAGCCTTGTGTACCATATCCATGCCTGTACTATGCCCATGACTGTTGTGGTGGGTATGGCTGCTGACCACCTCTATAGTAGCACAATGCTGGCATAGGTGTGGGGGTGGCTGTCTTTCTATCCAGTGTGTGGTGGCTGCAAACACCTTCCACAGTCCACACTGCCAGCAATGTTGCCAGTATTGGGCTGCCAATGTGCATAATGAGGAGCAAGGTACCATGGGTATAGGCCAGACAGGGTGGCCTGGCCAGGGTGCATCTGCACAGGGCATAGGGCAGTGACAGGCACATTGTAGTGCCCAGCCACCACCTACACAGACAGGGTGACCTCAGTATATCCTGCTGAGAGATCACTCTCACCCTGACTGTGCAGTGACCACAGCATGGCTAGGCACTCCCATGGTGCTATCTAGTATTTCTCTCATGTGATAAATATGGGTTTCCTTTTGGGGCCCATTCAGTGATGTATTTGCTTGCTGTGTATGCTGACATCCCAGTTCTGGGTGCAGGCATCTCCACTGGGCACTAGCAGATTGTTTGCAGCTGGTAGGTGTTGTGATGGAGTGGCTTGCACCAGGGGAATATCAGATAGTGGTGGGGTGCAGCATAGCATATCCAGGCCTGATGTCTGTTTGCTATTGTGTTATGGCTGTGTACAGAGCTGCATTGACTGCTCTGTGGGGTGTCTGTTCCTCAGCAGGACTAGGGTTACTGTTCCCCTCTACTGCCACCTTTGCAGGAAGGTAGACTGTGGATCTTTTGATAGGAGACCCTGTTTGCCACCCTCAGCCCTGGGGGAGGGTGGTGGTGGTGGTGGTGGTGGTGCATGGGGGCTACACCTGACTGAAGCAGACAGAGATGTCCAAGGTGTTCCTGCAGAAACTACCTATCCCACACAGTAACACTGCTTTGGACCTGTGCCATGGCCTCTTTCAGCCACAGCTGGTGCTGTGGACCTAGTGCTGGGTGCCTCACTGCACCCTCAGGGGAGCACAGTACCCACACAATGTGACGGTGTGTAGCTACTCTGTGCCAGTACAACACACGGTCAATACCCCCTATCAGGCCGAGGTGCTGTGGGGGTACACATGGTCAGTTCTCCCTACCAGGCCGAGGTGCTGTGGGGGTGCATTCCCCATGGTGTGTATCTGTGGACAGCTGATTTGCATGTGCAGTGCATCATGGGTGTGACTGGCCCAATCCAACCCTGTGAAACTCCAGCAGCTGCTCACAGGCTCTGATAAACCATAGGCCATCACAAGTACATCTGTTAGCATAATGCATAGGTGCAGGACACCCTACAAAGTCTGTAATATAAGATGCTCACACTGGTAAAAACACACATATCCATGCACGTAAACAAACACGTACCCACGCACGTAGAAACGCACGTAAAAACACACATACCGACGCACGATTGTACGCGCGCAGCTATGCACGGGGCTACGCACGTACCAATGCACGCAACCTCGCACGCACCAACGTACGTGGCTAGGCACACTCCGAGGGTGTTTTTCTGACACCAATACTCAGCGTAACGAAAAACATGCCTCCTCTTTCCCTCTGTAATGTGCAGGGTGATGCCTGGGACAGCCTTCTGCGTTAGGCACACTGGGGACTCGAACCCATGCTGCCTGTAACAGCGGTCAGTACCGTAACCATTGTGCTACAGCTCTGTTCCAGTGCTTTGTGTCTGTACGTCTTCTTATGATTAACGCGCAGTAACGCGGCACGGCGCCCGGTAACGCTCGTTAATTTTTCTAACGCGCGGTAGTCGTTACGATGTACCTACCGCCCATGTCCTTATTTGGGGTTTCTTTCATTACCGCGGCTCTTAACGCGAATTGCACTAACGCAGTTTAGTAAACATACCCCATAAACATAAAGAAAATTGAAGCCCTCATAGTAACAAAAGACCCAGACTTCACGCCACCTACACACCTCAACATAGGAACCACACGCATCCAAATACAACCACAAATAAGATATCTAGGTATTATCATTGACCAAGCTCTAACCCTCAAACAACAAGTCACCAAAACTGCAGTAAATATATTCCATAAAGCGAAAACAGCGCAGCGACTCAGACCTCTCCTCGAACCTCAAGACTTCAGGACAGTGATGCACACTATGACTCTCCCACATCTGGACTACTGCAACATAATCTACCACGGACTCCCAGCTACATGGACTAACCCCCTCCGAACTGCATTGAACACCACAGCAAGAATTATCCAGAGAGCAAAGAAAAGTGACTACATCACCCCAATCCTAAGAGATCTACACATACTTCCCCTCGAAGCAAAAACTAAAGTCCATCCTACTCACCCACAAAGCCATCCACCAAGCGCAGAACACCCAGCTCCGCACTCTGCTGACCCACCCGACCCACGGAATAACAACTAGACAGACCTCCAACAATTACCTCACCGTCCCTCACAAAAGAACCAAAAGCTCTCAAAAGACATGCAACCGAGCCTTCGAACTCTATGCACCATCCCTATGGAACTCTTTACCAAACCACCTCAGAAACAATAATGACCTCCTATCATTCATAAAACAGCTGAAAACCATCCTATTCCAAGAATACTTCAAGACAACCTCCACCAAAAAATGCAACAACCCCTGAATTCGCCGTGACCCTCAGAGCGACAACTACACTATGCTGCCCATGTCTAAAGTCTGTCTTATGTCGGAATCATCAATGTTGCCCACCTGGTGATGGCCCCCACCCTTATACTTGATTTCCCCACCCTTATATGTACCGCCGCTTGGACCCGGTGAAAAGCGGGATATAAATACAGTTAAATAAATAAATAAAATAAATAAATAAATTGTGGTTGTTGTTGCTGCTGCTGCTGCTGCTATAACATTTAACTGCTGGTTTTACATTCACTTCTGGGAATATTCTGACTGCTGCATTCCTTGTGTAGCCCTTAAATCAAATATCTAAGTGTGCCCTCAGTTCACTTAAGGCCTACTGGCCAAGGACACTTAGGTTCCCGCCCACCCTACCCCAACCCCACCCACCCCAGGGCTGCATTGCCTATATAGTGGTCATATACATTGACATCTATCCTCTTAATTTGGTGTTACGTCCACCTTCTCTTCTCCTTCTAGGACCGCACATGTCTTGTATTCAGTGCAATAATTGTGTTGCCTTCATTCTGAAAAGAATCATATGGAACCTAAGAGTTTGTCCTATATGCCTCAAGTTAGCTGCCATGCATAAAGAATTGACTCTATTAAGGGAAGAAGTCACTGCAATGAAGCGCACCTCTTCTAGGATACAAACCAAACAATGTCCACCACCGCTCCCACAAAGAATCAAACATCGCAGGAACAAATGAATCACAGTGGGCTCTGGTAGATTGCATCCTGTAACGCAGAAACACCCTGTACATCATGAGATATCACTGCATAATGCTTTCTCTGCTTTGGTTAATGAGGATGCCCAATCCATGGAAACTGAAGGGCCCTTAAATGAGACAGTCAATGCCCAATCTCCTTCTAAAGCATACATATGACATTTTGAAAATGTTCAGCCTGTTTCTTTAATACTGAAGCCTAATGGAAACCCTTTTGGCAAACTGTACCGCTACTTGTTTCTCTCAGTTGAACCACAGTGTCTAAAGGGTATGTTTACTAAACTGCGATAATGTCATTTGCGTTAGGTTCTGCGGTAAAGGTACAGATGCCCATATAAAGGCATGGGCATTGCATCATTACAGCAAGCTGTAGCAGCTAACGCGCATTGCAAGGCGCCTTAGACTAACGAGCGTTACAAGGCGCCTTGTAAGGCACCTCGGAAGGCACTTTGTAAGGTGCCCAGTAAGGTGCCATGTAAGGTGCCTAGTAAGGTGCCCTGTAAGGTGCCTCATAAGGCGCCCTATAGGGCCTCCTAGGCTAAGCGCCATATTAGGCACCCTTGGACAAGGCACCGCAGAAGGCACCCTGGGCTATGGAACCATAGGTTAAGGTGGCCTAACAAGGATATGGTGTCCTAGGTTAGTGTGCCCTAGGGACTGCAAGTTGCCTCAGGATGACATGCATGGCCTGTGCGGAACAGAGACAGATGTAGCCCCAACACTAGATAGAGCACTCAGGAAAGGCAATGAACAGGTGAGTGAAGGAGGGAGAAGTGGGAGCCGCTGGACCTGCCATATCTGCGGGCATCCCATGTGCCTGCCAGTACTGATGACCAACATGGTGGGGCAGCTGTAACATAGCACAGGGTGTTGGCAATGTAAAGTACCGGAAAAACAGTTGGTGGCAGACGATGGGAATACGTGTCCCCCAGGGAAGGTGTAGGTGGCAGGATAGTTACAATGATGGGTGGACAGAGGAGTGGTGGTCCCATGCAGATCAGGCACAGGCGAGGCAAGCATGAAGAGGCGCAATGCAGGAAAAGGTAGCAGTGCATGACATGGGGTGGCAGCCTGCGCTGGCAGACAGGACTCTACACAGCTGACAGACGCAGATAGACGGACCGAGGGAATGTTGGCTATTGTGGAGAGGGTATTATGGGCTGGAAGCACAGATCTGCAAATATATGACCTCTACAGACACAGTGGAGGAGTAGCCTAGTGGTTAGAGCAACTGCCTAGTACCCAGAAGATCAAGGGCTCGATTCCTACTGACACTCCTTGTGACCTTAGGCAAGTCACTTTACCCTCCATTGCCTCAGAAGAAAAGGCTGGCAATCTACTTCTGGTGATACATTGCCAAGAAAACCCAGAGGTAGCTGGGTCGCTATGAATCAACACTGACTTGATGGCACTAACAAAAAAACAAACAAAAAAAAAACAGGCATGCACACTATTTAATTAGGACAGGCATGAGAGGAGGGAAGAATGAGGAACTGAACCCCATGAACACTGCCAAGAATGGCATTGTATTAACCAGTAGGCTATACCTCCATGGTGTATGTCACAGCAATGTCTGGGTACAGAAGGACTGCAGGTCACCACACAAACTGTCTACTCTAAGTACCAGGCTAGGGTAACCCCACCAATACCCATGATGCAATGCACATGCTGAATAGCAGTCTACAGCTGATCACCAAATGGGGTCTGCACCTCTCCGGTACCTCAGCTTGGAAAGACAAACTGATAGTGCGTGATACTGGCACAGAGTAGCTACAGACCATGCCATTGTGCTGTTTCTGTGTTCACTCTGAGGGATAGGATGGGTGCCCAGCACTAGGTCCACAGTACATGTGGTGCTAGAGATAGGTCCTGCTGTACATCTCCAACACTACCACTGTGTGACAGGTGTTCCTTGTAGTGCAGCCAAAGATAATTTAGTGTCCATCTGTATCCTGCAGTCACATGTGGGCCTGTGGGAGCAGACACCAGCCAGATTGGTATGTACCTGTGTTAGGGTCTGGCTGACATGGGCAGCTGTTATAATGGCAGAAGTTTCCTAGCATTGCATGAGGTTTGTGTAGCAGTGCTTTTATAGGTCATTGCGGTTTACACTACATCCCTGTAAGAGCCCACATCATCCGTTTTGTAGGTAAAGAACAGATGCCCCCGCCAGTGCAAGCAACCTCCATCCTGTTTGTATGAGACAGCCCTCCAGGGTTGGTGGGTCAGAGCCATATTTATGACTGGGGCAGTGACAGACCAGTCAGCAGCAGACAACACAGTCAAACTGTACCTTATAGGTGTTCTGACCATGCACAGTCTAATTGCAAACAGTCCATAGTGCATGCTCACAGAAAACTTATGTGCAGCAATCAGACATCTCAGTGATTGGGACCCCAGGACTGGGGAACACAAATATATCACTGGAGGCAGATAATGTAGAGCGCTATGTGGGAACCTAGACCTGCCATGGTCACTGCAAGGTCAGAGTGAGTGCCCTCCCAGCATGCCATGCTGTTGCCACCCTGTCCATGCAGGTGGTGGTCAGGCACTACAGTGTCCCAGCCATTGCCCCACACCCTGTGAAGATGCATCCTGGCCAATCTGCCCTATCCGGGCCATACCCAAAATACCTTGCTCCTCATTATGCACCTATTCAGGCTAACGCTGGTAACAGTGGGACAATTTGGGCCCAGTGAAGGGTGGGCAGCCACAGAACAATGGATAGACATACACACACACTCACTCCTATTGCAGCATTGTACAAAGATAGGGGTGGTTGGCAACCCTGCGTGCCACATTGCCCTGATCACAGTGCCGACATTGCTAAACTGTGTAGGGGGTAGTAGTAGTGTTCTGGTGATAACTTCAGCTCAATGCTGGGGCCAGCAGCCTGACTCTCCATGCATCTTTGGATTGTAGAGCCTGTGTAGGTGGGTGTTTGTACCCCTCTTTGCTGCTGCTTTGGGCTTTGTACATGTTGCTGTTGTATCTGCATTGTAGGGTAAAGCATAGGGACATGCTCTGCAGGAACCACAGCTGGGGCTTGAACCTGTAACCCTCTGCTTCTGGACACACTGGCTGGATGTACTGCACCACACTGTTGCCACAGATGCAGAACAGTCCCTGGGGCTACCTGTACTTTTCCTCAGCCATACTTTGTATGTTGAACTGCACACTGCGTACTGATGCAGGGCATGGCCTAGGTCCACTGCAGGAAGGTGGCACTGCCCCCTCCAGCACAGGCACACACACCCCTGCCAAGCTGACATGGCCATTTGCTGTCGGTGCTGGTAGTGCGCAGTCCCAGGCCATCCACTGTGCAGGTAGGCGCCCGCCTAGGGAGCAGATCCCGGGGTGGGAGGGCATACATGGACATCCTCACATCCCCCCCCCCCATCACTGCCTACCAATATTATGTCCCTTCCACATGGGGGCGGGATGGCTGGGGGGATGTCAGGTCAGTGCCCTAGCAACTATTGGCTAGGGTGTACCAGGTAGATGATATAGGTGGATTGTGTTTGGCATTGGTCAGCTGCTGTCTTGCTGATTTCTGGTTTCTATGTTCCTATGTGCCACCTAGCGCCCGCCTGATCCACCCTGTGCCCCAGCTGCCCATGATACATGTCCTGCCTGCGGCCCCCTATGCCCCATTTGCACCATCGCCATAGTGGCCATTCATACTTTGGCACTATGGTGTTGCTGAAAATGGAGCACTACTATCACATTTCTTGGGCTCCCTGCCTAGGCTGTACATTGCTGACACTTAAATGGTTTCTCTCTCCTGCAAATGTGCATCTAACGACAGGTTTTCATTCGCGGTAGGATTCAGCCCTTCAGTTCAGCGCGTTAGTGTGAAAGGGGCCTCTCCCCGCCCACTCTCCGCCCATGGACCCCTTCTCTCTGCCCTCTCTCCACCTTCTGCGGTGTTTACTGCGGCCGGGGACATTAACGATCGTTAAGTAACATTAACATGCGTTAACATTACATACCGCACGTTAACGTTACCTAACAATCGTTAACGTTATATAACGTGCAGTATGTAATGTTACCGCAGTTTAGTAAACATACCCCTAAGAGAGATAACTCCCCTTCCCTTACATCTGGGTACATAAAGTTTGCATAAAGTTTGCATTTAAACATTAAATAAGACTTCTAATAATCAATTTAAGCCCATTTCACTTCTCTTTTCTTTTATCCAGCCTCTGATGAGCACACAACCCCTTTGGAAAGCAGCCCCCCACCCCTCACTTTCCAAATGTTGCAAATTGCTGCTTAAACCAGCATTTAAACTGTATAAAAATAATTTATAAGGGCTTATTAGCCCTCATACACCTCTCCCAGATAGGCTTGCCAACCGGCTGGTTTTCAGCTGGCCTGGCCGTTTTTTCCATGGCCAGGCCGGCTGCTGGCACAGATGTAAAACCGGCCGTTGAAAAGCCGTTTTTTTGCTCTGGCCGCAAGATCGGGAGCGGCCAGAGCAAAAAAACGGCTTTTCTCCCGACTCCCGAAGTCCGCGGCGCGAACGCGATTCCCCATAGCAGTGCAGCCGCTGCTTCTTCTTTGTACAGAGCAGTGCCTGCAATACACTTACTTTGAAAAGTAAAGACAAACTGTGTGAGGAGTCCTCCAGTCATCGCAGCGCCCGAGGAAGTGATGTCATAGGGGGCAGGCTCCTCACAGGTTGTCTTTCCTTTTCAAATTAACTTTAGCTGCAATAAAGTTAATTTGAAAAGGAAAGACAACCTGTGAGGAGCCCGCCCCCAATGACATCACTTCCTCGGGCGCTGTGATAACCGGAGAGCTCCTCACAGGTTGTCTTTACTTTTCAAAGTAAGTGTATTGCAGCCGCTGCTTTGTACAAAGCAGAAGCAGCGGCTTGGGGGGGGGGGGGATGTGAGTGAACCAGCAGTGGAGGGGGGGTGGTGCGAGTGAACCAGCAGGGGAGGGGGTTGGTGTGAGTGAACCAGCAGGGGAGGGGGGGGAGTGAGTGAGTGACCCAGCAGGAGGGGGTGAGTGAGTGACAGGGGGGTGGGTGAGTGAACCAGCAGTGGAAGGGGGGTGGTGTGAGCGAACCAGCAGGGGAAGGGGGTGGGTGAGTGAACCAGCAGTGGAGTGGGGGTGGTGTGAGTGACCCAGCATGTGGAGGGGGGTGGTGTGAGTGACCCAGCAGGGGATGGGGGGTGAGCGAGTGACAGGGGGCTGGGTGAGTGAACCAGCAGGGAGGGGAGGGGAGGGGGTGGTGGGAGGGAACCTGGAGGGGAGGGGAGGGCAGGGGAGGGGGGGTGGTGGGAGTGACCCAGCAGGAGAGGGGGGTGAGTGAGTGACCCAGCGGGGGGGGAGTGAGTGACAGGAGGGTGGTGTGAGTGAACCAGCAGGGGAGGGGGGTGAGTGAGTGACCCAGCAGGAGGGGGTGAGTGAGTGACAGGGGGGTGGGTGAGTGAACCAGCGGGGAGGGGAGGGGGCGAGTGAGTGACCCAGCAGGGGAGGGGGTCGAGTGAACCAGCAGGGAGGGGGGTGGGGTGGGTGAACCAGCACTGAGGGGAGGGGGGTGAGTGAACCAGCACTAAGAGGGGGGGGGGGTTTGAGTGAATCCTCGGTAATTTTTGTGGATGGGGCGGGGCAGGGTTGGGACTGGGGACAGAGAATGGGTGGAGCATGGCGAGCCACAGGTGTCGGGTTTTTCTCTGTGAAAAGGTTGGCAACCCTACTCCCAGACCCCCACCACCAAGCCTCAGGAGCCACTTTTTCCCCACTTTGCAGTCCCCACAAATTGTGGCAAAAATCCCTGTTTGTTCAATAAAATAAACCCTGAAAAAAGGTCCCAGCACTCTCTTCTCACCTCTCTGACCCCTTCTCTCTTTTTAAACCTACAAAAAAGTGATGTGTGATACATGTGCACGGAACAAAAGGGCAAATAAACAGTGAAAATGAACAGAAGAAAATGGAAAAATAAAATAACCAAGCTGGGCAATAGTGATCACAATGGGAAACATCAAAAAACACTCCCAAGAAAGCACCAAAAAAAGGATATGAATTCTGGAAGAGTCCATGCTCCGTCCGTCCCCGTACAAGGTGAATGAGCCCACAGTGAAATTGCGCTGTGCAGGGTTTTCCTCTCCATCGGATAGGTTTCCTATGGCATGAACATGTGTGGCAACAGCAGGGCAGGCATGTCAGAATGGCCAACTGGACAGATGCTTGAAAATGGGATACAGAGGGCTGCAGATGGCACATGCTTTGGTGCAGCTGGGGCACAGTGCGGACTAGGCAGATGCCTAGGTGGCACTTAGGAATGCTGAAACTGTACAGCAGCCAGACAGCAACGGATGAGGGCCCAACATGGGCACGAGTGTGTTTATCACAGTGTCACAGGGGATAGTACCCAGCAGGTACCTCCAAGGACACAGAACATTGGCAGGCGGTGTTGGGGGGGAAGCGTGGACGTCTATGCAGGCACCCCTACCCCAAAACCCGCACCATAGGCAGCCGCCTACCTGCACACTGGATGGCCTGAGACTGCGGACCACCAGCAGAAGGGCATGTCAGCATGGTGGCAGAGGGGTACTGGTGGTGGAGGGGGGCAGTGGCAGCTGCCCAGAGCAGACCATGGCCTAGCCCTGTGTAGGTGGGTGCCATGCACTGCAACAGACAGGCCCTGCTGGACGAACAGTCATGGTATCACCAGGGAATGCACTGTCTCTGTAACAACACGGTGGTGCAGTGCACACAACCAGTGTGTTCAGAAGGTCACAGGTTCAAGTCCCAGCTGTGGTTCGTGCCAACCCAGTTCCCATATTTTACCCACTGCTAATACAGACAGAACCTTTATTACAGATGACGTAAACATGCCCAAAACACCTACATTTTACCCTACAGAGCACAGACACCATAAACAGGCGCATTACCTAGAGCAGAGTCTCCCAAATGCAGTCCTGGAGGGCCAAACATCATTCAGGTTCCATGCTGCCTCTAATAAAGATGCCTGTGCTGCATTTCTATGCACCGCCCCCATAGTATGCAGATGTATCTCATGCATATTCATGAGGGACAGCATGAAAACCCGAACAGTGTATGGCACACCAGGACTGGAGTTGGGAACCTCTGCCGTAAAGCAGCAGCCAACAGGGGCAGACACACCCGCACCCACAGGCTCCATTATCCAATGCCTCCTGGAGAGGCAGGACATTGGGCCCTGCGTGCATCTCCCAATACTAGCACTTGCATACCTTAGTAATGCCACCCTAAACCTGGGAATATGGTACACAGCTATCAAAAGGTTTCTATGATTACTGGCAGATAGCAATTCCGAAGTTAAGTACAATTTTCTGATTGAGCTGCATCATGGCAACCTTTCTGATGTCTGTGGAGTGTGCCTCAGGTCTGGTGTCTGACAGAGTGACCCCAACAGTATTGCGTACCATTGCCATGCCTGCACTGTGCCCAGGACTGGTGTGGTGCCCAGGGCTGCCAAACACCTCTATAGTTGCACAATGCTGGCATAGGTGTGTGGAGTGTGTGTCTGTCTATCCAGTGTGTGATGGCTGCCAACACCCTCCACAGCCTACACTGCTAGCACTGTTGCCAGTATTGGCCTGCCAATGTCCATAATGAGGAGCAAGGTACTGTGGGAATAGCCTGGATAGTGTGGCCTGGCCTGGCCGCATCTGCACAGGGCATAGGGAAATGGCTCGGACATTGTAGTGCCCGGCCACCACCTGCACGGACAGCGTGGCCACAGCATGTCCTGCTGGGAGGTCACTCTCACCCTGACTGAGCAGTGACCACGGCATGGCTAGGTTCCCCTATAGTGCTGTATAGTATTATTTTCATGTGATATTTATGGGTCCCTTTTGGCGCCCAATCCCTGACTTATCTGCTTGGTGCATATGCTGACATCCCAGTTCTGGGTACATGCATCTCTTCCAGGACTATGGACTAGCTAGCAGACTGTCTGCAGTTAGTATGTGTCTTGCTGGAACACTGTGCAGTGGCTGGAGACTTGCTGCTGGAGAATGTCAGATAGTGGTGGAGGGCAGCTGAGCATTTCCAGGCCTACTGGCTGTCTGCTGTTGCCTGATTGATGTGTACAGCTCTGCATTGCTTGCCCTGTGGGGTGTCTGTTCCCCTGCAGGACTGGAGTTGATGGTCCTCTCTACTGCTACCATTGCAGGGAGGTAGAATGTGGATCTATTGGTGGGTGATCCTGTTTCCCACCCCGAGCCCCAGAGTGTGGGTTGTGTGGTGGTACATAATCCACCTATGGGTCCAAACACCCCCCCCCCCCACCCCTTCACCTACATCATGTAACCATGGCACCAACACAGGATATGCACTATTCTGGGTGCATCATAGCCCATAAGGGCTAGACATGACTGAGAAATACAAAAGGACACAGAAGTAACCTAGGTATGTCTGCAGGAACTACCTATCACACACAGTAGCATTGATGGGGACCTGCAGCATGGCATAGTCCAGCCATGAAAGGTGCTGTAGCCCTCTAGTTACTTCACTTCCTGTGAAGCCAGAGGACATGGGTTCAAGTCCATGGTGGGGTTATTTGATAGGGCTGTCAGAGGTATTGTCTATTTTTAATGTACATTAGTGCTGCCAGCAAAAACACCCTTAGAGTACTGTAACCTTAAGGTGCCCCATAAGGCACCTTATAGGGCACTTTATAAGGCTGTACCTTGCCAAAAACCCCAGAGGCTGCTGGGTCACCAGGAGTCAGCGTTGGCTCAACAGCACACACATGGTCCAGGGCTGGTGAGGCACTGAAGGCAGCATTCATAGCCCCCAGGGACAGATAACACCCCTGTTGTCTTTTAGAGGAAATAGCCAGTGTCTAGATTTAAAGCCTGTGATAGCAGGAGTTTGTTAGAAACCCTGCTGCATGGACTACCAGCCAAGGATGGTCTGAAATGACTGTGCTGAGTTTGGGAGGGATATAAAGTCGGGAGGAAAAGTCCAAAGAAAATTCTGAATGAAGGTCCATGGCACCAGGGCCATACCGAGCCAAAATTGCATCTCTTGCGACTTGCATATCGGGTGCCCCCCTCTCTCCCCCCCATACCTCTGTTCAGCCGCTGCCTGCTCTTGCCCTGCTGCTGTTGCCCTGTTTTCTCCACAGTGGCAGCGGCAGCAGCAGAGCAGACCTAACTTTAAATGAAAACAGAAAAAAAAAAACACGCGGGTCTTTTGACTCTGCGCTTTAAACAGATCTGATCCCTCCCTGCTCTGACATCATGTGGTTTGGAGTTTTTTATTTTAGGTCTGCTCAGCTGCTGCCGGTGCCGTCGCCACCACTGAGAGAACAAAAACTGGTGGCGGCAGGGCAACAGCAGGCAGCCACAATGCACTCTCTAAGCCTTTGTGCCCTGTGCAGCTGCACCGCTCACACAGAGCTAATTATGGAGCTGAGTGGCACTGTAGTTCAGCCGAGACCGGTTCTGATTAAGGAGGAAGTCCAAAGGAGCAGGAGGAAATTGCAAAGACTATATAAAGGACACAGTTAAATTCCCAAGCAATTCCTCAATATGTATCATACAATTAGGAAACATCATCAACATCTAATGAGCCTGAGCGAGATCTGCAAACTGTTCTGCAATGCCCACGGGCAGATACGGTTTTCAAAAACTTTCCCTGAAGAAATGGAACAGGTGTAAAGAAAGCGCCAGGAAATCCAGAAAAAGGACACCCTCAACAAATATATAGGCCGATGCAGAAAGACCCGCGATGGATTGATGTTTTAACGTTCCTGACAATGCACACGTTTTAACACGCAATGCAGGAAGGTTAGGGTATGCAAATGCCACCGCGGTAACCCTGCACATGCAGAGTTAAACTGGGAGAGCAAGCCAAGCACATGCACACAAGACGTCTGTGCTAGTTTGGCTTGCTCTCCAGGCACCCGTGGCTAATTAGCATTTTTTTTATTGTACTGCCAGACAGAAGTTTTGCTACAAAAATTCTCATAAGGGCCTATTGCTGGCTACAGGGAGCAGGAACAGCCAGTTTCCAGAGCTGCAGGAAACGATCTCTCTGTTTCCTACTATCGGGGAGACGGGACACCAGGGATTCTTTTTTGTCAGCACAACCCCAACAGTGCTTTGATGGCATCGGGGGCTTTGCCCAATGCTGATCAGCTGGGGAGAAGATGATCAAGGCATCGGGGGGAAAGTACGCAGTGCCATTAAAATACTGTTGGGGGCAGCGTTAAAGGTTTACTTCTACTCGGACCCTGCAGTTAAAATTTTGGCGCTATGGCTGGTTGCGAAATCATCTATGTCTGTCTCTGCATCAGGCGTAGCCATGATTTGCATACCAGTCCAGCAGATTAAAATACATTTAAATAATTAGTAGTCATTTAAATATACATGGCGTGAATTGGGCTCTAGTTTTTCTGTTCACATTTAAATATATTTCCTGCATGGGGAGGTTTGTAACAATGTGCTTAAACGTGGCATTATGGGCTCGTAAAGCCCGCACTGGTTTCTGCATCAGCCTGTTTGTAACATAGTATATGACGGCAGCATGGTCCATCCAGTCTGCATCCTACAGTAGACCTCTCTAGATTGCCAGTTCTGCATTGATCCACGGCAGACATGCACAGACTCCATGAGAGCAACACCAAGAAGATCTGAGAAATGTTTTCAGACTATCCTGAGTGATAAATCTGCAGATCTTATCCAAGCTCAAATCAAGCAGAAATGTGCCTGGCCTAAGTTCAACTGGAACTGCTTCCAAAGAGGAATTAATGGGAGGCGCGCGCCATATCCCTACCATCTCCAAAAAATGTTAATAATGCTTCCCTGATGGGCAGGAAATGAGGCAGTTTGACCATGATGAAATGCTGAGCTTGTCTGGTTCACTTTCGGCATTGCATAAATGGGTAGAAATCGTGTCTTCCGTGTTAAGCCTACCAGTTTATAGCATTGGATACGTTTTCATTTCTCTTTTGTTAGAACATCGCTGTCAGCAGCCACGAAATGTGTTGTGCTCCCCCTTTCCTTCTTTTCAGTACCGTCCTGTCCTGTTACATTGGCTTTAATAATATAAACACCAAATGCAAACTCATACATACCCTTAATCATGCCGGCTAAGGGCCTAATTTCCATACACTTCATAATTCAATCTATATTTTTTTTTTGTCAGGAGTTGTGAATGCTTCATGTTTGCTTTAATCAGAATGTTGACATTTACACTGCAGCCAATTTCTCCCTTTTTTCTCTTTCGTGTTTTGTTTAACTGTGAGAACTGACAGCAAACTGGAGAGAACAGGCATTTTTTTAAAATTGGCTCTTTGCCCAGAATGCATCATTTCCCTGGTAGCCCTTTTTTTTTCCTCCCTGTGCATGGCAAGAGAAAATGTGAAAACATACTTGACGAACACAGAAGCGAGGTGTTAGTGCTTTTAGATAAAGATTTGTGCTGTATTTTAAAACTAGATTGCCACACACTTTGAAGCTATTAGCAAGAGCCTATTACTCCGTGGCTTTGGGTCCTCAGAGAGATATGCTTAGTGTATTTCAGTCAGTCAAGGCAAATAGAAAACCAACATGTGAAAATATTTAATGGCAAAGAAACTTCAATTGCTCAGGGCTGCTGTGAGAAGTAAACATGGTTTGTTTTCTCTTTTTTTTATTAACGCTTTCTGTCCTTTGTCGGGCTGAATACCTGCCCAAACCTCCTATTCTGTGTTGCTTTCGTGCAAAGCTCTTAGGTCCCATTCGTGTGCATTTATACTTACTTGATGCGTTACAATTTTAGTATCTGGTGCTAGCACTGCCTAGAGGAGATTGTATGCCATTTGTAAACATGCTCCATGGGTCCCTTTTACTAAAGGGAACTAAGGTGTTGCCACTAACATGTCAAAAGTACTGGAACTATGGCATTTTAGGTGCAACATCACTGCGTTAACTATCAGGGGTTTATCAAGCATTTCCCCGGGAGTTAACGTGGGGCACGTTCTCTTCATGTGTGCTGCATTAATGTGGGTGCACTTAATTCCACCTATAGCGGTGATGTTTTTAAACCTTCACTAATTGCGCCAGAAATAGCACAGTCTTAAAACTGCACTGACTGCGCAGAGCTCACCATACCCGCTCTCTGCCCCTAACCTGCCCACTCGCACTCCTAATGCACAGTTGGCGCAGACTTGCCCCTGCACTAGTGCCTTTCAGTAAGAGACCCCCCAAGTGACATGCATTATTGATGTGCAAGGTCAAAAACTATTTGTTCAAATTGAAGTGCTAGTGATCTTCCTGTGGATTTTTTGAATTTCTGCACACAGGCTTCTTAATTGTACACCTTCTATGCATGCTATAGTTTTTTTGCATTTGTAAATCAGTTATACATGTGTTAATTCACAGATATACATGTGCACAAGCAATTTGTGCATACTTTTAGGGGGATATTTCAAAGCACTTTAACTGGTTATGAGACCTGCTAACTGGTTAAACCACGGTCACTTGGAAGTTCGGCGGCCATAAAGTGTTTAGGGCTGCCGAATATTCCCAGTTTGTGCTGCTGAATTCCCCGACGCCAAGCGGCTAGCGTTGGGGCATTCTGAGGGCAATGGCAGAGTGAACTGGGCAGTGGTGATATTCAGTCTCTAGCCAGTTAACTTAAACTGGCTAAAGTTAGGCCAAAAAGGCTGCTCTGACTTTAGCCGGTTTAGCTATCCGGCCAGCGGCTGAATATGCCCAATGACCAGATAGCTATCTGAGCAAACTGAATTTTCAATGTTGGTGGTCTGCTATAGCCCTGTTATTGAATATCTGCTTTAAATTTAAAGAAATGGTGACCAGCTGCTTCCCTCGGGCTGGCCAGCAGTGCTGAATATATACCTCTATTTTTAGGCACTCTGGAATTGAAATTGTAATTTAAGCTGACAATGCAGGTGCTTTCTTTGTGTCTCCTGTTGATTTATTTGTAATTTTGGTTTCACGCTTTGAAACCATGTATATGCTGGTATCTGTTAATGCTCCTTCTGACTTATTTCCACTCCTCTTTTTTCAGTCTTTTATTGTTCTTTTGCTTATTTTGTAAAACATTTTGAAAAACATTTGGTTACAAAGGTGGTATATAAGAACTTGGGAGTTGCCAAGCAATGATGCCAGTTTAAAATGGACTGTGAAGGTCTTGATGAGCACATATATGCATTGTTAAAACTCAACTAAAAGAACTTCACCACTGCTCACTCTTTGACTGGGTGACCAGGGAGTTGGACCGAGGGAGAGCCCTTGAAGTGGTGTATTTAGATTTCAGTAAAGCCTTTGACACTATTCCTCACCGGCGACTTATAAACAAACTGAGCACCCTAGAAAATGGTTGAGTGGGAGTCAACAAAGGGTACAGGTAAATGGAGCTCACTCTGAGGAGAAGGAGGTTACCAGTGGTGTGCCCCACGGATCTATCCTTGATCTGATTCTTTTTAACATCTTTGTTAGTGGTATAGTGGAAGGGTTATCAGGTAAAGTTTGCCTCTTTGCAGATGATACCAGAAACTGCAATAGAGTAGACACCCAAGAAGGTGTAGATAACATGAGGAGGGATCTAATTAAGGTTGAAGAATGATCTAGAATTTGACAGCTGAGATTTAATGTTCAAAAATGCAAGGCCATGTATTTGGGCTGCAGCAATCCAGGGGAGCAATATAGTATAGGGGTGCAGTACTTTTGTCCACTAAAGAAGAGAGGGACCTAGGCGTGGTTGTGTCTGATGATATTAAAGTAGCTAAACAGATAGAAAAGGTGACAGCACCTTCAAAAGATATAAACAGGCTGGAGTCAGTACAGAGGGTGACTACTAAAATGGTTAATGGTCTTCATTATAAAGCATATGAGAACAGAGTTAAGGATCTTAATATGTACATCTTAGAAGAAAGGCGGGGATAGAGGTGATATGATTGAGACGTTTAAATACCTCCTTGGCATAAATGCACAGGAGATACTCTTTCAATTGAAAGCAAGCTCTGCTATGAGGGGACATGGGATAAGGGTAAAAGGGGATAGATTCAGGAGTGATATGCGGAAATATTTCTTTATGGAAAGAGTGGTGGATCTATGGAATAGTCTCCCAGTGGAGGTGGTAGAGATGAGGACAGTATCTGAATTCAAAGAAGCATGGGACAAACACAGAGGATCTCTAAAGGAAAAAAGGGGACTGTTGTAGTGGTTGACATGGAAGGACAGACTAGATAGGCCATGTGATCTTTTTCTGTCGTCAAGTTTCTATGTTTCTAAGCAACCGGTAGCTGATGGTTCAATGAACAGAGCAGTCTCATCCACCACCTTGCCTTTCTCCCCCATCACCCAGGCAAAATTTGTGAGGTGGCAGCCTCCTTTGGATACATGTAGGTGTGGCAAAATTAAGGGTATGTTTACTAAACGGCGCTAATGTCGCAGCTGCAATGTTATCATGTGATACGTGATGTTATCGCATGATAATGATGCATTACCATGCGAGAACATCACGTATCGCACGAGAACGTCTCCTGTGCCATTAAGGTGCGCAGAGGGTGGAGTACGGCTCCCCAGAGGGTGGAGTAAGGCTTCCTAGGGGCGGAGATAAGGGGTCAATGGACAGAGAGTGGGCGGGGAGAGGCCCCATGCACACTAACGCCGTGAAATGAAGGTCAGAAAATTAGCGCCAGTGAAAACCTCAAGCTAGAGGCACATTTGCAGGGGAGAGAGACCATTTCAGTCAGCAATGTGCAGGAAAGGAAGGGAAACCAAGAGAAGTGATAGTAGTGATACATGTGCAGCAACATCATAGTGCCCAAGTACGAGAGGGCACTAAGGTGAGGCTGCAAATGGGATACAGGGGGCTGCAGGCGGGACATGAAATGTGGCAGATGGGGCACAGGGTAGGCTAGGCAGATGTCTAGGTGACTGATTATGCCTATAGCACCTCTCTACTCAACTAAATGCAGTTGATAGATGCTATTTTCATAGCGTTCGGGTCTCAGACTTATCAAGGCTATTCACTGGACCTACTTGTATGGTGCAGTGGAAGATGCCGTTAGTACATCAATGACCCATTTACATCGCTTAAATTATTTTTCTTTTTCATGCCGTGTCGACTTAATAAATTATGTTTTAAACCATGTCAGATTATTAAAAACATCCAATTTTTTTTGTATAATGAAGATTGCTTAATTGATAGTTGCACCACGAACAATACTTTCTGTTCTCCACTAAGCTGAGTGGCGGAACTTCGTATTGAATCTCTGGTGGTGCCTGTCCTTTCCTGTCGCAAGGCTATATTGTAAACGATACTCCCAACGTACAATCTTGGCGCCGTAGCGTTTCACAAATGTTGTTTCTTCAGGGGAATGCCTTAATAAAACAAAAGCATTTATCCTTTATCCCCATCTGTTAGAGTAAGAGAAACTTGACATAATATATGATTCAGTTATAATACTAACACCGGTGAATGGAGAAGGAATTACTTACGGCTGTCATCGGTGATCTTTCAACTCTAAAAAGCGCCTTCTGAGGCACCTTATGGTTACAGTACTCTGAGGGTGTTTTTGCTGGCAGCACTAATGTACATTAAAAAATGACAATGCTCTGGATAGCCCTATCAAACAACCCCACTGTGGGTTTGAACCCATGACATCTGGCTCTACAGGCAGTGAAGTAACCAGTGGGCTACAGCTATTAACAAGCCCCTGGTTGGTTACAGAAGGACTGCATGTCACCACACAAACAGTCTGCTGTGGTTACCAGGATAGGGTTAACCCACCCATACCCATGATGCACTGCACATGCAAATCAGCAGTCTACAGATGATCACAAGATGGGGTATGCACCCCCACAGCACCTTGGCCTGGTAGGGGGAACTGACCGTGTGCACCCCCACAGCACCTCAGCCTGGTAAGGGGTACTGACTGTGTATGTTACTGGCACAGAGTAGCTACAGACCGTCACATTGTGTGGGTACTGTGCTCACCCTGAGGGTGAGGTGGGGCACCCAGCAACAGGTCCACAGCACCTTTCATAGCTGAAATAGGCTATGCTGCAGGTCCCCATCAGTGCTAGTGTGTGTGCTAGGTAGTTTCTGTAGCCACATCTGTATTTCTCAGTTATGTCTAGCTCTTATGGGCTATGATACACCCAAATTAGTGCATATCCTGTGTTGATGCCATGGTCACATGATGGAGGGAGGGAGGGTATTTAGACCCATAGGTGGATTATGTACCACCACCCAACCCACTCTCTGTGGCTCAGGGTGGGAAACAGGATCTCCCACCAACGGAGCCACACTCTACCTCACCGCAATGATGGCAGTAGAGAGAACTATCAACCCCAGTCCTGCTGGGGAACAGACACCATACAGGGCAGGCAATGCAGATCTGTACACATCCATAAGGCAAGGCAGACAGAAGGCCTGGAAATGTTCAGCTGCCGCCCCCCATCACTATCTGACATTCTCCAGCAGCAAGCCTCCAGCTGCTGCACCCTGCAAGATGTTCCATCCAGACACATACTAGATGCAGACAGTCTGCTAACTAGTCCATAGTGCAAGTTTCTGGAGGAGATGTATGTACCCAGAACTGGGATATCAGCATACACACCAAGCATATAAGTCAGTGATTGAGCCCCAAAAGAGAACCATAAACATCACATGAGAGAAACACTATTATAGCACTATGGGGGAACCTAGCCATGCCGTGGTCACTGCTCAGTCAGGGTGAGAGTGACCTCCCAGCAGGACATGCTGTGGCCACCCTGTCCGTGCAGGTGGTTGTCAGGCACTACAATGTCCGAGCCATTGCCCTATGCCCTGTGCAGATGCATCCTGACCAGGCCACCCTGTCCGGGCTATACCCATGGTACCTTGCTCCTCATTGTGCACACTGGCAGGCTTACACTGGCAACAGTGTGGGCTGAGGAAGGTGTTGGCAGACACCACACACTGGATAGACAAACACACGCTCCATCACCTATGCCAGCATTGTGCAAATATAGAGACTCTTGGCAGCCCTGGCCACCACACCAGTCCTGGGCACAGTGCAGGCATGGCTATGGTATGCAATACTGTTGGGGTCACTTCCCAGGGTGGTAAACACTGTCAGACATCAGACCTGAAGCACACTCCACAGACAGCAGAAAGGTTGCTATGATGCAGCTCAATCAGCAAATTGTGCTTAACTTAGGAATTGCTATCTGCCAGTAATCATAGCAACCGTTTGATAAGTGTGTACAATATTCCCAGGTTTAGGGTGGCATTGCTAAGGTATGCAAGTGCTAGTATTGGGAGATGCACACAGGGCCCAACATCCTGACTCTCCAGGAGGCTTTGGATAATGGAGCCTGTGGGTGAGGGTGTGTCTGCCCCTGTTGGCCGCTGCTCTAGGGCAGAGGTTCCCAACTCCAGTCCTTGTGGGCCAAACACTGTTTGGGTTTTCATGCTGTCCCTAATGAATATGCATGAGATACATCTGCATACCATGGGGGCGATGCATAGACATGCAGCACAGCCATGTTTATTAGAGGCAGCATGGAACCTGAATGGTGTTTGGCCCTCCAGGACTGCATTTGGGAGACTCTGCTCTAGGTAATGTGCATGTTTATGGTGTCTGTGCTCTGCAGGGTAAAATGTAGGTTTATTGGGCATGTTTCTGTTATCTGCAATAAAGGTTCTGTCTGTATTAGCACATTTTAGTAGTGGGTAAAATATGGGGATTGGGTTGGCAAGAACCACAGCTGGGACTTGAACCTGTGACCTTCTGCTCCTGAACACACTGGCTGTGTTCACTGCACCAACATGTTGCCACAGAGATAGTGCATTCCCTGGAGATACCATGACTGTTTGTCAGACAGAGCCTGTCTGTTGCAGTGCACGGCACCCACCTAAACAGGGCTAGGCCATGGTCTGCTCTGGGCAGCTGCCACTGCCCCCTCCACCACCAGTACCCCTCTGCCACCATGCTGACATGCCCTTCTGCTGGTGGTGCTGGTTCTGCGCAGTCTCAGGCCATCCAGTGTGCGGTTAGGCGGCTGCCTATGGTGCGGGTTCTGGGGTAGGGGTGCCTGCATAGCTGTCCATGCTTTCCCTCAGCACCGCCTGCCAATGTTCCGTGCCATTGGGGGTACCTGCTGGGTACTATTCCCTGTGACACCATGGGAAGCACACTCTTGCCCATGTTGGGCCCTCAGCAGTTGCTGTCTGGCTGTTCTACTGTTTCAGCATTCCTATGGGCCAGCTAGGCATTACCCTAGTCCGCACTGAGCCCCAGCTGCACCACAGCATGTGCTGCCTGCAGCCCTCTGTGTCCCCTTTTCCAGCATCTGTCCAGTTGCCCATTCCGATATGCCCGCCCTGCTGTTGTGGAACATGTGCACACCATAGGAAACCTGTCTAATGGAGAGGAAAACCCTGATCAATGCAATTTCACTGTGGGCTCATTCAACTTGTATGGGGACAGAGCATAGACCCTTCCAAAATTCATATCTTTTTTTTGGAGATTTCTTGGGGGTGTTTTTTTATGTTTCCCATTGATATCACTATTGCCCAGCTTGGTTATGTTTTTTTTACATTTTCTTCTGGTCATTTTCACTGTTTCTTTGCCCTTTTGTTCCATGCACATGTATCACACTTATCACTTTTTTGTTGGCTTCCCTGGTTTTGCTGTACATTGCTGACGGAAATGGTTTATTTTCCCTTTAAATCAGCTCTAACGCCAGGGTTTCACTGGCATTAGTTTTCAGCCTCGGATTTCACAGCATTAGTGTGCAGGGAGCCTCTCCCCACCCACTCTTCGCCCATTGACCGTCTCTCTCCGCCCCTGGGGAGCCTTTCTCCGCCCTCGGGGAGCCTTTCTCCGCCTTCAGCGCTCGTTTGCGCCGCTGCGTGCGTTAACGCACGCTAATGCGCCTTATCGCACAATAAGGTGCCATTATCACACGATAAGGTGCCTTATCGTGCGATAACGTGGGAGAGCGCACGTTAAGACGGTTTAGTAAACATACCCCATAGTCATGGTCAGAGAGAGGATACAGAAAGAAGTAAGCTTGTCTTCCTATGGACCTCCTTTGGGGGTGATGGGGCTGTGGTGGGGGTTTGGGAGAGGGCAAGAGGTTGCCTCTTGGGGGTTGATAGGGGTGCTGAGCACTTGGGGAGGTGGGAGTTGTTGGTGCTATCACTGGGGGAGAGAGGGTTGGCAAAAACTGGTACTAAGGGGTACTGGTGGTGGTATTGGGAGGAATGAAGTTTCACAGAGCTGGTTTGGGAGGGGGGGTGGTAGTGTGGACTGGGATAGGTATGGGAATAGTGAAGGATGGGTACTTCACTGTACCTGTGTTGTGTGTCAGTAATACATCAAATGAAGTGCCTCTGTATGAGACTATGGGGTATGTTTACTAAACTGTGGTAACGTAGCAGCAGCTACGTTAACTCACTTTAGGTAATGTTAACATGCGCTATGTAACGTTAATGCACATTAACGTTATGTTAACGCGCGTTAGCATTCCCAGCCACGGTAAACACCGCAGAGGGTGGAGAGAAGGGGTCAGTGGTCAGGGAGTGGGCGGGGAGAGGCTCCCATGACACCAATGCGGGGAACTGAAGCGCTGGAAACTACCGCAAGTGAAAACCTGGCGTTAGATGCACATTTGCAGTAGAGAGAAACCATTTAAGTGTCAGCAATGTACAGCCTAAGCAGGGAGCCCAAGAAAGGTGATAGTAGTGCTCCATCTGCAGCAACAGTATAGTGGCCAAGTATGAAAGGCCACTATGGTGATGGTGCAAATGGGACATAGGGGGACTGCAGGCGGGACATGCAGTGGGGGCAGTTGGGGCACAAGGTGAACTAGGCCGTCGCCCAGGTGGCACATAGGAGCATAGAAACTGGAAATCATCAGGACAGTAGCTGACCAGGACCAAACATGCCCAGTAGTCCATGTTCCACAGTGTCCCATCCAGTGGACATTACCCAGCAAGTACCCCAAAAGTCACACAGGTACCACTATGCCTGTAATAGGGCAAGCAGTGCACATCTGGGGTCCACACTAACAAAGGTCCATAGCCCACATCCAGGATGGGTCCCAAACTGTTTGTAGACTCAGCTAACTGAACACACTTTACGGCAGCCCTTAGTAAGGCATTGCAGGGCATGCCCATACGTTGTCGGAAACATATATACACCCAGTAGGCCAAACTGGGTAAACCATTCCTGAGGTGCATACCCTAGCCTGTCCACAGTTGGCAGTAACAACACACTCCGCCTACATCTACCCGGTCCACCCTAGCCAATAGTTGCTAGAGCACCAGCCTGACATCCTCCCAACCATCACTCCCCCATTTGGAAGGGACATAAAATTGGTAGGCAGTGATGGGGGGGGGGGATGTGTGGATGTCCATGGATGCCTCGCCAGACCCTGCACCCTAGGCACCTGCTTACCTGCACAGTGGATGGCCTGGGACTGCTCACAACCAGCACCGACAGGATTTGGTCATGTCGGCATGGCAGGGGAGGTGTGTTTGTGCTGGAGGGAGCAGTGCCACCTGCCTGCAGTGGACCTAGGCCATGCCCTGTACCAGTACGTGGTGTGCAGTGCAACAGAAAAGGTCTGCCTGAGGAAAGTAAGGGTAGCCCCAGGGACCACTACTCCTCTGTGGCAATAGTGTGGTGCAGTATACACAGCCAGTATATCCAAAAGCAAAGGATAACAGGTTCAAGTCCCAGCTGTGGATCCTACAGAGCATCTCCCTGCATTTTACCTTAAAATGCAGATACAACTTCAACATGTGCAAACCCCAAAGTCACGTCAAACAGGGGTCAAAACACCCACTCACACAGGCTCCACTATCCAAAGCTTCATGGAGAATCAGGATGTTGGCCCCAGCATGGAGCTGCAGTTTTCAGCAGAGCACTACTACTACCCCCTGCAGAGTTTAGCAATGTCGGCACTGTGATCAGGACCAGTGTGGCAAGCAAGATTGCAAACCACCCCTATCATTGCACAATGCTGCAATAAGGGTGTGTGTATGTCTATCAATTGTTTTGTGGCTACCTACACCGCTCTGGGCCCACAATGTCCCACTGTTACCAGCGTTAGCCTGCAAAGGTGCATAATGAGGAGCAAGGTATTGTGGGTATGGCCCGGACAAGGCGGATTGGCAGGATGCATCTGCACAGGGTGTAGGGCAATGGCTGGGACACTGTAGTGCCTGACTACCACCTGCATGGACAGGGTGACCACAG
This sequence comes from Ichthyophis bannanicus, assembly GCA_033557465.1. Taxonomy (NCBI): domain Eukaryota; kingdom Metazoa; phylum Chordata; class Amphibia; order Gymnophiona; family Ichthyophiidae; genus Ichthyophis; species Ichthyophis bannanicus. The sequence goes on from CM066032.1 coordinate 1,555,443,050, forward strand.
CATGTCATGCTGTGAGGTCACTCTCACCCTGACCGAACAGTGACCATGGCATGTCTCTGCTCCCACATAGTGCACAGCATTGCTTGTTTTCAGTTTTACCTGTGTTTTCCCAGTTCTGGTAACCAATCACTGAGATACCTGTTTGGTGTCTGTGCTGTATATCCTATTCTTGGGTGCAACAGAGATTCTCTGTGAGCATGCACTATGACCTGGCTAGTGGAATGTCTGCAGTTAGTCTGTGCATGGTTAGCACATCTTGTAGGGTGCTGCAGGTGTAGTCTGACTGTGCTATCTACTGGTAAATGGCAGACCATGGTGTGGGGCAGTTGAGGTTTCCCCAGCTTATCCCAAGCATTACTGCTGGTTTGCCATAGTCATAGGTATGGAATCCAAAAATGCCAACAGTGTTTGATAAAGATGAGGACCAAAGTTAGTACCGTGTTAATCCCAAACAATAATTAACAATCTTTTTGTCGGGCAAAACTGAGGGAGGATAATAGTTTAATGTATCTCCACCAGTCAAACAATGTCCATTTTATTTATCCAAAGTGTCTAAGATTTATTTAACAGTATTTCTAAACCGCCTTATCTTAATAATCAAGGTGGTATCACAGCAAGCAATCAGGTAAAGTGTGTGTGTTGTACATGCAGTGAGGATAAAACTTAGTTGTGTGAGGGATGTGTTGGGTGCTTGATTTGTTTGAGCTATATACAGGGTGGGCTATTTACAGTGGTGCTAGAATCATATTTTATATATATTCAGTTGTTTGGGAGGATTGGAGTGCTGTTATCCATTCTCTTAGGTTATGTGATGTGACCATAGTGCTCTATGAACAGCATGGTTTTCAGTTGTTTTCTGAAGTCTTTGAGGTCTGGAGTTGCCCTTAGATCGTCCGGTAGATTGTTCCATATTGTTGGAGCAGCCATGGAGAGAGCTCTGTCTGTTGTGTCCTTGCGTGTGTGCTTGTACTCATTTGGGGTGCTGACTCGGTTGCGTGTTTGACTTCTTCTGGGACGTGCGCTGGTTTCCGGTTGTATGAGCAGGTGGAGGCTGTTGGCTGATGTGTGTTCTTTTATCTTAAATAGGTTTATGATAGTCTTGTATCTGATGCGGGCAATGATTGGGAGCCAGTGTAAGTCCTTTAGTGTAGGTGTGATGTGCTCCTGCCTTGCGGCTCCGGATATGATTCGAGCTGCAGTGTTTTGTGCCAGCTGTAGTGGTTTGAGAGCTTGTTTTGGTAGTCCGAGGTATATCGGATTGCAGAAGTCCAGTATTGGGGTTATCAGTGCTTGACAGACTGTACGGAAGTGTTCTGGAGCGAGGAGTGGTTTCAGTCTCCTGATGATTCGCATCCTGTAATATGCTTTTTGGATTGTTTTGTCTATGTGTGGTTTGAGGTTGAGTTTACTGTCCAGAGTAACCCCAAGGTATCTCACCTCCGATCTTATCGGTATCGTGGTGCTTTGTATCTTTATGTTTGGTGGGTGTGTGAAGCTTTGGTTTCGAGTGATGATTAAAGCTTCAGTCTTGTTGTAGTTTATAGCTAGATTGTTGTTTTGGCACCACTTCGCCATTTGGGTAAGGCAGTCTGCTATCTTAGAGAAGTCCGGGTTTTCGATTGATATCGGGGAGTATACCATTATATCGTCTGCGTATATTGTGTATTGGATGTTGTTCTCTTTCATAATGTTGCATATTGGTTGGATGTAGATGTTAAAAAGGAGTGCTGAGAGTGCGGATCCTTGTGGTACTCCTTGTTGGACGTTTATGGGCCGGGAGGTGTCCTGTCCCACCTTGACCTGTAGCTGTCTTTCTGTTAGGTACGAGTGGAACCATTTTAGAGTGGTACCGTGTATACCAGTGTTCTTCAGTCTCTCCAGGAGTATATTGTGATCAACTGTGTCGAACGCTGAGGAGATGTCGATGAAGATCATTATAATTCCATTCCTGATGTCGTCAATTATTCTTATGATGCTGTCGAAGAGGTAGATCAGGAGAGTTTCGACTCCATGGTTGGGACGAAATCCGTGTTGGTTGTCGTCGAGAGTTCCGTGTTCGTCAATGTGTTCCTGAAGTTGTAGTTGAACCGTCTTTTCGATTATTTTTGCGAGGAAGGGTATGCTGGAGATTGGTCGGTATGCTGCTGGGTCCTTTTTGTCGAGAGAAGTTTTCTTTGTGATTGGTCTTACTGAGGCAAGCTTTAATTGCTGTGGCATGAGTCCTTGAGTGAGTGAGTTGTGTACCATTTTATGAATGTTTGGTATGAGGCTTGCTTTGGTGGCTTTGACCCATGACACTGGGCAAGGGTCTGTAGGAGCAGTGCTTGTGTTGATTGTGGAGATGATGTCTGATATCTGCTCTTTTGAGGGTGAGTGGAATGTGCCCCAGGTTTTGGGGTGGACGTTCGTTCTGTTGGTTCTACTGGGTGTTGAGCGCTCTGTGGAGTGAAATTTGTCTTTGATGTGGTCGGCGAATATCTGTGGATCCACTTGTATTTCTCTTTCTGCTGCTTGCTCTTTTGTCAGGGTTTTTACTATTTCGAAAAGTTCTCTGGGTTTGTTGATGGAAGAATTTATCAGGTTTGTGTGGAATTCTCTCTTTGATTGGTTGATGTGTTCATTGTATTGTTTTTGCTTTGTCAGGTAAAGATGTTGGTCGGAAGTAGTTTTGTTTTTTCTCCATCTCCGTTCAATTTTCCTGAGCTCCCTCTTTTCCTGTCGTATTTTTGCTGAGTACCATGGTTTGTTTTGTCTCTTGTTGTGGTGTTGTTTCTTGGTCCTGTCAACGGATGGTTTGGCGGCGTTAGCTAGGACATTGTTCCAGTTGGAAACTTGTTCCTCCAGGTCCTCTGAGTCAATGTTCAAGTGTTGTATTGTGTCCTGGATGAATTCGTCCTTGTCAAAGGACTTGAATCGTCTTTGTGTGTGTGGGAAGTTCGCTCTTTCGCTTGTCCAGTCTTCTTGTGATTGCAGATTTGTCTCGATTAAGTAATGGTCAGACCATGGTACTGGGGTGATGGTGGGTGTAGAGATTAGGTCTCTTGAAGTTAGGTAGTTTGATGCGAAGATGAGGTCTGGGGATGATCCTAGTCTGTGTGTTGGTGCATTGACTATCTGTGTGAATTGAAGTGATGACATTGCCTGAAGGAAGGCCTCTGCATCTTTTGTATTGGCGGACTTGAGGTTGAAGTCTCCGATTAGTAGTGCTGGTTTGTTGATTGACGTTATGGCACAGGCTTCTTCGAGTATGAAGGCTAGTTCGTCGGGTGGAGCACGGGGTGCTCTGTAGGTTAGGCAGATTGCAATATTCTTGTTCTTGATGCTAATTGTGTTACACTGCTTTGTATCTGTGAGATTCAGTGTCTTGAACTTGAGTTCTGTTTTTGCTATTATTAGGACTCCTCCTCCACGCTTGTGGATGCGTGGGCAGTTGTATGCTGAGTAGTTGTTCGGTACTAGTTGGTTGAGTAGTACACTGTCGGTAGGGTTGAGCCATGTCTCTGTGATGCATATTATGTCTGGCTGTCGCTCTTCAATGTGGTCTACCAGAGTGTGTATCTTGTTGCAGATGGATCTGGCGTTTATGAGCTCAATTGATGTTTTCTTTGTGGAAGAGGTTGTTGCGACGTGTGCTTCCTTAGGCCGGTGTTGGGGTTTGACTTGTGTCTGTTTTGTCTCTTTGTTTGGGAGGTTGCGAGTGTCTCTTTGTGTGTGTGTTGTGGACCGAGATATGGCAGTGCAGTTGGTGGGTACCATGGTGTGTTTGTTTGGGGGTAGGGGGGTGTGTAGTTGGTGGGAGGAGTTGTGTGACTAGTAGGTATAGTGGGAGGAAGTATGTGGTGTGCATGTTGATAGCTTGTGATGTTCTGATAGGGCGACGCCTGTGTCCTTAGGTTTTCGTCTGTTGTTTGCTTTTTTGAGGAGAGCTGTACTTGTTGCAGGGGCTTGTCCTGGGGATGTGAAGTTGTATCTGTTGCGGTGCGGGAGCCTGTCCCGTGGAGCGTAGCCTGTCCCTTGGATGTGAAGCTGTATCTGTTGCGGTGCGGGAGCCTGTCCCGTGGAGGGAGCCTGTCCCTTGGATGTGGAGCTGGATCTGATGCGGTGCGGGAGCCTGTCCCGTGGAGGGAGCCTGTCCCGTGGATGTGGAGCTGGATCTGTGGCGGACGCCTTGGTGCGGGAGCCTGTCCCGTGGATGTGGAGCTGGGTCTGTCGCGGTGCGGGAGCCTGTCCCGTGGAGGGAGCCTGTCCCGTGGATGTGAAGCTGTATCTGTTGCGGTGCGGGAGCCTGTCCCGTGGAGGGAGCCTGTCCCTTGGATGTGGAGCTGGATCTGATGCGGTGCGGGAGCCTGTCCCGTGGAGGGAGCCTGTCCCGTGGATGTGGAGCTGGATCTGTGGCGGACGCCTTGGTGCGGGAGCCTGTCCCGTGGAGGGAGCCTGTCCCGTGTGTGTGGAGCTGGATCTGTGTTGGTCGCCTTGGTGCGGGGGCCTGTCCCGTGGATGTGGAGCTGGGTCTGTCGCGGTGCGGGAGCCTGTCCCGTGGAGGGAGCCTGTCCCGTGGATGTGGAGCTGGATCTGTGGCGGTCGTCTTGGTGCAGGGGCCTGTCCCGTGGATGTGACGCTGGATCTGTCGCGGTGCGGGAGCCTGTCCCGTGGAGGGAGCCTGTCCCGTGGAGGTGGAGCCGGATCTGTGGTGGTCGCCCTGTTGCGGGGGTCTGTCCCGTGGATGTGGAGCTGGGTTTGTCGCGGTGCGGGAGCCTGTCCCGTGGAGGGAGCCTGTTTCGTGTGTGTGCAGCTGGATCTGTTGATGAACTCTTGGTCTGACCCACTATGGTACATCCCAAGTCCCTATGTTCTTATCTAGCTAAAGATGACATTGCTCTAACATAGCATCAGCACTGGCATATCTCTGGGTTTAAGGTATCAATCTGTACAAACATGGTAATACCAAATATGGCCTATAAACGATGGTAGTTAACAACACTGGCATATCCCTGGGTTTACAGTATCGATCTGGACAAACATGGTAATACCTAATATGGCCTGTAAACGCTGGAAGCTAACAACAGTATCCAGAGGGAACTAGTCACTAGAGTGCCCAACACTGATCTTGGATTCTAGTCCCAAACATGAATTTCTACCCTTTAAATTAGTATTTTTATGAGAGGCAGGAGGATAATCCTAGCTGTAGAGAGTGGTGCTGCTGCAATCAGATGATTTAAACAGAACTATACATTCAATTATTGTTAGGAGTGCAGTTAATTCATATAAGTAATGAAGCAGTGTTGATAGTTTAAAAATCACTCAAATGAGTGTGACTTACGTGCCCCAGAGTTTCAGCTCTTTAGGCAGTTCGGCGTCTTCGGAGTTGGTATTCTGCGTTTCCACTGTGAGTTGGTGGATTGTCAGTTCCTTGATTGTACGCGAGCTCGACCCCGAGGGAGCTCAGCTGTACCAAGAGGGAGGTGTAGTCTCAGCGTCGTTTTTTCTGTTATGTTTCTGTGACGATCTTGGGGGTGCCTTTGCCTAAGGGCCGTGCCAAAGGGCCCTCTTGCGCGGCCCTCAGGCGCGGGCCCGCAAGGCGCGGGTGCGCCTGTGGCGTTCTCCTTTTAAATGGAGAGCTGTGCCCCGATTGGGTAGAGATGCTCTGAGACACGCTGCTGGAGGGGTGGAGCCAAAAAGCAGCTTCCCCCGAAGAGCTCTTTTGTGTGCAGCAAGGTCTTTTGTAGCTGGCTTGCTCTTTTCTTGCCGCCGATCTTCTGGAGCAGGGCAGGCTCCCTTCGATGAGGCTTCGACTCGGGTAGATGGCTCAGCTCCTCCTGGAGCTAAGCCGAGCAAGAGAGGATCCTGTGCCTGTGGCTTCTCCTTTTAAATGGAGAGCTGTGCCCCGATTGGGTAGAGATGCTCTGAGACACGCTGCTGGAGGGGTGGAGCCAAAAAGCAGCTTCCCCCGAAGAGCTCTTTTGTGTGCAGCAAGGTCTTTTGTAGCTGGCTTGCTCTTTTCTTGCCGCCGATCTTCTGGAGCAGGGCAGGCTCCCTTCGATGAGGCTTCGACTCGGGTAGATGGCTCAGCTCCTCCTGGAGCTAAGCCGAGCAAGAGAGGATCCTGTGCCTGTGGCTTCTCCTTTTAAATGGAGAGCTGTGCCCCGATTGGGTAGAGATGCTCTGAGACACGCTGCTGGAGGGGTGGAGCCAAAAAGCAGCTTCCCCCGAAGAGCTCTTTTGTGTGCAGCAAGGTCTTTTGTAGCTGGCTTGCTCTTTTCTTGCCGCCGATCTTCTGGATTTGTATCTAAAAGTCCATCCATAAAAAGCACTTATCTGGATCCAAAATGATCACAATCCTAAGTGATCACTCACACGACGTGCACGTTTTGGGGTACTCCAACCCCTGTATCAAGTGCTCCAAGGTTTTCTTATCAAGTATTCCATGAATTAAAACCTTAGAATTAAGGCACCTTACAAGGCACCTTATAGGGCAGCTAACAAGGCACCTTACTTATAAGGCGCCTTATATGGCACCTTACTTATAAGGCACCTAACAAGGCGCCTTGTAATGTGTCTTGTAAGGTGCCTTATAAGGCACCTTGTAACGTGCATTAGTCTAAGGCGCCTGGTAACGTGCGTTAGCTGATACGGCTTGCTGTAACGATGCACTGCCCATGCCTTTATATGGGCATCTGTACCTTTACCGCGGAACCTAATGCGGGTGACATTACCGCAGTTTAGTAAACATACCCTTATATCTTGCTGCAATGCCTAGTTGGTACAGTTGCCCAGAATCCTCTTGGCATCTGCATCATGGTCTGGGTCTGCTGTGTCCTGTTGTTCATGAAGAGTTGTCAGTGCTTCAGTGCCAGATTGTAAGGCATGCAGCAAGCAATGAAGAACTGACTTGCTGTATAGCAGCTCACCCCCAGATCAGTTAAGGCACTGGAAGTGACTCTTGAGCTTAATGTTCCTGTGGGCCCTGTTGTAGCATTCCTCTTCCACTGTGTGGAGAGCCACTATAGTGGTCAGTAGCCAATGCCTCAATGGGTAATATTTATCACCTGCATAGGTAGAGAGAGAGAGAGAGGACACATAACAGGCTATTGCACCAGGATGTTTCATGTGCTGGTTGGGCAATATAACCTTGATCTCTTTGGCAGGAGTGCTGCAGCTCCCAGATTACAGTGCAACTTCCATACATATGCATGTCCAGATGATGGAGAAGGCTGAAGTGGGCCCCATAATGTGCGCTGGTGATATCTCTGCTCTTTGAGATGCCACAGTGGGTGAGAATGTAGGAGCCATGGCAGGAACCCTTAAACTTGAGGAAAACATCAGAGTTATTTCCTGCCGTGCATTGCACACAAACTGCATGTTGAGTTGGTGCAATGCCTTCCTATTTCAGTAGGTGACCTCCCTGCCTTGTGGGAGCCTGAGGACTACACGTGTGCAATCAATGTGCCTCAGTATCTATGAGAAGCCAAAAACCTCATGGAACTGGATCATGGTTTGCTGTCTCTGCTGCATGGTCATGCGGGTTAGAAAGGCCCTCCAGAACTGTGAAATGCACCGTGAGACAGCTGATTGGCTGAGACCCACAGTGGTGGCCAACCCAAACTGGCCAGTGGCTAGGAACAGAAAGGCCATGGCTATCTTGAGGTGGACAGGCATAGGCAGGCCCTGTGTGGTGGAGTGGAGGATTGGCTCTAGCTCCTGGCAGAAATGGTGGATGGCTGCCTGAATGTAATGAGGTACTGCTCATAGGTGAGGTCCAGGGATTGAGTCCAGGGCTTCTACATCCTCTGATATTGATGCTTCCTAGGGACTTTCCTGTGCTTCCTGTTGGTCTTATGCAACAGGACTAGTACAATCAATGTGTTCATCTCATCCATGGCTCCTGCCTTCCACCACCAATGCCCTGTGGTGCCCACCACTAACACCCAGAGGACTGCACATACACTCCACACATGTTTGAGTGCATGTGCACACATAGACAGGCACACACAGAGAGGCAGCAGGGATCCACACAGAAGTATAGAGACAGCAGGGAACACCGAGCCACACAGATAAGGAAAGCAGGGGATATGGCAGAAGGGCCAGGGAGTGGGATTGCCACAGCTGGGTGGGGAGGGGATGAAGGAATGAAAATCTAGTTGGGTCTTGCAAAGGGAGGGATGAGACTAGGTTTGAGGCAGGTACAACATACATTGCAGATAAACAAACAATAGCTCAAAAGATATCTATGTGGACACAAATTACAATCAAGCAAATAACTCCCAGGCCAGCTCCTCCAGGCACCACCATCACAAGCAGTTCCAAAAGACAACAAAGTCTTATTTGTGATGTATAGCAGATGTAGGTTTAAAATATCCAACCTGCATGTCTCCAGCATATATGAAATACATCATAGATATGCAAGCACACACTCTGTCTATACCATGCCCAGAAATGTCCTTGTAGTGCCCCCGGCGGAGACATGCAGAGAATGTTGTGCTAGGTGCAGAGATGCACATCTCACAGCCTTTCTAAAATGTGTTTTAGATGTGGGTGAAACTTCCATGATTTCAACATAGTAACATACTAAATGATGGAAAATAAAGACCATCATGGTCCATCCATTCTGCCCAGTTTCAACGCTTGAGCGGACTGCCAAAAAGTGTTGACACAGCCTCTCTACCTCTCCGAGACGCCAACGCATGCTCATTAGTGATCCCTGAAACAGGGCGTGTAAAGTATATATTCACCCGAAACGCAGTGCTGTGTACTTTTTGGTAAATGCTGCTGTTGATCATTTGATCAGAAGTGAGAATGGACGTTTTAAGATTGTGGTCACTGTCTGTTCTCCCGTGAAGGTGAATTAAAGGCGGGGAGACAGCGGTTGAGATAAGTACCACTTTTTGATTTGCATTCATATAAATCAAAAAAAATCTTTTAAATTTTTGATTGTGGTGTAAGTGACATCCAATTGTGGTGTTTTTACCTTATCTGCGGCTCTGCTGTGGGCCTATTGAATGGTTTAAATAAAACTGAGTAAAATGGAAGTCACAGCTTCGAGAGGCTAGTTTGATCCTCAGGGCTGATCTTCCGACAAAAATACATTCACACGCTAGTTCACACATCTATTTTTTCACTCTTTTTTGGTTTAGGGTTAATTTGGGTAGAGTAGGGTTATTTTGTTTAATTTTGGTAATCCCAGAAGATAATGGCATTCTTGAGGTGGTGCTATCTGCCACCACAATCAAGACCAATTTTAACAACCACCAAGCAAAATCTTTTACATGTGGTGGCTGCCAACAATGGCCAACTCCACTCCCTTCCCCAATCCCGCCACTTGGGAGCTACACCATGGGAAATTGCCTTCAATATCTGCTTTTTTGCAAGTTAGCTGCTACCGCAGGGTTACAATGGAATTAATGCCCAGCAGTAGCAGCTAATGCACTTTAGTAAACATACCCCATAATCTCAGATTTTTTAATTTTTTAAGATCTCTTGTCTTAACAGCTGATATTACACTATAGGGGTTATTCTGTCCCGCTATTCACCCCCTTGCCAGTCCCGGGTAAGGTCTCCCCGTATGAACAGTGGATTTGTACAGGGAAGCCTAGATGGGGCAGGAGGGGGTGTTAGGGTGGGAAATAGGTGGGCCGCAAACCTGGACATACAGGGCCAATTCAGAGTTTGGCCCTATATGTCCATGGCCTCGGATCTACAGTAGACCATGGACTTATTCCATTTCAGAGGTGGAATAAGTCCACCTAGATGCAGCATTTCAGCGGAGGCCAGCAGAGACAGGTGAGGCAGGGGTGCAGGAAATTCTCTGCAGATGGACCCTGGCCATGGGAGGCTGGATCAAGGGTCTGGCTGCAGGGAAAGGAAGATTTTGGCGGTGGCCAGCATTTGCGGCTCCTGAATGGAGCTGCGGTGCCATGGTGACAGGATGCCATGGTTCTGTGCTTCCATTGAGTAGCCTGACTAAGCTAGTCAGGTTGTTCCTCGGCGTGCGGCCGGTTAGGATCGAGTCCCGGCTTGCACTTCCAGGCACTAGACTTGATTCTGATTCCAGGGGGCCGCAGGATCAGAATCGGGTCTAGCTTTGCATGGCCCAATTCTGCCCAGACATGCAGGGGCTGGTTGGCCTGAATGGAATTGGCTTCTGCGTAAATATTTTAAGGAAGTCCTTTGTCCATGAGGCAGACAGTCTTCAACCTGGGAGCTAATTGTACTCTTTTTTTCCTGTAGATGAATTGTCATTTTCAGAGTAATCTGTATATATTATAAAAACCGGAATAATTCAAATGTTTTCTTGATGCAAAATTGATGGATACTCAGCCTAATGAGTCTTGGAGCTGGATAAATGAACCCCCTAAAAAAATACACATTATTTTTGGTGCCACTTAGTTAATTTCAGCTCTTTTCCTTCTTAATCTCATCAAATATTGGACCCAGGGCTGGCCCGTCCACTAGGCGAGCTAGGCGGCTGCCTAGGGCAGCTGGCCCAGTTGGGCAATGGCAGCGGCACCAATGACCGGCCGCGCCGCCCCCCCCTGCTGATGCTGATGATTCCATTTGGGGGGGAGGTGGGTAGTGGCAGCAGCAGTATTTCATAAAGCGGCTGCTTTTTGTCGCCGCTTTATTGCCTGCGGCAGGCCATGTCATTCAGCACATATGGCCTGCTGCTTCTGACCCCCCTCTGACAGTAAGTTGTGTCAGAAGAGGATCAGAAGTGGCAGGCCATGTATGCTGAAGGACATGGCCTGCTGTGAGAAAGAAAGCAGCAGCAAAAAGCCACCACTTTTGCAAATACTGCTGCTTCCGCTGTCCACCTCCGCTTCCCAAGACGGAATTAGCGGCAGCTGGGGGGGAGGGTGTTCGGCAGCAGATGGGGGGATGAGAAGACCAGGGTCTCTGCCTAGGGCAGCAGAAACATTTGGGCCTGCCCTGGTCAGAAGGGGATCATTGCCTTCAGTCTTTTAGCTAAGCAGGCACGTGTCCAGTCTTGAGGTCTATCGCAATTTGTTTCATTAAAGTCAGGTTGGAGTTTCTATTTGGCCTTTGCTACCTCCATAACTACTCCTTCTTCTAGCCAGAATAAGGTGACTGGCAGGCATTTTTCCCTTATCTAGCAGTGCTATGGTATCATTTATTTTAGGGGAATTGTGACTTAAGGATATTCAGCCATAATCCCACAGATGCAAGTTTCAGTTAAAAGTATTCATGGACTTGCAAAATGCACATTGTATTTGGTTTAGAAAGAGGCATTCCTAGGGGAATGTTTAGGTGGGGCCCATATAAATGGCACATGAGGAGTGTCATTTTATCACAGATTTCCTCATTTAATTGGGCAAGTAGGCATCTACCTAGGTAATAGTTTATAAATATGCCTTTATAAAATACTTGCGTAATAAGCAGATATTGTGTCTTAAATGCAGTTGCGGACATTCACACCTCCTCAGGAGCAGGTATAAATGAACCATCATAAAGTATGCAAGGACTCAAGTAGACTAATATATTTAGCGATCAATAGACACAGACCACTTGTGAACTCTGCCCATACGCCACGTAGCGACACCTGGCAGCAATGCACACATACGTTCAGGTCAACTTTTATGCCATTTGGTATTTTATAAGCAGCCTTTTACCTATGTGGTTGCATGCATGCATAAAGGACTTTAAAAAATGATCCCCCATGCTGTTTTACTGCCCGTTGGTTGCATGCAGAAATAGAAACTGCAATGTATATCTCCTTTGTACATGCATAGTTGCAGCTAATTTTCAAAAGTAAACAGTTTTTATCTGTGAAAATTTGCTACAATGTACCTTCCAATAAGGCAGTCTATTCAAAATTGCCCTCTTCAAATATTTAAAAATGCAAGTGTAACAGCGTCAAAGTCAGTCTGACAGGATAACCCTTCATTATAATGGGAGTTTGTTTCTTCACTTCCAACAAACTGCTGTTCTTCAGTAGCCCTGTTTCAGTTTTGCAACATGAAAACAGGCACCTCCTTTTTCCCCAAAACAGAAAGTGACTATTCTCACATTTTAAACCTGCTGCAGTGCTTGCAGTAATGTTGGTTAAAGAATGCTAGAGCAGCGGGAATGAAGGATCAAGTTCCCACTGTTATGTCAATGGAGATAATGGGGAGGGGGGTAGGTAGGAGAAGGAGCAAGACTACTATGTTCACCTGACTAATTCACTTTCCTCTGACTTTTGCTGCCTCTTTGATATACTCATCTCTCTTCTCAAGGTGCCTCTGCCTGCAATCCCTCCTTCTTTTTCTGACCAGGCTCTGGCTGACTATTTCCATGTGTGACGGAGTATATGTCTGGTCACACTGCCGAGGAACCAGAGGCAAGCCCAGGAGCAGAGAAAGGCAAGTGAAGGGACCTTCTGAGTGAGCATCCCATAGATAGAATCCCCTGCCTGGGATCATTGAGCCCCAACCCATTCCAAAGGTAGTAGAGGTCCCTAGCCCAGAGATAGGGGAAAACACCTCAGAGATGGAGGTAGGGGTGAGTTACCTTCAGCAAGGGATCAACCACCAAAGCTTCTGAGATGGAGATAGACCCCAGTATAACTTTGACTTATAGATTCACCCCAAGAGGAGGAGATGGAGACTCTACTTTATGGGATTTCTTCTCTGTTTAGGAACTGGAGAAAGGTGCCCAGAAGAGCTGGTACTCACTTCATATGAAGATGAGGCAGCAGCATCATACCCACTGAGAAAGGACCAGTGCAGGTGAATGTAGCCAGTAATGAAACTACAAGGGTGTTGATTGGCTGGCTGGGGGGGGGGGGGGGGGTTGTGGGCTAGTTAAGTAAAATCCCTGTGTGAAGCTTGAAGCTTGGAATTTGGGTAGACAAAAGACTATGGGGTATGTTTACTAAACAGCGCTAATGTCACAGCGGCGATGTTATTGCACGATAAGTAACATTATCGTGTGATAATGCAATATTACTGCGTGATAATGTTACTTATTGTGCGATAACATCTCTGGCAGCGTTAAGGCGCACAGAGGGTGGAGTAAGTCTCTCCAGATGGCAGAGAGAAGGGGTCAATGGGTGGAGAGTGGGCGGGGAGAGGCTCCAGGCACACTAACGCTGTGAAATGAAGGTCTGAAAATTAACACCAATGAAAACCTTGCATTAGAGGCACATTTGCAGGAGAGAGAAAACACTGCCCTAGAGTATCGGCCAACAGGGGCACAAACACCCACACCCACAGGCTCCACTATCCAAAGCCTCATGGACAGTCAAGCTGTTGGGCCCTGTGCGGAGCAGCAGCTACTAATACTAGCACCTGCATACCTTTGCAATGCCTGCACTGTGCCCAGGACTGGTGTAGTGGCCAGGGCTGCCAAACACCGCTATATTTGCACATGCTGAAATAGGTTTGGGAGTGTCTATATGTCTATCCAGTGTTTTGTGGCTGCCTACACCTTACTGAGCCCCCAATGCTTGCACTGTTTCCAGTGTTAGCCTGCCAATGTGCATAATGTTACAAGGAACCCTTGTAACCCTTCTGGTTCCTTGTAACATAGTTTTATGACTCCTTGTAACATAGTTTTATACTTCCTTTTATGTTAATAACCCTCACATTGTTTTCCACTTAACCTAGTTATTATGTAACCTAGTTTATGTTCACCTAATATTTAATGTAATTCAATATTGCACTGTTCTGCTATATTGTTGTTTAAGTTCCTTGTTTTTACTCAACTAATGTTTAATGTAATTCAATATTGCAATGTTCTGCTATATTGTTGTTTAAGTTCCTTGTAAACCGCCCCTGATCTCTGGAAGGGGCGGTATAGAAAAGCACTGAAATAAATAAATAAATAAATAAATAATGAGGAGCAAGGTATTGTGGAGTGGAGGAGTGGCCTAGTAGTTGGGGCAAAGTACTTCAGGCTGGAAGGTTGGGGGTTCAAATCTCACTAGAGGACAGCAACCTTGGGCCAGAAGGACTGGAGTTTCTAGTCCCTTGGGTGCTCCTTGTGGTCTTGGGCAAGCCACCTAACTCTCCATAGCCCATGTTCCCTGTAAAATAGTTATCTCCAAGTTATAATGCCCTGTTCAATGTTATTTCAGTTTGTTCAATGTAAACTGCACTGATGCAGAATAGTGTGGTATATAAGAGAATGTAAATAAATAAATAAAATTGTGGGTATGGCCCAGACACAGCAGTCTGGGCAGGATGCATCTGCACAGGGCATAGGGTAATGGCTGGGACATTGTAGTGCCCGACCACCACCTGCAAGGACAGGGTGGACACAGCATGTCATGCTGGGAGGTCACTCTCACCCTTTCTGAGCAGTGACCATGGCATGGCTAGGTTCCCCCATAGTTCTATATACTGTTTCTCTCAAGTGATATTTGTGAGTCCTCTTTTTTGGTGACCAATCACTGACATACTTGCTTGCTGTGTATGCTTACATCCTGCTTTTGGGAAATGCAGTTTCTCCAGGAACATGAACTATGTACTAGCTAGCAGAATGTCTGCAGATAACATGTGTATGGCTGGAACATCTTGCAGGGTGCAGCAGGTGGAGACTGACTGTACTCTGTGCTGGTGAATGCCAGATTGTGGTGGGGAGCAGCAGAGCTTTTCCAGGCCTACTGCCAGTGCCCTATGAAATATGTACAGATCTGCATTGACTGCCCTGGATAGTGCCTATTCCCCAGCAGGACTGGAGTGGTGGTGTTCCCTTCTACTGCCTCCGATGTAGAGTGTGGATTTGTTGATTGGAGATTCTGTCCCAGAGAGAGCTGGTTGGGTGGTACTTCATAACCTGCTTTTGGGTCCACACAACACTCTTCTCTTATAAAATGTGACCACGACAACTGCACAGGCTATGCATTATTCTGGGCACACCATAGTCTACAAGGGCTAGATGTGACTAGGAATTGCAGATGAATACAGATGTATTAAAAGTGTGCCTGTAAAAACTACTTGTCACACACTAGCACAGATGGTGACCTGCAGCATAGCCTACTACTTGTCACACACTAGCACAGATGGTGACCTGCAGCATAACCTATCTCAGCTAAGCCAGGTGCTGCGGACCTGGTGCTGGGCGCCCCACCTTACCCTCAGGGTGAGCACAGGAACCGCACAGTGTCACGGTCTGTAGCTACTCTGTGCCAGTAATACACACGGTCAGTTCCCCCTACCAGGCCGAGGTGTTGTAGGGGCACATACCCCATCTTGTGATCAGATGTAGACTGCTGATCTGCATATGCAGTGCATCATGGGTATGGATGAGTATATCCTATCCTGGTAACCACAGGAGACAAGTTGTGCGGTGACCTACAGTCTTTCTGTAGCCAGCCAGCGCTGTGTTAAAATCTATAGAGCTATAGCCCACTGGTTACACAGGTACACTACCAAAAAACTGCCTCCAGTTTTGCAACTGATTCCTATAGATTTTGGGGTGCTGAATCCAGGAAAAATAGCCAAAATGTTCCATCATGTCACGTTTTCTTGCAAAATTAGATTTCTTACCCATATAAGGAATGTTCACATAATTTCTTTTTAGCCGACTGCAGTTTATTTTCTTGGCCCAAAATAGAGGTTGTAATGCTTAACTAACTAGAAACACTCCCTCATGATATTTTAGAGTGTTTTGTATTCATATTATACATTAACAGGACAATTGGGAGGCGGGGGGCTAAATCCAGTACTCGCGCTGGCGCATGTTCTTTCCTGTTTGCCTCGCCTCGTTCGCTCGCTCAAACACGGTGGTTGCGACATGAACGTTCCTGTCAAATTTCAGTTTCTTGCAAGTTCATTATTACCTTTTGTTTGCTCAGTCGTAATCCAGCTTTATTCCGAAGTGGTTCACTACAGTTGTAGTTTGCAGTGCTGTGTATTTGTGATGGCTCACAGAGCCAGAGGTTGCGTCAACTCCTCTCCGGACAGTTTTTGTTTTATTTGTGGGGAATATACCGTGAAAAAGCGGCAGAGGAACATTTCTGCATTTATTAAAAAAGTATATTTCGCCTATTTCGGTTTGAAGTTAGGCGATCAAGACAAACCGTGGGCTCCTCACAAAGTGTGCAAGACATGTGAGGAAGATCTACGCTTATGGATGAAAGGTAAAAAACAAGCATTTTGTTTCGGAATACCTATGATGTGGCGTGAACAAAGAGACCACAGCAGTGACTGCTATTTTTGCTCTTGCATTGTGAAGGGATACAACTTAAAAAATAAGAATGTAATAAGTTACCCCAACCTTCCCTCAGCAATTAGGCCTATGCCTCATAGCAACGAAGTACCTGTACCTGAACCACCAAAATCTTTGGATCATATTTGTGTGGACGATTCTGATCATGATGAGACTCATCAGATGGCTTTTCCCAATGAGTCCAGTACTTCCGAGTTTGAAACTGAACCAGATCCAAAACCTGAACTTTTCTCTCAAGCTGAATTGAATGATTTAGTCCAGGATTTAGGACTCCCAAAAGATGCTGCCCAACTGCTAGGTTCTCGGCTTAAACAGAAAAATCTATTGTCACCAGGAACAACTTTTTATTGGTACCGCAACCGCGAGACACAATTTTTGAAGTATTTCAGCAAAGAGGAAGATTTGGTATTTTGCAACGATATATACGGAGTGATGGAAAAGTTTAAACTCAAGTATGATCCTGCTGAATGGCAGCTGTTCATTGATTCGTCAAAAGACAGCATAAAAGGTGTTCTTCTTCATAATGGCAACACATTCGCTTCAGTTCCTATTGCTCACTCTGTTATTCTCCAAGAAAAATACGAGAATTTGGCCCTGATTCTTCAGAAGATTCGTTATGATGAGCATAAGTGGATGATTTGTGGAGACTTTAAAATTCTATTCATGCTATTAGGGCAGCAATCCGGTTTCACCAAATATCCCTGCTTCCTTTGCTTGCGGGATAGCCGGGCCCGCGACCTACACTGGGGGAAAAAAGACTGGCCAATTCGGGAGTATTTGAGACCCGGTGAGAAAAATGTTCTTCATGAGAGCTTGGTACCTCGTGATAAAATTCTATTACCACCTCTCCACATTAAGGTGGGTCTCATTAAGCAATTCATCAAGTCCCTTCCAAAAGATGGTGAGTGCTTTCGGTACCTTTGCTCAAAGTTCCCCCGACTTTCTGAAGCAAAGCTAAAGGAAGGAGTGTTTGTTGGCCCTGATATAAGGAAACTCATTTCAGATGGAGCATTCACTGAAACGATGTCTGAGAAGGAAAAAGAAGCCTGGGATTCCTTCAAGGATGTTGTTCTCAAATTCTTGGGGAACAGGCGCGATGAGAACTATAAGGATGTTGTTGCCAGGATGCTCCATGCCTTCAAAGAACAAGGCTGTAACATGAGCCTGAAAGTCCATTTCTTGCACTCCCATGTGAACTACTTTCCCGAAAACTTGGGGGCGTACAGTGAAGAACAAGGTGAAAGGTTTCACCAGGACATCAAGGACGCAGAGAGAAGGTACCAAGGAAGATGGAACACCACTATGATGGCTGATTTCTGCTGGTTGCTGCTGCGGGAAACCCCAGATGAAAAATACGCCAAGCAGCGCACCAAGAGAAGCATTCGGGGGGAAGAAGAAACGGGCCCACCAGGAGATTGATTGACCCAAGAATGACTTTAAAATCTAAACTGTGTTGACAAATATCGTGTTTTTATTAAACTTTGAAATAAAAATTTGCTAGTTATTACCACAGTGTCGGATCTCATTTATTAGAATTTTATTTTCACACCATCGGGTGTTTGTCTTCATGTATTGCAATGGTGCGGTTTGCGTTTTCTATTCTTACATACATACCTGTACAACATTTTTTGCACATTTCTTTGCTTTGCTTTGTGTCTAACCTCGCTCTTATATGCTCAATGTTTGTGCACATGTATGTGGCTGTTTTAAGTGCAGACAATTTTGCTACCATCACAGTGTGTTTTGTTGACATTACTCTATTCTTATGTGCTGCCTTGTTACAATTTTCTTTATTCTTATTTGAATAACTACTAAACAATTAGTATAAAGAATTCATCCAAGAAACTTTTATCTCCATCGCACTCAATCTGAAACGTTCACCTCAAACTGCTAACCCAATGTAGCAAAAAATCTGCACGTGATGGAGCAAATTGGTTACCAGATTTGGATTCAGCGCACCAAAAAACGTAAAAATCAATCGAAACATTAGAGGCAGTTTAAAAAAAAATTTGTTTAGTGTACCTGTGTTATTGCAGTGATCTGTGGATGCAAAGGTCATGGGTTCAGTCCTACCATGGTGTTCTTTACTAAGGATCTCTGAGGGGTTTCCTTTTAATTTACATCAGTGCTGCCAGCAAAACCCCCTCACAGTGCCGTAACCCTAAGGTGCCTCATAAGGCACCCTATAGGGTGCCCTATAAGGCACATTATAAGGTGCCTTGGCAGACAGGGCACTTTATAATGTGCCCTATGGGGCACCCTTATGAGGCACCTTAGGATACAGCATTGTGAGGGTGTTTTTGCTGGCAGCACTGATTCAAATTAAAAGGAAATCTCTCAGATATCCTTATTAAATAACCCCACCATGGGAATGAACTAATAACTTCTGCCTCTACAGTCATTGTCATAACCAGTGAGCTACATCTCTATAGGTTCCAGCACTGCACTGGCATGGACTTAAGGTTACCGTGCGTTAATAAGCCAAGGCACCCTCTATCGCATGATACAGATTATTGCTACCTTGCCGCTGGAACGCCCACTACCTTATATGGCATTCTTCACATTAACGCTGCAACTAGCACCGGTAACATTAAGATGGTTTAGTAAACATATCCCTAAAAGTGAGAATCAGATAGGTGGACTCAATAGAGCCACCCATTGGGTGGATGGGAAATTGCATGTAGAAGCCACATACCCTCATTTACATACAAGGGTACCTGGGACAAATAGTATGTGAATACTGTCCTCCTGAAAAGGACATATGGGGGGGGGGGTTTAGAGAGGACAATAAGGAGTAGATGAGGACACCCAGAGGGGACCATCACATTGAACACTTAAGGAAGTGAAGAACCTTTGATTGTGGTATGTTTGTTGCCTCACTCTGAATAACATATTAAGGGAAAAGAGATACTCTGGGCACTTTAGACCAACTAGAATAAGAGCACATGGAAATGTGAATATTTATCATGGTGTGGTGGTAGTGTATATCTCAGACTGTTAGATGAGGATTTTTTAAAGACATTAGTAAGTTTGTTTGTGATGATAGAAAGCTAACAGGGAGTATGGATAGGCTTATTTGGGAAAGTAGTGGGATCTTGAAACATTTACAGAAAAAAAGCAAGTGTGAAAGAGGAATATTGCGATCTGTTGGCTTATTCAACTGATAAAACAAAGACTTACCTGAGTGCAAGGGAGATAGTGGAAACTAGGTGACTAGGAAGCTTCTGCTGTGATGAGATGGGATGCATCTGCATGAAATTTTTTGTACTTGAATTGTGTTTGTCTATTTTGATTGAGGATGACTGCAAAGCATTTGGACTGGCACCACTGTTAGGGGAAGCTGGGAAATTGCCAGTGGACCCGGTATTGACTGGGTCAGTGTCACAGTACGATATGCAAGGGAAATAAAGTTTCTAGATGAAATAAATGACTGCTTTTTGGAGCAACTGGTCCATGAACCGACCAGAGGGGAAGCCATTTTGGACTTAGTCCTTAGTGGAACACCAGATCTGGTGCAAGAGATAAGGGTGTTGGGGCCACTTGGCAATAGTGATCATAGCATGATCACATTTGATTTAATTAATGGAGGAGGAATGGTAAGGAAATCAACATTGCTACCTTTTGACTTTTGAAAGGGAGACCATGATAAAATGAGAAAAATAGTTAAGAAAAAATTAAAAGGAGCAGTTGCAAAGGTTAAAGACTTACATCAAGCATGTGTGTTGTTTAAAAAGACCAGCTGTATTCCATGCTTTAAGAAAAGTGGAAGGAAGTCCAAAAAACTGCCAGCATGGTTTAAAGGTGAGGTCAGAGAGGCTGTTGTTGCCAAAAAAGCATCTTTCAGGAAATGGAAAAAAAAGTCAAATGACGAAAACTAGAAACAGCACAAGCACTGGCAAGTTAAATGCAAGGCATTGATAAAGCAGGCAAAGAGAGAATTTGAGAAGAAACTTACTGTGGAAGCAAAAATACATAATAAAGACTTTTTCAAGTACATTAATAGAAAAAAACCGTGAGAGAGTCAGTTGGATCATTAGATGATAGAGGGGTAAAAGGGACAGTAAGAGGGGACATGGCTATAGCGGAGAGACTGAATGAATTCTTTATTTCAGTCTTTACTGAGGAAGATGTAGGGATGTTACCCATGACTGAAGTGGTATTTAAAGGTGATGCTGAAGAAGAATTGAAAGAAATATTGCTACACCAGGAAGATGTATTACAACTATTTGATAAACTGAAGAAAAGCAAATCACTTGGACAGGATGGTACACATCCAAGGGTGTTGAAAGAACTGAAATATGAGATTGCAGACCTGTTATTAGTAATCTGTGAACTATCATTAAAATCATCTGTAATACCTGAGGATTGGAGGATCGCCAATGCAACGCCAATTTTTAAAAAGGGTTCCAGGGGTGATCTGGGAAACTATAGACCAGTGAGCCTGACGTCAGTACCAGGAAAAATGGTACAAACCATCAAAAAGAACAAAATTACTCATCATATAAAAAGTCATGGCTTAATGGGAGACAGCCAACATGGCTTTAGACAAGGATGATCTTGTTTTACTAATCTGTTATGTTTTTTTGAAGATGTGAATAAACAGGTAGACAAAGGTGAGTCAGTTGATATAGTGTATCTGGACTTTCAGAAAACCTTTGACAAGATCCCTCATCAGAGTCCTTTGGCAAAACTAAAAAGTCATGGGATAGAAGATGATATACTATTGTGGATCAGGAACTGGTTACAAGATAGAAAGCAGAGGGTAGGGCTAAACGGCCAATTTTCCCAATGGAAAAAGGTGAATAGTGGAGTACCCCAGGGCAGGTGCGGTTCAAGAGGGCTGCGGGGCCATGTGAGGAGACTCGGTGTGGGGCCTTATTTGCATAAGGGACCTCATTTGCATACATATTTGCATAATGTTACCATACACTAACTTTTAGTAAATATGCCTCTTAATGAGTGTATTGATAAAGAAAGACTAACAATTTCTACGTTACTATAATCCAGTGCCCACCGCCAGGCACATTAGGAACTACTACAAACACTGCCTATTTAGAACCCATAGCAAACCCGCCGCATCATAACAGCACTACCAGGACTCACAAAGCAGCATACGCTACCTCTCAAAAGACAACAATGCAAATATTAAAACAATACATTTCAGAGAATAACAATATATGATCTACTGGGAAATGTCAAATAGGAATTACTTAAACAGAATACCTCAGCTCAGTTACACATGCAGAACATAGACCATCACCAAACAAGGAATCACAATTTAGAAACAGGAAGACAATAATTAAACTGGGAACCCCAAAAGCCAAACTTGGAATGTACAACAACACTGTAGAAATAAAACTATAAATTAATTTCCTGTTGTAGTAAACAAAGCACAGATGTTAATGATGCACATTTCCCAGAGCTGACACATTCCAGTTAATAAATTCAAAATAAAGAGCTATTTTTCTACCTTTTGTGCATTTTTTTTTCAGTTGCAATTGCTCCAGCCATTTTCTTCTGGTTTCTTTGTGTCTTCTGCTAACTCTCCATCGTCTGCTGTCCATTTGTCCTTTCTTCTCTCTTCTAGTTTTTTTTCCATTCTCTCTCTATATCTGCTTTAACATACTAATCTTTCTTCTTTTGCTCTTTTCTCATTCCTATTTCATCCAGACAAATTTTACCCCTCCATCCTCAATCCCCACTTACTCTCCAAATACCTGGCAAATTGTAGATTTTTCTTCCCTCCCACACAAAATATTTTCCCCTCTCCATTTCACTCTCCCAGCCCCATCCCATTCTAATCCTTCCCCAACATCAGCTCCCTTCTACTGTAGTTCCAGCCCCACCCAACATCCGCTCCCTTCTTGTCCCCGCATCAGCCCATTTCCAGTCCTAGCCCCCCATCAGCACATTTCCAATCCTATCCTAGCCCCTCCATCAGCCCATTTCCAGTCCTATCCCCCCATCAGCCCACTTCCAATCCTATCCTAGCCCCACCATCAGCCCATTTCCAATCCTAGCTCCCCCGTCCATTTCCAGTCCTATTTGAGTCCCTCCATCCGCTCATTTCCAATCCTATCCCCCCATCAGCCCATTTCTAGTCCTTTCCTAGCCTCACCATCAACCCATGTCAAATCCTAGCTCCCCTCCACTCAGCCTATTTCCAATCCAAGCCCCCCATGAGCCTACTTCCAGTTCTAGCCGTTCCATGAGTCCATTTCAATCCAAGCCTCCACCACAGCCCATTTCCAATCTTAGCACCCCCAACAGCCCATTTCCAGTCCTATCCTAGCCCCTCCATCAGCCAATTTCCTGTCCTAGCTCCCCCCACTCAGCTCATTTCCAGTCCTAGCTCTCTCCCCTCACAGCCCATTTCCATTCCAAGCCCCCCTCCCCCTCCCCATCAGCTATTTGCAGTTCAAGCCCCCTTCCACTCAGCCCATTTCCAGTCTTAGCAACCCCCCCAGCCCATTACTAGTCCTAGCCCCCCCATAGCCCATTACCACTTCTAAGCCCCCCAACAGCCCACTTCCAGTCCTAACCCTCCCATCACCCCTTTTCAGTCTTAGCCCCCCATAGCCCATTACCAGTCCTAACCCCCCATCAGCCCACTTCCAGTACTAACCCCCCATCAGCCCATTTCCAGTCTTAGCCCCCTATTACCAGTCCTAACCCCCTTTCCCCATCAGCGCACCTCCAGTCCTAACCATCCCATCACCCCATTTAGTCTTAGCCCTCTATTACCAGTCCTAACCACCTTCGCCCCATCAGCCCACCTCCAGTCCTAACCCCCCCATCACCCCATTTTCAGTCTTAGCCCCCCCCCCCATTACCAGTCCTAACCACCTCCCCCCATCAGCCCAGGTAAATTTAAAACTAAAATAAAAAAACTATCTGCTGCTGCTGCCGCTGCCGCCGTGGCAGCGGCAGAATCAAGTGTCCTGTACCCCCCCCCCCCCCCCGCCTGCCCAGCAGCCTGTTTCCCATCAGTGCCAGCGGGCTTAACAGAGCCACAAGAGAGAAACTTTGTGACTCTGAATGCCGGCGCTGATGGAGCTGATGCCGGGAGGGCTCTGCCAGGCAGGTGGGGGGCCACGGGGCCGAGGGACACTTGATTATCGTGGCAGCGGCAGCAGCAGCAGCCAGGGTTTTTTTTTCGTTTTAATGCAGAATGTTGTTTGCGTGGGGCCCCCTGAAATGCGGGGCCCTCTGCAAATACCATTCTTGCTCAATGGATGGGCTGGCCCTGCCCCAGGGATCTGTGCTGGGTCCACTGCTTTTTGACATATTCATAAATGACCTGCAAAAGGGAATGAGTGGGGTTATCAAATTTTCAGATGACACAAAACTATTTAAAGTTGTTAAAACCCAAGAGGATTGTGGAAAATTGCAAGACGATCTTGATAAATTGGAAGACTGGGCATCCAAATGGCAGATGAAATTTAATGTGGACAAGTGCAAAGTTATGCACCTAGGAAAGAATAACCCAAACTATGGTTACGCGATGAAAGGTTCCACATTGGGAACCACCACCCAGGAAAAAGATTTAAGCGTCATCGTGGATAACATGTTAAAACCCTCCGCCTAGTGTGCAGCGGCGGCCAAGAAAGCAAATAGAATGCTAGGTATGATAAGGAAAGAAATGAAAAATAAAACAAAGGACATTATAATGCCTCTGTAGCTTTCAATGGTGTGACCGCACCTTGAATATTGTGTGTAATTCTGTTCGCCGTATCTTAAAAAAGATATAGCGTTATTAGAAAAGGTACAGAGAAGAGCCACCAAAATGGAAGGATACTCCTATGAAGAGAGGCAAAAAGGTTAGGGCTCTTCAACCTGGAAAAGAGACAGCTGAGGAGAGATATGATAGAGGTCTATAAATTAATGAATGGACTGGAACGGGTAAACGTGTATTGATTGTTCACATCATCAGAATATAGAAAGACTAGGGACATGCAATAAAGCTACAGGGTAAACTATTTAAGACAAATAAGAGAAAATATTTTTTCACTCAACGTGTAATCAAACTCTGGAATTTGTTACCGGAAGTTGTAGTAAAAGCTGTTAGTGTAGCTGGGTTTAAGAAAGGTTTGGACAAGTTCCTGGAGGAAAGGTCCATAAACCATTATTAAAAGAGACATGGGATATCACTACTTGACCCAATACAAGCATTGAGGAACCTGTGCCTTTTGGGGAAACTGCTAGGTACTTATGACCTAGATTGGCCACTGTTGGAAACAGGATACTGGGCTTGATGGACCTTGTGCTGACCCATTATGGCATATCCTATGTTCTTGTGACTAATTGCCAAGAGCCACTGGATGTCAGGTGCCTAACTC
The DNA here is from genome assembly GCA_033557465.1 of Ichthyophis bannanicus. NCBI lineage: Eukaryota > Metazoa > Chordata > Amphibia > Gymnophiona > Ichthyophiidae > Ichthyophis > Ichthyophis bannanicus. Next base: position 1,555,467,556 of record CM066032.1, read on the forward strand.
AACTGACGCAGCGAATGCTCATGGTAAAAGGTACCTGGGCATGGAGAGAGGGAGGAAGGTAGTCAGGTTTGGAGGCTCCTGGTGGGGTACAGGAAACTGTGGAATAGACTGCACTTGGATTTGTGTTTTCATTTGTTCCCAGGACCATGGAGGCCTCCAACTGCCTGAAGTGGATGACAGAGCAACTGATGGCATAGCAAGAAGCCAGTGAATGGAGATTTGCTAAAATCCTGGAACAACAAGCACAATTGCAGAAAACATTGTATCAGCTACTGGAAATGCAGACCAAGGAACTCCAGAATCTTACCTTGGGAATACCTCTAGGTGGAAGTTCACAGTCCACCTTGTTAAGAGCCACTGGGACAGAGACATAAGGTAAAGGGACAAGGGGGCTAGCCCTCATCAAAATGGGACCTAGAGATGATCGAAAGGCTTATTTTATGATGTTTGAGAGAGTAGTGGAAGCTTCCAGGTGGCTGCAGGAGCAATAGGCAGTTTGTTTAGTGCCCTATCTGACATGGGAAACTCAAGTTGCACACAGAGCACTCAACAATGTGCAGGTCTTGGATTATACAGCCATGAAGGTAGCCATTAAAGACAGGCTGAGATCCAGGCTACCCCCCTCCTGCTGCCACTGAACACAGCTGTGGGGGAAGAGGCTGATAGCGCCAGCAGATATAGCCCTCCAGGTAGCTGCAGCATGCAGGTGCCCGGGGGACTACCACAGCAGTGGCTGTCATCCTCCCCCTGAGACGAATCATTGGCAGGTGGTGATGGGGTCCCTGCCGAGGCAGATGGTTTGGGGGAGTTGTGTGACTGTTCATGAATGCCTCTGCCCCCCCACCCCTGATCCAGACCTTGCACCCTAGGCACCCACCAATCGACATGTTGTATGGGCTGAGACTGCACACCACCAACACTGACATCACACAGGCATGTGGGGGTGTTGGTGGAGGAGGCAGCAGCACCAGCCTGCAGCAGACCAAAGCCATATCCAGGTCCTCTGCACCATACACTTTGCAACATGTGCCAAGGTCTGTCTGATGGGGAGCATGTCAGCCCCAGGGACTGTGGTAACCAGATGGCTGCACTGTGACTCAACACACACACAGTTGGTGTGTATATGAGCATGAAATGCACAGGTCAAGTCCTGGCTGTGGATCATGCATTGCATGTCCCTGTGGATAAACTTTACCCTACAGTGCAGTTACAATACCAGGATGTGCAACCCTCAATGAATCGGCCAGCAAGGGTAAAACACCCATCAGCCACACAGACACACTCCACTATCCACAGCTGGATGGAGAGTCAGGCTGATAGCACTGGCACACTGAGCTGGTGCTAACAATAGACGTTAATATCAGAGTGTGCTACTAACTCCTGCACAATGTGCACATGTTAACAATGCTTGAGCTGATATCGAGACCAAAGTGGCAAGTAGGAATGCCAACCATCCCCATTTTTGCACAGTGCAGCGATATGAGTATGTGTATGTGTGTATGTCTCTCCATTGTTTTGTGGCTTTCTACATATCACTGAGCCTCGTATTGCCTAAGTTGTTCCCATCATTATGTGCATGATGAGGAGACTAGTATTATGGATATGGCCTGAAACAGGGTGGATTGGCCAGAATGTTTCTGCATCAGAGGTAGGGCCAATGGCTGAGATGAAGTAGTGTCTGTCTGCCACGTGTATGTACTGGGTGGCCACAGCATGTCATGCTGGGAGGGCACTCTTACTCTAACCGAGCAGTAACCATGGCATGGCTATGTAGCCACATAGTGCTATATGGTGTCTGGCTCCAGTCATGTTGTTGCACTTCCTGTTCTGGGGTCCTGATCACTGAACTAAATGCTGGGTGTCCATGATTGCTCTGTGCATGTGCAATGTGTGCTGACCAGTGGATTGTCTGCAGTTAGTATGTGTATGGTTGGAAATCCAAGTGATGGGCAGTTGGTGATTGTTAGTTATAGGTGGTTGGGACAGCAGATATTCCTGGCCCACTCTCTGTGGTAATGGTAGGAACACCAGGATTGTAGTAACAACCCCATACAGACCTATAAGCCCTCACTTCAGTTGGCATCAACAGTTTAACACTGGGTATTGACATGCACTGTTCTAGGACGGTCCCTGTCCAAAACAGCCTAGACATGACTGGCACATGCTGCAATTTTGCAGGAAACAAGGTGACTAGCACAACACAATGCAAGCAATATCTGTGACACATACACACACTGGCAGTGATGGGGATCTGCAGCAGAGACCATCACTAGCAATGAACATTCTGGGGACCACATGCTGGGTGCCCATCCTCACCTTCAGGGTGACTGCTTAAACTGCACAATAGCATGGTTTATAGCTGTTATGTGATTGAAGCACACACTGTCAGTGCTTCATACGGAGCTGATGTGATGGATCAGCCTATTCTCCATTTGGTGATCAGCTGCAGCTGTTCTGCATGTGCAGTGCCTCATGGGTACTGGAGGGGCAACCTATATCGGCACACACAGCAGACAATTTAGGCAGAGACCTGCAGGCTCTTTGACTCCTGACATTGCAGGTTTGCAAGGTGTAGAGATGTAGCATACTAGTTAGTGCAATGTCCCCCCCCCCACCCATAAACAGGGGATAAGGGTTCAGTTACCACTTGCTCATTTTACACCTGTGTGTCACTCAGGTCATTTCACTACCTGTAATAGTCCAGGTTCTGTTGTGACTTGCAGACACTCATCCTTCTACTTTGTTATGCATTCTGGCCACACTTTGGGTTGGCAAACATACTATTCCCCATAATGGCCTTCTGAGAGCATGGCTTTATTGACTCTGCTGAAGTCCATTGCAGGGGGTCAGACATGTTGACCCTGCAGATGTCTGGCCCCTGCTTTGAGGCATGGAGTGATCATCATGGTAATGACTTGTGGGCTAAGATACCAGGGTTTGAGGCCCACTACCATTCCTTATGTGACTTTTCGGAATGTGTTTCTGTCGCATTTTATGTCTGCCACAACCTTCGTCCATACAGTCCCTGTTTATCATCAGACATTATCAATTGGACGTTAAGATGTACCCCGATGTGACTGCACTGTTACAGTGGTATACTAACATGTCTATTTGGGCAACATGAGTCATGTATGACATCATGACTGTTACTGTACAGCTTTGGCTCCATTATATCTCCGCAGTACATGTAGATACATCCTACACCTCGGATAGCCACCTGCGGGTATCACCTCATGTTCATACATGCCCCATTTGCCCAGTTTGGATGACACCTGTGCAGTTATCTGCACATTTGTCTGAGCTGTTGAATGGTGGCTGTGTGCCTAGGACAGGTGTGAGTTGCACATGTATGGCATCAGGCCTTCCAAATGGCACTGGCACACATTTTCACACACAGTACAAATACGTTGGGAATGACACCTACAGCATATCAGTGCTGCCAGCCCATACTACCTTCTCCTCAGCCACCATCCTTCCTCAGCCCATCCAACCACCTCTGTAGATTGTGTACAGTTATGTCTTCTTGTGCAAGCTGCTACACCATGGCCTACACTGGTACTCTTTTCCGCATTTTGGCTCTTCACACACGCTTCTCCTGTGCCTGATCTGCACATCACCACTCCTACTTTGTCCTCAAGTCGCTGCATACATACTGCCACTTCTGGCTCCTCTAGGAGACACATCTTCCCCATCCTATGCCACACACTGACATTGCACCATTTTACATTTGCACCCCCTGTGTATTGGTGCAGCTGCCTCGCACATGCTCATCCACTTTACAGGCTACCATGTAGTGTGCCCATGGATATGGGACTTCCCACCTGACATTCCATCCGTCACTTTACATTGACTTTCCTTGGTGCTCCTTTATACAGCATTGGGGTTACAGCTGTTTTTGGGCATTAAGGTGCATGCTTGACACCTTAATACCTGATGTCCTGTTAATGCACGTTAAATGGTCCATAGTGCCCTATATACAGGAACGCCTCCTATTCGCCCAGGGCCCTTTACACATGTAACATCCCTTATTGCTGCTGTTAGCGCCTGTTACCTTAATGCCCTTTAGTATACATACCCCTTAGTGTCCCTCTAGTTGCTTACCCTCAAACCTCTGTAGCTCAGTTTTTCCCTTATCTGACCATCACCTTTTAAGCTTCATTCTTCATCACCCACCGCCTCAACCTCATCCTGTCTCCTCCAACCTATTTAGAAATCTTCATGCTATTGTTCCTTTAGTTCTCTCTTCCACTGTTTCTTCATCTCTTTCCTCTACTATGTCATCTAAGTCTTTTAACAGGCAGTAGCTTCCTATAACACTGCATTCTCCTCTGCTCTGGATGCTCTCACTCTGCCCATGCCATGTCCTGTGAGGTGTAGTGCACCCCAGCCCTGGCTTTCATCCACTACTCGCTATCTACGTTCCTGTGCTTGTTCTGCTGAGCATGCTTGACTTAAATCCCGCTTCCTTTCAGACTTTCTACACTTCAAATTCATGCTTGCCTCCTTCCAGTCATACATTGCTCTTACCAAACAAGACTATTATGTCCATCTGACTAACTCTCTTACCTCTGTCCCTTGCCATCTCTTTATTACTCTCAGTTCTCTCCTCAAAGTGCCTCTGCCTCCAACCCCTCCCTCCCTTTCTGCCCAAAACCTGGCTGACTATTTCCATGACAAAATCCACAAGATCACACTCCAGTTCCCCACAAAGTCAACTACTTCCCGTCTTCCCCCTTTTAACTCCCAACTTTCCCCCTCTACCTCTTCTACCCTCTCTTTCGTTCCTGTGATCTCTGAAGAGGAAACTGCACACCTTCTTTTTTCTTCCAAACTCACCACCTGCTCCTCTGATCCTATCCCCACCTGTCTCCTAAGCCTCATCTCCCTCACTGTTGTCCCTTCCATCTCTCATATTCTCAACCTATTGCTCTCCACGGCAACTGTCCCTGCAGCCCTCAAGCATGATGTAGTTACACCTATCCTCAAGAAACCCTCACTTGATCCCACCTGTCCTTCTAATTATCGACCCATCTCCCTCCTCCCCTTCATTTCTAAACTACTTGAAAATGTGGTTCATCACCGCTGCCTTGAATTCCTCTCTACTCATGTCCTCCGGAATACTTTACAATCTGGCTTTTGTCCTTTACACTCTACTGAAGCAGCTCTTGCCAAAGTTCCAGTGACTTGTTCCTGGAAAAATCCAAGGGCCTATACTCTGTCCTCATCCTTCTTGACCTCTCTGCTGCTTTTGACACTGTTGACCACAACCTTCTCCTCAATGCTCTGTCCTCACTTGGTTTTAAGGGCTCTGTACTATCCTGGTACGCCTCCTATCTCTCCCATCACCCTTTCATTGTTACTTCTGGTGGATCCTCCTCTGCTGCTCTCCCACTCTCAGTTGGTGTATCCCAAGCATCTGTCTTGGGTCCGCTCCTTTTCTCTCTATATACCCAGTCCCTTGGTGCACTCATCTCTTCCCATGGCTTTTGGTACCATCTTTATGCCAATGACTCCCAGATCTACCTCTCTATGCCTGAAATCTCTCCGGCAATCCAGACCTGGATCTCTGTCTGCCTTTCTGACATTGCTGCTTGGATGTCTCACCGCCACTTGAAATTGAACATGGCCAAGACTGAGCTTCTTATCTTGCCCCCTAAAACCTCCCCTCCTTTTCCTTCTTCTCAGTCTCCATGGATAACTCTCTACTCCTTCCTGTTTCCTCGGCTCGCAACCTTGGGGTTGTCTTTGACTCCTCTCTCTCCTTCTCCACAAGCATCCATCTGATAGCTAAGACCTGCTGTTTCTTTCTCTATAACATCAACAAAATCTGTCCATTCCTTTCTTTCTTTCTTTCTTTCTTTCTTTCTTTCTTTCTTTCTTTCTTTTTATTTTTTATATACCGCGCTATTGAAATCAGCGCGGTTTACATTAAAACTGAACAGAGCAACAATGCATAAATATCACAATGTGCTTACATAGAACATGGCTTACATAGAACATGTGCTTACATAAAACACACTACTAAGACACTTATCCATGCCATAATCACCTCCCATCTTGACTCTTTGCTGGTCTCCCTTTGAATCATCTCTCTTCCCTTCAATCTGTTCAACACTCTGCTGTATGGCTAATCTTCTGCAAGCCTCATCATGTCCATATTACCCCTCTTCTCAAGTCACATCATTGGCTCCCTATTGATTTCTGCATCCAGTTCAAACTTCTCTTGCTAACCTATAAATGCAATCATTCTGCAGTTCCTCACTACCTGTCTTGTCTTATCTCTCCTTACACCCCCCCCCCCACCCCTTGGGAATTCCACTGTCCTGGCAAATCGCTTCTATCTGTGCCCTTCTCCTCTATTGCTAATTCCAGACTTTGCTCCTTTCACCTTGATGCACCTTATGCCTGGAACAAACTACCTGTGTCTCTACGCCAGGCACCTTCTCTGACTCTTTTCAAATCCAGGCTGAAAACTCACCTCTTCGCTGCTGCTCTTGGATCTTAACTCACCTGATCTCCTTGTTTCTTTACCTTTCCCCCTTGTTTTATCCCTGTCTATACCTTCTGTGTTGTCTGTCTTAACTAGATTGTAAGCTCTGATGAGCAGGGACTGTTTCTTACATATCTGTGCAGCGCTGTGTATGACTTGTAGCGCTATACAAATGCTCAATAGTAGTAGTAGGGGCAGGTAGTATGCATTCCGGCATTAAGGGAGCAAGGGACCGCTTAGTGTGCACTAACAGGACACCAGGCGTTAAGGTGCCAAACATGCACCTTAACACCCGAAAATGGCACCTACCTTAGCGTTGGATAAGGGAGCCCCAGCAAAGGTCAATGGAAAGGTGTAGGATGGAAGGACAGGTGGGAGTCAAGAAGTGAGATGAGCTTGTGGGAGGCAGCAGTATGGATGCATTGAGGGGTGCCCACATAAAATGTGGTAATGTTAGTGTGTGGAATAGGATGGGGAAGACATGCTCCCTGCCGTGCCATAATCTCCATGATGTGTGCATCAAAAAGATTATGGAGCAGGACTGGTGACATGCCAGTCACAGGAGAGGCGTGAATGATACATCGAAATGAGGAAGAAGTACCTGTGTGGTCCATGGTGTTGCAGCTGGCAGGAGAATACATCACAGCACATCGCTGGCAGAGGCAGAGAGATGTGCTGAAAGATGGATGGTGGTAGATGAGAGAGTAATATGGGCTTGCAGCACCAACATACCAGAAGTGTCAGCACCAAGGCAGTCGTAGTGTGTCAGACAAAAGTGTACCCAGCCAAGTGCAATCCACAGCCTCCCAACCACCATGCAACTCTCCAGACAAATGTACATACAACAACGGAGGAAGAGGCGCTCACACTGTTCATATGGAGCACTTAAGGAAGTGTGATTAACCATGCTCTTTAGTAAACATACCCTTTAGTGTTTATAGACTACACTAAGCTTAGCTGGTCTTTTTTAGAATTGGATAATTAGCGTGATAAATAAAATTGGGATAAATTATAAAGGATTTTTTTCTGACCGTTGATGTTCTAGAAGACTATTCCTCTTTGGCAAGAAATCACCCTATATAAGTATAGGGCGATGTCCTTTACACTAAGGTCTTTTCTGCTTTAACCAGTATCACGGTGCTGTTTTAAGTTTTGATAGTTCAGCTCCCCGAAGCGTGTGTAGTAGTATTATTTGGGTTCAGGACTCTATGTTGAGAGTAGTGCTTTTTGGAGCTTAAAGAGCGTTAGTGTGTTAAGTGTTTAGGTGTACGTGGAATATACAGTAGTTCAGACATTTTTTTCTGTGTGTGTTATAACTTAAATGCCATCCAGTTTTTGGATTTAAAGTATTCCACACATTTAGATCCTAGAGCTCCTCCCCCTCCATAAATATAGTAAGCACTTCCCCCAATGCACGATGTTCCCCTTGTGCATATAACACCCCCTTCCCCCCCCCAAAGTGCCCACATGGCAGAGGCATGCATGGCAAACCCACCTTTATTTCCTTTCTGGCTTGCCACGCTGCCTCTTCTACAGGCTTTGGCAGCAATTCCCTCCTGGGCCGAAGTCTCACAGCATTAACACAATACTTTGGCTGCAAGGCAAATGGCTGCCAGGCCTAGAGCACAGGCAGTGCGGCAAGCCACCCTCTGCCATGTGGGCGCAGAATAACAGCACCTCCCCTCCTGGATGGCACCTGGGGCAGACTGCACCCACTGCCCCGTCTTGGGTATTAACACTGCTTTCTCAGCTTCTGATGGTATTTTACTAATGAGTTGCTCAATCTTCTTTTTGTAAGTTCAAATCTGTTTATTTTTTTTTAAAAGCAATTAATAAAAATGACAACTGTAATGACACTGGAAGAAGTAAGAAAAACTACGCACATTAATATGCAAGTCAACTGGTGGATGGAAAAGCATCTAATTTGTCCCACATCTTCACTTTACTTTCAACACATTTCTTTTTCTCAAATTCAATCCCCTCGTACTTGCAATATAAACACAATAAATTCCATTCATGGTGAATTTCCACAGAAGTGGCATCTTTCCAGTTATTAATTATAAGTTTGAGAGCTACCGATAGCATAAAATTCAGCAACCTAGCATCTGTCAGTGACAGTTGTGAGGTTATTCCCACAGATTTCAAAAGAGGTTGGACAGATTTAGGATATTGGAAATCCTAGCCCACACTTCCTTCCAAAATCCCTGAAGAGATACACAAAAATACAGCAATTTGCTCTGGCACATCCGACATTGATTATCTCCATTGAGCACAAATTTGGATTTTTTTCACTGGAGTCCAATAACTTATATGTATAAAAAAAGCAAACAAAAAAACACAGACTGAATAAGAGCTGCTGAGAGGGAAGCAATATAGTGGCATGTTTACTAAACTGCGTTAATATAGCAGCAGCTATGTTAAGGCGTGTTAACATTCTATACCGTTAAGGCGCCTTAACGGCACCTAACGTGCCTTAACGTTCCCGGCTGCGTTAAGGCCAGAAAAGGGAGGAGAGAGGGTGGAGAGAAGGGGTCAATGAGTGGGGAGTGGGTGGGGAGAGGCCCCATTCACACTAACGTGGAGAAATTAAGAGCTGAATCCTAACGCAACTGAAAACCTGGCGTTAGCACACATTTGCAAGAGAGAGAAACCAATTCAGTGTCAGCAATGTACAGCATAAGCAGGGAGCCCAAGAAAGGTGATAGTAGTGCTCCATTTGCAGCAACAGCATAGTGCCCTTTTATGAAAGGCCGCTATGGTGATGGCGCAAATGGGGCATGGGGGCTGCAGGCGGGACCTGCAGTGGGGGCTACTGGGGCATAGGGTGGACTAGACGGTTGCCGAGGTGGCACATAGGAATGCAGAAAATGGGAACCAGCAAGCCAGCAACTGGCCAGTGTCAGACATGCCCATGAGTCTGTGTCCCACAGTGTCCCATCCAGGAGACATCACCCAGCAGCCGCCTACCTGCCCCCTGGATTGTCTGGGAAGGCACACCACCAGTGCCCACAGCATATGGTCATGGTGGCATGGCAGAGGGGGTGGGCGATTGTGCTGGAGGGAGCAGTGGCACTCGCCTGCAGTGGACCTAGGCCATGCCCTGTACCTGTATGTGGTGTGCAGTGCAACTGAAGAGGTCTGGCCGAGGAATGTAAGGGTAGCCCCAGGGACTACTGTGCTGCTGTGGCAACAGTGTGGTGCAGTACACCCAGCCAGCATGTCCAAGAGCAGAGGGTCAGAGGTTCAGGTCCCATCTGTGGATCCTGCAGAGCATCTCCCCATAATTTTAGCCCACAATGCAGCCACAACAACAGCATGGGCAAACCCCAATGCAGTGGTGCACAGGGGTACGGACACTCACTCACGAGGGTTCCACTATCCACAGCTTCATGGAGTGTCAAGCTGTTGGCCCCAGCCCAGAGCTGCAGTTATCACCAGAGCACTACTACTACCTCCTGCACAGATTAGCAATGTTGGCACTGTGATCAGGACCAGTGCAGGGGGTAGGGTTGGCAACCACCACCATCTCTGCACAATGCTGAGATAGGTATGGGAGTGTGCGTATGTCTCTCCATTGTTTTGTGTCTGCCAACACCTCACTGAGCCCACATTGCTCACACTGCTTCCAGCATTAGCCTGCAAATGTGCATAATGAGCAGCAAGGTATTGAGGGTATGGCCCAGACAGGGCGGACTGGCCAGGATGCATCTGCACAGGGTGGAGGGCAATGGTTGGGGCACTGTTGTGCCTGACCACCACCTGCATGGACAGGGTGGCCACAGCATGTCACGCTGGGGGGGGGGGGGGGGGTCACTTACTCTGACCGAGAAGTGACCATGGCATGTCTATGTTCCCACATAGTGCCACACACTCCCCCCCCCCCCCCGTGATGCCTGTGTGTTCCTGGTTTTGGGACCCAATCACGGAGATACCTGCTTGGTGTCTGTACTGGGCATCCCACCTCTGGATGCACAGGGTTCCCCTGTGAGCATGCACTATGGACTGGTTAGTGGACTCTCTGTAGTTTCCCTGTGCATGGTGGGAGCACCTTGTAGGATGCTGCAGGTGCCTTCTGACTATGCTGTTTGTTGATGGATGGCAGACTGTGGTGCGGGGGGTAGTTGGGCCTACCCCAAGCACCATTGCTGGTCTGCATTGGTCACAGGTATGGCACTAGCCCTGGAGGGCTGTTATTCACCAGCAGAACTGTGGTTGCTAGTACTATGGCCATGTTGCAGGGTGCAGCAACCTGTCCCCCCACACCCTTGTCTACAACCAGGGTGATTGAGGCCCCTTGGGGTATATAGTGCACCCTACTTAGACCCCATATTGGCAGTGCTACACAGCCCTCATGTGAGTCTGGACTCCCCACAGGTACCCATGGCAGCCAGACCTTAACACCAGGTACACACTAATCTGGGTAGTGTCCAGTCCCATAGGGCCACATATGACTGCAGCACACAGCTGGAACAGATGTACCTTCAACTGCACTGCTGGGGACACCTGTCACACACTGGCAGTGCTGCAGATGTGCAGCAAAACCTATCTGTAGCACCGCATGTACTGTGGACCTAGTGCTGGGCGCCCATCCTATCCCTCAGGGTGAACACATAACTTGCACAATGGCATGGTCTGTAGCTACTCTGTGCCAATATCATGAACTGTCAGTGCATCTTACCACGCTGCAGCCCCAGAGAGGTGCAGACCCCATTTGGTGGTCAGCTGTAGGCCGCTGTTCTGCATTTGCAATGCATCATGGGTGCTGGTGGGGTTACCCTATCCTGGCACACAGAGCAGACGGTTTGTGCGGTGACCTGCAGTTCTTCTGTACCCAGCCGTTGCTATGCAACTAGCCATCAAGGTTATAGTCTACTGGTTAGTATGCTGACATTCTAGGCAGAGGTCATGGGTTTGATTCCTTGTTGTTCCCTCCTGTCCAAGGCAGATATTTTGCTTGCCTGTGACAGTCATATCTTTACAGAACTGTGCTGCCAGCCCATTGTACCCTCACCACAGTTGGCAACAATCCTTATAAGGCGTTACAAGGCTCCTAATTAGGCACAGTACAAGGCACGTTATAAGGCACCTTACTAGGCACAGTACAAGGCACGTATCTTGTACTGCGTCTAATAAGGTGCCTTATAACATGCCTTATAACGCGCTTTATAATGTGTCTTATCTGACACAACTTTAATGCTGCCCCGCCCAATCCTTTAATGGGCATTTGTATCATCAACGCGGATCCTAACGCGAATGACATTACCGCAGTTTAGTAAACATGCCCCACAGTGTCACCTTCTATATTTGTTGCCACTTCTTGTTCCCAAATTTTCTCAGCTTCTAAACAAGCATTCTGTGGCCCCATTCTCAGAACTTTATAAACATTAGAACCTGCCTGAGCAGGGGCAGATTGCAGGAACATAGTGGCCCATGTACAGTAGTATAAAATTTACATTAACATAATTTACAATAACATCAAAACATGATTTTTGATTCAAGCAATGTATTTTTATTTAACACAATTCTAGACTGCTCAAACAAAATGCAGAGAACGGAAATTTCAAAAATTCTCTTTCAATCCCCCTATCCCTTACCAAGCCCACACACACACTCTCTCTCACAAGTCCCTCTCATTCTGAGCACACACATATTCTCTCTCAAGCACTCCCTTCCATCCCATCACACTGTGAGTCCATAAAATATGTTTTATATAAATGCAGGCTGTCAAAGAAGTTTTGATTAATCAAGACCATTCAAAAAAATGAAAGCAGGTAGGAGCACATCAAGCCATAAACAAGTGTACAATATTAAAAAACAAACAAACATATGCTAGTTGATTGTGAATTTCTTTAAACTTTACAAAGTTTAATTTCATTTCCCAAGTATTTTAAATTTAGTTTGCCAGTGCCTTCAGCTGTTTTCAGCATGCTGAGCTGTGCTTGCATGAGGTAAATTAAGGGGACAGGAGCAGGATACAGAGCCAGAGGCGACTCAAGGTAATCTGCTGCCTGAGGAAAGGATGAGCTGACGTCTCTCTTCCCCGAGGTACCCAAAATGGGCGGAAGGGGAGATAGGGAAGGAGATCATTCATGTGGTTGCCCAAAGAAAAAAGAAAGTAACATATTTCCAAGCTATGTAATTAAAACAAAGCAAAAGAGAACTTTGCGATGCTGTTTATATACAATGCTGCAGTAACAATTGCAACCTCCGATTCTAACATAAACAAATACAGACTCTTAACACTATCAGCTGTCAGCTTTCCACTCTGGACTGGCATAATGCTAAATGTAAATATACATTCTGCAAAAACAAAGGAGATATGAGGTGCATGCACACCAAGGAACAAAAAAATACTATAAAAGCATGAAGCACGATGCAGTTTATAACATCACAATAAATTATTAAAACTCATTTTATTTTGGTGTTATAAACAGCACCATGGTTCTCATTTTTCTTCTTTAACATATATTCTGAATTTCCAGACTCCCCTCTCCCCCAAGTATGAGTGCAGAGCAGAAATAGGATATTTCCCCACAGAGCTCAGTCTACAGAAAGCAAAAACCTGTTCTGGTGTCATCTCAGTACCAGTACCAGGCATCTTCTGAAGTGATGCAAAACCTTATAAAAGTCACTCAGAATCTATAGAACAAATCTACCATAGTGTAACAGCAGCAGCTTCCTGCACTGCATCGCACGATAACGTCGGCAGCAGCGTTAAGGCACACTAACGCTGTGAAAGCCGGGTCTGAAGGGTGGAGTAAGGCTCTCCAGAGGGCGGAGATAGTGGTCAATGGGTGGAGAGTGGGCGGGGAGAGGCTCTATGCACACTAACACCGTGAAATGAAGGTCTGAAAATTAGCGCCAGCGAAAACCTCGCGATAGAGGCACATTTGCAGGAGAGAGAAACCATTGCAGTCAGCAATATACAGCAAAGGCAGGGAAACCCAGAAAAGTGATAGTAGTGATACATGTGCAGGAACCAAAAAGGTAAATAAACATATAAAATGACCAAAACCACATTTAAAATCCCAATAACCAAGCTGGCCAATAGTGATATTAATGATAAACATAAAGACACACTACTGACAAAGCATAAAAAGGAAAATATCATGTTTGGAAGGGTCTATGCTCTGTCCCCCTACAAAGTGAATGATCCCACATTGAAATAGCGCTGATCAGGGTTTTTATCGTTTATATTGGGCAGGTTTGTTATGGCGTGCACATGTGCAGCAACAGCAGAGTGGGCACATAGGAAAGGGCAACTGTACTGATGCTGTAAATGGGATACAGGGGGCTGCAGGCGGCACATGCTGTGGTTCATCTGGGGCACAGTGCGGACTAGGCAGATGCCTAGGTGGCACATAGGAATGCCGAAACTGTAAAGCAGCAAGACAGCAACTGATGAGGGTCCAACATGGGCATGAGTGTGTGTCCCACAGTGTCACAGGGGATATTACCCAACCGGTACCCCCAAGGGCACATAACATTGGCAGGCGGTGCGGGGGGGGGAAAGTGTGCATGTCCATGTAGGCACCCCTACCCGAGAACCCACACCATAGGCAGATGCCTACCAGCACACTGGATGGCCTGGGACTGTGCACCACCAGCACCACTGGGATAAGGGCATGTCAGCATGGTGGCAGAGGGGTGCTGGTGACGGAGGGGGAAATGGCATCTGCCCACAGCAGACCACGGCCAAGCCCCGTTTAGGTGGGTGCCGTGCACTGCAACAGACAAGGTCTGTCTGACGAACAGTCATGGTATCCCCAGGGAATGATATGCCCCTATGGCAACAGTTTGGTGCAGTACACACAGCCAGTGTGTTCAGGATCAGAAGGTCACAAGTTCATCTCCCAGCTGTGGCTCCTGCCAACCCTGTCCCCATATTTTACCCAGTATTAAACCGTGGTAATAAAGACGGAAACTTTATTGCAGATAAAATAAACATGCCTGAAACGCCTATATTTTACCCTACAGAGCAAAGACACCATAAACATGTGCAATCCCTAGAGTAGAGTTTCCCAACTGCAGTCCTGGAGGGCCAAACACCATTCAGATTTCATGCTGTCCCTAATAAATAAGCCTGTGCTGCATTTGTAGGCACCACCTCCATTGTCTGCAAATGTATCTCATGCATATTCATTAGGGACAGCATGAAAACCTGAACAGTGTTTGGCACACCAGGACCAGAGTTGGGGAACTCAGCCCTAGAGCAGAGGCCAACAAGGATACAGACACCCACACCCACAGGCTCCATTATCCAACGCCTCATGGAGAGTCAGGCTGTTGGGCCCTGCACGAAGCAGCATCTCCCAATACCGGCACCTGCATACCTTAGCAATGCCGTCCTAAACTTGAGAACACGTTCCACATATATCAAAAGGTTGCTATGATTAATGTCAGATAACAAATCCTAAGTTAAACACAATTTGTTGATAGAGATTCATCATAGCAACCTTTCTAATATCTCTGGAGTGTGTTTCAGTTATTGATTATGACAGTGTTTACTACTCCAGAGAGTGACTACAACAGTTTTGCATACCATAGCAATGCCTGCACTGTGCCCAGGACTGGTGTGGCGGCCAGGGCTGCCACAAACCTCTATATTTGCACAATGCTGGCATAGGTGTGGGAGTGTGTGTCTGCCTACACCTTATTGAGCCCACACTGCTTGCACTGTTTCCAGTGTTAGCCTGCCACTGTGCATAATGAGGAGCAAGGTACTGTGGGTATGGCCTGGACAGGGTGGCCATGGCAGGATGCATCTGCACAGGGTATAGGGCAGTGGCTGGGACATTGTAGTGCCCAACCACCACCTGCATGGACAGGGTGGCCACAGCATGGCTAGATTCCCCCTGACTGAGCAGTGACCATGACATGGCTTGATTCCCCCATAGTGATATGCAGCATTTCTTTCAAGTGATATTTATGGGTTCTCTTTTCTGGGGGCCAAATCACTGACATACCTGTTTGGTGTGTGTGCTCATATCCCATTTTTGGGTGCACATAGTTCCTCCAGGAACATGCACTGTGTATTAGCTAGCAGACTGTCTGTAGTTAGCATGTGTATGGCTGGAATGCCTTGCAGGGTGCAGTGGATGGAGACTGACTGTGCCCTCTGCTGCTGAATGTCAGATAGTGGTGGGGGGCAGCTGAGCTTCTCCAGCATTCTGCCTATCTGCCATTGCCTTATCTGATGTGTTTAGATCTGTATTGACTGCCCTGTATTGTGCCTGTTCCCCAGCAGGACAGGGGTTGATGGTCCTCTCTACTGCCACCATTGCAGAGATGTATAATATGGATTTGTTGGTGGGAGACCCTGTCCCCCCCACCCTGAGCCACAGAGGGCAGGTTAGGTGGTACTACATAATCCACTTTTGGGTCGGAACACCCCCCTTCACCTATAACATGTGACCATGGCACCCATGGCACTATTCTGGGTGCATCACAGTCCACAAGAGCTAGATGTGACTGGAAAATACAAATGGACACAAATGTATCCTAGGTGTGTCTGCAAGGATTATCTATCATATACTGGCACTGATGGGGACCTGCAGCATAGTCTATCTCAGCTAAGCCAGGTGCTGCGGATCTGGTGCTGGGTGCCCCACCTCACCTTCAGGGTGAGCACAGGAACCACACAATGTCACGGTCTGTAGCTACTCTGTGCCAGTAACACACAAGGTCAGTTCCCCCTACCAGGCCTAGGTGCTGTGGGTGTGCATACCCCATTATGTGATCAGCTGTAGACTGATGATCTGCATGTGCAGTGCATCATGGGTACGGGTGGGTTTACCCTATCCGGGTAACCACAGCAGACAGTTCATGTGGTGACCTGCAGTCTTTCTGTAGCCAGCCAGCAGTGTGGTAGGAGCTATAGAGATGTAGCCTACTGGTTATTTTAATGACTGTGGAAGCAGCAGTCATGGGTTTGATCCTGCAGTGGTGTAATCTAAAAAGGCTGTCTGAGGCATTTTCTTTTAATTTAAATCAGTGCTGCCAGCAGAAACACCCTCACAGTGCTGTAGCCTAAGGTGCACACTAGGACGCCCTGTAAGGCACCCTATACAGTGCCCTATAGGACACATTATAGGGTGCCTTGGCAGACAGTGCACTTTATAATGTGACCTATGGGGTGCCTTATAGGGAGCCTTATGAGGCACCTTAGGTTAGGGCACTGTGAGGGTGTTTTTGCTGGCAGCACTGATTTAAATTAAAAGTAATTGCCTCAGACAGCCGTTTTAGATTACACCACTGCAGGATCAAACCCATGACCACTGACTTCACAGTCATTGCAGTAACCAGTGGGCTACATCGTTATAGCTTCTAACACTCACTGGCATGTGTTGTTGTTAAGTGCCGTCGAGTCGGAGTCAACTCATGGCGACCCTCTGGATAGCTATCCTAAATTGTGTTCGATCTTCAGTCAGGCGGCTCATTGTGGACAGACTGGTACCCGTAGTTGCTGTTATTGTATCGATCCATCTCATTGCTGGCTTTCCTATTTTGCGTTGACCTTCTATCTTGCCAAGCATGATGTCTTTCTCTAATGATCTCTCTCTCCGCATGATGTGTCCAAAGTATGAAAGTCGAAGTCTTGTCATCTGAGCTTCTAAAGAAAGCTTAGGTTTGATCTCCTCTAGTACAGACTGGTTTGTTCTTCGGGCAGTCCATGGTATACACAGTATTCGCCGCCAGCACCATAATTCAAAGGCATCAATTTTCTTCCTGTCTATCTTTTTCACTGTCCAGCTTTCACATCCATATGATGTTATTGAAAATACCATGGCTTGAACAAGTCGAATCTTTGTATGGAGAGAGACATCTCTGCTCTTGAGAATCTTATCTAGGTCTTTCATAGCCATTCTGCCAAGAGCAATGCGTCGTCTGATTTCTTGACTGCTTGTTGCTTCATTATTGATAGTTGATCCAAGTAGGTTAAAGTTATTCACGATTTCAATTTCTTCTCCTTCGACAATGAACCTGTTGATTATGCCAGTTGTCATGATCTTTGTCTTCTTTACATTAAGGTGCAGGCCCATTTTGAGACTATGTTCTTTGATTCTGAGAAGCAAATGTTTCAGATCATCTTCACATTCCGCCAGTAATGTGGTATCATCAGCATAGCGAAGGTTGTTGATGAGTCTTCCACCAATCTTCACACCTCTGTTGTCTTCATACAATCCTGCTTCTCTGATGATTTGTTCTGCATATAAATTAAACAGGTAGGGGGAAAGTATGCAGTCTTGTCTTACACCTTTGCTTATTTTAAACCATTCTGTTTCTCCTTGTTCCGTTCGAACTGTTGCTTCTTGATCAATGTACAGATTGTGCAAGAGAACGATCAGGTGTTCTGGTATACCCATGCTTCTTAATGTGACCCAGAGTTTCTCATGGTTTGCACAGTCAAAAGCTTTGCTATAGTCGATAAAGCACAAATAGATATCCTTTTGGTATTCTTTAGTCTTTTCAAGGATCCATCTCACATCCGCAATGATGTCTCTCGTTCCTCGCCCTTTTCTGAACCCTGCTTGCACTTCAGGTAGTTCTCGTTCCAGGTATGATTGTAGTCTCTTTTGAATAATCTTCAGTAGAATTTTGCTGGCATGTGGGATCAGAGCGATTGTGCGATAATTTCCACAGTCAGTTGGATCACCTTTCTTTAGTACTGGTATAAACACAGATCTTTTCCACTGGCATGTACTTAAGGTTAATGCACGTTAACGTGCCACGGCGCACACTATCGTGCGATACATATTCTTGCTACCTTAGGACTGGAATGCCCACTCCTTATATGGCATTCTTCACATTATCGCTGCAACTAGCACCGGTAACATTAGGACGGTTTAGTAAACATACCCCTAAGGAGCCTATTTAGCAAAGATCAACAACATAAATACTGCAGTGGGACTCAGAAAATTCATACGCTTATTGGGAAACTGAAGAAGTCAAATTACTATAGATCTTTACATAAAACTCCATGTTAGTAGAATATTTGTCCTTGGTCAGACACATTGAACATAGATAGACCATCAACATAAGTGACTCAAATTAGATATACAGAAACAAAAAATATACAGAAACCAAGAATCCACATTCTTCACATGCAGTGAAACACAAAAAAAAATAGGAAGAAATACATTTCCTCCTGTGCTCTGAAAAAATATAAAGACAGTAGATATAAATTTCAAGCACTGACAAATTCCAAACATTAAAATGAAAATATAGTTATCTTTTTTCTGTTTGTTTTCTGCACATTTTAATGTTCTTATCATGTTGAAACCCATTCTCTGTTTTTTTATGTTCTTTCTCTTTTGCCAGAGTCTCCAGTTCCTCTGCCACTTCTCCCCCCTTCTGTCTTCTTCACTTCCTCCCCTACAGCCATCTCTGACACCAATCATTTCCATTCAGCCATCTACCAATTATTTGCTTTCTACCATTTATTTTTCAATCTCTATCAACTCAGATTTCACTCCTCATTACAATCTCAATCTCCCCTCATTCTTTTTTAATTGCATCTACCTTCCACTTGTCAGTCCTCACCCCAGATCTCTCATTCCCTATCCTTATTGCAGTCTTTCACTAGCTCTGCCCTTTCTCTCATCCTACTCCATTCCCAGCATCTCTCTCCCCTCATCCGGTGTCTCCTTCTCTCTTACCCTATCCACCATATCCAACATCTTCCCTCTCTCCCCCATATTCCTCCCATGTTAACTTCCTTCCCCTCTCATTCTCTCCCCTCCTATTGCCTCATGTCTAGCACCCCCTTATGTTCTTCCCCACCCTTCTCATTCTTTCTCCCTTCCACCCATGTCTGGCATCACACCTCCTTTGCCCTATCTATTCCCCAATGTGTTCAGCCTTTCTCCATGACCGCTTCCTGTGACATCCTCTCCCAGGATCCCTCCTCATGCCCAGCATCTCCTCTCCCTCTCTCTAGGCCTGATCCCCATGTCCAGCCTCTCCCTCTCAATTTCCTTTATCCCTCTCCCTCATGCTCAGTTTCTCCCCTCAATCTCCCTTTCCACTCTTCTCCATGCCCAGCATTTCCTCTCCATATCCTTATGTCCCCTGTGTCTAGCATCTCCCCTGTATCTCCCTATGTCTCCACAGGTCCAGCTTCCCCTCCATCCTCCTATGACCACATTCATGTCTAACCTTTCTCCCATAACCCCCCGTTCAGCCTTTCTCCTCTTTCCCTATGCCCCACTGTGCTCACCATCTCCTGTGTCTCTTCCTCCCCATTTCATGTAGTCCTACATCAATCCTGTGCCTACTGACCAGTATTTACATTTTAATGCTACTGCTCCTTGATCTGTTGCCACTAGATCACCTGAAGCCTCCCATGCATGCAGCATTTTGAATTTTAAAGCTGCTCCCCCTCTCCCCCTGCCATTGCTGTTACTGCATCTGTGAGGTCTGTTGCCTCCTCTAAAGCCCTGCTGATGCAAAACATATGCATCAGAGCAGACGGGACCAACAAAGCCTCGGAGGAGGGAATAAGCCTCATCGTCCCCAAAGTAATTGTTTTCTTTTTGTGACCCACACCTTAGGAGATGCTGCAGTGGTGGGAGGAAGGGGACAGCTTTAAGATACAAATGTGGAACACGTGGAGGGGAGAGCAACGAGCAACCGCTCTGCCAACACAAACTCCCACCACAGCAGTCAGCATATCATCATGCAACCAGCATCACCGACCTACTGGGGAATCCTCAAATGCCTGTTACGGCAATCAGCTTCTGCACCCAAGGCAGAAACACAATATCCCTATGTAGTTCCAATAAGCTCCTGTCCTCAGACATCTCCTGGACATCAATATCCCTATGCTTAATCAAATGATATAACTACAACCATCTAAATTGTTGTTCATGGAGAATGTTAAACTTCTGCTACAGTTCTGCAAAGTATAACAGATGCCCTCTGCCTAAAACATGCTTGAAAGTTCAAATATTCTTCCTTTGCCACATTTGCCAACTTAAAAGTTTATATTGATTTGAACTTGGGAATTATACCAAAATGACATACGTAGCAACCATATTTCTGAGGGATGCAAACATTGCTCTACAGGCCAAAATGCCTTAATAGTAACCAGTGTGGGGGTCATTTTAGAAACCCTATTCAAGAGTTAGTTATCTGAAAATGTGTACTTAGACATGCAAAACATGGAGATATCCCCAGAGTCATTTTAGAAGCTGGGTATAAAGATGTCTCCAGCACGAGACTGTCCATGTTGAACGGGGGTGGAACAAGGGAGATGCATGTCATAGTGCAATTTCAGAATGGCATAATCACCTCTGGCCCTGGTTGGTAAGGTGTCCAATCTCAAAATGTGCTTTCATTGCCACAGTTATTCTTTCTTGCCTGAAGAAGTCTGCATGTAAATACATTCTACAAACATATTACAAGTCTTTTGCGGCACATCTGAGTATCTGAAATGACAGGCTATAGCATGCTAGCATCATGGCATGGTTTCCCCTCTTCTGGGACATCCAAGTACCTGGTTCTGTGGAGATCCATGTCAGACACACCCACATCTGTGCAATGGTCTACATCCGTCCATGAACCTGGCCTTGCTATGTGCAGGGGGCATCTCCAGAACCTGCTACCTGGATGTTCATTTTTTTAGATGGAGACAAAGAGATTTTAGAAGTCACGTATATGTGTCTCCCTTCACAACTGCCACTCTCTCATTTTTTTGAATGTTCTGCTCTGTACGTCCTGGATTTTTCCTAGATATCCCTTCTAAAATGCCAAATTTATGGGTATAAGATGCTCACACCAAAAAGGCAGAATCACCCCTAAAAGTAAAGTTATTGGAATAGGACTGGCCATCTTTTCTTTCAATATCAACCAATTGAGCTTTTCCATCTGCCTCCCATCTACAACTCATCTAGCCTGCACATCTTTAATCTCTTTAAAGCTATACAAGGTGTCTTGCCCTTCCATATGAATTTTACCAGAATCACCTCAGGAAACATGAATACCTTTGGTGAACAATTCTGAGGGAGCATCTGCAAAATATATAGGGTGTATATTCAATGGCAGCGGTCCGGACTGTGGCTGGCTGTCACCACTTTAATTTATGCCTGGATATTCACTTTAATTTATAGATTCACAAAGAAAGCATAGTTACTCACCTGTGACAGGTGTTCTCCAGGGACATCAGGAATCAGTCCTCACTTATGGGTGACATTGGGACCGATGGAGCCCACGTGAAGCAATTCCTCAGCTTTCAAAGAAAGCCTTTGGGATTGCTACCACACATGCGTGGTCCTCTTCACACCCAAGGGTGCCATCTTGCTCAGTCAGATCCCTTAGCTCGAGCCCTACCAAGCAGATGGCAAGGCAAGGGCAAAACGTAAGCAACTCATCTGGGGAGGCAGGAGGGTAGTGAGAACTGATTCCTGCTGTCCCTAGAGAACACCTGTTACAGGTGAGTAACTATGCTTTCTCCAGGAACAAGCAAGAAGTCAGTTCTCACTTATGGGACTCCCAGGCTACAGGCTACCAAACCTGTAACCAAAATACCACCTCCATGAGGCTGTAAGCAGAAGCTGAAGCCCGAAGGAGCCCGAGTCCTCGGTTCCTCGGGGCGAAACCCTTGGTAGCCGTGAAGAAGGTTTGGAGGGCAGGAGTTGCTTATACCCCAAACAGATTACGGAGTACAGCCTGGCCGAAGGCGCAGTCCTGGTGGGATTCCCTCTCCAGGCAGTAGTGGATGGCAAAAGTATTCGTAGAAGACCAGGTTGCCACTCGGCAGATGTCCATCATGGGCACGGAGCGCAGCGAGGACACCGAGGCCGCTTTGGCTTGGACCCCATGTGCAGTGATTCGACGATCCAGAGGGACACCCACCTTCGCATGGGCGAATGTGATGCAGTCCGCCACCAAAACAGAGAGGGTGCACTTGGTGACTGCTTGTCCCTGCCTATTAGGATCATAGGTCACAAAGAGCTGGTCAGACTTTAGATGATTCTGGGTATGCTGCAAGAAGAAGGCGAGGGCCCGCTTGCAGTTGAGGGTGACCAGGGGAAAAGTGGGATATAAATGCAGCTAAATAAATAAATAAATAAAAATAGGTGGCACCGGCATGGTGAAGGTTTCCCTGGGCGGGGCATCATACTGAAGAATATTGAGTTATTCAGCACAAGGGTCTTCCTCGGTCTGGGTGACCAGGTTGAGGGCCCGAGCCATGTCCTGAATAAACACCAAAAAGGAGGTGTCCTCAGGTGGTGAACGCCGCTGGAGATCAGGCGGAAAAGGGTCCAGTGGAAGGTCCTGGTGGGTACAGGTCTCCGGGGATGTTTCCCCATTGGATTTCCAGTCCAAGAAATCGGTCAAGGGATACAAGCCTGGTGGTTTGCCCTGTCTGATGGCTGGGGGCCTGGACCCGTAAGCCCTGGACGACCTTGCCTCCGAAGAATGGGAGAGTGAGTGAGACCGACGTCGAGGACCCTCATGAGGTCTGAGGCTCTCGGGGGTTTCCTGGATGGACTTGGGTGTTCCACACGAGGGACCCACAGTCTCCGGGTGCAAGTCAGGGAAGCTGGCCATAAGCACATGCTGGGAAGCAATGAACGCAGAAATGCTGTATTCTAGCAAGAGCATATTAATTTTATTTATATACTTTATTTTAATTTTCTTATATACCGCGCTATTCTGCATCAGTGCAGTTTACATTGAATAAACTGAAATTACATTGAACAGGGCATTATAACTTGGAGATAACTATTTTACAGGGAACATGGGCTATGGAGGGTTAAGTGGCTTGCCCAAGACCACAAGGAGCACCTGTGGGACTAGAAACCCCAGTATTTCCGGCCCAAGGTTGCTGTCCTCTAGTGGGATTTGAACCCCTGACCTTCCGGCCTGAAGTACCTTGCCCCAACCACTAGGCCACTCCTCCACTCCCATGTGGGTGTGGGGCCCTTGGATGTCGATACTGGGGCCACCGGATCGGGTATCAAGAAGGAGGGGGGTCCTCACTGGGACAACCCTCAGGAGACTGGGCACCTTCACCAAAGAGCTCCGTTTCTCTGCGAGGTTCTTTGTGGGGCCACTCCTTGTCCAACTCTTGGGAACCCTGAATGGGGATAAGCGACCGAGCGCGGGAGTGCTTGCACTTTTCAGGGGCCCCAGACAGCAACTTTGAGGCCTTCTTCTTTTTTGTGCTGTTTCACCTCGGGGGACCCGTGGTCTGAATGCCGTCTGGAACGAGGTGCCACAGGGTGAAACTGCACCGGAGGGGAGATGACCGAGGGTGCCACTGGTGACTCTGAGGCAGCCTTTTGAAAAATGTTTTCGGACTTCTGTTTACGGTTGATCAGGGCCTTAGAGGACATTTTCTTGCAGAGAGAATAGATCTCTGGGTCATGGTCAGCTCCCAGACATCTTAGACAGCAGTCATGTGTGTGCATAAGCGACATGTTCCTAGAGCATCTATCGCATTTTTAACCCAGTGGCCATGGGGGCAAAAACGGCCATTGTGAGCTCGAAGACCCACGCGGCCAGCGGTTGGAGAGAAAAAAGGGTGCGAAGCCCAGGAAGAAAACATTTAGGAAGGGTATCCCCGCAAGCTTCAAAAGAGAGCAAGGGGAGGATGGGTAGAGGACCGGTGCAACCAGAATAAAGAGATATAGCCTGTTAAGGGAGGAAAACAAAAACATTTTCCAAGGGATGAGGATATGCATCCGAAGGGCTCCACGGAAAAAGGGAGACTGAGCAAGATGGCACCCTTGGGCAGGAAGAGAACCACACATGCGTGGTAGCAATCCCAAAGGCTTTCTTTGAAAGCTGGAGTATTGTTCCTCGCGGGATCCGTCGGTGTCGACGTCATCCATAAGTGAAGACTGACTTTCTGACTTTCACACACACTCACAATTCAGCAAGAAAAACAACAAGGAGCGAGGTGTAAAATAAGTTCTTTATTAGAAGAATTCCTGACACAGCCGCATTTCGGCAGATGCCTTCATCAGGGGGAACCTAAAAAAGAGAGAGTACATTCATAAAAAAATAATCAATTATAAATATAAGGCAACTTCAAACATACAAACAAAACCATAAATTAAAAGTAATGCACATAGATAAACAAAATCAAAATGAGTAAACTAAAAAGAGTTTGTTGGTCCATGAGGTTTTTTTAAAGTTTTGGGGGGTTTGTTCCTATCCTCTGCACATTTGATATATCTGAAATCATAATGATTTTGATTTATCAGCGCCCTCTCTTCCCTGCAATTCTTGTGATATAACAAGAACATAAGATATGCCATACTGAGTCAGACCAAGGCCCATCAAGCACAGTATCCTGTTTCCAACAGTGGTCAATCTAAGTCATAAGTCTCCTCAAAAGACCCAGGTTCCTCAATGCTTGTATTGGGTCAAGCAGTGATATCCTGGATCTCTTTTAATAATGGTTTATGGACCTTTCCTCCAGGAACTTGTCCAAACCTTTTTTAAACCCAGCTACACTAACAGCTTTTACTACATCCTCCGGTAACAAATTCTATAGTTTGATTACACGTTGAGGGAAAAATAGTTTATCTTATTAGTCTTAAATAGGTTACCCTGTAGCTTCATTGCATGTCTCCTAGTGTTTTTATATTCTGATGACGTAAACAATCGATCTACGTTTACCCGTTCCACTCCATTCATTAATTTATAGACCTCTATCATATCTCCCCTCAGTCATCTCTTTTCCAGGTTGAAGAGCCCTAACATTTTTAGCCTCTCTTCATAGAAATATCCTTCCATCCCCTTTACCATTTTGGTGGCTCTTCTCTATACCTTTTCTAATAATGCTATATCCTTTTTAAGATACGGCGACCAGAATTGCACACAATATTCAAGGTGCAGTCGCACCATTGAACGATAAGAGGCATTATAATATCCTTTGTTTTATTTTCCATTCCTTTCCTTTTGATACCTAGCATTCTATTTGCTCTTTTTGCTGCCGCTGCACACTGGGTGGAGGGTTTTAACATGTTTTCCATGATGATGCCTAAATCTTTTTCCTGGGTGGGTGTTCCTATTGTGGATCCTTGCATTGTGTAACTATAGTTTGGGTTGTTCTTTCCTAGGTCCATAACTTTGCACTTGTCCACATTAAAGTTCATCTGCCATTTTGATGCCCAGTCTTCCAATTTATCAAGATCCTCTTGCAATTTTCCACAATCCTCTTGGGTTTTAACAACTTTAAATAATTTTGTGTCATCTGCAAATTTGATAACCTCACTCGTTATTCCCCTTTCCAGGACATTTATGAATATGTCAAAAAGCAGCGGACCCAGCACAGATCCCTGGGGTACTCCACTATTCACCTTTTGCCATTGGGAAAATTGGCCATTTAGCCCTACCCTCTGCTTTCTATCTTTTAACCAGTTCCTGATCCACAATAATACACTGCCGCCTATCCC
Organism: Ichthyophis bannanicus; assembly: GCA_033557465.1. Taxonomy (NCBI): domain Eukaryota; kingdom Metazoa; phylum Chordata; class Amphibia; order Gymnophiona; family Ichthyophiidae; genus Ichthyophis; species Ichthyophis bannanicus. The sequence continues at coordinate 1,555,493,458 of CM066032.1, forward strand.
ATGACTTTTTAGTTTTGCCAAAAGTCTCTGATGAGGGACCTTGTCAAAGGCTTTCTGAAAGTCCAGATACACTATATCAATCGACTCACCTTTGTCTACCTGTTTATTCACACCTTCAAAAAAACATAACAGATTAGTAAGACAAGATCTTCCTTGTCTAAAGCCATGTTGGCTGTCTCCCATTAAGCCATGACTATCTATGTGATGAGTAATTTGGTTCTTTATAATGGTTTCTACCATTTTTCCTGGTACTAACGTCAGACTCACTGGTCTGTAGTTTCCCGGATCACCCCTGGAACCCTTTTTAAAAATTGGGATTACATTGGCGATCTTCCAATCTTCAGGTATTACAGATGATTTTAATGATAGTTCACAGATTGATAATAGCATATCTGCAATCTCATATTTCAGTTCTTTCAACACCCTTAGATGTATATCATCTGGTCAGGGTGATTTACTACTCTTCAGTTTATCAAATAGTTATAATACATCTTCCCGGTGTAGCAATATTTCTTTCAATTCTTCCACAGGATCACCTTTAAATACCACTTTGGTCATACGTAACATCCCTACATCTTCCTCAGTAAAGAACAAAGTAAAGAATTCATTGAGTCTCTCCACTTTGGCCTTGTTCCCTCTTAGTGCCCCTTTTACCCCTCTATCATTTAATGGTCCAACTGACTCTCTCGCAGGTTTTTTTTGCTACGAATGTACTTGAAAAAGTCTTTACTGCGCGTTTTTACTTCCACAGCAAGTTTCTTCTCAAATTCTCTCTTTGCTTGCCTTATCAATGCCTTGCATTTAACTTGCCAGTGCTTTTTGCTGTTACCAGTTTTCATAATTTGGCTCTTTTTTTCATTTCCTGAAAGATGCTTTTTTGGCAACAACAGCCTCTGTGACCTCAAGTTTAAACCATGCTGGTAGTTTTTTGGACTTCCTTCAACTTTTCTTAGTGTGGAAAACAGCTGGTCTGGGCTTCCAAGATAGTATTTTTAAACAGCACCCAAGCTTGATGTAAGTCTTTGACCTTTGCAACTGCTCTTTTTAGTTTTTTCTTAACTATTTTCCTCATTTTATCATAGTCTCCCTTTTGAAAGTTAAAATGTACACTGTGGATTTCCTTACCATCCCTCCTCCATTAATTAAATCAAATGCTATCATGTTATGATCACTATTGCCAAGTGGCCCCAACACCCTTATCTCTTACACCAGATCTGGTGTTGCACTAAGGACAAATCCAAAATGGCTTACCCTCTGGTCAGTTTATGAACCAGCTGCTACAAGAACCAGTCATTTATTTCATCTAGAAACTATCTCTATGACTCAATGCCCTCTCTAACATAGAGCGCAACCCCTCCACCAATTTGATCAGCTCTATCATTACAATATAGTTTTAGAGACTGTATTTTACTCATATTAATCTGTTTATCGGTAGGCAGGGGCAATTTGGAATCTTTAAGCTCTGTCTGCTCCATACTCAAGGGCATTTGGGCTACCTTTGTCTTTATTGGAACCTCTCTGCTGATGTGCCCTTATTTCATTTTTTTGGTAATATCCTTCAAGGATACATTGTTCCGAACCATGCGCTCTTGGGCAACTATTGGCTCTCCCCTATTATCTAGTTTAAAAGCTGCTCTATCTCCTTATTAATGGTTAATGCCAGCAGCCTGGTTCCATCCCAGTTATGGTGAAGCCCATCCCTTTGGAAGAGTGCCTCCTTTCTCCAGAATGTTCTCCAGTTCTTAACAAATCCAAAACCCTCATCCTTGCACCATTGTCTCATCCACACATTGAGACTCTGGAGCTCTGCCTGCCTTTTGGATACTGCACGTGGAATGGGAAGAATTTTGGAGACCTTGGAAGTTCTGGATTGCAACCTCCTACCTAAAGGCCTAAATTTAGCCTCCAGAACCTCTCTACCACATTTTCCTATGTTATTGGTACCGACATGTAACAAGACAGCAGACTCCTCCCCAGCACTATCTAAGACCTTGTCTAGGTGGCGCATTAGGTCCGCTACCTTCGCATCAGGCAGTCATGTTACCAGGAGATCTTCATGTCCACCAGCCACCCAGCTATTTACATGCCTAATGATCAAATCACCAACTATAATGGCTGTCCTAACCCTTCCCTCATGGGCACATGGCTCTGGAGAAACTTCCTCGGTGCAAGAGGGTTTTACATCACCTGGAGGACAGGTCCCAGCTACAGTATCACTTCCTGCCACACCAGGGTGATGCTCTCCTGTCACGTGACCTCTCTCCTCCATGGCAACAGGGATGCTGCCAGACTGGAGGTGGGACTTCAGGACTATATCCCTGTAGGTCTCATCTATGTACCTCTCTGTCATCCTTATATCTTCCAAGTCTGCTACTCTAGCCTCCAGAAATCAGACTTTTTCCATGAGAGCAAAGAGTTCTTTGCACCTTGTGCACACATAAGACCCCTCACCAAATGGGAGAAATTCATACATGTGACACACAATGCTAAAGACTGAAAAGCCCCCATCTCACTGCGGTGGATTCATGAACTGCAATCTGTTCATCCATTGGGTATGAATCGTGAAATTGAATGGATGAATTTATTTTGATGTAGTACCAATCATTGATGGGCTTTCCCTGATCTGTGGGAATCCCCACCCGGATTGGTGTGTTCTAAAATTATGGGCAGCTCTAATAGCCAATCATATGAGTTTTAGTCCATTATACAATTGGCTGTTTCTACCGTTGTATTGTAGCAGTTGTAAAGCCACGGAGCACTTGATACAGGGGTAGAAGCACCCCGAAACGTGCACGTCGTGTGAGTGATCTTTCTTGGACTAAGATAAGTGATTTAAAGATTTTTGGATGGATTTCCCTGAATGACGTTAATCAACTTAGACACATTTATACAAATAAAATGGGCACTGCTTGATTGGTGTCGATTGATTGCAGTATTATCCTCCCTCAGCTTTGCCCGATAAAAAGATTTCAAATTGAATTTAATCTTATGGGACTATCACAGTGGCTTTGGTTAGTGTAGGATTTCTACTGGTCACTGGTTCTTTGAGGAATTTTTGATTTTTGAAATAAAATTCAAAGGCACATCAAACCTTACCTCCTTTATTTCTTTATCTTTTATCTTTATTTCAGAATTTGCTATACCGCTTACATCAGAAGACAAAAAGCGGTATACAATACAAAAAAAAACCTGCTGAGAAAATGAAGAAAGGAATGCCAATAATCGACAGGACAGAAAGGATGGACAGCAGTTCTAAACAGAAAGGTCGATTAAAACAACATGGAAGCAGGGGTAAAGTGACTGCATGAGAATGTTACTGTCGTTGCCCTTCCACCATCTACTATACATTGTGTTTCATTTTAGGAAAGAAAGCACATGCCCAAATACCTTTTCTTGTTACTGGAGTGTGTGGTTAAGGAAAGGTTTTCCTGCTCTGAGAGGTAAGAAGCTTGAAAATCAGATACAGAGGGTTGACAAAGATGAATGAGTGGAGGAACTAAGGCTAATAAAGTAGGAAATGGAAAGTAGGAAGAGGGATAGATGAAGATGTAAGAGATGCAGTAATATGCAGCCTACGTATTCAGAGGAAACTTTCTGTATAATGGCTGCCATTATGCAGATAATTGCCCTAGCTGGCACTATCTATTGATTTTCAGTGAAACTGTATGGACACCTATCCGGATAGCACCTAGAACATAAGAACTGCTATACTCAGTCACACCAAAGGTCCATCAAGCCTAGTGGACTGTTTCCAACAGTGGCCAGTCCAGACCACAAGTACCTGATATATTCCAGAAATAACAAGTTCCATGTTACTTATGCCCAGGGATAAGCGGTGGTTTTCTCTTAGTCTCCATTAATAATTTCTTATGGGCTTTCCTCCAGGAATTTGTTCAAAACCTTTTAAAACTCAGCTGCACTACCGGCTTATACCACATTCTCCGACCATGTGTTCCACAGCTTAATTATATTTTGAGTGAAACAAAAATGTTTTCCTATTTATTTTAAATATATTACTTTATAACTTTATGGAATATCCCCAGGACCTTGTACTTTCTGACAGATTAAGCAATCATTTATTATTTACCCATTCCACTACACTCAGGATTTTATAGATTTCTATCATATCTCCCCTTAGCTGTCTTTTCTCCAAGCTGAAGAGCCCTAACTTCTTTAACCTTTCCTCGTAGAGAATTGTTCCATCTCTTTATCATTTTGGTTGCTCTTTTCTGTATCCTTTATAATGTCATAGTATATTTTGTGTGATGCAGTGATGAGAATTGCACACAATACTCAAAGTACGGTCACACCATGGAGCAGTACAGAGGCATTGTGATATTCTTTTTTCACTGTCTATTCCTTTTATAATGATTCCACACATTCTACTTGCTTTTATGGCTACCAACATACACTGAAGATTTCAAAATCCTACCTATGCTTCAAGCCTCACTAGCTCTGGGCTACATGCCAAAGGACCTCAAGCAAGCCTCCATTAGGCCTATACTAAAGAACCCAACAGCTGATCATTCAATCTCATCCTCCTACAGACCAATCTCAAGTATCCCAGCCCTAGCCAAAATTATCGAAAAGGCAGTGCAAATACAATTCCAAGACTACATTGACTCTTACGCTCTCCTTGATCACCACCAGTATGGCTTCAAATCCTTTCACAGTATGATGACCCTGCTAACCCTTTCTGGACACCTTAATAAGAGGTACTGAAAAAACACACACAGATTCATCCTCATTTTTCTGGACATCTCAGCTTCCTTTGACTCTGTTATACATGAACAACTCATATCACATCTGCATTCAATTGGCCTAAGAGACTCAGTTCTTCAATGGGTCCTTACCTGGAAGATAGGTATCAGCAAGTCAAAGTAGGATCGGAATATTCCTCCCCTTTCAGACTTCTCCAAGGCCTACCCCAGGGCTCTGCCCTATCATTCCTGATGTTCAACACTTCCTCCAACTGCTATGGAACATCATTCAGTCACCAAACCCTCTACCACTTGTAAGTTAATGACATTCTAATCTACGCTCCATTCTCCATCAACGACCCAGACCTCTCTGCAATAGGATATTGCCTAGATATGGTCATCATCTAGCTAAGCAGCCACAACTTACATATCAATCCTAACAAGACAGAGGTCCTCCACATAACTAAAAATTCCACAGTCTCATCATCATCATCCACAATCAGCCTAGCCAATTTAACACTTCAGGTCAAGGACCAAGTAAAATACCTAGGCATTACACTGGACTAAAATCTAGACTCACAAGCCCATATCAAACAAATCAACAAGTCTGCATATCTTAGAATGAAAGCGGTTCAGATTCTTCAGATGCTATGAGACCAATCTGATTTCAGAAATGTCTGTCAGGCCTTCATCACCCCATTATTGGCCTATGTGAACATCATCTATCTAGACCTACTAAAAAAACCACTCTGCTCCCTCTACAGCTCACACAAAATACTGCTGCTAGGATAATCACAGGATCATCATGACGAACACACATCATCCCCTTATTAAAACAGCTCCACTGGCTCCCTATCTACATGCGAGCAAAGTACAAGGTCTCCCTCACCACCTTCAAGATCCTCCATGACCTCTCAGCAAATGTCCTTTAGACTCTCATAACCAAGTCCCTCAACAATAGATCAAGAAGATCAGCCAGCCACAATCTTCTTGCACTTCCGTCCTCTTTCTCCCACACTAACTGTGCCACCTCCGGCAGAACTTTCTCCCTCTACACACCTATGATTTGGAACTCCCTCCCTTCATAGATTTACACATTATCAGACATCAGGGAATTCAGGCATAAGTTGAAGACCTACCTCTTCTTACAACACTTTAGAACAAACACCTAACTTCACACCTTGCTTATCCCTCTAAGCTACCTCAGCCCCTTTCCTTTTACTAGTATATACACTAGTACTTCACCCCACCGTGTCACATTGTCTGTTAACCACTCTATGCAAATCCATCCTTGGTTTGCTCATTAATTATATTGTGAAGTTTTAGTATTGCTATTACTGTTAATTGTTATAATGTTACCTACGTTCTATGTAAAGTTATGTTTGTTAAACCTGTTCCATGTAAACTGCTGTGACTTGTAGATACAGTGGTATAAAAGAGCTGCTAAATAAATAAACAAATATCTAGATCATTTTCCTGTGTGGTGACTCCTATAGTTTGGGTTTTCATTCCCTACTATTTCACTTTGCTCTTGTCCACATTAAATTTCATCTGCCATTTGGATGCCCACTTTCCGAGTCTCACAAGATCCTCCTGCAATTCCTCACAATCACCATGTGATTTAACAACTTTGAATAATTTGGTGTTATCAGCAAATGTAATCATCAGCTTGTTGTTCCCAATTCCAGATCATTTATAAAGATATTAAAAAGCACCAATCCCAGTGCACATCTCGGGAGAATGCCACAATTCACTTTCCTACATTGAGAAAATTTGCCATTTATCCCTAGTTTTTATTTTCTCTCTCTCTCTCAACCAATTTCCAATCCCCAACAGTACATTGCCTCGTATGTCATGACTTTATAAATTTCCTCTGGAGTCTGTCATGTGGGATTTTGTTCAACACTTTCTGAGAGTCTAAATATACTATGGCCGTCATGCAGAGTCTCAAATAGTGGGGTTGGATGTCCGGGGTGGATGTCCAACCCCCTCTATTTGCTGGGGGCCCGACTCCTGGTCCAAAACTCCCCGCATGTACAGGGCCGCTTTGCGGGGAGCTCTGGATGGGGGTGGGAGGGGACAGTGACAGGGAGGAGAGTGAGCGGGGTGGAGTCATGGCCCTGTACATCTGGGGTGGCAGGAATTATTATTACAAGTCCCCCCAAGGAAGGGAATTGGCACCAGCAGAACTGGTGAGGAGCACGCAGGGGTTCCCCACAGCCTGACTCCGGCTTTGGCAGACCTTTTTGGGGGTTGGGAAGTGGGGAAAAAGGAACTTGAAAAAGCTTGCAGATAATCACAGCTTCTGCATAGCATCCTGGTGCCATGGTGATGGGATGCCACAGCACCAGGCTCCATGCAGGGGCCTTGGAAGGCTTAGACAGAGAGGGAAGTGAATGTGAGGCAGGCCTGGATTGGAGCACGTCCTTCCCGTTCACACCCATTGCACCTGATTCTGCTCCAGCAGGAATGTCCAGCTCCTGTGGGTGCAGAATCAGGTGCACATCTGACCTGTCCAGATTTTGGATGTCCGGATGGGCCGGACGGACTCCATTCTGCATTAGGCTGCAAATCAATTGGCTCACCTTCATCCACATGTTTATTCATGCTTTCAAAGAAATGGAGCAGATTGGTGAAGCAAAGGGGGGGGGGGCATTTTAAAAGCCTTTGTTATGATTTAGACAGCTGAAAACATGAGTGGAATTACAAATCATGGAGATGTCCCCAGAGCCATTTTATAAAAGGCTTTTAAAGACATCTCCAGTGCAGGCACAGCCAAGTAGGCAGGGGTGTGGTAGAGGTGTGTCTGGGGCAGTGCAATGGACTCCCCCACTCATTTTCAGTTACGTCAGGGAAATATGCGACTCCGTCCAAGCTTAGACCTGCTCCGGTGCTATATACTCTAAAACCCCATCATATTTTTTAGCATTACAGTATTCATAAAGGAAAATGTCAAGGTATGTTTGAATTTTCAGCACTTTTAGCAGTTGACAAGCATAATTTGTAATCTTTCAACTCTTTCTGCTGTTTATTTAAAGGCACTTGGTCTATTTTAGCCTCTCTATCGGGATGCCCTAACTTCCCAGTTTTGATGGTACCTCCAGAGATGCCTTACTCTGCCCTCCCTCTGAGCCCGGGCAGAGTGAGGATAGAGCACGGGTGTCCCACCAGTTTTTCAGAGCTCCGCAATATCTGGATAACCTTCTAGATTGGGCTTGAATATTGCAACATGGTGCTTTCCATGATCTAGGTATATTCACTATCTCTCGCTTTCCAGAAAGCTGTCCTGAATGCGTGTATTTTATTTCAATGCTCAGGCTGGATTTTACAAAGGATTCTGATTGTGGTACTTCAGTCTTGATCTGGTTATGTAAATCATGCTAAGTTCAAATAAACATTTTCCAAAGTTTATCTCTTTGAACTTAGAAATTCCACCTCTGGTAGTCGAATGGAATATCGCCAGTAAAACAATGTAGTGCTGGGTGGTATAAATACTCTTAACTATGTGTTCCACCACAAAGGTTTTCTGTCGGCAGTGAATTGCACTAGAGTGCTATAATTCCTTCTTTCTGGTATATCAAAATTACTCAGCATGAACTCCACTCTAAACCACCAAATCCAGCTCAGTGGTTTTGTTTTCTTTGTATCCCTGTTTTGTATAATGGGAATGTTTAAATATAAATTCCAGCTTACCTGGTGAGCCAAACCATGCTTTGATGAAATCACTGTTTTGATATTCATAAGCGATTCTCCCTGTGATAATTCTTACAGCCATCTGGAGTGGGATAGGCAGAACAGCACTCTTTTAAACCTGCATTACAGAAGTAGTACTGTAAATGACAGGTATTTTATTCATCGTGTCTGCCCTTTTCTGCGTTTTATTCAATATGAACAGTTAAAAACGAATCAGATTCAGTTGTTCTTTACAGAAGAGGCATTATAGTGGCATAAATAATGCCTGTGCATGGTGAATAATTACATGTTCCTTAATAAGAGTGTTTTATTAGAATCATGCAATATTTTCTTCGGTAATTCTTCCATTCTGACCATAGTTCCTTTAGTTATTAATCCCATTGTCCTTAATTCACATGATTTTGATTTGCTTACAGTTATAATTGCCAGGGCTGTACCAAGGGCTGTGCGAGCGGTGCGGCCACACAGGGCGCAAGCACAGAAGGGGGCGTTGATATCATCATTGGGCTTCCGGGAAGCTCAGAAAGAGTGAGTTATTAGTTATTGAATGCAGCTGGGTGGAGGGGGGAGGGGTGTTGGATTAGTAACCGAGGTATCCGGATGCCCGACCCCGGCTTGAGCCCAAAACCTCTACCCCCCCCCCCACACTTGAACAAAACACGCAAACATCGGATATTGGTGCAAATTGCTTGGTCGCAGCTTTATTAACAGTATTAGAACACCGGCCCAACATGGGCCAACTCAACACTCACAACTCCAGCAAAAGACCCCCCCCCCCCGTTTTCCGGATGATGCCCCCCACCAGCCGTTTCTAGCAAAGTGGTGCATCATCCACCCCCCCCATTTCCCCCTACCGCCCGCCTTGCCATGTTATTAGCAAAGGCTGGCTCAAGGTTGCCTTTTACCGGGCAGAGACCCCAGCTGGGACGTCTCCCCCAACCTAAGGAGCAGTGCCACTCCCGTGGAAAGCGGCATCAGCCTCAAATGCCCCGCCAGGTCAGCGAGCACCAGCTTGCCACCCCGTGCCACTGGCCCTGATCAATGACCCCCCACCAGCTGCAAAGCCCCCCCCCCCGCCAGCCTATAAGACAAGGGAGGGAGGGTAGGGACACCTGAACGCAGCGCGAGCAAGAAGGAAGAGGGATACCGCCTGCCGGCGATCTCCCTCGCTCACGCTGCCCCGCCCCCTGGCTGTATGCGTGGCCCAATCGCCGGGCCCCACGTCACTGGTGTGGAGCTGCCGGCCCGGATGCCACGCCTCCCGCCTGACCGAGGCCCCGCCCCCCAACGAATGATACACGCCACAGGGTCGGGCCCTGGGGACCCGGTTACTAGGCCGGCCGCGGGACCATGCCCTGCGGCGCAGCCAGGACTAACCGAGGTATCCAGATGCCCGACCCCGGCTTGAGCCCAAAACCTCTACCCCCCCCCACACTTGAACAAAACACGCAAACATCGGATATTGGTTCAAATTGCTTGGTCGCAGCTTTATTAACAGTATTAGAACACCAGCCCAACATGGGCCAACTCAACACTCACAACTCCAGCAAAATACCCCCCCCCCTGTTTTCCGGATGATGCCCCCCACCAGCCGTTTCTAGCAAAGTGGTGCATCATCCACCCCCCCATTCCCCCCTACCGCCCACCTTGCCATGTTATTAGCAAAGGCTGGCTCAAGGTTGCCTTTTGCCGGGCAGAGACCCCAGCCGGGACGTCTCCCCCAACCTAAGGAGCAGTGCCGCTCCCGTGGAAAGTGGCATCAGCCTCAAATGCCCCACCGGGTCAGCGAGCACCAGCTCGCCACCCCGCCACTGGCACAAGGTAGACCTCTAACCTTGTGCCGCCCCCACCACCGAAAGCTGCGACCAGCACCACAATTCCAATGCCTCCTGCCAGTCGTTTAACAGCAAGTCTTGCCCCACCGGGGCCAGGTGAACCCCATCGAGCCGATATAGACCGGCACAACTAACATCCGCCCAAGGGTGCAACACCTGAAGCCCGCCTGTCTGCTGAACCCAGCGCCCAATCTGACGGTTGATCTTAACCAGACCCCTCGACCAACGCCGCTGAGTCCAGAAAGCAGAACATGGAATAATGTCTGACCATATGATGGCAACCCCCGGGAGTACCTCCCGCAATTGAGCAATGTCCCTCTGCACAGTTCTGATTACTTGCCGGCAAGACCAACTCGCCAGGTCATTGCCACCCAGGTGGATCAGCAGCCCGACCGGCCGCCGCCGCAGTCCGATCTCCGCCTGAACACAGGCCAAGAGTTGCCACCAATGCATGCCGCGTTGACCCATCCAGCACAGCCGCATTCCAGACATGGCCAGACCGAGGTGGACACCCAACGGCCGAACTGCCGCCCGACGCTCCGCCCAGTAGACAAATGAATGCCCAATGATCCACCAGTCTCCGGAGCACACGCCATCTGAAAGTAGAAGAGTGGACTGCCACCAGCAGGCAACTCTGAAATAGGAAGGGAAGATATTATTACCCACGAGCCCCCCCCCCCCAAGCGGACTACAGCAGCCAGACTCGCCGCGCGGCCCTACTCCGTGGTGCAGGAACCCGATGGGTGTACGTACCCTTCATATGCTCCCAAACGCCACCTGCCAATGCGCTGAATAACCTGCACGTCCAAGCCCGCTGCAGCCGCGCTCATAGCCGCCCCAATCCGGAATGAGTGCGAAGCGTAAAACCGGTCGTCATAACCCAAGAACCGTAACACCAGACGCAGCACCGCCGTAAACTGAAACTGAGTCACCAGCTTACCGTCTGCATGGATGAAAAAATAGCCACGTGCCGCCGGCCGCAAACGCAAATAGTTCTGCAGGGTGTGAACCGGGCAGGATAACAAGGGAGAGATGGCGCTCATTAACACCCATCCACCTTTCCCGGTCTGGTCCGTCTTAGAACATGGTAGGAAGATCCGTACTTGCGCTGAATCTACCCTGACGTGCTCGACATCGAGCCCACCAAAAGCACCCCTTCTCGCGGACCTAGGCACGAGCTCGGACACCCGGAACGCTCCAAAAAACGCCATCGCAAACAGCGCATGAAACAAAACAGACTCGAAACTTGAGGCCGCCACGCGCGGTAATGCCTCGCATACCAGCAGCAAAAGCTCGTGGGACACCAGAAGCCTCCAATCCCGCGACCTCACCACCAGAAGCCGCTGCACCAAAAAGGATACTCTAGGGTTGCCCCAGCCAGTGGCCTTACAGAAGAAGGAAAATCCCGCAAGCGCCCCCACGACTGCCGACTGAGCCCAGCCCTCCCTCTTCGCCCACAACACGAACTGGCCCACCAGCTCGTCGGGTACAACCCCCCCAGACCAACCCCACGTGCTCACGAATGCACTCACCTGTGAGTATCCTCACCGATACATCGCCTATGTGCCGCATGCCACCGATGCGGCCAGCAAGGTCATTATGTCGGGATCCCAACCTTCCAGAAATGCTCCGGGACCCATGAGGCCAACTCGTCTGCCCCCGGAGCCAATCACCGAAACAGCGCCCACTGAAAACGGGATAAAGCATCAGCAATGGAATTCTGGGAGCCCAGCACATGCAGAGCCCTGGCGGTGACATTCAAACGCAGGCAGGCCAACACAAACACCCTCATCAAGGAAGCTACCCTCGGGCACCGAGGCACATTGACCACCACGGAGTTATCACACCAAAACACTACCTGCCGATCACGCAAATGGTCCGGCCAGACCCAGAAGGCTATGACGATCGGAAAAAGCTCCAAAAAAGTGATGTTCCGGGTTAAGCCGGATTGAACCCATTCCGAGGGCCAAGGCTCCACACACCAGGCCCCGTGGCAGTAGGCCCCAAAACCGGAACTGCCAGCCACATCCGTAAACAAATGCAAGTCTAGGTTTGAGAGCTCAGGCAACTGTAGCAAGGAGCAGCCAGTAAAATTCGCCAGGAACGCATCCCACACCCGCAAATCCTCACGCATCCCCACAGATACCCGAATCCGATGATGAGGTAGATGCACCCCCGCCATAGCCAAAGATAAGCGCCGCGCAAAGGGGCGCCCCATGGGCATAACCCGGCAAGCAAAGTTGAGATGCCCGACCAACGACTGCATGACCCGAAGGGTGGTCTTAACGGAGGATCCGACCGACGCCACCAGCTCCTGGAGCCTCTCAATCTTCGGTGCAGGCAAGCGCATGACCATAGCCTCCGTATCAATCTCAATTCCTAAGAAGGTGAGGCAGGTAACCGGACCCACAGTTTCATTGGCCGCAATGGGAACGCCAAAGTCAACGGCCAAGCGCAGGAAAGTCCACAAGAGAGTGTGACAGGTAGAGGTCTGATCCGGCCCAATGAACAGGAAATCATCGAGGTAATGCACTATGTTGGAAACCCCCGTCTGCCGCTCCACAACCCAATGCAAGAAGGTACTAAAAGCCTCGAAGTAAGCGCAGGATATCGCACAGCCCATAGGCATGCACTTATCGAAGTAAAACTGCGACTCAAAACAAAAACCCAGTAAAGGGAACGCCGAACGATACACCGGTAACAGCCAAAACGCCAATTCGATGTCCAATTTGGCAAGCAGGGCACCGGCCCCACATTGGCGCACAAGGGATGCGGCCACATTGAAGGAAGCATAACGCACCGTGCAAAGCTCGCGAGGTATGCGAACATTGACAGAATCGCCTGGAGGGCAAGAGAGGTTATGTATCAACCTGAACTTGCCCGGCTCCTTCTTGGGGACCACTCCCAAAGGCGAAACCGTGAACGGGGAAAAGGGGGGCACAGGGAAGGGCCCCGCCACCCTACCCAGCGCGCATTCCTCAGTGATCTTCCGCCGCACGACATCCCCATGCTCCCTTATGGAACTAGCGTTGCGGAGCCCCCCCGAGCTGACGCACCCTGAAAAGGAATCCTAAAGCCCCCCAAAAAACCGCTTAACAGCAAACCCGACGCTCCCCCGTGCCGGGACCGCCCGTACTCCACTAACCACGGGCGCATCACGTCGACTCTCATGGGCATAGGGGCCAACACCCCACACGCCACCTCACTTACCCCCCGCAGGGGCTCCCGTGACTCCTTTCCTGCTACATTTTGTGGCCGCATGCCCGCTCCCACACAGTGAGCAGGCATGCTTGAATTTGCAGTCGGGGAATGGGCACGACACCTTGTTAAAGCGCCAGCAAACGTCCCCCCCAACGGCACTCCCTCTTGATTGGGGCAGAGTACGAACTGAGGCCAGAAAGGAACGCTCCCCCCCCCGCCGGCACGGTGATGACCCCGCCTTTCCTACCGCACCTCCCTCTCCCCCAACCCGACTCTTCACGGACATTTGGGTCAACCAAAGATTGATGTCCTTCGTCCCCCACAACAAATGACTGTTCTCCTCCATTCTGTCCCTGAACTCCTCGTCATAATTCAACCAAGCCCACCCAATGTGCGCCTGGGACGCCTCCAAAATGTTATCTGCATAGGCCAACAAAGCCCCGTACTGATCCGGGAAATAGTGACCCCAGACGCTCGCTAAGCGCAAAAAGGCACGGGTCCAATTAAGGGTATTGCGAGAGACCATGCGCACCCTACCTGCTTTCTCGTCCTCCTTGCGCTTCTTTTTGCTCTCACCGGAATGCTTCCGGCCATCGAGAAGGCGAAAAATATCGATGTACTTGCGCCGCTTAATCCAACAGCGCAACTTCCACGGCACACACTCCCACAGCTCAGTGCAGCGTACGACAGAGGTCCCCACGCCCGCCCCGTTTTCGCCCACCGCAGGAGCGGAGCCGCCTGAGGAAGCCAAGGACGACGTCGAGGAAGAGGAAGAAGAGGATGCCCGCCGACAACGACGCCCCCGCCTGCGTTTAGCTTTCGCTTTCTTCGCCGCAGTGGGCACCAAAATCGAGTCAAGGGCCCCTCCCTCTGCCCCGCCGGAGACCCCCACATACTCACCAACCCCCCCGGGGGAGGCCTCCGGAACGCTCCCAGTTGGCATCCCGGACGCCGCAGCAGTCAACTCATTTGTGGGACTTGAAGGACCTGTACCAGCCACCCGAACTGAGTCAGCCATGGACGTTGAAGGCGTCGAATTCCGCGGGACCTGCAAAGGAAAAGAAGAAAAAACAGCAGCCAGAGCCCTGGGAATACTTGGCGCCACACTCGGTCCAGCCCCCCAACCCCAAGCCGAGGGCCCGAGACCACTGGCATCCCACGCAGCAGCACTCCCAGCCACCCCCCGCCCATCGCCGAACCAGCCGCCCCAGCCCCCGCCCCACTGCCCCGAGCCCCCCCACGGCCCAACCCCACACACCCACGGGCCCGTAGGACCAAAGAATCCTGGGTGTACGGAGCACCGGATCCCATCAGCCATGGAAGGTGACAAGCCAGAAGGCCTGTCAGCCACAGCCTCCGCTAACGGCCCAACGGCCTGCGCCGCCACTGACCCAGCCCCACCTACACCTGGGTGACCAGGAGCCTCAACGGCCCCAACCGCTACCGGCACCACATCACCACCCAATGCCACCGACCGAGGCCCCGGCACACTTTGTGCCGCACCCTCGGCCGATAACCCAGTCGCGCAGGCCCGCGGGGCCGCACCTGATGCCCCCCTGCCACTTGCCCCTTTGGACTTCCCTCGCCCGTGCCCTGGGTGGGCCCCACGAAGCACACAGGGCACCGGGGCACCGCTATGCACTGCCCTACCTCTGCTTGAGGACGTGGGCCCCCGCCTCACGGCTCCCTGCCCCCTGGCCACGCCTCTCGGCCCTTTCCCCACACCCCGCCTGCTAAACTGACGAGCCATGAAGCGCCCTGGGCCTCTATGCTGCCTGGCAATGGATTCCCTGATTAATATATATATATATTTTTTTAACAGAAAATGACTGGCCAAAACTGGTGGTGCCTCTCCTTTCTTTCGTTTTTTTTTTGTAACAACACAGCCCCACCCCCCTGTCCCCACCAGCCAAGCAAGCTGTCCCTGTCCCAACCGGAGGGGAACACACACTACGCCCACCCCCGCACAGTAAGGCCAACGGCAGGGCAAGCCCCCACCCCACCACGTGCACAGGGCCCAAGGCACACGCGGCGTTTGAATGAGGTCTTTTTTTTTTTTTTTGTGATATAGAGCCCAGACTCACTCCCACCACCCGAAAGCCAGTCCCACGAGCGAAGCCCTCCCCCCCCCCGGACAACACCCCCGGACCAACGAAGAAGGCCCGAACAACGGAGCCCAGCCAGAACACACCTGAACGCAGCGCGAGCAAGAAGGAAGAGGGAAACCGCCCACCGGCGATCTCCCTCGCTCGCGCTGCCCCGCCCCCCGGCTGTATGCGCGGCCCAATTGCTGGGCCCCACGTCACCGGCGTGAAGCTGCCGGCCTGGATGCCACGCCTCCCGCCTGACCGAGGCCCCCCCCCCCCAACGAATGATACACGCCACAGGGTCGGGCCCCGGGAACCCGGTTACTAGGCCAGCCGCGGGACCGTGCCCTGCGGCGCAGCCAGGACTTAGTTGCACAGGGAGCATTTTGAGCTTGGTACAGTCCTGATAGTTACCATAATATGAGCCATTAATATATATGCACAGGCAAAAACGTCTGGTTGATTGCCTTGATTTTCATGTTTTTATTCAATTTGTTTTTCACTTTTGGGGCTCCAGTTACTAAGATGTGCTAGCATTAACACATTATTTTAATCCAGTTCCCATGCTATTCAAGGAGATGTAGCTCCTAATAACACAGGTTGATGAGAAATTAATGTATGTTGCTAGACCCCTCAGGGCATTTTTACTAAAGCATGCAGACATCTACAGGTGCAAAGCACACACTAAGCAGTCAGCACAGGACCATGGTAACTGCTACCACACGCTAAAACAGCGAGTGCACTAAAAATGCCCTGCTGACTGCTTAGCAAATGAAGGGGCAGGAAATAGGCAGATTAGGGGTTGAGACTAGCCATTGACTCTACATTGCAGATAATAAATAAATAAATGTGGGAGTCAGTAGCACACACTAATCATATACTGGATGTGCTCACTGCCACCTCAAAGGGTGGTGTTAAATGCACTCACATTAATAGTAGTGCTTCTCACAATGCTATCTGGTTAACACAGATCCATTATACCTCTCATGCTAATTTTCAGCACTTAATGCATGCTGAGGTGCTAAATCTTAGCTCTCTTTAGCGCAGTTATTTTTTTTTAACTCACATTAGAACTTATTTAATGCAAAACAGCTTTTAACACCTTATTTAGTAGTTTAGTGCATGTTAAATTGATCTTGCATGGAAATAAAATCACTTATCAATAGGTCATTTAGTTGGCTTCTTGTGATTCTTGCCATTTCCTATTTTCCCTTCTCTCCCCCAGGGTGTATGTATATGTACATAAGCCTCTTTTTGCTTGATGAATTATACAATTTGTTTGGGTATATTATTATTGGAATTTCTTACTGGGAACATGGTTCGGGGGGGGGGGGGGCAGCTTAAATTCTACAATTAAATCCATTTTCTTGTGAATAGTCCACAATTGACCAGAGACTGAAGCCCAGTTAGGAAAAACCTTTGATATTTCCCTTTTTAGGGTGTTTCTATATATGACTGGATATGTAGTTTATATATCTGGAACTGGTTTGTTTGTGATCTATGGATGATGTGTATTGAAGGCTTACTTTAAATTTTTAATCCACATTCTGCAGCCGGGTTAATTTTTGCATATTTCAGAAAAATTATATCCGTCTTATTCAATATGTTCTAATAGTGATTTTCTTTCTGCTATGGTCATGTATTATATACCATTTGATAGGAATATTTAGTCAGAATTTTGGATCCCGAGAGTTTTGGGCCCGGCCTGGAAAGGGTTAACTGCTGAAGTTATCTAACCTGAGCAATATGTTGTTTTGCAATTTATAACTCTCCAGGAGGTCTATGAAATAATGCATGCAGCATTTGCTATAAACTTCTGTGATGAATTTCCTATCCCTGTCTATCCTAGCTGTTGGACAATACTGTGGTTATAATGACTCTAGTTTAAAACATGGAACTGTTACCCTGTTTCCAAGGGAAGTCTCTTATTTACTGATTGCTGTGCAATACAAGTTATTTGTCATTACCAGAAAGATTATAAATGATAAAAACAATTTCCAACAGGCTCAAGATTTAGGGTAATTATTATCTTGGATATCCATTATTTTCCTGTAACAACCAGGGAGTTTACAAAATTTATGGTTGGATTATATTACTGCTGTATCATCAAAGAATATTGTACTGATAATGAGGTACCCAGGGGCCTAATTAAATTATACTACAAATGGAAAGATTAAAATAAAGGGCATGTTAACTCTTTATTCACTGTGCCATGTGTAATTTCATTCCAAGTGGACCCTTGTTAGGGCAGATATTAGGATGGGGTCAGCTTCATTCAATATGAAACAAAGGAACAGTAGGACTGAGTAATCCAATACACAGTTTGTTCATTTTGTTTTCATTCTCAGCAGTTCTATTCAGTTAGATATTAGCCTTTAGATGTTTGACTATTTTAATGTTAAAGCTATATATACTATCAATAACTTTTGTTTTGGCTACTTATATAGTTTGAATGAAATTTCAAGATTCCTCATAGCTGCGCATTTGACCAGTGGTCCAGGAGCCTGGTAGATTATGGAGGTTATTTTAGAAACCTTATTCATAATTCCCATATGGAAAATCCAGCAGTTACATGTGGAAATGGCACTTGTGGGTAAATAGCGATTTTAGAAAAGGAGAAATGTACATGTAGATGTCCATAGCACATAGAAATTGCAAGGAGGCATGCCGGGGGCGTGGTTAGAGCATAGCCTGGGTGGGTCAAGAATCTACACATGTATTACCCATTTCATATAGGGAATGCACATGTATGACTACTATTGTCCAAGTCGGGTATTACAGCGGCTCTCTGGCACATATAGGTTTTTTAAAAGTGTTCATTTCATCTAGCTCTTTGTGGAAGGGATTAAGTGGATTATCCTCCTTAATCCTTCAATGCTTATTTATCCCTCCAAATTGAAATTAATTAAAGATAGTAGTCTCTTTAGTTAATAGGTAGTATTTTTACGTTTGCAAAATGCCATATTGCCACTGTTGATTTTTTCCCATGTGTAGATTTCTAATATGGATCCTCTAGCTCTGTGTTGCAGATATACACACATTTTTCTACGTGTATTATTTGTATTTTAGAAAAAGCTCCATGTTTGACAGAGCCTTTTCTAAAATACTACAGGAATTTTGTATGTCTCAACCTCAATGTCTCTATTCCGATCTCCACATACTATCTAAAATTTGCCTTTTTATGAACACATTTCCTTCCACGACAGCTTGAATCCATACATCTTATTGATCCTATCACTCGGAAGTGATCAGGCTTGAACTTTTTTTTCATATGGTAGCAATTCTGCTGTTAGCCCGTGTTTTAGCTATAAAAGTATCATCAAGGCCCCTACTAATGTTTGATGGCATTTGCACCCATCCCCCTGTCATTAGCACATTGACAATGCACTGGACCATGCTAAATGGCACAAGGGTGCCTTTGAGATGGCATATGTGTACTCACACAGCAACATTCATGGTTAGCACACACCCATAACACCTGCACTAACATGATGCACCATTAATGCCTGCATTGCATTCTTAACCATCCCAGTCTCTGCCCAATTACATGCTAACTGGTTAGCATAACATTTTTGCCATGGGGCCCAGAACTAACAGTGTGCAACAAAGGGGACTACCAAGAAGGCTGCTACTACTGGGAAAAAATCTGCCCTTGTAAGTACTTACCTCCTGAGACATTCTCTAAATCTTGGGGAAAAGGGAATTATTTGGGCAAAACTGATAAAATCTGTGTATTTTAAAATTCAATGTTATATTAAGACAGTTAGGATATAGTGGTACAAGTTAGCTTTCAATTAAATTAAAGTCAGTTAGGGCTTAGTATAACATCAGCCTTCAGTTAAACTAAAGCCATTTAGGGTATATCTTAACAGGGAGGAAAATAGGGTAAATATTCTTTCTAGAGACCTTTTACAAAGAGGTCTTCTAGTTAGGAGGCAAGAGAACTATAAAATTGTTTTAAATAGGTGTTAAAGCAAAGTGACAGATCAAATAGGCAACTTGAAAGGCTCCCTCTATCAAACCAAGGGCAGTGTGAATCACCCAGGAAATTAAGAGATTGCTTTAGAAGAACAGATATAAATCATAAGATATGCCATACTGGGTCAGACCAAGGTCCATCAAGCCCAGTATTCTGTTTCCAACAGTGGCCAATCTAGGTCATATGTACCTAGCAGTTTACCCAAGAGACACAAGTACCACAATGCTTGTACTGGGTCAAGCATTGATATCTTCGGTCACTTCTTGATAATGGTTTATGGACCTTTCCTCCAGGAACTTGTCCAAACCTTTTTTAAACCCAGCTACACTAACAGCCTTTACTACATCCTCCGGTAACAAATTCCAGAGTTTGATTACACGTTGAGTGAAAAAATATTTTCTTTTATTAGTCTTAAATAGTTTACCCTGTAGCTTCATTGCATGTCCGCTAGTCTTTCTATATTCTGATAAGGTAAACAATCAATCTACGTTTACCCGTTCCACTCCGTTCATTAATTTATAGACTTCTATCATATCTCCCCTCAGCCGTCTCTTTTCCAGGTTAAAGAGCCCTAACCTTTTTAGCCTTTCTTCATAGGAGTATCCTTCCATCCCCTTTACCATTTTGGTGGCTCTTCTCTGTAACTTTTCTAAAATCGCTATATCCTTTTTAAGATATGGCGACCAGAATTGCACACAATATTCAAGGTGCGGTCTCACCATGGAACGATATAGAGGCATTATAATATCTTTTGTTTTATTTTCCATTCCTTTCCTTATCATACCTAGCATTCTATTTGCTCTCTTGGCCGCCGCTGCACACTGGGACGAGGGTTTTAACATGGTATCCACAATGACGCCTAAATCTTTTTCCTGGGTGGTGGTTCCTAATGTGGAACCTTGCATCGTGTAACCATAGTTTGGGTTGTTCTTCCCTAGGTGCATAACCTTGCACTTGTCCACATTAAATTTCATCTGCCATTTTGATGCCCAGTCTTCCAATTTATCAAGATCCTCTTGCAATTTTTCACAATCCTCTTGGGTTTTAACAACTTTAAATAGTTTTGTGTCATCTGCAAATTTGATAACCTCACTCATTCCATTTTCCAGGTCATTTATGAATATGTCAAAAAGCAGCAGACCCAGCACAGATCCCTGGGGTACACCACTATTCACCTTTCTCCATTGGGAAAATTGGCCATTTAGCCCTACCCTCTGCTTTCTTTTAACCAGTTCCTGATCCACAATAGTACACTGCCTCCTATCCCATGACTCTTTAGTTTTGCCAAAAGTCTCTGATGAGGGACCTTGTCAAAGGCTTTCTGAAAGTTCAGATACACAATATCAACCAACTCACCTTTGTCCACCTGTTTATTCACTCCTTCAAAAAAACATAACAGATTAGTAAGACAAGATCTTCCTTGTCTAAAGCCATGTTGGCTGTCTCCCATTAGGTTGTGACTATCTACATGCTGAGTAATTTTATTCTTTATGATGGTTTCTACCATTTTTCCCGGTACTGACATCAGGCTCACCGGTCTGTAGTTTCCCGGATCACCCCTGGAACCCTTTTTAAAAATTGGTGATACATTGGCGATCCTCCAATCTTCAGGTATTAGAGATGATTTTAATGATAGTTCACAGATTACTGATAGCAGGTCTGCAATCTCATATTTCAGTTCTTTCAACACCCTTGGATGTATACCATCTGGCCCAGGTGATTTGCCACTCTTCAGTTTATCTAATAGTTGCAAGACATCTTCCTGATGTATCGATATTTCCTTCAATTCTTCCGCACCTTTAAATACCACTTCAGTCATGGGTAACATCCCTACATCTTCCTCAGTAAACTCCCTCCCACTCATCCCAGGCATAATCCTTGATTTATAGCCTCCTAAACCAGTTAAGTGGAAAGGGTATGCTTACTCACTTTCAGGTTTCAGGTTTAACTGATTATCTTCATCAGCAGGTTATTAGGCCTTAGAAGTAGATTAATTAAGTCCTTGCAGTTCACTTTGAGGGCAACACTAATGGTCCTTTATACTTAATAGGTATAATTGTATTGATTCAAGTATCCCTATTCTCCTAGCAACTTTACATAACAACTTTAAATAGCTAAAATAAATCTTTAAATCTAAGATGCAGACAGCAGTCCATCAGCAAGATAGGGGCTATCCAGTCTGTTGCACTGAGTGTTACATGTATGATTTTCTCCCAGTTGGTGAGAGGTCTTATATATGTACTAAGTGCGAAAAGCTCTTTGCTCTCAGGGAATGAGTTGGATCTCTAGAGACTAGAGTAGCGAACTTGGAGGAGCTGAGACAGACAGAGAGGTACATAGATGAGAACTATAGGGATATAGTAGAGAAGTCCCACCTCCAGTCTGGCAGCCTCTCTGATACGATGGAGGACAGAGGTCACGTGAAAGGACAGCATCAACTTGGTGTGGCAAGAAGTGATCCTGTAGCCAGGACCTGTCATATAGGTGATTTTTTTATTTATTTAACAAGGTTAACAGGGTTATATTTATACCGCTTTATCATTACAGTCAAAGCGGTTTACATTGTAACTTAAACTTGGTAATTAATGCACATTAAACAGGGACATTGATAACTTTGATTTTTCTGAGGCAATGGAGGTTTAAGTGACTTGCCAAAGGCCATAAATGCCCTCTTGCACCGAGGATATATCTCCAGGTCCATGTTCCCATGAGTGAAATGTTAAGATGGCCATTAAAGTTAGCGATTCAATCATTAGGCATGTAGATAGCTGGGTGGCCAGGTGTACATGAGGATTGCCTGGTAACATGCTTGCCTGGTGCAAAGGTAGTAGCCTACTTGTTGGTACATGTTGGTACCAATGATATGGGAGGGAGGTTCTGGAAGCCAAATTTAGGTATTTAAATAGAAAACTGAAATCCATAACTTCCAGGGTAGTATTCTCAGAAATGCTTCCATTCCAATACTCAGGACCAAAGAAGCAGGCAGAGTTCCGGAGTCTCAATGCGTGGATGAGACAATGGTACAAGGAAGAGGGTTTGGGATTTATTAGGAACTGGGCAACATTCTGGGGAAGGTGTTTTTTTTTCCAAAAGGAAGGGCTACATCTTACAGGGGGGAACCAGGCTGCAGGCATTAACCTTTAAAAAGGAGATAGGACAGCTTTTAAACTAGAAAGCCGACAGTCGCCCAAGAGCGCATGGTTCAGAATAATGAATCCTTGAAGGATACTAGCAAAACAGGGAAGTTAGGGCATCCCGATAGAGAGGTTCCAATAAAGGTAAAAGTAACCTAGGTGCCCTCAAGTAAAAATCAGACAGAGATGAAAGATTCCAAATTAATCCTGTCATCAAATAGCCAGACTGTTAATATTAGGAAAAAAACAAACTTTGAAATATTTGTATGCAAATTCTAGAATTCTAAAAAATAAGATGGGGGAGTTAGAATATATAACAATGAATGAAAGATTAGATAAAGAAACATAGAAACATGACAACAGAAAAAGACCACATGGCCTAACTAGTCTGTCCTAATTGGCATTTCAGAGACCTGGCGGAATGAGGATAACCAATGGGACACTGTGATACCAGACTACAAACTATATCACAAGGACAGAGTAGATCACATTGGTGGAGGGATGGTGTTATATGTTAAAGAGGGCATTGAGTCAAACAGGATAAAGGCTTTGCAGGAAACAAAATATATTGTAGAACGTAAAAAGGGGAAAGGCAATTGTCTGCCTAGACAGAATGAATAGACAGATGATAAAATGCTAACAGAAATTAGGGAAGCTAGAAAAGTTTACTACACAGTAACAAAGGGAGATTTCAATTATCCTGCTATTGACTGGGTCGATGTGACATCAGGATATGCTAGGGAGATAAAGTTTCTAGATAAAGTAAATGACTGCTTCATGGAGCAGATGGTTCAGGCACCAACATGCAGGGACGCTATTTGAGACCTAGTCCTCAGTGGAAAAGAGGATCTAGTGCAAGTGGTAACTGTTTGGGGGCCACTTGGCAATAGCGGTCATAACATGGAGGATAGCAAGAAAATTGACTGCACTAGCACTGAATTTTCAAAAAGAAGACTATAATAAAATGGTTAAGAAAAAACTAAAAAGAGCAACTTCAAAGGTTAAGAGTTTACATCAGGCCTGGGTGTTATTTAAAAATACTATCTTGGAAGCCCAGGCTAAATGCATTGCATGCTTTAAAAAAGGTGGAAGGAAGGCCAAATGACACCCAACACGGCTTAAAGGTGAAGTCATAAAGGCTGCTATAGCTAAGAAAGAATCTTTCAGAAAATGGAAAAAAGAGTCAAATTATGAAACAGGAAAAGTATAAGTACCGGCAAATTAAATGCAAGGCATTAAGTCAGGCAAAGAGAACATTTGAAAAGAAAATTGCCATGGAAGCAAAAGTGCATAATAAAAATGTTTTCAAGTATATTTGTAGCAAAACACCTGTGAGGGAGTCAGTTGGACTATTAGATGATGGAGGGGTAGAAGGTGCACTGAGAGAGGACAAGGCCATAGCGGAGAGACTAAATGGATTTTTACTTCAGTCTTTACTGAAGAAGATATAGGAAACTTACCTATGCCAGAAATGGTGATGTATCAGAGGAATTGAAACAAATCTCAACAAATCAAGAAGACATAATACAGCTAATTGATAAAGTGCAGCAAATCACCTGGATCAGATGGCATATATCCCAAGGTGCTGAAGGAACTGAAATATGAGATTGTAGGACTACTATTAGTAATCTGTGATCTATTATTAAAATCATCTGTTGTACCCGAAGGTTGGAGAGTGGACAATGTAATGCCAATTTTTAAAAAGTGTTCCTGGGTGATCCAGAAAAATACAGGCCAGTGAGCCTGACATCAGCAATGGGAAAAATGGTAGAAACCATTATAAAAAACAAAATTACTGAGTCATGGTTTAATGGCAGAAAGCCAACATGGACTCAGCCAAGGAAAGTCTTGTTTCACCAATCTTATATTTGTTTGAAAGTATGAATCAACAAGTAGATAAAGGTGAGCTGAAAGTATGAATCAACAAGTAGATAAAGGTGAGTTAGTTGATATAACACATCTCAATTTTCAGAAAGCCTTTGATAAAGTCCCTCATGAGAGACTCTTGGGGAAATTAAAAAGCCATGGGATAGAAGGCAATGTACTATTGTGGATTAGAAACTAGTTGAAAGATAGAAAACAGAGAGTAGGGCTAAATGGCTAACTTTCCCAATGGGGAAAAGTGAACAGTGGAGTATCCCAGGGATCTGTGCTGAGTCCACTGCTTTTTACCATATTTATAAATGACCTGGCAATGGGATTAATAGTAAGATATTTATAAATGACCTGTAAATGGGGATAATGAGTGAGTTGCTGAAATTTGCAAATGATGCCAAATTATTCAAAGTTGTTAAAACATAAGAGAATTGTAAAACATTTCAAGAGGACCTTGATAAATTGGGAGACTGGGCATCTACATGGCAAATGACTTTTAATGTGGACAAGTGCAAAGTTATGCACTAAGGGAAGAACAACCCAAACTACTACACGATGCAAAGTTCCACATTAGGATTTAGTCGTCATCGTGGATAATACATTGAAACCCTCTGTCCAGTGTGCAGTCACAGCCAAGAAAGCAAATAGAAAGCTAGGAATCATAAAGAAAGGTATAGAGGATAAAACAAAGGATATTATAACGTCTCTGTATCACTCCAGGTTGTGACCACACCTTGAATACTTTGTGCAATTCTGGTCACCATATGTTAAAAAGGATATAGCAGAATTCAAAAAAGTACAGAGGAGAGCAACCAAAACGGTAAAAGGGATGGAAGGATATCTCTATGAGGAAAGGTTTAAAAGGTGAGGGCTCTTCAGCTTGAAAAAGAGATGACTAAAGGGGATATGATAGAGGTCTATAAAATAATGAATTGAGTAGGAGGACGTTGCTCTGCAAGCGGGGGCTGTCTGTTGGTGTAGTTCATTCTGCCAGTCAGTGCAAGCTCTGGGATCCTCCCCCTTTTCCAGCGTCATCGAGGGGAGCTGTTTCTTTGGCATTTAAACTTCTACAGCTGTGCCGCGGTCGTGTGCCTGAAGGGGCTTGTGACCAAAGGGGAACGCCCCTTTGGTGCCCCTTCAGTGCCTTTTCGGGGCCTGGGGAATTTGCCCATTCTGAATTTTGCTGCCGGGGATGTGGTAAGAGGAAATGTAAGGTGATGGAGAAAGAATCTGTGACAGCGGTTTCGACACCAAAGGGTTGTGTCAGCCCAATGGACCAGCATGTGTGAGTGTTGGAAGACCTGAAGCTTGGGTCAGAATTTCTGCAGCTTGATATCTACCTCTGTTAACGTGTCTTTATCCCTGCATTCCATCGATAGGACACCACTTCTGAATCCTTTGAACTGTGGTGTGGGTGGGGAGGAGGTAATCCCCTTCGTAAGCCCAGTAACTCGGTGAATACCACATCATTGAATGCGGTTTCTGAGCCCCCTTCCCCCCCCCCCACACACACAGTCTCAGTGTTGACTCTTTATTGTTAACTCCTATACAGTTAGGTAAGCCTGAGGCCTTAGGTTTATTATCTTTGGCCTCTTCTGCTGATGTTTCCTTATTTGACATTTGGAAAGCGGTTTCTGAGACCAATGCTTTGTTTTCTGGCTTTATTGATCAAACTGTAAAGTTTTCTCAACAGGTTGTTACTAAGTCCGGTGAGGTGGATACTAGGATTGATGCTTGCTCCCAGCGATTGGATGACGTGGATACACTTTTGGGTTTATAGCAAGAGGGGGGTCATGCAGGAGTGAAAAATAGTTATGTGTTGCTTAAACAAATTGAAGCCCTAGAAAACGCTCATCCGGCAAAGAATTTAAGGTTACTTAATTTTCCTAAGACGCAATTGCAGTCTCCATTAATATTATTTAGGAAATATTGCAAAGAGATTTTATTAATTTCTGATTTTGAGTCTATTGGGGTTTCTGATCTTTATTATCTGCGTACTCGATTAGTGACACGTGATGATGACGTTGCCCATGTTGAGACACAATCTGATTTGGATCTTATTGCTTTGCTGTGGCTGATAAGGTTAAAATCTTGAGGGCTTATTTCTTGAAAAAAGATTTCCTGCATTTTGGATATAAGGTTTCTGTTTTCTCAGATGTGGCAAGGTCAACTCAGGTGCGGAGGAAGTCCTTCCTGCAGCTTAGACTTTGGGGTATGTTTACTAAACTGCGTTAATCCTGAACAACGCGCGTTATGTAACATTAACGATCGTTCGCACGTCATAATGCGCGTTATGACGTGCGAATGATAGTTAACGTTACATAACGCGCGTTAACCGTAGTTAACGATCGTAAACTCCCGCGGCGCGGTAAAACACTGCAGAAGGTGGAGAGAGGGCGGAGAGAAGGGGTCAATGGGCGGAGAGTGGGCGGAGAGAGGCTCCCCTCACACTAACGCGCTGAATTTCAGGGCTGAATTCCAACGCGAATGAAAACCTACCGTTAAAGGCACATTACAGGGGAGAGAAACCATTTCAGTGTCAGCAATGTACAGCCCAGGCAGGGAAACCAAAAAACAGTGATAAGTGTGATACATGTGCACAGAACAAAAGGGCACAGAAACACTAAAAATGACCCCAACAAACTGGAAAAAAACAATAACCAATCTGGGCAATAGTGGTATCAATGAGAAACATCAACCCCTCCCCCCAGAGTAAGCCCCATAGAACAGATATAAATCATGGAAGGGTCTATACGCCGTCCCCATATAAGGTGAATGAGCCCACAGTGACATAGCGCTGCTCAGGGTTTTCCCCACCAACGGACAGGTGCACATGTCCCGCAACATCATGGCGGGCATGTCGGAACGGCAACTGGACAGATGCCGGAGAAGGGGATACAGAGGGCCGTAGGCGGCACATGCTGTGGTGCAGCAGGGCCACAGTGCGGACTAGGGTGATGCCTAGGTGGCCCATACGAATGCTGAAACAGTGGAGCAGCCAGACAGCAACTGCTGAAGGTCCAACACGGGCACGAGTGGGTTTCCCAAAGCGTCACAGGGGAGAGTACCCAACAGCTACCCCCAAGGGCACGGAACATTGGCAGGCGGGGCTGGGGGGGAGCATGGATGTCTATGCAGGCACACCTACCCCAGAACCCGCACCATAGGCAGCCGCCTACCTGCACACTGAATGGCCTGAGACTGCGCACCACCAGCTCCACCAGCAGAAGGGCATGTCAGCATGGTGGCTGAGGGATACTGGTGGTGGAGGGGGCAGTGGCAGCTGCCCAGAGCAGACCGTGGCCTAGCCCTGTGTAGGTGGGTGCCATGCACTGCAATAGACAGGCCCTGTCTGACCAACAGTCATGGTATCACCAGGGAATGCAGCATCTCTGTGATAACATGGTGGTACAGTGCCCAAAACCAGTGTATTCAGAAGCAGAAGGTCACAGGTTCAAGTCCCAGCTGTGGTTTCCGCCAACCCAGTCCTCATATTTTATCCACTACTATAATGTGGTAATACAGACAGAACCTTTCTTGCAGATGACGTAAACATGCCCAAAACACCTACATTTTACCCTACAGAGCACAGACACCATAAACATGCACATTACCTAGAGCAGAGCCTCCCAAATGCAGTCCTGGAGGGCCAAACACCATTCAGGTTCCATGCTGCCTCTGATAAAGATGCCTGTGCTGCATTTCTATGCGCCACCCCCATGGTATGCAGATGTATCTCATGCATATTCATGAGGGACATCATGAAAACCCGAACAGTGTTTTGCACCGCAGGAATGGAGTTGGGAACCTCTGCCATAAAGTAGCAGCCAACAGGGGCAGACACACCCGCACCCACAGGCCCCATAATCCAAAGCCTCCTGGAGAGACAGGACTTTGGGCTCTGCGTGCATCTCCCAATACTAGCACTTGCATACCTTAGTAATGCCACCCTAAACCGGGGAATATGATACACCGCTATCAAAAGGTTGCTATGATTACTGGCAGAAAGCAATTCCTAGGTTAAGTACAATTTTCGGAGTGAGCTGCATCATAGCAACCTTTCTGATGTCTGTGGAGTGTGCTACAGGTTGTGTGTCTGACAGTGTTTACCAATCTGGGGGGGTGACTCCTACAGTATTGCGTACCATAGCCATGCCTGCACTGTGCCCAGGATTGGTGTGGTGGCCTGGGCTGCCCAACACCTCTATAGTTGCACAATGCTGGCATAGGTGTGGGGAGTGTGTGTCTGTCTATCCAGTGTGTGGTGGCTGCCAACACCCTCCACAGCCCACACTGCTAGCACTGTTACCAGTATTGGCCTGCCAATGTACATAATGAGGAGCAAGGTACTGTGGGAATAGCCTGGATAGGGTGGCCTGGCCTGGCCGCATCTGCACAGGGCATAGGGCAATGGCCGGACATTGTAGTGCCCGGTACCACCTGCATGGACAGGGTGGCCATAGCATGTCCTGCTGGGAGGTCACTCTCACCCTGACTGAGCAGTGACCATGGCATGGCTAGGTTCCCCCATAGTGCAATATAGTATTTCTTTTATGTGATATTTATGGGTTTCCTTTTGGGGCCCAATCATTGACTTATCTGCTTGGTGTGTATGCTGATATCCCCGTTCTGGGTACATGCATCTCCTCCAGGACCATGCACTATGGACTAGCTGGCAGACTGTCTGCAGCTAGTATGTGTCTTGCTGGAACACCGTGCAGGGTGCAGTAGCTGGAGGCTTGCTGCTGGAGAATGTCAGATAATGGTGGGGGGCAGCTGAGCATTTACAGACCTGCCGTCTGTCTGCTATTGCGCTATGGATGTGTACTGCTCTGCATTGCCTGCCCTGTAGGGTGTTTGATCCCTAGCAGGACTGGGGTGATGGTCCCCTCTACTGCCACCATTGCAGGGGGGTAGAAAGTGGATCTGTGGGCGGGAGATCCTGTCCCCCACCCTGAGCCCCAGGGTGTAATCTCCCTGGTAACCACAGCAGAATGTGGGTGTGGTGCCGTGCAGTCCTCCTGTAGCCAGCCAAGTGTTTATTAGCAGCTCTAGCCCACTGGTTACTTCACTGCCCATGGAGCCAGAGGTCATGGGTTCACAACCCACTGTGGGGTTCATCGATAGGGCTGTGTTAGGCATTGTCTATTTTTATTATATATTAGTGCTGCCAGCAGAACCACCCTCAGGGTACTTTCACCTTAGGGTGGCTCATAAGGCGCCCTATAGTGCGCCTTATAGGGCGTCTTATATGGCGCCCTATAAAGCGTCTTATAAGGTACCTTATATGCTGTCCTATAGAGGACATTATAGGGTGCCTTGGCAGACAGCGCACTTTATAATGTGCCCAGTGGAGTGCCTTCTAGGGTGCCTTATGTGGCACCTTAGGTTATGCCACTGTGAGGGTGTGTTTGCTGGCAGCACTATTACAGTACAACTAAACTTCCTCACAGCCCAATACTTAACCCTTTCCAGGCCAAGCCCAAAACTTTCGGGATCCAAACTTCTGCCTAAATATTCCTATCAAATGGTATATAATACATGACCATGGCAGAGGGAACGTCACTATTGGGACATATTGAATAAGACGGGTACAATTTTCCTGACATATGCAAACATTAACCCGGCTGCAGACTGTGGATTAAAATATTATAGTAGGCTTTCAAAGGGTTACACATGACGCCTCAGCCAGCCTTATTCATTAGGCACACTGAGGAATTGAACCCATGACCCTTGTACCATCAGTCTGTGCAGTAACCATTGTGCTACAGCTCTGTTTCTGTATTTGGGTGTCTGCGCACCTTCTTACGCTTAACGCGCAGTAACGCACCCTGTAACGATCGTTGCTGCGTGGCACGTTATAACGCGCATTATCACTAACGATGTACCGCCCATGTCCTTTTTTGGCATTTCTTCCACTAACGAGGCTCCTAACGCGAATCACACTAACGCAGTTTAGTAAACATACCCCTTTATGTCTTGACTGCAGGGTGGACATTCCTTTTGTGATTTCCTTGTAAATGTTTAATCACTTTGAATAAGGTTAAGTATGTGTTTACTCACCCAGGGCCGGCCTGTCCATTGAGCAAAAATGTTTTTTGCACAGGGCCCCACGTTTCAGGGGGCCCCGCACAAAAAACATCTTGCATCAGCCCAACTAGGTTAAAAAAACACAAACCGGCTGCTACTGCCGCTGCCGCCATGGCAGCGGCAGAATCGAGCATCCCGCAGGCCCCCCTGCCCTGCAGAGTCCTCCATGTAGCCTCAGCATCAGCTGTCAGAGCTGCGCGACGAGAGAGAGGTTCTCCTCTCGTGGCTCTGTTAATCCCGCCGCGGGGCGGATGGGATTTCCCATCAGCCCCGCGGCGGGATTAACAGAGCCGCGAGAAAGGGAAACGCACCTTTCACGCGACTCTGAAAAGCCCACTCCAAGGCCACATGGAAGACTCTGAAGGTCAGGGGGGCCCCGCGGGATACTCGATTCTGCCACTGCCACGGCGGCAGCAGCAGCAGCAGCCGGTTTGTGTTTTTTTAAACCTAGCTGGGCTGATGGGGGGGGGAGGAGGTTAGGACTGGTAATGGGCTATGGGGGGGTTAGGACGGTTAATGGGCTATGGGGGGGGGTTAGGACAGGTAATAGGCTATGGGGGGCTAAGACTGGAAATGGGCTGATGGGGGGTTAGGACTGGAAATGGGCTGATTGGGGGGTAAGGACTGGTAATGGGCTATGTGGGGTATAAGACTCGAATTGGGATGATGGGGGGGTTATGACAGGTAATGGGCTGTGGGGGGGCTAAGACTACAAGTGGGCTGATGGGGGGATTATGACTGGAAATGGGCTATGGGGGTCTAGGACTGGAAATGGGCTGATTGGGTTGTTAGGACTGGAAGTGGACTGATGGGAGGTTAGGACTGGTAATGGGCTATGGGGGGGCTAAGACTGGAAGTGGGCTGATGGGGGGGCTAAGACTGGAAGTGGGCTGATGGGGGGTTACAACAGGTAATGGGCTGTGGGGGGGGCTAAGACTGCAAGTGGGCTGATGGGGGGCTTAGGACTGGAAATGGGCTATGGGGGGCTAGGACTTGAAATGGGCTGATGGGGGGCTTATGACTGATAATGGGCTATGGAGGGGCTAGGACTGGAAATGGGCTGATGGGGGGGTTAGGACTGGAAGTGGACTGATGGGGGGGTTAGGACTGGTAATGGGCTATGGGGGGGCTAAGACTACAAGTGAGCTGATGGTGGGCTTAGGACTGGTAATGGGCTATGGGGGCGGGGTGCTGACTGGAAATGGGCTGATGGGGGGGGCATTAGGACTGGTAATGGGCTGAAGGGGGTGATAGGACTGGTAATGGACTGTGGGGGGTGAAAACTGAAAATGGGGTGATGGGGTTAGGACTGGTAAGACTGAAAATGAGGTGATGGGGGTTAAGACTGGAAATGGGCTGTGGGGGGGAGTAAGACTGAAAATGGGCTGATGGGGGTTAGGACTGGTAATGGGCTGTGGGGGGGGGGGGCTAGGACTGGTAATGGGATGGGGGGGTTGCTAGGACTGGAAATGGGCTGAGTGGAAGTGGGCTTGTACTGTAAATAGCTGATGAGGACAGGGGCTTGGAATGGAAATGGGCTGAGAGGAAGGGGGGGCTTGAACTGCAAATAGCTGATGGGGAGGGAGGCTTGGAATGGAAATGGGCTGTGAGGGGAGGGAGCTTGGACTGGAAATGGGCTGAGTGGGGGGGGGGCTAGGACAGGAAATGGGCTGATGGAGGGGCTAGGATAGGACTGGAAATGGGCTGTTAGGGGGTGCTAAGGTTGGAAATGGGCTGTGGTGGGGGCTTGAATTGAAATGGACTCATGGAGGGGCTAGAACTGGAAGTAGGCTCATGGGGGGGTTGGATTGGAAATGGGCTGAGTGGAGGGGAGCTAGGATTTGACATGGGCTGATGGTGGGGCTAGGAAAGGACTAAAAATGAGCTGATGGAGGGCTGGGATTGGAAATGAGCTGATGGAGGGACTCGGATAGGACTGGAAATGGATGGGGGAGCTAGGACTGGAAATGGGCTGATGGTGGGGCTAGGATAGGTTTGGAAATGGGCTGACGGGGGAGGGGCTAGGACTGGAAATGGGCTGATGCAGGGACTAGAAGGGAGCAGATGCTGGGTGGGGCTGGAACTAGAAGGGAGCTGATGTTGGTTGAGGATTAGAATGGGATGGAGCTGGGAGAGGGAAATGGAGAGGGAAAAATATTTTGTGTGGGACGGAAGACAAATCTACAATTGGCCGGATATTGGAAAAGTAAGTGGGGATTGAGGATGGAGGGGTAAAATTTGAGTGGACGAAATAGGAATGAGGAAAGAGCAAAAGGAGAAAGATTAGTATATTAAAGCAGATGTAGAGAGAGAATGGAAAAAAAAACCTAGAAGAGAGAAGAAAGGACAAATGGACAGTAGACGATGGAGAGTTAGCAGAAGACACGAAGAAACTAGAAGAAAGTGGCTGGAACAATTGTAACTGAAAAAAATGCACAAAAGTTAGAAAAATATCTCTTTATTTTGAATTTATTAACTGGAATATGTCAGCTCTGGGAAATGTGCATCATTAACGTCTGCGCTTTGTTTAGTACAAGAGGAAATTAATTTATAGTTTTATTTCTACAGTGTTGTACATTCCAAATACTGGGTTTGATTGAACCTTGGTCTAACCCAGAATGGCATATCTTATGTTCTGATGGAATTTTAGAATGGATATCCAAATGCAATCTGGGATGTCTAAGTTAGAACCTTAAAAAAAAAAAAGAAAAAAGCAAGCACATCCGGATGCAGACATGATTTCATAAATGTGGACATTACTGATATGCACATCTGCAGGGGCATCTACATAGACGTCCCCAGAACTATACTTCAGAACCTGGACTTTTAGCATAGCCTAATGGTTAGAGCAGCAGGTTAGGAACAAGGTATCCAGGGTTTGAAAGCCCCCTGTTGCTGATAGAGTGTTTTCTTCTCTAACCCTCGGGATGATTTTTTAAACTAAAACACACACTGTCCATGCCAGGAGCAGATGTAACATTACTGCAGATTTGATGCCAGAGGTCCATGATGTTCTGAGATCAGGCAGGGATGTCCAGGATCCTGGTAACACATTTGCCATGCCTCCAGGATCCTGGGAGTACCCTGGCCACACCTCCTCTATGTCCCTCATTCAGACTTGGCCATCCTCATGGTGGGGACATCCCCAGAATCATCTTCTACAATGGAGCTGGAAATGTCTCTAAATCCATTTTTGGATGTCCAAAGCATGAATAGGGCTTCCAAAATGACCCGTTAGTATGTGGCAAACCCAGCACTAACAATTAGTGTAGTTTAGTAAACATGACCCAAAGTTTCCTCCCCCTCCAAGAAAAATGTATTTATTTAGACAGATTTGTATACCACCTTTTCCTACAATCAAAGTGGTCACATCACAATTGGCAGGTTACATTTAACATGAGGGTACTTAACAACATTTAACATGAGGGTATTTAACAACATTTAGACAGCACAATTGGAGGGTTACATTTAACATGAGGGTACTTAACAACATTATACAATGAACTTGTATGTCTAGTTGGGATGAGTGGGTGTCGAGTTAACGGAGGTAGTTGCATTACCGTTCGGGTGGAGACTGTTGTCTGTCTGCTCATAGGTTTCTGTAAAGTGCAGGGTTTTAAGGGCCTTGCGGAAGTCTATGATGTCATTTAATGCTCTCAGGCTTGGGAGAGAGTTCCAAAGTTTGGACGCCAGTAGTGATGGAGCTCTTCTTGAAGTAGTTTGTTTAGTCTTGTGGTATTCTGCAGGTGTGCCGATCATTTTGTCATTATTGGCCCTTCTTGGTCTATTGCTGGTATCCCTTCTTATGATATCTTAGAGTGCATCTGCCAAGAGATGGTGGATGATTTTAAAGATTATCAGGATTGTTTTAAATTTTGTTCTGGCCATCACTGGGAGCCAGTGCAGTTGCTGTAAGATGGGGGTGATGTGCTCAGTTCTTGGAGTGTCTGTAATGGTGTTTTGCACCATTTGGAGTGGGTGTAAGGTCTGCTGAGGGAGGCCTTGATATAACGAGTTTCCGTAATCAAGCAGGGGTGTGATGAGTGCTTGGCACACTGTGTGGAAGTGGTCCTGGCGGAGCAATACTTTAAAAATGCACTCCTTCAAAATATTCCTTGAATATACAGAATATTTATCTATAAACAGGATTTGTTTAGGCATTTAAAATCAGAATATCATTAGTTTTATAATGGAGGATTTGATGCAAAAAATGTAATTGTAATTTTAATTTCTGTATTTCTATTACACCTTTACAGAAAAGTCCAACGTGGATTACAAAATGTTGCCAACAATGGCAAAACTACAATTTCATTAAAAAAACAGACAGTTTGAAAGAATACAATCACATATTAGAAAGCTATAATGAAACAGCTAATTTAGCAGATAAAATAAAATAAGTTTACAGTCGTGTTCTAAATGATATGTAGCCCCTGTTTTAAAACACTACAAACTATTCCATCAATCATCGCTCGATAAGTAATACTTGTACAAAGTAACTTTTAAATTCTTCAGAAAAGGATAACTCAAATTGTTACGATTAGTAAAATATAAAGATCTATGAGAACCAACCAGTGACAATGCATTTATCATATAAATAGGTGTGACGCCATTCATGGTTTTAAACACAAAATATTATAGTTTAATTACACCATTCTACAGCCAAAATGCTTCCGAAATAAATTCAGTCACACTTTACTAAGGGGGATGTTTACTAAAAACCGGAAATGTGCGCGCCGCAAAATAGCGCACGGAAACGCGGCACTGAAACGCTAATAAACGCATTTAAACGCCCCGCACATGTGGGTGTCACCCCCGCAAAGGTGCGCGGCACACTAACGGGCCCCGTACAAGTGCGGGCCCGCAAATGTCCGATAGAGGCGTGGAACGGCTAAAGAAGGGCGGAGGAAGGCTCTGGAGGGGCGGAGGGACGGGGTCAATGGGTGGAGAGTGGGAGGGGAGAGGCTCCCCGCACAGTATCGGGCCCGAATTTGCATGTAAAAACTACTGCGAGGGAAACACTCGCGGTAGAAAGCATTTAAAGGGAAGAGAAACCATTTCCGTCAGCAATGTACAGGAAAACCAGGGGAAACCAGCAAAACGTGAGCAGTGTGATACATGGGCACAGCACAAAAGTGCAAATAAAAATAGAAAATGACCACAACAGAACTATTAAAAATAGTAATTCAGCTGGGGAACAGTTATAGTGATGGGCAAATACAGAAAACACACCCAGCAAAGCTCCAGAAAAAAGAAATGAATTTTGGAAGGGTTTACGGAGCGGAGACTCTTCCAGAAAACATTTCCTTTTGTGGAGCTTTCCTGGGAGTGTTTGCTATGGTTGCCCATTAATATCACTGTTGCCCAGCGTGGTGATATTTTGTCCCCCATTTCCCGTGGTCATTTCCTGGGTTTATGTGCACGTTTGTCACCAGACAGGGTGCATATGCCCACAGTAAATTTGCGTAGAGCAGGGTTTGTGACTCCATCCTGCCAGGCTTACTACCTCCAGGGGCTGCACTGTCTATGTGGCCATAGTGTGGTGCAGCGGACAGAGTCAGTACCTCTAGGATCAGAGGTTCAAAGCCCAGCTGGGGCACTTGCCAGCCCAGTCCCTATATTTTACCCACCACTAAACACAGATAGCGCAGACACCCCTGTATTGCAGGGGACATAAGCATGGGGAAAACACCCATATTTTACCCAACAACGCACACACACCACAACAATGGGCATTACCCACAGCCAAGTACCCCAAATGCAGTCCCGTACTGCCACATTCCAATCAGGTCACCTGCTTTTTATGGGAGAAGCTCATGCCAGCATGTTGGCGGACGAGTACATGTGGTGCAGGGGGCAGTGGCTGCTAGCGACAGAAGACAGAGGCCTAGCCATGTGCAGGCTGGCACAGTCCACAGCAACAGACAGGCCCTGCCAGATCCACAATCATGGACTATCCAGGGAATTCAGCCAAGCTGTGGCTACACAGTGGTGCAGTGCACACAGACAATGCATGCAAGAACAAAAGGTCATAGGTTCAAAGACCAGCTGGGGCTACCAGCAATCCTGCCCACATATTTTCCCCACAAATAAACAGTGACAGTACGTCTATCTTTTACCCCACTGAGCACAGACACCATGAACAGGGGCAGAACCTACAGCAGAATTCCCCAAATGCAGTCCTGGTGGGCCACACACCAGTCAGGTTCCATGCTGCCACTCATACAAATGCCTGTGCTGTATATCTATGCACCACCCCCACGGCATGTAGATGTAGCTCATGCATATTCATGAGGGACAGCAGGAAGACCCGAACAGTGTGATGCAAAACTGGGCTGGAGTGGGGAAGCGCTGCCGTAAAGCAGCAGCCAACAGGGGCAGACACACCCACACCCACAGGCCCCATTGGCCAATGTCTCCTGTAGAGGCAGAACATTGGACCCTGCGTGCATCTCCCAATACCAGCACCTGCATACCTTAGCAATGTCACCCTACACCTGAGGTACACAGCTCTGAAACGTTTGCTAAGAGTACAGGCTGATAGATATCCCTACGTTACGCACATACTGCTAGTTGACCCCATCCGAACAATCTGTTTGGTGTCTGCGGTGCGTGCTCCAGGCCTGGCCTCTGACGGTGTTCACCACCCTGGGGAGTGACCCCCAGCAGTACTGCGTACCATATCCATGCCTGTGCCGTGCCCAGGACCGGTGTGGTGGCCAAGGCTAATCACCCCCTCAATAGTAGCACAATGCTGGCATAGGTGTGGGAGTGTGTGTCTGTCTATACCAGGGGTGGGCAAACCTGGTCCTGGAGGGCCGCAGACCAGTCAGGTTTTCGGGATATCTCTAATGAATATGCATGAGATATATATGCATTAGAGATATCCTGCCAACCTGACTGGTTTGTGGCCCTCCAGGGCTGGATCTGGAGACCCCTGCCTTACACCTCTGTCATTTAAGATTGTGAGTGGACAAGGTGCAGATGTCCAAGACATCAAAAAGGTTAGATAGAATTTGTCAAAGTCCTCCTCACTTCTCACCACCACCAAAAAATTGTCTATTAGACAACTGTTTGGTGGTGGTGAGAATCGAGGAGGAATGTGACACATTCTATATACCCTTTCGATGTCTAGAACATCTGTACCTTGCCCACTCACGATCTTAAATGACAGAGGTGTAAGGCAGGGGTCTCCAAATCCAGCCCTGGAGGGCCACAAACCAGTTAGGTTGGCAGGATATCTCTAATGCATATATATCTCATGCATGTTCATTAGGGATATCCCGAAAACCTGACTGGTCTGCGGCCCTCCAGGACCGGAGGTGCCCACCCCTGGTCTATACAGTGTGTGTTGGCTGCAAACACCTTCCCCAACCCACACTGCCAGCACTACTGCCAGTATTGGCCTGCCAATGTGCATAATGAGCAGCAAGGTACCATGGGTATAGGTCAGACATGGTGGGCTGGCCAGGATGCATCTGCACAGGGCATAGGGCACTGGCTGTGACATTGTAGTGCCAGGCCACCACCTACACAGACAGGGTGACCTCTGTATGTGCTGCTGGGGGAGCACTCTCACTCTGAGTGTGCAGTGATGACAGCATGGCTAGGCACCCCCATAGTGCTATATTGTGTTTCTCTCTTGTGATATATATAAGTTTCCTGTTGGGGCCTCCTCACAGAACTCTCTGCTTGTGTGTGCTGCCACCCCAGTTTTGGGTGCATGCATTTCCATCAGGGCTAACCAGCAGACTGTTCACAGCTGGTATGTGTCTTGATGGAGTGCCTTGCAGTGGCTGATGGCTTGCTGCAGGTGAATATCAGATAGTGCTGGGGTGCATCCTTGGATATCCAGGCCTAAAGTATGTCTGATATTGTGTTATGGATGTGTGTGGAGCTGCTTGGACTGCCCTGTAGGGTGTCTGTTCCCCAGCAGGACTGGGGTTTGATGGCCCACTCTACTGCCATTGGTGCGGGTGGGTGGTGTAGGATGGGGATCTGTTGGTGGGGGGCCCTGTTTGCCACCCTTGGGGAGAGAGAGAGAGAGAGAGAGATGGGGGGGTTACTTTGACCACCTAGGGGTCCATGGGGGTTTTCCCACTAACTGAGACAGACAGAGATATCCAACATGTTTCTGCAGCACCTTCCTATCTCACAGGTTAGTACTGTTTTGGAGCTCTGTCATGGCCTCATCCAGCCATGGCTGGCGTTGTGGACCTGGTCCTGGCCGCCACATCACACCCTCAGGGTGAGCACAGTACCCGCACAATGTGACGGTGTGTAGCTACTCTTTGCTGGTAGTCCACCCGCTCAGGACCCCCTACCAGGCCGAGGTGCTGTGGGGTGCACATGGACAATTCCCCCTACCAGGCCGGGTAGCTGTTAGGGTGCATTCCCCATCTTGTGTGCATCTGTGGACAGCTGATTTGCATGTGCAGTGCATCATGGGTACGGGTGGCCTAACCCTATCCTGTCTACAACAGCAGACTGTCTGTGGGGTAACATGCAGGCTCTCTGCAGCCAGCCAGGGGCTTGCTGTCAGCTATAGAGCTGTAGCCCAATGGTTACGTCACTCCCTGTACAGCCAGAGGTCATGGGTTCAAACCCACAGTGGGGCCCTTTGATAGGGCTGTCCACAGCTTTATTTTTATTTACTGTACATATGTCTATGTCGGCAAAACCACACACAGCTTACTATACCCATTAGGTGCCTCTGAGGGTGCTTTATAGGGCGCTCTATAGACCACCTTATGGTTGCCATCCATATAGGGTGCACTATACATTATCCTGTGTCGCAACATACATGGTGCCCTATAGGGGACATTCTAGGGTGCCTTGGCGGACAGTGCACTGTAACATGTGCCTTACGGGCATCCGTATGTTAACACACTGTGAGAGCGGGTTTACTAGTGGTGGGAAATAAAATATAAATGGAAGGCCTCCTACAGCACTCCTCACCATGATACATACTGCCCCAGCCAGCCTTGTTCACTGGGCACTGTGAGGGGTTGAACCCCTGGCCCCTGCACCATTGGTCAGTGTCTTAACCATTGTGCTGTGGCTCTGTTCCTGTGTTTGTGCATCCGCGCGCAGCCTTGTAGCCATCAGCGCGCCATCTTGTGGTGCACTAAATTAACAGCGCGCCGCCTTATGCAGCACAACATGGAAATGCCCCTAAAATAATGCCTCAGGCAGCTGTCTTCAATGGGCACTGTAGGGAATTGAACCCATGATCCCTGCACGAGTGGTCAGTGTCTTAACCATTGTGCTATGGCTCCGTTCTTGTTATTTGCACATCAGCGCGCCACTTATCCCTCCCACTATTGGACTGCCCCCTCACACATCAGCGTGCCGCCTTCTGCCCACCGGCTCGCCGCCTTCTGTTGCCCACATTTATCAGCGCACCGCCTTCTGCCGCCCAAGCTTAACAATGCGCCGCCATCTGCCGCTCACACTAAACAGTGCGCCGCCTCATGCCGTAATAAAAATAACAGTGCGCCGCCTTCTGCCACCCAAAATTAATATGCCTCCTAACCACTTTTGCCCATAAATGTTGGTGCCTCAGCTGGTCTTTTTTGTTGAGCGCAATGGGGGTTTGAACCCCTGGCCCCTGCACCATTGGTCGGTGTTGGCATCGTTGTACTACGGCTCTGTTGTTTAGTTTTGCAGCATCGCTCTGCTTAGCCTTCCCACGCGCTAATGTGGGCCCCACACAGTGCAACGGACACACGTACGGTCGGGTTTTTATCTTTTTTCTGCCTGACCCGCCCACTCCTTATATGGCACACGCACACTAACGGTGACCCGCACAGCAACGGAGTTTAGTAAACATACCTCTAAGTCTGGGTTGCTGAAAATGAAGTTGTTTATTGGCTCTAGTTTTCAGTTTACACTACTGGGTCATTACATACAACCTTGACTTCGGAAGTGTTAAGGATATGCGAGTTATAATGGGAATTAATCTCAATTTAAACCCCAGGTGAAGATATTTTGCACAAGATGGTTTAGTTATGTAGGCAGCAGCTCAATATCGCCATTGACCAGATAGCTAACTCACTATCAATGGAGACTGGATATTTAATGGCAGTGGATGGATATGGCCCCGGCATTAAATATTTGGATCTAATTTAAAGTGGCGACAGCCAACTGCTTTATTTGAGCTTGCCACCACTGCTGAATATGGTCCCCTACAAATTAGATCAGTTGAAGTTGCTTGTTCAAGGATTATTAGTTTTTCAATTAGACTACTGTAATTTTCTTTATCTTGGGCTACCTCAAAAAATATTATCAAAACTTCAGTTTGTACAAGGTGCAACTAATTCTAAATGGCTCTAAACTGCAACATGCAATGCCTCTGTTAATCAAAATGCATCTGCTGCCTATCCATCTAAGAATTCACTGGTCTACAGTTTTTTAAACGTTGTCTGCTTCAGAGACAAAATCTGCCGATTCTTATGGATTTTGAAGCACTGAATTAAAAAAGTACAATTAAAACTGCTGATTGGCTACTGTTTCCAAGATATCTAAGCGTTTCCATTTTACGCGTATATATGGAGGCACATTCCATAGTGTGCGTCCATGCCTCTGTGTGTCCGGTCGGAATGGGATGAACAAAGGTAGACCTGATTCTGATCGCACAGGGGCTAGACATGCCCTGTGGCATCAGAATCGGGTCTAAGGTCAGTGTGCGCAGGCCAATCCCTATTCCGATTGACCTGCATATACTGAGCCAAGCCTGGTTAACTCTGTCAGGCTCCTGAATGGAGCCATGGTGCCACGACGTCTGGTTGCCATGGCACCCTGGCTCTATCCAGTAGCCACAATCCCCGGCCACCAACCACTGTATCCCAACCTCTGATTTGGCCTCTCATGGCCAGAATCGGGCTGAGGGGAATCTCTTGCACCCCCTCACCTGTGTGATGCTGGCCGGACCTCCCGTCTGCCAACATCTAGGGGGATTTATTCCACATCCGATGTGGAATAAGTCCCCCGTCCAGTCTGCTGACCCCGGACATACAGGGCTGACCTCAGAATCGGCCCTGTATATCTGGGGCCGTAGAACGCCCACTGTCTGCCCTAACTCTGCCTCCGCACTGCCCCCTCCCGCCCCCATCTAAGCCTCTCCATACAAACTCCTTGTTCATACAGGGAGGTTTTAGACATGGCTGGTGGAGGGGTGTATAGTGGGAATGGACGTTCCAGCTATTTGTGGAATATAATAGACCTCATA
Source organism: Ichthyophis bannanicus (assembly GCA_033557465.1). Lineage (NCBI taxonomy): Eukaryota > Metazoa > Chordata > Amphibia > Gymnophiona > Ichthyophiidae > Ichthyophis > Ichthyophis bannanicus. The sequence goes on from CM066032.1 coordinate 1,555,535,279, forward strand.
GCTGTTGGTAGTAGAGTTTTAATCACAAATTAGGTTGCAATATATATGACATTGATAATATTTCACCTGTCTTTGTTTAAAAGTTTAAAAATCAGCCAAAAGGTTATTTAAATACAATTTATTTAAAAACTTAGCATGACACATAAAGCAATAAACGACTATGCATGCATTGATATTCATTTCAGACCTATTTAGTGTCTACTCGGCGTTTCTTGGCTTGTCACTTGTATTCTGTAAATGGAGTTTCTCTTGTTACTGTCCAGCAATAGTCTGCAAGCCTTGAAGGGCTCCATTTGCTTTTATATCTTTTCTCCATTACTGCAGTGTCCTCATGAAATCACTCACCATGCTCATTGCTCACTACTCCGCAGTTCGATGGAAAAAATCAAGATGAAAGTGCAAAAAATGTATCTTTAGTGACAATTATATGTATGGCATGGGGATGATGTGGTTTGAGTATGTTTGTGTGTGTGCCACGGGGTGGGGTGTCTGTGTGTGTGTATGGTGCATCTATGTGATGTCTGTGTTTGTCGAGGAATGGGGGTAAGGTGTCAGTATGTGTGTGTGGTCTGTGTGCGTTTGTGAGTGGTGCTGGGGTATGGTGTGCATGTGTGTTTGTGTGAGAATGAGGTGTCTCCTTATGAGTGTGTGATGTGGGGGTAATGTATGTGTGTGGGAGTGCAGGATATCTTTGTGTGTATATGTATGTGTGGTGTGAAGGGTAGGGTGTGTGTATATGGTATATCTGTGTGGTATTTGTGTGTGTGAGGTGCATCTGTGAGGGTGTTACTGTGTTGTTGGTGCAGGGGTGGGTTGTGTGTGTGTGTGTGTGTGTGTGTGTGTGTGTGTGTGTAGTGTCAGGGCTGGATGTTTGAATGTGGTTGTGCTGTGTGCAGGTGTGTGGGGGTATTGTATGTGGGTGGAGTGTGTGGCAGGGTCAGGGTGTGTGTGTGTGTGTAGTGTGGGGGGTAGGGGGTCTGTATATGTGTGTGGCGTTGGGGTGGGGTGGGGTGTCTCTGTGACTCCAGGGTGATGATGCTTCTCCTATTGCTCTAATAGTTTTAGATTTGAGTGCTGCCTTTCATGTTCTTAATCACTATGCTCTTATTGATTATCTTATTGGCTCTTGAATTTGTCTTGAATTTGTGTAGAAACTACACTATAGATCTTGTTTGACTGATCATCATTCAGTTAATAACGTGTGTAAGTGCAAATCAAGTAGTAGTAGTAGTCGTAGTAGTAGTAGTAGTAAATGACATCCCAACCCCTCCCTTGGGGATGCCTCCTCAAAAATCAAGTCAACTTACATATACACAGACTTTATGGCATACTTTCACTTTTTGTGTAGGCTATTTTGTAACTGGCCATTTCTGAGGACAAAGCATTGCTTTGAAAATTACCCTCCCTATGGTCAGGAGTTTAAATAATGAATTGAAAGGCCTATTGGTTATACAGAGGAGAAATGGTCTTAATACCAAGATATTTTGCTCTTAAAAAAAATACATCTCAATGAACTTTGCTTTATACAATCTGTGAAATCAACTTCAGTCTTATCCAAAAGTCCCATATGGTGGAAGGCACAGAACAACACTCACTTTTATGATGGCAATCTGGCCCAGTCCTTGGCTACAGGGGCATATTTATCGAGATACTTCCTCACAACCACTGGCTTACTGACTTTGCTCTGCTAAAACAATTTATTTTATTTATTTATTTATTTATTCATTAAGAACATAAGACATGCCATACTGGGTCAGACCAAGGTCCATCAAGCCCAGTATCCTGTTTCCAACAGTGGCCAATCTAGGTCATACGTACCTAGCAGTTTCCCCAAAAGACACAGGTTCTGCAATGCTTGTACTGGGTCAAGCATTGATATCCTGGGACCCTTCTTAATAATGGTTTATGGACCTTTCCTCCAGGAACTTGTCCAAACCTTTTTTAAACCCAGCTACACTAACAGCCTTTACTACATCCTCCGGTAACAAATTCCAGAGTTTGATTACACGCTGAGTGAAAAAATATTTTCTTTTATTAGTCTTAAATAGTTTACCCTTTAGCTTCATTGCATTCATTCATTTTTATATACCGCACTATTACAGATCAGTGCGGTTTACAAGAAACATATGAAGGTGTTTTACAAATAACATTTGAGCATGGTTTACATATAACATAATAACTAGATTACATGGTTTACATGGTTTACATATAACATAATTACCAGATTGCATCGAACAGGTTACATATGACAATTTGAAACAGATTGGTATAACTAGGAACATATTTACATTACAGGAATTAAAACTAGGAACATATTTACATTACTGGAGCATATTTACATTAACACAGGATTAAGTTGGCATTGTTAAGAGTTTAATTGTATGAGTTTGGCACACAGTGTGCGGCTGATCTAGAGTGGATGGTTATAAGTTAGTTGGAAGAGGTAAGTCTTCAATGCCTTCCTAAAAGATGTAAGATCTGGGATGGAACGTATCATTGGGGGTAGGGCATTCCATTGGGTTGGCACAAATAGAGAAAAAGCACAGTTCTTAGTTGATTGGGTACAGGTTATTACTGTTGAAGGGGTCATGAGAGAGTTTACCATGCATGTTCTCCTGGTCCTGGTCTCTGGCATTCGTTGTATAAGGTCTGAGAGAGAGGTTGTCGACATTCTATGCAGGGCCTTAAAAGTGAGTAGCAGTGCTTTGTAGGTCAGGCGACTTGCTATGTGGAGCCAATGAAGCTGAATCAGAAGAGGAGTGATGTGGTAGTATCTGGATGCAGATTGTGCGGGCAGCTGTGTTCATGGCGAGTTGTAGTGGCTGGAGAGTGTGCTTCGACATACCATGAAAGGTGATGTTGGAATAGTCCAGATGAAGGAGGATGAGAGCTTGAGCAACCAAGCGGAAGTCTGAGGACTCAAGGAGAGGACGTAAGTGCCGGAGGGTTCTCAGTTTATGGTAGACTGTTTTGGAGATATTTTGAATGTGTGTCTCCCAGCACAGGCGTTGGCCGATTGTTATTCACAGATAGCGGACTTCTTGTTTGGTTATGAGGTCAAAGTCTTTCATTTTGAGGGAGGGCGGTGGGGTAAATGTGGGGTCTTTGAATATGAATAAGACCTTAGTCTTATTGGTTTTGACCATCAGGTTGTGTGTCATGAGCCAATCTGAGACTGTGTTGAAGCATTCAACTATGGATGAGTAGTCCAGCTTGTCAATGAGGAATGGAGTGTACAGTAACACGTCATCGGCGTAGATGTGGTAGAGTATGTTGAATGATTGAATGATAGAACAGATTGGCTGTATGTATATGTTAAAGAGTAAGGGTGAGAGGGAAGATCCTTGGGGGACCCCTTGTGTTTGCTGGAAAGGCCTGGTTGCACGGTTATTTATTTATTTATTTATATTCTCTTATATACCGCGCTATTCTGCATCAGTGCGGTTTACATTGAACAAACTGAAATTACATTGAACAGGGCATTATAACTTGGAGATAACTATTTTTTTTTTAAATGCTTTATTTTCGTTTTATAACAACAAAGGAAAGGAAGACATACAGCAAAAGACAGATACATAAAGTGTAATACATACATCAAAGTAAACCCCTGCCACCCCCCTCCCCCCTGCTTCTTCTCTAGAAACTAATCATTCCCGAAGCGGGCGTGTACTTACATTATTGTGTTACAAAACCTAACGGTGATCTGAAACATGATGAGTGCACATTATACAGGCATGTTGGAACAATGAGCAGATTGTACATAATCATTAAGCATCTGCCATTTAGACAAGCAAGAGTGAGTTTGGACATGGGGAATAGCTCTCCGAGGTATCTGCTCATATTTACTATATAAGCAGACGAGGTTCCACCATTCATTGACAGTAAGTCGAGAGCTATCCTTCCAATTCCTCGTGATTAAGCATATGGCTATACCCAGCATGAAATCAAGGAGAAAGCGACCCTTCTTAGGAAGAGAGGGGACCTCCGCCACAGAGCGGAGTCCCACGATCTTCCAAGAGAGAGGTTCGTGAAGGTGTAAGATAAATTGAATACAACTCCAAACCCGCCCCCAATAAACCTGTAGTTGAGGACATTCATAAATAACATGAGCGAAGGTTCCCACAGCAGTATGGCAAGACCAACACTGGTCCCTAGCAGTTGTGTTCCATTTGGCTATTTTTTCTGGGGTATAAAAGCATCGGTGTGCAAAAAAGAAGAGAGTTTGGGTAACAGAGGCAGACCGGGAAACCCGCACTACTTTGCTCCAGAAAACGCTCCATTGCACAGGGGTTAAAGTGGTTTGCAGTTCGCGTTCCCAGGCTTGTTGGGCTCTAAAAGTGGCCGTGTCTGTACCCTGACATAATATTTTATAAAAGTTAGAGGCTACCCCATGTGTACTACTAATAGAGTGAACTATCTCTAATAGCCCGTCCTCAGTAGGGGCAGAGGGCGGCATGATTCGAGCACTTTTGAGGCAGTGTTGAAGCTGCATCAATTGAAAGTAGTGTTTCGCTGGTAACGCAAATTCCTTTTGTAAATCAGAAAAGGTTTTCCAACGAGCTGCTGAGAAAAGCTGTTGGGGTGTCCAGATCCCCCTTGAGTACCAGGGTTTCCATGCTATCGTTCTATTTAGGACTTGAATTTTGGGGTTATGCCACAGCGGGAGTCCATCCTGAGGACATACGTTCGGACCCAGTGAGAAAATGAGAGTGTTAAAGGCCGCAAGAGTATCGACAATCATTGGTGGGTGGCAGGTGTCTACTGGATAGGACATACCGGGGAGATGGGTCAACGGAATTGTGCTACTGAGCTCCTCTTCTATGTCAAGCCAAACTGGTCTGCTGTCTGTTGAGGCATCTAGCCATCGGGCACCTTGCTTAAGTAGGAAGGCTTGATGATATCTAAGAAAATCAGGAAATCTGGTACCCCCTCTTTCTTTTGCAGACTGTAGTTTTTGTTTAGCTATCCTTGGTGGCTTGCCCTGCCAAAGATAACGGACGAGAAGGCCCTCAATATCTTTATAAGTATGTAGCGGGAGTAAGCATGGCAGCATTTCTAAAATGTAGTTCACTTTGGGGACTATCATCATTTTCACAGTTTCTAGGCGGCCCCACCAAGTAAGAGATAAGGGAGACCACCGATTTGTGAGCTCACGGACTTTGGAGACTACCTCTTTGGCATTAAAACTGATAGTGTCTTCTAAAGGAGAACAGTAATGGACCCCGAGATACTTCACCATGCGGGATTGCCAAAGGAAGGGAAAGGCCTGCATGTCAGCCTCATGTACCCAGTGGTTCAGTGGGAATGCTACAGATTTGGTCCAGTTAATTTTATAGCCCGATAATTGTGAGTATCCGTCAATCAGATCCAAGACAGCTGGAACCGAATCGAGGGATACGAAAAGAATAAGGTCATCTGCATATGCAGAGAGTTTAATCTCTCTATGACTGAAGGGGACACCTCGAATACGTGCGGACTGTCTAATAAGGAGGGCTAGGGGTTCAAGAGCTAGATCAAAGAGCATTGGTGATAGGGGGCAACCTTGACGCGTGCCTCTTTGGAGATTAAATGGCGGAGACTTGATGGCATTTACACAAATGCTGGCGACGGGTTGAGTATACATGACTTGGAGATATCGGAGGAAGCCCTCCCCAAAGCCATACCATCGGAGAACTGCAAATAAGAAGGGCCATTCTAGGCGATCAAAGGCTTTTTCGGCATCCAGGGAAAGACCCACCCATGGATGATCTAGATTGGCAGCACTGGATAGCACATGGCACAAGGTCCGAGCGTTGTCAGCAGTTGATCTGCCAGGTATAAAACCGCATTGGTCGGGGTGAATTAGGGTGGCCATTCTGTCAGATAACCGGGTGGCCAAGATCGTTGCGAAGATCTTGTAATCGGCATTAAGTAGGGAGATTGGACGGTAGTTGGCGGTTAGCAGCGGGTCTCTGCCTTCTTTCTCAAATACGACAACATTAGCTGCAGAAAAGGATCCCAAAGAGGATGTATCTACCGCAAGGGCAGTAAAATAGAGTTTTAAATAGGGAACTAAATCTGCACTGAACGTTCTGTAGAATTCGGTCGGGAGACCATCGGGCCCTACGGCCCGGCCCGAGGCTGCTCGTTTTAGGGCAGATTGGATCTCTGAAGTAGAGAAGGGTTCATCCATCGCATCCCTATCATCTTCAGAGAGGGTCGGCCGCTGAATGCCAGAAAGCAATCGCTCGAATGTCTCTGGCGAGAACTCACATTCAGATTGATATAGGCGGGTATAGAAATCCCGAAAGAGTTCTACGATGTCGGAGTCTGCGGTCACTATGCCCTCTCCCTGTGGAGCTCGAAGGGCCGCTACGCGTTTGGCTTCTTTTTGACCTTTCAAGGCGTTGGCTAAGAGTCGACCGGCTCGATTGTTTTCACGATAATATGTCCCTCGCTGAAGTGCAATACTCTTAGAAGCTGCAGTTGAGAGGATTGAATTATATTGAAAACGGAGACGCTGTAATCGAATTAATACACATGGATCAGTACGTGAAGTCAGAACTCGTTCGCCTGCTTTTATTTGTTGGTCTAGTATGAGTAGCTGCTGTGTGCGTTGTTTCCGCAGGCGGATTTGATAACTAGTGATCGTTGCTTGAATGGCCGCTTTGAAGCCCTCCCACCAAGCCCAATTCGCAGTATCCTGGGGTAGATTAAAATGGAAGTAATCCTGAATGGCTGCTCGAATTTCTAACTGGAACTCTGGCTGAGTTAACAGGGCTCTATCAAAGAACCAGGCCCCCGAATTCCCTTGAGGTGCAGTAGTGTGTAATTGAAAGGAAATAGCAGCATGATCTGAAATATGTTGGGAGTGAATCTTTGCAGTGTCCACCTGAGGAACTAACAGTTTTGATATTAGAAAGAAGTTTATGCGAGACTGGGATTTATGAGGGGAAGAGAAGAAGGTGAAGTCAAGCTCATTGGGGTGTAGTAACCTCCATAGATCAACTAAAGCAAGATCTTTGATCAGGGAGGTAAGCGTGGTGTGACTCTTGGGGGGACCACTTGTCCTAGGCGGCTGTTTGTCAATCAGGGGATCAAGGACTAGATTGAAATCCCCCCAATTATCAATGAAGTATTAGCAGAGGCCTGCGCAACCTGAGCAATGGTAGCAAAAAAGGCAGGGTCATCCACATTAGGAGCGTAAAGGCATATACATGTAACTTCAAGGCTACCTATCTTGAGGTGAACTCTGGACCATCTACCTTCTGTATCTGAGCTAGTCGCAATAATAGTAGCATGCAAAGATTTCCTAACCAGTATGGCAACCCCACATTTCTTAGAAACGGCTGAGGAGTAGGCGGCAACCATGTAAGGTTTAATATTGAGTTTAAGAGTTTCCTTCGAATTTAAATGCGTTTCTTGGAGAAAAATCAGATCCGCAGCTTCCTGACTTAGGTAGCTTAGGATTTTCTTCCGTTTTATCGGATTATTGATGCCTTTTACGTTCAATGAGAAAATCTTACATGGTGCCATCAATCGGTAATAGACATTGTAGGTAAGGGCGCTTGAAAACATACAACATAATCAAAATCTGTGCAACAATGACATAATCACCGAGTATGCTGACTAATACACCCCATATTGAAAAGTATGTACCATTGTATCTTAGAGAAGAAGCAAAACCCCCAAAGAATATGGCGACCATATGTCTGCGGGAGGAGGCCCTAGAGAGGAAATAGAAAGACATGAAAAAAAAAGAAAAGAAACACCAGAGTCCATAGTTAATACTGTCTCTGATACTCATCGAGGCTACTGTGGGTAGATGGAGTCGGGTCACAGATATCATCAAAAGTAAGGCAGACAAACTGCCCTCGCCAGACTCTTTGCTGGGCTGCGGCAGATCCAATATGGCAGGTACAGCGGATATGAGAATACTTGCAGGAATATTCTGGAAGTCAGCGCATCAAGTCGGCTTTTTTGGAATCCAAAAACTCCGCTAGTAGATCAGGGTCCTCAAATGATCTTGTCTGATTGTGAAGCGTGACTCGGAGCTTGGCCGGGTACATCAGGCCATAGCGTGCTTGTAGTTGTTGAAGCCTCGGCCGGAATTCCAGAAAGCGCTTTCGGCGGTCGACCGTGGGTTTAGCCAAGTCAGGAAAGAAGGAGATCTTGTGGCTCTCAAACTCCATGGGGCCCTTTGCCCAAGAGGCACTTAGAATTTGCTCCACGTGTTGATATCTCAAAAGTCGAAAAATGATAGGCCGCGGGGTCTTCCTGTTGAGCGTTATGCTTGTGGGTACACGATGAGCGCGCTCGATCTCCAAATCTTTGGTAAAGGTGATTTGGAGCAGGGAAGGGAGGATTTTGCATAAAAACTCTTTCATGTCTCCCGATTCCGCTCCCTCCGGTATGCCCACGAGTCGTATGTTATTGCGGCGCGCTCTATTATTGCCATCTTCCACTTCTTTCTGCAAGGCCCGCACCTGACGTTCAACTTTGTCGAGTTTGGACAACCGGGCCGCATGGGAGTCCAATATGCTCTCCATTTTGTCCTGACGCGAAGAAAAAGCCCTTCTAGCTTGCCTTGCAGCACACCAAGATCTTCCCGCAGCGCTCGGAGTGCTTCACCGTTTGACTGCACGAGGTCTTTGACCCCTCTAATCTCTGCGAGGATTTCCTGCTGCATTTCGGGGCCCTCGCGCAAGGCCAGCCCCTTCTGCGGGGACGGGGGTTCAGTTTTGGAAACGTTTGCCGTGAGAAGCCGCTGGAGATCCGAATTCCAGGCGCGTGGGTTTGGTCCCCGCCATCTCACCAATGTGCCCCGGCAAGATCAGAGTAGAAGTTCCAAGTATGTACGGTGTTAATTCAGGATTCTGAGTAGGCCTCTCGGGAGCCTCAGCGTTATGCGACCATCCCGCTGGACATCAGGCTCCGCCCTCCGGAGATAACTATTTTACAGGGAACATGGGCTATCTATGTGGACTTGTTGTTGTCAGTCGGATAGGTAGGATTTGAACCAGTTAAGAACCAGGAAAGTTCCCATCAGCCCCTGCGGTCTTAACAGAGCCGCGAAAGGGAAACTCTCCCTTTGCGCTCTGAAAGCCGGTTTCAACTGCGGAGAGGGAGCTGATGCAGGGAGGTCAGGCTCTGCCGGGCAGGGGGGCCCCACGGGACATTGGAATCTGCCGCGGAGACAGCGGCAGGCCGGCAGCAGACAGCTTTTTTTAAAAAATGTAAAATTTACTTTTAAAGCAAAAACACCCGGCGGGCCGGATAAATGTCCTCGGCGGGCCGCATGTGGCCCGCGGGTCGTAGTTTGAGGACCCCTGCATTAGACTAACCCACACTGATGCAGTTCGTGCACGGTGTGAACTCACTGCTAATCATGCCCACTCTCTGCCCCAACCCACCCACACATGACTCTAACATGGGTTGCACAGTTAGCATAGGAATCATCCTACACTGTCATGGCCCTGTGCTAGCTGGCAATACGTGTCTCAGCGCGCCTTCAGCACACGCCAGAACATGTACTGCCAGCTAGTGCCCCTTAGTAAAAGACCCTCATAATATGCATTTGAGTTTTTTAATGTATGTTAATTGATTTAATGCATGCTAATTCATAGGTTGACCTTGTAAAGCATGGTCCAATCCGTGTAGGGGTTCCCCTGTGGTGGGGTTTCCCTGCGTTTTGTGATTGGTTGGCTTTAAGTGGGCGGTTCTATAATTGGCCTATCTGATTGACCCTCTGACGTCACCCGCCAAAGCTTCGGCATTTTTTCGGATTTGGAAGGATTGGTCACACTATTTTTGCTTTGGGAACACTTGAAACAGAAGCTGGTCGCTTCGAAACATGCACGTTGTGCTTGAGCAGATAAGTGTGAAACCTTTTTTGCGGTTTTTTAAAAAATTTATATGAATAAGAAGAGATAAAATAAATAAATAACAAAAGGGGTATGTACTGCGTGAGGTGATGAGGAAGTCCTCCTCACCTTGCGGTTTATGCCCGACAAAAATTTTTTCTGGTGATTGCAGTTGGGGGTTGGGGTATTCTTTTGACGATTGATATTTATAGGAATACCTGGGTTTTGGGGATTTTTGTTTTTTGAATTCATAGGTTAACATCCATTAAGTGAATTTAACGTACCATATATTGAAGGCAAACTAATGAACCAAATATGCACTAATGAATGTGTATCCTCAGTACTATAATATATTTGTAGGAAGTTTTAACTCACTAAAAAAATTTAGGGCCCAATATTCAAAGGCATTTACATGTTTACAGCATTGGGTCATTCTGGGGACGATCCAAGGGCGGTACCCATCGCTAACCGGTAGGTGGCGATATTGAGCCACTGCCTGGCTAGCTACCCATGGGTAAAGACATGCACAGCAAAAGCTGGCCTATCGTTACCCATGGGAGCGAACTGGGCAGTGACTCAATATTGCTGCTACCCGCTTAGCTTCCGAGCTGTGCAGTTGACTTGGATATTCAATGCTGGTGGTCGGATATGGCCTCAGCATTGAATATTCAGGTTTAGTATTCAGCGGCGATGACTAGGCGCTATAATCATACTAGCTGCTGCTGAATATTGGGTCCTTATGACATTCATCACATATTTTTTAAAATTTTTCCTGAGGAATAATTAATCTTAATTTATGGAAACTATTAACTTTAAACATGTTTTAAAATAACGTTGTAATGTGAAGGCACATTTTACAATGGGACATCCAAGTGCAATCTTGGACGTCAAAGCCAGAACATCTAAAAAAATGCAGGTACATGCAAGTTCGGGCACAATTTCAGAAACACGGATGTGTCTGATATGGACGTTTATAGACACATTTACATAGACATCCCCAGAATAGCAACTTGGGATGTGGATGTCTTATAGAATGAGGGTGAAAGTAGTGGGTTGGGAGTGGTGTGGCCAGGGCTCAAATCCCAGTGTGGGGTTTTGTGATCTTAGACTAGTCACTTAACTCTCCATCTTCTCAACACTCTCTGGATGTTTTAAGGCCAAAATAAGCACTTTCCTGATGCCTAGTTATGCCTGCAGCAGGTATAAATGTAGACATCCCTGTCGTTCCTGGAATCAAATGGAGACATGTAAGTCCTTTTGTTCACGATGAATAAGTCTTGTAGACAAATCCTCATATGTATTTGATGCTAATGACTACACTAAAAAAGAATTTTAAATCAGTCACTGTATGAGTCCACTGGGTGACATTGGCACATGTTGTCTATGTGCTAGTTTGCATACTTCCAACTCACGAATAAAGCTTTAAAATATCCCCTTTTGTGTGCTAATGAGAATACCTTGAGAAGCTTATTTTATAATGGAACATAGCTGCTAATGTCACTTTAAAAATAGGCAAATAAATAGGTTTTATTTTAATTTTAGGGGTAAGTTTACTAAGCAGCAACTTCCATGTGAAATCGGAGCTGGGGCTCCGATATCGCACAGAAGCCGCTACCGCTGCTTAGTAAACATACCCCTTAGACTCCTCATCGAAAGTATTGTATACATTAGTTTCCCAGTGCTCTCAGCCAGGAATAATAACACCCGTTTTTAGCTGGTGTTATTTTTCCTAGAACAACACAGTTTGTGAAACTCAATGTAAGCTGTGTTATTCCTTTACTGTGAGAGTTAATAACAGATTAGTGACTCCCGCAAAAAAACGAAGCCGCAGTAAAATGCAGTAATTCACCGTAACTAAGTTATCTCCCCCTTAATAACTTAAAACAGAAGAGAGCACTGACTCTGTGAGAATTCATAAGATTGTGGGACAAACTGTCCTTGTTTCCAAGAGCTCAAGGAATATCTTTTCTTCGAGGACTTTTATTTTTGGAGGGGAGGTGGAAGGATCTCCAATATTTGTTTCCTTAAGCTCAATACAATGAATGTGAAAAAAGTAGCTAAAAACATGCAGTCGGATGGAACTTCACATGAAGAATGATCCAGCCCTTCTTTAATGAATACCTGATGATGGAAGAAATCAATTTGTGAGATGACAAAGCTACAGATTTACTGTACACCACGACTTTGCTCTCAGGAGGTCTCTACCATACGTTATGTATCAGCTTGATTACCTTTCACAAATCTAACAGCGGCGGATGAAAAGATTGATGCATTTGGTAAACTATGTACCTTTTGGTTATATGGATTTTATACAATGCTTATTTTCTATGCTCTAACTGCCTGATTGTAATTCCCAAAGCCTCCTACTGCTATATGTAGACTTCCTCTAAGCATACAGGATTGCAGTAGAACTTTATTAACACAACAATTGTTTTGCAGGTTTCCTGCTCAGGTATGTGCACATTACACATCTTCAACCATCACAGGCTAAATTTTAGTGCATCAAATGCCACATACTTAAAGCATTTAGATGATAATATGCAGATTGTATGAGGTTGTAGATTTGTTTTTTTCAGGGCTTGATTTTATAAGAGGGAACCTTTGTGAAAAGTCTGAAAAGGCACCCATTTTAAACCTGTTTTATAAAGGCAATAGAAAACACAAGGCTACCATATGCAAAATAAAAGTAAATACCAAACAGTCATAAAAGTCTCTGCATTAGCATAAACTTTTTTTTTCTTGGACTGTTTGATATTTTTTTGCATGACTGGCATTTTATAAATAACAAAGAGGAGGCCTCTAAACCCCAAAATACCAAACCCTGCAGACCAATACTTAAGATACCGGCATTCAGACACTTCAATGGGGCCTAAGAAAACCTGCTACACTCAGTGCAGGCAATGGGATATTCTTGTGTAAAGAAGCCTCAGATCGGGGCTAACAACTGCACATACCGCAACACAAGCCACTTTTATCAGCATGTTAGTGAATCCCCTAAACACTTCATTCATTGGCTTCAATGGTATGGTATACACATTTTACCATTTTAAAATGCATTTAAAAGAGCTGAAAAAACTCCCACCAGCACTTAACTTATAGCGAAAGCCCATCAAATGCCATCAAATTGCACAAGACTGTAGTCGACTTGAATTTCACCCACTCTTGGGCTGCATCAGGACATGCTTTGCAGTGATGAGAAAGCAGGTCTTACAAAAACGCTGGCTAAAAGCTCAAGGCATTTAAATGGAAGCAGATAGCTCTCAAACAGACCAATCAGGCAGCTAGTTAGTGAATGCTCATAGGGCTGTAAATCAATCCAACGATTTGTTTAACCCCATTGGATGGACCATGTTCAGCGTGAAATTCCACTTCTGTTCAAGCCTTGCGAGACACTGTTCAATACTCCATTTTATAAAGGCCAGCTCCACCATATCTTTTGATTTTTCAGTACCAGCCAACTCAGATGTCCCCCCTGCCTTGGACACATGGAGATGCTACTCTTCCTCTGTTCCTTGATTAGGATGATTGCCATGTTCAATGATTTCTCATCCTTCCCTCCCTCCTCCTTGGATGTGACCATTACCCATGCTGGGGAGCTCCTGCTGCTGCTGCTGCTGCTGCTGCTGGCAGTGGTAGTAGTGTTGGTATCCCATATGCCATGACTGCAGCAGAAGATGAAGGCTGTGTGCTAGTGGCAGCGGTTCTGGTGGCAGTAGAGGTGGTAGCAGCATAGGTGCTGATGCAGTGGCATTACATTCATGGCTGCTGCTGTAACTACAAAATAGAGAATTCCTGCTTAGTGCATTGCTGTATACAGGCATGTCACAGGCATTGACACATTACAGCTCTGGCCTCGTTAGCTCTCTGCACTACATGCTATATGTGTCTCCTCAGCCTGACCTGTTCAGGTGTTGACTATTGGAGATGTGACAAGTTGCAGGGATAACCTTCCTCTCCTACTCGACATAATGGGTGGAGATCCCAGAGACACCGCACAGTCAATCACAGTAGGGCCTTGCTGAGTTCTACATGCACATTTTTGTCTGTTGTCCCTATGTATGCAATATCGCTTCCAGGTTGGTGCTGTCCTTTCCTATCATGTCAGGCTCAAGCATTTTCTGGCACCAAAGGAAACCTCTGTTGGGGCTGTGCTCATACATTGTCTGTTGTACATCCTCAGGAACCATATCACTGCATTTCTGGGGTGTGGGAAACACTGCACCTATGGCCCTCACAACATCCAGTACCTATGTATCTAGAAGTCCAGTATTTGCTGCACTCATTGATACCCCTCACCTTCTTTCACTCCCTATGTCTGCAGATACCATATTCTGCTGGGAACACCTTGAGCCCTCTCTACAACATATGCCTGCATCTATACATGGATCTGTGCTGCATGCCACCATTATAACCTAAGCCCTTACTGACATGACAGTGCAGCTAGTGCCCCAGTGTGGCAATCCATGTTGTGGATGTGTAGTATTGGCAAGCATCTCCTGACCTTGTGCTTGGCTGATGGTGTTCTGGGGTCTTCTCCTGTCACATGTATGCCACATATGCCATGACTTATCTTGCTGTCATTGTAGCTCCAGCTAGAAGCACTGCACCAGTCGAGGTCAGGTCCTACACATGACCCTAAATCTGACCTTCAAGGACTACAGGTCTTGAAGAATACAGAAGTTAACTTGGAGATAAGTGATGACATTATGCTAGATGATCTGCAGGCCATTCCTAGATGGTCAGCATTGCAAACAAGGTGCAGAATAAAGGCTGAGAAAAATAGTATTGCCAAAGCCCCCATTTCATCTTCTGCCTCTGTCCAGACAGACAGTTCAATGCCAGTCAAGGGATCAGTTCCCTGTGCAAGATGCCTGCAAGTTGAAGTCCTCATGAAACAAGTGGAGGAGCTCAGAGAAGAGTTGGGGAAGCTGAGAAGCATTCGAGACAGTGAGAAGTACATTGATGAGATCCTTCTTGAAGCATCCAAGCTCTCCAACAGAGTGAAGATGGGATGTTACAGAATGAAGAGGGCTGGACACAAGTCACAAGAACCTTCAGAAATGGCAATCCAACTCCCCTAGCCCTCAAATTAATTAAAAAAAAAAAACAGTATGCAACCCCGGAAGTCGAGAAGGTGAAAGCATCCCAGTAAAAGGAAGAACCAGAGCTCAAGCACCACAAAGTTGTGGAATCAGTGACCACAATGAAGCAAAGAATAGTGGTGGTTGGTGACTCTCTGCTGATCAGACTTGATGTCCATAGAGGTGTGCGGTCTGCCAGGTGCCAAAATACAATGCTATGGAGAGTTTGCCAAGACTCATCAAATCTACTCATCCATGTTCGCCCCAAATGATACTGCTAGGTATCCCTCCAATCATATCAAAATTGAGTTCATGGCTCTGGGAAAGAGGGTGAAGCAGATAAGTGTGCAGGTGGTGTTTTCTTCATTCCTCCCTGTTGAGGGTAAAGGCCGAGGCAGAGAAGCTTGTATCTTAAGATGAATGCATAACTGTATGATGGTATCATCAAGAACATTTTAGTTTCCAGGGCCATGGAATAATTTTCCAAGAGCTGCAGGGCAGAGATGATGTCCATCTATCCAAGAAAGGTCAAAGTGCTTCTGCAGCAGACTGGCTAACCTACTGAAGAGGTTTTTAAGCTAGATTTGTTGGGATGGGTGAAGAAAGTTTCCAGGTAAGTGAAGATAAGTAAAACATTAAATACCTTTATAGAAATGGGTAAAAGAGGCAACATCTGGAAAGTGGTGTACATGCCCACAGTATGATAAATAAGATCCCAGATGTTGAGGATTTTTTTTTTTTTTTTTTTTTTTTTATTATATATCTTTATTGCAACAGTGTTACAACAACCAACATGTCACAAAACCAAACCATTTTCACCCCTTCCCCATCCCCCCACCCCCCAGTTTCTACAAAAACATATTCTTCATATCAGTTAAACCTTACCCCTCCTCTTCCACCCACCCGGCGCAATGTGGGCGATCTGAAACTTTATAAGGGCCAGGGCCACCCACTAGGGGAGTGAGGGTGTCACCTTAGGGCTGTGAACTGCTCCAGAGCGTACCACTTAGAGGCCGTGAGAGTATGGCCCCCAAGATTCACTGAAAGTTCATGGGCCTTTTCGTATCTAGCATACAGGCATATGCGATTCCACCATTCTAACCAATTGGGCTTTATAGGGTTCTTCCAGTGTAAGAGTAAGAGTTGTATTGCAATCTGTAACATAAAATTTAAGAGAAAAAAGTTTTTCCGATCCAGGGTTGGAATCTGCGCTAAGTTTCGACAGATTAGTATATCCCAGGTGAGTTGAGCAGAGAATTTTAATATCTGTTGCATTTTGGCCCATAATGGTTTCCAGAACTCCTGAATGCAAGGGCAATCCAGCAACATATGCTTTAGAGAACCCGCTTCTCCACTGCAAGCCCAGCACAGGTTGCCTGACTCCATACGCCATTTGGCTAGTTTTACTGGTGTGATATAAGCTCGATGGGCAAGAAAATACATAGATTGAGTAAGTGCGGCAGATTTTGATGCCCGAACGGTAGTGGTCCAGAACCTAGTCCAGAAATGCTCAGTGATGTCCGCCCCTGTCTCCATTCTCCATACATCCATGAGGGCTTTATTCTGAGGGGAGAACCACTCCCTAAATATGGAATAGAACTTTGAAATGATTCCAGATTGGGCACCTATGCCCTCAATCAGTATTTTCAATCCCCAATCCTGTTGAATAGCCACAAGATTTCCTAGTGAGTCGCTAAGACAGTGTCGTAATTGTAGCCATTGAAAGTAGCAATCCAGCGGTAGATGGAATTCCCGGTGTAGGTTATCGAAGGTCTTCCAGGTTGCTTGTTCCACCAATTGTCCCACCGTCCAGATTCCACACTTTTGCCATTTGACCCACGCACAGGTCGCTTTATTGACTTTAAGCACAGGATTATGCCAAAGAGGTAGTTGTAGCGAGGCTGGATTGTTCTTACTAATAGGTGGAAGTAGCGCCTGAAAAGCTCGTTGCGTGGAAACTATTATGCTCCCCCTGAGCGAAACATCGGTAAAAACCATGCCCATGAGTAGAGGCAGTGGACAGGGCGCAGCTAAACGCTCTTCGACCTCTAACCACGTAGGTTTCCATACAAGAGTCTCGCACATAGACCATGCAGCACCTTGTTTTAAAAGAGCGGCCATATGGTACCAGCAAAAGTCTGGGAAATGCACTCCCCCCAAGGCTTTACTGGCTTTCAGTTTTTTTAGAGCTATTCTGGGAGTCTTCTCCGCCCACAAGAATCTTGAGAGTATGCGTTCTATCTTCCGATAGTCCCGAGCTGGGAATAGAACTGGGACCATACCCAGAATATAATTGATTTTGGGGACCAGCATCATCTTAATGGCATCTAGCCGACCCCACCAAGTGAGTTGCAAAGGGGACCATTTCAGAGTGAATTCTCGTGTCATCTCTAGGATCAACTGTACAGTTTTCTTCACTGTCTCTTCTAAGGAAGCGTAATATCGTACTCCCAGATACTTCACGGAAGTGCCTTCCCATTGGAAGGGGAAATCTGTCAGCAAGTTTCGATGCACTCTCATATTAAGCGGGAAAGCCACTGATTTAGACCAATTGACCTTGTACCCAGAGAATGCTGCGTATTGGGTTATAAGCTGTAGTAGTGGACTGCAAGAGTCTGGGGTAAGGAACACTAAAAGGTCATCCGCATAGGCAGATAGTTTGATATGCAGGTCCGCAATTTTAATGCCCTGAATTTCTTCAGACTGTCGAATCTTCAATAACAAGGGTTCCAGGGCCAGATTAAACAAGAGAGGCGACATAGGGCAGCCTTGCCTCGTGCCTCGGCACAACGGGAAAGAGTCCGACTGTAGACCATTTGCAAAGATCCGCGCAGTAGGATTCGTGTATAAGACGCGCACCATGTCGGAAAAGCCCTTTGGGATCCCGAACCATTCCATCGTTCGGTAAAGGTAGGCCCATTCGAGTCTGTCAAATGCCTTCTCGGCGTCCAGGGAGAGACCTATCAAAGGTATGTCAGCTGAGTCCGTCTTCTCAAGTATATGGCACAACAATCTCCCATTGTCCGCGGTGGATCTACCTGCCACAAATCCACACTGGTCAGGATGTATAAGCACGTGCAAGATCTTGCCCAGGCGTATAGCCAGAACGCTGGAGTAGATCTTATAGTCAATATTCAGAAGTGATATAGGTCTATAATTTCCGACCATTGTAGGGTCTTTCCCCGGTTTTTCTATCACCACCACCGAAGCGCTGGCAAACAGTCCCGTCAACGAGTCGCTCTTTCGAAGAGCCTGATAGTACATCTTGAGCCGAGGTAAAAGGTCTGGGGCAAACGCCTTATAAAATTCTGCCGGAAGCCCGTCAGGACCGGCAGCTTTCCCATTTTTCATCCGCGCAAGCGCCTCCTCCAGCTCCTGCCTTGTAATAGGCTCAGCAAGCGAAGCAGCCTGTGTTTCAGTAAGCTTAGGGTGAGTGATACTATCCATCCATTCCATACATTTCTGATCATCCAGTTGCACTTCTGATGTATATAACTGTGCATAAAATGCCCGGAAAGAGGCCAAAATATCAACATTGTTGGTCAAGGGGCCCTTCTGTGCATCTCTTAAAAGGGCTATCTGCGTTTTGGCCCGACGCGACTTCAGCTTTGTAGCAAGAAGTTTCCCAGCCTTGTTGTTTTCCGTGTAGTACCGAGTCTGCTGCAGCATGGTACTTTTCTCTACCTCTGTGCTTAAAATCATATTATACTGATATCTTAGTTTCTGCAGGTGAGATAGCGCCAATTCGCTAAATTGCCTTTGAAGAATTCTCTCACCTGCTCGGATTTGTTGATCTAATTCCTTCAGCCGCGCATTCGCTTTCCTTGTCTCCGTAATGGTCAGGCTAGTGATCTGGGCTCTGATCGTTGCTTTGAACGCTTCCCACCATGCCCAACTGGGGGTGTCATCAGGCAAGTTATTATCAAAGTAATCTTTAATGGCTGACTTTATGTATTCCTTATTCGTGGCCTCTGCTAATAACGATCTCCTGAAGGACCAGCCCTGAGATTCTCCGCCAGCCACTAACCCGCTAAGTTCCAGGTCGAGTGCTGCGTGTGATCAGAGATATGAGTGCTAAGGATGTTGGAGCTGGTAACCGTTTGCATCAATGTTTTAGACACTAAGAAAAATCTATACGTGAGTGTGAATTGTGAGGAAAGGAGAAGAAAGTGTAATCTCTTTCAGAGGGGTGAAGCAGCCTCCAGGCGTCCACCAGGCCCATCTCTGACATTATAGATTGCAGCATCAACCGGGCCCTATTACTCTTCCCAATTCTATGAGGAGTACAGTCTATTAAGGGGTCTAACACCATATTGAAATCCCCCCCAACCACGATTGGAAACTGCGCGTCTTCTTGGACAGCTGTTGCAAGGGAATAGAAAAAGTTTGGATCATCCACATTAGGGGCGTAGACATTGTAAATGACTAAATGTCTATTTCCAATAAGTAGATGCACTTTTGACCACCTACCCTCAGGGTCCGCACGTGTAGCAGAGATGTGAGCCCCCATCTTTGCATTGATGAGAATAGCCACCCCATTTTTTTTACCAAGAGCCGGAGCATGGGCAACCAGCGTAAAACGGCCCGAGAGGCCAGTTTTTTAGTTTCAGTAGTGGACAAATGTGTTTCCTGCAGTAGTATGATGTCTGCTTTCTTTTTTTGGCAGTATGTCATTATTTTCTTCCTTTTAGCTGGATGTATAATGCCCTTAACATTCAGCGAGATTAGTCTAAGGGGGTTCATGGTTGTAAAGCTTAGAGCATAGAGATCCTCTTCCCATAGACCTTACCCCAAGGCAGTTCCTGTACCTGACCCTCTCCCAAGTGATCGTCAATTGCAGCCCACATTGCGCCAACCGTGCCCCCGTGAGAGGGCTCCACACTAATGGGTGAGACAGCTAGAAAACAAAAGGCATCAGCTGGACCCATAAAGCTTATACAAATAAACGTCCTAACTGAAACACAATGCAAATGCAGTCAGAAGATAGAAACGGATGCAGTTACATAATAACAAGAATCAACTTCCCCAACAGATTTAAGTTCTTTAGGTCTCCGGCCCCCTCCCTCCCTTTAAATGTGCCAAAGTATTTACCAGCTCAACAATTAACAAACATTAATAGTGTTCCCCAACTTTTGACACAGAATAACAAACTGACTGTCCAGATAGCGCAAGGCAACCTGCTCTCCCAGACAAGATTGGCTCCGGCATGCCTATTCTCCTCAGGATGGCCTTTCGCAGTGCATGAGAAGCGCTTCTTGGTCCTCAATGAATTGAAGAAGCACTTTCGGATCCTCAAAGACCTTGGTGCGATTGTCCAGGGTAACTTTGAATTTAGCTGGATAGAAGAGGCCATATCTGGCTTGTAAGTGCTGCAGCCTGGGTCTTAGATCCAAAAATTGTTTCCGGCGGTCCATCGTTATCTTGGAAAAATCCGGAAAGAAAAGAATTTTATGGCCTTCGTAGGCTAAAGCTGGGGCTGTTCTAGCCGCATTCATTATTTGCCGCGCGTGCTGATGCCTCAGAAGGCAGAAAATCAAAGGACGCGGTTTCCTACCGACAAGGCCTCCCTGCGGGGGAATTCGGTGGGCCCTCTCGATTTCTAGCGGCCTTCCCAGATTTAAGCGCAGCAGCTTTGGGATCTCCCTCTCCAAGAAGGCTATAGGATCAGTGCCCTCGGCCCCCTCAGGTATGCCAATTACGCGGATGTTATTCTGTCGGAGCCTGTTATTCATATCCTCCAGTTGCAGCTCCAAGCTCCCCATTTTTTGCACTGATTCCTGCATGTGTTGTAGCCTCTCCGCATGGCTGGCGATCGCGAGGTCAGCTCTCCCGACGCGCCCAGCAAGATCGCCAATCTGCACCTTCATAGCTTGCATATCAGCTTGCACTTGCAATAAGGTATCTCCGTTAGCCGAAACTAGCGTTCGAATCGCTTTTACCTCAGTCAGTACTTCTAGCATGGTGTCGCTCGGTTCTCGTACCGTTGAGGCCTTCTGAGGTGAGGGAGGGTCCGGTTTAGCTCTCTTAGAGCCAGCGTTAACACCCGAGGAGAATTCCAATTTTGTTTGTTTCCCACTAGCCATGATCTCCTCCAGTTACTGAGAACTACCGACGCAAATGTAGGCAGGGGGATTGCTCTCTTTTCGTTTTATTTTCAGGATTCTGCACGGGTCCGCGGGAGCTAAGAGCTCACACAGCCATCTTGCTTCCCGGCTAGCTCCGCCTCCCCCAGATGTTGAGGCTTTAATGGAAGAGACTGACCTGGATTTAGTGGTGGCTATGGAGACACGGTTCACGGACAGCCATGGCTAGGATATAATTTTACCAGGCTATACTTTATTCAGGAAGGACAGGGAAGGAAAAAATGGCAGGAGGAGTGGCACTATATGTAAAAAATAATATTAAAACTATAGAATTACAGGACTTAAAAGAGAGCGAAGATGCACTGTGGGTTAAATTACAAATCAGGAACAGGCAATCCATTTGCATGGGTGTGATATACAGATCTCCTTCACAGGGAGAAGAGGTTGATGGAGATTTAATAGAAGACATATGCATTAAAGGACAAGTATTACCGATAGGTGAAGTCAATATGCCGGATGTTGCTGGCACATCCCTGATGCAGTGCCATCTAGAAATAAGGAGATCCTGGATTCTTTGCAGGAAGAACTATTCTGTCAACTGGTAACAGAATCCACATGTAAAGGGGCCATTACTGGACGGTGCTTACCAATGGAAAAAGTATATCTGATGTTATAGTGGGAGATCATCTCTCAACCAGTTTTAACCAGATGATGTGGTCAGTATTAGGACTAGGTTTGATAAAATCCATGCAAAAGCATGGGTCTTAGACTTTAGGAAAACTAACTTTGCCAAAATGGGCCAATACCTCAAGGATTCATTAGCGGGATGGGAACAGCTGGGGGATGTAGAAAAACCATGGTAAAAACTGAAATGGGATATTTTACTAACAACAAACCTTTTTGATAGAAAGGTAAATGCATGTAAAAGGAAAAGGAGGCCACTATGACTCTTGAATGAAGTAGCTGAAATGGTGAAGAAAAAGAGAGCGGCCTACATAAAACGCAAAAGATGACAGAGAGGAAGACAAGCATCAATATTTGGAAAACTTAGAGAAGCTAGGAAAGTAGTCAGGAAAGCAAAGATACAAAAAGAAGAAGAAATAGCCAATGCAATAAAATGGGGGAACAAGACATTTTTTCAGATATGTTAGTGAGAGAAGGAATTTCAAAAGTGGTATTGTCAGACTCAAGGATGAAGGTGAGGAATATATAGAAACTGATGAGGATAAAGCAGAATTGCTTAGTAAATATTTTTGTTCCGTGCTCACAAATGAAGGACCAGCAGAAGGACCTCAGAAAACACCCAAAAATAGTAACATAAGTGTAGGGGATCTTGATTTTCAGATGGCTGTGTTTGTGAGGAACTAGCTAAACTAAAAGTAGCCAAAGCAATGGGACCGGTTGGGATATATCCAAGAATATAAGTCTTTAGTGAAACTTCACAAATCTTATCGTATCATATCGTTGTCTTAGAGCAGTATATGCTCTAAGACAACGATATGATACGATAAGATTTGTGAAGTTACGTGCTATTTCACTAAAGACTGTTAATGATTAAGCAATACAACGGGAAGAGGGTGTTTAAAAGTGTTAAAATAGGCCGGAACACGTCATTGATGTTAATAGGCTAGGCTGGTGAATGAGCAATCTTTCTATCCAGCAGTTACTAGCCGAATATACTGAGACATTTCCGTGCCTTGTTAGAAAACGTTGAACCATAAAACCCTCTTGGATTTTGCCATAGTTTATCTAGAGTAATTTCTCTTACTTGTTCTGCATCTGCATTACTCTGAGAGCTAGACCTGTTTTACTTGTGCAGCATTGTGTACATCTTGTAGCACTATACAAATGTTCAGTAGTAGTAGTTTCGATTGAAGGCAAGCTGTGCAATGAGGGGATATAGGATGAGGGAGAAAGGTGATAGATTTAGAAGTAATAAGCGGAAATATTTCTTTATGAAAAGAGTCTTAGATGTGTGGAATAGTCTCCCATTATAGGTAGTAGAGACGAAGACAGTATCTGAATTCAAGAAAGCATGGGACAAACACAAAGTCTCCAAATGAAAAAAAAGAGACTATGGTAGTCGATATGAAAAGGCAGACTAGATTAGGTTATATGGTCTTTTTCTGCCATCGTCTTTCAATATTTCTAGTCATACACTTCTAAGAACATAAGACATGTCATACTGAGTTAGACCAACGGTGCATCAAATCCAGTATCCTCTTTCTAACAGTGACCAATCCAGGTCATAAGTACTTGTCAGGTTCCCAACAGGTATCCATATTCCATGCTGCTTGTCCAATGGGTAAGAAGTAGATTTACCAAGTCCTCTTTAATGATGGTTTATGGACATTTCCTCCAGGAACTTATCCAAACTTCATTTAAATCCAGCTACTCTAATAGCTTTTACTACATCCTCTGGTAATGAATTTCAGAATTTGATTATGCGTTGGGTGAAAAAAATATTTTCTCTGATTAGTCCTAAATGTCCTACATTGTAGCTTCATTGCATGTCCCCTAGTCTTTCAGGGTTTTTTTTGAAGGAGTAAATAACTGATCTACATTTACCCATTCTGCTCCATTCATTATTTTATAGACCTGCATCATATTTCCCCTCAGCCATCTCTTTTCCAGGCTGAAGAACCCTAACCTTTTAAGCCTTTCTTCCTAGGGATATCCTTCCATCCCCTTTTGTTACTCTTCTCTGTATCTTTTCTAATTCTGCTACTGTATATCCTTTTTAAGATATGGTCACCAGAATTGAACACAATATTCAAGATGTGGTCGTGACAAGGAGCTATACAAAGGCATTATAATATCCTTTGTTTTATTCTCCAATATTTTCTTTATTCCCAGCATTCTATTTGCTTTCTTGGCCACTGCTGCACACTGGACAGAAGGTTTCAATGTATTATCCATGATGATGCTTAAATCCTTTTTCTGGATGATGGCTCCTAATGTGGAACCTTGCATCGTGTAACCATAGTTTGGGTTGTTCTTCCCTAAGGAGGTCATTCCAAGCCACATTTAGTGGATGTCTGGATCCAACTGCGGGGAAAGAAAGTTGTTGCAGGTGGCCAGGGATTGCGGCTCCTTATGGAGCCACGGTGCATGGCAACATGACGCTATGGCACTGCGGCTCCATTAAGAAGCCTTGCTGAGTTAGCCGGGCAAGTGGCTGGATGTCTGGGGTGCCAGAATCGGGGCACCCCTCCCCCCCCCCCCGGATGACCTGCCACTGTGCTGCGATTCTGCTCCCGTGGGGGTGTCTAGCTCTTGAAGGAGCAGAATTGGGTGCATCTCTGGGCTGTCCAGAATTCTGGATGTCCAGACGGCCTGGACGTGCACCTTCAGAATGTGCCCCAAGTGCATAACTTTGCACATGTCCACATTAAATGCCATCTGCCATTTGAATACCCAGTCTCCCAATGTATCAACTTTAACTTTAACTTTAACTTTATTCCATACTTGATAGACCGCTTACGTTAAAAACATTAAAGCGGTGTACAAACAAAATAAAAGGCGGCACTGCAAACTATGGAAAAGGAACGCCAAAAATAATAGGAAAGAAAGGAAAGCACAACAACAAAACAGACAGCAATAAATAACAAATAGATATGGGCACAAGTTAAAACAATAGACAATATTAAAAACATAAATTTAAAAACAATAAGAATTTATACAATAAAACAATAAAAACAGTTTAACAATATGCAAACAGCAAATAGTAATTAACAACAATAAATAAACCAAAGGACATAGACAGCACTACATAACTAAATACAAACTTCAAGCAATGGTTAACAGCAATAAATAAACAAAAGGACAAAACAAGACCACTTAACAAAGACAGACAGAGGGGAAAGACAAAACCAAACAGACTAGGACAAAACCACAGCCAGGGATGGTATCAGGGAAGGAAAAGTCAGGGGGAAATCAGGGAGGGAGATCAAACACTTTTTGAAACAAGTGAGTTTTGAGAGCGGATTTAAACTGTGGGTAGGAGGACTCTAAGCGGAGGGATGAGGGCAAGGCGTTCCATAACCAGGGACCAAGAAAAAAGAAAGCAGCGTGACGGGTCTTCTCCAAATGGGCATGAGATGGGGACGGTAAAACCAAACGATTTGCGTGAAGAGAGCGAAGCTGACGGTAGGGTGTATGAAGGGAGATTAGATCGGCCAAGTATAAAGGGTTATTAGTATGGAGTGCATGGTGAATAAGGATCAGAAATTTGTAGTGAAACCTAACACAGAGAGGCAACCAGTGAAGCCGAATGAGAATGGGAGTAATATGATCGGAACGGCGGGCGAAGGTGATAATACGGGCGGCAGTGTTTTGAATGAGCTGTAAACGTTGAAGTTGATACTTAGGGAGGTTGGCTAGAAAAACATTACAATAGTCAAGGCGGCTGATAACAAGAGAAAGAGCAAGAGTGGCCAGGGATCCAAGAGGAAGAAGCGAGCGAACAGCACAGAGACGACGGAGAATGGCGAAAGAGCGTCGAACCAGAGAAGAAATGTGATCATGGAAAGAGAGAGAAGAATCAAGAATCACTCCGAGATACCGAAAAGAAGACACCAAAGGAACAGGAACAGAATCAATCATAGGTGCAACTGACGGACATGACCCAGAAAGTGAAACCCACATAGCAGTGGACTTAGAAGGGTTGAGACGAAGAAAGTGCTGCAAAAGCCAGGAAGCCACGTGAGAAAGACAAGCGTTGAAAGGAGAAAGATCTAAGAGAAGAGGAGAAGTGTGAAAGAGCAAGATAATATCATCTGCATAGACATAGCAGGATACAGGATATTGTTGTAGTACCAGGAGGAGAGGAGCCAAGAAAATATTAAACAACAAAGGGGACAGAACAGAACCTTGGGGGACACCACAGGTAAGAGGGAAGGAACTAGAGGACTTGCCATTTAAAGTAACAGAAAAAGAGCGAGAAGTGAGAAAAGAACGAAACCAAAGAAGAACAGCACCACGTAACCCCACCTCAGCAAGACGAGTGAGAAGAAGAGTGTGATCGATTAAATCAAAAGCCGCAGATAAATCAAGAGAAACCAAAAGAGTGAGATCACCACGATCATGTGCAACGTGTATTTCATTTAGAACAGCAAGAAGGACAGTCTCAGTGCTATGGCCCTGGCGAAAGCCAGCCTGACGGGGGTGAAGTGTGTTTGTGGATTCAATATGAGAGGACAACTGATGAAATGCAAAACGTTCAAGGAGCTTAGCCAGAAAGGGAAGGTTCGAAACAGGGCGCCAATTAGCAAGAACAGAAGGATCAAGGGAAGGTTGCTTTAGAAGAGGACGAACAACAGCCGATTTCCAGGGAGAGGGGAACAAACCAGAGGAAAAACTTGTATTGATGATAGTGGTGATAATGGGGACCAACTGGAGGGAGGGGACAGACAACCAACGAGAAGGAATAGGGTCAAGGGAACATGTGGTCTTACGAGAAGTAGACAACATTGAGAGGATTTCAGCAGGAAGGATCAAATGAAAAGAGGACCAAGTATGGGTAAGAGCCCGATTGGGCATAGCATGATCAATGGCAACTGAGTTATAAGGGGAAGAGGGTGACAAGGGTGGGGGTGGGGGGGGAAATGGAAAGGAAGCACGAAGGTCAAGGACTTTCTGAGAAAAGAAGGTAGCCAACGAATGGGGGTCGGGGGACTGAATAAGCATGGTGTGTGAAGAACTAGTGGATGATAGTTTGTGCAAAATCTGAAAAAGTTGGCGAGACGAATTCGCCGCATCCTTGATTTCAGCTTCATAATAGGCCCGTTTGGCAGATTGAATAGCCAGACGGTAAGTGGTGTAAAGTTGTTTAAAACGAATGGATAAATCAGACGAAGGGTGGCGAGACCAACGGCGCTGCACCTGGCGGAGTTGAGCCCGTTGGAGCCGCAGGCCAGAGTGAAACCAAGAGGAATGACCAGGGTTAGGCAGACGGGGGCAAGGACGTAATGGCGCTAGCTGGTCCAAGGCGTCCTTCAGGAGAGAGTCCCAAAGGGAAGCCTGGCAGTTGGAAGACAGTAATGCAAAATCTGGGGGAAAAACTGAGGGAGCGGGGGGAAAGGAACACAGTGTATCAGGGGTTAAACGACGACGGAAAGGAGGAGGTGGAGAGGGCACCAAAGAGGGGGGCGTCAGAGTGGGGGAAAAAGTGACAGAAAAAAGAACACAGCGATGGTCAGACCAAGGGATATCAATCAAGGAAGGGGGGGAAATCTGAGCTGTCAATGTGGGAGAGGACACTACAAGGTCTAAGGTGTGACCAGCAATGTGGGTAGGGCCTGTGACATGCTGGTGAAAGGCGACATCCTGAAAGAAATTCAAAAAGGCAAAGTCCCTTTGCCGACTGGGGTTATCTGCATGAATATTAAAATCCCCTAAAATGATAAGATCTGGAAACCGCAGAACAGTATCAGAAAGGAACTGAAGAATTCCCTCCCAGCGCTCAGCAGAGAGGGAAGGCGGAAGGTAAAGAAGAAGGAAGTGGAGTGGGGGGGAAGAATGAAGACGAAGAAGAAGAGACTCAGAAGGTACAGCAGAGGGGGATGTTCTCTTGCAATTTTTTATAATTCTCTTGTGCTTTTACAATTTTGAATAATTTGGTATCATCTGCAAATTCGATCACCTCGAATTTGCAGATGATACCAAATTATTCCTATTTCCAGGTCATTTATAAATATGTCAAAAATCCAAGTTAAACCTATAGCTAACAGCTGCTTTACCATAATGGCATGATGTACCAGGACTACACATTTGAACTCCCTTTCTCACTCCAGCATGAAATGTGCAGTTTGTGCTAAAAGAGCTAATCCAGGGAACCCTAATAAATCCTGTGTTGATGCAAGAATAGTATATGAGTGAATCTCAAAACAAATCAGTTTTGAGATTCACTCATATACTATTCTTACATCAACACAGGATTTATTAGGGCCCCCTGGATTAGCTCTTTTAGTACAAACTGCACATTTCAGCATAGCCAGAATAAACACTATTGTTCCTCATAATACTTCTGTAAGGGTGTTTATTAATGTTTCTTTACCTTACATTATCTCACCTATGCTTTCTGTTCTTTATTATTATTATTATTGTTTAAGTCAGAAAAGAGGAACAGTACACTTATATACTTACACAGAGTTATCGCTGAATGTACATGGGCATTTAGAAATATGCTATGCAAGTCTTTGCGACCGACCACGCCCCCGTTCCACCCCTTCTGGGCACATTCTAAGATCCTCGTGCTAGCACCATGGATGTGCATGGTAGCAGTGTTTCAGAATGCAGTCAGGGAAGTTTTCAGCACATAAACATCCATGCCGCATGTTCAAACCCTTTATTCGTGTTCTGGAATGACCTTCTTAGGGAAGAATAACCCAAAACTACAGTTACACAATGCAAGATTCCATATTAGGAATCATCACCCGAGAAAGGGATGTGGGTGCCATTGTGGGTAATATGTTGAAATCCTCTGCCAGGTGTGCAGTGTGACGGAATGGAGAATAAATCCGAGGATATTATAACACCTCTGTATTGCTCCATGGTGTGACCACACCTCACATATTGTGTGGAATTCTGGTTGTCATATCTTAAAAAGGATATAGCAGAATTAGAAAAAGTGAAGAGGAGCATGACCAAAATGATTAAAGGGATGGATGGATACCCCTATGAGGAAAGGCTTAAAATGTTAGGGCTCTTCAGCTTAGAAAAGAGACATCCGAGGGGAGATATGATAGAGGTCTATAAAATAATGAATGGAGTGAAATGGGTAAATGTAGACTGATTGTTTAGTCTATGTGTTTTCTTACTATTATCCTAGATATATCCTTGTCCTCTGCGGTTATGTTGTCTGTCTTGACTAGATTGTAAGTAGTAGTAGCTGTTTTTGTCAATTGTCTAAGTCATTACTATCTGTTCGGATCATCAATGTTGGCCCCCTCAGTGACGGCTCTCCCTCCCTCTGTATAACGATTACTGTCCACACACACCCCTTTTTTGTTAAACCGCTTTGATCCGGTGAAAAGCGGTATATAAATGCAGTTAAATAAATAAAATATACCACCTAAAAGGTGGTATAAGCAGCACTTTTGCAGCAATTGGGGACAGGGATCTCCCTCCGGGGCCAGGTATGGGTGCGGGGGGGGGAGGGGAAGGGGGTGTCCCTGCCACTCTATCCAAGCCACGGCAGGCCAACCATGGATCAGGCAGTGGGGAAACAGGGGGGCCGGAGCCACAGATATCAGGGGAGCCTGCAGGGAGGATGTCCCCACAGGCAGAAGGGGCATGCCAGGCCGTCCTTGGGCCCAATTATGGCTACTGTGGGAATACTTTGTTCCCACAGACCAGAATCGGGTCCGAACAGCCCCATCTTGCTCAGGGACATCCGGACGGCCTGGATGCCACCCTCCCTTAATCTGGCTCTACAAAAAAAACAAGGACATATAGATGTGGCTCCAGTGTCCCAGTGTTGCAGAGTAATTTGTGAATTTCCCTAATCGGGAATTTTCTAGTTGGGTTTCTATTGTGGAGATTCAGGGGAGGAGAGTGTGATATCATAGAAACTATAAGAAGAGGAGTTTAGGAGGAAGAAATGTATTTCCACCTCCATCTTTCCAGCTGACGGGGAGATGAAGAGTCTTCCCTTGTCAGAGGGGTCCAAGACACTGACCATGGCCTAGGACAGTAATAAAGACGGGTTGTTTTAAAGTGTTGACCAAGGCCTAAGTCAAGAGAGGAGAATCAGAGGGGGGGGGGGGGTGTTTCCAAGCAACTACTAAGGGCCAGGACAACTGTAACTTCCTTACTTCCCCTTCCCCCTCCCCTCACTTACACACACACACACACACAAAGTAAGCAGAGACTGTAAGAAAGATTTCCAATTACTTGAATTCCTACCTCTGCAGATCCACACAGGAGCGTTTTACAAATTCACTCAGGCTCAGTTGAGAATCCATCCCAACAGGAGTAAAGAGGAAAGATTGGAGAAAAGGTTCTCTACTTAGTAGTGAAAGGAGAAGTAGGGAGAAGAGAAGACAGGAGCTAAGATAAGGAAATCAGGAGAGGAGGTAAGGTGAGGAGAAGAATCAGTCAGTTCTAGGCAGCGTTTGCCCAGAATAGATTACCTGAGTCAGCAGATCAGGCTCCATCGCTGGTCCTATTCAAATCCAGGCTTAAAACCCACCTCTGAGGCTGCTGTTGGATCCTGGCCCCCTTATTCTCCTGTTGACCACCCATGTATGCCATAACCATTTCCCTTAGTTTTATTTTAATGTTTGTCTGTCTTGAATAGACTGAAAGCTCTATCGAGAAGGAACTGTCTCTTAAGTGTCTGTTTACAGCAGTGCATACGCCTTGTTACACTATGCAGAACTGTATGTTTTATTTGCATTTTTCTATTTTGTCTTTTATGCATTGTCCATGAACACCCAGTGAATGATGGGAGGGGGACATTTTCATAGTGATTAACACAGCAGACAGTGTCAGGGCATTCTGGGGCAGATTGTAGATGCCACCTGTTGCTAACCGGCTGGCGATATTCAGTCACTAGCCGGTTACACTTCAGCAGTGAAAGTTAGACACCTGAAAGGCTGGCTTAACGTTTGCCGCTGAAACTAACCGGATTGCAGCTGAATATCGCTGCTGCCTGATTAGCTGTGGCACTATCCAGCCAACCCATATATTCAATGCCAGTGACTGGATAGGACCCTAACATTGAATATTCAGGTTCACGGATAAGTGGTGACCCCTAGCCATTGTAGAAATATTATCTGCCGTTGCTGAATATCACCCCCCGCCCTTGAAATTTTTAGCTTATCACTGGCATGACTGTTTTTTTTCAGAAGTGGATTGAGAAAAAAACGATTGAAGATACAACAGGAGGTAAGTACTTATTTCATTCACAATAGAGCATTGTGAGTTACCTCTCCCCTGGTCCCTTGGACCCATGAAACAAAACATGTATATCCCTCAAAGCTGTGCTAACCATCACCCCCTCCCCCTGATTGCCAAGGGACTAGCCTAAGGAACTTTATGCCCAAACAGGGATGGGATTGGCACATATATACTGCAACATAAGGGACCTCGAACGTGTCTTGTGCATCTGAACAGCTGGCTACACATAAGAACATAAGAAATGCCATAGTTTAGTTGAATTTATTGATTTCCTTGACCGCTTTTCTTTTAGCACATCAAAGCAGTTAACAATCTGAAATGGTTAGCTTAAAAGCATATACAACATTAAGGGGCATCTGAAAGGCTCGTCTAACTTCCACTGCTATAGCTAAAAGGGGAGCAGCTAAATCTCGCTGCTTGATTAGTTGTGGCGTCCAGAGATGGTCCCAACATTGAATATCCAGGGTCACAGTTCAGTGACGACAGCTAGCCCCTGTAGAAGCACTAGCAGCCATCACTGAATATCTTCCTAAAATTCTAATTAAATGATTAGTCTAATAGCATTAAAATAATTAAAATATAACTAGGAAACAAGAAATGACAAAAAAAAGTCTATGAATACATCATACTGGGTCAACCCAAAGATTCATCAAACACAGTATTCTGTTTTCAACAGTGGCAATTTGGTCACAAGTCTTTGGCAGGATCCCAAAGAATATATCTAACCCTTGTTACTTACATCCAAAGATAAGCAATTACATTTCTAAGTCTAGCCCGGCTAATAATGATTTATTGACCTTTCCACAAAGAACTTGCTTAAACCCTTTTTAAACGCCGCTCTGTTCACTGAGTTCACATAAATTCTGCAGCTTTATTAAAAATGAAGGTTTACTTTTATAATGATATCAATCTTGCACCTTTCACAGACCCTGCGCATATGAGAAAAATGTTTAAAACTGAAATAATAGAAATGCTGTTGCATTTTATTGGATGCTGTTCTCTGGTGCAAGTTTCCTTAGACTAGTGGGAGCCGATATGTAATGCATTTCAGACAGTTAGCAAACCTGTTAATGGACTAAAATGCGCTGAGCTTCGTTTTCGGGGCCACTATCCGGACAGTGCCCCTGAAGATCATCATAGACCACGTAAAAAATGCCTGGTTAAACCAGGGTGGTCTGCGGGAAGAGCTGGAAAGTTTAGTTGCAGTCCAGTTAGTGGCAATATTCAACCATTAAGAGCCCGATTCCAATCGGGGCACGTCCAGGCCATGTGGACATCACTGAACAGGATGGGCTGGATAGGACCTGATTTTGCACTATTGGAGCCAGATGTTCCTGTGGGTGCACAATCGGGACCTAGGAGATGGCCCGGCGTGCCTTGCATCACCACGTGAACATCCTCCCCATGGCACAATCAGCCTAGGAGCCCTCATTTCACCGCCGCCCCATCCTGATTGGAGCAGCCAGTGCCCAGATTGGGCGGGGGGGGGGGGACTCACCCTGCTTGCTGCGATTTCTGCTGGGGGCTGGCTGGTGATCCCTGGACATACAAGGCCATGACCAGAATTGGCCCTTTACGCCCAGAGGTCAGTCTCGCCCATGTTCCACCCACTCTCCGCCCACCCCTGCACCCCACAGCACCCATGTACGACTCTGTGTGTGCAGAGCTGCTCAGAGGCAGCATACGGTTCAAGCAGCTAGCGAGCCTGGACGTCTTGCCAGGATATACAGCCCCACTAGTTGCCTTGCAGATAGCTTAACCAGTTAAAGTTATGTCATCTCAATAGCTGTTCTATCTTTAACTGGTCTTCGCTATCCTGTTAGCAGCTGAATATGCGCTAACTGGCAAAACTGGATAGTCATCACCAGATACTGGACAAGTCCCGATGTTGAATATAATAATACTAATGCTAATTATAATAATAATTTATTCATTTATATTATGCCTATTCCTTTTAGTTCTAAGTATGTTAGACCAGTAGTTAATGTCCAAATTTCATATACAATAACTAAAATCATAATCCGCTTTGACCCGGTGAAAGGCGGGATATAAATACAGTTAAATAAATAAATAAATAAATAAAATTCAACATAAAAATACGTAGTAGCTACCATAAGTTACTCAAAAGATTTCACAAAATTACAATTCAAATTTACTGATATAATCCTACACATCTAGTTTCTTCAAAAATTGTAATATTTATTAAAATGTCTAAAATGTAAAATCATAACAACCAATTGCATATTGCCTAGCAACCTTACCTTTCTCCTTATCTAACAAAAATTTCCTAAACAATTAAGTTTCCAATGGCTGGCAAAACTTTAAATAGCTTGTCCTACTTCTCATCTCTGCTTGAAGTTCATTCCATGCATTGGCTGCTCTGTAATTTAAAAAAAATATCTACGTGGAGCCTGATTCTGGAAGGGCACATCTGGGCCTACCAGACAACCCCATGCAGGATGGGCCAGTTTGGACCTGATTCTGAAAAAGGGGAACAAAATGCTCCTGCATCATTCAGAATCGAGCCCGTGGATGGCCCGGCATGCCCCTGCGGCTGCTGAGAGATATCCACACCACCTCCCAGCCAGCCCACCACATCCCTGTCTCCTTTCACCCTGCTGCCCGACCCCCTATGAAGCCATCCAGGGCTCAGATCGGGCAGTGGGGACCCACTATGTTGTGCCTGCTGCTGTTGGGGGGGGGGAGGGGACTGCTGGGCTCCAGGGGGGCTGCCAGGCAGGGTCAGAGGGGTGCTTCGTGCTTATTCCACATCATCAATGGTGGAATAAGCATGGTGTCCCCCCCTCCCTGATGTACAGGACCGTGAGCGGAATCAGCTCTGTATGTCCGGGAGTCAGTCCCACCCACGCCCCACGCACCTCCCACTCTCCACCTCCATCAAGCTCCCATCCCCTGCAGTATGCATAGTGGCTCTATGTCTCTGAGACTCCCAAATATAAAAATGGGAATGAAGTAGATACCACACCATTCACTGAAGATGATGTGTTAAAACAACTTGCAAATTTGAAAGTGGACAACACCATGGGACCGGATGGGATCCATCCCAGGATACTGAAAGAGCTCAGAGAGGTTCTTGCAGGGCCGCTAAAGGATGTTTTCAACAGATCCTTGGAAACAGGAGTAGTTCCTCAGGACTGGAGGAGGACGGATGTGGTACCTCTTCACAAATGTGGTGACAGGGAAGAAGTGACAAACTACAGGCCTGTGATCCTTACCTCGGTGGCAGGAAAAGTAATGGAGGCGCTTCTGAAAGAGCGAATGGTGGACTTTTTCAAAACAAACAGGTTGCATGATCTGAGGCAACATGGTTTTACCAAAGGACGATCTTGCCAAACAAATCTGATTGAATTCTTTGACTGGGTGACCAGAGAACTAGATTAGGGGCATGTGATGGATGTCATCTACCTGGACTTCAGCAAAGCCTTTGATACTGTTCCTCATAGGAGGCTTATCAATAAACTCAGTAGTTTAGGGATGGGTCCCAAAGTGGTGAAATGGATTAGAAATTGGTTGACTGACAGACAACAGAAGGTGATGGTAAATGGAGGTCACTCGGATGAAAGGAGGGTGATTAGCCGGGTGCCCCAGGGTTCGGTCCTGGGCCCGGCACTGTTCAATGTATTTGTGAGTGATATTGCTGAAGGACTGCATGGAAAAGTCTGTCTTTTTGCAGATGACACGAAAATTTGCAACAGAGTGGACTTCCCTGAGGGAGTGGAAAGATCTACAAAAGCTGGAAGAATGGTCAAATGCTTGGCAGTTAAGATTTAATGCGAAAAAGTGCAGTGTCATGCACTAGGGAAGCAGAAATCCAGGGGTAATGTACACGATAGGGGGTGAGAGGTTGGTGTGCACGGACCAGGAGAAGGACCTTAGTGTGATTGTTTCTGCGGATCTCAAGGTGGCAAAACAGTGCGACAAGGCAGTGGCAAAAGCCAGGAGGATGTTGGGTTGCATACAAAGAGGACTTGCCAGCAGAAAGGAAGAGGTACTAATGCCACTGTATAAGTCACTGGTGAGGCCTCACTTGGAATACTGTGTTCAGTTTTGGAGACCATATCTTGCAAAGGATATAAAAAGACTGGAAACTATTCAGAGGAAGGCAACCAAAATGATTTGGAGCCTGCGTCAGAAATCTTATGAGAAGAGACTTGAAGACCTAAATATGTATGCTCTGGAGGAGAGGAGGGACAGGGGAGATATGATTCAGACCTTTAAATACTTAAAGAGAAATAATGAACAAACAAACCTCTTCCAAAGATGGGGAAGCTGTAAAACTAGAGGGCATAACATGAAGCTGCAAGAGGGTAAATTGAAAGGCAATGTCAGAAAATAATTTTTCACGGAAAGGGTGGTGGATGCTTGGAATGTCCTCCCAATGGAAGTGTTGGGAGCAAATACAGTGACAGAATTCAAAATGGCATGGGACAGACATAGTGGATCCCTTTACAGCAACAGGATAAAATCAAAATAAACTTAACTAATTTCTCAACATACAGGGGTGTCCTACATGGAGCGGCAGGTGCACCTACTCTTACCATCTTACTGGGTAGACTAGATGGACCATACTGGTCTTTATCTGCCGTCATTTACTATGTTGCTATGTTACTATGTGTGTGGAGCGGCGGACGGAGGCAGAATACCGGCAAGACGGATGGCGGATGGCGGAGCCGCTATTCGCCTCATAAAATCAGGCCCAGATGGTTTAAAAGTAAATTCTCTACATGATGTAACGTCAAATAAATTATATGTTGCTGATCCAGAAAATCTAGATCCTGACTGTATTTGCATCAATTGTAATATAAGTGGGGCTACATCCATGTAAAATCTCAAAAACAAAACACAGTAGTTTAAAATCTATTTTTGTATTTATTGGGAGCCCATGTAAATTAATCAAAAATGGTTTTGCTTTTTTCCCATTGATGCCCATGCAAAATTACTTTTTCGGCAGTGTTTTGCAGTATTTGTGTATGTGAACAAGGTGCTTTTTCCACAGACCCAAATAAGCAATGTTGCAATCAAACTGCAACATTCCTATAGCTTGCATCACAGTTTTTGCATGTTCAATTTGTCAAATAAGACATGCTCTAATTTGTCAAATAAGGCATAACTTATAAAACACCTTCTTTGTTAACAGAGCAGCGGCTAGAAACTTTAAATAGTCTAGCCACTGTACTCTGTGGACTTTAAACAATCTAGGAAGGATGTGTACAGGGCATAAAGGTTCTCTTTATTTTTGGTTTGTTGGAATTTTTTCTGACATTCAGATTCTTTCATACACTTGTTCTAGTAAAACAAAAATTCTGCACATTAGAATATGTTTACCGTATTAATTGACTTGATAATCGATGTGCTAATTAATAGGTCGATGTGTGTTGTATCAATTTTACATGCACTTAAGTTTTTTTATAGTGTAGTCTTTTAGGTCTGAAAGGACAGGCTATATGTTTAAGATTTGATTAGATTGTGTGGATTTGCTGAAAGACTTCGCTAAAACAAGTCAATGGTAGAAATAGTGGACGTTGTTCTTTGTCCTTCCAAGGAAAAGTAACCAATTTGGGAGTCACCTTTGATTTATGGTTAGCAATGAAAGGAGCTGCAGATAAGGGTTGTAAAGTTTATGGATTCATACCTCAGCTGTGGAAAAGCGTTACGATATGAACTTGACGTTTGAATTGTGGATAAGCTATTCAGTGTGTGCCAGTTCAGGCTTAAAGAAGTGGGGTTTTTTTAGGATATTATTAAAAGAAAAAAATGTATTTGAAAGAATGGACAATGTTTGAAGCAGAATATAGCATGTAAGGAGTTTTTTCAGACTGGTGATGTTTGAATAATAATCACCATATTCGGTGATGCAAGGAAGTTATCCCTAGAAGTATAGAAGGAGTGGTAACAACACTGAGGTCTTTGTCTCCTTATGAAAATTAGTGTTTAAAGAACTATTGTTAAGGCTCCACTGATTGCCTTTGGAATATTATAGTAGTATTAGGGATATTTTTGCTATAGGATTAACATTGAAGGCTCGCGTAGATAGGATGCGGAAAACAAGCTTTTGGAAGACACATTTGATTAGGAGGCTGAAATATCTTCTGCCACTTACTGAGTTGCATTCAGTGGTTCAGGCCCTGGTGTTAACAGGACTAAATTACTTTAACACAATCCTCATTGGCTTACTTAAGAGCTCACTTAAAGTTTTGAAACTGAAGCAAAATGTTGCTGTCTGTGCACACCATGAGCACTGTACTCAATATTTGACAAGTTTTCACAGGCTACCTAAACAGTTGGGTCAGATATACAACTTTTTCCTTAGTCCATTGTTCAGTCCATAGAAAAGCTCCATCATATTTCCAAAGGCTTTACAGAAAGATGCTCATCAGCAAAATTTGTGATCAGCGGATCAAGCTTTGTTATGCCTTCTCATGCTGCAATTGGCCTGGTTAATCGAAACAGGCCCCAGAGCATTTACAGTGGCAGGGCTCAGACTGAAGCCTTTTGTTTATCAGTCTGGCTTGACTTGATAATAGGCTTTGCCACTCAGGAAGAGGTGTAAGGCAATGTGTATTCTTATAGATTTCATAGATGAACTTTAGTTTTCTAGGTGATGATCGTAGTCTCAGTGCTTTGAGTCTTATTGTGTCACATGTAACATAGAAACTTAGAAAATGTCAGCATCCATGAGAACTCTTAAGTTCTATGATCCCTACCTCTCTCAGAGATTTTTTGTACAGTGTTTGTCCCATGCTTTCTTTTATTCAGGTACAGTTCTCGTCTCCTCCACCACCAGCAGGAGGCTGCTCCACACATCCATCACCCTTTCCATAACTTTTTCCTCAGATTACTCTTGAGTCTGTCCTCTTTCACCTTCGTTTTATGATCCCCTCATTCCAGAGCTTCCTTTTCAATGAAAGAGGGCCACCTTCTGTGAATTTATTCCACTGAGGTATTTAAATGCCTCTATCATACTGTATCCCCCCTTTCCTGCCTTTCCTCCAAATTATGCATATTGAGAAAGTCTATCCCCATATGCCTTATGATGAAGACCACTGACCGTTTTAGAGCTGGCCCTTTTGAGTGGTCTCCAGAATTGTATACAGTGCTCCAAATGAAGTCTTTCTTGAGACGTATGCAAAGGCACTATCATCTCCTTTTTCTTGCTTGGCAGTCCTCTCTCTTCCAAGCATCCCAGGGCCAGCTCCAGAGTTGGTTCAGTGTGTTGATACTCCAGGTAAAACCTAAGCCTTATGCTCCTCCTGGCATCAGACTCTATTGTTTAGCTTTAAATCCCCTGCTGTCTGACTCCCCCGCCGCCCAAAAGCTACCACTTTAGGCAACACCTACTTTGCCAAATGGTCAGGTCGGCCCGGAAGCATCCTTCTGTCTTTTGCCGTCGCTTTTTCTACCAGTTTGGACTGATGGATATTATTATGATCTTGATTTACTGTATTACAGGTTGTTTCGTTTATAAAGCATACAGAGAAAAAAAATTATTGGAACCGATGGTATAAATTTTATAAATAATAAAAAAAGTACTTGTCTGTTACTGTATTTGCTTAGTAGAGGCTCAAATCTCTGTGCGGGAGTAAATTAAGTCCATAATCTGTGGTCATTCTGCTCATACTTTCTTTTGTCATGAGAAATTATGGTTCATACTAAATATAAAGTACTAGTAAAACGAGAGCATTGATTGTGTTGATCTCTTTTAAATTATCTGTAATGGTTTCTGGAAGTCATTAGAAGAAAATAATTGGATCCAGAATGAATAATCCTTGCTAAAGGTTAAACACACATTTTTTGCCTTAGACTAAGTTCAATAGGCTAATTATTGGCCATTCACATATAATTCTATGTGATATGCTATTATAATAGTTAATGGACAGAGCAAGCCGAGGCAACAGTCAGCCTCAGTGAGCAATAATGAGATTTGTCCTGTAGGTCATGCGTGGCGCAAACTCCTACCGCTGTTACCTTCATGCAGGTGCTTCAAGATCACCTGCCTTACTGTTAATATTGCCTACTGGCTGCAACGAATTATGAATCGGTTTGATTACATACCATTCAGCATCATGTCTGCCAAAATAAAATTTAAATAACATAAATGTTTACCGGGTCAAGTTCGCTTGTGATGAAGCAGTTAATTAATTTTTGTTCCTAGATCCCAGGTCTGCTTTTGATTAAAGTCAGAATTAATTACTTTCTCTTACTCAAGCACACTGCTGTGCTGGTTGGGACACTGAAATTCTCCACTTTTCTGTGCCCATCATGTAGCAATTATATTAAAAATGAAAACTATTTCCTCTTGCCAAGAGAGAGACTTGGTGCCCAGGAGTTTTGACTGATATAAAAAGCATCAAGGATAGCTATTGCAAAAGCTTGCAGATAGAGGAGTAGCCTAGTGGTTAGAGCAACTGCCTCATACCCAGATGATCAAGAGTTTGGTTCCCACTGGTACTTCTTGTGACCTTGGGCAAGTCACTTTACCCTCCATTGCCTTGGAAGAAAAGGTCTAGCAGTCTACTTCTGGTGATACATTGTCAAGAAAACCCAAAAGCAGCTGGGATGCCAAGAGTCAGCACTGACTTGATGGCACTAAAAAAAAAAAATGTAGCCCCATTTAGTAAACATTCCCCTAAATTGCACTAACCTTTTGCAGAAATTAAGCATTGAAAGTAAAGATTAAGGTGCGGTTTGTGCAACAGTTGTGTACTACCTACTGAGGACATGTCCAACATGTCCCCAGCAGATACCATACTGATTTGAACCTCAACACGCACTGGCGGCATTTACACTTAATGCAGATGAACTTACTGCCACCCATTGAGGTGTCATTTAAGTGCACCCATGTTACCTGCATACCTCTGACCCCCGGACCATATCACCTATCCTAGCTCACAACGTTTCCTTTCCTTAAGACCTATTATGACTTGCCCTATAGATATGACAATGGAACCACTAAAGGTTCTACCATAATACTCAAGTGATTATCGTTTAATAGTATTACTGTTTCATCGTATTCAAAGTTCTCAAATGTTATATGTAGAATTCTCCAAGCTCATTGCCCCTGTTCTTTGTAAAGTTTTTATTGTTATAATGTAAACCACCTTGAATGTAAGATAGGGCGGTATAGAAAACCTGTTAAATACAATAATTAAATTGATGATGAACACAAGTTAGTAACCACCATGCTTACTGAAATGTGCAGTCAACGCCCACTCTGAGCCCCCTACTCCACCCATTTCCCTCCTCACTGCACACTAAGCAGATAGCGTGGAATTAAGCACATGCTGTGTGTTTTGGGTGTGCTGTAGCTATCTCTAGGCAAGCTGGTTAGTGCATGCTCAAGCGTGCATGAACAGTTAGCACAGCTTAGTAAGCATGCCCTTAAGTATTCTTGAAAACAAATGACATCACTATAAAGTTTTGAAAGCCAGAAATAGGTACCTTGCTATAAAAGTATTTGTTTTGAAATTAATTAGCCGCTGCTTGTTGGTTTGCCTTTCTTGGAAATCTAAGAAAAGCTTTTAAGTAAAAGGGCTTATTTCTGTATTTTGTGCAGGGAAAAAAACATTATAAGTAGCTTACTAGTAAATGAGCTTTGTGTAATAAAACCCAGAAAAGTGTGACTCTTTCTTCAGTCAATATGTTTCATTGAAGTTATTCAAAGGGCAATTTGATTGTATCTGATAGGAACTCAGGAAAAGTGAATAGCTGGTATTCCAGATATTGCAAACCCAACAGTTTTGATGGCTATAACTGTCAACAATGACATATGTCCCATGAGAAGAAAAATGCAACGCCTTCTTCATATCATCTGCAACTATGAAAATGGATGATTTCATTGCCTAAAGCAACATCACTGTTACCGAATCAAGATCTATTAACCAGTTCTACAAATAGCTTGCTATCAATTTCTTACCAAGGTGCTCTCACTTCAACACTTTTTTTTGTCTCTTCTCCGATCAGACACTTTATTTTCATATGAAACCAAACCAGAGTGTGAACAAATAGTTTAGTGATTGAAGCAGCAGCCTGGGAGCCAGAAATACCAGGGTCTGAATCCTGTAGAGGCTACAGCACAAACTACACAGACCATTTCCTAAGTAGGTACTATAAAATGGAGTCAGATACACAAAATGGAACCTGTGCCAGTTTGGCCACACTGAGAGAGAGAATGACAGAGCTAACGATTTTGACAGCCTGCATGTTCACAAGCTGAATCTCAGAACCTGAGATAAGGTGACCATTGTCTTGAACTACAAACTTACTCTGCTGGTGTTTGCTTTTTTGGGGCCCAGTACCATAAACTGGCCCACTATAAAGTGCATAGGACTAGCAGCCCTGACCTGACTGTGACTTTTCATGTGAAAATCCCATGTCTTGCAGATATTCTCTGATTGGCTACTTCAAGCTCTCACATACATGGCCTGGACCAATCATTCTAGAGCCACACCTGTGATCAGCTGACCACATGGCGACTAAGAAAGGTATTACTAAGGACTGCAAGAGCGAATCAGGGGCTATTTCCTCCTGAAGTGCTGGGGGGTCATTCAGTCCCACGGCGTGCTAGGGTCCTTTTGGTCCTTTGGATCTTTGTTCCTGACTGATGCTGACCAAGAAGCTGCGAGACCCTTCCTGCAGTCTCTCTCTTGACCTCTGACTAACCTTCTCTGCATGTAAATCTGTCTCTCACCCAGACTCATACCAGGCAAACTCTTGCTGGCAGTCTGGCTAATTGTCTGCTCCTTTATCTCACCCAGAGCTGACAAGTGTTGTGAATAGCCCATAAACTGCAAGGCATACTAAGAGGTAATGCATGAGAGATGTTACCTTGCTTGTGGGATTTAACTAGTACCAATTACTTACATGACTAGCGGTCATTTGGCGAGAGGATGATTGTATTTTCTAAGTGGCCTGTGATGTATCTCTGTAATGCCTGATACCCTTCTGGACCAGAATCTAATAAATAGATTCAGAAGGAAAACTTAGTAAAGATTACTCATATAGATAGTAAATGTGATAATGAAGTCGTCCAGAGCAGCCATAATCCAGAGTGTATAATTATTTCTTAGATCCTCAGTGCTCCCCACAATCGCACTGACACTCTTTGTAGCTTTGGGCAAGTCACTTAACCCTCCATTGTCTCAGGTACAAACTTAGATTGCAAGCCCTTTGGGGAGTGAAAAATATCTATTGGACCTGAATGTAATTTGCTTTGAATTACTACTGGAAAGGCATGAGCTAAAATATAAATGCAAAAGAAGAACCTCTTTGGGTCTGCTGAGTCCCTCTTTTAACCTTACCGATACGTCTTTCTGCACCTAGGGGCATATTTACTAAGAGAGGTTTGCCGTGCATTAAGAGTGACACACTAGTAGTTAGCATAAGATCCAAGCTAAATATCCTATGTGAAGTGGATAACGCATGATTGGGCAGGGCTAGAGGTGGAACATGAGTGTTGTTGGTGCATCACAGTTAACATGAGCATTAAAGGCACGTGATAATTGTCATTAGAATGGGTGCACTTAATGACACCTCAATGGATGAGTTAAGTGCATCCCCATGCTGGTTAATAACAACGTGCTAATAGTAGGGAAATGGACGCACATACCTCCAAACGTTAGCGCAGGCCTCTGAACTAAATTTGCAGCACACCACTGGCACACCCTTTAGTACACCTACCCCCTAATCTCATGCTTCCCCCCCTCCATCAACAAGAAAAGCCTTAATGAATGAGGTCCTTTGTCTACTGTGTATAGTCTCAAACAGGGTTTCCCAAACCTGTTCTATGGATCTACAGCTAGTCAGGATTTCAGAATATCTACACTGAAAATGTAAGAAATATATTTGCTAACTTATCTATACTTCTGTGCGAGGGAAAAAAAAGTGATATCCTGCAAGTGGTCAGGACTAGACAAGTGATAGGAATGGATATACCCACAGCTAAATCAATGAAAGCAATCCATTATCTATGTCTGACAATTAACATATACCCCTAAACACACCAATTTAGGGAAGCAGCTGAACAGGTTGAATGACCAATTTGCTCTTATACATTGCCATCTACTATGTTGCTTTGTAAATTCATTATCTTTTGCATGATTCGGTATGAGGTGTCTACATTTTTTTTACAGTAGAACCAGCCATAAAACTCCATCAGTAGTGCAGGCAGGATGCCAACCTGCCAACTCTCATAATTATAACTATAACTTGTATAATTATTATAATATTGCTACTGCCAGTATATTAACTATCAAACACATTCAAACTAGAAAAATAATCTTTGGGTAATTTCATATGAGGCTGCCTAAAAACATTTCATTATATAAGGGCCTGTTTTATAAAAGCAAAAATATAAACAGTGATAATCTATCTATATTGATATATCGATATAGAGATAGATATAGATAGATGGATAGAATTATAAAGAGAGATATAGATATATCTATGTAGTTACTGTATATAGCTATATATCTATCTCTCTCTCTCAATATAAATCTATGGGGTTCATTTTAGAAACTTTATTCGTTATTTGCACATCTTAAAATCCCCATTCAGAGGTGCAATCCACTTCCGCGTCCCAAGGGCAATTTTAGAAAGACCTGAATTTACACCTGTCCGGCACAAGCACGCCTATGTTACATGGTGGCGTGGTATAGGTATCTCTGTGGTGATCTGCAAAAGTTACATGTGTGCAATCAATTTTAGAATGGTGCCACATATCTATACCTCCTGGAGGAAACCCCCATGTCTATATCTGCTCCTGGGCATGAATAGGCATTTTCTTTTTGTGTGATAAATTTTATTAAGCAGAATCAGATAACTTACATTCCATAACAATAAGTCCGAACAATGAGATACAATCCTGAACAATGAGATACAACAACCCCCCAATCTTACAACTTCATCAACCATCCAATGAGGGACAGAACAGGACAAGATATCGAACACTATTAATCAGTCAATACAAGTAACAAAATTTATCAATCATAGAACAAAAGTGTGCAGTAGACTCTACACATTTATCCCCTGCCCCCCCCATTGTTCCCAGCCAAACCCCCCTCCCCCACCCCAGCCCTTCTGACCCATCTGCCCCGAAAAGTAGGGAAGAAGAAAAGAAGAGAAGAATGAAAGAGAAAAGTGACAGACCCTAGGGAGAACACATTCTAGTGAGG
Organism: Ichthyophis bannanicus; assembly: GCA_033557465.1. Classification (NCBI taxonomy): domain Eukaryota; kingdom Metazoa; phylum Chordata; class Amphibia; order Gymnophiona; family Ichthyophiidae; genus Ichthyophis; species Ichthyophis bannanicus. The sequence goes on from CM066032.1 coordinate 1,555,579,378, forward strand.
GACTAACAGCATATCAATGACCAACCCTAGTTCGCTAATCTTCACGAGACCTCCTGAAACATTAAACTCCAAAGGTCCTCTTCCATAAAGGACCATCCACGAACCGTAGCAGTAATCTTCTCCAATCGATAGATTTCCCAACATTTAGAACGCCATTCTGTAAGAGATGGTGCTCTACGACGTTTCCAGAAACGAGCAATCACAGATCTAGCCGCTAGAAGGAGCGATTGGACCAGATGCCGAAGAGGACTCCTAAAAGAGGATTCAGGAGAAACCCCTAACACACAAGACTCTATATCAAAGGGGAGGGTAACCTGCAACCTCTCAGTAACATGTCCCACCACAATCCTCCAATAATGTTGAATGTGAGGGCAGTGCCACCACATATGATCAAAAGACCCTCGGCATCCACATAGTTGCCAACAAAGCAGATCATCAGCTCTTCCCCAACGGAAAAGGTCTTCCGGCGTTATGGATAGACGATGAAGTATCCTAAGTTGAGTGTGAATCAACCCCAACGACAAAGAACATGAATGTGAATACGAATAAACATTGAGCCAGAACTCCTGTTCCTTCCCCGGTAAAGTTGCCTCCCATCTCAGATGAGAAAGAACAGGCAAATCAGCCACCATATGCCTGTACAGCTGAGCCACGAAGGCGGTGAGTTTCTTGGACACAAAAAGGTCTTGCTCCCAACACCTAGGTCTCCGGGAAACGTTGGTTACCGAGAACTGGATCCTCAAACAATGGGACATTTGCAGATCCTGGAACAGAGAGAGTTGGAGACCCAGAGTTTCCTCGAGCCTCTCCTTGGAGGCCGGGGACCCGTTCTCATATAAGGAGGAGAGTTTTGTCCTTAGAAGTTCTGAGTTTATTTCCTTATGCATGGTTCAGATAAATCCCAGGGCCCCCAAAATGGTAAAGGGCGAAGAGGAAGCGGATAACCCCAACTGCTTACATATCTTCCTCCACACTGCCCAGCAGGGGTCGAGAAACACATGTGCCTGCACCTTAGTTACCTCTCTGGGATCACTAAGGAAGGGTACAGCCTCCAACGGAATCGGACGCATCCAGTTCTCTTCTAACAAAACCAATTCAGCCCCCCGGGTGTATTCTCCATAACAGTAGTGATCTCAGACAAAAACAAGAGTAATATAACTCCGGATCAGAGAGGCCCAGCCCTCCCGACCCTCTAGGGGTTGTGAGTATACTCCAGCTAAGCATGGGACGTTTCCCCAACCACAGAAACCACGTCACAGCCTGCCGCAGGGTCTTAAAAAATGTTCTTGGGAGAAAAATAGGCAATTGCATAAACAGAAAAAGTAATTTTGGTAAGACCAACATCTTATAAGTATTAATACGGCCTAACCAAGAAACCAAACATAAACTCCACCTTTCCATATCGACCTTAATCGATTTCAAAAAGGGGAGATAATTCAAACTATACAACCTTGATATATCCTGATGTATTAAAATGCCCAAATACCGAAAATGGTCCACCACCGGGAAATTCCCATTATTAGGGAGAGATTCATTGGAGGAGCGGGACAAACAATTAAGTAGAGTGGACTTCTGTCTATTGACAGTAGACCAAGACACCAAAGAGAAGTGTTCTAAGATGTTTAATACAATGGGTAAAGATCTAGAGGGCTCACTCAGATAGATAAGTGTGTCATCCACATATAAAGAGATAGCATGCCATTCCGAGCCCAGATGGATACCGATATCCTCTGCCCATAACCTAATATGAGCTGCTAAAGGTTCCATTGCAAGAGCAAACAATAACGGTGAAAGGGGGCATCCTTGTCTTGTGCCTCTACCTAAGCAAAAGGGTAGCGAACTAGTACTGTTGATAGACACCACTGCCTGGGGGTTGGCGTATAACGAAGCAATCCATGTACAAAAAGCGGTCCCAAAGCTGAATTCACGGAGGACTTGTAGTAGGTAGGGCCATTCTAGTTTATCAAAGGCTTTTTCCGCGTCAAGCGATAGGATGTTAAACGATCCCGCTTTACACTTTATGCTCTGTTGGACATTGATTAGTCTACGCACATTCTCAAACCCGTATCTATGTTTTATGAAACCCGTTTGATTCGGATGAACGATGTCTGGGATTAATGAAGCTAGACGGTTAGCTAAAATACTGGTAACGATTTTGTAATCTAAGTTTAGTAAAGATATCGGTCGATAGTTAGAACACTGCAAAGCATCTTTGCCAGCTTTAGGGATCACAACAATATTCGCATGATAAAAAGATTCTGGAAGGATTTTTTGGAAAGAATTTCATTAAAGACTGTCAGTAGCATTGGCGCAAACAGATCTGGGAATATCTTATAAAGTTCCGCCGGCAAGAAATCTGGTCCTGCCGCCTTAGCAGACTTAAGGTTCTTCATCACTTGTTGAACCTCCGGCAGTGTAAACGGACGGTCTAAATGTTCCTTACCATCTGCAGACAGCTGAGGGAGAGAAGCCTCTTTTAACCACTCAGAAATATCAGTGTGCGTCCCGGACGACTCACTTGCATTTAGCTGCTCATAAAATGTAGCAAAGGTGGACGCTATATCACGAGATGTATATAAAAGCTGACCTTGCGGGGATTTAATAGCATCCACCCTATGACGTTGCCGCTGCCACTTTAGTTGCCACATCAACAGCTTGCCGGCTTTATTTCCCTGTTCATAATAACGCTGCTTAGTGCGTAAGAAGAGTGAGGCCACTCGATCGGTTTCCAGCGCTACTAATTCCCCCCTACGTTGAGTTAACAAATTCCACACCTTCTCCCTCCCCCCTCCTGTGTTTACTTTCCAACTCGACAATCTCTTTCCGTAAATCCTCCTGTTGGGCTACTAAACGTTTCTTAAAAGCACTCGACAGGGAAATAAGATGACCCCGCAGAACCGCTTTCCCCGCATCCCATAAGAGAGCTCTAGAGATCTCCGATGAGTCATTAAATTTCAAATACTACAGACATCTTTTACGAACCTCAGAGGCAAACTCTGGGTTAAGTAAGAGCCCTCGAGGTAAGGACCACCTCTGAACTGGGGTGTCATCCACCCCCAAGGTGAGACCAATAGAGATGATTGCATGGTCAGACGAACCCATGGTCCCAATAGTAGCTTGATTCAGCCAGGGGATCCCTGACCTTGACAAGAACCACATGTCTATCTGAGAATGGCACCGGTGTGCCTGTGAGTAAAAAGTATAATCCCTTTCCAAAGTATGTAGTCGCCGCCATACATCACATAAATCAAACTGCGGGATTGTGGAACCTTGCGCCTCTTTGGTAAAGACATCTCCCACTCTCCATTCGTGCTTCTCTGACATGTTGGTCGCTCTCCGTGTTGCATCAGATCCAGGAACTCTATCGCTGCCGAGAGATCCAGAATCTTTTGAGGACAGTTGTTCCAGTCGAACAGTAAAGCAAAAGGGAAGCCCCATCTATATGAAATTAACTTTTTCTGCAGTGCCTGGGTTAAGGGCTTGAAGCTCTGTCGACATTCTAGGGTATTCTGAGAAAGGTCTTGGTATATTTGAAGCTCTTGTCCTTTAAAGACCACCGAGCGTTTGCCCCTAAGACTTCTTAGTAATGTCGTTTTATCTTCAAAGAAGCTGAAACAAATTATAACCGCCCGAGGCTGTGTATTGGAAGCCCTTCGGGTCCCAAGAGATCGGTGCGCCCTTTCAAGCTGCACCGGTTTCGGAACATTTGGCACACAGAAGGCATAAAATGCTTGGACTAGAGCCATAGTATCCTCTGAGCCTCCCTTTTGTTCTGGAAGGCCAAAAATACTTATGTTATTGTGTCTTTGCCTATTTTCAAGTTCGTCTTGTCTTTCCTTTAAATCTCTAGTAAGTTGATCTAATTTCACAATTTTAGTCTGGAGGGCCACGGATGAGTCCATTTGTTCCCCGATATTTATCTCAGTCTGCGTTACCCTGTCATCCAGTGATTTTAAATCGGTGTGAATATCACTCATTGCTTTGGTAAAGTCCTGGTGGAAGAGCTTGAGCTCCTGTAAAATTTCCAGAAAGTCAGCTTTTGTGACTGGAGCCTGCGGACCGGAGGTATTGACTTTAGAGGCAGACATACCCTCTGCCGGATGTGAAGATTGTATATTGGGGGAATTTAAAGACCTAGCAAACTTGGAGAGGGAAGCAGCGTAAGATTTTGCAGTTGCCATGTTTGACAGGCAGTTACTGAGTCTCCATCCAAGGTGCTCTCACACACTAATCTCACCACCGTAATCGAAGCAAACTGTCTCACCTCTACAAGAAGTCAACAAAGCTTCACCACCACTGAATAGCTGAGGTGGCTAGAGCAGCCGCTCTCTTTATCAATTTCAGTGAGAATGCCTTGTCAATCCCAGAGGATGCATGGGGCATCCATAAGAGGGCCAAGTATGTTGTTTCGCCTCAGTTTAGGGATGTATGTAGGGAACTTGCTCCTGAACCAGCTTCCGTTTGACCGCAGTGTCTTAACTTTCAAAGATCTTAGAAGGACATAAACACAGAGCTATCCTCAGCCCCTCTAGTGGACGTGATGATTCCTCTCACGGACGCACCTCGTGAGGCTAAGAGTGATGAAAGAATGAATGAGGGGGACCAGGAAAGGCATATGTGAAGGTATACTGCCTTTAACCAGCAGTACTAGCAAGAGACACAAGAGGGGGCTCCTGTATAAAGCCTCAGCAGTACAGATAGAAGAGGGCACTCACTGCTATGTCCGGCTTTCACAAACCTGTTTGCCCCAAAAAGCAACTTGCAATAGCAGAGGAGGTGATTTTATCAGTGCTCCGATGATAACTCTGAGTCCCGGCGCGTAGATCAGGGCTTCTCTACTCATTCCGGCGGCACAGGAATCATCAGCTGAGTTTTCTTAAATTGCGGCGGCCATTTTGTTTTCAGAATATGTGTTCCAACGATGCGTTCCACGGGTCGGTGGCCATTTTGAAGGGAGAGATAGCATCAGACTGCCCACATCATCAGGATCGCGGCTGTCGTCAACACAATCGTGCGTTCCAGGAAGAGCACAGAAACAGCTTTCCCGCCACTACAGAGAACCCCTTCTGCATTCCACCGTAGTTCTCTCAGGTATGTCTATGATGGCGGCGGCACTACTTTATGGACGATTGCAGAGATGCTAAGAGCAAGCTTCAAGGAGCGTTCAGAACCTCTGTAGTACGCTTCAATCACATCTCACACATACCGGGTGGATTCTGTTTTAAAATCTTAAACCCAGATCGCAGTTTCTAAGGTTGTGGTACTCACAGTGACAATAGATGTGCAGGCAGCATAATCAATTAGGCAAATCAGCTGAAATAAAGAATATCTTTATTTCCTTCGGGAAGGGTAGCCAGCAGCCTTACTACCGCTGAAATTCAGCCTACAATAGGTGATAATCATGGGCATAAGGTTTCTCCGGTAGGTCCACAAACAGAGAGCAGGAATTTTAAGTGATCTGGAAGGAGGCTGAAAAATCCGATTGTAGCATCTTACATGGTTAGCTTAGCGCTAATAAGAGGAGCATTTATATGCCAAAATTGCATTTGTAGAACGCAAATTCCAGGTAATTGGAGGAAGAAGTTGAGGAGCTTTAGGGATCTGTGGCCATCTTGGCTGGGCTCAAAAGCGCCCCCCCCCCCCTTGAATAGGCATTTGAAAAGTGCTTGTTTCAGCCATCAAGCAATAGTAGGGAGAGGAGGGGAATTCTCTCTGACTCCCACACTAAATTGTGCCCTCAAACAAGCATACAGGTAAATATAGAGACCTTTCTGTGAGCCGCCATGCTATTGCATGTCTGCGTTTGCATAACGACAGGCGGGGGTGTGTATATGATAGCAGATTCACCTGCGCATTCTGGAATATTGCTGCAGACACGTCTATGAGGTCGATTTCTTAAACATTCAGGTTTGCACTAACGTATTTCTAAAATCGCCCAATGACCTTCACATGTCTGATGTCTTATTGTGCACATCCCTGTCCAGTTTCATTTTGGTGGACATGTCTGTCTTTTGGGGCAGGGGTGGACTGATTTTAGAAAGCATTTTCACATGCCCACCTTCTCTGTTGCCCTTCTCATGGAATTTTGGACATTTTGACTTGGATGTCCCAGATGGCTCCTAAATGACCTTTCTAAAAAAGCCAATTTACATATATAGATAGATATAGATATATAAACCATCAAATCATATGAAGAGCATCACTGAATAAAACCCATTAAATGTGCATTTCTAATATCATCATTGGTCTGTGATGAAATTAGATATTAGCTCCAGTTCTAATGCATTTATCTGCAAAATCAAGGTGTCTTCAAACACACATCTCTATGGTGACATGAGAAGTTCTCACTGAATACAAAAATATTCAGCATCTAAGACCCATCCACTTGAAATGATGGCAGATTAAGACCACATGACCTATCCAGTCTGCCCATCCATAAGAACAATTAAGTTCTACAATCCCTTCCTCTTCTTCAGAGGTCCTCTGTTCTTGTTCCTTTCTTTCTTGAAATCAGATACAGTTGTTTCCACTGGGAGTCTGTTCTACCCAATTACCACCCTTTCCATAAAGAAATATTTCCTCAGATTACTCCTGAGTCTATCCCCTTTGATTTTTATTTTATGACCCCTTGTTCCAGAGCTTCCTTTCAATTGAAAAAGAACCACTTTCTGTACATTTATATCACTGAGATATTCAAATGTCTCTGTCATATCTCCCATCTTTTGCCTTTCCTCCAAAGGTAGACCTGAGCTGCATCGACAGCGTTTTTTCGTCGGCTGTTGCAAAAATAATAAGATAATTCCTGGTTGATGCACTTGAGACAGGGCAAAGGTGCCCGAAACGCGCGCGTCGTGTAATTCAGAAACCAGCGTTTTTCAGCATTGAGATAAGTTCTGATTCTATGTTATATATATAAAAAAAGGTTTTGGTGAAGAACCTTTAGAATAAAAGTAGCTGCCCGCTTGGTGGGGGTCGTTTTGTCCTTTCGACCTCCCTACGACTAGCTCCGACAAAAAAAAATTGTTTTCACTTACAGGTCACCATACTAAGGCTGAGTAATTGGTTTATGTCTATTGATTTGCTCGGGCCTTAAGGTTTTTTATCTCTTTTTTTCCTCCAAAGTGAACATATTATGATCTTTAAATCTATCCTCATATGCTTTATGACAAAGACTACTAACCATTTTAGTTACCGCCTTCTGGACTGACTCCATCTCATTTATATCCTTTAGGTGTGGTCTCCAGAATTATACACAGTACTCCAAATGAGGGTTCATTAGAGACATAGACAAATCACTATCAACTCTTTTTAAACTGTGGCCTGATGATTTTAGGGCTATTTTAAAGGGTCCAGTGCTTCCTACCAGCTTTGCATAACCCTCTTCCACCAATCTAGTCCCACCCCCAATGCCCCAAAATAACCTTCCCAGATTGCAGGCAGGCTCCCCACCTCCACCCCCTGGAATACACCCCATGAAACTTCTCTACTACCCCCAATCCCCTTCTAAAGAAGACCCTCCAAAGCCCCTGTAGACTTTCCTGGAAGATGCCTACTTCAAGCTATCCCTGGTAGTCTAGGGTAAGGGAGGCTGGTGCTGGCTTCAAAATGTTGCTAATTGACCATAAATGGTAGTCTCATAGTACTACCACTAGAGGTCAAACTGCCGTACAAAGCTAGTGGTACATGCTCTTTGCCCTTATATGCCAATTTAAACCTTAGCAGTAGTACTGTGAGACTACTTTATGGGGTCAACTGGCACCATGTTGAACCTGGCACCAGAAGGCGCAGGATTGATTGCCTTATTACCATAGACTATAAGTGATGCCTTCAGGTAAGCCCAGGGGGGCCTATAGGGGTGCAAAGGGTCTTTGGTGGAGTTCATCTTCAGAAGAGGATTGGGGTAGGGGACTTCTTCATTGGGTGAAAGTGGGGAGTCTTGCCTACAGTCTGGGTGGAGTCTTCATGAAGGGCCGAGGGGCTGGATTGGGGAGAAGAGGGTTATGTGAAGCTTACAGTTGTGATCACAAAGAGGTCATGTTTACTAAATCACATTACACTGCAGGACGGGGTTTAGTGCATGGTTTGGGCACCATATTAAAAAGTAGTGTACGCCCTAGTGCCATAAATCCTATGCTACCCTGGTAGTGTACATTGGGCCAGTAACTAGGCAGGACAGGATGGAACATAGGCACTGGCAAAGGTGTTAGTGGCTCATTCTAACTGTGCTTGATGCCCTCTGTGCAGATTTACTTAATGCTACCTCAAGGGGTGGCGTTAGATGCACCCACATGCTGGCTTGAATGGCGCTGCATCCTGGCCCATGCTAAATAAAGGGGGATGGAAGCACATTCCCCTCTGAAGTTAGCACTCATCCCCTGTGCTAGTAACGCAGCACACACGTGATGTGGGGCTTAGTAAACATGACCCAAGTAGCATTATTCTTTTACTGAGAAATTCACTAAACTGTGCTACTGGGTAAGTTAGTGACTACTGTTGTAAACTAAGCTGCAGTAAAGGGCACTGTTTTACCATGGCTCTGTAACTAGCCCTGTTGCGCACACTAAATAATAAGCTGTTCACTAGTGATTTAATGGAGGTGCAAACACAGGCAACATAGAAGAGGTTTTAACCAATAAATGCTAGCAAAACAACCATGATGCAAAACTAACTAATTAAATACGATTTTGATTAGATAAATAATGGAAAAACACTGTTTCCTCATAATGATGTTCCATCTCTCCCCATTTCTGCCTTGGAACCTCTATTTATGTGCTTGGTTGCTCTGATGACTTCTCAACTGTACAAATACATGTAGTTGGTTCAGCTAATAAAGATATCAAATAATATTACCTGCACCATGAAAACAGCAATAAACAGCAACAATCAACAACTTTCTGTACCCTTAAAAAAACTTGGTGCTTGTGGGAGGGGTTCTGGAGTGGATTTAGGTTATGTAACATACTGTAAGAACATAAGATATGTCATAATGGCTCAGAGCAAAGGTCCATCAAGCCCAGTGCCCTGTTTCCAACCAGGGCCGTACCGAGCGCAAATTGCGCAACATGCTCCCCCACCCCGCACCTCCATCCAGCCACTTTCTGGACGGCAGCAGGAGAGAAGAGGTGTGCCCGATGTGCAGTCACTGGCACTCTAAGCAGATCTGTCCCTCCCTGATCTGATGTTGAGTCAAAGAAGAGAGGGACCAGACCTGCTTACAGTGCCTCAAGAAGGCTTAAGGGGTGCATTTCAGCTGTCTGCCATTGCCTGCTGCTGCTGAGAGAAGAAAAGGTGGCAATGGCAGGCAAGAGCATACATAGTAACATAGTAAATGACAGCAGATAAAGATCAGTATGGTCCATCTGGTCTGCCAGCAAGGTGGCAAGAGTAGAGAAATGTGCCCCTTAAATCCTTTATGCCCTGTGCGGCTGCACCGCTCGCCCAGGGCTAGGTACGGTCCTGTTTCCAACAATGGCTAATCCAGGTCACAAGTACCTGTCAGGTTCCCAAAAGGTACACAGATTCCATGCTGCTTGTCCAATGAGTAAGCATGTCCCCTAGTCTTTCTACTTTTTGAAGAGGTAAACACCCAATCTACATTTACCAGTTCTACTCCATTCATTATTTTATAGACCTCTATCGTATCTTCCCTCAGCCGTCTGTTTTCCAAGTTGAAGAGCCATAACCTTTTAAGATTTTCCTCCCTAGGGATATCCTTCCATCCCCTTTAACATTTTTTATCACTCTTCTCTGTACCTTTTTAAATTCTGCTATATCCCTTTTAAGATATGGTGACCAGAATTGCACACAATATTCAAGGTGTGGTCGCGCCATGGAGGGATACAGAGGCATTTCTAATGTCCTTGGTTTTATTCTCCATTCCTTTCCTTATGATTCCTAGTATTCTATTTGATTTCTTGGTCACTACTACACACTGGGCAGAAGGTTTCAATGTATTATTTACGGTGACACTCAAATCAGAGTATAGCTTAGAATAGAAGGAAAAGGGGGGCGGAGCCTGATGTCCAGCGGGATGGTCGCATAACGCTGAGGCTCCCGAGAGGCCTACTCAGAATCCTGAATTAACACCTCATTAACTTAGAACTTCTACTCTGATCTTGCCGGGGCACATTGGTGAGATGGCGGGGACCAAACCAACGCGCCTGGAATTTGGATCTCCAGCGGCTTCTCACGGTAAACGCTCCAAAACTGAACCTCCGTCCCCGCAGAAGGGGCCGGCCTTGTGCGAGGGCCCCGAAATGCAGCGGGAAATCCTCATAGAGATTAGAGGGGTCAAAAACCTTGTGCAGGCAAACGGTGAAGCACTCCGAGCGCTGCGGGACGATTTTGGTGTGCTGCAAAGCAAGCTAGAAGGGCTTTCTTCGCGTCAGGACAAAATGGAGAGCATATTGGACTCCCATGCGGCCCGGTTGTCCAAACTCGATAAAGTTGAACGTCAGGTGCGGGCCTTGCAGAAAGAGGTGGAAGATGGCAATAATAGAGCGCGCCGCAACAACATACGACTCATGGGCATACCGGAGGGAGCGGAATCGGGAGACATGAAAGAGTTTTTATGCAAAATCCTCCCTTCCCTACTCCAAATTACCTTTACCAAAGATTTGGAGATCGATCGCGCTCATCGTGTACCCACAAGCATAACGCTCAACAGGAAGACCCCGCGGCCTATCATTTTTCGACTATTGAGATATCAACACGTGGAGCAAATTCTAAGTGCCTCTCGGGCAAAGGGCCATATGGAGTTTGAGAGCCACAAGATTTCCTTTTATCCCGACTTGGCTAAACCCACGGTCGACCGCCGAAAGCGCTTTCTGGAATTCCGGCCGAGGCTTCAACAACTACAAGCACGCTATGGCCTGATGTACCCGGCCAAGTTCCGGATCACGCTTCACAATCAGACAAGAACATTTGAGGACCCTGATCTACTAGCGGAGTTTTTGGATTCCAAAGAAGCCGACTTGATGCGCTGACTTCCAGAATGTTCCTGCAAGTCTTCTCATATCCGCTGTATCCGCCATATTGGATCTGCCGCAGCCTAGCAAAGAGTCTGGCGTGGGCAGTCTGTGGCCTTACTCTTGATGGTATCTGTGACCCGACTCCATCTACCCACAGCAGCCTTGATGAGTATCAGAGACAGTGTTCTTATGGACTCTGGTGTTTCTTTTCTTTTTTTATATGTCTTTCTATTTCCTCTCTAGGGCCTCCTCCCGCAGACTTCTGGTCGCCATATTCTTTGGGGGTTTGCTTCTTCTCTAAGATACGTTGGTACATGCTTTTCAATATGGGGCGTATTAGTCAGAATACGTGGCGATTATGACATTGTTGTACAGATTCTGCTTATGTTATATGTTCTCAAGCACCCTTACCTAAAATGTCTATTACCGATTGATGGCACCATGTAAGATTTTCTCATTGAACGTAAAAGGAATCAATAATCCGATAAAACGGAAGAAACTCCTAAGCTACCTCAGTCAGGACGCAGCGGATCTGATTTTCTCCAAGATACGCATTTAAATTCGAAGGACATTCTTAAACTCAATATTAAACCTTACATGGTGGCCGCCTCTTCCCCAGCCGTGTCTAAGAAATGTGGGTTGCCATACTGGTTCGGAAATCTTTGCCTGCTACTGTTATTGCGACTAGCTCAGATACAGAAGGTAGATGGTCTAGAGTTCACCTCAAGATAGGTAGCCTTGAAGTCACATGTATATGCCTTCACGCTCCTAATGTTGAGGCTTCTGCTAATACTTCCTTGATCATTGGGGGGATCTCAATTTAGTCCTTGATCCCCTGATTGACAAACAGTTGCCTAGGACGAGTGGTCCCCCCAAGAGTCTTGCCACGCTTACCTTCCTGATCAAGGATCTTGCTTTAGTTGATCTATGGAGGATACTACACCCCAATGAGCTAGACTTCACCTCCTCCTCCTTCCCTCATAAATCTCAGTCTCGCATAGACTTCTTTCTAATCTTAAAACTGCTAGTTCCTCAGGTGGACACTGCAAAGATTCACTCCCCACATATTTCAGATCATGCTGCCATTTCTTTTCAATTAAACACTATTGTACCCCAGGGAAATTCGGGAGCCTGGCTCTTTGATAGAGCCCTGTTCACTCAGTCAGATTTCCAGTCAGAAATTCGAGCAGCCCTACAGGATTACTTATAATATGCCAGGGTACCGACATGGACACTTTCAGAGCCCAACAAACCTTTTAGAGCCCAACAAGCCTGGGAGCGCGAATTGTAAACCACTTTAACCCCTGTGCAATGGAGCGTTTTTTGGAGTAAAGTAGTGCGGGCTTCCCGGTCTGCCTCTGTTACCCAAACTTTCTTCTTCTGTGCACACAGATGCTTTTATACCCCAGGAAAATAGTCAAATGGAACCCAAATGCTAGGGACCGTGTTGGTCTTGCCATACTGCTGTGGGAACCTTCGCTCATGTTATTTCTGAATGTCCTCAACTGCAGGTCATTGGGGGCGGGTCTGGGGTCGTTTTCAATCTAGCTTACATTTTCATGAACCTCTCTCTGGGAGGTCGTGGGACTCCGCGTCGTAGCGGAGGTTCCCTCTTTTCTTAAGAAGGGTCGCTTTCTCCTTGATTTCATGCTGGGTATAGCCATATGCTTAATCACGAGGAATTGGAAGGATAGCTCTCGACTTACTGTCAATGAATGGTGGAACCTCATCTGCTTATATAGTAAATATGAGCAGATACCTCGGAGAGCTATTCCCCATGTCCAAACTCATTCTCGCTTGTCTAATGGCAGATGCTTAATGATTATGTACAACATGCTCATTGCTCCAACATGCCTGTATAATGCGCACTCATCATGTTTTAGATCACTGTTAGGTTTTGTAACACAATAAGGTTTTGTAACACAATAATGTAAGTACACGCCCGCTTCGGGAATGTCTAGTTTTCTAGAGAAGAAGCAGGGGGGAGGGGGGTGGTAGGGGTTTACTTTGGTATATGTATTACACGTTATGTATTTGTCTTTTAGCTGTATGTCTTCCTTTTCCTTTTGTTATAAAACGAAAATAAAGAATTTAAAAAAAATAGAATAGAAGGAAAAATAGGGTAAAATATTGTTTGAGTTGAAATAAATAAATTGTTTCTAGATACCTTTCTCTGGGAATTTGTTTAAATAGGTATTAAAGCCAAGTGAAAAGTCAAAGGGACAATTTGAAAGGCTCCCTCTCTATCAAACCAAGGACTGTGTGAATCACCCAGGAAATTGTTAACTGATTACTTAAGAGTACAGACATAAATAGTTCACCAAAGCTCTGTGATTTTCAGTCTTGAAGGACTACCAAAAGGGACTGCTAGTGTTGGAACAAAATCTGCACTTGTAAGTATTTACTTCTGGGAAATTCTCTAAATCTTGTGGAAAAGGGAATGCTTTGGGTTAAAACTGAAAAATCTGTGGTAATATTATTCATCCCTGACTGAGTTTTAAATTTAAATTAACAACTCTCTGCTAGGTCCTGATTGAGTTAACAAATACAATGGAATAAGATCCCCTAGACGACAGGGGACAGCAGGACCTGGCAGTGGAAAAGGTAGGAGTGGGTGCAGATTATTTCCCGCTGCCCGACTGTGGCCATGGGAGGCCACATTAGGTGTTGGGCTGCTAGGAATGAAAGAACTGGTCGGCGGCCAGGGATCGCAGCTCCTGAATGGAGCCACAGTGACATGGCAACTGGAAGCCATGGCACCACAGCTCCATTCAGTAGCCTTGACTCAGTTAGGTGGGCAGAGGCCTGTATGTGAAGGCTGACTGGAATCGAGTCCCAGTCTGCACGCACAGGCCTAGATGGGATTCTCGTCCCCCATGGGCTAGATGTGCCCTGCGGGATCAGAATCCCATCTACCTCTGTGCGTCTGGTTACAACTGGATGCACAGCAGGCCGGGACATCCAAAATAGAATGGGCCTTTTAGGTATAGCTGTATTAGTATAAGTATCCCCAGCAAACTTAAGTAAGGAAGCAAATTAAATACCGAAACAAAACCTTAAAAATATGATGCAGGCAGCAGTCCAGCAGCGAGATGGGGGCTTTCCAGTCTTTTGCATTGAGTGTCACATGTATGACTTTCTCCAAGTTGGTGAGGGGGTCTTATATGTGCACTAGGTGCAAGGAGCTCTTTGCTCTCAGGGAATGAGTCTGACCTCAAGGAGGCTAGAGTGGCAGGCTTGGAAGATATAAGGAAGACAGAGAGGAATATAGACGAGACCTATAGGGATGTCATGCTGAAGTCCCACCTACAATTTGGCAGCCTCCCTGTTTCCATAGAGGAGTGAGGTCACATGACAGGAGAGCATCACCCTTGTAGTTTGGGTTGTTCTCCTCTAGGTGCATAACTTTACACTTGTCCATGTTAAAAGTCATCTGCAATTTGGATGCTCAGTCTTCCAATTTATCAAAGTCCTCTTACAATTTGTTACAATCCTATTGTATTTTAACAACTTTGAATAATTTTGTGTCATCTGAAAATTTGATGACTTACTCGTTATTTCTATTTCTATGTCATTTATAAATATGTTACAAAACAGTGGGCCCAGCACATATCACAGGGGTATGTCACTGTTCACCTTCCTCCACTGAGAAAATTGGCCATTTATCCCTTTTTCTATTAACCATTACCTAATCCACAATAGTACATTGTCTGCTATCCCATGGCTTTTTAATTTCCATAAGAGTATCTCATGAGGGACTTTGTCAAAGGTTTTCTGAAAAGCGAGATACTCTATCAAAAAAATATAAAGAGATTGATGAGACATGACTTTCCTTGGCTAAATCCATGTTGGCTTTCTGCCATTAAACCATGACTATCTACATGTTCAGTAATTTTGTTTTTTATAATGGTTTCTACCATTTTTCAAGGTACTGATGTTAGTCTCCCTGATTTGCAGTTTCTCAGATTACCCCTGGAGGCCCTTTTAAAAATTGGCGTTACATTAGCCACTCTCCAGTCTTCAGGTACTACAGATGATTCTAATGATAGATCACAGTTTACTAATAGTTGTTCTACAATCTCATATTTCAGTTCTTTCAGCACTCTGGGATGTATGCCATCTGGTCCAAGTGATTTGCTGCTCTTTAGTTTATCAATTAGCTGTATTACATCTTCCTGATTTATCAAGATTTGTTTCAATTCCTTTGATACATCACCTTTAAATATCATTTCTGGTATGGGTAAGTTTCCTACATCATCTTCAGTAAAGACTGAAGAAAAATTCATTCAGCCTCGCCTCTATGGCCTTGTCCTCTCTCAGTGCACCTTTTAACCCTCCATCATCTAATGGTCCAACTGACTCCCTCACAGGTGGTTTGCTACAAATATATTTGAAAAAGTTTTTTATTATGCACTTTTGCTTCCACGACAAGCTTCTTTTCAAATTTTCTCTTTGCTTGACTTATCAATGCATTGCATTTAACTTGACATTATGTATGTTGTTTCCTGTTTTTATCACTTGGCTCTTTTTCCTTTTTCTATAACAGCCTCTTTGACCTCACCTTTAAGCCATGCTGGTTGTCATTTGGCCTTCTTTCCACCTTTTGTTAAGCATGGAATACATCTGGTCTGGTCTTCTGAGATAGGATTTTTAAATAACGCCTAGGTCCGATGTAAACTCTTAACCTTTACAGTTGTTCTTTTCATTTTTTCTTAACCATTTTCATCATTTTATTATAGTCTCCTTTTTGAAAGTTAAATGCTAGCATAGTCAATTCCCTTTCTATCCTCCCTCCATTTATTAAATCAACATTGTAGCATAGTAGCATAGTATGATAAAAACTAGCATTGTCCATCTAGTCTGCCCAGTAAGGTGGCTAGAGTAGGTGTACCTGCCATTCCATGCAGATCACCCCCTTTATGCCTTTGTTTATTGTTGTACCTACCGTCTCATGCAGATCCCCCCACCCATATGTTGAATATAAAAGATAGTTTGGTTTATTTTGATTTTATCTTCTCGCTATACAAGGATCCAATGTGTCTGTACCATGCCATTTTGATTTCCGTCATTGTATTTGCCCCACTATCTCCATCGGGAGGGCATTCCAAGCATCAGCCACCCTTTCAGTGAAAAATTATTTCATGATGTTGCTTTTAAGTTTATCTCTTTGCAGCTTAATTTTATGTCCTCTAATTTTTATAGCTTCCCCTTCTTTATGCCTAGAACTAACTAACTGAGTCTATGCATCAGGATGAAAATTTACCTCTTTGAGACCGCTTTTGGATCCCGATCTGCTTAGTCTCCTATGTGTTCCCCTAGATATATCCTTGCCCTCAGCTATTGTGTTGTCTGTCTTATTTTATTTATTTTATTTATTTATTTATTTACATCTCTTATATACCGCACTATTTGCGATCAGCGCGGTTTACATAGAACAAACAATATCCGACAATAAACAAGAGTCAGGTCATTACAATGAACAGGAGCAGTAAACTTGGATAACAGGGGAAACTATCTACATGTGTGGAACATTGAACAAGGTAACTGTATATATGAGAGATGGAGTTATTGTGTGTTGCTCATACATGGTGGCTGGGGTTCGGGGGAGGCTGAGAGGTATTTAATGAAGAGGAAGTGTTTTAAGGCCTTCCTAAACTGGCTCAAGTTGGGGATAGCTCTGATGTGTGGTGGTAGGGAGTTCCAGAGGCTTGGGGCACTCAGACTGAAGGCTCTGTTTGAAGTTGATATGGCGCATCTTGTCATCACTTTTGGTATTGCTAGTATGTTGGCTGCAGAGGTTCTTCTTATCCTGTTGGGTGTGGGTGGTTGTATGAGGTCACATATTGAAGAGGCGGATAACCCGTTGATGACTGATCCCTGGGACACACCACTACTCACCTTCCTTTCTTCTGAGTGAGTTCCATTTATCACTACCTTCTGTCATCTGTCTGTCAACCAATTTGTGATCCAGTTCACCATCTTAGGACACATCCCCAAGCTGCTCAGTTTATTGATAAGCCTCCTATGATGAACAGTATTAAAGGCTTTGCTGAAATCTAGGTAAATCACATCCATCACATCCCCTTGATCTAGTTCTCTGGACAATCAGTCAAAGAACTCAATCAAATTTGTTTGGCATGATCATCCTTTAGTATCTTGATGCATGTTTTTAGTGGGTATGTTTCAATATGCATAAAGCAATGTTTCCCATGTGTTGTTTTGAAGGGACAAGAGAGGGTAGGATTTGGAATTGCTTAACAATTTGGATTTGTTTTAAAAATGTTTTTCTTTTTTTTTTTTGGGGGGGGGAGGATTTATGCCTTGTTTTTTATGGATTGTGTTATTCCAGTTACTGAGGGGATGAGTCAGTATGGGTTTTAAAGGCAAGAATGAAGCATTTATTTATTTATTTATTTATACCCTATTTTACCTGTTATACCTGCTTAATGCATACCCAAGTTTAATTTTCCTGTTTAATGTATACCCAAGTTATTATACCTGTTTCACTGTAAGCACAAATTACGAAATTGAGACGTGCAACTCTTATGTTCATTGTAAACCGCACTGATGTCGAATAGCGCGGTATAAAAGAGACTGCAAATAAATAAATAAAAATAAATAAATCTATGGGAAAAGTATTTTATAGGGTTCAAAATGGATGTTTGATTAAACCAGTTGGGTTGAGTCTAGGTGAGACGGGCAGGAGGAGGTGTGAAGATATGGAAAGTAAGCTGTACTGTGGGTTATGTGAATACATGTTCAATTATAAATGTCTATTTTAATTCAGGTTCTGTCCTGGCCCTTCTCCTCTTAAATCCTTTTCTGGTTCCCCTCACTCTGATCATACAGCAATCAGGACTGTCGGCCTATTACTATGCTGACAACATCATTCTCCTCTTCCATGTTAATCCTATTTCTCTTGATCTGATCCCCCTGAATCACTGTCTTACACAGGTCTTCACTTGGCTATCTTCCAGCGATCTCCACCTCAATCCCACTAAATCAGCCTCTATATGGTTCACCTTTGGTGCCCCCTGTCCCTCTGTGGCTCCTATGCTCTCTGACTCTCATGTGCCCCTCACTTTGTCCCTTAAATATCTGGGTGTAACTCTCGATTCCTCCCTCTCGTTCATTTGCCGCCCTTCGACAGTTACGGGCAGTGCATTCTGTTCTCCCCCCTTCCTCCCTGACTACACTCGTAGTGTCTCTTTTTCGATCTGGTCTTGACTATTGCAATATTGTATTGACTGGTTTGCCCCAGTATCAGTTCTACCATTTGCAATTACTCCAAAACACAGCTGCATGTCTTCTCACCCATTCCTTCCACACAGACCACATAACACCCCTCCTTATCCGCTCCCTCTCAGATTCAGTTTCCAATACAAAATACATATCATCATACACAGGATTATCCACACTGGTTTACCTCACTACCTTGCCAATCTCCTCCATATGCATATACCTTCCCTCAGGGACCTTACGCTCTTACATAACAATTGTCTGTCTCTTCCATCCCCAGCTCATGCACGTTTGGAACTTACACGTCACTCCACTTTTTTCTTTCTTGGTCCAGCACTGTAGAACTCCCTCCCAGCCCCCCCCCCCTCCATGCCGAGCTGTCTTTTTTGAGGTTTAAGGCACTACTGAAGACCTATTTTTTTAGCCTTGCCTTTGATCTCCCCTCAACCCTGGATCCACTCATACTTCCTGATTTGTTTCCCCTTTGTCTATGCTCCTGGCATCTCCTTTCTAGTTTGTTTCTGTGTGCTCTGTCTTTTCTACTTTCCTATCCATAATTTTGGCGTTCTTTTCCTACCTATTGCAGCCTATTTTGTTTTAATGTACACCACCCTGATGCTTTTGCCTGGGCGGTTAATCAAGTGAACAAATAAAGATAAAGACAAAGGATATAATAATAGTCATTTAGATGGGTTTTTTAAATTTTATTTTCTATTTATCAAATTTTACAACATACACCATGCAAAACTTGGAAATAAGAAATACAAGTATTTGGTCTAACAAAAGTATCAGTAAGGAAATTATATGAACAAAAGAAAAAACAAACCCTAAAGAGGAAAACGAAGACCAAATGCTAAATAGTCCACAACAGAGAGGGATCCAGGAATCACTAATCCAGAGGAGTGGAAAGAAAAAAAGAAATAAAGATACCAAGAACAAAACAGAACAGCAAATCATATAATACATAAAGGCCCCAAAAGAATGCTCCCTACTCCAGTCAACCTCAATCAGCCCTACAACTTCTTAGCATTCAAAAAGAAGTGTAATTGAGAAGGGTCAAAGAAATGACATACAGAATTCTGGCAATGAACAATACATTTACATTGAAATCTTAATTGGAACTTTGCACCTAGTGTTACCACCTCAGTGTGCAGCTCCAAAAATGTCTTCCTACGGACTTGTGTCCAACAGGACACATCCAGAAAAATCTGAATCTTACCCCCCATAAAGGAAATATCAGTTTTCTTAAGAAACAAACATAACAACGCATTCCTATCCTGAAGAAAAACAAAGGAGACTAATGAAGTCACTCTAGACCCTGCTGTTTCAGGTGACTGTTCCAGTAATGCAGACAAATTCCCCAAATCAAGAGAATCCAAGGAAACATCAGCTTGGGGAGCAGGAACTGTAGCAGTAGTGTCACTGGCGACTCCAGATGGTAAGTAGTAAATCTTCTGCAAGGGAGAAAAGCCAGCATCAGGATAACCAAAAATGTCCTTCAGAAATCTATGAAAAAGAATCCTAGTCGAAGAGCCAGAAACACAAGGAAAATTCAAAATCCTCAGGTACAAATACCGGGAAGCGTTCTCTAAGTTTTCAGTTTTTCGTAGAAATATCATCTTATCTTGTGAGAATGTCACCTGCTGCTCTTGTACCCGTTGAACATTTTGGTCAAGCACAGTCAACTGTCCCTGCTGGTCATCAAGTCTCTTCTCCACACTTTCCAAATGAACGGGAAGCGGGGTCAGAGCCTGAAACTCCCACAGCATACACCTGATGCACCGACTGGAGGGCAGACTAGATTGAATCCAATGTCACTTCTTGTGGACGCTGAAGAGGAGGGAAATCCAACTGAGGATCAAGACTGGAAGTAGAAGGAACCAAATTCCCCCGATCAAATGCACCCGTCTGAGGTTCCGGTAGCAGAGTACTTGCAGAAGACGCCACACCAGCTGCCTCTGCTGAGCTCCAAAGGAGAAAATCTCCAGCTACCGCCACTGCACCAGCAGCTACCACACCGGGCGCAGGAGGAGTAGAGGGGCCAGCAGGACTCAACGAGACATCGCTGCCCAGACCGAGGCTCACCTCCACCGTGGCCACAGGAACGCCCTCCTTTGCCGCCACGTAGCTCTCCATCGTGCGCTGCCCCAACGGTAGACCTCCTTTGTCCTTAGCCTTCCACCGGCATAGGTCTGTAGGAAAGCAAGTTTTCCAGGCAATAAAGAAGCAAGATGAGTGGAGCAGCTAACACTGCATCCTGTTACAATGCCATCTTGGATCCCTCAGATGTTTTTTTTTTAATCACTGAATCATGGTTACTAGAAGTGGATGGATTTTATGTGCAGTGGTTAACTCCAATGGGTTACGAGGTGATGCATCAACTTTGTTTTGGAGGAAAGAGAGATTGGGGGGTTGCAGTTATATTTAAATCTTAGCTTAAGCTACAAAAAACCCCCCTGATTATCAGTCTAATAGAAGGAACAGAGGCTTTGTTAGTTGAATCTTTAGTAAATAATAATTTGAAACTTTTAATAGTGCATTTTCTACCAGGGAGAAATGATATGAAGCATGAAAGATTTTTAGAATGGCTACTTTAGCAGTAAGTACAAGAGCATTATGATCATTTTTTTAAGTGCCATCTATTCAATGCTGACCCAGCAGCCCCTGGGTTTTCTTGGCAAGGTATTACCTGAAGTAGATTGCCAGGCCTGTTCTTCTGAGGCAATGGAGAGTAAAGTGACTTGCCCAAGCTCACTAGGAGTGCCAGTGGAAACTGAATACAGATTTCCTGGGTGCTAGGCTACTCCTCCACGCATAATTATCATTTCAATGATGACGATGATTTTTTGGCACAGGAATTTGTCACGTTTCTCAGTCTTTAAATTGGAAACTACTAGTAATTGTTCCACACATGTTAAGGGACATATTTTGGATTTAATTCTGGCTAGTAATCAGTTTAGATAGGTGTTTCAAATTAATGGCATTTGATCTTAGAGAATATCTGGACAGATAATTATTTAATATGTTTTTGCTTGTAAGGGACTGGGACATTTTCTCAGATGAGTCAGGGTATAGTTGTTTCAAAATCATGTAGGGATGTGAATATAGAAAAAGTTTTGAATCAGCTAGAGCAATCGTTAGTCATACAGAACGATGCCAGTTTGGATGAGAAGTTAGCAAGATGGAATAAAGTGTTTTATAGTTCCTTAGCTGGTAGTAACACCAACAAGAAGAAAAAGGTGAGAAAAAAAAAGAAGAATCCTCTTTTCTTTTTCTGATGAAGCTAAACAGTTATGATCAGAGGTTAACTGATTAGAAAGAAAATGGCACAAGATGCGAGTGGAAGACGTAAAACAGCAGTGGAAAGAAAAATTCAAGTTTTATAGGCAGTGGTTATATAGATTGAAAAGAGATCATTTCACTGTCAGCATTATGGATTCTAAGGATTCGGCCAGGGAATTATTTTGTGATTGTAAAAGATTTGTCAGGTGGGGAGAAAAAAAGTGGGGCTCAGTCCAAATTGAGTAGTGAAGATTTGGCAACATTTTTTGTTGAGAGGATTGATGCCATTTAGAAAGAATTTGGCAATATGCATCATCTGGAAAAAGGGTTATGACTCTGTTGCAGGGTTGGGAGTTATTACAGTTCTTTGTACCAGATGAAGATCAATTGTGGGCATCAGTTAACTGGTTTATGATGGGATATAGTGTGGTTAATTTTTCTCCGGCACAATTTTTGAATTCACTTCCAGAGAATATATTTTTTATATCTAAAATCCATGATAGTCCAATCTCTGCAAGAAGGTATTTTTCTTTTAACTTTGAAACAGGTATTGGTTCAGCCAATTTTAAAAAAATTGTCCCCATCAGTTGACGAGATGAATAATTATCAACCAATCTCAAATTTACTGTATCTTGGGTAGCTAAGGTGCTTGGAACTATTGTAATTGGAAGTCTCAATTACAGGGTAATATGGAGGAGATTGGAGGTTTAGATAGTTGTCAATCAGAGTTTAGAGCTGCTTTTCAAACAGAGACCGTGGGGTAGCATTGGTGGCGAGATGCTGAGATGGAAGGATAAAGGGGGCTGTGATTTTTTAGTTTTATTAGATTTGTTCTTGGCCTCTGATACAATCTGTCATAAATGGTTAGTGGCACATTCCATTCTGTGCGTCCCAGCCACTGTGCGTCTGGTTGGAACCGGACACACAGAGAAAGACCCAAGTCTGATTCCGTAGAGCACATCTAGCCCCAGTGGATCAGAATCGTGTCTAGGCCTGTACATGCAGGCCAGGACCTGATTCCCATTAGTCTGCACATACAGGCCCCTGCCCTGCTAACTCGGTCTTCTGAATGGAGCCGCGGTGCCATGGCACTATGGCTCCATTCAGGAGCCACGATCCCCGGCCACCAACCACTTTCATCTTTTCCCCTCACCTTTGTGCTCCTGGCCAGGCCTCTCATCCCCAACATCTAGGGGGACGTTCTACCTCCAAGGTGGAATAAGTTTCCCATCCAATCTGCCGGCCCCGGACGTACAGTGCAGACTTCAGAATCAGCCCTTTACATTCAGGGCCACGGACAGCCCACTGCCTGCCCTAACTCCACCTCCACACCACCCCCTCCCACTCGCATATAAGCCTCCCCATACAAACTCCTTGTTCATACAGGGAGGCTTAATTGGAGATGGCAAGGGAGGCAAATATCGGGGATGGACATCCATCCCCGCTATTCGTGGGACAGAATAGACCCCTTATTGTCTATAATTCAATCCATGATTATTGGTGGTAATGCTTTAACTTGGTGTGCCTCTTTTTTGACAAAGATCTTTTAAGGTAGAATTTAATGGACAAAGGTCCAAAGATTACACAGGTACACTAAAAAAATGTTTTTTTAAACTGCCTCTAATGTTTCGATTGATTTTTACGTTTTTTGGTGCGCTGAATCCAAATCTGGTAACCAATTTGCTCCATCACGTACAGATTTTTTGCTACATTGGGTTAGCAGTTTGAGGTGAACGTTTCAGATTGAGTGCGATCGAGATAAAAGTTTCTTGGATGAATTCTTTATACTAATTGTTTAGTAGTTATTCAAATAAGAATAAAGAAAATTGTAACAAGGCAGCACATAAGAATAGAGTAATGTCAACAAAACACACTGTGATGGTAGCAAAATTGTCTGCACTTAAAACAGCCACATACATGTGCACAAACATTGAGCATATAAGAGCGAGGTTAGACACAAAGCAAAGCAAAGAAATGTGCAAAAAATGTTGTACAGGTATGTATGTAAGAATAGAAAACGCAAACTGCACCATTGCAATACATGAAGACAAACACCCGATGGTGTGAAAATAAAATTCTAATAAATGAGATCCGACACTGTGGTAATAACTAGCAAATTTTTATTTCAAAGTTTAGTAAAAACACGATATTTGTCAACACAGATTAGATTTTAAAGTCATTCTTGGGTCAATCAATCTCCTGGTGGGCCCGTTTCTTCTTCCCCCGAATGCTTCTCTTGGTGCGCTGCTTGGCGTATTTTTCATCTGGGGTTTCCCGCAGCAGCAACCAGCAGAAATCAGCCATCATAGTGGTGTTCCATCTTCCTTGGTACCTTCTCTCTGTGTCCTTGATGTCCTGGTGAAACCTTTCACCTTGTTCTTCACTGTACGCCCCCATGTTTTCGGGAAAGTAGTTCACATGGGAGTGCAAGAAATGGACTTTCAGGCTCATGTTACAGCCTTGTTCTTTGAAGGCATTGAGCATCCTGGCAACAATATCCTTATAGTTCTCATCCCGCCTGTTCCCCAAGAATTTGAGAACAACATCCTTGAAGGAATCCCAGGCTTCTTTTTCCTTCTCAGACATCGTTTCAGCGAATGCTCCATCTGAAATGAGTTTCCTTATATCAGGGCCAACAAACACTCCTTCCTTTAGCTTTGCTTCAGAAAGTCGGGGGAACTTTGAGCAAAGGTACCGAAAGCACTCACCATCTTTTGGAAGGGACTTGATGAATTGCTTAATGAGACCCAACTTAATGTGGAGAGGTGGTAATAGAATTTTATCACGAGGTACCAAGCTCTCATGAAGAACATTTTTCTGACCGGGTCTCAAATACTCCCGAATTGGCCAGTCTTTTTTCCCCCAGTGTAGGTCGCGGGCCCGGCTATCCCACAAGCAAAGGAAGCAGGGATATTTGGTGAAACCGAATTGCTGCCCTAATAGCATGGATAGAATTTTAAAGTCTCCACAAATCATCCACTTATGCTCATCATAACGAATCTTCTGAAGAATCAGGGCCAAATTCTCGTATTTTTCTTGGAGAATAACAGAGTGAGCAATAGGAACTGAAGCGAATGTGTTGCCATTATGAAGAAGAACACCTTTTATGCTGTCTTTTGATGAATCAATGAACAGCCGCCATTCAGCAGGATCATACTTGAGTTTAAACTTTTCCATCACTCCGTATATATCGTTGCAAAATACCAAATCTTCCTCTTTGCTGAAATACTTCAAAAATTGTGTCTCGCGGTTGCGGTACCAATAAAAAGTTGTTCCTGGTGACAATAGATTTTTCTGTTTAAGCCGAGAACCTAGCAGTTGGGCAGCATCTTTTGGGAGTCCTAAATCCCGGACCAAATCATTCAATTCAGCTTGAGAGAAAAGTTCAGGTTTTGGATCTGGTTCAGTTTCAAACTCGGAAGTACTGGACTCATCGGGAAAAGCCATCTGATGAGTCTCATCATGATCAGAACCTTCCACACAAATATGATCCAAAGATTTTGGTGGTTCAGGCACAGGTACTTCGTTGCTATGAGGCATAGACCTAATTGCTGAGGGAAGGTTGGGGTAACTTATTACGTTCTTATTTTTTAAGTTGTATCCCTTCACAATGCAAGAGCAAAAATAGCAGTCACTGCTGTGGTCTCTTTGTTCACGCCACATCATAGGTATTCTGAAACGAAATGCTTGTTTTTTACCTTTCATCCATAAGTGTAGATCTTCCTCACATGTCTTGCACACTTTGTGAGGAGCCCACGGTTTGTCTTGATCGCCTAACTTCAAACCGAAATAGGCGAAATATACTTTTTTAATAAATGCAGAAATGTTCCTCTGCCGCTTTTTCACGGTATATTCCCCACAAATAAAACAAAAACTGTCCGGAGAGTTGACGCAACCTCTGGCTCTGTGAGCCATCACAAATACACAGCACTGCAAACTACAACTGTAGTGAACCACTTCGGAATAAAGCTGGATTACGACTGAGCAAACAAAAGGTAATAATGAACTTGCAAGAAACTGAAATTTGACAGGAACGTTCATGTCGCAACCACCGTGTTTGAGCGAGCGAACGAGGCGAGGCGAACAGGAAAGAACATGCGCCAGCGCGAGTACTGGATTTAGCCCCCCGCCTCCCAATTGTCCTGTTAATGTATAAAATGAATACAAAACACTCTAAAATATCATGAGGGAGTGTTTCTAGTTAGTTAACCATTACAACCTCTATTTTGGGCCAAGAAAATAAACTGCAGTCGGCTAAAAAGAAATTATGTGAACATTCCTTATATGGGTAAGAAATCTAATTTTGCAAGAAAACGTGACGTGATGGAACATTTTGGCTAATTTTCCTGGATTCAGCACCCCAAAATCTATAGGAATCAGTTGCAAAACTGGAGGCAGTTTTTTGGTAGTGTACCTGTGTTATGAATGTAGAGGTCTTCATTATCTCCATTGTTCAACATCCATTTCAGTCTTTTAGCTAGTTATATTAGAGAATTAGGATGTTCTCCTTATATTTATGCTGACAATGTTCTTCCGTTGAAGAAATCCTTCAAAGAGTTGTTGAAGTCATTGAATTGGGGGTTTTGTACCCTGGGGAATTGGCTAAGAGATAATAAACTTGAAGCTGAATATAGGGAAAACTGAAATTTCACGGTTTGGGAAAGATAAATCTCAGATGATATTGATTACATCAATTCAAATTATGGGACAAAGGGTGGATATTTCCTCTGAAGTATGTAGTCTGGGAGTCACTTTTGATTATAATTTGACCTTTGAACCGCATGTGCAATATGCACAAAAAAAGGCGTGGTATAAGTTGAAATTTGTTAAACAATTGAGATCAGTTTTGAGGTCGCAGGACTTTCATACTGTGGTTCAATTGACAGTCCTGAGGCATTTAGACTATTGTAATGTATTATTTGTGGGAATGTATACAAATTGCAAGAAATTCAAAATATTATGACAAGAATTATCACCCTTGGTGCCCGATTCTGAAAGGGGCACATCTGGGCCGTCTAGGTGGCCCCGAGCAGGACAGGCCCATTATGACCCGATTCTGTACCACAGGAACGAAACGTTCCTGCAACATACAGAATCAAGCCCGAGGATGGCCCGGCATGCCCCTGAATGCCTGTGGGGACATCCTCCCCGCAGGGCCCCCTCGCTCCAGTGGCATAGACCCTCTTCTTCCTCGCGACAAGTTTGATAAGGGGTGCATTATTTCTTTCCCTTTTCTGGAGAAGATTTTCTTTTTGGCATAGATATCAATGAGGCGTTTATGCTTTGGCAAAGTGACATTTATGCTCTCGTTATTTGTACACTGGCTCAACACTTTTAATGATTGCATAGAATTCACAGTCTCATCTTGATTTAATCTTTGGATGTTTTACTGATTAAAGAAGGGAAAACAATGAAGACTTAAGTTCAGAAGAAATCAACTGATAGGAATTCCTATCTCTATTTTGGAAGTTTTCACCTGAGATCTCTTAAAGAAAGTTTGTCTTTATCCCAGTTTTGGGGATACCATAGGTTGTGCTCTGTGTCTTAGGATTATCTCAAGATGTCCCAGGCCTCTTTGGCTGAGTTTTGCATGCACAGCTATCCACGTTATACTGTACATAAAGTGTACAAGAGATCATCCCATAATCCTAGAGAGGTGTAGCTGATCTCACACACCAAGAATGAGAATGATTTGGATGGCTTGATCTTGATTTGTATGATTAAATATTCCTCTTACGCTGAGAGGATCGTCATAATTATGAAGCATCATTTTGAGGTGCTTATAGTCCACCTGTACTTTGAGAATGTGCAGGTTAGGATCACTTACAGTTGACAAGCTACAGAAATCTTAAAAAGATTTTGAGTCTGGCTGATTTTATAAGGGACACATGAAAGTTTATATGCCAGTCAAACATTCAGATAGGCATTTTCAAAGGCATTTACATGAGTAAGTGCCCTAGTTACCCTTGTAAATGCCTTATCCGGGATTTTCCAAAGGCACCTACATGGGTAGTGCCTTTGGAAAATCCCATATAAGTCCCTAACATGCCCAGATGCTATGTGGTTAGCATTGGGACATTTTGGGGGCATTCTGGGATGGAGTGGGTGAGGAGGAAAGGGCTAAATGGGTAGCATGATTTTCGATGCTACCCACTTAGCTCTCTGCGCCTTAAAGATATGCTACCCGGCTAGCTCCTGCAGTTTCCAGATTGTGCGGTGAGAACCGTATTTTCAATGCTGGGGCCGCATATAACCCCAGCATTGAAAATCCGGGTTAGACGGATGGCGGGCGGACTATGCACCAACACGGCACATAGCACCATCCAAATGAAAATCGGGCCCAAAAGCCTTATGTGCACTCTTTAGGCAATTGCTATTCTGTAAGCGCATGCATAAATCTCATTGTGAGTAACGTCTGTTTGGATGCGCACAGGCGCAGAACAAGAAGATTGTGGGCAGGGCCTACATTTTCTTTACAATCTAGGCGTGGACATCTGCGCCTGCTCTAGAACAGGTGTAACTGTTGCAACTTCACTTTATAAAATAGGCCCCAATCATGCATATGGCAACATGCATTAACTGTGCAACAGTGTATAAATTACCCACACAAAGCGTAATGAATCTTGCATCTGTGACATCATTTTGAGACTGATAGTTTTATGAATTCTAAAACTAGGCGACAATATATTTTATGATTTTCCATCGTGCAATTATACCTCGTACTCATATTTCTATTTTACTTTTGAAACTGACTCCAGTTGAAGCAGGAAATTCAGCTCTGAAAATCTTCAGTGGAATAATTTCTTGAGCCTTAACTATATAAAACAAAAACAAATATTCTATATGTCCCTAGCTAAACCTTCCTCCACAGGTACTGTACATGCACAGTCACATAATCAAACACTGGACTTCCGAGAGCACTGTCATTTAAAACAGCACTTGCCAAGTCCCAGGTACTGGGTCACCTTGGCAACCAGAAGTTTGCATCTGGCATCTGGGGTTTTATCCCCCCCCCCCCACACACACACACCTCTTTAAAGAAAAAAGTGATCTCGTTTAGAAGACCCCCTTCTGTCTATCTGCAGGGATCTGATCTACCATGAGCAGAAGAAGACAGCCTGAATGATCGGCCCTGCAAAAAAAACAGACAAAAAAAAAATAGATGGGGAGTGAGGCAGCGAAAATGTAAAGGGGCAGTAGGTTACTGAAAAAAGGAAGGAGGATTGGGGGGGGGGGGGATGAAGTGCAGTAACTTGTATAGTTTCAAAGACTTTCTGCTTAAATATTTGGCTAAAGATGCCTCTTTCAGCCCCTGCTACCATACCAAACACGTTATCATTATCTCTCTTCAAATTCTTTCACCCTCCCCAGACAGGTATGAGTTTGCAAATGGAGTTACATCAGTGGAGAATGGAGGCAATAGGGGTGTGGGGCCCAAAAGTATCACGACCACTAGCTCCTAACATTTTGGTCTGGCTCCTAAATCCAAACAAGGCCTGAATTAAAAGACTGCCACCAAATATGACATTTTCTCTGAGTTTGGCCAGGATTAGATTCTTCTTACAAGAAGCCAAACGTTTAAGCAGAAATTCTTTGAAACTGACCATCAGGGCTGTACCAAGTTGTAACTGTGCCCTGTGTGACCTGCAAACCTGGTGCCCCCCCCCCCCCATAACATCAGACTTTTATTAGTTGTATATTCTATTTATGTAAAAGTATTTCTATGCTGCTTATCAAAATCTAAGTGGATTACAAAATAGCATTGATAGCAATAAATTAGTCAACAAACCCAAAACACCATAAAATGAAAAAAACAGATGTTGCTGCTTTCAATACTTCAGGGTAAACTGCACCACCCTGAAGAGTTATTATTTAATCCACAAGGTAAAATGATTGTTGAAACAATGCTGTTAAGCTGCTTATGGAATAGTTTTACATTGCTCATCCCTCTTAATTTTTCTTGGAAGGTTGTTCCACTCTACAGGGCCAACTAGAAAAAAACAGCATGCCCATGTTTCAGCAAAGTGCCTTTGAGTCAGTCCTGACTCCTGGCGACCCAGAAGCTCCTGGGTTAAGTAGATTTACCTTATTGCTGGAACACCTTCAGATCTTAAAGTCCAAAGGGAACTTACACATTTTTAATACAGTACCAATGTAGTTGATGACATCACCATATAATGCTTTTTGAATCACTGTGAACACCTTATACCCGATCCTCCGTGCAAGTGGCGACCAATGTAAACGTTTAAAATTTAAGAGCTGGGCTGCAAGAACGCATTTAGAATGTGCTTGCGCTGCCAGCATTGAAGTCCCAGTAAAGCAGTGGTTCTCAACCTTTCTTCCATCAGGACACACCTGACAGATGATTCTTGTATATGTGACATACCGCACATGTGTCCTTCACGGACCTTTGGATTGACGCTGTATAGTAGTTAAATGTAAACATGTTCTGTATCCGCAAAAACCCTACAACAGGTGCAGATCAAAACTAGGACAATTTTTCCATCAAAGTAACCATACCAAAAGTATTCTTATATATATGGCATCTTATTAACAGCAACATTTTTCATTTTCATGTACCTATCAACTTTTAGTCTCATGCCCAGCCCATCTCCCATAGTTCTGCCATTTCTCCCCTCTCATTCCCTCCCAAGTCTGTGATTCCCTTCAATCCTTCATCCACACACACATTTCTACCCTCTGTGCTCAGCATTCTCCTTCCACTTGTGTCTTTTTGACAACCCACAACAAGATTCCACAGCATGCTTGACATCTACCCTCTCTCTCCCTCACCACCCATCCTTGTAGCCCGGCATCTCCCCTCTCTCTCTCTCTTTCTCTTCCTCACCCTCCCATCCTCATAATCCGGCACCTCCTTTCTCTCTCTCACCTACGTACCTACCCTTGTGGCATGGCATCTCTGTCTCTCACCTACCCACACACTCATGCTTGAAGCCCTGTATCGCCCCTCCTTCTCTTTCCTTGTAGTATGACGTTTCCCCTCTTTCTTAATCTCTCCCCCTCATCTCCACTACCTAAACATCCATCCCCCACCCATCCATGAAAAACTGACATCTATCCTCCTCACCCACTCACCAACCTATGTAGCCCAACATCTTTCCTCCCTTTCTTTCTCACTCACCCACCCCAACTGGCATCCCTCCCTCCCCGTCTCTCTCTCTCCCTCCCCTCCTCTCTCTCTGTCTCTTTTCTCTCACCCTATGAAGCCCTGCATCATTGCCCTGTCTCTCTCTTCACCTATTCCCTCTTGTAGCCTGCCGTTATCTTCCCCTTCCCTTTAGCCCACATTTGCAGTCCAGCATCTCCCTGCATTATGGTCCAACATTTCCCTGTCCCCTCTCTTCCCCTCCCCCCAACAGTGCAGCATCTTCCCTTTTCTATTCCCTATCGCAACAGTGCAGTTCCTCCCCTTCTGTGGGAGAGCCAGTGCAAGTAGCAGCAGGAGACAAGGCCTCATCGACCCCGGCAGTTCTTCTTTTGATATATGTTTAACTACGCTCCTTCCCCAGGTTGCAGGACCAAATGGCGCTTAATGTGATTTCACTTCTCGGTGCGTGGATCGACACAGAACTGTAATCCTAATAAAAGCCCTGATGGCGACAATGCAGAGAAGAAGCATGGCTGAACAGAAGTTAAAGAAGAGTTGATGGGGCCAGTGCAGTGTCTTGCCCTTGCCTCTGCTACAGCTTGGGCCTGCTCCATGATGCACAATCTTGTGTCTTCGCACCGTCTTCCATCCCTTCATGTGCCAGCTTTGTGATACCCATCCTGGGTGCTTGTGACACGCTAGTGGGTCGCAACACACTGGTTGAGAACCGTTGCAGTAGAGTGAACTGTAGAGCCGTGAGCCCAAACACAGCTGTGCGACCTATGACTCACCAAAAATCACAGATGTCAGGCAGCAGCCTCAGCAGAGCGCTCCTACTCCCATACGGTGTAACTCAGGTGAGATCTCTTGTGAAAGGCTTCACTTCTGATGGGGGATTTCTTCAACTTCCGGTCCGGGTTCAAATGTGCCCCTATTTTTTTGCACCTTGTGTGACTGCACCACTTGGACCAGTCAAGGTACAATCCTGCTGACCATTGCCCTTGGGAAACAGGAAACATAAACTACTGTTGCAAAAACATTTTCCTTTTCCAGCAGAAATGGCTTTTGTGTGGCACAGGACAATTCAGCACATACACAGTCACCAACAATGGCCTGAAACCAATAGGCTTCTTTGCTTTCTCCAAAATTCAACAGGATTTTAAACTTCTAATAACCTTAGCCACTGCACCTCTCTCCACAAGTGAGACAAGCCAGCTTTATGAACAAACAGCAAAACTCAGATTTCCCACCTTTAAAATAATCCAGGAATTATTGCCAGTCTTATTGGCAGCTCTAATCAGTACATTGCATCATCTTTGGGCAATCACTGCCTCCTCCTTTTTGAGAACCACAGCTTTCAATCTGCAAACACTTCACAGATATTCAATAAAACAATCCAAAAGAACCTTTCATAATAGGTTCACTCTGGTCAGACACAAACACTTAAATGCTATTAAGCTTATCTTTTCACTTTAGATCTCAAATTCTCCCACTTTCTCTCTCCCCTGCAAAGCCTTACTGTAGTACCTTTCTCTGCTCTGCAGAGAAAAATATGTTCTTCTACCGGTATTACTCACTGAAAACAAAAAAGTTCCACAAGCAAACTTCTTTCCATTTCACAGCTAAAATGCAACTTTTACAGAAAACCCTAACAGCACAGATCGAAAGACTACTGATAATATTTTACAGGGGACCTTCAGGAAGTAAACAAGCTGCATAATCACTTAACAAGCTACATTCAGGAGTGCTGGATAATATGCTCTTCCTTAGGGTCCCTATCCCCCCATATAACAAATTGTTTGAATTGACATCCTGCAAAAGTGAAACTAGATACTTATCATGATGTCTGATAGGGGCCATTGATAGGTCAGATAGTGACTGATACAAATTATCCACAGACTCAGCCCCAAGAGATGGGGCAGTATACTAGCAAGCTATATAACGATGGAGAGTAATTGATCCTTACTAACAAACTTTAAAAACACAGCAGAGTTCTGAACTATCTCCCTTAATGGTAGAGCGATGGAATGGAACAGGGCAAAGCCTCCTCCACTCCTTGAGGAGCCGAGCAGTGGAAAGGACCAAATAATTTGGCAGAAGACAATGACAAAGTAAAGCCCCATCTCTGAGCTAAGTTTCAGTATTGCAAACAATGCCAATTTTATTTCTAAGATCAAATCAAGGACTAAAACAGTCTTGGAGTGAATGGAGCGACTGTTTAGAAGAGCCATACTTATTGACAGAGAAGGTTATAAAGTAGTTTGGCCCTTAATAGACATACCAGATTGAAAATTATCATTGGGAAATAAACAGTTTCCTGAAAGAGAGCGTGAACCGACAAACAAGATCAGGATATTGCTGCAGAACGTCTGCCCTATATGACCAAGTAGATAAGCAAACTCCTTAAAAACAAAGTGACAAATGTAGTTAATCAAAAGTTAGAACCATAGAAACATGACGGAAGAAAAACACCACATGGCCTATCTGGTCTGCCCTTCCATATCAACCAGTACAACAGCCCCCTTTTTTCCTTTAGAGATTCTCTGATAGAAACATAGAAACAAGCTGCTCTGGAATCACCCCAAGGAGCTTGCCCAAGGAGCATACCTGATCCGCTGGTGGGCTGCTCTGGAGCAGGCTCATGGCACATGCCACCATGGCATGAAATGCTGCAGTGTGCTTGATTTTAAAGTTCTTGATGTCATTTCTAGTGCAAGCAAGTTATGTGATCAGAATATATGGCAAAGCGAGGGTTAAGCAGTGGGAGCATGGAAGCACCTCTATACCAATGCAGCATAACTTTCCTTCCTTGTCTTTGCTTCTACTCTGTCTCGTTTTCGCATAGTCTGTCAAATACAGATAGCTGACTTTTCAAAGTCTTAATATCTGCTATTGAAAAGTAATCAAGCTGAAACCTTGTAGGGTGCATATTATTAATAACATCAGCAGTTTTTTCCTCATTAAGAAGGGAAAGGCTAAACCAGTGAACTTCAACTGAAACTAAATACAAATAACCATCTACACTTTTGCCATTACTTGGTAGGGCATCCACAGCATGTAATATCTTCTTGTCATAAAGCTAGCAAACTTATCTCAGGCAAGCTGGAGTGGAGGAGCAGCCTAGAAGTTAGAGCCATGGCTTAGTAATTAAAAAAAAACAAAAAAAAAAACGGGCTTGAATCTTCCTGGCACTCCTTGTGGTTGTGGGCAAGTCATTTAACTCTCCATTGCATTAGCTACAAACTTAGGGGTCTGTCTACTAAACCACAGTAACCTTTTGAAGTGACAACTGCAAATGGTCTGTGGTAGTGGCAAAAGGCCTGCAGTATCTGCAGGGGGCATTCCCAAACTTACACCAGCAAATACTGCAGAACAATTGCACTTATCGCGGAGACCTGGGATCCTTGCATCAGCAAGTAGCATGGGAATTTCCATGGTGCCTGCTGAAGCAGGGATTGCAGGATCCATTGTAAGTACAAGATGAGGGCAGAGCTAGTAATAGCTCTGCCTCTTCGATCACTACCAATCTTTCCCCATGCCCCAATCTGGCCCCCTTGTCCTAAAATAATTGCCATTGCTGCAAATGTACTGATCTGCACATCCAACAATCCCAAATTGCCAGACCCCACTCCTCCTTCAGGATCCCCACCCCATCGGAAAGCTTCTGATCCCTATACCTTAAAATAATACTGGCTAGTCAGTTGGACCCCCTCCCTCCCCTCCTTCAAAATGTAATAGCCTGGATAGCCAGTCAGCCAAAGAGGGCACCCCACCCACCAAGCCATTAACCTAAAGTGTGTGGTGGTCTACTGGCCGCAGGAGACAAGATCAGACCTCCTTATTCTTGTCCCCAGCATCATTGCTTATCAAAATAGTGGCAATCTCATGGCACTCTGAGAATGGTACCATTTTTGTTAGTACAACAGCAGAAGCCAGGAGCAGCATTGCGAGATCGCTGCCATTTTGATTAGTGGCGATAACAGAGACAGGATTGGGGAGGACCTCTCCAGCACCCTGTGTCCACTAGACCACCAGGAAATGTAAGATAATGGCTTGGCAGGTTCGGGGGCCCCCTATGGCCGACTGACTAACTGGGCCATTACATTTTGAAGGGGGGGGGCGAAGAAGGGGGGCCTTCTAACTAGCTGATAATTTTTAAGGTAAATCGGAGGGGGAAGGTGCGAGGGAGACCTGACAAGCCGGTTTTATTTTAAGGTAGATTGAGGGATGGGGCCCGGCTAGCTAGCTGGTGCATTGTGATTTGTCAGGGGTGCCTTGATCGCCCCCCAGACAGTTCCCTATGGGGATCGGGAGCTGTCTTGGGTTGTAGAAAAGGGTTGGCGTCTGGCAATTTGGGATTTTCTGTGCCATGGATCTGTACATCCATGGCACCAGCAATCATTTAAGATCAAGGGGGCCTGCTTGGGGCATGGGGGATTGGCTGTTTTGAAGATGACAACTGCCGATTGGCCGTGGCCACAAAGCAGTTCAAATATCATTGTCTGCAGCTAATGGCATCTCTTGAGGTGGTGTTATCTGCAGCCGCGATCAAGCTGATTTTGGCTGCCATCGCATAAACAATTTTAGTGTGGTGGTTGCTAAAATCAGCATGCCTACTGCCTACCCCAATCCCACCTTCCCTCGAGTCCACTGTGCAAAATGCAAATATTGCAAAAAAGTGCCTGTGATACGTATCTATTTTGATTATGTTAGCTGCTACCGATGAGTGATATATCCACATTAGCCCTACATTAGCAGCTATTTAATAGATGGACTCCTCAGATAGTAAGCTCTCCATGGAGAGGGAAATACCCCCAAATTTGTCTTGTACTGATGGAAAGATGTGAGATAAATAATAAATAAATGTTCTAGTGGGAAGTTCCAAGAACCATTCAACCTCTCCACACCAGACATTTCTCGAGGAATTCAGGCCTGAATCTCAGCTTGCTTGTCTGGCATTACTACCTGGATGGCCTACTATCTTCTGAAACTGTACATGGCCAAGAAGGAGTTTCTTATCTTTCTCTCCAAAACCCATGTTTTCCCTTCTTTCTTTCTCTATTTCTGTGGATAACACTGTCATCTTCCCTGTCTCCTTGGTTCGCAATATTGGGATCATCTTTGGCTCCTCTTTCTTTCTCTGCAGATATAGAACAGTTATCTGAAACATTTAATTTACCTTGTATTCCTCTCTAAGATTAGGATTACCTTTTCCTTTCTAAACAAGCTACAAAGACTGTTATCCATTCTCTCATCACCTCCTGTTTAGACTATTGAAACCTGTTTCTTGCTGGTCACCCACTGAATCATCTCTCTCCCCTTCAACCCATTCAAAACTCAGTTTCATGGCTAGTTTTTCAGAATTGTTGCTACATTCATGTAACCCTTCTTCTCAAGGCACATTATTGGCTCCCTGTCCATTTTTGCATACAATTCAAACAACTCCTACTGACCTACAAGCAGGACTGGCATTAGGGGTTGGCAAATAGGGCAATTGCCCTGGGACCCCATGCCACAGGGGGCCCCCGACTGAAGCTGAAGTAGGCACAGCCCACATGTGAGCTTTGGGGGACCTCTCATCAGTTTGTCTTGGGTCCCTGCATGTCTAACATCTGCCCTGCCTTCAACTGTATTAGTTCTGTGGTTCCTCATTACCTCTGTTCTCTTATATCTCCCTATACTCCTCCTTGGGAACTCTGCTCATTAAGAATATCACATTTATCTTTGTCCTTCTCGTCTACTACCAACTCCAGACTCCGTTTCACCTTATCACATTTATCTATGTCCTTCTCGTCTACTACCAACTCCAGACTCCGTTTCACCTTATTGCATTGTATGCCTGAAATAGACAACCTGAGTCAACACATCAGGCTCTATCTCTGGTCCTTTTTCTAATCCATGCTAAAATTCCACCTCTTCAAGGCTACTTTCTGTGTTTGCCTATCTTATTAGATTGTAAATTCTATTGAGAAGCGGTTTTACCCTCTCTGTGTATGTATAGCGTCGCATAGGTCTATTAGTGCTATACAAATGACAGATAGTGGCAGCAGTAGTAGTGCTATAAACAACTCCTGGGAATGAGACAATGCAGGGTGGCATTTTACTCATAAGTCTTCTTAGCAATATCCAATACGTTCTTATATGTCTTACAGGAATTGCAGATACATCTTTGCTTTATCTGACCCAACCTTATGCCACTACCTCTCTGACTTTATCAAATTACTAATAGAATCTGTGAACCACGGTGCATACTGCCTGTGTTTTCTTCAGGGACCCCAAATAACTGAGGTAGTATGGCTGTCAATCTTAGAATCCCATAGCTGCCAAAGCTCATTTATTTCTAAAATAAAGCTGCTGCCTTGTGTGCAATAACTCCTCTCACTCTTAAAATATTCATACTCATAGGCAGATTCTTTCCCAGCAGTAGCACTTCCTGTCTCAGCACTCTTTCACAGCTTCTGAGTAGTAGTCCAAGTTGAGTTATATTCAGCTACAGTAGGCATGCAGCAACCCTGTGCTGGAACCCGGTGCTCAGGGCCGGCCCGTCCATTGAGCAAGAATGTTTTTTGCACAGGGCCCCGTGTTTCAGGGGGCCCCACGCAAAGAACATTCTGCTTTTTTTTTCAAAATTAAATTTAAAAAAAAAAAAGCTGGCTGCTACCACTGCCGCTGCCGCCGCGGCAGTGGCAGAATGGAGTGTCCCGGGGCCCCCTCTGCCCGGCTGAGTCCCTCCCTCCCTCTGCGACGGCTGAGCCCCTCTGTGCCAGCTTTCAGATTCGCGAAGGGAGAGTGTCTCCCTCACGTCTCTGTTAAGCCTGCAGGGGCAGATGGGAAATTTCCCATCAGCCCCTGTGGGCTTAACAGAGAAATTTCCCATCAGCCCCTGTGGGCTTAACAGAGAAGCGAGGAAGACACTCTCCCTTCACGAATCTGAAAGCCGGCACAGAGGGGCTCAGCCATCGCAGAGGGAGGGACTCAGCCGGGCAGAGCGGGCCCCGCGGGACACTCCATTCTGCTGCTGCTGCGGCGGCAGCAGCAGTGGTAGCAGCCAGCTTTTTTTTTTTTTTTACATTTTTCTTGAGCCGATAGGGGGGGGGGGGGTTAGGACTGGTACGGGGCTGTGGCGGGGGGTTGGACTTGACTTGAGGTGGGCTGTGGGTTGATGGGGGGGGGGTTAGGACTGGTAATGGGCTATGGGGGG
Organism: Ichthyophis bannanicus; assembly: GCA_033557465.1. NCBI lineage: Eukaryota > Metazoa > Chordata > Amphibia > Gymnophiona > Ichthyophiidae > Ichthyophis > Ichthyophis bannanicus. Next base: position 1,555,617,179 of record CM066032.1, read on the forward strand.
GCTAGGACTGGAAATGGGCTGGGGGGGTTAAGACTGGAGGTGGGCTGATGGGGTTAGGACTGGTAATGGGCTGTGGGCTGTTGGGGGGGTTAGGACTGGTAATGGTCTATGGGGGGGTTAGGACTGATAATTGGCTATGGGGGGGCTAGGACTGCAAATGGTCTGATGTGCAAGGGTTAGGACTTGAGGTGGGCTGATGGGGTTAGGACTGGTAATGGGCTGTGGGGGGGTTAGGAGTGATAATGGGCTATGGGGGGGCTAGGACAGGAAATGGGCTGATGGGGTTAGCACTGGTAATGGGCTGTGGGCTGTTGGGGGTGTTAGAACTGGTAATGGGCTATGGGGGGGTTAAGACTGGTAATGGGCTGTGGGCTGATGGGGCTGTCTGGTAATGGGCTATGGGGGGGTTAGGACTGATAATGGGCTATGGGGGCGCTAGGACATGAAATGGGCTGATGGGGAGGGGTTAGGACTTGAGTTGGGCTGATGGGGTTAGGACTGGTAATGGGCTGTGGGCTGAGGGGGGGGGGTTAGGACTGGCAATGGGCTGATGGGGTTAGGACTGGAAGTAGGCTGATGGGGGGTTAGGACTGGTAATGGGTTATAGGGGGGCTTAAACTGAAAATGGAGTGATGGGGGGTTAGGACTGGAAGTGGGTTGATGGGGGGCTAGGACTGGTATTGGGTTGGGGGGTTGCTAGGACTGGAAATGGGCTGATGGGGGACTAGGACTGGAAATGGGCTGATGCAGGGACTAGAAGGGAATGGATGCTGGGTGAGGCTGGAACTAGAAGGGAGCTGATGTTGGGGGAGGATTAGAATGGGATGGGGCTGGGAGAGTAAAATGGAGAGGGGAAAAATATTTTGTGCGGGAGGGATGAAAAATCTACAATTGGCCGGGTATTGGGAGAGTAAGTGGGGATTGAGGATGGAGGGGTAAAATTTGAGTGGATGAAATAGGAATGAGGAAAGAGCAAAAGGAGAAAGATTAGTATGTTAAAGCAGATGTAGAGAGAGAATGGAAAAAAAACTAGGAGAGAAGAAAGGACAAATGGACAGCAGACGATGGACAGTTAGCAGAAGACACAAATAAACCAGAAGAAAGTGGCTGGAGCGATTGCAGCTGAAAAAAATGCACAAAAGGTAGAAAAATATCTCTTTATTTTGAATTTATTAATTGGAATATGTCAGCTCTGGGAAATGTGCATCATTAACGTCTGCGCTTTGTTTAGTACAAGAGGAAATGCTCCCACCCCTGGGCTGCCATCTTGTAAAATGGCAGTGCCTGGACACACAAGCTGTCCCAGGATGACATATGAGGGGGGGGGGGGGTGTCAATCTGACAAATAAGACATTTTTTGCCTTGTATGTCAGTCTGCCCCAACCTAATAGGCACTGCACGGGGCCAGGTCCCTCCATTTTACAAGAGAATAGTGCAGGGGTGAAAGCATGTGGGCAATGCTTCTGCAGCATCATTTATGGCATTGGGGGGGGGGGGGGAATTGAAGCGCTTGTGGCTTTATTTGTTGGTTGAATGGAGACAGAGGATCAGGGTTGCTAGGCCAGTAGGGATTTTTTAGTTTGTTGGTTTGGATGTGGGAGGGATTGGGGACTGCTGGGCCACCAGGTCTTGTGTTTTCTGTCAGGGGGTCAGGGCCCCCGACAATCTACCAATGACATCAGGTAGCTTTCCCAGATTTATTTATTTAATCAGTTTTATATACCACCTTATCCTTCAATCAAAGTGGTCAACAAGACAACAGAAGGACTACATCGAGGGGGGGGGAGAAACAAGATAGTACATTACAGTAAACTACAGTACAATACATTAAATTATACATAAACTACAGCAAAATTACATTTCATAATTCATTACAATTACATTAAACAAATAACTGCAGCCCTGGTCAAACTTCACCTCATATGATGTTTTACTTCCTGGCTGGATCTTTATGCCTGTCCAAAGCTGGCATGCAAATCCAATGTTGAAACATTATCTAATTCATACCCAGTTCAAATGTTCCTACCCCTCCTGTTATCTCATTGTATTTTAAGTTACACTTAATAGTTGAATGTTCTTTGTTCTAAATCTGTTCTATGTAAAATAAAAGTGCTCTATTATTAATGTTTGTTACCTGTAAACCGCCACTGATCTCTGGAAGTGGCGGTATAGAAAAGATGTATAAATAAATAAATAAATAAAATAAAAATGTTAATGATAAGTATTTTATTATTTATTTATTACAGGCATTTGATATACTGTCAACAAGCAAAAAGCTATAGCAGCGATTAATAGTAGTAGTAATAAAAACAATGTAATAAAACTGTGTTAAGTTTCATCACAGTTTTTTACATTGCGCACAATTTGCCAAGCAAGTTCACTGCAATTTAGCGTGGTTGGTTTTTATGTTTTTCCGGTGCTAACTTGCATTGTGCAATGGAGAACAAGCCCAGCACTGGAAAAACTCAAGAAAAATGTTGTGCTAAGCTTTTCTCAAAAAACAAAAATTCACTCTTAACTCACTTAATTCACTTAACTCTCCATTGCCTCAGGTACAAACTTAGGAGATGATGCAGCAAAGCTTAGCACAATATAAAAATAGTCACTTCCAGAGTAAAAAAAACTAAACTCAAAAAAACTAAAATTCACTCTACTACAATTGCAAACTTGTCTAGATATCAAATGCCAGTAACAGCCCTCACACAGGCATTAAGAAGAGTAAAAGGCCGCAGAATACACGGATCAGGCTAGCAGCATCAGAGCAAAACTAAGCCTTCACCCACAACATCAGCGGCCAGAAAAACTCCTCTCTAAAGATATTTTCAACTTACACTCAATTTTTCAATCTTTCAAATTTATATATTTTCAATATTAGCGTTTATACATGGCAGGTTAATAGCGCTCTCCTCTAAAGCATGTCATGCAAAAACTTGACTGAAGCAGTCTACCGATCACATTTAGATATCCAGAACTTCAAACATCACCCCAATGCCAACAATCTTGTCAACTCAGTGTTTCACATAGCGCTTTATCAAGGGGTCCCACAAGAATATAAGATGCTCAACAGACTGCCGTCCTCATTCGACATGCTCAGCGCCACCAACAATCATGTCGACTCAGCATTTTGCATTGCACTTTATCAAGGGGTCCCACAAGAATATGAAATGCTCAACAGACTGCCATCCTCATTTGACATGCTTAGTGACGCAAACATAAGAACATAAGATATGCCATAATGGGTCAGACCAAGGTCCATCAAGCCCAGTATTCTGTTTCCAACAGTGGCCAATCTAGGTCATATGTACCTAGCAGTTTCCCCAAGGGACACAGGTTCCACAATGCTTGTATTGGTTCAAGCATTGATATCCTGGGTCCCTTCTTAATAATGGTTTATGGACCTTTCCTCCAGGAACTTGTCCAAACCTTTTTTAAACCCAGCTACACTAACAGCCCTTACTACATCTCTGGTAACAAATTCCAGAGTTTGATTACACGTTGAGTGAAAAAATATTTTCTTTTATTAGTCTTAAATAGTTTACCCTGTAGCTTCATTGCATGTCCCCTAGTCTTTCTATATTCTGATAAGGTAAACAATCGATCTACGTTTACCCGTTCCACTCCGTTCATTAATTTATAGATTTCTATCATATCTCCCCTCAGCCGTCTCTTTTCCAGGTTAAAGAGCCCCAACCTTTTTAGCCTTTCTTCATAGGAGTATCCTTCCATCCCCTTTACCATTTTGGTGGCTCTTCTCTGAACCTTTTCTAAAATCGCTATGTCCTTTTTTAAGATACGGCGACCAGAATTGCACACAATATTCAAGGTGCGGTCTCACCATGGAACGATATAGAGGCATTATAATATCTTTTGTTTTATTTTCCATTCCTTTCCTTATCATACCTAGCATTCTATTTGCTCTCTTGGCCGCCGCTGCACACTGGGCTGAGGGTTTTAACATAGTATCCACAATGACGCCTAAATCTTTTTCCTGGGTGGTGGTTCCTAATGTGGAACATTGCATCGTGTAACCATAGTTTGGGTTGTTCTTCCCTAGGTGCATAACATTGCACTTGTCCACATTAAAGTTCATCTGCCATTTTGATGCCCAGTCTTCCAATTTATCAAGATCCTCTTGCAATTTTCTACAATCTTCTTGGGTTTTAACAACTTTAAATAGTTTTGTGTCATCTGCAAATTTGATAACCTCACTCGTTATTCCACTTTCCAGGTCATTTATGAATATGTCAAAAATCAGCAGACCCAGCACAGATCCCTGGGGTACACCACTATTCACCTTTCTCCATTGGGAAAATTGGCCATTTAGCCCTATCCTCTGCTTTCTATCTTTTAACCAGTTCCTGATCCACAATAGTACACTGCCTCCTATCCCATGACTCTTTAGTTTTGCTAAAAGTCTCTCATGAGGGACCTTGTCAAAGGCTTTCTGAAAGTCCAGATACACAATATCAACTGACTCACCTTTGTCCACCTGATTATTCACTCCTTCAAAAAAACATAACAGATTAGTAAGACAAGATCTTCCTTGTCTAAAGTCATGTTGGCTGTCTCCCATTACGTCATGACTATCTACATGCTGAATAATTTTATTCTTTATGATGGTTTCTACCATTTTTCCCGGTACTGAAGTCAGGATCACCGGTCTAAAGTTTCCCGGATCACCCCTGGAACCCTTTTTAAAAATTGGTGTTACATTGGCGATCCTCCAATTTTCAGGTATTAGAGATGATTTTAATGATAGTTCACAAATTACTAATAGCAGGTCTGCAGTCTCATATTTCAGTTCTTTCAACACCCTTGGATGTATACCATCCGGCCCAGGTGATTTGCTACTCTTCAGTTTATCTAATAGTTGTAATACATCTTTCCGATGTATCAATATTTCTTTCAATTCTTCCGCACCTTTAAATACCACTTCAGTCATGGGTAACATCCCTACATCTTCCTCAGTAAAGACTGAAGCAAAGAATTCATTCAATCTCTCCATGAATTCAACAATCATGTTGACTCAGTGTTTCGTATAACGCTTTATCAAGGGGTCCCACAAGAATATAAGATTGTTGCAGAAGAGAGCAGAAAAAGCCTACAGTATGTTAAAGGAAGAATTATCAAACAAATACTGACAGACCCCAATAATTTATAGAGTAACCCAGAGCCAAGTTAGTTCTGGATATTTAAATATCATCACTAGACTGCTTCAGTCAAGTTTTTGTATGGCATGCCTTAGAGGAGAGTGCTATTAACCTGCCATGTATAAACGTTAATACTGAAAATATATAAATTTGAAAGTTTGAAAAATTTGAGTGTAAATTGAAATTATCTTTAGAGAGGAGTTTTTTTCTGGCTGCTGATGTTGTGGGTGAAGGCTTAGTTTTGCTCTGATGCTGATAGCCTGATCCGTTTAGTCTGAGGCCTTTTTCTCCTCTTCTTAACGCCTGTGTGAGGGATGTTACTGGCATTTGATATCTAGCCAAGTTTGCAATTGTAGTAGAGTGAATTTTAGTTTTTTTGAGTTTAGTTTTTTTTACTCTGGAAGTGACTATTTTTATATTGTGCTAAGCTTTGCTGCATCATCTCCTAAGTTTGTACCTGAGGCAATGGAGAGTTAAGTGCCCAAGGTCACATGGAGCAGCAGTCAAAGCTTACAGAGACTGATACTGTAATCATTTCTAAAAAAAAAATGACCTAATGTTGAAGGAATCAATAATACTCACATTCCACAATCCTTAACCGCTAACACCTACTTGAAACAGACAACAACAATTACAAATATGGCAATGAAAAGATATATATTCATGAAAAAATACAGTGTTCATGAAATAAAACAGAGGTATAAAAAGAACCATCAGAAGATATACAATGCAGAGGATTAAAGTTGGGCTGATTTATCTGACTATTTGGTCAACACCTACTCCTGAGGCAGTGATTACAAAACCTGTAGCAAGTCTGGTGCTATTGGGTATCTGTCCTTGCATGGACCTGGCATTATCGGGTTGTATCGTGATGCCGGGGGCCATGTTTTATTGAAGATGAAAGTTGTTTTTTGAGCTACCACAATGCTAGAGCCAGATAGGTAGATCTGCAAGCATTTCTAATTTAACATCGGACTATCTATGGCATTGTAGTAAATTGTTTATGACTGCAATGCAAGAAGAATGAATGGTACAGCACTGAACTGCTAAAGAATGTGGTATAAGATAGGTAGCAATTTATTATATCATCAAAAGCATGCATATGAACACATGTACTGCTTGAGTAATTGTAACTAAGGACCCGATTCTAAGAGGCAGATAGCGGTGCAGCACGTTTCACCGGGACGTGCTACCTCGCTATTTTCCATGCCGCTACTCTGCCTCCATCCACCGCTGCATGCATAGAGCTACTGTGTGTGTTGCAGTGGATGGAGGCATGATGGGGTGGAAAGAGGGCTGAGGGTGGGTGGGGCCAACCCCCAGACATACAAGGTAATTTCTAGGATGGCCCTGTACATCCAGAGATCACCGGGGGGGGGGGAGCAGGATGCTCCCCAAACATGGCCATCAGCCACCCCTGGAGCCTAGGAGCCCCCCCACAGGAGCACCGGGACCCAGAGGGTGAGTCCCTGCCACACAATCCAGGATCCAGCGGCCCCCATTGAGGTCAGGCAGCGGGGACTCGGGGGTCCGGGGCTGCGGGCAGATGGAGCTGTGGGGTTGTCTGGATGGCCTGGACTTGCCCCTTCCGGAATCATACTCTAATCGTCTATGGGGAGAGCCACAGTTGTAAGTGACATACGTTTATGTTTACTTAAAACTTTATATACCGCCCATTACAGAAGCATCTGGGCGGTTTACAAACAAAATTAATTAAAAATTTAAAAAAGCTGCGAAAAAAGGAAAAGGAATGCCATAAAATATTTTTAAAAGGACAGGAAGAAGTAGAGACAAAGATAAGGAGAGTGGATAGAACAGCAGGTAGGGAGGGAAGGACCAAAAATAAGTACAACAGTGAGGAGGGAGGGTAGACAGGGGGACTGGAGAATATACCTCATTGCAGGGAGGTGGACAAGGAGGAGGCAGGAAAGCTATACATCAGTGAGGAGGTGGGGAAAGGGGTGGGGGAGGGAGATCAAAAGTGGTGCAGAAGCGGTGAGTTTTCAATTTAGCCTTGATAGAATTAAAGGAAGATTTTAAGTGAAGAGCAGAAGGGAGTGAGTTCCAGAGTCTTAGACCAAGGAAATAGAAAGCTGATGACCGAGTGGATTCCAAGTGAGCCTGGGATGGGGAGGGAAGGGACATGCGATTGACGTGAATAGATTGAAGAGAACGGTGAGGGGTGTGAAGGTGGACCTGATCGGCGAGGTAGAGAGGGGTACCGGTGTAGATTGCCCTATGAACAAAGATGAGAAACTTGAACTGTATCCAAAAGATTATGGGGAGCCAGTGCTGGTGCAGTAGGAGGGGGGTGACGTGGTCAGAGCCTGAAGCGTGATTTAGAATGCGGACAGCAGTATTTTGAACATGTTGCAGATGAAGAAGCTGAGACTGAGGGAGACCAGCCAGGGATATATTACAATAGTCGAGACGAGATATAACAAGGGAAAGAAGCAGTGTAATCATGGACGAAGAGAAGAGATAGGGACAGACAGCGCAAAGTTGTTTCAAAGTGAAAAAAGAATGTTGGACAATGGAAGAAATGTGGCCTTTGAAAGAGGGAAGAGTCGAGAGTGACACCTAGATACCTTAGAGAGGAAACAATGGGGACAGGTGAAGAGGAAAGCAGAGGGACAAGGGGAGGGGGGAGGGCTTCCGAAGGTGAACCAGATGGCGGAGGTTTTAGTGAAGTTAATGTGGAGGAAGTTAGAAGAGAGCCAGGAGGCGACAGAGGAACCAAGGTGGGGACACAAACATGGCCATCATGTTGCCACCCAGGCCATGGGGCACCCCTTACTCACCCTCCTGTGTGCCTGGGGTGCTACAGTCAAAGCTCACAACCCCTGAGATGGAGACCTCAACCACAAACTGCAGCATCTGTTCTTCCAGAGAGGTGAGTCTACGCTGTCGCACAGGTGGCAGCCTGCTGTTGCTGGCCATTTTCTCCTTTACAGCTTGCCATACCATCTGCCATTTCTTCTAATATCTTCCACATCCCTGTTGTGGTGGTAGATGGCATTGACTCTCCTGATGATATCAAGCCATACTGACAGCTGTGAGCTGGCATCCTCAGCCATGCAGAGGGCAGCATGTTGCTGCATGATGAGCCTGCGCCATAGAGATCTCGGAGGGTGTGAAATTTGCCTTACAGGTTCACTTTGGCCCTTTCAGTGCTTTGTCTGCCATTGTGTAGCTCAGGTGACATGGCGGTGTTAGGCCTGTGTAGATCCTTTAATGAATACATGGATATGGCGTGCAGCCACACCATACCCATCCAAAGGCATATCCTGTACCAACATAGGTTTCTGGGTGCCAATGGTATGAAAACCTGCATAGCAGCTAACCACCTTAGGATACCATAGCTACATAACACAGCGCAACAACAACATGTGTTGCATGGACAACCAGGCAACAATATCATGGTAGGACAGATAGAAACATAGAAACATGATGACAGAAAAAGACCACAAGGTCCATCTAGTCTGTCCTTCCATAACAACAACTACAACAGTCCACATTTTACCTTTAGAGATCCTCTGTGTTGGTCCCATGCTTTTTTGAATTCAGTTACTGTCCTCATCTCTACCACCTCCACTGAGAGACTATTCCACGGATCCACTACTCTTTCCGTAAAGAAATATTTCCGCATATCACTCCTGAATCTATCTCCCTTCACCCTCATCCCATGTCCCCTCGTTGCAGAACTTGCTTTCAATTGAAAGAGCTCTCTCCCTGAACATTTATGCCACGGAGGTATTTAAACATCTCAATCATATCACCTCTATCCCGCCTTTCCTCTAAGGTGTACATATTAAGATCCTTAAGTCTGTCCTCATATGCTTTATAATGAAGACCACTAATCATCTTAGTAGCAACCCTCTGCACCGACTCCATCCTGTTCACATCCTTTTGAAGGTGCGGTCTCCAGAATTGCACACCATACTCCAAATGAGGTCGCACCAAAGACTTATACAGAGGCATTATCACCTCCTTTTTTCTGCTAGCCATTCCTCTCCGTATGCACCCAAGCATCCTTCTAGCTTTTGCCGTCGCCTTTTCTACCTGTTTAGCTACTTTAAGATCATCGGACACAACTACGCCTAGGTCCCGCTCTTCTTTAGTGGACAAAAGTACTTCACCTCCTATACTGTATTGCTCCCTTGGATTGCTGCAGCCCAAATGCATGACCTTACATTTTTTAACATTAAATCCCAGTTGCCATATTCTAGACCATTCTTCAAGCTTAGCTAGATCCCTCCTCATGTTATCTACACCTTCCTGGGTGTCTACTCTATTGCAGATTTTGGTATCATCCGCAAAGAGGCAAACCTTACCCGACAGCCCTTCCGCTATATCACTAACAAAGATGTTAAAAAGAATCGGACCAAGGACAGATCCCTGGGGCACACCACTGGTAACATCCTTCTCCTCAGAGTGAGCTCCATTTACTTGTACTCTTTGTCGCCTCCCACCCAACCAATTTCTAACCCAAGCAGTAACTTTAGGGTCCAACCCTAGGGTGCTCAATTTGTTTATAAGTCGCCTGTGAGGAACAGTGTCAAAGGCTTTACTGAAATCTAAATACACCACATCTAGAGCTCTCCCGCGGTCCAACTCCCTGGTCACCCAGTCAAAGAAATCAATCAGATTTGTCTGACAAGACCTGCCTCTGGTGAATCCATGCTGCCTCGGATCCTGTAATTCGCTGGACTCCAGAAACATCACTATTTTCTCTTTCAACAGCGTTTCCATTAATTTACTCACCCCTGAAGTTAAACTAACCGGCCTGTAGTTTTCAACCACATCCTTACTACCGCTTTTGTGTAAAGGCACCACATGAGCCTCTCTCCAGTCCTTTGGCACCACTCCCGACTCCAACGAGGCATTGAAAAGGTCAGTCAGTGGAGTTGCTAGAACGTCCCCAAGTTCCCTCAGTATTCTAGGGTGTATCCCATCCGGTCCCATCGCTTTGTCTATTTTAAGTTGAGCTAGTTTCTCACAAACACAGTCTTCTGAAAATTGTTCAAGATGTCCCTCGCTTCTGTTCTTATTTGTGGGTGTTTTCTGAGGTCCTGCTCCTGGTTCTTCATCTGTGAACACAGAACAAAAATATTTGTTAAGCAATTCCGCTTTATCCTTATCAGCTTCTACATATTCCCCCCCTGCACCCTTGAGTCTGACAATACCACTTTTGCCCTTCCTCTTCTCACTAATATATCTGAAAAATGTCTTATCCCCCCATTTTATTGCATTGGCTATTTCCTCCTCCTTTTGAATCTTTGCCTTCTTGACTACTTTGCTAGCTTCTCTAAGTTTTTCCAAATACAGATGCCTGTCTTCCTCTCTCTGTGATCTCTTGTATTTCATGAAGGCCTCCCTCTTTTTCTTCACTTTTTCAGCTTCTTCCTTCGAAAACCATAGCGGTCTCCTGTTCCTTTTACCTTTATTTACCTTTTTAACAAAAAGGTTGGTTGCCTTTAAAATACCCCCTTTCAGTTTTGCCCACTGTTTTTCTACATCCCCCAGCTGTTCCCATCCCACTAACGACTCCCTGAGGTATTGGCCCATCTTTGCAAAGTTAGTCTTCCTAAAGTCTAAGATCTTCACCTTGGAATGGATTCTAACAGCCCTAGTTCTAATACTGAACCACACCATCTGGTGATCACTGGATGCAAAATGATCTCCCACTACAACATCAGAAACACTTTCTCCATTGGTAAGCACCAAGTCCAGTATGGCCCCTTCACGTGTGGGGTCTGTTACCAATTGCCTGAATAGTTCTCCCTGTAGAGAATCCAGGATCTCCTTACTCCTAGATGATACTGCAGCAGGAATGTGCCAATCAACATCTGGCATATTGAAATCTCCTAGAAGTAGCACTTCCCCTTTCCTAGCAATGCTGCATATGTCTTCAATTAACTCTCTGTCCACCTCTTCCTCTTGTGAGGAAGGTCTGTATAGCACACCAATGCAAATAGATTTCTCTTTCCCTCTCTCTAGTTTAACCCACAATGCCTCCTCTCTCCCTTTTAAGCTCTGTAATTCCAAAGCTTTAATAGTAGTTTTTACATATAGTGCCACTCCTCCTCCCCTTCTTCCTACCCTGTCCTTTCTGAATAAAGTATAGCCAGCTATAGTTACATCCCAGTCATGGTTTTCTGTGAACCATGTTTCTGTAACTGCCACTAAATCCAAGTCAGCCACTCCCACCAAAGCTTCAACTTCAGAGATCTTATTTCCCATGCTACGGGCATTAATACACACTGCTTTCCATATGTTACCCCTGTTACCTATTTCCATAAAGGTATTTAATGTATCACTTACCTGGGGGCTTTCACTTACCGGTGGGCTTTCTTCACCCATCCCCAACGAATCTAGTTTAAAGCCCTCTTCAGTAGATTAGCCAGTCTACTATCAAAGATGCGTTGACCTTTCTTGGACAGATGGATGCCATCTCTGCTCTGCAACCCTTGGAACAGCATCCCATGGTCTAGGAAACCAAAACGCTCTCGAAGACACCATCCACGCAGCCATGCATTAATCTCCAGGATGCGAGCCTCTATGCCTTGGCCTTTACCCTCAACAGGGAGGATTGAAGAGAACACCACCTGTGCACCTACCTGCTTCACCCTCTGTCCCAGAGCCATGAAGTCACTTTTGATACGTTCCGAGGTATACCTGGCAGTATCATTTGTTCCAGCATGGATTAGCAACATTGGGTAATAGTCAGTGGGCTTGATGAGTCTCGGCAAACTCTCCGTAACATTTTGGATCTTGGCACCAGGCAGACAGCATACCTCTCTGGACATCAAGTCTGGTCGGCAGATGGACGCCTCAGTACCCCTCAGAAGAGAGTCTCCAACCACCACTACCCTTCGTTTCCTTCTGGTCACTGATTCCGCAACTATGGGGTACTTGAACTCTGGTTCTTCCCTTTCCAGGGATGCTTTCACCTCCTCCACTTCCAAGGCTGCATAATGGTTCTTCAATTCAAGGGCTGGAGAAGTTGGATTGGTGATTTTGCAGGCTCTGGTGACTTTTGACCAACCATCAACATTCTGTTGGCACCCATCTTCTCCTGTGCTGGAGAGCCTGGTTGCTGCAAGAAGCATCTCATCAATGTATTCTCACTGTCTTGAATGCTCCTCAGCCTCGCCACCTCCTCTCTGAGTTCCTCCACTTGTTTCCTCAGAGCTTCAGCATGCAGGCACCCTGCACATGGAACCAGTTCTTCAACTGGCAATAGGACCTCTGTCTGGACCGAGGCAGAAGCTGTAACGGGGGCAACAGCTTTAGCAATACGATTTTTCCCAGCCATTGTTCTGTTTGTGGAGCTTAGGTATCTGTTAAAGCAAAAGAGAGAGATCTACCAAGTACCAGCTGGTTTCGCAGCTGTCCTTTCAGAGAAAAAGCAGTTAAATCTCTTTAATTATATTCAAAATGTGCTGGTCCAATTCACTGTGATTTGTTAAAGGGGGAGGTGCCCTATAAAGCAAGACTGCTCACTAGGGGTGGGTGGGAGTCTGGGTGGGTAGGGAGGGAACTAACACCTGATTAGGTGTTAGCAGTTCCTGAACCTGAGGAGGTTACAGAGTTTAGCACCTACTGTGCTCAAGTAATTTTCCCCTAAAACAGCAAAAATGAAATTAACCTTGCTTTAAAAAATATACACAAAACCCTTTTAAGAGCTCCCAGTCAGAGAGCTAGCAATGTAACAAAGAAAAACCAAACAAAGAAACCCTCAAATCCTTACTTGCTGTTTGATGTGTGGAGCCCTGGTTAAGAAAGCCTCAAAAGGGCTGGGCAAAGGAACCTTTTTATGCAGGCTTCAACTGCACTCAGGAAACAGGCCCACTAACTCCTGATTAGGTGTTAGCAGTTCCTGAACCTGAGGAGGTTACAGAGTTTAGCACCTACTGTGCTCAAGTAATGTTCCCCTAAAACAGCAAAAATGAAATTAACCTTGCTTAAAAAAAATATACACAAAACCCTTTTAAGAGCTCCCAGTCAGAGAGCTAGCAATGTAACAAAGAAAAACCAAACAAAGAAACCCTCAAATCCTTACTTGCTGTTTGATGTGTGGAGCCCTGGTTAAGAAAGCCTCAAAAGGGCTGAGCAAAGGAGCCTTTTTATGCAGGCTTCAACTGCACTCAGGAAACAGGCCCACTAACTCCTGATTAGGTGTTAGCAGTTCCTGAACCTGAGGAGGTTACAGAGTTTAGCACCTACTGTGCTCAAGTAATGTTCCCGTAAAACAGCAAAAATGAAATTAACCTTGCTTTAAAAAATATACACAAAACCCTTTTAAGAGCTCCCAGTCAGAGAGCTAGCAATGTAACAAAGAAAAACCAAACAAAGAAACCCTCAAATCCTTACTTACTGTTTGATGTGTGGAGCCCTGGTTAAGAAAGCCTCAAAAGGGCTGGGCAAAGGAGCCTTTTTATGCAGGCTTCAACTGCACTCAGGAAACAGGCCCACTAACTCCTGATTAGGTGTTAGCAGTTCCTGAACCTGAGGAGGTTACAGAGTTCAGCACCTACTGTGCTCAAGTAATGTTCCCCTAAAACAGCAAAAATGGTTGCTGTGGCATGAATATGGGTACATGGTGGCACTCTGTACATGTGCCACCACAGGGAAGGGGGCGTTCTGCATGTGTAACACTGCTGTGCCAAAACCATGCTGTCCTGTGATGGCGCATGCATGTTCTGTACGGGTATTGCCTATGTGCCATACCCGTGCAGAGAACAGGCTGCTCCATGGCCCCCTCACTGCCCTCCCCCTCCATGGTGCTGTCCTCCACCGCAGTGCCACTGAACTCCTCCTCCCCATCACTTCTGTAGGTACTGCTGGGATATGCACCTCGGGACAGCTGTGCCTGTGGTCTGCACAGGCATGCCCTGGGGTGGGACTGGTGCATCTCTGTGGGGCCCACACATTCATTACACAGCCCACCTTTGGGTCACGGGGTGTGCTGTACCACAGTGCACACTGCAAGCCTTCCTCTTTACCCACCCCCAGACAGCTTCTCCCCCTCACATGCTCATCTGTGGTTTTCTAGCCCCCTCCTCCCAGGGCAATGGTCACACATGGGAACAGTGCAGGCAGGTGCACAATGTGTATCTGGGTCCACCACTGGTGGTGTGTGCCCCTGTACTGTCCTTCCATATCATGTCCTGGCCATGTGTATGTGCATTTGCATGTATAGGGTGCCAGCTGGTGCACACATGGGGTAGTGACAATAGGAGATGGCACAGCTGCCTCGAGCATATTCACATCATTGCATATGGGGGATCCATCACTTGATGGTCTGCCTGCACCTTCCCGGCAGCCATGGCAGCCACCCCTGCATCTGCTGGCCTCCACTTTGTACCTCACTGACCTTCCTCAGCCGCAAGCCACTCCTTGATGTGGTGCAGCTTGTTCGGTCACTTTTGACTTAGCGTGTGATAGTGGTACTTTACGGCCTCCAGGGTGTGTCACATGCCATATTCACTTTGGGAAAGAGGGGTAGGGAACACACATTAGCTCAGTTATGTGCAGTCACATTACCTATTGTTATAACTTTATCCTGCCTCGGCCTGGTAGCCTGCCCAGCAGGTGTGGGGTGCATGTGATGGTACACCTTTGACATCTAGCTCCAGATTCCAACCCACCACTCTCCTGGATCTTTGACACACGTCCTGTGCCACCACCAACCGTGGCATCTGGGTCACTGGCATACCTGTGTCATCCCTCTGATCCCTTCAGCCACCTCTGCAGTCCTCCCCTCTTTCCTTGCTCCCATCTGTTACACCCAGTCTTGCTTTGCTTCATAGTACATGGTTGTGACTGCTCTTGACTGTGGGCAGGTGCCATGGTAGCTAGCATACACTGCTTCAGGGGCCACATCACTGCATGGTTCATTAGGCACCATGCAGGACAGGGTGTTGCAGTTTGCACATACCCACCATTACACACATGCCAGGTCAGGTGGCAATGCATTTTTGACATGCTGCCACAGCTGGACCTGGGGTGGCAGGCAGTGAAGGCTGATCTGCTTGCAGGGACAGATAACACATATGTGGATGCTGCCACTGGCCCCTGCTGACTCCTGGGCTGGGGTCACAGGGACTGCAGGGTGGGCCATGTGCCCAGGGTATCTGCATGGGCCAGTGGAGTCACTTAGGGTGAGCAGCCCAACCACAGCTCCCCCTGCACTGGGCGATGCCATTGCTGTGCATGCCCTGTGGTGTTGCTGCCATCCCCCACCAGGGGGTGCAGCAGCCTCACCACCTTCTGTGTCTTGATATGCCTACTGCTGCAGGGAGCCAGGGATGCTACCTGTACCATGCATAGCCCATTCTCCCACTGTCACCTGTTCTGCAAACATTGGTGCTGCCATCAGCATGTGGCTTGGCCCCATGGCTCTGTCCCCCTATGCAGACACACAGCTGGCCTTTCAGGGTGTTTGTGACCTAGCATGGTGCTCAGCCCTCCCCCCCCCCACACCTATTGAGGTCTTCTTACTGGTGCAGTTGGAGTTGGATGGCCCTCCATATGGCCATGGACAGCAGCAGGTTTGGCTGCCGGCAAACCCCTCCCCTCCCGGCGTATATCACCCCCTCGCACCACGGCATGGAATGGGTAAGGGCCTCAGACTCATCAGGGCTGAAGTTGACTGTCCTTCTCACTGTCATGCCTCTGGTGTCTATCTGCCCAGCCACAGGGGACTCTTGTACAGACAGTCTTTAAGGCCTGCATTATGGTATTGTCAATGCACATATACACCATATGGAAGATACATAGGTCTATGCACACCTGCCATGCTGTATCTCTGTCCACTGGTTTGGATACCTACATGGATATTGTGACCTGCCATCTTGTTTGGCGCTGAGCCCGGGTTCTGGTCCCTGCACATACCCATCTATGCCACACTGGGCGCCTACCGCTGTGCTCAGTTTGTGCTGCATTTTGAAGCTTGCCCATTTTGGAGGCACATAACTCATGATCCATGCACTTTTCCTCAGCGGGTATCTTTCTGCGGGTATGGCATGCTTCTGCACTTTGTTGGAAATCGGGTCTTTTGCTTATATTTCATAATAAAGAACAAAAAATAGTTTAGGAAAATGTCTTTTTGAAATATTTATTCTCTGTTGAAGTTAATAAATGACTAGGACAAGGGGTCTTTGTTTAGTCATGTTTTTTGAGGTGTGCAGAACTCTTATGTCCATTCTGAGGGTACCTTTATAGACTCCCATGGAGTTTATACATGTTAGTATGTGCATATTTGAGGTTTATTTTATAAAATGAAGTACAATGCATGAGTAGTGTAAAAATGCATGTCGGACTAGCCATGACCACTATGTAAATGCTGTGCCTAGATTTCTCAAGCACTTATGTACATTATAGAATTTTATGCAAATTTGCACTCTGCCCAAACTCCACCCCTGTGCTCACCCACATCAAAAGTAAGTGTGATCAATCTTACGTGTACACTTACAGAATAAGGGCCACCTAAAGTATGCACGTGTGTGCTTGAAAATACCTTGTAGGTGACTCACATGTGTAAATGATGCATATCTTTATGTGCCTCCTTATAAAATTTCCTCCTTTGTGCCTATAGATTAAACAAACACAAAATACTTATTTATTCACTGAAGCCTTGATATCTCTACTATACTGTACAATGTTGTTCCTTCAACATTGGAAAGTGAAAGTCTGTTTTCTGACTCAGAAGCAGCATTTTATGAAGCAGAGTATCTTTAAGTAAATATTTTTGCAATAAGGAGACAAAAATTCCAGTCTTATTAATTTCTTCGTGCTCTAATGGACCTTGCAGATCACTGTGCTGTATTTTATTTTGTTGCTCACTAAAGGAACGGTTGAAGGAACTTTAGAAGATGAGGCTGACTGATTACTGTAATTCAGAGGGCCTTAATTAGCTGCACAAACCATTACCTACAATTAGACTTTTATAAAACACTTGATGTGCTGTGTCAACCATGGGGACTCGTTTATTCTTGTCTGACATGGAAGGAGGGAAAGAGGAGAAGGGATAAAGAGGGAGATGAAGTACAGTGGGGCATGCTAATAGAAAATTATTTTTGATTTAGGATGTTACTGATACCACCTTAAAATTAATCTCACAAGCTGCCTAATTTGTGGCAGTGGATGGTATATTTACAATATTGTGTAATGACACTGGAACTGAATGAGTTACTTAAAGGAGACGTGCTATGTCAGAGCAGAGAAAACAATTCCACTTGCTGGGTTCAAGGAGACACAGTGGTAGATTTTTCCCAGTGGGGCATTTTACATCGTGTAGGTCAGAAAATGCAGGAAAGCCTTACTTTATAGTTCTTAAATAACAGTGATATTTCAGTAAAAGAAATAGAGTGTGCAACAACATTTAAGCCAGCTTCAAATGACCAGAGTACATTTTTATTCAGGATAAAAAATGTAATAAAAATGACTGCTGTTGTTTTTGGGTTCAGTTAAGTATTTCTGCCAAGAGGCAGGTTTTAGTATTGATGAAATAGATTTTTTTTTTAATAAAAAAGAATCTCTCTCTCCATATATATACAGTATCTAGTAGAGTAGCCTAGAAGAGAGATTTGCTATGCTATAGAAATGATAAGTAGTAATAGTAGCAGTTGGTAACCAAAAGACCAGGGCTTGATTCCCACTAGCACTCCTTATGGCCTTGGGCAAGTCACTTAACCCTCCATTGCCTCGGAAGAAAGGCCTGGCAATCTACTTCCAGTCACACTGCCAAGAAAACCCAGGAGCTGCTGGGTTGCCAGGAGTCAGCACTGACTCAAAAGTACACGTTGCTTTGCATTTGAAAATATTTCTGCCAAAATATAATTTTTTTGAAATTTAAAAGAATCTCACTATATATATAAATATATGGAGGGTGTTTATTAAAGGTTAACGTGTTAAATGCTACTATTTTATTTATTTAATTTCTCTTCTATACCGCGCTATTCAATATCAGTGCGGTGTACAATCAACTGTGGTTTATACAGTGCAGTCGTGACTGCACTGTATTTACAGTATAACAGGGACTATAACTTGGCTAGAAGCTGGGGTAACTGTCTATAACTTATTTACACTATTTGCATTAATAACAATACTGTGCACAGTGATGCTTACTTAAGGTTGCAGCGTTGGGGCTGGATGCCCTCTAGTGTGCTAGGTGTGCTGGTGTGGGGACCTTGGCACTTGGTGGGCATGTTTGCTAGCTGATCTATGGGGTTGTTGTCTGGGTAATGCTGTATGAATAGGTGGTGCTTCAGTGCCTTCCTAAATTGGGCCAGATCGGTAATTGTTTGAATGGCCATAGGGGGGGCATTCCAGCATCTAGGTGCGTAGAGCATGAAAGCTCTATTAGATGTCATGCGGGTGCATTTTGTTGTTTCCTTAGGGATAATCAGTGTATTGATAGCCGTGGAACTTCTGGATCTGTTAGGGGGTGTGAGGTGGATTAGCTTGGTGATGGAGGTGGAGGGTTGATTGTTCATGGCCTTGAATGCCAGTACTAGGATCTTAAAACATCGTCTGCCTTGGACTGGTGGAGTTTCTTTAGGATTGGTGTGATGTGGTCCGTTCTTGAGACTCATTGCCAGCTGGAGAGGGCTCAGTGTTGTTTGTGGGAGCCCATATAGTATTGCATTGGCATAATCAAAATGTGGAATTACTAGTGGTTGGTAAATTGTTCGGAAATCTTTGGAGTCCAGCAAGGGCCGTAGGTGTCGTAGTGTCCTTATTTTGTGGTATATTTTCTTTACTGTGTTATTTATGTGGGTTTTCATGTCTAGCCATTGGTCTAGGGTGACACCTAGATATCGGATTGTGTGTTTTACAATAAGCTCGGCGTTCTTCACCTTTAAGGAGGTGGGGGGGAGAAGCCTTGGTTCCTCGTGATGAATAGGACGTCTGTCTTGTTGTGGTTTATTCGGAGTTTTTGAGAATGGAGCCAGTTGGCTACTGCGTCGAAGTAGCTAGACAGCGGGGACAAGTACGGCTGGTCCGTTGCAAACGGCATGTAAAGTAGGACATCATCTGTGTAGACTAGGCAGTTGACATTGAATGACCGAATCAAGGAGCATATGGGCTGCATGTAAATGTTGAACATCAATGCTGATAACGAGGACCCTTGTGGTACACCCTGTTTTTGTGGGAACGGTTCCGAGGTCGTGGTGCCAGCTCTTACTTGCTGCCATCTGTTGGTCAGGTAGGATTTGCACCAACTTAATGCTGAGTCTTGTATTCCTTTTATCTCGAGTTGTTCCAGGAGAATCTCGTGATTTATGGAGTCAAAAGCCGCTGCGATGTCTAAGAAGATCAGAGCGAACCCTTCCCTGATGTTGTCGATTCCTGAGATTATGGTATTGAATAAAATGGTGAGGAGAGTTTCCATGCCATGTGCCTCCCTGAAACCTGTGACCAAAGAAATAAAGGACCATGAAGGCAAAGTGCTTTAATCCTTAGCAAACATACTCTTATATCTCCATCTCTATCTCTGTCTCTATCCACACTATCCACACTATCAGCCATGCTCTTCAATATTTACCTCCAGCCACTCTGCACCATCATACGCACCCACAACGTCAGCTTCCACATCTACGTTGACGATATCATGCTCTACGCCCCCATTACAACCACAAACCCTACAAACAACCACCTATCAGCATGCTTCACCGCAGTCTCTGACTGGTTACAAACAAACAACCTATCCATCAACATAAAGAAAACTGAAGCCCTCATAGTGACAAAGGACCCTGATTTCACACCACCCACACACCTCATCATTGGAACTACAAGCATCCGAATACAACCACAGATAAGATACCTGGGCATTATTATTGACCAAGCCCTCACCTTAAAGCAACAGATCACTAAAACCTCTGGAACTATATTCCACAAGGCACGAACAGTGCAACGTCTCAGACCCCTCCTGGAACATCAAGACTTCCAAACAGTGATGCAAGCCATGACACTCCCACATCTGGACTACTGCAACATAATCTACCATGGCCTTCCAGCCACCCACACCAAGCCCCTCCGAACTGCATTAAACACCACCGCGAGAATCATTCAGAGGGCAAAGAAAACCGACCATATCACCCCAATTCTGAAAGAACTGCACATTCTCCCCCTCGAAGCACGGACAAAATACAAAGCCATCCTCCTCACCCACAAAGCTCTCCATCAAACACAAGACACCCAGCTTCGCACCCTACTGGCTCGCCCAGCCCACGGCAGATCTACTAGACAAACCTCCAGCATTTCCCTCACCGTCCCTCACAAAAGAACCAAATGCTCACAACGGACCTGCAATCGAGCCTTCGAACTTTATGCTCCGTCCTTATGGAACTCTCTACCGAGCTATCTCAGAAACAATACCGACCTACTATCTTTCAGAAAACAGCTAAAAACCATCCTTTTTCAGGAATACTTCAACTTGAACCCCACCGAAAAACCCACAAACCCCTGATCTCACCCACAATGAATCTGTAACTCAAAGCTACTCTAACCTGTCTTTGTCCAATGTTCGTCCTATGTCCAAAGTCTTTCCTATGTTAAAATCATCAATGTTGCCTCCCTGGTGATGGCCCCACCCTTGTACTTAATTCCCCCACCCCCATGTAACACCGCTTTGACCCGTTGAAAAGCGGTATATAAATACAGCTAAATAATTAAATAAATAAATCTATGAAATCCAAACCTCTTTCAGTTCTTTCCATTTCTGATGACCACCCAAACTGGTCTGTGGAATCACAGGGGGCCAATATTCAAAGCCATTTAGGTGGTTTGAAGATCTGCAAACCACCTAAATAGCACTAAATGGGTTGGTCAGGGGCACTAATGTAGTTAGTGACACTGAATATCCTCGGATGCCACCATTAAACACCCCAACGGTAGCTAGTGTCAGGGCTTTCTGGGGGAGGAGTGGAGGCAGTGCCCAGAGATAACTGGATAGCTACTAGCTGGCTATCCCAAAGCAGCAAAAGTTAGGTACCCGAAAGGCTTGCCTAACTTTCACCACTTTAGCTAACCAGGCAGCGCTGAATCACTACTTATGGTTCACTGCAGCCAACATGGGTACTCTATGCCGGCGGCCAGATATGACCCCAACACTGAATACCCAGATTCAAAGTTCAGCAACAACAGCCCACTGCTTTACAAGCGCTAGCCGCCACTGCTGAGCACCCTCCTACATTTTTATGCAAAGTAATTTACTGAATCCGTTTTTGCCATTTTCCACATCTAGACAAAAGGGAGATTTAAGAGACTGAACGTGCAAGAAGAACTGTACAATCCGGAGAGAGACCAGAGAATGAAAAGTTACAGCAGAAAAACTTGTTGGAGTCTGACATCAGGCAAGAACTGTGATCTGACCAGAGACAATATTGAGCACCATTTGTTCTGCATTTGTTCTTGCTATTTTCCTTTTGGTACTTTGTAATTTTATTTTGCTGCTGTTACCAGTATTATTCTTTTTTTTTTCATTTCTTTTGTTTTTTATATATTACTTATATATTACTATGAAGACTCACATATAAATTGCTATGATAAACTTTCCTGAATCCGAGAGAGTGATTAAAAGTGAGAGAGAGAGAAAATGAAAGGGGGAAATAGAAAACAAGCATTAAAGAGGGAGAAAGATATAGAGAGATTTACTTTAAAAATTCATGTTATTAGAAAATGAATAAAATAGATATTACACATAAAATATACTAGTATAAGAGATAAAAATGATTGGGGCATATTAACAATGGCAGCTAGGATGTTGAAAGTGTCTAATTGCACTGCTTTATTTAAATCTGGATCCCGTGATAGAGGCATCGCTGGAGAGCACTATACTGTTGGGACAATATTCAGCCATTAACCAGATGGTGAAAACCAGTTAAAACTAGGACAGCTATTCAGATGACCTATTTTAACCAGTTTCGCTATATGGTTAGCGGTTGTCACCACGCCCGACCCGCCCACAGATCTCCCCGTTTTTTATCCAGTGTCTTTTCCACAGTCTGTGGGAATTTTCTGCAGCACTAACCAGTTAGTCCCCCTGAATATTGAATCCGCTAACCGGCTAAAGCACTTTGAATATCCTCCTCCCCTCATAAATTCAGAAACTTCACCTTAACAGTTTTCCAAAGAACATTGCTAGTAAGCAGGATCTTGCCCCCTCCCTTGAGGAATTTGGATAATTATGTAAATGTAACAGTCACGGTCATGTAAACACTACCCTTCCAAAACCAGCCCTGTAAAAATGTATAATTGGACGTCATACTTTTAAATATGAAACTTTGCTTTGAATGTATGTGTGAGCACGTCCCCCTGCAGGTAAAATAATGTGCTGGTGGCTCTTTGAGTTTGTCTGGCTTTCAGGATCTATTCTTCTGCTCTTGCTACGTCTCAGAAGCTGCTGCCCTGAGTGACTGCCTAGTCTTGTCTAATGGCTGGGTTGGCCTAGTTATTAACCTACTTTCTTCCAGGCACTTTTTGGGAAGGTTATTTAGGCAGTGGCGGGGACATAGAAAGCAAAACATGTGAAAGACAATGGCAATTTTAGAAAAGGCACTGTAGACATACACAGGCCTTCTAAAATTGGCAAGTTTAAAAAAAAAAGGTGTAGCAGGGATTTGCACATGTGTGTGACATAACATGGGCTGCCACACATGTGTGTAAGCACTATAGAGAGCAATGGCACTGGCAATATGCAACTTCTTACCAAAACAAAGATGCATGTGTAGGATTTTTGGGGGAACTGCACTTGTGTGGTCACCATTGGCAGCACAGAGATGCCTTTGGGACCTGTATGTGCTTATTTGTCAGCATGTGCACACACACATTCTGAACTGAATGTGTGCAGGTATTTCCAGGCCCATGCAAAACAGCACAGGAGAGCAGGAAGGCAGCTACATGCCAGACAAATGTTTCCAAGCACAGAGACCCTCATGTTGTGCAGGGTGGTCGTTGCAAATAAGGAAGCCCTCTACCCACTAGGATGGTGTAGCTCACCACACACTGCATCAAGAAGGTTCTGAGAAAGCATCTGTGTGTCTCAAGCCATGTGAGTTACTCATTGCACACCAATAGGCATATCTCACAGGGGGACACCTAGCTGATGGCAGACACACAGTGTGTAGACAGGGAAATACAGTACGTAGGGCTGGCCCAAACATCAGACAAGATGAGCAAGTCACTTAGGCCCTCATCTTTTGAGGGTCTGTAAAGAACAGCAGCAGTCAAAGCACTGCATTAGATCTGTGCAGCCACATATATGCAGGCATCCAGAAGCACAATCAGCACCCAGCACGTGGCATATATGCAACACATAAAGAGACTAATATGTATGGTCATATGCAATCTGCAAGACCAGGAGATGAATGCCAATGCCTTGTTGCCATGACATGGAGTGACATGCTGGAGTGCATATGGACTATCAAAGCAGCCAGATCATCAGTTGTAATTGTGGCATGCAGCAGAATGCTATGTATAGTTGTTCGTGAATATGGAAGAGATGGCCAAAGGTATGCACAACAGGACAGGGTGTCTCAAAATATATGGAGCAGCAGTAGAAGAGGCATACTAGCATGGACCTAGGACCCCCTGGATGTGTCAAGAGGACAGAGAGAAACACTCTAGGGGAGCGATCCTGGTCATCTTGCATACGTGGTGGATAGTGATGCTAGAAGAAGATAGAATACTGTCTGTGCTTAGGCACATCTGTAGGGTATAACCATGAGTGGGAAACTGATGGCAAGTGCTGAAATGAAACATGCATGTGATGTGTGTTGCCTCCCCAGCCACACATGGGTACGAGATGTCTTGAGGTCAGCAGATTCACTGAATCCCCTACCCAAGGCATCCCATGTCATGGGTCCTGATGGTATACAGTAGTCAAATATTTAACAATGATACAACAGGAGATGGAAACAGTGCCAGCATGTGAATGGTCTAGTTACCATTGCAACC
Source organism: Ichthyophis bannanicus (assembly GCA_033557465.1). Lineage (NCBI taxonomy): Eukaryota > Metazoa > Chordata > Amphibia > Gymnophiona > Ichthyophiidae > Ichthyophis > Ichthyophis bannanicus. Next base: position 1,555,641,295 of record CM066032.1, read on the forward strand.
ACGCAAGTCATGCTACAGAGGTTATGAGAGTCATTTTAAAAGGGTTAGTCATGATTTGGACATCTGAAGATGTGCACGTGGATGTCAAAATCTACAAATATAAGTGCACATAAATAAATAAATAAAAATAAAAATCACAAAGACCTCTGTACCATTCCACAAATGATGTTCATAGACATCTCCAGTGCAGGGGCGTTCAAGTAGGCAAGGGGGTGTGGCAGAGACATGTCAGAGGAGGAGCAATGGACTTAGACATCCCCGTTTGATCTCAGAAATGCTGGAGACATCTGTGGGCATATCTTTATTTATTTATTTAGCACACATTTATATAACGCTCTTTCCCAAGTATCAAGTGCGGTTTACAATGAACAGAAAAAATTCAAGGTACATGATTAATCATATCCTAGTCGTTTACAGGGAACAGATTTAAATTTTTACATTTAACAGTATAATTAAAACATGCAAACATTGTTTACATACTGAGGTATAGTGAGGATGTAAACAAACCTTTTACATATTTACATTAGTTTATACAATTTGAGTTACGTGAAATCAACGTTTTAATATCAGTTTTTGCATTTATTTATTATCATGTAGATATATGTCTAGTAAAGTTTATTACCCTGTGTCTCTTTGTTTGGTTTGGTTAGCCAGAGGTGTGTAATGTAAGGTAAATAGGTGTGTTTTTCGTTTTTTTCTAAATTCTTTAATTTCAGTCAGGAGGCGAATGTTGTCAGGTAGGTTATTCCAGAGAGTCGGTGCACAGTGGGAGAAGGCCATGTATTTATACCTCTTCCAGGAACAAAGGGACATCAGGAAAGTGCTTGTTTTCACCTTAAAACAGAGAGTGTAAAGAAGATGGAGAATTAAGTGACTAGCCTTAGGTCACAGTCCCCACTGCGATTTGAACCCTAGCCATGCTGCTTTTAAGCCACTACTCTAACAATTATGCAGTCAGATGTCTTGCTTCTGAAATGCTATCCTGAGGACATCTATATAGATGTTTGATAGATGTCCATATTGGGCATGGCCCATTTATTTATTTAGCTGGTTTTATATATTGCCTTTCAAAGTGTCAAGGCAGTTAACATAGAACAAGTGAACATAAAGTACATAGATTAAATTGAACATAAAGTACATTGAAAAATGATTTCAAGTGGTGTTCCAGCCATTGCAAGGTAAGTCTGAGAAGGACTGAGTGGCGGTTCCCCCATGGGCCAGGAAGGATTCTTGCAAGAGCCATCTTTCCTTGGCCATGCCCTATTTAGGCTTTAGGAGATGGCTGTGTAGATTTCAGAGCTGGATTTTGGGCAAGGGAGCAGACTAATCCCCTTTGTCCTTGGCGGACCCATGGCTTTGCAGTGTTCTGCCTTCTTCTGGTCCCTAGCAGTAGGATATGGGCTTTCAGGAGGAAAAAAAAAACGAGCTGGCTTCTGGGGTCCTAAAGTCTTGTCTCAGCTGTTCCCTCAGCCAATGCTGAGCTGGACCAGTCCATTGGGACCTTGAGGTGGAACTACAGTTCTCATATTTGGTGAAGTACATGACCGCCTCAGGACTGGAGGTTGCATGTATGGAATCTCAGTTTGGAAGGCTCAGGGTCATTCTGGAAGCCTTGGTGGTAGCCACCTTTGGTCACTTCTGTGGGCATGCTTGGAGACTGACCCTCAGGAGAGCATTGGTAACTTGATGGCTCTGGCCATAAAGCCTATCACCCCTTGTTCTCAAAACTGCAGGCTTGTTCCTGGAAACACTTGGCTTGTGCTGGGGTAGACAGTCAGTGAGCCCAGTCTCCTTCTAGAAATTAGAAGGCTAGTTCAAATTTCTACCAGCTCCATAGCAGTGTGGTACTGGCAGGGCCGGCCCATCCACTAAGTGAGCTAGGTGGCTGCCTAGGGTGACCGGCCTGGGTGGATGGCAGCAGTGGCACACGTGGGCAACAGTGGTGGCAGCAGTGGCAGCAAACATGGGTGGCCACCGCCACCCCCCCTAGCTGCCACCAATTCTATTTGGGGGGAGGTGGGCAGCAATAGTTTTACCAAAAGGTGTGGCAAAAGCTGCTGCTGCCCACCTCCCCCTTGCTTAGATGGAATCTGTGGCAGCTGGAAGGGCAGCTGCAGCGATGGTGGCAGCTGGAGTGGGAGCAGCGGCACCTGAGAGGGGGTGGTATTAGTGGGGGGCAGCATCAATGGGGGGGGGGAAGCAAGGCTGGGGTTTTGCCTAGGACAGCAGAAACCCTGGGGTCAACCCTGGGTACTGACCAGCTAGTAGTTCTGGTGTTCTTCTGAGGATGACTGCTGTCTTGCAAAAGCACTTCCCCTTACGAGTTGCTTTTTCTCTGGGAGAAGATGCTTGATCATAGCAACTCTGGGAGGATAGGCTTAGACGGGTCAGGGGATCTTCTAGGGCTGTGTGCATAGCATGCAACTGCCCTCTAATGAAGGGGAGTCATTAGTGGCTTTCATTACAGTAGGAGCAATTATGGCAGAGCTTCTCATAGGCTCTGGCCTATGCTAGGCTACCTCCTCATTCAAACACCAGTTGTGCTGTACTGCTCCTACTCACAAGCATGGCCATCGCCTTGGCCTTGTCGTCTCCTACAACTGCTCACCCTCAAACGTCTCCACCTCAGTTCTTCCCTTTATTTGACCAACACCTGATTACTTTACTCTTAAACAACCCCCCATCTTATTCCCACCCATTCTCCACCAACATATTTGGGAGTCTTAACACTATCGATCCTTCAGCTCTCTCCACTGCTGTCTTATCCCTCTTTCCTCAACTATGTCATCTGAGACTGTAGATGAGGCAGTATCCTCCTACAACACTATGATCTCCTCTGCTCTGGAGGCACATGCTCCTCCCATTCCATAATGCACCTCAACCCTGGCTATCCTCAACAACCTGCAACTTGCATTCCTGTGCTCACTCAGCTGAGCGCCTTTGGCTTAAATCACATATCCTTGCTGACTACCTGCATTTCAAATTCATGCTAACCTCTTTCCAGTCAGCTATAGCACTTGCCAAACAAGAGTACTCTATCCATCTGACTAAACCTCGTTCCTTTGACCCTTGTCATCTCTTTGCTATGTCAGGTGATTTGGATGATGATTGGCTAGTTAGTTCTTCACTGAGTTGTTTAGGCAGCTGTGCTAGGTCAGCTAAGTGATCTGGTTGAATTCTGAATGATCTGTCCCAGTGCTGGCAGATAAGACAGAAAGCGATTGGATAATATTCTAATTAATTTGAGTGTGATATTGGCCCCTGTAAGTTTTAAAAGAATGTGGGGCAGGACTTCTGAGGGAGCGTGCTGATTGTCCTGCATGGACATGGAGCGAGGCAGACACTGAGCAGGCGACAGCCCTGAGGGGAGCCTAGCCTTTGCAGTTTGCATATAAATTGTTATGCAGGATTTGAAGTAAGTCACATTGAGTGAGTACCCATCTATATGTGGTAAATAGGGGAGTCTGTTCAGTTTTAGGTAGAATGGGTATGCATTGTGTGTTTGCAGTATTTGTGAGATTAACATGTTAAAGGATTAAAAGACAGTCTTTTATTTGTCATCCCACAGTAGGTGGAAATTAAGAGTTAATGTAATGTTAACATTTAGGAGTTGGGTAATCATTAGAATATAATTGACTGTGGAAGTCAACGATGGAAAAGCTCTATAATATCAACAAAGACAAAACCTGGAGCTGACTGTGGTACAGATCATCAACTACTAGTATGCAAACTCAAGCTAAAGTTGAAAAAGAGCAAACCACTCATGAATGCAGCAAAATATGACCTTGAGAATATACCACTGGAATTTAAATACTGCCTGCAAAATCGATTTGCTGCTTTAGATACAAATGACAGAGCTCCGGAAGAGTTATGGAATGACATCAAGAAGGTTGTGTGGGAAGAAAGCGAGAAGTCTCTACAAAAGGTGAAAAAGCAAAAACAGACAAAATGGATGACGGAAGAAACTCTGAAAATTGCCCAGAAACGCAGAGAAGCTAAAGCCAGAGGAGAAAGAGAGACAATCACAGAACTCAACAGAGATTTCCAACGTGCAGCAAGACAGGACAAGGAAAAGTACTACAATGACGCATGCAAGGAAATAGAAGCAGAAACTATTAGAGGAAGAACAAGATTGGCTTTCCTAAAGCTACGAGAGTTAAAGAAAAAGTTCCAGCCTCAAATTGGAATGTTACAAGATGTTCAAGGTTCTATGTTGAATGATGCTGAGAAGATCAAGAAAAGATGGAAGGAATATACAGAGTTTTTATATTATAAAGATCAAGTGGACCAACAGCCATTTCAACCTGTACCTTATGATAGGGAACCATTGGTGATGAAAGAAGAAGTTGAAGCAGCATTGAAAGTCTTATCAAAGAACAAAGCACCAGGCATTGATGGCATTCCTATAGAAGTATTGCAGCAATCTGATGCAGCTGTTACCATACTTAGAAGGCTCTGCCAAGAAATATGGAAGACAACATCATGGCCAACTGACTGGAAAAGATCTGTGTTTATACCAATACTAAAGAAAGGTGATCCAACTGACTGTGGAAATTATCGAACAATCGCTTTGATCCCACATGCCAGCAAGATTCTACTGAATATTATTCAAAAGAGACTACAACCATACCTGGAACAAGAACTACCTGAAGTGCAAGCAGGGTTCAGGAAAGGGCAAGGAATGAGAGACATCATTGCGGATGTGAGATGGATCCTTGAAAAGACTAAAGAATACCAAAAGGATATCTATTTGTGCTTTATCGACTATAGCAAGGCTTTTGACTGTGTAAACCATGAGAAACTCTGGGCCACATTAAGAAGCATGGGTATACCAGAACACCTCATCGTTCTCTTGCGCAATCTGTATATTGATCAAGAAGCAACAGTTCGAACGGAACAAGGAGAAAGAGAATGGTTTAAAATAAGCAAAGGTGTAAGACAAGGCTGCATACTTTCCCCCTACCTGTTTAATTTATATGCAGAACAAATCATCAGAGAAGCAGGATTGTATGAAGACAACAGAGGTGTGAAGACTGGTGGAAGACTCATCAACAACCTTCGCTATGCTGATGATACTACATTACTGGCTGAACGTGAAGATGATCTGAAACATTTGCTTCTCACAATCAAAGAACATAGTCTCAAAATGGGCCTGCGCCTTAATGTAAAGAACACAAAGATCATGACAACTGGCATAATCAACAGGTTCATTGTTGAAGGAGAAGAAATTGAAATTGTGAACAACTTTAACCTACTTGGATCAACTATCAATAAAGAAGCAACAAGCAGTCAAGAAATCAAATGACGCATTGCTCTTGGCAGAATGGCTATGAAAGACCTAGATAAGATTCTCAAGAGCAGAGATGTCTCTCTCCATACAAAGATTTGACTTGTTCAAGCTATGGTATTTTCAATAACATCATATGGATGTGAAAGCTGGCCCCCTTTGGCCCCCGCCACCTTCAGCAGCTCTCCCCAGTAAGTTTATTTGCCCTTTTGTTCCGTGCACATGTATCACACTTATCACTTTTTGTAGGTTTCCCTGGTTTTGCTGTACATTGCAGACGGAAATGGTTTCTTTTCCCTTTAAATCGCCTCTAACGCGAGGGTTTCTCTGGCGATATTTTTTTGCCTCGGATTTCACAGCGTTAGTGTGTGGGGAGCCTCTCCCCTCCCACTCTCCACCCATTGACCCCTTCTCTCCGCCCCTGGGGAGCCTTACTCCGCCCTCCGGGAGCCTTTGCCCGCCTTCATCGCTCGTTTTCGCCGCGGCGCGCATTATCGCGTGATAACGTAGCTGCGCACCACAAGATGCGACATTATCGTGCGATAAGGTACCTTATCACGTGATAACGTCGCAGAGCGCACTTTAAGACGGTTTAGTAAACATACCCCTTAGTTTTCACCTCAAGGTGAACTCCAAGGACTTAATCTACTTCTAAGGCTAAATAACATGCTGATTTAGAATCAGTTAAACCTGAAAGTGAGTAAGATTATTCTTTCTCTTTAACTGGAAGCTATAAATCAAGCCTGGGGTGGGTGGGAGGAAAAGAAACAGTAACTGAAAATTGTCTTGTGGTACTAAGCCCTGATTGAACTAATAGACTGAATTTTAAAATATACAGATTGTATCAGCTTTAGACCAAAGAATTCCCTTTTCTCCAAGATTTAATGAATTTCCAGCAGATAGATACAAATGCAGATTTTCTTCCCAGCAGTAGCAGTTCCTCTTGGTAGTCTTTCAAGACTGAAAATCAGTGAACTCTGGTTGACCTATTTATACTTGTGCTTCTAAGGTAATCTCATCTAACAATTCCTGGGTGATTCACACTGCCCTTTGTTTGATAGAGGGAGCCTTTCAAATTGCCCCTTTGATCTGTTCTTTGGCCTTAACACAAGTGCATATTTCTTCCCAGCAGTAGCAGTGCCTCTTGGTAGTCCTTCAAGACTACCAAGTGAGGCCTCACCAACAACTTGTACAGGTATATTAATGTTTCCTTGTTCCTGATGATTATTCCTTTCTGTTTGAAGCCTAAAATCCTTTTGGCTTTGGCCACCACCTTGTTACATTGTTTTGCCATCTTGAGAACCCCAGAAAAAAATCAACTCAAGGTCCTTCTTCTGGTCCTTGCATATCAGCGTCTAACCCCCTATAACATAGAGCTCATTTAGATTTCTGCATCCCAAGTGCATAACTCTGCAATTTTTTCACATTAAATCTTCACTCCCAAGCATTGAACCATTCTTATAATTTTTAGAGATCTTTTCTCGTTTTGTCTACTCCCTCTGAGATGTCTATTCTATTGCAAATCTTCATGTCATCTTCAAAAAGGCAAACGTTTCCTTTAATCCCTTTGGCAATATCGACCACAAAAATTTTGAACAGTACCAAACCTAGGAAAAATCCCTGAAGAACTCCACTACTCACTCTCCTTTCATTCTAATGAATTCCATTCACCACCACCCTCTGTCATCTGTCAGTCAACCAATTCCTGATCCACTTTACAGCCTTGGGACCTATCCCCAGGATGCTCAGTTTATTCACAGCCATCTTATGAGGAATGGTATCAAAAGCTTTGCTGAAATCTAAGCAGACCACATCCGCCACATCTAGTGCTTGATCTAGTGCTGGTCACTCAGTCAAAGAAAAAAAATCAGATTCATTTAGCACAATCTTCCCTTGGTAAAACTATATTTCCTTGGATCTTGCAAACCATTTGATTCTAGGAAGACCACTATCCTTTCTTTCAGCAATGTCTCCATTACTTAGCTGCCTGTAGTTTGCCACCTCTTCTCTGTTACCACATTTGTGAAGACGGACCACATCTGCCCTTCTCTAGTCCTGCCAGAACCTCCCTTAGCTATCTCACTATGCTAGGATGTATCTGATCCAGTCCCATGGCTTGGTCCACTTTGTTTTGCAAGCTGTTCATAGACCTCTTCTTCCATGAATCATGCATAGTCCTTATCTAGTATTTTCTTCTATGAACACAAGTATTTCTTTAGCAATTTTGCTTTTTCCTGATTACCTTCCACACATTCATCCTTAGAACCTTTAAATTTTGCAGTTCCATATCTGGATTTCCTCCTCTCCCCAGTATACTAGAAAAAAGTCTTGTCATCTTGCTTCACATCTTTAACCATTTTTTATTCTGCATGTGCTTTCGCTGTCCTGATTTCTCTCTCTGCTTTATTCAATATTCTTTTCTATGCTCATCTTTTTGTGATCTTCAGAATTTTGTGAATACTGCTTTTATGCCTTTATTTTAAGAACATAAGAACATAAGACATGCCATACTGGGTCAGACCGAGGTCCATCAAGCCCAGTATCCTGTTTCCAACAGTGGCCAATCTAGGTCATACGTACCTAGCAGTATCCCCAAAAGACACAGGGTCAAGCATTGATATCCTGGGTCCCTTTTTAATAGTGGTTTATGGACCTTTCCTCCAGGAACTTGTCCAAACCTTTTTTAAACCCAGCTATACTAACAGCCCTTACTACATCCTCCAGTAACAGATTCCAGAGTTTGATTACACGTTGAGTGAAAAAATATTTTCTCTTATTTGTCTTAAATAGTTTACCCTGTAGCTTCATTACATGTCCCCTAGTCTTTCTATACTCTGATAGCGTAAACAATTGATCCACGTTTATCCGTTCCACTCCATTCATTAATTTATAGACCTCTATCATATCTCCCCTCAGCCGTCTCTTCTCCAGGCTAAAGAGCCCTAAGCTTCTTAGCCTCTCTTCATAGGAGTAGCCTTCCATCCCCTTCACCAATTTGGTGGCTCTTCTCTGTACTTTTTCTAATAACGCTATGTCCTTTTTAAGATACGGTGACCAGAATTGCACACAATATTCAAGGTGCGGTCGTACCATGGAGCGATACAGAGGCATTATAATATCCTTTGTTTTGTTCTCCATCCCTTTCCTTATGATACCTAGCATTCTATTTGCTTTCTTGGCCGCCGCTGCACACTGGGCGGAGGGTTTTAACATGTTATCCACAATGACTCCTAAATCTTTTTCCTGGGTGGTGGTTTCTAATGTGGACCCTTGCATCATGTAACTATAGTGTGGGTTGTTCTTTCCTAAGTGCATAACTTTGCACTTCTCCACATTAAATTTCATCTGCCATTTGGATGCCCAGTCTTCCAATTTATCCAGATCCTCCTGCAATTTTCCACAATCCTCTTGGGTGTTAAAAACTTTAAACAGTTTTGTGTCATCTGCAAATTTGATAATCTCACTAGTTATTCCCTTTTCCAGGTCATTTATGAATATGTCAAAAAGCAGCGGACCCAGTACAGATCCCTGGGGTACTCCACTATTCACCTTTTTCCATTGGGAATATTGGCCATTTAGCCCTACCCTCTGCTTTCTATCTTTTAACCAGTTCCCGATCCACAATAGTACACTGCCTCCTATCCCATGATATTTAGCTTCGCCAAAAGTCTCTGATGGGGGACTTTGTCAAAAGCTCTCTGAAAGTCCAGATACACTATATCAACCGACTCACCTTTGTCTACCTGTTTATGCACACCTTCAAAAAAACATATCAGATTAGTAAGACAAGATCTTCCTTGTCTAAAGCCATGTTGGCTGTCTCCCATTAGGCCATGACTATCTACATGCTGTGTAATTTTGTTCTTTATGATGGTTTCTACCATTTTCCCTGGTACTGACGTCAGGCTCACCGGTCTGTAATTTCCTGGGTCACCCCTGGAACCCTTTTTAAAAATTGGTGTTACGTTGGCGACCCTCCAATCTTCAGGTATTACAGATGATTTTACTGAAAGTTCACAGATTACCAATAGCAGGTCTGCAATCTCATATTTCAGTTCTTTCAACACTCTGGGATGTATACCATCCGGTCCAGGTGATTTGCTACTATTCAGTTTATCAAATAGTTGTAATATATCTTCCCGGTGTAGCAATATTTCTCTCAATTCCTCTGCAGTATCACCTTTAAATACCACTTCAGTCTTGGGTAACATCCCTACATCTTCCTCAGTAAAGACCGAAGCAAAGAATTCGTTCAGTCTCTCTGCTATAGCCTTGTTTCCTCTTACTGCCCCTTTTACCCCTCTATCATCTAATGGTCCAATTGACTCTCTCACAGGCCTTTTGCTACGAATGTACTTGAAAAAGTCTTTATTTCGTGTTTTTGCTTCCGTAGCAAGTTTCTTCTCAAATTCCCGCTTTGCCTGCCTTATCAATGCTTTGCATTTAACTTGCCAGTGCTTGTGCTGTTTCCAGTTTTCATCGTTTGGCTCTTTTTTCCATTTCCTGAAGGTTGCTTTTTTGGCAGCAACAGCCTCTCTGACCTCACCTTTAAACCATGCTGGCAGTTTTTTGGACTTTCTTCCACTTTTCTTAATGCATGGAATACAGCTGGTCTGGGCTTCGAGGATAGTATTTTTAAATAACACCCAAGCTTGCTGTAAGTCTTTAACCTTTGGAACCACTCCTTTTAGTTTTTTCCTAACTATATTCCTCATTCTATCATAGTCTCCCTTTTGAAAGTTAAAAGGTAGTACTGTGGATGCCTTTACTATCTGTCATCCACTAATTACATCAAACATGATCATACTATGATCACTATTGCCAAGTGGTCCCAACACCCTTATTTCTTGCACCAGAACTGGCGTTCAACTAAGGACTAGGTCCAGTATGGCTTCCCCTCTGGTCGGTTCATGAACCAGCTGCTCCAAGAAGCAGTCATTTATTCCATCTAGAAACTTTATCTCTTTTGCTTGTCCTGCTGTGACACTGACCCAGTCAATACCGGGGTAATTGAAATCACCCATTATTACTACTCTGTTGTGACTTTTGTTAGCTTCCTTGATTTCTTTGAGCATTTCATCATCCATTTGTTCATTCTGGCCAGGTGGTCGATAGTATACTCCCACTGCCATCACCTTCCCCTTCATAAATGGAGTTTCAATCCATAGAGATTCTACAGCAAATTTTGTTCCCTGCAAAACTTTAATCCTTTCTGACTCAATGCCCTCTCTAACATAGAGCGCAACCCCTCCACCAATTTGATCAGCTCTATCATTACGATATAGTTTGTATCCAGATATCACAGTGTCCCACTGGTTATCCTCCTTCCACCATGTCTCTGAGAGTGCAATCATATCTAACCTCTCATTTAGTGCTATATATTCTAACTCACCCATCTTATTGTTTAGACTTCTAGCATTGGCATACAAGCATTTTAGAGACTGTATTTTATTCATATTAATCTGGCTATTGGTAGGCAGGGGTAATTTGAAATCTTTATGCTCTGTCTGCTCCTTACTCAAGGGCATTTGGGCTACTATACTCCCTTTTGGAACCTCACTGCTTTTGGTAGTATCCTTCAAGGATACCTTCGTCCGAACCATGCACTCCTGGGTGACTGTTGGCTTTCCCCTATTTTCTAGTTTAAAAGCTTCTCTATCTCTTTTTTAAAGGTTAATGCCAGCAGTCTGGTCCCATCCTGATTAAGGTGAAGTCCATCCCTTTGGAAGAGCCCCCCTTTTCCCCAGAATGTTCCCCAGTTCCTAACAAATCCAAAACCCTCATCCTTGCACCATTGTCTCATCCACGCATTGAGACTCCGGAGCTCTGCCTGTCTTTTGGTTCCTGCACGTGGAACAGGAAGCATTTCAGAGAACGCTATCCTGGAAGTTCTGGATTTCAACTTCCTACCTAAAAGCTTAAATTTAGCCTCCAGAACTTCCCTACCACATTTTCCTATGTCATTGGTACCAACATGTACCAAGACAGCAGACTCCTCCCCAGCACTATCTATGATCCTATCTAGGTGGTGCGTGAGGTCCGCTACCTTCGCACCAGGCAGGCATGTAACCAGGCGATCCTCACGTCCACCAGCCACCCAGCTATCTACATTCCTAATGATTGAATCACCAACTATAACAGCTGTCCTGACCTTCCCCTCATGGGGACATGGCCCTGGAGAAACGTCCTCGGTGCGAGAGGGTTTTACATCACCTGGAGGACAGGTCCTAGTTACAGGATCACTTCCTGCCACACCAGGGTGATGCTCTCCTGTCACGTGACCTCTCTCCTCCATGGCAACAGGGATGCTGCCAGACTGGAGGTGGGACTTCAGGACTATATCACTGTAGGTCTCGTCCATGTACTTCTCTGTCTTTCTTATGTCTTCCAGGTCTGCTACTCTAGCCTCTAGAGAACGGACTCGTTCCCTGAGAGCAAAGAGTTCTTTGCACTTAGTGCATACGTAAGACCTCTCACCAACTGGGAGAAAATCATACATGTGACACTCAATGCAAAAGACCGGAGAACCCCCATCTCGTTGCTGGGCTTCTGTCTGCATCTTTGTTTAAAGCTTGTGTTTAGGTCTTTTAAATTCTGTATATAATAAGGATTGGTGTAGATGCTTATACCAATAAAAGTGTATCTAATACCCCTAATACACCTTGTGTACCTGAAGCTTAAGTAATTAATCTCAGGTCCTCTGTGTATGACTGATTTGGATAACGAGCTGCACCTGAGAGCAGCCCCTTTCCTCTAAGATGTGCAAGTACCTATAAAACTACAATTATCCCAGGGGTGGGTGGGTGCCGGGGAGGGAGGGAGGGAGATAAGTCCTATTAAAGAGGGCAGTTACAAGGTACCCTGTCCTGAACCCTCAGCAGGGGGGAGGGGGGTACCACACAAAGCCCAGTTAGTTGAGAGAGGCAAGGTAAGTTATAACTGAGAAGGCTGAACTAGCACACCACTAAGACAAACAATAAATAATTAAATAAACAGTTAGACAAACAATAAATAATTAATAAACAGCTAGAACTCACAGCAAGGTGTCACAGGAGGCAATATCCTCTTCTCTAGCAGAGCACTGTAAAAAGCACTGCTCTTCTCTGATCATAGAAAAGCAGACTAAAACAGACTATGCACACGTGGAGGAAAACAGGAAGAAGGCTACACAATACCTCAGTGGGGGGGGGGAGGGGGAGGATTCACTCAGGCAGGCTAGGACAGGAAAAAAAGTTTAACACAGAGCAGGGTCTGGGGAGAGAGATTTAATTTAAAATGAACAGTTAACCTGGCTACCACACAAAGCCCAGTTAGTTGAGAGAGGCAAGGTAAGTTATAACTGAGAAGGCTGAACTAGCACACCACTAAGACAAACAATAAATAATTAAATAAACAGTTAGACAAATAATAAATAATTAATAAACAGCTAGAACTCACAGCAAGGTGTCACACAGGAGGCAATATCCTCTTCTCTAGCAGAGCACTGTAAAAAGCACTGCTCTTCTCTGATCAGAGAAAAGCAGACTAAAACAGACTATGCACATGTGGAGGAAAACAGGAAGAAGGCTACACAATACCTTAGCAGGGGGGGGAGGGGGAGGATTCACTCAGGCAGGCTAGGACAGGAAAAAAAGTTTAACACAGAGCAGGGTCTGGGGAGAGAGATTTAATTTAAAATGAACAGTTAACCTGGCTACCACACAAAGCCCAGTTAGTTGAGAGAGGCAAGGTAAGTTATAACTGAGAAGGCTGAACTAGCACACCACTAAGACAAACAATAAATAATTAAATAAACAGTTAGACAAACAATAAATAATTAATAAACAGCTAGAACTCACAGCAAGGTGTCACAGGAGGCAATATCCTCTTCTCTAGCAGAGCACTGTAAAAAGCACTGCTCTTCTCTGATCAGCCACTTCTTTGGAGAACGATATAAATTTCCTTTTCCTCTTGCTTTTATATACTTTCCTTACATACTGATCTGTTTCTATTACTATAACCTCTTACAGTTCAGCCCAGTGCCTTTCCACCTCCCTTAACTCTTCCCACCCTGCTAGCTCCTCCTTCAGATACTTTTCCATTTTATTGACATCAGCATTTTTGAAATCTAGGACTTTGTTTATGCTGAAATTGGACTTTGCCTTGGATCTTACCTCAGACCACACTTTGTGGTAATCACTGCTGCTCAAGTGGGCACCCACCTGGCATTAGACTCACTGTTTCCAATGGCGAATATTCGATCCAGCATTGGTCCTTCCCTAGTGGGTTCCATCACCATTTGTTCGAGCAAAGCCTCTTGTAGGCATCCACAATTTTTCTACTTCTTTCCGGGTTTGCAGAAACTACTCTGTATCAACCCTCCATGCTGCTGAATGCACAGGCAGTGAGACCTAAAGTAGCATACTATCCGATGGAAAATGGACTCTTCATGAATTGCATGGAATACTCTCTCCCCCTCCAAAAAGAGGGGAAATGAGGTCCTGGAACATGTTACTCCAACATTTCCAGTGCACAGAAGAAAGTACCTTGCCATATGTCCTGAAAACAGTATGGATAGAACACAAAACAAAAACATTAATAGGGGCACACACAGAGTGATCTAATATTTCTTCTTTTCCTTTGCAAAGTAGACTAAAGTTAGAATGCTGGGAAAACCAAAATAGTAAGTTAGAGATGTTTCGTAAGAAATATTGGGGGGGGGGGGGAGACCTTCACACATTATGTATATTTTTATTTATTTGATTTTGGATGATCTTATGATTGCAAATCAGATTTAAATGCTGCTTATGTGATTAATAATGCAAAGAAATAAATGTTTTGCTTAAAATGGGTTGCACAGATATCATGCATAAATTCCAGTCATTGAAACTTATCCTTATATTTACATGTTGTTTCTCCCTAGTTTCATTGAGAAGCTCTGTAATACTTCTTAATTAATAAGCAATCCGGGCTCGCCCGGCCGCTTAATAACCATGAAACGCTTGTAAATATGTTTCTAACGCTAGGCTATGTTAATACCCATGAAACGTATGTAAATATGCATATAATCCTACAATCATCTTCTGTAAAATCAAAATTTTTGTTACCCATATGTAAGCAAATTAGAATATTGTTATATATAAAAGGATTGCTTTGTTCAAAGTTCAATGTAAAACCGCTACTGATCTCTGGAAGAAGCGGTATACAAATGTAACCAAATAAATAAATAAGCACCTTCAATTTTCCACTCAGCAGATATATCAGAGCTCTGGGAATTAGTGACACTGTCCTTATGACATAGCTAAGAGAGAGAGCTCTAAGAGTTGCCGACATTCTTATCATTCTCAGACCTCTGACTAGAGAAGTAGATAATAGCATAGCAACATAGTAGATGATACAGATAAAGGCCAAAATGGTCCGTCCATTGTACCTATTAAATTGGTTAATTGGTTAGGGTTGTAATTGCTACTCTGTGCAGGCTGCACCCCATGCCTTCTTTTAGGGTAGTAACTGCTGCCCCATGCCTGTTAACCCCTGCCCATGCTTTTGTTAAGGGAAAAATAATAGAGGGACAAAATAATAGTACGAAAAAGGATTTTGCTATGCTATGTATTCCTGGAATTATATGAATCTTTAAATCATACGGAGAACACACAAGTATTGTAAAAATTCAAATTAGACCACATTTCCAGCTAAGTTGAAAGCTGCATATGAGAACAAAAGAAGTTTCTTCTGAAACATATTACATTTTTATTTTTTAGCCTTTAATATATTAAAGATTTAATGCTCATTAAATCCTTTAGTAAACAGGCCCCTTCATCTAACTTAATCATCAGTTCACGGATCTTTTTTTTTTTTTCTTTTCAGTAACATGTCATTATGAGTCTCCCTAAGCTGCGGGAGCAGGATGGATTGGCAGTACTAGAGGTGGTTTCTGAAGATGAGCTATCAAAATCATATAATCCATCTATGATTCTGATGAGGGTCATCATTCCGGTATCCTGACATGCTTAGATTCAAAATGACAAGAGTGACTGAAAACTAGAGATTTACAGACATTTAAAATGCCAAACTCGCCTTATGGATATAATGGAAAGGAAAGATCTTATTGTTTGATTAATTTGACAACTTAGGGGCCTACTTCCTAAACTTTGTTAATGTGCCATTTTTTTTTTTTTTTTAAACTTTTATTTTCATTTTGCAACAAACAAAAGAAACAACACACCAAAGGAGACAAAACAAGTATACAATAAAGAAAAGTAAACCCAATTACCCCCCACCCCCACGCTTCTTCTCTAGCTGATTATGTCAGCATGTGAGCGCTTCCAAACAACAGTGATTATACATCAAAACAATCAAAAGAGTATCTGCGATACAGAATAATCATGGGACAAAGATATATACAAATTTAGACAGTCAGATGAGAGCATTGAGCAGAATGTACATAGTCATTGAGCATCTTCCATTTAGACCGATGATGAGGAGTCTGAATGGGGGAAGCAAACATACGAGGTATTTGTTCATATTTACTGTAGAGACAGACATGATTCCACCATTCATTGGGGCTCAGATGGGAGCTTTTTTTCCAGTATTTCGTAATTAGGGAAATAGCAATGCCAAGCATAAAGTCTAAAAGGAAGTAAGCCGTTTTTGGAAGAGAGGGGATCCCCGCAGCTGAGCGAAGTCCCACTATCCTCCAAGAAAGGGGCTCTTGAAAGTGCAAAATAGACTGGATACGACCCCAGACCCGACGCCAGTAATACTGTAGTGCGGGACATTCATACATAACATGAGGTAGTGAACCAATGGCCGCATGACATGTCCAACAACTATTGCCCTGAGTAGCGTTCCATTTGGCTAATCTGTCAGGAGTGTAAAAACACCGGTGGGCTAGAAAGAAGAGTGTCTGAGTGAGTGAGGCGGATCGGGAGACCCGTGTCACTCTACTCCAGACAAGGCTCCATTGCTCCGGGGTCAAAGTCACATGCAATTCTCTCTCCCATGCTTTCTGCGCTATAGGGGTATCTCTAGTTATAGCATTACATAAGGTTTTGTAAAAATTGGATGCTACACCCGGTGAACTACCGATAGATCGGATAGTCTCCAACCAACCTTGTGTAGGGGAGGCCGATGGCGGGAGCACCTTAGCACTCCGAAGGCAATGCTGAAGTTGCACCAACTGAAAGTAGTGTTTCGCTGGGAGACCAAATTCAATTTGCAATTCACTAAAAGTTTTCCAGCGACCTTCATGGAACAACTGACTAGGAATCCAAATGCCCCTAGTGTACCAGGGGCTCCACGCCATCGGCTTATTTTGTATTCGAAATCGAGTATTGTACCAAAGTGGGAGCTTGTCTAACGGACAGAGTCGGGAGTCTAAAGATTGCATAAGATTATTAAAGGCACCTAAGGTGTCTAAAAGCATTGGTGGAAAGTGGGAGTCTGATGGGAGAGTCATACCAGGAAGAAAAGTAAGAGGAATCGGTTTGCAAAGGTCCTCTTCTATGTCTAGCCACACAGGTCTACTCGGTACTGGATCTTCCAGCCAACGAGCGCCTTGTTTGAGAAGAAAAGATTGATGATACTTCAGGAAATCAGGGAATCTGACACCCCCATTTTCCTTATCTGCTTGCAGCTTATGTTTCGCTATCCTAGGTGTCTTGTTTTGCCACAAGTATCTAGTCAGAAGGCCCTCTATATCTTTATATATACGTCGAGGTAAGAGACAGGGCAACATTTCTAAGATATAATTCACTTTCGGAACAATCATCATTTTTATGGTTTCTAATCGACCCCACCAGGTAAGTGTTAAAGGAGTCCAGCGGTGAGTAAGCGCCCGGACTTTAGAGGTTAAGTCTTTGGCATTGAAGGAGATAGTGTCTTCCAAAGGAGAACAATAGTGAACCCCAAGGTATTTGACCATGCGAGGTTGCCATAAAAAGGGGAAGGGTTGCATATCTGCCTGATGAAGCAAAGGATTTAATGGAAAGGCTACCGACTTGGTCCAATTTATCTTATAACCGGACAGTTGTGAGTATTTACCAATTTGCTCTAGGACAGCCGGTACTGAGTCTATAGAGACAAAAAGCATAAGGTCATCAGCATACGCTGAAATTTTGATTTCCCTATGGGTGAAGGGGACTCCATGAATCTCCTCCGATTGCCGGATTAGTAAAGCCAAGGGTTCGAGTGCAAGATCGAAGAGAAGTGGAGACAGTGGGCATCCCTGGCGAGTGCCGCGTTGAAGGGGAAAAGGCTGAGACTTTAAAGCATTGGCACATATACTGGCTGTAGGCTGTGCGTACATGGTGCGAAGACAACGGAGAAAACCTTCCCCGAATCCGTACCAGCGGAGGACTGCAAATAGGAAGGGCCACTCTAAGCGATCAAAGGCCTTCTCAGCATCAAGTGAGAGGCCAACAAATGGGCGATCAAGATTAACTGCGGTAGTCAGTACATGGCATAGAGTCCGAGCATTGTCAGCAGTTGATCTACCAGGAATGAAACCGCATTGATCTGGGTGTATTAAGGTAGGCATCCTATCAGAGAGCCGGGTAGAGAGAATGGTGGCAAATATTTTATAGTCCGCGTTTAGGAGGGAAATTGGACGATAATTAGCTGTTAGTTGCGGGTCTCTCCCCTCTTTCTCAAAAACTACTACATTTGCCATTGAAAAGGACCCAGAAGGAGAACCCTCCTCGGCCAGAGCAGAAAAATAAAGTTTCAAAACTGGAGCTAAGTCAGCGTGAAAGGTTTTGTAGAATTCAGCAGGGAGACCGTCTGGGCCTGCGGCTCGACCTGAGGCACATTTCTTGATAGCAGAATGAATTTCTGAGACAGTAAATGGTGTGTCCAAGGCCACTCTATCTTCGTCAGATAGGGTCGGTCTTTGTACCCCTGAAAGTAAGCGTTCAAATACATCTGGCTCAAAATCACATTCAGATTGATAAAGCCGAGTATAAAAATCACGAAAGAGTTCTAAGATTTCGGTATCTTTAGTGACCAAGCCCCCCCCGACGGATTACGGAGGGCGGTAACACGCTTGGCTTCTTTTTGACCTTTTAGGGCATTTGCTAATAATTTGCCAGCACGATTATTTTCCCGATAATATAGCCCTTGTTGTGATTCAATATTTTTAACAGCAGCAGTGTACAAAAGCTGATTGTATTGAAAACGCAAGCGTTGTAAACGGAGTAAAATACATGGGTCAGTACGGGACGTGAGGAGACGCTCCCCAGCTTGTATCTGCTGCTCTAGAATCAGTAAATGCTGCTTTCTTTGTTTCCCCTGCCGAATTTGATAGCTAGTTATAGTTGCGCGGATAGATGCTTTAAAACCCTCCCACCAAGCCCAGCTCGCTGTGTCATGGGGTGAGTTAAAATGAAAATAATCTTGGATAGCGGCCTTTATATCAACCTGAAAATCTTTTTGACCCAGTAGGGATCTATCAAAAAACCAAGCTCGGGGAGAATCGTCCCGCGCAGTGACATGTAATGATAAAGATATGGCAGCATGATCTGAAATATGGAGAGGATGAGTCCTAGTCGTGTCTACTTGAGAAATCAGTGCTTTGGAAATGAGAAAGAAATCTATTCTAGATTGGGAGTGATGGGGGGCAGAAAAGAAAGTGAACTCTAAGTCGGAGGGGTGAAGCAGCCTCCATATATCTACCAGCGCAAGATCTTGCATCAGAGCTGTAAGGGTAGCAAGACTCTTGGGTGGACTACTCGTTCTAGGCGGCTGTCTATCTATCAGAGGGTCTAACACTTGATTAAAATCACCACCAAGTATTAATGGAGTATTGGCAGAGGCCTGTGCCAACTGCGCAATACTTGCATAGTAAGCAGGGTTGTCCACATTCGGGGCATAAATGCAAATACATGTAAATTCACTATCTCCAACCTTAAGATGTACTCGGGCCCATCTACCCTCCTTGTCAGCGCTAGTATCAATTACAGTAGCTTGCAAAGATTTCTTAACCAGAATGGCTACCCCGCACCGTTTGG
Organism: Ichthyophis bannanicus; assembly: GCA_033557465.1. Taxonomy (NCBI): domain Eukaryota; kingdom Metazoa; phylum Chordata; class Amphibia; order Gymnophiona; family Ichthyophiidae; genus Ichthyophis; species Ichthyophis bannanicus. The sequence continues at coordinate 1,555,660,567 of CM066032.1, forward strand.
AAACGGCGGGAGAATAGGCAGCCACCATGTAAGGCTTAACATTGAGTTTCAGTGTTTCAGCAGAGTTTAAGTGCGTTTCCTGAAGAAACGCTAAATCAGCATGCTCATGGCTAAGATAGCTAAGGATTTTCTTTCTTTTGATTGGACTATTAATGCCCTTTACGTTGAGTGATAAGATTTTACATAAGGCCATTCAGACAAGTTAAAAATTCTGAGCATGATAGCGCACATAATTTCACAATGTCCCTCATATTGACTGTATCTGGCTGTACACATGGCATAAAAGAAAATAAGCTTAGATAATACAATGAAGCGCCCCACATTAAAAAAGAAAAACCGCAGCGCGGTAGAGAAGAAGCAGAACCCCAAAAATTACTGGCGACCATGTGTCTGCGGGGAGAAGCCCCAGAGAAGGCCGAAATTGAAAAAACACATAACCTGTAGGACTGTGCGTGCTCCGAATCCGACCGAGGCACACATCATGGAGGGATAGGAGACCAAAAAACAAGAGTCATAGAAAGAAAGAAAGAAAGTCCAGGTAGTCTCTGTGCTTGACTGTGACCGCCGCATCGGGCCCTTCAAAATGGCGGACAGAGCCGGCAAATAAAAGTCCAAGTCGTTGGATTAGCGCATCTGCTCTGCTTCTTTGGAGTCTAAAAATGTTGATAGTAGATCAGGATCTTCGAATGTCCTGGTTTGGTTGTGGAGAGTCACTCGGAGCTTCGCGGGATACAACAGGCCAAAGCGAGCCTGTAGCTGTTGAAGTCGAGGGCGAAAAGCAAGGAGTTTCTTCCGTCGGTCAACGGTAGGCTTTGCCAAATCAGGGAAGAAGGAGACTTTGTGACCTTCAAATTCCAAATGATGGTTCGCCCGGGCAGCATTTAAAATTTGTTCCACTTGTTGATATCGTAGCAAGCGAAAGATAATAGGCCGGGGGGTCGTTCGGTTGAGCGCCATGTGGGTAGGAACACGGTGTGCACGATCGATTTCCAGTTCTTTATGAAAGGTGATCTTCAGCAAGGAGGGAAGAGTTTTGAGCAGGAATTCTCTCATATCTCCCGCTTCCACCCCCTCCGGTATTCCAATGAGCCTCACATTGTTGCGACGGGCTCGATTATTGCTATCTTCTAACTCCTTTTGAAGATTCTGTATCTGGCGCTCAGCCTTGTCCAGTGTGCCCAAGCGCACCGCGTGCGAGTCGAGGACCCCCGCCATATTGTCCTGCCGTAATGAGAGACTTTCAAGTCGGTCCTGGAGCACTCCAAAGTCTTCTCGCATGGCTCTAAGCGCTTCTCCATTGGACTGCACCAATTCCTTCACGCCGCGTATTTCCTCTAAAATCTCCAGGTGCATTTCGGGGTTTTCCCGAAATGGAACCATCTTCTGTGGGGAGGACACCTCTGTTTTGGAGCGTTTTCCGTGAGAAGAAGAAGGAGACCCGAAGTCCAAGCGCGCTGGTTTATGGGCCGCCATCCCCCCCCGAGGTACCCCGGTCAGCCCGGAGCGAAATAGTAAGTTTGTATAGGTATTAAGTCAGGATTCTAAGTAGGCCTCTCGGGAGCTTCAGCGCGAAGCGTCTTACCCGCTGGACATCAGGCTCCGCCCCCATTAATGTGCCATTTTTAACATAAGCAATTATCTGAGATTTCCTAACCAGTGGTAACAAGGTACAGATCAGTAAATCCTGTGTTAGCACCAAGAACGTGCATTGCTATGACCAGAAGCATATGTTGGGGTATATTTTCTCCTGAATTTGGTGGGTGGGGATTGTAGCCAGGAGGATGGTTTAGCAGAATTTAGAATTGGAAGCCAGGATTCCTGGTCCAACCTCTTTTGAAGTAGCAAAGTTGTTGCTGGTGGATAGGGAGAGTACACAGGATGGGTACTATTTTGAGGAGCATGATTATAGCCAAGGGGGTTAAGCTTCACTAAGAACTAGTGCCCTTTTACATATCAGGGGTAGATGCTGAGAGCATCAGCTGGTACCTTAGCCAATCGGTGATCTGGGGGAAAGTTTACCTCTTGAGTTTTCCCTGATCCATATAAAGTAAGGGTGTGCACATCAAAAATGTTTGTGTAAGATAGTATTCCATGAACTATGGTTAATTAATCTTATACCCAGTCATTCATGCATTTGTCTCATTCATTTCCATTGAAGTCTATAGGGCAAACAATTATTTTATACAACAATGGGGCTTTCCATCCATTTTCTATACAATCTGCTTAAAGTATAATAGCAAGAATCTGTAGGATAGGCAACAAGCTGTCAAGGGAGCTATAAATAATCCACAACACCAGAAGAGGGGCAAAGGACACTAACATTTTAAAATTAATTTCGGTTAAATTTAGGTAGGCTCTAATTAGGCAAAGAACAGCTTGTTTTAGAGGTTTAAAAAATTTCTGTCAGATTTAGGTAGGATCTAAAGAATCAAAGAGCAGCTTGCTTTAGAGATTTAAATGTAATTTCTGCTAGATTTAGGTTGGCCCTTATAGTCTTAAAAGAAAACAGCAAGTACCAGCTTGTGTTAGACAGTTAAAATTAATTCATCTTAGTTTTAGGTAGGCTCTTAAAATTCTAAAACAAATAATAAAGGGATTTGCTTTGTTTAAAGATCTACAATTGCTTATGGATACTTAACTGCCTTAAAAAGGATAGCCATAATTATTTGCAAAAGTGTGAGGAAACTGTTATTTTGAGATTAATAGTTGTTTTACTAAGGTTTCACTAGGTAAGTAGAAGAGTTAAAAAGGTCACACTAGCATATTAAAGGACATGTTTTCTAAAATGGAGAGAGATTTGCAATAGTGAGTATATACTTCTGGGAATTTTTCTGAAGGGAATTCTTTGCATTAAAGCTGATTAATCTGTGAACCCAGTGTATCTGTTAAGTCAGTCAGGGCCTAGTAGCAGCAGTTTAATTTTAAATTTAAAATACAGAAGAGATCTTTCTGGTTAAATTTAGAACCCAGCAGAGAGTTCCTAGTTTAAATTGCATAGTAAATCAGAGCCTAGCAGCAGCAGCAGCAGCAAAGAGCTTTAATTTAAATCAAATAAAAAAAACTTAGCATAAAAGGCAAAACAGGGTCAGTACTCTTTGAGCAATAAATAAAGTCCTCTAGAGACCTTTACAAAGAGGCCTTCTACCTAGGGGGCAAGAAACCTGTGAACCTTTTTAAATAGGTGTTAAAGCCAGGGGGCAGGTTAAAAGGCCATTTTGAAAGACACCTTCAATCCAAGCAAGGACTGTTAATCACCCAGAAAGTTGGTCACAACATACCTTAGAAGCACAGGACAGGGTACTGTGTAACAGCCCTCTTTTAATAAGTCTTATTTCCCTCCCTCCCTCCCATCACTCACCCACCCCTGGGATAATCGTAGCTTTATAGGTACTTACATATCTTAAAGGAAAGGAGCTGCTCTCAGGTGCAGCTCTTTATCCAAATCAGTCATACATTAAGGACCTGAGATTAATTAAGCTTCAGGTGAACAAGGTATATTAAACGTATTAGGTACACTTTTATTAGTATAAGTATCCACAGCAACCCTTAGTAAGAAAATAACTTAAAGATCTAGACACAAGCTTAAAATTAAGATGCAGACAACAGTCCAGCAGCAAGATGGGGGCTTTCCAGTCTTTTGCATTGAGTGTCACATGTATGATTTTCTCCCAGTTGATGTGAGGTCTTATGTGTGCATTAGGTGCAAGAAGCTCTTTGCTGTCAGGGAACGAGTACGCTCTCTAGAGGCTAGAGTAGCAGACTTTGAAGACATTAGAAAGACAGAGAGGTACATAGACGAAACCTACAGGGATATAGTTCTGAAGCCCCACCTCCAGTGTGGCAGTATCCCTGTTGCCATGGAGGAGAGAGGTCACGTGACAGGAAAGCATCACCCTGGTGTGGCAGGAAGTGATCCTGTAACTAGGACCTGTCCTCTAGGTGATGTAAAACCCTCTCATACCGAGGAAGTTTCTCCAGGGTCATGTGCCCATGAGGGAAACATAGAAACATAGAAATATAATGACAGAAAAAGACTACATGGCCTATCCAGTCTGTCCTTCCATATCAACAACTACAACAGTCCCCTTTTTACCTTTAGAGATCCTCTGTGTTTGTTCCATGCTTTTTTGAATTCAGTTACTGTCCTCATCTCTACCACCTCCACTGGGAGACTATGCCATGGATCCACTACTCTTTCCGTAAAGAAATATTTCCGCATATCATTCCTGAATCTATCTCCCTTCACCCTCATCCCATGTCCCCTCGTAGCAGAACTTGCTTTCAATTGAAAGAGGCTCTCTCCCTGGACATTTATGCCATGGAGGTATTTAAACATCTCAATCATATCACCTCTATCCCGCCTTTCCTCTAAGGTGTACATATTAAGATCCTTCAGTCTGTCCTCATATGCTTTATAATGAAGACCACTAATCATTTTAGTAGCCACCCTCTGCACCGACTCCATCCTGTTCACATCCTTTTGAAGGTGTGGTCTCCAGAATTGCACACCATACTCCAAATGAGGTTGCACCAAAGACTTATACAGAGGCATTATCACCTCCTTTTTTCTGCTAGCCATTCCTCTCCGTATGCACCCAAGCATCCTTCTAGCTTTTGCCGTCTCCTTTTCTACCTGTTTTGCTACTTTAAGATCATCATACACAACCACACCTAGGTCCCGCTCTTCTTTAGTGGACAAAAGTACTTCACCCCCTATACTATATTGCTCCCTTGGATTGCTGCAGCCCAAATGTATTATCTTACATTTTTTAACATTAAATCCCAGCTGCCAAATTCTAGACCATTCTTCAAGCTTTGCTAGATCCCTTCTCATGTTATCTACACCTTCCTGGGTGTCTACTCTATTGCAGATTTTGGTATCATCCACAAAGAGGCAAACCTTATCCGACAGCCCTTCCGCTATATCACTAACAAAGATGTTAAAAAGAATCAGACCAAGGACAGATCCCTGGGGCACACCACTGGTAACATCCTTCTCCTCAGAGTGAGCTCCATTTACTTGTACTCTTTGTCGTCTCCCACCCAACCAATTTCTAACCCAAGCAGTAACTTTTGGGTCCATCCCTAGGGTGCTCAGTTTGTTTATAAGTCTCCTGTGAGGAACAGTGTCAAAGGCTTTACTGAAATCTAAATACACCACAACTAGGGCTCTCCCTTGGTCCAACTACCTGGTCACCCAGTCAAAGAAATCAATCAGATTTGTCTTACAAGACCTGCCTCTGGTGAATCCATGCTGCCTCGGATCCTGTAATCCGCTGGACTCCAGAAACCTCACTATTTTCTCTTTCAGCAGCGTTTCCAATAATTTACTCACCACCAAAGTTAAACTAACCGGCCTGTAGTTTTCAACCAAATCCTTACTTCCGCTTTTGTGTAAAGGCACCACATGAGCCTCTCTCCAGTCCTTTGGCACCACTCCCGACTCCAACGAGGCATTGAAAAGGTCAGTCAGTGGAGCTGCTAGAACGTCCCCAAGTTCCCTCACTATCCTAGGGTGTATCCCATCTGGTCCCATCGCTTTGTCTACTTTAAGTTGAGCTAGTTTCTCACAAACACAGTCTTCTGAAAATTGTTCAAGATGTCCCTCTCTTCTGTTCCTATTTGTGGGTGTTTTCTGAGGTCCCGCTCCTGGTTCTTCATCTGTGAACACAAAACAAAAATATTTGTTAATCAATTCCACTTTATCCTTATCAGCTTCTACATATTCCTCCCCTGCACTCTTGAGTCTGACAATACGACTTTTGCCCTTCCTCTTCTCACTAATATATCTGAAAAATCCCTTATCTCCCCATTTTATTGCATTGGCTATTTCCTCCTCCTTTTGAATCTTTGCCTTCTTGACTACTTTGCTAGCTTCTCTAACTTTTTCCAAATACAGATGCCTGTCTTCCTCTCTCTCTGATCTCTTGTACTTCATGAAGGCCTCTCTCTTTTTCTTCACTTTTTCACCTACTTCTTTTGAAAACCATAGTTGTCTCCTTTTCCTTTTACCTTTATTTACCATTTTAACAAAAAGGTTGGTTGCCCTTAAAATATCCCCTTTCAGTTTTTCCCTCTGTTTTTCTACATCCCCCATCTGTTCCCATTCCAATAACAACTCCCTGAGGTATTGTCCCATCTTCACAAAGTTAGTCTTCCTAAAGTCTAAGATCCTCACCTTTGAATGGATTTTAACAGTCTAATACTGAACCACACCATCTGGTGATCACTGGATGCAAAATGATCTCCCACTACAACATCAGAAACACTTTCACCATTGGTAAGCACAAAGTTCAGTATGGCCCCTTCACGTGTGGGGTCTGTTACCAATTGCCTGAATAGTTCTCCCTGTAGAGAATCCAGGATCTCCATACTTCAAGATGATACTGCCGCAGGAATGTGTCAATCAACATCTGGCATATCGAAATCTCCTATCAGTAGCACTTCCCCTTTCCTAACAATGCTGCATATGTCTTCAATTAACTCTCTGTCCACCTCTTCCTCTTGTGAGGGAGGTCTGTATATCACACCAATGCAAATAGAGTTCTCTTTCCCTCTTTCTAGTTTAACCCGCAATGCCTCCTCTCTCCCTTTTAAGCTCTATAATTCCAAAGCTTTAATAGTAGTTTTTACATATAGTGCCACTCCTCCTCCCCTTGTTCCTACCCTGTCCTTTCTGAATAAAGAATAGCCAGGTATAGTTACATCCCAAACATGGTTTTCTGTGAACAATGTTTCTGTAACTGCCACTAAATCCAAGTCAGCCACTCCCACCAAAGCTTCCACATCAGGGATCTTATTTCCCATGCTACGGGCATTTATACACACTGCTTTCCATATGTTACCCCTGTTACCCATTTCCATAAAGTTATTTAATATATCACCTACCTGGCGGCTTTTACTTACCTGAGGGCTTTCTTCACCCATCCCCAACAAATCTAGTTTAAAGCCCTCTTCAGTAGATCAGCCATGGAAGGGAAGGGTTAGGACAGCCATTATAGTTGGTGATTCAATCACTAAGGATGTAGATAGCTGGGTGGCTGGTGGACGTGAGGATCGTCTGGTAACATGCCTGCCTGGTGCGAAGGTAGCGGACATCACGCACCACCTAGATAAGGTCTTAGATATTGCTGGGGAGGAGTCTGCTGTCTTGCTACATGTCAGTACTGTCACACCTCCTCTGGCCAAGCGGTAGCCTCCTGTATTGCAAGGCCCCTGGAGGGTGGTAGTTGTGCCTTTATGAATATAAACGCAAACACTTCTTTCTTCAAATCAAAGGGTTTTTATTCCCCGTCCCATTGAGGGTATTTTATCTTCAAGGAACATAAATTATATGCTTTGCTTGGACATCTCATGTACAATAACAAAGGTAAACATAACTTGCTTTCTTCAGCTTTTAAAGGAGAAATAAACAAAAGAACAAAAAGCTTAAATATTGCTGTAAGGTTCTCTCCCCGGTAGCTATGAGTAAAGCATACCTCTGTTCTGCCTCGAGAGAGAGAGTTACAGGCTTGTTGCTGTATTACTGAAGTTAAGACACCAAGTTACTTTCCTTATCTCAGGGAGAATTCAGGTTCAATTAATGATAAAGAACAATCCATTAATTCCTGTGTATCATTCTCCTCAGCATTCTGGTATTCCATCATCTCTGGTTGACTGGTATATTCATTCTGTACTTTGGGAGTACTATGAGAGACTTGCTGCCTAAGCACGTCAACCAGGAAGTTCTTTTCTTTCACCGGGCTAGAGCCTCTCTGGGTATTACCATATATACGGGAATAGAGATTTCCCAGGCACTGCCCCTGCTGGTACTTTTGAGTAGAGCTTAGCCCCTTACTTGCTCTGCTCGTGGGATAATTAAGGGAACTTTCCAACCTATCCAGGTTTCCCTTTTGTAACCCAGCTGAGCTGAATCTGAGTGCTCGTGACGGAGTTTCAGACGGAGCTGTGAACTTACAATTACAAAACTCTTCAGCTTTATCTGGTAAGTAAAAGCTTTTCTCTTGCTCATACACACTATTTGGCTGTGGATATCTCTCTGATTTATTCAGGTCCTCGGGTTCCCTCTGACCTTCATATGGGCACTCTAATTGCTCCAGAGTTTCTTTATCACTCTCTCTTGCATTCTCATACCTGTGCCATACTTCCCGGGGCTTTAGCTGCCCTCTCTGTATTTTCTCCAAGTGTGTCCTTGGCTGCCACGGCTTCTCTCTCTCTCTCTCTCTCTCTCTCAGCTCCGGCACCAGCTCCTGGCTTTGCCTTAATCCTGATCCTAATCCGGATCCTAAACTGTCTCTGAATGTCTGAGAGCTTGTTTTAACCCAGCGTTCGCTTGCTCCACCCTTAGTTAGCTGAACCCTGTCAGGTGAAGTGAATTCCCTTCCTGTGCTAGCTGGGTGTGTCCTGATTGAGCTTTTGCACGTGTTCCTGCGTTGCTCAGGGTAACTATCTGACACTTTCTTGTTTACCCTGTCACTTTTTCTGTTTTCACTTGTGCTGGCCTGCATTTCCTCTGTCTGTACAGGGTCTACCCTGTTACATATTCCCCTCCTTAAAATATTACTTGTTGCCGTATTTTTTAACGGACAGCAAGTAATTCTTGAGAGCGCATCAGCGTTTCCATGCATTTTCCCTGCACGGTGCTGAACTGTAAAATTAAAGGCCTGGAGGGCCAAATGCCAGCGGGTTAATCGGGCATTGTTGTTTCTCATTAAATGAAGCCATTTTAAAGGAGCGTGGTCCGTTATTAATAAGAACTTCCTCCCTGTAAGGTAGAAACGAAGGGTTTCTACGGCCCATTTTATCGCTAAACACTCCCGCTCTATTGTGGCATAGTTTCTCTCCGCAGGCGAGAGTTTTCGGCTTAAATATGCCACTGGGTGTTCATTTCCTTCAAATACTTGGGACATTACCGCCCCCAACCCTGTGTCCGACGCATCCGTTTGGATGATAAAGGGTAAATTAAAATCTATACCCCGCAATACGGGAGCACTACATAGCTTCCCTTTAAGGGTTTCGAAAGCCTTTTCGGCTTCTGGGGTCCAACGGACCTGGTTTGGTGCGTTCTTTCACAACATCTCTGTGAGGAGAAGTCTCTCTTCTGCGAAACGGGGAACGAAGCGGCGGTAGTACCCGATTAACCCCAAGAAACTGCGCATTTGTTTCTTTGTTGCAGGTCTTGGGAATTCTCGAATACTCTCCACCTTACTGGCTAGGGGTTTTACTAAGCCTCTCCCTATTAGGTGCCCCAAATACTTCGCTTCCCTCATAGCAAATAAACATTTTTCTGGATTTAATGTGAGGCCAGCCCTTCTCAGCGCTCTAAGAACTGCCTCTACTCTTGTGAGGTGTTCCACCCAAGTTGTACTGTGTATCACTATATCATCCATATAGGCACTAGCATATTCGTAATGGGGTCTCAACACTTGGTCCACGAGACGCTGACATGTCGCCGCGGCCCCATGTAAACCGAATGGCATTCTCCTAAATTGATATAGCCCTATGGGTGTGGAAAAAGCTGTTTTGGCCCTTGAACTCTTTGTTAGAGGTACTTGCCAATACCCTTTGCTGAGGTCTAATGTAGTTAGGTATTTTGCTTGTCCTAATTGGTCCAACAAATCATCTATGCGTGGCATAGGATAAGCATCGAATTGCGATATATCATTGATTTGCCTAAAATCGATGCAAAACCTTAAGGTTCCGTTCGGTTTAGGGACCAAAACTATTGGGCTAGACCATGGGCTTCTAGACTCCTCTATAATGCCCATGGCCAGCATCTCCTTCACTTGGGCAATCACCTCTTGTTTTTTTGTTTCGGGCATCCTATATGGCCGCTGTCTTATGACCCTTCCTGGTGGCATGATTATTTCATGCACCACAAGGTGCGTCTCGCCAGGCAAGGTGGTCAGGACGTCTGCGAACTTTGTTAAAAGTCGCGCTAATTCTTTCTGCTGCTGTGGGTTCAACTCTGAGCCTATTTTTGGGGAAGGTTGTCTTGCCCAATCCCCCACTTGAGGCCCAAGATCCTCCTCAGTTTTTTCCTCTCCAAGGGCTGTTAAGCTCTTCACCTCCCTTGTCCCAGTAGCACCAAACCTGCTTTCTCCTCTTTCCGTGGAGGGTAGCGTGGACACTTCCTCTACCGCGGGGAACCCTACCCTCTCACAGATTAACTGTGCTATTCTATCCCCTTGTTGTATTTGGAAGTCCTTTGCCCCAAAATTAAACACCAAGACCTTTACGGGCCCCCGGTAGTCAGGATCAATGACTCCTGCGCCAATATCTATAAAATGTTGTACTGCTAGCCCTGACCTCGGCGCTATTCGCCCGTAGCACCCCTCAGGTATTTTAATACGAATGCCCGTATCCACTAGAGCTTTTCCCCCTTTCACTACTACCACATTTTCCATGCTAAAAAGGTCGTAACCTGCAGCCATTTCAGAAGCTCTTGTTGGACCTTTTGCCTGAGGTGTGGTCTTGCAAAATTGCAAGGTAAACTTTTGTTTCGCTGTAACTGGTGGTCCCTTAGAGGAAGATCCCTTTTTGGGTGTTCTCTCGAATAAAGGACTGGGGATGGCCGTGGCTATGGCTTCAACTTTTTCCTCCTCTATCACCGGGGTTTTCACTGGAGTAGTGGGCACTATCTCTTGGAGGTCTTCCTCCAATTTTTGGGAGAAAGGGACCCAATCACGGCCTAGAACTACTGCGTACGGAAGTTTTGGTACTACAGCAATTGATATCTTCCGTGTAGATCCTAACCCTTGTATGGTTACCTCATGTAATGGGTAATGAGAAGCTTCCCCATGCACGCATCTTATGCGGATTAATCCCTCTACTGGGTCCGGGGGAGATGAGCGGTTTTTATCTATGATTTCCCACAAGTCTTGTGAGACCATGCTTTGGTCCGCCCCCGAATCCAGTAGAGCCAAAGCGTGTATTCCTTCTATCCATATTTCTCTTATGAATCCCTCTGCCACTATCTCCTCTGACCCTGTCATAAGGGCAGTTTTAACTCGGCAATCCTTTATCATGTGACCAGGTTTGTTACACCTATAACACTTTCTAGTGTTCCTATCTCTGCCCTCCCTGCTAGGGTCATATGCAGCCATTCCATCCCGTGCGTACTTTCCACATTCATACCTTTCAGTCACACTTGCACCCTTTAAAAGGTTCAACTTAAAAGTACTGGCATGTGCTGCCTCCCTGAACACTTCAGCCATCTGGGCTGCTTCACCAGTGTTCGCACAATTCTGCAGGGTCAAAAACGTTTTCATTTCGCCTGGTATTGACATTAAAAACTGTTCCAGAACAATTTCATCAAGAATTGACTCAAGCGTTTTGCCATCAGGATCCAACCATTTATAGGCTAGGTTCTTGAGCCTCTGGCATAAGGCTTTTGGAGTCTCATTTTCACCTATCACAGCCTCTCTAAATAATCGCCTGTAATGTCTCGGCGTGAGACCAAGGCGGTCTTTCACGGCCTTTTTAATTTCCAGATAATTATTGGCTAAACTAGCAGGCATAGTTTTGAACGCAGACAAGGCCTCGCCACTCAAAGTCATTGCGAAACGCATGGCCCATTGTTCCACAGGCCATTTTGAGTTCTCAGCAATGCGTTCAAAGGCCTCAATGAAATCGTCGGGGTTATCTGCCCGCCCTAAATGTTTGCATACAAGTCCCGTATTCATTTCTACTTGCGGTATTGTAGCTTTGTCCTCTCGAGCCTTTTCCAGTAGCGCTGTCATGGCTTCCAGCAATGGCTTCTGTTGTTCCTTCAGCGTAGCCATATACTGTACTTGCAGGTGTTGGAGCACCTCGGCCTGCTTCTCCTGCTGCTCATTCATCCACGCGAGTACATCTTGGGGATCCATCTTCTTTTTCTGCACCTGAAAAAAAACAGAGAAGAGACCCACCAAGTGCGGCACACACACAAAAGTTGTTTTTTCTTTCTTTTAGCTCCCCCTTTCTCACGGTATCCTTATACCGGTTTACCCAGGCTACCAATACCTTAGTCTCCTGGTGATATCAGCATGTGAGAAGGGTCTTTTCCACCGCTGGCCGCTCTGCCAGCCGAATCCTCCTTGAGCAGTGCTTTAAACACTTCTTTTGCTTTTCAGCAATGTCCTTTCAGGCAAATCCTTTTTATTATGCCCCACGAAAATTTTACCCTCTTCTCTACGCCAATTATGTCACACCTTCTCTGGCCAAGCGGTAGCCTCCTGTTTTGCAAGGCCCCTGGAGGGTGGTAGTTGTGCCTTTATGAATATAAACGCAAACACTTCTTTCTTCAAATCAAAGGGTTTTTATTCCCCGTCCCATTGAGGGTATTTTATCTTCAAGGAACATAAATTATATGCTTTGCTTGGACATCTCATGTACAATAACAAAGGTAAACATAACTTGTTTTCTTCAGCTTTTAAAGGAGAAATAAACAAAAGAACAAAAAGCTTAAATATTGCTGTAAGGTTCTCTCCCCGGTAGCTATGAGTAAAGCATACCTCTGTTCTGCCTCGAGAGAGAGAGTTACAGGCTTGTTGCTGTATTACTGAAGTTAAGACACCAAGTTACTTTCCTTATCTCAGGGAGAATTCAGGTTCAATTAATGATAAAGAACAATCCATTAATTCCTGTGTATCATTCTCCTCAGCATTCTGGTATTCCATCATCTCTGGTTGACTGGTATATTCATTCTGTACTTTGGGAGTACTATGAGAGACTTGCTGCCTAAGCACGTCAACCAGGAAGTTCTTTTCTTTCACCGGGCTAGAGCCTCTCTGGGTATTACCATATATACGGGAATAGAGATTTCCCAGGCACTGCCCCTGCTGGTACTTTTGAGTAGAGCTTAGCCCCTTACTTGCTCTGCTCGTGGGATAATTAAGGGAACTTTCCAACCTATCCAGGTTTCCCTTTTGTAACCCAGCTGAGCTGAATCTGAGTGCTCGTGACGGAGTTTCAGACGGAGCTGTGAACTTACAATTACAAAACTCTTCAGCTTTATCTGGTAAGTAAAAGCTTTTCTCTTGCTCATACACACTATTTGGCTGTGGATATCTCTCTGATTTATTCAGGTCCTCGGGTTCCCTCTGACCTTCATATGGGCACTCTAATTGCTCCAGAGTTTCTTTATCACTCTCTCTTGCATTCTCATACCTGTGCCATACTTCCCGGGGCTTTAGCTGCCCTCTCTGTATTTTCTCCAAGTGTGTCCTTGGCTGCCACGGCTTCTCTCTCTCTCTCTCTCTCAGCTCCGGCACCAGCTCCTGGCTTTGCCTTAATCCTGATCCTAATCCGGATCCTAAACTGTCTCTGAATGTCTGAGAGCTTGTTTTAGCCCAGCGTTCGCTTGCTCCACCCTTAGTTAGCTGAACCCTGTCAGGTGAAGTGAATTCCCTTCCTGTGCTAGCTGGGTGTGTCCTGATTGAGCTTTTGCACGTGTTCCTGCGTTGCTCAGGGTAACTATCTGACACTTTCTTGTTTACCCTGTCACTTTTTCTGTTTTCACTTGTGCTGGCCTGCATTTCCTCTGTCTGTACAGGGTCTACCCTGTTACAGTACCAATGACATAGGAAAATGTGGTAGGGACGTTCTGGAGGCTACATTTAGGCTTTTAGGTAGGAAGTTGAAATCCAGAACTTCCAGGGTAGCATTCTCCAAAATGCTTCCCGTTCCACTTGCAGGACCCAAAAGTCAGGCAGAGATCCAGAGTAACAATGGTGAAAGCATGAGGGTTTTGGATTTGTTAGGAACTGGGGAACATTTTGGGGAAAGGAGGAGCTCTTCCGAAGGGATGGGCTTCACCTTAACTGGTATGGAACCAGGCTGCTGGCATCAACCTTTAAAAAAGGAGATAGAGTAGCCTTTAAACTAGATAATAGGGGAAAGCCGACAAGTCGCCCAAGAGCGCATGGTTCGGAAGAATGTATCCTTGAAGGAAACTAATAAAAGCAGAGAGGTTCCAAAAAAGCGTAAATTAGCCCAAATGCCCTTGAGTATGGAGCAGACAGAGCTTACAGATTCCAAATTACCCCTGCCTACCAATAGCCAGATTAATATGAATAAAATACAGTCTCTAAAATGCTTGTATGCAAATGCTAGAAGTCTGAAAAATAAGAATGGAGAGTTAGAATATATAGCACTAAATGAGAGGTTAGATATGATTGGAATCTCAGAGACATGTTAGAAGGGGACAACCAGTGGGACACTGTGATACATGGGTACAAACTTGTCAGACGGCTGCCTAGGGTGAGAACTTACACAATCTTGACGATGCATATATTCATATGATTCTTGCAAGGTATTGTGGGTAATGTAGTTCTTTCACTCCAAACACAGCTGAAGACAATAATTGAGTTGTGTAACCAGTGGTAAAGCCAATAAAATACTTCTTTTATTGATGGGGTTTAATTCACCCAGCACAAATATGCTTGGTAGCAATATAAATGAGGTTACTTGCTTGCAGTGTTTAAATGGATAACATAAAGTCACAAAGCAAATCAGAAAAAAACCTTCAGCTTGTCAGGCAATTAGCTAATGTTTTCTTAGCAAATAATTACCAAATAAAAAGGCACAAAGAAATGAATGAACTTTGCTTGTTAGGTTAACTTCTGCTTATTTTCCACGCAGATCCAACAGTGATTCTCCCTTGCTCACACACACACAATCAGGTGCAGCTTTAATTACTATCAATTGTCCAGCTGAAACCCTTTAGCTGGCTGGCTGCTACTGTGTGAACCCAAAATCCTGCTTTAAGAGCTGTTTGCAGTAGAAATAAGAACAAAGTTAGGTTTCTTTGTGATGGCTGATGTGTTTGCTCACAGAAAGCTAGCAATAGCACTTGGATAAAGAACAGTCCATGTAATCAATAGTTTCATCTGCTGTATCTCCCCCTTCATCAATCAGCATAGGGTCACTATCATACATTGGCACAGACGAGTCTTTCCATAAGGCACTATCATGATAATGCTTATTCCCTTGCTGCCATTCACTATTATAGATAGGGTCTGGATCAGTGTTCATACCTGAGCCTCTCCTGCTATCATAATTCCTCTCTGTATAGCCTGGCCAGTATGTAATCCAGTTCTGATGTCCAGCCTTCCAATCTTGATCCCTGGACACTGGATCTTTCCTCACATACCTTCTGGCATAGGTCTGAAAGTCCTTTCCACGTGCAGTCTTCTCTCTTCCAGGTAGCCACTGGTGATTCCTATCTCTGCCATTCCATTCCTCTGGCTGACTCCAGTCCAATGGACTCTGCTGGCATTTGGAATACCTCCCAGTATAGGTACTGCCTTGGAATCTCCCAGACCTTCCAATGGCCTTTCTTCTCTTCCTTCCAGAGAGTTTCCTTCTCTCTCTATCTGCTTGGCTTGGCTTCTGCTTCTCGGGATGATGTTGGTGCTTGAGCTTGAAGCTGTTGCTGTATCTGTGTCTGAAGCTCTTTCTGTAGCTGTTATCTGTAGAATAAGCTCTATTCTTATTCTGTTCTAATGTGTGCTCCTCCCTAACACAGCGCAGCTGTGTTGAATCAGGCCCTGCCCTTTGAGATGAGTGCTTAGGGATTACCTCATAGCTCTCTTGATTGCACACACGTTTTCTCACTTCAGCCCCTCTCATGGCTGCTGGAAACCTGGTGCATTCTGGGACTACCAGAACTGACAGGTTGCTTGTTCAGAGTCACATCATATTTTCTATAGCTCCTACCTGAGCTATGATAAGCTTCCTTATCACAAACTATATCATAATAATAGAGCTGATCAAATTGGTTGAGGGGTAACGCTCTATGTTAGAGAGGGCATTGAGTCAGAAAGGATTAAAGTTTTGCAGGAAACAAAATTTGCTGTAGAATCTCAATGGATTGAACCTCCGTGTAAAAAAGGGGAAGGTGATGGTACTGGGGGTGTACTATCGACCGCCTGGCCAGAATGAACAAAAGGATGATGAAATGCTCAAAGAAATCAAGGAAGCTGTCGAAAGTTACAGCACAGTAATAATAATGGGTAATTTCAATTACCCTGGTATCGACTGGGTCAGTGTCATGGCAGGACATACTAGTGAGATAAAGTTCCTAGATGAAATAAATGACAGCTTCTTGGAGCAGCTGGTTCATGAACCAACCAGAGGGGAAGCCATATTGGATCTAGTCCTTTGTGGAACACCAGATCTGTTGCAAGAGATAAGGGTGTTGGAGCCACATGGCAATAGTGATCAAAGCATGATCGCGTTTGATTTAATTAGTGGAGGAGGGATGGTAAGGAAATCCACAATACTACCCTTTAACTTTCGAAAGGGAGACTATGATAAAATGAGGAAAATAGTTAAGAAAAAACTAAAAGGAGCAGTTGCAAAGGTTAAAGACTTACATCAAGCTTGGGTGTTTTTGAAAAATACAATCTTGGAAGCTCAGACCAGCTGTATTCCATGCTTTAAGAAAAGTGGAAAGAAGTCCAAAAAACTGTCAGCATGGTTTAAAGGTGAGGTCAGAGAGACTGTGGTTGCCAAAAAAGCATCTTTCAGGAAATGGAAAAAGAGCCAAATGATGAAAACTGGAAACAGCACAAGCACTGGCAAGTTAAATGCAAGGCATTGATAAGGCAGGCAAAGGGAGAATTTGAGAAGAAGCTTGCTGTGGAAGCAAAAATGTGTAATAAAGACTTTTTCAAGTACATTTGTAGCAAAAAACCTGTGAGAGAGTCAGTTGGTCCATTAGATGATAGAGGGGTTAAAGGGGCACTAAGAGGCGACAAGGCGATAGCGGAGAGACTGAATGAATTATTTGCTTCGGTCTTTACTGAGAAAGATGTAGGGATGTTACCCATGACTGAAGTGGTATTTAAAGTAGTGGAAGAATTGAAGGAAATATCAATACATTGGGAAGATGTATTACAACTATTTGATAAACGGAAGAGTAGCAAATCACCTGGACTGTATGTTGTTCATCCAAGGGTGGTGAAAGAACTGAAATATGAGATTGCAGATCTGTTATTAGTAATCTGTGAACTATCATTAAAATCATCTCTAATACCTGAAGATTGGAGGATCACCAATGTAGCGCCAATTTTTCAAAAGGGTTCCAGGGGTGATACGGGAAATTACAGACCGGTGAGTCTGACGTCCGTACTGGGAAAAATGGTAGAAACCATCATAAAGAACAAAATTTCTGAACATGTAGATAGTCATGGCTTAATGGGAGACAGACAACATGGCTTTAGACAAGGAAGATCTTGTCTTAGTAATCTGTTGTTTTTTTGAAGGCATGAATAAACAGGTAGACAAAGGTGAGTCGGTTGATATAGTGTATTTGGAGTTTCATAAAGCCTTTGACAAGGTCCCTCATCAGAGACATTTGGCAAAACTAAAGAGTCATGGGATAGGAGGCAATGTACTATTCTGGATCAGGAACTGGTTAAAAGATAGAAACAGAGGGTAGGGCTAAATGACCAATTCTCCCAATGGAGAAAGGTGAATAGTGGTGTACCCCAGGGATTTGTGCTGGGTCCGCTGCTTTTTGACATATTCATAAATGACCTGGAAAAGGGAATAACAAGTGAGGTTATCAAATTTGCAGATGACACAAAACTATTTAAAGTTGTTAAAACCCAAAAGATTTGTGGAAAATTGCAAGAGGATCTTGATAATTTGGAAGACTGGGCATCCATATGACAGATGAAATTTAATGTGGACAAGTGCAAAATTATGCACCTAGGGAAGAACAACCCAAACTATGGTTACACGATGCAAGGTTCTACATTAGGAACCCCCACCCAGGAAAAAGATTAGGCGTCATTGTGGACAGCATGTTAAAACCCTCCACCCAGTGTGCAGCTTCAGCCAAGAGAGCAAATAGAATGCTAGGTATCATAAGGAAAGGAATGGAGAATAAAACAAAGGATATTATAATGCCTCTGTATCATTCCATGGTGCGACCGCACCTTGAATATTGTGTGCAATTCTGGTCTCCAAATCTTAAAAAGAATATAGCATTATTAGAAAAGGTTCAGAGAAGAGCCACCAAAATGGTAAAGGGGATGGAAAGATACCCCTATGAAGAAAGGCTAAAATGGTTAGGACTCTTTAAACTGAAAAAGAGACGTCTGAGGGAAGATATGATGGCAATATATTGATCGTTGTTGTGAGGTGTGCTATGACAATTATACTCTGATGTTTATAATTATGTAGATTATGATGTGGCCAACAGTTTTTACTTTTATTTCCGATGTTGTCAAATAAATAAATGATGTTTTGGTTGAAATCTAGCTGAGCACAGTCAATATGTATGGGGAGGGGGGGGGAGGGATAAGGGAGGGAGGGAGGGAAGTAGTGACCCGAGGCCGTAATGCTGGTTGCCCGGCTGAGTCGAAGCTATTGACCATCCGGAAACCCCAGTAGATTTAAAGAACCTCAGCTCCAATCACATGCTACTATGTCATAACAAACTAGCCCAATCCTGTTCCAGTTTCAGACCTCTTGGTATCAATGATGATAACCTAAAAATCCACGACTGTTCAAGAACTTGAAACCGTTGCTCTCTATCTCCCCCTCTTGGATTCTCAGGAACATGATCCAGGATTCTCTACTGAAAGTCCTCAAATGTATGTTGAAAATCTATACAGTGTTGCACAATTGGAGCAGATGCTACATTATTGCGAACCCTCGATGCGTGTTCTTGTAAAAACGTCTACGTATCATCCGAGTGGTGCTTCCAATATATAACAATTTACAGGGGCATACCAATACGTATATCACAAAAGCTGTAGAGCATGTAGTTAACCATTTAGAGACATGTTTAAATGTGTTATTAGGTACCGACCATTCTTTGTCTGTGATATTTTGAGGACAAAACTCACATTTTTCACAAGAGCAATGTCCTTGTTCTATATCTACTAGATATACCTGTTTATTGACTAAAGATGATGTACTGCCTACAATGTCCCGAAGATTCGGACCCCTAGTGTAAGCTATTTACAATTGTTTTTGAAAACAGGGGTGCAGTGACAATAGATGCCAGTCTTTTTTCAAAATCCGTCGCACTTTGACTATGTTTGACATATAGGGTAAAATACCCATAATTTTCTCCCCCTGGTCTGCTTCCTCTGTTTTCTTATGTGCATCTGAATCAAATAACCATTCTCTATGGGTAAAATGTGCTCTCAACCATGCTTGTCTTATTACATGGAAAACCATGTGGATTATTGCCCAGCAGGATGCCCTGAAGGTTATAGAGAAAGTTGAAATCTCATTACCGTCTAGAACACCAAGGATGTTTTTTCAGCAGTTATTAACGTTGGTATTAACAAAAACAATTTTCAATTTGAAGGTGAATTTTTCCATCAAATTCATGGAATAGCTATGGGGGCAACAGTGGCTCCATCTATAGCCACTTTATATTTAGCAGAATTCGAAATGGCTGAGGTATTTAAATCAACATGGTTTTCCGAAGTATTACTATGGGTTAGATTTCTTGATGACATTTTCTTCCTATGGAAGGGTACAGAACAAAATTTATTAGAATTTGTGGAATGGTTAAACTCCCAAAAGGTTCATTTGAAATTTACAATGCAGCATCATTTTTCAGAATTAGAATTTTTGGATGTCAAGGTTTTTAAAAAAGACTCTAGGTTGCATACAACACTTTTCTGTAAGACTGTACAGAGAAACGCTCTGCTAGAGTTTTCAAGTTTTCATCAAGCCGCCTTAAAGAAAGGATTACCATATAGCCAATATTTAAGATTGAGCTGGATTTGTAGTACCATCAGCAATTATGATCTACATGCACAAGAATTGATGCAGCGATTGATACAACGTGGCTATCCTATGCATGTAATAAGATAAGCACGGTTGAGAGCACATTTTACCCATAGAGAATGGTTATTTGATTCAGATGCACATAAGAAAACAGAGGAAGCAGACCAGGGGGAGAAAATTATGGGTATTTTACCCTATATGTCAAACATAGTCAAAGTGCGACGAATTTTGAAAAAACACTGGCATCTATTGTCACTGCACCCCTGTTTTAAAAAACAATTGCAAATAGCTTACACTAGGGGTCTGAGTCTTCGGGACATTGTAGGCAGTACATCATCTTTAGCCAATAAAGAGTTAAATCTAGTAGATATAGAACAGGGACATCGCTCTTGTGAAAAATGTGAGTTTTGTCCTCGAAGTATCACAAAGAATGGTTGGTACCTAATAACACATTTAAACATGTCTCTAAATGGTTAACTACATGCTCTACAGCTTTTGTGATATACGTATTGGTATGCTCCTGTAATTTGTTATATATTGGATGCACCACTCAGATGATGCATAGATGTTTACAAGAACACGCATCGAGGGTTTACAACAATGTAGCATCTGCTCCAATTGTGCAACACTGTATAGATTTTCAACATACATTTGAGGACTTTCAGTAGAGAATCCTGGATCATGTTCCTGAGAATCCAAGAGGGGGAGATAGAGAGCAATGGCTTCAAGTTCTTGAACAGTCGTGGATTTTTAGGTTATCATCCTTGATACCAAGAGGTCTGAACCTGGAACAGGATTGGGCTAGTTTGTTATGACGTAGTAGCATGTGATTGGAGCTGAGGTTCTTTAAATCTACTGGAGTTTCCGGATGGTCAATAGCTTTGACTGAATTGATAATTGGCAATGGTGTTTATAAAAGTCAAAGAGCCATCTTTATCGCAGCAGCATTAAGCATTGAAACAGTACCTGAAAAGAACGTCTTGGTCCTAAATGCAGTACTGTGTCCGGTTTTGACTGTGGATCTGTTTGAGGAGAGCAAATGGAAAGTTTCCCTAAGAAAGTGGAAAGCCATATTGATCAGATGAGTATAAATAAGTGAAGTAAGGGTAGATTCACATATTGAATATTTTTAGACATCAGAAGTGTGTTGTAGCACTAAAACAGTGTGTGTCAATTCACATATAGGTGACACACGGGAAGTAACCTTGTTTTTGATTAAAAGGGAAGTTACGCTTCAGGAGGGGGTAACCCCTCAGGGCAAAAACCTCCGACAAAAAATAGTTTTAAAAAATAGAAAAACATACAAGAGTTGGTAATTCAGTCATTTCATAATCACTCTCGTTTGTTGGAGGTATAAGAGTTTGAGTGGTATTTTGAAAAGAGTTTGGGGATCAGTGAGCCTTTTAGCAAACATGCCCCTGATAATCCCCCACTAACCCTTAACACGAGTTGGGCAGAGAATGAGTGGTTTAGGGACCGAGCATGTGGCTGTAGTTATTATGGGCATCTAAAGTATGTTAACCTTCAATGCTGCACTTAACATATATGCACTTACTTCCTCCTCAATGGATGGTATGAAATGTAATTGGGATAATTGCAGCACATGGCTTAGTGGTGTGGGGGGATGGCTTGGAACTCTTGCCTCCATCTGTTAACACAGTCTAGCACCACTCTCTGGTTAAGTTTTGGGAATAAATGTGTGGTAAAAAATAAGACAGGAGAGTTAGAATATACAGCATTAAATAAAGAGGTATAGACCTGGTAGAAGGAAGATAACCAATAAGACCCGATGAGGAAGATATTCGTCAGCAGCTAGCACTGCTAATACAGCTAGTCAATGGTGATGAAAGTTAAACCTGGATATTCAATGCTAGGTTCCTAAGAAGATCCGATCTTTCCGGATTGAAGATTGAGACTGAGATTCACTGATTACATGCTCTATGGATCGGGTGCTATTTTGTTTGTTGAGTAAAAGATCGTGTTTTCTGGATTGAGAACCCTTCACTTGGATGTCAATTGACGTCTTCTGCAGGAATTGGGTTCAAGAAATTGAAGATTACTTCATTGATGGCAGATTCTGGCACCTGGATGAATTGGAAAGTGAAAAGTGCAAATTTGGTGAATTTGATATCTTCATGTGAATGTAGTCGTGGTGTGAATGCTGCATGTGACTGCGGCATAGGATTGCTTAGCTTTATATATAGAATGACATTATATACAAATTATATGAAAGTTATATGAAATTATATGAAACTTTATAAAATGATATGACCTATGTAATAATTGTCAAATGAAATATAATTTGTGAATCCATCTGGAGTGCTGGTCACTTGTATAAATGATTTTATTTTTTATTTATTTTTATTTATTTACAGTTCTTCTATACCGCACTCTTTTTCATCAGCGCGGTTCACATTAAACAAGAATACTCATTACAAGCAAAAGGCTGTTGTGAGTTTACATATAACAGGAGAATTCAACTGGGATTATAACTTTGGGAAACTTTGTACATATTCGTTATGAACCTATATACAACAAATGGCATTTATTATTAACATCTTGAGTGAATAAGGTATTTACAATTTTACAATTTTTACTATGAGGGCTTGGAATGCGTTAGAGGGTTGTTGATGTGCCTTGGGATTGGGAGAAGTGTAAAAGGAAGAGGTGGTGCTTTATGGCTTTTCTGAATTGCTTGAGGTCCGTAATTGCTCTGATGGTAGGAGGTAGGTTATTCCAGCTTCTGGGTGCGTAGTATGCGAATGTAATCACCATGAGTGATTAGATAGGGACGTTTTAATATTAAATAAAGATTAAAGAGAGTTCTCCACACTCCATATTTGGGATTCCATTGGTAAAGATATTATTCATTATAAAATAATTTGCGCCTTGAAGGTGGATAGGTTACATTGAATTCTGTTTTGGGTATTCAATGCTTGGGTCATTTCCGGCTCTGACATTGAGAGTTTGCTGAATTGCCGCAAGGCTAACGGAACAGCGCTGATATAGAGCCACTGCCTGATTAGTTAACATGGTGAAAGTTAGGCTAGGGTTGCCCGCGCCTGACTTTCACTGCATATTGCTATCCAGCCAGTGGCTCAATATTGTCGCTGGCTGGTTAATGATGAGTGCTGCCTCCGCT
Organism: Ichthyophis bannanicus; assembly: GCA_033557465.1. Classification (NCBI taxonomy): domain Eukaryota; kingdom Metazoa; phylum Chordata; class Amphibia; order Gymnophiona; family Ichthyophiidae; genus Ichthyophis; species Ichthyophis bannanicus. The sequence continues at coordinate 1,555,683,449 of CM066032.1, forward strand.
CCACTGCACCCTGGAACGCCCTGGTGTTAACCGCTTAGCATCGGGGCATGTAGCAGTGACACCCAGGGATGTTCAGCAGAGCGGCATTTACACAGTTTGCAAGTCTGTAAACTATGTCAATTTCTTTGAAAATTTCCCTTAAGATATTTAGCAAGTGAAGTTCTCAGGTATTCTGAGGAAAGCTGAAAGCCGGCAAAGCCTCTGTGGGTAATTGAACATCACTTTGCCAAAGCACCTGGTGACCTAAAGCTTAGGATATAGGAGAAATTGAGAATTTATTTGGAAAAGTCTGGTTTTGATTTCATTATAAAAGCAAACGTTGTAAACTTGCTTTAGAGGTTTAAAATTAATTTCTGTTGGATTTAGATAGGCCATTATAGTCTTAAAAGAAAAGAAGCAGGCAGTTAGTCTATTTCCCACTCACCTCCCCAACGTCTTCTTGCAGTACTCCAGGTTCATCCCTTAATTTACGGTTAATTATTTCAATAAAGAGTATGTAGTTTGACATGACAGTGTATTTTCATCAACAAGTAATTTACCCTTAATAGATATCAGTAATTCACTGGAAAACAAAAACAAATATTATAAAATATACAAAATAATCCTAAAGGCCTTTAAATTAGTTTAGATATCCCTGGAGGGTGCTGTGGAGCTCAACCAATATGGATACATGAAGTGAATTCTCCTCTGAGAATAGGCTTTATAAGATCATCAGATCTTCTCGCAAATGCCTGAAATTTCACCTCTTGGACAGATTGTGATCTGGAATTGTCCCTTAGCAAGTCATCAAAAACAGATCCCCAGTATTTGATTGCATTGGGATTTAAAAGGCACAAGAAAGACCTGCAAATGGTCAGCAAAGTGGAGGATCGGGCTCAAATTATTAATTCTGACCCATGTTGCAGGAGCTGAAGACCTTAAAAGTCATGACCTTAAAAGCAAGATGGCGGCTTAGTGGGTATTGTGCACTTTGAGGAGGTCTGTGATCGGAAAACAGAAGGCTAAAGGGGCTAGGAAGCCCTCCTCTACCGCAACGGCCTCATCCCCATTACCTGAAAGAGGGCAGACAATCAGCCCATTGGATTCCTTTTTATTTATTTATTTATTTATTTATTTATTTAACAGTTTTGGGTTTTTTATACTGCCTTATCTTGTAATCAAGGCGGTTTACATTATAACTTCAAATTTTACAAAGAACTTGCAATATTTACAGCTAACAATTTAAATGTAGCTGGAGAACTTTATAGCATGCAAAGGGATGGGGGAAATGGGAGTATTAAAACATGAATTATGTACAGATGATGTATAAGCAATAGTCGTCCTCAGCGGCAGCTAGGAGAAGTTGTGGAGCAGAGCCCTATTGTTTCTCTGTCGGATTCAGATGCTCAGCAGCTGGTTCAGGGCTTGACATTTCCCACCAGAGCAGTGGCATCCTCCTAAGGTGGCTTTGCTGGTACAGAGTCTCAGAAAGTTGACGGAGTTGTTGTTCAACCAAGTTGGTGAATTGGCTCAAGTTGGAGGGTCGACTTTGGACTAGAGTGGAAGGGAGTTGGAAACCCTTCCTGGTCAGTGTTTCAGCAATTCTTCACCTCGGAGGTGAGTTGATCAGGCAGTTGAGAGCACATCCACCCCTGGGAGTCAAGCAATGGAGCGGCAGGCATCGGAAGCCGGTACTTGTGTGGAGGGAGCTCTGGTAACTTTTTCCTTTGAGTGGCCAGTAGCCTTTACCATAGAAACCATATAGTCTGCTATCGTTAAGCTTGGGGAAATGTTAGTTCCTCAAGTTACTGCTTTGGCTGTGCAGATTCAGTCTCATACTACTTTACTACAACAGCATTCAATGGAAATTTCTGCCTTGTAGTTTTCAGTGACTGAATTACAACAGAAGGTGGTTTGGATGGAAGATGTTGGTACCTCTTTTCAAAAGGACGCTATGGCATTAAAAGCAAGGATTGAAATGTTGGAGAATGTGTCTCACTATCAAACTCTGCGGTTGATAAATTTTCTAAGTCATCATTTATTGGTGCCAAAGAGATATTCAAGTTGCATTTGTCTGATACCGTTGGGAGTCTCATCCACCAATCACTAAGTTGAACTATCTACTTTTTGCTAAGAAAATTTGGGATGGTGGGTCTCTACCTAGTAACCTGCAAGCTAATTCTTTAGATCTTTCAGCTGCAGTATTTTAGAGACTTCGGTGTCTGAATCTGTGTCACCCTTCATGTTATTGGTAACTTTTGTACTTACTTCTAACCATGACTGGTTTCTAAGATTGTATTTTCAGAAACATAGTGTAACACCAAAAATCCACCCTATAGCTTTAAGACACAAAAAGCTGAAGAGTTCGGCACAGACTCTGACAGAAAGGGAGAGAAAAAGCTTCATAGTTGCTATAGGCAACCAGAGCAGGCTGAGGCACGAGACCTGAAGGCACGCCCAGCCAACAGACACTCCCCAAACACTGAGGGAAACACTCTGCACATGTGCAGGAAAACGCCCCTAACTCTGCATAAAAAAGCAGGCAGGCAAGCAGAGTTAGTTCAGGAAACGGCCACTGTTCAGAAGCAGGCCAGAGAGGAGGATCCTTATTATGCTCGAGTCCAGGAGAGAGAGAATCCAGGAAGAGAGGCTGAATGTGATTCCTGTATGATTTCTGACGAAGGTTTTGAGGACACAGAAGCAGAAAGCATTTGTGAAACCTGGCAGGTTAGAGAAAACCTGAAACCCTTCAACAAAAGGTCAGAGTATTTTCAGCCTAACCCTGTTTATTGTGAGGCCTGGAATAAGAAGCCAAGCAGGGCTGGGAGACAGAGCAGGAAGCCATTCTCCAGCCGTGAGCTTAATCACAGAAAGCCCTTTGCAGTGACGCAGGAGGGATTTCCCAGAGACAGCAGTCAACGGGGAGAGTGCAGAACAGCTGGTAGGAAACTCTTTGCTAATGAAAGCCAGAAGCTTTTAAGATATTCACATCCTTGTGAAAGAGATAGTGAACTGCTTCAGGATATTTGTATGAATGAGGAACCTGAATGTTTGTATGAAAAGCCTGGCAGAAAACTGACAAGAGCAAAGCCCAATAGAAAGATTGCAAAGCGGGGGGGCGGAGCCTGATGTCCAGCGGGTTAGACGCTTCGCGCTGAAGCTCCTGAGGGGCCTACTCAGAATCCTGACTTAATATCTGCATAAACCTAATATTTGACACCGAACTTACCGGGGTGCCTTGGGGGGAATGGCGGCCCACAAACCAGTGCGCTTGGACTTCGGGTCTCCCTCTTCTTCACATGGAAAACGCTCCAAAACAGAGTTGTCTTCCCCACCAAAGATGGTTCCACTTCGGGTAAGCCCCGAAATGCAACAGGAGATCTTGGAGGAAATACGTGGTGTGAAGGAACTGGTACAGTCCAACGGAGAAGCGCTCCGAGCCATGCGAGAAGATTTCGGTATGCTTCAGGACCGGCTTGAAGGTCTTTCACTACGGCTGGACAACATGGCGGGGGTCCTCGATTCGCACGCAGTGCGCTTGGTGAACCTGGACAAGGCTGAGCGTCAGATACAGAATCTTCAAAAAGAGTTAGAGGATTGCAATAATCGAGCCCGTCGCAACAATGTAAGGCTCATAGGAGTTCCAGAGGGGGCGGAAGCAGGAGATATCAGAGAATTTCTGGTCAAAACTCTCCCCTCCTTGCTGAAGATTACCTTTTGCAGAGATCTGGAAATTGACCGAGAATATCGTGCTCCTACCAACATCACACTCAATCGGACGACCCCCCGGCCCATTATCTTTCGTTTACTGAGGTATCAGCAAGTTGAGCAAATTTTCAAAGCTGCCCGGGTGATGCAACATCTGCAGTTTGAAGATCATAAAGTCTCTTTCTTCCCCGATTTGGCAAAGCCCACAGTTGACCGGCGGAAGGGACTCCTTGCTTTTCGACCTAGACTTCAACAGTTACAGGCTCGCTTTGGCCTCTTATATCCAGCGAAGCTCAGAGTGACTCTCCATAACCAAACTAGAACCTTCGAAGATCCTGCTCTGCTAGCAACATTTTTAGATTCCAAAGAGGCAGACCAGATGCGCTAAGTCAACAACTCGGATGGACTCCGCTGGAACTGCCCGCCATTTAGAATGGCCCGACGCGGTGATCATTGCCTGGAATAGAGACTGCCTGGACCTTTCTTTCTTTTATATCTACCTTCCTTGGTCTCCTTTTCCTCCATGATGTGCACCTCGGTTGGATTCGGAGCACGCACAGCTATACCGGTTATATGTTTCAATTTAGGCCTTCTCTGGGGTTTCACCCCGCAGACATCAGGTCGCCAGTAATTTCTGGGGTTTTGCTTCTTCTCTAAGGCACTTCGGTGCTTCTACTGTTATATAGGGCACTTCATGATTTTTCATTGGCTTATTTTCTATCATATCGTGTGTACAGTCATTTATAGTTGATATGAGGGACATTGCGCAACTCGGTGCGCCATCATGTTCCTTTCTCAGCATGTTTGACTTTGTTGTATGGCCTTATGTCCGCTCTTATCACTGAACGTAAGAGGCCTCACTAGTCTAATCAAAAGAATGACCATCCTTAGTTATTTTAATCATGACCATACTGATTTAGTGTTTCTTCCGGAAACCCATTTCACCTCCGTTGAACCACTGAAACTTCCTGCTAAACCTTATATGGTGGCTGCCTATTCTCCCGCCGTTTCTAAGCGGTACGGGGTAGCCATCTTGGTTGAGAAATCTTTGCCAACCACTGTAATGGATACTAGCTCTGATGGGGAGGGTAGCTGGGCCTGTGTATATTTTACGGTTGGAGATAGTGAATTTACGTGTATTTGTATTTATGCTCCGAATGTGGATGACCCTGTTACTGTTACTCGGCGGTGACTTCCACCAAGTATTTGATCCTTTGATAGATAGACTGCCGCCTAGAACGAGTGGTCCGCCCAAGAGTCTCTACACCCTGCCAGCTCTGATGAAAGATTTTGCGTGAGTAGCTATATGGAAGCTGCTTCACCCCTCCGACTTAGAGCTCACCTTTTCTCAGCCCCCCATCACTCACAATCTAGATCAGATTTTTTCTTATCTCCTCAGTACTGCTATCCCAAGTGGCCATATACTCCTGATAGGTTAGCCAATTGGAATGCCATCCAGTGCGCTTGATGCTGGACATGCCATGTGGCCTTTGGCTTACTAAACTCCTGTTAAGTATGATTGTCCCACATTACAGTATTACTCGAGCCGGGTCTGGGGTCGTCTTCATTCTATTTTATATTTTCCGGAACCCCTCTTTTGGAAGATTGTGGGGCTCCGCTCAGCTGCGGGGATCCCCTCTCTTCCTAAATTGGCTTACTTCCTTTTAGCCTTTATGCTGGGCATTGTTATTTCCTATTTCCTTAATCACGAAATATTGGGAAAATAGCTCTTTTCTGAGCTCTAATGAATGGTGAAACATATCTGTCTTTATTGTAAATATGCGCAAATACCTTGTATGTCAGCCTCTTCCGTTCAAACCATTCACTATTGGTCTAGCTAGAAGACGCTCAACGATTATGTTAACACTATTCAATGCTCTCAGTTGACTGTTTGATTCTGTATTAATCTTTGTCACATGCTCATCCGGTCTCATAGATTCTACTTTTGTTTGTTTGATGTACAATAATTGTTGTATGTAAGCGCTTATATGATGACTCTTATCAGCTTAGAGAAGAAGCATTGGGGTGGGGGGTAATTGGGGTTGCTTTCTTTATTGTATGTGTGTATTTGTTTCTTTTGGTGTGTTGTTACTTTGTTTGTTGTAAAATGAAAATAAAAGTTTAAAAAAAAAGAAAGATTGCAAAGCAGTTTTATCAAGGCTCAGATAATTATCTACCTTACCGTGAGGAGAGTATTGAGGAGAGACCAGTCACTGGCTGGAGGAAGTTGCAAACTCTCTGCCATAGGGAAGACGAGGCAGTTGAGGAGCCTATGTGCATTGACCAAAATGAATGTTTGTCTTATGATGAAAAGATGGACTGTTCTTTATTAGTTACTGAAGAGACCTCTCTACGCTGAAAGCAGATAAGCCTGCTAGAGAGAACAAGTCTGCACAGAGGAAGCTGCCCAGGTGTTTACCTTAATTATCTATTTTGCTTTGTCATTTGATTTGTTAAGCAAGAAGCTGTACTTTTCTTTAACCATTTGTTTATGCCAGAAGCATGGCTATCTTTTGAGTTTGGAAGTTGTATCATTTTTGGAAATCCAGCAAAACCCCGGGAGGGGAATAAATCCTTGTTTAAACCTGACCCTCAAGTCGCAACTACACTTTCTTTTAATAGAAAGGTCAGGGCCAGTAGTGCACTAAGCTAACCAACACTAGTTTAGCCTCTGCTGGTGACATATAAAATGGCGTAGCACGTTGGATTTTTGAAAAAAAAAAAAAAAAAGCAATATTACTACCCAAAGTTTTTCAAAAGAGAAACAGATTGGCTGAAGAAGAAAAAAAACCCACAGCAGCAAAGGAAATCCTGAGAGGAAGAAAATCCTGATACTGAGAGGACATCCACAAGCTGACCGGACGGAGGTGCAGAGAACCTTTCTCAAAATAAGATCCTTCACCGTGCTAAGGTACAAGTGGCTGGGCACGGGTGGTAAGGATTGTGGTGAAAGGGGGAGAGAGATACCTGGATAAAAGCAGATAGGGAGGAAGAACTATATTGTGTGCCGCACTTGGTGGGCCCTCTGTTTTTTTCTCGCCTATACAGGTATACCGCAAGCGCCAAGATGGATCCAAAAGAAGTGATGCAATGGATGGAAGAGCAGTGGAAGGCACAAAGTGAGCTGGCACGACAGGCCCAGGACAGGACTATGGCAGCACTGGCTGCGCAACAAAAGCCCCTGTTGGACTTGGTGACCACGCTACTGCAGCGGACATCCACTACTACGGCTGAGGAGGAAAGTGTACCGGTACCAGCGGCGGTAGGAGTACAACACTATGGTGCATTGGCACTAGGACCTTTACAAAAAAGTGATAACTTTGATGATTATTCGGACGCATTCGAGCGAATCGCTCAGGCGGCTAAGTGGCCCCTAGACCAATGGGCAGTCCGATTCGCCATGTCGTTAACTGGAGAGGCATTGGCGGCCTATAAGGCGATGCCCGCTGGCCTAGTGTCCAGTTACCCAGATGTAAAATTGGCAGTTCAAGATAGGCTAGGTTTAACACCTACACATTATCGCCGACTTTTTAGGGAGGCAAGGCTCTTGCCCCAGGAGACACCTAAAGCTTTAATGCAAAGGTTGAAAGGTTTAGCAGCAAAGTGGTTGGCTCCAGAAAGGGCCACGATAGAAACCTTAATGGATGCGGTGCTGCTAGAGCAGTACTTTGAAGCTGTACCCGCCGAAGTAAAAGCTTTCCTGCTGTTACAAAAATGTCAGTCCACTAGAGAAGCAGCGGAAATGACCGAATGCTATTTTGAAGCTGCATTGGCCGGAGCTTCTAGAGATAGTATGATGAGGGTAACAGGCATGAAAAGGATGCCTGGTATAAGGAAAGCTTATGCTTCTACGGTCCCAAAAGAAAATGTAAAAAGCTATAATAAGGTGATAAGATGTTTCCACTGTGGAAAAAATGGTCATGTACATAGGGACTGTAAAGAACACCTAGCCCTTGTATCAGGAAGAGAAATACACGGTGGGGAGGAGTTTATCATAGATGTCCAAGTGGAGGGTATAGATGCGGTAGCACTCCTGGATTCTGGGGCGGACCAGAGTATGGTCTCCCAGGAAATGTGGAAGGCCATTCAGGCCCACAATCCTACCCAGTGGGATAGTACGGATGGACGTGTGAAAGTGCGATGTGTGCATGGTGCTTCCTCTTTTACCCGATATATGACATGAGTGTGAATGGGTTGAATACCAAAGGAAAGGTACACATGGCAGTTGTCCCCCGACTTCCCTTTAAGGTGGTCCTAGGCCGTGACTGGCCCCCATTTAAGGAGGAATTGGGGAAAGGCCTCGAGGGGAAAGTAGGCCCCGAAGAACCTCTAAGGGGAGGGGTATCGTCCGAAGCCCACATAACCGAAGCCATTGCACAAAAGATCCCAAGTGCTTTATTTGGGAAACCGCGGGTGGAAGAGAAACCCCCAGTTAAAAAAGGGTTTGTGTTGCACTTCACAAAAACATCCCAGCAGGTAAAGAGTCCCCAAAGAGCTACCGAAGCCTCAGCGGGCTATGACCTATTCAGCAATGAGGATACAGTAGTCCCCAAGAGAGGGAAAGCCCTCGTTGATACCGGGTTGAGCATTCAAATCCCCGAAGGATGTTATGGCCGCATAGCACCGCGGTCTGGCCTAGCGGTCAATCATTCAATTGACATTGGGGCAGGGGTAATAGACCCGGATTATCGGGGGGTAATCAAGGCCCTACTATTTAACTTCGGGGAAGAGGATTTCATAATAAAAAGGGGTGAAAGAATAGCCCAGTTGATATGTGAACGGGTGGGCTTCCCGGTATTATTAGAGACATCCTCATTAACCTCTACAGGCCGTGGGTCTGGGGGGTTTGGCTCCACAGGCAGAAAAGATGTTAAGGGCTTAGCAGCCATCACTGAGGAAAGGAAAGAGGAGGACTTAGGCCCTCAGCCCTCAGATTGGAGGGAACAACCCGAAATACGTACAGGTACTGACCTGTCTGAACATCAGCAGGTAGAGTTAGCCCGGCTATTAAGAAAATTCTCCGATGTCTTGACAGCGGTGCCCGGTGAAACACGCCTGGTAGCCCATGAGGTCATCACAGTTCCGGGGAAAATTATTAGACAACGCCCCTATAGGTTGCCAGAGGCGAAGCAAAACGAGGTCATTGCCCAAGTCAAGGAAATGGTGGAAATGGGGGTGATCGAGGAATCTCATAGTCCTTGGTCTAGCCCAATAGTCCTCGTCCCAAAACCGGATGGCTCCCTTCGTTTTTGTATTGATTTTAGGCAGATCAATGCGATCTCACAGTTTGACGCATACCCCATGCCAAGAATTGACGATCTGTTAGATCGGTTAGGGCAGGCCCGGTTTCTAACAACCCTCGACTTAACCAAGGGCTATTGGCAAATCCCCTTGACGAGGGATTCGAAGCCAAAAACAGCTTTCTCCACCCCCTTAGGCCTATACCAATTTAGGCGTATGCCATTTGGGCTACAGGGCGCAGCGGCAACGTGCCAGCGTCTTATTGACCAGGTCCTAAGGCCACATCAAGAGTACGCGTTGGCCTATATGGATGATGTTATTATCCATAGCGGCACCTGGCTAGAACACCTATCACGGATAGAGGCGGTATTAAACGCCATCCGAAAAGCGGGTCTCACTTTGAACCCCAAAAAAATGTCTTTTTGCGGCTAAAGAAGCCAAATACCTGGGTCATTTAGTTGGGAATGGGATAGTGAAACCTCTAGCAGACAAAATAGAGAGTGTCCGGAACTTCCCACGACCGGTAGAAAAGAAGCATGTCCGCAGCTTCTTGGGCCTAATCGGCTACTACCGACGATTTATCCCCAGGTTTGCGGAGGAGAGCAGCCTTTTTACGGACATGATTAGGAAAAATGCCCCAAATAAGGTGCATTGGACTCCCGAGGCCGAGGAGAGTTTTATCTCTCTTAAAGAGAAGTTGTGTAAAGCTCCTGTATTAAAGGGAGTTGACTTCCGGCTTCCATTCATTATCCAGACAGACGCTTCTGAGACTGGACTGGGGGCAGTTATGTCCCAGAAATTTGATGGTGTAGAACACCCGATCACCTACTTAAGTAGGAAACTGTCCAATGCGGAGCGGAAGTATTCTACTGTAGAAAGGGAATGCTTAGCCATCAAATGGGCGGTAGAAGCATTGCGATTTTATGTGACAGGGCGCAAATTTATATTAATAACAGATCATGCACCGTTAAAATGGCTGAGCCAAATGCGCAACAATAATGCACGACTGACGCGCTGGCACTTGGCTTTGCAAGCTTTTAGTTTTGAGGTACAGCACCGTGCAGGGAAGCTGCATGGTAATGCGGATGCTTTGAGCAGAATTACGCGCTGTCCGACGGGGACGTCAGCAGCTCGTAATGTCTTAAGAAGGGGGATGTGTAACACCGAAAATCCACCCTATAGCTTTAAGACACAAAAAGCTGAAGAGTTCGGCACAGACTCTGACAGAAAGGGAGAGAAAAAGCTTCATAGTTGCTATAGGCAACCAGAGCAGGCTGAGGCACGAGACCTGAAGGCACGCCCAGCCAACAGACACTCCCCAAACACTGAGGGAAACACTCTGCACATGTGCAGGAAAACGCCCCTAACTCTGCATAAGAAAGCAGGCAGGCAAGCAGAGTTAGTTCAGGAACGGGCCACTGTTCAGAAGCAGGCCAGAGAGGAGGATCCTTATTATGCTCGAGTCCAGGAGAGAGAGAATCCAGGAAGAGAGGCTGAATGTGATTCCTGTATGATTTCTGACGAAGGTTTTGAGGACACAGAAGCAGAAAGCATTTGTGAAACCTGGCAGGTTAGAGAAAACCTGAAACCCTTCAACAAAAGGTCAGAGTATTTTCAGCCTAACCCTGTTTATTGTGAGGCCTGGAATAAGAAGCCAAGCAGGGCTGGGAGACAGAGCAGGAAGCCATTCTCCAGCCGTGAGCTTAATCACAGAAAGCCCTTTGCAGTGACGCAGGAGGGATTTCCCAGAGACAGCAGTCAACGGGGAGAGTGCAGAACAGCTGGTAGGAAACTCTTTGCTAATGAAAGCCAGAAGCTTTTAAGATATTCACATCCTTGTGAAAGAGATAATGAACTGCTTCAGGATATTTGTATGAATGAGGAACCTGAATGTTTGTATGAAAAGCCTGGCAGAAAACTGACAAGAGCAAAGCCCAACAGAAAGATTGCAAAGCAGTTTTATCAAGGCTCAGATAATTATCTACCTTACCGTGAGGAGAGTATTGAGGAGAGACCAGTCACTGGCTGGAGGAAGTTGCAAACTCTCTGCCATAGGGAAGACGAGGCAGTTGAGGAGCCTATGTGCATTGACCAAAATGAATGTTTGTCTTATGATGAAAAGATGGACTGTTCTTTATTAGTTACTGAAGAGACCTCTCTACGCTGAAAGCAGATAAGCCTGCTAGAGAGAACAAGTCTGCACAGAGGAAGCTGCCCAGGTGTTTACCTTAATTATCTATTTTGCTTTGTCATTTGATTTGTTAAGCAAGAAGCTGTACTTTTCTTTAACCATTTGTTTATGCCAGAAGCATGGCTATCTTTTGAGTTTGGAAGTTGTATCATTTTTGGAAATCCAGCAAAACCCCGGGAGGGGAATAAATCCTTGTTTAAACCTGACCCTCAAGTCGCAACTACACTTTCTTTTAATAGAAAGGTCAGGGCCAGTAGTGCACTAAGCTAACCAACACTAGTTTAGCCTCTCCTGGTGACAATAGTTTGATGTTTAAAGATTTGAGTGTGCGTGTTTTTCCTGATTTGTCATGGGAGACTCAAAGGAGAAGGAAATTGTTCCTACTACTCTGCCCCAGGGTCTTGCAGCTGGGTGCTCCATTTTTTTAAATTTCCATGCAAATGCATGATTAAATTGCATTCTACTTCTTATAGTTTGTTTGAGCCATCGCAGCTGCTGGCCTTTTTAAGTGCCCATCGCTCTGCTGCAATGGACCAGTCCCAACTGTAATAGGAATATTGCCTGGCTGTTTTGGCATCTGCTTCTTTCTTTAATATACTGTTTTGCTTGATTTCACCTGTCTTCCTCTCTCAATTGTGGGCTGTAGTGGGGGGTGGAATTGGCAGATTTTGTTCACTGCTTTCTTCTAGTGTTTTTTTTTTTTTAGTTTCACTGTTGTCCTTAATGGTGTGTTTATGTGTCTGTATCCCTTATTTGTTAAAGTGTGTTAATGCTTGGATTTATGTAAATTGATAATATAAAATAAAATAAAATAAAAAAGTCATGATGACTACCCAAATTGAGGCGATTTGGGGTGTGCAAAAAGAGTTGGAACAACTCAAGGTGCAACTTACACTGTCTCAACAGAAGCTAGAGCTGTTTGAAAATCGTACCTCTGCTATTGAACAGCAGATTCCACAAATTGCCTCTAACATGGCTAATATCCAGAAACTACAAATAGATATTGAAGATCTCTCAAATCGCAATAGGAGGAATAATACTTGAGTACTTGGAGTGTCAGAGGATGTCAAAAGGCATGAGTATGATTGACCTTTTGGGGCCTCACTTTCCAACCTGCATTAGTAATTGAACATGTGCATCAGATCCCATCAAGGAGATTGACTGCTTAACCCAGGACAGGCATTGTGGAACCTATGTACCTTTTAAGGAACCTGCCAGGTACTCGTGATCAGTATTGGCCACTGTTGGAAAGAGGATATTGGGCTTGATTGACCTTGGTCTGGCCCAGTATGGCATTTCTTATGTTCTTAAGTATGGAAAGATCATGGCACCTTGTCTGTGGATCAACTGATTGAGGCCACAACCAACTGCTCACACTCATCTGCCCTGACAGCACCCCAAACAGGAAATCATCTAAGTCAGTGCTTTTCAAACTTTTATCCCATATGACCCCATTTTAGCAAATGAAAATTCATGTGACCCCAGATGATGATGAAAACAAAATAGCAGATCTCCAGCCTCCTTCCCCTCCCTCCACTCATCAAAAACAGAAAGAAGCAGCAACGGTAATGGCAACAGCAGCAACAGTCAGTTCAGAGTCCTTTGTGTCAGTGTGCAGTGTGCTTGCAGACCCCAGTACTCTGCATGGGTTTTCAGTCTAAGAAGAGTTTCCCCAATAACTGGTAAGAGCCTATGAATGCTTGCTGGCTCACAGGCCACATGCTGACTGTTGACTGTCACTGCTTAGCATAGGTCCCAGTGAAAGTCCACTGCTCACACTTCTCCTGATCAAGATGCATTACCACACGATGGAGATTCCGTATAAACTTTTTATCCCGCAAATTAAGCCTAACACTTTTCTGAGCTATATCTTCTTTGCGGCCTACCTCGTCAATCACCACTCGCCCAAGGTGGAGGTCCTCTCCTGCTCCCCTTCATTTCACCCCCCCCTTCAAATAATACCCACACTATAGACCCCTCAAGTTCATCATTGCTGTAGTCACCCATGGAACTACAAAGATCCATCATCATCTTCCCTCAGGCATTGATGGTCCTATAGACTGAGCAGGAGGCTCACCTCGGCATTCTACCATCCTCCCCCTCATGACAGGTCTAGAGGAGAAAGGTTAGAGGTGGATCTGCCTCCTTGGACCCCAAAGCCCTTTTTTCCTCCTTTTGCCCCACCAATCTTGGTCTTCACAGCCCTATCACACACAGCTTGCTCAAATCGAGCCATGGGTCTGGTTTGTGCTCTCTTCACTGCACTCCCCCTTCTTCATCCCCCACCATGCCTCTATACCTGCCCTTAGACCCCCCTCAGAACAGCTCTAGGACCCAGAAGCAACCCACGGCCTCCACACTGTGCTCAGCCAGACGCAATCAGCTCAGGAGACCGGCAGTCGCTGAAACCGACACAGCAGGAACTCTGCACAGATTTCATGGACCTCTCCAAGCCTCCCCACTGCTACTGATCGGTGCCCAGAGCCACCGACTGCCCGGAAGGAAGCACTAACTTTCCCTACCAGGACAGCTAACCAGAAAGGATGCCGATGCCCCCCTGATGTTCCTGATCATCACTGGAAATGTAATCAAAGGCTTGTTTCCACAGGTAAGTTCCCCCTGATCCTCACTACCTCACCTCTCCACCTCCCACCTAAACCACTGGTCCTGGTTTCCTGCACAGCTCCATGCTCCTCCTCTGCCCCCTCCCTGCTCTAATCCCTGCTTGCCTACCATCCTGACCTCTTCCCTTTCTCAACCTTACTACTATTACGAATCATTTGCATACTGCTACAAGGTGTACTCAGCTCTGTACATACAGATGTAAGATACAGTACCTGCTCATCAGAGTTTACAATCTAATCAAGATGAAAAAAAAAACATTGAAAAACTCGGGATTAGATTATGGCAAGATACATATTCAGTAAGCAGTGGACAAGAGAATAAGGAGCATCAGGATGCAAAAGCCGTCTCAACAGGGCCAGAGAAGGTGCCCAACATACAAAGTCAGGTAGTTTGTTTCAGGCATATGGAGCAGAAAAGTGGAATGAATGAAGTCTGGAGTTGGCAGTGGCAGAGAAGGGCACAGATAAACGGGGTCTGCCAGAGAGGCAGAGTTCCTGAGGAGGAGTGTAGAGTGAGGCAAGAGAGGACAGGTAGCGAGGAGCCGCAGAATGAATGCACTTGCAGTTCAGTAGGAAAAGTTTGAACTCGATGTGGAAATGGACAGGGAGTCAGTGATGGGACTTCAGAAGAGGGGCTATATGAACATAGTGACACTGGCAGAAGATGCGACATGCAGCTGAGTTTCGAACAGATTGAAGGGGGGAAAGATGCTTCAGAAGGAGACCAGCGAGGAACAGGTTGCAATAGTCAAGAAGGGAGGTGACTAGTGAGTGGATGAGGGTCATAGTAGTGTCTGTAGAAAGGAAGGAGCAAATTTTGTTAATGGTATAGAGAAAGAAGCGACATGTTTTAGCTGTCTGTTAGATGTGTGCAGAGAAAGAGAGAGTAGAGTCAAAGATGACCCTGAGGATGTGAGGAAACAGGGAGGCGTGTAGTGCCATCTACAGTTATAGAGAAGGGAGGAAGGGGGAGATGGTTTTAGGGGGACTGATAAGGAGCTCAGTTTTGGCCATGTTCAATTTCAGATGGTGGTGAAACATCCAGGCCGCGATGTGGGATAAGCAGGCAGAGATCTGGGCCTGGATTCCTGGAGAGATTTCAGGTGCAGAAAGGTAGATCTGAGAGTGTGCTCCCACAGGCTCAGCCCCCCTCCCCCACCAACACAGTGTGGGGAGAGCACTGTATATTTACACAGTGGGGGTCCATTTTTACAATTTCTAAGTGACGTATTTTTAGTCCCTTAGAGGGTGTTTTATTGTATTTTATCCTGCACTAACAGCCACATTTGTAGTTGCCAGATATCCATAAAGCCCGCACTAACCTGGATGTGCCATTGAAATCCATGTTCCACCCCTAACCTGCCCTGTCCCTGGCCAGTCCTATACTATGCAAGTAGCATGGGGCCCCATGCTCTTAGCATGACATACTTATTTTATTTATTTATTTATCTATTTAACAGTATTTCTAAAACGCCTTATCATAATAATCAAGGTGGTATCACAGCAAACAATCTGGTAGTGTGAGTGTTGATACATGCAGTGAGGGTGGAAATTTCGTTGGGTGTGTGTTGTCTTGTGTGCTAGATTGGTGTGAGCTATGTACAATGTGGGCTATTTACAGTGGTGCTAAAATCATTTTATATACATCTAGTGTTAGGCAGTAACGTGTGCTGCTATACAGTTCCTTAGTTTATGTGATGTGTCCAAACCCCATACCAATGGCTAGCGTACATTAGTAGACATGCTCCAGGTGTATTTATCTGTCTCTACATGATAATGAGGCTACCCACCCTGAACCAAAATTGATAAAATGGGTTATACATACCAACTTAAGTTACATTTCTTGCAGCTCATCATTTTAGCACATTGGTAATGAAAGCCAAGGATACACAAGCTGGCATTATTATGTTAGTTTTAAGGGCTTAATACACAGATCTACAAATGTGTGTGTGTACAGTGCAGTTATTAGTGTAAATAATTTGTAGAAAGTTACCCCAGTTATGTCCAAGTTATAGTTCCCGTTTATTGTAAATACATTGTATAAGGTTCAGTTAAATGTACACCGCACTGATAATGAATAGCGCGGTATAGAAGAGACGTTAAATAAAATAAATAAAAATAAAAAAAATGCCTTACCAGATCCTAAGCGGCAATGCACTGAGATATAAGTAGGGAAATTGTAAAGCGCTGCAGATGCATGAACACATTTGACGGTCTTCCCAGCATGGCTAATGACTTAGTTCAGTGTGTGGATTAAATTATACACCTACATCAGAGAAGCTGAAAATACTTCAGTACCGCTGTTTAATGGGGGTCCACATCAGCTTTATTAGGAGGATGCCCACCACCGTGTTCTGAAAGTTTTAAACCCAGAACTGTTGAACAGATGGCGCTGGAACATTTCTCATCAAATGTTCTCCGGGCCCATTAACGACGTGGTGATTCTTCCAACATCATATTAAAGAAAATCTATTTACTGGGCTTTGCTTTGACATGGATTTGGAATGCATATCCTTTTGCTAGATTGCCTAAAGACTGCTTGATGCTTTCTGATATTTTTGTGGTTCTGGGAAATTGTCACACGTGCTATCAGCACCCAGCTGTGCATTTTACTATTTCCATGGCTTCTTTGGCAGAAATTAAATTTTGCTTGCTGCAGATCTTTGTACTAAGTGTACTCTAAATTGTTTGGCTTATTAAAACCTAAGAACTCTGTTCAAAGAGTTCTGGCTGCTTCATCTCCCCATATTGAGAGGGAAGATACACAGGCAAAATATGAATTAATGACTGACCCTGATTCTTCTGCATTCTGAACCTCCCTTTCTACCAGTGACCTGATCTCTGCTTGTGCCTTAATGTAGTTTATTATTAGACTATGTTAGGCCCTTCGGTTTACCAGGCAAATTTTAGTGTTGGTTAAGGCTGCTCAGCTGAAAGTACTGAAAATTCATGCTTTCCATTAACCACACAAGAAATATAACAACGGCATTGGTACTGCAAGTTCTGTGCAATGTGTCTGCCAACGGTCCTCATCTTTGTTTTGGTGAATCACCAGAAATAGAGAGACCCTAGTTCATATCCTACCGACACTCCTTATGGCTTTGGGCAAGTCACTTAACCCTCCATTGCCTCAAGTACAAACTTAGATTAGAAACCTCCTGGGATAGGGAAATACCTCAATACACAAAAGTACTGTAACTCGCCTTGAATTACCACTGGAAAGGGTGAGCTAAATGCTACTACTAGGGATGAAAGGGCTTCCATGCCTGTGCATTTTTGACAAGACCAAATATTATGATGCCCATTTAGTTCTTTGTGTGTGTGTGTGTGGGGGGGGGGGTGTTGTTGTTGCCTCTGCTGACCCATCTGTCTTTGGGTTTCCTTGGCAATGTATCAATGAAAGTAGATTGCTGGGCCTTCTCTTCCAAGGCAATGGGAAGTAAAGTGACTTGCCTAAGTTGTACCAATGGGAATTGAACCTTTGATCCTCTGGGTAGCAGGTAGCTGCACAAGCCACTAGGCTACTCCTCTACTCTGTAATGGTGGACAGCTATAAAATAGGATCTCATTCCATATAGACCAACGTAAGTTTTATACGTGGTAAATAGTTTTGTCCATATTTAAGCTGAGACAGATTTAACCAAGTCACTTTGAGTTTTAAGGCTCAGCACTCTGGGATAATTATCATGAACTATCTTGTCCCCTTCAGTTTGGTTTTAAAACATTATCCACCCACCCATCCCCATACCCTTATCACACTTTGGGGGTAATTTGTATAAAGCATTCAGCATGGGTAGAACATGTTTTACATATGGAAAGAACTCCTATAAAATTGTTCCTGCCCTAATCTTACATGGTTTGAATGCAACTGTCAATCAATAAATTGAATCTATTTCTTATGATGTCCAGTCTTACTAAGTAAAAATGGCTGGCAATAATGCTCACCCATGAATATTGTTTCATAACTGGATTGCAATTTAACTATACACCCGTAAACCGTGTAACATGGTTAATGCCGCTGAACATCCCCGATCATGGCCCTTATGTGCCATAATGTCAAACACCTAGCATCGGTGCATGTTGGGGGCATTCTGGAGAGGAATGGAGGTGGAGACAATTGATAACCAGGCAGCAGTAATCTTTTAGGTGCAGGAGCCAACCGGGCAGTATGCAACATCGCTGCTGCCCGGTTAGCTACTATAGCTTCTGGCGTGTGTGGTGATTCCCGGATATTCAATGCCGGGGCCGCATGTGACCTCAGCATTGAATATCCAGGATTAAGGATAGGTGGGCATGGTTATGCACCGTAGCACACATAGCCTGCCCCAGTGAATATCTGGCCCTATGTTAACATGTTAAAAACAACAAATACTCATAGGTAGTCCCTGCAATGGATAGGAAAGGATGATTTGCAGGAAAATGTTCTTTGTTGTTGAAGGGTTGGAGATTACGGGCATTTACACGACTTACAGCCCAGTAAACCATGTAAATGCCTTAAATGGGGATATTCAATGGCACTTAAGTACATGGTTAGTGCCGTAAAATATCCCCTTCTAATTCCCTTATGCACCCTGATGCTATCTGGTTAGAATAGGGACGTGTTGGGGGCATTCTGGGGCATAGTGGAGCCAGAGACTGCCACTAATTGGGTAGCGGCGATATTGTACCACTACTTTTGGCCTGCCTAGGTTTAGCTAACTAGATAGTGGTGCAATATCACCGCTACCCGGTTAGGCTCCGCAGCTGTTTCCTCTGTGCTCTAAACCCGAATATTCAATGCTGTCACTGTGGTATTGATTATCCAGGGTTAGGGGTCAGCAGACAGGACTATGTGCCATAGTGGCGCTTAGCCTGCCCAAATGAATAGCGGGCCCTATGAGATAAAAGCTTAGAATCTGGAATGAGGCAAACAAACAACAAATTGCTTGTGTAAAGATGTAGAGGGCCAGTATTATGATCTAAGTATTGTTCCTATGCATGCAATTCTGGTATGCTAGATCAGTCCCAAGTGAATCTAGAATAGAGCAGTTTTTTCATTAAAGAGTGAGCAATGAATAGATTTCTGTGCAATATAGGCTGTCTGGCAATAAACCTGGCCATAAAAAACTATACAGGTCATTCTCACTTTCTGAATAAAGCAGATGATGCTTAAACATCTTCTGGGCAAGAATGACACAGCTAAGGCAAGGCTGAAGAACAGTATCTAACTAGTGGCATTTCATGACTGGAGCCTGTGATTCATACGGTCACTAATGCTAAGCAGGATAGTCCATTCTCTAACCCAGTCGGCTATTGATTGACTGTAAGTGACAAGAATAAGCGTCTGGGCATCCTCTGGCATTTACGGTAAGGATGGAGCTTTCCTGAAGTACTGTAACTGTATAACATTTAATTTATAGGACAATATAACCAATAATAGAATGTAAACATTGTACAAATTATAATCACATAAATTGAAGCACACATACCCTGCCATTAAAAGCAACGAGGGGCCCTTTTACTAAAGGGTGCTAAGTGGTTAGTGTGCAAAAGATCACATGTTCATGCCAGTTTGTACTGTGCTGAAAGAGCAGTTTTTGTTGTTGTGAAGTGTCATCAAGTCAATACTTGCTCCTGGAAATTCTGTGGCTAGTTATTCCTAACCCCTGGGCTTTCTTGGTGAGGAGCAAGCAGATTACCAGGCCTTCCTTCTACACAGTAAGTCAACGGCACCTGGAGTTTCCAACCAAGTACTAACCAGGCTCATTACTGCTTACCTTCCAAGATCAAGCAAATCAGAGTGGTATGGTCATGGTGGCAGAACACTTAGTGCTTGCTAATACACGTACTAACAGCATGTAGTGTATTTGGATGAGATCAGGGTGGAGAGTGAGCATGTCGGCCAGGGACAACCAGAACAGGGGATAGGACCACATGCTACTGTCATGACTGCCATTAGTGTGGCTGTACTTAATACTACTTCAAGAGAGGGCATTAAGTGCAGTCACGCTACTGGCAGTCTGGTAGTGGCCACTGCCTAGCATGCTCGATATTCACTAATACTATCTCCCCCTCAATTGAAATGTAGGGCTGATGCCTGGGGCCTTTTCTGAAACTAAAGCCTGAATCATGCAGCATGGCTTCCTGTTACAAGATGGGGCCTGTTCTGAACCAAAGCCTGAACCAAACCAGATGGATTCCTTTTCTGCTATGTTCTCAGCTTCAAAACTGCAGATCAAGCAGTTCTGCAAAGTTATGTGCTTTATAGAAGGGCATTTTTTTCAAGCTTTGACTTCATGCAAGAGAACTCGCTCCTGAGGCTAGAGACTGTGCTACTGGTCCTAGCATTTGCAACAATGCATGAACCTGCATGCCTGCATCTTTTCTCTCACCATGGACCTTTGTTTGAAGAAGGACAACCTCACAACTGTTACATGATTCGCTGAAGATGACATACAGTATCTGAAACCAGCAATTCACCATGCTGTGATGAGGAAGTCAGGATGAAGAATTATATGCTGAACAAAGAGGAATGCAGTACACATTGGGCACACTTTTGGCAGATACCTTTTAGAGTCCACTTTGAGAACACTTGGAGAAACACTTTACTTTTTGAACACTTTTTGGGAACTTTAACTTAGCTCCCTGACACTGGCAGTTTACTTTCTGCAGTCTCTAGCTCTACTGCCTGCCTGTCTCAAGCTGGAAACTCAGTGTGCAAGGATAAGGACTAATCTCAGGAAGCAGTGAATCTCTCTCACAGACCTGAAGCTCTGTGCTATCACGTGGCTTGCCCAAACTGGCTGCAGCCTGTGTTGGCTACTGCATTCTTTGGACTTTGTGCTGTTCCTGACTTCTCAGACCCAGCCACAATTGTCCTGGCAAAAGCTAAGGTACTGGTCTCAGTTCTCCCGGGGGTATGGGCCTAGCCTAGCTAGACAGCTAATTTTCCCCATTATTGTCTTCAGATCTTCATGACAGTGCTGGTGTGTCTTTTCCCTTCCTCCCATGTTTGGGGTCTTCATGACACTTTTTCTTTATTTAGTGATTTCACATATTACAATCCTCTTGTCTGAGAAACTGTGTTTGGGTACAAGGAGTAAGTCATTTAATTGATCTTTCTAGCAGTGCAACATAAACCATGTTCCTTTTGTCAATGTTGTTGTTACTTTCCCCTTTTTCCAGTGCCTTATTTTATTTATTTATTTAAGTGGTTTTTATACCGCCTACTCATAAAGTCTAGGCGGTTTGCAGAGAACACATAAGGAAAGTACATTAAACATGGTGTATAAGAACATTGTACAGGAACAATAGAACAGTAGCCTTGGGGTTTCCATTTCAATGTTGCTGCCGTTTTATCTCTCCTCTGATGTTCTGAGATCTCTATGGCAATATTGGTGATGATCTGTCTCTTTCCTAGAGCCTCAGGGTCTTTCTGCTATTGTTTTTTATTTTGCTTTACCCCCTCCCTCTGCCTTTTATTTATTTGTTTGTTTTTATAGACCAGTTTACCTTCAAATCAAACCCGTTTACATTTAATGATAAGACATTTACATATTTGCATATAACATTGAACTCTTAAACTAAGATACCATGAATAAAACAATCATGAATCATTTTGCTGAATCTTTCTTAAGGTGCAATTGGATCTTTATATGTTACATTGCTTTCTCCAAGAGTGGTGTTAAAATGAGCTCGTTCTTGTGTTTTGAGTCTTTGGTTAGGTTTTAATCGGGATAGTTTCTCCTGACGAGTTAGTGTTGCGCATACTATGGTAGTCGTCAACCTCATTTCTAAGTCAGGGTATGTGGAATATGATCTTAATCTCTCAAATGTACTAGGTCTGTGTCGTCATTCCAGTGTTTGTACTATTTATCGTCTCTCAGGTAGCATGGAGTCTTCATGCCATCCTCATCGGCTTATAGTATCCGTTGCCTCTGACAGATGGCTGGCAGTAAGTTATAAGCAAGTTTGATTACAGATGGATGGAGAACCCAACTGTCAGAGTAAAATAATTCTTGCCCAATCGACTTTAATGAATCATGATCTGAATCAGAATCTTAAAATGAACTGAATGGCTGATTGAACTGAACATGAATCAAACAGATTTTTTTTCCATGTACATCCCTAGAAATTAGCAAAGCTTTAGCTGCTGGACATTGTCCAGAACAAGCAGAAATGAATGCTGCAGTGATACAGTAGTTGGTATTCAACGCTAGCACTACATGGAGTCATCTACCCCTTGTCTGAGCTATAATTAATATATGGGGAGGGCAAATTACATGGTTTGTTAAGTGAAATGTTTCGGAGGAAAATTGCTTTCCTCTATCTATAGAAAAGCATATATTAGTTTTCACAATGCATACTTTTAACCATATAAAAATAAGTGACCCCGGGGTGTTTAGGAAGATGAAGTAAAAGAAAATTTGTAAAATTGTGGAGAGCACATTATATAGGTCGGGTAGATGGATATCTGTGTCTCAAAAAAGTGCACTTTTCTTTTACAAACTAAGTAGAAGGGGGCTGCACAGTTTATAAAACAGGTGTGGTAGGCTATGGCCTGTAAACTAGGCCTAGACCCCAACCCCCACCTGACACTAGTGCTGAGAAGAACCAGAGTCTGAGAAACTGCTTTAGACTGCTTTAATCTGCTTTTGAAAGGTTTGTATAATTCCTTTATTAATTCCTCTATGCTGATGAGAGATATGTTCCTGCATTCTCTGAGCTAGAAATGGCCTTGAAGTAGAAATGTATCAATGTCTAAGACTATGCCTTTGTTAGAATAGCCTGAGAAGAGGGACAGGGAACTAGGCCCAGAGAGGGTCCCCGATTGGACAGGTGTAAGGGGCGTTGGGACCAATAGAAAGTTTGCCTGTATCAAACTGTACAAATTGTATATAAGGAATCTGCTCCTGTACTCCATTGCTCAGTCCTTTTTGGATACTCTCCTGTCTGAGCCTGTGCACAATAAATTGGCTTGGACCCTGAACTGACTCCTGGTTTTATTCATTGCATGGACTTCGCTGCTACATTTCCTGGTGCGTTGACCGGGAAGTGCGAGTAGTGGATGGTATTCAAGTGAGTATACCACGTGAAAAGCGGGATATAAATGCAGTTAAATAAATAAATAAATAAAGGTTTGGCCCGGTTGGAACCGTGTCTGTCCCACCTCAGGGGAAACCTCAGGTACCACCCGTCCTTTTGTATCGGAGAGGGTTCCGCCTTGCCTCAGCGGTCTACTGGGTCCGGCCTGCCAACACCTCCGAACCCGAGGGGAGTCCAGGATTCAACCCAAGACCTGGTTCTGTAGCGGGTACCAGATCCGGTAAGTAGAAATTTCTTTGCTCCTCAGTCAGCTAGCTTTGGGAACGTCTTGCATGAGTATATGCGAGACTGAGAGCCTGATCACCTCTCAGGGCGAGTCCGAGTACGCCTTGCATGAGTATGCGCGATGCCGAAACTACTGCCCTTGGTTAATCAGTAGTCCGAGTACGTCTTGCATGAGTATGCGCGAGACCGGCTGCTGTTGGTTAGTAAGGTAGGCCTGGGAATTTTGGAAAACGTTGCTAGCATGTTTGGTTGTGTGTATGAATGAGAGGTCTTGAAACACAGACCAAGTGAGAGCGGACTCCTGAGTAGCACAGTTCCTGGCCGGGTGACTGCGCCCAGGTCGTGAAAAGGAGGAAGCGTTCAGTGTTTGTCTACCTATTTGTTTCTAGGGCTGTACGGACCCCTTACCTGCAGCCCAAGCTCCGTCCAGAATGCCTCGGAAGGGCCGCAGTCCACCGATGATACTGCAAGCAGGGATTCATTTGCCAGTTCGGGGTCACCTACTGCCAAAGATCAAAGCAGGGGAGCTGAATTCCGGCAGGCCAGACTGCATTACACCCTCAGAAGTACAACAGCAAGCCAGAGGGATGGTCACATGATGCCATTGCGCCAGGTCCCAGGACTACCTATCCTTAATGAACAGGACCAGGTTGTGGTGGGGCCAGCCAGTCTCGTTTATGTGCCCTTCTCCACCACAGATTTATTGAACTGGAAAACGCATTATGCATCCTATACTGAAAAGCCCCAAGAATTAGCTGAATTAATGTCAAGTATTATGCAGACCCATCAGCCTACCTGGTCTGATTGCCGCCAGCTCCTATCTACCCTCTTCACTACTGAAGAACGAGCACGGATTGTGCAAGTGTCCACCCGATGGTTAGAAGAAAACCCTGTAGGAGAAGGAGGTCTAGATTCCCGGCAAGCAAATGACGATCCTAAATGGGATCCAAACAGTGTGAGTGGGGCTGCGGTCCTTACTCGGTTCCATTAGGCCCTACTGCAAGGCCTGAAGAAAGGAAGCCAGAAAGCCATAAATATTGTAAAAGTTTCAGAAGTCCTTCAGCGCCCGGACGAGAGCCCAGCAGCATTTTATGAACGCTTATCTGAAGCTTACAGACTTTATACCCCATATGATCCAGCGGCCCAGGAAAATTTGCGCATGGTAAATGCAGCCTTTGTGAGTCAGTCCCAGGGAGATATAAAACGGAAACTGCAGAGCTAGAAGGGTTTGTGGGCATGAATGCGGCCCAGTTAATGGAAGTTGCTCAGAAAGTGTTTGTGAATCGTGATCAAGAACATCAGAAGGAAAGTGAATGTAAAATGAAGAAGAAAACTGATTTCCTTGCAGCAGCTTTAGTTGAACGACGAGGAAGATGTTTCTCTAACCGAAGGACTCAAGGACGTGGAAGGGGCCGAGGAGATGGTCGGCCCCCATTGGGCGCAAATCAGTGCGCCCACTGTAGAGAAGAAGGACATTGGAGGAATGAATGCCCATACTTGGACTCCGCCTCCTGGATGGGAGGAGGGAGCACACAAAGAGCAGGGGGATGATCCCATATTTGGGGAGGAATGTATCACGCTAGGGCTGCCAACCGGCCGGTTTTCAGCCGGCCTGGTCGGTTTTTCCATGGCCAGGCCGGCTGCTGGCACAGATGTAAAACCGGCCATTGAAAAGCCGGTTTTTTGCTCTGGCCGCAAGATCGGGAGCGGCCAGAGCAAAAAAAACGGCTTTTGTGCCGAAGTCCACGGCGCGAACGCGATTCCCCATAGCAGTGCAGCCGTTGCTTCTGCTTTGTACAGAGCAGCGGCTGCAATACACTTACATTGAAAAGTAAAGACAAACTGTGTAAGGAGCCCTCCGGTCATCGCAGAGCCCGAGGAAGTGATGTCATGGGGGCGGGCTCCTCACAGGTTGTCTTTAGCTGTAATAAAGTTAATTTGAAAAGGAAAGACAACCTGTGAGGAGCCCACCCCATGACATCACTTCCTCGGGCTCTGCGATGACCGGAGGTCTCCTTACACAGTTTGTCTTTACTTTTCAAAGTAAGTGTATTGCAGCCGCTGCTCTGTACAAAGCAGAAGCAGCGGCTTGGGCAGAGGGGGGGGGGGGGGTGATGGTGTGAGTGAACCAGCAAGGGGTGGGAGTGATGGTGTGAGTGAACCAGCAAGGGGGGGGGGGGGGGGTAATGGTGTGAGTGAACCAACAAGGGGGGGGGGGTGATGGTGTGAGTGAACCAGCAAGGGGGGGGGTTGTGAGTGAACCAGCAAGGGGGGGGGGGGTGGGGGTAGTGGTGTCATACAAACAGCAAGGGGGGGGTGTGAGTGAACCAGCAAGGGGGGTGGTGGTGGTGTGAGTGAACCAGCAAAGGGGGGGTGGTGGTGTGAGTGAACCAGCAAAGGGGGGGGGTGGTGTGAGTGAACCAGCAAGGTGGGGGGTGGTGTTGTGAGTGAACCAGCAAGGGGGGTTGATGGTGTGAGTGAACCAGCAAGGGGGGGGGTTGTGAGTGAACCAGCAAGGGGGGGGGTGGTGGTGTGAGTGAACCAGCAAGGGGGGGGGGGTGGTGGTGGTGGTGTGAGTGAACCAGCAAGGGGGGGGTGTGGTGGTGTGAGAGAAACAGCAAAGGGGGGGGGGGGGGGGTGTGAGTGAACCAGCAGGGGAGAGGGGTGATTGTGTGAGAGAACCAGCGAGGGGGGATGGTGGTGGTGGTGTGAGTGAACCAGCAGTGGAGGGGGGGGGGGGTTGGTGTGAGTGAACCAGCAGGGGAGGGGGGTGTGGTGTGAGAGAACCAGCAGGGGATGGGGTTTGGAGTAAACAAGAAGGGGAGGGGGTTTGTGACAGAGAACCAGCAGGGGAGGGGGTGAGTGAGTGACAGGGGGGTGGGTGAGTGAACCAGCAGGGGAGGGGGGGTGAGTGAGTGAACCAGCAGGGGAGGGGGGTGAGTGAGTCAGCAGGGGGGGGGTGAGTGAGTGAACCAGCACTGAGGGGAGGGGGGTGTGAGAACCAACACTGAGGTGGGGTGTGACTGAATCCTCGGTAATTTTTGTGGGTGGGGCTGGGGGCAGGGCAGGGGTGGGACTAGGGGCGGAGAATGGGTGGAGCATGGCGAGCCACAGGTGTCGGGTTTTTCTCGGTGAAAAAGTTGGCAACCCTACATCACGCACAGTTCCAACAAGAAGAGGCTATAGAGGGAATGGCAGCTGAAGAGGGCTACAGCATGGATGAAGACTAGGCCAGACTGGGCTCCAAGTTTCCTCTGGGTCCCCAGGAGCCTATGGTCAGTTTGAAGATTGGGGACCAATATATGGACTTTATGGTGGATACGGGGGCCGAACATTCGGTAGTGGCCAAACCAGTGGCCCATTTGTCTTCGCGATCCGTCACTATCGTCGGCGCTACCGGAACCAGAACCACCAAACTCTTTTTTCAGAACCACACCTGTGAATTAGGGGGACAGAAAATAACACACCAGTTCCTGTATATGCCTGAATGCCCAATCCCCCTCTTAGGCCGGGACATGCTCACTAAGCTCCAGGCACAGATATCCTTTGTTGAAGGGGGAGGAATGGAAATGACTGTGAACTCGAAATCTGCTGGCCTAATGATACTGACTGTCCCCCGGGAAGAAGAATGGCGGTTCTATAGTGCATTTCCAACTAAGGCAGCCAGTCCCCGTATACCCACCAGAATCTCAGCTCCATCCGAGGTATGGGCGGAGGATAATCATCCTGGCCTAGCAAGGAATATAGTCCCTGAAATTGTCACCCTCAAACCAGGAGTGGAACCAGTGCATGTGAGACAATGCCCTCTCCCGCGACATGCGATTGAAGGAATTCACTGTCATTTAATGAAATTATTGAAGTATGGACTTCTCAGGGAGTGCCAATCGCCCTGGAATACCCCCCTCCTTCCAGTCAAGAAGCCTGGGACAGGTGACTACCACCCAGTGCAAGACTTGAGACGAGTGAATAATGCAGTTGTAACCATACATCCAGTAGTACCAAACCCTTATACTCTCCTGGGACTGATCCCTGCTGATGCTACTCACTTCACCACCTTGGATTTAAAGGATGCTTTCTTTTGCATATGATTAGCACCGACCAGTCAACTCTTGTTTGCGTTTGAATGGGAAGACCCCATCACAGGGAGGTGAGGCCAACTCACCTGGACTCGATTACCCCAAGGATTCAAGAACTCGCCTACCCTCTTCAGTGCTGCCCTCAATCAGGATCTTTCAAGTTATTCTGTGACTCCAAGGAAGAGAGTCCATCTTCAGTACATGGATGACCTGCTAGTAACCACCAACTCCAAGAATGAATGCATGCATGCCACCAGTGATCTCTTGCACCTTTTGAATGAAGCCGGACACAAGGTCTCAAGAGCCAAAGCACAGCTATGCCAAACAGGTTAAATACTTGGGATTCCATCTATCAAAAGGGATTCGGAGGTTGGGGCTGGAGCGCAAGGAAACAGTGTGTCGCATCCCTACCCCAACCACCAGAAAGCAGGTGAGGGCTTTCCTGGGAGCTGCAGGCTATTGTCGAATATGGATACCCAATTTTGCACTGGTGGCAAAGCCATTGTATCAGGCCACCAAAGGAATGGAGCGATCTCCCCTGGAGTGGGGCCCAGAACAGGATGTGGCATTCCGATCATTGAAGGCAGCCCTGATGTCATCACCATAAGAACATAAGAACATAAGATATGCCATACTGGGTCAGACCAAGGTCCATCAAGCCCAGTATTCTGTTTCCAACAGTGGCCAATCTAGGTCATATGTAC
This sequence comes from Ichthyophis bannanicus, assembly GCA_033557465.1. Taxonomy (NCBI): domain Eukaryota; kingdom Metazoa; phylum Chordata; class Amphibia; order Gymnophiona; family Ichthyophiidae; genus Ichthyophis; species Ichthyophis bannanicus. The sequence continues at coordinate 1,555,711,281 of CM066032.1, forward strand.
CTAGCAGTTTCCCCAAGAGACACAGGTTCCACAATGCTTGTATTGGTTCAAGCATTGATATCCTGGGTCCCTTCTTAATAATGGTTTATGGACTTTTCCTCCAGGAACTTGTCCAAACCTTTTCTAAACCCAGCTACACTAACAGCCTTTACTACATCCTCTGGTAACAAATTCCAGAGTTTGATTACACGTTGAGTGAAAAAATATTTTCTTTTATTAGTCTTAAATAGTTTTCCCTGTAGCTTCATTGCATGTCCCCTAATCTTTCTATATTATTCTGATAAGGTAAACAATCGATCTACGTTTACCCATTCCACTCCGTTCATTAATTTATAGACTTCTATCATATCTCCCCTCAGCCGTCTCTTTTCCAGGTTAAAGAGCCCTAACCTTTTTAGCCTTTCTTCATAGGAGTATCCTTCCATTCCCTTTACCATTTTGGTGGCTCTTCTCTGAACCTTTTCTAAAATCGCTATATCCTTTTTAAGATACGGCGACCAGAATTGCACACAATATTCAAGGTGCGGTCTCACCATGGAACGATATAGAGGCATTATAATATCTTTTGTTTTATTTTCCATTCCTTTCCTTATCATATCTAGCATTCTATTTGCTCTCTTGGCCGCTGCTGCACACTGGGCGGAGGGTTTTAACATGGTATCCACAATGACGCCTAAATCTTTTTCCTGGGTGGTGGTTCCTAATGTGGAACCTTGCATCGTGTAACCATACTTTGGGTTGTTCTTCCCTAGGTGCATAACCTTGCACTTGCCCACATTAAATTTCATCTGCCATTTTGATGCCGTCTTCCAATTTATCAAGATCCTCTTGCAATTTTCCACAATCCTCTTGGGTTTTAACAACTTTAAATAGTTTTGTGTCATCTGCAAATTTGATAACCTCACTCGTTATTCCACTTTCCAGGTCATTTATGAATATATCAAAAAGCAGCGGACCCAGCACAGATCCCTGGGGTACACCACTATTCACCTTTCTCCATTGGGAAAATTGGCCATTTAGCCCTACCCTCTGCTTTCTATATTTTAACCAGTTCCTGATCCACAATAGTACACTGCCTCCTATCCCATGACTCTTTAGTTTTGCCAAAAGTCTCTCATGAGGGACCTTGTCAAAGGCTTTCTGAAAGTCCAGATACATAATATCAACCGACTCACCTTTCTCCACCTGATTATTCACTCCTTCAAAAAAACATAACAGATTAGTAAGACAAGATCTTCCTTGTCTAAAGCCATGTTGGCTGTCTCCCATTAGGTCATGACTATCTACATGCTGAGTAAGTTTATTCTTTATGATGGTTTCTACCATTTTTCCCGGTACTGATGTCTGTAGTTTCCCGGATCACCCCTGGAACCCTTTTTAAAAATTGGTGTTACATTGGCGATCCTCCAATCTTCAGGTATTAGAGATGATTTTAATGATAGTTCACAGATTACTAATAGCAGGTCTGCAATCTCGTATTTCAGTTCTTTCAACACCCTTGGATGTATACCATCCGGCCCAGGTGATTTGCTATTCTTCAGTTTATCTAATAGTTGTAATACATCTTCCCGATGTATCGATATTTCCTTCAATTCTTCCGCACCTTTAAATACCACTTCTGTCATGGGTAACATCCCTACATCTTCCTCAGTAAAGACTGAAGCAAAGAATTCATTCAGTTTCTCCGCTATCGCCTTGTCGCCTCTTAGTGCTCCTTTAACCCCTTTATCATCTGATGGACCAACTGACTCTCTCACAGGTTTTTTGCTATGAATGTATTTGAAAAGGTCTTTACTTCGCGTTTTTGCTTTCGCAGCAAGCTTCTTCTCAATTTCTCCCTTTGCCTGCCTTATCAATACCTTGTATTTGACTTGCCAGTGCTTGTGCTGTTTCCAGGTTTCATCGTTTGGCTCTTTTTTCCATTTCCTGAAAGATGCTTTTTTGGCAACAACAGCCTCTCTGACCTCACCTTTAAACCATGCTGGCAGTTTTTTTGACTTCCTTCCACTTTTCTTAAAGCGTGAATACAGCTGGTCTGGGCTTCCAAGATAGTATTTTTCAACAACAGCCAAGCCTGATGTACGTCTTTAACCTTTGCAACTGTTCCTTTTAGTTTTTTCTTAACTGTTTTCCTCATTTTATCATAGTCTCCCTTTCGAAAGTTAAAAGGTAGTACTGTGGATTTCCTTACTATCCCTCCTCCACTAATTAAATCAAAGGCGATCATGCTATGATCACTATTGCCAAGTGGCCCCAACAACCTTATCTCTTGCACTAGATCTAGTGTTCCACTAAGGATTAGGTGTAATATGGCTTCCCCTCTGGTCGGTTCATGAACCAGCTGCTCTAAGAAGCAGACATTTATTTCATCTAGGAACTTTATCTCCCTAGCATGTCCTGACGTGACACTGACCCAGTCGTTACCAGGGTAGTTGAAATCACCCATTATTATTACTGTGCTGTAACGTTTGTTAGCTTCCTTGATTTCTTTGAGCATTTCATCATCCATTTGGTCATTCTGGCCAGGCGCTCGATAGTACACCCCCACTGCCATTGCTTTCCCCCTTTTACATGGAATTTCAATCCATATAGATTCTACAGCAGATTTTGTTTCCTGCAAAACTTTAATCCTTTCTGACTCAATGCCCTCTCTAACATAGAGAGCAACCCCTCCACCAATTTGATCAGCTCTATCATTACGATATAGTTTGTACCCAGGTATCACAGTGTCCCACTGATTGTCCTCCTTCCACCATGTCTCTGATATTCCAATCATATCTAACCTTTCATTTAGTGCTATATATTCTAACTCTCCCATATTATTTTTTAGACTTCTAGCAGTTGCATACAAGCATTTTAGAGAATGTATTTTATTCATATTAATTTGGCTATTGTTAGACATGGGTAATTTAGGATCTTTAAGCTCTGTCTGCTCCATACTTGAGGGCATTTGGGCTACTTTACTCTTTTGTGGAACCTCTCTGATTTTGGTAGTATCCTTCAAAGATACATTCTTCCGAACCATCCGCTCTTGGGTGACTGTCGGCTTTCCCCTAATATCTAGTTTAAAAGCTGCTCTATCTCCTTTTTAAAGGTTAATGCCAGCGGCCTGGTTCCATCCCGGTTAAGGTGAAGCCCATCCCTTCGGAAGAGCCCCTCCTTTCCCCAGAATGTTCCCCAGTTCCTAACAAATCCAAAACCCTCATCTCTGCACCATTGTCTCATCCACGCATTGAGACTCCAGAGCTCTCCCTGCCTTTTGGGTCCTGCGCGTGGAACAGGAAGCATTTCGGATAATGCTACCCTGGAAGTTCTGGATTTCAACTTCCTACCTAAAAGCCTAAATTTAGCCTCTAGAACCTCCCTACCACCAGCTTTGGGTCTGCCATATGTACAGAAACCATTTTGTTTCTATGTCCATGAGTCAAGTGGGAATGCTCTAGGAGTATTGACTCAATTTCTCGGATCTTGGCAACGACCTGTAGCCTATCTATCAAAACAACTGGATGCCAACACAAAAGGATGGCCGCCATGCCTGAGGGCCGTCGCAGCTACAGCCCTCCTGGTGGGTGAGGCTGACAAGCTCACCCTGGTTCAGAATCTCCAAATTACCCTACCACACTCTGTTCTGACCCTTATGGAACACAAAGGAAATTATTGGTTCACAAATTCCTGCATGCTGAAGTACCAGAGCATGTTGTGCGAGAATTCCCGATTGCAGTTGATTGTCAGTCAGGCTTTGAACCCAGCCACGCTGTTGCCAATCAGACCAGGTCCTCTGGATCATGATTGCCTTGAAATAATGGACACTGTATTCTCAAGTCGCCCTGACCTAACTGATGTTCCATTGAACAACCCTGAATGAACTTTCTTTGTGGATGGAAGCAGTCTTGTCATCAATGGACAACGTCGTGCTGGCTATGCAGTGGTGACCCTGGACATGGTAGTTGAATCTTCAGCTGTGGCCCCGGGAACTTCAGCGCAGAAGGCTGAACTGATAGCCCTCACTAGGGCACTGATAATAGGAACAGGACTCCGCTTGAATGTGTACACAGATACCAAGTACGCCTTTACAACGTTACATGCTCATGGGGCCCTGTACAAGGAACAAGGGTTGATAACCTCAGGCGGCAAGTCCATTAAGTATGGTCCTGAGATATTGGCATTATTGGAAGCTGTGTGGGCCCCCAAACAAGTTGCAGTAATGCACTGCCGAGGTCATCAGGCAGGAGAAGGGGAAGTTTCACGAGGAAATAGATTTGCAGATGTTTCTGCCCGAAAAGCGGCTACCACAGGGCCTGTACCTACCTCTAGTACAGTCCAGGCAGCCATATTTCCAGTGCCCCTCAGTACATGGACCCCCCGGTACACATCCAAAGAGTTAGACTATTATTGTCAAAAGGAAGGGGGAGTGTTATCAGAGACCAGATGGGTATTGCTACCACCGCCAGCCGGTGGCTCACCTCCTGGTCCAACTGTAATCCCTGAAGCCTTGGGTCCTGCCTTTGTTCAGGCTTTTCATCAAGCCACACACTATGGAAAAACTGCAATGGAAAAAGCTCTCCGACCTCATTTCTGTATTTCATTGCTAGGACCCATATCAGCCACAGTAGCCTGTAGATGTGTAATCTGTGTGAAGAACAATGCCCGGCAGGGTCCCAACCTGCCCCCACGGGCTCAATCAGTGGGAGTTACCCCCATGGGAAATATTCAGGTGGACTTCACAGAAATGCCACGTGCAAACGGATATCATTACCTGTTGGTCCTGGTTTGCACATTCTCTGGGTGGGTGGAGGCTTTTCCCACCAGAACTGAAAAAGCCAGGGAAGTTACCAAAGTTCTGCTTCATGAAATCGTCCCCCGGTTTGGAATACCATTAGCTATAGGATCAGATAATGGGCCCTCATTTGTATCTCAAGTAACCCAGCAGTTAGGCCGAGCTCTGCAAGTACAATGGAAGTTACATACAGCATACAGACCCCAGAGCTCGGGGAAAGTAGAACGTATGAATCGCACCCTGAAATTCCAGCTGTCCAAACTTTGTCAGGAAGCTCACCTAAAGTGGCCACAGATTCTCCCTATAGCTCTCCTCAGGATATGCTCAGCTCCCACCAAGTCATTAGGAGTTCCCCATTTGAGATCCTGTATGGACGCCCTCCACCCATAGTCCAAGGGATTAAAGGAGATATGAGTCAGATTGGATCTGAAATCACTAGACAAGAACTATTGGCTCTAGGTTCTGTTTTGCAGAGTCTCCATGCGTGGGTACAAGACCAGTTGCCCATCAGTCTGACCAAGCCACTGCATCCCTTCAAGCCTGCAGCCTCGGTGTGGGTCAAAGAGTGGAGGAAGACACCGTTAGCACCTCATTGGAAGGGACCTTATGTCATCATACTATCAACCCCTACAGCAGTTAAGGTTGCAGAATTGGAACCTTGGATTCACCACAGTCGAGTAAAGCCAGCGGCATCTGCTGAACTTTGTCACTGGACATCAACAAACAACCCAGACTCACCATTGCGACTTACGTTGCGGTGACAACCACTGCTGTGAGAGTCTACAGCCCTACTCCTGCCACCCACCCGGAAGCTGGCAGGTCTACGTATGGCCGAAGCTTGAGGAATCTGCAACCCTACTCCTGTCACCAACCGGAAACTGACTGGTCTACGTACGGTGGAAGCTGTGGAGAAAGAGAACTTCAGTAAAGACTTTGTAATTTCTAGATAAACTCATTGAAATATTGTAATCATGTTACCTTTATGTGTTTATATTGTACTTGCGGTAACCCTAGGGCCCTTTGGAATGACTTTTGCCGTACCTCCTTGTGCGGCCTGTATAACTACTACCCGAATCGGGACAAAGATTACCCAAACTTTACTTTATCACTCTTACTACACCTGTACTGGTGTGATTAGCCGAATGTGTATATAATGGTACGGAATTAAGTATCTGTACTAGAGGGAAGGTGAGAACTTGTTTTAACCCCCGACAAAACCCCTCATATCATGTTCTAGAGCTGCGATGGAGCGATGAGGATGGGGCCCTCCTAAATGCCACACGTCAACTCGCAGATCCCACAAAATCAGCCCCTCTCTACTTTGATGCTTGTGATGCCATTAATAGAAACGGCTACTATAGCTGTTCATCTGTTGACCAAGAGCGCAGTTATTACTATGATGAAAAATACATGTGCCCCGAAGGAGCATATAAGTGGGGAAAATGCACCGGGATACATACCTCGACTAATTAGGTCAAAGCATCAGAAGACCCCTACTTTTGCCCCAAGTGGGAGTGTGTATATTATTCCACCTTGTCAGACGGACCTCAGGGGCAAGATGGGGATCATCGCAGAGCTAATTTAGAGAGACTACCATTGCTGGAGCCCCTTAAGTGTCCCAAAGGTACTTGTAACCCCTTAAAGCTCCTTGTGCTTGACCCTAGCCAGTGGAGGCAAGGATATAGATTTGGCTTACGAATAGCGGGTAGGGGGGTAGACCCTGGAACCTATGTGTACATACAGCTTAACACCAAGACCCGCATTTCCTCACCTTATCAAATACACCATACCTTCTATGAAGCCATGCAGTCAGAGATAGAGCTTCCCCACACTACACAGAATCTATTCATTGAACTAGCTGGAGCTGTAGCTTCTAGTCTCCACATTTCTAATTGTTTCTTCTGTGGAGGCACCAAGATGGGAGACCAATGACCCTGGGAAGCAAGAGAATTGAACTACTCCATCCCATATAACCAGACTGCTCTGAATAAAACCGCAAGTGAATGGGTATTGGCCAACACCATTGTCGGCCGTCTCTGTTTTGTCCGCACGGGACCACAGTTTATCACACCAGTGGGACAACTGGTCTGTCTAAGCCAACGGATTTATAATGCCACAATGAAGAGAACATCCTGGTGGTCCGGTGTTAATGCTACTGAACCCCCCAACCCTTTAATCGTTTTCCCTCATCTTGCTAGGCTATGGACTGACCTCACCTCCTCCAATACTTGGGAAGCCCCTTCTGGGCTTTATTGGATTTGTGGCACCCGGGCATATGCTCGACTCCCTAATAACTGGGAAGGGGCATGTGTTATGGGAACAATACGACCTTCTTTCTTTCTTTCTCATTCCCATCTCTCAAGGGGAGCAGCTCGGCTTCCCCATCAACAATATTCAACAGAAGCGCAGCACTTTGAAGATAGGTCAATGGGACAAGTGGGAAGGTGATGAGTGGCCACCTGAAAGAATTATTGCCTATTATGGGCCAGCTACTTGGGCGCAAGATGGGACCTGGGGATACCGCACTCCTGTTTATATGCTGAATCGTATTATCCGCTTACAAGCTGTTGTAGAAATTAGAACTAATGAAACAAGTAAAGTACCCAAATGCGTACAGCCATTTACCAGAACCGCTTAGCACTTGATTATTTACTGTTTGCAGATTGATGATCAAGGTCAGGTTGTTGAAGACATAGCTGACAACATCCGCAGGATAGCACACGTCCCGGTTCAGACTTGGAAAGGACTGGACCTCACTGGATGGTCTGGAACGCTATTTTCAGGGCTAGGAGGATTGAAGACCATTATGTTTGCAGTATTGATTATAACAGCATGTGTTTACTTCTTCCATGTTTTCTACCTCTTTGTTTTCATATGTTAACCTCAATTATTGATAGTACAATTGAACGTAAAACAGCAACCCGGGTACTAGCCATGTGGAGGTATCAGGCTATACCCCGAGAAGAAGCCTCAGTTTAAACAGCGTTTGATATGTGATTATAATCTCACCCTCTTTTATTCGGGCTGAGATTAATCAAAGGGGGGAATGTGGTAGGCTATGGCCTGTAAACTAGGCCTAGACCCCAACCCCCACCTGAGACTAGTGCTGAGAAGAACCAGAGTCTGAGAAGCTACTTTAGACTGCTTTAAACTGCTTTTGAAAAGTTTGTATAATTCCTTTATTAATTCCTCTATGCTGATGATAGATATGTTCATGCATTCTCTGAGCTAGAAATAGCCTTGAAGTAGAAATGTATCAATATCTAAGACTATGCCTTTGTTAGAATAGCCTGAGAAGGGGGAACAGGGAACTAGGCCAGAGAGGGTCCCCGATTGGATCGGTGCAAGGGGCGTTGGGACCAATAGAAAGTTTGCCTGTATCAAACTGTAAAAATTGTATATAAGGAATTTGCTCCTGTACTCCATTGCTCAGTCCTTTTTGGATACTCTCCTGTCTGAGCCTGTGCACAATAAATTGGCTTGGACCCTGAACTGACTCCTGGTTTTATTCATTGCATGCACTTTGCTGCTACACATGCTTATTTCTGCCCCTGAAGAACACTGCCAAAAGTATAATGTAGAAATGTACATGCATAATGGCATATTTTACAAAGGATGTCCAGTTGCAATTAAGGATGTCCAAGCCAGAATGTCCCTAAAAACTGCAAGCATGTCTATGTTAGGACATAATTTCACAATCATGCATGTGCCCAATATGGACGTCTGTGGGAATGTCTACATAGACATCCCCTGCATAGCATTCAATACCAGGGACATCAACAAGACATGCAGAAATAGTGCTAACCCACAACAAGTTTCACAAACACACACAGCATATCATTGTTAGTGTGGACAGTACTTGGAATAATGAAGTGTCAACTTATCTATACACTTCAGATATTTTAGTGCTGAAACAAGCACTTTTACGATGCCTATTCATGCTTGGGAACATGGGACCACCCCAGACATGCTTCTGTCACACTCCCTGTCTATTTAGATGTCCCCATAGTGGAGACATCTATAAACCCCATTTCAGAAATCTCTTTGTGGCATCTCCATGATTTGGATGTCTGCGTGTACGTTTTCAGTCATTCAAATCATGTCTAAGCTATTTAAAATGACCCTCATTACCATTTTTTAAAGTACTGAATCTTAGACTGTGATAACGAAATCCTCTTTTAGCAGGGCCATGTTGTTGGCTTTCAGTCTGCAAAATTTGGCACACTGTTCCACTATCTCCCCACAACACCCCTCATAATAGTGCCCTGCTCGGAAAACCTAGCGAGTATATCTTTGGAAATTAAAATGTACACAGCTGCAATAAGCAGTTTTACAGCATTTATTTTATTTATTTAACAATTTTTCTATACCGCTTTTCTTGTATTCAAAGTATTTATTTTATTTATTTAGACAGTTTTTGTATACCGCCTTATCCTTCAATCAAAGCGGTAACAACACAATTGGGGGATGCATTTAACACACGGGGATATGAGACACATACACTAATACTTACAGGGAACATGGGCAATTGAGGGTTAAGTGGCTTGCCCAAGACCACAAGGAGCATCTGTGGGACTAGAAACCCCAGTCCTTCCGGTCCAAGGTTGCTGTCCTCTAGTGGGATTTGAACCCCCAACCTTCCGGCCTGAAGTACCTTGCCCCAACCACTAGGCTACAATGAATAAAAAACATTACATAGAACAAGGTCATTAAACTTGGAGAACAGGGGTATTAACAGTATTCTTGTTACAGGTTGTGGGAATGTATGGATGGGTGTTTGAGATAGGTTGTAGTTACTGATTGGTGTGGATGGGTTCGGATTTTATTGTAGTGGCTACGTTTCACAACATAAACTTAATCCATACAATCAGTTTCCATATTTACAGAATCCATCTACTCCACTTAAATGTTCTTGCACATACCACTTTAGAAGGAGTCCGATCACTAATGTAACCACAGAATTTTTTTTAGTATGAGAGATTGTTTTTCCCAATTCAGCTTTAAGCTGATTTTTTATTTCTTATGTGTTACTATGTTTTCCTCTTCTTTCCTTGCACCATCCTACCCTCATTACAGCATGCAACCACAAAGGCAAGAGATGGAATGTCAGATACAGGGTTTAAGTAAATCTCAAGGCCAGAACTTACATCTACACCAGAAGAACCCAGAGAAATCTCCTGCATATACCCAACCACAATGAAAGCATCAAGAGGGACTTGAATAAATGAGCAACTTTACCCTTCTGGATCACCATATTGACAAAAAGAAGAATGACCTTAGAAAAAAACAAACAGGAAAGTAAACAGACAGGCTCTCCAGCTCACAAAGGTGCTCCACAGGGGAATGTCCATTCATTTCTGTCCCTTTGCACATCAACCCAAGTCAATTTTTACCATACCAAGGATACCCAAAGGTTACATCAGGGCCAGTATTCCCTGTGTTTCTTCTAGTTTTGATAAGCACACCCATCAGGATGTCACATCAAAGGCAACAGTCACAGTTGTTACTGATCTTAGTTTTCTCCTCATGTACAGGATGGGTCGCAGTCCTCCGCTCTCTTAGCTGTAGCACCTCTTGCACTCTTCAGATGCTAGGACCTAGACTCTTCATTACTCCTGTTCTCAGTCAGCATCACGAACACCACAGAAGTTACTTCTTCTGCTAACAGGAATGGTATTGGATTCGTTCACTGCAAAGCAAGCCTTTCTTATGCCTTCAACATTTGACGTTCTAGTTTCAGAATCATGTGCAAAGCACATGCAATTCTAAAACTAAAGCTTTCTCCATAGGGATGGACAGACAGACTTGATGTTCAAGAACAGGTGCTCTCACTTGTGTTAAATGTTCCTAAAAACATACTGCTGCTCCATGCAAGTCACACAGAGGCTCAGTTGATCCAAGTTTATATTTTAAATAAATTCACTCATTTCTAATTCCTTTCCTTACAGTTTTTTTGGGGAAGGGGTATTTGTAGTGTCTAGTGACAAGAATTAATTTGTGTGGAATAATAACTCATATTTAATTAAAATGTACTTAGTGTTCTCCTAAATATTAAATGAATTTCAGTAATTACAATTATTCATGATGCCCGAAAAGGTAAGACATTCTTTTTCTTGCATGAATGATGATACCAGAACAAGAGGCATCAGGTGCCTCAAATAGGTGCTATTTTGAATTAATCCATGAGCAGAAATAATTTATAAACCTACAGTGCATGAGTCAAGGTTACATATAGCACACAAAAAAGTTATTTTTTTCCATATATAAAAGGCACACAACATATCCTAATACAAAAAGTAGAGTATGACAGTATGGGTGCAAATTTATAAAGCTTCCTCTAGCTGTAAATCATGTTTGCCGTACATGGAGATTGGCTATTATAAAGCCAAATTTGGGTAGCTATCCATAGAAAGTAGGTGCACCGAAATAATCTATTCTTATGTGATCTGTGTATACACATTCCTGGGGCATAGAATGGATCGTGCAGGGCTGGAGTTGCAGTGTACAGTCATGCGTTATGAAATATGCACAGATGTGCATAGAGGGGAATTTTAGAAGAGATGTCCAAGTGCAACCTGGGACGTCTAAGCCAGAACGTCTCAAAAAAAAAAGCAGGAATGTCCAGAAACAGACATGATTTCACAAACATGGGCTTGCCTGATATGGACATCTGTAGGGGCATCTACATAGACATCTCCAGAACCGTATGGTGGACTCTGAATATCTAGGGTAGCCTGATGGTTAGCATAGTAGTCATGAATAGTGCAGTTAGAGTTCAAATCCTACTACTTCTGTAGTTGCTATTGCAAAGGGAATGAAGGAGTGCTTTTTTTTAACACCCTCTGGATTTTTTCAGCCAAAATGAGCACTTTTTTGATGCTTGTTCTGCGTGCCTGGGACAGGTTTAATGTTAGATGCAATGTCCAATGTCTGTGACATTTCTGAGATCAGGCAGGGACGTCCAGGGTCCTGGGAATGCCACAGCTATACCTCTTCAATGCCCTCATTCAGACTTGGAGTTCCCCAGATTGGGCTTCTAAAATGGCTTTAGATGTCTCTAAGCCCATTTTAGGATGTCCAAAGTATGAAGAGGGCTTCTAAAAAGACCCCATAGGGCCCGATTCTGTCCCTGACATAGATCCCCTCTCTGTGTCTGGTCTGAACCGGGCACACAGAGGGGATTGCGATTCCAATCCCGCAGGGTACGTCTAGCCCCGCAGGTTCAGAATCGCAAACAGTCCTGTATGGCCTACACGCGCAGGATTGCACCTGACTAACTCAGACAGGGCCTTTAAAGGGAGCCGTGATGCCATGGCATCCTGTTGCCATGGCACTGTGGCTCCACTTAAAAGCCACAATGACGGCCGCCTAGAACAAGAGTTTATTTCCCGCAGTCCGACCCCCGATCTAGCCTCCTAAGACCAGGGTCGGGCTGCAGGGAATAAACCCTGCCTCCCCTGCCCCATCCACACACCAGGCTTTCCAAAATGAAATGTCCAGGTAAGTTATATTACACCTCGGAGGTGGAATAACTTCCCCAAACATTTTGCTGGCCCCGGATGTACAGGGCCAACATTAGAATCAGCCCTGTACATCCAGGGCCACAGACCGCCCACTGCTTGCCCACTTTCCGCACTGTGCCACCCATTCTCAACCCCCTTCTAACTTCTCAACCGGTGGGGAAGTTATTTTGGGACAGGAGAAGACACGGATAGTGGGGCTGGATGGCCCAACGGACCGCCCAATACCCGCTATTCATGGCTCAGAATAACCCCATAAGGCCTGATTCTGTCCCAGACGTAGATCCCCGTCTGAATCGAACACACAGAGGGTATAGCGATTCTTATTCCTCAGGGCATGTCTAGCCCCGTGGGATCAGAATCACGAACAAGAATGTACATGAAGGCTGGGACTGCGATTCAGTCCCAGTCTGCACATACATTTGTAGCCCGGCTAACTCAGTCAGAGCTTTTAAATGGAGCCGCGGTGCCATGGCGTCAGGTTGCCATGGCACTATGGCTCCATTTAAAAGCCGTTATGCCGGCTGCCCTATAAAAGTGTTTATTCCCCACAGCCCAACCCCCGATCTGGCCTCCTAATGACAGGGTCAGGCTGTGGGGAATAAACTCTGCCCCTCCCCCCCCCGTCCCATCCGCACCCCAGCAGCTTAAAAAAAGATGTCCAGGTCCAGGTAACTTCCCCAGACATTTCGCCAGCCCTGGACATACAAGGCCGACATTAGAATCGGCCCTGTACATTCATGTCCGGTGAACACTCAGTGCCTGCCCACTCTCCACCCCCATGCCACCCATTCCCTGCCCCCATGTAACTTCCCCACACAACTGGCGGGAAAGGTATTTGGGGGCAGGAGAAGCCACAAATAGCAGGGATGGACATCCTGTCGGGCCGTCCATCCCCGCTATTCGTGGCTCAGAATAACTCCCATAGGGCCCGATTCTGTTCACGATGTAAATCTCCTTTGTACATCCAGGCTGACCCAGACGTACAAAGGAGATTGCAATTCTGATCCTGCAAGGCAAGTCCAGCCCTGCAGGATCAGAATCGTGAACAGCACTCTATGTGCAGGCCGGGACTACGATTCAGCCAGGGCTTTTAAATGGAGCCGTGGTGCCATGGCGTCCCATTGCCATGGCACTGTGGTTCCATTTAAAAGCCGCAATGCTGACCACTGCCCCAAAAAGTTAACTACCCATGGCCTGACCCCCGAATCGGCCTCCTAAGGCCAGGGTCATGCTGCGAGGGATTAACTTTCTCACCCCCTCAGTCCCTTGCGTGCCCCGAATCGAAAGAAAAAAAAACATCCAGGGAGATTGTTCCACCCCAGGGGTGGAATAACCTCCCCAGCCAATTCGCCGGTCCTGGACGTACAGAGCCGACATTAAAATCAGTCCTGTACACCCAGGGCTGGCGACCGCCCACTGCCTGCCCACTCTATGCCCCCAGGCCACCTCATCCCCACCCCCAACTAACTTCACCGCACAACCGGCAGGGAAGTTATTTGGGGGCCTGCAGCCACATGAATAGTGGGGATGGACGTACTATTGGGACATCCATCCGCACTATTCATGGTTCAGAATAACCCCCATAGTGTATAAGCACACTTTTACACCTATTTCAGAGCAGGTACAAGTTTGTGCAAAAGCATTTGCGCATCATTGGGGATAGTTCTGAAAATCAATTTTATAAAGACAACATGGACAACTATGCTCTCTTAAAAAAAACATTCAGTCTTTCAATATCCTCTCAGCCACAATCCAGATAATAACCTCACATAAACTTAGCATACATTCTAAGCAGCCTGATTCTAATTAAGGGCCATTTTAGCCCAAATACCAGTGCTCCTTGGTCGCCCTGCCAGCATCGGGGACAGTCATCACACCCGCGGCTTCCCCTGATGCTGCCAACACTTCCTCCCTGTGATTGGGAATAGTCGCTTAACCCCTGACTCCCGATCACAGACTCAGCACCTTCGAGGCACGCAGGCCAGTCCCTGTGCATAGTGCGAGAAAGCAGCTCACCCCAAGACCATATTTGTGGCCTTCTCATGCCTTCTAAATAAAAAAAAAAAACACAGCTGCTGACCCCCACACTCGAGCAGTGCCGTGACTTCTTCCCATAAGCTGCTCCTGCTCCGGCACAAATATAAATAAGCTGTCACCGACTCAACCACCTCTTGCGGCTCTCTCAAGAGGAACAAAGCTTTCAATTCCCTTCCCTTTAAAAAGAAAAAAAGGAAAAACCACAGCTCGATGTCATTGCTGTGCAGCCCCACGTATGTTTTGTTTTTGTTTTTTTTTAACATCGGATTACATTCGGGCTGACCGATTAAATACCGACATTGGCATTTCACTAAAACAATTTCCACCACCCTACAAATTTTCCTTTTCTCAGTTCTTTTTACATATTTTCTTTACACTCTATCACACCCTCCACTACTTTTCCTTCTATAGCAATCTAAAATTGCATCAGTATACTTTACATCACTTCAACATCTATTTTTTCCTCACTACAAGCTCTTAAACTTATCACAATCTCCTTCAAATTTTCTTTTTACCACAGTCTTTTTCTATTACTATATTTTTCCACATTTAAGTGCTTTCTGTTCCTCCAACTGGAAACCTCAGGAGCTCCAAAGCACACCCCCATAAACCCATCTCCCCTCCACATTCTCCAACAGCAACTTCTTCTTGTTCTTTCTAGCTATAAGCCCCAACCATTCACATTTATTTTATTTATTTATTTAACAGGTTTTTATAATGCTTTATCATTTAGTCAAAGCGGTTTAACATTGTAACTTAAACTTGGTAATGTACATTTAACAAGGACATTGATAACTTGGATTCTTCTAAAACAATGATTATTTTTCTTTTTAATTCTTTTTTTCTGTTGTAAATTTTATTGAGCAATAACAATAAATACCGAACAAGTGTAAGTTCAGTCAGCAAATTTAAATTTTCTATTGATAAGCATTCAAGTACCCAACCAGACCCAATGGAAACAACAAGGAGGTCAAAGAAGAGCCAGTGAACCAACCAGCCAAACCCCAAAATACCTCACCCTCTCAGCAGTACAAGCAAAACTACAAGTCACCCTTCTCCACTCCCTCGCACCTCCCACTCACCCATCCTAATTCATCCAAATTACAATCAAACACCCACATGGAGGGTATCAAGAAGAAGAAGAAGAAGAAGAAGAAAGACAGGGCAGTAATGACATGAGGGTCAAAGCAGCACTGTTAGACAGGAAGTCACAGAAAGCTATTTAGAGGGAGACTGTCTTTAGTATGGCAGAGAATTCAACTCTCGCTACAAAGGATCCTAGTGCATAATTCATCCCCATGAAAGGAAAGACCACGGGCCACAGTAGATAGCTTATCCAGACAATACATCTCCCAAAATTTAACTAGCTATTCCTTGGAAAAATCCCGAACTCACTTCCAAAAACATGCTATTGTCAACCGAGCTGTGAGTAGAAAACAGGCAGAGATAGAACCAGTGAGTCCTTCCCATTGACCTGGAGGTAAGAAACCCAATACACAAAATTCTATAGTAAAGTCAATCGGCACCCCCAGAGTGTGGGTTATATATGTGTGAATTGTGGACCAGAACTCCTGCAAGCGGGGACACAACCACCACATATGTTCAGAATCCCCTCTCTGACCACACAATCTCCAACAAAGTGGATCATCAGTCCTATTCCACCGATAAAGATCAGTCGGAAGAACTGACGTATGAAACAAAATCCATAACTGCGTATTCACAAGAGAAAGAGATATAGAGTAGGAGTGAGAATACTGATCGTCAGTCCAGAATTCATCTGTGTTAATAGGCAGAACTATGTTCCATCGCTTATCGGGAAGATGAACCCCAGCTGGGCATGAAAGGTCAGAAGCAGTTGATCTATACAGTCTCTCCAGGAAATATTGAAGTCGGTTTGATTAAAAAAGAACCCGTTACCAAAGCCTAGGAAGGCGCAACATGTTGTTCTGAGTGCTGGAAGCATCAAAACAGTGGTGAAGTGTCAGATACTGCAAGTGAGATAACATAATCCCCCATAACTCCTCTAGATGATCTAGAACAGTGATGGGGGATTGAGTACGATAGTTGTTTTATAAAATGTTGAAAGACATACAGAGGAAATGGACTCAAGGAACTATGTCACAAAATCTCTCACAAAACTGAAGGCAGCAAGAGAGGAGAAGGGGGAGGGATGAGCAAAGACTCCTCCAGGAACCCATAAAGGATTCAGAAAAGGATTCATAAGAACATTACATAAATCAGCGGAAGATTGAATAAAGGGCACCACAGTGAGGGAGATTGGAGTCAACCAGTCCTTCTCCAGAGTGACACATTCTGCTTCTGGGGTGTGAAGCCAGGAAAACATGGCCCATAAACAAGCACAGTAATAGTAAAGTTTTGGGTCAGGAAAATCCAAACCTTCAGAAAGCTTAGGGCAAATTATAACCCACCAGCTGATCCACGGTCTGCGATCTCACCAAATAAAGTGTGTAAGGGCATGTCTGAGGGTCAGAAAAAGGACCTCGGGATGGCAATTGGAAGCTGGGTGAATAAGAACAAAAGCTTGGGCAATAGGAACATTTTAATGGCATTTAGATAGTCATGGCCTAATGGGAGACAGCCAACATGGCTTTAGACAAGGAAGATCTTGTCTTACTAATCTGTTATGTTTTTTTGAAGGTGTGAATAAACAGGTGGACAAAGGTGAGTCGGTTGATATAGTGTATCTGGACTTTCAGAAAGCCTTTCACAAGATCCCTCATCAGAGACGTTTGGCAAAACTAAAGAGTCATGGGATAGGAGGCAGTGTACTACTGTGGAACAGGAACTGGTT
Organism: Ichthyophis bannanicus; assembly: GCA_033557465.1. NCBI lineage: Eukaryota > Metazoa > Chordata > Amphibia > Gymnophiona > Ichthyophiidae > Ichthyophis > Ichthyophis bannanicus. The sequence goes on from CM066032.1 coordinate 1,555,728,430, forward strand.
AAAAGATAGAAAGCAGAGGGTAGGGCTAAATGGCCAATTTTCCCAATGGAGAAAGGTGAATAGTGGTGTACCCCAGGGATCTGTGCTGGGTCCGCTGCTTTTTGACATATTCATAAACGATCTGGAAAGTGGAATAACAAGTGAGGTTATCAAATTTGCAGATGACACAAAACTATTTAAAGTTGTTAAAACCCAAGAGGATTGTGGAAAATTCCAAGAGGATCTTGATAAATTGGAAGACTGGGCATTAAAATGGCAGATGAAATTTAATGTGGACAAGTGCAAAGTTATGCACCTAGGGAAGAACAACCGAAACTATGGTTACACAATGCAAGGTTCCACATTAGGAACCACCACCCAGGAAAAAGATTTAGGCGTCATTGTGGATACCATGTTAAAACCCTTGGCACAGTGTGCAGAGGTGGCCAAGAGAGCAAACAGAATGCTAGGTATCATAAGGAAAGGAATGGAAAATAAAACAAAAGATATTATAATGCCTCTATATCGTTCCATGGTGGGACCGCACCTTGAATATTGTGTGCAATTTTGGTCGCCGTATCTTAAAAAGGATATAGCGATATTAGAAAAGGTACAGAAAAGAGCCACCAAAATGGTAAAGGGGATGGAAGGATACTCCTATGAAGAAAGGCTAAAAAGGTTAGGGCTCTTTAACCAGTAAAAGAGACGGCTGAGGGGAGATATGATAGACGTCTACAAAATTAATGAACGGATTGAAACGGGTAGACGTAGATCGATTGTTTACATTATCAGAATATAGAAAGACTAGGGGACATGCAATGAAGCTAAAGGGTAAACTATTTAAAACTAATAAAAAAAAATATTTTTTCACTCAACGTGTAATCAAACTCTGGATGTAGTAAAGACTGTTAATGTAGATGGTTTAAAAAAGGTTTGGACAAGTTTCTGGAGGAAAGGTCCATAAACCATTATTAAGAAGGGATCCAGGATATCAATGCTTGACCTGTACAAGAATTGTGGAACCTTTGTCTTTTGGGGAAACTGCTAGGTATGTATGACCTAGATTGGCCACTGTTGGAAACAGGATACTGGGTTTGATGGACCTTGGTCTGACCCAGTATGGCATATCTTATGTTCTTATGCTCTTATAATCTGACCCAAACAAGAAACAGAAGTTGAATACCAAGACTCTAAATCACGTTGCACACTCTTAAGGGGGGGATCGTAATTGAGGGAATAAAGATGTGAATGATCCCAGTGAATAATGATACCCAGATATCGGAATTGATACACTACCTGGAAACTTCCCCACCCCCAGAGATTCCATAACCAGAGAAGCTGTTTGCCTCTCTCTGCTCTGGGAAGAGCAGTGCCCTCACAGTGCTCTGCTAGAGAGGTGGATATTTAACTCCTGTGACGACTTTGCTGTGAGTTCTAGATGTCTATTTATTTATTTATTTGTTGTCTTTATTGGTGTGCTACTTCACCTCCCTGTTCCCTTTAGTTTTGCACTTCAGCTTTCTCAGCTGTATAACTTACCCTGCCTCTCTCAATTAACTGCCCTTTGTGTGGTAGCCAGGTTAACTGTTACTTTAAATATCTCTCCCTGCTCTGTCCCCAGAACGTGCTGCGTTTTAAACATTTTTTCCTGCTCTAGCCTACCTGAAGGTCTATCCCCTCCCCCCCTGCTGAGGGTACAGGACAGGGTACCTTGTAACAGCCCTCTTTTAATAGGTCTTATTTCCCTCCCTCCCCAACCCCAGGGGGAAGTGTAGCTTTATAGGTACTTACAAGTCTTAGAGGAAAGGGGCTGCTCTCAGCTGCAGCTCTTTATCCAAATCAGTCACATTTTTAAGGACCTGAGGTTGATTAAACTTCAGGTGAACAAGGTATACTAGAGGTATTAGATACACTTTTATGAGTATAAGCATCTACAACAACCCTTAGTAAGTACAGAATTTAAAGACCTAAACATAAGCTTTAAACTAAGATGCAGACAACAGTCCAGAAGCAAGATGGGGGCTTTCCAGTCTTTTGCATTGAGTGTCACATGTATGATTTTCTCCCAGTTGGTGAGAGATCTTACCTGTGCACTAGGTGCAAGGAGCTCTTTGCTCTCAGGGAACAAGTCCGTTCTCTAGAGACTAGAGTAGCAGACCTGGAAAACATAAGAAAGACAGAGAAGTACATGAACAAGACCTACAGGGATATAGTCCTGAAGTCCCACCTCCAGTCTGGCAGCATCCCTGTTGCCATGGAGGAGAGAGGTCATGTGACAGGAGAGCATCATCCTGGTGTGGCAGGACGTGATCCTGTAACTAGGACCTATCCTCCAGGTGATGTAAAACCCTCTCGCACCGAGGAAGTTTCTCCAGGGCCATGTGCCCATGAGGGAAGGTTAGGACAGCTGTTATAGTTGGTGATTCAATCATTAGGCATATAGATAGCTGGGTGGCTGGTAGACGTGAGGATCACCTGGTAACATGCTTGCCTGGTGCGAAGGTAGTGGACCTCACACACCGCCTAGATAAGATCTTAGATAGTGCTAGGGAGGAGTCTGCTGTCTTGGTACATGTCGGTACCAATGACATAGGAAAATGTGGTAGGGAGGTCCTGGAGGCTAAATTTAAGCTTTTAGGCAGGAAGTTGAAATCCAGAACTTCCAGGGTAGCATTCTCCGAAATGCTTCCCGTTCCACGCGCAGGACCTAAAAGGCAGGCAGAGCTCTGGAGTCTCAATGCGTGGAGGAGATGACGGTGCAAGGATGAGGGTTTTGGATTTGTTAGGAACTGAGGAACATTCTGGGGAAAGGAGGGGCTCTTCCAATGGGATGGGCTTCACCTTAACCATGATGGAACCAGGCTGCAGGCATTAACCTTTAAAAAGGAGATAGAGAAGCTTTTAAACTAGAAAATAGGGGAAAGCCGACAGTCATCCAAGAGCGCATGGTTCGGAAGAAGGTATGCTTGAAGGATACTACCAAAAGCAATGAGGTTCCAAAAAAGAGTAAAGTAGCCCAAATGCCCTTGAGTATGGAGTAGACAGAGCTTAAAGATTCCAAATTACCCATGCCTACCAATAGCCAGATTAATATTAATAAAATACAGTCCCTAAAATGCTTGTATGCAAATGCTAGAAGTGTAAACAATAAGATGGGAGAGTTAGAATATATAGCACTAAATGAGAGGTTAGATATGATTGCAATCTCAGAGACATGGTGGAAGGAGGATAATCAGTGGGACACTGTGATACCTGGATACAAACTATATCGTAATGATAGAACTGATCAAATTGGTGGAGGGGTTGCAATCTATGTTAGAGAGGGCATGGAGTCAGAAAGGATTAAAATATAGCAGGAAACAAAATTTGCTGTAGAATCTCTATGGATTGAAATTCCATGTATGAAGGCAGTGGGGGTGTACTATCGACCGCCTGGCCAGAATGGACAAATGGATTATGAAATGCTCAAAGAAATCAAGGAAGCTAACAAAAGTCACAGCACAGTAATAATAATGGGTAATTTCAATTACCCCGATATCGACTGGGTCAGTGTCACGGCAGGACATGCTAGGGAGATAAAGTTTCTAGATGAAATAAATGACTGCTTCTTGGAGCAGCTGGTTCATGAACTGACGAGAGGGGAAGCCATACTGGACCTAGTCCTTAGTGGAACACCAGATCTGGTGCAAGAAATAGGGGTGTTGGGGCCACTTGGCAATAGTGGTCATAGCATGATCGTTTTTGGTTTAATTAGTGGAGGAGGGATAGTAAAGAAACCACAGTATTACCTTTTAACTTTTGAAAGGGAGACTATGATAAAATGAGGAATATAGTTAAGAAAAAACTAAAAGGAGCGATTGCAAAGGTTAAAGACTTACATCTAGCTTGGGTGTTGTTTAAAAATACTATCCTGGAATCCCAGACCAGCTGTATTTCACGCATTAAGAAAAGTGGAAGAAAGTCCAAAAAACTGCCAGCATGGTTTAAAGGTGAGGTCAGAGAGGCTGTTGCTGCCAAAAAAGCATCTTTCAGGAAATGGAAAAAAGAGCCAAAAGATGAAAACTGGAAACAGCACAAGCACTGGCAAGTTAAATGCAAAGCGTTGATAAGGCAGGCAAAGCGAGAATTTGAGAAGGAACTTGCTACGGAAGCAAAAACACAAAATAAAAACTTTTTCAAGTACATTCGTAGCAAAAGGTCTGTGAGAGAGTCAATTGGACCATTAGATGATAGACTGGTAAAGGGGCAGTAAGAGGAGACAAGGCTATAGCGGAGAGACTGAATGAATTCTTTGCTTCGGCCTTTACTGAGGAAGATGTAGGGATGTTACCCAAGACTGAAGTGGTATTTAAAGGTGATACTGCAGAGGAATTGAGAGAAATATCGTTACACCGGGAATAGTGGAGTACCCCAGGGATCTGTACTGGGTCCGCTACTTTTTGACATATTCATAAATGACCTGGAAAAGGAAATAACTAGTGAGGTTATCAAATTTGCAGACGACACAAAACTGTTTAAAGTTGTTAAAACCCAAGAGGATTGTGGAAAACTGCAGGAGTATCTGGATAAATTGGAAGACTGGGCATCCAAATGGCAGATGAAATTTAATGTGGACAAGTGCAAAGTTATGCACCTAGGAAAGAACAACCCACACTATGGTTACACAATGCAAGCTTCCACATTGGGAACCACCACCCAGGAAAAAGATTTAGGAGTCATCGTGGATAACATGTTAAAACCCCTCCGCCCAGTGTGCAGCGGCAGCCAAGAAAGCAAATAGAATACTAGGTATCATAAGGAAAGGAAAATAAAACAAAGGATATTACAATGCCTCTATATCATTCCATGGTACGACCGCACCTTGAATATTGTGTGCAATTCTGGTCGCCATATCTTAAAAAGGATATAGCGTTATTAGAAAAGGTACAGAGAAGAGCCACCAAAATGGTAAATGGGATGGAAGGCTACTCCTATGAATAGAGGCTACAAAGGTTAGGGCTCTTCAACCTGGAAAAGGGACGGCTGAGTGGAGATATGATAGAGGTCTATAAATTAATGAATGGAGTAGAATGGGTAAACGTAGATCGATTAATTGTTTATGCTATCAGAATATAGAAAGACTAGGGGACATGTAATGAAGCTACAGGGTAAACTATTTAAGACAAATAAGAGAAAATATTTTTTCACAAAACGTGTAATCATACTCTGTAATTTGTTACCGCAGGATGTAGTAAGGGCTGTTACTGTGTCTGGGTTTAAAGGGACCCAGGATATCAGGATAGCCCATGTTCCCTGTAAAATAGTTATCTCCAAGTTATAATGCCCTGTTCAATGTAATTTCAGTTTGTTCAATGTAAACCGCACTGATGAAGAATAGCGCGGTATATAAGAGAATGTAAAAATAAATCAATGCAAGCATTGTGGAACCTGTGTCTCTTGGGGATACTGCTAGGTGCATATGACCTAGATTGGCCACTGTTGGAAACAGGATACTGGGCTTGATGGACTTTGGTCTGACCCAGTATGGCATATCTTATGTTCTTAAGAGGTCCTAGAGATACAAGGGAGAAACATTGACTTCTATCTATTAATGGTGAAACCAGAGAAGCAAGAGGAATGCTCCAGGATGTTCGTCACAACAGGGAGAGAGGTACAGTAGTGGGTTCCCATAGACAAATCAAAGTATCATTGGTGTATAATGAAATAGATTTCCAGGCAGCTCCCAGGTGAATGCCAATCACAGTTGCACACTGTCAAATATGAGCTGCCAATGGCTCGATGGCAAGGACAACTCAACTTTAAACCATGCTGGCAGTTTTTTGGACTGCTTTCCACTTTTCTTAAAGCATGGAATACAGCTGGTCTGGGCTTCCAAGATAGTATTTTTCAACGACAGCCAAGCCTGATGTACGTCTTTAACCTTTGCAACTGCTCCTTTTAGTTTTTTCTTGACTGTTTTCCTCATTTTATCATAGTCTCCCTTTCGAAAGTTAAAAGGTAGTACTGTGGATTTCCTTACTATCCCTCCTCCACTAATTAAATCAAAGGCGATCATGCTATGATCACTATTGCCAAGTGGCCCCAACAACCTTATCTCTTGCACTAGATCTGGTGTTCCACTAAGGATTAGGTCTAATATGGCTTCCCCTCTGGTCGGTTCATGAACCAGCTGCTCCAAGAAGCAGTCATTTATTTCATCTAGGAACTTTATCTCCCTAGCATGTCCTGACGTGACACTGACCCAGTCGATACCGGGGTAGTTGAAATCACCCATTATTATTACTGTGCTGTAACTTTTGTTAGCTTCCTTGATTTCTTTGAGCATTTCATCATCCATTTGGTCATTCTGGCCAGGCGCTCGATAGTCCACCCCCACTGCCATTGCCTTCCCCCTTTTACATGGAATTTCAATCCATATAGATTCTACAGCAGATTTTGTTTCCTGCAAAACTTTAATCCTTTCTGACTCAATGCCCTCTCTAACATAGAGAGCAACCCCTCCACCAATTTGATCAGCTCTATCATTACGATATAGTTTGTACCCAGGTATCACAGTGTCCCACTGGTTGTCGTCCTTCCACCATGTCTCTGATATTCCAATCATATCTAACCTTTCATTTAGTGCTATATATTCTAACTCTCCCATCTTATTTTTTAGACTTCTAGCATTTGCATACAAGCATTTTAGAGAATGTATTTTATCCATATTAATTTGTCTGTTAGACATGAGTAATTTGGGATCTTTAAGCTCTGTCTGTTCCGTACTTGAGGGCATTTGGGCTACTTTACTCTTTTGTGGAACCTCTCTGCTTTTGGTAGTATCCTTCAAAGATACATTCTTCCGAACCATCTGCTCTTGGGTGACTGTCGGCTTTCCCCTAATATCTAGTTTAATCTTTAATCGCTGGTATGCCTTTGCTGTGGTTTTGTTATATGTGTATGGAGGCTTAGGTTCCTGTCCATGGTGATGCCTAAGTATTTCACCTCTTCCTTTATTGGTATGGTATGATTCAGGACGTTTATGACTTGTGGTTGGGTACCATTGGGATTTCTGGATATGATGATTGCTTCCGTTTTGTTGAGATTGACTTTCAGGTTGTTATCTGTGAGCCAGTTGTTTATGTCCTTTAGGCAATTGGTCATGGGTGTTAAGTCTGGAGCGAGAGTGTTTATTGGGGCATACAGCATAATGTCATCGGCATAAATGTGGTATTGTAACATGTGACCTTTGATAATGTCACGGATTGGTTGTATGTATATGTTGAATAGGACAGATGGCAGGGCTGATCCTTGTGGTACTCCTTGAGTGGTAGGGAACTGTGATGAGTATCCTTGATCTCCTTTGACCTGTTGCATTCTGTGACTTAGATATGACGCAAACCATTCCATTGTGGTGTTGCTTAGGCCAGTCTCGTGCAGTCAGTTTAGCATAACTGGGTGGGAGACCGTGTCGAATGCTGCTGTGATGTCTATGAATACCAGTAGAAATCCATTTTTTATACACTATCGATACCTTTCAGTAGATTGTCAAAAAGAGATGTAAGTAGAATTTTCACGTTGTGCATTGGCTTGAATCCATGCTGCCGAGGGTCCAATGGGGCTTGTAGATCAATACGTTCCTGTAGTTGCCTCTGCGTTACCTTTTCAATACCTTCACTATGAATGGAAGACTTGATATGGGTCGGTATGATTTTGGGTCTGTTGAGTCCAGCCTTGCACCCTTGAGGACAGGTCGTATTGTGGCTTGTTTGAGTGCCTGTGGCATATGTCCTTGTAGCAGTGACTCTTTTACAATTTTGTGAATGTATTTGGATAGCTGGTCCTTGGAGTTTTTAATCCATTTGACCAGGCATGGGTGTGTCAGGGATGTAGTTGTATTCAGGGTGTTCACGATGTCTTCTATTTGCTGGACTGTTGAAATGCTGAAGTTTGTCCAGGCTTGCTTGTTGTTAGGCTTTTTTAGGTTGGTTGTTCCCATGCTGCTTGTTTGGGTTTGTATGTTGATCTTGTTGATTAGATAGTTTGCATATTCTTGAGGGTCAATTTGCTGGGTGTTATGTCCAGAGTGTTTTTTGGTGAGTTTTTTCACAATGCTGAAGAGTTTTCTTGGCTTATTTGATGCTTTCATAATGAGGTTTGTATGGTGTTGTTGCTTATGTTCGTTGATCAGGTTGTTGTAGCTTTGTTTTTCAGTACTGTACTGGTTTAGATTGTCTGGTGTTTTGTTCTTCCATTTTCTTTCCGCTCGTCTGAGAGAACACTTTGCTTCCCTGATTGCATTGGAGTACCACAGAGCAGTTTTTCTTCTGTGGGTGGATGTGTTGTCCTTTCTTGGAGCAGTCGTGGCTTTATATATGATATGGTTCCATTTGTCTATTGTTTCGTCCAGGTTATTGCATTCTTGTTGAATTTGTGGTGTTATTTCCTTCAGAAAGGCTTATTTGTTGTAGGGTTTAAATCTTCTTACAGTATGTTTTCCATCGTAGTTGTGGAGGAGGACTTCCGTGTGGATTGTGAATGTGAGGACGTGATGATCTGACCAGGGTACCTCTGTGGGTGTTGGGCTCATGAACTGGTTCAGCTTTTATAGCTGAGTTGGTATGAAAATGAGATCTGGTGTAGTTCCATGTTGATGAGTGGATGTATTGACTGTTTGTCTGTAGTCAAGCGCTTCCATGGCATTGAGGAAGGCTCTGGCATCCTTTGGAGGAGCAGAGGGTAGGTTGTAGTCTCCCAGGGCAATGAGAGGTTTGTGCTGGTTGCTAGCTGCACAGATTGACTCCAGTATCACTGATAGGTGATCGTCCTTGGCGTTGGGGGGTCTGTATGTGAGGCAGAAGCTGACATAGTGGTTTGAAATGACTATAGTGGTTGATTCTGAGGAATTGGATGTAGATATTAGTTTAAATTTGTAGCTTCCTCCAGTCATTATTAGTACTCTGCCTCCTCTTTTGTTTATTCTGGGGGAGTTAAATGCTTTGAAGTCAGCTGGAGTAATCTGGTTCAGTATGACTTGGTCCGTTTCTGCTAGCCAAGTCTCTGTGATGCACACTATGTCCAGTTTGTGGTCCGTTATGTAATCATTGATGGTGAGTAGCTTGTTCCTAATCAACCTTGCATTTATTAGTGCACAATTAACAGTGGTGGCAAGCATGGGGTTACTGGTCACCTGTTTCATTGATGGTGTCTGTCCGGTTTTGTGCTTTTTGTGTGGTGCTTTCTGCATGGAGTATTTGTGTGGGTGTGGTGCAGTATGGCAGGGCATGTAATGTGGGTATGCAAGTAGGTCTGCATTTGGTGATGGTAGTGTGAATGTTTTGGGTCATTGCGTTAGGAGGAGTAATGTTAGGCTGAGAAGAAGGTAGTGGTTGAGAGCTGCCATGTCTGGCATTGTTCTAACTGCTTGAGCTCGTGTGGGCTGAGGTGTGGTGTGCTCAGCTTTTCCTGCCATTTATTATTGGCATGAGTGGTGCTGAAATTCGTGTCAATTATGCTCAGTTTGTGCATTAATGATTTGGTGTCTATGGGGCCAGAGTGCTGGTGTGCAGGTTTTTTCTATACCTTTTGTGTGGTTCTTAGTGAAGTTGGTGGTTTCCAAGGTTCATATTCTTCTTGGTGGTTCCATTTGCTGATTTGACCTCCTCCTTGGGTGAGTGTGCCTCCGTGCCCTGTCCAAGGACCACGCCAAAGGGCCCTTGGGTGTGGGCCCGCCAGGCACAGGCGCGCCCGCTGCTGTTTCTGCTTTAGAAGTCATCACTGTTGGTGTCCTACAGCCCCGATTGGGCCAGAGCCTCAGAGCGGGAGGGCTGTTGGTCTCCTGCTTCATTGCTCAAGCTGATTGGGGGAGCAGTTTTGATGGTGGCATTGGTGTTCTGGGTGGAGGTTTCCTCGCTGCTGCTGCTGCTGCTGCTGATGCTTTCGAAGTCGTCACTGTTGGTATCCTTGGGCTAGAGCCTCAGAGCGGGAGGGCTAGAGCCTCAGAGTGGGAGGGCTGTTGGTCTCCCGCTCTGTTGCTCAACCCCGATCGGGGGAGCAACTCTGATGGCAGCATTGGTGTTCTGGGTTCTAACTCTAACTGGGACATGGAGTCCACCCAAGTACAGATCCGTCTCAGGTGGCAGCCACGTTCTTCTTTTCTCATCCAAATTTTTAGCAAGGATCGATACCTTCTCCACTACAAAGGACATCCATTCCAGCTAAGAAATGGGATACATGCTTTTGAGTATGGACTTCAGAACCCCAAAGTTTCCCAGTCAGAAGAGCAGAAAGCACTGCCTTTTCCCAATCCCAAAGTAAATCAGAAACCCACACAACACCTCAAATCTTTATTCAATACCAGATGTCAATTCTCAAACAACAATCATGCTAATTTCAAAATTTTCAAGAAATATCCACAGTATTCAAATGTTCTCAGTTCTCACAGTTAATCCCAATTAAAATACCCATTTTTGCTCTTATCCTGACTGTGATGCCATTTGAAAGCTCTACCCATCTCCACCCGGGTTGATAGTATAGCAGGCTTCCTACTTTATAGGAGTGCTCAAGGTTGACGGTATCCCTATCCAACCCACTTTGGGTGTAATAGGGGGGTACAAGTATACTGAGTCATATCTAGAACACTCACTAGGAGTATGCAGACAAGAATTAAAATAAAACTAATGGATACGTGCACATAGAAATTCGCAGTGAAATAAGGGAACCCAGATTACCAGGTAACTATTGAGGTAAGTAAATGTAAGTCACACATAAATGCTCTTTGACCAAATTTCTATGTGTCAAAAAGATTACAACAACATTTAACAAGGGTTTGCAATGATCTTCCTTGATATCGCAGCAGCCTTTGACACAGTATGTCATGAAATACTCCTCTCCCGACTTAGCGAGAAGGGCATTCAGGGAAATGCATTAAATTGGTGTGCATCATATTTAACAGATCGCTGGCAATATGTACGCTCCGGCCCCTCCACATCCGCACCTTTTCTCCAAGAAAAAGGCGTTCCCCAAGGATCGTCGCTGTCTGCACTGCTTTTCAACATTTACATGCAGCCCTTATGTAACCTCATCCGCTCCTTCCATATTAACTACCTGATCTACGCCGATGATGTCCTCCTCTACATGCCTTTCCTTTTGGACAAACCAGACCTTGCACCCCTCTCTGCCTGTTTTGATGCGGTCACCGATTGGCTACATACACAGAAGCTAAAAATAAACTTTAAAAAAACAGAGGTCCTTTTCCTCTCAAGAAATTCATCATTTATCCCACCTAGCTCCCTGAAGGTTCGAGATGCTGAACTCACAAGCAAACCATCAATTCGGTACCTTGGTATTATCCTCGACCAACAGCTGAATATGAAGAGCCAAATAAGCAATATGGTAAAAGCAGTCTACAACAAAATCAGAACACTTCGCCACCTGAGACCGCTCCTGGAACCAGAAGACTTTCGATCTGTCTACCAAGCTCTGGTGACACCGCATTTTGATTATGCAAACGCCATATTACACGGCCTTCCTAAAGCCACCATAACCCTGCTGCAACTAGCCATGAACGCAGCAGCTAGAATTCTGCAAGGGGCATCAAGGAAGGACCATATAACACCAATACTAAAACAATTACACTGGCTTCCAATCCAAACCAGGATAACCTTCAAGGTGCTGACGCTTACATTTAAAGCCATTAATAACTGCTCCTCCACATCAATCACAGATCTTATCCAGGTTACACCCCCCAATAGAGTGAGAAGATCAGCTGCTATAAACACATTGATTCTACCAAAGCAGTTAACAAAATGCTCACAAGCTGCCAGATCCAGAGCTTTTTCGCTGTATGCACCTACCTCCTGGAATGCCCTCCCCCCCACTATCAGAGCTATCAAGGTCATCTCCCAATTTAGGAAGGCACTTAAACATCATCTCTTCCTACAATACTACACTGACCAAGGTCACTCCCCACAGCAAACCACGCCCAGCGACCCACATCAACAACCCATCAGTTGCAACCAAGTAAGACAGAAACCGAGCATGTCGGACACCGAACCTCCCGACAAATAGTAACCCTTCTCACACTAATATCAGCCAACATGCAGCTTAGCCGATAGGCACTGTGAGTCCTTTCCAAATGTATGCTGTAATTTACCTACATATAGTTGTATATAATGACCCTGTTATTATTACCTGTACATATACCCTTGTTATATTGTAAATCATGTTATCTGTACATATACCCACGTTATATTGTAAATCCAGGGCAGATCCTCTGTGCTGGACAGTTGTGTTTTGATGTAAACCGCACTGATGCAAAAGAGCGCGGTATATAAGAAAGTTAAATAAATAAATAAATAAATAAATTTAATGATTAAGTACAATATGAATAAATAAACAATGTTTCAAAACATTGGTGTCAAGAATTTTTATTTTTTCTTCCCAGTATGAAACTCTTTTGTCTGTACTGTAAGTGTATCTCAGTCCCTTTCAAAATATTTGAACTCAAATACAGTAGTTATACATGGGTGTATCGCATTCCTTAGTACTTATCCATTCAGATGCTCATCGGGGCCCAGTCCAGAACTTTCTCTCTCCCACCAAGTTTCTCCCATAGTGTCTGCTTGTAGTACAATTCTCAGGAGAATGCTTTTCTTCTCAAAATATCTTCTGTTCCTCCAGCAGGGTAAAATACTACAGCTCTCTCCTTACCCTTAAGCTAACGTGACTAACTTTATTATATTCTCTTTTCCCTAAAAAACCTGAGCCCATGTGCAATAGCAAGCTTGTTTTTTTTCCTGTTACTACCCCTGGTGTCACATGGACATCCACAGAACTTCTCACAGCACTTTGATTTATTACACATGTCCTCATGCTCTTAGGAAACACTCACTCTCCACTTTCTCTTGAGCATTCAACCTCTATCTGGGGTCTTATCCTTACACCCTCTTACTTTCTCTTCCCCTCTACACTTTAGTTTCTTCATCAGTCTCTGTAGTGATTTCCACTGAACTGCCTCACTGCTATACTTGAATCAGCTGAGCAGATCACAACAGTATTTATTTATTTATTTATTTATAGTCTCTTATATACCGCACTATTCAGCATCAGCGCGGTTTACATGTAACAAAAATGCTCAGTACAGTTGAAAGCGTATGAGTTTTACAGGTAACAGGGCACAAAACTTGGATAACAGGGGAAAACTATTTACAAAATTTATAACATGGAGTCATAATAACAGTAGTTTCGCAGAAATATAACCACCACTAAGGGTTTGAGTATCATACTTGGTGTGTTGTTGAGACAGGGGCGGCCCAAGGGGGGTGCGGGGCCATGTGCGGAGACTCGGTGCGGGGCCTCATTTGCATAAGTGGTCTTATTTGCATAAATATTTGCATAATGTTACCATTCACTAACTTTTAGTAAACATGTCTCTTAATGAGTGTATGGATAAAGAAAGATGCGAGGGGCTGATGGGAAATTTCCCATTAGCCCCTGCGGGCTTTACAGAGACGCGAGGGAGCACTCTCCCTTCGCGAATCTGAAAGCCCTTGCAGAGGGCTCAACGAGGAGAAGGGGCCCCGCGGGACACTCCATTCTGCCGCTGCTGCGACGGACACGGCAGCGGCAGCAGCCAGAGACAGGTTTTTTTTAAAAATGTAATTTAAAAAAAAAAAAGCAGAATGTTCTTTGCGCGGGGCCCCCTGAAACGTGGGGCCCTGTGCAAAAAACATTCTTGCTCAATGGACGGGCCGGCCCTGTGTTGAGATACCATACTTTGTATGGAAATGGTATCGCCAGGAGACTTTGGGCTCTAGGGGTTGTCGTTAGGCTCTATAAGGTATTTGTTGAAGAGGTGGCATTTGAGGGCTTTCCTAAACTGTGGTAGGTTCTTAATAGCCCGGATCTCAGGAGGTAATGCATTCCAGAATCTTGGGGCACTGAGACTAAAGGCTCTGTTGGCTGTCGAGTTGGAGCAAACAGTTACTGCCTTCGGGACTTTTAGGGAGTTAATAGCCATGGATCTTCTTGCTCTATTTGGAGAAGTGATATGGATGAGTGAGGTATGAGTATTGCCAGGAGGATTCTTGCTCCAACCCCCCACCATCTGAGACTTTTTCAACTGTTAAAAAGTCTCGTATGCGATCTGCCCAGGAAGAAACTGGCAACTGTGAAATCACATTTTTAAACTTATACAAAAACTTTTACAACACAATCTACATAAAAATAAATTCCCAGACCATTCCCCTTCATTTTATACTTTTTTGAGCTCTCTCAGTGAATATTTAAGACTCTAGAGAATTGGCACAATTTACAGTTCTCTCAGGACAGTAAAGTCTTGAAAAATACTCAAAAAATGCTTTCTGTCCTTTAAACACCCCTTGGAGATTCTTTTTAATTTTTAGAATCATAAAATTTGGGTTTTAATTCTTGCGCCGATTTCAGCAGTAGCCACACTCCCTTTTACTATATCACTGTAATTCACAGTGATCTGAGCATTAAAAATTATAATTTTCATTTGACAGGACTCTCTATCTCCTGTCCAACCTTTCTGGACCCTCAAGCTTTAATTTTTTAACTTTCACTTTTGACCATTTCTGGCATGAGACCACACCCCCTTTCCCTTCATTGCTGCAAAATACAGCAATTCAACTTTCAAAACTTAAAACTGCACTTGTTTAGGATTCCTGAACCCTTGCCCATTTGTCCTGGATCATCAAAACCTGAATATTTTTAACTTTTATTTTCCACTGTTTTCAACCATTAAACTAAACAGCGACCCCTTTAAGGCCAGCTCCATTACTTAAAACAAGGCCTACATAGCCGTAAGGCTTCTCTGTAGCTGGTTATTATCCCTTTTGATCCATGCAGCCCAACTTATTTCTGGGATCTCCTTGCCTCACTTCCATTTCGGGGCCTTCCTAGCCCCTAACACATTATCTTCCAAGGCCCCCTACCCACTGGGGTCTCCCAGCCCTGACACTCCTGACTTGGGCAGCCTGGTTCTAATTAAGGGACATTTTAGCCCAAATACCAGTGCTCCTTGGTCGCCCTGCCAGCATCGGGGACAGTCATCACACCCGCGGCTTCCCCTGATGCTGCCAACACTTCCTCCCTGTGATCGGGGATAGTCACTTCACCCCTGGCTCCCCGATCACAGGCCCAGCACCTCCGTGGCACACAAGCCAGTTCCTCAGCACACTGCAGGAACAAGGCTCACCCCAGGACCATGTCCGTGGCCTTCCCATGCCTCCTAAATTTAAAAACATCCCCAAAGACACTGGCCCCTACACCAAAGCAGCACCATGGCTTCTTTCTGGCATCCTCTCCTGCTCCAGTACAAACACAAATAAGCTGCCTCTGACTCAGCCACCTCATGCGGCCCTCTCAAGAGACACGAAGCCTTCAATTCTCTTCCCTTTAAAAAAAAATTCACGGCTCGATGTCATCGCTGTGGACCCCCAGGTATGCTTTTTTATATTTTTATATTTTTACCACCAGGTTACAGAAATAACAGACTATGGTGTACAATATCAAATCCACTTAATGAGGGTAATTCTGTATTCTTACTTGCAGGCAAAGCATATTGCTGCATGTGTATTTGAGTCCTGTTTTATAAAGTATAGAATGTGTGGGCCTTACTTTATAAAATAGGGGTATAGGGATATGCCCGAGGCTAGTTACAGTAGTCAAGCCTACTCTAGAGTAGACGTAACTGTCCATGCCTAAATCAGCGTAGTGATGTGCATAGGTCATAGTGTTCTATAACTTATGCATGTAAATTGAGGCTTCACCTATACTCTGCCAAAGCACTACCCCCATGCACACTTCTATGGCACTTACACGTGCTTTTGCAAAATAGCAATTGTCCAAAGTGCATGCATACATACCAGTTCATGCCCATATGTCCTTTAGAATAGGGACTTATACCCATTTCACACATGTAACTGCCCACACACACTATATAGGATCAGGCCCGACATGTCTAGTAAAATTTAATATTTGCAGTTTTTGGTTCATAGTTATGGAGTTCATTACCTGTTATGCTCTGTATGGTGAATGATTTTGAAAGATTTTCAAAAACAATTGAAGTCTGCTGTTTATAGAATTTTATAATGCATAATGATTTGGTTTTAGATTTGCGTGTATTATTGTAACATTATTTATAATGCCTTATTGATAATTTTATGTGCATGATGTCTGTTTTTGGAAACATTTTAGAAACAATTAAATACCAACAAAGATACTTGTGACTTTATAATGAAACTCCCCTCCAGACATATTCCTAAATCTCTTACCTTATGTGCTGCAATCTAGGACTTGCGCTTTATTTTGAAAAGCCACCAAAACAATACCCCATTGTCTCTATGGATTTCATAACACCTCCGTGTTTGCTTTATTTAGCACCAAACCACTCTTTTACCCACTGAACAACCATCTTTAATTTCTCATTCAACTCCTTCATAGCTTCATTGGGAACTTGACCCATCTGGACCATCAGCTGAAGAAAATTAGCACAGACGTATTTCACATTTCATTTTGATATGATATAGAACATTTCAAACAAAATGTACAAAATTTACAAGCAAATTAAGGGGAGGATAGGCAATAGAGAAAGAGGTGAAATAACATTAAGGGGTAAGACAATAAGCTCCAATCTAAAATATTATATTGTAGAGACAAAACAGGGAGCGAAATAGACCCAGTCCTGGTTGAGCCATTTAGGAGATTAGGGAAAGGCCAATTTGAAAGATGTATTTATTTATTTTATTTTATTTAACGTTTTTCTATACCGCACTATTCGGCATCAGAGCGGTTTACAAGTAACAAGTTGGTACAATGTGGAGTAACCATACATTGAACTTACATAAAACAGGGAATTTAAACATTAACTTTTTTAACCTTTTTTACTTCTCCCCTTTCTGTTCCTCTTGGGGGGAGACAGACAAAATGCTTGCCCCAAAGGAAATTAAACCCAGTACCAGCGCAACAAAATTAAGATAAAAGATTAAAATTTGGATAGAAAGTAAATAAATTTAAATAAAGCATTAACCAAAAATTTAGAAGTTCTTTCCCCCACCGGAGGTACTTGCGTTTCAGATGCTGGTACTGGATCCTGCCCCCGGCGCGGCTATCCTGGCCCGCAGGCTCTACACGTGGTGGGCCTCACCACGTGGAGCCAGATCGGGACTGCGGGAGGGTAGTCGCCGGGTTTGCCGTGCTCCGGAGAAGGCCTGAAGTGAAAATTGTGCCCCCTTACAGCAGCAATCACTTTCGCTGCTTCCGCGATGCCGGGGAGACCGTTATCGCTGCCGCGTCTCTTCGTCCGCCTAGGAAGTGATTGGCGGTAGGCCCGAATGGCGGTCTTGCCTCCGGCGGTCTTGCCTCCAGCGCTCAGCCACCCTGGGGGCTTCGGCGCGAGGCAGAGAATGGCGGCGGTTGTCTTCTGGCCCGATTGATCTTGCCCGGAGCAGGAGAGAGGGAAGTCTCCCCTGACGCTGCAGGACACCGCTTACCTCTGTTCCCCGGCCCGAACAGGAGGGAGGGGGGGGGGGAGAAGGAGCCGGCAGAAATTTAAAGCCGCAGGAGCTTAATCAGCTAAAGAAATGTAAGTAAGTTAGACCAATAAACTTAAATAAATTAAGTAAATAAGATTAAATAAAATTAAATAAGATTAAATAAAAAGTATTATCTAAAAGAAGGACTCCAGTAAGCCCAGGCTTACGGAACCCTCCAGCTGCTTGGAGGCTGAGAATACTGGAGTGAGTGGGTGGTCCCAGGGGTACTTATACCGCTCCACCTCCAAAAAAGGTTGGGCTCAGCCTCCAAGCTGCTGGAAGGGTTGCGTAACCCAGAAGTAAAGGGACTGGACTGGAGTGACGATAAGGAACCATACATTGAACTTACATAAAACAGGGAATTTAAACATGGATAACGGGTGAACTTTATACATAATATACAAAGGGGAATTTAAGCATGGATAACAATTGAACTTTATACATTGAACTTTATACAAAGATGTATGTATTCAGTAAAGATTTAAACTTCCTACTTGATGATTCAAGTCTGATGTCTAGAGGCAAAGTAGAGTGAGGGCCTGGCTACTACACTAAAATAGATTTTCCTAATAACGTCAAACTGGATTTTTTAGTCATAGGAATTGACAGTAGGTTGTGTTGGGAAGAGCAGAGCATATGCTGAGAAGTACAGTGTCTTGCGAAAATATTCATCCCGTTGTTTTTTGTCCTTTTTTGTTACATTACATACAACCTGGAATGAAAATGGAGGTTCATTTGGATATTAGGTAATGGACCTAACAATATAGTCCAAATTGGTGAAGTGAAATAACAATAAAATACCTTGTATATATTAGAAAAAAAACCAAGTAAAAACTGAAAAGTTGTGAGTGCATATGTGTTCATCCCTTTTGCTATGAAACCCCTAAATAAGATCTGGTCCAACCAATTAACCTCAGAAGTCACATAATTAGTTGATTGGGGTCCACCTGTGTGCAGTCAGTGTCACATGATCTGTCACATGTCTGTATAAATATACCTGTTCTGAAAGGCCTCTGACTCTGCAACACCACTAAGCAAGTAACATGAAGATCAAGGAGCACTCCAAACAGGTCAGAGACAAAGCTGTGGAGAAGAATAGATCAGGGTTGCATTATAAATAAATATCCCAAATTCTGAATATCCCATGAAGCACCATTAAATCCATTATAACAAAATAGAAAGAAGATGGCACCGCTACAAACCTGACAAGAGAAGGCCGCCCACCAAAACTCACAGACCGGGTAAGGAGGGCATTAATCAGAGATGCCACAAAGACACCAAGGATAACACTGAAGGAGCTGCAAAGAACCACAGCAGAGATGGGAGTAGCTGCGGCACCATGAGCATGTGAGAGGGGCGCCGGACATCTTATTGATTCACCTGGGAGGCAATGACTTGGTGTCTTGGACTTGCAGGCAGTTAATTTGTGCAGTGCACAAAGACTTGGGGGAGGTGTTGGCGATGTTCAAGGGCTAGTTTTGGTTTGGTCAGATACCATTCCAAGGCCGGCTTGTAAGGATCAGCGGCAGTGGTCGAGAGGGTTGACGAAAATTAATCGCCAAATTGGCAGATGGGTGGGGGAGCATGGTGGGTACCAAATTTTGCACACATGGGCTGATGTTGAATGCGCGGGCCTGTATAGGTCGGATGGAGTGCATCTATCCCCAGTGGGGATGGACTTGCTCCTTAACAACTGGCAGGAGGCCTTGGAAGGTATTATGCTAGGGAGGAGGGCTGGTCGCAGCTTACCCTTGGGGGGACTGCTCAGGACAGTGGTTGCCTGAGCCGGTGGTGGGATCCTGGAGGTTTCCGGGGTCCAGAGCCGGAGGCAAGCATTAGGGCGGGGGTGGGGTACCCCCGACCCGGACAATCCCTCAGGTTTTTGCTAATAATATGGCGAAGCCGGAAGAGGGAGGGTGAGGCGAATTAGTCGGGGCCTGGACCCGGCGGAAGCGTAAGCGTCATCACCTTGCTACTAACATGGCTGGTGAGGGCTCGCTCTGCAGGGGGGGCAATTATAATGTGTTGGAATGTAGTTTGGTTATTGTTAAAAGTTTAATAAAGCGACCAGTTTGAGTCCCAAAGAGGTGTTGTGTGTTTCATTGGAAAGATGAGGTGAGGGGTTAATAAGGGAGGGGGGTTGGTGAAGGGGCGGGAAGCGACGTGTCCGCCATACCCGGTTATGGCAAGGCCGCGGGGCCCACGTGCGCGCGGCCGGCGCTAACCGGGGGCGGCAGTGTGCGGTCGCCCCTGGCTGCGGTGACGTAGTGCCAGGGAGGCAGGACGCGAGTTGTCCCACGGTGTCATTGGTTCCTGCAAGCCGCTGGGAGGCTCGGGAGCCAATGAGGGAGATTGGATCCGTGGCAGTGGGGGGGTAGAGCGGGGACGCGGCGTGGCTCTGGCCTCTTTCGGGTAGCTGCTGGAGACGCCGGATGCCCGCCCGCTGTCACACCCTCATCGGGCCCCTCCGGTGGAGACTGGTACTACAGGTTAATAACTCCTCCTGGCTCTGTGTATACGGCAGATAGCCTTGCCTGGCCCTCTGTGGGTGGTAGTTGTACCGTCCTTTTATAATCAATTCAATCACACAGTTCAAACTTCAAATCAAGGGTTTTATTCCCCGTCCAATGAGGGTATTCTTTTCTTGGTAAACAAAATAACAAAGCCACTCTGGCAAATAACAGAAAACAAATGTAGAACAAAAATTGCTTTCTTCAGCTTAAACTTCATCAAAAGAAAAGTACTTAAACATTTCTCCTTGTGAGCACTTAACCTTTTCTTTTGCTGCCTCAAAGCAACCAGGTTTTACTTTTAACCAAGGGAACTTCTGCCAATTAACAGGTTTAATGCTTAAACCTCCTGTTGCATATATTTCCCTTATCTGAGTGAGAATTCTTCTTCTTCAGTTACCATTAAAGAGCATTCCATGGGCTCAGGACTTCCTTGCACATTAGGAATATCACATTGCATTAAATGATAATCATTTGTACATCCGTTCTCTGTGTCAGTTGTTCTGCTGGCCTCAAGCTGGCTGGTCACGTCAGATATGTGATTACTTCCTGGTTCTGAGCTAAAGCTCTGTTGGGAATTACCATATATTCTTGAAAGCGGTTTATAAGAGCACTTTCCCTGAGGGAACCTATAAGGTAACTGCCCATATACACTGGCCTCAGTATTAGACAGCTTGTGTCCTGCCCTGAACCGGCTAAGGGTTAATTCTTCTGGCTCAGCTGTAGGAGATTGCAGTGCTGGCAATGGCACTCGGGAGAAATCTGGGAGTTTAAAGTTGCTAGCAGAATTAGGTGCTTCAAAAGGTAAGAAATCCTCCTTTCTCTTGTAGCTGTTAGCACAAGGAAAGAAGTTGTTTCCTTTTCCCCTTATGTCTGCTCTTGGCTGGCTTCTCCTGTTAACCCTGAACTTAGCCCATTCAGGTGTAAACAGCCCTGTTCAGCTTTGAATGATTTGTTACCTGCAGTATTATTCCTCCCCCATTTCTTCTGGCTTTCACACACACACTCTGTATTCAGCAGCTGACCTCCACGTGTATTCACAAAGTCCTCAGACTCATTCACGCTGTCCTGTTGTATATTTTGCTGACTCACTCTTTCACTTCCCTCCTTCCACCAACTCTGGTCCTGGAGATGAGATTGGCTCACTATATCTCTTTCTCTTTCCTTTCGTTCCCACGTCAGAGGCTGTTGCTTCCACCTCTGTCCTTGCTCACTCTCCCTCACTACTTGTGAGTGTGCCTTATGTATCTGTCCCCGGGTTTCACCCCCTCTCAGCTGATCCCTATCGGGTAATTCTAACTCCATTCCCATGCTGGCTGGGTGTGTCTTTTTACCCTTCTCCCACGTGTGCCGTGGTTGCTTATAGCAACTATTTGACAGCTTTTTGTTTATATCATCAGGTTCTGCCTGATCTTCTCTGCTAATCTCCATTTCTTCCGGCTCCATTGGGTCTACCTTGTGACACCGCCCACCCTAGCTTTGGGAGGGTCGAAGCCTTCGGGGGTGTTGGGGTGTTGCAGCTGGAGGGGGTTGGCGGGATCCCGGAGGTTTCCGGGGTCCGGAGCTGGAGGCAAGCATTAGGGCAGGGGTGGGGTACCCCCAACCCGGACAATGCCTCAGGTTTTTGCTAATAATAAGGCGAAGCCGGAAGAGGGAGGGCGAGGCGAATTAGTCGGAGCCTGGACCCGGCAGAAGTGGAAGCGGCATCACCTTGCTATTAACATGGCTGGTGAGGGCTCGCTCTGCAGTGGGGGGGGGGGGGGGGCGTCAATTATAATGTGTTGGAATGTAGTTTGGTTATTGCTAAAAGTTTAATAAAGCTGCAACCAGTTTGAGTCCCAAAGAGGTGTTGTGTGTTTCATTGGAAAGATGAGGTGAGGGGTTAATAAGGGAAGGGGGTTGGTGAAGGGGCGGGAAGCGACGTTTCCACCGTACCCGGTTAATAGATTGTCAGGCCTTTCTTCTGGGCCAGTAGAGAGGTAAGTGACTTGCCCAAGGCCACAAGGAGTGCTAGTGGGAGCTGAATCCTGGCTTCTTAGTTGCTAGTTCAGTGTTCTAACCACTAGGCTGCTCCTGTTTCTGACTGCAGGCTGCCTTGAACTACTCCAGAAAGGTGTGGGCTAAATACTATAAAATACATTTCAAAGGAAATCCATCCAATAACTGGGAAGGGCAAAGGTCCAGTTCACCTACTGTGTGGATATGTGGGGTTGTGCCAGTTGAGAAGAAAACTAACATTGTTGCTTACCGGGGTGGATATCTTAAGGCAGAACTAAAAGCTACAATTGAGATGAACACCGATACTTGGAATAAAAATACTTTTTGATTCTGAATAGTATATTCTGACAAGAGGTCATTAAGGGCCTGCATAGTGACCCAGCTCATAATTATACAAGTCTTATAATCATACAAGTCTTATCTACAAGTCTTGATAAAGTCCCAGCTGCTCAGCATTATACAGTTTTGAATAGTTTACTCCCTACTTAGCAACATTTGCTCACAATTGAGAAGTTCAGAGAAAAAATAATACTATGACTGCTGTCCTTGCTGGTCCTTGCAAAAGACCTCACTGAGGCTTCTCTCTGATCAATTCCATTGGTAGATTTACCAAACCCTCCCTCAATCTGTACAGAATTCCTCGTCACAAACCTATCATTAGAGAAAGTCATTAAGCAAACAAATGTACAGACTTTCTTCTCTAACTTTTTAAAATTGTACTGATGGGTCTTGGCCATCTATGCTGATTTTGAAGACTGTAATGAAACAATTAGTTGATTGAAACCTATTAAATAAATAAATAAATAACATATTTCTAGCTGTTTAAAACAGGCCATGGTACATCCTTTGCTGAAAGCCATCCCTAGAACCATCGGGTTGTGAGAATTATGCTGTGAAACTGTTTTGAATATCTGCATTCTGAAAGTTAGTGGAAAGGACCACAACCTCCCAAGTTCAATCTTTTTAAACAAGTCCAGGAGATCAAATTCACACCACTCAAAGTAAAGTCACCTTTATTTTTTGCTTGTCCTTCCTCATGAGTTCATAGTAAAGTACAGAATAAAATTTTACAATGCAATAAACAGTATGATGATTTCAATAACAAAATGCAAGGCAACCAGGCATTTTAATAATATAACATAAATATGCCTATCCTGGAGCATATATTAGATATGCTCCAGGACTTTATAATACATTAAATAAATTATATTTTCAATTCAATTAAATCAAATCAAACCGTCAGCTAGGCATTTTATATATAGTATAAACAAGCAAAAAACCAGTCAAGCATTTTCAAAAAACAAAACAAGGCACATCCTTCTACAACATATTACATCATAGACACTTAAGAACTAATTTTTAACTTCCTATTTAGATAAATTTGACTGTCTGAGGGATTTTCAATTTGGTTTCAGAAAAGCTTATAATACTGAACTATTACTGGGTATTTTAATTTCAGATATAAACAATGTATTAGCCAATGGTTATATAGCAGTTCTCTTGCAATTTGACCTCAGTTCAGCTTTTGATCTAGTAGATCATGAAATGTTAATGATTTTATTGAAATATACAGGGATTGCAGGTGTAGGCCGATACCGGGTGCAAATAGGCAAGGAAAGTTCAATTAGGATGGGTAGCCAACTGTGGAGTCCCACAGGGTTCCCCACTGTGATCCATTCTCGTCAATATATGTATGACTATGCTAGGGCGTGGTCTTGAGCAGGTGAATCTCAAACCTTATACATATGCCTATGGCATCTCAGTGCTGCTGACCTTTTTCCTATCCTCTAAAGATTTTTTTTGGTGATTAGTTTTGTTATAGCAAAAATTGGAAAACTGGATGAAAATGATGCAGGTACAAGTTAATACATCCAATACAAAGGTTCTATGTTTTAAATAACTCCAAACCTTTACCCAAAACCTTGTCTCACACATTGATACAGTTAAATCTGAAGGTCGACCCGGTTCTTAAAATTGTAGAGATTTTAATTGATCCTGGCCTATCTTTTGAGGCACATGTCAGCTCAATTGTCTCAATTTCTTTTTTAAATTACGTCAGTTGCACAGAATAAAATGGTATTATTCTAGAGAACATTTTCAACTGCTGGTTCAGAGTTCTGTACTGGCATACTTAGATTATGGTAGCTTGCTATTTATAAATTGCTCTCAATATCAAATTAAGTGATTACAATTGTGCCAAAACACAGCGGCACGCCTTATTTTTGCAGGACTCTGCATACCGCAATAACTCCTTTGCTTCACAAATTTCATTGGCTCAAAGTCACTAACTGGATTTGTTTCAAATTTTTTATTCTTCTGTACAAATTCTATAATGACTTTGTTCCAGAACACTTTTTGTCATTGTTACTTCCTCTTATAACATGTAAATCTAAAAATTTACAATCGGCCTGTACTCTTTTATGTCCCCCATGTACAGGCATCCGCTCAGAATCATGCTTAATACGCTCTATTCCCTATATGGTGGCGGAATACTGGTCTGAATTACCTAAGCAATTAAAAAGCGTTCTTTTTCACTCTTTCAGTTCTGCAAAAAACTGAAAATGTGGTTATTTAACTCTAATTAATTGGTGGTTCTTTATATTCATTTCTCTTGCTGTAAACTGCACAGAACCACTGATGGATTGGAATCATTGTGGTATACAAATCCATGTTAGATTAGATTAGATTAGAATTTTTCAATTGTAATAGAGAGGAAAAAACAGTAGTTATCCCAAAGACATTCAATCAATATTTGTTCTTAGTCCTTAGAGGAACACCAGATCTAGAGCAAGAGATAAGTGTTGGAGCTACTTGACAATAGTGATCATAGCATGATCGCATTTGACTTAATTAATGGAGGAGGGATGGTAAGGAAATACACAGTATGACCTTTTAACTTTCAAAAGGGAGACTATGATAAAATGAGGAAAATGGTTAAGAAAAAACTAAAAGGAGGAGTTGCAAAGGTCAAAGACTTACATCAAGCTTGGGTGTTGTTTAAAAATACTATCTTGGAAGCCCAGACCAGCTGTATTCCATGCTTTAAGAAAAGTGGAAGTAAGTCCAAAAAACTGCCAGCATGGTTTAAAGGTGAGGTCAGAGACACTGTTGTTGCCAAATACATCTTTCAGGAAATATAAAAAGAGCCAAATGATGAAAACTGGAAACAGCATAAGCACTGGCAAGTTAAATACAAGGCATTGATAAGGCAAGCAAAGAGAGAATTTGAGAAGAAACTTGTAGAAGCAAAAACGCATAATAAAGACTTTTTCAAGTATATTTGTAGCAAAAAAACTGTGATAGTCAGTTGGACCATTAGATCAGGGTTGGGCAATTCTGGTCCTCATGCACCACAATCCAGCCTGGTTTTCTTGATGTCCCTAATGAATATTCATGAGATCTATTTGCATACACTGCCTTCAATTGTATGGAAATAGGTTCATGAATATTCATTAGGGACATCATGAAAACCAGAATAGATTGTGGTGCATGAGGGCTGGAATTGCCCACCCCTGCATTAGATGATAGAAGGGTAAAAGGGGCAGTGAGAGGGGAGAAGGCTATAGCGGAGGGACAATGAATTCTTTGCTTCGGTCTTTACTGAGGAAGATGTAGGGATGTTACCCATGACTGTAGTGGTATTTAAAGGTGATACTACAGAGGAATTGAAAGAAATATCGATATACTGGGAAGATGAATTACAACTGTTTGATAAACTGAAGAGTAGCAAATCACCTGGACCGGATGGTATAAATCCAAGGGTATTGAAAGAACTGAAATATGAGTTTACAGATCTGCTATTAGCAATCTGTGAACTATCATTAAAATCATCTGTAATACCTGAAGATTGGAGGATCGCCAATGTAATGCCAATTTTTAAAAAGGGTTCCAGGGGTGATCCAGGAAACTACAGACTATACTCAAGGGCATTTGTGCTACTTTACTCTTTTTTGGAACCTCTCTGCTTTTGGTAGTATCCTTCAAGGATACATTCTTCTGAACCAAGAGCTCTTGGGTGACTTCGGCTTTCCCTATTATCTAGTTTAAATGCTTCTCTTTCTCCTTTTTAAAGGTTAATGCCAGCAGCCTGGTTCCATCACAGTTAAGGTGAAGCCCATCCCTTCGGAAGAGCCCCTTTTTTCCCCAGAATGTTCCCCAGTTCCTAACAAATCCAAAACCTTCATCCTTGCACCATCGTCTCATCCATGCATTGAGACTCCGGAGCTCTGCCTGCCTTTTAGGTCCTGCGCGTGGAACGGGAAGCATTTCGTAGAATGCTACCCTGGAAGTTCTGGATTTCAACTTCCTACCTAAAAGCCTAAATTTAACCTCCGGAACCTCCCTACCACATTTTCCTATGTCATTGGTACCGACATGTACCAAAACAGCAGACTCCTCCCCAGCACTATCTAAGATCTTTTCTAGGTGGTGTGTGAGGTTCACTACCTTCACACCAGGCAGGCATGTTGCAAGGCAATCCTCACGTCCACCAGCCACCCAGATATCTACATGCCTAATGATTGAATAACCAACTATAATGGCTGTCCTAACCCTTCCCTCATGGACACATAGCCATGGAGAAACTTCCTAGGTGTGAGAGGCTTTTACATCACCTGGAGGACAGGTCTTAGTTACAGGATCACTTCCTGCCACACCAGGGGGATGCTCTCCTGTCATATGACCTCTCTCTTCCATGGCAACAGGGATGCTGCCAGACTGGAGGTGGGACTTCAGGACTATATCCCTGTAGGTCTCATCTATGTACCTCTCTGTTTTTCTTATGTCTTCCAAGTCTGCTTTAGCCTCTAGAGAACGTACTCGTTCCCTGAGAGCAAAGAGCTCCTTGTACTTAGTGCACACGTAAGACCTCTCACCAACTGGGAGAAAATCATACATGTGACACTCAATGCAAAAGACTGGAAAGCCCCCATCTCACTGCTGGACTGATGTCTACATCTTAGTTTTAAGCTTGTGTTTAGATCTTTAGGTTCTTTACTTATTAAGGGTTGCTGTGGATACTTATACTAATAAAAGTGTGCCTAATACGTTTAATGTACCTTGTTCACCTGAAGCTTAATTAATCTCAGGTCCTTAATATATGACTGATTTGGATAAAGAGCTGCACCTGAGAGCAGCTCCTTTCCTTTAAGATGTGTAAGTACCCATAAAGCTACAATTATCCCAGGTGTGGGTGGGTGTTGGGAGAGAGGGAGGGAAATAAGACTTATTAAAAGAGGACTGCTACACAGTACCCTGTCCTGTGCTTCTAAGGTAAGCTGTGACCAACTTCCTGGGTGATTAACAGTCCTTGCTTGGATAGAAGAAGTATTTCAAAATGGTCTTTTGACCTGCCCCCTGGCTTTAACACCTATTTAAAGTTTCACATGTCTCTTTACTCCTAGGTAGAAGGCCTCTTTGTAAAGGTCTCTAGAAGAGTGGAGTGGAGGAGTGGCCTAGTGGTTGGGGCAAGGTACTTCAGGCCCGAAGGTCAGGGGTTCAAATCCCACTAGAGGACAGCAACCTTGGGCCAGAAGGATTGGGGTTTCTAGTCCCACAGGTGCTCCTTGTGGTCTTGGGCAAGCCACTTAACACTCCATAGCCCATGTTTTCTGTAAAATAGTTATCTCCAAGTCATAATACCTTGTTCAATGTAAACCACACTGATGCAGAATAGCACAGTATATAAGAGAATGTAAATAAAATAAAGAGGACTTTATTTATTGCTCAAAGAATACTGACCCTGTTTTGTCTTTTATGCTAAGTTATATTCTGATTTGATTTAAATTAAAAGTCTTTGCTGCTGCTCGGCTCTGACTTAGTATGAAATTTAAACTAGAAGCTCTCTGCTGAGTTCTAAATTTAACCAGAAAGCTCTCTTCTGTTTTTTGAAATGTAAACCTAAACTGCTGCTACTAGGCCCTTACTGATTTAACAATTACACTGGGTTCACAGATTAATCAGTTTTAATCCAAAGAATTCCCTTCAGAAAAATTACCAGAAGTATATACTCACTATTGCAGATCTCTCTCCAGAAGTAGTAACCGAGGTATCCGGATGCCCAACCCGTCTTCCACCCCCCACCGCCTCCACCCCTCTCACCTCCCACAACCCCTTGACCCTTCTGACAAACACAAGCCGACATCAGGTGGTGGTGCAAATTGCTTGGTCGCAGCTTTTATTTAAAGGTATTAAAACACCAGCCCAACATGGGCCCAAATCAGCATTCATAACAATAACAAAAACACCCCCCCCCCACACCCGTCCTCCGGATGACGCTCCCACCAGCCGTTTCTAGCAAAGTGGTGCATCATCCACCCCCCCCTTTTTCCCCCTACCGCCCGCCTCGCCATGTTATTAGCAAAGGCCGTCTCAAGGGTTGCCAATTTCCGGGCAGAGACCCCAGCCGGGACGTCTCCCCCAACGCAAAGAATAGTGCCGCTCCCGTGGAAAGCGGCATGAAGCTGAAATGCCCCGCCGGGTCAGCGAGCACCTGCTCGCCACCCCAGCCACCCAGCCCTAGACGATGAGACCCCCCACCAGCTGCAATGCCCTTCCCCCCCCCCAGCCTAAAACAAAGGGAGGGAAACCTGCAGGCAGCGTGAGCAAACAGGAAGAGGAAGAACGCCAGACGGCGCTCCCTCCTTGTTCGCGCTGCCCCCGCCCACTGACCGCCCGCGCGGTGCAATCGCCGGGCTCCACCTTCGAGCGTGGAGCCTGAGTGCGGAAGCCCCACCCGCTGCCAAGCCTGAGCTGACACACCCCCCTCCCGGGAGCAAGGCATGCCACAAGGTCGGGCCCCGGGAACCCGGTTACTGGGCCGGCCGCGGGACCGGGGCCCGGCGGCACAGCCCGTACTAACCGAGGTATCCGGATGCCCAACCCGTCTTCCACCCCCCACCCCCCCCACCCCTCTCACCTCCCACAACCCCTTGACCCTTCTGACAAACACAAGCCGACATCAGGTGGTGGTGCAAATTGCTTGGTCGCAGCTTTTATTTAAAGGTATTAAAACACCAGCCCAACATGGGCCCAAATCAGCATTCATAACAATAACAAAAACACCCCCCCCCTCACCCATCCTCCGGATGACGCTCCCACCAGCCGTTTCTAGCAAAGTGGTGCATCATCCACCCTCCCCCCATTTTTCCCCCTACCGCCCGCCTCGCCATGTTATTAGCAAAGGCCAGCTCAAGGGTTGCCAATTTCCGGGCAGAGACCCCAGCCGGGACGTCTCCCCCAACGTAAAGAATAGTGCCGCTCCCGTGGAAAGCGGCATGAAGCTGAAATGCCCCGCCGGGTCAGCGAGCACCTGCTCGCCACCCCGCCACCGGCGCAAAGGTAGACTACTATCCTTGCGCTGCCCCCACCACCGAAAGCTGCGACCAGCACCAAGACCCCAATGCCTCCTGCCAGTCACTTAAAAGCAAGTCCTGCCCCACCAGGGCAAGATGAACCCCATCGAGCCGATATAGACCGGCACAAGGAACATCCGCCCAAGGGTGCAGGACCTGAAGCCCCCCTGTCTGCTGTACCCAGCGTCCGATCTGCCGGTTGATCTTAACCAGGCCCCTCGACCAACGCCGCTGGGTCCAGCAAGCCGGACGGGGAACTATGTCCGACCAAATAATAGCCACCCCCGGGAGGAGCTCCCGCAAATGAGCAATGTCTCTCTGCACAGTCCTGATGAGTTGCCGGCAAGACCAAGCCGCCAGGTCATTGCCGCCCAGGTGGAGCAGCAACCCAACCGGCCGCTGCCGCAGTCCGATCTCCGCCTGGACCCGAGTCAAGAGCTGCCCCCAATGCATGCCACATTGACCCATCCAGCACAGCCGCACTCCAGACGTGGCGAGACCAAGGTGGGCACCCAACGGCCGGACCGCCGCCCGACGCTCCGCCCAGTAGACGAAGGAGTGCCCAATGATCCACCAGTCGCCGGAGCACACACCATATGAAAGCAGAAAAAGCGGACTGCCACCAGCAGGCAACTCTGAAATAGGAAGAAGACATTAGTATCCCAAGCGCCCCCCCCCCACCAAGGGACCAAAGCCCTGACGCCCGCCGGCTCTAGACCGCACCACCGGGAGCCGACGGGCAAACATACCCGGCATAAGCCCCCGAACGTCACCTGCCAATGCGCTGAATAACCTGACCGTCCAGGCCCGCGGCCGCCGCACTAGTAGCCGCCCCGATTCGGAACAAATGCGAAGCATACCGCCGATCAGCGCAACCCAATGCACGCAGCACCAGACGCAGCACAGCCGTAAACTGGAACTGAGTCACCGGCTTGCCATCTGCATGTATGAAAAAATAGCCACGTGCCGCCGACCGCCGCTGCACATAGGTGCACAGTGCGTGAACCGGGCAGGATAACAAGGGAGAGATGGTACTTAAGAGGACCCAGCTCCCTTTTCCAGACTGATCTGTCTTCGACCGCGGTAGAAAAATCCGCGCCTGCACTGAATCCACCCGAACGTGTGCAACATCGAGCCCACCAAAAGCCCCCCGCCTGGCGGAGTGGGGAACAAGCTCGGATACCCGGAACGCACCAAAGAAAGCCGTGGTGAACAGCGCATGAAACAGGACGGCCTCAAAACCAGAGGCCACCAGGCACGGTAAAACCTCGCAGATTCGCAACAAAAGCTCGTGCGAAACCGGGAGCCTCCAATCCCGCGACCCAGGATGAACCCGAGCCCAGCCCACAAGCAACCGCCGGACCAAGAAGGACACGCGAGGGTTACCCCATCCAGCGGCCTTACAAAAGAAGGAAAACCCCGCCAACGCTCCGATGACCGCCGACCGAGCCCAGCCCTCCTTCTTAGCCGACAACACAAACCGGCCGACCAGTCCGTCGGGTACCACTCCCCCCCCCCCCCACCAGCCCTGCACACGAAGAAATGCACTCACCTGTGAGTAGCCCCGCCGGTAAGTCGTCCAGGTACTGCGTGCCACCGACGCGGGCAGCAAGGACATCACTTCAGGGTCCCAACCGTCCAGAGATGCTCCGGGACCCGTGAGGCCAGCTTGTCCACCCCCGGAGCCAGTCGCCGGAACAGTGCCCAACTGAAAACAGGATAAAGCGTCAGCAATGGAATTCTGGGTGCCCGGCACATGCCGTGCTCGAGCGGTGACATTCAGGCGCAAGCAGGCCAATACGAACACCCGCATCAGCGCAGCTACACGCGGATAACGAGGCGCGTGTCGATTAATGACCTCGACCACTGCGGCATTGTCACACCAGAACACCACCCGCCGGTCACACAGCTTGTCCGGCCATATCCAAAAAACCGCCACTATCGGGAAGAGCTCCAAGAAGGTGATGTTCCAAGTCAAACCGGAACGAACCCAATCCGCCGGCCAAGGCTCCGCACACCAGGTGCCATGACAGAAGGCACCGAAGCCAGAACTGCCGGCCGCATCAGTAAACAACTGCAGATCGACATTCGAAAGCTCAGGCAACTGAAGCATGGAGCAACCATCGAAACCAACTAGGAACGCATCCCAGATCCGCAAATCCTCCCGCATCCCCGCAGAGACCCGGATCCGATGGTGAGGGAGACGGAGGCCCGCCATCGCCAAAGATAAGCGCCGCGCAAAGGGGCGCCCCATGGGAAGAACACGGCAAGCGAAATTGAGATGCCCAACCAACGACTGAAGGACCCGGAGGGAAACCTTAGCGGCAGAGCCGACCGAAGCCACCAGTTCACGAAGCCACTGGACCTTCGGTGCCGGCAAGCATACAACCATCGCAACCGTATCGATCTCGATGCCTAAGAAGGTGAGGCAAGTGACCGGCCCCACCGTTTTACTGGCCGCAATAGGAATGCCAAAGTCAACAGCCAAGCCCAGGAAAGTCCACAAGAGAGTGGAACACGTAGAAGTCTGCTCCGGCCCAACAAACAGGAAATCGTCGAGGTAGTGCACCATGCTAGAGACCCCCGACTGCTGCTCAACCACCCAATGCAAGAAGGTGCTGAAGGCCTCAAAATAGGCGCAGGAGATGGAACAGCCCATAGGCATGCACTTATCAAAGTAGAACTGCGCCTCGAAGCGAAAGCCAAGCAAAGGGAAAGCCGAAGGATGGACCGGCAATAAACGAATAGCCGATTCCATGTCCACCTTGGCGAGCAATGCACCAGGCCCACACTGGCGCACCAGGGAAACGGCCACATCAAAGGAAGCATAACGTACCGTACAGAGCTTGCGGGGTATGCGGTCGTTGACAGAATCACCCGGAGGGCAGGAGAGGTTGTGGATCAACCTGAACTTACCCGTCTCCTTCTTGGGAACCACTCTCAATGGCGAAACCGTGAACGGGGAAAAGGGGGGCGCCGAAAAGGGGCCTGCAACCCTACCCAGTGCACACTCCTCCGAAATCTTCCTATGCACGAAATCAGCGTGTTCCTGCACGGAAGCAGCGTTACGGAGCCCACCCCGTGCGGACGCACCCTGAACAGGGATGCAAAAACCCCCCGAGAACCCCTCTAAGAGCAAACCGGCCGCCTGCCCGTGATGGGGCTGCCCGTACTCCACCAACCACGGATGCATCGCCTCGACCCGCACGGGAGTAGGGGCCAGCGCCCCACCCCTGGCCTCACTTACCTCCAGAGAGGGCTCCCGCGGCCCCCTTTCTGCTACACTTAGTGGCAGCGTGCGCGCCCCCACACAAGGAGCAGGCATGCTTAAATTTGCAGTCGGGGAACGGGCAGGACGCCTTGTTGAAACGCCAGCAGACGTCCCCCCCGACGGTTCCCCCTCGGGACTGAGGCAGGACCGAGACTGGGACTCGAAAGGAACGCACCCCAGACGGGACCGGAGCAGACCCCCCCTGCCGACCGCAGCACCTGATCCCCCGACCCGCCCCTTCACGGACATCTGGGTCAACCAAAGATTGATGTCCTTCGTCCCCCACGACAAGTGACAATTTTCCTCCATCTGATCCCGAAACTCCTCGTCATAATTCAACCAGGCCCACCCTTCGTGCGCCTGGGACGCCGCCAAAATGTTGTCGGCATAAGCCAACAAAGCCCCGTACTGATCCGGGAAATAGTGACCCCAGACACTCGCTAAACGCAAGAAGGCACAGGTCCAATTAAGGGTATTCCGAGAGGCCTTACGGACCCTACCCGCCTTTTCATCCTCACTGCGCTTCTTCCTGCTCTCGCCAGAACGCTTCCGGCCCTCGAGCAGGTGGAAGATATCGATGTACCTGCGACGCTTGATCCGCCGGCGCAACTTACGCGGTACGCCCTCCCACAACTCTGCGCAGCGGACGACGGAGGTCCCAACACCCACCCCGGCGTCAGATGTCACAGGTGCCGAACCACGGGAGGAGGCCGAGGATGACGTCGAGGAAGAGGAAGACGAAGACGCCCGCCGACAACGGCGCCCCCGCCTATGCTTTGATTTTTTTGCCGCAGGCAACCCGGAAATGGAATCAAAGGCCCCTCCCGCAGCCCCACCGGAGACCCCTACATATTCACCAGGCCCACCGGAAGAGTCCACCGGGGCACTCCCAGGAGACAGCCCAGGCGCCTCAGCTGCCAGCACATTCACGGAACACGAAGGACCCGGACCGGCCCGCCCGGCAGAAGCGGCCATGGACGTCGAAGGTGTCGAATTCCGCGGGACCTGCGAAGAGAAAGAAGAAAACCCAGCAGCCAGAGCCGCAGGAGTACTAGGCGCTGCACTCGGCCCGGCTCCCCAGCCTTGCGCCGAGGACCCCAGACCACCGGCATCCCATGCAGCCGCACTCCCAGCTGCCCCACGGCCTTCGCCGAACCAGCCACCCCATCCACCCCCAGTGCCCCAGACCCCCCCATGGGACAGCCCCAAAAGCCCAAGGGCCCGGGGGAGCAAGGAGGCTGGGCGGGGAAGGGGAATCCAGAGGGGCAGGGGAAGGGCACCCAGCAACCGGAGACGGCAACAGGCCAGCAGGCCCGCCAACTGCATCGACCGGGGATGAGCCAGCGGCCAAGGTCCCCAGGGACTCCACCCCACCAACAACCATGCGGCCAGGATCCCCCAAACCACCTAATGCCGCTGAGGCACCAACACCATCCACCACCCCCGAGTGGGGGGACAGCGCACCGAACGCGCCCTCGACCTCGTGCAGGGGAACAGGAGGCACCCGAGTGGCCCCACGACCCCGTGCCCCTCGGGCCGCGCTACGCCCGCGCCCCTGCCTGGCCCCCCGCAGGACACTGGGAACCGGGGAGGTGAGGTGCCCAGCCCTACCGCGGCCCGGGGGCGTGGCCCCACGCCACGCAGTTCTGTGCCCCCGAGCCGACCCCCGCGGCCCTTTGGCCGCACCTCGCCCAGGAATACGCCGGGCCATGCTCCCAAAACCTGGCACTGCAAAGGGTTAAGGGAAGATCCTCTTTTTTTTTTTTTTTTTGGTTATTTGTTTATTTATTTGTTATATGGTGTGCTGTAGGGCGAAGCACCGAGCCCTCCCAGCCCAAGGTTCGCCCCCCCTTCCAGCAACCCCCCCCTCCAGCAACCCCCCCCCCCAGCAAAGCCCCCGTCCCAGCCAAAACACACAGGCCACAGGGGAACGGAATCGCCATTGGGCGTCCTCCACGTGTGTTTCCTCCGTTTAATTATATTATTATTATTATTTTTTTTTTGTTAGGGACGGCTCACCGAAAGCCCTGAAGCCGGCAGAAAGGAACCCCCCCAATGCCCTTAGGGGAGGCCCAAATACCCCGCGCCCAACGACGGAGCCCCGACAAACAAACCTGCAGGCAGCACGAGCAAACAGGAAGAGGGAGAACGCCAGCCGGCGCTCCCTCCTTGCTCGCGCTGCCCCCGCCCACTGACCGTCCGCGCGGTCCAATCGCCAGGCTCCACCTTTGAGCATGGAGCCTGAGCGCGGAAGCCCCGCCCGCTGCCGAGCCTGAGCTGACACCCCTCCCCCCCCCCCCGGGAGCAAGGCCTGCCATGAGGTCGGGCCCCGGGAACCCGGTTACTGGGCCGGCCGCTGGACCGGGGCCCGGCGTCACAGCCCGTACCAGTCCCCTTTTGAGGCATTTCTACCTTCTTCCACTGATTGGTGAAGCAGGTTCCAGGGAAAGGCTATGTGGTACATTATGTGGATGATTTCCTCTTTGTGGAAGCTGCAAAAACAGAGGCATGTGCCTATGTAGTTCAGGCACTCCTAGTGTCAGCCAGTGAGTTGGCTGATCCTTAGGCAGAGGAGATATCTGAGGACCTAACTATAGTTCTTCCCCTTCTAAGTATTGAACTTGACTTGGTTCAAATGGAGTCTGTTACTTCACAATAAGGTGGACAAGTTGGTTAGAGCTATTAAGAAACTCACCTTGAATGATGTTCAATCTCTTATTGGGCATTTTAGTTTTACTTGTTGGGTTATTCCTATGGGAAGGGTATTTACTAGATAGTTGAGGCATCTGATGTTGAAGATTTTGCAGACGCATCATTTTCTCCAGATTCCCATACATGTAAAGGAGAATTTCCAAATTCAGGAGTCTCTTTACTTTAATATAGAGATTTGGGTTTGGCAAGACCTGGAGTTAAATTCAGATGCTTCTGGGGGCAGGGTTTTAGGGTGTACTTTTAAGGTGCTTGGTGTGCAGAGCTTTGGCCCCTTATTTGTATGAATGTGGCATACTGGGAATTGTTACCAGATCTGGTAGCATATGACATGATCAAATGGCTAACCGGTCAGCAGTGATATGGTGGAGGCTATTAACAGAGAGCCCAATAATAAAAAAATGCAACAGGTCCTGCTAATCACAGAAATCCTGCTGAGCCTGGTATTCTGATGCACTGGGCAGCCAGTTCTGCTGAATATCCTCACAGTTTGCCTAGACACAATCTGGATAGTGCCAAGGAAGCCCATGGGCAGGGCTGAGGCAGTTACAGCACCAATTCAGTCAGCAGTGATTTTTAGCCTGTTAACCAGACAGATCAATGTCTGTCCGAACTTTATGAAGCTTTGCTATCTGGCTAGTGGCTGAATATTGGTGCTGACTGAATAACAATGGAAATCAATGGTGAAACTGGATATTCAGCATGGCGGCTATCCAGCATCCAGTACTGAATATATGGATTCAATTCTGCCTGCTATGGCCTGGTGCTTTACAAGTGCTGACCGCTGCAGATGAATATCCCGTCTAGACAGTCTGCTTAGTGCCCACATAGAGCAGAGTTATTAAGGATTCTGATCTTACAGTATGTTGCCTCTATTTGAACTTACTGTCAACTGAGCATGTTTCCGGTGCAAACATTGTTCTATCTTGTTTTTGGTTGCAGTGTTTTCAAGCATTGGTTACACTGATTCTAGAAGGGTTATAGAACATTTTTCTGGAGTGCTAGAGAAGTTGATGAGCTTACCTATGGTGATGACTTAATGGGTGTCTAATGCTGACTGGCAGAAATTCATAGAGCTTTTGAAGGACCAGGGTCTGCATGCACATAAGCCATTCTGTTTGAAAGTCGTGCTTGAGTTTATTGAACATGCCATACTTGTGACCATGTAGGGTCATGCTATGGCTTCAGCTTTGGCAAGTGTGGGATTAATTTGTAAATTACAAGGTCATGAGGATCCTTATGTTCTTACGTTCTACCCTTTCTTTTCTGGTGTGGAAATTGTTACATGGTTTTGTGCATTTCAGTGAATATGGGCATGGAGGATGACACGGCTTCTTTTTTTTTTTTTAAACTTTTATTTTCATTTTGCAACAAACAAAAGAAACAACACACCAAAGGAGACAAAACAATTATACAATAAGGAAAAGTAAACCCAATTACCCCCCACCCCCACGCTTCTTCTCTAGCTGATTATGTCAGCATGTGAGCGCTTCCAAACAACAGTGATTATACATCAAAACAATCAAAAAAAAAATCAAAAGAGTATCTGCGATACAAAATAATCATGGGACAAAGATAGATACAAATTTAGACAGTCAGATGAGAGCATTGAGCAGAATGTACATAGTCATTGAGCATCTTCCATTTAGACCGATGATGAGGAGTCTGAATGGGGGAAGCAAACATACGAGGTATTTGTTCATATTTACTGTAGAGACAGACATGATTCCACCATTCATTGGGGCTCAGCTGGGAGCTATTTTTCCAGTATTTCGTAATTAGGGAAATAGCAATGCCAAGCATAAAGTCCAAAAGGAAGTAAGCCGTTTTTGGAAGAGAGGGGATCCCCGCAGCTGAGCGAAGTCCCACTATCCTCCAAGAAAGGGGCTCTTGAAAGTGCAAAATAGACTGGATACGATCCCAGACCCGACGCCAGTAATACTGTAGTGCGGGACATTCATACATAACATGAGGTAGTGAACCAATGGCCACATGACATGTCCAACAACTATTGCCCTGAGTAGTGTTCCATTTGGCTAATCTGTCAGGAGTGTAAAAACACCGGTGGGCTAGAAAGAAGAGTGTCTGAGTGAGTGAGGCGGATCGGGAGACCCGTGTCACTCTACTCCAGACTAGGCTCCATTGCTCCGGGGTCAAAGTCACATGCAATTCTCTCTCCCAGGCTTTCTGCGCTATAGGGGTATCCCTAGTTATAGCATTACATAAGGTTTTGTAAAAATTGGATGCTACACCCGGTGAACTACCGATAGATCGGATAGTCTCCAACCAACCTTGTGTAGGGGAGGCCGATGGCGGGAGCACCTTAGCACTCCGAAGGCAATGCTGAAGTTGCACCAACTGAAAGTAGTGTTTCGCTGGGAGACCAAATTCAATTTGCAATTCACTAAAAGTTTTCCAGCGACCTTCATGGAACAACTGACTAGGAATCCAAATGCCCCTAGTGTACCAGGGGCTCCACGCCATCGGCTTACTTTGTATTCGAAATCGAGTGTTGTACCAAAGTGGGAGCTTGTCTAACGGACAGAGTCGGGAGTCTAAAGATTGCATGAGATTATTAAAGGCACCTAAGGTATCTAAAAGCATTGGTGGAAAGTGGGAGTCTGATGGGAGAGTCATACCAGGGAGAAAAGTAAGAGGAATCGGTTTGCAAAGGTCCTCTTCTATGTCTAGCCACACAGGTCTATTCGGTACTGGATCTTCCAGCCAACGAGCGCCTTGTTTGAGAAGAAAAGATTGATGATACTTCAGGAAATCAGGGAATCTGACACCCCCATTTTCCTTATCTGCTTGCAGCTTATGTTTCGCTATCCTAGGTGTCTTGTTTTGCCACAAGTATCTAGTCAGAAGGCCCTCTATATCTTTATATATACGTCGAGGGAAGAGACAGGGCAACATTTCTAAGATATAATTCACTTTCGGAACAATCATCATTTTTATGGTTTCTAATCGACCCCACCAGGTAAGTGTTAAAGGAGTCCAGCGGTGAGTAAGCGCCCGGACTTTAGAGGTTAAGTCTTTGGCATTGAAGGAGATAGTGTCTTCCAAAGGAGAACAATAGTGAACCCCAAGGTATTTGACCA
The DNA here is from genome assembly GCA_033557465.1 of Ichthyophis bannanicus. Taxonomy (NCBI): domain Eukaryota; kingdom Metazoa; phylum Chordata; class Amphibia; order Gymnophiona; family Ichthyophiidae; genus Ichthyophis; species Ichthyophis bannanicus. The sequence continues at coordinate 1,555,766,887 of CM066032.1, forward strand.
TGCGAGGTTGCCATAAAAAGGGGAAGGGTTGCATATCTGCCTGATGAAGCAAAGGATTTAATGGAAAGGCTACCGACTTGGTCCAATTTATCTTATAACCGGACAGTTGTGAGTATTTACCAATTTGCTCTAGGACAGCCGGTACTGAGTCTATAGAGACAAAAAGCATAAGATCATCAGCATACGCTGAAATTTTGATTTCCCTATGGGTGAAGGGGACTCCATGAATCTCCTCCGATTGCCGGATTAGTAAAGCCAAGGGTTCGAGTGCAAGATCGAAGAGAAGTGGAGACAGTGGGCATCCCTGGCGAGTGCCGCGTTGAAGGGGAAAAGGCTGAGACTTTAAAGCATTGGCACATATACTGGCTGTAGGCTGTGCGTACATGGTGCGAAGACAACGGAGAAAACCTTCCCCGAATCCGTACCAGCGGAGGACTGCAAACAGGAAGGGCCACTCTAAGCGATCGAAGGCCTTCTCAGCATCAAGTGAGAGGCCAACAAATGGGCGATCAAGATTAACTGCGGTAGTCAGTACATGGCATAGAGTCCGAGCATTGTCAGCAGTTGATCTACCAGGAATGAAACCGCATTGATCTGGGTGTATTAAGGTAGGCATCCTATCCGAGAGCCGGGTAGAGAGAATGGTGGCAAAGATTTTATAGTCCGCGTTTAGGAGGGAAATTGGACGATAATTGGCTGTTAGTTGCGGGTCTCTCCCCTCTTTCTCAAAAACTACTACATTTGCCATTGAAAAGGACCCAGAAGGAGAACCCTCCTCGGCCAGAGCAGAAAAATAAATTTTCAAAACTGGAGCTAAGTCAGCGTGAAAGGTTTTGTAGAATTCAGCAGGGAGACCGTCTGGGCCTGCGGCTCGACCTGAGGCACATTTCTTGATAGCAGAATGAATTTCTGAGACAGTAAATGGTGTGTCCAAGGCCACTCTATCTTCGTCAGATAGGGTCGGTCTTTGTACCCCTGAAAGTAAGCGTTCAAATACATCTGGCTCAAAATCACATTCAGATTGATAAAGCCGAGTATAAAAATCACGAAAGAGTTCTAAGATTTCGGTATCTTTAGTGACCAAGCCCCCCCCCCGACGGATTACGGAGGGCGGTAACACGCTTGGCTTCTTTTCGACCTTTTAGGGCATTTGCTAATAATTTGCCAGCACGATTATTTTCCCGATAATATAGCCCTTGTTGTGATTCAATATTTTTAACAGCAGCAGTGTACAAAAGCTGATTGTATTGAAAACGCAAGCGTTGTAAACGGAGTAAAATACATGGGTCAGTACGGGACGTGAGGAGACGCTCCCCAGCTTGTATCTGCTGCTCTAGAATCAGTAAATGCTGCTTTCTTTGTTTCCCCTGCCGAATTTGATAGCTAGTTATAGTGGCACGGATAGATGCTTTAAAACCCTCCCACCAAGCCCAGCCCGCTGTGTCATGGGGTGAGTTAAAATGAAAATAATCTTGGATAGCGGCCTTTATATCAACCTGAAAATCTCTTTGACCCAGTAGGGATCTATCAAAAAACCAAGCTCGGGGAGAATCGTCCCGCGCAGTGACACGTAATGATAAAGATATGGCAGCATGATCTGAAATATGGAGAGGATGAGTCCTAGTCGTGTCTACTTGAGAAATCAGTGCTTTGGAAATGAGAAAGAAATCTATTCTAGATTGGGAGTGATGGGGGGCAGAAAAGAAAGTGAACTCTAAGTCGGAGGGGTGAAGCAGCCTCCATATATCTACCAGCGCAAGATCTTGCATCAGAGCTGTAAGGGTTGCAAGACTCTTGGGTGGACTACTCGTTCTAGGCGGCTGTCTATCTATCAGAGGGTCTAACACTTGATTAAAGTCACCACCAAGTATTAATGGAGTATTGGCAGAGGCCTGTGCCAACTGCGCAATACTTGCATAGTAAGCAGGGTTGTCCACATTCGGGGCATAAATGCAAATACATGTAAATTCACTATCTCCAACCTTAAGATGTACTCGGGCCCATCTACCCTCCTTGTCAGCGCTAGTATCAATTACAGTAGCTTGCAAAGATTTCTTAACCAGAATGGCTACCCCGCACCGTTTGGAAACGGCGGGAGAATAGGCAGCCACCATGTAAGGCTTAACATTGAGTTTCAGTGTTTCAGCAGAGTTTAAGTGCGTTTCCTGAAGAAACGCTAAATCAGCATGCTCATGGCTAAGATAGCTAAGGATTTTCTTTCTTTTGATTGGACTATTAATGCCCTTTACGTTGAGTGATAAGATTTTACATAAAGCCATTCAGACAAGTTAAAAATTCTGAGCATGATAGCGCACCTAATTTCACAATGTCCCTCATATTGACTGTATCAGGCTGTACATATGGCATAAAAGAAAATAAGCTTAGATAATACAATGAAGCGCCCCACATTAAAAAAGAAAAACCGCAGCGCGGTAGAGAAGAAGCAGAACCCCAAAAATTACTGGCGACCATGTGTCTGCGGGGAGAAGCCCCAGAGAAGGCCGAAATTGAAAAAAACACATAACCTGTAGGACTGTGCGTGCTCCGAATCCGACCGAGGCACACATCATGGAGGGATAGGAGACCACAAAACAAAAGTCATAGAAAGAAAGAAAGAAAGTCCAGGTAGTCTCTGTGCTTGACTATGACCGCCGCATCGGGCCCTTCAAAATGGCGGACAGAGCCGGCAAATAAAAGTCCACGTCGTTGGATTAGCGCATCTGCTCTGCTTCTTTGGAGTCTAAAAATGTTGATAGTAGATCAGGATCTTCGAATGTCCTGGTTTGGTTGTGAAGAGTCACTCGGAGCTTCGCGGGATACAACAGGCCAAAGCGAGCCTGTAGCTGTTGAAGTCGAGGGCGAAAAGCAAGGAGTTTCTTCCGTCGGTCAACGGTAGGCTTTGCCAAATCAGGGAAGAAGGAGACTTTGTGACCTTCAAATTCCAAATGATGGTTCGCCCGGGCAGCATTTAAAATTTGTTCCACTTGTTGATATCGTAGCAAGCGAAAGATAATAGGCCGGGGGGTCGTTCGGTTGAGCGCCATGTGGGTAGGAACACGGTGTGCACGATCGATTTCCAATTCTTTATGAAAGGTGATCTTCAGCAAGGAGGGAAGAGTTTTGAGCAGGAATTCTCTCATATCTCCCGCTTCCACCCCCTCCGGTATTCCAATGAGCCTCACATTGTTGCGACGGGCTCGATTATTGCTATCTTCCAACTCCTTTTGAAGATTCTGTATCTGGCGCTCAGCCTTGTCCAGTGCGCCCAAGCGCACCGCGTGCGAGTCGAGGACCCCCGCCATATTGTCCTGCCGTAATGAGAGACTTTCAAGTCGGTCCTGGAGCACTCCAAAGTCTTCTCGCAGGGCTCTAAGCGCTTCTCCATTGGACTGCACCAATTCCTTCACGCCGCGTAGTTCCTCCAAAATCTCCAGGTGCATTTCGGGGTTTTCTCGAAATGGAACCATCTTCTGTGGGGAGGACACCTCTGTTTTGGAGCGTTTTCCGTGAGAAGAAGAAGGAGACCCGAAGTCCAAGCGCGCTGGTTTATGGGCCGCCATCCCCCCCGATGTACCCCGGTCAGCCCGGAGCGAAAAAGTAAGTTTATATAGGTATTAAGTCAGGATTCTAAGTAGGCCTCTCGGGAGCTTCAGCGCGAAGCGTCTTACCCGCTGGACATCAGGCTCCGCCCCCCGGATGACACGGCTTCTGATAATAGTGATTGGTGGTGTTGTTTCAAGCTTTACCAGCCATCAGCTCATCTAGTTATGAGGTGGCTTTGTTTCAAATGCCATTTTCCTTTGCCTTCTTTGCAGCTTTGCAAGTGATTGAGCTGGTGGCAGCAGCCAAGTCTGAGGTTTTGTGGGCTTGTTATGAGTGATGTGTGAGTGAACCAATATTTAGTGCGCCTGCAGATTTGGGACCTGATATTCAAAAGGCATTTACATGGTTTATAGCCCAGTAAACCATGTGCATGCCATAAAAGTGGATATTAAATGGCACTTACACAGTTAGTGCCGTTGAATAGCCCCTTCTTAGTCCCCTCTGTGCCCCGATGCTATCCGGTTATCAACGGGGTATATTGGGGGTGTTCTGAGGCAAAGCGGAGGCGGAGACTGCCATTAACAAGGTAGTGGTGATATTGCACTGCTGCTCAGTTAGCGATCCGAAGCTAAACTAGGCCGGGTTTTGGCTCACCTAGTTTTAGCCACAGATGCTTACTGGGTAGTGGTGCAATATCGTCACTAACCAGTTAGGCTTTATGGTGAGCCACATCTGGAATTCAATGCCATTGCTGCAGCATTGAATATCTGAGATTAGGAGTCAGCTGGCAGGATAATGTGCCACAACAGCTCATAGCCTGCCCGATGAATATCGGGCCCTTGTTGTTCAAAGACTGAGCAGTTGGGTAAAGGTTTGAGTCATTTTGCATCAGGCCGTGGATTGATGTACCCATCTGGTGTGCTGTGCAAGTTTTCTTTTCTTGCACCCTGTTGGTACTCTCTATTGTTCGACACATTAGGATAGTACATCACTAATTTGATTTCAAGTTTGGGTTGGTGCTGAAACAGTGTTTGGCACATGCAGGGTAGAATTCCTTTTGCATTTGCAGAGTGTCTTGGACAGCCTTGCATGGGGGGCTCCTCAGCCTTAAGTCCGCACTTGTTCAAATATAAATTCTATATACATTGAGCATGGTGTAGCAATATTTGATGTGCTAATTCATTGATGTTTTAGTTTATTTTCCAGCACCTGAAGTCTGTGTGTGGTTATGCAGACATTCATATATCTTCTGGGCACAGAAGCGAGCAGTGGAGTTCTGAATGAGCTCCCACCTGGTTTTAGTCTTGCTAGGCATAAGGTTTCTTTCGGTGGGAATTTGAGGCATGCTTTCAGACCAGCTTTGGCTTACAATGTTGCCGGCCCAAAGTTCTGCTTCTCCTCAGTTCCTCCTTGTTCACTGGGGGGCAATGATATTTGTGCCATAAAAAGGGTGGAATTCATAAGACAAATGAAGAGGAACTATGCTTGGTGCACAGCCATTTTCCAGATGCTCAAATTATCTGGTCTAGATTATTCCTAGGCATATCTGGCGAACGACTAGGAAAGTGAAAGCTATTAAAAAATTGCTCAGGAGGGTGAATGCTGAGGTTCTAGGTTTGCAGGATTGTTGTGTGGGTTGGTGTTGACAAATTTATATCATATTTGTTTATATCGTTCTGACAGAGTCCCTCTCTCAAAAATTGGGCCAGATGTATTTTTTTTTTCGTTTCATTCAAGATATTTTCGAGGTGTGTGTGTGCAATTTTGGAGGTAGGAGAGCAGTGACAAGCTGGAGGCTGTCACCACTAGTGATGGTAATTGGACCACAGATGTCTCCTAAAATTGGCCCCTTAAGTAGGGTTAAAACATTTCAACTGAGGGGTCGGGATCACATGCGTCACCATTATGAATATCTGGGAGGCAACTATGAAGCATAGTCTGTTACTATCTCATATTGTATATGTATTGGGGAAGCCTGTCCACAGAGTATCTTCGGTACCTCATTATGGCTAGATCACAACTGACTAATGGAGTGACTGAGTGATGGGGCAATATATTGGAGTGATTTCAGGTGATATGCCCATTTGAAGTTGTTCTGGGATTAAAGAAACCAAACTGAGAAATGGGTATTTTTGTGTGGTTTATGCTCATGTTGCTATGTTGTAATTGAACTCTTAATAAAGATGTGGCCAATGTTTGCCACCACCTGCTCTGGATTGTGGAGTTTTTGCAGGAACCTTTTAGAAGATTATTTTATGGATAAGGTGAGGTTCAAATGACTTTGTTAGGGATATTACCTGCGTCAGGGGTCCATCATCTGATGATAATCCAGTTATTTCAATTAGGATCACTAAATTTCTGTATTCTCTCATGTAGAATGATACAGTACTCTAACATTTTAATAGAGCAGGGCCAGAGGTACATGGGCTCGTTTTACCCATGATTTCTGTAGGATTTGGGCTGGTACTCTATAAAGATATATAAACACCTATGTGTCTTCATAATATAGACCCAGAGATAATCTGTTATAAAATTGCCCTCCTTATTTGAGATGACAATTGGTTTTCGAATGAAAAGTAACAAGTATGGTTAGTTTCGCCCCAAACTAACTGAGCCCATGTGCCTACAGCTTTGTACAAACCACCATTTGTCCTGTTCATTTGCATCATGAGGCGGCTACTGTATGTACATCCCCAGGCCCACTAGAGCCACTCTGTGATGGGGAGAAGAGGGTGGGAGACAAGCCAAAAAGTGCTTCAACTAATCAAGATAGAAGCTCTTTCACAAGCAACCAAGGCATGTTGGGCCTGATATTCGAAAGGCATTTACATGGTTTCCAGTCCAGTTAGCCATGTAAATGCCTTAAATTGGAATGTTCAATAGCACTTACATGGTTAATGCCATTGAATATCCCCTAATAACTCCCCTAAATGCCCCATTGCTATCCGGTTAGCATCGTGGCGTATCGTGGGCGTTCCAGGGTAGAGCACAGGCAGTGACAAGCAATTACTGGGCAGCAGCAATATTGCATGCCGCCTGGTTAGCAATCTGTGCAAAAAGGATAGGCAAGGAAAACCCTTGCCTATCTTTTGGCACAGGACCAAACTAATCTGCAGCATGCAATATCACTGCTCCCCGGTTACCTAATGCAGTTTCCGTCATGTGCGGCGTTCCTTGGATATTCAGTGCCGGGGCCGCATATGATCCCGGCATTGAATATCCAGGGTTAAGGGTCAGTGGGCAGAGCTATGTGCCATAGCAATGCATAGCCTGCCCAGAAAAATATCAGATCGTTTATCCTTGCCTGACCTATTCAGATCCCATGGGCAATGCGGTCAGAGCTGGACTGAAAAAAGCAAGGCAGAAATAACCATTTTGTCTCAGATTTTCAGAGAGGGAGGAAAGGAGGGCCCTAATTGATGCTCCAGTAATTTTGATAAAAATAGACCCTTTTCACGTAAGCTGTGAAAAGGAAGAAACCACAGAGCAGAGCACACCGAAAGGCAGACAGCTGTGTATTTTCTATGTTGATTGCTACTAGCTATTTGCTGGTTGCCAGTGCCTGGCCTTGGAGAGAATGAGGGAAAGACTGGTCAGCAAATTGCCAGACAATGGGCACAAGTAGGTGGGGGTTTCAAAGGGACATGGAAGCTACCGTAGAGGAAGCTATACCTAAAGCTTATGTTTGCTGCTGGTGCATTGGTTTATTAAAAGCTGTCAAAATTTGTTAGAGTTGCTAACTCTTGTGCAGGCAAAAGCTATTGTGCAGGCAGTGGACACTAGGGAACTAGAACACACAAAGAGTTGAGTGTTTTGACAGTGTATCACTATCTCACAGACATTTCTTCTAAATTCAATTGCAGGCAGTTAAAAGGACCTCAGCCCAAATATCTGACAAAGCGTAGCAGGAGATTGCATGTCTTCTGAATTCAAAGTTGTATCTGAATTATGGTACTAGCGATGAATACTGTGTATATCATGGACTCCTCAAACCAGTCAATACTAGACAAGATCAAACCTAAGCTTTCCTTAGAAGCTCAGATGACAAGACTTCAACTTTCATACTTTGGACACATTATGCAAAGACATAGATCGTTAGAGAAAGACATCATGCTTGGCAAGGGAGAAGGCCAACACAAAAGAGGAAGGCCAGCAATGAGATGGACTGATACAATAACAACAGCTACGGGTGCCAGTCTGTCAATAATGAGCCTCCCTGGTTGAAGACCAAACACAGTTTAGGTCAACTATCCAGAGGGTCGCCATGAGTTGACACCAACTAGACGGCACTTAATAATAACAACATTAGGTTAGTCATACTTAGTAGGCAGCAGCACTGTAAAGACACAAAATAGAAAGTTGGTCTCTATTGCCAAGTGTTATAGCCTAGCCTCTTCTCTTCCTCAACCTACAAAAAAGCTTCTCCTTATTAAGTGACAGACTTGAAAATCAGACCACAGAGCACCAGTGGGCAATCTGGGTAGGAACCAAAGGAGGTCTGGAAGGCTGATAAAGGGACCTCATCACAAATATTTGACAAATCATAGCAGGGGGATACACACCTTCTGAATTCCAAAAGCACTACAGGGTTAGGCAAATGCAGTAGGTGGTGATACATAAAAGTGAGGAAGCCCCTTTTTCTGAAGGCTTGCAATCTAGTCCCAGCACATCATAATGCTTGGCAAAGATGAATAGGAAAATGGTCACAGAAGGAGAAAAGGAAGGGCTGATGAGACCAGCAGTGGAGAGGGAGATAGGCCATGCCAAGAGTAAGTCTATAGCCTACTATAATCCAACTGCCAATTTAGACACTATAATGGTTTTCTTAGTGTGTTTTAGGACCTGCCTAGGTGCTGTGATTGCCTCTTTGGATTTTTTGGGTCTCACAATGCATTTTTATGAAGCACTTTTTGGTATTGTAGGGCCTGACTTGCAGCCAGTGTAGGTGAGATGCTGGTCATTTTTGGTGTTTTAGGGGTGTGCAGCCAATCTACTGTATGTGATTTACCGATGTAAATGCTGTTTATGTAGATGGGTATACAAAGATTTGAGCAAGTTCCTGGATAAAAGGTCCATAAACAATTATTAAAGTGGACTGGGGGAAATCCACTCTTTAGCCCTGGGATAAGCAGCATGGAATCTGCTTACCTTTTGGGATCTTGCCAAGGATCATTGACATTTGAACTGTTTCTGCTCCACTCTGATCCTCCTGCTCGAGGTAGGACTCCTTATTGCTTCACCTTGCTCAAAGGGAATATATTGTCTAACTGTTGTTCTGGCAAGGCTAAGTCACCCAGTTGGGCCATGGCACTATTCAAAGCTACCCAACCAACACAATCCCTTAGCCAAAATGTATTCTCACAGATACACCTTTAAATAAAGCAATATATATAGTAATCAACTCCAAACAGTGGTTTGCAACTATCAATCCATTAAAGGGGTAATGAAGACCTCAGGATGGCTATAAGCCCTACACTTGGTGAAATAATCACCATAGGGACTAGCAGACACTCACATCACTGGTCTCCAACCTCCCCTATCTTTTTATTTAATTTTTTATATAAATAAGCACTTTAAACCCAATTACACCAATTCAACACTTATTTATGGATTCAATCCAGATACATACTTTTCAGGATTCTTAATAATTTCTCAATATAATAGTTAAACAATACCCCAAATCTTCCATTCCAACAATATCATACACCAATGTCTTAGACTTTCAGCCAAAAGTACCAGAACTGACCCGTTCTGAAACCATACTTCACTTTCCTGCAAACAAGCAAGAACCAAATGTTAGCATTTTGTCACCCAAAACCAAAAAAGTAGGATAACAGTTACTTATCTTCACTGCTTGGATTCCGGGCCAGCAAACACACTCGCCTCACTTCCAGGACTGACAGACATATTAGCCTCACTTAGTTCACAAAAATCCTCATTGCCCTAATTTTAAAGCCCATGTTGAAAAACCCAACAAAGATCTTTGTTTCACCTATACAGGCTTCTTCAGGGGTTTCAAGAGTAAAGCATACAAAATGTTCCCCGCCACTAATGGTGTCTGACGCATCTAAATTTAAAAGCCTAACCACCAATGGAAGCATCCTCTACAAATTGCACAATCCTTAAAGGTACCCTCACTTCACCTATACCTAATAAACAGGTTTTTAAAAGCTAAAACCAAGTACAGTTGGAACTTCAAACTCCACCCAGCAGCACTACATCAGATAAACAGTGTCCATTCTATTTTATCATTTAATCCATTACGATCCAGTGTATTTAATTTATATATCCATTGTTGTTCTTTTTTCAACAGCAGACGTCCTCTATCTCCTCTCTGAACATTAAATGAAACATGCTCTAATACTAAGCAGCGTAACTCTTCAAAAGCATGCGGCATGGACGAGCAAAGCATAATCAATGCTGTTTCCATCTTCACTTTAGTAATACTATATTTATGTTCTGCCAATCACACTTTAAGCGGACACATAGTTTTGCCCACATATACTTTCAAACACGGACATCGTAGAGCATGCACCACAAAAGAGGTTGTGCAATTGGTATTACTCTTCAATCGATAACTTATTTTGATGTCGAAAATAAACATCCTCTTCCATTATTGTACAATACAGACAATGTCCACATTTAACATGTCCCACAATCTCTTCTGAACAGGATGATCGAGGAACTGTTGAACACAGCCAATCCCTAAGATTTCTTCCTCTACTATAAGCCACACGTAAATGGCTATGGAGCCTGAACTCTCATTTAATATCTTCCCCATTGAATAGGATTAGTCAGGCCTGGAAGGTACCACAGATATGATACAATAGGACCAGGGAGGGCTAAGGTGAGCCCTGATAGCCAGAGTGCCACTGGAAGGTATGTTTCAGCCTTTAAACCAGAGAACACTAGAGAAGCCATCTGAAGAGGATAGTTTAGCAAAGAAGAATAAAAAGGCAGAAAAAAGACAAAAGAAAAGGAGCTTCCTTCAAACTAGAAATCATTCTTAACAAAGAAAACTGTACAATTTTAATTGTGAAAGCTTCTCTGGGAACCTTTGTAAACTTTTCATATGCTTTATTAACTGATCTACAGTTCAGGAACTTTTCTTATAATCATGTTTTTTAAAGCAGTGAAGGTAAACCATACTTATGACACATATATATGCTTAAAAGTTAATGGTGAAAAATGTTCCTGTGAAAAATTACTTTTCAAAGAAGTCTGACTGCTGATAAATCATTGTTATTGTTACTTATATATCAATATGGCACACATTTTTTTTTTCATAAGAATGCCAGAAAATTGCTCAGCTTGCTCTTCATTTTCTAAATGCTTAGGTATCCCAGGATCTCTGGCCTTCAGGTTTTGTCACCTCTCTTTTTGGGACATGTTTTGCTTAAGCAATAATGTCTATTGTTAAGGTGTAGTTCTCCCCCAACAGGGGGAGCTCTCTCTGATCCACGTGTCCTGTGCTCTACCTCCAGGTACTCCCAGTAATCCAGCAATTCCAGTACTATAATACAACAGTAGTCCAATTCAGGGATTAGTTTAATAAGGCACACTAATCATTTTATAAGAACATAAGACCATAAGATATGACATACTGGGTCAGACCAAGGTCCATCAAGCCCAGTATCCTGTTTCCAACAGTGACCAATCTAGATCATATGTACCTAGCAATTTCCCCAAAAGACACAGGTTCCACAATGCTTGTACTGGGTCAAGCATTGATATCCTGGATCCCTTCTTAATAATGGTTTATGGACCTTTCCTCCAGGAACTTGTCCAAACCTTTTTTTAAACCCAGCTATACTAACAGCCTTTACTACATCCTCCAGTAACAAATTCCAGAGTTTGATTACACGTTGAGTGAAAAAATATTTTCTTTTATTAGTCTTAAATAGTTTACCCTGTAGCTTCATTGCATGTCCCCTAGTCTTTCTATATTCTGATAACGTAAACAATCGATCTACGTTTACCCGTTCCACTCCGTTCATTAATTTATAGACTACTATGGTGAAATTAGTCTTACCTGCTAATTGTAGTTCCTGGAGTGGAACCAGCCTAGTCCCGGAACCTCTGGGTTCCCAATCTTATCCAGCAGCTTGAAGACTGAGAAACTCCTCTTTTTATGTGACATCACCAGTATATCTCCTCGGTGTCCGCCCCCTTTCACCAGTGACCTATTGACAAAGCAGACTCCCCGGAGAAACAATTAAGCATATCAAAGATACACCAAGTCACTTATCTATGCTGAAAGGAAAAGAACCCTGGAGAACCCCCCCATGGCAATTCCGAGACTGTAAGACTTGTAGAGGCCATTCCTCCACCCCCCAGAAACATAGAAGGGAAAAGAGGAAAAGACCCCCAAAGAACAAAGAAAGATAGCGCGGCACTAGACCGCTTCCCTTTGCAAAAGAACGAGCACAGCCCAAAATGTAAAGCTGACTCACCTGTTAGGACATGGACACTTCAGGCTGTCGCCAGCCCCACAGCGGGAGGGATATGGGACTAGGCTGGTTCCACTCCAGGAACTACAATTAGCAGGTAAGACTAATTTCACCTTCCTGTTCGTGTACCCAGCCTAGTCCCGGAACCTCTGGGTCAGTACCAGAGCAGTGAAGAAACACCTATACACGGGAGGGACCTGGCAGAACAGCCTGAAGTACTGCCGATCCAAAAGAGGACTCCTGTGTCCTCTGCACATCCAACCGATAGTGCCGCACAAATGAATGCAACGTCGACCATGTCGCCGCCCTGCATATCTCTTCTGGCGAGACCGACCGGAATTCTGCCCAGGAAGCAGCCAGAGCCCTGGTAGAATGGGCTCGCAACCCCTCCGGGACCGTCTTACCGGCAAGCACATAGGCCGACGAGATAGCTTCCTTGATCCAGCGCGCAATGGACGCCTTCGACGCCGCCTCTCCGCGGCGCGACCCTGCAAAAAGAACAAAGAGCCGATCCGATTTACGAAACGACTCAGTTCTGCGTAAGTACCTTTTCAAAGCTCGACGGACATCTAACAGGTATAAACCCCCGGATGCCGCCCCTCTATCCTCTGAGAACACCGGAAGAGAGATTTCCTGGCTCACGTGGAAAGCCGAGACCACCTTAGGTAGAAAAGCCGGAACAGTCCGCAAAACCACCTTAGACGGAAAAAAGGAAAGATAAGGTTCCCTGCAGGAAAGGGCCTGAAGCTCAGACACGCGCCTCGCCAAACCGATCGCCACTTCAGGGTAAGGTCCTTGAGAGTCGCCTGAGACAGCGGCTCAAAGGGAGGCAGCCGCAAAGCATCCAAGACCGAAGGAAGATGCCACTTGGGGACAATCTGGCGGGAAGGCGGTCGAAGAAGAGACACCGCTCTGAGAAAACGCTTGACATCCCGCAATGATCCTAAAGACTGTCCGGAAACTCGGCCCCGATAACAGGCCACTGCCGCCACCTGAACGCGTAACGACGCCGCAGCGAGGCCTTTGTCGAAGCCGTCCTGAAGGAAATCCAAGATTTGTGAAAGAGAAGCAGACAAAGCTGCACACTTCCGGGTCCCACACCAAGCTTCAAAAATGCGCCACACACGCACGTACGCCAAGGAGGTGGACCGCTTCTGAGACTTCAACATCGTTGCAATCACCGACGACGAATAACCCCTAGCTCTCAGTCGCGCCCGCTCAAGAGCCAGGCCGTAAGTGAGAATCTGTCCACGTGCGGCATCACGAGGGGACCCTGCGTCAGAAGATCCAGCCGGCAGGGGAGACGCCAAGGTTTTGCCACCAGCAAGCGCACCAGATCCCCGTACCAGGGACACCGCGGCCAGTCCGGCGCTATGAGAATCACGTGGCCGGAGAACCGCGCTATGCGCTGTAGCACCCTCCCAATCAGAACCCAGGGAGGAAACACGTACAACAGCTGACCCGCTGGCCAGACTTGTATCAGGGCATCGAGACCTTCCGACATCCGTTCCTGCCGCCTGCTGAAAAAGCGGCTTGCCTTTGCGGAGGCAAAGGTCGCCATAAGGTCCATGATCGGGCAGTCCCACCTGCGAGTCACCATATCGAACACCTCGAGGTTCAAGACCCATTCGCCCGGATCCACCAGCACCCTGCTGAGAAAATCGGCCTGAGTATTGTCCACCCCGGCCACATGCGCAGCCGAGAGATCTGAGAGATGAGCTTCCGCCCAAGCGCACAGGGATTCGGCTTCGGCCTCGAGCGCCACGCTGCTCGTGCCCCCCTGCTTGTTGATGTAGGTGACCGCTGTCGCGTTGTCGGACAACACCCGGATCGCCTTTCCCTCGAGGAGCGGCCCCAGCTCCTGCAAGGCCAGGGTCACCGCCCGAAGCTCCAACCTGTTGATGGGCCAGGACTGCTCCAGCAGACTCCAGCGCCCCTGCACAAATGTGCCCTGGCAGTGAGCGCCCCAGCCCAACAGACTGGCATCCGTCATCACCGCCAGCCACTCCGGAGCTTCCAGCGACCTCCCCCGCTCCAGGGAAGCGGGGAGGAGCCACCAACGAAGAGCATCTCTGGTTTCCTCGGGGCAAACCAGCCGACGGGACAAAGGATCCCGCTGATGCGACCAGCGCCGGAGTAACGCCCTTTGCAGTGGACGCATATGTGCTCTGGCCCACGGCACCATCTCGATCGCAGCCGCCATGGTTCCCAGCAACTGAAGGTACCGCCACGCAGAGGGGGCCTTGAGTTCCAGAAAACTCCGAACGAGCCTGCGAAGGGTTTGCGCCCTTTGGGTGGTCAGGAACACCCTCCCCTCCTGAGTGTCGAAGCGCGCTCCCAAGTACTCGAGACTTTGGGAAGGGACCAGGTGGCTCTTGCTCAGGTTGACGACCCATCCGAGGCTCTCTAAGAAGGCTATCACCCGAGCCGTAACTCGCTCGCTCTCGATCCTGGACTTTGCCCGAATCAGCCAATCGTCCAAATAAGGATGAACCAGTATCCATTCTTTGCGCAGAGCCGCCGCGACTACCACCATCAGCTTGGTGAAAACCTGCGGCGCAGTCGCCAGCCCGAACGGGAGGGCTTGGAACTGAAAATGCCCGCACGGAACGGCGAACCTCAGGAACCTGTGGTGCTCCGCCCTGACCGGGATATGCAGAGATGCCTCTGACAGGTCTAGGGCTGAGAGAAACTCGCCCTTCTGCACCGCCACGATAACTGACCGAAGATTTTCCATGTGAAAATGCGAGATCTTCAGACAACGGTTGACGCTCTTGAGATCGAGAATCGGACGGACCCCGCCGCCCTTTTTTGGGACGACGAAGTAAATGGAGTACCGACCGCAGCCGATTTGGTCTTTGGGAACGGGCACGATGGCCCGTAGGTCCAGGAGCCGTTGCACCGTCATCTGCAGAGCCGCACGCTTCGCGACAGACTTGCCCGGAGACAGCACAAACGAGTCCCGCACAGGTCTCGCGAACTCCACAGCGTAGCCCTCTCGGATAATCTCCAGAACCCACTGATTGGTGGTGATGCGGGCCCAGGCAGGAAAAAACTCCCGTAGCCGCCCCCCTACAGGTAGAGGAGGCACCTGGGCCCCCCTCATCTCATTGTTGCTTCTTGAAACTAGAGGAGGCGGCGGAGGAGGGGCCAAAACCCCTGCCTGCTCCCCGGAAGCCGCGAAACGGCGGTGCGCGGTACGAGAGGCGCCCCCGCGCCGAGGACCCGAAGCGCTGAGAGCGGAAACGCCGAAAATCCCGGGTCTGCCCGCGCCCCCCAGGCGCGCCCCGGGCCGGTTTAGGCTTATCCTCAGGCAGGCGACCCCCCTTGGTCTCCCCGAGGTCCTTCACAAGCTTCTCCAGATCCTCTCCAAAGAGTAGACGCCCCTTAAAGGGGAGCTTACTCAGTCTAGCTTTGGAGGAACTATCCGCCGACCAGTTGCGAAGCCACAGGTAGCGCCGAGCAGCGACCGCCGAAGCCATACTCTTGGAAAGGCCCCGCATAAGATCATAGTGAATATCCGCCAGGTAGGCTGACCCTGACTCCAAGCGGGCAGCCTCCCCTGCCAGCGTACTCGGCTGATCCTGCTGAACCTGCTGCGCCCAACGAAGACAGGCCCTAGCAACCCACGCTCCACAAACGGCCGCTTGAAGCGAAATGGCATTGATGTCGAAGACTTGTCGCAGTAAAACATCCAGTTTCCGATCCTGGACATCTCTGAGGGCCGTACTGCCCTCAACAGGGATAGTCATCTTCTTAGTCACGGCCGAAACCACAGCGTCCACCCTAGGGGACTTAAAGACCTCCTTATCCTTGTCCAACAACGGGTACAGCCGACCCATTATCCGAGCCCCCTTCAAGGGAGCTTTCGGGAGGTTCCATTCTTCCTGAATCATCTCTTGAAAAACCCTGTGCACGGGAAACGCCGTTTGTGTCTTACGGAACACCTGTAAGAGGGGATCTTCCAGGGGCTCATCCATGGTCGCCCCCGGCACAGGCATGTTGAGCGCCTTGAGCGTTTCAGCAATAAGGGCAGGAAGTTCTTCCCTCCGGAAGACCCGAACGACCCTAGCCTGTTCCTCCCACTCCGATATCTCCCCCTCTTCCAGGTCTTCCTCCAGGAGCATACTGCGCTCCTCCTCATCGGAAAGAGGCGCTTCCGAGACCTCTGAAGGGTCCTGCAAGGCACCCTCCAGGCGAGGCCTCTTATCTGCTCCAAACGCAGTAGCCGAGAGGAAGGGGGCAGTATGCTTCCTAGCGCCACTGTCCTCCTGAGAGGTACCCGGCTGCGCAGGGCCACCCAACACCGCCTGCTGCAGGAGGGCCACAAACTGCAGGGAAAAAATGGCGGAGAGGTCCGCCGGGAACGCCGCAGGCGCAGGGGTAGAAGGTTCCACCGCAGAAGGACCCGGAGTCGGATCCCCTTGGGGCAACTCCGGAGCCGTAGAGAGAGCAGGGTCGGGCGCGCCCTCTGCGGCGCCCGGAAGGGGTCCTGCCTCAAGACGTGAACCGCCAGTCTCCCCAGCGCAGGCTTTGCAAACCCCTGCGCTGGAAAATTTCTTCGAACCGCAAACCACACATTGTGGTTTGGAGGGCATGGCAAGTTCCTAACAAAAATGACGCCCGCTATCAGAAAACCAAGAACGCAGACCAGACCCCCCAGGCCCTGCTTGGATGCACTGCAAAGCAGGCAAAATCACCTTATCCCCTCCTGCAAAAATCAGGCGGGAAAAGGCGGCCTAGTTTTCCCCTAAACACTGCTGCCTTGTAATGCTTAAATTAGGTCAAACAATGCAGCAAAAGGAGGAGCCAGAGGCAAAGCAGAAGGCAGAAAAAAAGAAAAAACAACAAACTGAAGCACACGCGGCCCCCGCGCAGCAAGGCCACCACGCGGCCGGGCCGCCGGAGAAAAGCGCGCCAAAATGCCTCGCGGCTAGGAAAAATGAGAGGCCGCGCAGCTGCCTTACCTCTGGCTGTGAAACACGCTGTCTGTATGTCCGCAGTGCCCGGTCACGCCGCAGGCCAGGAGAGCAGGAGCGGCTCCTATAACGGCCTTCTTAACAGGACCAGGGAAATAACCAGAGCCGTCGCGGCGAAGGCAGAGCCAGGAGCGCTTGCAGGCAACGCATCTGCATGGCACCGGCAGCCTTGGAGCTGGAAAGGGACGCCGGAGCCAGTCCCCACAGTCCCCCAAATGCCCCTGACTGCCAGGAAAAAACCCCCCAAAAGACGAAAACAGCCGAGAGGAGGGGGAGAGGAAGGGAAGTTGAGCAAAAGGTAAGGGAGAGAGGAAAAACAAAACCGGTCTAGCAGAATCTGACAGTCTGAAGAGGCTTAAAGGCACAGGACACTGATCAGCAAAACACTATCCCAAAATGAAAAGTACACTAATCCTGGTATCCTTAATAGTTTCTCACATGAGCCCAGACCCCCTGGGCTCCCATCTATCTAGCTGCTTTAAGACTGAGGTAACTGGTGACAGGGGGCGGACACCGAGGAGATATACTGGTGATGTCACATAAAAAGAGGAGTTTCTCAGTCTTCAAGCTGCTGGATAAGATGGGGAACCCAGAGGTTCCGGGACTAGGCTGGGTACACGAACAGGAACATTTCTTCTCTCAGCCGTCTCTTTTCCAGGTTAAAGAGCCCTAACCTTTTTAGCCTTTCTTCATAGGAGTATCTTTCCATCCCCTTTACCATTTTGGTGGCTCTTCTCTGAACCTTTTCTAATAACGCTATATCCTTTTTAAGATACGGCGACCAGAATTGCACACAATTTTCAAGGTGTGGGCTCACCATGAAACAATATAGAGGCATTATAATATCTTTTGTTTTATGTTACATTCCTTTCCTTATGATACCTAGCATTCTATTTGCTCTCTTGGCTGCTACTGCACACTGGGCCGATGGTTTTAACATGTTATCCACAAT
This sequence comes from Ichthyophis bannanicus, assembly GCA_033557465.1. Taxonomy (NCBI): domain Eukaryota; kingdom Metazoa; phylum Chordata; class Amphibia; order Gymnophiona; family Ichthyophiidae; genus Ichthyophis; species Ichthyophis bannanicus. The sequence goes on from CM066032.1 coordinate 1,555,784,811, forward strand.
GACGTCTAAATCTTTTTCCTGGGTGATGGTTCCTAATGTGGAACCTTGCATCGAGTAACCATAGCTAGGGCTGTTCTTCCCTAGGTGCATAACTTTGCACTTGTCCACATTAAATTTCATTGGCCATTTTTATGCCCAGTCTTCCAATTTATCAAGATCCTCTTGCAATTTTCCACAATCCTCTTGGGTTTTAACAACTGTAAATAGTTTTGTGTCATCTGCAAATTTGATAACCTCACTCGTTATTCCCCTTTCCAGGTCATTTATGAATATGTCAAAAAGCAGCGGACCCAGCACAGATCCCTGGAGTACACCACTATTCACCTTTATCCATTGGGAAAATTAGCCATTTAGCCCTACCCTATGCTATCTTTTAACCAGTTCCTGATCCAGAATAGTACACTGCCTCCTATCCCATGACTCTTTAGTTTTGCCAAACGTCTCTGATGAGGGACCTTGTCAAAGGCTTTCTGAAAGTCCAGATACACTATATCAACCGACTCATCTTTTTTCCACCTGTTTATTCAAAAACACATAAGAGATTAGTAAGACAAGATCTTCCTTGTCTAAAGCCATGTTGGCCATCTCCCATTAGGCCATGACTATCTACATGCTGAGTAATTTTGTTCTTTATTATGGTTTCTACCATTTTTCTCAGTACTGATGTCAGGCTCACCAGTCTGTAGTTTCCCAGATCACCCCTGGAACCCTTTTTAAAAATTGGCGTTGCATTGGCGATCCTCCAATCTTCAGGTATTACAGATGATTTTAATGAAAATTCACAGATTGCTAATAGCAGGTCTGCAATCTTATATTTCAGTTCTTTCAACACCCTTGGATGTATACATCCAGCCCAGGTGATTTGCTACTCTTCAGTTTATCTAATAGTTGTAATACATCTTCCCGGTGTATCAATATTTCCTTTAATTCTTCCGCACCTTTAAATACCACTTCAGTCTTGGGTAACATCCCTACATCTTCCTCAGTAAAGACCGAAGCAAAGAATTCATTCAGTCTCTTCGCTATCACCTTGTCGCCTCTTAGTGCCCCTTTAACCCCTCTATCATCTAATGGACCAACTGACTCTCTCAGGCTTTTTGCTACAAATGTACTTGAAAAAGTCTTTATTTCGCATTGTTGCTTCCGCAGCAAGCTTCTTCTCAAATTCTCCCTTTGCCTGCCTTATCAATGCCTTGTATTATGTTCCCAGTGTTTTTGCAGCAGTGTAAAAAGTAACATGCTATGCTCTGGAAATCCTTCAGTCACCACCCAGATGACACAGTCCACACACTCCTCCCAGGAACCAGCGAGTCTGTAGATGCCCCACCACAAGTCAGCAACAGCCTCAGTCTCAAAATACCAGAAGAAGTAACCGTTTTGCTGCATGTGCCTCCTTTTGCGGCTGGCAACAGCTCAGCTGCACGTACCTCCTTTTCCGGCTGGTAACAGCTCAGCTGCACGTACCTCCTTTTCCGGCTGGTAACAGCTCAGCTGCCTCTTGTCCAGTCCACCATTTACTGCTGCTCCAGGCAACTCCCTCCGGGCTCCGTCACTGTGCAGGAAGAGATAACTCTCCCTCCCCCTTTCACTCTAGACATTTTCCTTTACTTTTCACAGTGGGACGAGAAGCTACAAGGTAAGTTCACAAACAGATAATAGCTTTTCTTGCCCTACAGTGCAGTATTCCAGGCATAAACATTCCCAATAGTTTCTGTCCCCTTCCCCAAGCAAGGGAGTGCAAAGAAAGAGTTTTTATAATCAGTCTCTAGACTCCTCTGTTCCTTATTTCCTGAAGCAACAAAAGTCCACAACTTATTGGACTCCCAAGGAACAGTCCAAAGGTTCATTATCTTCCATCAAGAAGTGTGAGGAGATCTGCTTCTCCGCCATTTGTTCCACTTCTGCTGGTTGTAGTCCACTTACCAGTAGCTCTTCCCCAGCTGCCCGTTCTCCATGCACTCCTCGCCTTCTCTCTCTGCTAGCCCAGGGGTAAAAGACCCTTGTGCTCTGCTCTGGGAAGCTCCAGCCAACTCCACTCTCTCTCGGGTGTTATCCTCCTAATTGAATCCACCTGGGGCTTCAGCTGTGGCAGGGTCCTTCCTACCCCAAGGGACTGTAGTGTAGCTTTAAATTGGGGGTGGGAATTCTAGAGTGCCGCCGACATTTTAAGACCATAATAAGAGCAGCTGCTGCAAAGAAGAGAGGGGGCGGAACATCAAAGGATGGAGTGGAGTTAGAGAGGAGGAGATGGGTGGAACTTGACATAAAGGATAGGGATAGAAAGGAGTGGTATAGCATAAGGGAAGAGGCAGAGAAGGAGCGGGGGGATAGGAGAAGGAGTGAAGCTTAAGAAGAGGGGCGAGGTTGGAGAAGAAATAGAAGAGAGTGTGGAAGCGAGGGAATGAAGGGCAGAGAAGGCAGAGAGATAGCAAATTTGGGTGGGAAGGGAACATTGCATGGTTGGACAGAAGAGAAGGTAGGAAAATGCAAGAGGGAGAATACTGAAGGCTAGAAAGGGGAAATAGTGTGAGAGGATGGGAGGAACAGGAGTGGCTGCAGGAGGAGAGGAGAACGTTCAAGGGACATACAACATGCACAAGGCCATCTGATGTACACAGCCACCTAACATATGCACACACACAGTTTCCAGGCACAGACAAACATAACACACACGCATAAACACACAGCTCCCCAGGGCACATACACACAAACACACACACACACACCTTTCCTCAGTCCCCTTAAGAAACATACCGCAACACTCACACCTACCCCACCACACCTTTAATATAAAAACATCTACCCCCATCTTCTGACATCCTACAGTACTACTATGACTACTACTAATAATAATCATTTGTATAACACTACAAGGCATATGCAGCACTGCAGATATAGATGTAAGATCTGAGCTTACAATCTAATCAAGACAAATCACATAGTGAAACCAGGGACTAGAGTATGATAAGGTACACATAGTAGTGGACAAGAGGGAAAAACATCAGGATCCAAAAGTGGCTTCAAAGGGGTGGGTTTTTAGCCTGGATTTGAATAGAGCTAGAGAAAGGGCCTGATGCACAGACTGAGATAGTTTGTTCCAGGCATGTGGAACAGCAAGATGGAATGAATGAAGTCTGGAGTTGGCAGTAGCAGAGAAGGGCACAGATAAAAGGGATCTGCCGGAGGAGCGGAGTTCCCGAGGAGGGATGTAGAATGAGATAAGAGGAAAGATAGTGAGGAGCCGCAGAACGAATACACTTGTAAGTCAGTAGGAGAAGTTTGAACTGGATGCAAAAATGGATAGGGAGCCAGTGAAGTGACTTGAGGAGAGGGGTTACATGATCATAGCGACACTGGTGAAAGATAAGCTGTGCAACTGAGTTTTGAACAGATAGAAGGGGAGAAAGATGATTCAGAGGGAGACCAGCGAGGAGCAGGTTACAATTTCTATCTACCCCTGACATCTCTCCTTCACTCCAAACTTGTCTCTCTACTTGTTTATCTGACATCACAACCTGGATGTCTCACTGCCACCTAAATCTGAATATGGCTAAAACTGAACTTCTTATTTTTCACCCTAAACCCTCCTCCTTTCTCCATCACTGTTGAAAACACTCTTCTTCTTCTTCCTGTTTCCTCAGCCCAGAACCTTGGGTTTGGGGTGGCTTCTCAACTTTGGAGGGTCAGAAGTGGCAGGGCATGTGCTTTTGCACACATGGCCTGCAGCAGGCCACTGCCGCCCATCATAGCCAGCAGGGGACAGCGTCACAGCTTAGCACAGGGGAGGGTAGTATGACTTGGTGCACAGGAAGGCAGCAAGCCATGTGTGCTGAAGCACATGGCCTGCTGCAGGCACCATGTTTCCCATCCCACCTAGTGCATGGGCCGGTCCTGATCACAACCCCCCTTGATATTAACACCCCCATCTGGGCAAGCCTCATCCCCCAAAAAGGACATAGCATGCCAAATCAAAGTCTCTAAGGTCCCTCCCTCTGGTCCCCCCCCCCCCCACAATACTGACCTCCATAGATCCCCCCCACTCTATAGCCAACCACAGACCATCCAACTCCCCTCCTGAGCACTCGCAGGTGTTACTGGGGCCAATCCTTGATGTCTAGTGGAAATCAGGACAGGAATTATCCTGCTATACACCTGCCCCAGCTGGCAAGTCTTCCAATATAGTGTCCTTCACCCCTAGCTGTAGCCTCACAGTACTATCACGAGGGTGAATCTCTAGTCAGAATGTGCTTTAAGGGCAAAGCATGCATGATGTTGCCATTTAGCATGAGTTTGTTTGGCCAAAATGGAGTACTATTGCTTAATCCCCCCTTAATTTAAATATCAAACACATGTAAGAAATAACATTGAAATCAAATGTATTCAATGAGCTATTGCCTGTGTGCGATGGGGTATATAGGAAGTTCCTTGGTCCCTCTCCAAAAGAATTGTCATCAGTCTACCATAAATAGGTCTACAGCTGAGAACTCAGAGCTGGGATGGCATGGCTCAAACATAGGGATTAAGAATCTAGCTGGGTGAAAGACTACTACTACTACTACTACTAGTGGACATTTGCATAGCGCTACAAGTCGTATGTAGTGCTGTACGGACATGTAAGAGACAGTCCCTCGTCATCAGAGCTTACAATCTAGTCAAGACAGACCACACAGAAGGTGTAGACAGGGATACAACAAGGGAGAAAGGTAAAGAATCAAGGAGATCAGGTGGGTCAAGATCCAAAAGCAGCAGCAGCAAAGAGGTGAGTTTTCAGCCTGGATTTGAAAAGGGTCAGAGAAGTTGCCTGGGGTACAGACACAGGGAGACAGCAAGAGACCCTTGGAGACAGAAACCCCTTCCAAGCAAGGCTGAGCAAAGGAGTCCTGCTGTGAGGTTGGAGATTTAAAAAGAAGAAATTATATCATTTTGGCAGGTTAGGATCTGACAGTGGAGGAGTAGCCTAGTGGTAGAGCAACTGCCTAATACCCAGAAGATCAAGGGTTCAATTTCCACTGGCGCTCCTTGTGACCTTGGGCAAGTCACTTTACCCACCATTGCTTCAGAAGAAATGGCTGGCAATCTACTTCCAGTGATACATTGCCAAGAAAACCCAGAGGTAGCTGGGTTGCTATGAGTCAACACTGACTTGATAGCACTAAAAGAAAAAGAAAGGGAGGAGTGGCTCAGTGGTTGGGACAGGTTACTTCAGGCCAGAAGGCCAGGGGTTCAATTCCTGCATGGGGACAAGCAACCTCAGGCCAGTGGGACTGGGGACTCTAGTTCTATGGCCACTCCTTGTGGCCTTGGGCAAGCCACTAAACCCTCCATTGCCTCAGGTGCGCTTAGATTGTGAGTCCTTCAGGGACAAGGGAATAAAAAGTACCTGTTAGTATACATGTAAAGAGCACAGTATAAATAAATAAAAGGATCTGACAGGAGACAACACTGTTATAAGGGAAGGAGGTCAGTTGCCTGGGAAGACTGTTTTTACCTTACCATTGTTTGGGGCTTGACAGGAAACCATATTCACAGACACCAAAGCCCAAGTGAGAGAGTGAACATGGGGAAGGGCCTTGGGAACCAGCCTTGTGAAGCCAACAAGCTGGAGAAATGACATGCTGGATAGCTCAAGCATAATAAAAGTGGTTTTGTTTTGTCCTTAACTTGTTGTTTGCCAAGTGTTTTTAAGAGTTCCTTGCCACCACAGGCCATACTATGCCACACTGTGCATTTGCAAAGCTCTATTGCATATCAGCTGCTACACTCTAGGTGATAAGAAATTATTGGCTTGATCTAAGTGTCTACTGAGTCTGCAGAAATGCCAGCTTAAGGGGGCTATTTACTAAGCTGCAATGAAACATTGCATTTTACCACAGTTTAATGTAAATCATCCTCTCACCAGGAAATGTGGCCTTATACACAAAACTTTATTCTGCTCTGTCATGATGCCAAAAAGGTTGCCTTGAGCCACTTCCTGGACAAGAGAACAGTCACATAAAAGAATCTGTATTGGAATTGTTCCAAGAAAATGTCTACCATTTATGGTGGCCCCTGGCCCAGGCAACAACCTATAAGCCTAGGGCTACACTTGTTAGTCCGTTAATTAAAGAGTTTTCTTCCTCGTCCAGTGCCGGGGCTGCTGGGATTTGTAGTTGTGTTGTTTAGAAAAAAAACAAGTAGTGTGGAGACCGAGGGTTTGGCAAAACACAGGAATTTATTTCTTTTTCTAAAGAGCATTAAGGCTCAACACAAAACAAACAGGATTCTTTCTCCAAACAATAATCCATAGGCATTTATACCAAACCAAACAATGAAACTGCTTTATGTAGCTTTTTAACATGTGTCGCTGTTTTTCAAATCATTCAGCAATCAAGCAAGGTTTCTCTTCTCTTCAAACTGAAAAGAAATATCCTTTCTTCAGCAACAGGGTTTTTTAGCATTTCTGGCTAAGCACATTTCTCCCTGTTTTCACACTGCCTTCTAGGACATTCAGGTTATAGGCTTTTCCCTTCTTTTATCCAAGAACCTTTTTTTTTCTGCCTTCTGGCACAGAGAACAATCCATTACTGAATCTTCAGACCCCTCATCAGATTCATAATAGTCTATCTGCATTTCCTCAGGACCTGTGTCCGGTAAATCTGACTTTAAGCCAGTATGAAAAACTTCAGGCTTAATATTCTCTAAAAGTTCCAGAACCTTTCTCCACTGAGGCTTTTCCCTATGCACAGGGTTTCCACCAGGAACGTGGAGATTCTTTTCTTGCAGCAAATGACACAATGCCTCTAACTGGCTCACGGTACTTTTGTCTACCTTTTTATTCACGTACCTTTTTGGAAGTTGCAGCTCTTTAGCTGGTTCAGGAACAGTTGTCACTGCAGCCTGACCCTTGTCAGCACTTCTCTCTGGCACAACTCTCCTAGTTTTAAAACCAATTGCAGTTTCCTTGCAATCCTGGCTTTCTTTCTGACTAGGGCTTTCACCTCTGAGAATCCCCAGGAAGTCTCCACCGTTCTCCACGGTGAACTCTCTGGGCCTTTCTCTGGTGCTTCTCTCACCACTGAATTCTCCAGCATGCTGCTTCCCTGACTCTACCTTTCCAGGGTATTGCTTCGTGTGCTGCCTTCTCGTAGTGCTGCCCCTCTCAAGCTGAGTCTGAGACTGAGACTCTCTTCCCGTGGTGCTGCCTTTCTCAAGCTGAATCCGAGACTGACTTCCTTCTGTTTCCCTGGGTTTATAAGAGTGTCTCTGAACTACCGTGCACTGCCCTTCCCCCAGGTGTCTCTCATTAGTTTCCAAGCCTGCCCTCAGATTAGCAGAGCTTGGGTGTGTCCTGTCCTCAGTAGCTACGTGTTTTTTTTTCTCTGTCTGCAGTTTGAGAGCTACTGATTCCTTGCCTGTCTCTTTCTTTAAAAGGTAAATGACTGATTTTCTTCCAATTCCATGGACTCAGCCATACTCTCCTCATCACACATTTCACAAGCAGGCAAAAGAAGAAACGTTTATGTACTAAAATATGCATTTACTTGTCTTAAATGCAGATATTAGTACATAATTTCCAAGCACATCTTGACAAACCATGTTACATCTTATGAACTCCAGCAGGACGCTCTCTTTGGCATGATGCAAGTATTACGCCGAGCATTAGCAGTAAATTTGAGAGACTAAGATCATACTCCAGATACTCTGCTTAGAAGTGAGGTTCACGCCTGCCATAGTATGCACTAAATTAACCCATTTGGAGAAATTACCCTGAGAAAAAAAGAGGACTGTTGTAGTTGATATGGAAGGGCAGACTAGATGGGCCATGTGGTCTTTTTCTGCCGTCATATTTCTATGTTGTTACATATTGATAGATATTGGTATCAATGACATAGGAAAGTGTGGGAAGGAGGTTCTGGAGGCTAAATTTAGGTAGGGAGTTGAAATCCAGAACTTCCAGGGTGGCATTCTCCAAAATGCTTCCTGTTCCACATGCAGGACCCAAAAGGTAAGCAGAGCTCTGGAGTCTTAATGTGTAGATGAGAAAATGGTGCAAAGAAGAGGGTTTTGGATTCATTAGGAACTGGGCAACATTCTGGGGAGGGGAAGGGCTTTTCCAAAGGGATGGGCACCAGCTTAACCAGGATTGTACCAGGCTGCTGGCATTAACCTTTAAAAAGGAGATAGAGCAGCTTTAAACTAGATAATAGGGAAAAGCCAACAGTCATCCAAGAGTACATGGTTCGGAAATATGTATCCTTTAAGGATACTAGCAAAAGAAGGAAGTTAGGACATCCCTACAGAGAAGTTCCAATAAAGACAGTACAGAGCTGGTAAATTCCAAGTTACCCCTATCAACTGATAACCAGATTAATATGAATAAAATACAACATCTAAAATACCTGTATGCAAATACTAGAAGTCAAGAAATTAAGATGGGAGAGATAGAATACATAGCACTAAATGAAAGGTTAGATACGACTGGTATCTCAGAGACCTGGTAGAAGAAGGACAACCAATGGTACAATGTGATACCTGGGTACAAACTATATCACAATGATAGGGTAGATCAAATTGGTAAAGGGGCTGCGCTCTATGTTAGAGAGGGCATTGAGTCACAAAGGATTAAAGTTTTGCAGGAAACAAAATACACTGTAGAATCTCTATGGATAGAAGTTCCATGTGAAAAGTGAAAGACAATGGCAGTTGGGGTATACTACCGACCTCCTTGCCAGAATGCACAGATGGATGATGAAACACTCAAAGAAATCAGGGAAGCTAACAAAAGTTACAACACAGTAATAATGGGTGATTTCAATTTTCCCAGTATCGACTGGGTTAATGCCATTGCAGGACAAGTTAGGGAGATAAAGTTTCTAGGTGAAATCATTGACTGCTTCTTGGAGCAACTGGTTCATGAACTGACAAGAGGAGAAGCTATTCCGGACCTTGTCCTTAGTAAAACATAGAATCTGGTGCAAGAGATAAGGGTGTTGGGGCCACTTGGCAATAGCGATCATAGCAAGGTCCCATTTGATTTAATAAATGGAAGGACAGCAAGAAAATCCACAGTACTACTTTTTATCTTTCAAAAGGGTGACTATGATAAAATGAAAAAATAGTTAAGAGAAAAACTAAGAGAAGTAGCTGCAAATGTTAAAGATTTACAAGAAGCTTGGGTGTTTTTTAAAAATACTATATTGGAAACCCAGACCAGCTTTATTCCATGCAAAGTGGAAGGAAGGCCAAAAAACTGCCAGCATGGTTTAAAGGTGAGGTCAGAGAGGCTGTTTTGTAGCCAAAAAATACCTTTCAGGAAATGGAAAAAGAAGCCAAATGATGAAAACGGGAAACAACATAAGCACTAGCAAGTTAGATGCAAGGTACTGTTAAGACAGGCAAATAGAAAATTTGAAAAGAAGCTTGACAAGAAAGCAAAAACATTAATAAAAATGTTTTCAAGTTCATTCATAACAAAAAAAACCTATGAAAAAGTCAGTTATACCATTAGATGAAAAAGGTGCAAAAAGGGTGTTAAGCAAGGACAAGGCCATAGCGGAGAGATTGAATGAATTCTTTGCTTTGGTCTTTACTAAGGAAGATGTAGGGAAGTTACCCATGTCTGAAATGGTATTTAAAGGTGATATATTAGAAACATTGAAAGAAATATTGATAAAATGGGAATATATATTACAAGTATTTGATAAACTGAAGAGCAGTAAATCACCTGGACTGGATGGTATACATCCAAGTGTGTTGAAAGAACTGAAAGATCAGATTGCAGACCTACTATTAGTAATCCATGAACTATCATTAAAATCATCTGTAGTACCTGAAGATTGGAGAATTGGCAATGTAACACCAATTTTTAAAAAGGGCTTCACTGGTGACTGAGGAAACTATAGATCGGTAAGCCTGACTGGTACTGGGCAAAATGGTAAAAGCCATTATAAAGAATACAATTACTGAACATGTAGATAGCCATGGTTTAATGGGAGAAAGCCAACATGGATTTAGCCAAGGAAAGCATTGTCTTACTAATCTATTATATTTTTTGAAGGTGTGAATAAATAGGTAGATAAAGGTGAGCTATTTGAAATAGTGTACCTGGATTTTCAGAAAGCCCTTGACAAGGTCCCTCATGAGAGACTCTTGGCCAAATTAAAAAGTCATGGGATTGGAGGCAGTATAGTATTGTGGATCAGGAAATGATTAAAAGATAGACAGTAGAGAGTACAGCTAAATGGCCAATTTTCTCAATGGATAAAGGTGAATAGTAGAATATACAAGAGATCTGTGCTGGGCTTGTTGCTTTTCAACATTTTCATAAATGACCTGGAAATAGGAATAATGAGTGAGGTGATCAGATTTGCAGATGACACAAAATTATTAAAAGTTGTTAAAGAGGATTGTGAAAAATCGCAAGAGGACCTTGATCAATTGGAAGACTTGATGGTCAAATGGCAGATGAAATTTAATGCAGACAAGGGCAAAGTTATGCACCTACGAAAGAACAACCCAAACTATTTATTTATTTTATTTATTTAACAGTATTTCTAAACCGCCTTATCTTAATAATCAAGGTGGTATCACAGCAAACAATCTGGTAAAGTGAGTGTGTTATACATGCAGTGAGGGTGAAATTTAGTTGAGTGTGTGTTGTAATGTGTGCTAGATTGGTTTGAGCTATATACAAGGTGGGCTATATACAGTGGTGCTAAAAACATTTTCCATACATACATTGTTTAGGCGGTATCATGTACTGTTATACATTCTCTGAGGTTATGTGATGTGTCCATAGTGTTCTATGAACAGCATGGTTTTCAGCTGTTTTCTAAAGTCTTTGAGGTCTGTAGTTGCCCTCAAATCGTCCGGTAGTTTGTTCCATATTGTTGGAGCAGCCATGAAAAGTGCTCTGTCTGTTGTGTCTTTGCGTGTGTGTTTGAATTCACTTGGGGTGCTGACTCGGTTGTGTGTTTGTTTTCTTCTCGGACGTGTGCTGGTGTCTGGTTGTATGAGGGTGTGCAGGCTGTTGGCTGATGTGTGCTGATTTATCTTAAATAGGTTTATGATAGTTTTGTATCTGATGCGTGCACCAATTGGGAGCCAGTGTAAGTCCTTTAAGGTAGGTGTGATGTGCTCTTGTCTTGCAGTTCCGGATATGATTCGTGCTGCAGTGTTTTGTGCCAGTTGGAGTGGTTTGAGGGCTTGTTTCGGTAGTCCAAGGTATATTGGATTGCAGAAGTCCAGTAGTGGGGTTATCAGTGCTTGACAGATGGTACAGAAGTGGTCTGGGGCGAGGAGTGGTTTCAGTCTCCTGATGATTCGCATCTTGTAGTAGGCTTTTTGGATTGTTTTGTCTATGTGTGGCTATGATTACACAATGCAGTTTTCCACATTAGGAACCACCACCCAGAAAAAAGATTTAGGTGTCATTGTGGATAATATGTTCACACTCTCCAACCAGTGTGCAGTGGTGGCCATGAAGGCAAATGTAATTCTAGAATCATAAGTAAAGGAATGGAGAATAAAATCAAGGATATTATAATGCCTCTGTATCATTCCCCATGGTGCAAAAGCACCTTGAATATCATGTGCAATGCTTGTCACCGTATTTTAAAAAGGATATTGCTGAATTAGAAAAGGAACAGAGAAGAACTTAATCTCTATTTGTCTATGAAGAATGCCTATCAACACAACTATAATTCAAATATATGCCCCAACAACAGTTGTAGAAGAGGATGAAATTGATGAGTTCTACGAACAGGTACAAGCTGAAATTGACAGAACATGCAAACAGGATATCTTGATAGTCATGAGTGACTGGAACGACAAAGTTGGCAACAAAGAAGATGACAAAGTAGTTGGAGAATATGGACTTGGCAACAGAAATGAAGCTGGAGAAAGACTAATAGAATTCTGCAAGACTAAGGATCTATTCATCTCAAACACCTTCTTCCAGCAACACAAGCGGCGACTGTACACATGGATGTCACCCAATGGATTGTACAAACATCAAATTGACTACATCTGTGGAAGTTAACAATGGAAAAGCTCTATAACATTAATAAAGACAAAACCTGGAGCTGACTGTGGTACAGATCACCAACTACTATTATGCAAACTCAAGCTAAAGTAGAAAAAGAGCAAGCCACTCATGAATGTAGCAAAATATGACCTTGAGAATATACCACTGGAATTGCCTGCAAAATCAATTTTCTGCTTTAGATACAAATGAAAGAGCTCCAGAAGAGTTATGGAATGACATCAAGAAGGTTGTGTTGGAAGAAAGCGAGAAGTCTCTACAAAAGATGAAAAAGACAAATCGGCTAAAATGGATGATGGAAGAAACTCTGAAAATTGCCCAGAAATGCAGAGAAAGAACGACAATCGCAGAACTCAACAGAGATTTCCAACATGCAGAAAGACAGGACAAGTAAAAATATTATAATGACATATGCAAGGAAATAGAAGCAGAAACTATTAGAGGAAAAACAAGATCGGTTTCCCTAAAGCTAAGAGTTAAAGAAAAACTTCCAGCCTCGAACTGGAATGTCACAAGATGCTCAAGGTTCTATCTTGAATGATGCTGAGAAGATCAAGAAAGGTGGAAAGAATATACAGAGTTTTTATATGATAAAGATCAAGTGGACCAACAGCCGTTTCAACCTGTATCTTATGATCCAGAACCATTGGCGATGAAAGAAGAAGTTGAAGCAGTATTGAAAGCCTTATCAAAAAACAAAGCACCAGGCATTGATGGCATTCCCATAGAGGTATTACAGCAATCTGATGCAGTTGTTACCATACTTACAATGCTCTGGCAGGAAATTTGGAAGACAACATCATGGCCAACTGACTGGAAAATATCTGTGTTTATACCAATACTAAAGAAAGGTGGACAACTGACTGTGGAAATTATCGCACAATCACTCTAATCCCACATGCCAGCAAGATTCTACTGAAGATTATTCAACAGAGGCTACAACCATACCTGGAATGAGAACTACATGAAGTGCAAGCAGGGTTCAGGAAAGGGAATGAGAGACATCATTGCGGATGTGAGATGGATCCTTGAAAAGACTAAAGAATACCAAAAGGTATCTATTTGTGCTTTATTTACTACAGCAAAGCTTTTTACTGTGTAAACCATGAGAAACTCTGGTCCACATTAAGAAACATGGGTATACCAGAACACCTTATTGTTCTCTCGCACAATCTATACATTGATCAAGAAGCAACAGTTTGAATGGAACAAGGAAAAACAGAATGGTTTAAAATAAGCAATGGTGTACGACAAGGCTGTATACCTTCCCCCTACCTGTTTAATTTATATGCAGAACAAATCATCAGAGAAGCAGGACTGTATGAAGTCAACCGAGGTGTGAAGATTGGTGGAAGACTTAACAACAACCTTTGCTATGCTGATGATACCACATTTCTGGCTGAAAGTGAAGATGATCTGAAATGTTTGCTTCTCATGATCAAGGAACATACAGTCAAACCTCGGTTTTCGTTTGCCCTGGTTTTCGTACGTTTCGGTTTTCGACATCTTTTCTGACTGAGATTCTGTCTCGGTTATTGGATATCGCCTTGGTTTTCGTACAGAATGGCGCTGGTCTGTATACACTGCCCGCCCAGTCCCGGCAGCACCACCCCCCGGAAGTCCCGGCAGCACTACCCCCCGGACTCACCGATCGCGTGTTGAGAAGCGAAAGTCAGCTGAGCAACATCCTCGAGCCAGAGTCAGAGATGCAAGGATTGCACAGAGAGGAAGGCCCCGATCTCTCCACTGCCTGCCTGTTCTCTGGAGTGCCCCCTCAGGCTCGGAGGTAGCAGGGTAGCTGTCAATGTAAGCAGGAGATGTTGCAGTGCCGTACAGTACAATATCTGTGTGTTTGCTGTCCTGTGGACGATCGGGCAGGTGAGAGAAGTGACAGGAGCTGGGTGTCTGGAACGGATTAATTGAATTTACATTATTTCCTATTGGAAATATTGCTTCGGTTTTCGTACGTTTCGGTTTTAGTCAGACTTCTTAGAACGGATCAATCATGAAAACCGAGGTTTGACTGTAGTCTTAAAATGGGCCTGCACCTTAATGTAAAGAAGACAAAGATCATAACAACTGGAAAAATAAATAAGTTTATCATTGAAGGAGAAGAAATTGAAATCGTGGACAACTTTAACCTACTTGGATCAACTATCAATAAAGAAGCAACAAACAGTCAAGAAATCCGATGATGCATTGCTCTTGGCAGGATGGCTATGAAAAACCTAGACAAGATTCTCAAGAGCATAGATGTCTCTCTCCATACAAAGATTTGACTCATTCAAGCCATGGTATTTTCAATAACAACATATGGATGCAAAATCTGGACAGTGAAAAAGACAGGAAGAAAATTGATGCCTTTGAATTATGGTGCTGGCGGCAAATACTGTGTATACCATGGGCTGTCCAAAGAACAAACCAGTCAGTACTAGAGAAGATCAAACCTAAGCTTTCTTTAGAAGCTCAGATGACAAGACTTTGACTTTCATGCTTTGGACACATCATAAGAAGAGAGGGATCAAAAAGTAAAAAGACTAGGGGGGACATAATGAAGTAACAATATAACCCATTTAAGACTAATAAGAAAAAATATATTTTCACTCAATGCTAAATCAAACTCTGAAATTTCTTACTGGAGGATGTAGTGAAAGCTGTTAGTGGAAAAGTCCATGAACCATTATTAAAGAGGACCCGGGAAATCTACTTCTTGCCCCGGGACAATCATTGTGGAGCCTGTTTGCCTTTTGGGAACCTTCCATGTACTTGTGACCCTGATTGTCCACTGTTGGAAACAGGATACTGTGCTTGATGGACTTTGGTCTGACCCAGTATGGCATTTCTTATATTCTTATGTTCTATGTTCATAATAATGGGTGCACCTCAATGACATTGGCATGGAACTCCAAGTTGGCTGGAAACAGATTACAAAATGAAGGGGAAGACACCCAGCTCTGCCATTTCCTTGTCGGGCAGCACCATTAATATGGGCTTTTGAAGCCTGAGCATCTGTAACTATAAAACATCAACTCCCTGCGTGATTTGTAGTGCCTTTACAGTGACCATTTTTCTCTGACTCCTGCTCTCTATCACAGATGTCGGTAACTTGACATTGGTTGATCCTAATATTTATGATCTATATAAACATGATCAGTGATCTATTTTGGCTTGAGTGGTCCCAAGATCTATGATATATAGCATGATTTGTAGATTTTGGAAGTCAGTTTTTGCCAAATTTTAAAGGTTAATCTCAAACAGCTAATTCATTCATCTCTTTAATTACTATTAAAGTGAACACATGAATATTAGAAGTGGGCATGGTCAAAATGTTTTGATCACTATTTTGTGTCCTTTTCACATACTCATTCTTTAGATGCACATTTTTTTTAATTTATGATATTTTTAATAATACAGCAAGAAAATTAAAAGCTTACAATCTTGCAAGTAAATGTGAGTAGTATAGAAAGAGAGAAAAAAGAAAACATAGATACAAAAAAAAGTACACTTTCAAGTAGTCCACAAAGAGGAGAGGGGGAGGAAAGAAAAACAGAGCCCGGGGTCTAAACACCCTGGCTCCTAAATTTAACACATTAAGCATATACCGAATAACCAGGTGGTCGTGAGGTACCCCAGACTACACCCAAAATCGCAGAGACTAGACATTATTCTGGATCATCGTTTGAAAATAACCTAGCACTAATAAAGGTAACGAGGTCAACAGGATTAGTAAAGAAATATCTAGTTGATCTATATATGACCAAACATCTACATGGAAAACGTAAAAAGAAGAATCCCCCAATTCGCAATACTCCGGCTTTCTTAAGATGCACATTTTATGCATATAAGAGCTTTTCTAAATGGGCACCGTGATTGTGTATGCATTAGTTCATAGTTCATAGTATGTGTGTACAAATGATTGGCACACACTGTACTGTCATAATTGAATGTATGTCACACTTGAATGTATGCTCACAAATAAAGGGAATTGATTCTTCTACTTGAGTGGAGGAGTAGCCTAGTGGTTAGAGCACTGGCTTAGGTACCCAGAGATCAGGGTTCAATTCCCACTAGCATTCCTTGTGGCCTTGGACAGGTCACTTAACCCTCCATTGCTCAGAAAAATCCAAGTTATCAATGTCCTTGTTTAATGTACATTTACCAAGTTTAAGTTACAATGTAAACTGCTTTGATTGAAATGGTAAAGCGGTATAAAAAAACCCTGTTAAATAAACTCCAGTCTTTGATCCTTCCACCTTGCTGCTCCCTATGGCTGGAACATACTACCTGAGTCTACATCAGGCTTCATCTACAGCCCTTTTTCAAATCCTGATCTGCTTAGTCTCCTATGTGTTTTCTTGCCACTCCCCTAGATGTTTCCTTGTCCTCAGCTTTTGTGTTGTCTGTCTTGACTAAATTGTAAGCTCTGATGAGCAGGGACCATCTTTCACATGTGTCTCTACAGCTCTTTGTACACTTGTAGCGCTATACAAATAATCAGTAGTAGTAATTGGCTATACATCAGCCTATGAAGAAGCTAGATTTCACAAAAAAATCCCAATGACGTCCAAAAAAACCCCTAGAATTGATGTTTCTGTACTGCTGGTTTTCTCCACAATGCATTCCTCTTACAATAACGGGCCTGATTTACCAAGGACTCTCTTCCATTTTGTGTATAATAATGATCAAATTTAGATAAATGTAGGTTTGATAAATAGGCTTTCAACTTTTGTGGTAAAAACAGGGAGAGGGTAATTCATATCAGCATTGCAAATAATGTACTATTGGGATAACAGTCAGAGCTTTTGTTGGAATAAGCATTATGTGCTATATATCAATGTTACAATTAGATATCTTGGTGCTAGTCACACAATGGAATCAAGGTTTAGAAATCGTACGTGTTGTATACATGTCTAAATAGTAGTCTTACATATCTAATGCTGCATAAATGTATAAAAAGCAATGTTACAAAATGTGTTGTGTATTTATTATTTGCCACTGCATGCGGAGACTTAAAAGAGCTCTCTTCTCAGCATGGTTTGGGCAGTTCTTCAGAGCTGTTGCATATTGCATATTTTATATGGCAATAGACACTTATCAAGGGAAACAGCCCTGTGGGAATTTACAGCTGTTTCAAAGCACGTATAACTGTTGGCTGACTTTTCATTTGGCACCAGACTTTGCAGAAGAGCTTGATGAGGGAATTGTACTTAACTTTCAGGTATTCAAAACCTCCTCAAAAGGCCACAAATTTGAATGTCAGAGCCTGTCTCCTTAAACAGTTTCCCACAGGCATGCATTTTTACAAATTTTGCCATGTTTGCTGTCTTCCTCATTGGTTTTTTCTCATCCTGGTTGCTATGTATAAAATTCCTAAGTCTTCTTCTCCCCCATGACAACACCAAGCTTTGTAATAATTCAGTACTGTAAAAATAAAAACCCTTGGAGGGTCTTTATTTATTTATTTATTTGGCTGAACTTTTATACTGCTTTTTTGTGGAGATCAAAGCAGTGTACATAGAACTTTGAACAGGTTAAATAACGTTTACATGGAACATTAACTTTATGCAATAAGGGTTGTTGTTGTTAAGTGCCGTCGAGTCGGAGTCGACTCATGGCGACCCTCTGGATAGCTATCCTAAATTGTGTTCGGTCTTCAGTCAGGCCGCTCATTGTTGACAGACTGATACCCGTGGCTGCTGTTATTGTATCGATCCATCTCATTGCTGGCCTTCCTCTTTTGCGTTGACCTTCTATCTTGCCAAGCATAATGTCTTTCTCTAATGATCTCTCTCTTCGCATGATGTGTCCAAAGTATGAAAGTCGAAGTCTTGTCATCTGAGCTTCTAAAGAAAGCTTAGGTTTGATCTCCTCTAGTACCGACTGGTTTGTTCTTCGGGCAGTCCATGGTATACACAGTATTCGCCGCCAGCACCATAATTCAAAGGCATCAATTTTCTTCCTGTCTATCTTTTTCACTGTCCAGCTTTCACATCCATATGATGTTATTGAAAATACCATGGCTTGGCAATAAGGGTTAAAGAACAGAAATTTAGTATCGTAAGTTTAGGCAGGGGCTTGATGCCTCTAACTATATTCAGTGTGTTCTTCGTAGTGCAGGAAGTGTTTGGGGGTGGGGAGTTAAGTGGAGGTGGGTCCGAAGTGGAGGGCGAACAGGTGACTTCTGAGGAGTTTGCAGAATGTGCGGAGGTCTTTGGTGTTTCTTATGGAGTCAGGGAGGAAGTTCCAGGATGTGGGGGCGTAGAGCTCAAAGGATCTGGTGCATTCTTGCTTGGGGGATGACTAGAGTGTTCTTTGTGGAGGATCTTCATGGTCTGTTTGTCTGCAGTAGGGCAATGAGGGTTTGAAGGTAAGAGGATGTTTGGTGGTTGAGGGTTTTGTATGTCGTAAGGGAATTTTGGCAAAAGGTAAAAGGGTCTTTTACCAATGGGCACTACCGGCAGTATGTGTTGTGTGTGTGCTGAAGGTGCGATGGAGCCTGCATTGCCAGGTAGCACAGGACCATGATAGTTACCACAGGATAAATCCCATGCTAACTGTGTAACCCCCTTTAAGGTTGCGAGTGGGCGGGGTAGGGGCAGATATCACAGAAAAGTGCCTGAAATAGCAGCTTTTCTATTGTTTTAGCTGCTACCGCCAGGTGATATTTCTATGTTAGCCTCATGGTAGCAGTTAATGTGGTTTATGATTGGACTTATGGTCCATCTTAGTTGATCTGTGAAAGGAGTTCCCATTTGTGGTTTCCACCAAAGACTGCCACTGTGATGGTCACAATAGGTTGGGAAGGATAGAGGAAGCAGCTTTCCCAAATGTTGAGGTTCCTTCCTTCCTTTTCAGTGGTCCTGAAATTTTGCATCTTTTAAAAATTTGTTACCCTTCCAATTATGACATTTCTAATCAGATACTTTGAAAATGACATACTAACAGATGTCTCCAATTTGGTATAATAATACTTCATACCTCAAACCCAAATAAATCATTTGAAACTTATGAGGACAAGGTTTTCAAGTTTTTAAACTCAGAAAATGAAGAAAAAATAGGGTAAAAGAAATAAAAATAAAACAGTAAAAAGCTGATATTAAAATAAAACTTTAGATTGAGAGAGAGAACAAGAGAGGCTGCAGGCAAGATATTAAACCTATGAAGACATCTTAAAATCAATTTGGGAGACTGAGAGTGAGAGAAGAAAATAGCAGCTCTTACATTATTACATTTTAAGACACAGCAAAATGCAAAGGTAGAGAGAGAAACAAGAGTGTATCAGTGCCATGTTCCCTAAAAACATTCACTTCTCTGGCAATCATAGCAAATTATGAGGGCATATTTAGTATGATATGTGTTAAGTTAATGAACTTGGATGCTGAAATGCAAAAGTTATTTTTATTGAAATGCAGTCATGTCAGGCCATAAATCACAACAAAATAGGACATGCAAAAAAGAGTGCTTAGAGCAACAGCCTTCTACCCTGGAGATCTGGGTTAGATTCCTAGTGGCACTCCTTGTGACCTTGAGCAAGTCACTTTACCCTCCATTTCCTCGGAAGAAAAGGCCTGGCAATTTACTTCTGGTCATACCTTGCCAAGAAAACCCAGGGGCTGCTGGGTCTCCAGGAGTCATCATTGACTTGAAGGCACTTTAAAAAAATGAATTACAATCATAAAGATAATTCCTTTAAAAAATGTATAGGAAAGACATCACTGGTAGCTTGATTTTCCTCAATGCCCTTTTAACCAGAGACTGCATTATAAAAAACTGAAGAGAGGCAGATGATGGGTAAGATATGTGGCCTATGAATGCTGTGTTTGAGGTAAATCAAGCCACTGGCAATGTATCTCCTATACATGTTTTATTTTTTTACCTTTTTTAATATGCTTATTAACATAAAAACATAGAAATATGATGATAGAAAAAGACCACATGGCCTATCTAGTCTGTCCTTCCATACAAATACAATCCAATAAATACTCCTTGTAAGAGAAACAGAGAAAGTAAACAGAATTATTCCAAATCATAACTCGAATAACGAAAAGGAAAAAACAAATAGTTATCTTCTCATACCAGTCCACAATTGTAGAGAGAACAAGAACACATAACATGCACATTCACAATTCCACCATCCCATTGTCCAAAAGTTTACACAGTATAAGAACAGTATAAGGTGTGTTGTTTGGAGGTTGCTCGTGTTGACTGGTATGTTGATCAACACATCTCAGAACACACTGTACGCAGGTTTCACAAACTGGAAAAAGAAGGCTCTCACTACCAAAACACCCCTGAAAACATAAATGCCATAATACAAAATTGGAACAAATCCATCACAGATGTTGCAATTAAACTACATTCAGCCAGTGCACAAGACAAAGAACAGCAACATGGTACATACCATAAGTGAAGGACGTGAAGTGAAACCTACGAACCACAGAGAGATAATGGAGACGCACCAAATCAAGTGACAGCCTAAACACCTACAAGCACAATCTACAGGCACACCAAGTGGCTACATCTCAAAGAAAGACTACTGTATAAAGTTAATCCAAGGCTCTCTCAGTCGCCTATGAGAGCTCTTCGACATAGTGAAATCACTTAGAAAAGATACAACACAGCAAACCAACCTCACTCCACAAATGATGGCAGACTACTTCCAGACCCTGACTTCAGCCCACACTAAAGGTACTGTGGTAGGCTATAGCCTCAACCTAGGCCTGGATTTCAACCCCCACCTGGGATTAGTGCTGAAAAGAACCAGCGTTTAAGAATCTGCTTTAAACCGCTTTTGAAAGTCCCCTTTCTCCCCCTATGAAGTTTGTACAAGTTCATTATGCTTGAATTGTCCTTGCATTCTCTGAGCTAGAAATGTCCTTGAAGTAGAAATGTAATCATGTCTAAGACTATGCCTTTGTTAGAACAGTTTGAGAAGGGGGAACAGGGAATGGGGCCCAGAGAGGGTCACCGATTGGATAGGTGTGAGGGGCGTTGGGACCAATAGAAAGTTTGCCTCTATCAAATTGTAAAATTGTATATAAGGAATTTGCTCCTGTACTTCGTTGCTCAGTCCCTTTTGGACACGCTCCTGTCTGAGCCTGTGCACAATAAATTGGCTTGGACCCTGCAACTGACTCCTGGTATTATTTATTGCATTCACTTCGCAGCTACATTTCCTGGTGCGTTGGGCCGGGAAGTGCGAGTAGTGGATGCTATTCAAGTGAATATACCACGTTTTACCGCCTCAAGGTTTGGTCCGGCTGGAACCGTGTCTGGCCGACCTCAGGGGAAACCTCAGGCGCCACCGGTCCTCTTGCATCGGAGAGGATTCCTCCTTGCCTTGGCGGATTACTGGATCCGGCCGGCCAACACCTCTGAACCCGAGAGGAGTCCGGGATTCAACCCATGACCTGTTTCTGTACCTGGTACTGGATCTGGTGAGTAGAAATTGCTTTGCTACTCAGTCAGTCAGTCAGTCAGTCTGGAATTTTGGAAATGAGAGCCTGATCACCTCTCTGGGCGGTCCTAGTACGTCTTGCATGAGTATGCGCGAGACCGAAGCTATCGCCCCTCAGTCAGTCAGTCAGTAAGGCCTGGGAATTCTGAAATGTTGCTAGCATACCTGTCTGTGTTTGAGTGAGAGGTCTTGAAAAAGCGTCTGGTGTTTGTGTCTCCCTCTGTTTCTAGGGCTGCCCGGACCCCTTACCAGCAGTCCGATCACCCGCACCCTCTGTCTGTTGTCTAACCGCGGGTTTCCCTTCTGGTATAATGTAAGATTATTAATTAAGGAACAGTACTGAGAAAGGGAAAAAAAACCTCAGGAGTCACTTTAAGGAATCGAGTCTAAGCAGAGCACAGCGACAAGCTGTCTCAGTGATTTTATTTTTCAGCACAGCGTGAGAGACGGTATCTCTAGCAAGCAGAGGGAGAAGGGGTGTGTCTTTCACACAGCCTGCAGAAAGGAATGTCTCAGTATCCTGGAAAGTTTCAGTATCCTTTAAGTTCTTATTAACCCCTTCGGATCTCCTCAACTGTTTTAGTTATATCTCTGCCCTGCCTGTATTGTTACTTCACCTGTACCTGTTATATTAGTTTGCTGGTTATATCTCAGCCCTGCCTGTATTTCTATGTCAACTGTTCCTGGTATATTATTATTATTTTTATTTATTTATTTATTTATTCTCTGATTTATGGGGGAAACCTGAACGGCTTTGAGGTCCGAGTACAGACCAAGGGAGGAGGAAAGTGTTTATTTTTCAGTTGCTGGAGAGTGAGAGAGTGATTTCTGTGGGATTTGAGAGAGAGAAACCTGAATGAGTGAGAGAGAGACAAAGGTTTTGAACAGCATTTTTGAACAGCATGGGAGGGGGTGTATCTATACTGAGCCTTCTGCAGTGTCTCCTTAAGAACTTTAAGAGGGGTTTCTCTGGTGATTATGTAATTGTAATGATCCACAGGTCGATGGGAAGTTTTATGTGAATGGGAATGCCCCCCCCCCCTGTCTTTATAGAGTGCACCCAGAGGAACACTGCCACATAGTTCTGTCACGCTGGGAATTTTGGATTTTGCCGGCATGTCTGTTTGTGTGTGTGTGAATGAGAGGTCTTGAAACACAGACCAAGCAAGTGCGGACTCCTGATTAGCGCAGATCCTGGCCGGGCGACTGCACCCAGGTCGCGAAAAGGAGGAAGCGTTTGGTGTTTGTCTACCTATTTGTTTCTAGGGCTGTACGGACCCCTTACCTGCAGCCCGACTACCCGCCCCTACTGTCTGTTGTTGTGTACGTCATTATGGGAGGGTCGGAGTCCATACAAACTCCGTTGAAATGTATGATCAAGAATTTTAACAAGGGATTTGCCGGAGACTATGGAATAAAAATGTCTCCGTCCCGATCAATGTTCCCTCTAATATTCTGTAGGCTGTGTGCACATAAAATATCAGCTGTGCAGCTTTTGAAGGAAGGTTAAATTTTTGTGCGCCACATAACGACACTCAGAGTTATATACTTTAAAATTTAACTATACATCAGAATACAGTATGTACACCACATTGATTGCACTAGAAAACATTGTAGAGCTTGTGAAAACCGTAAATATATAACAACTTTTAAATTTTAAGATGTCTGTGTTGTTTTCTATTAGAATCAGAACCCTAATTTTTGTGCGCTCTGTTGTAAAGTATGTGCGCTCGCTCGGCGAGGTGTGTGCGCGCGCACACGCGCACAGCTTAGAGGGAACAGTGGTCCCGATTAGAGATGCTCTGTGAGAGGGAGTGGCCAGTGGCCTATCTCGAGCATACCACAGCTCGCAAAAATCATTGAGAAGGCCGCCCAACAACAAATCCAACATCATATTGACACTGAAGCACCACTAGATCCATCTCAACATGGCTTCAGGGAAGCACATGGAGTTGACACAGTCCTTACAACCCTATTCAATGTTCTGGTAACAGGAATAAATAACATACAACAGGGGTTCGTCCTCATCTTCCTGGACATCTCCGCCGCTTTCGACTCTGTGAGTCATGACATACTCCTACAACGCTTGAAAGATAAGGGGATTCAAAGCACAGCACTCGAGTGGTGTAAATCATACCTATCTAACAGGTGGCAACAAGTAAAAACAGGTCACGCTTCCTCAGAACCATTCCTGCAATCACAGGGAGTACCCCAAGGATCGTCCTTATCGGCACTAATGTTTAACATCTACATGCAGCCGATATGTGACTTGATCAGATCCTTTAATGTACAATGTCTCGCTTACGCAGATGACATCCTCCTATATATGCCGTTCAAATTGAACATCCAGTATTCTCCCCAATAATCAACTGTTTTGAAGCTGTAGCCGAATGGTTGCTATCACAAAACCTTCGGATTAACCACAACAAAACTGACTTTCTTTTTGTCACAAGGAACCGTAAGTTCATACCTCCTCCATCACTACTCGTCAACAACATAGAGTTGAAATCAAAAGCTACCATCCGTTACCTCGGCATCACATTGGATCAGCACTTGGACATGACAACGCATGTCAAGAACATCACAAAAACTATATATTATAAGATCAAATCGCTACGTCACCTCCGCTCCCTACTAGATCCCACAGACTTCCGAACAACCTTCCAGGCATTAGTCCTCCCACACCTGGATTTTGCCAACATCATCCTTCATGGCCTCCCTCAATCAACTTTAAATCCGCTCCGCCTAGCCATGAATACAGCCGCCAGAGTCCTCTCCGGCTCATCAAGATCTGACCATATAACACCCATCATGAAAGAACTGCATTGGTTACCATTACATGCCAGAATCCAGTATAAGTCTTTAGTCCTTACTTTCAAGGCACTAAATAACTGCCCCCCTACGCCAATCAGCAAGCTTATCCATGGTACCCTGGAAAACAGAAAAAGGAGAACCACATCAATGAACACCTTAATTGTCCCAAAAATAATAACGAAGTGCACTAAGGCCACCTCCAACAGGGCCTTCTCCTTATTTGCACCTCTAAACTGGAATGCACTACCTCACGAAATCCGTGCTATCAAAAACCTAATCCTATTCAGAAAAGCATTGAAATACCACTTGTTCACAAAATGCTACCCGGAAGTCAACCTAGACATTAACAAAACTAACACCTCAATACAACCCGAAAAGGGCTAGTTGGTCAACCTTCTCTCTAATCCTATTAGTGAACCACTTTGCAACATCCAAATGAGTTTTATATTACTGTATATATCATTAAGTTATTCTGTACATAGTTTCCCCGGTTGTCCTATTGTTGAAGTTCCCTGTTCAATGTAAAACTCAATGTTACTTGTATTTATTTATTTATTTATTTATTTAACTGCATTTATATCCCGCTTTTCACCGCACTGATTGTAATAGCGCGGTATAAAAGAAGTGTTAAATAAATAAATAAATAAAATAAACTTCACTGAAATGCCACGTGCAAACAGATATCATTACCTGTTGGTCCTGGTTTGTACATTTTCCGGGTGGGTGGAAACCTTCCCCACCAGGACTGAAAAAGCCAGGGAAGTCACCAAAGTTCTACTCCACAAAATTATTCCCCAGTTTGCTATACCACTAGTTATGGGATCGGACAATGGTCCCTCATTTGTATCTCAAGTGACTCAGCAGTTGGCCCAAGCTGTACAAGTGCAATGGAAATTACATTCAGCTTACAGACCCCAAAGCTCAGGAAAGGTAGAGCGTATGAACCGCACCCTGAAGTCCCAACTGTCTAAACTCTGCCAGGAAGCTCACCTGAAGTGGCCCCAGGTTCTTCCTATGGCCCTCCTCAGGATAAGTTCAGTCCCCACCAAGTCATTAGGAGTTTCCCCATTCGAGATTTTGTATGGGCGACCTCCGCCAATTGCCCAGGGGATAAAGGAGGATATGAATCAGATTGGGTCCGAAATCACTAGACAAGAGCTGTTGGCTCTAGGTTCTGTCTTGCAGAGTCTCCATGCTTGGGTACAAGACCAACTGCCCATCAATCCGACTGAACCACTGCATCCCTTCAAGCCTGGAACCTCAATGTGGATCAAGGAGTGGAGGAAGGAACCGTTAGCACCTCACTGGAGAGGACCCTACGTCGTCATACTATCAACACCTACAGCCATTAAAGTTGCAGAGCTTGAACCTTGGATCCACCACAGTCGGGTGAAGTCAGCAGCGACCACTGAATCAAGTCTCTGGACTTCAACAGACCACCCCGGATCACCGTTGCGACTCATGCTGCGACAAAAACAGCTGCTGTAAGAATCTACAGCCCTACTCCTGCCACCTACCGGAAGCCTTACAAAATAATAAATCCCTGAAACAGAGATGCATATACATATCCACCCAAAAATCTCCGAAAAAACACCCCACAGTGAAACTCTCTATTTTTTTTTCTTTTTTGTCTGATTACACCGAGGGAGGAAAGGAAAAATGTTCTGACCCCACCAGGCAGATACAGTCCCTTTTATTCAATAAACAGTTCTTTGGTAAGTACTCAGCTAAAAAAACGCCAACTTAGCTTAAACAGTTCCAGAAGAAAGGCCCAACTCATTGCAGGTATTAAACCTCACGATCCTGTTTAAGCTAAGTTGGCGTTTTTTTAGCTGAGTACTTACCAAAGAACTGTTTATTGAATAAAAGGTAGGGTCCTGCCAGGTAGGGTCAGGACATTTTTCCTTTCCTCCCTTGGTGCAATCCGACAAAAAAGAAAAAAACAAAAATTAGAGAGTTTTACTGTGGGGGGGGGGGGGGGGGTTTCGGAGATTTTTGGGTGGGTACCTACCGGAAGCCAGCAGGTCCACATACGGCAGAAGCTTGAGGAATCTACAGCCCTACTCCTGTCACCCACCGGAAGCTGACAGGTCTACGTATGGTGGAAGCTGTGGGAGAAGAGAACTTAACTCATTGAGATATTGTAATCATGATATATCTATGTATCTATGTTGTACTTGCGGTAGCCCTGGAGCCCCTTAGAATGACCACTGATATACCTCCTTGTGTCACATATTATGGACCAGCCACATGGGCGAATGATGGGACCTGGGGATACCGCACTCCTGTTTATATGCTGAATCGTATACGGATGGTTCGGAACTATGTTTTCAGGGCTGGGAGGTTTGAAGACTATTGTGTTCGCTGTTTTACTAATGATAGCTATGTGTCTACTCCGTCCATGTTTCCTACCCCTTTGCCTGCGTATGATCACCTCAATCATTGACAGTACAGTTGAATGAAAGACAGCGGCCAGGGTACTAGCTATGTGGAAGTATCAGGATGTCCCTCAGGAGGAAGCATCAGTTAAGAGGGACTTGATATGTGATATTTTCCTTACCCATTTTTAGGAGGGGTAAGGGGAGAATGTGGTAGGCTATAGCCTCAACCTAGGCCTGGATTTCAACCCCCACCTGGGATTAGTGCTGAAAAGAACCAGAGTTTAAGAATCTGCTTTAAACTGCTTTTGAAAGTCCCCTTTCTCCCCTTATGAAGTTTGTACAAGTTCATTATGCTTGAATTGTCCTTGCATTCTCTGAGCTAGAAATGTCCTTGAGGTAGAAATGTAATCATGTCTAAGACAATGCCTTTGTTAGAACAGTTTGAGAAGGGGGAACAGGGAATGGGGCCCAGAGAGGGTCACCGATTGGATAGGTGTGAGGGGCGTTGGGACCAATAGAAAGTTTGCCTCTATCAAATTGTAAAATTGTATATAAGGAATTTGCTCCTGTACTTCGTTGCTCAGTCCCTTTTGGACACGCTCCTGTCTGAGCCTGTGCACAATAAATTGGCTTGGACCCTGCAACTGACTCCTGGTATTATGTATTGCATGCACTTCGCTGCTACAGTACCAACTCTCTCATTACTACAACAGGATAGCATGAAGCCACATACCTGAGCACATGGAGCTCATTCAGTAATATCACACCTAGCTACCTAGAGAAAATCATCACAAACATAAACATGACCACCTCACCACTTGACCCCTGTCCAGTATGATAGCAAGACAAGAACTCATGCCAACAATACTGCAGATTATCCAGCTACCACTGCAACAAGAATACATACCCTCAGTTCTCAAAACTGCCTCCATCCACCCTTTAAGGAAAGGGACTTTAAATGGCATCATCTAACCAACCTCCTGACCTCCTCCTGACATTCTCTTCATGGCCAAGGTACTTGAAAAAAAATTGTGTACCAACAACTCCAAGATCACATAGAATCACATCACCCACTCAACCACCAACAATATGGATTCAGACCACACCATGGAGTGGAATCCCTAATGACCGCCTTCCTAGACAATCTAATTAAGGGCACTGACAAACCCAGAACTGGCTTTATACTAATCTTTTTAGACATAAAAGCAGCATTTGACTCCATTCCATATAAACTAATCATCCAGTGACTGCAAACTCTTGGATTACACTGGTCAACACATTTTTACAAAAGTCATGTTACTGAAATAAAAATAGTAATTTCTTATCAATTTTTATATGCTGAACACGAATATGACAGTGAAATTGCAAAGTTGACTCCAGTTTTTTGTAATCTACAATAATTAATGTTTACATCACGAAATGCATGTCAATAGTAAATATAATAGGCCTTCGGTTAATACCTGTAAAAAACCAAGTCATAGACTACTTAGATTTTTTCGCCTGTCTCTTGTACAGTTGTTCGGGAGCTTCTCTGGGGAGTGTAAAGCAGTAGTCAGCCAGCATTGTAGTGGACCATTTTCCCTGGTATCTTTGCTCCATTGTTGCGATATCCTGGTGAAAACGTTCGCCCTGTTCATCACTAACCATACCACAGTTGTCAGGAAAGAAATCAAGATGGGAATCAAGGAAATGGATCTTTAGAGACATATTGCAGCCAAGTTTCTGATACTGCATCAGCATGTCTTCTACTAGTTCCTTGTAGTTTTCTGCCCTAACATTCCTGAGAAAGTTTGTTGACATTAGGCGAAAACATTCCATGCTTGTTTCGCATCACCCTGCAGCAAGTTGTTGAACCGTCATCTTTGAAGAGCTCTCAAATCTCAGGACCCACAAAAACTCTCTCTTTAATCTTTGCTTCGCTGAGTCGAGGGAATTTTTCATGCAGGTATCGGAAAGCTGGCGAAGTGCGGTCCATGGCTTTCACAAAGTTTTTCATCAAACCTAGTTTGATGTGAAGGGGTGGTAGCAGGATTTTGTGAGCCTCAACCAGAGCTGGATGCTGGATATTCTTCTCTCCAACTGTTACATTTTGTCTGCGATTCCATTCCTTCCTCAAGTAGTGCCAATCCCTTGCTCAGCTATCCCACTCACATAAGAAACACATGTATTTTATATATCCATGCTGCAGTCTCATTAAAAGGGCAACTACCTTCAAGTCACCACAGAGGTGCCAGCTGTACTTG
The DNA here is from genome assembly GCA_033557465.1 of Ichthyophis bannanicus. Lineage (NCBI taxonomy): Eukaryota > Metazoa > Chordata > Amphibia > Gymnophiona > Ichthyophiidae > Ichthyophis > Ichthyophis bannanicus. The sequence continues at coordinate 1,555,813,728 of CM066032.1, forward strand.
TTATAGTTAATAGTTAATGGACGTCAGTAGATGTTTTAAGTTATCGCATGTCTCTTTCATGTGGACGGCATGTGCTACTGGAATAGATGGAAGACGGTTTCCATTGTTCAAAAGCACAACATTCAGAATCAGTTTTGAAGAGTCTATAAGTCTCCAGTCTTGTGGGTCATGAATGATTTTTAAGGAATTCGTGAGGCTTTCAATATTGGAACAGAATACCAGATTACTTACCAGATGTTCCCTGTAAAATAGTTATCTCCAAGTTATAGTGCCCTGTTCAATGTAATTTCAGTTTGTTCAATGTAAACCGCACTGATGCAGAATGGCGCGGTATATAAGAGAATATAAATAAATAAATAAATAAATAAATAAAATAACTTTCCTTTCTGAAGAAAGGCTCCAACTGCTGGTGGTGCTTTCGATATGAAGTAATGTTGACATCTTCTTCTAGGAGATTCCATTGTTGGAGTCTTGATCCTAGCAATTCTGCCTTGTTCTTGGATAAGTCCAAATCACAAACCAGGTCATTTAGTTCTTCCTGTGTTATTCTGTGTGGAGTTGATATGCATCCCAGTGAAAATCTGGGTCACTGCACGCTGACGGACCAGGAGAAGAACAGGTAGGCTCATCCTTGTCCTCATCAGATGAATCAAGAGAATATTCTGATGGAGGTTCTGGAATAGGAAGTCCCTCACCATGTGGAACTGGTCTCAATGCAGACAAAATGTTTGGGTAGACTATGCTCAACTTCTTTTGCTTTGTTATTCCATTGGAAAGAGGAGGAACCAAGCAGAAGTAACAGTCATTTATGTAGTTGCTTGGCTCTCTCCACACCATGGGGACTTCAAAAGGCATTGATGGTCTTTTGTAATTCAACCACTGTGAAAGCTGTGTTGTACATGTAGCGCAGCATATATGCGGGGCCCAAGGCTTGTCTTGGTCACCAATCTTGCATCCGAAGTAAAGATGATATGCCTTCTTTAGTTGAGAAGTGATACTTTTCTTCTGGTTGGCAAATGCCACTTCCCCACAAATGTAGCAGAAATTGTCAACGGTATTAACACACTTTTGCGGCATTACTGTTCTGTATTCTACCTAAATGGCTAAAATTATATGATTAATAAAAGTTACATGTAACAGTAGCTTAAACTGTCTTGCACACAGTCTGAAATATTTTAAATGCTCAACCTTTCCGACTTCGTATAGTACACTGCTGACTTCAGATGGTTTCTGCAGCCGTCTGGCAGTAGTATTGCATTGCATCAGAAAATGATGCAATCAACTCTGGATTATGTGTGCATGCTGGTATTATGCAATATGATGCAATATTACATCATTCAAGGTTTATTTGGGATGTTGTTGATGTCCTACTGGATAAATTTACACGGTGAAACCTCAAAAATGAACTGCATGAAATATCTTCAAAACGAGAGCCAATACATTTTTTTTAATGTTATATTTGTGTTCAGCTCACCAAGATACTGCAGATTAGAACCTTTTAAAGTCATTAACAATTTCAATGTTGACCAGTGTTATTAGACACACCCTTTACCTAGTTCAAGTCCTACCTAACTGAACGATATCTTGGTGAGCTGATGTCAAGTAAGCTATCAGTCAGTTAGGTAGGAGTTGAACTAGGTAAAGGGTATGTCTAATAAGCCAAGAGTTTGCAGCACTGGCCCTACAAAATCCGCCCCATACACCCAATCTCAAGGAATTCCACAAAGTTCCAGCTATTCTTAATTAATTGTCAACATTTTTCTACAACCAATCTGCACTGTCATAAAAGCATTCACTATCTTATACCACATTTATTCTGACAATGTAATGATCTACACGCCTATCAACACATCAAACGCGGATATAATGCCCATAACAAAATGCTTCTCAGTCAGAGAATGGCTCAAAAGACACAATATGGCCATAAACCTCAAGAAGACAGAGGCCATGTACATCACCAGAGACAATAGCTTTAAACCACTGAGCTACATAACTATCGATGGTACCCAAATCCAAGTGAAACAGGATATACAATACCTTGCAGTTACACTGGATCAACACTTCACCTTCGCAGGACACATACAAGGAGCATTTACTTCAAACTCAAAACAATCAAGCACCTTAAACCTCTTATTTTTTTCATTATTTATTTACAAACTTTTACAAATTTATCAAGCAACACTTGAACAGAAAGATAAATCCTCCAGAAATACATTCTAGAAACCACACATAAGAAATTAAAGAAAACACAGAGTTATCTGAAGTCCCCAAACAGACAATACGGGGTGCAGAAAAAGAAAAAGTCCAGTTGAATTGAAGGAAATCCAACTGTAATCAAAATAGCTAAAGAGGGTTCCAGACATAATACATCTTGCACATGATCTAACGGCGCTAGCTCCCCTACAGGGGTGGAAACTACAGAGATCCTAGTACTAACAAAAGCTGATCAATCATCAGGCTGAAAGAAAATAAATTTCTGCATCTTAAATACCACAATACATTTACAAAGAAATTGTAAATGATATGATGCACCTAACTGCAACACCAGATTTTAGTAACACAATTTGTCTACGGCTTTCCTGTGTTACCCAAGAAACATCTGGAAACATTGAGATTCTGAGGCCATAAAAAATGTCTGTTCTTTTCTTATCATAAAGCTTCAATAACCAATCCCTCTCAGAAGCTAAGGTGAAAGTAATTAACAAAGTAGAAACGTTGAACGTGTCAGATGTTGGTGAATGACGGAGATCTGATACATTCAAAAACTCTATGTCCAAGTTTAAATTTATACTTCCTGACTCTTTCTTTCCAACCAGTAGATAGAATGCCTTAGTAAGCGGTGGTATTAAATCCTGTGGAACAGATAATGTCTCTTGAAGATATTTTTTAAACAACTCAATTGGAACAGTATCCAGAATAATTGGATAATTTAATATATGAACATTTGAAGCCTGGGCAGAATTCTCTAGCACTTCTATTTTTGCCTGAAGGGCAGTATTATCCTTAATAAGAGCCACAGTAGTGTCCACAATCTGATTCACTTTTTGGTCAACAACCTCCATTTTTCTCTTATTTTCTAAGTGAATTACCTTCATCGAGATTGTAGCAGTCTGTTGAGCAACAGCTTCAACAAGTTGTGTAATAGCATCCCAAAAGTTATCCAGTGATACAGTTTTAGAGTGGGTCAATACCAGCAGAAAAGTGGTTGCCACACCCAACAAGGCCCCTGTTTGTCTTCCACTCTGGGAAGAAGCACCCATCACTGACTTTCCTCCAGGAGGATCACCCTGGCCCCTATAGGTCAGCTCTCTACTCCACACCTCCGGAACTCCCCGCCTCAGAGCTAGGGATTCACTTCCTTCTGACAAACCATCAGCGCCAGTTACCAGAGGAATAGCAGAGGCACCCGGAGAGGTCCGCATGTTTGGAGATAGGGTGACATCCAGTATAGAGGGTAAAGCAGGATCCTCCTTTTGCTCCCCAGTGCCTGTTCTAATCTCCCATTTTGCCATCTCTGAGAGGTCAACAAGCTGGTCCATAGGACCCGAAATGGCAGGAAACAGCTCATAAGAACATAAGATATGCCATACTGGGTCAGACCAAGGTCCATCAAGCCCAGTATCCTGTTTCCAACAGTGGCCAATCTAGGTCATACGTACCTAGCAGTATCCCCAAGAAACACAGGTTCCACAATGCTTGTATTGGGTCAAGCATTGATATCCTGGGTCCCTTTTTAATAATGGTTTATGGACCTTTCCTCCAGGAACTTGTCCAAACCTTTTTTAAACCCAGCTACACTAACAGCTCTTACTACATCCTCCAGTAACAAATTCCAGAGTTTGATTACACGTTGAGTGAAAAAATGTTTTCTCTTATTTGTCTTAAATAGTTTACCCTGTAGCTTCATTACATGTCCCCTAGTCTTTCTATATTCTGATAGCGTAAACAATCAATCTACGTTTACCCATTCCACTCCATTCATTAATTTATAGACCTCTATCATATCTTGCCTCAGCCGTCTCTTTTCCAGGTTGAAGAGCCCTAACCTTTGTAGCTTCTCTTCATAGGAATAGCCTTCCATCCCCGGGTAAGCCCTAGCTTTGCCTTTCCTCTTAGGCATTAGGAAGGAAATGAGCTCAAACCTCAGCAGACATCTTGGATTAAACAAAACTCCTTAAACCTCTTCTAACCAACCACGACTTTCACTCAGTCCTCCAAGCAACCATATTTCTGCATTTTGACTACTGTAATATCCTTCAAGGCCTACCAAAAACAGCTACCCATCAACTCCAACTCACACCCAGCACAGCAGCTAGGACCCTCTTCAACTCACAAAAGACAGAACACATAATACCCCTATTCAAACAACTTCACTGGCTACCAATAATAGAACTCATACAATACAAATTCATTCTCACAACCTTCACGATTCTCAACAACTCATCCTCGCCACACCTGAAACCTCTACTTCGAGTCACACCTGATAACAGAAAATGACAAACTGACTCACAGAACATGCTATGCATACCACCACTATTTATGGAAACCAGCTCTACTACCTCAAAGAAAGCCTTCTCACTTTACGCTCCACACTTATGGAATTCTATTCCTGACAAACTATGGACAACAATGGATGCAGTAACCTTCAGAAAAGTCCTAAAGACTTACATATTCAAAAACTGCTTCTCTGACAACATCACCTAACCAACCACCAATCAACTACTCAACCCATTTTCCCCCTACTCCCTCACCCCTCCAAGTTTACCATCCCCCCAATAATCCACCCCTGACCAATATTTGTCATTACAAACTTAAGCTAAAGTTACTAGACTTACAAACTTAATCTAAAGTTACTTCCAAGTTGATCTCCCTGTTCTATGTATAATGTTCTGTTACAATCTAAATGGCTTTGACTGTAGGATAAAGCGATACAGAAAAAAACAACAACTGTTCAATAAATAAATAAACAAATAAAACAAACCCTGTGCTAGGTGCATGGAAACATGGCCACAGCATTATTTTCACAATGGAAATATTAAAACATGGAAACATTTCAATCATATTGTATCACCAACAAAGACCAACCAGTCAGACTAGCTGGCAACATACTAGCCCTATAGTGACCAAAGTCAGCTACATATTCTCATTCCCCCCCCCCCTACTCCCAGCCTGCTGTGGTGCCAGGCTGAGACCTACGTCCAAACTGTGGCAGCCTTCCTCGGGACTTGTGCCGCACATGGCGGTGATGCTCATGTTGTGGGGTGCCACAGTCCACTACGTCCCAGTCTTCCCCCACCCCCACCTTTTAGGTGATAAATAAACAGTGAGTGTGTGTGTGGGGGGAGATGTCATCCAATGTTCCTGCTAAACTGCGCTGAGTTCTCCACTTGCATTCCTGCCGGAGGGGGGAGGTGAAAAGTGATCCCGCTTAGGATTGCAGAGCATTGGCAGGCTCTTGGGACCTGCCTATGCCACACAATCCTAAGCATGATCACTTTTGCGCCTCCCCCCACTGGCATGAATGTTGGCGGAGGACTCGGCGCAGCTTAGCAGGAAGATTGGTGTCAACCCTTCTCATATAGCTCCAGCTGTGACACATCCCACTTCTCAACACCTTCCCATCTCCAGCCCAGAGAGCCTAGCTAGCCCTCAACCACCAAAGGTGCCAAGCCAACCCGTATCTCCTCAGGGTGGGAGGTCAGGATCACTATCCAATCTCCTGCATCTCCACACAGCCAGTAACCCAATGACGGCTCACCAAAAAGATAAGCCTGTGCATAACTAACCATGCAGCTCCCTTCAGATCCTCCCTCCCTCCCCCCACCCCACCCCAACCTCCCCTTCCCCATCATGAATCAGGTGATGGGGTTCAGACATGTTAGATGCACACTCCTGATTTACCTGGGTTGGAAGGAAAACAAAGAACAAATCTTTACAATAAGGCAAAACAGGACACCCAGGACATGAAAACCACCAAAAATTACTTGAGATCATCCATTAGAAGCAGACACATAACTAGGGGTTGATGTTACCAAACCAGTTCTCAAACTCAGAAATGCCACCATGCAGAATGCAGTTTAACAATACATTTGCATGGAAAGTTAAGTCAAAACATCTCTCCACGCTATAAAACATGAGGGCGAAGGAGAAGAAAGTCCCTCCTGTACCTCTGGGTCGCTCAAGCCACTTCAGGAAGCATTCTAACCCTTAGGCCTAAAAAAGGGAAAACATGGTTCTGAAAAAACAATTTTAATATACAAGCACAGACTGGTTCCAGAGCAAAGTTCACAATCAGTGTAGTAAGTTTTGCTATATCAGCATCATCCTTCTCCAAATCATGAGTGAGATTTAAAGAACACAAAGTCCCTTCAGCTTTGCTATCCAGATTCTGACTTCCGGATTTCCTTACAAACGTAGAATAATCCCTCACAACTGGTAGACAAGGAGACTCAGGAATCCTCAAATTCTCTTTAAAATATCTTGTGTGCAAATAGGAGTCACGAGAGGGAATTTGGGCAAATTAATAAAGCAAAGGGTCTTATTTATTTATATTTTATTTATTTAGCTGGATTTTTATACTGCCTTTCACCAGGTCAAGATTGTGTATATGGAACAGGTCAAACTGAGCTTACATAGAACTTTGAAATTTGTACAGAAACACTGAGTAAACATAGAGAAAGTGAATTATTTACCTGTCTGTGGTAATGGTTGAGTAACATTTAGAGAAGTGTTACCCCTTACCACTTAGTTTTACCCCTTAGCCTATTATCCAAATTTTCAATTTTTCTGTTTAAGGCCATGATATCTCTAAACCAAAAAAAATCTACTATTCATTTTTTTATTTTATATTTATGCATTTCATTAATATTACAAATATACAGCCACTTGCATAGTAAATGAGGATAACCATAAGAAATCATATAGGAAAACAAAAATAATAGGAAATAAAACACAAGTAATCCTTCCTCTAGCCCACAAGTGGTGACCCATGATGAAAAGAAATAATATACAATACAATAGAAAAAAGCAGAGACTAAACAGACGCTATTTCACAATTATGGAGTAGGAACATCATCTTGCCCCAACCCAGGAGATTCATGGGCATTCAAAAAGGAAATTAACTGAAAGGAAAAAAGAAAAATATAGGAAACACCTTGTATCTTCACAAGACACTTGCAGGGGTACTGAATGAAAAATAACCCCTCAAGCTGAGAAACCCGAGGCCGCGGGATGAGAAACTCCCTCCTGCGGCATGGGGTTTCCTTGGCTAGGCCAGGGAAAATCCGGACCAGACAGCCCTTGAAGCAAAGATTTTTCTTCTTAAAAAAAAAGAAAAAGGAGTGATTACCTATCTGAAATAAGTGCCATCTTGACAAAACAAGTACAGGTAATCAATTCTAAATCCAAATTCTTCAATAGAGCTGAAACATTTAAGGTACTGTATCAGCAGATTGAGGGCCAGAAATCTCAGCACCAGCTGAGACGTTTTGGCCACTAGGCAAATAATATATCTTTACCAAAGGTGGGTAAGACTCAGGGGGAACCCCCAAAATTTCTAACAAATACAATTTAAACATCTCATTAGCAGAGGTACTAGAAGACCATGGGAATTTTATCAAATAGAGGTTACTCAGTCTATTATGATTATCTAACTGTTCCATTCAAACCTTTAGGTGGTTAGCATCTTTCATAAAAACATCTGAAAATATTTCCAAATGATCAGTTTACTGAGAGAAATCATCCACAAATGCCATTAAAGTCTCAGTCAATTCAGTGTTCTCAATACAAATGTCCTCATTATGCTGTATATTAACTTGTAGCACCTGAGCCTGAGGGATAATGGCTTCTCCCAATTGTTTAATGGCAGTCCATATTTCTTCCAAAGGGAACTTTTCTGGCCTCTGAAGAGCAAAGGAAAATGCCAAAGCACCCTTCTTCGTGTCCACCATCAACACTGAAGTCATGGAATCCATGGGGGGTAGCCCAATGGCTTCTCCATGTGCCATTAGTGATCTTCCACTCTCAATCAGTGTCCCAGGAAATAGCTGACCCTGTGGGGTAACACTAATTCCCACATCCTGTTCACGAGGTGTCCCTGGTAAAGAGGCAGGAACTTCAACTTTTGGAGAGCCTACAGCCACCAACACCTCCCAGGCTGGCACTGGTGCACACCTGCTTCAAGGGCCTCTGTGCTTCAGGGGGCATGAGATCACTGCCCAAAGGAGCCTCCGAGCTACTCAATTCCAGAGAACTCACACCCAGGCTTACTGCTTGCAAATTCACTGGCTGATGCTCTCTACAAACAAAGACATCCAAAGAACCCAAGAAGGTAATTGAATAGGAGGTTAGTTGGGCAGCCTGGGGCAGCTTGCCCAACCTAGCTTTTCTTTCTTTCCATTAAAGAAACATGTCAGAGCAACAAGCTTTGCCTGCCACTATCTTGGATCACTCCTATTCCTTTTTAATAATAACTATTTTTTGTGATGATTTTCTAATTAGTTATTCAAATCTCCTTTGTATGTCCTGTTTTTAGATGTTTACTTAGATTTTTCCAGTGGGGCATTATCACAATATATTTTGAGATATTAGGCCATAAGCAATAGACATTGTTTTTCTGATATAATTCCTTTTTTTTTTTTGAGACAGTGTAGGGGGAGGTGTCAGTGATTGCTTGCATTGCCACCATATTCAGATCAACTAAGCCTAAGGATGGAAATTTTCAGATATTTTAACAGGAGTAAATATGCTGAACCGTGTAAAAATATGATTTGACACCCCCTCAAAGGCAAAAATGTGTTTGCTATTAATAGAATATATATTTTATACTCTACCTGGAAGGGAGACCACCTTGGAAGGCCGGACGCTGTAGGTTTACTGTACAGAAGAAAGGTCTGGTAATCTACTTCCAGTCACTCCTTGTCAAGAAAACCCAGGAGACAGTCACAACATGAACAGCTATCCACTGCGGGCCCAATTTTTTAAGGCCTTTACATGGGTAACTTCCTTAGTTACCTGTGTAAAGGCCTTATCTGGGATTTTTGAAGGGCACCTACATGAGTAGTGCCCTTCAAAAATACCAAGTCCCTAATGCATCCCTGATGCTCTCCGCATAGCATTGGGGCATATTAGGGGCATTCTGGGATGGAGCAGACACAGACGAAGGGGCTACATGAATAGCAGTGATTTTCAATACTACCTGTGTAGACCTCTGTGCCGTAAAGATAGGCAAGGTTTTTCCTCGCCCTTCTTTAAGGCGCAGGGGCTGTGCAAGTAGCATCAAAAATTGCTGCTACCCATGTAGCCTCTGCAGCTGCGGGGGCATCCAAGCTAATGCCAGCACAGACGTGAAAATCCGGGTTATGGAGATTAGCAGGCAGGCTATGCGCTGCCGCGGTGCATAGCTTACCTTACTCAAAATCGGGCCCTGTGTCACCAACAATTGACTTCCATTTGTCACTTAAGAACACCAACTTCATGCTCACACTTTAAAATGTGCAGGGTTTGGTCATGAAGGGAAAATGAATGAAGATATTTTGTTTTAAAATGCATGTGCATATTTTCACATGCAAACTTGGCACCCACATTCCACAGGGAGTCTTAATTTTTAAAGAGAAACTCTGTGGGGCAGTTCCCTTTGAAAAATAGCATGTGGATCTGTGGGTAAACAATAAAGTGGAAGCCACAAAATCTTAGCACCAATATGAAATACATTGCTTCCTTAATTCCATATTTGCCTGCTTCATTTTTCCTGCAAGAAATAAATGATGCAAAGTTTTTAGCGTGCTTCAAAACTGTGAAATGCGCTATTAATCTTGAAGTATCCACCTATCCATCCTTTTCTCTGAGGAGCTGTCCAGACTATGGTGCTGAATAGCAGTGAAACCGTAGCAAAAAAACTGAGCTTATGGGATCAGTCTTGTTGATGTTTGATTCACACCTTTTTTCCTTATGTAGGAAGTGTCTCAGAGATATTCTTCCATATCTTATTTTATTTTTACTTACCTCTGAGTTTTAAATAATTGATGCTCATGAGTACACATCATTTGCTTTGGACACAGGAAAGAAATCTGTCATACCAGAGCAAAATAGTCTCATACTACATTCCCCATTTTCAAATTTGCATAATTTACCATTGTGTCACAACTTGTGCTGATGGTTAATGATGTCATGTCCATGCACATTACTGGAGATGCAAATGGAGCATAAATAGTGCATAAGACACATGCGAATAGAACCCAGAGACTATTTAATTAAAAAAATTATCTCATTATAAACCAAGCACTGGAAATGATTATGTGGAGCTAATAAAATCATAGCAGTGTCTTATTTAAACAATTATTTAAGCTGTTTCACTCAGCTTTCTGCCTGCAGTGATATGAACTGCCATGGACATCCCAGATCTGAAACCAGAGTCCAAAGCTTCTGGGGAAAAGTGAAAAACAACTCTGATTTTAGTAGACACTATACTGGCAAAGAGATAGGACACTAGTAGTATGATACAGTTTGATGGGCGTTTTGTGCCTTATGCCCAAGAAATGACAGTAGCTTGGTGTAAATAATTGCAGAAACCACCATCATAAGTGTCTTTGTACTAATTGTTTCAACTTGATTCAGCAAAGCAGACCAATGGCATGGATATGAGAATGTGCTCCACATGGAAAGGCAATGGTCCAAGCTGAAAAGAGCTACAAAAATGGCAACAGATCTTTATGTAAGGAAAGTAAAGAAAATAAAAAGGAAATGGAAACTGTTATGGTTTTCTAAGGAAGTAGCTAAAAACTAAAGGCAAAAAATGTAATGTTCTCAAACTATAGAAGAACACAAGAATAGGAGCAGAAAAAACCCATACTAGATAAAGCTCAAAGAGGTAAAAGAAATAAGATGTCAAAAATGAGGACAGAAGAAAAAATAGTTAAGATATAAAGCAAGATGATTTTTTCATGCATGTGAGGGAGAGGACAAGGCTAGAGGTGCAATTGTAAGGCTGAAAAGATGCTAAGAACTGCTATGTAAACTTATGAAGAAAAAGTGGAAATGCTAAACAAATACTATTATTCTGTGGTCACAGAAGAAAATCTTGGAGAAGAACCATGATTGGCTGACAACAGTATTTATGGGAATGCGGTAGATAACAAACCATTTATGAACAACTTGAAAAACTGAAGGTGGACAAAGTCATGGGGCTAGATGGGGATACAACCCAGGATACTGAGGGAGGTCAGACAGGTTCTGGTGGTCCTCTCAAGGATGTGTCTAATAGATTCTTAGAGCTGGGAGAGGTTCCACAGTATAAGAGCAAGGTGGATGTGACCCCTCTTCACAAAAGTGGTAACAGAAGAGGTGGGAAACTACAGGCTGGTAAATCTTACCTCATTGGTTGGAAGAGTAATGGAGACTCTACTGAAGAAAAAAATAGTGAACTTTCTACAGTCCAGTAGATTGCAAGATTCAGGAAATATGGTTGTGCAAAAAGCAAGTCATGCTAGATGAATCTGATCTCTTTGAATGGGTGCCCAGAGAACAGTATCAGGGGCATGCATTAGATGTGGTCTACTTGTTTTTTTAACAAAGCCTTTGATATTGTTCCTCATAGAAGACTCGTGAACAAACTGGGCAGCCTTAAGTTATGATTCAAAGTGGTGAACTGTATTGGAAATTGGTTAATGGACAGACAGTCAAGAGTGGTGGTAAATGAATTCATTTGGGAGAAAGAAAGGTGAGTAGTAGAATACCTCAGGGATCGGTCTTGGAGCACTCTGTTCAGAAAGGTTGGAAGGGAAAGTTTGACTTTTATTGGATGGAACAAAGATTCATAACAGGGTAGACACTCCAAAGAGAGTTGAAAACATGAAAATGATCTAAAAATGCTTGGCAGTTAAGATTTATTGCAAAGAACTGCAAAGTGATGCATTTGGCATGTAGAAACCCAAAAGAGTAGTATGCAATAGGGGCAAGAGGTGCACAGACCAGGAGAGAGATCCAGGGGTAAAAGTGTCTGAGGATCTCAAAACCTTTTCAAAGATACAGAAACTATAACATTAGAGGACATGAAATGAAGTTAAAAGGAGGTAAACATAAAGGGGTCTATTCTGTCCCAACGGTACATCCATCCCTGCTATTCACCCCTCTGCTAGCTCTGTCAAAAGCCTCCCCGTATGAACAAGACATTTGTATGGGGAGGCTTAGATGGGAGCGGGATGAGGCACTGTGGAGGAAGAGTTAGGGCAGGCAGTGGGCGGTCCACAACCCCAGATGTTATTCCACCTCAGAGTGGGAATAAGTCCCCCTGGAGGTTGGGGGATGGAAGGCCCAGGCAGTGCAAGTAAGGTGAGGGGGGTGAAGTGGGTTCCCCGCAGCCCAACCCTGGTCATGGAAGGCTAGATTGGGGGTCAGGCTGTGGGGAAAGGGAAGAGTGGTCATCAGCCAGGGATTGCGGCTCCTGAATGGAGCCGCGGTGCCATGGCAATGGGATGCCAAAGCACCGTGATTCCATTCAGGAGCCTGGCTGAGTTAGCCGGGCATAGCTCTGTACATGCAGGCTGATCAGAATTGGGTCCTGGCCTGCACATACAGACGTTAGACCCAATTCTGATCCCATAGGGCATGTCTAGACCCCATGGGATCGGAGTCAGGTCTACCTCTTTGTGTCCCAATTCCGATCAGGCACACAGCGTCCTGGATGCACTTGTAGAATGTGACTCAAAGACAACATTAGAAAGCATTTTTTCATGGCAAGGGTGGTGAGGACAAAACAATGAATTCAAAAAGGCATGGCATAGACACACACAGAGGATCCATATATAGCAAGAGGAACATTCCTGCTCAAAACACAACTTAAATGAAATGTACACTTCAAAGAGTGGGGGTAACCTCATTAGAGTGAGAGTTACAACCCCAAATGAAAGGATCTTTCTGGGCAGACTGCATGGACTGAGCTGGTCTTTATCTCCCATCAATTTCTACATGACTATGAGCTGCACTTTATAGTAAAAGTGACAGAAGTGACCCTCAAGGAGATATTGTGTACTCTACTGGATAATTCTGAATTAGCCTAGGGCATTTTTTTTTACTTATTTCAATGCCCTAGGTTAACTACCCCCCACTCTTTGAAGTGTACATTTCATGAAATTGTGTTTTGAGCAGGAATGTTCCTCTTGCTATATATGGATCCTCTGTGTCTATCCATGCCTTTTTTGAATTCATTGTTTTTGTCCTCATGAAGTTGTTAGAGGCCCAACTCAATATAATTTGAATTAGGGTTTCCTCCTATATTATGCACAAATTATGAAACACTGTGGGGGTTATTTTAAAAGCATTTCCATGGGGGGGCGGAGCCTGATGTCCAGCGGGTAAGACGCTTCGCGCTGAAGCTCCCGAGAGGCCTACTTAGAATCCTGACTTAATACCTATATACAAACTTACTATTTCGCTCCGAGCTGACCGGGGTACCTCGGGGGGGATGGCGGCCCATAAACCAGCGCGCTTGGACTTCGGGTCTCCTTCTTCTTCTCACGGAAAACGCTCCAAAACAGAGGTGTCCTCCCCACAGAAGATGGTTCCATTTCGTGAAAACCCCGAAATGCACCTGGAGATTTTGGAGGAAATACGCGGCGTGAAGGAATTGGTGCAGTCCAATGGAGAAGCGCTTCGAGCCATGCGAGAAGACCTTGGAGTGCTCCAGGACCGACTTGAAAGTCTCTCATTACGGCAGGACAACATGGCGGGGGTCCTCGACTCGCACGCGGTGCGCTTAGGCAAACTGGACAAGGCTGAGCGCCAGATACAGAATCTTCAAAAGGAGTTAGAAGATAGCAATAATCGAGCCCGTCGCAACAATGTGAGGCTCCTCGGAATACCGGAGGGGGTGGAAGCAGGAGATATAAGAGAATTCTTGCTCAAAACTCTTCCCTCCTTGCTGAAGATCACTTTTCATAGAGAACTGGAAATCGATCGTGCACACCGTGTTCCTACCCACATGGCGCTCAACCGAACGACCCCCCGGCCTATTATCTTTAGCTTGCTACGATATCAACAAGTGGAACAAATTTTAAATGCTGCCCGGGCGAATCATCATTTGGAATTTGAAGGTCGCAAAGTCTCCTTCTTCCCTGATTTGGCAAAGCCTACCGTTGACCGTCGGAAGAAACTCCTTGCTTTTCGCCCTCGACTTCAACAGCTACAGGCTCGCTTTGGCCTGTTGTATCCAGCGAAGCTCCGAGTGACTCTCCACAACCAAACCAGGACATTCGAAGATCCTGATCTACTATCAACATTTTTAGACTCCAAAGAAGCAGAGCAGATGCGCTAATCCAAAAACTTGGACTTTTATCTGCCGGCTCTGTCCGCCATTTTGAAGGGCCCGATGCGGCGGTCATAGCCAAGCACAGAGACTACCTGGACTTTCTTTCTTTCTCTATATGACCTTTTGTTTTTTGGTCTCCTATCCCTCCATGATGTGTGCCTCGGTCGGATTCGGAGCACGCACAGTCCTACAGGTTATGTGTTTTTTTCAATTTCGGCCTTCTCTGGGGTTTCTCCCCGCAGACACATGGTCGCCAGTAATTTTTGGGGTTCTGCTTCTCCTCTACCGTACTGCGGTTTTCTTTGTTAATGTGGGGCGCTTCATTGTATTCTATTAGCTTATTTTTTTTATGTCATGTGTACAACCAGATACAGTCAATATGAGGGACATTGTGAAATTATGTGTGCTATCATGCTCAGAATTTTTAACTTTTCTGAATGGCCTTATGTAAAATCTTATCACTCAACGTAAAAGGCATTAATAGTCCACTCAAAAGAAAGAAAATCCTTAGCTATCTTAGCCATGAGCATGCTGATTTAGTGTTTCTTCAGGAAATGCATCTAAACTCTGCTGAAACACTGAAACTCAATGCTAAGCCTTACATGGTGGCTGCCTATTCTCCCGCCGTTTCCAAACGGTACGGGGTAGCCATTCTGGTTAAGAAGTCTTTGCAAGCTACTGTAATTGATACTAGCGCTGACAAGGAGGGTAGATGGGCCCGTGTACACCTTGAGGTTAGAGATAGTGAATTCACGTGTATTTGCATTTATGCCCCGAATGTGGACAACCCTGCTTACTATGCAAGTATTGCGCAGTTGGCATAGGCCTCTGCCAATGCTCCATTAATACTTGGTGGTGATTTTAATCCAGTGTTCCATCAACCTTTTCTTCTCAAACAAGGCGCTCGTTGGCTGGAAGATCCAGCACCGAGTAGACCTGTGTGGCTAGATATAGAAGAGGACCTTTGCAAACCGATTCCTCTTACTTTTCTCCCTGGTATGACTCTCCCATCAGACTCCCACTATCCACCAATGCTTTTAGACACTTTAGGTGCCTTTAATACTCGTATGCAATCTTTAGACTCCCGACTCTGGTCGGTGCAACTTCAGCATTGCCTTCGGAGTGCTAAGGTACTCCCGCCATCGGCATCCCCTACACAAGGCTGATCGGAGATTTTCCAATCTATCGGTAGTTCACCGGGTGTAGCATCCAATTTTTACAAAACCTTATGTAATGCTATAACTAGAGATACCCCTATAGCGCAGAAAGCATGGGAGAGAGAATTGCATGTGACTTTGACCTCGGAGCAATGGAGCCTTGTCTGGAGTAGAGTGACACGGGTTTCCCGATCCGCCTCACTCACTCAGACCCTCTTCTTTCTAGCCCACCGGTGTTTTTACACTCCTGACAGATTAGACAAATGGAACACTACTCAGGGCAATAGTTGTTGGACATGCCCTGCGGCCATCGGTTCACTACCTCATGTTATGTATGAATATCCCACACTACAGTATTACTGGCGTCGGGTCTGGGGTCGTATCCAGTCTATTTTGCACTTTCAAGAGCCCCTTTCTTGGAGGATAGTGGGACTTCGCCCAGTTGCGGGGATCCCCTCTCTTCCAAAAACGGCTTACCTCCTTTTGGACTTTATGCTTGGCATTGCTATTTCCCTAATTAAGTAATACTGGGAAACTAGCTCCCGTCTGAGCCCCAATGAATGGTGGAATCATGTCTGTCTCTACAGTAAATATGAACAAATACTTCGTATGTTTGCTTCCCCCGTTCAGACTCCTCATCATCGGTCTAAATGGAAGATGCTCAATGACTATGTCCATTCTGCTAAATGCTCTCATCTGACTGTCTAAATTTGTATATATCTCTGTCCCATGATCATTCTGTATCGTAGATACTCTTTTGATCGTTTTGATGTATAATCACTGTTAATTGGAAGCGCTCACATGCTGACATAATCGGTTAGAGAAGAAGCATGGGGGTGGGGGGTAATTGGGTTTACTTTTCCTTATTGTATACTTGTTTTGTCTCCTTTGGTGTGTTGTTTCTTTTGTTTGTTGCAAAATGAAAATAAAAGTTTAAAAAAAAAAAAAAAAGCATTTCCATGTGTAAATACTGTAGAGGCATTAACATGTGAAGCTTGGAATACAGATGTAAATGTGATTTTAGAAAGCTGCTATTTGCACGCAGAGATCTGCACCATATAGAGGTTTCAAGAAAGTGTGGTGGAGGCAAAGTAAGGAGAAACTTGGGCGGCCCAAAAAACTACATGTATATTCTCCATTTTATAAAGGGATTCCACACATATGTCTAAAAATTTCCATTTTGGTATTTACTCTCTACTTTGAGGCAAGAATAGATTTTTATAATATGTTCCTTTTAGTTAGGGCTTTCCTCACGAATAGCTAGGGCTATTTGTGCCCTCCCAACTGGTGTCTAACCTCCCCGTCAGTTGTGTATGTCCAGGGCTGTGGACAGTCACCGGCCCTGGACATACAGGGCTGATTCTAATGTCGGCCCTATACATCCAGGGCCAATGACTTGTGCAGGGAAGTTATTCCACCTCTGAGGTGGAATAACGTCCCTGGACATTTTTTGTCGGCAGGCCTGGGGCACGGATGGTTGAAGGGAAAGCCTTTATTGAGCCAGTGGCAGGGATTGTGGCTTTACAATGGAGCTGTGGTGCCATGGTAACCGGATGCCATGGCACCATGGCCCTGACTGAGGTAGTCGGGCTTTTCCTGAACGTGCAGGCCAGGCTGAATCACAGTCCCAGCCGGCAAATATGGGGCTGTTTGATATTCTGTTCCTGCAGGGCTAGACGTGCCCCATGGGATCAGAATTGCGACCTCCTCTGCATGTCCAGTTCAAACCAGACATACAGAGGGGCTGTACGTCCAGAATTGAATGAGTCTGTATTGAGTCTGTATTGGGCTGAGGCCCATGCCAGCCTTAGAGAGCATATGCATTGTGACATAGTGGGTCCTTCTAGCCTGTTTAATGAAGCTAAAAAGCCAGGAACAAAAGTAGAGCTGAGCTGTAAACAGAAGCACATGGCTCCTGGTTACCGTGGGAACCAAGCACAGGGGCAAGAGAAACGCCGGTGCTATCATTCAAGGGGTGAATCACAAGGTAATGCAGGACACCTGTTAGGGGGTGGAGTTGAGCATGGCCCCAGAATTCACCCTATTAAAGAAACTTCAGTGGAGCTTATGGAGGTAGGCAGAGAAGGAGGTAATGAAGAGTTGGCTGAAGAAGCAGGAAGTGAGGCATATGAGCTGGAGAGAGAAGCTATTGAGAGCCTCACTGAAGACAGCTATGCCCAGAGTAAGCCAGAGTCTCTATGGAAAGGAGAGACAGATTCCTTCTTGAGGAGAAAGAAAGAAACCCCGAGGACAGGATATAACAAGGGTAAAGGAGATTGTCTGCAATATCCTGGGGAGCACGGGAGAGACAGAAAGCCTAGGAGGCAAGTGAAATGCTATGAGCAGGGCTTAGGTTGGGAACCTACAGCTATTCAAAAGCACCAGAGAAAACCTCCACCAGTAAGGCTGAAAGGTAAGCCAAAAGGCTTGAATATACTTAATTACAGTGACTGTTTGTACCCAGAAGGGTGGTGCTGGGAAAAGAATACTGAGCCTGATAGTCTGTGTGAAAGCCAGTATTTGACCCAAGCATATCGAGTGAAGCCTGGAGCAGTAGGAAAGGGCGTGGCACCAGCAGTGCCGGTTCAAACATTTCCTTATGACCAGGAGGAATTGATGGACTGTGAACCAGAGTGTATTGATACTGGAGAAGATATAGATATAATGGACTGTACATTATCTCTGGCCAATGGAATAGTTTCATTACAGTGAAAGCCTGCTTGAAAAGAGAGTACAGCACAGATAGCACGTGGAAACAGAGAGCTGTGAGGAAACAGCGTGGTTTTGTTTGAATGTTTGTTTTCACCTTAGTTAATGCTGAAGAAAGCCTTTTTCTGTTAAGGAACGTTTGTCCAAATACCAGTAAATACCTGGATTGTGTTTTCTGTTCATGGTAAAATCCACCCCGGGAGGGGAAATAAAATCCTTTGGTTGCTTAACCACTTTTTCCACAACTGCTCCTTATTGATTTGGTGAAAAGACTACACTTCCCAAGGGGCATTGCTCCAGGATCTGTGAAATAGCTGTTTCAATAGGGAAAAACCCACTCCCTTAACCTCTACTCGGGGGTTTAAGGAGAGCTCGTGACAGCATCCATCTCCCTGCCATTGACGCGGTGCCGATGCATGGCACCACATAAACCAGCATGCGGGTACACTTAACGCCATCTAGTGAGATAGCATTAAGGGAACCCACACTAATGGCAGCATTTGTAGTTAAGATATACCTAAAATGCCCATGCTAACCACAATGCTTCTTCAACTCCCACGTTCTGCCCCATCGGCCTAGACCATTCCCAATCATGCACTATCCAAGTAACATGGGAGTTTTAGCATGGGGCCCTGCAGTAACATTTAGTGAAGCATGCTTACTACTATATACTAAACCTCACACTGATTGCACAGTCTAGTAAACATGCCACTAAGGGAGTTATTCTCCTTAATCCCCCCTTGTTTATTTCATGTTCCAAAATAAATATTAGTATGAATCGCGGGCTCAGTATTTAATTAGCAGTGCTTCTACATGTAGGTTTGCAATACAGTACACGGAAGTGTCAGCAGCTGCAAAATCACCACTTATAGTTGGAAGTACCAGCAGTTTCACATGGAAGCTGCTATGTTAGGTATGCTCAGTTTTCCCATGTGTAGATTTGTAAATTGGCTCCTCCCTCTGTACATGGCTGCAAACCCATGTGCCCTCCTGAACATCTTTAAACATATTTTACAACAGGTTCCATGTTCAGCAAAGCCTTTTGTAAAATACTGCTGGAATTCAGCATCTCTCAATCTCAAGGTCTCAAATCTGATCTCAAAATGCTATGTAAAATTGTTCTTTATGCCATCAGAGCTCTACCGAGAGAGAAATGTTTATTTTTTTCATAAGAAAGAATTTGATTTTGATAGCAAGCCACTGCAGTGAAGTTTTAACAGTTTTTTTTAACCTGCATGAATAAAATGGGACCTAGTTACAAATAGCATGGATTAGCTGTAGCTCAGCTTAGTAAGCACTCCCCTAAGTGCATGTGGATAGTTTTGTTTTTATGTTAATGCATATTATTTTATGTTTGTTTTGCTGTACTTAAAATTAGATAATCTATTAGCAGTATCAGAATATGATAAATGAATGAAAAAATGAATAAACAAATCATTATTACATTTTAAAATCACAATTCAATCACTGGTCCATTATTTTTTTACTTATTTAAATATGTACATACAATCCAATATGAACTTAAGCCACTAGAAGCTCCAGTACCTGATTCCAGGTTCATCCATCTCTCTCATCTGCATCAGGGGTTAATGCTCGTAGAGCTCATTTTCTTTTGGCTGTCCTTCACCGGTGTTTACCATGCCATTCTTCAAAAATAATGGACATTGGGACCAGCGATTGAATTATGGAATGTTTTAGCAGAGTCAATATACACCTGTTTCCTCCTATTTTGTTAAAAACACCTTGTGGTTGCTGTGATATAAAGTTTCCATCTTGAACTATATATTTTCATTTATTTTGATATTACTACAATTCAGAGAGTTCTTTTTGGTATATGTGGTTTTCCGGTCGTTTGAAATGACATAGGAAATGTCAATGGCATTTCATATATTATTTCCGGCTATTTCCAAAATGGAACTCTCCCAGCTGCAAACTTTGTGCCCATGGACTAAACATGGCTCCCAGGGATGTGAACCATTTGAAACAGAAGGTTTATTGTTTACTTACAAATTTAGGGCCCAGTTTTCCAAAAGGTTGATATTCAAATACCATGCTGGTGGCACTTACAGTAAATATCTGCGGGAACTTCAGAGTCAGTCTCTGCATTGTAGTTGCTGCTGTATCACTGGGTTGAGCGCTGCTATCCGGGTAACTGCTGAGTGTATCTGGATAGCAATGATTTTCAGCCAGCACATATCTGGATTGCAACTTAGGACAGATTTTCAGGTGGCCTAAGTTATCCAGATAAGTGCTATTGGAAAATCATGTTATTCAGGTAAAGTTGGCACTTATCTCAATAGCACCAACACCACCCTCACTCTACCCCCGCAGTGACCGCATAGTGCCAGGATGGTCTATGAAGATATCCTTTGGCACTGTCTGGATAGTGCCGCTGGATATTGCCTTCAGCACCCTTTTCGAGATAGCCTCCCATTGGCCATTTGGCTAAGGGTTTTGAATATTAGCCCGTTATGTTCTGCCTAATCTTCCTCCTAGGCAGATTACAAAAGAACTTTAGAAATAATCTTTATAAAAACCTTACAAATAAACAAACACAGACAATAATATAGGCAGGTGAAATTTTCCTGTTGACTCCACCCACACCATCACCACTCACATTCAATAGCTCAGACAATTCTGCATGTAGAAAGAATTGACCACAGCTAGTTTTATTAGCAACAAATGGAACTTATGGGGGTGAGGAACCTACCTAGTCACCTAAGCTGTGGTGAAGTGAAATTGTCTGCCATGCTATCCAGCCTGGAATGCTGTCCGCTAGGGCATAGTGGGTGTTCTGCTCGCTGTTTCATCATACAGTTTTAAGGCCACATGCTGGACTGCCTTCTATCTCCAAAGGGATCTGCTGGGGCATATCATCTTGCTGCCAGCTATAGTGCAGTATCCCTCAGTCCCGATTTGCGCATACCTGGTAGTCGGTTCAGGTAACCACCATCAGCTGTGACAAATGAGGCAAACAAAACAGTTATACAATGCAACAGTAATATCTCAAAATGATTTTCACTATGCATAGCCTTGTCCACCACCACATTAAACTCCAGGCCCAATTCTTTACATACTTCTGCAATTTTTATTATCAATTATCAAAGACATGTCCTGTATCATTTCATGTTATCATCAAGTGGAA
Source organism: Ichthyophis bannanicus (assembly GCA_033557465.1). Taxonomy (NCBI): domain Eukaryota; kingdom Metazoa; phylum Chordata; class Amphibia; order Gymnophiona; family Ichthyophiidae; genus Ichthyophis; species Ichthyophis bannanicus. The sequence continues at coordinate 1,555,835,041 of CM066032.1, forward strand.
ATAGAAATAAAAAAAACAAATGTCCTCATTTTTCATCTGTCACAATTAGTGCACACTACCGAGCAATAGTGTCTATATGTACGAATAGTGCACACATTTGTGTACATGTACTAATAGTGTGCACTATTGAGTGATAGTGCTATTAACCATATTTCTCCTGAAACAAAAATTAAAAGAAAATAAGAGAAAATCCTGTAAACAATATGGGAAACTAGACACATTTTTGGCCTGCACACCTCTAATGCTTAATCAGTTGATTTAGTTGACCCAGCTATGCTAGACAAACACAAATATTTGTACAGTATGTCTTTTAGCCCCTGGGGAAGTTGTGCGATCTCAGCTGCACTATCTGCTCTCACGTTATCTGTATTCTATTAAAATTATTCTCACTTATGGGTAAGTGAAAAGGACAAGTAGGTAGTAGTAGTATTTTTTACACCTAGAAGCATAACCATGCATTCAGGTTTGCATGCTGCGTAAAAAAACAGTAATACAAATCTATTGTTATCCGACTAATGTAACAGCCAGTTTCTGTTTCTTCATCTTTAGCATACGAGGATAATTTAAAACTGATTATATTAGCAAAAAAGGTCCAGCATACCTTTTGCTGTATTTGCATAATTGCCCCAAGACAAATGGTCTGTACCTATTTACACCTGTTCTTTGCTGAGCATACTGTAGTTACATCATGAACAAGCATGCACATATTTTGGAAGTTTCCTCAGTGCCTTTCCTTACTCTGGTTAAAGTGCACATGTATAGGTAACGTGCTCATTCTTTTATCCATGCATCAGGCAAGCGATTTTGTAAAAAGCCTATTTGCATGGGAAAAGCACTGCTTTACCTGCTGAAATAGCTTTGAAAATGATCCTCTTGGCAGACCATTCTATAAAGCTTTTTTCTGCATAAGAACATAAGAACATAAGATATGCCATACTGGGTCAGACCAAGGTCCATCAAGCCCAGTATTCTGTTTCCAACAGTGGCCAATCTAGGTCATGTGTACCTAGCAGTTTCCCCAAGGGACACAGGTCCCACAATGCTTGTATTGGTTCAAGCATTGATATCCTGGGTCCCTTCTTAATAATGGTTTATGGACCTTTCCTCCAGGAACTTGTCCAAACCTTTTTTAAACCCAGCTACACTAACAGCCTAAAGCATCTTTCACATGTGGTGCACATACAAGAATGTGTGACGAGATTGTGTATACTTATAAATGTACTGTGTATAGACATTCTAGAGGGTGCAGTTTGGGTGGGTCTGAGGGTAGAGATGTGATCTACATGCATATTTTGTAAAATCTTTATCTTTATTCAATCATTTGCTATACCGCTTAAATCAAAGGACATACAGCGGCGTACAATGCAAAAGTCAAATGACTGCTGGGGCAAAGGCAGAAAGGAACGCCAATTGATAGGAAAGGACAGAAGAGCAGAGGGAGAAGAGAAAGGAGAAGGGGGAATGAAAGCTATAAGGTCACTGAGGAAGGTGAGGGTGAGGGAGATTGAAGGCACATTGGAACAGATGAGCATTTATTGCAGATTTGAAGTGAGTGAAAGAGGGCTCAGAACAACGTTCTAGGGGAAGGGAGTTCCAAAGGGAAGGGGCCAGAAAGAATAAGGCAGAAGAATGGGTGCACTCAAGGTGTTCTTGCTAGGGGGAAGGGAGCTCCAAACAGTAGTTATGGACAGAGCGAAGCAGATGGGGAGGGATATGGAACCGGAGGAGGTCAGCCAGGTATTGAGGGGAGGAGGTGTGTATAATACAGTGTGTGAGAATGAGGACCTTATACTATATCCTGAAACGTACTGGCAACCAGTGGAGGCGGAACAGAAGAAGGGTAACATGCTCATAGAGGAGGAGGAGGTGAGGAGATGGGCAGCGGTATTCTGGAGGAGTTGCAGGTGGGAGATTTGTGAATGAGGTAGACCAACAAGGGAGACATTACAGTAATCGAGATGGGAAACAGCAGGGGACAGGAGGAGGGTGGTTAGAGAGGGGACAGAGAGGAAGGGGCGAATGGCACGGAGCTGGAGGAGGCAGAAGAAGACACGGCAGGAGACCGAGGAAATATGATCTGAGAAAGAGAGGGAAGAGTCAAAAATTATGCCAAGGTACTGGAAGGAGAATGCAGAGGCAAAGAAGGGAGCCAGGGGAGGAGGGAGGGACCCAAATGTAACCCACATGACGATAGATTTAAGGGGATTGAACTGGAGAAAATTAGCAGCCATCCAGTCCTGGATGGAAGAAAGACAGGCATTGAGAGGTGCAATATCTGGGACAGAGGGGCTAGTCCAATGCAAAAGGAGGATATCATCTGCACTGTAGTATGCAGAAATACTGGCCTGTTGCACGAGAAGAGCAAGGGGGGGGGGCAGCAAAAAGATTAAAGAGTAGGAGGGACAGGACGGAACCCTGGAGGTCACCACAGGAGAGAGGCATAGAGGTGGAGGTGAAAGAGGAAGACAAGACAGTGAAAGAGCGTTCAGAGAGAAAGGAGCGAAACCATAACCAGGGAACACCAACAACACCAAAGTCAGCGAGACGATGGAGAAGAGTGCGATGGACCACCAAATTGAAAGCCGCAGAAAGATCCAAAGAAACAAGGAGAGTAACATCACCCCGGTTATAAGCAACATGCAGTTCGTTCAGTACAGAGAGAAGAATTGTTTCAGTGCTGTGGCCCAACCCAAAAACCAGACTGACGGGGGTGAAGTGCATTGGTGGAGGCCAGATGGGAAGAAAGCTGGGCAAAAACAAAGCGTTCAAGAATCTTAGAAACGAAAGGAAGATTTGAGATGGGCCGTCAATTGGAGAGGACAGTTGGGTCAAGTGAGGGTTTCTTAAGGAGGGGACGAATCATGGTATGCTTCCAGGAGGAACGGAAACAACCAGAGGACAGTGAAGAATTGAGCATGAGGAGGAGTGAGGGAAGGAGAAGCAAGGAGGGCTCCAGGAGCCATTTCGGGGGAATGGGGTCCAGGGAGCACCAAGTCTTACAAGCAGACGAGATGGTGTGGTGAAGCTCGGATTCAGAGATGGGCTCAAAAGAGGACCAGGTGTGAATGGGAAGGGGGGGAAGTGGGGGGTGGGGTGGAGGAGGGGAGGATGGAAGTGGGGAAAGAGGGGAAGGGCAAGAGGCAAAGGAGCCCGGAGGGCAAGGACTTTATCCGAAAAGAAGGTGGCTCACTAGAGTACATGTACAATATTAGATCTTCTCCAAGCAGGTGTAAATGTGTAAATCAGACTTTGAACACTATTAGGGATAGTTCTGACATAAAGGTGTTTATTTTATTTTTATAAATTGGGCATAAAACAAGCACTAATTTGTAAATTTTACATTTGCATCTCATTATGAAATTACCCTCCAAATGGGCAGTCTACAAGTGTCAGTCAAAAGAGGAAATCTAGTGCTTGGTCGGAAGGTTCTTACCTACTTTAGATCCTAATGTAGCACAAACCGGATCCTTCCCTGCTGAGGCCTATGTCAGTAAGCTACCCCAACAAGCACGGCTTAGCTTGCAAGCAAACATCATCTTTAATAGCCTGCCATGAATTCTCTATTTCGAGAAATGCCAAAACCATAAATTTGAATAAAAAAACAAACACACTGTACAATTTTAATGAATAAATTGCAATCCATCATTTTGGACAAGCATTTAAGCTAGCAATCATTAATAAGCTGAAACAAAATAAATTCTGTGCCAACAGAATATCATTAGGGTGACAGCCTTCGATCTCCAGTAATAAGCTTACTGCAGTGCCTGTTTTCTTAGAATATAGATTTGTCTGCCGTGACAGGGATTAACATCCTCATTTTATTACAATTAATTACATCCAGCACAAAACAGGAAAAGGATATCATTTTCTAAAAGTGAAAACTATATATATGTAATTAATGTAACCAATTGGTTTAGACCTGCGGCTTTCCATAATGTGCATTGGGTCTCACAGCTGAGTTTAATGATCAGTTTTAAAAAAGTATTTGTACTTGTACATTTAGGGGTATGTTTACTAAACCGGGCTAACGGTTAACCCAGGCTATCTGCCACTAGGTCCCATTGAATAATATGAGACCTAGTGGCAGATAGCCCGGGTTAACCATTAGCCCAGTTTAGTAAACATACCCCTTAGTGCAGTGCTGCACATGTACGCGTCTTTGAAAAAAAACAACATTAAAAATAAATAAAAGAGCAATGCAAAAATTAAAATTGTAATAGGGCTTTAGGGAGTCATCCATAGGCATTCACCAAAGCCAAACTCTACTGACCAGTAAGAACAATCAAAACGTTGTCACCTGACTCCCTAGCCAAACAGTCTTTTTCTACTTTTTAGCTGATAAAATAACATTTAAACTCTTCTTTTATGATATGATTCTCAATTAGCTAATATCCATGTAAAAGAAGGCCACGTATACCCTGCTACCCTCAGTGCGAGTAGAACTAAAACCAAGGTATCTTGCTTGAATTCTGTTGTAGTGCCCTCTCACAGAAAGCATGGTCGCTTCACGCCCCAATTCTGTTATGCCGTACAGGGGCAGGATGTACAGAATAGAATTGGCCTCACAGTATATATGAATGAGCAGTGGCTCGGATATTGGCACCAGAGTATTTAGCCGGATTTCCTGGCTTACGGGGGTTGCTGTCTTATGTGGGTTTGGTGGCATATATCCGTGTACTGGCTCCCATACCCGATTATATACTTCCGCTTTCTGACACTGCAGGAGCCCTCTCTGGCTGGGCAGATACACAGCAGTAGCATGGTGGCGAAACGGACAGCTAACTTCAGCACCACAGATGCAGTGGCCTTAGCAAAGTTAGCACCGAGGTGGGAGGGGGTGCTCAACCCTAGGCAACCTCGAAGGCCAAACCTTTCACCGCTCCATGGGCATCTGGAGGGGGATCCACCTCGCCAATGGGATATGTAGTCCCAGGGATTACAGTGGGGGGATGGGCAGAACAGCAGGTCATAGATAACACACTGCCACAGGCCTAACTGTGGAACTGCACATGCAAACAGTGAGTATGGTTCATGGCACATGCTGGCATCAGCACCATGTATCTGGGTCATGACTCTGCCAGGTTCTTCACCTCACAATGTAGGTCCCTGCCATCCCAGGTTGCCTATAACAGTATACAGCTGCAGATATCACATTTGGGAATACAAGAGCTCCCCCTGGTGGAAGATGTCTGGCAAATGCATGGGCCGCAGTTAACACCACAGCAGGGGAACTGTTACAGCTTTTCGGGCCTGTTTAAGGTGTTACATGTTGTGGGGGTGTCACTTTAGTTGTAGCTCTTAGTCTATGACCTAACTGCCCAGCTGCCAGGACATATCATAACCACTAACTATCAACATTTGCAGAACATTGATTCACACAGATGGGAATCCCCCAGCATGTCCATGCCAAGGCCCCCTTATTCCCCACATATCATCACATCTTGTGCAGCTATAAGTTGTGTGCAGCATCAGACAACTGGCTCCCTGCAACAATAACCAGTTTTGACTAATATCCTAATGACCTAAATATACAATCTTATAGCTGAAACTGTACCTGCTCAATGCTAAAGCCCCTCATAATCTGTATCTGTAAATAATGTATATAGTTTGCACTGTTCAATGTTCCGTGCTGTTCAACCCTAACATTGTTGTTTATCTACTTTATGGTTTTTGGTTATATGATGTTATATGTAAAACAAACTCTGCTTTGTTAATCGTTGTTTATTGTGAACCGCACCTGATCCATGGAAGATGCGGTATATAAATGATTGTTAAATAAATAAAATAAATAAAATAAAATAACACACCTGTAACTGAAAACCCTTACAAACCGTATATCATGGATAATTCGAGAGTGGTATTACAAGAGAGAGGTACAGAAGAGGTGGGGATGACATAGGCAATACAAGGGGTCTAGAGGGAAGGGGAGGGGGATCAGGGAAGCAGAGTGAGGGGATGGTATCATCTGGCATGGATGAAATGAGATGGGACAGAATGGGGTGTATGTTTGGAAATGGTAAGGAAGAGACAGGGCATAGAAAGTGGAAGCACATAGCAGGGTATATGTGCCTGGGGGTGTTTTTTAGGGGTAGTGAGGGGGAAGGTGCAGAATGGACATGGACCTCTGGGGTCCAGAGTGGAAATACAGGTATCCAAGGAAGCAGATACAAGGGCAAGGTGACAGCCACACTGTACTGGTACCCAGAGGACTGGCAAAGACTAAGGACGACATGGGGATGCCAGTGAGAGCTACTAGTTGGTGTCTTTAATGCCACACATTTCCTGTGAAACACCAATGGGATCCAGACAGAGCAGCAACATAAGGGCTCCCAGGGGCTAACATCTTCCCTGCTGTCAAAGGAGCTGGAAGCATTCTGTGCCAACTGTATATAGCCCAATCTGTGAGCACAACCATAATACTAAATTGACACAGAGGTATATAGGAACCCTGACCCAGGATACCCAAAGTTGTAACAACTGACAGATATGGAGAACTGCCCTCTAAGAATAGAGGTGCACACCCCTGCTGCTAGGGCACCCAGTTTGGCTGTAAACAGCTATGCATGTGATTACACTGTTGGGTAAATGTGGGCACAAAGAGGTTCTAGCTCATCCTATACCTCTCTCCCAAAATGACTATGGTATACAGAGACCCTAGAGGCACTAAAATGCACAATCTGTACCATGCAGCGACAGAGGCCTGACATTATCCAGTGCCTTAGGGAGGAGGTTGCTGCAGATGCAAGTAAGTGAGGCACAGGGCAGTCTCCAAATGCCACCAGAAATAACAACCATGACTGAATGGAAGGCTTGCACTTGTACATGCCATTGGATATGTATCTTGCACAGCACTATAGGCATGCTGCAGTCCTCATGGGTCCACCACATGTGTCATCAGCCACATAGTGGTGATAGAGAGCAAATAAGTAAGCTTTGTACATACATTGAGCTGAAATCTGTCTGCAGAGAGGTCCACAGTGAGTGTTGTCTGTCTGAGTGCATGCCTCCCACATGGCTCACATACAGTCAGCTGTGTCCGATGCATCACAGACATGGTGCCACAGGGGCTGTTGTGATGTCATTGAGAGGAGGTAGACTGGCTGAAATCCACTGTACTGAGTGGTACTGAGGGCCCAATACAATGGTTGAAAGTACAAGGCATACCTGCAAGCTATAACAATGCCCACTGGAGCCCACATCTTATGGTGCCCTCAGTGGAATGAACATACAAGAGCACACATCACAAGCAGTGCACCATAACACATTCATCATACCTGCCCATGCAGCCAAGCATGGGAGATCAGTCAGCATAATAGCGGACCCACCACTCACACAGCAGCATATCTGGGGGACATATGTTCAGGTCACGGAGGAGCAAATGAGTGGTCACATTGGGGAAACAGGCCTGCTGAGTAGGCAGTGTGTGTGTGTGTGTGTGTGTGTCTCCATGTGTCTGCTCTGTCCATCTTCTGTAGGTATGATGTTACACTCACGTAATAGGGTACTATACCTTTCCTTACAGCCAGAGAAATGAAGGAATCATGTGATGCAGGAAGGCGGAAGGGACAACACCAGCTGGCAGTGCAGTACAAAGACCAACTGCCTCCAGCAACAGCTCCAAAAGCAAGGATGATGAGGAGCCAAATCCCCTGAGGATGAGAAAGAGGATGCAGAGAACCAGAGCAGGAGGAGGAGCCACCATCCCTTGGGGGCCGGCTGATGATGTGTGGAAGAGCATGGGGTGTCTGCAGTGCTTCCCATCCCCCATCTAAGCTTGACTAACCCACCATGCCATCTGTTGGCTCCTGGGGTCAACACCGCTGCAGTGAGAGGTACTGAAGACACCCATGGCCCAGCATTATCACTGCCCATCCCAGGCCCAGATGTGGTGCAGCCTGTCCCAGGCCCAGCTGTTTTGGCAAGCTTAATGCTAGAGGTACACCTCCTCAGGGAGGCAGTACTGCAGACAGCAGGGGACCTAGCAAGAGGGCTACAGGCCCATAGGAGCATGTGTCTGCATACAGCATGTAAACTGAGGTGTTGAATAAAGGCCTTGTTAGGCTAATGTGTTCCTCTGTTTGTGTGTACAGTTCATGTTCTTTGATTAATAAACGTGTTCTATGTTTGTACCTCACTGTGTCGTCATTGTCACCGGCAGCATACTGTAGGTGGGTGGCTCCACATAGGTATCAGTGATTGTGGGTTGCACTTAGTAAGTAATGGCATGTGTGGGGTGCTGTGCAGTTATTGAGGCATGGCTCTGCATGTATGTAGTATGTTGCCTGTGCAGGCCAAGGTGGTGTATATGCCATGACTCATATTGTGGAAATGCTGGTGGAGTAAGAGAGTTGTGGCCATGTGAGGGCATGAGTGCATAGGAACATAGGAAAGGCCATACTGGGTCTTACGAGGGCCCATCAGTCCAGTATCCTGTCTCCAAGAATGGTCAAGCCAGGTCACAGGTACCTGGCAGCATCCATGAAAGACACACAGATTCCACAATGTTAGTCCCAGCTCAAGCCCTGGAATCCTTGTGTCCCCTTAAATACTGGTTTAGGAACCACTCCTCAAGGATACCATCAACACCTGTTTAACACCCAGCTACAGTACAAGATTTTTGTACATCCTTTGTTTAAGAGTAGCAGGTTTTCATAATTCATTAAGTGAGACCAGTATTTTCTCTTTTATGTCTTAAGTTGCCTACATTGCTACTTCATTGCCTCTCCCATTGTTCCCCTACATTCTGATGGCATAAACAACTGATCTGAAACATGAATGCCTGGCTCACAGCCAACAACCTGACGGTCAACTACGATAAAACCGAGGCAATGTTCATCACCAGGAACCCCACCTTCATTCCACCACAAACTATCAGCATTCTAAACAAACACATAGTAGTCAAAGATGAAGTTAAGTACCTGGGCATCACAATGGACAGAGCTCTGAACACGAAATCCCACATCACCAAAAACACAAACAAGGCCTATCAACGTTTGAGGACCATAAGAAGGATCAAGCCATTACTCCGCAAGGACCACTTCCGCACAGTGTGCCAAGCACTCATCACACCTATGCTTGACTACGAAAACTCGATATATCAAGGCCTCCCTCAACAGACCTTACACCCGCTCCAGATGGTGCAAAACACTGCAGCACACATCATTACAGACACTCTAAGAACTGAGCACATCATCCCCTTCTTACAGCTGCACTGGCTACCAATGGTGGCCAGAGAAAAATATAAAACAATCCTGATCATCTTTAAAATCATCCAGCATCTCTCGGCAGATGCACTCCAAGATATCATAACAAGGGATATCAGCAATAGACCACGAAGGACCAATAATATCAACATGATCGGCACACCTGCAGGATACCACAAAACTAATCAAACTACTTCAAGAAGAGCTCCCTCACTTCTGGCGTCCACACTTTGGAACTCTCTCCCAACAAACCTGAGGGCATTAAATGGCATCACAGACTTCCGCAAGGTCCTTAAAACCCTGCTCTTTACAGAAACCTATGAGCGGACAGAAACCTATGAACAGACAGACAACAGACTCCACCCAAACGGTAATGCAACTACCTCCGTCAAAACGATACCCACTCAGCCCAACTAGACATACAGTTCACTGTATAATGTTGTTAAGTACCCTCATGTTATATGTAACCCTCCAATTGTGCTATCTAAATGTTGTTAAATAACCTCTTCATAAATGCCGTACCCTCATGTTAAATGTTGCAATGTTGTGAAATACCCTCATGTTAAATGTAACCCTCCATTTGTGATGTGGCCACTTTGATTGTAGGATAAGGTGGTATGCAAATCTGTCTAACATCATGACAACTCTGGTGGAGTGAGTGAAGAGAACTGGTAGCGCTGAGCAGGAGCCGCATGTTTACATCGAATTGGATTCCCCCGAAGAAACCACTTGGTCGGTGAAACGCATAAGCGCTTAGGATTTGCGTTGGGACCCAAGTTCTGACTCCCCTATCTCTTCAGATAAGCGTATTTTGCTATTATTTAAACAGTTAACAAGAGTCATGAATATTTAAACCATTGAAAGAAATCAAGAGAGTAATTTATTATGAAAGGAAATTTCAGGTCCTTGATGCAATGAAGGGGTTTGGCGTTTAGAGGTTTTGCCTCATATGATTCCTCCCCGATTCAGTCTGAGATCTGTTCCCTGATCAACATAGTGTTTTTTGGTAACGTGAGTGAGTGGAGCAATATTTTGTATTAGGATTGGCATTTCAATTGCTCCAACAAACCCGATTGATGTTGCATTCTAATTTGAGGCCAGAATGTTTTATTTTACTCTCATAGCTTCAGGAAAGCTGATATTGAACTTCCTCTAATTGTTTCTGATTCTATCACCTTGCATGTATTATTGTAGTATTTCTCCTTGTGTTGTCTTGCTGCACATTGGAAATCTCTGTTGAGTTTTATGATTGCTCCTCTTTCTCCTCTGGCTTTAACTTCTCTGCATTTCTGGACAATTTCTGGACAATTTTCAGAGTTTCTTCAGTCTGTCTTTGCTTTTTCACTTTTTGTAGAGACTTTTCACTTTTTTCCAGCACAGCCTTCTTGATGTCATCCCATTCTTCTGGAGCTCTGTCATTTGTATATGAAGCAGCAAATCAATTTTGCAGGCAGTATTTAAATTCCATGACTATCTACATGTTCAGTAATTTTGTTTTTTATAATGGTTTCTACCATTTGCCAGTACTGATGTTGGGCTCACTGGTCTGTAGTTTCCTGGGTCATTCCTAGAACCCTTTTTCAAAATTGGCATTACACTGCCTACTCTCCAATTCTCAGGTATTACAGATGGTTTTAAGGATAGATCACAGATTACTAATAGTAGTTCTATAATCTCATATTTCAATTCATTCAGCACCCTGGAATGTATGCCATCCAGTCCAGGCGATTTGCTGCTCTTTAGTTTATCAATTAGGTGTATTGCATCCTCCTGATTTATCAAGATTTTTTCAATTCCTCTGATACATCACCTTTAAATATCATTTCTGGCATGGGTAACTTTCCTACATCTTCTTCAATAAAGACTGAAGCAAAAAAATCATTTAGTCTCTCCGCTATGTCCTTGTCCTCTCTCAGTGCACCTTTTATCACTCTATCATCTAATGGTCCAAATTACTTCCTTAGAGGTGTTTTGCTATAAATTGTCTCTGCCTGCCTTATCAATGCCTTGCATTTAACTTGCCAGTATTTATGTTGTTTCCTGTTTTTGTCATTTGGCTCTTTTTTCCATTTGTTGAAAGTTTCTCTCTTAGCTATAGCATCATCTCTGACATCACCTTTAAACCATGCTGGCTATTGTTTGCCCTTCCTTTCACTTTTTAAAGCATGGATTACATCTGGTTTGAGCTTCCAAGATAGTATTTTTAAATAATACCAAGGTGTGATGGAAACTCTTAACCTTTGCAGTTACTCCTATTACTTCTTAACATTTTTCTCATTTTATTATAGTCTCATTTTTGAAAGGTAAATGCTAGCACAGTCAATTTCTTTGCTATCCTCCCTCCATTTATTAAATCAAATGTGATCATGTTATGATCCCTATTGCCAAGCAACCCAAAACAGATCTCGCTCACGCTAGATCCTGCATTCCACTGAGGACTAGGTCTATAAGTAGCATCCTGCGTGTTGATTCCTAAACCAGCTGGTCCATGAAGCAGTCATTTGCTTCATCTAGAAACTTTATCTCCCAGCATGACCTGATGTGACATTGACCCAGTCAATACCAGGGTTATTGAAATCTCCTGTTATTACTGTGTTGTAAACTTTGCAAGCTTCCCTAATTTATGTTAGCATTTCATTGTGTGTTCATTCTGTCAAGGTATACATTAGTACACCCCCACTGTCACTCCCTTCCTAATTTTACATGAAATTTCTATCCTTAGAAATTCTACAGTGTATTTTCTTTCCTGCTAATCCTTTACCATGTTTGATTCAATGCCCTTTTTAATATATAGAGATAGTCCTCCACCAATGTGATTTACCCTATCATTGTGATATAGATTGCAGCCTCTATCACAGTGTCCCATTGGTTGTCCTCCTTTCTCCAGGTCTCTGTAATGCCAAATATATCTAACCTTTCATTCATTGTTACATATTCTAACTCTTACATCTTATTTCTTAAACTTCTAGTAGTTGCATACAAGCATTTCAAAGTTTGGTTTTTTTTGCTAATAATATTAACAGTCTGGCTACTTGATGATAAGGCAAATTTGGAATCTTTCAACTGTCTGATTTTTACTTAAAGGCACCTGGGTTACTTTTACCCGACCTCCGACTCAAATTGAAGAGAGAGACAATGAATTGATTATAGATATTGCCAAGATAGCATCAAAGGGGGAAGCAATCATATTGGGTGACTTTAATCTACCTGATGTGGATTGGATTACTCCTTCTGCACATCTGGAAAGAAGCAAAAAAATTGTGGATGCTCTCCAAGATGCATTATTTAGACAAATGGTGATGGAACCAACCAGGGAAAGATCAACGCTGGATGTAGTGCTCACCAACGGTGATAGTGTGTCAAATGTCTGCGTGAGTGCCCCTGTGAGCAACAGCGACCATCACACGGTGTGGTTTGAAATAAAAGCCATGGTACAGGCCAATCATAGCAAGCTCAGAGTCCTAAACTTCAAATACACTGACTTCAATAAAATGGCAGAGTACGTAAAGGAGGAGATGACGGGGTGGGAAGAGATAAAGGAAGTGGAACTGCAATGGGCTAAACTAAAGGAGGCAATAAAAGGAGCAACAGATAAATATGTAAGAAAAGTAAATAAAAGCAAGAGGAGAAGGAAACCTATTTGGTTTTCCAAAGAGGTGGCTGCTCACATAAAGGCAAAAAACACAACTTTTGCAAAATTCAAAAGCTTGCAGACAGAAGAACACAGAAATGAATATAGGATCAAGCTCAAAGAGTCTAAAAGAGAAATAAGGATAGCAAAATCAAAGGCAGAGGAAAAGATGGCTAAAGATGTTAAGGGTGGCAACAAAAATTTCTTCAGGTATATTCGGGAAAGGAAAAAGATCAGAGTTGGAATTGCAGGACTCAGAAGTGCTGGGAAAGGACTCGTGGAAAGTGACACTGGAAAAGCAAAATTGCTAAACAATTACTTCTGCTCTGTGTTTACTAAAGAAGATCATGGGGATGGACCAGCTGTGACTCCCAAATATAAAAATGGGAATGAAGTAGATACCACACCATTCACAGAAGAAGAGGTGTTAGAACAACTTGCTAAACTGAAAGTGGACAAGGCCATGGGACCGGATGGGATACATCCCAGGATACTGAAAGAGCTCAGAGAGGTTCTTGCAGGGCCGTTAAAGGATGTCTTCAACAGATCCTTGGAAACAGGAGAAGTTCCTCAGGACTGGAGAATGGCTGATGTCGTACCTCTACACAAAAGTGGTGACAGGGAAGAAGTGTCAAACTACAGGCCCGTGAGCCTTACCTCGGTGGCGGGAAAAGTAATGGAGGCACTCCTGAAAGAGCGAATAGTGAACTTTCTGAAAACCAACAGCTTGCAAGACCCGAGGCAACATGGTTTTACCGAAGGACGATCTTGCCAAACAAATCTGATCGAGTTCTTTGACTGCGTGACCAGGGAACTAGATCAGGGGCATGCAATGGATGTCATCTACCTGGATTTCAGCAAAGCCTTTGATACTGTTCCTCATAGGAGGCTTGTCAACAAACTCAGTAGCTTGGGGATGGGTCCCAAGATGGTAAACTGGATTAGAAATTGGTTGACTGACAGACGACAGAAGGTGATTGTACATGGAGCTCACTCGGATGAGAGGAAGGTGATTAGCGGGGTGCCCCAGGGTTCGGTCCTGGGCCCGGCACTGTTCAATGTATTTGTGAGTGATATTGCTGAAGGACTGAATGGAAAGGTCTGTCTTTTTGCAGACGACACAAAAATTTGCAACAGAGTGGACTCCCCCGAGGGAGTGGTTAACATGAAGAAAGATCTACAAAAGCTGGAAGACTGGTCTAAAGCTTGGCAACTACGATTTAATGCAAAAAAGTGCAGTGTCATGCACTTGGGTAGCAGAAATCCAAGAGAAATGTACGCGATAGGGGGAGAAAGGTTGGTATGCACAGTTCAGGAAAAAGACCTTGGTGTGATTATCTCTGCTGATCTCAAGGTGGCAAAACAGTGCGACAAGGCGGTGGCAAAAGCCAGGAGGATGTTGGGCTGCATACAAAGAGGGATTACCAGCAGAAAAGAAGAGGTACTTATGCCACTGTATAGGTCACTGGTGAGGCCTCACTTGGAATACTGTGTTCAGTTTTGGAGACCATATCTTGCAAATGATGTAAAAAGACTGGAGACTGTTCAGAGGAAGGCGACCAAAATGATTTGGAGCCTGCATCAGAAGCCTTATGAGAAGAGACTTGAAGACCTAAATATGTATACTTTGGAGGAAAGGAGGGACAGGGGAGATATGATTCAGACCTTTAAATACTTAAAGAGAAATGATGAACAAACAAACCTCTTCCAAAGACGGGGAACCTGTAAAACTAGAGGGCATAACATGAAACTGCAAGGGGGTAAATTGAAAGGCAATGTCAGGAAATTTTTTCACTGAAAGGGTGGTGGATGCTTGGAATGCCCTCCCGATGGAAGTGTTAGGGGCGAACACGGTGACGGAATTCAAAAAGGCATGGGACAAACACAGAGGATCCCTTTACAGAAATAGGAAAAAAACAAAATAAACGGTACCATCTAACTTCTGAACCATATAACGTCTCAACAAATAGGGATGTCCTACATGGAGTGGTGGGTTTACCCCAGAACAAGGATATGGGGAGGGGTGGCCTGCGCGGAGCGACAGGTGCACCTACTCTTGCCATCTTGCTGGGCAGACTGGATGGACCATGCTGGTCTTTATCTGCCGTCAACTACTATGTTACTATGTTACCTTTTTTTGGAACCTCTGTATCGGGATGCCCTGACTTCATTGTTTTGCTAGTATCCTTCAAGAGTATATCCTTCTGAACCATATCTTCTTGAGCGACTGTTGGCTTTCCCCATTATCTAGTTTAAAATCTGCTCTGTCTCCTTTTTAATTTAATGCCAGCAGCCTGGTTCACCCTATTTAAGGTGGAGCCTATCCTTTTGGAAAAGCACCTGCCTCTTCCGCAGAATGTTGCTCAGTTAATAACAAATTCAAAGCCCTCTTCCTTGAACCATCGTCTCATCCATGCATCGAGACTCCGTAATTCTGCCTCTCTCTTGGGTCCTGTGCATAGGACTGGAAGTATGTCTGAGAATGCTACCCTGGAAGTTCTGGATTTCATTTTTCTACCTAAAATACTAAATTTGACTTCCCTAACCTCCCTGCCACATTTTCCTATGTCATTGGTACTGGCATGTGCCAGTGTCTAGGGGGAGACCGTGAACAGTGCCTTCAATTACGCAAGCAGAGATGGATTTACACTTTGAATGCTGTGGCCCTGAATGGGCTTAACTCTCAACTGGACTGGTACACGATTATTTGATCGTTTTTTCTTTAATCCGATGAGCCTTTCAGGGTATTCCCTATGTTGTGGGATTCCCCTATGTATTGACTCAGAGGATGTTTTGCTGTGATTGGTTCATCATCTGCTTTCCTCCTATGACGTCAGACGCCGCCGAAGATAAAGAAGACGGGTTTTCTGGGCTATGCAAGTTCAATCGCCATTTGCCGAGAAGCAGGACCTGAAGCAGGGTTAGAATTGCTATAACCCGAAACGTGGACCATGTTGTCAATCTAACTGATGAAGGCACTTCGGCGGTGCTCTACTTAAGAAGCTAAGTTCATTGCTCTATTTTTGCACTTTTGCACATTTTTAAACAAAAATTATTTATAATAAAGTGAGTGGTCACAGTGGTGTCTGCGGGATGCTTCCCTGACACTGGGCTGACATACTCCGACACATGAAATGGTTTCAGCCTTGTGTTTTCTCTAATTTGATTGGATTGTGTTGTGGGTGTTGTGTATTTTATAATCCAATACGGTTCTTGATTTTTACGCTTGATAGCAGTGTCTAGGTGGCACGTGAGGTCCGCTACCTTTGCACTGGGCAGGCATGTTACTAGGCAATCCTCACATCCACCAGAGACCCAGCTATCTATAATGACCATCCAAACCTTTTCCTCATTGGCACATAGCCCAAGAGACATATCCTTGGTGTAAGAGGATATTACACCACCTAAAGGACAGGTCCTAGCTACATGATCACTTCCTGCTGTACCAAGGTGATGTTCTTCTTTCACATGACCTCTCTTCTCCATGGTAGCAGGTCAAACATAAGAACGTAAGATATGCCATACTGGTGCAGACCAAGGATCCATCAATCCCAGTATATTGTTTGCAATAATGGTCATTCCAGGTCTCAAGTACCTGTCAGGTTCCCAAAGGTACACAGATTCTATGCTGCTCGTCCCAAGGGTCAGCAGTGGATTTCCCCAGTTCTCTTTAATAATGGTTTATGGACTTTTCCTCCAGGAACTCATCCAAACCTGTTTTGAGCACAGCTACACTAACAGCTGTTACAACATCTTCTGGTAACAAATTCCAAAGTTTGATTATGTACTGAGTGAAAAAATATTTTCTCCAATAAGTCTTAGAAAAGCCTTGAAGCACCATCTTTTCCTCTTGTATTATCCCGAAACCAATGCAGACACCTCATCCACCTCACAGACCTACCAAAACCCCTAAGACTGAAACCAATAAGTATTCATGATTGTTATAATCTGTAAATAGTTACCCCTGTTACCCAAGTTGTTTTTGCCTGTTCAAATGTAAACACATAGTACCATTGGAAATGTGTAAATTTTGGTTCATTGTAAACCGCGCTGATGCTGAATAGTGTGGTATAGAAGAGACTGTAAATAAATAGAAGAGACTGTAAATAAAAGTCTTAAATGTGCCACATTGTAGTTTCATTGCATGCCCCCTAGGCTTTCTAATTTTTGAAGGAGTAAAGAACCAATCAACATTTACCGTTCCTCTCCATTCATTATTTAATAAACCTTTATCATATCTGCCCTCAGCTGGTTCTTTTCCAAGTTGAGGAGCCCTAACCTTTTAAACCTTTCCTCATAGGGATACCATTCCATCCCATTTACTATTTTGGTTGTTCTTCTCTGTACCTTTTCCAATTCTGCTAAATTTTTTAAAGATATGGTAGCCAGAACTGCACACAATATTCAAGGTGTGATTGCACCATGGATCGATACAGAGGCATTATAATACCATTGTCTTTATTTTCTATTCCTTTCCAAATGATTCCTAGCATTCTCTTTGCTTTCTTGGCTGCGGCTGTGGCTGCATACTGGTTAGAGGGTTTCATTGTACTGTATTATCCAAGATGCACCCAGATCATTCTCCTGATTAGTGATTCCTAATGTGAAACTGTAGTTTGGGTTGTTTTTCCTGATGTGCATAACTTTGCACTTGTCCACATTAAATTTCATCTGCCATTTGAACACCCAGTCTCCCAATTTTTCAAGGTCTTTGAATAATTCTGTGTCATCTGCAAATTTGATTACCTCACTCGTTATTCCCAAAAAATCAGTGGGCCCAGCACAGATCCCTGAGGTACTCCACCATTCACCTTTCCGATTGAGAAAATTGTCCATTTATCCCTGCTCTCTGTTTTCTATCTTTTAACCAGTTCCTAATCCACAAAGGTACACAGCTCCTATCCCATGACTTTTTAATTTGGCTGAGAGTCTCTCATGATGGACCATATCAAAGGTTTTCTGAAAATCCAGACACACTATGGCCCTCATTCTCGAACGCGGGTTACGGGGCTGCATGTCCTTCCAGGACGTGCAGTCCCAGAAACCACCTGTACCCTATTCCCCCACCAGCTCTCCCCATACATCCTGTGCATCAGAAGTGGTATAAACAGCACAATTTGCCAGACGGGGGCAGGGGAGCCACCTCCGGGGCCAGAGCCAAGTGTTCGTGGTCCCCACCAATCAATCCAGACCGTGGGAGGCGAGCCGTGGGCTGGACAGCGTGGATTTCGGGGGCTGGATCTGCAGATGTCGGGGGCGACTGCTGTGAGGATATTCCTACAGGCAGAAGAGGCATACTGGGCTGTCCTCGGGCCTGATCCTGGCTCCCATGGGAACATTTTGATTACATGGACCAGAATCAGGTCCTATTGGCCAAGTCTTAAGTGGGGACGTCTGGACGGCCTGGACATCCCTGTCCTGTAATGGGGCTTCACATCAACATTTCTTTGCTCATTTAATTGAGTTTCCTTTTCTTATTCTTGCTATTTTTATTCTAAACTGCTCTGACACATTGTAGAAAGGCAGTATATCACGTTTTTAAATAAACCATAAACCATACAAACATCAAACTCACCAGTCTGTTGCTTCCTGGATTATCCATGGAACCCTTTTTAAAAATTGACATTATATTGGCCACCCTCCAATCCTCAGGGTGGATATTAGATGGTTTAATGATATTTCACAGATTACTAAAAGTAGGTCTGCAATCTCATTTTTAAACACTCTAGGATGTGTGCTATCCCATCCAGGTGATTTGCTGCTCTTCAGTTTATCAAATAACTGTATTCCATCTTCCTGATTTATTTTGATTCCTCTGATACAGGAATGTAATGTGTGTCTTCATGTCAATGCTAACTCCTGGCAATCCAACAGCTCCTGGGTTTGTTTGGGTTTTTTTTGTTGGCAGTGTGATTTGAAGTAGATTGCCAGCCCTTTCTTCTAAGGCAATGGAGGGTTAAGTGACTTGCCCAAGGTGTGATAGTGGGAAATAAGCTCTGCTGTTTTGGTTTCTAAGCCAGTATTCTAATCACTAGGCTACTCCTCCACTGCTCTTCTCATATATCACCTTTAAATATCATTTATGACATGAGTAAATTTCCTAAATCTTCTTCAGTAAAGTCTGAAGCAAAGAATTCATTCAGTCTCTCCACTATGGTTGTGTCTTCTCTTAGTGCCCCTTTTACCTCTCTATCATCTGATGGTCCATTTGGCTCTCTCATAGGTGTTTTATTATGAACGTACTTGAAAACATTTTATTATGCTTCTTTTAATTTTCTTGGTAATCTTCTTTTCAAATTCTCTCTTTGCCTGCCTTATCAAAGCCTTGTATTTGACCTGTCTATGCTTATGTTGTTTCCTGTTTTTGTCATTTGGCTCTTTTTTCCATGTTCTGAAGGATTTTCTCTTAGTTATAACTGTGGAAAGGTACTCAAAGGGGGGCTGGGGTCTCACAGGGAAAGTTTAGAATATGAGAAAAGCTCTAAATATGCTGTCAGCATTACAAGGGATATTTATGTATAAGTGAGACAGTCAAGGTTACATCTTGCAAGACAGGGAGCTGATGTTTGCAGGAAGCTGTCCTGATTAAGCATGAGCAATATGTTTATGCTTGGTTTGACCTGAAACATGTAGCATGACATTTAACATGTTGATATAGGAAAAACAAAAAGCATAGCACAGAGTGATAAGGAAAAAGAACGTATAATGTGGCAATTTTTTTCCCTAATAAAAGAAAGTGCTGTGGACAAGCACATTAACGGAGTTATAGGTGTTTGCAGGAAGCTGTCCTGATTAGCATGAGCAATATGTTTATGCTTGGTTTGACCTGAAACATGTAGCATGACCTTTAACATGTAGATATAGGAAAAACAAAAAGCATAGCACAGAGTGATAAGGCAAAAGAATGTATAATGTGGCAATTTTTTCCCTAATAAAAGAAAGTGCTGTGGAGAAGCAAATTAAAGGAGTTATAGGTAAATGTTCGAGGCCGCGGGCCGGGTCCCGCGGCTGCCAGTAACCTGGGCCCGGGCCCGGCCTCGGCCTCCACCTCGTGGTCGGCGGGGGGGGGGGGAGGTGGAAGAGAATCGCGGCCGTGCGCGGCGCTTGAAATCGCTCCGGCACACCGTCGGAGCGATTTCATTGGCCGGCGGCCGGCTGGGGGGGCGGCGCTTTGGCAGCGAGGAGCCGCGTGGCCGTCTCTTTCTGGCCGCGGCTCCTCAGGAACGGTCGCGTTTTCGGGGTCGGAGCTGGGATCCGGTGAGTGGGTTTTGTTGGGGAGGGGGGGTTGGTGGGTACCGCGGGGCGGCCGCTTAAATCGGCGGGGGGGGGCGATTCTGGGCAAAGGGGGCTTCTAGGCCATTAAAAAAAAAAAAAAATATCTATCAGGCAGGACTTTAAGGCTGCCGCTTTAATTTGGCACCCCTTTGTATTGGGGGAGGCACTGCGGGCGGCCCACCATGGCTGGCGGCAGCGGAGCCAGGAGGACGTCGGGGGCACGGGCTAGGGGCGCTCCGCGGGGATCCCGCGGGGCGGGGGCGGCACCGGGCGCTGGAGCGGGTCGTGAGGGGGCGCGGGGGGGTGGTCGGACGGCGGGAAAGCGTCGGGCAGGGGCTGGGAAGCGTGGAGCTCTCCCTACCCCTGCAGTTTGTCTGAGTGGTCCTGGGGAGGGGGGGAGTCCCCTTGTGGGGGCCGCTGGGCCGGGAGCTTTGGAGGCCGAGGGGTTGTTGGGGGGGGAGCGACTGGAGGGGGGGTGTTGGATGGGGTTGATGGTATAGCAGGGGGTGGGCCTGGGTGGGTTCCGGCCCCCGCTGGTGCTTATGGGCCCCTCCCGCTGGGTTTGAGTGGAGCTGGGCTGCAGGGGGGTGGGTGGCCGGCTTGGCCCCCATCACCTGGGCAAGCTATGGCCTGGGGGGCGGGCTGGGGTGGGGATCCTTGGGGCGCCGGTCATCCACCGGGGGGCCAGCCGCCCTCGGGGGCTGCGGCCTGGGCGGCTGGAGGGTTAGGTTCCTCTGGAGGGGCGCAGGGGCGGGGTGTGGGGTGGGGGGTGGGGCCTTACGGTTGGGTCCCTCCGGGAGCGAGCTTTCCTCCTTCCCCGTGTGTTGGCTCTCCTCTCCCTTTGCAGGTGTCGGGGTCTGCTCAGGTCCCTCCGAGTGGGTCCTCAGCGGCGGCGGTGGGATCAACAGTGATGTCGCCTGCGGTCGGCCAGCCTGGCCAGACTTCGTTGGAGCAGCCGGGGTCCACGTCGGAGGTGCCGGCGACGGCGGCGCCGGTGGCAGCAGGTGAGTTCTCTGGGGTCTCCGAGGGGGGAGTTGGGGCGGGGGTGTTACCGGGTGCGTCTGCTCTGCCGGCGCAAAAAGCCAAGGCTAAGCGGAAGCACCGGCGGCGGCGGCGGAGGAGCGCGTCGTCTTCCTCCTCGTCTTCGGGGTCCTCAGCCACTTCATCGGCGGACTCCACGGTCGTCCCGATTGCGGGAGCGGGGGCGGGGTCCGAGGGGGCGGGGTCGGCGGTGGTCCGTTGCGCGGAATTGTGGGAGAGTGTTCCGCGCAAGTTGCGGAGGCGGATCGTGAAGCGGCGTTACCTGGATATTTTCCGGTTGTTGGAGGGGAGAAAACGTTCAGGGGAGAGTCGCAAGAAGCGTAAAGAGGACGAGAAGGCGGGGAGGGTACGCAAGGTGTCTCGAAACACGTTGAATTGGACGCGGGCCTTCTTGCGGCTGGCGAGCGTATGGGGCCATGAGGACCCGAGTTGTTACGGTGAGCTTCTAGCATATGCTGATGCTATCTTGTCGGCTTCCCAGGCGCACGACGGTTGGGCCTGGCTTAATTACGATGAGGAGTTTCCGCGATAGGATGGAGGAGAACCGGCAGTTGTCGTGGGGAATGAAGGATATCAACCTTTGGCTCACGCAAATGTCGGCTAAAAGGGGCGGCATGGGGGGAGGTTCAGGGTCGGGTAAGGCGGCGGGCACGGCGGCTCCGGCAGGCCTTCGGCCCTTTCGGTCAGCGGGCCCGGGGCCCGAGACGAGCCGAACGGGGGCAAGTGGTCCCGGCGGGGACCTGTGCTGGCGCTTCAATAAAACGTCCTGCCCCTTCCCGGACTGTAAGTTCCGGCACGCATGTTCGCTTTGCGGCGCCGGTCACGCGGCCGTCAAGTGCAGCCGTAGAGCAGTGCCTGGGGCGACGGCTGTCAGTAAGTGACGGGGATGCGGGGGGTCTGGCGCCTACCCCCATTAAGAGGCTGGCGCTTCAGCCGTGGCTGGAGCTCTATGCGGCTGCCAGACATGGCAAGGCGGGGACGTTGTTATGGGAGGGGTTTGCCGAGGGCTTTCGTATTCCGGTGCGGGGAGAGCTTAAGGGGTCTGAGAGGGGGAATGCGGTGTCGGTACTGCGATTGGCGGAGGTGGCCCGCAAAAAGATTGAGGCGGAGTGTGCTTTGGGCAGGGTGGCTGGGCCTTTTGAACGGCCCCCCTTCTCGCCTTTTATTGTATCACCGCTGGGGGTCATCCCTAAGAAGGAGCCTGGGCGCTATCGGCTGATCCATAATCTTTCTTGCCCCCTCGGGGCTTCGGTAAATGACCATATCCCGCGGGAGCTGTGCTCGGTCCGCTATGCGTCTTTTGACGAGGCATTGGAGCTGGTGCGCCAGTGTGGAGAAGGGGCTCTGTTGGCGAAGGTAGACATTGAGTCCGCCTTTCGTCTCTTGCCTGTGCACCCGTCTGCCTTCCCCTTGCTGGGCTTTCGTTTCGACAATCAGTATTACTATGACAAATGCATGCCCATGGGTTTGCGCGATTTCGTGTGCTTACTTCGAAGCCTTTAGCTCGTTCTTGCACTGGGTGCTGGTTCGGAGGTCTGGGCGGGGGACTATCGTGCATTATCTTGATGACTTCTTGTTCGTTGGGCCGGCCCAGTCCGCCGTGTGTGGATCCTTGCTCGAGCTTTTTCTGGGCCTGGCGGTGGAATTTGGCATTCCGTTGGCAGCGGGTAAGACGGTCGGACCGGTGACTCGTATCTCCTTTTTGGGGATTGAGATTGACTCGCGCGAGTTGGTGGTCCGGTTGCCTGCGGATAAAGTGGACCGGCTGCGGCTCTTGGTAGCGGAGGTGGGCTCCTCGGCAAAGGTGACGTTGACTGCGCTGCAACGCTTAGTGGGTCACCTGAATTTCGCGTGTCGGGTCATTGCTATGGGACGCCCGTTTGCGCGGAGATTATCTCTGGCGATGGCGGGAGTCAGATGTGGGCACCATCGCATCCGCGTGAATGCGGGGATGCGAGCCGATCTGCGGGTGTGGGATGCGTTTCTGGCAGACTACAATGGTTGCTCGGTGTTACAGTCCAGTGAATTATCCAACCGGGACTTGGATTTGTTTTCTGATGCCGCTGGTGGTTTGGGTATGGGTTTGTACTTCCAGGGCGCGTGGTGTGCGGTGCCGTGGCCTGCTTCTTGGGGTTCCTGTGGCTTGACGCGTAACGTGACCTTCCTGGAACTGTTTCCGATTGTGGTGGCCTTATGGGTGTGGCCGGAGAAGTTACGGGACAAGCGGGTTGTTTTTTGGTGTGATAACGCTGCGGTGGTGCAGGTCATTAATCGCCACTCTCCCAAGTGTCCGCGGGTGGCAGCGTTGATGAGGGTTTTCGTGCTGGCTTGCCTTCGTCTTAATGTCACGGCTCGGGCACGTCACGTGCCGGGCGTTCAGAATGGTATTGCTGACGCTTTGTCTCGTTTCCAGTGGGAGCGGTTTCGGGAACTGGCGCCGGGGGCGGACGAGACTGCGGCGGTAGTGCCGGAGCACCTTTGGCAGCTTGGGACGCTGGAATGATTGCGTTGCTGCGTTCTTCCCTGGCTCCAGGTACGTGGAAAGCTTATCTGCGGGGGTATACTCGGGTTCACGAATTTCTATGGGGTAAGGGATGGAGGGGCGGCAGTGTCGGGGACCTCCTGGCGGGCTCTTTCCTGGTATGGGCGAGGGAGTCTGGTTGGTCCCGGTCGGCGGCACGGGCGGCTTTAGCTGGTTTCTCCTTCTTTTGCAGGGCGGCGGGCTGGGGCAGTCCGGGCACTTCGTTTGTAGTGAAGCGGCTCTTAGCCGGTTGGGCACGGGTGTGCCCCCCTGTCTCCGATTGGCGCCGTCCCGTATCGCACGACTTGCTGTTGCGGATTTGTGGGGTCCTGCCCGAGGTCGCGGCTTCTTCATTTGAGGCCGTCCTGTTCCGGGCGTTGTTTGTCACTGCCTTCTTTGGGGCCTTCCGAGTTAGTGAGCTGGTCCCCCCGGCGGGCGGGCTGGGTGGTCGAGGGGGTTGCGGGAGCATCATGTGGACCTGCAGGAGCAGCTGGTTCGGATATTTCTGGACCGCTCGAAAACCGACCCGCAGGGGCGGGGTCGGTGGGTGCTGCTGCGGGCCCTCCCTGGTTTGGGATCTTGTCCGGTGCAGAACTTGCTGACGTATCGGCGTCTGCGTCTGGATGGGGCTGACTGTTTCTTTTGCCATGCGGACGGGTCGGCAGTCACCCAGTTTCAATTTACGGCGGTTTTCCGCCTGGCCTTGCGGCGGTTGGGAGTGGATGAGCGCGGGTATGCCTCTCATTCCTTCCGGATAGGCGCGGCGACCAGTGCTGCGGCCGCGGGCCTTGGGGGTGAGGTAATTCAACGCATCGGGCGTTGGAGCTCTCGAGCCTACACTGGTTATGTGCGCCCGGAGCAGTTGTGATCTGCGGGGGTGTTGGGGGGGTGGGTGCGGGGGGGTATTTAATGCTGTGTTTCTTTTTCCAGGTGTTCTGCTGAGCGTGTCGAATTGGAGTGCTGCACGGGGCCCACCGGGCGTATGGTGGCTGCTGGGACATTCCTTCGTCTACTGGGCGGAACGCAGAGCCTCAACTCGTCCGCTGGGTCTGCACTTAGGATTGGTTTCCTGTAATTTTCGGCTGGTGTGGCTCGGCCAGCGGGGCATGCGTTGGTGGCAGCTACTGCCGGTAGTTCGTGAGCACGCGGAGCGGCGGCCGAGGCCGTTGGGACTTCTGCTACACCTGGGAGGCAATGATCTTTCCGGTTGGACGTGCCGGCAACTCATTCGTGCTGTTCAACGGGATCTGCGGTTGCTGCTGGAGCAGTGGCCGGGCCTGGCGATCGTGTGGTCGGACATCATCCCGCGGCCGGCCTGCTTGTCGCAGCGGCGGTGGTCGAGAGGGCTAGCCAAGATCAACCGGCAGATCGGCCGTTGGTTGCAGCAGGCTGGCGGGTGGCAGGTCCAGCACCCCTGGGCGGACCCCCGGTGTGCTGGCCTGTTCCGTACTGACGGGGTACATTTGTCCCCAGTCGGCCAGGACTTATTGCTTAATGATTGGCAGGAAGTTTTGGAATTGATTGGTCGCAGCTTTATGGGGGGGCGGTGCGAGGATAGTTCATACCTCGCACCGGTGGCGGGGTACTGAGCCAGCGCTCGCAGGAGCGGCGCGGGCTTGACCTGGGTATGAGCAGTGGGGGCGAAGTGCTCCTTGGGGTGGGGCGAGACAGCCCGGTTGGGGGTCTCGACCCGGTAGCGGGGGGGGTGGGAGCCGGCCTTTGCTACTAGGATGGCGAGGCAGGCGGCGGGGTTTGGGGTGGAGGAGGATGCTCCGCCTTGCTACTAAGATGGCGGGGGGGGGGGCATCCTCCGGTAAAGGGGTGCGGGGTTGGGTTATGTTAATTGTTATTAGGCCCTTTGGGCCGGTTTACAGGTTGTAAATAAAGCTGCGACCAAAATGTTTGTACCAAATACTGTTGTTTGTGAACTTTGTTGGGGGGGGGGGGGGAGTGAAGTACTGGGGGAATGTGTTAATGTTGGGGATGGAGGCGAGGAGGGCTCCGGGTTACCAGAGTTAATGTTCGAGGCCGCGGGCCGGGTCCCGCGGCTGCCAGTAACCTGGGCCCGGGCCCGGCCTCGGCCTCCACCTCGTGGTCGGCGGGGGGGGGGGGGGAGGTGGAAGAGAATCGCGGCCGTGCGCGGCGCTTGAAATCGCTCCGGCACACCGTCGGAGCGATTTCATTGGCCGGCGGCCGGCTGGGGGGGCGGCGCTTTGGCAGCGAGGAGCCGCGTGGCCGTCTCTTTCTGGCCGCGGCTCCTCAGGAACGGTCGCGTTCCCGCCCGCCCGCCCCCTTGGAGGGTGGTGTGGAGATTGTCGCAGCTGGTGGGGGGGGGGGGTACTGAGCCAGCGCTCGCAGGAGCGGCGCGGGCTTGACCTGGGTATGAGCAGTGGGGGCGAAGTGCTCCTTGGGGTGGGGCGAGACAGCCCGGTTGGGGGTCTCGACCCGGTAGCGGGGGGGGTGGGAGCCGGCCTTTGCTACTAGGATGGCGAGGCAGGCGGCGGGGTTTGGGGTGGAGGAGGATGCTCCGCCTTGCTACTAAGATGGCGGCGGGGGGGCCCTCCTCCGCTAAAGGGGTGCGGGGTGGCGTTCTGTTCATTGGTCTTAGGCCCTTTGGGCCGGTTGACAGGTTGTAAATAAAGCTGCGACCAAAATGTTTGTACCAAATACTGTTGTTTGTGAACTTTGTTGGGGGGGGGGGGGAGTGAAGTACTGGGGGAATGTGTTAATGTTGGGGATGGAGGCGAGGAGGGCTCCGGGTTACCAGAGTTATTGCCCTTGAACGCAGCACTGTGACTTCTTTCCTAAAGCTTTAGCAGAATGTTCTTATTGTTAAGATATAATACTGAGTGTGTTGTGTTTTCATTTCTTCTGACTTGTCCTGGGACCAGAGATAGGAAACAAAGGGCTGAGGAAGGATTCCACCGGTTGTTGCTCCTGGCCAGGCAGTCAGGAACAGAGGACACAAACAATTACAGCCTCTTTGACTTTACCTTTAAGCCTTGCTGGCTGTCATTTGACCTTTCTTCCACCTTTCCTAAATCATGGAATAAATCCGGTCTGGACTTTCAAGACAGTCTCTGTTGGGTTTGAGGGAGAGTGTTTTATTCTGTGATGCTTTTTATTTTTTTTATTTTTTACTGTTCGATGCAGTTTGGTGGTATTATTACTGGTGATCATGAGTGTATGTTTCTTCACTGCCTTGGAATGAGGTTAATGTAATATTTATTTATTTATGTATACAATTTAATGTTCTGCCCTTAGGTAATGTATTTGCAGGCAGTGCACAAAATAAAAATATACCAATAAGAGACAAATATAAAACAATCACAGACTATAAACAATGATAAGGCCATCCACCAATAAGGAAAGTAGATACAATTTAGCAGCAGGAAAGAAAAATGTAACATAAGAAAGGGAACAAGCATATCAATTCTTATTGTGAAGGCTAATTTCTAATTATAAATAAATGCATTTTGGGTGTCCACTTATAAAGTTACCCTGAAAAGGTGCCATCAATAATGTGGTAAGGGCCTTGGAACAAGCTTTATCAGATCTATTATGTAGTTGTTAAGATCAACCTACAAATATTGTCAAGCACACTGTCCACTCCTTTGTTTATTCCACAGTTCCTTTCTTATATTAGCATAAATGTTCATCATAGCTATTTATCACAGGAATTAATGAGTGTTAAGAATATTTACTAACATTAGCTGTTTTTTAATGTGGCAATTCAATACGCATTCATTCCTGCATTATTATTATAGTGGATTGTTCATTGGAAAACACAGTCTGTTGTTGTTGTTAAGTGCCATCGAGTCGGAGTCGACTCATGGCGACCCTCTGGATAGCTATCCTAAATTGTGTTCAGTCTTGAGTCAGGAAGCTCATTGTTGACAGGCTGGTACCCGTAGCTGCTGTTATTGTATCACAGACATTCTAACTGACCTAAAACCAGACATACTGTGCGTCACAGAGACATGGTTAACAGATGCAGAAAATGTCTTTATAAATCAGCTAAATAATAAAGACTACGACATCTCATATACACATAGAGACCACAAAAAAGGAGGTGGTGTTTTAATGATGACAAAAAAAGCTCTAAAAGCTAGAAAACAACCATCTAACTTATCTACAAACATTGACGCTATCATTATGAAAGTAAGCCATCTTAGAATCTGTCTAATTTACAGACCGCCTGACCAACAATCGGAAAACTTAGATACCATAATAGAACTCCTCAGTTCCTCCACTGACAACAATCCAATAATTTTGCTCGGTGATTTTAACCTCCCCTCCCTGCCAGCATCATATTCTACCCTCTTCTTAGAAACAATAACAGATATGGATTATCACCAAATAATTAACACTGAAACACATAACAAAGGAAATACACTAGACCTCATCCTCCTCCCTGAAGTACTCCACAAACCATTTAATCCTACCACACTCAAATGCACCCCAATTCCATGGTCGGACCATCATCTCATTAACTTCAACATTCCAATCAACATCACAACAGATAAAAATAGACCAACAAATATCCCAACCTCAAGATTCAGAAAATTTAATGAAGAAGAGTTATTGGATTTAATAATCCCTCATCTATCCCCATCGCCACTTGATCTGGATGATGCTGTAGCAAACTGGCATAAAACTCTCAATCATGCAGCCTCTAATAACCATGTCAGTAGAAAGAACACACATACAAGAGTCGGTAATGCCCCTTGGTTTAACAACACATTAAAACAATTGAAAGAGGGACTAAGAAAAGCTGAGGTTATATGGCAGAAACATAAAAACTCCATTAATAGTGAGATATTCCACAATCAACTTAAATTGTATAAGGAAGTAATAGACAATGCCAAGAAAAATCACCACGCATCTATCCTTACAAACTCATTAAACAGACCAAGAGAATTATTCTCAATTGTTCAAAAACTAACGAGCAACACTAACAACTCCAGTAATGATATCACAGAAATCTCACCTCAAACATTGGCTAATTACTACATAAATAAAACTAAGCTCCATCCTCCTCTACCTAACATCATACACACATATCAAACCCATTATATAGATGAATGGTCTGAGTTCAACCCCATAACTAAGGACGTACTTAAGAACACCATAATAAATATCAACACAACTTCCTACCTAGACCCATGTCCAGTATCCTGGATAAAGAACTCCCTCCCAATTTTATCCTCCTTCATACTACCTATAATCAATTTATCACTAAAAACTGGATATCTACCTTCAACACTAAAATATGCTCAGATCCGCCCAATACTTAAAAATGCCACCCTTGACAAAACATTACCTAACTCATATAGACCCATATCAAGTATTCCTTTCATGGCAAAACTAATTGAGAAAGTTGTACAAATTCAGACCCAAGAATACATTGACACCTCAGCCCCACTCAATGAACAACAATATGGTTTTCGCCCACGCCATGGTGTTGAGACACTCTTAACAGTACTCATTGACACCCTTGTAAGAGGAATAGACAATCCCAAGCAAGCATTTTTACTCCTATTCATAGACATCTCTGCGGCATTTGACAGCGTTAACCATGCTTCAATGCTCAATAAACTCAATCAAATAGGTATAAAATCAACAGTTCTTAATTGGTTTACTTCTTATCTAAGCAATAGAACACAAACAGTAAAAATTGGTAACCTGACATCTGAGACATACAATCAGGAACTAGGTCTCCCTCAGGGATCGGCATTATCAGCACTCCTTTTTAATATCTACATAAAGCATGTCTGCAATATATTTAAAAAATTCAAGGTTTATTACCACTTATATGCAGACGACATAATGTTGTACATCCCATTTACAATCCCCAACATACCACTTCAATTGCTCACAGAGTGTTTTAATGAACTCTCTACATGGCTAAATGAAAATAACCTCTACATCAATCATGCAAAAACAGAAGCCCTAATTGTAACAAAAAACCTCTCATACTCACCTCCCACACACATTACTCTACTAAACCAAGAAATCAAATTAAAAAATGAGGTACGATATCTAGGTGTAATACTTGACACACATCTTAACATGGAAACACATATAAGAAACACAACGAAGAAAGTATACTTCAAACTTAAAGTCCTAAAGCAACTTCGCCCACTAATGCACCTACAGGACTTCCAGCGCATAATACAAGCCATAATTACTCCCCATTTTGACTTTGCAAATCTAACACTACTAGGCACAACAAAACAAAACTTGAAAAGACTCCAAATTGCACAAAATGCTGCGGCTAGAACCATTATGAAGGTCCCCCCATTTCAACACATCACACCGATTCTGGCGTACTTACACTGGCTACCGATACAAAGCCGAATAATATATAAATCCCTAATAACTACATTCAAAACTCTAAACAACATGGCTCCACCTACTCTATTCAACCTAATCACTAAAGAACCTGCCAAATCCCAACACAGGAGAGATCACACAAACAAACTAAAGACTCCAAAGGAATTTATAAAAGCCAGAAAGACAACAAACAATAAAGCATTCTCACATGCAGCCCCCATTATATGGAATGCCCTTCCAGACGAAATTAGATCTCTCTCAGAGATCATCGAATTCCGCAAAAAACTCAAAACACACCTGTTCACCTCACACTACGGACCTCTGTCAAACACACCTACCCAACTAGAAAACGGATAATATAAGGCCAGTTCTCTTAAGTCAATTCGGTCTTGACATAGGATTTGAAACCCAAATGCTTATATATTACGACTCAACCATGTTTCACTCACAGCTGTATATAGTTTTCTCTCTGTTCCATGTAAACAGTTCATAATGTTTCAAGTAATGTAATTTAAGATGTTATGGTTTAAGGCTGTTCTATGTAATGTAATATAAGTTGTTTTAAATTGTTCCCTGTATTAACAGATGTTGACCTGTTACATTGTTGTTCCATGTAAACCGCACCTGATCTCTGGAAGGTGTGGTATATAAGAAACTGTTAATTAAATTAAAATTAAATCTCATTGCTGGCCTTCCTCTTTTGCACTGACCTTCTATCTTGCCAAGCATGATGTCTTTCTCTAAAGATCTCTCTCTTCGCATGATGTGTCCAAAGTATGAAAGTTGAAGCCTCGTCATCTGAGCATCTAAACAAAGCTTAGGTTTGATCTCCTCTAGTACCAACTGGTTTGTTCTTCAGGCAGTCCATGGTATACACAGTATTCGCCGCCAGCACCACACCTCAACTACTGTAACTCCATATACCACAGACTACCAAAATTGACCCTCCTCCCTCTGCAAACAGCCCCCCACATGACAGCTCAGATCATCCAAGGTGCCTCCAGGCATGATCACATCATCCCCATCCTAAAACACCTGCAGTGGCTCCCACTACACAGCAGAATATAATACAAAATCCTCTTAATAATATTCAAAGCACTCAACCACCATTCATCCTCCTACCTTCAAACCCTCATGGGACCACTCCAGACAAACTGACCACAAAGATAATCCACAAGGAACACCCTAGTCACCCCCAAGCAATAACAAGAGGCACTCAGCAAGCATGGCCAGATCTTTTGAGCTCTACGCTCCTACATCCTGGAACTCCCTCCCCAACCCATTAAGAAACACTAAAGACATTCCACAAGTTCCTCAAAACCCAACTGTTCACCCTGCACTTTGGCCCCACCTCCCCCTAACCTCCCCCCATCCCCCCCCCAAAAAAAATGAAGAACACTTTGGCAATATGCCTCTGCCTAACCTTATTGTGCAAGTCACAGTTCCTTATACTTCCTGTAAACAGTTGCTGTTCTTTGTAAATGTTGTTTAACCTTTTCAAAGTTCTATGTACACCGTTTTGACCTTTGTGAAAGGCGGCATAACAATTTAGCCAAATAAATAATAATAAAAATAAATGCCCATTTTGAAACCCAGATTATTGTGGAAGAAAAGTATTATTTGTATTGAGAAAAGTAGTTGTCTGTTCTGTGACAACTTTCTCCAAGAGTTTAGCAGTAAAATGAATGTTGAAGAAAGGTTGATAGTTTCCTGGCTTAAGGGTCCAAGTTATACTTTTTCAGAAGGGGATGAATTACCAAATGCTTCCAAGCGGTTCGGACAATTTCTAATGAAACATTAGAACAAATTAAGACTAAGAATATGAGAACAAAGTCGGGCCAGCAGTCTTTAATTAAGCTGGCCCGACTTTAATTAAGCTGTCAGCAAGTAAGGATACAAAATTCAAGGAGTTCATCAGCTTTCCTAAGTGAAACTCTGTGAGTGGCTTACATTGTAAAAAAGGCACTTAAATAGATGCCAGGGGTCTGAGGTATGTCATTAATATTTGTAGACTTGAATGGTAGGGGGAGAACTCATTTTTTAAGATCTTGGTTTGTTTATGTAAGTTCAGTATCTTTTCCGTTGGGATGGTGACAAAGAGCTCCTAAGTGATTAATTGAGGTACAAAGTGCTGTTATCATTTGGAGAACAATTTTGCAAGACTGAAAACGGCTGTTAGCGAGATTTTCGTTAGCTAGCACAGCTTAGTAAATAAGTCCCTTCAACTGGCAAGTTTTATTTAATATATAT
Source organism: Ichthyophis bannanicus (assembly GCA_033557465.1). Taxonomy (NCBI): domain Eukaryota; kingdom Metazoa; phylum Chordata; class Amphibia; order Gymnophiona; family Ichthyophiidae; genus Ichthyophis; species Ichthyophis bannanicus. The sequence continues at coordinate 1,555,867,298 of CM066032.1, forward strand.
TTGGCATCACTAGTGAGAGTGGTGAGCAGACATGGTTTTCATGTTTTGCATATGCAGATGGTGTTCAGTTATTTCTCCCCTTGGAAGGCAGCAGCAGGTTTGATTTGATGGTTGCTTATTAGAAGTGAAAAAGTGGTTCTTACAGAATAGTCTAGAATCAAATATTTTGAAAACAGCATTTTTATTTCTAGAAGGGCTTGAGAAAGGCATCTTACAAATACTGCTGGAGATGGGGCACCACTGAACAACCCAAATGTGAGTGACAAGATACAAAGGCCAACTGGATAAGTTAGAATTTACAGTTGGTTATTTCAGTGGTTCATAATATATTGTGATATATTGTACCTGATATGGGGAGTTTTTTGGCCTTTGAGTGTACTTTCCCCTTTGGGCAAGATTAATTTCTAGCCATTTTGAGGGAGTTCATTTAGAATGAGACCTTTTCTCCTCATTTATGATGTTTAATATTTATATTGGAACCATTTATTGGAATGGTTTTGTCTGCATCTCTTAGGGGGTTTTATCAGAACAGATCTTTATTATGGAGGAGCCATGGACTTTTTTCATTATTACTATTTGAGTGTAGTTTAGTTATATGTAGGGTTTTTCCTACAAGTGATTGAGATTTGTCTCAGTGCAGTGGTAGTACCTTTTAGGTATCAGCACTTTTCATGCATAGAGTTGTGAGGTCAGTGCTGACTTGGTGACCCTGCAGGTTGTCCTTGGCACTATGTGAGCAGGGGTCAGGTGCCAGCAGGATTCAAACCTCTAATCTATCAGTTCCTGGGCAGATGTGTTCCCCATTTAGCTACACTACCACTCCCATATTGGCTGGCAGAAGAGTCCTACTTCTTAAGGTGCTCTTTCTGCTTATGAGGCCCCACAAGTGCTTACCACACATACCCCAGCAACAGACTAGTCCTGCCTTTGCTTATCTGTCCACACCTGCTAACAGTGGACACTGCCAGCCTACAACCCCACAGTCCCCCATGTTCACGTGATCCCCAGAGCAGGCCTGAGTGAGCATGCAAGGTGTAATCTCTGTGTCCCATTATCTAGTAGCCAGCCACCAGAGATGGCTCCACCCTCAAAGGCGGCATGTATCCCAGACTGCCTAAATATGTAGGAGTCATGGCAGGATCCTGGGTAGCATGCCACAACATCTGTTATATCAGTCTGCATATTACAGACAACCTGCACATTCATGGAGTGGTATGCCTTCCTGTTGCGATATGTGGCCTCATAATGTCATGAAGGCCACATGCGTACAGTCTATGGCCCCCAAGAACTGACGGAAATACAGCCACCTTGTGGAACTGTACCATCATCTGTTTTTTCTGTTGTGGTGTTTGTGGTAGGATGACATAGTTTGCAGCACATGCCACAAAGGCACCCAGGAACTGTGTGATACATCTTTACATAGCTACCTGGCTGAGACCTGCTACTGTTGCCAGCACTGATTGAAACAAACTTGTTTCCAGGAAGCCAAGGGCTGTGAGCACCTTCACATGGACAGGCACAGCTTTCTGTCTATGAGTGAGGGCAGAAATGTGGGGCTCAAGCTCCTAGCATAGGTCATGGATGGCTGCACGTTCAAACCGGTACCTGGTCACACACAGTTCAACACTCAGGTCCAGGTCTGACTCCTCAGCCTGGATACCATTGGATATGGGTTCCTATGTAATGCCCTCCGCCATTCCAAGTCAGCTCTCTGCAGCAGGGCTATAGCAAACTACGAGTTGATCTTCTCCAAGCTCATGTCCTCTACAGGGCATCACTGGCACTCCCACCTGCAGGGAATTGTGAAAAAACATTGTGTGAGGGTGGGTGTATGGATGTGCACATCAGCAGCCATGGCATTGCCCTCGTGCAGCACAGCCAGGCCCATTCATCATCAGCAGCACCACACATGCTCATGTACAGACATGCACATCACCAGGCACACTGCACATGCCTGAATATAGACATGCACATCACTAGCCATGCCTCTTACATACCTACTGACAGAATGGTCCTCTGTAGTATACTCCTGTTCCCCACAGCTCATACAGGTGCTGTGGGGGAGGGAGGACAGACCTGTGCCCTTGTGCTGCATTGAGTGCTGTGTTTGCACCATAGTCACATGGAAAACTGTGGGATTTGAACCCTGGTTAGCAAGCTGTGGTTTGAACCACTGTGCTACAGCACCATTCAAAGTACCGTTGGTGTGGCCAATGGTCCCATGCCTACTGGCATTGGTTAAACATGCTGCACAGGGGGCACCATTCTACAGGGTCTTCAGATCTTCAACTCTTTGGGGGAGGCATGGGGTCGGAGGGTGCATTCAGCAGGTGGTCCTGCCTCATACAGCTCACTGACAAGCACTCTCAGTCATCTGCCTGACATTTGGTGTGGGGTGGTGCAAGGCACATTGCTTCTGCTCTGTCACTGTTGCCCACTCCATTTACCTACAGAGGCACCCGCACTGCATACCTAGCAGGACATTCCATGGTCTCCATGCACTACCTCTTGGACTTACACATTTTCTACATGTCTCAAATACCACCTACCTTGAATATACCACCACTGTTGGGGGCTCCTCCACAGGTGTGTCAGCTCAGGTACAGGCACGGATAGAACTCTTCATGCAGAAATGTGGGCACAGGTGCCTACTCATTATATACGCATGTGTGTCTGGATGTACATGCACATAACATATTCTGGTCAGTTCTACATCGCCGCATGTGCCTGTCTAAATGATAGAAAACATGGATGCCATTGGCAGCCCTGCTCCCATGGTTTATGCATGCATCTCTTTACCCTTTGCAATGTCAGTGAAATGGCTCGCAAGGTGGCCTTCCACATGCTGAATTTCACTGATGGGGAGCTGACACTTCTGATGGGGACTTTGAGATCCTGATAGGTACAGAGGAGGTCAAGGTTGGTGTCTATGAGCACCAGAGGAGGTGGCTAGCCATATGCCACAAACTTAATGCCATATTTCACAATAACAGATATATCGAGGATGCGAAGCGGAAGTGGCGGCAGGTGCGGAGGGATACCTGCAAGAAGGCCAGATGTGTGGGAACAGATGGGCAAGCTGATCCCTTGATCGACTTGAACAGCAGGTCCTGCCCACTGTGGACCCCGCCTTCATGGATGATGTTGGCACACTGGACACATTATGGTCCTCACTGGATCAGGGTGAATGGCTGCTATATAGAAACAATGAAATATGACGACAGAAAAAGACCACATGGCCTATCTAGTCTGTCCTTCCATAACAACAACTACAACAGTCCACTTTTTACCTTTAGAGATCCTCTGTGTTGGTCCCATGCTTTCTTGAATTCAGTTACTGTCCTCATCTCTACCACCTCCACTGGGAGACTATTCCACGGATCCACTACTCTTTCCGTAAAGAAATATTTCCGCATATCACTCCTGAATCTATCTCCCTTCACCCTCATCCCATGTCCCCTTGTAGCAGAACTTGCTTTCAATTGAAAGAGGCTCTCTCCCTGAACATTGCAATAAAAGAAAGCCACTAAAAAATAGCGATATTTACAGGTCATTGATGTGTTGAGGGCATTTCACTGTACCATACAAGCAGGTTCAGTGTATAGCCAAATTTGACTCTGAGACCTGATCGCTATTAGCATATGGAATCTATATAAAGTTAGTCAATGGTTAAATATTGGTGCTTAAATTTATTGGCAGCTGAATAGCTTAAAGCCCAAGAAAGTGACGACATTTAGTTTGTTAGTTAACAATCACACTGCTGCATGGCACACTGGGATACCAGCCCCCACCTAACACTGTTCTCCTATTTCAGTGGTGTCAGGTGTTTGGTGTTCTCTGCTACACTGACATTCATGTGTGTATGTGATGGGAGCATCATTCGGCATAGGACACATCTTTGTTCTTTATGGTCCACAGGTGCAGATGCAGCTGCAGGACCGAGCATTGTCCCTAATCCTGCCACCACTCCTGCCGATCCTCTAACAGTGCAGCCTAAAACACACACTGCCACCTCTGTTGAGTCACTTCAGGATGGGAATCTTCTACTCGTTGCACTGGCTGATGACAACCCAGCAGCCCACATCGATGAGCTTGGGGATGTGGGTTTGGATGGTGATGTAGACCAGCTTGCACCCTCACCTGTGGCAGGGTGTGGCTCAATGTCAGCATCGCTGCCCAGAATGAGCCACAAGTTAATTGGGGATGGGTGAATCTGGAACTGTTGTGCCATAGTGTGGCCCTATAGGAGTGCCTGTAGACTGCCACTGAGCACCTGCAATCATCTGTGTCCTGCCTCAATGCAAGCACTGATCGCCTGCTGGCTCAGCTGGCCCAGACACAGGCTGCCTCTGTCCCCATCCTTATCCCTGTGCTGGTCAGTGACACCTCCCAGCCAGAGGCCCCAGGTTCATCTCCCACCAGCAGGGTCTGCACATGCACCACAGCAAGGGTTGCCTCAGCAGCAAACTCAGCCACCATTGCACCCTTCAATATTTTGGGCCCTGTTCCTCATGGTATGGGACTTCTGTTGATCTTTCCACCTGTCCATGAGGGTCTGGTGTAGGAAAGTGGGGACAGCAGCAGTTCGGGATCCAATGGCACACCACCATCCACACCTATGTGAGCCATTGTGCTAGCACTTGGAGGGGGAGGGGGAGGGCAGGGGGAAGGTTACAATGTAACCGGTTACATTGCTGTATATTTTGTTCAAATGTAAACCGCACTGATTGAAATAGCGCGGTATATAAAAAATGCAAATAAATAAATATAAATAAGGGGCTGGAGGGGGAAAAAATAGCTGTCACATGGGGAGCCTGGTGTGTGTGCATGGCATGGGGTGGGGTTGTGGTTCTGTTGGTGCAGGTGGGGGGAGATGGCTTCAGGTGATGTGTGGTAGGATATACGGGGGGCATTGGGATGTGGGGATGTGGGCACACTTGTGGTCTCTGTTTGCACATGGGTGTTACTGTGGGGTGGGTGGGTATGGTGGGTGGGCAGTGGCAGGCATTTGTGTTATCATGCCTTGGGGGGATGTACAACTGTTTCTGCTATGAATAAATGGGTTTTCCTCAGAACTACTTGCCTCAATGTCTCCTTATGCCTCATCCTGCAGTGTTGCTCACTTTTGCATCCTTTGTATTGCCATAGGTTGCTCTGGGTTTGGTAGTTGCTCCCATCTAGAGGGTTTGACTGGCTACAACCATGGCAGTTTCTCCTCATCCAGTCACAGTGACTATATGTGCCAAATTCATTTTTTTTCTAAGTCCTGCCCTTATACCATGTTTTTGTAGACATCTGTGGGGCAGACGCTGGATGTGCATGGGTACGACTTGTATAAACTTAATATGTCTCTGCTATATACCACACCCCTATTCTGTCCCTAACGTGCGCGTTCTGAGATCCCGTCTTCATGGCATGTACGTATATGGAGACTGCTTTCCAGCATACGAATGTGGACGTGTTTGCACGATATTCATCCACATGGCTGATTCATGTTTCAGAATGACCCCCTTAGTGGATAACTTTGCACTTCTCCAAATTAAATGTTATCTGCCATTTGGACGCTCCCAATTTTTCAAGGCCTTGCAATTTTTTTACAATCCTCTTACAAATTAACAGTTTTGAATAATTTTATGAACTTTTCCTCCAGAAACTTGTCCTAACTTCTTTTACTACTAGCTACAGTAACAGCTTTTGCTACATCCTCTGATGGGTAAAAGTGGGCTTAGGTAGGGTCTGATTTTCATTTTCTCTTTTCTTTGTCTGATATTATGATTTTTTTTAAACTGTTTGTGCACCACCTTGATTGGCTAGTCCAAGAAGAGGGTATATAAAGCTTTATAAATAAATAAATAGATTACTTTTAGGTCATATGACTGAGTATCCTATGGTCATTTTCTGTTTTTCAGGTTCTAATTCTTGACAATGTAAATGATAAGTCTGCAGTAGGATGTGGTATCCTATTGGAAATCAATAATACTCCTTTATCAACCATGTTCTATGTAAAGTTCTTAATGTTCTTGCACTCTGTAGACTGCTGTGACTTGTACATACAGCGGTACAGACATTTTGCTAAATAAATAAAAATATCAGCCTTTATGCAGAGAAAAGAGATCTGGAAACTAGGACATATAGGTCCTTATTTTATAAGCTTGTAGAAATAACTGTCTTAACCATGTAGCTCACCTATACATGGAAATTGCGGCTTTAGAGAACTGCTAATTACATGTAGTGATCCACACCATACAGAGACTGCAAGAAGGCATGCTTAGGATGTGAAGAGGGACAATGTGGGATGCTTAATATATTGACATGTATTCCCCATTTTATAAGGGGAATGCAAATGAACATCAAAAATCCTATACATCGTCTCTATACATAAATGCCTGCATGACGTGGCCGGAGCAAAGACCAAGACCAGCATCTCCCAGTCCCCTTTGACATCATCAACCCCACCCGTATACCTCTGATAGCCAAGAACCCATCAATAGTAAGAACTCCCCAATCATCCTCCCTCCAAAAAGGGTCCCACCCTGAATCTCACTCTAAGCTCTCTTATCATGGGTCCCTGGTAACTAGTGGGGAAGAGTAGCAATCTCCAGTTGCTCCTGCCTCATCAGAGTCCTAAATTCAAAATGGCACCTGAGACCACTAGTGGAATTCTCACATCCTTATTGCCAGCTTGACCCTTTCAGTAACACTGTGAGACTACTGCTAGGGGTCACAGGCAGAATTTTGAATCCAAGGAGCAGTAGCAACCAGGGATCGCTGCTGCTCCCCACTAGATACCAGGGACCCCTGGTAAGAGTCAAGGCTGGGATTCGGGGGGGGGGAGATCTTGTCAGGGGAGGTTGAAAATTGGGGGCTTCTTGCTGGGGGATCAGAAGGAGGTTCCTTGCTGATGGAGAGGTTAGGGATGGTGGGACATATGTGGTGGCATGGGAGGGGATTGGTGTGTTGGGGATGGATGCTGTCAAGAACAGAGATTCAAAAAAGTTGTTTCCAAGAACATTTGGGGGGAATCTGGATGCTTTTCTTTCCCTACATGAAGCTTTTTAAAAATTGCCTGCTCCTACTGGACATGTTGAGATATTGACGGGCACTACTACACGTCATTATACATACTTTACAAGAGGCTCTGAGTTTGGGAGAACTCTAAAATACAGCAGGAATTTCCATGTCCCAGCTTGGATGACTTAAATCCGTATAATTTGAGGGGGGCAAATTCTTAGTCTTTGTTGATTTGCCAAAGGATTATAACCTCTCTGCCTCTCAAATATTCCAGTGGATGCAGTTAAGCAGACTATTCAATCAAACCTGACTGCTAAAAATCCTGCAAGAAACTATACATTTTTCAGAGAAAGTTTGCTTCAGAAATTTATAATTGCTGGAACTCAAATGGTGATCAGAGGTCTCAGGAAAGTAAGGGAGGCAGAAACAGCATATCAACTGCATGCAAGATCTTAAATGATCATTGCACTGGGATAAATCATTGACGGTTTCTCTTTTGGCATATCTTCAGCAATCACTCTTCCATAACCCATGGAGCAATATACTGTAGATGCTGGTTAAACTTGAAATAAAGTAATATAAAAGAGAGAATAATTGTTTATTTTGTGTAGGGCTAAACTGTAGGTATTCTTATCCATATGTTATCTGAGCTTCCATTTTATAAACAAGTACTGGGAAAAGGTTTGGAATATAATTTTGGCCATAGCTGGAATAAATTATGTTATCTTTCTTCCAAGAGTTATTTGGCTCACTGTTATGCTTTAACAGATGAATCAGGTTTCTAATCAAAGGTTTTTGGATGTATTATTGGCACAAGCTTAGAATATTCATAGAATAATTAGAAAGATAACTTGTTAATTGTAATATCCTCCTTTTGGAATCTAATGATTAACACATAGTACTGTATAAATGCAAACTGCATGTGCAGAGTTTAAGGGCAATTTGCATGCACAAAAATGAAAAAAAAAAAGGAAGATGACATGTTTTTCTTTCTAAAACTAGTCTCATCCATCTTTTATCTCTACTGCTTTAATACATTTTCTTCTTTTTTTTCTATTTTTTTGGCCACAATTTATGTTTTGTACTTCTTTCATCAGTTATGCATTTTGAGGCTAATTCTATAATCTCGTATTCAGGCAATGTACATTGTCATGAGCATATTTGGGGACTACTCTCTAAAGTAAAACATGTGAGGGCTTTACTTTCTTGCAGGAATTCTCAACCCAGTCTTTGGGATACACCTCACAAGTCAGGTTTTTAGAATAACCAGAATGGATATGCTTACAATAGAGGCAATGAATGCAAATTTCACTTCTGCATATTTACTGTGGTTATCCTGAATACCTGGCTGGCTAGGTGTGTCTTGAAGACTGGGATGTGAACCACTGCTTTGTAGAACAAGGGCACCTGAATCTAGTCACAGCAGTTATACCTGCTCTAAAGGAGCCGTAACTGCCTGCTCCTAGATCAATCTAATGATGTGTGTAAGTCTATTAGTTAATGCACGTTGTGACGTGGTAGCTTCCCCAGAAGCCATGGAAACAGATGGTGACCCGGTGGAAGGTTTTGGTACTGCAGGTAAATGCAGGAATTTCTCTGCTCAGAACAAGAAACACATGGCTAATCAGCTAACACAGCTCACCTCGGGGGAAGGGAGAAGCAGAGTTACTGATTGGGCATGCCCTAGCAGGAGGCGGGCTGCCCAAAGCAGAGGCAGCTTGTTAAACAGAGAGAGACAAGAGAGAGAGAGACAAGACGGAGCAAGGCAAGGAAGAAGGAAGCAACGTGAAAGGCAGGAAGCAGCCTTTGATGCAGAAACCATTGACTTAGAAGGAGAAACACTGCCCAGCTGTAATCCTAGGAGAAGGGATTCAGAACCAAGAAGCAGGTACCAGGGATACTCAGTGCCTGAAAGAACCTTCTGGGAACAAGAGAGGTGTGAAGCACTGAGAGACCCAGGGATAAAGCCCAGGCTTCTGGAGGAGAGAGCTGACCCGTGGAAAGGAAGGCAGAGTGGCAGGGAATTCTCAGACAAGCCTCAATACAATGGTGTGTTTAATTCAGATGACAAGTTTTATGAGAGGCCAGAAAGAGTGAATGCTGATTTTAAAACTCAGGACAGACTCAGGCATTATGAAGGCAGTTGGCTGCAGCCTGAAACTTGTTTAAACAAACCCAGCTTTTCTCACCAGACAGCTGAAAGATTTAGCAAGCAAGCTAGTAGAAAGAACACAGCTGACCTGTATGGGAGAGAAATAAGCCAGGAGGAATTAGAAGGTCCTACGTTTGAAGCACTCTTTAGAAGCACTCCTCATATAACTGAACTGGCTAACCCGACACTTACTTACAGAGACAAGTGGGGGAGGGGTAACTCCAGTGCATTGAATGAATGTTTTAACAGAGACGACATTACTTGCTTTCCTGAAGTAAAGTCTCCAAACAATTACTTACCCAAGGAAGGAGCAAATCCTCAGCCTAGCCCAGTTAGAAAGCAGGCTGAATTACTCCTTAAAGAGTTCAAAGAATTCTTAGATAAACGAGCAATTCCTGACCAGAAGCTAGTACAATCAGAAAGGAGTCCTGAAGTAGAAATGCCCTTGGCTTCTCCTTTGCCAATGATTGAACTGAATCAACCAATGGACTGCTCAACCTGTCTGATTGACAGAAATAAGTAAAGCAAAGCTTGAATGGTCATTTGCTATGATATCCCAAAATGTATACTGTTTAAGTACCTGGCTGAAGAGCTTATGAAGAGGTCAAAATAAGCTGAAGCATAACTTGGTTACAATACAGGAACATTATTGTTTTCTTCTTGTTTAATTGATTTAAAAGTAGAGGTCACATGACGGAATGTGAACTCCAGTGTTGAAGGACATTTTTGAGCACAGCATTTGAAGAGCCTGTTTTTCCTTTGTTCCTACTTTGGCTAATATATATTCCTTTACGCCTGTTCCATTCCACCACGGAGCGGGGAGAAATAAATCCTTATGTAAAAAAATATTCTTTTGCCTGCCTTATCATTCGACCTTCACAACTACAACCTCAACCTCAAGGCCGACCCCTCCTCAAACCCTCAAGGTTAGAGAGCGGGTGGTGGCAACGTAGATGTAACCCCTCTATGCTATACCTATGCTCTTCCCCTGTGCACACCCCAGCTGAACATATGGGCAATGGGACTTACTTGCATGCTTACAGAAGATCAACCAGCCAAAGCATGTGCATTAGTGTCCATTCACACGGTTTAGTACTTAAGAATTGGGATGCACGTTTCAAGCGTGTAACTCTCTGTGCACCCTATATAGAATCAGTCCCTTTGTGCAGTTTTTTTTTTCTGCTTATTCTCTTATTTGTACATAAGTACAAATAAAAGGTTATTGAACCTAAAAAGATGATCTTCCAGATGAATAATTTTGCACTTTTTTCTACTGAAATTCAAGTTACAAATCCATTTCCATGCTTTCAATATTTCAGGTTCCTTCATTATTCCTATATTTCCTGGTAAGTCTGTCTACAACAGAATTTAAATACATACAGTATGAACTGTCATACTGAGTCAGACCAAAGGTCCATCAAGCTCAGAATCCTGTTTTCAAGAGTGACCAACCCAAGTCATAAGTACCTGGCCTATCCCAAAAATATATTTATTTATTTATTTTATTTATTTATTATTTATTACAGGCTCTTATATACTGCTCTATTCAGCATCAGCATGGTTCACAATATAACAACAGACGAGAACAACAAACTGTTTGGTTTTACAGAGAACAGGTCAGAGAACTTGGATATGCCCAAATAATCATTTAAATGTTGTTAAGGCCCAAAGTTCATTACTTTAAAAAAAATAGGGTGAAAAGGAAATCAGAAGAGCTTAGACTCCAGCTCACAGTTCCATGAATACTTACACAATCATCAGTTCAAAATCCTTCTTTTGAGAAATTTTCTTATTTCTTTTTCCCGTATTTCTTTTCTTTTATAATATATAGTAACTGCACTTATGAACAAATGGATGATGAAATGCTCAAAGAAATCAGGGAAGCTAACAAAAGTTACAGAACGGTAATAATAATGGGTGATTTCAATTACCCCGATATTGACTGGGTCAGTGTCATGGCAGGACATGCTAGGGAGATAAAAGTTCTACATAAAGTATCCATGGCTCAGCCTTGAGTTGGTGCAAGTCATACCTGACAGATAGATGGCAGCAGGTAAGAACCAACTCAGGCACCTCCAAGCTGTTTAAACAAACCCAAGGGGTCCCCCAAGAATTAACACTCTCAGCCCTCCTATTTAACATATACATGCAACCCATCAGTGCAATCATCCGTTCCTTCAAGATCTCCTGCCTAGTATACGCTGACAATGTGCTACTCTTCTCTCCATTCTCAATCAACCAACCCGATTTCTCCTCCCTGACAAAGTGCTTTGAGGCTGTCACAGATTGGCTCCACACACAGAGCCTCAGAATTAATTTCAAGAAAACTGATGTCTTCTTCATCACGAGGAATCACTCCTTCACCCCACCAACATCAATAAGAGTAAGAGACACGGAGCTCCTAAGCAAGCCCACCATCCACCTCATGGAAATCACCCTTGACCAGCATCTCGATTTGAAAGCACACATAAGCAATACAGTCAGAGCAATCTATCATACGATACGAACCATCCACCACCTGCGACCTTTATTAGAACCAGACAATTTCCGGACAATTTTCCAAGCCTTGGTAACCCCGCATTTCAACTATGCCAGCGCTATTTTACAAGGACTCCCCAAGAACCCCCTGAGCCCCCTGCAGCTGGCAATGAACACAGCAGCCAGAGTTTTGCATGGAGCCTCCAGAAGGGACGACATAACCCCGGTCCTGAAACACCTCCACTGGATGCCCATCCACTGCAGACTCACTTTTAAAGTGTTACTAATGATATTCAAGGCCATCAACATCCTATCCCCCATCTCCCTAATAGACCTTATCCACCCCATACCTGCTAATAGGGCCAGAAGATCATGCACTTTAAACAAACTCGTAATCCCTGGAGCAATAACAAAATGCTCCCAGACAGCAAGGAATAGAGCATTTATATATTATGCACCGATGCTCTGGAATGCCCTCCCTCCATCCGAGCAATAACTGAGCTCGCCCAATATCAAAAGACCCTGAAGCACCACTTATTCCTCCTTCATTACTCCCTGCCCGGTGAAACAACACAGCCAAGCTTACCCCCAACACAGCCAAACTTTCCCCCCAACCCCCAAATGACACCATCGCTACACCCAGGGCATGACAACATACCCACGGTATGAACACGACTGCCCAAAGAGTGCCTGTGACAGACATGCTGACGTACAGCTCAGTTGTACATAGTGTAAATCCAAGTTATAAAAACCTGTTCTCTAGAATGTACACCGCATGCCTGCTGCTTTGTACAATTTGTTTGTGTCATGTAAACCGCGCTGATTTTAAGAGCGTGGTATAGAAATAATATAAATAAATAAATAGATTAAATAAATGACTGCTTCTTGGAGCAGCTGGTTCATGAACCGACCAGAAGGGAAGCCATTCTGGATTTATTCCTTAGTGGAATACCAATTCTGGTGCAAAAGGTAAGGCGTTGGGGCCACTTGGCAATAGTGATCATAGCATGATCGTGTTTGATTTAATTAATGGAGGAGGGATGGTAAGGAAATCCACATTACTACTGTTTAACTTTTGAAAGGGAGACTATGATAAAATAAGGAAAATAGTTAAGAAGAAACTAAAAGGAGCAGTTGCAAAGGTTAAAGACTTACATCACGCTTGGGTTTTGTTTAAAAATAACATCTTGGAAGCCCAGACCAGCTGTATTCCATGCTTTAAGAAAAGTGGAAGGAAGTAAAAAAAAACTGCCAGCATGGTTTAAAGGTGAGGTCAGAGAGGCTGTTGTTGCCAAAAAAGCATCTTTCAAGAAATGGAAAAAAAGAGCCAAATGATGAAAACGGGAAAGAGCACAAGCACCGGGGAAGTTAAATGCAAGGCTTTGATAAGGCAGGCAAAGAGAGAATTTGATAAGAAACTTGCTGTGGAAGCAAAACACATAATAAAGACTTTTTCAAGTACATTTGTGGCAAAAAAAACCTGTGAGAGAGTCAGTTGGACCATTATATGATAGAAGGGTAAAAGGGGCAGTAAGAGGGGACAAGGATATAGCAGAGAGACTGAATGAATTCTTTGCTTCGGTCTTTACTGAGGAAGATGTAGGGATGTTACCCAAGATTGAAGTGGTATTTAAAGGTGATACTGCAAAAGAATTGAAAGAAATATTGCTACACCAGGAAGATGTATTACGACTATTTGATAAACTGAAAAGTAGCAAATCACCTGGACTGGATGGTATACATCCAAGGATGTTGAAGGAACTGAAAGATGAGATTGCAAACCTGCTATTAGTAATCTGTGAACCATCATTAAAGTCATCTGTAATACCTGAAGATTGGAGGATCGCCAATGTAACAGCAATTTTTAAAAAGGGTTCCAGGGGTGATCCAGGAAACTACAGACTGGTGAGATTGACGTCAGTACCAGGAAAAATGGTAGAAACCATCATAAAGAACAAAATTACTCATCATATAGATAGTCATGGCTTAATGGGAGACAGCCAACATGGCTTTAGACAAGGTAGCGGATGGTTCGTATCTGTTATGTTTTTTTGAAACTGTGAATAAACAGGTAGACAAAGGTGAGTCGGTTAATATAGTGTATCTGGACTTTCAGGAAGCCTTTGACAAGGTCCCTCATCGGAGGCTTTTGGCAAAACTATAAAGTCATGTACTATTGTGGATCAGGAACTGGTTAAAAGATAGAAAGCAGAGGGTAGGGTTAAATGGGCAATTTTCCCAATGGAAAAAGGTGAATAGTGGAGAACCCCAGAGATCTGTGCTAGGTCCGCTGCTTTTTGACATATTCATAAATGACCTGGTAAAGCGAATAACGAGTGAGGTCATCAAATTTGCAGATGACACAAAACTATTTAAAGTTGTTAAAACCCATGAGGATTGTGAAAAATTGCAAGAGGATCTTGATAAATTGGAAGACTGGCCACTTAACCCTCCATTGCCCATGTTCCCTGTAAGTATTAGCGTATGTGTGTCATATCCCCTCGTGTTAAATGTATCTCCCAATTGACCACTTTGACCCGGTGAAAAGTAGGATATAAATACAGCTAAATAAATAAAATAAATAAATAAAAAAAATAAATTGTGGATAACATGTTAAAACCCTCCACCCAGTGTGCAGCAGCAGCTAAGAGAGCAAATAGAATGCTAGGTATCATAATGAAAGGAATGGAAAATAAAACAAAGGATATTATAATGCCTCTGTATCGTTCCATTGTGTGACCACACCTTGAATATTGTGTGCAGTTCTGTTCACCGTATCTGAAAAAGGACATAGCATCATTAGAAAAGGTACAGAGAAGAGCCACCAAAATGGTAAAGGGGATGGAAGGATACTCCTATGAAGAGAGGCTAAAAGGGTTAGGGCTCTTCAACCTGGAAAAGAGAAGACTGAGGGGAGATATGATAGAAGTCTATAAATTAATGAATAGAGTGGAACGGGTAAACGTAGATCGATTGTTTATGTCATCAGAATATAAAAAAACTAGGGGGCATGCAATAAAGCTACAGTGTAACCTATTTAAGAGTAATAAGAGAATTTTTTTTTCACTCATCATGTAATCAAACTCTGGAATTTGTTACCGGTGGATGTATTAAAAGCTGTTAGTGTAGCTGGGTTTAAAAAAGGTTTCGACAAGTTCCTGGAGGAAAGGTCCATAAACCATTATTAAAAGGGACCTGAGATATCACTGCTTGACCCAATACAAGCATTGAGGAAACTGCTAGGTACTTTATGACCTAGATTGGCCACTGTTGGAAATAGGATGATGGGTTTGATGGACCTTGGTCTGACCCATTATGGCATATCTTATGTTCTTATATTCTTATCTACATCTTTATTGCAACTCTTCCAGCTCAAGATAAGCCGTGCTTCACAAAGGCCTCCATTACTCCATTGGCTGCATCGGGAACTGAGCTCAATTCATAGGTCAAACTTGTCAGTGTCCATTCACTCTTTAGGGTATCCAAACCCTCTAGTTCCAAAGCAGACCTTAATTAACCACAAGATCCACCGTTGTATTTTACATTCATACTTCATGCCCTTCTAGTAGCTGAAAAACAGCTTATAATTAATACAGTATGGGCATTCAGACCATCTGGATCCACTGGAACCCAAAATAGAAATCCATTTCTGTTACAACCTTAATAATAATTGTTTTGTATCCCCTTCCTGATGTTGAACGGGACATGATCTATTGCCATGCAGCGTAATGAGGAAAAAGAATGTTGCTGCTCTAAGCAGTGCACCACCATCGGCACGATTACTTTTTCATTTTCAAAACAATACTTATGCTCAATTAGTCTTTCAAACATCGTGTAGTTCTTCCGACATGAACACTTCATCACATATGCGACATAGGTGAAAAAACAGGCCATTTTAAACTTTATAAAAAATTGTTTTCCACTCAAACTTATGAACACTATATCCTCCATGGTAACCTCACATATAGAGCATTTTCCACATTTAAAGTGCCCACATTCCAGAAAGGTATGTGGAAATCTTATTTAGCAAGATTAGAAGAGTAGTTTCTATACTATAATTGCTGCAAAAACCCAACTGCCTGGGATGAAAGGAATTATTTGCCTCGCATACAGTAATTGGGATAACTGCTGAAAGACTGCTTTTTCTAAGAGTTTGGCTGGAAAGGGAAAGTTTGATATAAGGCAATAATTACACAGTTGCAGGAAGTTTAAATTGTATTGTATCATTAAAGGATGGATTATAGAATGTTTCCAGGAGGTTGGAACCTCTTCACAAGAAAAACTGTTGTTTATCAACTCCAAGAATAGTGGGGCAATAAAATGCCAGCAGTCTTTCAGTAGCTTAGGAGGACTAGGATGGAGTGGGGGAGTAGCCTAATGGTTAGAGCACTTGCTGGTAACGAAAAGACCAGGGTTTAATTCCCACTAGCACGCTTTGGGCAAGTCACTTAACCCTACATTGTCTCAGAAAAATCCAGTTATCAATGTCCAAACTGCCTTAACTGGAAATGATAAAGTGGTATAAAAAACCTGTTAAATAAATATCATCAGTTAGTGAATTGTAAGGAGTTAAAGAATTAAGGAGCATGATAAAATGAAATTATGTTAAAGGCATGAATGTCAAGTGATTCATCTGGAGGATGCTCTAAAGCAGTGGTGGCCAACTCCTTTCATGGTGCACCACAATCCAGCCTGGGTTTCATGATGCCCTTAATGACTATTCATGGGATATATTTTCATACAATGGGAGGCAGTGGATGGAAATATATCTCATAAATATTCATTAGGGGCATCATGAAAACCAGACTGGATTGTGGTGCATCAGGACCAGAGTTGGCCACCCTTGCTCTAAAGGATACAAAGGAAGTGGAGGGAAACGATTAGTTCCTGCATCTAGTTACCATGACAACCAGAACCTCTTCTACTAAGTAAGAAGCAAATTGATCTGAAATGATGGAAGTGAAACTAATGAGCTGAGAAACCTTAGGGCCAGTTTGTTAAAGATTGAGAACAATTGCTTCAAAAAATTCTCCTGGTTATGGATATGTTTTGATATGAGTTGGAGAGTCTGTCAGAAGGCTTTATTGTCAGCAGAAGGAGATTGTCTTCATTGTGTTCATTGGGAAAACCAAGCATTTAAGACATTTCTATCTTTGACTTTTTTGGAAAGGCATGCAGATCAAGGATTGGTGTTGATAGGGAGTTCCAAGAGAGGAGATTTTGTTCTAGTGAGAGGGTGGAAACAAAAAGTGGGGAGATCCAGAGAGTCCAAAGCAAATTTGTCAATATCAATTTCCTTCATTTTCCTAATGTGACAGAACCTGGACTGATCATTTCCGGGTACATTTCTGCTACTAATCATTTGTGTAGTGCTACAAGGCATACATCAGAGCTTACAATCTAATCACTAGTTGTTCCACTTCCCCAGAGAAATCAGGCTAAGGCAGAGAGCTGACTGGAAGGTCACAATCCCTGAACAGTACCACATCAACACAGTGGCCAGCTGAGTGGGTAGATTTGGTAGAAAAGCTGGAAAAGCTGAGGCCTGACCAAAAATAAACTTATAAAGTCTACTCTGATGGTTGATTCGGGATTGTTCATTTGGATATTGAGATTTTCTAAGACTAAGAGAGCCTGAGAATGCTCACAGATAAACTGATCACCTGAGGATGGGTCCTAAGGTAGCAGACTGGCTGAGTGATAGATGACAGACAGTAGCGGTAGATCAATTTCCCTCAGAGGACAGAAAGGTGAGTAGGGGAGCATATCAGGGATCATTGATGGGGCCACTTCAGTTCAAAATCTTTGTAAGTGATAGTGGAAGGATTACAAAGTAAAGTGGCACAAGGATCTGTAGCAGAGATTGCACTCTGAAAGGAGAGAGCAGAATGAAATGACGATAAGTTGAAACGTGCATGCTTGTTTCACTGATGGGTTGTGTGGTTACCGTTTGTGAGTGCCACCAGCCTCTTCTCTCCTTCACTGCTTCCATCTGACTGGCTGCCTGCTGCATTCTGACTGACTCTAACAATTGGTGTTTTTACCTGATGAAAAACACACCTAAAAAAACCTTGAAGAATAGTCAAAATGCTTGGGGTAGCAAAACCTGAGGGAGCAGTATATTGGAGATGACCTCCCAACAATCTCATCCTGGCTCTTACTAGGGTCAGTGGTAACATAAGAACATAAGAAATGCCATACTGGATCAACCAAAGTCCATCAAGCCCAGTAGCCTGTTTCTAACAGTGGCCAATCCAAGTCACAAGTACCTGGCAGGTTCACAAAAAAAGCACTCAGGTTCCAAAGTGCTCATCCTGGAGCAAGCAGTGGATTTCCTGTGTCCTCTTTAATAATAGTTTTTGCACCTTTCCTTCAGGAACTTGTTGAAACCTTTTTTAAACCCAGATACACTAACAGCTTTTACTACATCCTCTAGTAATGAACTCCAGAGTTTGATTACATACTGGGAAGTTAGATGGGGCGAGGAAGGGGCAGATTGGTGGCAGCGTTAAGGCAGGTGGTGGGCGGTTTTCAGCCCCGGACATACAGGGCTGATTCCAATGTCAGCCCTTTATGTCCGGGACCGATGGCTTGGTTGAGGAACTTATTCTACCTCTGAGGTGGAATAAGTTCCCCGATGCAGCAGAGGACAGCAGGCCTCGGGCTGGGATGGGGCTCGAGGAGGCAGAGGGCATTCCCCGCAGCCTGACCCTGGCCTTGGGAGACCAAATCAGGGGTTGGGCTGTGGGGAAAGCACTTTGGAAGCTGGCGGCCGGGGATTACAGCTTTTCAATGGAGCCACAGTGACATGGCAACTGGACGCCATGGCGCCGCAACTCCATTGAAAAGCCCTGACTGAGCTAGTTGGGCAATGCCCGTACATGCAGACTGGACTGAATTGGGGTCCTGGACTGCACGTAAAGGCCTGGAAGCAATTCTGATCCTGCAGGGCTAGACGTGCCCCGCAGGATCTGAATCCCAGCTAACTCTGTGCGTCCAGCTCCAACCAGACACACAGAGGGCTGGGACATCCAAGTCTAAATCGGGCTCATTGAGTCTAGTAGGAGCAGGAGTGCTCCTCAGTTTCTCCTGCTCAAGCCAGCCCTGGGTTCCAAAATGACACCCAAGACCTGTGTGGCAATTATACAGTAAAGCCAGTATAGTAAGAAGTTAAATCATGTAGTTGTCCATAAATTCAGTAGCTGATGTGCATTGACTTGGAAAGAGATATTGGGGAGATAATATCTGATGATCTCAAGGTTGTAAGACAATTGATGTCAGTCACTAGAACCAGGAGATACTGGGCATAGGGAGAAGAATAATTAACAGAAAACAGCGCATCATAGCATAAGCTGATAGTGAGGCTGCATCTGAAATACTCTGTTCAATTCTTGGGGGGCATATCTCAGAAAGGATAGAAAGAGGCTAGAGGCAGTTCAGAAAACAAAAAAACATGGTGAAAGGTCTTCATCAAAGAGAGACTGAAGTATCCAAATATGTGTACCCTAGAGGAGAGGAGAGAAAGGGGGAATGTGAAAGATACATTGATAACCTGAAAGGCATTAGACCCTCTGATGGGGCAGATTCTGAAACAACATCAGGAATTTATTGTACACATAAACTGTAGTAACCAGGAATACCTTTCAGAAGAAGTGCTGGAGAACAAAATTGTAAGAAGTCGATATTCAGTGGCCAGTACTGAAACACTTAAATAGCTATGCGATACTCAGCAGCAGGATCCAGCCTGTAGCTGATAACCTTTTAGGTGGTCCAGGGTGACTGAGGAAGTCCTAGCTGAATATCGGGCTAATCTGATAAGTGCCAGCGTTTATCCAGTTAATGCTGCCATGCCTTCTCTCCACCCACAGACCACTCTGCGCTAACCAGATAGTGCCAGGAGGTCTTTGGGGATATTCAAAGACAATATCTAGATAGTATTGCCGAATATTGCAGTCGGCACACTTAGTTGCCGGTCTTCCAGTTGGTCAACTGGCAAATATTGACCCCTAAAATCTATATATAAATATAAATAAATAAATTAATTAATTAAAAAAAACATATATATATATATAGAGAGAGAGAGAGAGAGAGAGAGAGAAATAAATATATTTATATATATTATATATATATATATATATATAATTTTTTTTTCTTTAAAGTATAGGATAAACTTAGAGGATTCATTGTGGCAAGAAAGTGGAAATAAAACAAATTGGGGGGGGGGGGGGGTTTTACTTGCAGAACCCTGCAGTTACAGTCTTAAATAGTCCATTATACCAAAACTACATGGTGCAACAGGTATAACCAAGAACACCAGTAGCACACTTGCCTCTAAAGGTAACCGGATGAACAGAAGTCAAAGCCTTAAACAGCACACATGTGATCATGTCATATGTCCCAAAACTATGTGGAAGCAACACTGTGGTGTTTTTTTTTTATATTCTTGGGACTAATTTGAAAAGAAGGCTAAGAGTTTAGGTGGAACACATGATCAAGAGAGGAACTGGTATTGAGTTAATATAACCACCCCAGGATTACTCAGGAAGTATTAAAATGGTCACACGTGGAAATGTCACAAGTATACCGAAGGATATTAAAAAACCTTTACATTCCTAGAGCCCAGGTGTTAAAGAAATTCCTATGTCCCACTGGAATACCCTATAGGGAACTGTGGTAGATGTGGCCAGCGTGAGGTATGACACAGGAATCCACAGCCAAGAGGTTTAAAGAAAATACACTTTATTTTGGGACAAGCATCCAGACAACTGTCCTGGCCTTCCTTGGGTTTAGGCACATGTAGAGGTAAACCCTCTGTTACCCTAGGCTTTTCTCTGCTATAACAAGTCCTTAATTGTTCTCTGCAGGTTAATCTGCTGAATAGTCGAATGCTGCCCCAGCACAGACGGTACTTCCAAAACAAACAGAACTGGCTCCTCAAAGTTTCCTCATTTCAGGCAGCACAGCCCAGCAAAAGTCTCTCTAACCAAATAGAACTCCATTGCAAGGCTGAGCAGACAGTAATAAATTCACATACTTCCTACCTCCACAGCAAGATCTCTTTTACAGGTAAGTAGTCTTCAGGTATGCTCCAGAACTCTGGGCTCTGCTCTTTCCCCAGGTGTCCTGCTTCCTGGTTTAAACCTTGGGACCTGACCACACCCTCCCCAGGCATTTTCCAGCCTAGTTTCTTAAAGAGAACGGGTTTAGGCTCTTATAGATAAAATGTCTCTCTGGTTCTAAGTTTGGTTGGGGAGAATCATTGCGGGGGATGGGGTGCTTCCCATACATTCCATCACAGGAACACAGTATTTATTTATTTAACCAGTTTTATATACCGTTTTTCTGCAAGGTTTACATTGAACAAGAAGGAACGTTTACATGAAACAGTTGAAACTATGTACAGGTAACTTTGGTATAAATATTACAGTAGGGTTAAAACTAATTAGCTCCAACGATCCTGTGAGCAGTGAGTGAGAATCAGCTGTGCCTACTTAGTTGGGAACTGTGTGTGAGAGAAAACTGCAGCCAATCTGAGCACTTTTCAAATCATTTAAAATCCCTTCAGCAATGGCGCGCCCGTGCCTTGCGGGCCCGCGCCTGAGGGCCTCGCAAGAGGGCCCTTTGGCGTGGCCCTTAGGCGGTGGACCGTGCGAGACCCACTATCTGCTGCTATATGCTCATTCTGTTCAGCGATATGCTGTTTGTAGTTAATGTAAGGTAATGTAATGTAAGTTATGTACTGTGTTCCCTGTTTGTACTCCTAGTGTTTTGTTGTGATGTAATGATAATGCAATGTATGTTTCCCTCACCTTTGTTTAACTTTGTGCTGTATTAACCGCTTTGATTGAAGGAAAAGGCGGGATACAAAACATGTTAAATAAATAAATAAATAAATAAATGGACCAATCTTACCTGCACGCTCCCTGCACTTACCCTGTATATAGCTCATGCTGTAAATAGCGCACACTAATCAACACACACACACACACACACTTTCTTTGTACATGATGCACACACTGAACCCAAGCACCACTCCCACTGATTGTTTGCTGTGTAACCGCCTTGATTGAAGGATAAGGCGGGATAGAAATACCATTAAATAAAATAAAATAAAAGATATGATTCAGGTATTGGAACATTTAGTGGTTACAAATCAAAATGTATCTCTCTGAGGAAAACAACAAGGTAAGTATGTGATGTTAAGTAATGGAACATAGCTAGGTAAGTATATATATATAATTTCAAAATGTGAGTTGATCATGTACAACGTGTAAAGAATTACAAATAAAATGTTTCTCAAAAACCTTGCTCTGGACTGCTTATTTGAGCTCAAATAAATGGGTTCATTTCATAAAAAGTACTTATCCAGCCAAAGTCTTCTTCACTTTGGGGACCAGTCTTCTTCTGTTCTTCCACTGAATCTCAGGTTTCTCTCAGATAACAACCTCTAGAACTTTCCGGGATCTTTAACTGGAGACACTTCTGGAGTCTATCCCAAATGTTGTAGCCTATTCTGCCTCCTACATTCCTCCCTAAAAATCTATCTTCACTATCTACTGATTAATATAAAACAATATATTTATGCTATAGCCAGCTTGCAAGTGGACTTATGGGATTTTGGATGTTCCTTGACCATGTATCCCACTATACACTCCTTTCAGCCTCTCTACTCTCTCTTTATCAGCAACTTCACTCTTTCTTTCTCAATCAATATCCACTACTAGCTTCCACCTCAACACCCACAAACGTCTAACCAAATCCACTTCCCTACTATACTCAACCTCTCAAAACTATCCCTAAAACTGTACAGATTTCCTTTCTTACTAAATTAGCTGTAGGCACCTTTCTTTTAATGGAGCCCAAGGCCCTTTGTCATAAGCCCTAACCTTTGTTCCTTGGAAAATGATAAAAATAAACCTTTCGCTGTTCCCTCTACCCTCTTTTTCTTCCCTTTATCTCCTCTCTCTCCACAAGACCCTTCTTTTTCTTTCTATAACATTCACTCCCAGTCACACCTCACTTTTACAAAAAAAAACCAACCCTAATAATAAATTAAAAACCCTCAAACTCAATCATTTCTTTCATAATCTCAATCAAATAGTCAAATACTCTCAACATATTTTAAAAAACCCTCTTTATTCAGGCCTAGGACCTCAGATACACATTCATTCTCAAGCTCATCTAGTCTCCAACTGCCACAATTCTTCACAGTCACTGACATTCCAATCTGCCTTCTTTAGCGCTTTTCCACCCTCCAATGTAATCAAATAAACCCATTCTATTTAAAATATAAACCTTAATTTTCCTTTTCCTATCCCAACCATTATATAACCAACTTTTCCAGTCTCAATGGAAATTTTCTGTGCTGTTCCTTTAAGGCTGGCTTCAACATTGCAGGTTCCCCTTAACCTGTGTCATTACAAGCTCACAAACAGCTGTGCCTCTTAGCAACTATCTATCCTCTCCTCCTCTTACATCCGGGTATTCAGAATCTCTTAAACATTGATTTTATACCCATAATATACCTTTATCTCAGGTTTATAATCAAATTCAATTTTTAGTGCAGTAATCTCAGAAATGTTCAGCCACTTTAAAATATATTTGGCTTTACTTTCAAAAATGCTAAAATGGCATCTTTTTACAGCAGCAAAATTAATTTCTAAACACTTTTCTGAAGTTTCCAGCCCTCAGGAACCTCTATTTAGCACTTAAAACTTTTAAAATTTCAAAATTAACACTTTTAATTTAGGAGTAGGCCCTTCCCCCTGGACTTACAAATGCCTCTGATTTTCATTTAAAGCACTTTATTGGAAAGCAAAACAGTTCCCCAAGCTCCTCAAGCCTTCCTTCATCAAATTTCATTATATAAACTAGAATTTTGTAACATTTTAATTCCGGCTGTTTCTGGCCGTTTCTTTCACTATGGACTATGGCCCCTTTAAGGTGAGCTCCTCCACCTGCAAAACTCTTTTCAATTAAAACACTGCCATTTACAGAAATTTCAACTTAAGTCATCCAAATAAGGCTCTGGCAACAGTTTTCAGCCCATCTCCCCACTTGTTATAAACGTAAAACTTTAATTTTGTACTTTTAATTTTCACCAGATTCAAGCCGGTTTAAGAGGTTCTGCCTCTCTAAGGCTGGCTTTGCCCCCTGTGACCTGAACTGGTGACTATCTTAAGCTTCTCCGATGCCTTTTCTCTACCCGGGCATCCCTCCCAAAACAAAACAAAGATGGCATGGCTGCACATAGAGTCGCCAGCACTTCCCTGATCAGCCATACAGCTCCCAGCAAGAATCAAAGGCAGTTACAAACATTACAGCTGCTCTCCGATTCTGTCCAACAGACATTTTCTTCAGCCCACTGCCTCTGCAAACCCTGGGGGAAAGGAAAAAAAAACAGCATCAGTGCCAAAAAGCAGCCCAAGACAGCCTATTTACCCCACGGAGTACTATTTTTATTGATTTTTTTCCACTCGGGTTATATTAAGTTCAGAAATGTTATATGCATAACTACAAAGAGGACAAATCTATACTGAGCAGAATAGATGGCCCACTTTGGTCTTTATTTTACATCATTTACTATGTCACTGTGTTACCATGTTACTAAGCTACATAATTATTGCTGAAGAGTGAGTGATAGCATTTGGGTCTGAACCGTGATCTCTTAAGTTGTATAGCCTTGTGCTAGCCTTGGAGTGAAGAATAATATGTTCTAGCTATGTTTAATCTAGTTATTAGCAAGTCAGTTCAAGAAGGTAGGGAAAGAAAGTGGACTTGTAAGTCAATTTACATCATATCACAAGGAGGTTCAAATCTTCCTGAATAAGACCTTGACCTTGTAAAGATAAGAAGAATTTGATGAAGTCTAACTAATATCTTAAATTTAATATGCATAGTTTGGAAAGGATTGGGTTCTTTTCATCGACACTTCTAATTACCAGTGAAAAAAACTAAAATACCAGTTAGAGATCAAAAAGGCGAATTATGGCACAGCAAGACTGAAAGAAGAAAATGACTTGATAGAGGCATCAGTAATTAAAAATTGTCTTTACTTTTAAATCTGCCAGGAAACATCGTATCTCTAAATAACTTTCAGATTCATTATTTTGCTGTTGAATTTCACTGATAAAAACAACCGCAAGCACCACAAGTTGGTGAAGGACACGCAGAAAGGAAAACTCTAGGGAGGTCTTCAGCACGTTTACCGTTCTTTTCATTGTGGCTGATCAATTCTGATGCCTGGAGCCTTTGCTTGTTTGCAAGGATGATTAAAGTATCCGTCTTTCCTTGTTTCATAAAACATAATTGCTGGGTCATGATCTCTCTTTCAAAGGATTCTGCATTCAAGGTTTTACAAACTTATTTTCTTTCACCAGAGGATACATTTTACCATTTCTAAAGGCTTTTATTTTATGTATTTCCTCATGAGCTCACTGGAGAAGTGAATTAATGAGTTCAGTTTGTGGTTCCTGCAATGTACAATGTACTTGTACATACGTGAAGCCCACTACTCAAAGAAGTCTTCCCAACAGATTTTTGATTTATTTAGTTAGTTTATTCATATACTACTTAAGCATATGAATATCAAAAGGGTTTGCAATTTCAATTTAATGTATGCCTTTTTATTGATAGCTCGAAGTGTATAGCATTCAGGTACAGTGTTATATTTCTGTGTCTCTGAGGGTTTATAATCTAATTTGGGCAAGAGGGAACAGAGCCAGTTTTCGATAGGACATGGAAAGGGAAATTTACGATGCCCAAGTCGGAACATGACTATTATCCACTGTATTTTGAAACGGCTCTGCAAGATGCAGGTCCTCTTATATACTGCATGCATAGATCTGCATGAGTGCACGTTGATGTCTCACCATGTCCAGGGGAGCAATTATTTTAAAAAGCTGCACATGGGGAAAAAAGTGTGAAGCTTTATCCCAAATGTGTGTGGTAACAGCTTTTTAAAATCACTGCTCTCAATAGCTATGCACCTCCTGATCTCCTCCTGCCATCAGCACAAGGGCTCCCACCCCGGTCCCCCACCTGACATCCTCTGACATCAATCCCCCATTATAGATTCCTCCTAAAAACCACCATCACCCTCTTAGTAGACTTTCCTACTCGGTCCCCCCACTCACAGTATCAAGCTCCCCCTGCCTGAACCTCCTGGCATCAAGACATCCCCCAATGGACCCCCACAGACCTCCCCACAATCTCATCCTAGTTCCTACTAGGGTCCCTGATAGACTAGTAGGAGAGGACGGTTCCTCTTTTACTTCTGCTCATGCCAGCCCTGGTTTCAAAATGGCACCCATGCCCCTAGCAGCAATCTCACAGTAGAGCCAGTATAGTGAGGAGTCAAATCAGTAGTTTCCATAAATTCAGGATCTGTAAAAACTTTCAATTGCACAACATGGTTTGACACAATTGGGCCTGTAGACACTTTGTATAAATTGGACAGCTAGTATTAAATAATAATGAGTGGGAGATTTTATGACTTGGTATGTGACCTTTCTGAGTTGGTATGCCTTGCTCTTTTTACGGTTGTATTTAAATCCTACCTACAATTCTATCCTTAAGATTAATTTTAAAACCAAACCCTGACTACCAGCTTTTAATCTTTACTTTAAAATACTTAAGGGCTCATTCCCTTCCAGACACATTCCCTTCCAGACATACACCCCCTCTGTATGTCCGGTCTGAGCCGGACATACAGAGGGGCTCGCGATTCTGATCCGGCGGGGTACGTCTAGCCCCGCAGGATCAGAATTGTGATCAGTCATGTACTTTCAGGCCGGCATTGAAATAAAAACATGTCCAGGGAAGTTATTCCACCTCAGAGGTAGAATAACTAACCTGCACATGTTGCCGGCACTGGATGTACAGGGCCGACATTAGAATCATCCCTGTACGTCCAGGGCAGGCGACAGCCCACCGCCCACCTAGACTCTGCCCTCGAGCTGCCCCTTCCCCGCCCCCATCTAATTTCCTCACACAACTGTTGGAGAGGTTAGATACGGTGGGGAAAGGCACAAATAGTCCATCCCCGGAATTTGTGGCACAGAATCAGGCCCTTACTGCTTTAGTTTAGTGATTGTTCTGATTTTGTGTTGCAATTAGATTATAAGCTCTGTGAAACAGGGACTGCCCCATACACAAAGCAGCAGTGTAAAAACATTGAGTAGTGGTGGTCATATTAGTGATGAGAGTTGTGATCTTTAGGTCAATATGCAATAAAACATCAGAGGGCCATGTACACAGTTTTCTAACATGAGAGTAATGCAGAAGTTGTGTGCCTATATTTAGCAAGCAAATGGCATGCAAATGAGATAGACGCAGAAAGTCTGTGCTAAACCGGCAGGCGCATGCACACAAGCATCTGCTTTTGGAACACCTAGATCCTGCGTACAAAAAGGCATGTGTGCATGTGCTGAAATTCTATGTGGCACAAGTTTTACTCTGAGTAATATTGGTGTCTTTGAACAACAATATTACTCTAAGCAATATTTCAAGCAGAATAGTTGCTGTCATGTGCCACATATGATTCCTTCATATGTGCATACATTCCTTCATATGTGCATACATTCTTTCCAGCACAGTTCCCCTGCCTTTTTTTTTTTAAGAAATAATTTCAGCAAAGCCAAGAAAATACAACAGGGGTTGTCTACTCATGAAACAGAGATAAATTGCTCCTCAACACTGAGCACAGACCCCTTACATCTCATTCAAGTAGGCGTTAAAGTTATGGCAACTTCTCGGCATCCAGGTGGAGCAGCTAATTGCTTGATTAACATGTCATTTGAATGGCTTTACACGGGCTGTGCCCTGGCGTTGGCGCTGGCTTCTACACAGTGATTACATTTGCACCAGTCCCTTTTCTGCTTTGCAGCATGACGTCTACTCATAAAAATATGGGCAGATATTAAGCTACCTTTGAGCAAGTGACATGCTAACATTTCTGTATGCACCTTCAGGGGACTAATTTGAAATGCCTAATCAAGACATTTCAACTTATTCCCATGTTCAACAGCACTATACATGTGGAGGCCAAATCCATAACGTGCACATCTGGCCCACGGGCACATCAAAATTGAAAATGTGTCTGAATAAAACTTGATTCCACAGCCACGGGGATAGAAGCAGCCGTGGGTGCAGAATTGTGGACATAGATGTACTCAGCGTGGCCCATACATAGCATGGTGTATGAGAGATGGGTATATGCCACTAATGAATGTGTACTTCACAGAGCTCACCGTATTCAGAAAAGATGTACGTATGCAATCCTGCCCATCTCTGTGACATAACCACAAATGGCCACGCCTCCCCTTTAAAATCTGCATCTCTTAAGCTGCTGTGCTCATAGACAGTGATGTTTTGATTCTAAATTACAATGAAAACTGGAGATACATATAAGTGGATGCAAGTGAGACAATAGCTACTAGTCTGTGGCATGCCCAGAACACTACAAAGCAATCACAGTGCACTGTAACATAGTAGAAAAACAAGCAGAGAGTGATCTGTCTAGCACAAGATGCAGTGCAGTACTACATATATGGCAGTAGAAGACCTCCCTGGGTATGCATGTTGCGTGGACATCTCTGGAACATGTCTGTACAATGCTAAGTAAGGAAATGAATGGCAGAACAGGTCCCCCATAGTGAACTGCCCAAACATATCCAAGTCACTAAGAAGGGGCTATTGTAATGACAGCAATCAGCAGTGCAAGCAGCATACAGACATTCCCAGAGACACCATTGTCACTTTCCACAACTGTGCACAGTTGCAGAGACCAGTGATGGTGCACCTGGGCATGTCTTACTGCTTTTTGCACTATTGCATGCCCTACTTCTGAGGGCACCTTACGAGCGTATTAGTGACAGGGATATATTTGAACTGGTAAGCTATTGAAGACCTGTTCTGCTTGCTCTTGCCTGTTCTCACTGGTACCTGCTGGCACTGCAGTCATCTCTACAGTCCAGGTACCTGCCAGCCATTCCTGTCCCCCCCAGATATGTGGATGAGCAATCTAGATCCCTCTGTGCAGCCTACAACCACACACACACACATGCATTCTCACTTGCAGTCCCACATAGACATATGTCTGCCAAAAGGAAGCCCTGCACCTATTAACTTAGAAAAGATAAAGCAAACCTAAGAAATCAGTATTTCTCAACCCTGCAAAATACCTAATTCCTACATTTTTAAATGTACACATACATACATGATAACTACTAAAGTGGACCTCAAACAGATACAGAGCTGCATTAGGCCCAAAGAAACCTTCCAGTATATCAACCTCAAAGACCAAAACTGGTAAGCTCATTGCACATCATATCTAACCAACCGAAACCGTGAACTATGCATAGAATATATGCCATATATTCCCAATATTGTGTTCCAATAAGTATCACATATGACCTTATCTGCATCTGGGTAATGTACACAATGAATAGATCAAATTGTAAGGATCCACTGTGTAGAGCACAACACTCTAGTTGGCTGGGTGCTGCACATAGCACCGATAGCTGGGATAACATCATCACATGGAGACCTAGGACTCTGTCACCAGTATCATTTTCAGGACTTGGGCATTGTTAGGGAACCCAAGCCTTGCCCTTTAGTACACATAGCAAATGCCAGCATAGCTGGAATGCACACCAGTTAAGGAAAGCCCCATGCACTGTAGCCAAGCGAGGCAAGAGAAGGGGCAGAGAAGAGGCACAGAGACAAAGTAGCAAAACAGACAATCCCAATCTTAATCATGGAGGTTTGGGGGTGTTCATTTCTTGATCCAGCTAGTCTTCTGCTGAGCAACTGAGTTGCCATTGAGCACCAGGAACATTGAGAACCAGAAACCTTCTGTCTCTTCGGAGTTGAGGTCTGCCAGTCACGCTGCTCCTTGGGCCAACCTGGTGTACGACGTCCGCCTTTCTGTAGAAAGTCCACATATCTAAACAGAACTCCAACTCTACAATCTTGTGCTGGATGTTGTCCCACTAGAAAATCATGGTGAATGGGAATCCCCATCTATACTTAATGGATTTCTACTGGAGCAGCTGAGTCTGGGGTTCAAAACCTTTTCAGCATTCCAGCGTGTACTGAGATAGATCTTGGTAGATCTGCACCTCTTGTCCCCAGAATATGATGGAGCACTTTCCCCTTAGGCTGCATAACAAGCACATTTTATCTTCGAAAGACTGGAAACAAACTACAATGGGTATTGGACGGGAACCTGACCTTGCCTTAGGCCCAGCGCCTTGGTGAGCTTTCTCCACTTTGACTGGCTTGGTGAGCCTAGGGACACCAAGGGTGTAGAGTTGTTGGACTAATTCTCCTGTGGCCTATTTATCTCCATATGTTTTGGTCATACCCAAGACCCTGATGTTGTTACAGTGCTGCCTGTTTTAAAGCTCATCATGACACCCTCTTAAGTCTTTAGTAAGCAGATCCAGTTTGTGTATTTTGGATTGAAAAAGGGCAGTCACATCGATCTGCTTACCTATGTTAATTTTGTTTTGGGTAACCCAGTCATTCAGGGACTTGATTTCAGCCTTTATATTACTCACCACTTTGGAAAAGTCAGTTCAAAAGAGCTGAAGCTCTTGTAGGATCTCCATAAGGCCTGCTTTAGTGTCAGGTGAAGTTAGAGTAGATAAGTCCCCAGGGTTAGAGGCAGTCCCTTGTGATGGGTCAGAGGTCCGTGAACCCGCTGTTACTACTAACCACTACTATTAATCATTTGTATAGCACTACAAGGCTTACACAATGCTGCATAAACACATGTTAAAGATGGCCCCTGCTTATCAGAGCTTACAATCTAGTCAAGACAGACAGCATAAGAGCTGAGGACAAGGATATATCTAGGGCAGAGGTACTCAAATCCAGTCTTGGAGGGCCACAAACCAGTCAGGTTTTCGGGATATCCCTAATGAATATGCATGAGATAGATTCAAATACAATGGAGGCAGTGCATGCAAATATATCTCATGCATATTCATTAGGGATATCCCGAAAACCTGACTGGTTTGCGACCCTCCAGGACTGGATTTGAGTACCTCTGATCTAGGGGAATGGTAAGGAGACACATAGGAGACTAAGTGGATCAGGATTCAAAAGCAGCCTCGAAGAGGTGAGTTTTCAGCCTGGATTTGAAAAGAGCCAGAGATGAAGCCTGACACACAGATTCAGGTAGTTTGTTCCAGGCTGTTACTGGATCTATGCTGTGGGATAATCGGGCTAGTGCCGCTTTGTAAGACCCTTTATCAGACATGTTTGCATGAATATGCTGATGAATGAGGAAGATTTCACTTCATAACAACAAATATAGGCTCCCCTGGTGAGGGGTTAGCCCCAGAGTAGATACCAGCCTTTTGGAGATGCAAATGAAACCACTTGATGGAAGACAGTCTTGATCTCCTGCCTCTGTCCTCATTGAGCTTTCAATCCACAGCTTCTATTTTTGTCTCTTACTTCCTACTTTTTCCTTTTGTTCTTTTCACTTTTTTAAAATTCTTTATTTTGTTTAATTGTAAACTTTTGCTCTCTTCCCACTAATGTCCTTCCTGAGCCTCTTCCATAACTCCCCCTGTTTGGGGGCTGCAGCTGCAATAAAAAAAACAGGGGAAAAAAAGGAGTCCAAGCAATGTGTAAGGGCACACTTCCATGCTTCCCTATCTTCCCGATAGCAGTTTGGTTAGAAAGAACAATCAAGAGAGTATGGGAGTACCTGTCATTTGGCAGATCAGCTTTTATGATGCACCTTCATGCCCAGCTCCAAATATTTCACTGCCCTTCAAAGGAGTAGCTTGGTTGGAAAAATGGGCTCCCTACTGTTTTCGCACGCTGTCTCTGTAGCATCGCAAGCCCTGCGAGGCCCCGCTAACACTTGGCCATAGCTGCCCTGCAGTCTCCCACCGGGAATTAGAGGGGAGGAATCACCAACAGCTGGGGCACAGAGAGAGAGACACTCTGAGAGGGGGAGGATCGGTTTACATGGTAAATTGATGCCAGAAGGATGTTAGCATCCTGTTTTTGGGCAGACAGCCTGGCTGGTCATCATGCCTTGGAATACAGGGGGGCATGCACTGTCAGGCCGTACTTCTTTTGCCAGCTGCTTTCTTTGGCGTTTTTGTTAGCCACACGTCAGCATCACATGCTGAGAAGAACCATAACTATACTGGGAACTTACCCGATGGTTTTCTTGCAGCAGCAGCTGGCAAAGACTGTGATTGTGCTGTAAGAAGGTTTCAGAGCCCCGCTCTCAAGCATCCATATCTGCTGGGCTCACTAATGCCTCCCATTAAGAAGTTTTCTGCTCATGGAACTGTCAAAAACCTCCCAGGATATAGTGGAAAAAAGAAAATGAATCCAAGAAGTCTTCAAAGGTTAGTGCAAAATGTCGGAAAAGCACCACATACAACATCCAAAGAGATTAAGGCTGACCTGGAGCAATCTAGAGTGTTGGTTTCAAACTGCACCATACACCATGCACTAAACAAATAAAGACTTCATGGGCAAAGACTAAGGAGGACCCCACTGCTCAAAGATAGACATAAAAAGGCATGCCTGATCTTTGAAAAAACCCATCTTGAGAAACCACAGTCCTTTTGGGAAAATGTTCTGTGAATAGATGAAACCAAACAAGCTCTTTGGTAATGCAGACCAGTGATACCTTTACAGGCAAAGAAATGAACCTTTTAAGGAAAAAAACACCCTTCCTACAGTTAAATATGGAGGAGGATCCACAATGTTGTGTGGCTGTTTTAATGTCTCAGAAACTGTAGTTCTGTTATGTATTAAAGGAATCATGAAGTTAGAGGACTACCAAGGTATTTTAGAGCAAAATGTACTACCTAGTGTCAGAAAGCTAGGTCTGGAACAAAAGTCATGGGTCCTCCAGCAGACAATGAGCCAAAACATACATCCAAAAAGAGAAAAAATTGGTTAAAAAGGAAAAAATAAACTGTTTTAAACTGGCCAGCAATGAGTTACTAACATTTACTAACCACAGAAGATAGCAAATGTTAGTGACTCAATCCAATTGAGAACATTTGGAAAGAGTTGGAATCTGCCATTGGTAAAAGGAATCCTGAAAGCATTCATGAGCTGGAACAAATCACAGTTGAAGAGTGGGAGAAACTACCAGCAGACAGATGTACAAAACTTATAGATGGCTACAAGAAACATTTGGAGACTGTCATCACTGCCAAGAGTTGTGCAACCAAATATTAGGGAAGAGTGCCTTTAATCCTGTCCAGGTCATATTTTGGTGGGGGGGTTTTTTTGCTTTGTTTTTTTTTATTTCAGAAATTACAACATCTCCATTGCACATCTCTTTTGTTGTAGTATAGCTTTGAACATACTATTCAAATATTATGATGACATACAGTACAGTTGGAAACATTCAAGCTCTCCGACAGAGGTGAAGATGGGAGGCTACAGAGGGAAGAAGGTTGGACATGAGTCACCAGAGCCTGCAGTATGAACACAACAACTCCTTCAACCCTTGAACTGATAAACCAGTATGCAGCCCTGGACGTGGAGGAGGTGGAAGCATCCGAGGAAAAGGTAGAACCACAGCTCAAGCACCCCAAAGACGGAGAATCAGTCATCACTAGGAAATGAAGGGTAGTGGTGATTAGTGACTCTCTTCTGAGGGGTACTGAGGAGTCCATTTGCCAACCAGATTTGATGTCCAGAGAGGCGTGCTGTCTGCCAGGTGCCAAAATCTGAGATGTCACGGCGCATTTGCTGAGACTCAGCAAGCCTACTGACTATTATCCGATGTTGCTCATCTATGTCGGCACAAATGATACATGTAGGAATCTCTCCAAGCATATCAAATGAGCTTAACTTCATGTCCCTGGGACAGAGGGTGAAGCAGATAGGTGAGTAGGTGGTGTTCTTTGCAGTACTCCCTGTTGAGGGTAATGGCCAAGGCAGAGAAGCTTGTACCCTGGAGATGAACGCATGGCTGCATGGATGGTGTCATCAAGAGCATTTTGGTTTCCAGGATCATGGGATGATGTTTCAAGGGCTGCAGAGCAGTGATGGTGTCCATCTGTCCAAGAAGAGTCTTCAGCAACAGACTGGCTAAGCTACTGAAGGGGGCTTTAAATTAGATTCCTTGGCGATGGATGAATAGAGCTCCCAGTTAATTGAAGAAAGCCCCCAGGTAAGTGAAACATTAAATGCCTTTATGGAAATGGGTAATAGAGGCAATATCTGGAAAGCGGTGTATATAAAGTCCCATAGCATTGGAAATAAGATCCCAGATGTTGAGGCTTTAATGGAAGAGGCTGATTTGGATTTAGTGGCAGTTACAGAGACATGGTTCAGGACAACCATGACTGGGATGTAATTATACCGGGCTATACTTTATTCAGGAAGGACAGTGTAGGAAGAAGGGGAGGTGGAGTGGCACTATATGTAAAAAATAATATTAAAGCTATAAAATTCAGGGCTTAAAAGGAAGAGAGGAGGCACTGTGGGTTAAACTAGAAAGAGAGAAAGGGAAATCCCTTTGCATTGGAGTTATATACAGATCACTCTCACAGGGAGTAGAAGTGGATGAAGAGTTAATAGAAGAAATACACAATATTGCCATGAAAGGAGAAGTGCTACTGAAAGGGGATTTCAATATGCCAGATGTGGGCTGGCAAATCCTGTTGCGGTATCATCTAGAAGTAAGGAGATCCTGGATTCTCTAAAGGGAGAACTATTCAGGCAAGTGGTAATAGAACCCACAAGTGATGGGGCCATACTAGACTTAGTGCTTACCAATGGAGAAAGTGTTTTTGATGTTACAGTGGGAGATCTTCTCGCATCCAACAGATGGAATGGTTCTATATTAGGACTAGGGCTGATAAAATTCATTCAAAAGTGAGGGTCTTAAACTATAGGAAAACTTCAAAGAGTCATTAGTGAGTAGGAACAAATGGGGGATATAGAAAAACAATGGGCAAAACTGAAAGGGGATATTTTAAGGGCAACAAACCTTTTGCTAGAAAGGTAAATAAATGTAAAAGGAAAAGGAGGCTGCTATGATTCTCAAAAGAAGTAGCTGAAAAGGTGAAGAAAAAGGGGGAGGCCTTCAGGTAATAGAAGAGATCACAGAGAGAGGAAGACAGGCATCTATATTTGGAAAAACTTAGAGAAACTAGCACAGTAGTCAGGAAAGCAAAGATACAAAAAGTAGAAGAAATAGCCAATGCAATAAAATGGGGAGATGAGACATTTTTCAGATATGTTAGTGAGAGGAGGAAGGGCAAAAATGGCATTGTCAGTCTCAAGGGTGAAGGGGAGGAATATGCAGAAACTGATGAGGATAAAGCAGAATTGCTTAACAAATATTTCTGTTTTGTGTTCACAGGTGAAGGGCCAGGAGCAGGACCTCAGAAAACACCCAGAAACAGAAGTAACATGGATCTCAATCAATTTTCAGAAGACTGTGTTTGTGAGGAACTAGATAAACTAAAACTAGACAAAGTCATGGGTCCAGATAGGATACATGCATGAATACTGGGGGAACTTGTGGATGTTCTAGTGGCTCCACTGCCTGAGCTTTTCAATGCCTCTTTGGGGCCGAGAATGGTGCCAGAGGACTGGAGAAAGGCACATAAAGTCCCTTTACACAAAAGTGGATGTAAGAATGACATTGAAAACTACAGTCTGGTTAGTCTAACCTCTGTGGTTAGTAAATTATTGGAAAAGCTACTAAAAGAGAGAACATTTCTGGAGTCCATTGAATTGCAGGATCACAGGCAGCATGGATTCACCAAAGGCAGGTCTTGCCAGACAAATCTGATTGATTTCTTTGACTTGGTGACCAGGGAGTTGGGTCAAGGGTGTATTTAGATTTCAGTAATGCCTTTGACATTGCTCCTCACAGGCGACTTATAAACAAACTGAGCACCCTAGGGATAGAACCTAAAATTACTGATTGGATTAAGAATTGGTTGAGTGGGAGGCAACAAAGGGTACAGGTAAATGCAGCTCACTCTGAGGAGAAGGAAATTACCAGTGGAGAGCCGCAGGGTTCTGTCCTTGGTCTGATTCTTTTTAACATCTTTGTTAGTGATATTGCAGAAGGGCGGTCAAGTAAGGTTTGCTTGTTTGTGGATGATACCAAAATCTGCAATAGAGTAGACACCAAGGAAGGAGTAAATAACATGATGAGGGATCTAGTTAACCTTGAAAAATGGTCTAGAATTTGGTAACTGAAATGTAATGCTAAAAATGCATGATCATGCATTTGGGCTGCAAAATTCCAAAGGAGCAGTACAATGTAGGGGGTGAAGTACTTCTGTCCACAAAAGAAGAGCGGGACAAGGGGTGATTGCTTCTGATGATCTTGAGGTGGCTAAATAGGTAGAAAAGTTGATGGTGAAAGCTGGAAGGATGCTTGGATACATAGGGAGAGGAATGGCCAGAAGAAAATAGGAGGTGATAATGTCTCTATATAAGTCTCTGGTGCGACGTCGTTTAAAATATTGTGTGCAATTCTGAAGACCGCACCTTCAAAAGGATATAAGCAGATTGGAGTTGGTGCAGAGGGTGACTACTAAAATGGTTAATGGTCTTTGTTATGAAGCATATGAGGACAGACTAAAGATCTTAATATGTATGCTTTAGAGGAAAGATGTGATGGGGCGATATTATAGAGACAAATACTTCCATGGCATAATTGCACAGGAGGGTCTCTTTCAATTGAAGGCAAGCTCTGCTATGAGAGCATGAGAGTATGAGAGTGAAAGGGATAGATTCAGGAGTGATGCAGAAATATTTCATTCTGGAAAGAGTGGTAGATGCGTGGAATAGTCTCCTAGTTGAGGCGGTGGATACGAGGACAGTATCTGAATTCAAAAAAGCATGGGACAAACACAGAGGATCTCTAAAGGTAAAAAGAGGACTATTGTAGTTGATATGGAAAGGCAGACTAGAAAAGCCATGTGGTCTTTTTCTGCAGTCATATTTCCATGTTTCTAATATTTCCAATTGCTTCTCAAGATATTGTACAGAACATAATTAAAATGCAAGGGCACTATTAATTTTGACCCCAACCGTATGGGGCCCCAAATATCCACGCTATACATATAGACAATGGATATCATTTTGGAAGCCCTAGTCATGCTTTGGACATCCAAAAAAGAATCATAGAGACCTCCAAAGCACAAAGATGTTTCTAGAACCATTTTAGAAGCTGACTCTATGGAAGTGCCCAGCATGAAGACGTCCAAGTCTGGGATGTGTTGGAAGCATGGCTGGTGTGTCCTCTAGAATCTAGAGGTCCCACCTGATTTCAGAAACATCATGGCCCTTTGGCATCACCTATAACTTTAGACTTGCTTCATGCATGAACAATGCTCATTTTGGCTGAGAAATATCAGAGTGAAGAGAAGAAGGCACTCGATCATCCCCAGTTCTCAGCACAATGCTAATGATAGCAGCATTAGGATATAAACCCTGGCTGCCTTGTTTCTAGCCCACTACTCTAACCATTAGGCTGTCCCTAAGATGTCCAGATTCTGGAATACAGTTCTGGGGATATCTGTGTAGAAGACTCTGCAGAATTCCATACTGGGCATGTCTATGTTTCTTGTCTGCACCTAGACATGCCTGCATTTTTTTTTTCAGATGTTCTGGCTTAGATGTCCCAAATTGCACTCGGATGGCCCTTCTAAAATCCCCCTCAATATGTTTTACTTGTACTGTTCAAGTTGTTCCTGGTTTGGGCACATCTCAGCTATACATATTACCTATGGGAGTTATTTGAGAAGGCCTATCAATGATTTGCATGTGTGAAAACGACCATTTGCATGTGCAACTCAGATTCATGTTCCAAAATCCATTTTATTAAGGTCTGAATTTGAAAATATCCACCCCAGTCACACAGGTGGCCTTGGGCCTTGGGCAAGTCACTTCACCCTCCATTGCCTGAGAAAAATCCAAGTTATCAATGTCCCTGTTTAATGTACATTATGAAGTTTAAGTTATAAGGTATACCGCTTTGACTGAAATGATAAAGCTGTATTAAAAAAAAAAACTGCTAAAAAAACCAGGTGTGTGGTAGATGCATTTCCAGAGTGGTCCTAAAAAGATCCACATGTATCCCCTTTTTCACAACAGTGCCACATGTACAGTATAAATCTACTAGTGGACACATCCATATTTAGCATGAATAGGCATTGCAAAGATGCTCATTGTGGTTAATTCTCAACAGTACAGATGACAGGGAATACCCTCTCAGATCCTCAATACTTGTCTCCCCATCAAAAAAATGTAGCAGATTAAATATTGAAGGCTCTTTATGTGCTACACACCGATGCATATTTCTGTTGAAAAAATAGCCAGCCTACATACATATGTGGCAATATATCCTCTTGAATATTCCGGATCACTGGCACTCTCATGTCTGTGTTGCTGGGTCCTGCCTCGTCTATATTTTGTATGTGCAGGTTTCTGAAATCACCTGCTCCCTGCATGTGTCCGGACCTTTATACTGCACAGCCCCATTTTCTAGGACGTTGACGAAGACATT
Organism: Ichthyophis bannanicus; assembly: GCA_033557465.1. NCBI lineage: Eukaryota > Metazoa > Chordata > Amphibia > Gymnophiona > Ichthyophiidae > Ichthyophis > Ichthyophis bannanicus. The sequence goes on from CM066032.1 coordinate 1,555,905,475, forward strand.
TATCTTTTGGGGCAGAGATATGTCAATTTTACAGTAGAATGCATTTATGCGTTCACCTTCTCTACCGTCCTTCCTCCATGATTTCAGACATTTTGAATTGTACATCTCAGGGGTGACCTAAAGGCCTTATCTAAAATGTGCTTTTATTCATATATGGCTAAAAACTGTATAATTTATACAGAGATGTGACCCAATCCCTGGAAAGCTCCAACTCCTGCCTTTCCCCTATACAAATTATGCCACTAGAATTTTATAAAAACAGCTCTTAGACATTCAGTGAGGTGCTGAGGGGTTACATTTATAAGGAACCATGTAAAGATGCACTCCATTTACGTATGTAAATCACCTATTTTCTAGAAGCTATAAAAGTGAATGGGCAAGTAATGCATAAGATTGATGGTGCATATTTTCACTGGGGGTGTGTACACATGGGCGGAGCTTGGGTGCAGCATGAGCGTACAAATTTACACGTGTAAGTTGTAAAATACGATAACTTAACATGCGTTCTTTAGAAATCTAGATACGGGCGTTTACCCGCACCTAGATTTAATGCTGATATTTGGACACTTACACTCCTATTTTATAAAGCAACTAGGCACCTGATTTCCTTTATAAAATAAGCTCAGAATATATGCATTCTAGGGGCTTTAAACCAGGCGCCTGACTATACAATTACCCTCTGAATGTTTAATTCCTTTTAAAGTATTGACCTGAGTATTGATAGCAGCATGGTTAGTATGGTTCAAGATGAGCACAGTGCCTCTGAGGGATAGAGGACACATGTCCAAAAAGGTAGCATGAAAGAAAGAAATGTCACAAGGAGACCAAAATTATATTCTAGGGCTGGCCTTAGAAACTGCTCATATTCGAGCAGCAGAAGTTTGCCAAAACATGCCATTCCTTTGGGCTGCTAATTTAAGTGAGATGCAAATCTTTCAAGTTGCAATGACTGCTGGATTTCACCTGGTGGTTTTTTTTTTCTCTACAAACAGTTAAGTTTGACAGATTTAAACCTTAAATGATTGAGGGTAAGGAGCTTTCAATTCAGCAGGGACATAAACCAGAGGGGCAGCCTTAATAAAGTCATCAGAATGTGACAGTTTAGTAAACCTGAGACTTTATGTGAAATCCTGGCATAGCCAACCTAGTCTTTCCATTATTCTAGAAAAAATGATATGGCTACCTGCTGGATAATAGTTCTTGTCTAATCTATCTGTTACATGTTTTAGGGATAATTTTATAAACCCGAGGATGTAGAACAGTATTTTTATGCGCTCTAGTAGACCCTCATAACATTGCCTCTAGGTACCGGCACATAACAGTACTTGTCTGCTTTTATGCAATAGACTCAGTGGCACCTCTGGGAACGTAGAATGGATGGAACAGGAGTGGGCATATGCCCCAGTCCTAACCAACATATGCAAACTTCCTCTTGCCGCAGAGCAATCATTAGCTGTATGTAAATGCTTTCAGATTTATTAAGGTACATAAGCAAATATGTTACCTTTATCAAACAGGGATGACGAGAGCAAATTTAGAACAGGTCACCTAGGATGTGAGGGCAAGTAGGCACCTATTTTAGGGCTCTTTCATAAAGACATATAGGGGCATGCTTACTAAAGTGTGGTAAGGAGCATGAGACTTATGTGCATTCAGCGCTCATTTCTACCATAGCAGGGAAAGAGTGGGCATGCTGAAAGCAGGAGACATGGCCGTGGTAGGGAGTCAGTGACACGCAAGGTGCATCAGGCACTCAGTAATAGCGACTGTGCATCAAATGCTCATGGCCACCATAAGGGTGTGTGTTACTTCCCCCCCCTCATGCCGCACTTGCATGTTAACAACAATGTAATGCCCCCTAGTCAGATGTCTGTCATGGAGCCCCAGCTCTGTGCTGTGTGAAGGGTGAGAACATCTGGCAGATGCCTGCAGGATGCAAGAGGACACATCCAGGTAGCAGCCACATGCCATGGAACCAAGATGTTCTGGCAGCAGATATGCTGTATATGTGACCCTGCATGATAAATACAGTACAGGGGGGTGCCACACAGTTCTCTTTGTGAGGCAGTGGAGAAGGACATTCATGTTCAGCAAACCTCTGTTCCTCTGAAGCAAGGCAGTGAATAGTCCAGGGCTCAGCAGCACTGAAGTGACTCCCTGTCATCATGACACTATGTGAGGGAACAGCACGTGGATGCACCAGCATTCAAAAGAACCACCGGCCATCACCTTTCCACAATCACATGTTCCCATATGGAGCACAAGATGAGGCATATTTATGTAGCAGTATTTATCTTATGCCTTTCCAATAGCACTTCAAGGTGAGTTACAATCAGGTACAGAAGATATTTCCCCTGCCTCAAAGGGCTTACAATCTATGTTTGTGTCTGAGGCAATGGAGGGTCAAGTGACTTGCCCAAGGTCACAATGAGTGCCAGTGTGATAACACCTACACAGGCATAGCAGGAGGGCTCCAAGAAGAAGCAACTGCAACAGAATGTGAGCAATAGTTGTATTATGTGTGGAAGCAGACTACCATTCCTCATGAAAAGGAACAATATATGGCCTCCAACTTCAATAGATCACAAGGCAAGTGTCTGGTGAAGGATAGAGAAGGCTGGCTGGAGGATATGTGCATCCTGGTACACAGCTCAGATATATGGGCCAAAGCAAAAGGGGTCAGGGCATGCAAATATATTTGATGTACACACACAGCTAGAGACTGTGCTGCAACATGAGTGTCTGCTGTGAGTCCAAGCACAAATGCTGTATCCACATCAGCAGGGGGCCCTGGTCTAGTGAAGGCAGTGTGTCTGCATTGCCAGAAATTGGGCACTGGGTTATGAAACCCCCCTCACCCTAAGTCACTTAGGGTGCCCAACAACCTAGAGTGCAATGGACTGGTTAACAGAACTCTATTGTTGTTGTTTTTTTTTGGCAGGGGGAGTGATAGGTTCCTCTTCATCTACCTGGTACAAAGTGATTCTTCAAGTGAGGTGAGTAGACCCCCATCATGTGGGTGAAGGAGAAGTGCTGTTCCAACACAGAGATCACATGGGAATGGGAGACATAGAACTTGTGACCTCTATCACTAACTCCTCCTGTAATTTTGGGTTGAGGTTACTGAAACTCTGCTACCAGATCAGGCATATTAGACACCAATGTCGCATGCAGCATGTGACTGGTGTTCCAGAGGGTAGATATCCACTGCTATGGCCAAACATTTGCCTGGAGGGGAGAGAGGCAATCCACAGTAGTCACCCATTCTCCTCCCTTGTTGAGAGCTCGGGGGACATAAAACAGTACACCCTACACACCTCTAGGGAAAAAGGAATCCCAGTCAGTCCCCATCTCTAATCCACCACTTTTCAGGAAATGGATGGTTCTAAAGTCCTAGGAATTCATAAAATGCTCCCCAATGGAAGAATACCTCATCGCCTAAGCAACATGACCAGTTGGGGGGGAGGGGGGGTAGCACTTACCAGAAAGCTACAACTGTGCTAGCTCGCCCCATGGCTCTTGCACATACCCTCAGGTGAACATATGCACCGATACATGGACACCGCCCCCCCCCCCCCCCCCATGAAGAGGTAGAGGTGGTTGGCTGTCACAAATATGTGCCAGTCCTACAATGAACTTTAGTTGCAAGACCTGATTTGTTTAGCCATCTCCAACCCTACCCATATAGCCAATCTCAGATTGTCTCTCTGAGAACATACCCTCTCTCCCTACTCCTTGCTAGCACTGGCTGTCCACTGCTGCGCGACTAATCTTCTGCCAACCTCATCATTCTCATATTACCCCTCTTCTCAAGTCTCTTCATTGGCTTCCTATCTATTTCTGCATCCAGTTCAAATGTCTCCTGCTGACCTATAAATACATTCACTCTGCAGCTCCTCACTACTTTTCCTCTCTTATCTCTCCCTACACTCCTCCTCAGGAACTCCACTTTTCTGGCAAATTGCTTCAATCTGTGCCCTTCTCTTCTATTGCTAACTACAGACTTTGCTCCTTTTACCTTGCTGTTCCTTATGCCTGGAACAAGCTACCTGAGTCTGTACGCCAGGCACCTTTTCTGACCCTTTTCAAATCTAAGCTAAAAACTCACCTCTTCGACTCACCTGATCTCCTTTGTGTTTCCTTACCATTCCCCCTGGATGTATCCCATGTCTACACCTACTGTGTTGTCTGTCTTTACTAGATTGTAAGCTCTGATGAGCAGGGACTGTTTCTTACATGTCTGTGCAGTGCTGCGTATGTCTTGTAGCACTGTGCAAATGCTCAGTAGTAGTAGAAGTAGTGACTGTCCTGCATATGCTATCTCCATAGCTATACCCATGCCCATGGAGAGGAGCTCCGCCAACTCACATATATTCACCAGGATAGGAAGGCTGCTGACATTGTTGCTGTTTGCCCACAGGCTTGAGACATCATCTGCCATGCTGCAGTGGTGGCATTGGAGGCTAAATCCATGGGTGCAGTCCATATATGATGTATGAGCTGGCATGGGTGTGGGATGGCCTAGGGCACTTTGGACAATAGGGATCACACCCATACCACCTACTTGGGATGCACCAGCACAGTGAGGGCAAATAGCATCTGATTAGAGGCAGATATTATCTGAGCCCATATTAGTGGCATCTTTAGTAGTCAGAAGAACCACTAACATAGCTGTGCTAGCTATGTGTGGCTGTTCACACCCACTCTTTGCCCCAACTCTGCTCTAACCCTGCCTATTTGCATGATACTCAGGTAGCATGGGACTTTTTGTGCAGGTGCATTTTTATCGCAGGGCCAAGACACCTATGCAGTCCCGGCTACCACATTTTAGTAAACATGCTCCATAGGTGCTTAATGTGTCCTTATAGAAATGCCCTGAAAAGGTGTCGATCCCTATCCTGGAGTCTTACTTCCAGCTTTGCTGTCTGTCTTACAAGAGGCAATGAGGCCAATTCAGGGATGTGCGTCCCCCGGCCATCCGGATGTCCAGGCATCTGGATGGCCCAGAGATGCACCCAATTCTGCTCCCGCGGGGGCTAGACAGCCCTGTGGAAGCAGAATCGCAGCATTGGGCCTGGACATCCAGACTGTGTCCCGATTCCGGTACCCTGTACATCCAGGCACTTCCCCGGCTAGCTCAGCCTGGCTTCTGCATGGAGCCACGGTACAGTGGCATCCTATTGCCATGACACCATGGCACCATGCAGGATTCCAGATCACCTGCACCACACAAAATGCCCAGTTCCTCCAAGGTGGAATAAGTCCCCCATCTATTCTGGTGAACCCGGATGCACAGGGCCATGACCGGAATCAGCCCTGTACATCTGGGTTGTGTGTCCCACCCACTCTCATCTCAATCACCGCCCCTGGCTGCCCTGTCCAGAGTGTCCTGCACATCTACTATGTACATGCAGGGAGCTTTGAGCAGGGAATAGGGGCTCAGGCAAATAGCAGGGATGTACATCCAAATTGGACGTACATCCCCGCTATTCATCGTTCAGAATGACCCCCATTGTGAAGATTAGAGTGAGGAGGGGTTAGAGGAGAGAATGAATGGATCCGTGGTTTGAAGGGAGGTAGGAAGAGTGGTTGGGGAAAAGGAGTAGGAGAGGAAGGGGCAACAAATGATGGAGTGGAAGAAGAGAAAATGGGACAGAGAGTGGACAAAAGAGTATGGTACATGACAGCCGTGTCTTACCTACACACTCCCACCAACATTCATGTAGACAAATAATCCCTCCACCCGATCTCCCCATATCCATATCAATCCACATACATCCTCTCATCCTTACTCTTTGCCCTCCCCAACAGCACCCCCCATCCACTCACAAGAAAGACATGTGCAGATCCGGGAGTTATAAAGCACAGCCTTTGTAGCTGTCATGCAGATTTTGATTCAATCTATTTTTCTCTGTTTCTTTTGAACTATGAACATTTAAATCCTACAATTTTGAGGGGTTTATTGATAATAATAATAACAATGCTTTACTGAGAACATGTCTCTTTTAATGTTCTGCTAATAATAGTCGATTGACTATGCATAGCTGCTCTTTAATTTCCTACAGACATTGTTCAGGTTTCTCATGAAAATCACCTTGTTACCTAAGCAATCTTAACACAATAACACAGATAAAACATGAAAGCAGTTTCCCCTTATAACTTCAAAGGGGATTTTATAATGTAGGCAAGGATTGTAAAGCCTGTTTACTGCTTATAATCCCTCAATCTCCACACTCAGCAGGAGTATGATGAAACTGGAATGCAAGCGGCATAGAAAAAGGTAAATAAATGCTATGTAATTTCAAATACTGTACACCTATTGTTCCAAAGAAGCGAGTAAGGAGGAACAAATGTTCCACTCAGCAAGGCGCTGAGTCAAACTGTACGTGTTTGGAGCATCAAGTTGACTTTTGTGCTTTGCAGAGTGAAATGCTTATCCATGATATTATTTTGCCTTAGTCACTGGGCTTCAACTAAACCCAGAAAATAGACCATTGTCTGTGCCTAAAGTCAAAAAGTTATTGTTGCGCAATAGAGCTACAGATATCAGCAGAATCAATGTCAGTGGATATTTTTCATATGTTTTCCCTGAGAATTAATTTTAAGAGAGAGAAAGATTTGTATTCCTTGCTGGAATACATTTTCTGCAGGATTAGTAAAAACAAGTCTAGATGGGCATGGTAACTTAAAGTGTGCTTCCTAGATGAATGAAATATATGTGCCGTATAGCTTGCTCTCTGGGAGGGCTTAGCGGAGATAGTTTTATAACGCCATTGCCATGTGAATGTGGCCACATAGGGAGATAAATGATCTCTTATACTTTTATGTGGGTTGGCATGGTATGTTTTTTGGTATGAAGGTGAATACTTTGCTAGTAGGTGTGATCTAGGTGGAGTTTTCACATGCAGATGTAGGGCTTCATATTCAGCATCTAGCCACCGCCGCTGAACTTTAAACCTGGATATTCAGTGTTGGGGCCCCGGCAATGAATATCTGGGTTGTCCAGATTACCTTGAAGCTCACCGGATAGCAGCAATGTTCATTGTTGCCCGGTTATCACCAGGTGCTGCCCCCGGAACGTCCCGATGCTAACCGTGGCGTGGCGGCACCCGTGTTAGTGCTACTGAATATCCCAGCCAAAGGGATTAACACGGTCATCAGGTCCGCTAACCAGGTTAATTCCTTTGAATTTCGGGCCACAGATTATAAAACACCTTAATCTAGTCCTCTCTCACTCATGTCACTGAGTTACTGCCCTTTCTTTCTTCTCCAACATCCTCCCTGGCTTCATTCAGCCCCTTCATTTTCCTTCTTTCTTTCCCGTTTCTGCCGCAGCTTTCTTTTTCCTTCCCCAACCCTGCTGCAGTCTCCAAGGCCCCAATGCAAACCAGATACCATGTCTCCTCAACAAAGCCTCTCACTGCAGCCAAAATATGTCTCTTTCCTCTAAGGCACTTGTTCCTCCTCTCCTAATCTGTGTTTCACTCTGCGACTCTTCTTGACAGTGCTATTTCCTGCTACCTGGGATGTGGAATAGATTGGGCCATGGGTTTGGTCCGATATGTGCTTTTAGTCTTTGCTGATGCTTCTCCAGTGATTGCACTCCTCAGTGTAGCCTGTTCTGACACCCAGGATTAGCTCGTCCATCAGGCGAACTAGGCAGTCACCTAGGGCATCAGACCATTGTGGGTGGCCCAGTGATTCCATCTTGACTGCCTGGGCAGTAAAAAAGTAAACGTTGTGCTTGTCAGAAAGAAAAACCTCAAAGCAGCCAATACGAATTAGGCTAAAGAGAGGCCTGGGAGGTGGGAGAAAGCACTCAGACCCAACAGCACTTGCAAACCCATGCATTCCCCATCTCACCATCCACATCTCTGAATCATATCTACTTATTAGAAGATTTATTTATTTATTTAGCTGTATTTATATCCTGCTTTTCACCAGGTCAAAGTGGTCAATTGGGAGATACATTTAACATGAGGGGATATGACACACATACCCTAATACTTACAGGGAACATGGGCAATGGAGGGTTAAGTGGCTTGCCCAAGACCACAAGGAGTACCTATAGGACTAGAAACCCCAGTCCCTCTGGCCTGAGATTGCTGTCCCCAGATGGGACTTGAACTCCTGGCCCTCTAGCCTGAAGGACCTTGTCCTAACCACTAGGCCACTCCTCCCACCATTAGAAATACTCCTAAACTTAAAATAAATGTGGCAACCACATACAACAGTCTACTCGAAACTCACAGTCACATAACTAATGTCCGGGCAATGAGAGTAACATATCCAAATAATATAATTACACTGATTGATAGATATATAATCATCACAACATACCACAAGTCAAAACTATGAACTCTCTTAATGAACTACTTCAAAAATCCCCTTCCCACCCCCTTCCCATCTCCCTTACAACACACAGAAGTAGCCATCCAGTCCATACACTGTACCACAAACCCAGTTTAAGAGGCTGCAGCTCATGAAATCACAAATCCAGCATTTATTTAACATACTATAGTCATATTGTTTCCCATACCAACTTATCCCTCAAAACAAACTCACATACTCAACCCACTTGTACAACTCATATCCAAACACAAACCCAGATGACCAACCAGCCATACAAGCCTAAAAATACCCCAATGGCAATGTGTCTCAAATCCCATAGAAATAAAGTCAAACACCATATACTATGCCATAATTATATCCCAATCTTGTTTCCATCATGCACACACTCTTAATCTGTCATTTATTCATATTAAAAACAAAAACAAATGTTCCGCTCATACTCAGAAATCACTATATCCATTCAGATAATCAGAAAAGCACAAAAACAAGAATACATCCAACTCTTCATTCCAGAGACATCATCTATTAAAGGTAATTCTAGGAATCATAAAGAAAGGAATGGAGAATAAAACCAATGATATTATAATGCCTCTATATTGTTCCTGGTGCAACTGCACCTTGAATATTGTGTGCAATTCTGGTCAACATATCTTAAAAAGGATATTGCAGAATTAGAAAAGGTACAGAGAAGAACCACCAAAATGGTAAAGGAGATGGAAGGATACCCGTATGAGGAAAGGCTTAAAAGGTTAAGGCTCTTTAACTTGGAAAAGAGAAGGCTGAGGGGAGATATGATAGAGGTCTATAAATTAATGAATGGAGAGGAAGGGATAAATGATTATCGGTTGCTTACTCCATCAAAAAGTAGAAAAACTAGGGGACATGCAATGAAGCTACAATGTAACTCATTTAAGACTAATAAGAGAAAATATTTTTTTACTCAACGTGTAATCAAACTCTGGAATTCGTTACCGGACGATGTACTGAAAGCTGTTAGTGTAGCTTGGTTTAAAAAAGGTTTGGACAAGTTCCTGGAGAAAAGGTCCATAAACCATTATTAAAGAGGACCAGGGAGATACATGACCGAAGGCAAGATGGCGGCGATAACGGAGGCATGCCGGTGAGCTCCGGGACCTGTTGGAATTTTGCCAGTTTCCTTTACCTTTACATTGTTTGCTTATGGTGCCATTCAATGCCGCATAAGGGCAGAAAACGGAAGGCAAAGTTGGCGGCGACGGAGAACTCGGGCGCTGAAAAGCTGGTGGTGTGCGGTCCCATGGACTCCTATGTGGCGACCGCGGAGAGCGGTGTTGTAACTCCGGAGCTCTCACTTGGCGTTTCTGGGGCGGAAGGAGGGTCCCATGACGCCGTGGGACTAGAGGCATCTTTAAGCCCGGAGTACCGTGTATCGCCACCACAGCCCGAAGGTGAGATCTTGCTGGAGGCTGCAGAGGTGGCTAAAGGAGGGGTGATTAGCCCTATTGTGCAGCCTTGACAGCAGTCTGCCGGCATGGAAGGTAATCTAGCCAGGCAGTGTTCGTCGGTTCGTCGGTGTGGAGGGGGCTGTTGAGGATCGAGCCTCTCTGTTTCGGCATTCTGTAGTGGAATCTTTTTTGGGACTGGAAGCAGGTACCTCGAAAGTGGTGAGTGTCCAAGGACTCTCCCTGTAAAAACCCAAGGTTGTTACCTTTGAATCTTTGTGGGAAGCCTTCTCTGTTATGCATCTCAATATAACATAACAGCTCCAGTCCATTCTCCAGCAGTTTCAACTTTTTGGGCAACAATTACATGTATATCAATCTGCTCAGACTGAGATGAATGCTAAAGTGACCTCTCTAGAGGGGTCCTTAGGGCAGATTAAAGATGTTTCCCAGTCTTTGGTAAAAGATTTGTCGGTTGTACATAGGAGGTTGGAGTTTCTTGAAAATGCTGCTAAGAGCCGTAACCTTCGAGTTTTGAACTTTCCTAAAGTTCCAGGGGTTTCAGCCTTGGACCTATTTAAGCAGTTTCTTACTACTGTTTTGAAGGTATCGGCAGAAGCAATTCCTCCAATTTATAAAGTCTTCTATTTACCGACTTTGAGGATTGGAGCGAGGGGCGAAGGAGAAAACCTATTGATGTCCTTGGATAGTTTAGACCTTTCTACCTTTTTGGAACGGTCCCCTACTGTTGTAGGGATGACTGCTACGCTACTGGTAACCTTTGCTCTTGAGGTCGATAGAGACTGGCTCCTGAGGGGTTTTTTTTCAGGTCTTCCAGTAAAGATTTCTTGGATTCTCATATAAGAATGTTTCCGGATGTCGCGAGAGCCACTCGGAAAAGAAGGAAGCAGTTTCTCATGGTTGTTCAGTTGGGGGGGTTGGTTTTTTTTGCGATTTCCCTGTAAATGTTTGGTGAAATTATCTGGGAACAGATATATTTTCTTTGAACCTTCCCAATTAGCCTCTTTTATTAATTTAAAACAGGTGAATTCTTTGGTTCTTTCTTCTTCTTCCCCTCCGGGTAGATCCCCCGATTAGGTGGGCTATCTACGGTTAGAATATTTGCACTTCTCTTTTGTCCGTCTTTATCCTTTGTATTTGCTAGATGACAATTTTTCTTTTGTTTTGTGACCCATTCTTGCCGACATTGTTGTGGACTTGTGGACCTTTGAGTCTTTTTCTGTACAAGTTGTTCACTTGTTGTATTTGGAAAATTGCATAAATAAAAGATTAAAAAAAAAAAAAAAAGAGGACCAGGAAAATCCACTGCTTATCCTGAGACAAGCATTGTGAATCTGTGTATCTTATTGGGAACCTGATAGTGACCTGGATTGGCCACTGCTGGAAACAGGATACTGGACTTGATGGACCTTGGTCTGACCCAATATGGCATTTCTTATGTTTTTATGGACTTGCTCTTCATCCTAATGAAAAATATTAAATAGTTCAAAAATAAAATCCATGCTTCTTGCACCAACCATCCAAATCATGAGTCCAAAGCAAGAAACCACCATACCGAAGACACCAGAAGAAAAAAGAAAAGAAAAAAAAATAACTGTTGCTTTGTGTTATCTCATGTGGGACTCCTTTCAAGTCCACCAAGAATTTAATCAATTGGTAAGGATCCAAAAGCTATTGGTAGAGTTATTGTATGTTACTTTAAAGTGGGCTGGTATAAGCAGAGACATACTTTGTTCCAATAGCCCATAACCATGATCTCAGAGCTAAACATTTGCTACTGTATCCTTGTCAAAATCCTGGACAATATGCACATGTCACCCTTCTCACATTAGATTTTTTGACTGACATGTTTTATGCAAGATATCTGTTACCTATAAGATGTACAGGAGTTTAAAAATCAGTGACTTGGGGCCAAAATGGCTCTGTTGCATTCTCAATGGAATTCCCTGGGCCCGTTCAACCTCAAAAGTCAGCTATAATAACTTAGGGATAAATTGCTTCACAAAGAAAACAGGATTATCCCCTTCGGTGCCCTCTAATAGAACCAGAATCTTTAGATTATTTTGCCAGTTGCGATTACTGATGTTTTCCAAGGCAAGTTTCAGAGCAGGTGCCATTTTGGCAGGGGCCTCAATGCAACTATTTTAATTCCTAAGTACTGAGTATGTAATTCTAGCGTTTCCAATCTTGTAGAAAAGGCAAATACTTTGGGGTGCATAACTGTTAGCTCTATTTTAAGTTTCTAGAAATGTGCCCTGTGCAACTCGTGAACCTGTCGCCCCCCTTTCCCTCCTATGCAATGCAAAAACATTTTCTTTTTGGGTTGCCTGGAAGCCCAGTGATGATTTCAGTGTCCCTTCCATAATTGTACCCTGAAGGTTACTCCACTCACCCAGCCCTTGGTACAGCCCTGCTCAAGAAGAGCAATCAAATTGTTCTGCTTTATCGCTTTTGTCACTGCAAACTGCTCCCGTTATCAACTTCATGACTGCTACTTTTAGTCCCAACTTTGGGGCCTTAACCAGTGAAAGAGGTTCAGCCTTAGGGCACTTTACCCCTGTTCCCAAATTAAATGTTACCTTGATTTGTCGGCATCCACTTTTGGAGTAGTAAAAGGATTGATGGATGGACTAAAATATACTTAAAAATGGGTCCATTTAATGACGTGTCTCCCTCCTATGTCCATCCTAGAGCACAGCTCAAGATCACCCACCTTGACTCATTTGTTTATGGTTTTATGCTTGTTTAATTGTATTTTGGTAACTCGCCTTGATTGCTATGGTAAAGCACGTGGATCAAATATTAATGCATCAATAAATAAACAAATATCCAGGTTTTGACCGCAGGCTTAAAAATTTATGAATGAAAGTTCACCCCATAACTGAATAGGTAAAGAATTTGACAATGAAGGAGCTAGACAGTTGAAGCAAGCATAACTTGAAGATTAAAATATCAACATCATAGAAGATGATGGAAGTTAATAGATGGGTATGTAAGGATCTCAATGAGTGCCCTGGGTTAAGGGATGAGAACAGAATCAGAATACACTGGGAGACCAAAAGGTAAAGTATGAAGCATCAAAATAAGGATGCGTGAGCCCAATTTTCAGAACCGACGTGGTCCGCCGCAGTGCTTAAATATTGGTGGGATACTCAGCGAGCGGTATGCAGACAGGAACTGCTGCTGAATATTCAGACTGAGTGCTACTAACCAGGCAACGAGACAGCGCTTACCCGGTTAGTGCAGTTTTCAGCTGGCCCTTGCCCAAATTGCAACATAGGTTTGCGTTTCCTGTAGCCTAAGTTGTCCTGACAAAGGCCACCATAAATCACACTAACTAGGTGAGTGCTGAAGCTTATATGGCTAGTACCAATATTGCCCTTGAACTGCCCATGGACCGCCCAACACTAATCAAATAGTGCCAGGGAGGGCTGTGGAGACATTCAGCAGCATGATCTGGAGTGTGCCGCTGAATATCACCATCTCCTCCATAGCCAGTCGGCCTCCCATTGGCTTTAATGCTGCCAGTAATTGGTAGCCAGTGCTGAGACCTAGCCTGGCATGGTATATCTGGTTTGGTTGGATACTGTAGAAGCTAACCAAGCAGTGGTGATATTTAGCTGCTACCTGATTCATTTCTGCAGTGAAAGTTAGACCAGCCTTTAAGGTGCCTAACTTTTACCACTCAGGGATTGCCTGTTTATCCCCAGGTGCTATCTCCGCTCAAACCCCTAGGATGCTCCAATGCTAGCTGGCGGTACCAAAGATATTCCGTGTCACTAACATGATATTCAGTGCTGCTCAATATCCCAATCACTGTGATTAACATGGCTAGCACGTCTGCTAACCACATTAATCACTTTGAATATCGAGTCCAACTTCTTTACTGCTGTGTTTTGAAAGTTTTGAAGACATTTAAGATAAGAAAGTGAGATGCCAGCTAAAAAATTATTACAGTAGTCTAATGAATTGCAAGTAATGCATGGATCAATGTTTTTCAGAGGTGGTGGTTAGCACGATTACAGCCCCTAGCTATCCCCGCTGAACACAAATTTCGGATATTCAATTCCAGTGCCATCTCCAGCCACTGGCATTGAATTTCCAGGTCAGCCGCACAGGCCAGAAGCTAACTGGCCAGTGGTGATATTGAGCCGCTGCCCGGTTAATTCTTGCGGGTAAAGATAGGCCAACTTTTGCCGCACCTATCTTTACCCACAGGTGGCTAACCAGGCAGCAGCTCAATAGTGCCACTGACTGGTTAGTGATGGGTACTACCCCCAGAATGTCCCCCGGAATGCCTCAATACTAAGTTGTTAGCATTGGGGCATATAGAAACGGTACCTGGGGATATTTGATGGCACTAACTGTGCCTGCCTTCCAACTCAAACATTATCAATTTGAGGCCAGCCTGAGATGAAACTGGACAGGGAGGAAACTGAATTTTAGATTTTTCAGTTTTGTGTTCACATTAAAGAAGACGTGGGGCACTTTCAACACCTTTATTGTTTATGCTTTATTAAAATCTACTATGCCGCCCTTTGGGTCAGCAGAGCGGTGTACAATAAAATCTACAGGAGGATAAAACTCCAAAATTAAAACTGTGAAAAAGAAAAGAACTCCAAAGTTGAGACAGGAAAGAGGAGAGACAGACAGAACATAAAGACCTACATGTAGGAACAAAAGGAAGGGAGGCTAGGACAAAGGAAGGTATCACAATTTCAGCATATAACTTATAGGAATGTGGTTAACGTTGCTGAATATCCTCAGGTGTCCCCACTGAACATCCTAACTCGAGCTGGCTAGTGTCAGAGCATTCCAGGGTGGATCAGAGGCAGCACCTGTCAATAACTGACTAGCAGCAATATTCAGCTACTAGACAGTGATCCCAAAGCAGAAGAAGTTAGGCACCTGAAACACTTGCCTAACCTTCACCTCTGAAGCTAACCGGGCCGCGGCTGAATCTCACCCCTCTCCGCTTAGCTTCGTGGCTATCCAGCCAACCCAGGGATTCAATGCCGGTGGCCACATTTGGTCCCAGCACTGAATATCTGGGTACAAAGCTCAGTGACAACTGCTAGCTGCTTTACAAGCGTTAGTCGCTGCCACCGAGCTTCCCGCTGGAATATCAGGATATAAAAAAAAGACATTTCCTATTCCTAAACCTTAGAAAAGGGATAGGATCTTTTTTTGTATTCCATGATCAATGTAAATGTTTCTCTATACACACTGATTGTAACACATCCTGTATGTAAAAATGTAAAAATCTTTATAGAAAACCAAAAGCTCCTATAAGTTATATGCTGAAATTGGAATTAGACTAACTTCTTTGACTTTGAGAAAGGTACTATCAAGGTTGACACAGCGCACACAGCATGATTTATACAGAGTTTCAGAAAGCCCTCAATAAAGTTCCACCTGACAGGCATTTGCTTATGGTAAAAGCTACAGGGATTTTAGGCAGGACAGGGAAATGAATAAACGAGCTAAAACCCTGGATGCCAAGCGAATGGTCCTCTCTTGATGACCTGCATTAGCCTCTAGACAAAGTTGAGATAATTTTGTTTATTTCTTAGGATGAGAGAAATATGTAAATATGCATTTATTGCAAAAGCTGGGCAGATTTAAGAGCTTAATAGGCTGGACAAAATTGCTTTTTATTCTAAAACTGCCCTCAGACCTTTTACTGTTTTTTTTTTAATAGATTGTTGCAATGCTAGTGAAGTAAGAAAGGGAAAAATAAATTCATGTAGTGGATCAAATGCATAATCTGAATTGTAGAAATGCTACTGTACCAAAATACGACGGCCTCATTTCAAAGTCCATAGTGCCAAGAGACACCCAATAGAAACCATCACCTACCATAATAGACAATAGCAATTTAGATATTATAATCATTTCTAACTTAATTATCAACTTCCAGGCCAGTTGCTGTTCAGCAACTTAACTCTGGTGCTGAAAAGAATTTTTGGGGGGATAATCAAAGCAAATGATGTGGTTAGCGGACCCGCTAATCGTGTTAATCTCGGTCATTGGGATATTTATTGGAAAAATCCAAGTTATCAATGTCCCTGTTTAATGTACATCGCCAAGTTTAAGTTACAATGTAAACCACTTTGACTGAAATGATAAAGCGGTATAAAAAACATGCTAAATCAAGTAAATGAATTAATGAAAGCACCGCCGCTGCAGGCCCAGACATTGGGTAATCTGGGGGCAGAGCAGAGGCAGCAATGGCAATAGCCACTGCCCAATTATTGCCACCGAAACTAACCAGGCCGTGGCTGAATGTCACTGGTGCCCAGTTAGCTTCACCCATCTCCAGCCAATCCAGATAGTCAATGCCGGCGTTCGAATGTAGCCCTGGCACTGAATATCTAGGTCTAAAGTTCAGCGGCGATGCCTAGCCGCTTTAGCAGCACTAGCTACTGCCACAAATATTGGGTCTTTCCTGTTTCCAAAATGTGTAATTACACTACGCAAGACTTTAATATTGAGTATAGTTTCCTACCAAGAGCCATAGGGGTAGATTCAGAACCATGTTTAGCAGGTCTGGATGTCTGATCCAGACATCCAGACCTGCTAAACACCTGGCCTTTACCCGGGAAACAGAGCTCCCCACACATAGATCTGATCTGTGTGGGGAGCTCTGTTTGTGGGTGGGAGGGGACAGGCTGCAGGCAGAGCGAGGGCAGGCTGTGGGCGGGACCCTGACTCTGGATGTACAGGGCCAATGTACGTCCGGAGTCAGCAATCTAGATGGGTGACTTATTCCACCTCAGAGGTGGAATAAGTCCCCCTAGATAGCGGGACATGAATGCCCCGGGACTGGAAAGTGAGGTAAGAGGGTGGACGGGGTACCCCATAGCCCGACCTTGGCCATGGCAGGCCCGATCGGTGGTCGAGTGGCATGGAAAGGACATTTTCAGAGTGTACTGGGGATCACAGCTCCTGCATGGACCAGCGATGGCATGGATCCTGTTGCCATGCCATGCAAGAGGACACCATGCCACTGCCGCTCCATGCAGGAGTCAGCCTGGGTTAGCTGAGGAATTGCTTGGATGCCTGGGCAGCCAGAATCGGGGCACAGGCTGATGGACCCAATTCTGATCCCGTGGGCACTTCTAGCCTCCATGGGATCAGAATCGGGTGCTCTGGAGCACTTCCCGATTCTGACAGGCCAGACAGGTGGGTGGCGCACACAACGGAATCGGCCTCTACACTGTATAGACTAAAGCATGAAAACCTCTGCAACAATATTGTCATATGCAACCACCCCAAACCCCTTCAGTCCATGGGTTTTGCATTCTTTAACTTGTGAAGCCCAATTTGTGACAGATTTCACTGAATTTCATTTTTGTAGAAGTAAAATGTATGCATATTCTTTTTCATACAAAATTGTATTTAAATTCAAAATGATTGAGCTATTGTAATGCAAAATAGTTCATTTATTTTGAATTTCATGAACAGCAGCTTGTGAAAGCATCTTCAGTGGTTGGTTTCTGCGGAATGATAACACCCTCAAATATGTGTAGTCATGTATCTCTAATTGTGCTAAATGTTGCTCCCTGGTTCATTTAAATGGGTAGGATGCCTTTGCACAAAAGAGGCTTCTAAATTATAGGAAATCTAAAGGGTTAATACATTGGCCTTTGGATACAATCAATTTGTTCCTAAGATGTAAAGATGGCATGCATGGGTTAAGATGGTGTTTCCATATTCTTTACAGGACAAACACGTAGGAAGGACTGAAAAGCCCATCTGTATGCTACAGATAAAGTATGTATTTATTTATTGTAATTTAATGACATGCTTTATAAGTTGCTTAAAGTGAGTAACAAAATTGTTAAAATAAATATATTAGTATATACAAACACATTTTCAAATACATTCATAAGAATGCAATAAGCATTTCAATAAAGCATAAACTAAATAAACCTGGAAAAAATAATCTCATATGTGAAAAATGTAAGAGAACTCAAGAAGGAACCTGCTAAATCTCTGTTTTTCAAAATCTGGTACAGTCAGAATTATAGAAGAAATATGAAAGTTATAGCTTAAGACTTCCCCCTTAAAGCACCCTTAGGCATGCTGATGGTACTGACTCCGCTCCCTAACACTGTTACTTCTGAAAATGGAGTGGAAGAGCTAGCCCACTATGGACAAAGAGCCCCAATAAAGCAGCAGCAGAGCTCAACCAACCCCCACCTCCATTTCCAAACCACCACCACCATGCTGTCACTCCAACCATGGAGCCTCAAGCCATGCTGTCTGTGCGCTGACCTTGGCATAAACAATATAATTTCCTGCAGAGAGGCTGAAAAGCTTGATCAGCACAGGCACAAAGGAGCTCTAGTACAGCAGCAGAAGGGATTAGTTAGCTCCCACTTCCATCTTCCAGATATCACCAAATCGTCATCGTCCCAGAGCCTCTGAAACACCTCAGACCATGCAATCTGTGCTGACACCACCTTTGATTATGTTGCTTCTGGGAGCTGTGTTGAAGAGCTGCAAATTAGAGGAGAAGGCACCTCCCCTTTGAGCCTCTTTATGAGCCCATCTAGGAACCTTTCTGCAGTCCTTTTTGTCAATCTTAGGAGCCCAAAGCACAGACTTCATGGATTGATATAATGCATCTCATTCTCCCCCCCTAGTACTGTCAGCTTGTCAGGTTAAGAACATAAGAACATGTCATACTGGATCAGAACAACATAAGAACATAAAGAATGCCGTACTGGGTCAAGCCAATGTCCATCAAGCCCAGTAGCCTGTTTCCAACAGTGGCCAATCCAGGCCACAAGTACCTGGCAGGTTCCCAAAAAGGCACACAGTGGATTTCCAGGGGTCCTCTTTAATAACTGTTTATGGACCTTTCATCCAACAAACTTATCCAAACCTTTTATAAACCCAGCTACACTAACAAATGTTACCACATCCTTGGCTAACAAATTTTAAAGTTTGATTATGTGTTGAGTAAATATTTTCTCTTGTTAGTCTTAAATGGGCTACATTGTAGTTTCATTACATGTCCTCTAGTCTTTCTACTTTTTGATGGCTTAAACAACCAATTTACTGTATGTTTACCCGTTTCACTCCATTCATTAATTTATAGACCTTTATCATATCCCCCCTCAGCCATCTCTTGTCAAAGTTGAAGAGCCCCAAATTTTTGAGCCTCTCTTCATAGGGGTATCCTTCCATCTCCTTTACCATTTTGGTGGCTCTTCACTGTACCTTTTCTTGGACAAGCTCCTTGGGGCGACTTCGGGGCTGGCTCCAGCGGTTGCTGATTGCTGGGTATTTTGCCCTTCTCCCAAAGGCCCAGACAATCTCTGCCTCATAATGGTAAACCTCTGGTACCCCATTGGTCAACTCCGTCTGTGGGCTTTCTCTCCTCTCCTTCTTCTCTGTTCTTGTACTGGCTGCCCTGCTAGGGAACATGGCACCTCCCTCTACCCCCACTCCAATTCCTACAATCTGGAGACATCATCAACCTCGTGGGAACCCACCCCCTTGACATCTCTCTTGTACCACATCCAGCCTGATTCTCTGTTGCCTCCTAACCTCCACTAGCCCCTTTTCTCCTTCCCCTGCTGACCTGCAACCCCTCCGCATGGGCCTCCTGAACTGCCAAACCCTCCGGAGCAAAACTGTTCTGGTTCAAGATTTTATCCTTCGCTTATATCTGGACATCCTTTTCCACACAAAGACATAGTTGAGGGAAGGCAAGGACCCACTCCTAGCCCGATGTCTCCCGCCTGGTTATTCCTGGTCGGCTACTCATCACCTGGGATGCTGCAGTGGTGGAGTGGCCGTCCTCTTCCACTCCATACTGCCCATTGTTCACTGCTCCTCCATTTCCCTTCCATACCCTGAGTCCCTCCTTCTCTGTTTTTGCTCCTCCCCTCCTCTCCATCTTCTGTTCTATGTCCCCCTCTCCCTACGTCAACACTTCTAGGAGTCCCTCACCTGCACTATCACTGAGGCTTCCCTTTGTTTCCCCACTTGCTTCTCCTTGCCAACTTTAACATCCATTTCTCCCCTCCTACCACAGCCCATGACAAGTCCTTTGCTACCCTACTTCACGATTTAGGCCTTCATCGGTACGTGCTCCTGCTCACTCATGTCGGCCAACACACACTGGATCTCTTGATCATCCCTTCTGACTCCCCCTCTGTTCCCACAAATATTACAGTGACTCCACATTCTTAGACTTACCACTCTCTTTTTCCTTTTCTCTCTCTCTTCTTCCAACTTCCAGCAGAATGAACGGGGCTGCACTTACCCAGGCCCCTCAGCCTGCCCACCTATCCTGCCATATTACTCCTACTACTGTCCAGCATTTTCCTCCTGCCAATCATCTCTTTCCTGCTGATTTCTCCACTCTCACTCCAGAGGAGAAGGCCCATCTCTGGCACTCCAATCTCTCCTCAGCCCTGGACCATCTTTCTCCCCTGCATCCGTGGTCCACTGCTTACCACCCATGGTACCATCCAGGTCTTTGTCTGCATCAGGAGGCGCTTCACCATGCAGAATGCATCTGGAGAAAACACAGAGATCCACAATCCCTTCACCAGTTCAAAAGCTGCCACATCCACTATAGATCTCAAATATTAGAAGTAAAATTATCCCATTTCTCCTCTGCTTTCTCCTCCACCTCCATTTCTACCCATCAACTGTATACCTCTCTCAGATCACTTT
Organism: Ichthyophis bannanicus; assembly: GCA_033557465.1. Lineage (NCBI taxonomy): Eukaryota > Metazoa > Chordata > Amphibia > Gymnophiona > Ichthyophiidae > Ichthyophis > Ichthyophis bannanicus. The sequence continues at coordinate 1,555,925,967 of CM066032.1, forward strand.
CCTCCCTACAATTCCCCCCACTCACGGGGATAACTGCTCAGAGCCGAGCACCTCCCATCTCACCTCCATCTTTGCTGCTAAAGTCCATAAACTACGTTCCTCTTTCGATACAATCCCTCTGCCAGTTGCTCAACCCCTCCCTCTCCTCCCTCTCCTTCTCTCTCCGCTATGTGGTTTACCTTTCAGCCTGTCTCTGCCATTGAATTTACCAAAATGGTCATCTCCTCTCATAAAACCACCTGCGCCCTAGATCCAGTCCCTTCCAACTGGCTGCTGGAACCTTCCCTTGCAGTACCTCCGGTCCTGCTTACAATGCTTAACTCCTGTCTCTCGTCTGGTGTTGTCCCTCTGTCCTGGAAGCATGTTCTGGTGCATCCCATCACCAGACTCTTTCCCTCAGCCCTGAAGATCCAGCCCATTACCATCCTATCTCTTACCTTCCATTCATTTCTAAACTCCTTGAAAAGGCCGTCTTTCCACAACTTTCTGCTCACTTGGACTTCGCTCATTTCCTGCACCCCACCAATCTGGTTTCCGCTCAGGCCATAATACTGAGACCATTCTTCTGTCCTTCCTCAATGAACTCCTCATCTCTCATGACCATGGTGACAGTTCTCTGGCTGTCTCACTGGATCTCTCTGCTGCTTTTGATCTCGTTGATCACTCTATTCTACTGTACTTTCATGCCTTCAGACTGCAGGTCTTTGGGGAACAGTTTTCTGATGGTTCCACTCTTTCCTCTGCTCACACTTTTTCTCTGTGGTTTCTCACCCATACCTCCTCCCCTTTACCACTCAGCTGAGGGGTGCCCCAGGGTTCTGTACTGGCTCCCCTTCTATTCAACATTTTCCTGGCTCCCCTCACTCTCCTGGTGCAACAATCTGGGATCTCAACCTATTATTACGCCAACAATGTTATTCTTTTGCATCATACCTCCCCTATGAACCCAGATCTCTCCCACCTCAAACCCAGCTAAAACATCTGCAATATGTTTTACCCATGGTGGTCCGCAACCGACCCTTTCCCCTCTTCTTTTAAATCTCCCGATTCCCCTTGTAACTTCACTCTGCTACCTCGGGGTTACCTTGGACCCTTATCTCTCCTTTCACACCCACATTTCCTCCCTTATTCGCCACCCTCACTTTTTCCTCCATCAGATTCGAGCTGTCAGTCCAGTAATCTCTCCAACATCTCTCACAATTCTTCTTCTCACTCTCTTAATTTCACTCCTGGACTACAGTAATGTTGCTTTTTCCAGTATCCCCTACCATCTGCTTCACCGCCTACTCACTCATACTCCCCGTTTAAGCCACATCACATCCTCTTTGATCCACCTACACTGGCTTCCCTTCCCCTATCGTGTCACCTTCAAACTCCTAATCCTGACCCACAGGGCCCTACATCAGCACAGTCCCCAATAACTTGCAGACTCATTGCACTTTTGCACTATACCTCACAGCTTCCGGTCACTGAACACCAACCGCCTTGACCTCCCTTCCCCAGCACATGCCCGCCTGGAGCAAACTCGGCATTCTGCTTTCCTTTTTCTAGCCCCGTCACTCTGGAATTCCCTTCCTCCCCTAATCCATCGAGAACACTCATTTCCCAAATTCAAATTCCTCTTAAAAACCAACCTCTTCTGTACTGCCTATGATCTTCCCTTTCCCGACTCCTCTGTTTCATCTTCCCCCTCCATTTAAGCTCTTGTCTTCTTTAGTCTGGTGTGACTGTGCTCTTTCCTATCTGGCATTGAAATTCTTTTCTGATTCTGACTTTATTTGTTTTTATATTATTGTAAACCACCCAGATAGCTTTTGATGGGCCGTCTATCAACAATTTTAATAAAGATAAAGATAAAGAGCTGTTCACAGATGCCTCAGGGGATGTTGGCTTTGTTTTTTACCTCAAAGGGCATTGGTGCAAGGAGAGATGGCCAGCAGAGTGGCACCAGTCAGGTATGACCAAGGATATCAGTATCTCCAGTAACAAGCAAGAATGTAGTATTCACATATGGGTGACATCGTGTACCGACGGAAGCTCCCCAGCTACCAAAATGAAAGTGTTTGGAAGCACTCCATTGCATCTACATTGCTGCCTTCACAATCTCCCAGCTCCCTCTCCTCAATTCATCTTTTTCGGTGGAGCCAACGGGTCACTACCCTATCACCGCAGAAAAGAACTTCTAAAAAATTTTCCTTAACCGCTCTGCTTAACTGCAGAAGTATCATTTGATACTACTCCCTTCATTCTTTTGCATATTTTTTCTTTAAAAAAAAACAAAACTTGTATTTTTTCCTCAAGACCTCATGCCCCTTGGGCCTTGCCTATCATCTTAAGATGGAGAAACCCTCCAATGGTTTCAAAAAATGCATCAGGTGCTCAAGCACCATCTCAGTTATGGATAAATGTGACTGGTGTATGAAGTGTCTTGGTCCCGACCATATTCCCCAAGACTGCTCCCTCTGCAAGCAGATGATGAAGAAGGGCCTAGGGAACCAGTCCAAAATGTTTGGGGAACTCTTCCCTTCAGACTCATTGTCTTTGACCTCTACTTCCTCCAGAGCATCGTCATGCTCCCATGGTTCGGAGCACTCCAAGGAATCGAGACACTTGGAGAAAACTAAGAAAACCATGCTTAGTTTTTTAGTTTATTTGGATTTGGATTTGTATGTCTCCTTCTAAGCCTCCAAAATACAAGTCAAGACCCCGAGACTCCCCTGAGAAACTGAAGGAACTGAGAGAAAAGTCCAAGGATTGCACAGGAAAGTCTTGGGAATCGAGAGAAAGAACCCATTTGATTCACTATGAATTGTCCAGGACTTCCTCTGAATCTGGTCATCAGCCCAGGCATCCTGACAGGAGGACTTGTCCTCCAAAACCTCAATGTGGATTCATGAGGCACCCAAGGCCTCGGCCTCCGGAGAACTCCTGATGCCTTGCTCTGGTATGGTGGCTCCCAGCCCCGTTCTTTCATTGGATCAGATGTAGGCTACCTCCCTGGATTAGCGTATGCTGTCCTTGGAGAGGACCATAGCAGCTCTTCTAGCTGCTTCGGTTCCATTAGCACTGATAGCCCCAGGAATGCCATTGGGAGCATCAACCTCAATGACTCCATCCACTCAGGTGCAACAGTTGGCATCGGTCTTGCCTTTGACATCGATGCATCAGGCACCGAACACCGAGGTATCGGTACTGGGCCTGGTATCAGCATTTACCATGGAAAATCCCTGGTCTGCACAAGGATTAGCCCCCGAGGATATTGAGGAGCATCAACTCCTCTCATGTCATCATTGGCATCAGCGATATTGAACGGTATTGAATGCAGACACTTCTGATTCTGATCACCGATCCCTTGATTCCAATGACCTCCAACCAATGTTCCCTCTAATTTTCTGTGGGCTGTGTGCGCAAAAAATATCAGCTGTGTGCAGCTTTTGAGGGAAGGTTAAATTTTTGTGCGCCACATAACGACACTCAGAGTTATATACTTTAAAATTTGACTACACGTCAGAATACAGTATGTACACCACATTGATTTTAATCAAATTAAATGAAAATAGACGATTACTAAATGAAGCTGGAAATTTCTAGTAATTGCAACCATAACTTTTAAATTTTAAGACGTCTGTGTTGTTTTCTATCAGAATCAGAGACGAAATTTTTGTGCGCTCTGTTGTAAAGTATGTGTGCTCGCTCGGCGAGGTGTGTGCGCACGCGCGCGCGCACAGCTTAGAGGGAACAGTGCCTCCAACACATTGTTCTCCACAAAGCCCTTGCCACTGTCCATTAGTACTCGCTGTAAATCCTCTCCTGAAGACATCTTTTCAGGAGTTTATCCGAGACATGGCAGCTGGCCTTTTCATTCCAACAATGTCAGAACCGGAATCGAGAGCGGAGGAGCTGGAGATCCTCCAGTACCCCTCAGCCCCGAAAGAGGCCACAATCCTCCCAATACACCAGATCCTACATAACCTGATGCTCCAGATGTGGGAGACCTCTCTTACAGTTTCTTCCATAAGTCTTCAGTTGGACACCATGTATAGGGTGCCTGAATGCCCTGGCTTCCAAAAGCCACAACTTCAACACCATTCCATGGTGTTGGTATCAGCAGTGCACCATATAAAAAGTGATAAAAACCATGCATCCATTCCTCCTAGCAGGGAATCAAGGAATCTCAATTCCTTTGCCCGTCACTCCTTTGAAGCATCGATGCTATCCAGTATCATACATCCTCTACATGGGGATGTTCTTAAAGGTGCTTAATAAATACTGGGAAGGATTTCTCCCTTTTCTTCCAGTGGAGAAGTGTCCAGCATTCAAGGTTGTTTTGGCGCACAGTCAAAATGTTTCTAAATTTGTGAATAGAGCTGCTTTTGACGCCTTTGAGTTATCAAGCAGGGCTTCTTCTATTGCCATAGGTGCAAAGCATCTGGCTTGGCTCCAGGCTTCTAACTTGGAACAATGGGTCCAAGATAAGTTGGGCAACATTCCCTGCTCTGGCAAAAACCTGTTTGGGAAGAACTGGCGGGAGAAGGCAGGAGAGCTTGAAACAGATGACACAGCACTTAAAAGGCTCTCCAGGAAGACTTCTGATCTTTCTAAAAAGAAGGCACCGAACAAAAAGCCCTTCTACCTTAAGAAAAGGAGATTACATCCTTCATACTCCCAGCCAGCCTATCAGGCCCCACAGAAAAAGTAGGACCATGAACAGTCTACGAAGCCCAGGCTAACCAAGCCACAGCCAGCCACACAGCCAACTATTGCTACATCTAGCTTTTGACTCCCACATAGGGAGTACAACCAGTCTTCTCCTTCATATACCAGATCCCACCACCATGCCAAGAAGACTCTCACTTTGATCAGCATTGGCATTTAATCACCGCAGAGCAGTGGACTCTCACCATAATCCAGAGAGGTTACCAACTAAACTTTCAAGAGCTTCCCCCTCACCACTTCAAGGGAGAGGCTCCCTCAAAACCTTCCCTGGATGCACTGCTCAAGCAAAATATAAACATTCTCCTTTTCAAAGGATCCATAGAACCAGTTCCAACAAACCAACTGTTCAAAGGCCACAGACCCATTCTTGATCTCAGAGAGCTAAACAAATTATTGATAAAAGAGAAATTCAAAATGATCTCTCTGGGAACCCTCCTTCCCTACCTACAGGAACACGACTGGCTTTGTTCCCTAGACCTAAAGAGGCCTACACTCACATCTTGATTCATCCAGACTGCAGACAGTATCTTTGCTTCACCTGTCAGGGCACCCATTACCAATACAGGGTCCTTCCTTTCAGTCTGGCATCTGCACTAAAGGTTTTCACAAAGTGCATGGCTGTCATAGCAGTTCATTTCTGAAGCAACAAAGTCTTTGTCTTCCCTTTCTTAGATGACTGGCTGATAAAGGCAGACTCTCCTGGAGAATCTTGTTCAACTCGACAAAGAACTCTTGCACTTCTGAAGTACCTCAGCTTTGTGATGAACTTCCCAAAGTCCCAACTCACTCTAACTCAAAGGGTTGGAATTCCTAGGAGCCATTCTAGATATGAAACAGTCCAGAGCCTTTTCCCTGTGGACCGCATGAACATGTTAGTACAACTAGACACCCACATGTACCAACAACAGATGACTATGGCTTGATGCTTTCTATCCCTCTTGGGACACATGGCCTCCACAGTACATGTAGTCCCTTATATGAGACTTTACATGTGTCAGTCTCAGTAGACTCTCTCAACCCAGTGGACCCAGGGAGCCTCCAAGATATCATCCAAATAATACTCCCCATGGCTGAATCTCTTTTTGTAGGGTCACTTTTTTGGACACCCTAACCTCAGTATACACTGACAATGGATGCCTCCAAGCAGGGTTGGGGAGCACATCTGGATTCCATCTCCACACAGGGTCTGTGGACAGCCCAGGAATCCATACAGCAGATAAACCTCCTTGAACTTCAAGCAGTCACAAATGCCCTCCAGGTTTTCCAATACCACCTCTCAAACAGTCAGATCCTAATCAAGACAGACAATCAGGTGGCAGTGTTTTATGTAAACAAATGGGAGGGCAGGCTCCCTTTCCCTATGTCAAGAAGCCTGCAAACTCTGGGAGTTCACCATCCTTCACCACATGGACCTCCATGCAGTTTATATTCCAGGAGAAGCCAATCACCTGGCAGACAAACTGAGTTGGATCCTACAACCCCACCAATGGTCTTTAGATCCAACAGCAGTGGCAAAACTGTTCCACATCTGGGAAACACCAGTAATAAATCTCTTTGCCACTCTTCAGAACACTCAGCTTCCCCAGTTCTGCTCCAGAATTCCATCCAAACTCCATCTAGTGTCAGATGCCTTCATGATCCACTGGGGTCGGGGGACTCCTTTATGTGTTTCCCCCCATTTCTCTCATTTTGAAGACCCTCCTAAAACTACAAGCAGACAAGGGCTCTATGATTCTCACAGCCCCTCACTGGCCCTGTCAACCCTGGTTTCCCCTTCTACTTCATCTGATGCAAACATCACCAATCCCACTAGGATCCAGGCTGGGTCTCCTATCTCAAGACAGCGGAGCACTTCTCCACTGAGAGTGTAAAAGATATCCTCCTTTCCTCCAGAAAGCTCTCCACCAGAAAGACGTATTCTTTCAAATGGTATAGATATGCTTTATGGTGCTCTGAAAATGGTTACAATCCATTTGAAGCAACAGTACCTACGCTCCTTCAGTATCTTTTGCATTTATCTGTTTGGGTCTTAAGACAAATTCAGTTTGAGTGCACCTTAGTGCTATTTCAGTTTTCCATAAGCTTGTGGATGGTAAACCTATCTCCACAGCTCCTCTGGTAGTGTCTCCTTTCCATCTCAATCAATCAGTGAACCTGCCGGTCTTTTTCCCAAGACCTCACACTTCTCTTGCAGAAGCCACCCTACATACACTTGATTGTAAGAGGGTTCTGGACTTCTATCTCCAAAGGATAGTAAACATTAGGAAGTCCTCCCAGCTCTTTGTCTCCTTTGATCCTACTCACCTGGGCCTTCCAGTGACCAAACATGCACTATCTAAATGGACAGCAGAGGGTATTTCTTTCACATATGACAAAGCAGGTCTTTCCCTCACGAGACATGTGACTACTCATAATGTCAAAGCAATGGCAACCTCTATGGCTAACCTTCATTCAGTAGCCATTGACAAGATCTGCTGAGCTGCTACATGGTCCTCTATCCATACCTTCACAGCCCATTATTGCTTGGACAAGGACTCCCACTGGGATGTAGCCTTTGGCCAGGAGGTCCTTCAGCATCTCTTTGGTACATAGTAATAATTCCTACTCCCTGCCCAATTTTTGCCAGATCTGGCTGGGTAGTCTAAGTCCAAATGATGTTATTTATTTATTTACATTTTCTTATATACTGCACTATTCTGCATCAGTGTGATTTACATTGAACAAACTGAAATTACATTGAACAGGGCATTATAACTTGGAAATAACTATTTTACAGGGAACATGGGCTATGGAGGGTTAAGTGGTTTGCCCAAGACCACAAGGAGCACCTGTGGGACTAGAAACCCCAATCCTTCCAGCCCAAGGTTGCTGTCCTCTAGTGGGATTTGAACCCCTGACCTTCCAGTCTGAAGTACCTTGCCCCAACCACTAGGCCACTCCTCCACTCCAAAGTTATATGACTTTCCGACCCAGTCCAACTCTTCAGAGATCTGGGAGCTAGGGAGTCCCATATGTGAAGACTACATTCCTGCTTATTCCTGGAGAGAGCATAATTACTCACCTGTAATAGATGATCTCTGGGAACAGCAGGAATTTAGTCTTCACAACCCGCCCTCCTCCCCTTGGAGTTGTAGGGTTGTTGTTTTTGTTTGTTTGTTTTTCACTCCTTTTCTTCAGCTACAAACTCAACTGAGGAGAGGGAACTGGGAGAATGAGAAGGCAGCAGTGCAGGTGCAGTGGAGAGGTCCCAAACGCTTTCCTATTGGTAACTGGGGAGCTTCCCATGTGGGCTCCATTAGTACCCGATATCACCCATATGTGAAGACTAAATTCCTGCTGTTCCTGGAGATCATCTGTTACAGGTGAGTAACTACACTTTACTTGAGATGTTCCCAATCATGTTGACCAAGACCCTGTGGAGATACTAGCTCGCCGACAGGAGAATAGTTTTCCACTCAGAAAACGCAGAGGTTGTTTTAACCATTAATAAAAAGACAGTGAGGGTGGGGAGGCAGATGAGACTGGTAAGGAGGCTAGTGTTGCTGAGCTTGGAAATGAGCGTGTTCATTACAGCTCGGCCCATTTCAGGAGCAAGCAATGAAATAGCTGATGCTCTGTCTTGTTTCCAGCTCCAGTGCTTCTGACAACTTGCTCCAAATGCTCAAAGAAATCAGGGACGATAGCAAAAGTTACAGCACAGTAATAATAATGGGTGATTTCAATTACCCCGGTATCGACTGGGTCAGTATCACAGCAGGACATGCTAGGGAGATAGCTTCTAGATGAAATAAATGAATGCTTCTTGGAGCAGCTGGTTCATTAACTGACAAGAGGGGAAGCCATTTTGGACTTAGTCCTTAGTGGAACACAAGATCTGGTGCAAGAGATAAGGGTGTTGGGGCCACTTGGCAATAGTGATCATAGCATGATCATGTTTGATTTAATAAATGGAGGAAGGATGGCAAGGAAATCCACAGTACTACCTTTTAACTTTCAAAAGGGAGGCTATGATAAAATGAGAAAGTAGTTAAGAAAAAAAAAAGGAGCAGTTGCAAAGGTTAAAGATTTACATCAAGCATGGGTGTTGTTTAAAAATGCTATTTTGGAAGCACAGACCAGCTATATGCCATACTTTAAGAAAAGTGGAAGTCCAAAAACCTGCCAGCATGGTTTAAAGAGGCTGTTGTTGCCAAAAAAAATCATCTTTCAGGAAATGGAAAAAAGAGCCAAATGACAAAATCTGGAAACAACATAAACACTGGCAAGTTAGATGCAAAGCATTGATAAGGCAGGCAAAGAGAAAATTTGAGAAGACACTTGCTGTGGAAGCAAAAATGCATAATAAAGACTTTTTCAAGAAAATTTGTAGCAAAAAACCTGTGAGAGAGTCAGTTGGACCATTAGATGGGGCACAAAGAGAGGACAAGGCCATAGCGGAGAGACTAAATTAATCCTTTGCTTCAGTCTTTACTGAGGAAGATGTAGGGATGTTATCCATGACTGAAATGGTAATTAAGGAGATGCTGCAGAAGAATTGAAAGAGATATTGATATACCAGGAAGATGTATTATAACTGTTTGATAATCTGGACAGTAGCAAATCACCCGGGCTGGATAATATACATCCAAGGGTGTTGAAAGAATTGATATATGAGATTGCAGACTTACTATTAGTAATCTATGAACTATCATTAAAATCATCTGTAATACCTGAAGATTGGAGGATGACCAGTGTAATGCCAATTTTAAAAAGGGTTCTAGGGGTGATCCGGGAAACTACAGACCGGTGACCTGACATCAGTACCGGGAAAAATGGTAGAAACCATTATAAGGAACAAAATTACTGAACATGTACTGTAGATAGTCATGGCTTGATGGGAGACTGTCAACATGGCCTTAGCCAAGGAAGGTCTTGTCTTACTAATCTGCTATGTTTTTTTGAAGTTGTGAATAGACAAAGGTAAGTCAGATGATATCGTGTATCTGGATTTTCAGAAAGCCTTTGACAAGGTCCCTCATGAGGGACTCTTAGCAAAATTAAAAAGTCATGGGATAGGAGGCAGTGTACTATTGTGCATCAGGAACTGGTTAAAAGATAGAAAGCAGAGGGTAGGGCTAAATGGCCAATTTTCCCAATGGCGAAAGGTAAATAGTGGAGTACCCCAGGGATTTGAGCTGGGTCCTTTGCTTTATAACATATTCGTAAATTACCTGGAAATGGGAATAATGAGTGAGGTAATCAAATTTTCAGATAACACAAAATTCTTCAAAGTTGTTAGAACCCAAGCGGATTGAAAAAATTGCAAGAGGACCTTGATAAATTGGAAAACTGGATGTTCAAATGGCAGACAAAATTTAATGTGGACAAATGCAAAATGATGCACCTTGGAAATAACAACCCAAACTATGGTTACACGATACAAGGTTCCATATCAGGAACCACCACCCAGGAAAAAGAGGTAGGCATAATCATGGATAACTTGTTGAAACCCTCTGCTCAGTGTGCAGTGGCGGCCAAGAAAGCAATTAGAATGCTAGGAATCATAAGAAAAGGAATGGGGAATAAAACAAAGGATATTATAATGCCTCCATATCATTCCATGGTGCATCTACATCTTGAATATTGTGTGCAATTCTGTTTGCCATATCTTAAAAAGGATATAGCATTATTAGAAAAGGTACAGAGAAGAGCCACCAAAATGGTTAAAGGGAATTGAAAGATATTCCTATCAGGAGAGACTAAAAAGGTTAGGGCTCTTTAATCTGTAAAACATACAGCTGAGGGGAGATATGATAGAGGTCTATAAATTAATGAATGGAATGGAACGAGAAAAAGTAGATTGATTCTTTATGCCATCAGAATATAGAAAGACTAGGGGACATGCAATGAAGCTACAGTGTAACCTATTTAAGACTAATAAGAGAAAATCATTTTTCACTCAACGCGTAATCAAACTCTGAAATTTGTTACAAGATAATGTTGTAAAAACTTTTAGTATAGCTGTGTTCAGAAGAGATTTGGACAAATTCCTGGAGGAAAAATACATAAACCATTATTAAAGAGACCCAGGAAATTCACTGCTTGCCCCAATACAAGCATTTTGGAACCTGTGTCCTTTGGGGAAACTCTTGCGATCTAGATTGGCCACTGTTGGAAGCAGGATACTGGGCTCATAAATTAGGATCATAAATCTAAGCAAATGCATGACAAGCCTAAATTCATATGCATAGAAGCCAATTTTCAAAAAGCTTGCTATTCAAAAGGCTGTCCAATGACAGCCACATTGCTTGCATTATCTAGATATTCAGTCACAGTATCTGGACAGTGATTGCTGCTAAAAATTTGGACTGAGCTCAGCTATCTGGATAAGTGGCAAATTTCAGCTGACAATTATCTAGATAACAATTTAGGCCTGCTTTGCATGGGGGGTGATGTTATCCAGATAAGTGCTGCTGCTATCTGGATAAATTGATACTTATTTTATTTATTTAGCATACATTTATAACCCGCAACTTCCAGAGTTCAGTTGCGGTTTACAATAAAACAACAATCCACAAAGCAAAAGCTTAGTTTTACATTGAACATTTTGTAACAATAAAAGTAAATGTAAACAGCATGAACTTATGCATAATAGCAAAATTGGCTGGTAAATTATATACAATAAACTATATACAAATATATGTTGTGGGTACTTTAGAATTGAATCATGGTGTTTTTATAATAGTGTATTGTCTGTTAATTTGTTGGAAATAGTATTACTCAGTCATGATTTTTAACCTTTATCTGAGTGTATCAAGGGGTTATCTATGTTGCCGTAGTGCATGGAGAATAAGTAGGTTTTTAGTTTTTTACGGAGTTCCATCATTTCGGTTATAGTTCGTAGGTCCTCCGGAAGGGAATTCCAAATAGTTGGGGCAGCATGGGAAAAAGCTCTGTTGTTAGTTAATTTATTTGCTTTTATGAAATCAACAGGAGTATTTAGTTTATTTGAGTATCCTTTTCTGTGTGTGGTTTTTTGAGATTCCATGCTAATTAGTTTGCTTAATGGGATTGGGGCCATGTTATTTAAAGCTTTATATGTAGTTATTGTGGTTTTATATATTATCCTACTTTGAATTGGCAACCAGTGTAGGGAAGCTAGTATTGGTGTTATGTGCTGAATTGAGTGTGCTTTCGTGATAATTCTAGCTGCTGCGTTTTGTGCTAATTGGATTCTTTTTATGTTTTGTTTCGTTATACCTAAGAGAATTAGGTTGGCAAAATCAAAGTGCGGTGTTATTGTAGCCTGTATTATATTAATGAAGTCTAGTTGGTGTACTAACGGTCGTAATTGTTTAAGGATTTTAAGTTTAAAGTATATTTTCTTTATGGTGTTTCTGATGTGAGTGTTCATCGTCAGATGAGTATCTAGGATAACACCTAGGCATCTTATTTCGTTTTTTATTTTAATGTCGTAGTTTTGCAATGTTATGTGGGTTGGGGGGATATATGATTGATTTTTTGTTACAATTAGAACTTCTGTTTTTGCATGGTTAATGTGAAGGTTTTGAGCTTTTAGCCATGTTGTAATTTCATTGAAGCAATCAGATAGTAGTTTTATTGGTAAGTTAGGGATTGTAAATGGGATGTACAGCATAATATCATCTGCATATAGATGATAGTATACTCCGAATTTTTTAAAGATATCACAGATAGGTTTTATGTAAATATTAAACAGGAGGGCTGATAGTGCGGAGCCTTGTGGGAGACCAACTTCTTGTTTATATATGGTTGATGTTTGGTTACCAATTCTTACATTTTGTGTTCTATTATTTAGGTAAGAGGTAAACCATTTATGTACAGTGTCTTTTATTCCTATTTGATTTAGGTTATTAAGCATTATAGTGTGGTGAACACTATCAAATGCTGCCGAAATATCAATAAATAAGAGTATAAATGCTTGTTTATGATTATTAATCCCTTTGAATAGTGTATCGGTTAAGACTGTTAAAAGTGTTTCAACTCCATGTTGAGGTCTAAATCCATATTGGTGGTCATCAAGCGGGTAGGATGAATCAAGGTATTCTTGTGTCTGAATTTGTACCACTTTTTCTATTATTTTAGCCAAAAAAGGGATACTTGAAATGGGTCTGTATGATTTTGGTGATGTTTTATCAAGCGTGTTATTTTTGAGAATTGGCCGGATTTGTGCGTGTTTGAGCGTAGAGGGGAGGTGTCCTTGAAGCAATGATAGGTTTACTATAGGGAGGATGTATGATAGAAGTATTGGGAGTGTACTTTTTATCCATGTTACTGGGCATGGATCAAGAAAGGAGGTTGTGGTGTTGAGGTTAGTAATGATATTCTTTAGTGCGTCTTTTGATATGGGATGAAATTTTGACCATTCTTCTGAGCAGTGATGAACTGTATTTATGTTGTTTAGAGTCATTATAGGTTGCCTAGATTTGTTTTGATAGTGGATGGCTAAGTTTTGTACCGAAATTTCAGTGATTTCAGTGTTCGATGTTTGAGGATTATTAGTAAGGTTTCTCACAATTGAGAAAAGTTCACGTGGTCTATTATAAGATTTTGATAAGATTGCCGCAAAATAAGATTTTTTTGTATTATCTAAAGTATCTTTGTATTTTGTGAGATGGTTGTTATATATTTCCTTGTTGATGGTTGATTTGGTTTTGCGCCATTTATGTTCTAGTTTTCGTAGTTCTTTTTTCATTTGTTTTAGCGTGTTGTTGAACCATGGAGTTCTGTTTATTTTTAAATTAGAGGGCTTTTTGATACTTATCTGGATAGCAGTGGTACCACTCTCACTCCTATGGATCACCCCTGAACTAACTAGATAGTGGTTTGTGGAGATATTCAGCAACACTATCCACTGAATATCATGGTCAACACCCTTATCTGGATAGCCTAAATTAAGAAGAATTTTCAGCTGAAATCTTAGACTCATAAATTTGGCTGAAAATGGGGCACAAATTTAAGATCCTAAATGTAGAACCTCACCTTTTGTCAAATATTTGTCTTAATATTTTTAAGATAACAGAATGTGGCAGTTGCATATGGTCATATATCCTCAATGAACACTTTAGACTCAACATAGAGCATAAATTATATGAAACTAGTTGGTACCTTGATTTAGTCAACATTATAAGAACATAAGAACATAAGATATGCCATACTGGGTCAAACCAAGGTCCATCAAGCCCAGTATCCTGTTTCCAACAGTGGCCAATGCAGGTCACACATACTGTGATGAGGAAGCCCCTCAAGAAGAGATGGAAATAGGAGAAAATCCTGATGAGGTAAACAATACTGCACTGACAAACAGGATTTTTACCTCAGGAATAAAAACACAGCCAGTTGATGATCTAAAGCCACACCTCACCTCAGGGGAGGAGACAGGTCTGTTCACTGATTGGGCACACCCAAGGGAGAGTCAGAGAGTGCAAGGAAGTGAGGGCTTGTTAAATACTCAAGCAATGAGGAGAGAGAGAGAGAGGAGGAGGAGGAGGAGCAAGTGCAAGCACGAGGTCAGGAGCAGCAGAAGGGAAAACGTTGGAACAGCTGAGAGAACTGCTTGGAGGAGAAGTCAGCTAGAATCTGAGACCCGAGCAGAACCTGGGAGCACTGAACAGTGGTGCAAGGATTCACCCTGGAGGAAGTCTCACTGCAAGGTAAAGCCTTTGGTTGAGGGAGCCAGTAGGTCAGATTCCTGGAACAAGGGCAGCCGGACTCACAGCTGTAAAAGCCAAGACAGTTTCAGAGAAAGCTACGAGGAAACTGTTCAGCCTGACATTTGCCTGCAAGGCACTGGAAGTAAGGATAAGGAAGCTGAAGTACAAAGCCTGAGAATTAACAGGAGAAAAGGTACCAATGCTTATCTAAAAGACCTTGGAAAAGGTAAAGCTGACATTTCTTGTTATAACCCCTTGTTTAAGAAGTCTCCTGCATGTGTTAACCTCCTGAGAACAAACCCAGCATATTCAGCTAATGATAAGTGGGGGAAGGGATTTACCCTTACTGAGAACTGTTCCTTTGACAAAGGCAGGATAGCTGATTACCCTGAGCTGGGAGTCCTAAGTAAACGTTTGTTAGAGAAGAAGGAAGGCTATCAGTCTGAAAACGTGCACAAGCAAGCTGAATTACTTCTAAGTCAGTTTAAGGAATTTCTGGAGAAAAGGGCAGAGCAGAATAATAACCCTGACCAGAATTCCAGTAACTCTGAGGAAGCTATGCAACTGGACGTTTGTCTGCCTTCAGTAGAGTTTGACTCACCTATGGATTGTTCTACTTGTGTAATTGAGAATAACCAGGTTAATGAGCACTGAAAGCTACTATATGAAGTAATATAGTATAAAGTTTGCCATACCTGCGGTCATTGTGAGAAAAACTTATGAGTTGTTTAATAAGCTTAATCACATGGTAAAACTGAGAAGCTGTGCCGTAAGGAAGAGCACCTGTTTCAGTTTGCTGAAGGATCACATGATTGCCTAGCCTGAGACTAAAGGAACTGTGAAACAGCCAAGTAGAGCTGAGCCGTTTTGTTGCATCTTTTGTGTGTGTTTATTTTCAACCCTTATGTTGGAATTGGCATTCTTTTGCATCTGAAATACTGAATCTTGATGCGCTGGAATAAACCCTCTTAAAAATAAATATTCTTGCATGCCTTTTTCTACTTGAGCTACAACTACAACTCAGTCCCACAGGAGGCCAAGCAACTACATATCCCAGAACTCCTGGGGCCAAGTGTTAGAGCTTCACTCCTAAAGGACACTTAAAAGGCCGTCCCTACCTGTAAGCTCTTGGGCCCAGGTAGCAAGGACGTCGCAATACCTAGCAGTATCCCCAAGAGACACAGGTTCCACAATGCTTGTATTGGGTCAAGCATTGATATCCTGGGTCCCTTTTTAATAATGGTTTATGGATCTTTCCTCCAAGAACTTGTCCAAACCTTTTTTTAAACCCAGCTACACTAACAGCTCTTACTACATCCTCTGGTAACAAATTCCAGAGTTTGATTACACGTTGAGTGAAAAAAATATTTTATCTTATTTGTCTTAAATAAGATTACCCTGTAGCTTCATTACATGTCCCCTAGTCTTTCTATATTCTGATAGCGTAAACAATCGATTTACGTTTACCCGTTCCACTCCATTCATTAATTTATAGACCTCTATCATATCTCCCCTCAGCCGTCTCTTTTCCAGGCTGAAGAGCCCCCAACCTTTGTAGCCTCTCTTCATAGGAGTAGCCTTCCATCCCTTTTACCATTTTGGTGGCTCTTTTCTGTACCTTTTCTAATAACGCTATATCCTTTTTAAGATACGGTGACCAGAATTGCACACAATATTCAAGCTGCGGTCGTACCATGCAACGATACAGATGCATTATAATATCCTTTGTTTTATTTTCCATTCCTTTCCTTATGATACCTAGCATTCTATTTGCTTTCTTGGCTGCCGCTGCACACTGGGCGGAGGGTTTTAACATGTTATCCACAATGACTCCTAAATCTTTTTCCTGGGTGGTGGTTCCCAATGTGGAACCTTGCATTGTGTAACCATAGTGTGGGTTGTTCTTTCCTAGGTGCATAACTTTGCATTTGTCCACATTAAATTTCACCTGCCATTTGGATGTCCAGTCTTCCAATTTGTCCAGATCCTCCTGCAGTTTTGCACAGTCCTCTTGGGTTTTAACAACTTTAAACAGTTTTGTATCGTCTGCAAATTTGATAACCTCACTCGTTATTCCCTTTTCCAGGTCATTTATGAATATGTCAAAAAGCAGCGGACCCATTACAGATCCCTGGGGTACTCTACTATTATACTTTTTCCATTGGGAATATTGGCCATTTAGCCCTACCCTCTACTTTCTATCTTGTAACCAGTTCCTGATCCACAATAGTGCACTTCCTCCTATCCCATGACATTTTAGTTTTGCCAAAAGTCTCTGATGAAGGACCTTGTCAAAGGCTTTCTGAAAGTCCAGATACACTATATCAACTGACTCACCTTTGTCTACCTGTTTATTCACACCTTCAAAAAAACGTATCAGATTAGTAAGACAAGATCTTCCTTGTCTAAAGCCATGTTGGCTGTCTCTCATTAGGCCATGACTATCTACATGCTGTGTAACTTTGTTCTTTATGATGGTTTCTACCATTTTCCCCGGTACTGATGTCAGGCTCACCGGTATGTAATTTCCCGGATCACCCCTGGAACCCTTTTTAAAAATTGGCATTACATTGGCAATCCTCCAATCTTCAGGTATTACAGATGATTTTAATGAAAGTTCGCAGATTACTAATAGCAGGTCTGTAAGCTCATATTTAAGTTCTTTTAACACTCTTGGATGTATACCATCCGGTCCAGGTGATTTGCTACTATTCAGTTTATCAAATAGTTGTAATACATCTTCCCGTTGTAGCGATATTTCTCTCAATTCCTCTGCAGTATCACCTTTAAATTCCACTTCAGTCTTGGGTAACATCCCTACATCTTCCTCAGAAAAGACCGAAGCAAAGAATTCATTCAGTCTCTCCGCAACAGCCTTATCTCCTCTTACTGCCCCTTTTACCCCTCCATCATCTAATGGTCCAATTGACTCTCTCACAGGCCTTTTGCTATGAATGTACTTGAAAACATTTTTATTTTGTGTTTTTGCTTCCGTAGCAAGTTTCTTCTCAAATTTTCGCCTTGCCTGCCTTACCAATGCTTTGCATTTAACTTGCCAGTGCTTGTGCTGTTTCCAGTTTTCTTCGTTTGGCTCTTTTTTCCATTTCCTGAAAGATGCTTTTTGGCAGCAACAGCCTCTCTGACCTCATCTTTAAACCATGCTGGCAGTTTTTTGGACTTTCTTCCACTTTTCTTAATGCGTGGAATACAGCTGGTCTGCACTTTCAGGATAGTATTTTTAAACAATACCCAAGCTTGATGTAAGTCTTTAACCTTTCCAACCGCTCCTTTTATTTTTTTCTTAACTATATTCCTCATTTTATCATAGTCTCCATTCTTCTATCCATATACTTTCTCAAGGATGTGAAATATAATCATTTCTATTAGTTCATCAAGAATGTTACTGAACTGATTTGAATTTCAGAAGGCATACTTTTGCTGCTTTGACTACACTAATAGCTTCCTGTCCCTTAATCAAAGTGTATCCGGTCTTTATGGTGTGTTACATGCTGTTCTACTTTGGCCAAAGAAGGTTTCAATAGAGTTTCAGTTTGCTTATTTTAGCAAGCCAAAGATCAGTGAGAAGAATCAGTTACAATGACCATGTAACCCTTCACTTGCTATACTGTATATTCCTTTCAGTAGTATTCAGCCCTGCTTGACAGTTTGCAAGCACAGATTCCAAAGCCAGACCAACCAGCAAAGTCTGACTCCTGTGTTTTGCAAAAGGTTCTTAGGATGGGACCGAGAAAGTCCTGGGAGGCCTATTGCACTCAGACAATACTCTTTCCACTCTCTCCACTGCAAAAACTCAGTACAGTCCAAGAACTGGTCTGAACCCACTGAATTTACTCAAAGAACTTAAAGGTATTCACATATCTTCAGTATTAACAATAACCTTTTCTTAAGTAGAAACATAAAATGCTAAATATGTCTTACAGCCTCCTGACACTGTAATTCAGTCCAAGTCCCCTATCTCTTGGTGAGCAAAGTCTAATCTCTTACTTTGTTTCTCTCTAAATTAGAGATAGCATAATGCGGTCCTTCTGGTTTTGAAAAAGATCTGCAGTCACTTCCCCTTCTATGTGCAGCCCTTCTGTGACTCTGAGTCCTAAAATCCCTGTATCTCAATTAATTCTTCCTTCTCCATGGGTGCTGCCTCTAGTGCTCTTGATGAGACTCCTGCAATGCTTTATTCCTCCTTGGAAGTCCTTTGGTAGTCACAGGCAACTCTTTGGTGCTGTTCCTGGTGTCTCCTCCAGTAATTCCTGAAGAGACTCCCTTCAGTGTGTTGACTTAAGCAGCCTCGAACACCTCTCCTCAGAGATTCCTTTGACAAAGCACAGGATTGCATAGCTTTGCCTTGGGGAAGACTCCTACTGCATCTGTGGTGCAGTAGCAGTATCACCAAAGACCCAGATCTGATTTTCAACTGGGGTTTTATAACTTTTTCATCTTCTCCTCTTCCTGGCTTGCATATTAATATCAAAGACCTTCCCAGCATTATCTCACTGAGATCTGCCGGAGGAGCCAGAAGCTAGAACATTCCTTCCTGTCCTAGAAACAGGCAAGATATATAAAGGTTAGAAAGAACTTCTTTAGTATAGCCACTAGAAGTCCTAGTAAAATAAAAATGCAGGATCCTGATGGTCTCTACAACTGTAACTCACACAACTGATGTGACAAGTCAATGCTATAATTAATGAAATCCGAACAGTCAAGTGAAGTGTAAGGAATGTGAATGGTGTACTTACTGTACATAACTATGAATGCTGAGGAAACTTGAAAGAAAGTGGCGACGTACATGGTCCCCAACAGACCAGACAGCCTACAACTCCCACTTGCAAGCACATCTGGACTTAATATCAACTAAAATTAAAGAACATCACTCCAAACTTCTAAACCGATCCCTGAACAAACCCCATGAGTTGTTCAATATAGTGAAAATCCTAACAAAGGAACCCTCATCCTCCCAACCAGCCTTGATACATCCTCAGGACTGTGCAGACTACCTGATGGCCAAAACCAAAAACATTAGTAAAGCTATGCTTTCTAGCCCCACCAAGAATCCACCCAAGCAACTCGCCTCTCTCATGACATCATCGGATAGAAGTATTGAGGGCATCATAGCTGACATCAACGCCACCACTGCCCCAAACGACCCTTGTCCAGCACCCTGGATAAGGTCACTATGTAATGAAATCAGCCCAATAATAGCCAAAATCATTGACTTATCATTCTCTACAGGACAATTCCCTCCATGCCTCAAGCAGACATCCATCCGTCCCCTCCTGAAGATCACCAAATTAAACTCTCAGAAGGTGGAATCTTACCAACCAATATCGAGCATCCCGCTGCTAGCAAAGATAATCGAGAAGGTTGTACAACGTCAAATACAGGATCACATTGACTCTACAGCTCCTCTTGACCCATGCTAACATAGCTTCAGGGAATCACATGGCGTTGAAACTCTCCTCGCCACACTCATCAACACGCTGATCACGGGGATTGACAATATCAAACAAGGTTATGCTTTAATCTTCCTAGACATTGCAGCTGCATTTGACTCTGTAAACCATGAGCAACTCCTAATATGGCTCCAGGATAAGGGAATAAATGAATCAGCATGGCGTTGGTGCAAATCCTATCTAACGAACAGATGGCAGCAGGTACGGACAGGATCCACAACCTCGGAGCCTTTCCAACAAAATCATGGTGTACCTCAGGGCTCCTCACTCTCTGCCCTCTTATTCAACATTTACAAGCAACCCATATGTGAAATAATTCGCTCATTTATCATATCATTGTCTAATCTATGCAGACAATGAACTACTCTTCACCCCATTCACAACTGAGAATCCGGACTTCTCGCAACTGGTAAAATGCTTCGACGCCATAACCGACTGGCTCCACTCACAGAGCCTCAAGATTAACTTTAGCAAGATGGACGTCCTGTTCATTACTAGAAGCTAATCCTTCTCTCCTCTTCCAACCTTAAAGACAAGAGATGCAGAGCTCCCAAGTAGATCCAGCATCCGCTACCTAGGCATCATGTTAGACCAGCAGCTCAATTTCAAAACACACATCAGCAACACCACCAAACAAATATACCACAAAATACGAACACTGCGACATCTCCGACCCCTGCTGCAAACGGACGACTTCAGATCAGTTTTTCAGGCACTGGTCACCCCCTACTTTGATTATGCCAATGTGATCTTGCAGGGTCTACCCAAAACACACTAAGCCCTTTACAGTTGGCAATGAATGCTGCTGCACGCATCCTGAATGGAGCTTCTAGAGGTGACCACATCACCTCATTCCTTAAGGACTTACATTGGCTACCAATCTACTGCCAGCTCTCCTATAAAGTAGTCCTTATGACCTTCAAGGCCATCAACAAAATATCCTCCACATCCCTAACGGACCTTATACATCCCACATCCCTAACGGACCTTATTCATCCACACCCCTAACGGACCTTATTCATCCCACTCCAGTGAATAGAGTAAGGAGAACATTCACCGCCAACACCTTACAAATCCCCAAGGAAATAACAAAATGCACCAAGACAACAAGGAACCAAGCCTTCAAGTTCTATGCCCCCAGCTGCTGGAGTGCGCTCCCACCTACCATCAGGGCCATAACAGATCTCGCCCAATTCAGAAAAACACTAAAACACCACCTCTTTCTCTTGCACTACTCTCAACCAGCAACTCAACCTCATCCATCACACACCCAGCTAGGAAATCATAAGTTATAGTCAACTCATGTCCATATTGTAGATACCTGTAAATAGATGTACATAGTTCCCCCAGTTGAAACCCAAGTTTAACCTCCAGTTCAATGTAAGTGCTTAATAGTGAGCCTGTTCTGCACAAAACTGTTATCTGATTTTTAAGAGTGCAGTATATAAAACAATACAATAAATGAATAAATGAATAAATAAATAAATACACTGCTAAGGATGGGAGTAGGAATATGCTATTATTGTGTGTAGGTGTGATTTTTCTTGCTTTAAGAAGTAAAGGATTGATGGGCTTGAGAAGGGGGGACAGATCAGTTAGGAAATATGGCAAGGTGAAGGAAAAGTGAACTGGAGGAAGATGGAGGGAGAACAAAGGGAGATTAATGAAATGGAACAACTATGCCGTAGAAACAGATATGGAAAAGAAAGATGGAAGAAATTTGAGAGATGGACATAAAATGAAAGGAAAAGAATCTGAAGATGAATGAGTTCAAAGTAAAGCAGAGACCTGAGCCAGCACAAAAAAGAAATCCCTTTGAATATTATATATTGTACTTTGTGATTATACATTTTTAAATTATTTCATCTGGCATGTAACATTGGCTTTTGTGCCAGACACCTGGCATACTTATTGCAAACAGGACATCAATAAAACCCACATGAGTCAAAGTATGTGGCAAAATTATAGCTGCAGCTTTAATGCTTTAACAATTCAAACAAATCACAGCAAATTGTAACAAACAGAACCCAAATGAACTAGGCTAGATGGTGACATCCATAACCCAGCACCATCGTCCGTTCCAAAACTCCTCCCCCTCTATTCCCAGCCTGTGGTGACACCAAGCAGAGGCGTAAATCCAACTGAGGGAGTCTCCAGTAAGGCTGGGGATGCCCAGACCAGCCATTCCTCTGTCACTCACCCTGCTCATTTGATGATACCATTATCAATAAAGGGGGAAAGTCCCCAACCTTAAACACTACCAAAGCTGTGACAAAATATACTCCCTAACCCCCTGCCCCACAACCCGACACCCCATCCCCAAACCACATACTAAACTGCCAAGCCAACCCCACCCTACCAAAAAATCCATCCCCCCACACACTACACGGCTGGGATGGAGGGCGGGCTTCAGCCGACAAGTATCCTTCCCGCCTCCTCAGAAGTCGCAGAAATACCTCAGCCCACTTCAAAATAATGTAAGCAGCTGATGGAATCCCCACTCTCCAGCCTGCCTGTTTCCAGAAAATCCCAGACCAATAAACCCCTCCCCCTTCCTTTACATCACCATCAATGGGTCAGTGTTCAGGTTCAGCCAATGCTATTAGCCCAGCCCCCGATGCCATCGGGTGAAGGGGCTGGGATCATTAACCTTGGCATTCACACCAGACACCTTGTATACATATTACAAACAGGACATCAATAAAACCCACATGAGTCAAAGTATTTGGCAAAATTATGACCACAGTTTTAATCCTTTAACAATTTAAACATAACAATTTTATATCACAGCAAACTGTAACAAATAGAACCCAAATGAACAAGCCTAGAAGGTGACATCTATAACCGAGCACTGTCTGCCATTCCGAAACTCCTCCCCCTCTATCCCCAACCTGCGGCGATGCCAGGCAGAGACCTAAATCCAATGAGGAAGTCTTCAGCAAGGCTGTACCGTACATGGTGGTGACATCCATGTTGTGGGATGCCCAGACCAGCCATTCCCCTGTCACTCACCTCCCCCATTCGTGGATACCATTAACAATGAAGGAGGAAGGTTCACAACCTTAAACACCGCCATGCAAGGAGACTGTAAATTGCATGTCTCCACTCCCCACCCCCAAAGCTGTGGCCATGAATGCCCTTCTACAACCCTCCAGCACATCCTGAATGGAACTAATAAATATGTCCTGTCCAATATCCAACAAATGCACATCGTCCATTTCAACGAAAAGCAAGCACAACCACCAAACCAACCACACCCCCGAAAACCTGGGGCACATTCAGCACCCCATCCACACAGCAGCTCTCTCACATCATCACCGCACTCAATACAAGCATGGCTCCAACAGACCCATGCCCAGTGACATGGATCAAAGCTACTAAGTCAAACTTCATCCACACCATACACAACATGGAGCACAGCTCTCTGACCCAAGGAAACATGCCGAACTAGCTAAAGCTCACTACTATAAGACCAATCCCAAAGAAATCCCCACTCGATAAGAACAATCCAGCAGCATACAGACCAATCTCAAGCATACCTCTACTGGCAAAAATGATTGAGAAGGCAGTACAGCATCAGCTACAAGACCACATTGACAACCACGCACCACTAGACATCAACCAACATGGTTTCTGCCCCAACCACGGAGTCAAAACACTCCTGTTATACCTCTTCTATAACATACTCCACCTCATAGACTACTGCAAGAACGGAATACTGATGATCTTCATTGACATTTCATTAGCGCTTGACACAGTGGATCACAGAATTCTACTGGAAAGACCACAGAACATTGGGCTACATGGATCCACTCTGAAGTGATTCCACTCATACCTAATGGACAGACAGATACAGGTCAAAGTCAACCCCAACACATCCCATAAAAGTCCTGCAAGGAGTACCACAAGGATCCGCCTTATCGGCGCTATTATTTAACCTCTACATTCAGCTAATATGCAACATCATGAAAGAACACAATGTACAATACACAATTTACGCTGATGACATCATGATATACATACCAATCACACTCGACAACCCGGACTACTCCAAAATAACAAACTGTCTCATACACATGACCAGCTGGTTTCAAGACAACAACCTGAACATAAACTACAGCAAGACCGAGGCACTAATTATCACCCGAAACACCGACTTCATCCCTCCACTCAACATCAAGGTAAACAACACAACCATACTCATAAAACCGGAAGTAAAATACCTCAGAGTGACTCTGGACAAAGAACTGAATCTACAATCACACATAAGCAGAACCACTAAAAACGCATACCACAGGATGAGCCTAATCCGACGCCTCAAATCCCTCCTCTCCCCGGAGCACTTCCGCACAGTCTGCCAGGCACTAATAACCCCAATACTAGACTTCTGCAACTCAATCTATCTCGGTCTTATAAAACAAACACTTAGAACGCTGCAACTGGCACAAAACACAGCGGCACACATAATATCTGGCACAGAAAGACAAGAACATATCACACCCATTCAGAAAGATCTACACTGGCTTCCAATCAGCTCACATATCAAATATAAGACAGTCATAAACATATTCAAAATAAAACAACAGTCATCGGCTCTCAGCTTACAAACACTCATACAATCTGACAGAAGCACATGACCAAGGATGAGGGGCACTTCTAACCGTGTTAACACACCAAAAGACTTCACCAAGGTCTGCAAGGATACCGCGGACCGAGCCCTTTCTCTGGCTGCACCAGCAATTTGGAACGCCCTCCCAGATGACCTACAATTAACAACAGACATTATGGACTTTCGGAAGCAACTTAAGACAACACTCTTCATTGAACAATACGGGGACGTCACATGAACTACTCGCCAGTCAAGGCCACAGACCAACCCCCCTCCCCCTTCCCCATGTTCATAGGATTGTATAATAGCGCACGCTGTAAATAGCTCAACAGGAATCTACAGGGCACCACCACACACGCACGCACTGTATCACTGCATGAACACAAATAAATCATTCTCATTGATTGTTTGCTGTGTAGACCGCCTTGACTGAAGGATAAGGCGGTATAGAAATCCTTTTAACTAAATAAATAAATAAATAAAATTGTCCAAGTGAAACAGGCCCGGAAAATCCATAGAAATTAAATCCTGAGCCAAAGCTAGCCCTTTCAATAAAAGTACAAACTTAGAAACCTCAATATTTACTTGCTTTCGCAAGTGCTCAATCACCTTTGGAGAACGAGTATCTCGCCACAGATTATGAGGAAGAATCTGAGACCAGATCATCATTGCCAACAGAAAGTAGCAATGAATCAAGAAAAAATCCCTCTTCATTTGTCAGATAAGGTCAACCTCACAAAGGTCATTCTCACCCAAATGAATGAATATACATTGAAGCTGATTATACTGACAAGCCTCCAATAGCAACATGATCAGCTCAGACCAGCACTTCCCCTGAAGACTCATCCACTGCAACATCACTTCATGTTCAGACAACCCAATATTTAGACCCCATATGGATTATATTGCCCTCTTCTAGGCCCAAAATGCCATCCAGATGGGGAACAGCTCTAAAAAGGCAACATTCTGACAACACCCCTTCCTCCACCAGTCATCTGGCCAGGAATCAGCACACCATGCACCACCAAAATAAACCCCAAATCTGATCCCACTAGAAGCATCCGTATAATGCTCCAAATCATGATTCAAGACAACTTGCTGTTGCCACAAACAAATTCCATTAAAATCCCACAAGAAGCCAAGCCACAAGGCCTAATCTTCCCACATTCCGCTGCTCAAATGAATTTAAATGATGCTTCTTCCAACCCCCCCCTCCCCCATCAGAAAAGCCAACTAGAGGGGAGCGTGCGAGGAAAGAGGTTGGCTGGTTACCCTGTGCACCGCCGTGGGATTCTTCTCGGCAGCCCGGAGCACCCGGTTAACCTGAGCGGCGCCTGCCCCTGTCGTCATCCAGGGGGCCTTAAAGCTCGGCGGAATATCCCAGCAGTTGGGAGCGTGCGAGGAAAGAGGTTGGCTGGTTACCCTGTGCACCGCCGTGGGATTCTTCTCGGCAGCCCGGAGCACCCGGTTCACCTGAGCGGCGCCTGCCCCTGACGTCATCCAGGGGGCCTTAAAGCTCGGCGGAATATCCCAGCAGTTGGGAGCGTGCGAGGAAAGAGGTTGGCTGGTTACCCTGTGCACCGCCGTGGGATTCTTCTCGGCAGCCCGGAGCACCCGGTTCACCTGAGCGGCGCCTGCCCCTGACATCATCCAGGGGGCCTTAAAGCTCGGCGGAATATCCCAGCAGTTGGGAGCGTGCGAGGAAAGAGGTTGGCTGGTTACCCTGTGCACCGCCGTGGGATTCTTCTCGGCAGCCCGGAGCACCCGGTTCACCTGAGCGGCGCCTGCCCCTGACGTCATCCAGGGGGCCTTAAAGCTCAGCGGAATATCCCAGCAGTTGGGAGCGTGCGAGGAAAGAGGTTGGTTGGTTACCCTGTGCACCGCCGTGGGATTCTTCTCGGCAGCCCGGAGCACCCGGTTCACCTGAGCGGCGCCTGCCCCTGACGTCATCCAGGGGGCCTTAAAGCTCGGCGGAATATCCCAGCAGTTGGGAGCGTGCGAGGAAAGAGGTTGGCTGGTTACCCTGTGCACCGCCGTGGGATTCTTCTCGGCAGCCCGGAGCACCCGGTTCACCTGAGCGGCGCCTGCCCCTGACGTCATCCAGGGGGCCTTAAAGCTCGGCGGAATATCCCAGCAGTTGGGAGCGTGCGAGGAAAGAGGTTGGCTGGTTACCCTGTGCACCGCCGTGGGATTCTTCTCGGCAGCCCGGAGCACCCGGTTCACCTGAGCGGCGCCTGCCCCTGACGTCATCCAGGGGGCCTTAAAGCTCGGCGGAATATCCCAGCAGTTGGGAGCGTGCGAGGAAAGAGGTTGGCTGGTTACCCTGTGCACCGCCGTGGGATTCTTCTCGGCAGCCCGGAGCACCCGGTTCACCTGAGCGGCGCCTGCCCCTGACGTCATTCAGGGGGCCTTAAAGCTCGGCGGAATATCCCAGCAGTTGGGAGCGTGCGAGGAAAGAGGTTGGCTGGTTACCCTGTGCACCGCCGTGGGATTCTTCTTGGCAGCCCGGAGCACCCGGTTCACCTGAGCGGCGCCTGCCCCTGACGTCATCCAGGGGGCCTTAAAAGCACGACCGCTACGCGGTACGCGGTAGCGGTCGCGTTTCAAAGGGGCGCGTTTTCAAGGGGCAGGTAATGCTCCTTATGCGCTCCTTTGGCGCTCGAGGAGCCTGGGAGCTGGTTTGTGATCATGTAGGATGGGCAAATGCAGGAAGCGTCATCAAACTGTGAGTATTGCGAATCCTACAAAAGTTGTCAAAGTCTCCGGTCCCATGGATAGACATTTGGTCGCTGTGGGAAGTATGGAGGCTCAGAAAGATGTTCCATCTGACACACAGCTCCCTAGCGATAGCTCCTCGACATCCTTGGGGGTTAGTATCTCTTCCCCTTCTGCTGGTAATGGACACACTGCCCCAGTTACCTCCTCACCAGTTCGGGAGGTTTTGCTGCAGCAATTGGATTGTTTGCCATCTGTATCCCCTTCTGGATCCTCTTTAGCCCATGGGGTTGTTCCTTTACCCCGGGTATTGAAGGTACCGGAGGGTTTTGTCTCAGCACACAGGAACGGTTTATCGTCTGTACCTGCGGCTTCTCAGGAAATCTCCCTAGCAGATGTATGGCAGGTTCTATCTAGGATCGACTCTTCACTTGGCTCAATTGTATCTCAATTCTCAGATTTTTCAAGGGACTCTGTGGCGAAATTTGCCCAGCATGATACTCAGATTGCTGTATTAGATCAAAAATGCCAGAAATTGGAAGCTCAGTGTAATGTACTACAAAACTCCTCGATGTCTTTTATAAAAGATAGTATTACTTTACATTTTCAGCAAGAAATATTAGAAAATAGTTTGCGTGCTTCTAATGTGCGATGTTTAAATTTTCCGTATACTCATTTTTTGTCTCCCCAAATTTTATTTGATAAATATCTAGTGGAAGTTTTAGGATATAGGGAAGACTCAAAACCACATGTTGTAAAATTGTTTTATATTTCTCGTAAAGGGACGGCACCAGAGGAGATGATCCCTGGAGCTG
This sequence comes from Ichthyophis bannanicus, assembly GCA_033557465.1. Classification (NCBI taxonomy): domain Eukaryota; kingdom Metazoa; phylum Chordata; class Amphibia; order Gymnophiona; family Ichthyophiidae; genus Ichthyophis; species Ichthyophis bannanicus. The sequence goes on from CM066032.1 coordinate 1,555,953,961, forward strand.
CCCCAGTAGTATCCCAGGATTCTCTGGACGTTTCGGCGTTCATTGAGTCCTCTCGGGATTTAATTTCCACACGAGCCACCCTTCTGGTATCATTTGCTTCTGAGGTGGAAAAGAATGCTGTGATGCGTTTATTTTTTACGAATAAAGAAGCTGCCTTCTGTGGGGAGAAAATTAATATGTTTCCAGACGTCTCCAGGATGACTCAGCTGCGTCGTCGGGGTTTTCTTATGTTAAAGCCCCGCGTCCTAGCTATTGGTGCCACGTTTTTTCTAAAATTTCCCTGCAAATGTTTAGTTACCTTTAAAGGCACCAAGTATGTCTTCTTGGAAACGTCTGCTTTGGAAACTTTTCTTTTGACATGTTCTACGCAGGTTAAATAGTTAATTTCTAGGTTAAATTTCTTTGTCACCAGATGGAAAAAAAAGAGTAAAATGATTAGACCAGCTTCCTCCTTTCTTTCAGTTTTCTTCTGTAAAGGTTTTCTTGTTATTGACTTGATCAGTTGTTGCTCCTCATGACGTGGACTGTAATTTGTATGTTTATTATATGGTAATGTTTCTTTTGGAATGTCTGTATTCTTTGAATTTTCTCAATAAAATATTTTGAAACTTTAAAAAAAAGAAAAAAAAAAAAAGAAAAGCCAACTAGAGGAGTGGTTCAGTGGTTGGGACAGGTTATCTCAGGCTGGAGGGCTGGGGGTTCAATTCCCACATGGGGACAAGCAACCTCAGACTGGAGGGACAGGGGTCTCTAGTCCCATGGCCACTCCTTGTGGCCTTGGACAAGCCACTTAACCCTCCATTGCCTCAGGTACACTTAGATTGTGAGCCCTTTGGGGACAAAGGAATAAATAGTACCTGTTAGTATACATGTAAACCACAGTATAAAAAATAAAGACTCTGCCCATTGGAATCACATGGTGAGAAAAATTGAAATGTCCCAATAGCTCCTGAACCTGCCATAAAGTCAATTTTGAGCAAGGCAAGGCATGTTGAACCAAGGACACGAATGTCTATACTTTTGCCAACAGCAAGTGAGACTTCATACTAAGGGAATCCAGCTTAATGCTGTCAAAAGTAAGTGAAGTAGCAGGATCCTCCACCTTCCATTCCACAAGCAGTAAGCCAAACACTGCTGCAAGCAACTGGACCACCTCTGACAACTGAGCACATTCACATGACCCAGCCAGTCCCACCACTAACAAATCATCCAAATAATGCACCATCAAATCAGAATCTGCCGCCAAGTGAAATGCCCAGTGAATAAAGGAAGAAAAAGTCTCAAAACAGGCACACGCCCCTGAGCAGCCCATAGGCATACATTTGTTGGCATAATATTTACCCCAAAAACAGGAACCAAGAAGGTAAAAGGAACTAGGATGACTAGGGAGCAACCAAAATGCAGACTCCACATCCATCTTGGCCATCAAAGTACCATGCCCTGCCCTCCTAAGAAGTTGAACTGCAGAATCAAATGACATGTATTGAAATGAACACAGAGCTAGATCAATAACATCATTCACACTGCTGCAGGCAGGATATGACAAACTGTGAATCAACCAATACTTTCCAGGTTCTTTTTTTGGCACAATACCCAAAGGGGATACCACCAAATTAGGAATGGAGGATTCTCAAAAGGACCCGCAATTCAGTCCAGTTCCAATTTCTTCTGAAGCTTCTCTGCAACAATTCCCTCCAAACGCTGAATGAAAGAAGCATTACAACACTGATTAAATAGCAGTGGCCCAGAAAAGGGGATGAGAAATTCCCCCTAAGGCCTTTTTTTAATAAACGGGCTGCAACCAGATCTCCAATGCAGCAACATTAATGGGCAAATGTGCCCTGTTTAGGGACCACTGCTGCAGACTGACCTGCTGACCTATCGTTGCCACCCCTAAGTGGACCTCTATTCCATGAGAAACACAGAAAGGTCGGGTGTTCACCCCTGCACATGGAACATTGGTGCCTGAAATGATGGACAGGCTGCCCACAATGGCCTGTGTTAAATAGAAAACAGGCTTTATAAAACTCCATGTTTTGAAACCCATCAGAGCTAGAACCCTCCCGGCCCATCGGAGCTAGAACCCTCCCTGAACCCCCATCACTCCTGCCCACCTGAGCCCAACTCCCTCAGAAAATCTCACCACCGAGCCCAGGACCACCAGTTCCAAGTTTTCCAAAGATAGACTGACCAGGAGTTATTTCTGAAAGCCAAATATCAACATCTCAAAACCCCCACACCTCAGACTTGTGCTTAACCAAACACTTACGGAAACTGTTCATCATAGTTTAACCAAGCCCAGGCCCAATAAGTCCTACAAGCTCTAAGAATCACATCTGAGTGTTTCAATAAGCCTGGATAAAAAGCAGGCTTGGCCCCATCCAGAATGGCAGAGAAAATATGGAATACTAACATCCAGTTATTAATTGTCTTGGGCACCTTAGCACACCCTTTCTTGCCCTCTTCCCTAGAACTCTCACCTTTCTTCTTATTGCTAATCTCTTGATCCTGAGCCAAAAGAGAAATATGTCCACATAATGACCTTGCAACACTTTCACCCGCAACTTCCGTGAAACATGACTGTCCAGTGGAGCAATTGAACTCAATGTTTGCCCATTATGAGCCATGCAACGATCACAACCAGAGCAATCCTCACCCACGTCCACAGCAGCATACTCCGGCAAGATGGACCTATGGGCATACCAGTCAAATCCACCTCAGACTCAGAATCAGCAGAAGAGGAAGAGTCAGTAAAATCTCAGGAATCCGAAGTATCCCAAACCTGAACCGCAGACTCAGCACCTGAATGGTGCAAGCGCTTCTCTTTACGCATATGACTAGCCACCCTCCTGAAAATTTTCAAACGTTTCCATTTCTTCAGAGAGCACACAAGCAATTTATCATGCTTTCTACTCTGCTCACCTCAACGCCCCCCCCCCCAACTCCAGCAACTATAGACAGGCCATCTGTTCCTAAATACTAACCTGTACTCATAGACGCAGTCACAGGCTCCTAATGGCTTACATTACAGGGACGCTGCTTCACACTGCATGATGGCTGCTGTTCTTCATTGCCAGAGACTCAATCAGATGAAGCCTCTACCTCAGGGGGCACCATAACCCACCGCCACTCCAAAGCAACAGCATCACCGCCCCGCTTTCCCCTTCCTGAAAACTGACCAGCACCCTAAATCCCAAATCCTCCCCCTACTTTTTTTATGGGATATGGGAACCACCCTTCCACACTAGAGCCCTCTTCAATAAATTGAGAAGGCTGCTTGATCAGGTTCTGCAAAAGACCCCTTGCCCATTTCATGGGGATTTTAGCTCCTTTTGACTTCCTAAGAACAATGCACAACCCTAAACTACAACAGAATAAAATATTAATAAGCAACCCAATGCCTACAACCACCACACCACCCAACTCCCCTAGCCCTTACAACTACCAGAAAACCAACCCACTCGCCCAACAGCAAAGAATCCCTCCACCCACAAACTAAACTCCCCCCGCCCTAAAATGCAGCCAAAGAAACCCAATCAGCAGCAGAGATACCCAGAGAGCAGAGTTAATCCAGAAAAATCTTGCAAAAATAGCTCAGGACTGATTTCAAAAGAACCTGGAAGGCACTAGGACCCTCCTTCCCCCCTCCTCACAAGCTGCTGGAATACCTCAGCCCACTCCAAAATAAGGTAAGGAGTTGATGGAATCCCCATGCTCTAGTCCACCCGTTTCCAGCTAATCCCAGCCCAATACATCCCTCACATCACCATAAATGGGTTAGTGTTCATGCTCAGCCAAACTCAGCCCCTGAAACCATCCGGTGAAGTGACCAGGCTCATTTATTTATTTATTTATTTAATGTTCTTATATACCGCGCTCTTTCTCATCAGCGCGGTTTACAGTAAACATAAAGTGCTCACAGATAGCAACATGCTGTCGTGAGCTTACATGTAACAGGAGATCTAACAGGATTCAACTTAGGAAAACTTTGTACATATTAATTATACAACTATATACAATGGTAGATTTCTTGTTATACAGAAGAGATGGATAAGAGAAATTTTGGTTTATAAAGGGGGCTTAGGAAAAGTTGAGAGGGTAAGAGATGGTAACTGGTGTTGGGAGAAGTGTAAGAGGAACAGGTGGTGTTTTATAGCTTTTCTAAATTGCTTGAGGACCTTGATTGCTCTTATGGAGGGAGGAAGATTGTTTATTCTTAAACGTTTATCCTGTATGACTGTATTTATTTAACAACTGACAAGTAACACTACCTGTCTCTTATTAAGATTAGCTTCTGCACTTAGGAGTATATTTACTAAAGGTTAACATGTACTAATGCCCATTGGTGTGCACTGACACCATGGTCCATATCATTTCCATGACCATGGTAGTATCTTGTTCAGACTAAAAGAACATTAGCATGTGTTAACTTTTAGTTTACATGCCACATGCTGTTAGATGGTTAAACTTGCAGATATTTATTTATTTATTTTATTTTATTTATTTATTTATTTATTTATATTCTCTTATATACCGCGCTATTCTGCATCAGTGCGGTTTACATTGAACAAACTGAAATTACATTGAACAGGGTATTATAACTTGGAGATAACTATTTTACAGGGAACATGGGCTATGGAGGGTTAAGTGGCTTGCCCAAGACCACAAGGAGCACCTGTGGGACTAGAAACCCCAGTCCTTCCGGCCCAAGGTTGCTGTCCTCTAGTGGGATTTGAACCACCGACCTTCCGGCCTGAAGTACCTTGCCCCAACCACTAGGCTACTCCTCCACTCCTAGATATTGTTTGGGGAAATGGGAGTTACTCACCAAAATTTTTATTTTCACTCACTCTCACTGAAGGCATGAGTACAGATGTGATCTGAATGTAATGGGCATTTGTAGCAGGGTATTTGTTTATTTAGAAACTAAAGATTCAAAATTTCAAATTAAGTTCTCAAAATGATTCTGGTTAAGATAAAGTAAAAATCATTGCCCCCAAATGCACTGGTATCTAAGAAATGTCCCAACAGAATCAAACAGGTCAATCCCCCAGATAATGCCACAACAAATTTAAAAAGCCATAAAGGCTTCCCTATTGGAGGAAACTAATAGAACCAGTTCCACTCTATTGGACCTTTCAAGCCCAAGGAAGCCACAGTCTCCCAATGAAAAATGTGGGCCTGTTCGCAATGAGTCAATCACTGGGACACAATATACTCACTTGATCTACTATGAAACAACATAATTCCTCAACCAAATGTGAAGCTGTCACCAAAGCCGGCCTGTACATTGTGCAAGAATATTGTTCGCACAGGGACCCATGCTTCAGGGGGGCTTGCACGAACTTAATTCTGCACATTCAAACTCATACATAACCTAGCCCCATCATTCCTCTCCACCCTTATCAGCACGCAACCAACCAACAGAGACAGGAGAACTATCAACTCAGACACACTACATGTTCCAACCAACATCAGATCTGTAAAAGCCAGTACTAGCCGCAGAGCATTCTCATTCTCTGCCCCAACCATATGGAACCAACTACCATACGAGCTGCGAGCAATCACAGACATTGGTGCTTTCAGGAAGAAACTAAAAACTCATCTATTCCAATGTCACTACAACCAGATGTAAATCACAGTGGGATACAAGATGAAGCAAACAAATCATGTATCATGCTCTGTAGAAATGTTATATGTAAAAATGTAAATATGTAAAGTCCAATCTTTCTTTGTAAAATATGTAAATATGTAAAGGCCAATCTTTAAGGCCATAATTCTGTGTGCTGTGCCTTACACTCAAACCTATGTGTGTATGCCCCAACTGTTCTGTCATGATTTTGACAACTTTCAAAGATGTAATCAAACCGCTACTGATCGCTGGAAGTAGCGGTATATAAGTGTATACTAAATAAATAAATAAACATGTGTTCCATTTAAAGGGCCAGCTTCAGAGGGAGCCTGGGAGACCCAAAGCCCCGGCTCATCTCTGCACAGTGCTAGAATGAAGAGCGACATGTTTCTTCACTCCGGTAGCTGTATTCTCGTGAAGCATGCTGAGGGCCAGGAAACAGGAAATGCCCTTTAACTGTTCCTGTCCCTCAGCATGCTTCACAAGAATACAGCTACCAGAGTGAAGAAACACACCGCTCTTTACTCTAGTGCTGTGCAGATGTGAGCCATGGCTTTGGGTATCCTCGGCTCCCTCTGAAGCCTCTCAGAGCCGCAGGGCTCTTGGGGGGGGGGAAGCTTGGATAGGACTGGAAATGAGCTGATGGGGGGACTTGGACTGGAAATGGACTGATGAGGGGGGGGCTTGGACTAGAAATGAGCAGATGGAGGTTAGGATAGGACTGAAAATGGGCTAATGGGGGGTTAGAACTGGAAATGGACTAATTGGGGGAGCTTGGACTGGAAATGGGCTGATGGGGGCTAGGATAGGACTAGAAATGGCTGATGGGGGTTGGATCAGAAATGGGCTGATGGGGAGCATGAACTGGAAATGGGTTGATTGGGGGGTTAGGATCAGAAATGGGCTGAAGGGGGGGCATGGACTGGAAATGGGCTGATGGGGGATAGAATAGGACTGGAAATGGCTGATGGGGGGCAAGAATTAGAAATGGGTTGACTGGAGGGCTAGGACCTGAAATTTATTTATTTATTTAGCTGTACTAATATACCGCCTTTCACCGGGACAAAGCGGTTTACAAAAGCGGGGTGAAATACAACGAAGCAAGTTATAACATAATTATAAGAAGAGGGGACCATCACCAGGGGGGCCCCATATCTCTGAGCATCAAGAAAAAGGGGGGGGGTCACAACAATATACCTTTTCATTAAATTTATGAGATAATGTATTTACAGATTCAAGGTTTGATTAGAGTCTAGGCAGGGGAAGAGTTAAGTAGTTGGTACTGTCTGTTCCTGCCCTAAGTGGATGTCAAAGAGGTGAGTCTTTAGTTGTTAGTTGTTTCCGGAAAGAGGAGAGATCCTTGTTACCATGGATGTTGGTTGGGAGTGTGTTCCATAAGGTGAGGGGCATATAACTCAAAAACACGGTTGCACGATTGTTGGTTAAATTTAGTTTTTTTTGTGCGGTACTATAAGTAGGTTGTGGAATGTCGTGTTGGTCTACTGGAGCCCAACCATGTTAGCAGGATATTCATATGCATGGTTTGTTGTTGGTGGAGTGCTTTATGAATCAGTACCCGTGTTTCGTATTTGATCCGTGCTTCTAGTGGGAGAACGTGGAGATCTCTTAGTACTGGGGTGATGTGATCGTATTGCCTCCCTTTTTGTATAATCCTCGCTGTTATGTTGAGGGCTGTCCATAGGGTGCTGAGGCTATTGCTAGGGAGTCCTTAGTAAATGGCATTATAATAGTCAAGGTGGGGGAGAGTCATTGCTTGCATGACTGATCTGAAGTCTGGCGGGTCAAGGAGGGGTCTGAGGCATTGAAGCATCCTGGCTTTGAAGAATACGGTCTTAGCTGTGCTTGCGATCTGTTGTTTAAAAGTCAATGCTTGGGGCGGAGCCCGATGTCCAGCGGGATGGTCGCATAACGCTGAGGCTCCCGAGAGGCCTACTCAGAATCCTGAATTAACACCGGACATACTTGAATTTCTGCTCTGATCTTGCCGGGGCACATTGGTGAGATAGCGGGGACCAAACCTACGCGCCTGGAATTTGGATCTCCAGCGGCTTCTCACGGCAAATGCTCCAAAACTGAACCTCCGTCCCCGCAGAAGGGGCTGGCTTTGCGCGAGGGCCCTGAAATGCAGCAGGAAATCCTCGCAGAGATCAGAGGGGTTAAGGACCTCGTGCAGTCAAACGGTGAAGCACTCCGAGCGCTGCGGGAAGATCTTGGTGTATTGCAAGGCAGGCTAGAGGGGCTCTCTTCGCGTCAGGACAAAATGGAGAGCGTATTAGACTCCCACGCGGTCCGGCTGTCTAAACTCGACAAAGTTGAACGTCAGGTGCGGGCCTTGCAGAAAGAAGTGGAAGATGGCAATAATAGAGCGCGCCGCAATAACCTACGACTCGTGGGCATACCGGAGGGAGCGGAATCGGGAGACATGAAGGAGTTTTTATACAAAATCCTCCCTTCCTTGCTCCAAATCACCTTTACCAAAGAATTGGAGATCGATCGCGCTCATCGTGTACCCACAAACATACCGCTCAACAGGAAGACCCCGCGGCCTATCATCTTTCGACTTCTGAGATATCAACATGTGGAGCAAATTCTCAGTGCCTCTCGGGCAAAGGGCCATATGGAGTTTGAGAGCCATAAGATCTCCTTCTATCCTGACCTGGCTAAACCCACGGTCGACCGCCGAAAGCGCTTTCTGGAATTCCGGCCGAGGCTTCAACAACTACAAGCACGCTATGGCCTGATGTACCCGGCCAAGCTTCGAGTCACGCTTCACAATCAGACAAGAACATTTGAGGACCCTGATCTACTAGCAGAGTTTTTGGATGCTAAAGAAGCCGACTTGATGCGTTGACTTCCAGAATGTTCCTGTCAGTATTCTCATACCCGCTGTGCCTGCCATATTGGATTTGCCGCGGCTCAGCAAAAGTCTGCCGAGGGCGGTTTGTTGCCTTATCTTGATGATATCTGTGACCCGACTCCATCTACCCATCGTAGCCTCGATGAGTATCAGAGACAGTGTTAATTATGGACTCTGGTGTTTTTTTTTTTTTTTTCTTTTTTATGTTTCTATCTTCCTCTCTAGGGCCTCCTCCCGCAGACATATGGTCGCCATTTTCATTGGGGGTTTTGCTTCTTCTCTAAGTTACTTTGGTACATACTTTTCAATATGGGGTGTATTAGTCAGCAGACTCGGTGATTATATCATTGTTGTACAGATTCTGATTATGCTGTATGTTTTCAAGCGCTCTTGTCTAAAATGTCTATTTCCGAACGATGGCACCATGTAAGATTTTATCATTGAACGTAAAAGGAATCAATAATCCGATAAAACGGAAGAAAATCCTACGCTATCTAAGTCATGAAGCTGCGGATCTGATTTTCCTCCAAGAAACGCATTTAAATTCGAAGGAAACTCTTAAACTCAATATTAAACCTTACATGGTGGCCGCCTATTCTCCAGCCGTTTCTAAGAAATGTGGGGTTGCCATACTGGTTAGGAAATCCCTGCATGCTACTATTATTGCGACTAGCTCAGATACAGCAGGTAGATGGTCCAGAGTTCACCTCAAGATAGGTAACCTTGAAGTTACATGTATATGCCTTTATGCTCCTAATGTGGATGACCCTGCCTTTTTTGCTACCATTGCTCAGGTTGCGCAGGCCTCTGCTAATACTTCATTGATAATAGGGGGGGATTTCAATTTAGTTCTTGATCCCCTGATTGACAAACAGCCGTCTAGGACAAGTGGTCCCCCCAAGAGTCACACTACGCTCACCTCTGTGATCAAAGATCTTGCTTTAGTCGATCTATGGAGGTTACTACACCCCAATGAGCTTGACTTTACCTTCTTTTCTTCCCCTCATAAATCCCAGTCTCGCATAGATTTCTTTCTCATATCAAAACTGTTGGTCCCTCAGGTGGACACTGCAAAGATTCACTCCCAACATATTTCAGATCATGCTGCTATCTCTTTTCAATTACACACTACTGCACCCCAAGGGAATTCGGGGGCCTGGTTCTTTGATAGAGCCCTATTAACTCAGCCAGAGTTCCAGTTAGAAATTCGAGCTGCCATACAGGATTACTTCCATTTTAATCTACCCCAGGACACTGCAAATTGGGCTTGGTGGGAGGGTTTCAAAGCGGCCATTCGTGCAACGATCACTAGTTATCAAATTCGCCTGCGGAAACAACGCAAACAGCAGCTACTTATACTAGACCAACAAATCAAAGCAGGCGAACGAGTTCTAACTTCCCGTACTGATCCATGCGTCTTAGTTCGCTTACAGCGTCTCCGTTTTCAATATAATGCAATCCTCTCTACTGCAGCTTCTAAGAGTATTGAGCTTCAACGAGGGACATACTACCGTGAAAGCAACCGAGCCGGTCGACTTTTAGCCAACGCCTTGAAAGGTCAAAAAGAAGCCAAACGCGTAGCGGCCCTTCGAGCCCCACAGGGAGGGGGCATACTGACCACAGACTCTGATATCGTAGAACTCTTTCGGGATTTTTATACCCGTCTATATCAATCTGAATGTGAATTCTCATCAGAGACCTTCGAGCGATTGTTTTCTGGTATTCAGCGGCCGACCCTTTCTGAAGCTGATAGGGATGCGCTAGATGAACCCTTCTCTACTTCAGAGATCCAATCTGCCCTAAAACGCACAGCCTCGGGTCGAGCCGCCGGGCCTGATGGTCTCCCGACCGAATTCTACAGAACGTTCAGTGCAGATTTAGTTCCCTACTTAAAACTCTATTTTACTGCCCTTGCGGTAGATACATCCTCTTTGGGATCCTTTTCTGCAGCTAATGTGGTAGTATTTGAGAAAGAAGGCAGAGACCCGCTGCTGACCGCCAATTATCGTCCAATCTCCCTACTTAATGCCGACTATAAGATCTTCGCAACGATCTTGGCCTCCCGGCTATCTGACAGGATGGCCACCTTAATCCATCCCGACCAATGCGGTTTTATACCCGGCCGATCCACCGCTGACAATGCTCGGACCTTGTGCCATGTGCTATCCAGTGCTGCCAACTTGGACCACCCCTGGGTGGGTCTTTCCCTAGATGCTGAAAAAGCCTTTGATCGCCTAGAATGGCCCTTTTTATTTGCAGTTCTCCGATGGTATGGCTTCGGGGAGGGCTTCCTCCGATACCTCCAAATCATGTATACTCAACCCGTTGCCAGTATTTGTGTAAATGCTATTAAGTCTCAGCCTTTTAATCTCCAAAGAGGCACGCGTCAAGGTTGCCCCCTATCACCAATGCTCTTTGATCTCGCTCTTGAACCCCTCGCCCTCCTTATTAGACAGTCTGCACGTATTCGAGGTGTCCCCTTCAGTCACAGAGAGATTAAACTCTCTGCATATGCAGATGACCTTATGCTCTTTGTATCCCTTGATTCGGTTCCAGCTGTCTTGGATCTGATTGATGGATACTCGCAATTATCGGGCTATAAAATAAACTGGACCAAATCCGTAGCATTCCCACTGAACCGCTGGGTACATGAGGCTGACATGCAGGCCTTTCCTTTCCTTTGGCAATCCCGCATGGTGAAATATCTTGGGGTCCATTACTGTTCTCCTTTAGAAGACACTATTAGTTTTAATGCCAAAGAGGTAGTCTCCAAAGTCCGTGAGCTCACAAGTCGTTGGTCTCCCTTATCCCTTACTTGGTGGGGCCGCCTAGAAACTGTGAAAATGATGATAGTCCCCAAAGTGAACTATATTTTAGAAATGCTGCCATGCTTGCTCCCGCTACACACCTACAAAAATATTGAGGGCCTTCTCGTCCGCTATCTCTGGCAGGGCAAACCACCAAGGATAGCTAAACAAAAACTACAGTCTGCGAAGGAACTAGGGGGTACCCGCTTTCCTGATTTTCTCAGATATCATCAAGCCTTCTTACTCAAACAAGGTGCCCGATGGCTAGATGCCTCGACAGACAGCAGACCAGTTTGGCTTGACATAGAGGAGGAGCTTAGTAACCCAATTCCGTTGATCCATCTCCCCGGTATGTCCCATCAGGTAGACACCCGCCATCCCCCAATGATTGTTGATACTCTTGCGGCCTTTAATACTCTCATTCTATCACTGGGCCCACACGTATGTCCTCAGGATGGACTTCCGCTGTGGAATAACCCCAGAATTCAAGTCCTAAATAGAACGATAGCATGGAAACCCTGGTACTCTAGGGGGATCTGGACACCCCAACCGCTCTTCTCTGCAGCTCGTTGGAAAACCTTTTCTGATTTACAAAAGGAATTTGCGTTACCAGCGAAACATTACTTTCAATTGATGCAGCTTCAACACTGCCTCAAAAGTGCTCGAATCCTGCCGCCCTCTGTCTCTACTGAGGACGGGCTCTTAGACCTAATTCACTCTATTAGTAGTACACATGGGGTAGCCTCTAACTTTTATAAACTATTATGTCAGGGTACAGATACTGCTACTTGTAGAGCCCAACAAGCCTGGGAGCGCGAACTGCAAATCACTTTAACCCCTGTGCAATGGAGCGTTTTCTGGAGCAAAGTAGTGCGGGTTTCCCGATCTGCCTCAGTTACCCAAACTCTCTTCTTTTTTGCACATAGATGCTTTTATACTCCAGAAAAAATAGCCAAATGGAACACTACTGCTAGGGACCAGTGTTGGTCTTGCCATACTGCTGTGGGAACCCTCGCTCATGTTATTTATGAATGTCCTCAATTACAGGTTTACTGGGGGCGGGTCTGGGGTCGTATTCAATTTATCTTACACCTCCACGAGCCCCTTTCTTGGAAGATTGTGGGACTCCGCTCAGTGGCGGAGGTCCCCTCTCTTCCTAAGAAGGGTCGCTTTCTCCTTGATTTCATGCTGGGTATAGCTATATGTTTAATCACGAGGAATTGGAAGGATAGCTCTCGACTTACTGTCAATGAATGGTGGAACCTTGTCTGCTTATATAGTAAATATGAGCAGATATCTCGGAGAGCTATTCCCCATACCCAAACTCATTCTCGCTTGTCTAAATGGCAGATGCTCAATGATTATGTACAATCTGCTCATTGCTCCGACATGTCTGTTTAATGTACACTCATCATGTTTCAGATCACCGTTAGATTTTGTAACACAATAATGTCAGTACACGCCCGTTTCGGGAATGATTAGTTTTCTAGAGAAGAAGCAGGGGGGAGGGGGGTGGTAGGGGTTTACTTTGATGTATGTATCTCATTCTATGTATGTATCTGTCTTTTAGCTGTATGTCTTCCTTTCCTTTGTTGTTATAAAACGAAAATAAAGAATTTAAAAAAAAAAAGTCAATGCTTGGTCCATGATGACACCTAGGTACTTTATGTGAGGTTGGACTTTAACTTGCATTGCTCCCATGGTGAGATTGGCTGGTGGGGTGAAGGTATGGTCTTTGGTGACAAACAGTGCTTCTGTCTTTTTAAGGTTTATAGTGAGGTTGTTGTCTTGCAGCCACTTGGAGACATCATTGAAACAGTTTGTTAAGTCCAGATTTGTAGGAACAGTGGTTGTAATAGGAGCATAAAGTATAATGTCATCTGCGTATATATGAAAATTGACATTGTGGGTCCTTATCAAGGAGCAGAGAGGTTTGAGGTAGATGTTGAAAAGCATAGCTGAGAGTGCCGAACTCTGAGGAATTGCCTGGGTTTGTCTATATGGGGTGAAGATTGTGGTGCTGGTCCGAATTAGCTGTTGCCGGTCCAAGAGGTAGGATTGGAACTACTGTAGAACTTTTCTCTTTATGTCAATGTCTCATAGGCAGTGTAGGAGGCTACTGTGGGAGATGGTATCAAATGCAGCAGAGATGTCTAAGAAAATCAGGGTGTATCTGGTGTGTTTGTTTTGGATTCCTTTGATTAGGGTATCTATGAGTGAGATCATGAGGGTTTCAACCCCATGATGAGGGTGGAACTCGTGCTGCTCTGGGTCTAGAGTGTTGTCTGTGTCTAGGTGATCCTGCAGCTGTTGTTTAACTATCTTTTCTATATAAGTTTAGCAATGAAAGGGAGGCTTGCTACTGGTCTGTATGATACAGGGTCTGCTGGGTCCAACTCGGGCTTTTTGAGTCAGGCAGATTATGGATGTCTTGAGGTTGATAGGCACTAATCCTTGTTTGAAGGATTCATTTACAATGATGGTGAGTGGCAGACTTAGATTCTGTCTTGTGTTCTTTATCCAGCTTACCGGGCTTATGGGGGGCTAGAATAAGACAGGAAATGGACTGATAGGGGCTAGGATTGGGAATGGGCTGATGGGGGGAGCTTGGACTGGAAATGGGCTGATGGCCTAGGATAGGACAGGAAATGGCTGATGGGCTAGAATTGGAAATGGGGTGATGAGGGAGCTTGGACTGGAAATGGGCTGATGGCGGGCTAGGATTGGAAATGGGCTGTTGTGGGGGCTTGGACTAGAAATGGGCTGATGCGGGGCTAGGTTAGGACTGGAAGTTGCTGATGGGAGGGGGGCTAGGACTAGAAATGGGCTCATGTGAGGAGATGGGAGAATGGGACTAGAAGGGAGAGGATGCTGGGTGGGTCTGGAACTAGAAGAGGGCTGATGTTGGGAGAGGACTGGAAGGGGATGGGACTTGGGGAATGAGGATGAGGAAGGGAAAATATATTTTGTGTGGGAGGGAAGCAAAATCTACGATTGGCCAGGTATTGGGAGAGTAAGTAGGGACTGAGGATGGAAGGGTGAAATCTGAGTTGATGAAAAAGGAATAAAGAAATGCAGGAAAAAACTAAAGGGGAAGATCAGTATGTTAAAGCAGATGCAGAGAGAGAATGGAAAAAACTAGGAGAGAGAAGAAAGAACAAATGGGCAGCAAGCAATGGAGAGTTAGCAGACGACACAAAGAAACCAGAAGAAAATGACGAGCAATTGAAACTGAAAAATAAAATGCCCAAAGGTAGACAAATATTTTTTTATTCTGAATTTATTAACTGGAATATGTCAGCTCTGGGAAACATGCATCACTAATGTCTTTGAGTTTAGATTAGTACAAGAGGAAATTAATTTATAGTTTTATTTTTCCAGTGCTGTTGCACATTCCAAGTTTGACCTTTGGGGTTCCAGTTTAATTATTGTCTTCCTATTTCTAAATTGTGATCCCTTGTTCTTTGTTTGGTGACGGTCTGTGTTCTGCATATGTAACCAAGCTGTTCATGTAGTTTCTAATTTGACAGTTCCACTTGTTCCCTTTCCCCAGTAGGAGATATACTGGTATTCTCTGAGATGTATTGGTTTAATATTGCAGTGTTGCCTTTTGATAGGTAGGGTTTAGTGCTTTGTGAGTCCTGGTAGTGCTGTTATGATACGGCAGCCACTTATTAATAGGCATATTTATTATAAGTTAGGGCACATTAACATTATGCAAATAATTATGCAAATGAGGCCCATTATGCAAATGGAGCCCACAACGAGTCTCTGCACATGGCCCTGCGCTCCCCTTAGGCTACCCCTAGCTGTCACCCAATGTTCCACCAGAGGAGCCCCGATGACACCGTGGCAAATAGCTGACGTGTGTTCGGTGATCTGACTTTTAAACATATGGATGGTTTGACCCACATAGATTTTTGACAGGAGCACAAAATCACATATACCACACTATTACAACTAGTTAAATGGCATAACCGATATGGACACTGTAACATCAGATGTGAAAAATGGGTAAGAATGTATTGACAAATCACACCTTTCCCACAATGCACATGATGCTCATTTCCCCCCACAGCTCCCCAGCTGTATCAAGTGTGCACTAACATGTCTTATAAATTCCGTCCACATTACCATAGTGCGTTCTTGTGCTTTTAAAAATGATCATTTATTTATTACAGATTTTTGTTGGTGTTAGCCTTCCTTAAATATATTTATTGTATTTATTTATTTAGCAGTGCTTATATACCACTTTTCACTGGGTTAAAGCGGTTTACATAGAACCGAGGTTATGGAAGAGATTACATGGAACAATTAACTAATATACAAGGAACAATACATTTATATACATGGGATGCTTGTTACATAGAGCAATGGTTATAGTGGAGATTACATGGATTGATTAAACGTATAGACAAGGAATAATAACTGTATACATGGGCTGCTTGTTAAGTACATTGGATAGAGGTGTCAGTCTGAAATAATGAACAAAATGCTCCCATAGTGGTATGGCAGCAAAAGTGTAATGTTGTCATAGCAACCATGCTTAGTGGTTTTGGCGCCAAACCTTTGCTTTAAATGGCGGCTCCTTGATGCCAGCATTCAATCTTAGACGCTTAAAACTAAGCTTTAGATGGGAGTGGATTGGGTAAGATTGTCTTCATTTTTACTTGATTTCCCTGGGCACTTTGTTCACTAGCCCCTTCAGGCTAAAACCTATACTAACGTGGTTTGTTGATTATTTTGTAACTAGTATTATCATTTCTGAGAGATAGCATAGAAGAAAGGGTTTTTTTTAAATTATGCACATATTGCTCAACCAATAAGCCTCTTTTGAGCGGGTTTACTGCATTGTCCTCTGCCATTTGTTTTCTGGGAATCATTAACCCTGTCATTTTACTTTATTCTTGAATAAGATTTACATAGCGTATAATATTTTGAATTTCATTTTTCCTCTGATCCAGCACCTTCCCGATTAACCTAAGCTGACTGGCAGCACACATTTATACTGTCCACTTGCGGTTTGTATACTGCAAAATAAGTTACTACTGATATGGATTCATTCCTGTTCTCATTCCTTCTGCTCCCCGCCCTGATCCCCCCTCTCACCTTCTCACTGTCCATTGTGCCATTGGCTATGTTGCAATCTGGTGTAAATGCTGCCACTTACATATGGAAATCGTGAAATACCAACTTCCAAATGTAAGGCAGGGCTCCTACATGTGGAAATTTCAGAGCTTCCAACATTGATTTTTCTCACATAGAGACGGCTGAGGGGAGATATGATAGAAGTCTATAAATTAATGAACGGAGTGGCACGGGTAAACGTAGATCGATTGTTTACGTTATCAGAATATAGAAAGACTAGGGGACATGCAATGAAGCTACAGGGTAAACTATTTAAGACTAATAAAAGAAAATATTTTTTCACTCAACGTGTAATCAAACTCTGGAATTTGTTACCGGAGGATGTAGTAAAGGCTGTTAGTGTAGCTGGGTTTAAAAAAAGGTTTGGACAAGTTCTGGAGGAAAGGTCCATAAACCATTATTAAGAAGTGACCGAAGATATCAATGCTTGACCCAGTACAAGCATTGTGGAACTTGTGTCTCTTGGGGAAACTGCTAGGTACATATGACCTAGATTGGCCACTGTTGGAAACAGGATACTGGGCTTGATGGACCTTGGTCTGACCCAGTATGGCATATCTTATGTTCTTATGTTCTTATTTGCTAAATGGTCCCTCTACCTCCATTCCCTTTATCTCCATGTATTGAGCATAACCTTTGCCAGAATTTTATATACGGTGAACTCAATATCTCAATTCTTATCTCCATATACTATCTAAAACATGCCTTCACAAATATTGTAAGGTTATTTTAACCCCATGCTCCTTATAGGATCCTTTTACTAAAGTGTTCTAAGCAGATAGTGCAGGATTTCATACGTACTAATGGCTACCATGTGCTAAAAACTGCCAGTATGCTAAAAGTCTAAGGCTAACTCTTTACCAGGGTATAGAGCGAGGACTGGGTGAATTATGGACAATAGATAGGGTGTGGATTACACATTGCAATTAGGATACAGTAATTATTGCGCAATGTTATACCTGCAGTTAGTGCGGGTACACTTGAAACGCCTCCTCAAAAAGAGGCATTAGATGCATCTGCACTAATGGCAAATGAACTTGGAGTGGCATTTTAAAAATGGCATCCAAATGCAATCTGTGATGTCCAAGCCAGACTGTCTGAAAAAAACAGGCACGTCCAAGTTCAGGCACTATTTCACAAATATGGACATCTGCAGAGACATTTACTTAGAGCACCATTCCAGACTGACGATGTCTAGAAATAACATAATGGTTTGAGCAGTGGCCTAGGATCAGTGAAGTGGGGTTCAACTCTCACAGACTCTATCATTGAGATTGTGGAGAATACTGGGGATGGGAATGCCATCTTCTCTACATCCTCTGGAACTTTTATAGCCAAAACTAGCACTTTTCTGATGCCTATTCATGTCTGGAGCAGGCATAACCTTAGATGTGACGTCGGACATGTCTTGGATCAGGCAGTGGCACCAGGTTCTTGGGAATGCCCTGGCCACACCTCTTCATTTAAACTTGGATGTCTTCATGCTGGGGATGTCCGCAGACCCATCTTCTAAAATGTCGCTGGAGACATCTCCATGCTTTGGATGTCTCTATGCCCATTTGCAGATGTCCAAAGAACAAATAGGGTTTCAAAAATAATCCCCTTAATGTGAAGTAAGAAACTTTTCTTCTGAGGCAATGTTTGAAATGGTTGAAAACGGATGACAATAATGAGCCTCACTCCTAAGGTCAGTTTTATTTATTTATTTACATTCTCTTATATACCGTGCTATTCTGCATCAGTGTGGTTTACATTGAACAAACTGAAATCACATTGAACAGGGCATTATAACTTGGAGATAACTATTTTACAGGGAACATGGGCTATGGAGGGATAAGTGGCTTGCCCAAGACTACAAGGAACACCTGTGGGACTAGAAACCCCAGTCCTTCCGGCCCAAGGTTGCTGTCCTCTAGTGGGATTTGAACCCACGACCTTCCGGCCTGAAGTACCTTGCCCCAACCACTAGGCCACTCCTCAAATTTACTGCTATTGCTCATGATATTCCTTGCATCATGCCAAAGGGACCCTCCCTATGGTGTTTATAAGATGTAATATGCAGTGCCAACAAAACCATAAGGTGAGCTATGTGGCTACCTAGAGTGCCAATGGTCCTGGGATCGTCCATTGCCACCACATCTGCCCTTCTTCAGGATCTGCAGTGGCAGCGATGACCTCAAACAGCCCCACAGTCATTGCAGATCCCAGAAAGGGACAGCAGCAGGGTCAAAAAGGGCCAGAGATGGAGAAGGAGAGTGGTGTACAAGGCATGAGGTTCTCTCAAAGCACTTTTCATCAGCCCTGGTAACATCTATAGGCAATTTTTCAAGGGGTGCTTCAAAATTCCTTTCAATCAAGCCTGTGTTATCGAAGTCTGTGTCTGCCACATTTTCTTAGTTCCAGACTACATTTCTTGGAGAATCTTCTCCCTCTACACTTGATGCAGAGAATAATCACTTGGAATATATAATTAGTGTCATTCTAGGTTTTTTTTCTTCTTTACCTGATGTCTGCTTTCCTTGCATCTTGCTTTTTATGAGAATGTTTGATGCAATCAAAACATCTCATTTTCATAATTCTCTAAGGGGTATGTTTACTAAACCGTCTTAATGTTACCGGTGTTAGTTGCAGTCTTACTGTGACGAATGCCATATAAGGTAGTGGGCGTTCCGGTCTTAAGGTAGCATTTTGGGTTATCGTGCGATAAAGTCCATTATTGCACGATAGAGGGAGCCGTGGCACGTTAACGCGCATTAGCCATAATTAGGCACGCTGCCTTGCAATCACAGCAACAGAGGTGTAGCACACTGGTTAATATATTGACTGCTGATGCAGTAGTCATGAGTTCAATCTCTCAGTGGGCTCATTTAAAAGGCTGTCTGAGGCAATCCCTTTTCCTGCTTGTAACAGTCAGACACATCCCAACAATCTGCACTGCCAGCCAAAAAAACCCTCATCCCAGTGCCGCAACCTAATGCACCTTTTAGGGCGCACCATAAGGCACATCATAAAGCACCACATCATCCCAGGCAGGTCATAATGTGCCCCAGAGGGCAGCAGGAAAGGTTGGCACCCTCCAAGGAAGCAAATAAGGCACCCAATAAGCTGGCCAAACCTAAGGTGCCACACAAGATGCCCCAGGGATGCTAAGGTGACACAGGAGATGGTACCCAGGGGCACAAAAGGTGGCCCAAGGTCACAAGCATGAAATGTATGGCTCAAACACAGATGTAACCATAACACTGCACAGAGCACCAAGGAAAGGCAATGAACAAGTGATGGAAGGAAGTAGATGATGGAGCTCATGGACCAGCCAAATCTGCGTGCAGCCCATGTGGCAGCAGGTAAAGTGGACAAAAATATCGGGGGCAGCTGTACCGATGTACAGAGTGATGGTAATGTATAGTGCAACAATGACAGTGTGTGGCAGAGGATGGGGATACGTGTCCACCAAAGGAGGTAGAGGTGGCAGGATAGGTGCAATGACAGGAGGACAGAGGAGAGCAGTGCCATGCAAAGCAGACACAGGAGAGGCAAGCATGAAGAGCCACAATGCAGAAAAGTGTGCCAGTGCAGGACATGGGGTAGCAGCCTGCACAGTAGGGCAGGACGCCACAGAGCTTGCAGACACAGATAGACTGACAGAAGGATATTTGGCAACAGTGATGAGGGTATAATATGCCAGCAGCACAGATCATCACAGATATGACTGTAACAGGAATGCAAAGTATGTGTGGATGAGAGGCATAAAATAATTAGAACAGAGAGAAATCAAACCCATGACCAGTAGCACAAATGGCAATGCACAAACCGGTAGGCTACAACGCCAACATGAATGTCACTGCAAAGGCTGCATACAAGAACACTGGAGGACACCACACCAAAACACAGCTGGCTGCCAGGATAGGGCAACCCCAACAGTCACGAAGATGCAATGCACATGCAGAACCGGTGTGTACAGCTCATATCACAGTCAGTAATTGGGACGACAGTCACATATAAACACATGCACACACACACAATGAAATGTTATGCAGGGGACATAGCATGCAAAAGAGCAAAGAATCTAAACCCAATGAGTGGCAGGGGATACTCTGCGGAGCAGGGCAAAATGGGGAACAGAACGTAAAACGAGCATGTGAGACATGAACCTACAAACAGACATGAACCACATCAGATCAACAGCAGCAATGCCAATCCCCCCAGCCGACATGGACAGTACAAAGAAAGAGCCATATGTAACAGCTAATATGCGATGGATAGGCTGCATCGAGGGCATACTGTGGTGTAAGGTGAAGAGATGGAAGGGTGTGCGGAGAGGTGACCAGTCGTCATGCAGCTCCTGGTCAGGTTAGCACCAAAAAAGGGCAAAGAGAAGGAACATGTGGGACTCAAACCTACAACCTATGGTGCATCAACACATGTCTGCAACCACTACCCCAAACAACCACAGCAAGCACAACCCAAATATGTCCCCTCAAAGGGAATGTCAGTATGAAAACACATAGCACCCTGTGATGTGTCAGACGGCTGTCACATAGCCAGCTGCCACCATACAAGGATGTGAGCACAGGTGGGCCATAGACATTACCAGAACATAACGAAAGACATGTGTCAGTGTGGTCAAGCAGCAGCAGAGATGAATGTGGGTCAAACACATAATTTTATTGTGGTCACCAGTAGACATATCATATATACCACCTGTCATCATATCAAGGTGGTTGGTTTACAGTGAACAAACTGAAAACACATTGAGCATGCCAGCAACCCACATGTCACCCCAAAGTCACTACACAAAAATTATGGTCTTCTTCCGAGCGACTACTACTAAATCTATTATCAAAAACCGCTCAATATAATCAAAATAGAGCACAATCTTCCATAATTCTTTTACTAATTATTCAAGAACATTTCATAACACCTGAGGTCTCAGGCTAATTCGGCACTTCGCTATAGACTGGTGTGCCTGATTCCATCAATGACCTTCAGTGTGTTTTACCCAATAAAAATGAAATAATGAAATAGAGAAGAACGAGCTCCTATAGTCGCTAAGAGAACTTCAAAAGCCTCCACTATTTTTTTTTCTTTTCACATTTATCAGAGCTATTTCACCATAATAGGTTCACCACTCTAGCTCGACACTTAGCTCCTAAGCAAATTTCCAGGCTCTTCAGCTCTTAATGAAGCATTTTCACGGCCAGCTCTCCATCTTCATTTCATTCAATTCTGACGCCTTCCTCCGGTACCACTGCGTTTCACTAACGGTGTTTCGTCAGGGGATCACAAACGCTATTTAACAATGTTCTATAAAATAAAAAAACCATACAAATCCTTAAATACTATCTGTGCCCACCAAAATATATGCCCCCTTATCCCAAATATATCTATGCTAAAAATCCACCTACCACAAACACTGCACGCGTCTCCTAATTTCTTTCAGCAAAGCCAGCTCGATGTTCCTCCAAGCTGCTATCACCACATCCTTGAAAAAATGCCGCGCATGCGGAACTCTGGATAAACCTTACCTCTTATAGGTCCTACCTTATGACCAACCCCACGGCTCGACAGAGGTACCTACCACTACTAATTGTCGTCATTCATGTCTGTTATAATCTGAACTTTCAAAAAAAAACCCTCACTCAAAACCACAGCGGGGTCACGACTTACACAAAATTATACTAAAAAGAACCTAACATTTCAATGTCCATAGCTTTACTAGAATTACAGCAAAGGACAGATATTGTGAGAAGACAAGTGGATAAAGGGGGAGCAGTGGTGGTTTTGAGTAGGGAGTATTAATTATCTGATGCATTGCAACAGTTACAAGATGTATCAACTTACAGAAAATTGATGGAAGATCCGCAATTTGCTTTACAGAAAGAAATTAAGCAGATCACTCAAACAGCCTTACATGAAAAATTGATTACTCCAAAAGAGTTTCAATATCTGAATGTAACTACTCCCACTTTAGCTAAATTCTATACTGTCCCTAAGATCCATAAAAATATACAAAAACCTCCTGGTAGACCAATTGTTTCGACTACAGGCACTTTATTGGAACCTTTAACCACATTTGTGGATTCTTATCTACGACCGCTGCTGACGAATACTCCCTCATATATAAAAGATATTACCCATTTTTTGAATATTTTGGAGAGTTTAGCGCGATGGTCGCAGAGTGAGGAGGTTTTGTTGGTAGCAATGGATGTTACGTCTTTGTACACCAGTATTTCTCAAGCAGCGGCGTATGATACAGTACAGCAGGTATTACAGCTGAGAGGTGAGCTTACAGAAGCACAGATCACTTTCTTATTGCAATTAGCGGGGTTGGCGATTTACCATAACTATTTTCTTTTTGAAGGTACTCTTTATCAGCAGGTATCGGGTGTAGCCATGGGAGCTACGTGTGCCCCTTCTATAGCAAATTTTTATATGAGTAACTTTGAAGAGCACTGGTTATTTATTTATTTATTTTATTTATTTATTTAACAGTATTTCTAAACCGCCTTATCTTAATAATCAAGGTGGTATCACAGCAAGCAATCAGGTAAAGTGTGTGTGTTGTACATGCAGTGAGGATAAAACTTAGTTGTGCGAGGGATGTGTTGGGTGCTTGATTTGTTTGAGCTATATACAGGGTGGGCTATTTACAGTGGTGCTAGAATCATATTTTATATATATTCAGTTGTTTGGGAGGATTGGAGTGCTGTTATCCATTCTCTTAGGTTATGTGATGTGACCATAGTGCTCTATGAACAGCATGGTTTTCAGTTGTTTTCTGAAGTCTTTGAGGTCTGGAGTTGCCCTTAGATCGTCCGGTAGATTGTTCCATATTGTTGGAGCAGCCATGGAGAGAGCTCTGTCTGTTGTGTCCTTGCGTGTGTGCTTGTACTCATTTGGGGTGCTGACTCGGTTGCGTGTTTGACTTCTTCTGGGACGTGCGCTGGTTTCCGGTTGTATGAGCAGGTGGAGGCTGTTGGCTGATGTGTGTTCTTTTATCTTAAATAGGTTTATGATAGTCTTGTATCTGATGCGAGCAATGATTGGGAGCCAGTGTAAGTCCTTTAGTGTAGGTGTGATGTGCTCCTGCCTTGCGGCTCCGGATATGATTCGAGCTGCAGTGTTTTGTGCCAGCTGTAGTGGTTTGAGAGCTTGTTTTGGTAGTCCGAGGTATATCGGATTGCAGAAGTCCAGTATTGGGGTTATCAGTGCTTGACAGACTGTACGGAAGTGTTCTGGAGCGAGGAGTTAGTCCAATCCCCCTATATGTCTAGCATCATTTCATGGCATCTTTATATTGATGATGTCTTTATGTTATGGCGAGGATCAAAAGAGACGCTGGCATTATTTGTACAGTGGATAAATCATTATGATCCTAATATTAAATTCACCCATGTTCATCACAGGGAAAGACTGGCTTATTTGGATGTAATATTTAGTAAAGGGAAGCGAGAGTGGTTAACAACAGTGTATATAAAAAACATGATAGAAATACATTTTTGCACTTTAAAAGTGCACACCCTCTCCCATTAAAAGAAAGTCTCCCTTTTTCTCAATTTCTGCGATATCGTAAAAATTGTTCTAATGACAGTGATTTTAAAAGTTTTTCAAGAAAACTTTCCGTTAATTTGTTACGAAGAGGTTACCCAAAAGTGGCAGTGAGACGAGCGCACCATAGGGCTCTCTACAACAATAGGAGTTTGTTGCTAGAGACCTGGGGCTGCAATAAGAAAGATAACATCAACCCCGACAACATTAATTTAATAACTAAATATTCCCCTTTAAGTTCAGGTATTCAAAGGATCTTAAAAAAGCATGGGAACATCATAACAGCAACTCCTGGGTTGGAAGGAAAGAGAATGCGTTGCGTGTGGCAGAGAAATCACAACCTTAAGGAGTGCCTCAGCCCGGCAGTTTTGTATCCTTTAGTGGGACAACAGGATATTCTAGCAGTAAAGGGCCATAGGAAATGCAGGGGATGCAATATCTGTGATATCACTGTAGAGTTGAGCGAGTTTCAACATAATGGGTTCACTCATTCTTTAAGATCGCAAACTACATGTGATTCTACAGGGGTAGTATATGTTATACAATGCCCATGCACATTAATTTATGTGGGAAAAACTATCCGGTCTTTTAAAATAAGAATGGGGGAACGTAGGAGTCGGCTACATTGTAAGATTAAGGAAGCTCCGTTGGTTCAGCATTGCATACAGCAAGGGCATATTTTTGAACAGTTATGCTGCTTCTGTATAGATAAAGTGGAACAAGGGGCATTTGGGAAAACTCAGGATCAGATGCTTCTGTTTAGAGATCAAAAGTAGATTTATAAGTTGAAATCGGTTACTCCTATGGGTTTAATGCAGCTATAGATTGGACTTCGTGCCTATGATAAGGGAAATATGAATGATTTTTTTTTTTTAGGAAGGTAGTTAAGTGATATGGAAGGTGGGGAGGTTAGTAATGATTTTTGATAGCTCTGTAATGTTAGTTAGGTTGGTTGGGAGGGAGAATAGTTGAATTTGTAGGATGGTGCCTCCATTAGGTCCCATTTGGGGGAACTGAGTGTAGATAGCTTGTTTTTAAGCATAATAATTTTAAACACAATAAATTTTGCGGATGGATATGGACTTGAAATGTTAGGTTCTTTTTAGTATAACTTCGTGTAAATCATGACCCTGCGGTGGTTTTGAGTGAGGGGTTTTTTTGGAGAGTAAGTTCAGATTATAACAGACACGAATGACGGCAATTAGTAGTGGTAGGTACCTCTGTCAAGCCGTGGGGTTGGTTATAAGGTAGGACCTATATAAGAGGTAAGGTTTATTCAGAGTTCCGCATGCGCAGCGTTTTTTCAAGGACGTGGTGATAGCAGCTTGGAGGAACATCGAGCTGGCCTTGCTGAAAGAAATTAGGAGACGCATGCAGCATCGGTCGGGTTTGTGGTAGGTGGGTTTTTAGCATATATATATTTGGGATAAGGGGGCATGTATTTTGGTGGGCACAGGTACTGTTTAAAGATTTGTATGTTTTTTTATTTTATAGAACATTGTTAAATAGCAATTGTGATCCCCTGACGAAACACCGTTAGTGAAACGCAGTGGTACCGGAGGAAGGCGTCGGGATTGAATGAAATGGAGTGGAGGAGTAGCCTAGTGGTTGGGGCAAGGTACTTCAGGCCGGAAGGTCGGTGGTTCAAATCCCACTAGAGGACAGCAACTTTGGGCCGGAAGGACTGGGGTTTCTAGTCCCACAGGTGCTCCTTGTGGTCTTGGACAAGCCACTTAACCCTCCATAGCCCATGTTCCCTGTAAAATAGTTATCTCCAAGTTATAATACCCTGTTCAATGTAATTTCAGTTTGTTCAATGTAAACCACACTGATGCAGAATAGCGCGGTATATAAGAGAATGTAAATTAAAAAATTAAAATTAAATGAAGATGGAGAGCTGGCCGTGAAAATGCTTCATTAAGAGCTGAAGAGCCTGGAATTTTGCTTAGAAGTTAAGTGTCGAGCTAGAGTGGTGAACCTATTATGGTAAAATAGCTCTGATAAACGTGAAAAGAAAACATTTTTTAGTGGAGACTTTTGAAGTTCTCTTAGCAACTTTAGGAGCTGGTTCTTCTCTATTTTATTATTTCACGCCAGCATCAGTATGAGACTGCAAAGGGCGATCCTCTAATGACACTGTATGCATAATTTTGTCACATAAATTGGCCGTACATGCATACAGTGTCATTAGAGGATCGCCCTTTGCAGTCTCATACTGATGCTGGCCACTTTTCTTGTGGTCACTGTGCTTATTGTGCAGGCACTTTGGAAGGGGCTTAGTGGATTGATGGACACACCTCTCACAAATATCTCACACGTTGGCACACGGACTGTTCTTCTGAATTTGTGGTATATTTGATAGTGTGCCCGTGCTCTCTATACTACATAGGCCGAACTAAGCGAGCTTTTAGGACGCGCCTTTCAGAACATGCATCTTGCTTTCGGGTTAAAAAGTTGGAAGCCCCCATGGTTGAACATCATCTGTCTATGGGCCACTCTTTTACAACTTTGCGGTGGCGAGTTCTGGATCACATTCCGCCAGATCCCCGACGGGGTGATCGAGAACAAAAGCTCCAGGTTCGTGAACAACGTTGGATTTCTCTTTTAAACTCGGTCACCCCTGGAGGATTGAATTCTCAATTGGTTTGGCACACTATTTTGTGAGTAGTGTATAAAGCCCCCTTGGGATTCCCTGTGTAGTGGGTATTCCCTGAATGGGGGTTTGGCTAGCCATCTGATTGGTTGTGGTTTCTCCTCCTTGAATTGACGTCAGACGCCGGCGACATTATAGCAAGAAAATTTCCAGGGGCCGGTAAGCTGCTGATCTACCTTTGCTGATCTTTCCTGACCTGAAGCAGGGTATTTTTGGAAATACAGGAGCAAACCCGAAATGTGCGCCACGTCGTACACTGGAAGTTTTGGCGCTTGGTGGCATACAGCTAAGTGTTGGACTATGGTCTATTTTTAAATTCTAATTAATAAAAGGGAGTAGTCACGGTGGTATTCTCTTAAATGTTTAAATTGAGATACTGGGCTGACCTAACTCCGACAAAAAAATTATTTAGGCACTAATGGTGATTCTTGAATCAATTGGACTCCTTTACATGGTGTTTCATATTTTGTCTGATTGAGGTTCCTATTGTTTCCGTACAGTGCTGGAGAAGACAAATTGGTCACGAATACATGTGGATATTTGTGGCCAACATCAACATATGGCGTACGTGGGAGCACGCTCTATAGGTCACTCACAACATATGCATTAGACAGACAACCTGTGACAGGTGCTGCTCCGGACTGTCCACACAGACAAAGTACCTGTATGTCCACCTACCCCAGTGTCCTGCACATTGAATGAGGTACACACAGCTGCCACCACACTACACCACCAGGGACATTACCAAGCATGTCCTGTGGAATGAGAAACACAAGGGAAGCATACATATGTCATGTTGGAGCTGTGCCACAAACACACCAGCTTCACGTCCTCTTCTCTCATAACCCCCTAGATCCGTCATATTCTGTCAGTTCATCATGACACTGTACCTAATTGTCCCCACCCCAACCTGCCACTAACGTGTTCCTGGCCTTGTCCATGGGCCTGTAGCCTGTCCGTCTGCGTTGTGACCTCTCTGCTGCCCTTGAGACCATTGACCACAACTATCACCATGCTACCCTGTATGTGCTCGGCCCAAACGTCCAGGTACAACCCTGCCTCACCCATATGTCTCCCATAGCACCATCAGTATGTGTTTCCTGTGGGTCCACTAACCTTCTCCCAGGTGCTATATGAAAGGAATATATGCAGGGTCTGCTACATTCCCCTGGCCCCATACCCAGTTCCCTGGTGCAGCAGGCAGATCCCCTGGCTATCAGTAGCAGCTGTACGCTGATGTGTCCGAAACATATCTCACCATGCATGAACTACGTTTGCCAAACCACACCCCAACCTCAGCTTGCTCCCTGACATTGCTGGCTGCAGGTACCCCTGCTGCATGAAATGAGCATGGCCAAGACCGGACATCTGGGCATCTTCCCTAAACCCCCTCCAACCCTTACAGTGTCTGTGTATAGGTTGGATACACCTTCTGTCGACGTGGCCGTCAAGGTAGCAGGTCTCTATCACCCCTCACACCCCTTCCCCACACATACCCATCATGCAGCTAAGGCCTGCGGTGTCCCCCTAGATAACATCAGCAAGATCCCTGCCGTCACCCCAGAACATACAAATAAAGCCCTAATATCCCCCTTCATCACCCACCATCCTGCTCACTGTAACCTACACCTTGCTGGTCTGCCTCCAAATCATCTCTGTCCGCCACAATGTATGCAACACTGCGCTGCATGGCTAATCTACCGACAGCCTCAGTATGACAATAACACCCCACCTGTCACAACACCTCTCAGGCCCCAGACGAGGTCAAGATGCACTTGCTGATCTATACATGCAGTTACACTGTGGTTGCCCTGTACCTTGACGTGCATAATCCAAGTACTACAAATACTAATACTACTATTACTGAGCATGTAAACAGTGCTAACACCTGTATGCATCACCTTTCTGAAACATGTTACACACAGTACCTGCTCATCAGAGCATACAATCCAATCAATCCCCTCATATCCCCCAAATGTCATCCCCACACGTCAAGCCAACTGGACCTATCAATGGGTTGCCCCCCCACTGTTAATATGGGACCAAACACCTGTCACCTAGCAGCACCCAACACCTGGAACTAACTAATTAACTCACCAACCATCTGAAAAACCCTGTGTGACAGCCTACCACATCACCTAAGCCTAATAATCCTGACTACATTAATCACCTCCACCCACTGTTGTCCCCTGCCCACACCTTCTGTGTTAGCGGTTGAACCACATTGTAAGCTCAGATGGCCAGGCATTGTGTCAGCAATGTCAGTGCAGTGCTGCGTATGACTGGTAGTGTGATACCAACGCTCAGTAGTAGTAGTAGTACAATATCTATCCAAATGTTTTTTCCAAAACATCCAGTACTCACATGAAAATAGCTCCTCAATCAGCTGGCGCCTGAGTGCTGCGCCCTCACATGTGTTACCACGGGCACATACAGGAGGACACATTGGATCGTCTTCCAGATCCTCATTAATTTCGACATCAAGATTGTGCCTGAGAGCAATGTTGTGCAGGATGCAACAGGAAATAATGATCTCTGCCACTGTCATGGGTTGGTATTGTAAGGCCCCGCCGGTCCTATCCAGATACCTGAAGCGACTTTTCAAAACGCCAAAGGTGCGCTTGATGACAGAGTGACTGGAGGCATGGGCCTCATTGTACCTCATCTCTGCACGTGTCCGTGGTAGACGCACAGGGATTAGCAACTAGGGCCGACACCCATATCCTGCGTCGCCTGCAGAAAGAAATGTTGAACATTAAACTAGTAGCTGATGTCCACACACATGCACACATGAATGTACATGCAAACCCACAGCACCTACAGGTAAGACAGAAACATAGGGGAACACATGATGGGACACAACAACTATGCACCAGTGTCTGGAGGTGTGAGATACAGAGCACGGGGGAGGTAGAAGGAGTGTACACAACATTATCCTGAACCACAGCAGACACATGGGCAGACACCAGAGGCATAAAGATAGTAGCGCCAGCCATGAACATCTCAGAGACACACATGCAATGCACCTTGGACAAGGGTAGAGATGCACACATGTGCAAGCATGTGACGGTCATGCTATTCACCACACACAGATGGTGCGATGGAAACAGTTATCCCATCGTGGCAGGCTGGATGGCACAGACAACACCACACTGTTGATAAACATGAAGCATACATGTGTGTCATACCGTGCCAACCTAAACACACAATGTCAAATGTTGTGAAATGTCAAATGTCAGTGTGACACCAATACACAGCACCACAGCACAGAGGAACTGGAGTCATCCCCCCCCCCCGCGTCAGCTCCCCCCCCACACACAATTTGGGACACACATCAAAGACAGATGTGTTCAGATGGATAGCAGGGGTATACTATGTGCATGTCAGAGATGACAAATACCCACCCAGCTGTATACAGTCCTCAAATTGACCGGCCTCAAATTGTCTATACAGTGCCGAGTGATGCAGGATATAGGAGTCATGAGTGGACCCTGCAAACCGCAGAACCACATTCAGAATACGCATACCTGCATTACATACAACCCGAACATTAAGGGAGTGGTAGTGTTTGCGCTTGCAGAACACTGCTTCCCTGTCTCTGGGCAGGACCAGGGCAACATGTGTGCAATCAATAGCTCCCATCACATGTGGTAACCCATCAATTGCCACAAAGTCCTGGTTCAGGGTCCCCCACTGTTGCCTAGTGTTGGGAAATGCAATGTAATTCCCAACCCGGCTGATCATGGCATGCAGTACTTGGTGGAGACAGTGTGAGAAGGTGGGGCGGCTCATGCCACCCACTGCGGCCACAGATGACTGGAAGTAGTCAGAGGTAAAGAAATGTAGGGCACCAAGGAGCTTGAACAAACCCGGTATGGCATGTGACCGACCAGTCTGGGGCTCGAGGTCAGGTCTTAGATCCTCATAGAGCTCCCTAATAGCCCCTGTGTTCATGCGGTAGAGGGAGATGACCTGGTCCTCACGCATGTCCTGGAGCCAGGCCCTGGGCCTGTACAGGCGAGGTTGGTGAGCCTGCATCTCGGTACACCTCCTGCGCTGTGCCAGCACAGCCCCTGCCTGGCCTGCCCCCACAGCTGCAGGTCAGTGTTGTAGCGGGCCTGCACCCACGCCCTGTGCCCCAGCCCCATGGACACCATCTCCCTCGTCAGGCAACCGCAAGCCCTGCACATCCCCCAGTGTACATGAGGCAACCACAAAGGCCGCCATAGTGGACACTATTAACCCAACCTCCCTCACCTCCCCACCGCACGCTAACCCTGACACTCACCTTCCCTACCACTCACAAACCCAGCCACACACCACACCCACCACCCACCAACCGTGCCAGCCCCTCCTCACCACACACCAACCCTGGAAACTACCTCACCCAGCACTCACCAACCATATCACCTACCTCCCACAACACTCACCAACCCAGCCACACACCTCCACCAGCACTCACAAACTCCACCGCTCATCTCTCCCACCACTCACCAACCCAGCCACCTTTCTCCCCCACGGCGCACCAAATCTGGCACTCTCCATGCCTAACCTGCCTCTGACCCTCCATTTGCTTCACCACCAATATCGCCCGCCCTCAACCTCGCTTTCCTGCACTAACCCCTCAGTGTGTACCAGGTGTGCATGTTAATATATGGATCTTTGGACATGTGTGCATGCGTTGTGCATGCACATAGGCAATGTGTAGGGTACGCATGCGGAACTGTGTGCTGCACATGCACAAGACATGTACATGTCTGCACGTGTGCAGCAGCTGGTTCCCTGCCTGTCCCATAGGCACCAGGGGTCAGCAGAACCGTGTGCCGCACATGTGCAAGACACATACGTGTCTGCGCATGTGCGGAGGCTGTTTCTGCTGACCTCTGTTGCCTGTGGGACAGCCACGGTACCGTGTGCCGCACATGTGCATGTAGACTACATATTTGTGTGAGGGGCATATGCATATGTGGCGTCAGCTCACACCATACCATCCATTATGGCTTTTTTACAGCTAGTGCAGAACCAGCCACTGCACATGCGCAGACACGTATAGGTCTTGCGCATGTGCAGCACACTGTTCCACGTACGCACCCTAAGCATTGCCTATGCACATGCACAACACGCGCACACACACGCAGACGTCCAAAGATCCATATATTAACATGCACACCTGGTACACGCTGAGGGGTTAGTGCAGGCAAGCGAGGTTGATGGTAGGCGTTATTGATGGTGAAGTGAATGGAGGGTCAGAGGCAGATTAGGCATGGAAAGTGGCTGGTGAGCAGGGGGGGAGGTAGGTGGCAGGTCTAGTAAGCAGTGGGGGAGGTAGGTGGCTGGGTTGGTGAGTGGTGGGAGAGGCAAGTAGTAAGGCTGGCTGGCGGTGGTGGTGGGAGAGGCAAGTGGTAAGGCTGGCTGGTGGTGGTGGTGGTGAGTGGCTGGGTTGGTGCATGGTGGGGGTGACAGAAGGCAGGGCTGGTGAGTGGCTATGGTGGTGAGGGCTGGTGAAGGCGATGGGGGAGGGGGCAAGGGCCACAGGAGGACAGACAGGTCCGGGATGCAGAGGGAGGACAGAGAGAGCAGGGACATGCTGAGGCTGGACATGATAGGTGGGGTGTCTGGGGAAATGCCAGGGCCGTAGTCCCCAGAGAAGGGAAGGATGGGTCATCCAGAGTCTGAGGTTGCCGGCCCATCAGGTATGTCGGACCCCACCCAGGAGCAGCCTGAGGGGCACAGCACAGGCAAGCATAGGCGGACGCCTGTGCCAGATGGGGAGAGGAAGAGGGCCATAAGATTTAGCCAGCAGGAAAACCAAAATCTGCTGGCAAACACTATGATGAGCTGTATGGGTGTATGATCTCACACACAACTGTCAGCGTAAGGACCCAGGTGTGGTAGGAGGTGCAGTGGGCCATGGCACAGGCAGGGGGGGCCACCAAGGGACCTTGACAGCCTCTGTAAGAGCTTCAATAATAACAGGCAGGAGGTCTGTGCACACATGACTGCAGAACTCTGACATGCTAGCGGCACTGGTGGTGGCGGCCCCTTCATCCCAAACCTCACACCCCTGGAGCAGCAGTTTGCTGAGCACCTAGGACCCGTCTACATCCATGGCATCTCCCCGGCGCTGGACATGGCTGACCCACAGGCAGGTATGTCCGAGACATGCAGCACACATACAGCTATCTACCACGCACACGCATGGCATGTCATGGGTGGTACGGGCCCATGTCCTGGGAGCAGGTGTGGCCAAACCTAGGAAAACAGACACCAGAGTCCGCATTCCCCATTAGTGTTTGTTCATGGAAAATATAGGGGATAGAATCAAACCCCCTTCCCACCACCTTTCAGATATCTGTCTGACAAAATGAGCTCTTTACTCATGCCCATTCATGCCTTGGACAGATGTAGGCGTGGATATAGCTCAGGTTGTCCTGGATGTATCTGATATCTGGTGAGGACATCCAGGGTCTGGGAGTGCCCCACACATACTTACTCCACACTCCCAGTCAGACCTTGATGTCCACACCCCAGATTTGGGTTATACAATGGGGCAATCTCTTCCAGTGGGTTAGTTTTGTGCATAAAATGTGTAGTGGAGGAGGAATCGGGGGTAACGAGGGAGCAAGCAATCGTGTTCCTGTCCCTAGGGTTGACCAAATTAGAGGGACAGAGGAATAAAGCAAGGAGTGCATAAACAAACATGTGTTGTGACATGGTGGGTTCCTCCAGCCCTTTAGAAAGAGCCAAAAAGGAGGAAATAGAAGCAGTGCTGGATGGTAAACAAAAGCACATGGCTAGTAGTTGCCACGGAAACCAGACACAGGGGAAAGAAACACGCCCTTGCTGCCAGTTAGCTCAGGAGTCACGAGCTGAATCAGAGCACCTGCTAGGGGGAGGAGTCAGGCACTGCCCTAGAGCTCAGACACATAAAGAGGCCTCAGTAGAGAGAAAAGGCTCTTGTCTGGAAGCTGGACTAGGGTCTCGTCTAGGGGCTAGAGTAGAGCCTCGACTAGGAGCATCACCACAAGCTCAGCTGGGAATTCAGCTGCAAGGCCAGCAAAGAGGGCAGTTAGCAGACCAGCTAACAGACCAAGAGGAGGACCAGGGTGGAGTCCGAGTTCCAGGCCAAGGCAGAGCTACAGGCAGAGTTCCAGCCCAGAACCGTGGGAGAGAGACTGTAGCAAGCCTGAAGGAACACTCAGTAAGGCAGAGAGAAAGCCCTGAGCCAGAGCCAAGCTTAAAGGTAGAAGGAGAACCATTTACAAAGTTTTATTCCAGAGAAGAATACAGCAGAAGCAGGCCAGGCTGTCTGCAGTATTCTAGGAATTACCAGGAGAAGAAAAAGCCAGGAAGGCAGTTTCAACACTCATTTCACAAATCAGGTGTTGAATCCACAGCTGTTTCAAAAGCCCAAAGAAAGCCGTTTGCAGGCAGGCACAGAGGTAAGCCCAAAGACTGGGTTTTAAATAAGGCTGGTGATAATCAATGGGATTTTACTTATCCAGAGTGTGGGGACTGTGGTTATAATACCTGTAATGAGGATGATTGTTTAAAGCAATACTTGATTCAAGAATATGGTATAAAGCCTAAAACAGAGAGGAAGGGCGTGGCCCAAGAAACAACGTTACAAACATTCCTACCTGCCTTCCATGAGGAGTTAATGGAAACAGAGCCAGGGTTAGGAAATGTATCTGAAGAATTGATGGACTGTACGATTACAATATCGGATGAAATATTGTCCCTGCGCTGAGTTTATGCATTGCAGAGAACTGCAGAAGTGTTAAGATAAAAAGTACAGAGCTGTGGGAAACAGAACTGTTTTACTCTAATTGCTGGGAAGCAAATGTTTGGTGCTGAAGTTAAGCTATTTCTGTTGGAAACTTTTATTTTGTCCTTTGCCAGAAGATATGGCTTTGTTACCTTTATTTCCATGCTGAAATCCGCCCGGAGGGGAAATAAATCCTGTTTGCTTAAAACCACTTTGAGTACACACTACTCTTCATTGGACAGTGAAAGAAACTACATTTCCCAAGAGGCTTTGCTTCAGGAAAAAGTCAAGTAGCTGTTCAGGAAGGAAAACAGGTCGCTTAAGCCCTACACGCTCTTGCTGGGGGCAATAAAGGCGCGGTTACAGTGTCTACCTAAATATGTCCATATTTCTATGTAAATATGTCTACGTAAATATGTGTTCTACGTCTGTGTCTGTGACAACCCCATATCTACTGTGTACCTTGTTCCACCCCCCCAACCCCAGGTAACATCCAGGCCATCGAGGCGGCCAAGGAGGACAATGGCAGTGAGCCCAAGCCAGTGGAGGTCAATGAGGTGCCACATGCAGAGGCTGCCATCAGCGACGCCCCAGACACCCTATGGGCCAATGTGCTGCCTGAGGAGGTGGCCACCCAGGAGGGCGATGAGTCACCCCAGCAGAGCGGGTACACAGGCACCACAGTGGCTGGCGAGGGGTCCGAGGATGTGAGGGTGAGCCCCACTTGGCCACCGCCAAAGCCGTCCACTACAATAACAGGCACAATGCATGTCATCCTCCAGGAGCTGCAGGCACATACGGCGTCAGCACACAGGGATGCCACAGGTAGATAACTGGCAGGATGGTTGCATGTGCTGGTGTGGCACACCAACCCCCAGACACAGCGGTGGGGCCACACACACGCACGATGGCAGTGGGCCTCCACACTTACATATGCCCCCCTGGCCATGTCTGGGGTGGTTGGTGTGGCTCAGTAGGGAATAGGCAGGTCATACATATTGGGGTATAGGCAACAGATGTCTCACAGGTCACCTTATTCTCCTCCCACAGACACTCGCCAGGCGCTGATTGCTATACGGGCCGAGATGCGTGGCCAGAAGCAGGTCCAGCATGCCCAATGCCAGGCGTTGCAGGCCCACACGCGGGCGGTGTGTGGGCTCTGTGGGGACATCAGGGAACACAGCCTGGAGACATGGCAGCTGCGAGGGACTGCTGTGGATATCGCAGTTGGCATAGGCCGGGTGGCGGATGCACTCGAGGCCATGGCGGGACATATCCTGCGGCCTATATCCTGTGGCCTGCAGTGACACCAGAGGTGGCAGGAGCATCAGCATCAGCAGCAAGGGGAGTGGGGGTCATGGGAGGGGGCAGGGGCATGGGCGTGGGCGGTCACGCAGGCTGTAGGTGTGTGACTGTAAGTTGGACTGACCTCCACATTAAATGACGCATTGCCTTTGTTCACCGATGTGCATGTGTCCTTTTGTATTTGTCGGGGGTTCCCTGAGTGGGCTATTCCAATTGGGGTTACCATGGTCATATGTGCCCTATAGCACCGTGCCATGTCTTAACAGCCATACACATGCCTGGGGTTACACCCTCCATCCCCTTGCCACCTGCTATATATGTCTGCTGGTTCACCAACATTATGGGGCATATCTCCTCTCTGTCCCCTCTGTCCCCGCATATCATCCACATCAGACCATCTACATGGGTGACCCGTCTGTCAGACACACACCAGGGTCACCATGGCATACTAACCGCACATGCTTGGCGGACAGACATGACATACAGATATAACTAGCTGCTGTCAGAGGTTTACCCCCCTCCAGCGCTTGTAATGCGCCGCTGCTCCTTCACCCCACCAGACCCCATCATGGTGAAACCCACCGACTGACGCACTGTTGGACACGTGGATCCTCGCAAACATCACAACTATGCTGAATCATGTGAACCACATCCGCACCTCCTCACCATCCTATCATGTGCTGCATCCCTGCTACAGACTGACTATCCATAACAATGTGCGTGTGACCATGTCTGTTGGATGGTGCAGCACATGGTTACATCATGATGTCATCGGGGGATACATCCGGCAGCGCACATTGCACTCCACACAGCCTGTTGTGGGGCAGGGGTAATATATGTTGCACAAATACACACTGGGACATGCACACAGGTGTCTCACTCACCGCTACAGCATGTATGTACAAAGGACACATGACCATTGCAATATTTGACTGCCTACACAATGTTTTAATCCAAATATGTGTTGGTAGGTGCCATACAAACGTTAAAATGTTCAACACAACACCACCCTCCCACAGGCGGGTCAACAGTAAAACCGGTTCACAATTTTGCATTAGCACAGCATGGACATCCATCTCACACGTTAGTGGGGATACATTTGGCTGTTAGGGTTGCCACCTTTGCCATCTGTGCATCCACTGCACTACCTTGCAGACACTGGGAGATGGCCACAGCTATATATGTGGATCACACACCCGAGGGCCCGCCGTGGGGGTATGGCTGGGAATGCGCCGTGAACATGCCATGATAATGCTGATAACGCATCACCTCAGCCATACCCTCAACAGCAGCTGTCAGCTGCCTGATGGTGTGGCCATGGTCGGTCAGGGTCCTCCAAACGGTGTCCATCGTTACACACAGGAGACCCACACATTTGCCACCACAGCCACACCATGTGGCTGTGTTCTGGGTGGTGGCATCTGTGTGGGCCCTGTGTGTCAATGTGTGGGAGTCCCACACCCAGCTTGACACCTTGGCCATGCACATGGGGCAGGTAGCAGGGGCCCCCCAGTGCTCTGTGGTGACCTGCATCTGCCCTCATGCACAGGCTCCCCCTCCCCACACTCCATGTCCTCCCCACCCTGGCTGGTCCCCTCACTCTTCCAACTACGCTCCCCCTCACCCTCCTCACCCTCCCACTCCACCTCCCAATCACCCTCCACTATTCCCTCCTCCCACCCCTCCCCACCCTCCATGTATTACTCCCCCACAGCCATGGCGTCCTCCACTGCTGCAGCTGCATTCTCTGCCTTGGTGCCTCCAGTGGTCGTGGGGGGGGGGGCTGCCACCAGGTGGTGTGGGCACAGAGGTCCCCTCCTCAGCATATGCAGCCTCTGTGGAGAAGGCAGAAATGAACAGAGCATCATGTGTTTGTTACGGCACAGACACATTGTATGTGTCATCACAGGCTGGCGTGCCACTGGGACATGGTGTGGTGCACTGCATAGGCTGGAACACTCACCGTCACCCCAGGCCATTGCCTCCTACTGCATGCAGTGGAGGTATCCAGGGAAGTGTAGCCGCATCTCTCTGCCCTTCTTTCGTAGGTCCTCTACTTGGGGGGGTATAAGCAATGTTTGTAACCATTAGGGCCCTGTATCCCTGCCCATTGCGAGCCACATGGCACACATGTCTGTGTGCAATGGGGGCTGCTCCTGATATGGGCAGAGGGTCCCATACTAGCTGTTGGGAGAACCACCTGCATGTGTGGTCATGAGGCTGGGCATGTGTGGTGTGACACCTATGCACCCTGTGTGTCGCCTCACAGCAACCCCATGCCAAATCAGCAACATGGCATGTGGGGCATTGCATTTCAGGTCTACATGGGGTGTGTCTCCATACCCTCAGTGCAGTCCAGCACTCATCTTGGTGTTGGGCAGCCCGTCCCACATCAACAGGAGCCATCACCATGATACCTGGATGCTGATGCAGCCTCTGTGGTGCGGCCTCGGACACCTGGGGGTGTGGGGGAGCTGGGTACCTGCAACAACAGCGAACACCATAGCACCGGGATGTAGACTAGACCTGTGTAGTCTGGTCTTATGCCTCCTGGGGTTAGGGAAGAGCTGGAAACCAGCAACAACAGCAACCACCATAACACCAGGATGTAGAATAGACCTGTGTAGCCTGGTCTGATGCCTCCTGGGGTTAGGGAAGAGCTGGAAACCTGCAACAACAGCAACCACCATAACACCAGGATGCAGAATAGACCTGTGTCAGCTGGTCTGGTGCATCCTGGGGTTAGGGCAGATCTGGGAACCTGCAACAACAGCAACTACCATAACACCAGAATGTAGAATAGACCTGTGTAATCTGGTCTGATGCCTCCTGGGGTTAGGGAAGAGCTGGGAACCTGCAACAACAGCTACCACTATAACACCAGAATGTAGAATAGACCTGTGTCAGCTGGTCTGGGGGCCTCCTGGGGTTAGGGAAGATCTGGGAACCTGCAACAACAGCAACCATCACAACACCAGGATGTAGAATAGACCTGTGTCAGCTGGTCTGGGGACTCCTGGGGTTAGGGCAGAGCTGGGAACCTGCAACAACAGCAACCACCCTGACACCAGAATGTTTGATACACCTCTGTGCGCAGGTCTGGGAGCCTTCGGGGCCAAGGGTGATGTTCCACACATACACAGCACCAACTAACACACCACCAGGATGACTGCTGGACCTCTGTCATCTGATATGGTGCCTCCTGGGGATGGGGAAGGGCTGTGGTACTCCGATTGCAGCAGCTACCAGTGCACCATGGTGACTACTTGACCTCTGTGATCAGGTCCGATGTCTCCTGGGGATTGGCCAGAGCTGGTAATGTATCATAGCAGCAGCCACCATGGCAAATGGATGCCTAATATAGCTCTGTCATGGGGGCTGCAACTCATGTGGGTTGGGAAGAGATGTGCACTGCAACAGGAGCAGCTTACATCACACCACACTGACCTCTGCACCTCTGCTTTCATGTCTGTGGCTCCTGGGGATTGGCATACGTGCACACAGCAACATACACAGCTTGATCACAGGTTTGCCCACATACATGTGTTTCACACATGTGGTTCATATCTTATGTGTTTTGATTGCTGGATATTGTGTTGCACACCTTCCATTTAATGACCTGTCCCCATACACTTACCTCACATGGGTAGTCTGCTACACGGTTGAAGTGCCTTGTGATGCGCATCCACATCCTCCTGATGCATTCCAAGTCTTGGCATTTTGGGGCACCTGGGAAGAGGCACGGCTGCCTGGTGCAGATTAAGGCTGCCAGCTGTCGTAGGTCATGGCAGCTAAATGCTGGCATGCGGGATGCCCATGTGTTGGTGATGCATGCACGCACACCGCGTATGCGCTGTGTCATGCATATGCCATGCCGCACGTGCACACAATGTGTGCATGTCATGGACAACTATCTCTGTGGCCACATGACTACCAGTCAGATATGGAGATTGATGGCCATGGTGGCTGGCTTTAGTTTACAGCATCGCATGACTTATGTTGTTTAGCCTGGACCGCATCTGGTGCGTCTCAGCTTTAGATGCCTTACAACATGCTTTCAGTGATGCACTGGCACGCCTCTCCTTAGAGGCACGGGACAAAGGTTATAGTGTATTAGGCTTGGGTCAATGATTGTAGAGATTTGTCTGACTGTTACTAACACTCATCTTGCTGTTGGTGCAATGGGGATTCGAACCCATAAGCAGTGACTCTGGGGGCATTGTATTAACCAGCATGTTATGCCTTTTCTCATAGCATGGGCTGACTATACGGCAACTGCAGGTCAACCCAGTAAATGTCAGCTGTGCTTACCGGGATCGGGTAGACCCACAGCTAAGGCACTTTACAGGGTACCTTAGATTTTCCAGCTGAGGTGATGGGGTTTTTTTGGTGGACACACTGATATTTGCGATGGGGTATGTGTACACCATCCTACTGTTACCGGCGAAACTACCAGCAATAACGTGAGCAATGCCTTATAAGGAGGTGGGTATTCCGGCGTCCACGTAGCATGCACTGTGTACTGCCCAATAGGGGGTGCGTTGGCTGTTTACGTGCCGTAACCTTAACTTCGTGGCAGTGCTGAGAAAAGGCATATGGAGCTGTAGCCCACTGGTTAATACAATGACCAGCAAGCCAGAGGTCATGAGTTTGATCCCTCAGGGGTCTCATCTGATATGGCTGTCTGTGGCAAGCTCTTTTGCTGCATGTAAGAGTCTGACACATCTGTACTGCCATCAGAAACACCCTCACCTCATTGCCATCACCTACTGCGCCCTATAGGGCAGGAGGGTTGTCTGGGCCCATTTGAAGTATTTGCTAGGTACTGTCCCCTGGGACACTGTGGGACACAGGCACTTGTAGGCAAGTTTGACCTTGATCAGTTGCTGATATTGCCTTCCTGTTTCTCTATGTGTCACCTGGGCATCTGCCTAGTCTGCCCTATGCCCCAGCTGCCCCACTGCATGTTACTCCTGCAGTCCCCTGTACCCCATGTGCAGCCACACCATAGTGCCCTTTTGTACTTGGGCACTATCTGGTGGTGCAGCACATGTATCACTACTATCACTGGTCTTGGTCTCCCTGCCTTTGCTGCACATTGCTGACTTAAATGGTTTCTCTCTCCTTCACTTTTGCCTCTAACGCCAGGTTTTCACTTGCGCTATTTTTCAGACCTTCATTTCACGGCGATAGTGTTCCTGGGACCTCTCCCCACCCACTCTTCACCCATTGACCCCTTCTCTCTGCCCCTGGGGAGTCTACCTCCACCCTCTGGGGAGCCTTACTCCACCCTCGGCGCACCTTACCACCGCAGCAGACGTTATCGCGCGATACGTGACATTATCGCACAGTAATGCGCCATTATTGCGTGATAACATCACGTATTGCGTGATAACCTCGCAGCTGCAACATTAGCGCAGTTTAGTAAACATACCCCTAAAAGTCTAGACCCTAATGATTTTCTATTATGGTAATGTTGATACATGCTACCGTATTGTGCTTTTCTGTATCAAGATTTTCAGCCATCAGAGCTTCACAGCTAGCTATGAGATGAGTCACTGTTTCCAGTTTGTTTTGCCAGGATTTTTTCTATGCTTTCTGTGAACTTTTCTTTGTGGTAACTGCAGGGATATGCTGGACATCTCCACAACAGTTAGTACACAACTTTTGTACTTACCAAATATTAGTTTTTGATATTAAAGCACTGTGAGTGCTGTAAAAGGGCCCTTAACTGAAGTAGAACATTTTATACAGCTTTAAAGAGTTCATATTTGCTAAGACTACATGCTATGTTGTTATGTTATTATGCAGATAAGAAACAATATTACAACAGTTGTTTGATTTCACTTTTCTTAGCTATTGGACAACTTTGCTTAACATTACATAAAAGGATAGAGCAAAAGGGTAACATTAGAGCCTTGCTTTTCAGGGAAAATTGTTGTTTCTTTTTATCCCACGAATCTTCAGGTAAATGGGGATTTCTGAGAAAACTTTGCTGACAAAAATTGCATAGTCCTCTTTAAAATCTAATTTCATTCCCTAAATATCTTGTGATTCATCCTTTCTCAGCTCCAAGGCAAACAGTGTGATTGGTAGAACATTCATAATTCAGCATGGTTAAATGCCAAAGGCCGAACACTGAGCATTCTCCCAGTCAGCATGGGCGAGATGACATTCATGGTTGATTCAGTCCCTCTCA
This sequence comes from Ichthyophis bannanicus, assembly GCA_033557465.1. NCBI lineage: Eukaryota > Metazoa > Chordata > Amphibia > Gymnophiona > Ichthyophiidae > Ichthyophis > Ichthyophis bannanicus. The sequence continues at coordinate 1,555,995,899 of CM066032.1, forward strand.
GCAAGCTGTGTAATTGGAAAAGCCAAGGGAAGTGACCCTAGTCTCTGTGTCCTGCTGATGTCAAAATACATTCACATCACCCTGACAAGTGTTCGGTTTGGAAGGTTCTGCTGAATCCGAGCTGGGAAAAGAAGGCGATGAGACGCCTGAAATACATACAGAGACAGGTGAGAAATCATGATTTTAATTTAAGAAAAAATAAAAAGAGAATGCAGCCCTGGCAACCAAGACCTTGGGAAGCATAAAGAGCAGATTGAAAGCATTTCAGTTCTCGGGTTTCTTATTTGCTCCTGATGATGGGTGGAACGTTGATGCCATGTTCAGCATGCGTCCTCTTTGTTGCTCTCTGTGTTGCCAAATAGAAAATCTTAAAAGCAGTTAACATAATGACCTTTTTCAGTACTCCTGGAGTGGGGAGGTTAATTGCTGTGGTAATGAATATTGAAGAACAAAACTTTAACCCCCTTTTCTTAGTAGTGCTGTCTTTGCTTTTGAATGAGTCTCTGCTCTTGCCATAGACCTCTTATCGTCCACATATTGGATACTTGTAAACACGGATTTCCTAATGATTGTTGGGAAGAGAATTATTTTGTCTAGCTGATGCAGTTTCATAGCTCTCAATGCTCTCTCAGCTCAGTGCTGTGTGTCAATGCTACTGTCGCCGACTCAGCCTCCCCAGGTGCTATATGTTATGACATTTCCTGTTTTGCTTTCAAGGGGTATCTTTGATGTTGATTTAAACACAGTTCTTTCCATCAACCTTCATAATTGAGGAAGGGGAAATTAAAACATCATCTTCTCTCTGTATTTTAAGGCTGGGGTCAGTGGTGAGAGGTAGGTGTGGAGGGAATGCTATTTACTAGAAAATGAAAATTGAAAACTAAGCTTAGATTTTTAAAAAAAGTATGCTGACATTTTACTGCACACTAACGTAGGAATTAAGGACACTGCATTCCATTGGTTTCAGTCATATCTATCAGATTGTGTCTGCGGGGTTTTTGTAGGGATTTGTTACATCACTGAGGCCTTTGGCTTGTGCAGTTCGACAAGGCTCTATGTTAGTACCCACTGTGCTTAATATATTCTCAGCGCTAATGACCTCACTAGCCCAGAGCCTTGCAATCAGTATATAAATAAATAAAAATAAATATATTTATATGCAGATGATACACAATTATTTTCTGTGAGTGATTCTGCTGATATACAGATGATGGATACTAGTATTGATTCAAGGCTGAAGACCATTCAGAATTGGCTTATTTCTAGCCAATTGACTTAATCCAAAGAAGTCTGAAGCTCTGTGGTTTTCTAGCAATGGAATGCAAATTCTACCAATGGAATGTATTGGAGTGTTTGGAGTGATCAATGCTGATAAATTAACTTTTACTGCTCAGATACCTATGTTAATCTGGAATTGTATGGACATCAATGTGTGTTAGCACACAGTAAGGTGATGGTGCACTTTAGTAAATCAAGCCCTAAATTTACTAAATTAATCATCATTAAGAAACTGTATAATACAATTAAGTTTTATTTTTAAGGGGGTTATTTTAGTATCCTTATATGAGATTTAAACATGGATATGGCAGCAGAAAACATGGAAGCCACATACATATAGAAAACAAGATTTTAGAAAGACCACGATTTTCATGTTTCGACGACAGGAATGATATCCTTTGCATGTTTTTCTGGAAGCTTTTATGGGGATGTTTCGGGGTGTGGCTTAGGTGGTGCTGACATTTCTAGGTCTATGACATATTTTACATGGGCCAGCAACATGCAGTGCAAAAGTTTGAATGTGCCAATTTGTACTTGCTATAAGTCAAAACTAATAGAGCTTACAATCTAAAAAAGACAAAACAAAGAAGGCGAAGGACGAGGAAAGAACAAAGGCAATGGAAGGATAACAGGAGAAACAAGACAAAGGAAAAAGGTAAGAACAAGGGAAAAGAAAAGGAATGGGTGAAAACAAGATAAGGGAAGAGGAGGAGAACAGGCAAGTCATGAACCAAAGGCAGAAGCAAAGAGGTGAGCTTTCAACCTGGATTTGAAGAGGGTCAGAGAAGATGCCTGACGTATAGACAGAGGAAGTCCATTCCAGGCGTAGGGTGCTGCAAGGTGAAAAGAGCGAAGCCTGGAGTTGGCAACAGAGGAGAAAGGCATAGCAAGAATCAGTTGGCTAGAAGAGCGGAGTTCACGAGGGGGGATATAAGGAGAAATGAGAGAAGAAAGGTAAAGAGGAGCTGCAGAATGAATGCATTTATAGGTCAGTAGGAGAAGCTTGAACTGGATGCGGAAACGGATAGGGAGCCAGTGAAGAGACCTGAGGAGAGGAGTGATATGGGCAAAACAAGGTTGGCTGAAGATCAAACGAGCAGCAGAATGCTGAATAGACTGAAGAGGTGAAAGATGACTCAGTAGAAGACCAGCAAGGAGCAGGTTACAGTAATCAAGGTGAGAGGTGATAAGTGAATGGATGAGCGTTTTAGTAGTATGTTCTCAAAGAAAAGGGCAGATTTTGCCAATATTAAAGAGAAAGAAGCGGCAGGTTTCGGTGACAAGGAGAATGAGAGCGAAGAGTCAAAAATAACCCCTAAATTGCGAGCTGAGGGAACAGGATAGAGAACAGAGCCATTCACAGAGACTGAAAAAGGAGGAAGAGGAAGGGAAATTTTAGGGGAAAAGATGAGAAGTTCGGTCTTGGCCATGTTCATTTTCAAGTGGCGATGGAACATCCAATCAGCAATAGCAGAAAGGCAATTACAGATCCGGGTCTGGACATAAGAACATAAGATATGCCATATTGGGTCAAACAAAGGTCCATTAAGCCAAATATGCCAATCCAAGTCACCAGTACCTGTCAGGTTCCCAAAAAGGTACATAGATTTCATGTTGCTTATCCCAGGGGCAAGCAGTGAATTTCCCTAATCCACTTTAATAATGGTTTGTGAAATTTTCCTCCAGGAACTTGTCCAAGCCTCTTTTAAGCCCAGTTACAATAACAGCTTGTATAATAACCTCTGACAACAAATTCTAATGGTTGAATATGCTTTGTGTAAAAAATATTTTCTATGACTAGTCTTAAATATGCTACATTATAGCTTCATTGCGGGTCCCCTAGTCTTTCAATTTTTTACAACTGATCAATGTTTATCTGTTCCACCCCACTCATTATCTTATAGGCATTTAACATATCTCCTTTCAGCCACTTCTTTTCTAAGCTGAAGAGCCCTAACCTTTAAAGCCTTTCCTTGTAGGGGTAGCTTTCCATACCATTAGTTTGCTGTTTTCTGTGCCTTTCCTAATTCTGCTATATCCTTTTATACATATGGTGACCAGACTTGTACACAATATTTAAGATGTGGTTGCGCCATGGAATGATACAGATCTTTGCTTTATTCTCCATTCCTTTCCTTATGATTCCTAGCATTCTATTTGCTTTCTTGGCTGACTCTCTCACAGGTGTTTTGCTATGAATGCACTTGAAAAAGTTTTTATTATGAGCTTTTCCTTCCACAGCAAGTTTCTTTTCAAATTATCTGTTTGCCAGCCTTATCAATGCCTTGCATCTATCTTGCCCATGCTTACTGAATGTTGTTTCCTAATTTTGTCATTTGGACCTGATCTTGTGTTCCACTAAGGACTAGGTGTAAAATAGCTTTCCCTTGTGTCAGGTTCTGAACCTTCTGTTGCATGAAGCAGCCATTTATTACATCTAGAAACATTATCTCCCTAGAATGTCCTGATGTGACAATGGCCCAGTCAATTCTGGGCCAAAGGAAATCATCCATTATTATTGTTTTGTAAGTTTTGTTAGCTTTCCTAATTTCTGTTCATTCTGGCCAGGTAGCTGATAGTATACCCCCACTGCCATTGCCTGATCTGAAATGGCACCCACTATCCTCAAAATAATCTAACTCTCATTAACTCCAGGACATCTGCCTATGGATCTCAAAATTGCTTCAATTTGGCCAATACTAAAAAATGTTGCTCTAGACAAGACCAGCCCAAGCTCCTACAGACCGATATCAAGGCTACCATTTATAGGAAAAATAATTGAAAAAGTGCTCCAACAACAGCTCCAGGAAAACTTAGATAAACATGCCCCACTGGACCTGCAGCAACATGGGTTTAGACCAAGACATAGAGTAGAAACCTTTATGACCTCTGTGTTAGACAACCTAATAAAGGGAATAGAAAAGCCGAAGCAAGCATTCATTCTAATCTTCTTAGATATGGAGGCACATTCTGACCTGGTCATACAGCCACTTGTGCGGTCAACCAGAAGCGAGACACTCAAAAGTAGACACAATTCTGATCCCGTGGGGGCTAGATGTGCCCGTGGGATCAGAATTGGGTCTATGGCTGAACATGCCGGTCAGGCCCCGATTCAGGTCAGCCTGCATCCACAGCAGATCCCCAGCTACATCAGTTAGGCTCCTGAATGGAGCTGCAATGCATGACATCCTATTACCATGGTACTGTGGCTCTATTCAGGAGCCACAAATACTGGCTGCTGCAGATATTTTTCTTTCCTTACAGCCGGACCCTCGATCTGGCCTCCCATAGCCAGGGTCTGTCTGTGGAGATCCTCCTGCACCCCTCCTTTTTGGCCCAATGTGGCGGCATGATCCTCCGTTGTCCAGGGGGACTTATTCCACCTCTGCGATGGAGTAAGTCCCCCGTCCATGTTCACGGCTCTGCACATACAGGGTTGACCTCAGAATTGGCCCTATATGTCCGAGGTTCTGGCCCGCCCATGCCCCACCCTCACTCCACCTCAGTAACACCCCAATCTAAGGGGTATGTTTACTAAACCGTCTTAATGTTACCGGTGCTAGTTGCAGCGTTAATGTGAAGAATGCCATATAAGGTAGTGGGGGGTCCGGCGGCAAGGTTGCAAGAATCTGTATTGCGCAATAGTGGGTGCCGTGGCACATTAACGCACGTTAACCCTAAGTTCATGCCAGTGCAGTGTTAGAAGCTATGAAGATGTAGCCCACTGGTTACTGCAATGACCGTGGAGGCAGAGGTCATGGGTATGATCCCGCAGTGGTGTTATGTAAGAAGGCTGTCTGAGGCATTTCCTTTCAATTTAAAGCAGTGCTGCCAGCAAAAACACCGTAACCTAAGGTGCCGCATAAGGCGCCCCATAGGGCACATTATAAAGTGCCCTGTCCGCCCAGGCACCTTATAATGCACTCTATAGGGTGCCTTATGAGGCACCTTAGGTTACGGCACTGTGAGGGTGTTTTTACTAGCAGTACTAATTTAAATTAAAAGGAAAAGCCTCAGACAGCCTTATTAAATGACACCACTGTGGGATCAAACCAATGACATCTGTCTCCATCAGTCATTGAAGTAACCAGTGGGCTACATCTCTAGAGCATCTAGTATGCTGCTGGCTGGATACAAAAAGACTGCAGGTCACCACACAAACTGTCTGCTGTGGTTATCATGATAGGGTATACCCACCCATACCCATGATGCACTGCACATGCAGATCAGCAGCGTACATCTGATCAGAAGATGTGGTATGGGCCGCTATAGCACCCTGGCGTGGTAGGGGGAACTGACCATGTGTGTTACTGGCACAGAGTAGCTACAGACCGTGACATTGTGTGGTTCCTGTGCTCACCCTGAGGGTGAGGTGGGGCACCCAGCACCATGTCCACAGCACCTGGCATGGCTGAGATAGGTTGTGCTGCAGGTCCCCATCAGTGCCAGTGTGTGACAGGTAGTTCTTGCAGACATGCCTGTGTCAATCTGTACTCCCCAGTCATGTCTAGCCCTTGTGGACTATGATGCACCCAGAATAGTGCATATCCTGTGTGGTTCCTTATGGTCACATGTTATAAGTGAAGGGTGGTGTTTGGACCACAAAGCAGATTATGTAGCATCACCCAACCTGCCCTCTGTGGGTCAGGGTATGGGACAGAATCTTCCACCAACAGATCCACATTCTACATCTCTGCAGTGGTGAAAGTAGAGGGGACCATCAACCCCAGCCCTGCTGGGGAATAGGCACCCTACAGGGCAGTCAATGCAGAGCTGTACACATCACATAGGGCACCAGCAGAAGGCCTGGAACAGCTCAGCTGCCCCCACAACTATCTGACATTCACCAGCAGAGGGCACAGTCAGTCTTAACCCGCTGTACCCTGCAAGGTGTTCCAGCCATACACATGCTAACTGCAGACAGTCTGCTAACTAGTACATAGTGCATGTTCCTGGAGGAACAGTGTGCACCCAAAAATGGGACATGAACACACACACCAAGCAAGTATGTCAGTGATTGGGCCCCAGAAAAGAAACTCATAGATATCACTTGAGAGAAATACTGAATAGCGCTATGGGAGAACCGAACCATGCCATGGTCACTGCTCAGTCAGGGTGAGAGTGGCCTCCCAGCATGACATGCTGTGGCCACCCTGTCCGTGCAGGTGGTGGTCAGGCACTACAATGCCCCAGTTATTGCCCTATGCCCTGTGCAGATGCATCTTGCTGAGACCGCTGTGTCCAGGCCATACCCACAGTACCTTGCTCTTCATTATGCACATTGGCAGGCTAACACTGGAGACAGTGCAAGTTTTGGGGGCTCTGTAAGGTATAGGCAACCACAAAACACTGGGTAGACATACACACACTCCCACACCTATTTCAGCATTGTGCAAAGATAGAGGTTGTTGGAAGCCCTGGCTGCCACACCAGTTCTGGACACAGTGCAGGCATTGCTAAGGTATGCTGGTGCTTGTATTGGTAGCTGCTGCTCTGCACAGGGCCCAATAGCCTGAATCTCAATGAGGCTTTGGATAATGGAGCCTTTGAGCGTGGGTGTTTGTGCCCCTGTTGGCCAATGTTCTAGGGCAGAGGCTCCCAAATCCAGTCCTTGTGGGCCAAGCACAATTCAGGTTTTCAGGCTCCCCCAATGAATATGCATGACATGTATTTGCATACAATGGGGTCACTGCATACCAATGCATCTCATGCATATTTATTAGGGACAGCGTGGGATCATGCAGGGTGTTTGGCCTTCCAGGACTGCAGTTGGGAACCTCTGCTTTAGGGAATGCACATGTTTATGGTGTATGTGCTCTGTAGGGTAAAGCATAGGGACATGGTCTGCAGGAGCCACAGCTGGGACTTGAACCTGTGACCTTCTGCCTCTGAACACACTGGCTGTGTGTACTGCACCAAACTCTTGCCAAAGATGCAGGTCATTCCCTGGGGATACCATTACTGTTCATCAGACAGCCCTTGTCTGTTGCACTGCACACCACCCACCTGTACAGGGCTTGGCCTTAATGTGTTGTGGGCGGATGCCACTGCCCCTCCACTACCAGCACCCCTCCACCACCATGCTGACATGCACTTATGCCGGTGGTGTTAGAGGTGCGCATTCCCAGGCCATCCAGTGTGCCGGTAGGCGGCTGCCTATGGTGTGGGATCTGGGGTGGGGCTGCCTACATAGACATCCGCGCTTCCCCCTGTCACTGTTATGTGCCCTTTGGGGTACCTGCTGGGTGATGTCCCGTGGGACACTGTGGGACACACACTCGTGGGCATGTTTGACCTTGGTCAGTTGCTGGCTTGCTGATTTGAAGTATCTGAGTTCCTATGTGCCACCTAGGCATCTGCCTAGTCCACCTTGTACCCCAGCTGCCCCACTGCGTGTCCTGCCTTCAGCCCCCTGTACCCCATTTGCAGCCTCACCGTTGCACCCTTTCGTACTTGGGCACTATGCTGCTGCTGCACATGTATCACTACTATCACTTTTCTTGGTCTCCTGGCTTTGCTGTACATTGCTGACTGAAATGGTTTCTCTCTCCTGCAAATGTGCCTCTAGCGCGATGTTTTCACTGGCACTAATTTTCAGACCTTCATTTCATGGCGTTAGTGTGCATGGAGCCTCTCCCTGCCCACTCTCCCCCCATTGACTCCTTATCTCTGCCCCTGGGGAGCCTTACTCCACCCTCTGGGGAGCCTTACTCCACCATCTGTGCGCCTTAACGCTGGCGGAGATGTTATCATGCGATATGTGATGTTCTCGCACAGTAATGCGCCATTATCACGCAATAACGTCACTTATCACACGATAACATCAGTTATCATGCGATAACGTCACTGCTGCAACATTAGCGCTGTTTAGTAAACATACCCCTGTTGTTGTTGTTAAGTGCCGTCGAGTCGGAGTCGACTCATGGTGACTCTCTTGATATCTATCCTAAATTGTGTTCTGTCTTCAGTCAGGCGGCTCATTGTTGACAGACTGGTACCCATAACTGCTGTTATTGTATTGATCCATCTCATTGCTGGCCTTCCTCTTTTGCCTTCCTCTTTTGCGTTGACCTTGCGAGGGAGGAGTAGCCTAGTGGTTGGGGCAAGGTACTTCAGGCCGGAAGGTCGGTGGTTCAAATCCCACTAGAGGACAGCAACCTTGGGCTGGAAGGACTGGGGTTTCTAGTCCCACAGATGCTCCTTGTGGTCTTGGGCAAGCCACTTAACCCTCCATTGCCCATGTTCCCTGTAAGTATTAGTGTATGTGTCTCATATCCCCGTGTGTTAAATGTATCCCCAATTGTGTTGTGACCGCTTTGATTGAAGGATAAGGCGGTATACAAAACTGTCTAAATAAATAAATAAATAAATAAATCTTGCCAAGCATGATGTCTTTCTCTAATGATCTCTCTCTTCGCATGATGTGTCCAAAGTATGAAAGTCGAAGTCTTGTCATCTGAGCTTCTAAACAAAGCTTAGGTTTGATCTCCTCTAGTACTGACTGGTTTGTTCTTCGGGTCAGTCCATGGTATACACAGTATTCGCCGCCAGCACCATAATTCAAAGGCATCAATTTTCTTCCTGTCTGTCTTTTTCACATACCCCTAAGCCTCCCCATATAAATGAGCTGTTCATTCAGGGAGGCATTAGCCGGGGCCAGCAAGGGAGCGAATAGTGGGGATGGACGTCCAATCCGGATGTCCATCCCCCCTATTCGCTGTACTAAATGACCCCCATAGCATCCACGTTTGACTTCATCTGCCACAATCTTTTGATTGCAAGACTCCAATAGATCGTAATCAATAGAACAGCGCTGCTATGGTTTAAATCTTACTTAACAGGCCACACTGAACAGGTGAAAAAAGGTCAAAACACATCCATTCCATATAAACAATTGCTAGGAATCCCACAAGGTTTGGTCTTCTGAGCATTACTATTTAATATTGTATAATTCTACAACCGATCTGTAGCATCATCAAGAAACACATGGTAAACTACCAATGATTTTATGTTATGAATGCTATTTAATATCTCAAAACTCAACCTACAACAAATTGTCATTTGCTTCAATGAGGTAATCTACTGGCTGGCATCCCACAACCTATCCATAAACTACAAGACTGAAGTATTATTTATTACCAGCGAAGTCTTTTCCCCCTCTGACTACTATAAAAGTCAGAGATGCAACATTGGAAGTCAAGCAAGAAGTTAGACACCTTGGAATTATCCTGGATCAGAATCTAAAGCTAACCTCATTTGGAGTCTTGTGTGCAATTCTGAAGACCGCACCTTCAAAAGAGTATAAACAGGTGGCCTGCAATGCACAGGTAGAGATAACTGATGATTTTTCAAGGTTCCTGTGATCTTGTCATGATTCATATATCCTGGCCCCCTCTGGCATCTATGAGAGATTTGAGAGCAGACATCACTGGTAGATGATGGTTAGGTAAGCCCTGCATCTGCCCACTCTGCCACCTAGACATGTACATGCTCGGAGATCTCGGTGGTCCCTAGCAACAACAACCAGCAAACAGAGCACATGGTTAGAGTGTCTACACACCACAGCTAATACCCTAGCTCCTGGGTCTCTACTCACACAGGAGAAAAAAATTACCTAAGCCCCATCATTGCACCCCACAGAGATGCAGAGGAGAGGTACAACAGGGACCACAAACATACCCACTTCATTATCGAGAGGCTCTTTGGCTTGCTCAAGAGTCACTTCAATTGCCTGGTCTGATCTTCTGACCTACAAATACATTCATTCTGCGCCTCCTCACTACCTTTCCTCTCCTATCTCTTCCTATACCCTTCCCCAGCAACTTCGCTTATTATGCAAATCACTGTTATCTATGTCCTTTTCCTCTACTGCCAACTCCAGACTTCAGTAGTTTTTTTTTTCTTCAAAATTGTGCAAGAGATATTTATTTTTATTGTCAGGGCATCTGAAGCAGAACACTGGGAAAGCTTTTCTTCTCCTGTCAGTTGTTTTCTTTTTCTTTTCTTTTTTTTTAAGAACATATAGCCTTTCCAAGATTTCACAGGTTTCTCCTGCAATAACCCTTTTGCTTTTTGCCAGGATCTTTAAAACCACTGACAATTCTTAAAGGCTTGCTAACCGGTCTGAAGTTCAAGTCTTTTTTTTATCATTAATGTTGGTGGTAATTATTTTCTTACAATTCCTTCTTCACAATCACTCACAACTAACTAGTGCAGACATAGCGCACACTTAAAAGTTCTAAATTCTCTTCATTTACCTACCTTAATATCAAATTAAATTAAGAGGAAAATGTACTTTTTGGTTGTTGTTTTTTTATCTGAATAAATATTCCCCTCACTCACACTCACACATTCATTCATTCTTCAAACAATTTCAGGGCTGGGGACAGCTCATAGCCTCTTTTCCCACTGTTTTTCCACTCACAGGGTCATTTACCAAAAATATGCTGTTAGTGAACAAGCCCCCAGTCTGTTTTCTCAATAAAACGCTTTTTATTAAATTTTACCATTTTAAAAAATCACCAAGGATCAAGAGCTTCATCAGTTTAGTCCCCAACTTCCAATTGTAGCGGTCTCCTCCCAATCTGCACGTATAGTCACCGTCGCCTTTTCCTGCAACTGTACATGCCTAACCAGCCCCTAGAGTTCTGTTGCCCCCCAGGCCACTATTTATGCAGCATCTCCTGTGTCCCATGCAACAGCAGCTTCTCCAATTCACCCCCCCCCCCCAATTCCTCCAGTGAGCAGCAGTCTGTCACTTCCTTTTCATGAATGTATGAATGTGACTGCCAGCAGAAGTCCAAACTTGCACCTCACTTTTAGGTTTGTGATTACTGCTAACCATCCATCTCCCAACTGGTCTGCTTGAACCTGCCCATTGCAGCCCTAAGAGTAAGTGGCAGTCTCCCTGCAGCAACGATAGAAGCTTCTGCCCAAACCTACCTACAGCACCTGTTTCACCTCTGTGCCCAGACTTCAAAGGCACCGTTTAAAGAGACTGCACTTCCTCGACAGCGGAATGACCATATCAGCAGCTTCCTCCTCTTCTCCTTCCTCCTCCTCCAATGTGACCACTACTCCTGCCAGGAAATCATTGCTTCTGCTGCTGTTGCTGCTGCCTCCACTTCAATGGTGGTGCTGGTGTTACCATTTGCAGTGACCGTGGCTACAGATGGGGGTGGTGGAGGCAGAGGTACTGGCGGCAGTGGTGATGGTAGCAATGGCAGTACTGATTCCATGGCAGCAGTTGCAGAAACAGAGGTCCTGCTTACTGCTAGGCAAGTACACATTATAACTCTTTCCTTGCTAGCCACCTGTGGGGTTATATTTGCCTCCTCAGTTTGACCTTTGGAGAAGTTGACTATTGTAAATGTGGCATGTTTCAAGGTTTCCATTCCTCTGCTATTTGTCATAATCTGTGGTGGATGGAGGTCTCAGAAACATCACACAATTGATCATTTTAGGGCCCCTTTGAGTCTACCATCAACATGTAGGTCTGTTGTCCCTACGTGTGTATCACTACCTGGCTACCTGGTTGCTACTTTGCTTTGCTACTGTACCAAGCCCATGCACATTCTGCCACTATAGCACTCCCTTGGTGGGTCAGTGATATTTAATTGGCCAATGTACACTCTTGGACCCATGTCATTGGATGCCGTGGGTGGGGGTGGCCACTGCACCTGCAATCTTCATGACATCTGGTGCCTGTGTGTCGGGGGGGGGGGGGGAGTCAGTACTCACCATGCCCGTGGGTGCATTTCAATGACTGGCATCACTATCTCACACATGTGTCTGGGTGCTGATAATTTATTTATTTATTTATTTACATTCTCTTATATACCGCGCTATTCTGCATCAGTGCGGTTTACATTGAACAAACTGAAATTACATTGAACATGGTGTTATAACTTGGAGAGAACTATTTTATGGGGAATAATGGCATCTGCACAGTGTTCCTATGTTCCATTTTCATATGCCATCACCATCCATCACTTATGTGAACCCTGACCCCTTCATTGACTCTCTCTGTATATGTGTCCCAGGCTGTACGTCTTAAGCGCTTGCTTCTACCTCCCCCCTCCCCTTGCTACCAATCCCTATTTTTGTGATTACTATGTCCTGTTGTGCACACCTTTGGCCCTTTCTATATCATATGCCAACAGTTATGCAGGGTTCTCTGTTGCATGACACCGTTCTAGCCTATGCCCTGACTGCTGTGGCAGTGCATCTGGTGCCCCAGTATAGAACTCCATATTGTGGATGTATGTTGTTGGCATGCATCTCAAGGCCTCTCAGATGGCAATCCAGAGCCCTCTCCCTATCTATGACATCTATACCACATATGCCATGACTTACCTTGCTACCACTGCAGCTGCTGATAGAGGCACTGCAGAAATCAGTGCCAGGTCCTCTGCCTTGCCCTGAATCTGACCTTCCTTGACTCCAGATCTCGAAGAATGTGGAGGTGTCCATTGGGGATAAGTGGAGACCTCATGCTTAGGAATACATTCATTTCACCAGTTATCCTCCTGTTATCCATCTGACCTCACTCACTCTGTTGCCTTTGGGTTAAGGGTTTGCCCTGTCCAGGTACACAGAAGCTGTGACATGTGCTCAATAGGAGTAATCTGGTACTGGGTGCAGGTCACATCTTCCAACCCTTCCTTATAGATCCTGATTCCCAGCACAACTCATGTACATCGCTGATGGCTGTCATCTGTGTACTATCTGGCCACACTGTGACTGCTTTCTGTTGTGCCTCTGTATATCAGCACTGCCTGCAGCCATGTGCACATTGTGACCTGGAGTGTGGGGCCTTGCAATGCCTCATGCATATCTGCGAACATGGCCTTTCCTCTCACAAACTACCCAAGTCTGTACATCTAGCGCCTTCTCTGACCCTTTTCAAATCCAGGCTGAAAACTCGCCTCTTCGCTGCTGCTTTCAGATCTTGACTCACCTGATCTCCTTTGTGTTTCCTTACCATTCCCCCTAGATTTATCCCATGTCTACAGCTACTGTGTGGTCTTTCTTGACTAGATTGTAAGCTCTGATGAGCAGGGACCGTCTTTTACAGGTGGCTGTGCAGCGCTGCGTACATCATGTAGTGCTATACATATCCTCAGAAGTAGAAGTCACTGGCCATGGTCCATGGCATTTTCAGATATGTTCATATGCCATCGCTTGCACATCCCAGTGCCTTAGTCATGTATCAGCTGTGTGCTTCATGTTCTCTTGCCACTGCTGTGCTAGTATGTGTGTGCCCACTCTCCATGCTGGATTAAGATTGTGTTTCTGGTTATCTCTATGTGGCTACACTGATCTCTTGCTCTGACTGCTGATGCTCTTTCATAATCCTTAGAGGTTATTGCCCTTGGGAACCAGCCTGTTTTGGCTACTTTTTCACTGAGCCCTTGCTACCTAACTTCCCTGCCTGCACACTGGTTATCTGCCATCATCTAAGTGTCCCCTGTGAACTGTACCTTTGGTTGTGATATGGTGGTATCACCTGTCTAGGGTTAGGCGTATCCTCTCCTAGACCCTTCTTACTTCCGCCTGGGGTGGAATGCGTCATTGTGGGGAATAGAGCAGCTCCTTCTCCTCCTCTAACACTAAGCGGCCTAGCATTAGGGTATCTGCGCTTGAAACATTTGGCAATCTGGAAGCCAACCTTTTGGCGAATTGACACGTGAATATGTATTTTACAGCACGGCTGAGCATATCTGTGAGGACTTTACACACGTGCGGCACCTAATTTTATGTCACACACATGTGCAAAACCGATGCATCAGGACACATGCACATTCACAGATGGGGAAGTACTGATTTCAGAAGGTCCATACCTTTTCTAAAATTGCCATTGAATTCTACACTTTTTGTTTTGCACATTCCTGCTCCTGCCTGGATTGTCTTTCTAAAATGTGCCTTCACATGTGCCTTCATGCATTCTATCCTGTTTCTTGAAAATGTCTATGAAAGTTTGATTAGTATTAAACATTTAAAGGCACGTTTTAGATAGTACGTGGAGATCAGAATTGAGATCTGCGGGCGCAACTTTTACAATTCCTGCAGTATTTCAGAAAAGGCTCTGCTCAGCGCGGAGCCTGTTCTAAAATAGTGCAGGAATACACATATACAGTATTTGCCAATACATGGAGTTGGAGGACTCGTTTTTTTTGAATCTATGAGGGAAATTTTCCAGTTTCACAACTTCCATGTGTAAGTGCCCATAGCTATTTATGTCGGCCATTTTGCAAACCTACACATTTTCAATTAACTAGAGATATCACTATCTTTATCTGATTCAATTTTGGAAATAAACAAGAGGATTAAAGAGGATACCACCCTCAGTCCTTCTGTAAAGGATCAGCTGATATGAGCACTTTTTAAAAATCTCTACATGTCAGGGAGCTGGTGTACACGTATATTGCCTATATGAAATGGGGAATTCACATGTAGATTTTTGACCCAGTCAGGCCACTTCCTAACCATACCCCCAACACAACCTCTGAAGTTTCTATATTGTAAAGATATCCATGTGTAAATTCAGCCCTTTCTAAAATCACCATTTACATCTGGATAAATAAGTAAATGCCTGATTTTACACATGAAAATTGTGAATAAGTCTTGTAAAACATTCCCCTTATTGTTTCATTATTCATGTCTGACTTTCCACTAGTTTTTTTTTTTTTACTGTTAACCCAAAGATCTATATAGTAATACTTTTTTGAATGTTGTGTGATGGGAAGACAGGTCTGGTAAGACAATGGAGTAAAATAAGCACAATCTTTCAGGCATTCATCAACTCCATATTATTTTTCTTGAAACAATTTAGTTGTTTTTCATAGATATTTTGTGGGTAATTTTATGATAGAGTACCTAGGTTAATAGGGTAGGAGGATGCCCATTGTTAGCCTATTTTAGAGACAAACATGGGTGCCTATGTGTTTTTATAACACACTAACATAAATCCCTCAGCAATCATGCCTAGACTGAAGACAGTCATTATGCCTCATTGAGAGAAGGTGTAAAAATGTTTATTTTTATTTAAACCTTTCTATAGCACCTATACCTTCCAGTATCAGAGCAGTTTACACCATAATAAAAAGAAATACAGCAATAAAAGGAATTCCAAAATTCAGACAAGAAAGTACAGAGACAAGATAAAATTAACAGATAAAGCTAGACAGAAACAGAATCTCACCACTACCCTACCCCACATGACCCTCAAAGGCACGATTAAAGAGATGAGTCCTTAGAAAGGTCTTGATTTTTTGTTTTATTTATAAAGAGTTTCATTACATAATAAAAAAGAAATAACAAAAACGAAATACACTAACACAAGATAGTATATATATCAAAAGTCCACATCAAGGGGCAGCTCCTTAAACACAATAAGCAAACGAACCGCAAAATATATATATAAAGCTCAATATACATAGTCAAGAGAATGACAATATATAATGAGCTTTATTCCCTGTCTTTAAGAAAATTTAATAAGGACTAGAAAGGGGGACTGTTACTTCTGGAGAGAAATCTGCAACTGTGAGTATATACTTCTGGTAATTTTCTAAAAAGAATTCTTTGTATTAAAGCTACTTAATCTGTGAACCCACTGTTTTTTGTTGGATCAGTAAGGGCCTAGAAGCAGCAATTAAAGTTTGAATTTAAAACACAGAGGAGAACTTTCTGGTTACATTTCATACCCAGCAGAGAGCTTGTAGTTTAAATTTAATAGTCACTCAGGGCCAAGTAACAGCAAAGTACTTTTAGTTTAAATTTAACACACAGAAGAGAGCTTTCTGGTTACATTTGGAACCCAGCAGAGAGCTTGTAGTGTACATTTAATAGTCACTCAGGGCCTAGCATCAGAAAAGTACTTTTAGTTTTAAAACACAGAAGAGAGCTTTCTGGTTAAATTTAGAACCCAGCAGAGAGCTTGTAGTTTAAATTTCATAAGAAGTTAGAGCCTAGCAGCAGCTAAGAGCTATAATTTAAATCAAATCAGAATTTAGCTTACCTCAGCAGCACACGACAGGGTACTGTGTAGCAGCCCTCTTTTAATAAGTGTTATTTCCCTCCCTCCCTCCCCACACCCACCCAGCCCTGGGATAATCATAGCTTAATAGGTACTTACACATCTTAAAAGACAGGAGGTGCTTTCAGGTGAAGCTCATTACCCAAATCAGTTTTACACTAAGGACCTGAGATTAATTAAGCTTCAGGTGAACAAGGTATATTAAACGTATTACGTACAGTTTTATTGGTATAAATACCCATAGCAACCCCTAGTAAGTAAGAACTTAAAGATCTAGACACAAACTTAAAACTAAGATGCAGACAGCAGTCCAGCAGCGGGATGGGGGCTTTCCAGTCTTTTGCATTGAGTGTCACATGTATAATTTTCTCCCAGTTGGTGAGAGGTCTTACGTGTGCACTAGGTGCAAGGAGCTCTTTGCTCTCAGGGAACAAGTCCGTTCTCTAGAGGCTAAAGTAGCAGACTTGGAAAACATAAGGCAGACAGAGAGGTACATAGACGAGACCTACAGGGATATAGTCCTGAAGTCCCACCTCCAGTCTGGCAGCACCCCTGTTGCCATGGAGGAGAGAGGTCACGTGACAGGAGAGCATCACCCTGGTGTGGCAGGAAGTGATCCTGTAACTAGGACCTGTCCTCCAGGTGATGTAAAACCCTCTCGCACCGAGGAAGTTTCTCCAGGGCCATGTGCCCATGAGGGAAGGGTTAGGACAGCCGTTATAGTTGGTGATTCGATCATTAGGCATGTAGATAGCTGGGTGGCTGGTGGACGTGAGGATCGCCTGGTAACATGCCTGCCTGGTGCAAAGGTAGCGGACCACACGCGCCACCTAGATAAGGTCTTAGATAGTGCTGGGGAGGAGTCTGCTGTCTTGGTACATGTCGGTACCAATGACATAGGAAAATGTGGTAGGGAGGTTCTGGAGGCAAAATTTAGGCTTTTAGGTAGGAAGTTGAAATTCAGAACTTCCATGGTAGCATTCTCCGAAATGCTTCCTGTTCCACACGCAGGACCCAAAAGGCAGGCAGGGCTCCGGAGTCTCAATGCATGGATGAGACAATGGTGAAGAAATGAGGGTTTTGGATTTGTTAGGAACCTGGGGACATTCTGGGGAAAGGAGGGGCTCTTCAGAAGGGATGGGCTTCACCTTAACCGGGATGGAACCAGGCTGCTGGCATTAACCTTTAAAAAGGAGATAGAGCAGCTTTTAAACTAGATATTAGGGGAAAGCCGACAGTCGCCCAAGAGCGGATGGTTCGGAAGAATGTATCCTTGAAGGATACTACCAAAAGCAGAGAGGTTCCACAAAAGAGTAAAGTAGCCCAAATGCCCTCAAGTATGGAGCAGACAGAGCTTAAAGATCCCAATTTACCCATGTCTAACAATAGCCAAATTAACATGAATAAAATACATTCTCTAAAATGCTTGTATGCAAATGCTAGAAGTCTAAAAGAATAAGATGGGAGAGTTAGAATATATAGCACTAAATGAAAGGTTAGATATGATTGGAATATCAGAGACATGGTGAAGGAGGACAACCAGTGGGACACTGTGATACCTGGGTACAAACTATATCGTAATGATAGAGCTGATCAAATTGGTGGAGGGGTTGCGCTCTATGTTAGTGAGGGCATTGACTCAGAAAGGATTAAAGTTTTGCAGGAAACAAAATCTGCTGTAGAATCTATATGGAATGAAATTCCATATAAAAGGGGGAAGGCAATGGCAGTGGGGGTGTACTATCGAGCGCCTGGCCAGAATGACCAAATGGATGATGAAATGCTCAAAGAAATCAAGGAAGCTAACAAAAGTTACAGTGCAGTAATAATAATGGGTGATTTCAATTACCCCGGTATCGACTGGGTCAGTGTCACGTCAGGAGATGCTAGGGAGATAAAGTTCCTAGATGAAATAAATGACTGCTTCTTGGAGCAGCTGGTTCATGAACCGACCAGAGGGGAAGCCATATTAGACCTAGTCCTTAGTGGAACACCAGATCTAGTGCAAGAGATAAGGGTGTTGGGGCCACTTGGCAATAGTGATCATAGCATGATCGCCTTTGATTTAATTAGTGGAGGAGGGATAGTAAGGAAATCCACAGTACTACCTTTTAACTTTCGAAAGGGAGACTATGATAAAATGAGGAAAACAGTTAAGAAAAAACTAAAAGGAGCAGTTGCAAAGGTTAAAGACGTACATCAAGCTTGGGTGTTGTTGAAAAATACTATCTTGGAAGCCCAGACCAGCTGTATTCCATGCTTTAAGAAAAGTGGAAGGAAGTCCAAAAAACTGCCAGCATGGTTTAAAGGTGAGGTCAGAGAGGCTGTTGCCAAAAAAGCATCTTACAGGAAATGGAAAAAAAAGCCAAACGACGAAACCTGGAAACAGCACAAGCACTGGCAAGTGAAATGCAAGGCATTGATAAGGCAGGCAAAGAGAGAATTTGAGAAGAAGCTTGCTGCGGAATCAAAAATGCGAAATAAAGACCTTTTCAAGTACATTCGTAGCAAAAAACCTGTGAGAGAGTCAGTTGGTCCATTAGATGATAAAGGGGTTAAAGGAGCAGTAAGAGGCGACAAGGCGATAGTGGAGAGACTGAATGAATTCTTTGCTTCGGTCTTTACTGAGGAAGATGTAGGGATGTTACCCATGACTGAAGTGGTATTTAAAGGTGCGGAAGAATTGATGGAAATATCGATACATCGGGAAGATGTCTTACAACTATTAGATAAACTGAAAAGTAGCAAATCACCTGGGCCGGATGGTATACATCCAAGGGTGTTGAAAGAACTGAAATATGAGATTGCAGACCTGCTATCAGTAATCTGTGAACTATCATTAAAATCATCTCTAATACCTGAAGATTGGAGGATCGCCAATGTAACACCAATTTTTAAAAAGGGTTCCAGGGGTGATCTGGGAAACTACAGACCGGTGAGCCTGACGCCAGTACCAGGAAAAATGGTAGAAACTATCATAAAGAATAAAATTACTCAGCATGTAGATAGTCACAACCTAATGGGAGACCTCCAACATGGCTTTAGACAAGGAAGATCTTGTCTTACTAATCTGTTATGTTTTTTTGAAGGAGTGAATAAGCAGGTGGACAAAGGTGAGTCGGTTGATATTGTGTATCTGGACTTTCAGAAAGCCTTTGACAAGGTCCCTCATCAGAGACATTTGGAAAACTAAAGAGTCATGGGATAGGAGGCAGTGTACTATTGTGGATCAGGAACTTGTTAAAAGATAGAAAGCAGAGGGTAGGGCTAAATGGCCAATTTTCCCAATGGAGAAAGGTGAATAGTGGTGTACCCCAGGAATCTGTGCTGGGTCCGCTGCTTTATGACATATTCATAAATGACCTGGAAAGTGGAATAACGAGTGAGGTTATCAACTTTGCAGATGACACAAAACTATTTAAAGTTGTTAAAACCCAAGAGGATTGTGAAAACTTGCAAGAGGATCTTGATAAATTGGAAGACTGGGCATCAAAATGGCAGATGAAATTTAATGTGGACAAGTGCAAGGTTATGCACCTAGGGAAGAACAACCCAAACTGTGGTTACACGATGCAGGGTTCAACATTGGGAACCACCACCCAGGAAAAAGATTTAGGCGTCATTGTGGATACCATGTTAAAACCCTCGGCCCAGTGTGCAGCGGCGGCCAAGAGAGCAAATAGAATGCTAGGTATGATTAGGAAAGGAATGGAAAATAACACCAAAGATATTATAATGCGTCTATATCGTTCCGTGGTGAGACCGCACCTTGAATACTGTGTGCAATTCTGGTCGCCGTATCTTAAAAAGTATATAGCGATTTTAGAAAAGGTTTAGAGAAGAGCCACCAAAATGGTAAAGGGGATGGAAGGATACTCCTATGAAGAAAGGCTAAAAAGGTTAGGGCTCTTTAACCTGGAAAAGAGACGGCTGAGGGGAGATATGATAGAAGTCTATAAATTAATGAACGGAGTGGAACGGGTAAACGTAGATCGATTGTTTACCTTATCAGAATATAAAAAGACTAGGGGACATGCAATGAAGCTACAGGGTAAACTATTTAAGACTAATAAAAAAAAATATTTTTTCACTCAACGTGTAATCAAACTCTGGAATTTGTTACCTGAGGATGTAGTAAAGGCTGTTAGTGTAGCTGGGTTTAAAAAGGTTTGGACAAGTTCCTGGAGGAAAGGTCCATAAACCATTATTAAGAAGTGACCGAAGATATCAATGTTTGACCCAGTACAAGCATTGTGGAACTTGTGTCTCTTGGGGAAACTGCTAGGTACATACGACCTAGATTGGCCACTGTTGGAAACAGAATGCTGGGCTTGATGGACCTTGGTCTGACCCAGTATGGCATATCTTATGTTCTTATGTTCTTATCCACTTCAAAAAACTATCTGACATTTACAAGGAAATTTAAGGTAAAATAAAGCACCAATAGCTAACACCCATGGGCAGACCTCCAAAAAGGCCTTACCATGTTCTTGTGTAACTTTAGAAACATCTGGAAATATCTGAATTGTTTGACCACAATACTTTTCAGTTTTCTTCTGAAAATAGGCTCGCAAAATTCTATCTTTATCCATCTCCAGAACAAAAGTAACTAACAGTGTATCTCTCGAAGCAATATCATCAGAAGAAGACTCAAGAAACCCAGATAAATCTAATGTAGAAGATGCCAATTGATCATATTGAACCCCCCCTTAGCACGTGAACGTCTATAACCACTTTCCCTTTAGGTAAATAATATATCCACAAAACTAAAATGTTTTCTATATCCTTAAATAACAAAACTTCCTTAAAGTATTTCTGTAACAGAAGCAAAGGAGAAAGATAGTGCATCAGGGTAAAATTTTAAAAAACGTAAATTCTTAGAATGTAAAGAGTTCTCCAAAAGTTCATCTTGCAGATATAGTAAACCAAAATCTTGAGTAAATTTAACTCAGAAGACTGTTGAGAGGAAATCAAATTTTCATGAGATCCAGCAATTTTCTCCACAGAGGACAGTCGAACTTCATGATCAGCTAACTTCGTAACAGCTTCCCTCGAAAATGCCATCACCTTCTGCAGAGAAACAGCTAGAACTGATTCCATTCGAGAAACAATAGACCAAATATCTTTTAAGGAAACTTCATCCGGAGGCACCATCCTTTCGCCAGAAGTGGGGAAAGAAATCACCGAGGGAAGGGGAGGCGGCAAAGTTTCTGGAACTGGATCAATTTTCAAAAATAAATCAGGAAGTAAATTAAGACCAGTACGATCCAACCCTTCAGCTTCCAGGGAGGAAAATGCAACGGAATTACCAGAAACAATTATCTCTTGGCTGGGCTGAGCTAAGCCCATACCATTAGCAGAGGTAGATGGAGATGTCGTACTCACAGTTGATATGTCCACCAAGTCAGATGTTAAAGGTCCAGTCGAGGCCAGAGGGTTCCCAACACGAACATGGGCATCCATCGGGCCTATTACCTTGACCGCCTTTGACTGCGCAAATTGTGGGTAATGCTTCCTCCTCTTCCCCATAACAGGGACACACCTCTGCACCGAGTGCACCGAAGGGGCACCAAAGGGGTGGGACCTGCCCTTTGGACACGCCTGCTACCGCATCCCATGGTGGAGCCGGTGTTATATGGTCCTCCTCCAGTCTAGCGGCCCAATGAGGAGCTAGGCAGGCAGGCACAGAGCAGTTCAACCAGAAATCAAAGTTAAATGTAAAAATGAAGCTGCTCCAAAAGATCTTGAATTTTTTAAAGGCTGGATGTACGTACACATGTACACATGGATGTATGTATTTTACAAATACATGCGTAATTTGTGGCTCTGCCCTTTATCCTCCCAAACTCTACCCCTTGAAACATCAATTATGTGTCAACTTGCACCATGCATAGTTTTAGGTATGATGCAATTTTAGGTGTGATGTTATTTTTATGGTTTATAAAATGACCCTCTAGGTTCATATGCTGTCCAGAATATTTGAATGCAGGTATCATATTCTCCACTTTCAAAGGCATACCGTTTGCTTATTAAATCTCTTCAGTTGCTCATTTCCATTTTAGCTCCAATAACATGGCAGCTGCAGATGAGGAGAAATATTTTATTTTGCTAAGGCATGCTGTTGCCTTGACTTTTTCATTGGGATAGCTAAATAAATGCGTAAACAAATAAATAACCTTGTTAAAGTCTCCAGCAAGGACAAAGTGCTGACATATTTATATATCATTGAGTATTAAACCTTTCAAGTGGAAGGATTCAATAATAACACTTGAAGTTTTGACCTATTTAATTAAAATATATACACATGGACAGAAGCTTGGCAAACCAAGTAGATTAATTAAAATCAAGAGAGATATGTTTGTATGTGTGCATGTGTATATGTGTGTGTGTGTATGTGATAGAGAGATAATTCTTACTCTTTCAGATAGACATTGCATAATACTTTAGAATGCTGTTCAATGCCTGTTTCAGTTTTGTTAATTTCCCTTCACTTTCATTTTTATGATCCTTGCCATGTTGAAAGTGTGAAAGGATGTGCTTTCATTTTTATTTACATTCTCTTATATACTGTGCTATTCTGCATCTGTGTGGTTTACATTGAACAAACTGAAATTACATTGAACAGGGCATTATAACTTGGAGACAGGGCAGGCAATGCAGAGCTGTACACATCCATAAAGCAATAGCAGACAGAAGGCCTGGAAATGCACAGCTGCCCCACCCCCACCCCGACATTCTCTAGCAGCAAGCCTCCAGCCACTGCACCCTTCAAGGTGTTCCAACAACACACATACTAGCTGAAAACATTCTGCTAGCTAGTCCATAATGCATGGTCCTGGAGGAGACGCGTGTACCCAAAACTGGGAGGTCAGCATACACACCAAGCAGATAAGTCAGTGATCAGGCCCCAAAAGAGAACCCATAAATACCACATGAGAGAAATACTATAAAGCACTATGGGGGAACCTAGCCATGCCATGGTCACTGCTCAGTCAGGGTGAGAGTGACCTCCCAGCAGGACATGCTGTGGCCACTCTGTCCGTGCAGGTGGTGACCGGCCACTACAATGTCCGAGCCATTGCCCTATGCTATGTACAGATGGACCCAGGCCAGGCCATCCTATCCTGGCTGTTCCCACAGTACCTTGCTCCTCATTATGCACATTGGCAGGCCACTACTGAAAACAGTGCTAGCAGTGTGGGCTGTGGAGGGTGTTTGCAGCCACCACACACTGGATAGACAGACACATACTCCCCACACCTATGCCAGCATTGTGCAGCTATAGAGGTGTTTGGCAGCCCTGGCCACCACACCAGTCCTGGGCAGAGTGCAGGCATGGCTATGGTAAGCAATACTGTTGGGGTCACTCCCCAGGGTGGTAAACACTGTCAGACATAAGACCTGTAGCACACTCCACAGACATCAGATAGGTTGCTATGCTGCAGCTCAATCAGCAAATTGTGCTTAACTTAGGAATTGCTATCTGCCAGTAATCATAGCAAACATTTGATAGCTGTGTACCATATTCCCAGGTTTAGGGTGGCATTGCTAAGGTATGCAAGTGCTAGTATTGGGAGATGCACGCAGGGTCCAGTGTCCTGCCTCTCCAGGAGGCATTGGATAATGGATCCTGTGGGTGCGGGTGTGTCTGCCCCTGTTGGCTGCTGCTTTACGGCAGAGGTTCCCAACTCCAGTCCTAGTGTGCCAAACACTGTTCGGGCTTTCATGCTGTCCCTCATGAATATGCATGAGATACAACTGCATACCCATGCGGGCGGTGCATAGCAAGACAGCACAGACACATTTATTAGAGGCAGCATGGAACCTGAATGGTGTTTGGCCTTCCAGGACTGCATTTGGGAGACTCTGCTCTAGGTAATTTTATTTATTTATTTATTTAGCTGTATTTGTATCCCGCTTTTCACCGAGTCAAAGCAGCGTTACATAAAAGGGGGGGGGGGGGGATTTACGTATAATGGTGGGGCCATCACCGGGGAGGCTACATTGATGATTTTAACATAAGATATAGGACAGATGTTAAACTTAGACAGAATTTGGACATGGTCAGGTTAGTATAGTTTGAGTTAGGTGGTCATGGTGGGTGAGGTCAGATGTTATTTTGCTTTTTGGTGGGTGTCGTTGAGGTATTCCTGAAACAGGATGGTTTTCAGCTGTTTTCGAAAAGATGGTAGATCGGTGTTGTTTCGGAGACAGTTCGGTAGAGAGTTCCATAAGGATGGAGCATACAGTTCAAAGGCTCGATTGCAGGTCCGTTGTGAGCATTTGGTTCTTTTGTGAGGGATGGTGAGGGAGTTGCTGGAGGCTTGTCTGGTAGATCTGCCATGAGCTGGTCGGGACAGTAGGGTGTGAAGTTGGGAGTTTCGTGTTTGATGTATGGCTTTGTGGGTGAGTAGGATGGCTTTGTATTTAGTCCTTGCTTCAAGGGGGAGTATGTGTAGGCCTTTCAAAATCGGGGTGATGCGGTCGGGTAATGCGCATGGGTATGGTGTCTGTGCTCTGTAGGGTAAAATGTAGGTGTTTTGGGCATGTTTACATCATCTGCAATAAAGGTTCTGTCTATATTAGCACGTTATAGTAGTGGGTAAAATATGAGGACTGGGTTGGCAGAAACCACAGCTTGGACTTGACCCTGTGACCTTCTGCTTCTGAATACACTGGTTTTGTGCACTGCACCACCATGTTCTCACAGAGATGGTGCATTCCCTGGTGACACCATGACTGTTGGTCAGACAGGGCCTGTCTGTTGCAGTGCATGGCACCCACCTACACAGGGCTAGGCCACGGTCTGCTCTGGGCAGCTGCCACTGCCCCTTCCACCATCAGTAACCCTCTGCCACCATGCTGACATTCCCTTCTGCAGGTGGTGCTTGTGGAGCACAGTCTCAGGCCATCCAGTGTGCGGGTAGGCAGCTGCCTATGGTGCGAGTTCTGGGGTAGAGGTGCCTTTATAGGTGTCCACGCTTCTCCCCAGCACCGCCTGCCAATGTTCCGTGCCCTTGGGGGTAGCTGCTGGGTACTATCCCCTGTGACACTGTGGGACACACAGTCGTGCCCATGTTGGGCCTTAAGCAGTTGCTGTCTGGCTGCTCTGCTGTTTCGGCATTTGTATGGGCCACCTAGGCATCACCCTAGTCCGAACTGTGGCCCAGCTGCACCACAGCATGTGCCGCCTGCGGCCCTCTATATCCCCTTTTCCGGCATCTGTCCAGTTGCCGTTCCGACATGCCCGCCCTGCTGTTGCCGCACATGTGCATGCCATAGGACATCTGTCCAATGGAGAGGAAAACCCTGCACAGCGCAATTTCACTGTGGGCTCATTCACTTTGTATGGGGACAGAGCATAGACCCTTCCACGATTAATATCGTTTTTTAGAGCTTTCCCGGGGTGGGGGGGGGGGGTTGATGGTAGCCATTAATATCACTATTTGCCAGCTTGGTTATGTTTTTTTTCCAGTTTGTTGAGGTCATTTTCAATGTTTATGTGCCCTTTTGTTCTGTGCACATGTATCACACTTATCACGTTTTTTAAGTTTCCCTGCCTATGCTGTACATTGCTGACGCTGAAATGGTTTCTCTCCCCTGAACTGTGCATTTAATGGCAGGTTTTCAATCGCGTTAGGATTCAGCTCTTCATACCAGTGCGTTAGTATGCAGGGAGCCTCTCCCCGCCCACACTCCGCCCATTGACCCCTCCTCTCCGCCCTCTCTCCACCTTCTGCGGTGTTTTACCGCGCCGCGGAGCTTTACGATCGTTAATGCATCATAACGCGCGTTATGTACCGTTACCGCAATTTAGTAAACATACCCCTTAGTTCTGATAATATTTTCCAAACGCGGAGCTCTTTTTAAAATACATATCCATGTGCAAGTGGGAAAAAAGGGGGGAAGAAACGCAACAATTTACATGCACAAGGGCCAGCGTTTCACAACTTGCATGAGGAGACATCAGTAAACTTAACAGGCAAGGGGTAGACTAGTTTATGGACTAAAATTGTGAGCTCTCCTTGCCACTGTCCATTGCACAGGGTATGTATTTGGGTTTGCAGGTGGCTCTCTGGATGCTGCGTAGGCTGGGGCAAATGAGCTTTTCTGATGGGATGTTCTGGGCCTGTAGAGGGACTAGGGGTACTCTCTCCCACATGTTTTTGGAAAGTCTGAATGTGCAAGTGTTTTGGAAGGATGTATGGGAACAGATGTCTAAGATTTTGCAAGTAACAGAGGAGATTCAGTTTAAGCATATTATATGTAAATCTAAGAGACTGGTAGTTCGTTTCTTAAAAAGTGATAGTTAAGTATTCTTTTTTTTTTAATTTCAATTTTAATCAAGATCATGCTTCAAAACTGGAAAGACAGCACCCTGTTAGACGTAAGTATGTTGTGGAGCATTATGGGGGTTATTTTAGAAGCATTCCCAAGTCCAAAAAGCAGCATTGAAGAATATAGATTGAAATACAGGTCCCAATGCCATTTTAAGATCTGTTTTTCCCAGACATGGAGCTCAAATGTCTATGTCTATGTCTATGTCCCAAACACTTGCTAAAATCATTAATGTCGGCCGCCTGGTGACAGCCCAGACCCTTACAATTGATTACTGCCTCCCCCCTCGTTCAATGTTCAATGTTCCACCGCTTTGACCCGGTGAAAAGCGGGATATAAATGCAGCTAAATAAATAAAATAAATAAATAAATAAACATGGGAATGCTGCCCACGTCTCCCCAGACAGGGGGATTGATGGGGCAGACAGCTGAAGTGGTGTGGGCAGCACTGACACTGCAGATATGGATTCTCAATTTTAGAAAGGGAATAGACGTCTGGAACAAAAAAAAATGAAGACATCAACATTTGCACCTGTCTGCAGGCACAAATAAGTACCTGCCGACAGGAGAAGATGTTTGTGCTGATGTTGCCCCCCCCCCCCACACTCTACCCTCATCCTCAACCCCAGAAATACCCCCCCTGGCAGCCCTACTACTATTTATCATTTCTATAACACTACAAGGCATACACAGCGCTATATAGAGCCATGTAAGAGACAGTTCCTGCTCGTAAGAGTTACAGTCCAGTTAAGACAGACAACACAGCAGTCAAGACAGACAACACAGCAACCGGGGACAAAGATATATTTAGGGGAATGTTAAGGAAACACATAGGAGCTAAACAGGAGACTAGGGGATTCAGGATCCAAAAGCAGACTCAAAGAAGGGAGCTTTTAGCCTGGATTTGAACAAGGTCACCGATGGAGCCTGACGTACCAACTCAGGTAGTTTGTTCCAGTCATTAAAAGCAGCAGGGTAGAAAGATCAAAGTCTGAAGTATGCAGTGGAAGAGATGGGCACAGATAGAAGGGATCTGCCAGAAGCGCAGAGTTCCTGAGGAGGGGTTTAGGGAGAGATAAGAGAAGAAAGGTAGTGAGGAGTCAGTAGTAGAAGTTTGACCTGGATGCGGAAATGAACAGGGAGCCAATGAAGTGACGTGAGAAGAGGTCTGACATGAGCATAGTGGCACTGGCAGAAGATTATCAACACAGGTGAGTTTTGAGCAGATTGAAGAGTGGAGAGATGATTCAGAGGAAATCCAGTGAAGAGGAGATTGCAATAATCTCAATAGGAAGCGACTAGAGAATGGATAAGGGTCTTAGTAGTGTGTTCTGAAAGGAAGGGATTAATTTTGACAGTGTTATAGAGAAAGAAACAACAGCTATTTGTTGAATGTGTGTGGAGAAGGAGAGGGAGGAGTTAAAGATGACCCCAAGGTTGCGAGCTGAGGAAACAGGGAAGAATAGAGTGTTATTCACAGAAATAGAGAAAGGAGAAAGGGGAGAGGGGGGCTTGGGGGAAAGATAAGGAAACCCATTCCCCTGCTGGACTGAAGGCTCTGATCCCCCTTCCCAATTGAATGAAGGCTCCAATCCCCCCTTATCCCATTCTCACCCCTCAAAGCTCTCTAAAGCTCCTCCCACCTTCCTTGAAGGCATCCATTCCCAATCCCCACCCCTGATTCTCATCCGCCAGGCTTACCTGGGTCTTTGGTGTATAGTGAACATAAGAACATAAGACATGCCATACTGGGTCAGAGCAAGGTCCATCAAGCCCAGTATTCTGTTTCCAACAGTGGCCAATCTAGGTCATACGTACCTAGCAGTTTCCCCAAGGGACACAGGTTCCACAATGCTTGTATTGGTTCAAGCATTGATATCCTGGGTCCCTTCTTAATAATGGCTTATGGATCTTTCCTCCAGGAACTTGTCCAAACCTTTTTTAAACCCAGCTACACTAACAGCCTTTACTACATCCTCTGGTAACAAATTCCAGAGTTTGATTACACATTGAGGGAAGAAATATTTTCTTTTATTAGTTTTAAATAGTTTACCCTGTGCTTCATTGCATGTCCCCTAGTCTTTCTACATTCTGATAAGGTAAACAATCGATCTACGTTTACCCGTTCCACTCCGTTCATTAATTTATAGACTTCTATCATATCTCCCCTCAGCCGTCTCTTTTCCAGGTTAAAGAGCCCTAACCTTTTTAGCTTTTCTTCATAGGAGTATCCTTCCATCCCCTTTACCATTTTGGTGGCTCTTCTCTGAACCTTTTCTAAAATCGCTGTATCCTTTTTAAGATACGGCGACCAGAATTTCACACAATATTCAAGGTACGGTCTCACCATGGAACAATATAGAGGCATTATAATATCTTTTGTTTTATTTTCCATTCCTTTCCTTATCATACCTAGCATTCTATTTGCTCTGTTGGCCGCCGCTGCACACTGGGCCAAGGGTTTTAACATGGTATCCACAATGACGCCTAAATCTTTTTCCTGAGTGGTGGTTCCTAATGTGGAACCTTGCATCGTGTAACCAAAGTTTGGGTTGTTCTTCCCTAGGTGCATAACCTTGCACTTGTCCACATTAAATTTCATCTGCCATTTTGATGCCCAGTCTTCCAATTTATCAAGATCCTCTTGCAATTTTCCACAATCCTCTTGGGTTTTAACAACTTTAAATAGTTTTGTGTCATCTGCAAATTTGATAACCTCACTCGTTATTCCACTTTCCAGGTCATTTATGAATATGTCAAAAAGCAGCGGACCCAGCACAGATCCCTGGGGTACACCACTATTCACCTTTCTCCATTGGGAAAATTGGCCATTTAGCCCTACCCTCTGCTTTCTATCTTTTAACCAGTTCCTGATCCACAATAGTACACTGCCTCCTATCCCATGACTCTTTAGTTTTGCCAAAAGTCTCTGATGAGGGACCTTGTCAAAGGCTTTCTGAAAGTCCAGATACACAATATCAACCGACTCACCTTTGTCCACCTGATTATTCACTCCTTCAAAAAAACATAACAGATTAGTAAGACAAGATCTTCCTTGTCTAAAGCCATGTTGGCTGTCTCCCATTAGGTCATGACTATCTACATGCTGAGTAATTTTATTCTTTATGATGGTTTCTACCATTTTTCCCGGTACTGATGTCAGGCTCACCGGTCTGTAGTTTCCCAGATCACCCCTGGAACCCTTTTTAAAAATTGGTGTTACATTGGCGATCCTCCAATCTTCAGGTATTAGGGATGATTTTAATGAGTGAAGGAGAGAGGCTCACTCACTCCTGTCCAGCATGAGGTAACTGCACGCATCACACGATTACCCTAGGGGTCAGCAAGTGCTGGGCAAAAAGGAGTAGGCCTTGCTCATTTCCCCACTATAACCAATGTCACTGGTAAGCTGGGGGTGAAAATCGGGAAATGTGGGGGACTTCTGAGGGGGGGGAGCCATCTTTTTTTCAGTGAGTGCAATTGGGGTAGGGAAGGCGCTTTGACAGCTTCAGGGGAGCGGGGTGGGAATGGGAGGACAGGGATCAGAGCCTTCACTTTAGTGGGTGGTTGGGGGGCTGCCAAGGAGTTGGGAAAGAGGGCCCAGGGAGGAGGATCAAGCCTTCACTTGAGTGGGTGGTTGGGGGCTGCCAAGGGATTGGGAAAGTGGGCCCAGACCTGTGGTGCTGCACTGGTTTGCCTTCTGTGCCAGTTCAGTGATTTTGGGAGGCTGCTTCCATGTCTGTGTGTGGGGGGTTTCCCATGTCTTTTTTTCCCACGTGTAGCTTCCTAAAATCACTGCTCTTTTGCCAGATGTGCATGGGCATACCCATGCAGTTCTGCAGCTGTTTTACAAGGGGCTCTGTGTTCAGCACAGCTTTTTCTAAAATACTATCCTAATTTATTTATTTAACAGTTCTTTTATACCACTTTATCATTTCAATCAAAGCGGTTTACATTGTAACCTAAACTTGAACATTAAACAGGGACATTGATAACTTGGATTTGTCTGAGCAATGGAGGGTTAAGTGACTTTCCCAATGCCACAAGGAGTGCTAGTGGGAATCAAACCCTGGTCTCTTGGTTCCCAAGCCAGTGCTCTAGATGGACATGAGAATATCCCTCGCCACATTCTTTTTAAAACTCCATTTCACATGTTTCTTTGAATATGAAGTGGTTGCAGCAAAAAGGCTAAACAGTCTGAAAATCTCTTGGAAGGCATGGGAGAGGGTAGAGAGGGAAATAGAGGGGTATGTTTACTAAACTGCGGTAATGTCACTTGCGTTAGGTTTCGCGGTAAAGGTACAGATGCCCATATAAAGGTGTGGGTGGGGCATCATTATGGCAAGCCATGTCCGGTAACGCGCGTTACAAGGCACGTTACAAGGCACCTTATTAGGCACAGTACAAGGCACGTTATAAGGCACCTTATTAGGCACGTTATAAGGCACATTACAAGGCACATTAAGGTGCCTAATAAGGTGCCTTCTACTGTGCCTTATAACGTGCCTTGTATTGTGCCTAATAAGGTGCCTTGTAACGTGCCTTGTACTGTGCCTAATTAGGAGCCTTATAACGTGCCTTGTACTGTGCCTACTAAGGTGCCTGACAACGCCTTATAAGGATTGTTGGCAACTGTGGTGAGGGTACTATGGGCTGGCAGCACGGATCTGCAAAGATATGATTGTCACAGGCAAGCAAAATATCTGCCTTAGACAGGAGGGAACAACAAGGAATAGAACCCATGACCTCCACCTAAAACAGCAGTGTACTAACCAGTAGGCTATACCTCTATGACTTTTTGTATAGCAATGGCTGGGTACAGAAAGACTGCAGGTCACCGCACAAACTGTCTGCTCTGTGTGCCAGGATAGGGTAACCCCACCAGCACCCATGATGCTTTGCACATGCAGAACAGCGGCCTACAGCTGACCACCAAATGGGGTCTGCACCTCTCCGGTTCTGCAGCATGGTAAGACGGACTGACAGTGCATGATACTGGCACAGAGTAGCTACAGACCATGCCATTGTGCAGGTTCTGTGTTCACCCTAAGGGATAGGATGGGTGCCCAGCACTAGGTCCACAGTACAGGTGGTTTTTGAGATAGGTTCTGCTGCACATCTTTATCACTACCAGTGTGTTGCAGGTGTTCCCAGCAATGCACCTGAAGGTACATCTGTTCCAGCATCCACATGTGGCCCTGTACACCACCCAGATTAGTGTGTACCTGGTGTTAAGGTCTGTATGACATGGGTGCTTGTTATCAGGGCAGTGGGTTGTCTAGATTTGCATGAGGGTTATGTATCACTGCCACTATGGGTCTAAGTGGTATGCACTATATAACCCAAGGAGTCTCATTCACCACTTTTGTAGATGAAGGTGTGGTGGGACAGATGCCTCACCCTGCAGAATGGCTGTAGTACCAGCAACCACAATCCTGCTGGCAAATTTATTTATTTATTTATTTAACATTTCTTATATACCGCCTTTCATGATATCAAGGCGGTTTACATTGAACAAACTGAAATTACATTGAACAGGGCATTATAACTTGGAGATAACAATTTTACAGGGAACATGGGCTATGGAGGGTTAAGTGGCTTGCCCAAGACCACAAGGAGCACCTGTGGGACTAGAAACCCCAGTCCTTCTGGCCCAAGGTTACTGTCCTCTAGTGGGATTTGAACCCCCGACCCTCCGGCCTGAAGTACCTTGCCCCAACCACTAGGCCACTCCTCCACTCCAGATGACAGCCCTCCAGTGCTGCTGGGCCAGTGCCATACCTCTGACCATTGACAAATATAAGTGGTCTCTTCCTTGAGTGCTATGAATACCTCTGACCATTGCAGACCAGCAGTGACGCTTGGGGTAGGCAGGGTAAGGCTCAACTGCCCCACACCACATATGTGGTATTCTGCTCCCATTCATCAACAGACAGGACAGTCAGACTGCATATACAGCATCCTACAAAGCGTTCCTCCCATGCACAGGCAAACTGCAGACATCCCACTAACCAGTCCATAGTGCATGCTCACAGGGGTTCCGTGTGCTCCCAGAAGTGCACAACACAGACACCAAGCAGATATCTCCATGATTGGGGCCCAAAACCAGGAACACACAGGTATCAGTGGAAACAAATAATGTGTGGCATTATGTGGGAACATAGACATGCCATGGTCACTGCTCGGTCAGAGTGAGAGTGACCTCCCAGCATGACATGCTGTGGCCACCCTGTCCATGCAGGTGGTGGTCGAGCATTACAGTGTCCCAGCCATTGTCCTCCACCCTGTGCAGATGCATCCTGGCCAATCTTCCCTGTCTGGGCCATACCCACAATACCTTGTTCCTCATTATTCACATTTGCAGGCTAATGCTGGAAGCAGTGTGAGCAATGTGGGCTCAGTGAGGTGTTGGCAGACACAAAACAATGGATAGACATACACACACTCCTACACCTATCTCAGCATTGTGCAGAGATGGAGGTGGTTGACAATCCTACCTGCCGCACTGGTCCTGATTACAGTGCCAACATTGCTAATCTGTGCAGGGGGTAGTAGTAGTGCTCTGGTGATAACTGCAGCTCTGTGTTGGGGCCAACAGCCTGACACTCCATGAAGCTGTGGATAATGGAGCCCGTGTGAGTGGGTGTCCATACCCCTGTGAACTGCTGCGTTGGGGATTGCCCATGTTGTTGTTGTGGCTGCATTGTGGGCTAATACTATGGGGAGATGCTCTGCAGGATCCACAGATGGGACCTGAACCTCTGACCCTCTGCTTTTGGACATGCTGGCTGAGTGTACTGCACCACACTGTTGCCACATCAGCATAGTGGTCCCTGGGGCTACCCTTATGTTCCTCGGCCAGACCTCTTCTGTTGCACTGCACACCATGTACTGGTACAGGGCATGGTCTAGGTCCACTGCAGGCGGGTGCCACTGCTCCCTCCAGTACAATCACCCACCCCCTCTGCCATGCCACCATGACCATATGCTGTCGGTGCCGGTGGTACGTCATCCCAGGCCATCCAGGGGGCAGGTAGGCGGCTGCCTAAGGTGTAGGCTCTGGGGTAGGGGTGCCTACATAGATGTCCATGCTTCCCCTGGCACCACCTGTCAATGTTATGTGCCCCTTGGGGTACCTTCTGGGCAATGTCCCCTGGATGGGACACTCTGGGACACAAATTCATGGGCATGTTTGACCCTGGTCAGTTGCTGTCTTGCTGGTTTCCATTTTTTGCGTTCCTATGTGCCACCTCGGCAATCGCCTATTCCACCCTGTGCCCCAGTAGCCCCCACTGCATGTCCCACCTGAAGCCCCATGCCCCATTTGCGCCATCACCATAGTGGCCTTTCATACCTGGGCACTATGCTGTTGCTGCAAATGGAGCACTACTATCACTTTTCTTGGGCTCCCTGCCTATGCTGTACATTGCTGACAGTTAAATGTTTTTTCTCTCCTGCAAATGTGCATCTAACACCAGGTTTTCATCCGCGGTACTTTTCAGCTCTTCAGTTTTCCATGTTGGTGACACGGGAGCCTCTCCCCACCCATTCCCCGCCCATTGACCCCTTCTCTCCGCCCTCTCTCCACCCTCTGCGGGACTTACTGCGGCCGGTGACGTTAACGCACGTTATGTTACGTTAACGCACATTAACGTTACATAACGTGTGTTAATGTAGCCGCTGCTACGTTGCCGCAGTTTAGTAAATATATCCCAGAGGGTCAAAGAGAGGAGAATGTATAGTAGGGGCAGTGCATGGGAGACTATAGCAGCTGGTCCATGTTATTGTTGTTTTTTGTTGCTATTGTTACTGGAAATGCCTAATAAAGATATTGAACTAAAAAAAAACCTTTTAGAACAACTTTTGTAAGGCTTGTATTTCCCACCCTGAACACATCAGTGTAATAGTGAGATGCATATGCAATTAGCTGTAGCAGAAGGAAGTAGCATCTCGACCGACTCAAAAGCCACACATGCCTACATCTTCCTTAGAGCATACCCAGGGACAGTGGACTGCCTTTTTCTTAGGGGGGGCTCCAAGCCCCACCCTAACTCCGCCCCAAGCCCCACCCTAACTCCGCCCCAAGCTTCACACTAACTCTGCCCTAGCTTCGCCACTATGCCCGTGGCCAGATAATTTGCATGAGACCGCGATCACAGCCTTCACCTCCTGTTCTTCTCACAGGGATCCAATCTCCCTTGTGCAAACAGGAGGGAACTTTGTCATGATCATCAAGCTTTTCTGTCCGTGGGGATAGGATCTCCATGGGCAGCCTGTTGCCTGCTGGGCAGAGAATTATTGGGTGGGCCAGGGGTCAAGTAGCCCACCCCTTTCCAACATCTATGAGCACACCAGATTATTTGGATTTTATACTTCATTGCTAATCTTTTCCATGTCCAAGCTCAAGGTGATCTGCAGTCAGGTATACTAGTTATTTCCCTGTGCAAGTGGATTTAAAATCTAAGTTGTAACTGAGGCAATAGAAGATAACCTGACTTGCCCAGTGTCACAAGGAACATCAGTGGGAGAAGCAGAATTTAAAACTCTTGGCTATCCTGGTTCTTGGTCTGCTTCTCTAATCATTAAGCCCCTCCACTCTTCCTTTATCTCTCTCCTCATCCCGCATCCACCTACCGGAATATTATGGAATTCTCCCATTGCCATCCCAGGCATGCCTTGAATCTGCTGGACATACCGCCTTTTATTTCCTTGCCCCTTACCTCTAGAATTTGTTGCCAGCTGATATCCGGCTGGAGCTCTCTCATCCCAGTTTCAAAAATGCCTTGAGGACATATTTATTTAGAGCTGCATTTCAGTTGACCTCCCAGTGACTGTTTTTGAGGCTTTTCTCCCCTCCCTTACCCCACTGTCATTTCTTTTCTGTTTTTAATGGAATTCTTTTCCTCTTCACATATTTCATGGATTATTATAGTGAACCATTCTGGTGTATTGAAGGGTGGTATATCAAATTTTAATGAACCATAAACCATGTAGTTGGTAGCAACTATAAGACGCAAGCATAGATATCAGATGTGGTGGAGTACAACAGTTGGTACAGTTGGGCCGTGCTGCACAGAGCCGTGCCTCACCCCAATATCTAAGAAGAAATCAGGGGGATGAAAGAGGGCTAGCTAATCTGGAGGGACAAGAAAAGTGTTTTTTTTTTCATTACATATAGCAGAAGTAATATGATCAGAATAAAGGGCAAGAGTACTTTGCACATGTTCTGGAGACAGGGATGGCAGAATCTCCAACCTGAGATATATCATGAAGAGATGCAGGAAAATAGCAAAACATTTCAAATGTAGCATGCTACAAGAAAAGCAGGAAGTAGTGGGAAAGCTTCTGAACCACCTTACTGGGGATATGGGCACAGCCATCAAATGAAATTCCATCTACCTCATGATATAGAAATTAGTGGAGCAGAAAACACACTTTCGTAAGTTGTCTATGGAGACAGAAGTTGGTTTGGATTGTCTTTTGAAGAATCAGAAAGAGTTACACATGATACACTTTGGATAATTTGAGTAAATGTGTCATATGCCTCCCCAATTCTCACCACCACAAAAAAGTTGTCTAATAGACAATATTTTGGTGGTGGTGAAAAGCAAAGAGGCATGTGACAAATTCTATCTAACCTTTTTGATGTCTTGGGGATCTGCACCTTGCCCACTCACATTCATAAATGACAGAGATGTAAGGCAGGGGCCCCCAAATCCAGCCCTAGAGGGCCACAAACCAGTCAGGTAGGCAGGATATCTCTAATGCATATATATCTCATGCATATTCATTAGGGCTATCCTGAACACCCGACTGGCCTAGGGGTTCAAGGAGGACTGGTTCAGAACCACTGCCATAGAGGTATAGCCTACTGGTTAGTATACTGATGTTTCAGGCCAGAGCTACTCACATCCAGTCCTGGAGGTCCGCAACCCTGCAGGTTTTCGGGATATCCCTAATGAATATGCATGAGCTATATATGCATTACAGATATCCTGCCAACCTGACTGGTTTGTGGCCCTCCAGGGCTGGATTTGGAGACCCCTACCTTACACCTCTGTCATTTACGATTGTGAATGGGCAAGGTGCAGATGTCCAAGACATCAAAAAGGTTAGATAGAATTTGTCACATGCCTCCTCGCTTCTCACCACCACCAAAATATTGTCTATTAGACAACTTTATGGTGGTGGTGAGAATCAAGGAGGAATATGACACATTCTATTTACCCTTTTGATGTCTATGACATCTGTACCTTACCCACTCACAATCTTAACTGACAAAGGTGTAAGGCATGGGTCTCCAAATCCAGCCCTGGAGGGCCATAAACCAGTCAGGTTGGTAGGATATCTCTAATGCATATATATCTCATGCAGATTCATTAGGGATATCTTGAAAATCTTCAGGGTTGTGGACCTACAGAACTGGATTTGAGTAGCTCTGTTTTAGGCAGAGGTCATGTGGTTCGATTCCTTGTTGTTTTTTCCTGTCCATGTCTGATGTTTTGCATGTCTGTGACAGTCATATCTTTGAAGATCCGTGCTGCTAGCCCATAATACCCTCACCACAGTTGTCATCACTCCCTATACAGTGTTATAAGGCACCTTACTAGGCACAGTACAAGGCACGTCATAAGGCTTGTTACAGGGCACATTACTAGGCACAGTACAAGGCACGTGCCTTGTACTGTACCTACTAAGGTGCCTTATAACGTGCCTCATGACGTGCCTTGTATTGTGCCTTATAATACGCATTAGCCTAAGGTGCCTTGTAACGCGCGTTAACTGACACAGCTTGCTATAATGATGCACCGCCCATTCCCTTATATGGGAATCCAGGGAACCTAACGCGGGGAACGTTACCACAGTTTAGTAAACATACCCCATAGTTTTGAAGGTCATCATTTATCATAGGAGCTCTTCTTGTCAGGAATGGAATGTATACTGGTAACATTACAGAGACTAAAGCAGACTTGTTTCACTTAGAGTCAACTATTTAGATCTTCTGTCTGAGCTACGAAACTGTACCGGCATTTGATAATCACACTAACACTTTAAGTTGTGTTTCCAGGAGCATGGCTAGGAAATCTCATCTCCCAAAGTGTTAGTGTTTAATCACTGCATCGGCCATAACAGTTCTATGCTGCAGGTGAAGTATAACTAAAGGGTCATGCACCCTGTCATATGTAACTTTGAGTTTATCTTCGGGTGCAGCTTTGGTTATGGGATTGAGTAAAGCTTGGGAAGGTTTGGTGTGCCCACTAATATATGCTTTAGCTGGAGTTGGTTAGAATAAAGCAAGTGTGGGTGGTCAGTGAAAGGGGTTAAATGAATTATGGGTTGGAGGAGACATGCTGAAGGAGGACAAAGCATTAAAGGATAATTTTATAAGAACGTGCCTGTTTTTAGGCACTAACAATGCACTTACATGTTGGTATTTTAGTCATTTTCATGTGTCAGTGGCCACATAAGCATGCAAATGACATCTTATGAATTATTGACCAGCGTAACAGTTAACACATCATTTTCATGGTACATGGATAGAGTTTGGGCAGAGTGTGGGTCCTACGAGCAAGTATGCATGTTGATTTCAAAATACCATAATTTGCATGAAAGCTTGAAAAATATAGGATGGTGCAAATGTTCACCTTAAATTAAGGCATGTTCTTTGCCACTTATACTAGTGTTTTATAAAGACAAGTAAGCGCCTACTTGTCCTAATAAAATAGGCTTAAGGTGAGTTAAAACATACTTTGATTAAATGACCTGTTATAAAATTGCCTTCCATGTGTTTAATGAGTTTGGAGAAATATAGGAAACTGAGATGGGTTAGGAAAGCAGAGTGGATAGCCATGTTGCTTGCAGCCCATCAGATATTCTGGTATTGGATGGGAAGAGGGCAAGAAGGAAAGAACAAAAAGTACTTTGGTAGAAGAGCCACTAATGATGGAAACAGAAGTATGACGTGATGGGATGAGGGTGGTATGAAGGAGGGATAAGGAATAGTCGGTTAAAGGAATAGAATGGGTGCTTCAAATGCTTGTTTGTAATCAAAAAGTTGACAATGAGAAGTTATTTTGATATTTGTTGTTCAAAGTCCACTCAGCAGAGAATAATGTGGTACTATTGCATAATGTAATAATAGCTAATAAAGCAGAGGTCTTGGGAATAACTGAATCCTCAATAAAAGATGCAGGAGGGGGATGAGGGCAGTATGAGAAAAATTTGCCTGACAGGAAGGGAGGGAGGGCTTTGATGAATTTTTAAGAGGTATTGCAAACAATTCAGCAATTTATTAGACATATGGAGGAATCTTAGGGGTATGTTTACTAAACCATTTTAACGTGCGCTCTGTGACATTATCGCATGATAAGGTACCTTATCGCGCTATAATGGCGCTTTATTAGGCGCACAGGTACCTTATCGCGCGATAACGTGTGCAGTGGCACAAACGAGCGCTGAAAGTGGGGAAAGGCTCCTGGAGGGCGGAGGAAGGCTCCCCAGGGGCGGAGAGAAGGGGTCAATGGGCGGAGAGAAGGAGGGGATAGGCTCTCTGCACACTAACGCTGTGAAATCCGAGGCTGAAAACTAATGCCAGTGAAACCCTGGCGTTAGAGCTGATTTAAAGGGAAGAGAAACCATTTATGTCAGCAATGTACAGCAAAATCAGGGAAACCTACAAAAAAGTGATAAGTGTGATACATGTGCACGGAACAAAAGTGCAAATAAACATTGAAAATGACCCCAACAAAATATAATCATCTTGAAGGACTAGAAAAGGGGATTGTTACTTCTGGAGAGAGATCTGCAACTGTGAGTATATACTTCTGGTAATTTTCTAAAATGAATTCTTTGTATTAAAGCTAATTAATCTGTGAACCCGCTATTTTTTGTTAAATCAGTTAGGGCCTAGTAGCAGCAGTTTAAGTTTAAATTTAAAACACAGAGTAGAACTTTCTGGTTACATTTCATACCCAGCAGAGATCTTGTAGTTTAAATTTAGAAACATAGAAACATAGAAATATGACGACAGAAAAAGACCACATGGCCTATCTAGTCTGTCCTTCCATAACAACTACAACAGTCCACTTTTTGCCTTTAGAGATCCTCTGTGTTGGTCCCATGCTTTCTTGAATTCAGTTACGGTCCTCATCTCTACCACCTCCACTGGGAGACTATTCCACGGATCCACTACTCTTTCCGTAAAGAAATATTTCCGCATATCACTCCTGAATCTATCTCCCTTCACCCTCATCCCATGTCCCCTCGTAGCAGAACTTGCTTTCAATTGAAAGAGGCTCTCTCCCTGAACATTTATGCCACGGAGGTATTTAAACATCTCAATCATATCACCTCTATCCCGCCTTTCCTCTAAGGTGTACATATTAAGATCCTTAAGTCTGTCCTCATATGCTTTATAATGAAGCCCATTAATCATTTTGGTAGCAACCCTCTGCACCGACTCCATCCTGTTCACATCCTTTTGAAGGTGCGGTCTCCAGAATTGCACACCATACTCCAAATGAGGTCGCACCAAAGACTTATACAGAGGCATTATCACCTCCTTTTTTCTGCTAGCCATTCCTCTCCGTATGCACCCAAGCATCCTTCTAGCTTTTGCTGTCGCCTTTTCCACCTGTTTAGCTACTTTAAGATCATCAGACACAACCACGCCTAGGTCCCGCTCTTCTTTAGTGGACAAAAGTACTTCACCTCCTATACTGTATTGCTCCCTTGGATTGCTGCAGCCCAAATGCATGACCTTACATTTTTTAACATTAAATCCCAGCTGCCAAATTCTAGACCATTCTTCAAGCTTAGCTAGATCCCTCCTCATGTCATCTACCCCTTCCTGGGTGTCTACTCTATTGCAGATTTTGGTATCATCCGCAAAGAGGCAAACCTTACCCGACAGCCCTTCCGCTATATCACTAACAAAGATGTTAAAAAGAATTGGACCAAGGACAGATCCCTGGGGCACACCACTGGTAACATCCTTCTCCTCAGAGTGAGTTCCATTTACTTGTACTCTTTGTCGCCTCCCACCCAACCAATTTCTAACCCAAGCAGTAACTTTAGGGTCCATCCCTAGGGTGCTCAGTTTGTTTATAAGTCGCCTGTGAGGAACAGTGTCAAAGGCTTTACTGAAATCTAAATACACCACATCTAGAGCTCTCCCTCGGTCCAACTCCCTGGTCACCCAGTCAAAAAAATCAATCAGATTTGTCTGACAAGACCTGCCTCTGGTGAATCCATGCTGCCTCGGATCCTGTAATCCGCTGGACTCCAGAAACCTCACTATTTTCTCTTTCAGCAGCGTTTCCAATAATTTACTCACCACCGAAGTTAAACTAACCGGCCTGTAGTTTTCAACCACATCCTTACTTCCGCTTTTGTGTAAAGGCACCACATGAGCCTCTCTCCAGTCCTTTGGCACCACTCCTGACTCCAACGAGGCATTGAAAAGGTCAGTCAGTGGAGCTGCTAGAACGTCCCCAAGTTCCCTCAGTATTCTAGGGTGTATCCCATCCGGTCCCATCGCTTTGTCTACTTTAAGTTGAGCTAGTTTCTCACGAACACAGTCTTCTGAAAATAGTTCAAGATGTCCCTCGCTTCTGTTCTTATTTGTGGGTGTTTTCTGAGGTCCTGCTCCTGGTTCTTCATCTGTGAACACAGAACAAAAATATTTGTTAAGCAATTCCGCTTTATCCTTATCAGCTTCTACATATTCCCCCCCTGCACCCTTGAGTCTGACAATACCACTTTTGCTCTTCCTCTTCTCACTAATATATCTGAAAAATGTCTTATCCCCCCATTTTATTGCATTGGCTATTTCCTCCTCCTTTTGAATCTTTGCCTTCTTGACTACTTTGCTAGCTTCTCTAAGTTTTTCCAAATACAGATGCTTGTCTTCTGCTCTCTGTGATCTCTTGTATTTCATGAAGGCCTCCCTCTTTTTCTTCACTTTTTCAGCTACTTCCTTCGAAAACCATAGCGGTCTCCTGTTCCTTTTGCCTTTATTTACCATTTTAACAAAAAGGTTGGTTGCCCTTACAATACCCCCTTTCAGTTTTGCCCACTGTTTTTCTACATCCCCCAGCTGTTCCCATCCCACTAACGACTCCCTGAGGTATTGGCCCATCTTCGCAAAGTTAGTCTTCCTAAAGTCTAAGATCCTCACCTTGGAATGGATTCTAACAGCCCTAGTCCTAATACTGAACCACACCATCTGGTGATCACTGGAAGCAAAATGATCTCCCACTACAACATCAGAAACACTTTCACCATTGGTAAGCACCAAGTCCAGTATGGCCCCTTCAATC
Organism: Ichthyophis bannanicus; assembly: GCA_033557465.1. Classification (NCBI taxonomy): domain Eukaryota; kingdom Metazoa; phylum Chordata; class Amphibia; order Gymnophiona; family Ichthyophiidae; genus Ichthyophis; species Ichthyophis bannanicus. Next base: position 1,556,037,872 of record CM066032.1, read on the forward strand.
AGGACCTAGCATCAGCAAAGTACTTTTAGCTTAAATTTAAAACACAGAAGAGAGCTTTCTGGTTAAATTTGGAACCCAGCAGAGAGCTTGTAGTTTAAATTTCATAAGAAGTTAGAGCCTAGCAGCAGCTAAGAGCTATAATTTAAATCAAATCAGAATATAGCTTACCTCAGCAGCACAAGACAGGGTACTGTGTAGCAGCCCTCTTTTAATAAGAGCAGACCATAGCCTAGCCCTGTGTAGGTGGGTGCCATGCACTGCAACAGACAGGCCCTGTCTGATGAACAGTCATTGTATCCCCAGGGAATGCACTGTTTCTATGGCAACACGGTGGTGCAGTGCACACAGCCAGGGTGTTCAGGAGCAGAAGGTCACAGGTTCAAGTCCCAGCTGTGGTTCCTGCCAACCCAGCCCCCATATTTTACCCACTACTACAACATGCTAATACAGACAGAACCTGTAGTGCAGATGATGTAGACATACCCAAAACACCTACATTTTACCCTACAGAGCACAGACACCATAAACATGCGCATTACCTAGAGCAGAGTCTCCCAAATGCAGTTCTGGAGGGCCAAACATCATTCAGGTTCCATGCTGCCTCTAATAAATGTGGCTCTGCTGCATTGCTATGCACCGCCCCCATGGTATGCAGATGTATCTCATGCATATTCATTAGGGACAGCATGAAAACCCGAACAGTATTTGGCCCTCCAGGACTGGATTTGGGAACCTCTGCCCTAGAGCAGCGGCCAACAGGGGCAGACACACCCGCACCCACAGGCTCCATTATCCCAAGCCTCCTGGAGAGGCAGGATGTTGGGCTCTGCGTGCATCTCCCCATAATAGCACTTGCATACCTTAGCAATGCCACCCTAAACATGGAAAAACTGTACACAGCTATCAAAAGGTTGATATGATAACTGGCAGATAGCAATTCCTACGTTAAGCACAATTGGCTGATTGAGCTGCATCATAGCAACCTTTCTGATGTCTGTGGAGTATGCCTCAGGTCTGGTGTCTGACAGAGTGACCCCGACAGTATTGCGTACCATAGCCATGCCTGCACTGTGCCTAGGACTGGTGTGGTGGCCAGGGCTGCCAAACAACTCTATAGTTGCACAATGCTGGCATAGGTGTGTGGAGTTTGTGTCTGTCTATCCAGTATGTGGTGGCTGCCAACACCCTCCACAGCCCACACTGCTAGCACTGTTGCCAGTATTGGCCTGCCAATGTGCATAATGAGGAGCAAGGTACTGTGGGAATAGCCTGGATAGGGTGACCTGGCCTGGCTGCATCTGCACAGGGCATAGGGCAATGGCTCGGACATTGTAGTGCCGACCACCACCTGCACGGACAGGGTGGCCACAGCATGTCCTGCTGGGAGGTCACTCTCACCCTGACTGAGCAGTGACCATGGCATGGCTAGGTTCCCCCATAGTGCTCTATAGCATTTCCTTTATGTGATATTTATGGGTTCATTTTGGGGTCCAATCAATGACTTAACTGCTTGGTGTGTATGCTGACATCCCAGTTCTGGGTACATGCATTTCCTCCAAGACTATGGACTAGCTAGCAGACTGTCTGCAGCTAGTATGTGTCTTGTTGGAACACCTTGCAGGGTGCAGTGGCTGGAGGCTTGCTGCTGGAGAATGTCAGATGGTGGTGGAGGGCAGCTGAGCATTTCCAGGCCTACTGTCTGCTATTGCTTTATGGATGTGTACAGCTCTGCATTGCTTGCCCTGTAGGGTGTCTGTTCCCCAGCAGGGCTGGGGTTGATGGTCCCCTCTACTGCTGCCATTGCAGGAGGTAGAATGTGGATCTACTGGTGGGTGATCCTGTTTCCCACTCTGAGCCACAGCGGGTGGGTTGTGTGGTGGTACATAATCCATCTATGGATCCAAACACCACCCCCCGCCCTTTCACCTACATCATGTAACCATGGTAACAACACAGGATATGCACTATTCTGGGTGCATCATAGCCCATTAGGGCTAGACATGACTGAGAAATACAAAAGGACACAGACGTAACCTAGGTGTGTCTGCTGGAACTACCTATCACACACAGTAGCACTGATGGGGACCTGCAGCATGGCGCATTTCAGCCATGAAAGGTGCTGTGGACCTGGTGCTGGGTGCCCCACCTCACCCTCAGGATGAGCATAGTACCCGCACAATGTGACGGTCTGTGGCTACTCTGTGCCAGTACCACACACGGTCAATTCCCCCTACCAGGCCGAGGTGCTGTGGGGGTGCATACCCCATCTTGTGCCCATCTGTCGACTGCTGATTTGCATGTGCAGTGCATTATGGATACGGGTGGGTTACCCTATCCTGGTAACCACAGCAGACAGTTTGTGTGGTGACATGCAGTCCTTCTGCAGCCAGCCAGGGGCTTGTTAGCAGCTGTAGCCACTGGTTACTTCACTGCCTGTGAAGCCAGAGGTCATGGGTTCAAACCCATGGTGGGGTTATTTGATAGGGCTGTCTGAGGCATTGTCTATTTTTAATGTACATTAGTGCTGCCAGCAAAAACACCCTCAGATTACTGTAACCTTAAGGTGCCTCATAGGGCACCCCATAAGGCACCTTATAGGGTGCCCCATAAGGCACCCTATCAAGCGCCTTATAAGGTGTCCTATAGGGGATATTATAGGGTGCCTTGGCGGACAGTGCATTTTATAATGTGCCCTATGGAGTGCCTTATGGGGTGCCTTATGCAGCACCTTAGGTTACACCACCGTGAGGGTGTGCTTGCTGGCAGCACTACTTAAAATAAAAGTAAAATGCCTCAAAAATCACTACTTAAATGTAAAGGGTGATGCCTCAGCCAGCCTTATGCATTAGGCACACTGGGGGACAAACTCATGACCCCTGTACCATCCGTCAGTGTATTAACCATTGTGCTACACCTCTGCTTCTATGTTTGCATGTCTGCGCGCCTACTTAAGATTATCGCGCGTTAACATGCTTAGCGGCGTTTCACCCGATAATGTGCGCAGCGCGCGTTATCGCGTGATAATCCCATTTTGCTATGTTAAGACCGAAACGCCCACTCCTTTTATGGCATCCTGCACACTATCGCCGGGCGCACGTTAAGACTGCTTAGTAAACATACCCCTTAATGTTTGTTGACTATAAGCCCCATTTTAGATAGGACGCGAAGAGGGGAATCAAGACAGACAGGTCAGAACATGTTACATTCCCTCTGTATTTTACATATGACTTTTCCAAATACAGAGCCTTTTGTAAAATACCTAGAAGATATGCAGTATTGTACATCCATTTGTCAGCACATCCAATAGGAGCAGCAATTCTATATAAATGGACATTGTTAAAAAACACACCCTTTTTTGTGTTGCTGCAGCAAGGAACATTGCAGATTCTTGGCTGCAGAAATGCACATAATGGGCACCATGTCTGGCCTGTTATCTCTAAAAGGGGCCAGTGGTAGGAGAGGCAACCCATCCCCCACTCCCAATCCCTCCATACCCCCTAACTTTATGATCCCCTCAACATAAGTCATACTCACTGACATCATAATCCTCAAACACAATGTATATCCCCCTGACATCCTAGTAAACACCTACCACCCCTTGAACTCCCTTAGATAGTATCAGAGGTCTTTCCGGCATCTAGATGCAGGGCAGAAACAATCACTATTGCTTCTACCCTATTGGGCACCCAGGTTCAAAAATGGAATTTGTAACCTTTGCAATCTTGAGGTACAGGCTGCCAAATAGGTGGTGCACATTCCTTATTTGACGACTTGACTGCCAGATGTAGTACTGCGAAACTACCATTATGGGTCAGAGATGCTATGGCAGGAGTGACCGGGTATTTCAGAATCCTTTCAATACCACTTTTCAAAGTTTATCAAAGCAATTTATACTAAGGTTACATTTTAAAAGAATAGAAGGTCAGCATTACAAAACGGGCTACAATTTAAAAAAAAATAAACACATTTTGAAATAAACAGAAACCTAATGGGATAGTTCAGGAAAAGATAAAGAAAATAAAACAAAATAGGAACAAATTAAAGTTGTGCTTCAGGGAAAGAGGGAAAAGCAGGGAAAGAGGGGAGACGAGGAGGGATAAGTAGAAGGAAAAGAAGTAGAGGGAGTAATGGATTAAACGGAAGCACCACTGAAACCTTGTATAAAGAATTACATCTTCAGATAAGTTCTGAACTGTTTGTAGTTGGTTTCTGAGTGGAAGTGTGAGGGTAGTAAGTTTCATAATAACATAACATAGTAACATAGTATATGATGGTAGATAAAGACCATCATGGTCCATCTAGTCTACCCAGCAAGGTTGCAAGAGAAGGTGCACCTGCCATAACTTGCAGGTCACCCCTCCCCATGCCTTTGTTTAGGGATATATCCACCACTCCGTGCAAGTCAGCACTATTTTTTGAGATAGCAGAGACTGTTAAGGTTATTTTGATTTCATCCTGTTGCTATAAAGGGATCCACTGTGTCTGTCCCATGCCATTTTGAAATCTGTCACTGTATTTGCCCCCACCACTTCCATCGGGAGGACTCACAGTCTTTGCTCCCTTCTCGTCAATCGACTCCATCTCCCCCCACCATCTCGCACACACCTACAATCTACCCGTCACTCTGCTTTTTTCTTCCTTGGTCCAGCTCTATGGAACTCTTTGCCCACTCCACTACGTTTAGAAGACAACTATACCACCTTTAGGTCGCTACTCAAAACCCACTTCTTCAACTCTGCATACCACCTTCCGGCCGCACCCAGCTGACCTGGTTTATTCATGTTTATCTGTGTTCCGTCTCTCTCTTTCCTGTGCCAATTTTTGTAGATCTTTTCTTGCTACGGGGCCTTGTGCCCGTTCCAGTCGAATTTGTATATGTGAACTTCCCTGATGTAATAAAGGGCGGTATATCAAATTTAAATAAACATAAACATAAACATTCCAAGCATCCACAACTCTTTCAGTGAAAAAGTATTTCCTGACATTGTCTTTCAGTTTACCCCCTTGCAGCTTCATGTTATGCCCTCTAGTTTTACAGCTTCCCCATCTTTGAAAAAGATTTGCTTGTTCATTAATACTCTTAAGCATTTAAAGGTCTGGATCATATCTCATATGTTTCAAATGGACAAAGTTGCATAGAAGAGCTAGGAAGGTTCATGGGAGAGGAGAAGAGTCACTGGAATACTGAGAGGGGTATACAGCTAGTATCTAGTGGGTTGGGATATTGCAGAGTATGGCTTTTGTCAGGGGTATGAGTAGGTTGGGGGGTTCTGTTCGTCTTTGTACCAGTCTCTTTACTGAGATTCCAGGTCTAGTATGGGAGCTGCCACTTGTACATGTCTTGGGAAAGGTGCCAAAACTTGCATGTATGTTTTTTTAAATAAAGATGTGGCTTCCCATTTTAACCCTGGAACTACCGAGATTTTTTGCACACACTGAATACCGTTGGGGTCATAAATGACCCCACAACAAATTTTAATTGTTAACTATGAAAAATTTAAACCAAACAGGCAAAATATTATTCCAAATTAATTATTTATTATATGAAGGTTAAATGTTTTGAAATTTAACGCTTTATCATAAAATTACATGAAGAAGAGTTGCCATGAAAGCAGTTTTTGCATGCACTTGATGAACACAGTAAAGTACTACAGTCGTTTGCATGAGACACAGACAATTTCTGAATGTTTTTGGCAAACATTGCGCTTGCAGGAGTTACAAACTATGTTACTTTTCTTGTCTTTTTCTCTGGAACAGCAGTGACACCTTGCCCTTTTCTTTGGGATCCCGACATTGCAAACAGCATCAGTGGCTTCTTCAATGCTGGAAGAAGTCTCGCTGCAATTACTCTGAAGCAGCTGCTTTCCTAATTCCAAGAGGAATAGACGACATCTGTACTTTGACTTAGACTGCCATTCTGGATTTAGTGACATCCAAACGATGAAGGCATTCATAGCACTGATGTCCAACATGTTGTAGAAGATTGTCACTGGACAGCATCTTGTCATTCATTTTGTGGTATACGTGTGCAACATTTGATCTGCTGTATCTACTCCACCTCTACTAGAATTATAGTCCAAGATCATGCCTGTTTGTTTGTCTGGACGTGTGTTATCTACTTCTTCTTGATCATGCAAACTGCTCAGAAGAACAACCACGTTTCCTTTCTTCAGGCAATAGGAAACCAGAGTGGCATCATGGCGAAAGGCAAACAGTGAAGTGAATACCTCTCGGCCCTTTGCTGTTACAAATTCTGGAGGTAATTCTTTTCTGTTCTTTCGAATTGTCCGCAAAAGTGTCATTTGTTTTTCTAGCAATTTCCGTGACAGGGATAGACTGCAGAAGAAATTGTCAACAGTAACATGTCTGCCAGATCGCGTCAATCCTTCAGTGAGTTGCAGCACAACCCTTTCACCCTGATTCTGTTCCCTGTTTTGTCCAAGTTCCCTTCCTGTATATACTTGAAGACGCAGAACATATGACATAGCACTGTTACACAACATCCATAGCTTTATGCCATATTTCCCAGGTTTGCTGGGAATATATTGTTTGAATGGAACATGGCCACGAAATGTAAGCAGTTGCTCATCCACGGTAACATATTCACCAGGAACAAAGGTGTCACTTAGGGGCTTGCTTACAAAGCTGCGGTAGCGGTTCGCGATCGTTATCAGAGCCGCGACCCCATTGATTTCAATGGGGCCGCGGCTCCGATAATGACCGCGAACCGCTACCGCGGCTTTGTAAACAAGCCCCTTAGAGTTGCTTCCCAGGTATCAAAAACGTGTCTGATTGGAGCAAGCTTATCCACACCTCGTTGTTCATATTTGTTGGTTGCATCATCAAATCTGAGAGAACAAGAAATTTGCTGAAAATGGTTTTGCCGAAAACAGAACGACCATCTTCAAGGTTCCACAACTCAACTATGGATTCATTTCGTGACTTGTACACACCTGAGAGGATCAGAAGTCCAAGAAAACATTGAAATTCTCCGTCTGTCAAATCTTTCCAGGTGTCATCATAAATGTGTCTTCCTTGTTTGCTCGTCCACATCATGATTTCATTCAATAAGTTCTTCCTCATGAACAAGTGGAATGCTGCGAGAGGGCCATCAACATCTTGTACAGCATACCTTGTAGGACCTTGTTGTACGGGCATGACATTAGCTCTGGCGTATCTTCCAGCAGCTTGCTTTATAGGTTTCCTATTCCATGATGTGGCATCCTTAGATATATAGGCTTTCAATGGCAACATTTGTGCTTATAGTTGATGACCTCTTAGCTCCTCTATGACCACAACTAAGATTCCTCACAGATGATACTGACACCGAGGACTCCTGCCTTCTTCCCCGTCCAGCACAGCCTCGACCTTTGCCTCGACCTGTAACTTGACTCTTTGCTGCAGGCGATGTTACAGGCTCAACATCAATCTCACATTCACTTGGTGACCAACTGCTGCCACCATCTGAATCATGACTGTCATCATCAGATTTATTGCCCAAACTTGACTGATATGCTTCTTCGCTTGCTGAATATGCTGCATCATCAGACGACTCAGAGCCGTCACTGTCAGCATCTCGTTGCAATATTTCTCTTACTTGGGCAGCTGAATACTTTTGTTTTGACATCATAAACAATAACCTAAAATAAACAAAGATAAAGTTGAATAAAACGCAAAGCAGTTTTACTATAGGTGTACAATAATCGTGATGAATGAGCTGAAAGCCTTTAGATTTCATCGGAAATAATGAGAGAAGGTATGATATCAGTTACAGAAAATGTGTAATTTTCATAAAATAAGAGTACAAAAAATAAATGATACATAATTAATGATAAATACCTTTGTCAGATCAAAAAATTCACAAAACTGCAAATTGTATCACAATCCAAACCGGACGTAAGCAACTGGGGTAAAAAATGACCCCACTGGTACTCTGTACTGCAATTCATCACTAGCGTAACCTAGAGGATGAAAATTATTCCTCTCATGGTGAAATATAAAGAGAATATTGAATGTGAAAAGTCATAAAAAGATTGCATTCTTGAACAACTAGTTTCCGAGATACACGTTGTGAAACTTGCAATGGGGTCACTTTTGACCCCATCGGTACTCTCAGAGTTAAAATGGGAAATGCATGTCTATTTTGAAGGCATACCTGTGCCATGCCCCAGCCAGGTCCTCACCATGACCCCTTAAAATCGATCAGAATGATTTATTTATTTATTTATTTTTAAAATGTGTATTCCCCTCTATAACCTAGGTGGATCACAGACACGCATACATAAATTATATGTAAAACAAAACAGAGCAGGCAATCATTGAAAAGGGTTTATCCAGTTAGCAGTGGTAGAGGAGCAGCCTAGTGGTTAGAACACCAACCTAACATCCAGGGACGAGGGTTCAATTTCCACCGGCACACCTTGGACAAGCCACTTTTCTCTCCATCGTCTGGAAAGAAAAGGCTTGGCAATTCACTTCTGGTCATACTTTGCCAAGAAAACCCAGGGGCTGCTGGGTCTCCAAGAGTCAGTGTTGACTTGATGGCACAGTGCTGATGAATATCCCCCTGGCTGCCATTGCACTGTCCAGACAGTATCAGGGCAGTCTGTGGGTGGGACAAGGATGATCCTGGCACTTAACCAGTTAGTGGCTAACCAGCTAAGAATTCACATAAAGTTAGGATAGGTTTCTGGCTTTCTTATCTTTATGCTTCCTGGCTGTCTAGACGGCAGCTGAAAATTGCCACTGTCCTAACAGCTGCATTGTTCACTGCTGACCCCGGATATTCAGCACCGGGGGATATCCGGGTTTGAGCACAAAATATCCAGTTTCACTTTAAGCAGTGGTGGCCAGCTACTTAAAAAACACTGATAGCTGCCATAAGCCATTATTAAAGAGGACCCAGGTAATCCACTGCTTGCCCCAATACAAGCATTATGGAACCTGTGTGTCTTTTTGGGAAACTGAGAGGTACTTGTGACCTGGAATGGCCACTGTTGGAAACAGGATATTGAGCTTGATGGACCTTGCTCTGACCCGGTATGGCATTTCTTATATTCTTATGAATGTTGACCCATATATGATCTGGGGTTATACAAATGGGCAGATAATGACTTTCTAAAATCATTATTTGAATCTGTATGTGATCTTGACATGTAAATTATGCCTTTTCTATGTCTAGATGCTTCTAAAATAATGGCCTAAATGTTGTGGCTAGAGTAAAGGAAATTACTACAGAATTTTGGTGCTGTATTCACTGGATTTAGTAGTGCTACCCCATTTGGTGTTTTGGGTTCATTTTAAGGAAAGGGATATGTGGTTTGGTCCAAAGATTTTGTACCAGGTATGGGGGAAGTAGGATGGGTCTACGTACTATGGTTCTCAGCACATGACATAGAGCATGTTTTAGAACTGTTTTTTTAATCACAGGGATGAAATTGATCTGTGCTGTGCGGATCTACACAGATTGCCAATTTTATGGTCTGATCATTTTTGCTATGGCTGGATATAACTAGCAGGTAAAGCAAGGAGTGAGACTAGATTTTTCAAAAGAAGAGGTTTGTGCTACTTTGGGACCAATCTTGATGAGCCATAGAAGACATCAGCCTAGTTAATAGTGACAACTCTTCTTGAGGACGTGAAATGCATTCAAGAGGGTAGCTTCTACAAAGTTAGTGGTAATGTGGAGGAAAAGGTCAGCCCCTTGGTTATTGTAAAATCTTAGGAGGATAAAGTGGTAGGGAAGGCATAAGGAAAGATATTGGAGGAAAATGAGGACAATAAATGAGGAGTATGTGAAGAGGTACTTGAGAACAGCTAGGATGGTACAGCAGGCTACTAGAGGATGTCCAGAATAAACCTTGATTATTGTTGCAGGTGGTAGTGATTTTGATGAGTGAGCCTAGTCAGTTCTTGGACTTGAAGGATATGGGAAGATAATGTGATGGGTTTGCATTTTTTTTAATGGGAAGATTGAGTACATTTATGAGAAGGAGATAGGGAACATAGTACAGGTGGTGTTAAGATGGTGTGGTTTTTGGAGGTGATGGGAGAATAGAGAAAAGAACAACAAAATGCACTTGTGGTCAACATTATTGGCACCCCTGCAGTTCAACCCCTTATGGCCTGATTCTGATAAAAACATGCCGGCCTGAGGTAAACGCACAGCACGTGTATGTCCTCAGCAAAATTGAGATGCCATGCTCAAATGCAATGATGTGCAGCAGTGTACAGAATATGGGGGATAGCCATCTATGCTGTTAAACGTGCTGGGCGTGCTGAGCGTCATGCGGTTTCCTCATGCAACCCACACGTTCAAGCCCGGATCTATGTCGTGTACGTGCAAATCTGAAAACGTGCCCACCTGCACTGTCTCGCACATGCAACAGGAAACAGGATGCAATGAGTACCCCATTTACCCCCCCCCCCCATCCATCGCAAGATTCATACAACACCTCAGAAAATGGCAACTTGCCAGGTCAACTTTTCGAAGGCAGAGAGCCGCCTGCTCTGCAGGCTGGTGATCAAGAATGAGCGTATCCTGCTCCCCATGGCACACAGACAGAAAGCCCTAGCAGCGGCACACAGGGGCTGAGAGTAAATCAGGACCACCCTTGTACAGTAAGTAGGATAAAACAGGAAAGGGGAGAGGTAGGGAAAAGGCATGTGGTGGGATAACAACATTAGAAAGGGCCAGGAAGTAGCTGCAAAGTAATTGGGCAAAAGGAGCAAGGGATAGCTGGACTCACCACACCACCAAAAGATGTGAAACACACAAAACTGGCCATGCACAGGAAACAAGCAAACAGAAATACAATGACCAAGAGAACGGCACGAGGATAAAGCATTCAGAAAGGACCAAAGGGAAAGCACATATGGAAAAGAAACATGAACACACTGAAATAGCAACATGGCCCGATACTGCCATCCAAAACACAGCACAGTAGAAACATAGAAACATGATGGCAGTAAAAACACACAACCAAACTAGGCTGCCCCCACAATAACCACCGCAACAGTTCCTTGAGAGAACCCTGTGTCTGCCTCATCCCTATATCTGAAACTGTCCACAGCACCACCACCTCCAATGGGAACTATCCCATGCAGCCACCACTGTGTCTGCAAAGAAATAGCCCTGCATACGAGTCTGTCCCCTTGCACCCCCACCCAATGACACTGTGCAGCAGAGCATGCTGTCAATTGAAGGAGGCCCCAGCCTGTGCATACATGACATGGAGGTATACAAAAGTTGGAATCATAGCACTGCCAACCTGTTGTCCCACCAATGTATACCCAAAAATATCCATAGGTCAGTTTGCAGATGGCCAAAATCTAGACCGCCAACCATATATGTAGCCACCTTCTGTATCATCCCCAACCTGTGATCAATCATTTGAAGGGGCAGGCAGCAGAACTGAATAGAAAACCATAAATGAGTAAGCACTGAAGGCCCACAGTGGCTTGATGAATTAGTCATCCCCTTGGTGATAGTCCCGTTATTTTGCCTGATGTACAACCTGGAATAAAGACGAGGGTCAGTCAGATGTTAGATAAGGGACCTGATAGTACAGCCAAAAATGGTGATGTGAAAGGATAACACAATACCCCATATACACAAAGAAACAAGTAAAACCAGAAAAGGTGTGAGTGCATATGTCTCGAACACTCTGTCCATGAAACCCCCAAAGAGGATCACATCCAACCAAAGAACCACAGATGGCACATAATGAGGACAGCGGGCCCCACCTGCAAGCAAGCAATGCCACTTGATCTACCACATGATGATTGTACAAATATACCAGTAACAAAAGGCCCAGATACCGCAACATAGTAACATACATAGTAACATACATAGTAACATAGTAACATAGTAAATGACGGCAGATAAAGACCAGTATGGTCCATCTAGTCTGCCCAGTAAGATGGCAAAAGTAGGTGCACGTGCCGCTCCGTGCAGGCAACCGCTCCCCATGTCTTTGTTTTAGGGGTGAACCCACCGCTCTGTGTAGGACACCCTGTATGTTGAGAAATTAGCTACACCACTGAGCAAGCAACAGGATGACGTAGGAGCATCCCAAACAGGTCGGATACACAGATATGAAGACATAGGGGAATGTTTATTAAACAGCGATAACATCGCAGCGGCGTAGTTAGCGCGCGATACATAACGTTATTGGACGATATGTAATGTTTCCACGCGATAAAGTAACATTATCGCGCGATAGCATGAGGTTTTGTGTGACAACGTCTCCAGTGGCGTTAAGACACAGAGAGGGTGGAGTAAGGCTCTCCAGAGGGCGGAGAGAAGGGGTCAATGGGTGGAGAGTGGGTGTGTAGAGGCTCCAGGCACACTAACGCTGTGAAATGAAGGGCAGAATATTAACGTGAGTGAAAACCTCACATTAGAGGCACAAGTGCAGGAGAGAGAAACTATTTCAATCAGCAATGTACAGCAAAGGCAGGAAGACCCAGAACAGTGATAGTAGTGCTACATGTGCAGCAACAGCATAGTGCCAAAGTACGAAAGGGCACTATGTTGAGACTGCAAATGGGGTACAGGGGGCAGCAGGCGGGACATGCAGTGGGGCAGCTGGGGCACAGTGTGGGCTAGGCAGATGCCTAGGTGACACATAAGAATGCAGAAACGGCAAGTCAGCAGGACAGCAACTGACCAAGGGCACACATGCCACGAGTGTGTGTCCCACATTGCCCCAATGGACATTATGCAGCAGGTACCCCAAAGGCCACATAACATTGGTAGGTGGTGCTTTGGACAAGCATGGATGTCTATGTAGGCACCCCTACCCCAAACCACACACCATAGGCAGCCGCCTAACTGCACACTGGATGGGCTGGGATTGCACACCACCAGCACCACCGGCAGAAAGGCATGTCAGCATGGTGGGGGAGGTGTGCTGGTAGTGGAGGGGGCAGTGGCAGCTTCCCACAGCAGACCATGGCCAAGTACTGTTTAGGTGGGTGGCATGTAGTGCAACAGACAAGGTCTGTCTGAAGAACAGTCATGGTATCCCCAGGAAATGACCTGCCTCTGTGGCAGCAGTTTGGCACAGTACACACAGCCAGCATGTTCAGGGGCAGAAGGACACAGGTTCAAGTCCCAGCTGTGGCTTCTGCAGACCTTGTCCCTATATTTCACCCTACAGAACACATACACCATAAATATGTGCACACCCTAGAGCAGCAGCCAACAGGGGCACAAACACCCACACACACAGGCCCCACTATCCATATCCTCATAGAGATCCAGGCTTTTGGGCCCTGCGTGGAGCAGCAGCCACCACTACTGCCACCTGCATACCTTAGCAATGCCGTAATGAACATGGAAACACGCTCCATATATATCAAAAGGTTGCTATGATGAATGTCAGATAACAGGGCCTACATTAAACACAAATTGTTAACAGAGATTCATCATAGCAACCTTTCTGATATATGTGCAGTGTGTTGCCCTTCTGTTTGTTTTCTGACAGTGTTTACCAACCCAGAGAGTGACCATAACAGTATAGAGTACCTTAGCAATGCCTGCACTGTGCCCAGAACTGTTGCCAGGGCTGCCAACCACCTCTATCTTTGCACAATGCTAGGGAGGAGTGGTCTAGTGGTTAGGACAAGGTACTTCAGGCCAGAGGGCCAGTGGTTCGAGTCCCATCTGGGGACAGCAATCTCAGGCCAGAGGGACTGGGATTTCTAGTCCTATAGGCACTCCTTGTGGTCTTGGGCAAGCCACTTAACCCTCCATTGCCTATGTTCCCTGTAAGTGTTACATATGTGTCTCATATCCCCTTGTGTTAAATATATCTACCAATTGACCGCTTTGACCCGATGAAAAGCGGGATATAAATACAGCTAAATAAATAAAATAAAATAAACAATGCTGAAATAGGTGACAAAGTGTGTGTATGTCTATCCAGTGTTTTGTGGCTGCCTACACCTTACTGAGCCCACAATGCTTACACTGTTTCTAGCATTAGCCTGCCAATGTGCATAATGAGGAGCAAGGTATTGTGGGTATGGCCCTGACAGGGCGGTCTGGGCAGGATGCATCTGCACAGGGCATAGGGCAATGGCTGGGATACTGTAGTGCCCGACCACCACCTGCATGGACAGGATGGCCACGGCATGTCATGCTGGGAGGTCAGTCTCACCCTGACTGAGCAATAACCATGGCATGTCTAGGTTCCAACATAGTGCTAAACAGTGTTTTTCTCAAGTGATATCTATGGGTTTCTTTTTCTGTGGGGCTAATCACTGATCTATGTGCTTGGTGTGTGTATGTACTTACATCCCACTTTTGGGTGCACACAGTTTCTCCAGGAATATGCACTATGTACTAAGCTAGCAGACTGTCTGCAGTTAGCATGTGTATGGCTGGAACACCTTGCAGGGTGCAGCGGGTGAAGACTGAATGTGCCCTCTGGTGGTGAATGTTAGATTGTGGTGGGGGGGGGGGGGCAGCTAAGCTTTTCCAGACCTACTGCTTGTCTGTCAGTGCCCTATGTGATAAATACAGATCTGCATTGACTGCCCTGGAGGATGCCTATTCCCCAGCAGGGCTGGGGTGTTGGTCCCCTCTACTGCATCTGATGTAGAGTGTGGATCTGTTGGGGAGAGATCCTGTCCCCCACCCTAACCTAGTGAAGGCAGGTTGCGTGGCACTACATAATCTGCTTTTGGGTCCAAACACCACCATTCTCATATAACAAGTGACCATGGCAATCACACAGGATATATACTATTCTGGGTGCATCATAATCCACAAGGGCTAGATGTGACTGGGAAATACAGATGGACACAGGTGTATCCTAGGTAGGTCTGCAGGGACTACCTGTCAAAAACTGGCACTAATGGGGACTTGCAACACAACCTATCCCAGCCAACCCATGTCCTGGGTACCTGGTGCTGGGCACCCCACCTCACCCTCAGGGTGAACACAGGACCCACACAATGTCATGGTCTGTAGCTACTCTGTGCCAGTAACACACATGGTCAGTTCCCCCTACCAGGCCTAGGTGCTGTGGGGGTGCATATCCCATTATGTGATCAGCTGTAGACTGCTGATCTGCTCGTGCAGTGCATCATGGGTTTGGGTGCGTTTACCCTATCCTGGTAACCACAGCAGACAGTTTGTGCGGTGACCTGCAGTCTTTCTGTAGCCAGCCAGCACTGAGCTAGAAGCTGTAGAGATGTAGCCCACTGGTTACTACAATGACTGTGTGAAACTGAGGTCATGAGTTCAATCCCACAGAGATGCTATTTAATAAGGCTGTCTGAGGGATTTCCTTTTAATTTAAATCAGTGCTGCCAGCAAAAACACCCTCACAGTCCCGTAACCTTAAGATGCCTCATAAGGCGCCCTATAAAGCGCCCTATAGGGCACATTATAATGTGCCTTGGCAAACAGGGCACTTTATAATGTGCCCTATGGGGCGCCTTATAGGGCACCTTCGGTCACGGCACTATGAGGGTGTTTTTTCTGGCAGCACTGATTTAAATTAAAAGGACATCCCTTAGACAGCCTTATTAAATAATACCACTGCAGGATCAAACTCATGATCTCTGCCTCCAGCAGTCTTTGTAATAACCAGTGGGCTACATCTCTATAGCTGCTAGTACAGCACTGACATGGACTTAAGGTTAACGCGCGTTAATGAGCCAGGGCGCCCTCTATCATGCGATACAGATTCTTCCTATCTTGCTGCCGGAAAACCCACTACCTTATATGGCATTCCTCACATTAACGCTGCAACTAGCACCGGTAACATTAGGACAGTTTAGTAAACATATCCCATAGAGACCAGGGCTGTGGCAGAAATCAATATCCCAAAGACCGAAGATGCAATAAAGCACTATGAACCCCACAAAAACAATATATAAAGGACATGTCACCACGACAAACCCGACAATAGAAGGCCACCCACAGAAACTCGCAAATTAGGCAAGGGGTGCATAAAGCAGAGATGTCACAAGGACACCAAGGAGAACACTAAAGGAGCTGCAATGATCCACAGCAAATAAAAGAATATCTGTCCATAAGTCACAATGCAACAAAACAGGAGAAGCACAGAGGGGAAGACCACCTTTGCAATGCACTGTACACAGAGGCGCTATTACCAGCTGTCCTCTGTTGTCCATACCTCACTCAATGCACCCAGGCATCCCAGTACCATCTGCTGTTTCCTGGCCCATCGACCAGCCCTGGCAAGAGTAGCAGACACAAGCATGGCCAGGCCACACCCCTGAAATGTGTACAGAGTTACCACACCACACACACGATAGTACCCCCCCCCCTGAATTGCCACATTCCAAATGAATGCTCCACAACTATAGAACAGGACATATTAGCGGCTAAGTTTGAAATCAGCATGCAAGGCCCACTATGTGCACCACAGGGCAGGCAGCAAATGCAGAAGGGTCCCAGAGGAATGTACCAGCCAGCACTGTCCCTGTGGTCCCCTCAGCCCATGGCCTGGCTAGTTAGCAATGCAAGCACACAGGACAGAGGATGCCCAGGGGACTTGAGCAAGCCCCAGACTGTGGTGAGGTAGCACTGGAGATGAGGCAGTATGATATGACAGGGTCCTGTGTATGCAGGTGGTGGTATGGCAGGCAGGTAGCTGAAGTGACAGACCTAAGGGAAGAAAGAAACATGCATATATAAGATACCACCCTCCTGCCTCCACAGATGTTTTCACATCTTACGCAAGACAGAGATCTACCGGGTGTGTTTCTAGGCCATACGCCACATGCGCCCATGGATGTTGGCGAGACTCCAGCAGCAGCTGCAGCGGAAGCAAGATAAGTGACAAGGTGTGGTACAGAAATGGGGCCATGATATGCAACATGGCATAAGAACATAAGAACATAAGAAATGCCATACTGGGTCAGACCGAGGTCCATCAAGCCCAGTATCCTGTTTCCAACAGTGGCCAATCTAGGTCATACGTACCTAGCAGTTTCCCCAAAAGACACAGGTTCTGCAGTGCTTGTACTAGGTCAAGCATTGATATCCTGGGTCCCTTTTTAATAGTGGTTTATGGACCTTTCCTCCAGGAACTTGTCCAAACCTTTTTTAAACCCAGCTATACTAACAGCCCTTACTACATCCTCCGGTAACAGATTCCAGAGTTTGATTACACGTTGAGTGAAGAAATATTTTCTCTTATTTGTCTTAAATAGTTTACCCCGTAGCTTCATTACATGTCCCCTAGTCCTTCTATATTCTGATAGCGTAAACAATTGATCCACGTTTATCCGTTCCACTCCATTCATTAATTTATAGACCTCTATCATATCTCCCCTCAGCCGTCTCTTTTCCAGGTTAAAGAGCCCTAACCTTTTTAGCCTCTCTTCATAGGAGTAGCCTTCCATCCCCTTCACCAATTTGGTGGCTCTTCTCTGTACTTTTTCTAATAACTCTATGTCCTTTTTAAGATACGGTGACCAGAATTGCACACAATATTCAAGGTGTGGTCGTACCATGGAGCGATACAGAGGCATTATAATATCCTTTGTTTTATTCTCCATCCCTTTCCTTATGATACCTAGCATTCTATTTGCTTTCTTGGCCGCCGCTGCACACTGGGCGGAGGGTTTTAACATGTTATCCACGATGACTCCTAAATCTTTTTCCTGGGTGGTGGTTTCTAATGTGGAGCCTTGCATCGTGTAACTATAGTGTGGGTTGTTCTTTCCTAGGTGCATAACTTTGCACTTGGCACTTGGGCTGTAGTGGCTGGGCATCACAGGGGAAACAGCAGACAGAACATGGCAGGTGCTAGACAATGGGGACATGGCAGCTGAACACCCCCACCCACTGTAACTAACAGCCACCTCTCTGCATCCCTTACACAGCCATCCCATTTGAGGAGTCACCCCTCCCCCATGGTGGTGGAGGAGGAGGACGAGGAAGACAATGAGGGGAAGGAGGCAGAGGAAGAGGAGGCAGAGGAGGTGGATGTGCAGCAGCCAGCAAAAACCAGCCTCTACAGCTTGGCCACTGCAGACACTGAAAGCACACTGGCCTTAGGGGCAAGATCAGGGATTGGGCTACAGGGAAAGCAGCTCTGCAGCCGGCAGCTTGCAGCCGGGGATCACAGATTTTCAATGGAGTCGCGGTGCCAGGGCAAACGGATGTCATGTCACCACGGCTCCATTGAAGAGCCCTGACTGAGCTAGTCATGCAAGGCCTGTATGTGCAGGAATATCCTGCACACCTTGGTTGGGTCGTAGAGCAACTCCCCACCAGACCTGTCAAGGTAGCGGAAGCGGCTCTTCAGCAGGCCAAATGTCTGCTTTAGGATGGAGCATGTCAGCTGGTGTGACCGGTTGTAACTGACCTCTGACGGTTGTGTGAGTTGATGAGGGGGGTCATGGGCCACTCCCTCAGTGTGTATCCCCTCTCACCTGTGGAGGGGAACAGTGACAGGAAGGTCAACATGTAGTGCCATGGCAAGTTACATAGGTGTCATCATTCCCATGCATCAGGTGCCAACCCACCAGGTCCAACATGCATGTGTGCCTCTCCCATGCCTTGCAGTGCCCCACCACCCATGCCCTGGGTTAGCCAGCCCTGACTCCTGCATGTCCCCAGCTGTGGTGCATCCCCAACCCCCAACACATGCCTACTGTTATTGTAACTCTCCCCCCTTTAATCATTCAATTGTAGGGGTGTCTATAGCCACCCTGCCACATATGGTCAACCCACAGCCATGGTGTTGCCCCCTGTGGGCATGGCCTGCCTGCAGGCACATGGCTGACCATGCCCCTGTGTCTCAGGGGGTATGTATGCATGTGCATGTGACACCGACTTGTATCTACTCACCAAGCAGTCAGCCACCGGTGATGGTGTCATCCTCAAAGTCAGCATGTGTGGGGAGAGTCACATGAGTGCAGTCAATGGCCCTGAGGACAGATGGGAACCATGAAACCTCACTGAATGCGAGCATGATCTGCTGCTGCTGCTGTGGGGTGCATGGGAAGGAGATGCAATGGGCATGCATCCCACAAAGGCATCCAGGAACTGGGTGATGCTGCGTGACACTGCCACCTGGCTCAGTCCTACTACCATTCCCACAACAGACTGGAATGTGCCAGTACCTAGGAAGACCAGAGCTGCCAGCACCTTTACATGGAAGGGCATTGTGTCCCATCTGTGTGCCTGTACAGCGAGCTGTGGCCCCAGCTCCTGATACAAGTCATGTATTGCCTCATGTTCAAACCTATACGGTGTCAAACACTGATCGTCACTGATGTCAAGGTACTGGATGCAGGGCCTGGAGACCCTGGAAAATGGGTGATGGTGTTTGGCATGTCTGCACTCGTGGTTGGTGACCACCAGAAGGGTGTTGGCAAACAGGGACATGGCTCTCTCTTGTGCCATCTCGTCATACCTGGCTGCTACCCCTGGAACCTGTGGGAGGGTGAAATAGGAGAATGGTCAGTCTGGGCACTGGGGGGGTTCCACCTAACATCCCCCAATGCCCCTTGTGGGTGGCAGGGGGGCAAGAGATGCACTAAACTATTGACCCTGTACCCTCCCCCCCATACACAGTAGCAGGACACCCAGTGGGTGGCCCATCCACCATGCACCACTGCACGGGCACATATGTACCTGTGGACATGCCCATTAGGAATGGATGCAACCCCATATGTGCACTGCTAGGGTGTCTTGCACTCCACATACAGCAGTGCATCTAGGTGAGCAGGTACTGGTTATAACACACCTACAGGCATGTGCCTATGGTGTCAGAACATATACATCCCCTCTACAGTGACCATGGTGCAGTTGTGTAGGCATGGGGCCACAGATGTGTGGGTGGTCTAGTACACAGGGATGCCATATGGTCAGTTGCCCCCTGCCCCAGGCAGCCCTATGTCCACAATGACCTGCCCTGTGGTTTGTGCCTGTGCAGGGCACCTGGCCTCAGCACACAGGCCAATTCATGCTACTGTCACCCACAAGGCTGCCAGCACTGCACACATGTATCAGGTGTACAGGTCTCAGCACACATACCATCCCAGTCACATCACTGACCCTTAGGGGTATGTTTACTAAACTGCGGTAATCGTGAATAACGCGAGCTGTATAACGCTAACTCTCGTTAGCGCATGATAGCGCGAGCTATCATGCGCTAACGAGTGTTAACGTTATACAGCGCGCGTTATCACACGCTAACGAGCGAAATGCTCCGCGGCATGGTAAAACACCGCAGAAGGTGGAGAGAGGGCGGAGATAAGGGGTCAATGGGCGGAGAGTGGGCGGGGAGAGGCTCCCTTCACACCAACGTGCTGAAATTCAGAGCTGAATGCCAACGCGAATGAAAACCTACCGGTAAAAGCACTTTAAAGGGGAGAGAAACCATTTACGTGTCAGCAATGTACAACCGAGGCAGAGAAACCAAAAAAAGGTGATAAGTGTGATACATGTGCACAGAACAAAAGGGCACAGAAACACTGAAAATGACCCCAACAAACCGGAAAAAAACAACAACCAAGCTGGCCAGTAGTGGTATCAATGAGAAACATCAACCCCCCCCCCCCCCGAGTAAGCTCCATAGAACAGAGATAAATCGTGGAAGGGTCCATACTCCGTCTCCATACAAGGTGCATGGGCCCACAGTGATATAGCGCTGCTCAGGGATTGCCCCACCATCGGACAGGGTTCCTATGGCATGCATATGTCCCGCAACATCAGGGTTAGCATGTCGGAATGGTCAACCGGGCAGATGCTGGCAAAGGGGATACAGAGGGCTGCAGGCGGCACAAGCTGTGGTGCAGCTGGGCCACAGTGGGTCTAGGGTGATGCCTAGCTGGCACATAGGAATGCTGAAACAGTAGAGCAGCCAGACAGTAACTGCTGAAGGCCCAACATGGGCAGGAGTGTGCTTCCCACAGTGTCACAGGGAATAGTACCCAGCAGGTACCCCCAATGGCACAGAACATTGGCAAGTGGTGATGGGGGACAGCATGGACAGCTATGCAGGTACTCCTACCCCAGAACCCGCACCATAGGCAGCCGCCTACCTGCACACTGGATGGCCTGAGACTGCATACCACCAGCTCCACTAGCAGAAGGGCATGTCAGCATGGTGGCTGAGGGATACTGGTGGTGGAGGGGGTAATGGCAGTTGGCCAGAGCAGACCGTGGCCTAGCCCTGAGTAGGTGGGTGCCGTGCACTGCAACAGACAGGCCCTGTATGACCAACAGTCATGGTAGCACCAGGGAATGCAACATCTCTGTGAGAACATGGTGGTGCAGTGCACAGAACCAGTGTATTCAGAAGCAGAAGGTCACAGGTTCAAGTCCCAGCTGTGGTTTCCACCAACCCAGTCCTCATATTTTACCCACTATTATAACGTGCTAATACAGACAGAACCGTTCTTGCAGATGACGTAAACTTGCCCAAAACACCCACATTTTACCCTAAAGAGCACAGACACCATAAACATGCACATTACCTAGAGTAGAGCCCCCCAAATGCAGTTCTGGAGGGCCAAACACCATTCCGGTTCCATTCTGCCCCTGATGAAGATGCCTGTGCTGCATTTCTATGCGCCACCCCCATGGTATGCAGATGTATCTCATGCATATTCATGAGGGACAGCATGAAAACCCGAACAGTGTTTGGCACCGCAGGACTGGAGTTGGGAACCTCTGCCATAAAGCAGCAGCCAACACACAGACCCCATTATCCACATCCTCCTGGAGAGGCAGGATGTTGGCCTCTGCGTGCATCTCCCAATACTAGCACATGCATACCATAGTAATGCCACACTAAACCTGGGAATGTGGTACACAGGTTGGCAGGTTCTATTGGCAGGATTTTGGGGGACAATAGATACTGAATTTCTCATTTATTTTTTTTCTTTAGGTAACATCTATTCCAGATGCTACAAAAAAAGGTTAGCAAATCAAATTATACACATAAAAATATCACAAGTGAAATAACAAAACAAAAAAACAATAGACTACTTTCATTATTGATTTGTTAATCAAGCACAACAACAACCAAACAAGCTTGCATTTTTGGATAATAATAAAATATAATCAATTGATTTCAGATCTTCAAAAAGCATGTTCCAAATGGAAGGACCAACACATGAAAAACCATGCTTAGTAGTCTCTAACAATTTCACTCCTGACGGTACCTGCAGCAAATATTTTTTTTGAGAAGCCCGAAAACCTCCTCTTGGATTGTAACATTCTACACAATTTCAAAGATTCTGGTGTGTCAAACCATATAAATTTTAAAATCAGGACAGTCAATTAAGAGTTTTGCGCGCAGGCTGTAGATGATCATATACGTTTGTTCTCATCACAAACCTTGTAGCGGTGTTCTGTATTTACTGTGATTTACTGAACAGGTTTTTGGATAAACTGAAATAGAGTGAATATATAATAATCTAGACAAGTCATCACCAGTGTATGCAATGCTATTACCAAAATAGATTTGACTAAGTATGATAATATAGAATAGTATTAACATACTTTCACTCTAATCTGGCTTTGCATATTCAGATGGTATTTCCAGTGGAATCTAGAGGTTTAGAAGAAATGGCGAAGATCAGTAGAGTCCTGCAGAACGTGGCAAAGCGGTGTTTGAAGGAATCAGGTGGGAAAGTGGTAAAAATGAATGAGATGTTATGAGTAAGTAAAGAAGAACTGCATCAGCACTTTCCAATAAACGTAAAGAGATGTACACTTGTTAGCATACATTCAGTAAATTGTTATTGTTGTTGTTAAGTGCCGTCAAGTAGGTGTCGACTCATGGCTACCCTCTGGATAGTTGTCCTAAATTGTGTTCGGTCTTCAGTCAGGTGGCTCATTGTTGACAGACTAGTACCCGTAGCTGGTGTTATTGTATTGATCCATCTCATTGCTGGCCTTCCTCTTTTGCGTTGATCTTCTATCTTGCCAAGCATGATGTTTTTCTCTAATGACCTCTCTCTTCGCATGATGTGTCCAAAGTATGAAAGTCGAAATCTTGTTATCTGAGCTTCTAAAGAAAGCTTAGGTTTGATCTCCTCTAGTACTGACTGATTTGTTCTTCGGTCTGTCCATGGTATATGCAGTATTCACCGCCAGCACCATAATTCAAAAGCATCAATTTTCTTCCTATCTTTTTCACTGTCCAGCTTTCATATCCATATGATGTTATTGAAAATACCATGACCTGAATGAGCCAAATCTTTGTATGGAGAGAGAAATCTCTGCTCTTGAGAATCTTGTCTAGGTATTTTATAGCCATTCTGCCATTCTGCGTCATCGGATTTCTTGACTGCTTGTTGCTTCTTTATTGATAGTTGATCCAAGTAGATTAAAGTTGTCCGCAATTTCAATTTCTTCTCCTTCAACGATGAACTTGCTGATTTTGCCAGTTGTCATGATCTTTGTCTTCTTTACATTAAGGTGTAGGCCCATTTTGAGACTATTAACTTTGATCGTGAGAAGCAAATATTTCAGATCATCTTCACTTTCAGCGAATAATGTGATATCATCAGCATAGTGAAGGTTGTTGATGAGTCTTCCACCAATTTTCACAACTCTTTTGTCTTCATACAATCCTGCTTCTCTGATGATTTGTTCTGCATATAAATTAAACAGGTAGGGGGAAAGTATGCAGCCTTATCTTACACCTTTGCTTATTTTAAACCATTCTGTTTCTCCTTGTTAAGTTCGAACTGTTGCTTCTTGATCAATTTACAGATTGTGCAAGAGAACGATCAGGTGTTCTGGTATACCCATGCTTCTTAATGTGGCCCAGAGTTTCTCATGGTTTACACAATCAAAAGTCTTGCTATAGTCGATAAAGTGCAAATAGATATCCTTTTGGTATTCTTTAGTCTTTTCAAGGATTCATCTTACATCCATCTCTTCAGTTTCATCCTCTTCTGCAGCTGTTGTTGTGGCATATACTTGAATTATAGTTGTGTTGATAGGCATTCCTCGTAGACGAAAAGAGATTAAGCATTCACTGACTGCATTGTATTTCATTACCGTTCATTACCGTTCTTTATTTATTTATTTATTTATTTAACAGTTCTTCTATACCGCTCTATTTTAGATCAGAGCGGTTTACAATTAACATCAACTATACAACACAGGGAACTTTGAGTTGTATTTACAATAAACAGGGAGATCAACTTGGAAGTAACTGGGGGAAGCTATGTACATTCTATAACTCTATACATTGTATTACACTGGTACCTGATTTCAGGCAGAACATATCTACATCTTATTTACACTGGGGTCTTAATACTATTTCAGTGGGTACATTCTGAGCGATCAGTTGATTATCCTTTTTCATGCTGAGTCTGATTGTTTAATTGTAATGGGTGATTGTCTGAGGGGCCATATGTATGGTTACTAAGGCTAGATTCAGGGTAGTATGTAGTGAACAGGTGCTGCTTTATTGCCTTCCTGAAGTGGGTTAGGTAAGTGATGTTTCGAATAGAGGTGGGGAGAGCATTCCATGCTCTGGGAGCGTAAATCGTAAAGGCCCTATTTGTTGTTGCTCTTGTGCATTTTGTTATTACTTTTGGGACCTCTAGGGTGTTTTGCATCATGGGTCTTCTATTTCTGTTCTGTGGTACTTTATGTATCATCTTGCTGAGGGCTGTGGGGGTCAGAGTGTTTGCGGCTTTGAAAGTTAAGGTTAGAACTTTGTGGAGGGTTCTTGCTTGAACCGGTAACCAATGGAGGTTCATCAGTACTGGCGTTATGTGCTCTCTCCGTGAAGCCCCTGTTAGTACTCTTGCAGCAGTGTTCATTGCAAGCTGGAGAGGAGCTAGCGTTGCTTGAGGGAGACCGTGTAGAATTACGTTGGCATAGTCGAAATGAGGTAATATTAATGCCTGATAGATCGATCGGTAGTCGCTGAAGTCGAGTAGCGGTCGGAGATGTTTTAAGGTCTTTATTTTCATATATACTGTTTTTACTGTGTTTTTATGTGGGTTTTCAGATCCAGATGTTGATCCAGTGTAACGCCAAGGTAGCGGATTGTGGGTTTGGTTTTCAGTTCTGTGTTGCCGATTTTTAAAGAGAGTGGAGGGGTGAAGTCCTGGTTCCTTGAGATGAAAAGGACATCTGTTTTACTGTAGTTGATTCTCATGTTTTGTGTGCTGAACCATTCTGCTACTGCCTCAAAACATCTTGTTAGAGGGGAGAGGTCTGGTTGGTTGGTCCTGAATGGGATGTATAGGAGGATGTCATCTGCGTAGGCTAAACAGTTGACCTTGAATGAACGTGCTAGGGCACATATGGGCTGCATGTAGATGTTAAACATCAATGCAGATAGTGACGAGCCCTGTGGTACACCCTGGTTGTGTAAAAATGGTTCGGAGGTTGTGGAGCCTGACCTTACATGTTGCCATCTATTAGTCAGGTATGACTTGCACCACTTTAGGGCTGTTCCCTGAATTCCTTTCTCGCTGAGGCGTTGTATGAGTATCTCGTGACTCACCGAGTCGAAGGCCGCCGCAATGTCGAGAAATATGAGGGCGAATCCTTGATGAATTTTGTCGGTTCCAGAGACTAGATGGTCAAATAGGTTGGTGAGGAGGGTTTCAACCCCATGTGCTTCTCTGAACCCATGCTGGGAAGGATCCAGTGGGGCTTCAGTATCAATATGCTGTTGGATTTGGCGCTGTACTAACTTTTCGATTATTTTGGCAAGCATGGGGATACTTGAAATTGGTCTGTATGATTCCACTTTTCATGGGTCCAGCTTGTTATTTTTTAGCAGTGGTCTGATAGATGTTTGTTTCAGACTTTGTGGAAACGATCCGGTTGTAAGAGATTGGTTTATTAATTCGCTCAGATATTGGCTTAAGTCGCCTCGTAACTCCTTTATCCATAATGCAGGGCATGGGTCATTGGGTGCGGTAGTAGGGTTGATTGCAGCGATAGTGTCTTCAATCTCTCTGCGTGATATTTTTTCAAATTTGTATAGTGGTGATGAATGGGGCAAGATATGCTGAGAGCTGTTTTCCGCGGAGTTCGAGGTTGCACCAGCCTGGGTCACTTCAGGTTGTAGGTAGTTGGTTGCAGATGTAGTAGTCTGGACCATTTTTGACTGTAAGTAGTTGGAGTATGCCTGGGGGTGTGGCATCTGTGACTGGTCTGCAGGAGGTTCACTTATGAGAGATTTCACTATATTGAAGAGGTCGTGGGGCTTGTTTAGTGACCGCTTCAAGATGTCAGAATGATATTGTTTCCGCTTTTTTGTTAATTCATCGCGGTGTACTCTTAGGTGAGCGATGTAAGTACCTTGTGCTTCCGTAGAGTGAGATCGACGCCATCTTCTCTCGAGCCTGCGCAGGCACTTGAGTGAGTCTCGGAGGTCTTTGGTATACCATGGTGCATGCTCTCGTTTCTTTGTTGTTTTATTTGTGGCTGGTATGCATGCAATGGTCTTGAGGCTCTCGTCCCAGGTGGACACCAATGCATCTAGGTCATGTGGTATGTTGTTGAGGAGTGGGAGGATCTTCTCTCGAAGCTCTTCTTTATTAAAGGGGCGGAAGCGCTTCAAAAAGGGTTTGTGGGCAGTGTTGGTTTTGTTGGAGTTTTTATTGTGTGTGTTAATAGGTATCTGGAATTGGATCAGGCTGTGGTCGGACCATGGCACAGGAGTTATGGTTGGTGGTATTAGTGGGGTGGTATCCTTATCCGTCTGAGGGGCGAAGATCAGGTCAAGTTTGTTTCCCTTGATGTGGGTGGGATTAATGACTAGCTGATCGTATCCTAGATCTTGTAACGCTTCTAGGAAAGCAGAGGCTTGAGATTCATGTAGCGTAGGCAGGTTGAAATCACCTAGGATCCAGTTCTGGGATCGTGGTCTGTTTGAGTTGCAGGCGAGGCCCATTATCGTTGCAAGATCCTCTGAGGATGGTGTTGGTGCTCGGTACAGTAGGTTGATCGTGCAGGTGTCATTTGTTATGGTGAGGGAGTCCAGGTGGGCTGTGCTGGTTGAGTTGCACATCTGGAAGCCTAGGCAAGTTTTGACAAGGATGAGTGTTCCTCCTCCTCTCTGATTGGTTCTATGGCATGTGTGGACTGAAAAACCTGTGGGTAACATCTGGTTGATGATTGCGTTGTCACATTCTGATAGCCATGTTTCTGTGATCATGATGATATCAAGATTATGGGTTGTGACCAGGTCGGTAATTATTGGCCATTTTGTACGTATTGACCTTGCGTTGATGAGTGCACACTTCAGGGCTTGATGGTGTTGCCGATGGTCCAAATGTGACTTCTTGAGATGTTGAAGTGGGATGTGTAATAAATGTGAGTAAGGCGTGTCATTGGGTTCTCTTGGGAGGTGTTGGTGATTCTCTGTCCATCTTTTCCCGTCACTGTGGAGTATTGGGATGTGGTTAGTGTTTGTGTGAAAAGCTTGGGCTGTAAGGGGGAGCCAGGAGGCTAGGTGTAGACATGCCAAGGCTAGAAATGGGTGCATTTTGTGATGTTTTTGTGAACTAGTATGTGAGCTGTTAGTTGCTGGGTAATTAGTGGGACCGGTATTGACTATTGTGCTATCTATCCGCAGTGTATAAACTTACTGTCTGGCTATGAGTAGGTATTTGGAACAATGTGGCAGCATATAAGACAGGAATAGTACAGCATCAAGCAAGCAATGAAGCACTGTGTCCGTCAGCGGATAATGAGACAATGTGACCCTCAGCAAAGAACAAAACAGAGTAATATACTGCCAACAGTAATAATAGGTTCACACTTTTTGGGTAAGGGTGGATTACTGGCAACAGTAATGAGGTATGGCACAGTTGTCAGTAGTAGGATTAGCACTGATGCATGACAGTGGGTTTTTGGCAACAAAATAGCAGTTGAGTGATACTAGCAATAGTATGATATTAGCACTGATACATATAATGTAAAATCTGGCAGTCAAGTGCTACTGGCTACAGTAATAAGATTAGCACTGATACATGCGAATGTACTGGGTAAATATTACACATCTTATAGCATTTCGTAATACTTGCGGTTCGGGAAAGGGATCAGAGCCAGCGTGGAAATGTGTCCCAACTAGAAGTAGATCTTGTTGCTTCTTGGGGTTTTTCGAAGTGCCACCGCCTAAGGGCCACGCCAAAGGGCCCTCAGGCGCGGGCCCGCCAGTCGCGGGTGCGCCTGAAGGCGCGAACTTTAAACGTTCCTTGCTGGGCCCGGATTGGGCGTTGGGTGTCAGCAGGTCCCTCCTGCTGCCGGTGGCTCGATCCCCGGGAAGGGGAGAGCTGCTGGTGGTGGTGGGGGCTCCTGGAGGTCGGCGCCTGAAGGGAAGTTGGAGGTTCTTTATTATGCTAAATAAATAAAATAAATTATAAATGCAACACCATTTCTTCTTTGTCTTTCATTTCCAGCATAATAGACCATGTGATCATCTGATGCAAAGTGCCCAATGCCAGTCCATTTCATTTCGCTGACACCCAACAGATCAAGTTGTACACATTCCGTTCCATTGTTGACCACCTCCAACTTCCCTTGGTTAATGCTTTGTACGTTCGATGTTCCAATATGTAAAACATCAGTACATTATTGTGTCTTAAAAAATCTAGCATGGGCAATGAATTTTAATCTAAGGGATATGTTTACTAAACTGCGGTAATGTGATTTGCGTTAGGATCCGCGGTAGAGGCAGAAATCCCAAATAAGGACATGGGTGGTACATCGTTACCGATAACGCGCGTTATAAGGTGCCTTACATTAACGA
Organism: Ichthyophis bannanicus; assembly: GCA_033557465.1. Taxonomy (NCBI): domain Eukaryota; kingdom Metazoa; phylum Chordata; class Amphibia; order Gymnophiona; family Ichthyophiidae; genus Ichthyophis; species Ichthyophis bannanicus. Next base: position 1,556,066,614 of record CM066032.1, read on the forward strand.
GCGTTACATGGCACGTTACCGTGCGTTAATCTTAAGAAGGCACGAAGACATGCAAACACAGAAACAGAGCTGTAGCACAATGGTTGCTACACTGACTGATAATACAGGGGTCATGAGTTTGATTTCCCAGTCCATGGATGAAGTTCATATGTACAGTCGCCACTTGTGTTACTGGAAGAAGGTGTGTGAGATGAATAGGTTGTTGGTCTTGCAAACTTTTCTGAGTATTTCTCCAGCTTCATTTCTGTTGCGAAGTACATATTTTCCAACCCCTTTATCTTCTTTTTTGATGCCACCCTTTGCATTCCAGTCACCTATGACTATCAGGATGTCCTCTTTGCATGATCTGCCAATTTCAGAATGTACTTGCTCATAGAACTGAACTACTTCTTCCTCTTCTGCAGCTGTTTTTGTGACATATACCTGAATAATAATTGTGCCAATGAGCATTCCTCATAGATGAATATAAGAACATAAGAACATAAGATATGCCTTACTGGGTCAGACCAAGGTCCATCAAGCCCAGTATCCTGTTTCCAACAGTGGCCAATCTAGGTCATACGTACCTAGCAGTTTTCCCAAAAGACACAGGTTCTGCAATGCTTGTACTGGGTCAAGCATTGATATCCTGGGTCCCTTCTTAATAATGGTTTATGGACCATTCCTCCAGGAACTTGTCCAAACCTTTTTTAAACCCAGCTACATTAACAGCCTTTACTACATCCTCCGGTAACAAATTCCAGAGTTTGATTACACGTTGAGTGAAAAAATATTTTCTTTTATTAGTCTTAAATAGTTTACCCTGTAGCTTCATTGCATGTCCCCTAGTCTTTCTATATTCTGATAACGTAAACAATCGATCTATGTTTACCCGTTCCACTCCGTTCATTAATTTATAGACTTCTATCATATCTCCCCTCAGCCGTCTCTTTTCTAGGTTAAAGAGCCCTAACCTTTTTAGCCTTTCTTCATAGGATTATCCTTCCATCCATTTTACCATTTTGGTGGCTCTTCTCTGAACCTTTTCTAATATCTATATCCTTTTTAAGATACGGCAACCAGAATTGCACACAATATTCAATTGCGGTCTCACCATGGAACGATATAGAGGCATTATAATATCTTTTGTTTTATTTTTCATTCCTTTCCTTATGATACCTAGCATTCTATTTGCTCTCTTGGCTGCCACTGCACACTGGGCGGAGTGTTTTAACATGTTATCCACAATGACGCCTACATCTTTTTCCTGGGTGGTGGTTCATAATGTGGAAACTTGCATCGTGTAACCATAGTTTGGGTTGTTCTTCCCTAGGTGCATGACTTTGCACTTGTCCACATTAAATTTCATTTGCCATTCTGATGCCCAGTCTTCCAATTTATCAAGATCCTCTTGCAATTTTCCACAATCCTCTTGGGTTTTAACAACTTTAAATAGTTTTGTGTCATCTGCAAATTTGATAACCTCACTCGTTATTCCACTTTCCAGGTCATTTATGAATATGTCAAAAAGCAGCAGACCCAGCACAGATCCCTGAGGTACACCACTATTCACCTTTCGCCATTGGGAAAATTGGCCATTTAACCCTACCCTCTGCTTTCTATCTTTTAACCAGTTCCTGATCCATAGTAGTACACAGCCTCCTGTCCCATGACTCTTTAGTTTTGCCAAAAGTCTCTGATGAGGGACCTTGTCAAAGGCTTTCTGAAAGTCCAGATACGCTATATCAACCAACTCACCTTTGTCCACCTGTTTATTCACACCTTCAAAAAACATAACGGATTAGTAAGACAAGATCTTCCTTGTCTAAAGCCATGTTGGCTGTCTCCCATTAGGCCATGAATATCTACATGTTGTGTAATTTTATTCTTTATGATGGTTTCTACCATTTTTACCGGTAATGACGTCAGGCTCACTGGTCTGTAGTTGCCCGGATCACCCCTGGAACCCTTTTTAAAAATTGGTGTTACTTTGGCGATCCTCCAATCTTCAGGTATTAGAGATAATTTGAATGATAGTTCACAGATTACTAATAGCAGGTCTGCAATCTCATATTTCAGTTCTTTCAACACACTTAGATGTATACCATCCGGCCCAGGTGATTTGCTACTCTTCAGTTTAATAGTTGCAATACATCTTCCCGATGTATCGATATTTCCTTCAATTCTTCTGCACCTTGAGTAACATCCCTACATCTTCCTCAGTAAAGACCGAAGCAAAGAATTCATTCAGTCTCTCCGTTATCACCTTGTCACCTCTTAGTGCCCCTTTAACCCCTCTATCATCTAATGGACCAACTGACTCTCTCACAGGTTTTTTGCTATGAATGTACTTGAAAAAGTCTTTCTTTTGCATTTTTGCTTCCGCAGCAAGCTTCTTCTCAAATTCTCCCTTTGCCTGCCTTATCAATGCCTTGCATTTGACTTGCCAGTGCTTGTGCTGTTTCCAGGTTTTGTCTTTTGGCTCATTTTTCCATTTCCTGAAAGATGCTTTTTTGGCAACAACAGCCTCTCTGTCCTCACCTTTAAACCATGCTGGCAGTTTTTTGGACTTCCTTCCACTTTTCTTAAAGCCTGGAATACAGCTGGTCTGGGCTTCCAATATAGTATTTTTCAACAACACCCAAGCTTGATGTAAGTCTTCAACCTTTGCAACTGCTCCTTTTAGTTTTTTCTTAACTATTTTCCTCATTTTATTATAGTCTCCCTTTCGAAAGTTAAAAGGTAGTACTGTGGATTTCCTTACTGTCCCTCCTCCACTAATTAAATCAAAGGCGATCATGCTATGATCACTGTTGCCAATTGGCCCCAACACCCTTATCTCTTGCACTAGATCTGGTGTTCCACTAAGGACTAGGTCTAATATGACTTCCCCTCTGGTCGGTTCATGCACCAGCTGCTCTAAGAAGCAGTCATTTATTCCATCTAGGAACTTTATCTCTCTAGCATGTCCTGCCGTGACACTGACCCAGTCGATACCGAGGTAATTTAAATCACCCATTATTATTACTGCACTGTAACTTTTATTAGCTTCCTTGATTTCTTTGAGCATTTAATCATCCATTTGTTTATTCTGGCCAGGCGGTCGATAGTACACCCCCACTGCCATTGCCTTCCCCTTTTTACATGGAATTTCAATCCATAGAGATTCTACAGCAAATTTTGTTTCCTGCAAAACTTTAATCCTTTCTGACTCAATTTATTTTATTTATTTATTTATTTAATATTTATTTTATACCGCGCTATTAACATCAGTGTGGTGTACATCAAACAAACATATACATTGCAGGCTAACTGCAATGTATTCACATTTGAACAGGGATTGAAACTTGGATAAACAAGGGTAAACATCAACAGTTATTACATTGTCAAGTATCTACAGTTATTTAAATGGTGAGTGTATTTCCCTATCGGGTCTACACCGAAAAGTATCTTGTGAATATGTAGTGCTTTAGGGCCTTCCTGAATTGGGTTAGGTTGGTGATAACTCTCATGTCTGGGGGGAGGGCATTCTAGGCTCTAGGGGCATAGATGCTGAAGGCTCTGTTAGTTGTTGCCTTTGTGCATCTATTTGTTTCTCTCGGGACTGCCAGAGTATTTACTGTTGCGGATCTTCTGCTTCTATTGGGGGGTGAGGTGTGTATCAGCTCAGTGATGGCTGTGGGGGTCTGATTGTTCAGGGCTTTTAAGGTCATAATTATGATCTTATATTGGGTTCTGGCTTGAATTGGTAACCAATGGAGCCTTTTCAGGATTGGAGTGACGTGGTCATACCTTGACATTCCTTCTAGCACCCTAGTGGCCGTGTTCATTGCCAGTTGGAGGGGGTTTAGAGTTGCTTGTGGAATCCCATAAAGGATTGTGTTTGCGAAATCGATGTGTGGCATCACCAGGGTTTGGTTTGGTTGCCCTCTCTAACATAGAGCGCAACCCCTCCACCAATTTTATCAGCTCTAACATTACGATATAGTTTGTACCCAGGTATCACAGTGTCCCACTGGTTGTCCTCCTTCCACCATGTCTCTCATATTCCAATCATATCTAACCTCTCATTTAGTGCTATATAGTCTAACTCTCCCATCTTATTTTTTAGACTTCTAGCATTTACATACAAACATTTTAGAGACTGTATTTTATTCATATTATTCTGGCTATTGGTAGGCATGGGTAATTTGGGATCTTTAAGCTCTGTCTGCTCCATATTCAAGGGAATTTAGGCTACTTTACTCTTTTTTGGAACCTCTCTGCTTTTGGTAGTATCCTTCAAGGATACATTCTTCCGAACCACCCGCTCTTGGGTGACTGTCGGCTTTCCCCTATTATCTAGTTTAAAAGCTGCTCTATCTCCTTTTTAAAGGTTAATGCCAGCAGCCTGGTTCCATCCCAGTTAAGGTGAAGCCCATCTCTTTGGGAGAGCCCCTCTTTTCCACAGAATGTTCCCCAGTTCCTAACAAATCCAAAACCTCATCTCTGCACCATTGTCTCATCCACGCATTGAGACTCCGGAGCTCTGCCTGCCTTTTGGGTCCTGTGCGTGGAACAGGAAGCATTTTGGAGAACGCTATCCTGGAAGTTCTGGATTTAAACTTCCTACCTAAAAGCCTAAATTTAGCATCCAGAACCACCCTACATTTTCCTATGTCATTGGTACCGACATGTACCAAGACAACAGACTCCTCCCCAGCACTATCTAAGACCTTATCTAGGTGGCGCGTGAGGTCCGCTACTTTTGCACCAGGCAGGCATGTTACCAGGCGATCCTCACATCCACCAGCCACCCAGCTATCTACATGCCTAATGATCGAATCACCAACTATAACGGCTGTCCTAACCCTTCCCTCATGGGCACATGGCCCTGGAGAAACCTCTTCGGTGCGAGAGGGTTTTCATCACCTGGAGGACAGGTCCTAGTTACAGGATCACTTCCTGCCACACCATGGTGATGCTCTCCTGTCACGTGACCTCTCTCCTCCATGGCAATAGGGATGCTGCCAGACTGGAGGTGGGACTTCAGGACTATATCCCTGTAGGTCTCGTCTATGTACCTCTCTGTCTTTCTTATGTTTTCCAAGTCTGCTACTCTAGCCTCTAGAGAACGGACTCGTTCCCTAAGAGCAAAGAGCTCCTTGCACCTAGTGCACACGTAAGACCTCTCACCAACTGGGAGAAAATCATACATGTGACACTCAATGCAAAAGACTGGAAAGCCCCCATCTCGCTGCTGGACTGCTGTCTGCATCTTAGTTTTAAGTTTGTGTTTAGATCTTTAAGTTCTTTACATACTAAGGGTTGCTATGGATATTTATACTAATAAAACTGTACCTAATACATTTAATATACTTTGTTCACCTGAAACTTAATTAATCTCAGATCCTTAGTGTATGACTGATTTGGGTAAAGAGCTTCACCTGAGAGCACCTCCTGTCTTTTAAGATGTGTAAGTACCTATAAAGCTATGATTATCTCAGGGGTGGGTGGGTGTTGGGGGGACATGGATGGAGGGAAATAACACTTATTAAAAGAGGGTTGCTACACAGTACCCTGTCTTGTGCTGCTGAGGTAAGCTATATTCTGATTTGATTTAAATTATAGCTCTTTGCTGCTGCTAGGCTCTAACTTATTATGAAATTTACACTACAAGCTCTCTGCTGGGTTCTAAATTTAACCAGAAAGCTCTCTTCTGTGTTTTAAATTTAAAGTAAAAGTACTTTGCTGATGCTAGGCCCTGAGTGACTATTACATTTAAACTACAAGCTCTCTGCTGGATTCCAAATGTAACGAGAAAGCTCTCTTCTGTGTTTTAAATTTAAACTAAAAGTACTTTGCTGATACTAGGCCCTGAGTGACTATCACATTAAAACTACAAGCTCTCTGCTGGGTATGAAATGTAACCAGAAAGTTCTCTTCTGTGTTTTAAATTTAATCTTAAACTGCTGCTACTAGGCCCTGACTGATTTAACAAAAATAGTGGGTTCACAGATTAATTAGCTTTGATACAAAGAATTCCTTTCAGAAAATTTCCAGAAGTATATACTCACAATTGCAGAACTCTCTCCAGAAGTAAAAGTCCACTTTTCTAGTCCTTCAAGATAGAATTGGAGTGTTCATTGATTGCACTGAGGAATGGCCTAGTGGTTGGGGCAAGTTACTGAGGGCCATGGGTTCAAATCCACACTACTAGATGACAGCAACCATAGGCCAGAAAGAAAGGGGTTTCTAGTCCCACAAGTGTTCCTTGTGGCCTTAGACAAGCCATTTAGCCCTTTTGGGACAAGGGAAAAATATATATACAGTATATGAATGCACACTGCTTTGACTGGTAAGAAAATGGTATATAAACCTAGTTAAATAAATAAATACTATTACTGAATATTTGTATAGTGCTACAGGACATACGCAGCACTGTATAGACTAATGTATAAGACGGTCCATGAAACATGTAAGAGACGATCCCTGCTCATCAGAGCTTACAATCTAGTCAAGACAGACAACACAGTAGCTATAGACATGGGATACATCTAGGGGGAATGGTAAGGAAACACAAGGAGATCAGGTGAATCAAGATCTGAAAGCGGAAGAGGTGAGTTTTCAGCCTAGATTTGAAAAGGGTCAGAGAAGGCCCCTGACATGAAGACTCAGGTAGTTTGTTCCAGATGTAAGGAGCAGCAAGGTGAAAGAAGCGGTCTGGAGTTAGCAATAGGAGAGAAGGGCACAGATAGAAGTGATTTGCTAGAAGAACAGAGTTCCCAAGGAGGGGTGTAGAGAGAGATAAGGGTGAAAAAATAGTGAGGAGCTGCAGAGTGAATGCACTTATAGGTCAACAGGAGAAGTTTGAACTGGATGCAGAAACAGATAGGGAGCCAAAGAAGTGACATGAGAAGAGGGGTAATATGAGCATGACTAGGTTGGCAGAAGATTAGCCATGCAGCAGAGTGTTAAACAGATGATTCAGAGGGAGACCAGCAAGGAGTAGGTTACAATCGTCTAGACGGGGGGTGACTAAGGAGTGGATAAGTGTCTTAGTAGTGTGTTCAGAAAGGAATGGGCAAATTTTGTTGATATTGTAGAGAAAGAAATGATGGGCCCAATTTTCGAAGGCATTTACCTTTGTAAATCCCTTTGGAAAATCCTGGTTAAGTTCCTAATGTGCCCAGATTCTATGCATTTAGCATCAGAGTATGTTGGGGGCATTCCAGAGTGGAGCGGGGGAGGAGGAAAGGGCTAAGTGGGTAGCAGTGATTTTTGATGCTACCTGCTTATCCCTCTGTGGCTTAAGGATAGGCAAGGTCTTTCCTCACCCATCTTTCAGGTGCAGGGGCTAAGCAGGTAGCATCGAAAATCGCTGCTACCCATTTAGCCTCAGCAGCTACCGGCATGTCCAACCAAACTTGGATTTTCACTTATGTCACCGTGAAAGTGAAAATCTGGGTTAAGGGGGGTCAGCAGGCAGGCAATGCGTGGACGCGGCACATAGCTTACCTAAATGAAAATAGAGTCTGGCAGGTTTTAGCTATCAGTTGGTTGTGTGTGGGGAAAGAGAGGAGTCAAAGATGACCCCAAGGTTGCAAGCTGCTGAGACAGGGAGAAGTAGAGAGTTTTCCACAGAGACTGAGAAAAGAGGAAGGGGAGAGGAAGGTTTAGGGGGAAAAATAAGAAGCTCAGTTTTGGCCAGGTTCAATTTCAAGCAGCAGTGAGACATCCAAACATCAATGTTGGAAAGGCAGGCAGAGATCCTGGCCTGGATTGCCAGAGAGATTTCAGGTATAGAGAGCTAGATCTTGGAGTCATTGGCACAAAGATGGTATTGAAAGCCATGGGAAGAGATGAGTGCACCAAGGGACTATATATATAGAGAGAAAAGGAGTGGACCCAAGACAGATCCTTGGGGTGCACCAACTGAGAGCAGGATAGCAGTAGAGGAGGATACTCCAGAAAAACACTGAAAGAACAATGTGAAAGATAAGAAGAGAACAAGGATAGCACAGAGCCCTTAAAACCAAGTGAGGACAAGGCATCAAGGAGAAGGTTGTGGTCAATAGTGTCAAAAGCACATAAATTCAAGAAGGATGAGGACTGAGTAAAAGTCCTTGGATTTTTCCAGGAACAGGTCACTGGAGATTCTGGCAAGAACTGTTTCAGTAGAATGTAAAGGACGAAAGCCAGATTATAGAGTCTCCAGAAAGGCTTGAGATGAGAGAAAGTTGAGGCACCAGCAGTGAACCACACATTCAAGTAGTTTAGAAATGAAGGGGAGGAAGGAGATGGGTCAATAGTGAGAAGGACAGGCAGGGTCTAGTGAGGGTTTCTTGAGGAGAGGATTGACCATAGCATGCTTGAAGGCTGCAGGGAAGGTTGCAGTGGAAAGTGATAGGTTGAGAATAGGAGAGATGGAAGGGACTACAGTGGAGGAGAGGGAGCTAAGGAGATGGGTTGGAATAGATGGTATTGCTGTCATACTACTTGCTTTGCTTGATACTGTGTCCTTTTTGCTTATCTTTATCTCAGGTTTCCATTTCTCAGGATGACTAGAGCTGTGGTTGTTGTTCACAGTCTCTGGAAGAAGAGAGCCATAATCCTTAAATGTTCTCCCCAGGGTCTATAGCATACACAGCTCTGATTGGCCTGAGAAATGGAAATCCAAGCTGGAAAACTCTGAGGAGAATCTGACAGCAGAAGACTCTGTGGCGAAGTGAATACATCTTTGCTTAGTATATGATGACTTAAAACCTGAGACAAAAGAAACTGTGGACTTATTTGGAAATTTCAATATTTTAAATTATTTAAAAACATAACTTAGGAGTATGTTTACTAAACTGCGTTAACATAGCAGCAGCTACGTTAACATGCGTTAGGTAACGTTAACGCGCGTTAAGGGTACCTAACGTGCGTTAACATCCCCATCTGTGGTAATTCCCGCAGAGGGTGGAGAGAAGGGGTCAATGGGCAGGGAGTGGGTGGGGAGAGGCTCCCGCGGCACTAACGCAGAGTACTGAAGGGCTGAACATTACCAGTAATGAAAACCTGTCGTTAGCTGCAGATATGCAGGAGGGTGAAACCATGTCCGCGTCAGCAATGTACAGCATAGGCAGGGAGCCCAAGAAATGTGATAGCAGTTCTCCATATGCAGCAACAGCATAGTGCCCAAGTATGAACGGCCACTATAGCGATGGTGAAAATGGGGCACAGGGGGCTGCAGGCGGGACATGCAGCGGGGGCATCTGGGGCACAGGACGGACTAGGCTGTCACCTAGGAGGCACATAGAACATAGACAATGGAAATCAGCAAGAAAGCAGCTGACCAAGGCCAAACACAATCCACATACATCTACCTGGTTCACCCTAGCCAATAGTTGCTAGGGCACTGATATGACATCCCCCAAGCCATCTCTCCCCCATGTGGAAGGGACGTAATAGTGGTAGACGGTGATGGGGGGGATGTGAGGATGTCCATGAATGCCTCCCCAACCCAGACCCCGCTCCATAGGTGACCACATACCTGCACAGTGGATGGCCTGGAACTGCGCACTACCAGCACTGACAGCATATGACCAGGCGGCATGGCAGGGGGGGGGTGAGTGTTGGTTCTGGAGGGGGCAGTGGCACCTGCCTGCCGTGCACCCAGGTCATGTCCTATACCAGTACGTGGTACGCAGTGCAACAGAAAAGGTCTGGCTGAGGTGAAGTAAGGTAGCCCCAGGAACTACTGTGCTTCTGTGGCAACAGTGTGGTGCAGTACACACAGCCAGTGTGTCCCAGAGCAGAGGGTCACAGGTTCAGGTCCCAGCTCTGGATCTTGCAGAGCATGTCCAGATATTTTACCTTACAATGCAGATACAACAGCAACATGTGCAATCCCCAAAGCAGCAGCCAACAGGGGTGCAAACATCCACTCACAGATGCTCCACTATCCAAAGTTCCATGGAGAGTCAGGCTGCTGGCCCCAGCATGGAGCCGCAGTTATCACCAGAGCATTATTACTACCTCCTGCACAGTTTGGCAATGTCGGCACTGTGATCATGACCAGTGTGGCGGGCAGGGTTGCCAACCACCCCTATCTTTGCACAATGCTGCAGTAGGTGTGTGTGTGTATGTGTATGTCTATCCATTGCTTCATGGCTGCCTCTCTGGGCCCACAATGTCCCACTATTACCAGCATGAACATGCAGGATAGACTGTCTAGCAGAGTGCCCGCGGTTAGTTCGTGCATGGTGTGGTGCAGTAGGTACAGGCTGCATATGCCTGCTGCTGGTGAATGTCAGACCATGGTTGGGGTTGGGGTACAGCTGTAGTCCTAGAACTGGTGGGGGCACAGGGGAGGGGCAATGGACAGATAGTCTACTGTAGTGCGCAGTATTACAACGTATGCGTGTTGCAGTGCACAATAATGCGCGTGACGTCTGTTTGGGATGTTTATTTAAATTTATTTAAAGGGTATTTCTATCTCGCCTTATCCTTTAATCAAGGCGGTGTACACAGCAAACAATCAAGGTCAGTGGAGTTTATGTTGGATCAGTCTATGTACAGTGAGGGTGCATGTGTGCAGGTGTGTTAATTAGTGTGAGCTGTTTACAACGTGGGCTATTTACAGCTATATACAAGATTTACTGGATCCGCAGCAGGCTGCGATTTGTCTTCATGGAGTCTGTGGTTGGCACAAGTTTGTGGAGGCTGATTATGTGTTTGTGCCGTAGTGCTCAATGAAGAGAACTGTCTTTAGGAGTTTCCGGAAGTCCTTCTGATCTTCAGTTGATCGTAGGTCGTCTGGGAGTTTGTTCCAAATTGTCGGAGCTGCCAGTGAGAGGGCTCTTTGAGTGGTGGAATTGCATGCTTTTGTGTAGTTGCTTGGTGTGCTGAGTGCGTTTGCTGTGTCTCTTCTTCTAGGTCTAGTGCTGGGGTCAGAGAGTATGAGAGCTTGGAGGCTGAGTGCAGAGCTCTTGCGTTTGATTCTGAATATATTTAGTATCATTTTATACTTGATGCCGTGGCTGATTGGGAGCCAGTGGAGGCCTTTTAGGATGGGGGTGATGTGTGCCTGTGTTGGAGAACCGGTGATTATTCTGGCTGCCATGTTTTGAGCCATTTGCAGCGGCCTGAGAGATTGTTTTGGGATGCCCTTGTATATCGGGTTGCAGAAGTCAAGTATGGGCGTGATAAAAGCTTGGCAGACTGTGCGGAAATGGTTTTGTGTGAGTAGAGGTTTGAGGCGTCTGATTACTCTAATTTTGTAATATGCAGTTTTGGCGGTTCTTCTGATGTGGGATTGTAAGTTCAGCTCCCTGTCGAGTGCTATTCCGAGGTATTTCACTTCGTTCTTCAGTGGTATTGTTGTGTTGTTGGCTTTGATGAAGGGTGGGGGGCTGAAGTTGGTGTTCTGTGTGATGATGAGTGCCTCCGTCTTGCTGTAGTTTATGGATAGGTTGTTGAGCGTGAGCCAGGTGGACATGCTGTTGAGGCAGTTTGTTATCTTGGTGTAGTCGGGGCTGTCGAGGTTGATTGGCGTGTATATCATAATGTCATCTGCGTAGATTGTGTAGTCTATTTTATGAGCTTTCATGATGTTGCATATTGGTTGGATGTATAGGTTGAAGAGTAAAGAGGATAGTGTGGATCCTTGTGGTACTCCTTGCTTGATCTCTGTGGGTTGTGAGGTGTTGGATCCAATTTTGACTTGGAACTGTCTGTTTGTTAGGTATGATTTGAACCAATTCAGCGTGGTGCTGGTTATTCCAATGTTCTGTAGTCTGGTTAGAAGGATGTTGTGGTCTACTGTGTCGAATGCAGCTGAGATGTCTAGGAAGATCATTAGTGTTCCTTGTTTGTAGTTGTCTATGGTCTGGATTATGCCATTGAATAGGTATAGTAGTAGAGTATCGACTCTGTGGTTTGGGCGGAAGCCATGTTGATGTATATCCAGTGGGGCATGTGCGTCGATGTGGTCTTGTAGCTGCTGTTGCACTGTCTTCTCTATGATTTTGGCCAGAATAGTTATGCTGGAGATTGGTCTGCAAGTTGCTACGCGCCATAATCCAACCACATATTCTAAGGCGCTTAGAAGTATATGGCACGTAGGAAGGTCTGTAACGTCACACACATTCTTGTGCACGCTGCACGGCAGACGCCCTGCTACGCACGTAAAACGCAATGCATGTACACCTCACTACTTATTTTTATTTAGCTGTATTTATATCCCACTTTTCACTGGGTCAAAGCAGTCAATTGGGGGATACATTTAACATGAGGGGATATGACACACATATGCTAATACTTACAGGGAACATGGGCAATGGGTTAAGTGGCTTGCCCAAGACCACAAGGAGTGCCTATAGGACTAGAAATCTCAGTCCCTCTGGACTGAGATTGCTGTCTCCAGGTGGGACTTGAACCCCCAGCCCTCCGGCTTGAAGTACCTTGTCCTAACCACTAGACCACTCCTTCCAGTCCTACTGTGTGATAATCTGACAGACATGATGGCCACTCAGTGGAACATATTTGCATTGGACTTGTTGTGGTTGTTTGGGATAGTGGTTGCAGATGTGCATGGAGCCAACATAGGTTGTGGGTTTGTGTCCCACAGGTTCCTTCTCCTTTCATTTGTTTTGCTCTCCTTACCATACAATGGCCCTGGCTTTGTCCCTTCTCCACACACTCTTCCTTCTCTTCACTGTACACTGCAGTGTCCCCTCCATGCAGCCTATCCGTCACATGCTAGCTGTTACATATGCTCCCTTTCTTTGGGCTGTCTGGGTGAGCAGGCAGCTCAGTGGTTTGGTATTGATGTCAGTAAGCTGTGTTTGGGCTCCTCAGTGTACTGGCTCAATTCCCTCTTACTCCTTTTTGGATTCCTTGCTCATTTTGCCCTTATACACACACCATTCACACAGCTGGTCCTTCAGACCGACCCCTGGTGCCCTTTCCATTACCATTGTTTACTCCTCTGCATGCTGGGTTCACTGCACATCATTTCATGGTGTGTGTGCATGTGTTAACTATGGCTCACGTCCCCATTACAGACTGTGATATCAGCTGCCTGTGGTCTATGGCCTTACACCTACAGCTATGTTTCTTATGTGGCACCACGTCTGCACATCCCTCAGCGTGTCTTCTACTGTCAGCGCGCCTTTGACTGCAACCCTTTCGGAAGCGCTGCTGCTTCCCATCCGCTGTGATGTTCATGCGCGGTGGGTCCATGGCACACTCTACTGTGCACTGTACCGCATGTTATCGCCTTGTAACGCGCATTAGCTGACACGGCATGCTATAATGATGCACCGCACACTCTTTTATATGGGCATCCGTACCATTACCGCGGAACCTAACGTGGGTAACATTACTGCAGTTTACTAAACATACCCCTTAGTTACTGGCTTGGCTTAAAGATCTAAAATTATCCTAGTTTACAGTAAGTAGTCTTTAGACTTCTAATACATAGACAAGAATTTGCTGGAAATAAAAGTTTAAAATTAATTTGTTCTAACTTAAGTTAGGTCTACAGTATCAGAATAATACAAAACAGACACGTTCCACCCTGCAGGTTCAGTTTTAGTTAGCTACCATAAAGAATATCAAACAGTTCACAAAAATTCTATGAAAATGAAAAATCACTGAAACATAATGGGCCCTAATTTGAGCTGGGCGGTACTATGCGCTGCATCAGCGCATAGCTTGCCCACCTCTTGCCTAACCCGGATTTTCCATGCTGGAGTTATATGTGGCTCCGGCATTGAAAATCCGGGTGTCACCACACAGACAGGAAGCTGCAGGAGCTACCCATATAGCACCAATTTTCAGTGCTACACAGTTAGCCCCAGCACCTTAAAGATAGGTGAGGTTTCCCCATGCCTATCTTTAAGGCACAGAATACTAACCGTATAGCATCTAAAATAGGTAGCACCATTGCCTGCCTCCACTCCGCCCCAGAATGCCCCCAAAACACCCCAATGCTATGTGGATAGCATCTGGGCATGTTAGGGACATATCTGGGCTTTTTGAAGGGCACCACCCATGAAGGCACCCTTCGGAAATCCCGGATAAGGCCTTTACACGGGTAACTAGGGAAGTTACCCATGTAAAGGCCTTCGAAAATTGGGCCCAATATAATCAACAGTTTTCACCCTTCTATCACAATTACTAATTTTAAAGGGTATCAAAAATGTTTTGTCTAGGCAATGTCTATAGGACCTTTATGAATGTGACCATTATTTAATGTCCAAAATATGCCTTTTATTAAAGGATATTTCATCATTTGCCCCTGTATTATAGTGCACCCATGAGTATCAAAGATTTTTGTGAACCTTTGTGTTTGCTTAGATTAAAATAAAGATATTACCTAAATGCCCGATATTCAAAGGGCAGTCACATGGTTAATAGCCAGTTGACAGTGTAAATGCCGACCAACCGGATATTTGATGGCACTTACATGGGTAGTGCCGTCAAATGTCCCCAACTAAGTCCCCTATGCCCCGATGCTAGTCAGTTAGCTGTCGGGGGCGTTCTGAAGTAGAGTGGAGACGGGGATCGGCACTAACAATGAAGCACCAATATTGGAAGATGCACAGTTAGCGCTCGGTACCTATATGATAGGCAAGGAAAAATCTTGTCTATCTTATAGGCGCCGAGCGCTAACCTTGCAGCATCCAATATTGATGCTGCACGGTTAACCTTGGCAGCTACTGGGCAGTGCAGTCAGACCTGGATTTTCACTTCCATCGTCGCTGAAGTGAATATCCGGGAGTAAGGGGTTGGCGGTCAGGACTAAGCGGCTATGGCACTTAGCCCTGCCCAGATGAATATTGGGCCCACTGTTCTTATTAGATGAACACAAATCTCAGTGACAAATGTCTTCCATTGAGAAGACAATTGATTTTGTCACAGTGTTCTTTCATGTAAAACGTTCCATATCGAAGGTTCTCTTTCATTCAGATTTCTCATTCAGAGCAATTAGCAGTTGAAACTCATTCATTCATTAAAACTCCTGTACTCTTTCTAAGCCCAAATCTTGTGTTCTTCCTAAGCCCCTGTATTCAAAATCAAAAGTATCATGTAACTTCTCTGAGAGGCTCATACAAATTCTGCCTTTTAGATTTCTAATACAAAACAGACAAGTATTTGCTAGAAATAAAGATTTAGAATTAATTTGTCCTAGTTTAAGTTAGGTCTATAAGACTTCCAATACAAAACGGACAGATACTTTCTCCACCTTTCCACTCCTCAATTTCAGTACTTCTCCCTTTTCTTCCCTACCGTCCAACCAGGTCCAGCATCTTGCCCTCCCCCTCTCCCTCTTCTTTTCCTCCCGACACAATGTCCAGCACCTCACCTGCTCCTTCTCCTTCTCCTTCTTCATCTCCCCTCATCCAGATACATCAGCTTGCCCTCTTCCTCTGCCTCTTCTCCCATCCCCACAACTAGGTTCAGCATTTCTCCCTCCCCCTCTCAAGCTTGCCTTTTAGCAGGGGCTCTTTCCTGGCACAGGAGGGCAACAATAGCAAAATTATAAACAGGGATAAGCAGCATGGAGCTTTAATGACCCCCATATTGCTGAAGACTCTGTTGTGCCCCACTCCCATAGAGCAACATGAAATGCACACCAGAGGGGATGGGACACACCAGGGACTTCAGTGGTACTGAGCACCAAGGCACCACACTCCTTCTTCCTGCTTTTCATTTTTCTGTTGTCGCCCCTGCCCCCCTCCTGAGAAGGAGCACTGGCAAGAAGGTAGGTTTGAGGGAAAGAAGCCGGACCATGGGGGCAGGTGGGGGAGTAGGGAATAGAAAACAGCAGAGAGAAACAGTTTCAAATGTAGACAGGATAGGGGCCCAAGTGACGTTTCCCTTTCTAGCAGCAGCCTGCAGACTGTGGAGGATCAATATCCCCCTTTGTCCCCCCTCCGAATTATGCCCAGGATCCCTCTTTAGCAAGTGAGAGTTTGCATGGCAGCATTTGGATTAAAAGCTGAAAACAATGCATAGAAGCTAGCAGCATGCAAATTCGGTGCTTTTGTCATCTTGGGTAAAGTGACATCTGTTTCCATTCTGTGAGAAATGGTGTGCTGTGTCTATTATTGCACAGTACAGCACAAAACACAACCATGGCTCATCTCATTTATTTGTTCTGAGAAAAACAAATGATTGCAAAAGATGCTAAGAGCAAACTTTACAGAGAGTAGTCAGCAAAAAGCAAGGGTAAAATGCACCTATTTTCATATTTGCTTGCAATTTTAAAGAAATGATTAATGCGAACAGATGAGTGAATAAAAGCCACATCTTAAAACAGGCTGAAACAAAAGTGTCATTAAAAGACTAATTCTGGGGCTGCTTGGCAATAGTTCTTATATGTAGGTCAAATTTGATATAATCATTGAAGACAAATTTTTAAAAAATCTGCAACTGTAGTATATCATTTTAAGAAAAGGGGGTAATGAAAAAATGAACAATTAAAAAAACACAGAAATAGTAAAAAATGATGGCCATAAAAACCATGTCCAGTCTGCCCATCTATAAGTACTATTAAGATCAACAATCGCTTCTTCTTTGTCAGAGATCCTCTGTATGTTTCCCATGCTTTCTTGAGTTCAGATATAGTTCTTGTCGCCACCATCTCCACTGGGAGGCTGTTCCATGCATTCATCACCCTTTCCATAAATAAATATTTCTTCAGATTGCTCCAGAGACTCTCCCTTTTCACCTTCATCCTATAACCCCTTGTTCCAGGGCTTCCTTTCAACTGGAAGAGAGCCACTTCCTATGCATTTATACCATGGAGGTATCTAAAGGTCTCCATCATATATTCCCTCTCCTGTCTCTCCTCCATACGTATTGAGATCTTTGAGTCTATCCTCATATGCCCTATGACAATGACCATTGACTATTTTAGCAGCAGTCATTTGGATCAACTCCATCCTATTTATATCCATTTGAAGGCGTGATCGCCAACATTGTACACAGTATATCAAATGAGGTCTCACTAGAGACTTATACAAAGGCAAAATCACCTCCTTTTTCCTATTTGCCATTCCTTTCCCTATGCAACCAAGCACCCTTCTAGTTTTTTTCTTCACCTTTTCAACCTGTTTGGTCATCCAGTACAATCACCCCTAGGTGCCTCTCTTCTTTCATGCACAGAAGCATGTCACCCCCTACATTTGTAGCCCAAATGCATGACCTCATATTGTTTAGCCTTAAATCTTAGACTCCAAATTTTCAACATTCCTCAAGCTTTGCTAGAAACCTCCTCATATTATCAATACTTTCTAGGGTGTCTACCTTGTTGCAGATTTTGGTATTATCCACAAAGAGGCATACTTTTCTTACCACTGGAAAACACTTTCAAAGGCCTTGCTGAAATCGAATATACCACATCTAGAGCTCTCCCTCAGTCCAATGCTCTAGTCACCAAGTCAAAGAAATCACTCAGATTCATCTGACAAGATCTACTAGTAAAACCATAGTCTCAGATCATGCAATCCTTTGGATTCCAGAAACTGCAGCATCCTATGCTGTAGCAATATTTTAATTAATCTACTCACCAAAGAAATCAATACCATCCATCCACAGAGAGCCCTTGTATTACCTCTTACTGAGAGAGCACCATATACTGCTGTGGTGCACTGACATGGCAGCTGCACCATGCAGGACCTCTTCCCTGGTGGCTTAGGCAGGTACCTGAATATTCTGCTGTCATGCCTGCTTGACTTTCTTTCTTCCAGTTTAGTTGCCATGTTTCTGTCATTCCTTTTTTCTAACACTCGAGTACGAAATACATGTTTGCAATGCACTAGAAATGTGGATTGCAGCACATCTCTGACCTCTCTCCACCTGCTCGGGTAGTGTCGATTTTGCTATTTTAATAGCATATACAGTAGGATTACACACTTTCCGAGACTTGAGCATCTTGTCAGTCAGGGGCGGCCCAAGGGGGGTGCGGGGCCATGTGCGGAGACTCGGTGCGGGGCCTCATTTGCATAAGGGGCCTCATTTGCCTAAATATTTGCATAATGTTACCATATACTAACTTTTAGTAAACATGCCTCTTAATGAGTGTATGAATAAAGAAAGACTAAAAGATTTCTACATTACTATAATCCAGTGCCAACCGCCAGAGACATTAGGAACTACTACAAAAACTGCCCATTTAGAACCCATAGCAAACCTGCCGTATCCTAACAGAACTACCAGGACTCACAAAGCACCAAACCCTACCTATCAAAAGGCAACACTACAAATATTAAACCAATACATTTCAGAGAATAACAATACATGACCTACTGGGGAAAGAGAACAAGTGGCAATGTCAAATAGGAATTATATAAACAGAATATCTCAGCTCAGTTACACATGAACGGAACATAAACCATCAACAAACAAGGAATCACAATTTAGAAACAGGACGACAATAATTAAACTGGGAATCCCAAAAGCCAAACTTGGAATTTATAACACTGTAGAAATAAAACTATAAATTAATTTGTTCTTGTACTAAACAAAGCGCAGACGTTAATGATGCACATTTACCAGAGCTGACATATTCCAATTAATAAATTCAAAATAAAGAGATATTTTTCTAACTTTTGTGCATTTTTTTTCAGCTGCAATTGCTCCAGCCACTTTCTTCTGGTTTCTTCGTGTCTTCTGCTAACTCTCCATCGTCTGCTGTCCATTTGTCCTTTCTTCTCTCCTAGTTTTTTTTCCATTCTCTCTCTACATCTGCTTTAACATACTAATCTTTCTCCTTTTGCTGTTTCCTCATCCCTATTTCATCCACTCAAATTTTACCCCTCCATCCTCAATCCCCACTTACTCTCCCAATACCCGGCCAATTGTAGATTTTTCATCCCTCCCACACAAAATATTTTTCCCCTCTCCATTTTACTCTCCCAGCCCCATCCCATTCTAATCCTCCCCCAACATCAGCTCCCTTCTAGTTCCAGCCTCCGCCCAGCATCCATTCCCTTCTAGTCCCTGCATCAGCCCATTTCCAGTCCTAGCCCCCCATCAGCCCATTTCCAGTCCTAGCAACCCCCCAACCCAATACCAGTCCTAGCCCCCCCATCAACTCACTTCCAGTCCTAACCCCCATCACCCCATTTTCAGTTTAAGCCCCCCTATAACCCATTACCAGTCCTAACCCCCATCAGCCCATTTTCAGTCAGCCCCCCATAGCCCATTGCCAGTCCTACCCCCCCCCCCCATCAGCCCACAGCCCATTACCAGTCCTAACCCAATCAGCCCACCTCAAGTCCTAACCCCTCCCCATCAGCCCATTTCCTGTCCTAGCCCCCCCATAGCCCATTATCAGTCCTAACCCCCCCATAGCCCATTACCAGACAGCCCCCATCAGCTCAAAGCCCATTACCAGTCTTAACCCCCCCATAGCCCATTACCAGTTCTAACCCCCCCCAACAGCCCTCAGCCCATTACCAGTCCTAACCCCATCAGCCCACCTCAAGTCCTAACCCCTCCCCATCAGACCATTTCATGTCCTAGCTCCCCCATAGCCCATTATCAGTCCTAACCCCCCATAGCCCATTACCAGACAGCCCCCATCAGCCCACAGCCCATTACGAGTCCTAACCCCTCCCCATCAGCCCATGTCCTGTCCTAGCCCCCCCCATAGCCCATTATCAGTCCTAACCCCCCATAGCCCATTACCAGACAGCCCCCATCAGCCCACAGCCCATTACCAGTCCTAACCCCCCCAACAGCCCACAGCCCATTACCAGTCCTAACCCCATCAGCCCACCTCCAGTCTTAACCCCCCCAGCCCATTTCCAGTCCTAGCCCCCCCCATAGCCCATTACCAGTCCTACCCCCCATCAACCCACAGCCCACCTCAAGTCAGGTCCTAACCCCCTCCATAGCCCATTACCAGTCCTAACCCCACCCCCCTCATCGGTTCAAGGAACATTAAAAAAAAAAAAAGCTGGCTGCTACCGCTCCTGCTGCTGCTACTGCCGCGGCAGCGGCAGAATGGAGTATCCCACGGGGCGCCCTCTGCCCAGCTGAGTCCCTTCCTCCCTCACTCTGCGATGGCTGAGCCCCTCTGTGCCGGCTTTCAGGTACGCGAAGGGAGAGTGTCTCCCTCGCGTCTCTGTTAAGCCCGCAGGGGCTGATGGGAAATTTCCCATCTGCCCTTGCAGGCTTAACAGAGACGCGAGGGAGACACTCTCCCTTCGTGTATCTGAAAGCCGTCACAGAGGGGCTCAGCCATCGCAGAGGGAGAGCTCAGCCGGGCAGAGGGGGCCCTGCGGGACATTCCATTCTGCTGCTGCTGCGGCGGCAGCGGCAGCGGTAGCAGCCAGCTTTTTTTTTTTTTTACTTAATTTTGAAAAAAAGCAGAATGTTCTTTGCGCGGGGACCCCTGAAACGCGGGGCCCTGTGCAAAAAACATTCTTGCTCAATGGACGGGCCGGCCCTGTTGTCAGTGATTGCAGCAAGAGCTTTGGTGTCCTTTTGTTTGGTCATGATCTTTTCCAGCTAAGTTTGTTGTCTTTTTAAATGCATTTAAAAATCAAAAATTTGTTGGAGGCCTATGATTGAGATTGTGGTGGTCTCTTAAGCTGTGTGGGGGGGGGGGGAGGGTCGCCATGTTATTAATGTCATTTCACAAGTGTGCCCCCTTCCCCCTTCACTGAGGCCTGCCCATCTATCTCGGAAGCTTGTTTATAAATTAATTTATAAATTAGTATACATTTGTTTTTGCTCCCCTGTCTCTTCCCAGTGATGGGAGTCTTTCCCTTTTAGACTTTATATTGTGGTTCTTTTGGTTTTGGCTTGGGTAGTGTGACACTTTTAGTGCAGTTGCCTTTGGGCCACATGCTGCTTGTTAGCATGTGGCCCAAATGCACGTCAACCCTATGCTAAATCCCATGCTATTGGATACAATTTAGAAAAGCCATAAAACACCACCTTAGAAAAGCCATAAAACAATTTAGAAAAGCCATAAAACACCACCTTTTCCTTTCATACTTCTCTTAATACTTGATCCCAACTCATCCTAAACCCCATTACAGTCCAATGTTGAAATGATATATTCATTCCCTGTATAACAAGAAGAATACCGTTGTATATAGTTAAATAATTTCCCCTATGCTGTATCCTGTTGGACTTCCTGTTACATGTAAACTCACGACAGCCTGTTGCTATATGTGAATACTTTGTTTACTGTAAACTGCGCTGATGATAAAAAGTGCGGTATATAAGAGCGTTAAATAAATAAATAAATACCATGTTTTAGTAAACATGCTCCATAGCTTGGTATAACTATATTCCAGTAATAGTTTTCTGGATACCACATCTCTCTGACTGCCACTATATACAAGTCAGTCCAAGAACAGGCCCTTACACCCACAAGTACCACGAGAAAAACCAAGATGTGAAGTGAAATGAACCTTCGACACCACACTGATATAGATGCAATGAGACAATGGTTTTTCTTCATACAAAGTCAGAAATAAACCATTTTTTGTTGCATCTACATCATTATGGTGTCGTAGACTCGTTTCACCTCTCTCCTTGGTTCTTATTCCACTATGTACAAGCCAGCCTCTTCCATTACAGCCTCAAAGTCTGGAACTTTATTTCACATACTGTGGATATTATTATATGCAGATATCCAGATTTGCCCTTTTTCCCTTTTCTATATTATTTTTTATTAATCTTTCACTTACCTGAGGGTTTTTTCACCTATACCCAATGATCCTAGATTAAAGTCTTCCTCAGTAGGCCTATTCAGTCTGTTGAGGAAGACACTTCTTTCCTTCTTCAATAGGTGGATTCCATCTCTCCTTAGCTGCCTTTGGAAAATCATGCAGTGGTCCAGGAAGCCAAAACACTCTTGCTAAAACTATCCATGCGGCTAAGCATTTATCTCCAGGATATGAGCATCTCAGTCTCATCCCTGATTTTTGACAGGGAGGATGGAAGAGAAAAATACCTAAGGCCCGATTCCCCCTCTTGCTTTCCCCATATGTCCTGAGCATCAGGATGGGGAGAGTCAGCAGGGGGTAGGAGGGGGCAGGATCTGGGCAGAGTGGGGGTGGGCCAGCCTGGCAGGATGTGCATGGCCAATTCAGGTCACAGTCCTGTACGTACTGCTGGGTCAAAGGGGACGTGATGCTTATTCCACCTCAAAGGTGGAATAAGCAGCACAAATCTGGTGATTGGGGCTGGATGCGAGGGGGTCCTTGCCATCCAATCCAGTCCCCTGCAGGCCAGCCGTGGGTTGGACAGTGGGGAAAAGGGGGGTGAAAGCCACAGGAGTCAGGGGTACCCGTGGGGAGGGCCTGGTTCTGTGCACCCCGGGAACATTTTGTTCCCGCGGTTTAGAATCATGTCCAAATAGGCATGTCTTCCTCGGGGACATTTGGACAGTCCAGATGTCCCCCTACCTGAATTGGGCTCCAAGTCAACTAACTGCTTCATTTGATCCCAGAGCCACAACGTCACTTTTGATATGGTTAGTTGGAAACCTAGCAGTATCATTTGTTTCAACATGGATGAACAGCATTGGATAATAGTTAGGCTTGCAAAGTCTCAGCAAATTCTGCATAATTCTTGGATCCTGGCATGAGGCAGACAGAACACCTCCTGGAACATCGTATCTGGATAGCAGTTAGACACCTCTGTACCCATAAGAAGGGAGTCAGAAACCACCACTACCTGGTTAGTTGTTGCCTTTCACACTTTCAGAACTATATACAGGTTCCTCATTTCTCAGGAAGGTAGAGTCAGAGTGTTGATTCTGAAGGCTATTGTACTCTGTATCCAGCTGTTATCCTTTCATATGATATCATCTTCTCTTATGCTGGAGATCTTACATGCCCATAGAAGCCTCTCATTGTCATGGCTTCTTCTTAGCCTCAGCATCTTCTCTCTCTAGTCCTCCACTTTTTTTCCTGAGAGATTCAACCTGCCGGCATCTTGCACACTGAGCCAGTTTCATTCTCTCGATCTGGCTGTCTATCTAGACGAATGTAGAAATAGTAACAGGGGCGAGAGTTTTAGCAATACAATGTTTCTAAGCTATATTTCTGCTGTTTGAACTTTCATACCTGTTGGAAACAAAAATAAGAATAATGACCTACCAAAGTACGTACCTTGTCCACAGCTGTTCTGTCAGAAAAAAAAAAAAGCATATTTTGCATGAAAGCTAGTATCTCTTTTCAGATTCCCAATGTGTAATCCTACTTGTTTGCTCATGTATTATTAAGATCTGCCATAATTTATCATCTCTTCAGACTACAAAATGTGTTATTGATCTGGGGTCTTTAAAATAGTGTGTTCCCTTTCTAGAATTAACTCAGATATTTATTTTAGTGGATTCTTCGTTGGAAGACACAGGGGTATGTTTACTAAACTCTGGTAATGTTACCCGCATTAAGTTCTCCGGTAATGTTATGGATGCCCATATAAAAGAGTGGGCGGTGCATTGTTAAAGCAAGCCGTGTCAGGTAACGTGCATTACAAGGGCTTAATGCGTGGTACAGTGCACGGTACAGTGCGCCATGGACCCACCGCTCATGAACATCACAGCTGATGGGAAGCAGCAGCGCGTCCGAAGGGGTTTTCTATATAAGGGTCGCAGACAGTAGAAGACGCGCTGAGGGATGTGTAGACCACAGGCAGCTGATATCGCAGTCTGTAATGGGGATGTGAGCCATAGTTAACACATGCACATATACCATGAAATGGTGTGCAGTGAACACAGCATGCAGAGGAGTAAACAATGGTAATGGAAAGGGCGCCAGGGGTCAGTCTGAAGGGCAAGCTGTGTGAATGGTGTGTGTATAAGGGCAAAATGAGCAAGGAATCCAAAAAGGAGTAAGAGGGAATTGAACCAGTACACTGAAGAGCTGAAACACAGCACTCTGACACCAATACCAAACCACTGAGCCACATACCCACCCAAACAAAGAAAGGGAGCATATATAACATCTAGCATGTGACGGATAGGCTGCATGGAGGGGACGCTGCAGTGTACAGTGAAGAGAAGGAAGGGTGTGTGGAGTAGGGATGAAACCGGAGGCATTGTATGGTAAGGAGAGCAGAACAGACAAAAAGAAAGGAAAAAGAACCTGTGGGACCCAAACCCATAAACTATATTGGCTCCACGCACATCTGCAACCACTATCCCAAACAAGCACAATGCAAATATGTTCCACCAAGTGGCCATCGTGTCTGCTAGATTATCACGCAATAGTGCATCTTACGTGTGTTGCATCCTACACATGTTGCAGAGAACACACATAGCAGGGCAACTGACACACAGCGCACACAAGAATGTGTGTAACATTACAGACCTTCCTACGTGCCTTATGAGATACGTCTACACAGCTTAGAATATGTGGTTGGAGTATAGCGCGTAACAACACATGTTCCGAAGAGACATCACACACAGTATTATTAGCACTGCATGCCTTTGGGGCTACAACACACAACACTGCGCGCAACCTGTCCATTGCCCTTCCTCTGTGCTCCAACCAGTTCTAGGACTACAGCTGTTCCCCAGCCCCCAACCATGGTCTGACCTTCACCAGCAGCAGGCACAGTCAGAATGTACCTGCTGCACCACACCAGGTGTTGCAGCCATACACAAACTAACCACAAACACTCCGCTAACCAGTCTATTTTGCATGTTCACAGTGGAACTATGTGCACCCAGACCTGAGTTGTATGTTATGGCTATGGCACAAAAAGCAAATGGTCAAATGTAGAAGAGTAATGTCAAGATATCTATATCAGTAAAAATAATAATTACTCCACTCTAAACATTTATGCCAATATTGGGGGAATTCTCAGCTTACTTCTAATTTGCACGGAAGTGGTCTCAGACTTATCGGCTGCCGTTAGCAAGATACATAGGTGACTTTAAGTATCTTATGGCGCCTGTTGGCATCAATGACACACTATCCAGCTTTTTTTGAGCTATTTCCCTCACCAATCTTATTTCACCAATCTTATTTCTTACTTATCTTCTATAGCAACGGTGTTGATACTATGTTCGAAAAATAGGACTGTTTCTCAAGTAGTTTCCCAATGCCTCACATATGACGCCGTTACTGCGTTTCTCTCATAATATCTGAGGTTCTTCAGGGGAACTTTCTTTTAATCAGCCAAGTTATTCACTATAGGCAAAATCATAAAGTGTGTATACAATTTTTTTTTCATATGATGACATGTATTAATTTGACTCTCATAATGTCTAATAGAAAACTTAAAAACCTACCCCACTATAGCTGAGACTTGCTGCCAGCATAATCCTTAAATTAATGTTTCTTCCATTCTGCTTTTGGGAACTGTTGCCATTCTCCTCTCCAAAAACGCCGCGCATGTGCACATGGGTCATGTTGGACTATCTTATAGCTCCTCCCCTGGGAGGATTCTAACTCACAAGGGCTAGCTTTTAATTAACTCTATCCATTCTGGTCGCGTCTTGAAAATATTCCCCTCATCCCGGTCAACAAACTCCCCACTCTATCGCCACATTTAATCCATTCGGAATAACTGTCTGGAGATTGTAGATCCAACGTTGCTCGCGATAGAGTAATGTTTGTCCAGAGATTTACCATGCATGGATACAGTTATTTGTTCAATGCAGAAGCATCGCAAATCTTCAAAAGTATGTTTGTTAACCATGCAGTGCTGAACTAAAGGTGCTGTAACCACCTCATGTTTAAGCTGACTTTTGTGTTCCAAAATTCTAATCTTAAAAGGTCTAATCGTTTTCCCTATGTAGAACAGCTCACAAGGGCAGGTAATCGCATAAATAACATTATTAGATGCACAAGTGGTGTGCGTTATCAAAACATACTCCCTATTGTGACAAATAAAGCTCTCCCTTTCACTCGTAATAGCACAAATAGAACAATGACCACTGGTTGGGGGGGGGGGGGGGGCTACATGGCTGTCCATATGTGCCCCTGCACCCCCCATCCAGACCTTTTGCTCAAGGTGCCCACCAAACTCACATGTTTAACATGCTGGGACTGCGACCACCACCACTGACAGTGCATGGACCTGTCTGCATGGTGGGGTGTTGGTGGTGGTGTGGGAAGTGGCACCAGCCTTCAGCAGACAGAAACCTTGTCCTGGTAGTGTGCACCATGTGCATTGCAGCATGTGCCAAAGGTCAGCTGAAGAGAAGCATTTCAACAACAGGAGCTGCTATATTCATAAGTCAGCACCATAATGCAGCACACATAGCTGGTGTGTATATGTGTGGAGGGTCACAGGTTCAAGCCCTTGCTGGGGTTTCTGTATTGAATATTCCTGTGAACAACATTTAGCTGATAATGTAAGTACAGCTCCAGCATGTGCAACCCTCAAGGAGATGGCCAGCAAGGGTGGAAACACCCACCAGCAGCACTGACAGGCTCCACCATCCACAGCTGGTTGGAGGTTAAAAGCATAACACACTGCAAACAACATCTGCCACAGACTAGCAGCAATATGGACCAGCAACAGAGACCATCTCTAATAATGCAGGTTCAGTGGACCAGTTGCTGGGCACTCCTCCTCACCCTCAGGATGACAGCTGAAACCACTCTGCAGCATGGCTTGCTGTTGTTATGTGCATGTAGCACACGCAACCAGTGTGTCTTAGTGAGCTGATATGCTGGATCAGTGCCTTCTCCATCAATTTTTCAGCAGCAGACCACTGTTTTGCATGTGCAGTGCCTCAAGGGTAGTGGAAGGCCCAACCTATACCTGCATATACAGCAGTTTGATCAGAGATCTGCAGGTTGTGTAGAGCTGTGTGGTATAGTCTACTGCAGTGTTTTTCAACCTTTTTTGTGCAAAGGCACACTTTTTTCATGAAAAAAATCACGAGGCACACCACCATTAGAAAATGTTTAAAAAATTTACCTCTGTGCCTATATTGAATATATATAAAGTAATTCTCTTGAATAGGAATCAAACACTCACACCAACCCCCCTCCCCTGCTGGTTCACACCAACCCCCTCCCCTGCTGGTTCACTCACACCACCCCCCCCTCCACTGCTGGTTCACTCACCCACCCCCCTGTCACTTACTCACCCCTCCTGCTGGGTCACTCACTCACTTACCCCCCCCTCCCCTGCTGGTTCACTCACACCATCGCCCCCCCCCCCCTTGATGGTAAAATAACACCATCTCCCCCCCCCCCATGCTGGTTCACTCACACTCCCCCCCCCTTGCTGGTTCACTCACACTCACACACACACACACACACACACGCACACACACACACACACACCCTGCCCAAGCCGCTGCTTCTGCTTTGTACAGAGCAGCGGCTGCACTACACTTACATTGAAAAGTAAAGAGAAACTGTGTCAGGAGCCCTCCGGTCATCGCAGAGCCCGAGGAAGTGATGTCATGGGGGCGGGCTCCTCACAGGCTGTCTTTCCTTTTCAAATTAACTTTATTGCAGCTAAAGTTAATTTGAAAAGGAAAGACAGCCTGTGAGGAGCCCGCCCCCATGACATCACTTCCTCGGGCTCTGCATGATCGGAGGGCTCCTGACACAGTTTCTCTTTACTTTTCAATGTAAGTGTAGTGCAGCCGCTGCTCTGTACAAAGCAGAACCAGCGGCTGCACTGCTATAGGGAATCGCGTTTGCGCCGCGGACTTCGGCACAAAAGCCGTTTTTTTGCTCTGGCCGCTCCAGATCTTGCGGCCAGAGCAAAAAACCGGCTTTTCAATGGCCGGTTTTACAACTGTGCTGGCAGCCGGCCTGGCCATGGAAAAACCGGCCAGGCTGGCTGAAAACCGGCCGGTTGGCAACCCTAATTTGTGAGCCGAGGCCACATGTTACGGATGAAATTGGAATTTTTCCCACGGCACACCAGACAATATCTCACGGCACACTAGTGTGCCGTGGCACAGTGGTTGAAAAACGCTGGTCTACTGGTTGATACAATGTCTCCATGGTCAAAATTTCACTTGTTAATTTTGTGTCATAACATAAGATATGCCATACTGGGTCAGACCAAGGTCCATTTGGGTGTGCTTGCTCACTTCGCATAGTCCTGGCTCTGCTGTGACCTGCAGATACATTCTTTTACATTTCTAAGCATTATGGTGACACGTTGGGTAGCTCAACATAACATTCCCCATCATGGACATCTGTGAGCATGGCTTTAGAGGCATGGCAGTGGATCAGTGATGTATATGCAACAGATGTGTGTGTCAACTGGTATGGATGCATTTCTGTTTTGCCATCATTGTGACTTCCCAGCTTTACTCAAAGAGGCTATATCTCATACATTCAGGCACCTAACACTCATTGCATATCCATTCCCTGCACTGTTCTGCCATCATTACTTGCCCCACATGGGGCAAATGAGTTCAACTTGTCCCTTTAAATCATGCCACTCTGTCAGGTGTATTGTCTTGCAGCTGCTCAGGCTGAGGCATCGGTCCCACCCGCACAAATGGTGCTTCATGTACCCCCATGACACTGCTACTTTTGGTTCACACACACCAAATGCTTTTGGCCTGTATGATCTCATACATCCACTCACCTCACAAATTGCAAACTCTCTGCTTGTAAGATCCATGGGACAGCCCTGCATCTACTGTCTGACCATCAGGGAGATTCATGGTGGGCCAGCTTACTGGCAGTAAGCTGCCGCACCATGACCATCAGAGGTCATTTGCAGCAGTTAGCCATATCATGCACACCTCTCCTGTGACTGCTCCACATGAGCACTCATGGACAATCCTCCCTTTGCTGCCCACATCAGGAACATGCTGCCTCCACCCAGATACTGTCCTGGCCCATGGCATGCCACACACTGACAGTACATCTGGTTACATGTCCACACCTCACAGACACTATAATATAACTTACGGTACAGTGTATGCTTTCAGGGGCATCTAGGACTGCACGCCTGTCACAGCGCCCCCTGCTGCTACATTACCTCCACTGACTCTGCTGCCATAACTACCCACCCATGACACTGCCAACACCCACTACTAGCATCACTAGGCAGCTGCCTATCTCACCTAGTCAACAGCACAGGCCTGCTGTTTGGTCAAACATGCTCATCACACATACTTCCACAAAGCCAGACATCCGGTGAATCAGCTCCATCAGCTTCCAATTGTGCTTGCATCCATACCTTCTCCAGTGGCTTTCCTGCCCCCTTTTCAATGTTTTAGAGGCTTTCCTGCATTCGGGTGCTTGCAAGACACCTTTACACAGTATGTCCTGTTACCACCCGAAAAGTGTCCATTAGCACCCCTTAATGCAGCATGTCCTGTTACTGCCCGCTAAGTGTCCACTATCACCCCTTAACACCGGAACACTTCTAACACGCCCAGCACACTTAGCACACGGTAACCCCTTATTGTTGCCATTACCGCACGGAAAAGACTGCTCCTTTACCTCCATTTAGTAAACATACCCCTTAGAGTCAAGGCGGTTTATAGAGTAACGTAAACATAACAACAGCAACTTTATTTATTCTATTTAAGAAGTCTTTTATACTGCTTTATCATGTCAATCAAAGCAGTTCATATTATAACTTAAACTTGGTAATGTACATTAAACAGAGACATTGATAACTTTGATTTTTCTGAGGCAATGGAGAGTTAAGTGGCTTGTCCAAGACCACAAGAGGGGGGGGGGGGGCTAGAGGGAATTGAGCCCTGGTCTCTTGGTTCCCAAGTCAGTGCTCTAACCACGAGATTACTCCTCCACTCTTTGTACATAGAACAGGATTAGGGCATGGCAAGATTAACTTGGACTAACTTAACTTGCACTACTTAAGGTAAATTGAAGAACACAACTTATACTTGAAGTGCATTAGGGTGTGAGCATAGCAGTGATATGGGAGGAGAGAAATGGGTGACAGCTCGAGTGATGCAGGAGAAGTAGTGTAAGGGTATTCTTTGCCAGTACCATAATTCAAAGGCATCAATTTTGTTCCTGTCTATCTTTTTCACTGTCCAACTTTTGCATCCATATGATATTATGGAACATGGCTGGAACAATTTGAATTTTTGTATGGAGATACAGATCTCTTCTCCTGAGAATTTTGTCTAGATCCTTCATAGCCATTCTGCCAAGAACATCATTGGATTTTGTGACTGCTTATCATATCTTTATTGATTATTAATCCAAGTAAATTAAAGTTGTCAACTATTCCTATTTTTCTCCATCAATGTTGAACTTCTTGATTTTGACAGTTGTCAGTATCTTTGTTTTCTTCATGTTAAGGTGCAGGCCTTTATTAAGACTAAGGAGTATGTTTACTAAACCGTGGTAAAGTCAGTCGTTAAGGGCAGCGGTAAGGTGCCTTAAGCCTTATAAGGCATTGGGAGGGTAGGGGGTGGTCCAGAGTAAAGGGAGCTACAGGATGTTTAATGCACGTTAACAGGGCGCCCTGGCCATTTAGCATACAGTAACAGGACAGCGCATGGTAAGGTGACAAGCATGCACTTTAAGGAAGACAGATGTTCTTTAAAGTTCCTTAAGGGTTTTAAGATGCCCTAACATATGATGCCCTAAGGGTTTAAGGTGCCCAAACATAAGGTGCCCTAAGGGGTTTAAGGAGCCCCAAGGGGTTTAAGTTGCATGAAGTTGACAAGCATGCACCTAAAGGCACAAAAATGGCTGTGACCCTAATGCTGGATAGAGCACCATTGACAGTCAATGTAAAGGTGATGGAAGGAAGGATGGGTGGGAGCGGATGGACCTGCCATAGCGGTGGGCACCCTATGTGGCAGTCAGTAAAGTGGATGAGCATGTGGGAGGCAGTTGTACTGATGCACAGGGTGGTGCCAATATAAGGTGCTGCAATGCCAGTGTGTGGCATAGGATGCCGGAGACGTGTCCCCCAGCCAAGCCAGAAGCGACAGGATGTTTGCAGCCACAGGAACACAGAGTGGAAGTGGTGACATGCAGGAGAGCCCTCACTATCACAGGCATGAAAATGACCTGAGTAGCACACAGTCACAAAAGAAGCAAGGAGGAATCAAACCCCTGTTCATAAAAACAATGCACTAACCAATATGCTACACCTCTTGAACCTACAATGCTTGGAAATGAAGAGCCTGCAGATCTCTGCCTAAACTTTCTGCTGTGTGTGCTGGTATAGCTTAACC
Organism: Ichthyophis bannanicus; assembly: GCA_033557465.1. Taxonomy (NCBI): domain Eukaryota; kingdom Metazoa; phylum Chordata; class Amphibia; order Gymnophiona; family Ichthyophiidae; genus Ichthyophis; species Ichthyophis bannanicus. The sequence continues at coordinate 1,556,097,701 of CM066032.1, forward strand.
CCCTTCAGTACCCATGATGCATTGCACACACAGAAAAATAGTCTGCAGCTGATCACCAAACGGAGAATGGACAGATCCATCACATCAACTCAGTATGATGCACTGACAGTGTGTGCTTCAATCACATAACAGCTACAAACTGTGCTATGGTGCAGTTTCAGCGGTCACCCTGAGGGTGAGGATGGGTGCCCAGCACCAGGTCCCTCATACCTGCCATGCTCAAGATGGTTTCTGATGCCTGTGTTGCAGATCTCTGTTACTGCTAGTGGGTGGCAGCTATTGTTGGTGGTGTGCAATGCTAGTCATCTTGTGTCTTACAGCATGTTGTATGTACTAGTCATATCTGGCTCTCTGCTAGTCCCCATGCTGTGCCCCATTTAGAGCAGTGCATGTCAATACCCAGTATTATAATACTGATGTCGTGACCACCCACTACTTTTCTGGGGTAGCATAAGGACATATGCCTATACTTGTATGGGCTTGTTATGAGAGTCCTGCTGGCCCTATCACTGTGAGTAGGCCTAGAACACCTTATTTCTCCATTACCTAGATCTGACGTTCACCCACAACAAGAACCATCAGACTGCACCTGCTGCTAACCACTGGGTTTTCCAACCATGTACAAACCAACTATAGACAGTCTACTGGTCAGCACATATTACAAGGGCATCGAGCAACCATGTACCTCCAGCATTTGGTTCAGTGATTTAGCCCCAAGGACAGGTAATGCACCCACATCACTGAAACCAGTCACAGTATAGTACTATGTGGATACATACCTGTGCCATGGTTACTGCTCGGTCAGGGTGAGAGTGGCCTACCAGCAGGACATGCATGTGGGAGACAGGCAATACAAATCTCAGCCATTAACCCTACCCAATGCAGACCCATCCTGGCCAATTTTCCCTGATTCAGGCCATACCCACAATACTTTGTTTCTCATCATGCACATTTGCAGACTAACACTGGAAACTGCTTAGGCACTGCAAGGCTCAGTGAGGTGTAGAAAGCCACAACTAAATTGATACACACACACACACTCACATGTTCATATTGATGCGCTGTGCAAAAAAGGGGATGGTTGGCACTCCTGCCTGCCACCTTGGTCCTGATATCAGCTTGAGCACTGTTAACATGTGCTCCTTGTGCAGGAGCTAGTTGCATGTTCTTCTGATGTTAAAGAATGTTCAGTGTGCCAGTACTATCAGCCTGACTCTCCATGCATCTATGGATAGTGGAGCCTGTCTGTGTGACTGATGGGTATTTGTGCCCTTGCTGGCCGATTCATTTGGGGTTACACTGCACTGTGGGCTAAAGTTCAGCCACAGGAACATAAAATGCAGAATCCACAGATGGAACCCAAACCTGTGACCCTACACTCATATACACACTAACTGGGTACATTGAGCCACAGTGCTGCCATATGGCCACAACACTCCCTGGGGCTGACATACTTTGCATCAGACAGACCTTGGCACATGTTGCAATGCACACTGTGCACAGGACTAGGGCATGGATTTGGTCTTCTGCAGGCAGGGGAAGGAAGGTCAAAGGCTAAGGAACAAAGATGGGTTTTAAGGTTCTTCTTGAAAGTGATATGATGGGGTTCTAGCCTGAGGGAGGAAGGCAGTGAGTTCGAGAGTGCGGGGCCAATGAAAAAAAATGCAGAGGAGCATGTAGATTGGAGGTGGGCATAAGAGGGGGAGGGGAGGCGAAGGCGGTTTACATGGAATGAATGTGGAGTGTGCCTGGGAGTATGGAATGTGATAAGATCTGCCAAATATTGTGGGGTGCTGGTTTGGAGAACTTGGTGGACTAGAAAAAGTATTTTGAAGTGAGTGCGAAAAGTAAAGGGCAAACAGTGGAGGTGAATAAGAAGAGGTGTAACGTGATCCCGCTGTGTTGTGTGTGTGATAAGTCGAGCGACAGTGTTCTGAATTTGTTGTAGTCTAAGTGACTGTGACTGAGGAAGGCCAGTGAGGATGGACTTGGAAAAGTAAACACGGGACATGACCAATGACAGCAGAATAGTGGTGAGAGTGGGTGGGGTAAGAAAAGGACGGAATGCACGGATCTGGCAGAGGAAGAAAAAAGAGGTTGTTTTTTTTTTTTTTTAATCCTTTATTTAAAATTTTCAACTGGCACACAGACAAAGAAACACAGCATAAAACAGTAACAGCAACCAGCCCAACCCCCCCCCCCCCCGTAACCAACTAACCCAACCCCATGGGAGGGGACCATCCCACCGCCGTTACAGGAGGAACCCCCTTATACAGACAAACAAACAAGGCAGTGGTGTGCAAAATTAAACTAAACAAACCATTATATCTCATAGTGCCAGCCTAGACTCTCAGATCCGTAAATGAGCTTTTGCTACATATTCATCTAAACATTTCCATTTGCCCGGGCCAAAGTCTTCTCGAAGCTTCCCTCCACTTCCATTGAGAACCGCAACGTGGTCCTGCGCTTTCTCATAACTGGCGTAGAGACACACCATGTTCCACCACTGGTGAGAATCTAGTTTACTAGAGTCCTTCCAACAAAGCAAAATAAGCTTTAAAGCAATGGCTACTAAAAAATCGAGCAAAAAACGCTTCCCTTTCATATGTGGGAGGCCAGCCGTTGAAGAGCGCAGTACCACGATTTGCCAAGTAAGGGGGAGCTGAAGACAAAGAATCTTTTGTATCACGTCCCAGACAGCAAGCCAGAAGGCATGAACGTAAAGGCAATCAAAAAACATGTGTTTAAACGTACCTGGTGCAAGAGAACAAGACCAACAAAGGTTACCCGATCCCGAAATCCACCTGGAGCGGCGATTGGGTGTAATAAAAGCACGGTGTAGCAAGAAAAATAGAGATTGCATTACAGCAGCAGCCTTAGAGACCCTACTAACCCTGGACCACAGTGTCGACCAGTCATGAGGGGAGATCTCCTCTCCCAGATCAACCTCCCAGCTCCGTCCAACCAAGGGGAAAGAGGACCTCTCTCGCAAGTAAGCATAAAATTTCGAGGCAGTCCCAGGCTTGCTAGAGTAGGTAATGGCCAACTCATGCGCTCCCCAAGACGACGTTATCTTCCCGTGAGGTACCCCCGCTGCAGAAAGGCAACTCTTTAGCTGGAGCCATTGAAAGTACCATGCCGGCGGCAGCGCAAACTCCTGTTGCAACCTTTCCCAGGATTTCCACCCATCTGCCTGAAACAACTGTCCAACTGTCCAAATGCCCTTAAGTTGCCAAGGTCGCCACGCTATAGTCTTGCGCCCAATTTTAAATACAGGATTCAACCAAATGGGCATTAGAGAGGATATCGGATTCTCCGAGCCCATAGCTCTCGCCAGAGCCTGATACGCCAATTGAGTTTCAACAACTATTTTGGAGGCAGGGGAGGAAGCCGGAATAACCATTCCAATCAAAATATCCAAAGGAAGCGGCTCAACTAAACGGCGTTCTACCTCGACCCAAACCGGACACGAGCCCTGTATCTCCCGCGGGCACCACAGCGCACCTTGTTTTAGTAAAAAGGCCTGATGATACCGATAAAAATCCGGGAAGTTTACTCCGCCCGAATTCTTATTTGCTTTTAACTTATCAAGGGCTATCCTGGGGGGTTTCCCCTGCCACAGAAAAGAGGCTAACACCCTCTCCCACCCTTTATAAATAGCAAGGGGGAAAGCAATCGGCAGCATTTCCAAAATATAATTTATTTTGGGCGCAAGAACCATTTTAATGGATTCCATACGTCCCCACCAGGACAGATGCAAGGGGGACCATTTATTCGAGAAAATCTGGAGCAACTCCTCAATATGTGACCGGTTAAGCCGAAGAGTGTCCTCAAGAGAGCAGCAGAACCGGACCCCGAGATACTTAATTGCCTTTGCTTCCCAGAGAAAAGGAAAATCCTTTACCACCTCGGAATGAGTAGCCCTGTTCATTGGGAAGGCAACCGACTTAGTCCAGTTTATTTTATAGCCGGACACCCTGGAATACTTGTCGATAACCCGCAGGAGCTCCGGTAAAGAATTGGGAAGCGAAAACAGCAGCAAGTCATCAGCGTATGCCGCGAGCTTTATATGCATGTCCCCTATCCAGATGCCACTAATCTTCTCAGAGTGCCGGATTAACAACCCCAGGGGCTCCAATGCTAGATTAAAGAGCAGCGGCGAAAGAGGGCACCCCTGTCGCGTCCCACGATATAACGAGAAGGGGGCAGACAGCAACCCGTTCACAAGTATACAGGCCTGCGGAGCGGAGTATAGAACTCGGATAAATCTGAGAAAACCATCTTTGAATCCAAACCACCGCAAGACCTTAAACAAGAAAAACCCATTCAAGTCTATCGAAAGCTTTTTCAGCATCCAAAGAGATCCCCACTAAGGGGGTACCGGACTGCTCCGAGGCTGCAAAGAGGTTTAACAACAGTCGAGCATTATCCGACGTCGCCCTCCTGGGCATAAAGCCACATTGATCAGGGTGGATCAAGTCGGCCATCACTCTCTCTAATCTTTTAGCCAAGACGGTGGCAAAGAGTTTGTAGTCAGCGTTCAACAATGAAATAGGACGGTAGTTCTCAACCCTAAGAGCGTCTCTCCCAGGCTTTTCCAACACCACTATAGTGGCGTTATTAAAACAACCCACGGAAGGCAACTGTTCCTGGAGAAGTTGAAAGTATTTAACCACATAAGGGAGAAGTACCCCCTGAAACGCCTGATACAGCTCAATAGGTAGACCATCAGGGCCCGCCGCTTTCCCTTTATTTGACGCAAGAAGGGCAGCACGGAGCTCGCCCAAAGAGAAAGGTGCTTCCAATTCTAGCGCTTGTCGCTCAGAAAGAAAAGGATGCGGAATACTATCCAGGAAGACATCGCATTCTTCCCCGTTTTCCCCGCCCTCCGAACTGTACAGCCCAGCATAGAAAGTCCTAAACGCACCTGCTATATCTGAAGTCTGAGTGAGCAGAGCCTGAGTATTTGATTGGATGGCAGCCACCTTGGTCTTCCCGGGTCTAGGATTCAAAGTTGTCGCAAGTAACCGACCTGCCTTGTTTTGTTCCCTATAGAATTTGGCCTTAGAAGCATGCGAGAGTTTTTCAGCCTCCAAACTGAGCAGGGTGTTAAACTGAAAGCGAAGCTTTTGCAGACGCAAAAGGACACAGGGGTCCGTTTGCTGTTGCAGGAGTCTCTCTCCCGCCCGGATTTGGGCTTCCAATTCAGTCATGATGAGTTTCCGGCGACATGCCGCCCCAATAGAAAAACTGGTGATTTTAGCCCGCAAGAAAGCCTTAAAGGCTTCCCACCAAGCCCAGCCCGAAGTATCCTCGGGAAGATTCACCGAAAAATATTCTTTAATTGCCCCTTCCAAGTATTCCTGAAACTCCGGATCAGTTAACAGAGACCGCTGGAAAAACCAGCCAGAACTCCTGGCAGGGAGAGAACCCGAGAGTAGGGACAGGGAGACGGCCGCATGATCAGAAACCGTACACGCCTCAATTTGCGCATCCTCCACTTGGGCCACAAGTGAACTAGAGATTAGAAAAAAGTCAATCCTGGAATGGGACCCATGAGGAAGAGAATAAAAAGTGAACTCTTTCTGAGAAGGATGTAATAGCCGCCAAACATCTACTAAGTTCATCTCCTGCATCAGACTATGGAGCACCCTGGACGCGCGACTAGTTTTTGTAGAACGATAAGGTTGCCGGTCTATTAGAGGGTCCAACACGAGGTTAAAATCTCCCCCCAAGATGAGTCCACAGTGTGAGAGATCCTGAAGCTCCTCTGCCACCTCACGGAAAAATGATATATCATCAAGATTCGGCCCATAGATATTCATAACACCAAAGATCTGGTCCCCAACCTTTATTCGGGCTTTCACCCATCTCCCATTCGGGTCCGCCCGAACTGACTCGATGACTGGTTGTAGAGCCTGCCGCGCTAAAATTAGTACCCCATTTTTCTTATGGCATGCACCAGCCGCTCCTATCAGCATGTAAGTTCCCCCACCCAATTTTTGAGCCTCCGCTAACGGTAGACGGGTCTCTTGCAACAGGACAACGTCAGCCCTCATCTTCTTGCAGTATAGCAGTATGTTATTGCGCTTAATGGGATTATTGATTCCCTTCACGTTCAATGACAAAAAATTAAGTGAAACCATCACAGCAACTGATAAGCATTCTGTATAGAGTTAGGCATGGCATAAAACACGAGACAAATCCCTCCTTCACACAAAACCGCATCCCCCCCCAGGGAGCCAACTGAAACCCAAACCCAATCTGTAACCAAAGACATCCTGGGTGAACCATCCTGAACAAGGCTACACCCTGATCCCCCCCCCAGCCCCACATAACCAGTGTAAACTCCCCCCTATATACACACAAAATATACTCTTAACTCCCCATCTAACCCACTATCCCCCAACCCTCTTCATCAAACCCCCCCACACACACCAGACACACACGCAACCAGACACACAAGGCCAAGCAGACCAATATCCCACATGCCGAACCCCCCCCTCCCAGCACTACCCCCCTCCCCCCCACCCCCGGCCCCCAGAAAATGCCCCTTGAATAAATGGACAGGAACAACAAGGGTGAGGTCGAAAGACAGGAGAGAGGGGAGGGAAGGCAGGGGAAAGAGACCCAAAGAGACACCTGATCATAAGGCGAGGAGGGCGCCGCATCCACTACTCCACGGGCCCAGGGAGGCGGCCACAGCCCTCACCCACAACTAAGCATCCCTGCCCAGCCAGCACAAACTCCCAAGGCGGGAGTAGCAAAGGGCCACTAAACACCTCTCACCCCCCAGCACTTAGGACATGTCCATTGAGTCCCGAAACGCCATAGAAAACCAGGCCTCAAACCGCAGACTCAACGCATCAAGATGGCCTCCTGCTCTTCCACGAATTTCAATAAAGCCTGCGGATCCTCAAACGTGCGAGTCTGGTTGTGAAGGGTTACACGGAATCTGGCTGGAGCGAAGAGCCCGAAGCGCGCCTGAAGTTGCTGCAAACGGGGACGCAAGGCCAGCATCTGCCGTCGTCGTTCCACAGTAACTTTATTGAAATCAGGAAAAAAGGAAATTTTGCGGCTCTCAATAGTAACAGGAGCCAGGGCCTTCGCCGCCGTCATAATTTGTAGAGCCTGCTGATGTCTTAGGACTCTCAAGATGATAGGTCTCGGCTGCTTGGTGTGCGGGCCCAAGTGTGCAGGGACTCGATGCGCCCTTTCGATTTCCAGTGGGGGGGTAAACTCCAGACGCAACAATTTCGGTAATTGTGTCTGCAAAAAAGCCATTAGATCGCCCGCTTCCACTCCCTCCGGCACTCCGATGATGCGTACGTTATTGCGACGGGAGCGATTGTTTAGATCCTCCAGATCACGCTCCAATTGTGCAATGCGCTTGCTGTTAACCAGGGTCAATTTCAGGCGCTTTTCATGGCACTCAACTTGGTTTTCTACGCGGGAGAGTTTTTCCGCGAGCCCCGTGATTTGGATCTTCATTTCCTTGAGCTCAAGGATGTCCGCTTGCACTCCCGACAGCGTCTCTTTGTTGGCCTCCACAAGCCCGCGAACTGCACGCACCTCAGCAAGCAGCTCTTGCATGGCATCGAGATTGTCTCTGGGCCCAGCTAGTTTCTGCGGGGAAGGAGGCTCCGGCTTTTGCCGCTTCACACCGGGCACCCCTACCGCACTGAAGTCCAATTTTCCGGATTTAGAGACAGCCATCTGTCTACGCGTGTCAGGGGTGACAGAGAAGGGGAGAAAAATACAGCTTCAGGCAGGGAGTACAGGATTAGTGAAAGGATTGTGGGGAGCTCGGGATTCAGGCTGCCATCTTGCTCCTGGTCAGGCTCCGCCCCCCAGAAAAAAGAGGTTTTGGTGATATGTGAAATGTGTTCCCGGAAAGAAACATCGGAATCGAAAAGAACACCTAAGTATCAAAAGGAAGAGACCAGGGGTATAGGTGCTCCAGAGAATGAGGGGGCCACTGGAGGGGAAGGACTACCGTGGGTGAACCAAATAGTGATGGTTTTTGTTAGGTTAAGATGTAGACAGTTAGAAGTAAGCCAATCCGTAACAACTGAGAGACAAGAGTTAAGAATGGCAAGGTCAGGATGGAGAGGAGAGGTGTGGTGAAGAAGGACTAGGTCATCTGTGTAGTAGAATATGGAAATCCCAAATTGTTGTATTAAGAGGGCAAGTGGTGCTAGGAAGAGATTAAAGAGGAGGGGTGCTAGAACAGAGCCTTGGGGGACCCCACAGAGCAGTGGAAAAGGATCAGAGGTTGGAGTAGAGCTGGAAGGGGAAAGAACTGTGCAGGACTGAAAGGAAAGAGTGAAACCATCTATAAACTACGCTGCAGAGACCAGCCTCACGTAGGCGGAGGAGGAGAAGGGAGTGGTCCACTAGGTTGAAAGCTGCAGATAGGTCTAAGGACACCGCCACCGAGAAGTCACCACGATCTTGAGCCACATGCAGGTCATTGGTGAAAGCAAGAAGGACAGTCTCAACTCTATGTCCTTGTCAGAACCCTGATTGATGGGGTGGAGAAAGTTGGTACAGTCAAGGTGATGGGATAACTGTGCAAAGACATTTTTTTCTAGAATCTTATAAAGAAAGGGGAGATTGGAAACGGGGCAGTAGTGGGCAGGAATCAAAGGGTCCAATGAGGGCCTCTTAAGAATGGGGCATATGAGAGCATGCTTCCATGGAAGGGGAAAAGTACCTGTAGAAAGACTAGTATTGATCATGGTGAGAACGAAAGGTATGAGAGCAAGAGAAGATGTGAGCAGCTAAGAGGAAGGGATAGGGTCAAGAGAGCAGTGTGTCTTATTGGAGGAAGAAATTAGTCTAATAACTTCGGCAATGGTGATCGGATAAAATGTGGCCCATGTGTGCGAGAGATGGGAAATGGGGGGGAGGGGATGGGGATGGAGGAGGAGAAGAGATGGGGGGGGGCAGTAAGGCAAAGATGTCCTGAGGGAAAGAATCTTCTCGCTAAAGAAAGATGCTAATATGGAGGGAGATGGGGCTGGCTGGGGAGGCTTGGGGGCGGAGTCAGAGTGGAGTGATGTGAGGGATTTAAGGACAGAGTAAAGGTGTCGAGTCTGGTTAGGTGCAGAGGAAATGGCATTGGAAAAGTAGGCTTGATTAGCAAGGTGTACCTGAGAACGGTAATGATGGTGATGCGGTTTAAACGAGGAAAGTGTGATCGGTGAAGGATCCCTCCACCATAGCCGCTCGGCTCGACGGAGCTGAGTGCGTGAGAGGTGAATACCACTGTGGAATCATGGTTGTGAGGGATGATGGTGTGGGGAACGAGGTTGTAAGGGAGCAAGGTGATCAAGAGCAGTAGAAAGACTGGAGAACCAATGAGATGCTTGTGACTCAGAGGAGAGGGTGGGGAACTCAGGGGGCAGGAGTTTGGTTGCTGGTGGAAAGTGCTGGAAAGTGAGGGGGGAGATACGACGTGAGCAATGTGGGGGTTGAGATGGGCAAGGGGGATGAGTTGAATGAGGAGGGGATACTGAGGATGGTGATGATGAGGAGCAATTGAAGATTAAGCAGACGTGATCTGTCCAGGGTAAAGGTAGTGAAGAAAGGTTATAAATACGGAGGGTAGAGGAGATTGAAGTTATAATGAAATCTAGGGTGTGACCTGAGGAATGAGTGGGAAAAGGAACATGCTGAAGGAGAGACAGATCATGTAGGAGGTAAGTTAATGAATGGTCTCTAGATGAGGAGGAGGAGTCAAGGTGAAGATTAAAGTCTCCGGCAATAAGCAAGTGGGGAAAAGCCAAGGAGAGATCAGAGATAGTCAGTAGTAGAGAATCCCTTAGATTAGGATGGAGTGGAGGGGGAGAGTGGATGAGAAGAAAATATAGAGAGGGGGTGGTTCAGATGTGAAGTAAGATGGCTTCAGGATAGTGTAAAAGTGGGGAGGAGATTTGTGTGAAGGTAAGAGATGAGTGCACAAGGGCAGCAACGCCGCCACCTGCACAACCTGTGCGGGGAACAGAGATGGCCGAAAAGCCAGGAGGGAGACAGTGGGCGAGGAGAGCATCCCCCCTGTCCTTTAGCCAAGTTTCTGTAAGGAGAAGAAGGTGGAGAGATTCCCAGGTGATAAGATTGTGGGTGAGGAGAGTCTTAGATCTTAAGGCTCAACAGTTTAGGAGACCGATTTTGAGAGAAATCGAAGGAGCATAGGGAGACGTGGACGGAGGAGAGCAGGAATGAGGAGAGGATACACCTGGACGAAAATTTGTGGGGCATCGGTAAAGGGAACTATTGAGGCTCTTAGGTCTAAGTGGAAAGACAGAGGTGGTAGGGTGGTTGCCCCACAACACAGGAATGGAAGGCATAGAATTAGATGAAAAGATAAAGAACAGGTGAAGAGGAGAAAAGCAACATGGAGAACGTACCTGTGGCAATGGAGTCAGAAAGGTGGTGTTGGAGCAGAGAAGGATAAGCAGGCCAAGAAGTCCAAAAATGGAGAGGAGTGAGTGCAAAGAGATACCAGTGCCTCTACTGCCGGAGCGGACCAAAGGAGCGCACCTAAGGAGCACGTCGTGCTCCTTTGGTGCGCGCCCCTGTCGCGTGCCGCTGGTGCTCTCCTTTTATACAATGTGTGCAGGTACCTCGCAGAACGCGGCTGCGGGATCGCGGCCGCGTCACTTCCTGTGGGGGAGGGACCAGGCAGAGACCGGGCAGGAGCAGTTGATACAAATAGAGAGGGTAGACTATGTGAAGACAGAACAATAGCAATCATAATACAGAGGGGCAGTAGCAAAGAAGCATTGAAGACGGCTGGGAAGAGATGGCTGAGGGAAGATATGATAGAGGTCTATATTATTGACCGGAGTGGAACAGGTAAATGTAAGTCACATTTTTATGCTATCAGACTGTGGGCAGACTAGGGATCTTCAATGCAGCTACAGTGTAACCCATTGGGGTCTTCTAAGTGAAAATATTTTTTCAGTCAACGCATATTCAAACCCTGCAATCCATTACCGGAGGATCTGGCAAAAGCTGTCAGTGTAGCTGAGTTTAAAAATGTTTGAATGGGTTCCTGGGTAATGGTCCATAAACCATTGCTAAAGAGGACCCACACTATGCACTGCTTGCCCCATTTCAGGTATTGGGGATCCTGTGTGCCTATTGGGGAAACTGCTAGGTACCTATTTCCTTAACTTCCTAATTCACCTTCCCAAAAATAAAGCCATCTAATCTACTGTAGCACTTTAATTGGGGGATTTGGTCTATATTGCAAGATTCAACATTGGGGTGGGGAAGTTATTGTGGGAAGGGAGGGATCTAACATCTCAGTGCAGTATGGTCAAGGTGATGTCGACTTTTATAAAATGCTCAATTTCCTGACTTTTAGGCATGTTATTTAAGAATACTTACATCTCAGCAGTGGCTTCAAAGAATATTAACTGCCTTCCCTCCTCTTTGAACTTGGCTAGAGGGAAAAAATAAAATAGCAGCAAAACATATCTTGCCTAAAACAGAAAAATCCCCTTCTGTTAACAGCAAACAAAAAATAAACCAGGAACCTAAGCAACAAAATGCTATATAACAAAAATAGCCCTCTTCTTTAAGAACTCTCAGGCAGAGAACTTGTAGGAAGTCACATAATTACCTTGCTTGAAATGAAGCCCCTCCAGGAATTATGCAATAGCAAGGCAAGGGTTATCACTTTGCAAAATACATGAGGATACTCTAAAGATAGCATCTAAAATTAAGAGACAAATATATTTTTGGAATTTTCAGAGTTTGAAAAAAAAGCCCAAATAACTACCAGTGTGCTTTAGTAGTAATAAAAAGAGGCTAGTAAAGCTCTCTGTATCTCCCCATCTACCTCCTTTAAAGAAGCTTATTAACAAATAAGAAAAAACATTTCCATATGCAAATATCAGCATCTACATGTATAGATCGTATATGCATATAAATGTGCTTATTTACATTTTCTTTTTCACATGCACACTTCATTATGCATATTTTACAAAGTGCTCCTTTATCAGAGTGGAGTGGAAGTGTAGCCTAGTTGTTAGTGCACTGGCTTGGGAACTAAAGACCAGGGTTCAGTTCCTACTAGCATGCCTTGGGAAAGTCAGCCTACACTGTGTCAGCAGAATCCTGTTTAATGTACATTATCCAGTTTACGTCACAAAGTAAACCACTTTGACTAAAATGATACAGCAGTATAAAAAACCTATTAAATAAATTAATGGTGATTTCAGGAAGCCACTGTTCAGATGTGGAGACCCCTGGATTGCAGATTTTTAAGAAGAAATGGGGGTATGTTTACTAAACAGCGCTAACGTCGCAGCGGCAATGTTATTGCGCGATAAGTGACGTTATCGTGAGATAATGGCACATTACCGTGCGAGAACATCTCCGCTGGTGTTAAGGTGCACAGAGGGTAGAGTAAGGCTCCCCAGAGGGCGGAGTAAGGCACCCCAGGGGCAGAGATAAGGGATCAATGGGTGGAGAGTGGGCAGGGAGAGGCTCCATGCACACTAACGCCGTGAAATGAAGGTCTGAAAATTAGCGCCAGTGAAAACCTCGTGCTAGAGGCACATTTGCAGGAGAGAGAAACAATTTCAGTCAGCAATGTACAGCAAAGGCAGGGAGACCAAGAAAAGTGATAGTAGTGATACATGCGCAGCAGCAGCATAGTGCCCAAGTATGGGAGGGCACGACGGTGAGGCTGCAAATGGGGCACAGGGGGCTGAAGGTGGGACATGCAATGGGGCATCTGGGGCACAGGGTGGATCAGGCAGATGCCTAGGTGGCACATAGGAACACAGAAACAGAAAAACAGCAAGACAAAAACTGACCAAGGGCAAACATGCCCACGAGTGTGTGTCATACATTGCCCCAATGGACATCAACCAGCAGGTACCCCAAACGCCACAGAAAATTGGCAGGCAGTGCGGTGGGGAAGCGTGAATGTCCATGTACGCACCCCCACCTAAGAAACCACACCATAGGCAGCCGCCTAACGGCACACTGGATAGCCTGGGACTGCACACCACCAACACCAAGGGCACAAGGGCTTGTCAGCATGGTGGCGGAGGGGGCAGTGGCATCTCCCCACAGCAGACCATGGCCAAGCCCTGTTTAGGTGGATGCGGTGCACTGCAACAGACAAGGTCTGTCTGATGAACAGTCATGGTATCTCCAGAGAATGAGCTGCTTCTGTGACAACAGTTTGGTGCAATATATTCAGGGGCAGAAAGTCACAGGTTCAAGTCCCAGCTGTGGTTCCTGCAGACCATGTCCCTAAATTTTACCCAGTACTAAACCGTGGTAATAAAGACGGAACCTTTATTTCAGATAAAATAAACACGCCATAAACGCCTATACTTTACCCTACAGAGCACATACACCATAAACATGTGCAATCCCTAGAGCAGAGTTTCCCAACTGCAGTCCTGGAGGTCCAAACACCATTCAGGTTTCATGCTGTCCCTAATAAATATGCCTGTGATGCATTTGTATGCACCGCTCCCAAATATATGCAAATATATCTCATGCATATTCATTAGGGACAGCATGAAAACCTGAACCGTGTTTGGCCCACCAGGACCGGAGTTGGGAACCTCTGCCCTAGAGCAGCGGCCAACATGGGCACAAAAACCCACACCCACAGGATCCACTATCCAAAGCCTCATGGAGTGTCAGGCTGTTGGGCCCTGCGTGGAGCAGCATCTACCAATACTAGCACCTGCATACCTAGGCAATGCCATCTTAAACTTGGACACCCATTCCACATATATCAAAAGGTTGCTATGATTAATGTCAGATAACAAATCCTAAGTGGAGTGGAGGAGTGGCCTAGTGGTTGGGGCAAGGTACTTCAGGCCAGAAGGTTGGGGGTTCAAATCCCACTAGAGGACAGCAACCTTGGGCCAGAAGGACTGGGGTTTCTAGTCCCACAGGTGCTCCTTGTGGTCTTGGGCAAGCCACCTAACCCTCCATAGCCCATGTTCCCTGTAAAATAGTTATCTCCAAGTTATAATGCCCTGTTCAATGTAATTTCAGTTTGTTCAATGTAAACCACACTGATGCAGAATAGCATGGTATATAAGAGAATATAAATAAATAAATAGATTTGTTGACAGAGATTCATCATAGCAACCTTTCTGATATCATTGCTTGACCCAATACAAGCATTGAGGAACCTGTGTCTTTTGGGGAAACTGCTAGGTTCTTATGACCTAGATTGGCCACTGTTGGAAACAGGATACTGGGCTTGATGGACCTTGGTCTGACCCAGTATGGCATATCTTATGTTCTTATGTTCTTATATCTGTGGAGTGTGTTTCAGTTTTTGTTTCTGACGGTGTTTACCACCCCAGGGAGTGACCCTAACAGTATTGTGTACCACAGCAATGCCTGCACTGTGCCCAGAATTGGTCTGGCGGCTAGGGCTGCCAACCACCTCTATATTTGCACACTGCTGAAATAGGTGTGGGAGTGTGTGTATGTCTATCCAGTGTGTTGTGGTTGCCTACACCTTACTGAGCCCACAATGCTTGCACTGTTTCCAGTGTTAGCCTGTCAATGTGCATAATGAGGAGCAAGGTACTATGGGTATAGCCCAGACAGGGTGGCCTGGGCAGGATGCATCTGCACAGGGCATAGGGCAATGGCTGGGACATTGTAGTGCCTGACCACCACCTGCATGGACAGGGTGGCCACAGCAAGTCATGCGGGGGAGGGGGGGTCACTCTCACCCTGACTGAGCAGTGACCAAGGCATGGTTAGGTTCCCCCATAGTGCTATACAATATTTTTCTCAAGTTATATTTATGAGTTCTATTTTCTGGGGCCCAATCACTGACATACCTGTTTGGTGTGTATGCTCACATCCCATTTTTGGGTGCACACAGTTCCTCCAGGAACATGCACTATGTACTAGCTAGCAGACTCTCTGCAGTTAGCATATGTATGGCTGGAACACCTTGCAGGGTAGAGACTGACTTTTCTCTCTGCTGGTGAATGTCAAATAGTGGTGGGGGGCAGCTGTGCTTTTCCAGGTCTACTGCCTGTCTGCCAGTGCCTTATGTGATATGTACAGATCTGCATTGACTGCCCTGTAGGGTGCCTATTCCACAGCAGGACTGGGGTTGATGGTCCCCTGTACTGCCTCCATTGCAGAAATGTAGAGTGTGGTTCTGGTGGAGGGAGATCCTGTCCCCCACCCTTCTCTTATAATAAATGACCATGGCAACCACACAGGACATGTACTATGCTGGGTGCACCATAGTCCACAAGGGCTAAACGTGATTGGGAAATACAGATGGACATAGGTGTATCTGCAAGGGCTACCTGTCACACACTACCACTGAGAAGACCTGCGGACCTGGTGCTGGGCGCCCCACCTACCCTCAGGGTGAGCATAGGAACCACACAATGTCATGGTCTGTAGCTACTCTGTGCCAGTAACACACACGGTCAGTTCCCCCTACCAGGCTGGGGTGCTAAAGAGGTGCGTACCCCATCTTGTGATCAGATGTAGGCTGCTGATCTGCATGTGCAGTTCATCATGGGTATGGGTGGGTTTACCCTATCCTGGTAACCACAGCAGACAGTTCGTGTGGTAACCTGCAGTCTTTCTGTAGCCAGTCAGCAGTGTGTTAGACACTATAGAGATGTAGCCCACTGGTTACTTCAATGACTGTGGAGGCAGAGGGCTTGCGTTTGATCCTGCAGTGGTGTTATTTAATAATGCTGTCTGAGGCATTTCCTTTTATTTAAATCAGTGCTGCCAGCAAAAACACCCTCACGGTGCCGTTGTCTAAGGTGCCTTATAAGGCGCCCTATAGGGCACATTATAAGGTGCCTTGGCAGACAGGGCACTTTATAATGTGCCCTATGGAGTGTCTTATAGGGCGCCTTATGCGGCACCTTAGGTTACGGCACTGTGAGGGTGTTTTTGCTGGCAGCACTGATTTAAATTAAAAAAGGAAATGCCTCAGACAGCCTTCTTAAATAGCACCACTGCAGGATCAAACCCATGACCACTGCTTCTATAGTCATTGCAGTAACCAGTGGGCTACATCTTTAGAGCTGCTAACACTGCACTGGCATGAACTTAGGGTTAATGCACATTAATGTGCCACGGCACCCACTATCGCACGATACAGATTCTTGCTACCTTGCTGCCGCACCACCCACTACCTTATATGGCATTCTTCACATTAACGCTGCAACTAGCGCCAGTAACATTAGATGGTTTAGTAAACATACCCCATGGTTTTGGAGGGCCAAAACTTTATGCATGTATCCCTTTTATAATGGGAATATATGTATATACAAACACATGTCACCATTAAGTTTTGCATCAACTCAGAGGTATGTACAGATTTTTAAAAACTGCTCATTTTGGCCAGGGTTTTAAATGAGGGATTAAAAAATTGTGACCTCATTAATTAATTGGCAGCACATGTGTATTGATTTTCAAAATGGCACCACTATATGCATAAGTGCCAGGATCTATACATTGAAGTTGCAAAACCATTACTTCCATATGTAGGTGCCTACATGCCACCTAGTTGGTGCTTCTCTCGTTATACATGTGCTTACATTCTTTATTCACATACACTCCGGTGCTTCTTTATGCATATTTTACAAAAGGCTCCTTTAGCAGAGCCTTTTGTAAAATACTGCTGGAACTGTAACCATCCTGACTTGCATGTTAAAATTCCTACCTTAATGTGCTATGCAAAATGGGCCTTAAAGGGTCCTAAGTATTCCATTATGTCGGGTTTTTATCCCCTGACTCTCAGCTCTATTTTGGCATACCCATCTGGAATGTTATGAGTTGCCAAGCTACCCAATCCCAGGAGTGAGAGTTCTTGTTAGTTCTGGTTTTAAATGTCCTTTGCAATGTAGTTTGGTATTTTTAGTCACCGATTTTACACATTGAAATCAGTGCTGCAGGTCTCATAATGCATCAGAGTGAGATTGTCAGAAATCCAGGACTGACAGAGACTCTCGCTCCTGGAACTAGGTAACTTGGCCATTCTGTCCCTCTGTACTGACAGACAACTGTCATGAACTAGAATTAGGTAGCTAGTCCCTAAAGTGTGCTAACATTAACACTATTATTTTGGTGTAGACCTATGTTATTCAGTGGGGCTAAGTTACTAATAATATGAATTCATATCATCACACCTTAATAACTAGCCCCCTTAAGTTGTATATGCCTTAACAGCCAGTATGAGGAGGCAAGCAGAAGGAGGACTTTGCATGATCAATTTAGCATGATCATACTATTTAGGATGAACTTGGTAATTAGCACGACCTTGCTATTTGGGCCAATGCATGCTTGGGTTTTCACTGCACAAGGGCAGTGTTTCCTCACTTTTTCGGACATCTTTCCCCCTAGCACAGCAAATCTTTCTGCATCACTGATTCAGTAAATTTTTAACAAACACACGTTTCTTTGTTTGTATATATATGCTAAAATACATTTTGTGTGAAGCTTATTGTATAGGACCTGAAGAGTGAGAAGTAAGTCAAGGCCTGTATGTAGAAATTAAAGGGTAAACATAAAGGAATCGGAAAAAAGTAAGACTGATTACTCTTATGTAAGTATTTCATCATAGGCAAACCAGAAGACACACAAGATAGGCCTTTAACAGTGACAAAGATGAAGGAGCTAAAGTTAAAAAGCAACGAAGTTGAGCGGATGGCGTTTATTTATTACCTTGTACATACACAAAGGCTTTGCTATTCCAGGGACAGTAGCCTATTTTTTACACATGTCACTTTTCAATAGTGTCAGAGCCAACATACAAGTAAAATAAAGTGAACTGCATGCGTTAAGGACAAATTTAAATTGTGATGTCTGGGGTAGAAAGTCCCCATTAAACAAAGGAAAAAAAAACCTGCATCACATTAAATTCACTGAATAAATCTCCCAGACAAAGATCCCCCCTGAATTTGGCACAAGAAAGAGAGAAGAAAAATGTTTGTTTATTTCTATAGCGAAACTAGCAATGAAATAAATGGACAATTAAAAGAAAGTATGATTAAACTATTATATAGGGAACCCATACTGGATTTTTAAAATGCAGAAGATGAACAGGTTTAGCACCTTTATCACAGTAATCTTGGAAGTACAATATTCTTTGAGTCTTTCTTCCATTCTTTGCCTAAAGGCAAAATTCTTCTGGAAATATAACTCACTGTGCACTCTGGGCTAGATTTACTAAAGTGTGCTGCAGAATTAACAATAGCTAACATCATTAATTTGTATTATTAGTGAAAAGGTCCCACTGCATAGAATGTGCCCTGCAATAAATGTCATGTGTTAAAAGGTTGTGTCTTTGTTAGCATGCTTTAGAAGATTTAGGTGTCTGGTTGCTAAGGTGTACTAAGGTTAACTCACATTAATTCAGCAATTAGCATGTGTTATTAGCAAACCCCATTGAATAATATGGGACCTGTGTTAAAATAATGAGCGGTAATGATGAATTCACACATGTGAACATCCGTGCACCTTAATAACCAGACCCCTTATGGCATAGAAAAATAGAAACATGATGGCAGAAAAAGGGCCTATCTAGCCGGCCCTTCCATATCAACTACAATAGTCCCCTTTTTTCTTTAAGAAATTTTCAGTGTTTATCCCATGCTTTCTGCACTGTGGGATAAAATGTAGCCACAGGAACATGCACAGCCAGGACCTGACCCTGTGACCCTCTGCTTCTATACACACCAACTGTGTGTAGTGTGTCACAGTAGTCCATGGGGCTAACATGCTTCCCATCAGATGGACCTTGGTACATGTTGCACTGCGTATGGCACACTGGATCAGGGCATGGCTTTGGTCTGCTGTAGGCGGGTGCTGCTGCCCTCTCTGCCAACACCCCCCATGCCATGCTGACATGCCCATGTGTTGTCAGTGTTGGTGGTGTGAAGCCCCAGGCCAGCCAACAAGGGCGTAGGCAGGTGCCTAGTGCACAGGGTCTGGTGGGGGAGGGGGACGGAGGCATACATGGAAGGCCACTCATCACCCCGCAACCATCTGCCTCTCCAGGGACGCCATCACCACCTGCCAATGTTATGTCTTTTCAACCTGGGAAAGAGAAAGCTGAGAGGTGTTATGTTTGAGGTCTAGAAAATATTGCCTGGAGTGGAATGGGTAAATGTAGGTTGATTACTTATGCCATCAGAATGTAAAAAGACTAGAGGACATGCAATGCAGCTACAGTGTAACCCATTTAGGATTACTAAGTGAAGATATGTTTTCACTCAACGCGTTATCAAACCCTGCAATTCATTACTGGCAAGGCCGACCCATCCATTGTGTGATAATGTTATTCGAACAGGGCCCCGTGCTTTAGGGTGCCCCGCGTGAACACCATTATGGCACACCAGATGGCTTCAGAGGGAGCCAGGGAAGCCCGTGCGAGGTCCCGGCTCCATCTGTACAACCGCCAGCATGAAGATCCTTTTCCTTCACACTTGTGGCTGTTTCTGTGAAGCCGTGATTGCTGGGAAAGGTTAAAGGCAATGCCCTTTAACCTTTCCCAGCATTCGCAGCTTCACAGAAACAGCCGCCGGCATGAGGGAAATGGATCTTCACGCTGGCGGTTGTACAGAGGGAGCCAGGGCCTTGCATGGGCTTCCCCGGCTCCCTCTGAAGCCCCTCAGACAGCCGTGGGGCTGGTTGGGGGGGGGGGGGCAAGGACTGGATGGGCTGTGATGAGGGGGCTAGGACTGGAAATGGGCTGTGATGAGAGGGCTAGCACTGGAAATGGGCTGATGAAGAGCTGGAATAGGACTGGAAATGGGCTGATGGGGGCTGGAATAGGACTGGAAGTGGGCTGACGAGGGGGCAAGGATTGGAAATTGGCTGATGGGAGAGCTTGGAGTGGAAATTGGCTGATGGGGGGCTGGAATGGAACTGGAAAAGAACATATGTGGGGCTCGGACTGGAAATGGGCTGATGAGGAGCTGGGATAGGACTAGAAATGGGCTGATAGGGGGAGCTTGGACTGCAAATAGGTGATGAGCTAGAATAGGACTG
This sequence comes from Ichthyophis bannanicus, assembly GCA_033557465.1. Taxonomy (NCBI): domain Eukaryota; kingdom Metazoa; phylum Chordata; class Amphibia; order Gymnophiona; family Ichthyophiidae; genus Ichthyophis; species Ichthyophis bannanicus. The sequence continues at coordinate 1,556,117,741 of CM066032.1, forward strand.
GAAATGGGCTGATGTAGGGGCATGGGAGAATGGGACATAGAAGGGAGCGGATGTCAGGTGGGTCTAGAACTATAAGGGAGCTGATTTTGGGGGAGGACTAGAAGGGATGGGGAATGAGAATGGAGAGAGGAAAATATATTTTGTGTGGAAGAAAAGTCTATGATGGGCCGGGTATTGGGAGAGTAAGAGGGGATTGAGAATGGAAGGGTGAAATTTGAGTGGATGATAAAGGAATAAGGAAAGAATTGGGGGAAAGAGCAAAAGGGAAACAATCAATATGTTAAAGCAGAAATAGAGAGAGAATGGAAAACATCTTAAAGAGAAGAAAGGACAAATGGACAGCTCGCAGAAGACACAAAGAAACCAGAAGGAAGTGACTGGAGCAATTGCAACTGAAAAATAAAATGCTCAAACAGAAGATAGAAAAATACTTTTTATTTTGAATTTATTAACTGGAATATGTATGGTCTGGGAAGTGTGTATTGCTAACATCTTTGTGCTTTTGTTTAGTGCAAGAGAAAATTACTTTATAGCTTTATTTCTCCAGTGTAGTACATTTCATGTTTAGCTTTTGGGGTTCCCAGTTTAATTATTTTCTTCCTATTTCCAAATTGTTATTCCTTGTTCTTTGTGTGGTGCTGGTCTATGTTCTGTGTAAGCAAGCTGAGGTATTCTGTTCATGTAGTTTCTGTTTGACAGTCCCACTTGTTCTCTTTCCCCCAGTGAGATGTATTGGTTTAATATCTGCAGTGTTGCCGTTTGACAGGTAGGGTTTGGTGCTTTGTGAGTCCTGGTAGTGCTGTTATGATAGGGTGGATTTGCTATGGATTCTAAATGGTCAGTGTCTATAATACTTCCTAATGGGCCTGGCGGTTGTCACTGCAATATAGTAATATAGAAATCTGTTAGTCTTTCTTTAACCAGACACTCATTAAGAGGCATGTTTACTAAAAGTGCATGCTAATATTATGCAAATATTTATGCAAATGAAACTCTTTATGCAAATGAGGCCCCGCAATTAATCTACGCACATGTCCCCGCACCCCCCTTGGGTTGCCCCTGATTACTGGAGGATGTAGTGAAGGCTGTTAGTGTAGTCGGGTTTAAAAAATGTTTGGACATGTTCCTGGGGAGGGTCTTTTGGGGAAACTGCTAGGTACCTGTGACCTAGATTGGCCACTGTTGGACACAGGATACTAGGCATGATGGACGTTGGTCTGACACAGTCTGTCATACTTTCAGGTCTTATGTGCTTATGTACCACCTAGGCAACTACCTAGTCCACTCTGTAGCATCAGCAGTCCCCAGTGCCTGACCCACATGCACCCTCCTTTGCCCCATTTGAACCATCAGCATAATGCCCTTTCATACTTGGCCACTATGTTGTTGCTACTAATGGAACACTACTATTATTTACTTGGGCGCACCTGTCTGTGAAGCACATTGCAGACATTTAAATGGGCTCTTTCTCCTCAAAATGCACCCTTACCGACAGCTTTTGATATACGGTAAGGTTTCTGATGTTAAGGTGATAGCGTTAAGGGATCCGGGACTCGTCCCCACCCACTCCCTGCCCATTGACCCCTACTCTACGCCTACTCTCCGCTCATAGGGTGCTTTATGCTGCCGATCACATTAGTGTATGCTAAAGCGGCATTAACGTGTGCTAACGGCACATTAGCACGCGCTAACAGTGTGAATGCCCTGTTAATGCGCATTAATGGAACACTTGCTCCTTTAGCGCAGTTTAGTAAATATACCCCAATGTGTCATAAACATACACCTCGAGTTACTTATATCATGAACAATTTTTCTATATTTCTTCTGTATCTTATTTACTTCTAATTAAAAATATATATTTATGAAACATAGATATGCAAAATGCAATGTGCCATTGAATCATTGCTGACTCCTGGTGAGCCAGAAGCCCCCTGGATTTTCTTAGCAAGGTGTGGCCAGAGGTGCATTGCCAGACCCTTCTTCCAAGACAAGGGAGAGTAAAGTGACTTGCCCAAGGCCACAAGGAGTGCCAGTGAGAATCAAATGGTGGTCCCTTGGTCACCAGGCTACTGCACTAACCACTAGGCTACTCTTCCACTCAAAACAGACATATAATAGGAATCAAATTTGTACTCTGCTACAAATTTTCCCCCAAAGGAGATTATTTTTTAAAATAGGTTAAGAGCCATAAATGGCAGCCAAGTCAGAGCACAGAAAAACAATAAAATATTTTATAAAAGGCTGAATAAACTCTGAGCCCTTTATAAAATATGCATCGTGCCCATTATCAATATACAGTATGGGCCAATTTGTTAAGGCATTTACATGGGTAACTGCCCTAGTTACCTGTGTAAATGCCATATCCATGATTTTTAAAGGGTACCTACATGGGTAGTGCCCTTTGAAAATCCCGGATATGTCTCTAGAGTGCCCAGATGCTATGCGGTTAGCAACGGAGCAGGTTAGGGGTGTTCTGGGGTGGAGTGGTAGCCCTCTGTGCCTTAAAGATAGGCAAGGTTTTTGCTCACCTATCATTCAGGCACAGGGGCTAAGCGGGTAGCATCGAAAATCAGTGCTACCCTGGCTAACTCCTTCAGCTTCCGGGGTATGTGGCGAGACCCAGATTTTTGATGCTGGGGCCGCATATGACCCCGGCATTGAAAATCCGGGTTAGGTGGAAGGGGACGGGCTATGCTCCGACACAGCGCATAACACCATCCAGTTGAAAATTGGGCCCTATGTTTTTCTGGTAGGTGCACGAAAGTGCCAGTGATTTCATAAACAAACCCACCCAAATAATATGCATTTCCAGAAGGAAATAAATCTGTATAGAGTGTCATTTGCATGTGCACATGCCAAGTTTATTAACTTCAGTGGCATACACGTGTGTATTGCTATTTATGCAGTATACTGTAGCATTGTGCACACGAGTGATAGTTTCAAAATTGAGATCATAAAGTGAAATGATTTTGTTTAACAGCATATAGTTTTCTCAGAATAAAAAAAAGAGCACTGCTGGCTTCACTACCACTAAACATTTGTTTCAAAGTGGGTCATTAGTAAGATTTAAACCTACGAAGAACAAAACTTAAAGGAGCAAAATGCAGAAATCCATTTAAACGACAGGCTGCAGGTCAACAAATTGCCTTCTGTGTTCAAACAGAAATCATTTAGAGGGCAAGGTTTTCAGTTTTCTATGAGTATGATTTGTTATTCTCTAGAGGGAGTGCTGCACTTTAAACACGGCCATTTACAAAAATTATGGGAAATTTTGCAAAATGCAAGGATGAACAATTTTCTGCTATTAACAAAATGTGTCTCACTTTGTAACCTTACCAAAATGACTTTGGGTAAAAAATGTTTATGTATGATTTACACTGTGGTGGCTCACAGTGTCCATTCTGTATGCAGCATACAGCTGCACAGGACCGAAGAGCTTTGGAAATGGATATGAAGAATTTTCTTTTTTTTTTTTTCTTTTTTTGTTTGCTTTAAGAGGGCAATGTCCTTTGTCTTCTAAAGCATCAGAGTGAAAGTCGTCATTTAAGCTTGGCTATGCTAAACCTAGCTTTTCAGTGACTTTCCATGCTTTACTATTTCTCCCTATAGTTCCTGGGTGAACAGTAGAGCTCTGCTGAGCCTTCCTTGACTTTTACAGTGGCAACTGTCTTACATGAAAAGATCAAACAGAACCGCAGGATCTCCTGCCCCAAAGGCATTATCTGCAATACCATCAGCTGCAAAATATTGAATGAGTTTCCATTTGACAGAGCCATTTACATCAGCCGTAAACAGAATAATTATTTTGTCTTGTGCTTTGGTGAATCAACCCATGGCAACTTAATGAGAATAGTCTCTGTCCTTCTGCATTAGTTTCCCCTTCAGCTGCAAGAGGTGCTGGCAGAGCACAGTGTATCAGTCTTGTCAAGAGTAGATGTCTTCTGTCACTGGTTAAAGGGCTGAATGCCCTCTTTAGTTGCAAAAAAAAAAAAAAATCATGGAATAACCTTGCATATGTCTTAATGGATTCTTGCAATTTAATGAGAGGCTTCAGACTGAACTTTTGGTGGGAAGGAAAGAGAGTGACACTTTCTTCTTAGTCATTGAAGGCAAATTTTTTCACCATCAGGCCCAAATCCCATTTAAAAGGGGTGCCAATCACTTAACATTCACGTTCTCTTCAATGCACAGGGTCCAGGAAAGGCTTCACAAGTTTCTGTTTTGTTTTTAAATTGCAACTTTCAGACTTGACAAAATATAACTTGACTGCTGGGTAAAAGGGAAATTTTTTAAGTACTCAGTACACAGTAGCAGATCAGGAAAGCATGCTAAACAATGTATTTATGAAACTGCCTACAGACTGAAAGCTGCGAGTACAATATTCAAATAGCCCAGAATGGCCATATAGGGTATACTTTTTGTAAGGGATGTAAGCATGCAGAACACTGTTTTACATGCTCAACTGAGCTCTTAAAACATGTGCTGGTGTATGCACGCATACAGGAACATAAAGGGCCATTTTTATAATAGGGTGCCTAGTTTGGGAGGTCAAGGAGTCCCGTTGTATAAAGAAACATAGGCAGCTATGAAGTTTATTTTAGAAGCATCTTCATGCGTAAATTGAGGCATTTACAAAAGTAGATCACATGTACATGTAAATGATGATTTTTCAAGGCCACACTACATGGACTTCAAGGGGGCCTTTATGGGTATGGCTTGGGCAGGTCAAAAATCTGCATGTGTATCCCTTATCTAGTATAGGGATCACATGTGCATGTGAAACAATGTCCATATCAGCTTTTGCACCTGCTCTGAGGCATGCATAAGTGCAAATAATGGAGCAAGCGTAAAACAGAATTGACCCCCCTCACACCCTGATCACTTCTGCTAGCAAAGAAGCCCCTTAATTCCCCCTATAGGCAATAAACATCCAACAAAAACCCCAAACTACCTATAAGAAAAGACCTATTCCACACAAGACTCCCCCCAGCCACCAGATAAGACTCCTACCTCCTGATCCCATCACCTACAATGTGTTCCTAAGCTATCTAGTCGTGGGAGCAGGTGCGATCAATGCTCCATGGGCACTGGGATTCATAATGCTTCTGATCAATCACTAGCAGTACTCTCACAGTACTACTACTAGGTGCAGTGATGGCACAAGGGTTTCTACCGCACTAGGCAGACCCTCCGTGTCGCCACCCCTCCCTCAGATGTTCTGGCTTAGATGTCCCAGATTGCACTTGGATATCCATCCTAATATTTCACCTTACATGTATTTTTTGAATGCCACAGCTGGTGTTTAAAAAAAATCCCCCACACTGCTGGGTCTGAATATTGACCCAAACTAGCTAAGTAAATAGACCAATCTCCTGAATGGGTTAGACACCACCAAGAACACCAGGAATCTGTGTGTCCCTTCCCCTTTCGACTGTGTTCTTCGGTATTCAGAGGCTGTGAAGACTTAAAGCACGACCCCAAGGGGATTCCCCCATACACTGTGATCACCGGATGAAATGAGGTTGTAAAAGCACAGAAGCAAGGACAAGGTCCTTTCCAGAGACTAGGTAGGACCAATACCGCTTAACTACAGAGAACATGTAGGAACCAACAGATACAATACGAGGCTGGAGGTAGGAATGAAAGTAACAGGAAATAACAAAGTATGATGCAACCAGGAACTTTGAGGAGAGGGTTGTCCAAGAGTGAAGTAGAATGGTAGTTCAGGGTATAAGTAGGTAAAGGGGACCAATTAGAATGAATCCTCAAAGAACGAATTAGGCCAGAATTGATCATTAGAGGACCAAATGGAACAAGCCTCATCCTTATGATGAGATAGGGACAGAATATAAAGTTGTAAATTGCTGAGGCTCATTTCCTTTGTGAGGAGAGCATCTTGGAGGCTAAGTACCTGATGGTACCCCTTACACTATGGGAGCACCAGAATACCTCAAACCCAAATGAAAATTACCTAGAATTCTAGTCTTACCCAACAGTAAAAAAAACTCTCCTAGAGGTATGTTTATTAAAAATCTCTCCTAGGGGTACATAAGAACATAAGATATGCCATACTGGGTCACACCAAGGTCCATCAAGCCCAGTATTCTGTTTCCAACAGTGGCCAATCTAGGTCATATGTACCTAGCAGTTTCCCCAAGAGACACAAGTTCCACAATGCTTGTACTGGGTCAAGCATTGATATCTTCGGTCACTTCTTAATAATGGTTTATGGACCTTTCCTCCAGGAACTTGTCCAAACCTTTTTTAAACCCAGCTACACTAACAGCCTTTACTACATCCTCCGGTAACAAATTCCAGAGTTTGATTACACGTTGAGTGAAAAAATATTTTCTTTTATTAGTCTTAAATAGTTTACCCTGTAGCTTCATTGCATGTCCCCTAGTCTTTCTATATTCTGATAAGGTAAACAATCGATCTACGTTTACCCGTTCCACTCCGTTCATTAATTTATAGACTTCTATCATATCTCCCCTCAGCTGTCTCTTTTCCAGGTTAAAGAGCCCTAACCTTTTTAGCCTTTCTTCATAGGAGTATCCTTCCATCCCCTTTACCATTTTGGTGGCTCTTCTCTGTACCTTTTCTAAAATCGCTATATCCTTTTTAAGATACGGCGACCAGAATTGCACACAGTATTCAAGGTGCGGTCTCACCATGGAACGATATAGAGGCATTATAATATCTTTTGTTTTATTTTCCATTCCTTTCCTTATCATACCTAGCATTCGATTTGCTCTCTTAGCCGCCGCTGCACACTGGGCCGAGGGTTTTAACATGATATCCACAATGACGCCTAAATCTTTTTCCTGGGTGGTGGTTCCTAATGTGGAACCTTGCATCGTGTAACCATAGTTTGGGTTGTTCTTCCCTAGGTGCATAACCTTGCACTTGTCCACATTAAATTTCATCTGCCATTTTGATGCCCAGTCTTCCAATTTATCAAGATCCTCTTGCAATTTTTCACAATCCTCTTGGGTTTTAACAACTTTAAATAGTTTTGTGTCATCTGCAAATTTGATAACCTCACTTGTTATTCCACTTTCCAGGTCATTTATGAATATGTCAAAAAGCAGCGGACCCAGCACAGATCCCTGAGGTACACCACTATTCACCTTTCTCCATTGGGAAAATTGGCCATTTAGCCCTACCCTCTGCTTTCTATCTTTTAACCAGTTCCTGATCCACAATAGTACACTGCCTCCTATCCCATGACTCTTTAGTTTTGCCAAAAGTCTCTGATGAGGGACCTTGTCAAAGGCTTTCTGAAAGTCCAGATACACAATATCAACCGACTCACCTTTGTCCACCTGTTTATTCACTCCTTCAAAAAAACATAACAGATTAGTAAGACAAGATCTTCCTTGTCTAAAGCCATGTTGGCTGTCTCCCATTAGGTTGTGACTATCTACATGCTGAGTAATTTTATTCTTTATGATGGTTTCTACCATTTTTCCCGTTACTGACGTCAGGCTCACCGGTCTGTAGTTTCCCGGATCACCCCTGGAACCCTTTTTAAAAATTGGTGTTACATTGGCGATCCTCCAATCTTCAGGTATTAGAGATGATTTTAATGATAGTTCACAGATTACTGATAGCAGGTCTGCAATCTCATATTTCAGTTTATTAAAGAGTGTTAAGGGAACATAAGTGCCGTTAACAGGTGTTATTGGCACCCGTGAGCGGTTAACACCGTGGAAAGAGCCAGTTATGGGACATGGTTCACGGAAAACCATGAATGGGATGTAATTATAATGGGTTGTACTTTATTCAGGAAGGATAGGATAGGAAGAAGGGAAGGTGGAATGGCACCATATGTAAATAATAGTAATATTAAAGCTATAAGGTTGCAGGACATAAAAGGAAGAGAGAATGCACTGTGGGTTAAACTAGAAAGATGGAAAAAGGTAAATCCATTTGCACTAGAGTTACAGTGCCTTGCAAAAGTATTCATCCCCTCAGTTTTTGTCTTGTTTTATTGCATTATGTACAACCTGCAATGGAAGTGGAGGTTCATTTGGTTGTTAGGTAATGGACCTAACAATATGGTCCAAACTGGTGACATGGAAGTACAATAAAATACCTTGTACATATAAAAAAAAAGTATAAACTGAAAAGTTGTGAGTGCATATGTATTCATCCCTTTTGCTAGGAAACCCCTAAATAAGATTTGGTCCAACCAATTAACCTCAGAAGTCACATACAATAATTAGTTGATTAGGGTCCATCTGTGTGCAATCAGTGTCACATGATGCCTGTATAAATATACCTGTTCTGAAAGGCCCCTGACTCTGCAACCCCACTAAGCAAGCAACAAGAAGACCAAGGGGCACTCCAAACAGGTCAGAGACAAAGTTGTGGAGAAGTATAAATCAGGGTTGGGTTATAAAAAAATAACCCAAATTTTGAATATCCCACAGAGCACCATTAAATCCATTCTAACAAAATAGTAATAATATGGCACCACTACAAACCTGACAAGAGAATGCCGCACACCAAAATTCACAGACCGGGCAAGGAGGGCATTAATTAGAGATGCTACAAAGACACCAAGGATAACACTGAAGGAGCTGCAAAGATCCACAGCAGAGATGGGAGTATCTGTCCATAGGACCACTTTAAGTTGTACACTCCACAGAGCGGGGCTTTATGGAAGAGTGGCCAGAAAAAAAAGCCATTGCTTAAAGAAAGAAATAAGAAAACATGTTTGGAGTTTGCACAACAGCATATTTCCCACTTAAACTCTTTTTCTTACTCTATCTTACAATACCCAATTCTCCACATTATCACATTTACCCTTTACACTAATAATTCTAGTGAACTACAATACATTTTTCCTTGCTCAGATAAGATGATAACATTTTTGAAATTTGTAAATATTTAAATCTGTATATATGTTTAAACTATCTATATATCTAATCAGCATTTACTCAGCATTGTAACCCTCATATTGCCATTTTATTATATACAATTTAATGTTCACTGTAATTTCAATTGTTTGAATAAGTTTCAATGTAATGTTCAAGTTTTGTTCTATGTAAACCGCTTTGATTTTTCTGAAAGGCGGTATATAAAAACGTTCAATAAATAAATAATAAATAAAATGTGGCGGACCCACCAAACACATGGAAGAAGGTTCTCTGGTCAGATGAGATGAAACCTGAGCTTTTTAGCCATCATGGGAAATACCATGTGTGGCGCAAACCCAACACTTCCCATCACCCCGGGAACACCATTCCCACAGTGAAACATGGTGGTGGCAGCATCATGCTGTGGGAATGTTTTTTCATCGGCAGGGACAGAAAAACTGGTCAGGATTAAAGGAATGATGGATGGCACTAAATAGAGGGCAATTCTTAAGGAAAATCTGTTTCTGCCAGAGATTTGAGAATGGGACGAAAGTTCACCTTTCAGCCAATGACCCTAAACATATTGCTAAAGCTACACTGGAATGGTTGAAAAGGAAACATTTAAATGTCTTGGAATGGCCTAGTCAAAGTCCAGACCTCAATCCAATTGAGAATCTGTGGCATGACTTGAAGATTCCTGTACACCAACGCAACCCATCTAACTTGAAGGAGTTGGAACAGTTTTGCCTTGAGGATTGGGTGAAACTCCCAGTGGCTAGATTTGCTAAGCTAATACAGACATACCCCAAAAAGACTTGCAGCTGTAATTGCAGTAAAAGGTGTCTCTACAAAGTATTGACTGGGGGGGGAGGGTGGATACATATACACACTCCTGATTTCAGAGGGGGGTTGTCTTAATCATTGTTTGTGTCACAATAAAGGATATTTTGCACCTTCAAAGCTGTAGGCATGTTGTGTGTATCATATGCTGCTCACCCCAAAACTTCATTTTAATTCTAGGTTGTAATGTGACAAAACTGAACAAACACACAGGGAATGAATACTTTTGCAACCCACTGTATATACAGATCCCCCTCACAGGGGGTGGAAGTGGACGGAGATTTAATAGAAGACATACACAGTATTGCCATGAAAGGAGAAGTCCTACTGATTGGTGATTTCAGTATGCCGGATATGGATTCTCTACAGGTAGAACTATTCAGGCAACTGGTAATAGAACCCATGTGTGATGGGGCCATACTAGACTTTGTTGTTGTTAAGTGCCGTCGAGTCGGAGTCGACTCATGGCGACCCTCTGAATAGCTATCCTAAATTGTGTTCGGTCTTCAGTCAGGCGGATCATTGTTGACAGACTGGTACCCGTAGTTGCTGTTATTGTATCGATCCATCTCATTGCTGGCATTCCTCTTTTGCGTTGACCTATCTTGCCAAGCATGATGTCTTTCTCTAATGATCTCTCTCTTCGCATGATGTGTCCAAAGTATGAAAGTCGAAGTATTGTCATCTGAGCTTCTAAAGAAAGCTTAGGTTTGATCTCCTCTAGTACCGACTGGTTTGTTCTTCGGGCAGTCCATGGTATACACAGTATTCGCCGCCAGCACCATAATTCAAAGGCATCAATTTTCTTCCTGTCTGTCTTTTTCACTGTCCAGCTTTCACATCCATATGATGTTATTGAAAATACCATAGCTTGAACAAGTTGAATCTTTGTATGGAGAGAGACATCTCTGCTCTTGAGAATCTTATCTAGGTCTTTCATAGCCATTCTGCCAAGAGCAATGCATTGTTTGATTTCTTGACTGCTTGTTGCTTCTTTATTGATAGTTGATCCAAGTAGATTAAAGTTGTTCACAATTTTAGTAACAATGAACCTGTTGATTATTTATTTATATTCTCTTATATACCGTGCTATTCTGCATCAGTGCAGTTTACATTGAACAAACTGAAATTACATTGAACAGGGCACTATAACTTGGAGACAACTATTTTACAGGGAACATGGGCTATGGAGGGTTAAGTGGCTTGCCCAAGACCACAAGGAGCACCTGTGGGACTAGAAACCCCAGTCCTTCCAGCCCAAGGTTGCTGTCCTCAAGTGGGATTTGAACCCCTGACCTTCTGGCCTGAAGTACCTTGCCCCAACCACTAGGCAACTCTTCCACTCCTGCCAGTTGTCATGATCTTTGTCTTCTTTACATTAAGGTGCAGGCCCATTTTGAGACTATGTTCTTTGATTGTGAGAAGCAAATGTTTCAGATCATCTTCACTTTCAGCCAGTAATGTAGTATCATCAGCATAGCGAAGGTTGTTGATGAGTCTTCCACCAATCTTCACACCTCTGTTGTCTTCATACAATCCTGCTTCTCTGATGATTTGTTCTGCATATAAATTAAACAGGTAGGGGGAAAGTATGCAGCCTTGTCTTACACCTTTGCTTATTTTAAACTTTTCTGTTTCTCCTTGTTCCGTTCAAACTGTTGCTTCTTGATCAATGTACAGATTGCACAAGAGAACAATCAGGTGTTCTGGTATACCCATGCTTCTTAATGTGGCCCTGAGTTTCTCATGGTTTACACAGTCAAAAGCCTTGCTATAGTCGATAAAGCACAAATAGATATCCTTTTGGTATTCTTTAGTCTTTTCAAGGATCCATCTCACATCCGCAATGATGTCTCTCGTTCCTCGCCCTTTCCTGAACCCTGCTTGCACTTCAGGTAGTTCTTGTTCCAGGTATGGTTGTAGTCTCTTTTGAATAATCTTTAGTAGAATCTTGCTGGCATGTGGGATCACAGCGATTGTTCGATAATTTCCACAGTCAGTTGGATCACCTTTCTTTAGTATTGGTATAAACACAGATCTTTTCCTGTCAGTTGGCCATGATGTTGTCTTCCATATTTCTTGGCAGAGCCTTGTAAGTATGGTAACAGCTGCATCAGATTGCTGCAATACTTCTATAGGAATGCCATCAATGCCTGGTGCTTTGTTCTTTGGTAAGGCTTTCAATGCTGCTTCAATTTCTTCTTTCATCATCAATGGTTCCCGATCATAAGGTACAGGTTGAAACGGATGTTGGTCCACTTGATCTTTATCATATAAAAAATCTGTATATTCCTTCCATCTTTTCTTGATCTTCTCAGCATCATTCAAAATAGAACCTTGAGCATCTTGTAACATTCCAATTCGAGGCTGGAACTTTTTCTTTAACTCTCATAGCTTTAGGAAAGCCGATCTTGTTCTTCCTCTAATAGTTTCTGCTTCTATTTCCTTGCATGCGTCGTTGTAGTACTTTTTCTTGTCCTTTCTTGCTGCACATTGGAAATCTCTGTTGAGTTCTGCGATTGTCTCTCTTTCTCCTCTGGCTTTAGCTTCTCTGCATTTCTGGGCAATTTTCAGAGTTTCTTCCGTCATCCATTTTGGCCGTTTTTGCTTTTTCACCTTTTGTAGAGACTTCTCGCTTTCTTCCAACACAACCTTCTTGATGTCATTCCATAACTCTTCTGGAGCTCTGTCATTTGTATCTAAAGCAGCAAATCGATTTTGCAGGCAGTCTTTAAATTCCAGTGGTATATTCTCAAGGTCATATTTTGCTGCATTCATGAGTGGTTTGCTCTATTTCAATTTTAGCTTGAGTTTGCATACTAGTAGTTGATGATCTGTACCACAGTCAGCTCCAGGTTTTGTCTTTGTTGATATTATATAGCTTTTCCATCGTTGACTTCCACAGATGTAGTCAATTTGATTTTTATACAATCCATTGGGTGGTCCATGTGTACAGTCGCCGCTTGTGTTGCTGGAAGAAGGTGTTTGAGATGAATAGATCATTGGTCTTGCAAAATTCTATCAGTCTTTCTCCAGCTTCATTTCTGTTGCCAAGTCCATATTTTCCAACTACTTTGCCTTCTTCTTTGTTGCTAACTTTTGCATTCCAGTCACCTATGACTATCAGGATATCCTGTTTGCATATTCTGTCAATTTCAGCTTGTACTTGTTCATAGAACTCTTCAATTTCATTCTCTTCTGCAGCTGTTGTTGGGGTATATACTTGAATTATAGTTGTGTTGATAGGCAATCCTCGTAGACGAATAGAGATTAAGCGTTCGCTGACTGCATTGTATTTCATTACAGTTCTTGCAAGTTTCTTCTTTATTATAAATGCAACACCATTTCTTCTTTGTCTTTCATTTCCAGCATAGTAGACCATGTGATCATCTGATGCAAAGTGCCCGATGCCAGTCCATTTCAGTTCGCTGACACCCAACAGATCAAGTTGTACACGTTCCATTTCATTCTTGACCACCTCCAACTTCCCTTGGTTCATGCTTCGTACGTTCCATGTTCCAATGTGTAAGACATCTTTACAGCTTCTGACTCTCATTTCATGTGCAGCTACATCAGCAGTCAGACGTCCCGAGGGCTTTGATCCAACCACATCATAAATGCTGGCTTTACTCTGAAAAGTCTTCAGCTCTTCCCCAGTAGCTAGTTGAGTACCTTCCGACCTGGGGGTCTCATCTTCCAGCACCATAGCACAATTTGTTTTGTTGTAACTATCCATTGGGTTTTCATGGCAAGATACAGAAGTAGATTGCCGGGCCTTTCTTCCGCGCAGTTTAAGTTTGGTGTTTTTGCCGTTGTCACAAAAATGTGATTCTCCGCCGTCAACACTATCCCATTCTGCTGCTGCCCAGATGGGTGGTTTGTCTTGGTCTGGCACCTCAGCTGAGACCTGTCCATCTTGGGAGACCCTGCCAGTAGTTAAACTACCGATAGTTTAGCTCTCAGCATCACTGATGCACGCAAGCCCTCACAGCACAACAAACTGCAAACCAAGTGAGAGTAGACTTACTAGATTTAGTGCCTACCAAAGGGGAAAGTGTTTCTGATGTTACAGTGGGAGATCATTTCGCAACCAGTGATCACCAGATGGTATGGTTTAGTATTAGGACTAGGGCTGATAAAATCCATTCAAAAGCGAGAGTCTTAGATTTAGGAAAACTAACTTTGCCAAAATGGGACATTATCACGTAATGGTATAGGAACAGCTGGGAGATGTAGAAAAACAGTGGTCAAAATTGAAAGGGGATATTTTAAGGGCAACAAACATTTTTGTTAGAAAGGTAAATACATGTAAAAGGAAAAGGAGGTTGCTATGGTTCTTAAAAGAAGTTGCTGAAAAAGTGAAGAGAAAAAGGGAGGCCTTCATGAAATACCCAGAGAGGCGAAGACAGGCATCTATATTTGGGAAAAGTTAGAAAAAACTAGCAAAGTAGTCAGAAAAACAAAGGTACAAAAAGAAGAAGAATCTGAAAAGAGCATCAAGTTTAACATGTCCTCTATGGACCATGTGATGTGTGGACCTCCTCACATTCAGGGTGGCAGTTGCAAAAGAGCACTCACCTATGGGCTGCTTGTCATGGGCACGAAACACACAATGTCCCTGCATATGACAGAGCTGATCTGATGATTCACACCATTTTCAATATAGTCAAACTAGGGTGGAACAGTAATGGCAAAATGTGAATCTAGCTGATCTGAATTTGAGGTACATTATGGGAACATGAGAGGGATAAGCAATAGAGACATATATGAACTCTACAACAGCCTCACATTGTTGCACTATTTGTGCCCAAACTGACATCAGGTCCCTATACCCATTGTATACTACTGTAGCCTAAGGGTTGCAGCAGCACCTTAGTAAGACTTAAGAACCTAGGTTCAAATCCCAGTTGTATTCAGAGTGACTTTGGGCAACTTAACATGAAGTTACTGACCAGAACACCTTAGAGGTGTCATTAATTATATAGGGCTGCCACCAGCCTGATCTTTGTTTTGGGTCTGCCCACATGCATATTGTAGGTGAGGTCCAACGTATTTAGCATTGTGGTTGTATGAATACTCATAAATATGTTATGTGTCATGGAATCTCCCTGAGGAACTAACAGCACAAAAGGACCTCAAGGACTTCTGAAATCCCTCAAAACCCACCTGTCCAGGGTCTCATTTGAACAAAGACCTTAACTCCCAACCCACGCAGCCTTGCCAATACAGCCACCAAGCACCACCACTTCAGATCTTGGGCACAACCCCCAGAAATTTATATATGTCTTGACACCTTTGTTAAATGTACACCCCTTGTTACATCCCTAACCACTTTGATTTAAGGAAAAGGTGGTGTACAAAACTGGCCAAATAAATAAATAAATCTGCACACTGTCCACTTATTTCCCATCTCAAGGCTTTTTCCTGGAGGTCAAACAATGACCCCACGATCAGCCAGCACGATGAATTATGGCACAGTCATGTAAGCAAAATGTAAACATAAAGCATACACTGTGGTCTGCCAACTATGACATGATTTTAGGAACGGGCTAGAGACACACAATTGAACATGTTATGGGTTTTCACTCATTTAGGTCACCCAGGCACTATAATGGCACCTTATGGTGGCTGTCCTCTCCCTTTGGCTGCTCACATCTCACATGTAAAATATGAATGCCACCAGCATGGGATGGCTTGCAATGGTTTTGTACATTGAGATGTTGCAACATGTCCTATCACCACACCTGGCAAAAATAATTTGTAAGACTGGTGTGACACAGATCCATCAGTCTGTGAGTTTGACAGATACATACCCCAGCTTTAACCCTCAGTCATCTTCAAAATGACCACATAGACATATATCTGGAGTGATGTACCCACACTCCCATGTGACAGATCTGTGGCTCCTGATAGGTGGCCATTCTTCGAGTGACAGAAAGGTGAATGTCTCATCACCAGCCAGCGACAGAACAATGAAATGCCCAGTTGGGTTATGTTCATCCCACCTTCCAACCTCAACAAATGAAGGGTCAAGACTCCACTTAGCATTTTGCCCATCCTGAGCCATCAGCTACACAAAGGACCTGCTCTCACACTGCTTCCCTGTTAGAGCACACTAATAGTATGCGCTACTGCAGCATGTGCCAACAAGATGGGCTGCCAAGTAGGCATTAATGGGGCAATGTCTGAAGACCGCCTATGAGGTCATTCATTGGATGACAACAGTCACATGTCTGATATATACCACCCTCCCCCTCATCCCCACCTCTCAGCATCTATATATCTGCATCATTGCTGTTACTCTTCCTTTGCTATACCATGGCTCACCAGGTTTTCACATTAGTTCTTAGTGTCATCATTTTTGCTGAGGAAAATGATGTTCCAAGGCCAGCAGGCCAGACCTGGCCCCCTAGCCCTCCACCACTGCAGCCTGTCAATGTGCAGGTGCAGCAGCCTGGAGATGTTCAGTGCATATGGTGCAGGTTGATACCACCACTCCAGATTGATGCAGATCCACCTTAGACTTTTCGGATGTTATATGGGGTGTTTTGGTCACAGTCCGGAATAACCTTCAATGACTTCTAGCATAAATTTCCCTCTTCCCACCACATCCTGGGAGGTTCTTGAAAATTCCATGAGCAGAGATGCTCAAAATAGTATGGCATATTGTTGACACAGGACTCCTGAGGTCTTTGGAGTTTAATGTTGGTAATGTAGGTTGATAATGGTAATGTTGTTTAATGTAGGTTGATAATGGCTTTTCTGATGGTCTCAGCCAGCTCTCTTTTCTTCACCATTGTGAAAAAGGAACTGTGAATGAATGTGGCCATTTTACACATTAGAGCCATAATTTATTGGTTGATTCCAGTCATGTGAGTACTGACAGTTCATCACATGTGTGTCTCATGTTACTGCAATGAGATTGCAGTTCTTTCTATTAAAACTGATGTGAATAGTTTATAAGGGTGGCAATAATCATGTCCTGGTAATGTCAGTTTTCTAATCTTTCCGACTAATGCCTCTTTTAATTGGTCGTGTATTATTGGATTCTTTTATGTGTCACATATCTGTGCAAATATCGTCCCAAACCATTTCACTGACCACTTTTCTTTAGGAGATATTTATTTTATTTATTTATTTATGTATTTATGTATTTATTTATTTATGTGTTTTATTTACCGCTTTATCCATGTAATCAAGGCAGTTTACAGGAAACTCAATGAACTAACACTGCTCTAGGCAGTTTACAAGGAACTTAGTGAACTTGTTGAACTATTACAGTAAACATCATTATAACAGTTTTGTATAGTATGCAGGACTTTAGGAAGAAGAGTGCCTCAGTGGTTGGGACAAGTTACCTTGGGTTGGGGGTTCAAGTCCCACATAGGGAACAAGCAACCTCAGCCCAGAGGGACTGGGGTCTCTAATCCCATGGCCACTCCTTGTGGCCTTGGGCAAGTCACTTAACCCTCCATTGTCTCAGGTACACTTAGAGGTATGTTTACTAAACCACGGTAATGTAGCATTGGTAACGTTACCGTGTGGAAACATAAGAACATAAGAACATAAGATATGCCATACTGGGTCAGACCAAGGTCCATCAAGCCCAGTATTCTGTTTCCAACAGTGGCCAATCTAGGTCATATGTACCTAGCAGTTTCCCCAAGGGACACAGGTTCCACAGTGCTTGTATTGGTTCAAGCATTGATATCCTGAGTCCCTTCTTAATAATGGTTTATGGACCTTTCCTCCAGGAACTTGTCCAAACCTTTTTTAAACCCAGCTACACTAACAGCCTTTACTACATCCTCCGGTAACAAATTCCAGAGTTGGATTACACGTTGAGTGAAAAAATATTTTCTTTTATTAGTCTTAAATAGTTTACCCTGTAGCTTCATTGCATGTCCCCTAGTCTTTCTATATTCATTAATTTATAGACTTTTATCATATCTCCCCTCAGCCGTCTCTTTTCCAGGTTAAAGAGCCCTAACCTTTTTAGCTTTTCTTCTTAGGAGTATCCTTCCATCCCCTTTACCATTTTGGTGGCTCTTCTCTGAACCTTTTCTAAAATCGCTATATCCTTTTTAAGATACGGCGACCAGAATTGCACACAATATTCAAGATGCGGTCTCACCATGGAACGATATAGAGGCATTATAATATCTTTTGTTTTATTTTCCATTCCTTTCCTTATCATACCTAGCATTCTATTTGCTCTCTTGGCCGCTGCTGCACAATGGGCCGAGGGTTTTAACATGGTATCCACAATGACGCCTAAATCTTTTTCCTGGGTGGTAGTTCCTAATGTGGAACCTTGCATCGTGTAACCATAGTTTGGGTTGTTCTTCCCTAGGTGCATAACCTTGCACTTGTCCACACTGCAACAAACAGGCCCTGTCGGATGTACAGTCATGGACTCCCCAGGGAGTACAGCATAACTGTGGCAACACAGTGGTGCAGTGCACACAGACAATGTGTGCAAGAACCAGAAGATCACAGGTTCAAAGCCCAGCTGGGGCTACTGCCAATCCAGTCCACATATTTTTCCCACAACTAAACCGTGATAGTAAGGACAAACCTTTATCGCAGAGAACATACGCATGGTTAATACGCCTATATTTTACCCCACCTAGCACAGACACCATAAACAGGCGCATTACCTAGAGCAGAGTCTCCAAAATGCAGTCCTGGAGGACCAAACACCATTCAGGTTCCATGCTGCCTCTAATAAAGATGCCTGTGCTGCATATCTATGCACCACCCCCATGGTATGCAGAAGTATCTCATGCATATTCATGAGGGACAGCATGAAAACCCGAACAGTGTTTGGCACACCAGGACTGGAGTGTGTGTGCCGTAAAGCAGCAGCCAACAGGGGCAGACACACCCACACCCACACCCACAGGCCCCATTAGCCAATGCCTCCTGGAGAGGCAGGACATTGGGCCCTGCGTGCATCTCCCAGTACTAGTACTTGCATACCTTAGCAATGCCACCCTACACCTGGGTATACGGTACATAGCTATCAATCGTTTGCTATGATTACTGGCAGATAGCAATTCCTACATTAAGCACAGTTTGCCCATTGAGCTCCATCATAACAATCTTTCTGATGTCTGTGGTGTGTGCTTCAGGTCTGGTCTCTGACAGTGTTTACCACCCTGGGGAGTGACCCCCAACAGTATTGCGTACCATATCCTTGCCTGTACTGTGCCCAGGACTGGTGTGGTGGCCAGGGCTGCTAAACTCCTCTATAGTAGCACAATGCTGGCATAGGTGTGGGGGTGTCTGTCTGTCTATCCAGTGTGTGGTGGCTGCAAACACCCTCCACAGCCCACACTGCCAGCACTTTTGCCAGTATTGGCCTGCCAATGTGCATAATGAGGAGCAAGGTACCATGGGTATAGCCCGGACAGGGTGGCCTGGCTAGGATGCATCTGCACAGGGCATAGGGCACTGGCTGGGACATTTTAGTGCCCGGCCACCACCTACACAGACAGGGTGGCCTCAGCATGTCCTGCTGTGAGATCACTCTCACATTGACTGTGTAGTGACTACAGCATGGCTAGGCACCCCCATAGTGCTATATAGTATTTCTTTCATGTGCTATTTATGGGTTTCCTTTTGGAGCCCAGTCACTGACTTATCTGCTTTTTGTGTATGTTGACATCCCAGTTCTGGGTGCATGCATTTCTACCAGGAACATGCACTATGGACTAGCTAGCAGACTGTTTGCAGCTGGTATGTGTCTTGATGGAGCGCCTTGCAGGGTGCAGTGGCTGAAGTCTTGCTGCAGGAGAATATCAGATAGTGGTGGGGTGCAGCTTAGCATATCCAGGCCTAATGTCTGTCTGCTATTGTGTTACAGATGTTAACAAAGCTGCATTGACTGCCCTGTAGGGCAGGGGTGTCCAAACCTGTCCTGGAGGGCCGCAATCCTGGCAGGCTTTTGGGATAGCCCTAATGAATATGCATGATATATATATGCATTAGAGATATCCTGCCAACCTGACTGGTTTGTGGCTCTCCAGGACTGAATTTGGAGACTCCTGCTTTACACCTCTGTCATTTAAGATTGTGAGTGGGCAAGGTACAGATGTCCTAGACATCAAAAGGGTTGATAGACTTTGTCACATTCCTCCTCACTTCTCACCACCACCAAAATGTGGTCTATTAGACAACTTTTTGGTGGTGGTGGGAATCGAGAAGGAATGTGAGAAATTCTATCTACCCTTTTGATGTCTAGGACATCTGTACCTTGCCCACTCACAATCTTAAATGACAGAGGTGTACGGCAGGGGTCTCCAAATCCAGTCCTGTAGGGCCACAAACCAGTCAGGTTGGCAGGATCTCTCTAATGTATATATATCTCATACATATTCATTGTGGCTATCCCAAAAACCTGCCAGGATTGCGGCCCTCCAGGACAGGTTTGGACACCCCTGCTGTAGGGTATCTGTTCTCCAGCATGACTGGGGTTGATGGTCCCCTCTACTGCAGAGAGGTAGAATGTGGATCTGTTGATGGAAGACTCTGTTTGCCACCCTCAGCCCTGGAGAAGGAGGGTGGTGGTGGTACATAATCCTCCTAGGGGTCCATAGGGGGCTACACCTGACTGAGACAAACAGATATATCCAAGGTGTTTCTGCAGAAACTACATATCTCACACATTAGCACTACTGGGGACCTGCAGCATGGTCTCTTTCTGTTATGGAAGGTGCTGTGGAGCTGGTGCTGGGCGCCCCACCACACCCTCAGGGTGAGCACAGTACCCACACAATGTGACGGTGTGTAGCTACTCTGTGCCAGTAACACACACGGTCAGTACCCCCTACCAGGCCGAGGTGCTGTGGGGGTGGACATGGTCAGTTCCCCCTACCAGGCCGAGGTGCTGTGGGGGTGCATACCCCATCTTGTGTTCATCTGTGGACAGCTGATTTGCATATGCAGTGCATCATGGGTACGGGTGGGCTAACCCTATCCTGGTGACCACAGCAGACTGTCTGTGTGGTGATGTGCAGTCCCTCTGTAGCCAGCCAGGGGCTTGCTAGCAGCTGTAGCCCACTGGTTACTTCACTGCCTGTAGAGCCAGAGAGCATGGGTTCAAACCCACAGTGGGGTTATTTGATAGGGCTGCCCAAAGCATTATCTTTTTTAATGTACATTTTTGCTGCCAGCAAAAAGACTCTCTGCATACTGTACCCATAAGGTGCCTCAGAGGGCACTTTATAGGGCGCCCTATAGGGCACCTTATGGTTACCGTCCATATAAGGCGCACTATATATTATCCTGTGGAGCGACTTATAGGTTCCCTATATGGGACATTTTAGGGTGCCGTGGCAGACAGTGCACTTTATAATGTGCCCTATGGAGTGCCTTATAGGGTGCCTTATGCGGCACCTTCAGTTACGGCATGTGAGGGCGTGTTTGCTGACAGCAATTAATAAAATACAAATGAAGTGCTGCAGGAAACAATACATACATTGCAAAGCTGATGCCTCAGCCAGCCTTACGTATTAGGCACACTGGGGAGCAAACTCATGACCCCTGTATCAGCAGTCAGTACCTTAACCATTGTGCTGCACTGCTGTTCCTACTTGCATGTCAGCGCACCTACTTCAGATTTCCATGCGTTTAAATGCACAGTGCTGCCATCAAACACAGTGCTATGACCTTGCTGTGCCTCATAGGGCACCCTATATGGCGCCCTATAGGCCACCCTTTCAGAAACATTGTAGGGTGCCGTGGCGGACAGTGCACTTTAGAATGTGCCCTCTGGGGTACCCTATGAGGTGCCTTATGCAGCACCTTATGTTACAATACTTTGAGGGTGTGTTTGCTGGCAGCACTAATTAAAATAAAAATAAAATGCCCCCTAAAGCACTATTACCTATAACACATAATGCTTCAGCCAGCCTTCTTCATTAGGCACAGTGGGGGATTGAACCCATGACTCCTGCATCATTGGTCAGTGTCTTAACCATTGTGGTACACTGCTGTTACTCCTTGCATGTCAGCGCACCTACTTCAGATTTCCATGCGTTTAAATGCACAGTGCTGCCATCAAACACAGTGCTATGACCTTGCGGTACCTCATACGGCACCCTATAAAGCACCCTATAAGCAACATTGTAGGGTGCCTTGGCAGACAGTGCACTTTAAAATGTGCCCTCTGGGGTACCTTATGGGGCACCTTATGTTACAGTGCTTTCAGAGTGCGTTTGCTAGTAGCAGTAATTAAAATAAAATTCATATGCCTCAGACTGCAATATTTCCTTTAACAGGTAATGCCTCAGCCAGCCTTCTTTATTGGGCACAGTGGGGGATTGAACCCATGATCCCTGCTCCATTGGTCAGTGTCTTCACCATTGTATTGTGGCTCTGTTCTTGTGCATGCACATCAGCGCGCCACTTATGCTTCCCGCGCAATTTCCTCTTGCGCTAATGTGCACGGCGCACATGAGCGCACAGCGCACATTAGCGCATGATTAATCCCGGTTTGCTTTTTCAGACTGAAACGCCCACTCCTTATATGGCATCCCGCACAATAGCGCTGCGCGCACCTAACGGGGTTTTAGTAAACATACCCCTAAGTGTTAGTTATACTGTTGTGTAGATATAAGACAACTTATTTTATTTTGTAAACCGCTCTGATTGAAGGATAGAACGGTATATAAAACCGCTCTGATTGAAGGATAGAGCGGTATATAAAACTTGATAAATAAATAAAATAAATAAGGTGTACTTCAAGGTTCCACACTTTCCGCACTTCTCTTCAACCTAGCTCTCCAACCCATCCGTTCAATCATTAATAACCACAAGATTCACTTCCACATATATGCCGATGACATCATGCTTTATTGTCTACTACACACCAAACAACCATCATTCACATGAATCCAGAACTGCTTCAAAGATGTTTCCAACTGGCTCACAACAAACAACCTAGCAATAAATTACAAAAAACAGAAGCGATGTTCATTACAAGGGACTCTTCATTCACCCCACCAACCACAATCACACTAAACAACATCCAGATAAATGTTAAACCAGAGCTAAAATACCTAGGGATAACACTTGACCAACAACTCTCCTTCAAAACTCATGTAACAAAAACAGCCAACACAATATACCACAAAACTAAGACCCTCCATCCGCTCCTTGAACCAGAAGACTTTTGTTCAGCACTCCAAGCCCTCACTCTCCCTCATGCTGACTACAACAACAATATCTACCAGAGACCACCACAGTCTACCATCCTCCCCCTCCAATCTGCATTCCACACATCTGCACGCACAATACAGAATGCTGCTAAATTTGACCACATTACCCCCATCCTAAAACAGTTCCACTGGCTGTCCCTAACAAGCAGAATTAAATATAAGACCTTGTTCCTAACACGCAAAGTACTACACTCCCACCCTCCTACAATCCCTCCTTCAGAAATTCACCACAAACAGCCCACGAAGATCTGCCACATCCAACAAACTCAAAATACCACAATCTAAAACAAAATTCAGTCAACATACTTGCCAAAGAGCATTTGAACTCTCTACACCATCCCTTTGGAGCTCTTTATCTGACACACTAAGGAGTATCACTGACCTTCCCTCTTTCTGCAAACACTTGAAATCCTACTTATTCTCTGATCACTTTGGACCCACCATCTAACCTACCCACTGACATGATAACAATGTGACAGACACACGCATAATAGAACCTACATCTGTAAATAGTTAAAGAACATACTGATAGGTATAGCCATTGCAATTGTATATAGTTTGATGATTGAAAATAGTTGGCTAACATATATAATATATATTGGGCTCGATTCCATCCCACACGTAGAACCCCTCTGTATGTCTGGTTTGAACCAGACGCGCAGAGGGGATAGCTATTCTGATCCCACGGGGCATGTCTAGCCCCACGGGATAAGAATTGGGAACAGTCATGTGCGTGCAGGCCAGGACTGCAATTCAGTTCAGCCTGCACATACATGAAAAGCCCAGCTAACTCAGTCATGGCTTTTAAAAGGAACTGCAGCACCATGGTGTCTGGCTGCCATGGCACCATGGCTCCATTTAAAAGTCGCAATGCCGGCCGCCAGCAAAAACTGCCTATTCCTTGCAGCCTGACCCACGATCTGGCCTCCTAAGGCCAGGGTCGGGCTGCAGGGAATGTCCCCTAGCCGCCCCCCCCCCTGCCCCGTCTGTGCCCTGGGCACAGCAAAAAAGACGTCCTCGGAAGTGGAATAACTTCCCCACACATGTTTCTGGTCCTGGACGTACAGGACCGACATTAGAATTGGCCCTGTACATCCAGGGCCAGCGACTGCCTACTGCCTGACCAGACTCCACCCCTGAGCTGCCTATTCCCCTCCCCCATCAAACTTCACTGCACAACTGGCAGTTAGTTGGGGGCAGGAGCGAGCACGAATAGCGGGGATGGACGTCCTGTCGAGCCACCCATCCCCTCTATTTGTAGCACAGAATAACTCCCATTATGTAATTAGGAAGTTATCTGTTATGCATAATATTATTGATTGTTAACTATAATGTTATCTTTTTCTATGTATATAAGATATGTATCTGTTCCATGTAAAAATTGTTTTAGTTCAATGTAAAAAGTGGTATATAAGCCTAGTTAAATAAATAAATAGCTGTATTCATGGCAACACTGTCAGTCCTCATGGTGCAGCTGCAGCCAATTGGGAGCTAGGCTCATGAGGAGGGCTGACCTCTGTGAATGTCCAATGGAGTCACTGAGTTGGTGAGACAGTAAAGAATCTATGCTCTTGTCCTACGCCGCAGTCACAGAGTGAACTCTGGGGGTCTCCATGCATGGTATACACATATAGGCATGTCTGTCTCAGGCACATCTACATGCAATATGCACCATCTCAGTACTGTCTGCTGGCCATTGACCACAGCAGTCAGCATGACATTATGTATTACTCCATAACAACAACCAGCCTTATGTTTACAGAGATGACATGTTTTGGTTTGACTAATTGTGAATATGGGACACTAACCTCTGAATGGTCCCTGCACAACTCCAGCTGGAAGAATGTGCCATGGGATGTTATGTTGGTCTCTGCATCACCCGCCACCATGTGTGAAGACAGTGCCTGGAGGTGAATGTTTTGAATGTGCCCCTGGTAGGTGGCATAGCCAGCCAGGGGCTTTGTTCATATGCACAGAAACTCTGAGAGTCTACTCAGTCTCTGCATTTTTCATTTCAGAGGCCCTGTATGACGGCCTCACCCACTCTCCATGGGCACTGAGTATGACAGCCACAAGGATTTATTTATTTATTTATTTATTTATTTAAAGTCTCTTTTATACCGCGCTATTCAGCATCAGCGCGGTTTACAATAAACAATGAACATACACATTTCCAATAGTACTTTGTGTTTACATATGAACAGGATAATCAACTTGGCTAACAGGGTAACTATGTACAACCACAAAATATACAATATATACAATTTGTAGGCTGTTACTGTTAGAGTACAAAGAGGCTGATGAGGGCAGCGTATGTGTAGCCAGCAACTGTACCAACATCTAACCCCATGTCCAACCTGCCATGCTTCCACGTGCTCTTAGGAGGGGGAACTGTATCCAAAGAATGGGAGAGCACATATGTTTCACTGGCCATTTTTGCAGGGTCCATGGCCAGAAACATGACATAATATGGGAGTATGAGCATAGCACTATGTTCAATACTCACTGCCAAAATCTGTGTAGGGGGACACAGTCCTCTGGTATGTGACAGACATAGGCCACTGTGAGGCAACATGCACACACAGTCTGTCTCTGGGCCACTTTCCAGTGCTTGCTGCATAAAATCAGCTTTCTCCAAGTTCAAACTAAGAGAGTACACAAATGAAGAGCAGAGGATTTGGGGTGCTGTCCAAAACAGAGCAGTTTGCGCAGGATATATATTAGTCAGAAGTTAGGTAAATGGCTGAGCCATCTTAACGTGGGTCTTGCACAAGCGTGGCCTGAGTGCAGACATTTGTTCATGCTGAGAAGCTACTCTCACTCTAACCGAGCTAGGACCACGTCAAGGCTATGTATCTACATAGTATTGTTTAGAGTCAAACTGCAGTAGCATGGGTGCTGTTTTTTTTGTTTGTTTGTTTTTTAGGTGTTTTTTTTAAATAGCAGTCTAGTCAATAGCCAGGTTGCTGAATGTCCATGCTGTTTGTACAATGCCAACATCTTCATGGTGGCTATGTGTACATGCAGTGGGTGGTGACTAGCAGACCAGCCACAGATAGTATGTGGGTGACTGATACATCCCACTGTTGTATAACATATGCAGGGTGACAGGGATTAATCTAGCTGATTAGAAGTCTCAGAAAGAGAGGAGAACAGTTTTTATTGGGCTGCTCTAGTGATGCTGATTATGGTTTTGGCAGACCCCGTGGGTTGACATTCCTTCCTGGCACCATTTCTACCTAGACTACTCTCACTGCATTCAGGTTCTTTGGAAACAGCTACCCCAACCCTAAAACATGACAGACAATGCTACATCAGCATCCCTCCCCAGCAGGTGCAGGATACATGGGCCAGACCAGACATACCAAACCAATACACTTCAGCTATGCAGCATATAAAACAGCCAGCTTCATATACTGCATACAACAGCATTAAACATTCTGGCACTGATATACATCTTCTCCAGAACCTGGAGAAACCATCTTTATTACTAATACCTTGAATTCGCCCACCGATCTGTGGCCAAACTGGAAGAGACTGAAAGTAGGCTTTGTAGTCTGGAATAACATGTGAGTGCTATGGAGTCTCAAGTTAAAACATCTCATGACACTAGTGATGCTTGTGTGATAGATAGTTTATCATTACATGTTAGAGTTGTCAGAAAATGCAGCAAGAGCCAGAAATATCAGACTCTTAAACTTCCCAAAAACTACATTATTGGAACCTCATGAACTCTGGTATATATATGTCAAGGATATTTTGAGGATCTCTAAACCAGAGGAAATACAGGTGTCCTAATTTTATTATTTGTCTAGAGGAAGTCCTGAGTGGATTGGATTGGACTCTCTAGTGTCTGTGGACAGTTTAGTTCTGTCTGTGTTTTCAGAATCCCCCTCAGATACAGTAATATATCTACACATGCTACATTGATTGTATTTTTGAGTTCCGAGGTGGATAAGTCTTTTCTTTTTAAGAAGTGCTTCCTTTTGTGGCCAAAGGGCGACAATGTTCCCCGATGTGGCCAAAGTCACCCACTACGGAAGAAAGCTTTCCTCCAGTTTAGGCCTAGGCTGGTTGCTAAAGGGGCCTCTTTTTTTTTTTAGGTTTCGCTGTAGGTGTCTATTCAGGTTTCAGGGTAATGAGTACACCTTTTTTGACCCGATTCAGTTAGAATCTTTTCTTTTGTCTAAAGAATCTGAAGAATCTGTTTGAAGTATCTTTTTTACATCACTCCTTCTTTAGGTTATTGGGGACAATTAGAATTATGCAGTTGGATGTATAGGTTAGCATCTTATTTGTTTCTTTATTATTTTTTATTTCTTCTCTTTAGGATCCCTCCACCCTTATTGTGGACTTTTAGAAGTTTTGAGATTGTGTTACTTATTTGCTAGATTTTGGGTTTGTTTCTAAGGTGGAATATTTTTTCTCCCTTTTATTTCTGTATCAGACTTCTTTTCCTATACTTGCTATGGTTAATAATTCTATTAGAAATTGCAAATAAAAAAAAAGAAATATGTTGTATTTGAGAATCAGTGTGCAAATCAAAGGGGTATGTTTACTAAACCCTCTTAACGTGCGCGCCGCGTTAGTCTGCAGGATGCCATAAAAGGAGTGGGCGGTCCAGTCAAAAGTAGCAAAACGGGATTAGCGCACATTAGCACATGAGAAACGCACGCGGGAAGCGTAAGCAGGGCGCGCTGATGCGCAAACAGAGGAACAGGGTTTCAGTACAATGGTGAAGACACTGACAGATGGTGCAGGGGTCATGGGTTCAATCCCCCACTGTGCCCAATGAAGAAGGCTGGCCGAGGCACTACCATTTATGTGTAATATTGCATTATGAGGCTTTTTAATTTTATTTTAATTACTGCTGTTAGCAAACACACTCTCAAAGCGCTGTAACATAAGGTGCTGCATAAAGCACCCCATAAGGTACCCCAGAGGGCACATTTTAAAGTGCACTGTCCGCCACAGCACCCTACAATGTTGCTTAAAGGGTGGCCTATAGGGCGCCATATAGGGTGGCCTATTAGGCACGGCAAGGTCATAGCACTGTTTTTGATGGCAGCACTGTGCATTTAAACGCATGGAAATCTTAAGTAGGTGCACTGATATGCAAGGAGGAACAGCAGTGTAGCACAATGGTTAAGGCACTGACTGATGATACAGAGGTCATGAGTTCAATCCCCAGTGTGCTTAATACTTAAGGCTGGCTGAAGCATCAGCTTTGACACATAAGTATTGTTTCCTGCAGCACTTCATTTGTATTTAATTAATTGCTGCCAGCAAACACACCATCAGGTGCCGTAACCTAAGGTACCCTATAAGGCACTCCATAGGGCACATTATAAAGTTCACTGTCTGCCACAGCACCCTATAATGTCCCCTATAGGGCACCCTATAAGTCGCTCCATAGGATACCGTATAGTGCACCTTATATGAACGGTAACCATAAGGTGCCCTATAGGGCGCCCTCTGAGGCACCTTAAGGGTACAGTATGCTGAGGGTGTTTTTGCTGGCAGCACTAATGTACATTAAAAATAGATAATTCTTTGGACAGCCCTATCAAATAACCCCACTGTGGGTTTGAACCCATGACCTCAGGCTGCACAGGCAGTGAAGTAACCAGTGGGCTACAGCTCTATAGCTGCTAGCAAGCCCCTGGCTGGCTGCAGAAGGACTGCATGTCACCACACAAACAGTCTGCTGTGGTCACCAGGATAGGGTTAGCCCACCCATACCCATGATGCACTGCACATGCAAATCAGCCATCTACAGATGAACACAAGATGGGGTATGCACCCCCACAGCACTTTGGCCTGGTAGGGGGACCTGACCGTGTGTGGTACTGGCACAGAGTAGCTACACACCGTCACATTGTGCAGGTACTGCACTCACCCTGAGGGTGAGGTGGGGCGCCCAGCACCAGGTCCACAGGAGAGATAGGCCATGCTGCAGATTCCCAGCAGTGCT
Source organism: Ichthyophis bannanicus (assembly GCA_033557465.1). Lineage (NCBI taxonomy): Eukaryota > Metazoa > Chordata > Amphibia > Gymnophiona > Ichthyophiidae > Ichthyophis > Ichthyophis bannanicus. The sequence goes on from CM066032.1 coordinate 1,556,146,642, forward strand.
AATGTGTGAGATAGGTAGTTTCTGCAGACACACCTTGGATATATCTGTATATCTCAGTCAGGTGTAACCCCTATGGATTCCTAGGAGGATTATGTACCACCCTCCTCCTCCAGGGCTGAGAGTGGTAAACAGGGTCTCCCATCAACAGATCCACATTCTACCTCCCTGCAATGGTGGCAGTAGAGAGGACCATCAACCCCAGTCCTGCTGGGGAACAGACACCCTACAGGGCAGTCAATGCAGCTCTGTACACATCCATAACGCAATAGCAGACAGACATTAGGCCTGGATATGCTAAGCTGCACCCCACCACTATCTGATATTCTCCTGCAGCAAGCCTTCAGACGCTGCTCCCTGCAAGGTGCTCCATCAAGACACATACTAGCTGCAGACAGTCTGCTAGCTAGTCCATAGTGCATGTTCCTGGTGGAAACGCGTGCACCCAGAAATGGGATGTCAGCATACACAACAAGCAGATAAATCAGTGACTGGGCCCCAAAAGGAAACCCAAAAATATCACAAGAGAAAAATACTACATAGCACTATGGGGGAGCCTAGTCATGCAGTGGTCACTGCACAGTCAGGGTGAGAGTGATCTCCCAGCAGGACATGCTGTGGCCACCCTGTCTGTGCAGGTGGTGGCCGGGCACTACAATGTCCCAGCCAGTGCCCTATGCCCTGTGCAGATGCATCCTGCCCAGGCCACCCTGTTCGGGCTATACCCATGGTACCTTGCTCCTCATTATGCACATTGGCAGGCCAATACTGGCAACAGTGCTGGCACTGTGGGCTGTGGAGGGTGTTTGCAGCCACCACACACTGGATAGACAGACACACACTCCCACACCTATGCCAGCATTGTGCTACTATAGAGGAGTTTAGCAGCCCTGACCACCACACCAGTCCTGGGCACAGTGCAGGCATGGATATGGTATGCAATACTGTTGGGGGTCACTCCCCAGGGTGGTAAACACTGTCAGAGACCAGACCTGAAGCACACTCCACAGACATCAGAAAGGTTGCTATGATGGAGCTCAATCAGCAAACTGTGCTTAACGTAGGAATTGCTATCTGCCAGTAATCATAGCAAACCTTTGATAGCTGTGTACCATATTCCCAGGTGTAGTGTGGCATTGCTAAGGTATGCAAGTGCTAGTATTGGGAGATGCACGCAGGGCCCAATGTCCTGCCTCTCCAGGAGGCATTGGCTAATGGAGCCTGTGGGTGTGGGTGTGTCTGCCCCTGTTGGCTGCTGCTTTACGGCAGAGGTTCCCAACTCCAGTCCTGGTGTGCCAAACACTGTTCGGGTTTTCATGCTGTCCCTCATGAATATGCATGAGATACATCTGCATACCATGGGGGTGGTGCATAGATATTCAGCACAGGCATCTTTATTAGAGGCAGCATGGAACCTGAATGGTGTTTGGCACTCCAGGACTGCATTTGGGATACTCTGCTCTAGGTAATGCACCTGTTTATGGTGTCTTTGCTCTGTAGGGTAAAATGTAGGTGTTTTGGGCATGTTTACGTCATCTGCAATAAACGTTCTATCTGTATTAGCACGTTGTAGTAGTGGGTAAAATATAGGGACTGGGTTGGCATGCAACATAGCTGGGACTTGAACCTGTGACCTTCTGCATCCAAACACACTGGTTGGGTGCACTGCACCAACGCGTTGCCACAGAGACTGTGCTTTCCCTGGTGATACCATGACTGTTTTTCCAGCAGGGCCTGTCTGTTGCAGTGCATGGTACCCACCTACACAGGGCTAGGTCATGGTCTGCTCTGGGCAGCTGCCACTTCCCCCCTCCACCACCAGTACCCCTCTGCCACCATGCTGACATGCCCTTCTGCTGGTGGTGCTGGTGGTGTGCAGTCTCAAGCCATCCAGTGTGCAGGTAGGCGGCTGCCTATGGTGCGTGTTCTGGGGTAGGGGTGCCTGCATAGGCGTCCACGCTTCCCCCCCAACACCGCCTGCCAATGTTCTGTGCCCTTGGGGGTACCTGCTGGGTACTATCCCCTGTGACACTGTGAAAAACACTCTTGTGCCCATGTTTGGCCCTCATCAGATGCTGTCTGGCTGCTGTTCAGTTTCAGCATTCCTAAGTGCCACCTAGGCATCTGCCTAGTCCGCACTGTGCCCCAGCTGCACCACAGTATGTGCCGCCTGCAGCCCTCTGTATCCCCTTTCCCAGCATCTGTCCTGTTTCCCATTCCGACATGCCTGCGCTGCTGTTGTGGAACATGTGCATGGCATAGATAACCTGTCCAATGGAGAGGGAAACCCTGATCAGTGTTATTTCAAGGAGGGATCATTCACCTTGTATGGGGACGGAGCGGACCCTTCCAAAATTCATATTTATTTTTTGGGGCTTTCTTGGGAGTGTTTTTTGATGTTTCCCATTACTATCACTATTGCCCAGCTTGATTATGATTTTTTTTTATTTTGTTGGGGTCATTTTCAATGTTTATTTGCACTTTTGTTTCGTGCACATGTATCACACATCACTTTTTTGTAAGTTTCCCTGGTTTTGCTGTACATTGCTGATAGAAATGGTTTCTTTTCCCTTTAAATCAGCTCTAACGCGAGGTTTTCACTTGAGTTAGTTTTGGCCTCGAATTTCACATCGTTAGTGTGCGGGGGAGCCTCTCCCCTCCCACTCTCCACCCATTGACCCCTTCTCTCCGCCCCTGGGTAGCCTTCCTCTGCCCTCCGGGAGCCTTTCCCCGCCTTCAGCGCTCGTTTGCGCCGCTGCGCGCGTGAGCGTGCACTAAAGCGTATTTGTGCCCCGTAAAGCGTCATTAGTGCACGCTAAGATACCTTAGCGTGCGATAATTGCACAGTGCGCACGTTAAGAAGGTTTAGTAAACATACCCCAAAGTGTAACTATATTAAAAGCAAATTTCATTAACCAAAGCAACTTTATACTGTATTTCTGAACAAAACTAAACAAAAATATTGTTGTTGTTGTTTTTCTTCAGTATATATTAGTCAAATCCAGAAGCTCTGCTTGACCTTGGCTGTGTTAGTCTGGCAGTCACATGTAATAGCTCCCCAGGGATTTGTAAAATTGTTAATCTTTGCACTCTGGTACAGTCGAACATTATCAGAAATCACTTAATGAAAGATTCCTCTTTGTTGAAGACTGATTGCAGTCAATGAATTAATGTTTTATTTAGTGTACCTCGTAAGAGTCATCTCAATGTTATGTGAGTTCACAAGCAGTAATGTTTTTTTTACTTTCAGTGTAGAAGAAGAACTTAGGGAAGAGGCTCCTGCTCTCTAGAATGATATAAGCAATGCAATATTTTTGGTGCGACAAACATGTGGACTTCATTCATTGGTATCTTATGAAATGTTTCATTTCATTAAGCGACATGTGAAGATGTTTTGTAAGTAGAGATCAGGGCTGGTGCTACCGTTATCAGAACTAGGTGATTGCCTAGAGCACCAGCCCTCTGAGGGCACCAATTGCGACTGCTCTCACCCCTCTCTGGGACCTGCAGTGTTGGCAATGGCTACAAACTGTGACCCAGTGCTTACCTTAAAGCTCTGGTGCTGTACCGCGGTTTCATTATTTTATCAGTTGCCACTTCGCCCCCCTCCGATGCATATTTATGGTATGTAACCATTACTACCGCTGCAGGCCTCGGAGAGGTGTGCCAGTGGTGGCAGGTTAAAGGGCCCCCCTAGAGTGCCTCTAATCCTTTTACCGGCCCTGGTAGAGATGTTCGATTTAGAAATCTAGTGCCTAATTTTCGAAGGCATTTGCACGGGTAACTGCCCTAGTTACCCATGCAAATGCCATATCTGGCATTTTCAAAGGGCACCTATATGGGTAGTGCCCTTCAAAAATCCTGGATATGTCCCTAACATTCCCAGATGCTATGCAGTTAGCATCGGGGCGTGTTGGGGGCGAGGGCAGAGGAAAAGACTAATCGGGTAGCACCAATTTTTGATGCTATCCGCTTAGCCCTCTGTGCCTTAAAGATAGGTGAGCTTTTTCCTCGCCTATCCTTCAGGCACAGGGGCTCAGCGGGTAGCATAGAAAATCAGTGCTACCCGGCCAGCTCCTGCGGCTTCCCGGTTGTGCAGCAATACCCAGACTTTCAAAGCCGGGGCCGCATATGACCCCGTCATTGAAAATCCGTGTTAGGTGGAAGGAAGGCGGGCTATGAGCCGACTCAGCGCATAGCACTGCCCAGTTGAAAATTGGGCCACTGTACATCTTGTAGCGCTATACAAATTCTCAGTAGTACTAGTAGTAGTGGTAGTAGTATTCACTAAAGTGCATTAGGAAGTCAGCGTGGGATTTAGTATGTGCTCAGCATTAGTGCAGCTCTGTGGTAATAGCTACTGCATGCCATAAACATCCAGAACACTAAAAATCCCATGCTATCTGCCTAATGAGGTATGAGGCAGGAACCAGATGGGTTACCGGAGGAGATGGGCATCAACAGTGCTTGCAGTTAGCACACAGCACGTTACTTTCACTGCTGCAAATAGAACAGGTCTCCTCAAGAGAAGGCATGAAGTGCACCCATGCTACTGGAAGCTAGTTAATGTGGCTTCTCATAAAAATAAAAAAAAATTGCAACTGTGATCAACCAATGAACATTCTTAACTTCCCATCCATCCTGATCACCTTAAGAATTACCTCTCCATGCTAACAATCCCCTCCTAAATCTGCATCAGCATAACATCACTCCACCCCAATCCCTCCCCTGATCCTCTCCTCAGTCAGCATTACCCCTACCTACTCTACTCAAAGAACATCACCCAACTTCCCCCTACCCATGATCCCCTCTCTGCCACTTACTGGGTATTTCCCTGGTGGGCTAGTGGCAGGGCAGGGTTGAAAATAGAGGCTCTGACACCTAGGGGTATGTTTACTAAATGGTGCTAACATCGCAGCTGCGACATTATCGCGTGATATGTGACATTATCGTGCGATAATGGCACATTACCATGCGAGAACGTCACGCATCACGCGATAACGTCTCCGGCGGCGTTAAGGTGCACAGAGGGTGGAGTAAGGCTCCCCAGAGGGCAGAGTAAGGCTCCCCAGGGGCGGAGATAAGGGGTCAATGGGCGGAGAGTGGGCGGGGAGAAGCTCCATGCATACTAACGCCGTGAAATTAAGGTCTGAAAATTAGCACCAGTGAAAACCTCGTGCTAGAGGCACATTTGCAGGAGAGAAAAAACATTTCAGTCAGCAATGTACAGCAAAGCCAAGGAGACCAAGAAAAGCGATAGTAGTGATACATGTGCAGTAACAGCATAGTGGCCAAGTACAAAGGGCATGATGGTGAGGTTGCAAATGGGGTACAGGGGGCTGAAGGCAGGACATGCAGTGGGGCAGCTGGGGCACAGGGTGGACTAGGCATATGCCTAGGTTGCACATAGGAACACAGTAACTGCAAATCAGCAAGCCAGCAACTGACCAAGGTCAAATATGTCTATGAGTGTGTGTCCCACAGTGTCCCAGGGGACATCACCCAGCAGGTACCCCAAAGGGCACATAACAGTGACAAGTTGTGCCAGGGGGAAGCGCAGATGTCTATGTAGGCACCCCTACCCCAGATCCCACACCATAGGCAGCCGCCTACCGGCACACTGGATGGCCTGGGACTGCGCACCACCAGCACCACCAACATAAGGGCATGTCAGCATGGTGGCAGAGGGGTGCTGGTGGTTGAGGGGGCAGTGGAATCTGCCCACAACACACCAAGGCCAAGCCCTGTTCAGGTGGGTGCCGTGCACTGCAACAGACAAGGTCTGTCTGATGAACAGTCATGGTATTCCCAGGGAATGATGTGCCTTTGTGACAACAGTTTGGTGCAGTACATACAGACAGTATATTCAGGGGCAGAAGGCCACAGGTTCAAGTCCCAGCTGTGTCCCCTGCAGACCAGGTCCCCACATCTTACCCAGTACTAAACCGTGGTAATAAAGACGGAATCTTTATTGCTGATAAAAGAAACACACCATAAATGCCTTTATTGTACCCTACAGAGCACATACCCCATAAACATGTGCAATCCCTAGAGCAGAGTTTCCTATTCAGGCTGTCAGGATGTCCCTAATAAATATGCATGAAATGCATTTGTATGCACCGCCCCCATTGTATGCAAATGTATCCATGCAAACTCATTAGGGACAGCATGAAAACCTGAACCATGTTTGGCCCACCAGAACCGGAGCTGGGAACCTCTGCCCTAGAGCAGTGGCCAACAGGGGCACAAACACCCACACCCACAGGCTCCACTATCCAGCGGCTCATGGAGGGTCAGCAGCATCTACCAATACTAGCACCTGCATACCTTTAGCAATGCCGTCCTAAACGTTTAAACACGTTCCACATATATCAAAAGGTTGCTATGAATAATGTCAGATAACAAATCCTATGTTAAACCTAATTTGTTGACAGAGAATCATCATAGCAACCTTTCTGATATCTGTGTAGTGTGTTTCAGGTTTTCTATCTGACAGTGTTTAACACCCCGGGGAGTGACCCTAACAGTATTGCGTACTATAGCAATGCCTGCACTGTGCCCAGGACTGGTGTAGCGGCCAGGGCTGTCAACCACCTCTATATATGCACAATGCTGAAATAGGTGTGTGAGTGTGCATATGTCTATCCAGTGTTATGTGGCTGCCTACACCTTACTGAGCCCACAATGCTTGCACTGTTGCCAGTGTTAGCCTGACAATGTGCATAATGAGGAGCAAGGTACTGTGGGTATGGCACGGTCAGGGCGGCCTGAGCAGGATGCATCTGCACAGGGAATAGGGCAATGACTGGGACATTGTAGTGCCCACCCTACACCTGCACGGACAGGGTGGCCACAGCATGTCATGCTGGGAGGTCACACTCACCCTGACTGAGCAGTGACCATGGCATTGCTAGGTTCTCCTATAGCGCAATACAGTGTTTCTCTCAGGAGATATCTGTAGGTTGTCTTTTCTGGGGCACAATCACTGACATACCTGCTTGGTGTGTGTGCTCACATTCTATTTGTGGGTACACACAGTTCCACCAGGAACATGCACAATGTACTAGCTAGCAGACTGTCTGTAGCTAGCATATGTATGGTTGGAGCACCTTGCAAGGTGGAGCCTGAATGTGCTCTCTGCTGGTGAATGTCAGATAGGGGTGTGGGGCAGCTGAGCTTTTCCAGGCCTACCGCCATATGTGATGCGTACAGAACTGCATTGACTGCCCTGTAGGGTGCCTATTCCTCAGCAGGACTGGGGTTGATGGTCCCCTCCACTGTCATCATTGCAGAGAGGTAGAATGTGGAGCTGTTGGTGGTAGATCCTCTCCCCCACAGGGTGTTTTGGGGTCCAAACATCACCCTTCACTTATAACATGTGACCATGGCATCCACACAGAGTATGCACTATTCCCAGGGCATCATAGTCCACAAGGGCTAGATGTGACTGGGAAATACAGATGGACACAGGTGTGTCTGCAGGAAATATCCATCACACACTGGCACTGATGGGGACCTACAGTACAGCTTATCTCAGCCAAGCTAGGTGCTGCAGACCTGGTGATGGGCCCCCCACCTCCCCCTCAGGGTGAGCACAGGAACCACATGATGTCACGGTCTATAGCTACTCTGTGCCAGTAACACACACGTTCAGTTCCCCCTACCAGGCCGGGGTGCTATATAGGATATACCCCATCTTGTGTTCAGATGTAGACTGCTGTTCTGCATGTGAATTGCATCATGGGTACTGTTGTCTCTATACTATCCTGGTAACCACAGCAGACAGTTTGTGTGGCACTTTATAATGTGACCTATGGGGCGCCTTATAGGGCGCCTTATGAGGCACCTTAGGTTACGGCACTGTGAGGGTGTTTTTGCTGGCAGCACTGATCTAAATTAAAAGGAAATGCCTCAGACAGCCTTCTTAAATAACACCACTGCGGGATCAACCCCATGACATCTGCCTCTGCAGTCATTGCAGTTACCAATGGACTACATCTTTATAGCTTCTAACCCTGCGCTGGCATGAACTTAGGGTAAATGCATGTTAACGTGCCATGGTGCCCACTATCGTGTGATACAGATTGTTGCTACCTTGCCGCCGGACCGCTCACTACCTTATATGGCATTCTTCACATTAACGCTGCCTCTAGCGCTGGTAACATTGAGATGGTTTAGTAAACATACCCCCTAGTGATAATTGTAATACTGCTGCTAGGGGTTAGGCCACTAAATAAGCCCTTATTTAGCAGCTTGACTCCTAGCAGTAACACTGCAAGATTATTTCTAAGGATCAGAGCTATCATTTTTAATCTGGGCCAGCAAAGGGGCAAGAGTATCCAGAGATCACGCCTACCATATCACTAATCCACCAGGAAAACCCTTGATTTCCATGGAATTGGAGGATGGTATCAGTGATGGAAGGTGACGCTATTCTGATCAGAGAAGAGATCAGTGGCAGTCAGTGCACGGAGAGGTGATGGCAGGGGTCATGCTTTTGCACTAGATTTTTTAACACATGGGGATGCTGTAACTGCATTTGCATTATCTGCCGATGCATTTATCATGTAGTAAGAGGGTAATTTTATAAAGTCCCACCTAGTTAGTTCATGTTTTCAAGAGTCTATGCCAAGACTACTTTTCTTTATAGAATATAAGGGGCCAAATATGCATGCTAATCTAGGGTATGATCACTTATGCCAGCCCTATAACTGGTGTGAATGCTCATGCCGGGTTTTCAAAAATACACATACATTATTGTATTTTATAATGAGCATGCATACTTGTGTGGCCTGCCCACAGTTCACTTAGGGGCATGTTTATTAAACTGCAGTAATGTCACTCACGTTAGGTTCTGCGGTAAAGGTACAGATGCCCATATAAAGGCATGGACAGGGCATAATTATGGCAAGCCATGTCAGGTAACGCGCATTATAAGGTGCGTTAAAAGGCACGTTACAAGGCATGTTACAAGGCACCTTATTAGGCACAGTACAAGGCACGTGCCTTAACGTGCCTTGTACTGTGCCTAATAAAGTGCCTTATAACATGACTTGTACTGTGCCTAATAAGGTGCCCTGTAACTTTCCTTATAATGTGCCTTGTACTGTGCCTAATTAGGAGCCTTATAACGCCTTATAAGGATTGTTGTCAACTGTCGTGAGGGTACTATGGGATGGCAGCATGGATATGCAAAGATATGACTGTCACAGGCAAGTAAAATGTCTGCTTTAGATGAGAGAGAACAACGAGGAATCAAACCCATGACCTCTGCCTAGAGTGTCAGTGTACTAACCAATAGGCTATAGCTCTATGGCTTGTTGTATAGCAATGGCTGGGTGCAGAAGGACTGCAGGTCACCGCACAAACCGTCTGCTCTCTGTGCCAGGATAGGGTAACCCCACCAACACTCATGATGCATTGCACATGCAGAACAGTGGCCTACAGCTGACTACTAAATGGGGACTGCACTTCTCCGGTACTTCAGCGTGGTAAGACGTACTGACAGTGCATGATACTGGCACAGAGTAGCTACAGACCATATCATTGTGCAGGTTCTTTGTTCACCCTGAGGGATAGGATGGGCATCCAGCACATGAGACCTAGTGTTGCGTACCCATCCTATCCCTCAGGGTGAACACGGAACCTGCACAATGGTATGGTCTATAGCTACTCTGCATGCCCATCCTATTCCTCTAGAGATAGATCCTGCTGCACATCCCCAGCACTATCAGTGTGTGACAGGTGTTCCCAGCAGTGCAACTGAAGGTACATATGTTCCAGCTGTGTTCTGCAGTCACATGTGGCCCTGTGGGACCAGACACCACCCAGATTAGTGCGTAACCGGTGTTAAGGTCTGGCTGCTATGGGTAGCTGTTATCAGTGCAGTGAGGTGCCTAGACTCGCATGAGGGATATGTAACACTGCCACTTTCGGTCTAAGTGGTATGCACTATATACCCCAAGGGGTCTCAATCACCCCTTTTGTAGATGAGAGTGTGGTGGGACAGGGGCGTGAACATTGCAGAATGGCAGTAGTACCAGCAACTGAAGTCCTGCTGGCAGATGACAGACCTCCAGGGCTGCTGGGCCTGTGACCATTGCAGACCAGCAGTGATTCTTAGGGTAAGCTCAACTGCCCCATTCCATGGTCTGCCCTTCATCAACAGACAGCACAGTCAGAGTGCACCTGCAGTATCCTACAAGGTGTTCCCACCATGCACAAACAAACTGCAGACAGCCCACTAACCATTCCATAGTGCATGCTCACAGGGGAACCCTGTGTTCCCAGAGGTGAGATGCAAAGCACAGCACAGCACAGACACCAAGCAGGTACCGCCATGATTGGGCCCCAAGAACCAGAAATACACAGGAATTGCTAGAAACAAGCAATGTGGGGCACTACGTGGGAACATAGACATGCCATGGTCACTGCTCGGTCAGAGTGAGAGTGACTCCCCATCGTGACATGCTGTGGCCACCTTGTCCATGCAGGTGGTGTTTGAGCACTACAGCATCCCAGCCATTGCCCTACACCCTGTGCAGATGCATCCTGGCCAATCTGCCCTGTCTGGGCCATTCCCACAATACCTTGCTCCTCATTATGCACATTTGCAGGCTAACGCTGGAAGCAGTGTGAGCAATGTGGGCTCAGTGAGGTGTTGGCAGACACAAAACAATGGACAGACATACGCACACTCCCACACCTATCTCAGCATTGTGCAGATATGGAGGTGTTTGACAACCCTACCTGCCGCACTGGTCCTGATCACAGTGCCGACATTGCTAATCTGTGCAGGGGGTAGTAGTAGTGCTCTGGTGATAACTGCAGCTCTGTGCTGGGGCGAACAGCCTGACACTCCATGAAGCTGTGGATTGTGGAGCCCTTGTGAGTGGGTGTCCGTACCCCTGTGCATCACTGCATTGGGGTTTGCCCATGTTGTTGTTGTGAGTGCATTGTGGGCTAAAACTATGGGGAGCTTTTCTGAAGGATCCACAGATGGGACATGAACCTCTGTTCTTGGACATGCTGGCTGAGTGTACTGCACCACACTGTTGCCATGGCAGCATAGTGGTCACTGGGGCTACCCTTACGTTCCTCAGCCAGACCTCTTCTGTTGCACTGCACACCACGTACTGGTACAGGGCATGGCCTAGGTCCACTGCAGGTGGGTGCCACTGCTCCCTCCAGCACAGTCACCCACCCCCTCTGCAATGCCACCATGACATATACTATCAGTGCCGGTGGTGCACCATCCCAGGCCATCCAGGGGGCAGGTAGGCGGCTACCTAAGATGTGGGTTCTGGGGTAGGGATGCCTACATAGATGTCCACGCTTCCCCTGGCACTGCCTATCACCATTATGTGCCTCTTGGGGTACCTGCTGGGTAATGTCCCCTGGATGGGACACGGTGGGACACAGACTCATGGGCATGTTTGACCCTGGTCAGTTGCTGTCATGCTGGTTTTCATTTTCTGCATTCCTATTTATTTATTTATATTCTCTTATATACCGCGCTATTCTGCATCAGTGCGGTTTACATTGAACAAACTGAATTTAGAACATAAGAACATAAGATATGCCATACTGGGTCAGACCAAGGTCCATCAAGCCCAGTATTCTGTTTCCAACAGTGGCCAATCTAGGTCATATGTACCTAGCAGTTTCCCCAAGGGACACAGGTTCCACAATGCTTGTATTGGTTCAAGCATTGATATCCTGGGTCCCTTCTTAATAATGGTTTATGGACCTTTCCTCCAGGAACTTGTCCAAACCTTTTTTAAACCCAGCTACATTAACAGCCTTTACTACATCCTCTGGTAACAAATTCCAGAGTTTGATTACACGTTGAGTGAAAAAATATTTTCTTTTATTAGTCTTAAATAGTTTACCCTGTAGCTTCATTGCATGTCCCCTAGTCTTTCTATATTCTGATAAGGTAAACAATCGATCTACGTTTACCCGTTCCACTCCGTTCATTAATTTATAGACTTCTATCATATCTCCCCTCAGCCCTCTCTTTTCCAGGTTAAAGAGCCCTAACCATTTTAGCCTTTCTTCATAAGAGTATCCTTCCATCCCCTTTACCATTTTGGTGGCTCTTCTCTGAACCTTTTCTAAAATCGCTATATCCTTTTTAAGATACGGCGACCAGAATTGCACACAATATTCAAGGTGCGGTCTCACCATGGAACGATATAGAGGCATTATAATATCTTTTGTTTTATTTTCCATTCCTTTCCTTATCATACCTAGCATTCTATTTGCTCTCTTGGCCGCTGCTGCACACTGGGCCGAGGGTTTTAACATGGTATCCACAATGACGCCTAAATGTTTTTCCTGGGTGGTGGTTCCTAATGTGGAACCTTGCATCGTGTAACCATTGTTTGGGTTGTTCTTCCCTAGGTGCATAACCTTGCACTTGTCCACATTAAATTTCATCTGCCAATTTACATTGAACAGGGCATTATAACTTGGAGATAACTATTTTACAGGGAACATGGGCTATGGAGGGTTAAGTAGCTTGCCCAAGACCACAAGGAGCACCTGTGGGACTAGAAACCCCAGTCCTTCCAGCCCAAGGTTGCTGTCCTCTAGTGGGATTTGAACCCCCGACCTGAAGTACCTTGCCCCAACCACTAGGCCACTCCTCCTATGTGCCAACTCGGCAACCACCTAGTCCACCTTGTGCCCAGTAGCCCCCACTGTATGTCCCGCCTGCAGCCCCCATGCCCCATTTGTGCTATCACCATAGTGGCCTTTCATACCTGGGCACTATGCTGTTGCTGCCAATGAAGCACTATTACATCACCTGCTCCCTGCCTATGCTGTACATTGCTAACACTTAAATGGTTTCTCTCGCTTGCAAATGTGCATCTAACGCCAGGTTTTCAGTTGTGTTAAGATTCAGCCCTTCATTTCCCTCCATTAATGTGGAAGGGGCCTCTCCCCGCCCATTGACCTCTTCTCTCCACCCTCTGCGGGACTTACTGTGGCCTGGAACGCTAACTCTCATTATGTAACGTTAAGGCGCGTTAATGATACGTAACGTTATGTTAACGCGCGTTAACGTTACATAACGCACGTTAACGTAGCCGCTGCTACGTTACCGCAGTTTAGTAAACATGACCCATAGACTTTGTCTATGCCCATGCCCACGGTGAAAGTACCTGCCCTTGACTCAACACACATACTTTCAGAATAATGCCCACTTTAATTATGTGTGTAAATGCCCATGTATTCATTTAAATCACTAAAGGACTGTGATTTGCTCATGTAAACGGTGCAAAGCTTTAGGCATCTCCTTATACTGTAAAATTGCCCTTCACGTCTACTCTCTGTGGTAAATGAAGGGCACGCTCCCATCATTTTTATCACACAGGCTTTGCACTAATCACATGTTAATTTTTGCACTTAAGATGCAATAAGTGGACAAGCACACTTTGTAAACAGGTTCCTTATTGTCAATATATTTTAAATAAGCTATTTTATAAGGTATTTTTAAGAGTAGTTTTTTTTCCTATCCCCTAAACTGGTTCTATGCCATAGTCTCTTCTAGCCTCTGTTTCTACTTTCATTCTGACTTTTTCCCCTAACCTGGTCTTGAAATGCATTCGTTATTTATTAGAAAAATAAGGGGTATGTTTACTAAACCTTCTTAATGTGCGCCCAGCGTTAGTGTGCAGGATGCCATATAAGGAGTGGGCGTTTAAGTTTAAAGTAGCAAAACGGGATTAGCGCGCGATAACGCGCGCTGCTGCGCACATTATCGGGCAAAGCGCCGCTAAGCGCGTTACCGCGTGGTAATCTTAAGTAGGCGCACAGACATCCAAACACAGAAACAGAAGTGTAGCACAATGGTTAATACACTGATTGATGATACAGGGGTCATGAGTTCGATCTCCCAGTGTGCCTAATGCATAAGGCTGGCTGAGGCATCAGCATTGACATGTAAGTATTGTTTCCTGAGGCATTTTATTTGTATTTTAATTATTGCTGCCAGCAAACACACCCTCACGTGCCGTAACTAAGGTGCCGCATAAGGCACCCTATAAGGCACTCCATAGGGCACATTATAAAGTGCACTGTCCACCACGGCACCCTATAAGGCGCTCCATAGGACAACTTATACGGACTGTAACCATAAGGTGCCTCAGAAGGCGCTTTATAGGGTGCCCTATAAGGCGCCTTATAGGGCGCCTTCTGAGGCACCTTATGGTTACAGTACCCTGAGGGTGTTTTGCTGGCAGCACTAATGTACATTAAAAAAAGACAATGCTTTGGACAGCCCTATCAAATAACCCCACTATGGATTTGAACCCATGACCTCTGGCTCCACAAGCAGTGAAATAACCAGTGGGCTACAGCTCCATAGCTGCTAGCAAACTCCTGGATGGCTGCAGAAGGACTGCACGTCACCACACAAACAGTCTGCTGTGGTCACCAGGATAGGGTTAACCCACCCATACCCATGATGCACTGCACATGCAAATCAGCAGTCTACAGATGATGCACCCTCACAGCACCTCGGCCTGGTAGGGGGAACTGACCGTGTGTGGTACTGGTGGCAGTAGAGGGGACCATCAACCCCAGTCCTGCTAGGGAACAGACACCCTACAGGGCAGTCAATGCAGCTCTGTACACATCCATAAAGCAATAGCAGACAGACATTAGGTCTGGATATGCTAAGCTGCACCCCACCACTATCTGATATGCCCCTGCAGCAAGCCTTCAGACGCTGCACCCTGCAAAGTGTTCCATCAAGACACATACCAGCTGCAGACAGTCTGCTAGCTAGTCCATAGTGCATGTTCCTGGTAGAAATGCATGCACCCAGAACTGGGATGTCAGCATACACAACAAGCAGATAAGTCAGTGACTGGGCCCCAAAAGAAAACCCATAAATACCACATGAAAAAAATACTATATAGCACTATGGGGGAGCCTAGTCATGCAGTGGTCACCGCACAGTCAGGGTGAGAGTGATCTCCCAGCAGGACATGCTGTGGCCACCCTGTCTGTGCAGGTGGTGGCCGGGCACTACAATGTCCCAGCCAGTGCCCTATGCTCTGTGCAGATGCATCCTGCCCAGGCCACCCTGTTCGGGCTATACCCATGGTACCTTGCTCCTCATTATGCACATTGGTAGGCCAATACTGGCAACAGTGCTGGCACTGTGGGCTGTGGAGGGTGTTTGCAGCCACCACACACTGGATAGACAGACACACACTCCCACACCTATGCCAGCATTGTGCTACTATAGAGGAGTTTAGCAGCCCTGGCCACCACACCAGTCCTGGGCACAGTGCAGGCATGGATATGGTATGCAATACTGTTGGGGGTCACTCCCCAGGGTGGTAAACACTGTCAGAGACCAGACCTGAAGCACATTCCACAGACATCAGAAAGGTTGCTATGATGGAGCTCAATCAGCAAACTGTGCTTAACGTAGGAATTGCTATCTGCCAGTAATCATAGCAACCTTTTGATAGCTGTGAACCGTATTCCCAGGTGTAGGGTGGCATTGCTAAGGTATGCAAGTGCTAGTATTGGGAGATGCACGCAGGGCCCAATGTCCTGCCTCTCCAGGAGGCATTGGCTAATGGAGCCTGTGGGTGTGGGTGTGTCTGCCCCTGTTGGCTGCTGTTTTACAGCAGAGGTTCCCAACTCCAGTCCTGGTGTGCCAAACACTGTTCGGGTTTTCCTGCTGTCCCTCATGAATATGCATGAGATACATCTGCATACCATGGGGGTGGTGCATAGATATGCAGCACAGGCATCTTTATTAGAGGCAGCATGGAACCTGAATGGTGTTTGGCCCTCCAGGACTGCATTTGGGAGACTCTGCTGTAGGTAATGCACCTGTTTATGGAGTCTGTGCTCTGTAGGGTATAATGTAGGTGTTTTGGGCATGTTTATGTCATCTGCAATAAAGGTTCTGTCTGTATTAGCACGTTGTAGTGGTGGGTAAAATATGGGGACTGTGTTGGCAGGCACCATAGCTGTGACTTGAACCTGTGACCTTCTGCCTCCAAACACACTGGTTGTGTGCACTGCACCACCGTGTTGCCACAGAGATAGTGCATTCCCTGGTGATACCATGACTGTTTGTCCGGCAGGGCCTGTCTGTTGCAGTGCATGGCACCCACCTACACAGGGCTAGGCCATGGTCTGCTCTTGGCAGCTGCCACTGCCCCCCTCCACCACCAGTACCCCTCTGCCACCATGCTGACATGCCCTTCTGCTGGTGGTGCTGGTGGTGTGCAGTCTCAAGCCATCCAGTGTGCAGGTAGGTGGCTGCCTATGGTGCGTGTTCTGGGGTAGGAGTGCCTGCATAGACGTCCACGCTTCCCCCCAACACCGTCTGCCAATGTTCTGTGCCCTTGGAGGTACCTGCTGGGTACTATCCCCTGTGACACTGTGATAAACACTCTCGTGCCCATGTTGGGCCCTCATCAGTTGCTGTCTGGCTGCTGTACAGTTTCAGCATTCCTAAGTGCCACCTAGGCATCTGCCTAGTCCGCACTGTGCCCCAGCTGCACCACAGCATGTGCTGCCTACAGCCCTCTGTATCCCCTTTCCCAGCATCTGTCCAGTTTCCCATTCCAACATGCCCGCCCTGCTGTTGTGGAACATGTGCATGCCATAGGAAACCTGTCCAATGGAGAGGGAAACCCTGATGAGCGCAATTGCACTGTGGGATCAGTCACCTTGTATGGGGACGGAGCGTAGACCCTTTGAAAATTCATATATTTTTTTTGGAGCTTTCTCGGGAGTGCTTTTTGATTTTTCTCATTAATATCACAATTGCCCAGTTTGGTTATGTTTTTTTTTTTATTTTGTTGGGGTCATTTTCACTGTTTATTTGCACTTTTGTTCCGTGCACATGTATCACACTTATCACTTTTTTGTAGGTTTCCCTGGTTTTGCTGTACATTGCTGACAGAAATGGTTTCTTTTCCCTTTAAATCAGCTGTAAAGCGAGGTTTTTACTGGCGTTAGTTTTGGCCTCGGATTTCACATCGTTAGTGTTCGGGGAGCCTCTCCCCTCCCACTCTCCACCCATTGACCTCTTCTCTCCGCCCCTGGGGAGCCTTCCTCTGCCCTCCGGGAGCCTTTCCCCACCTTCAGCGCTCGTTTGCGCCTTCAGCGGTCGTTTGCACCGCTGCGCGCGTTAGCGCACGCTAAGGCACATTTGTGCCCCGTAAAGCGCCATTATCACGCGCTAAGGTACCTTATCGTGCGATAATTGCACAGCGCGCACGTTAAGAAGGTTTAGTATACATACCCCTAAGAGTCTCCCTACAAGTATGCATAGACAAGTGGAGTAAGTTTGGAATTGGCTTTATATAACCAGACCTCCTTCTCCTGTATAAAACAATCTGTGATCACTTTTGAAATTTTAGTTGCTACTATGCAAGAGTAACATTTCACAATAGCTCTGGAAATATCATTAAAGGCCGCTGAAATATGGAAACGTTCATCAGCTTTAAAAAAAGGTTATGACAGAATTTGATCTTTCATCTCAGTAAACATTAGGATTGCATTAAAGATGGGTGATTATTTTCTCACAATTCTGATCCTATTGGAAGGGCCAGAAAAACTGGTATCGGATTCTGTTCAGAATTAAATGTGCGCTTTGCTAACCTATTCCCACAATCAGGCACATCCAAAAAATCTTGCAGCCAAGCCAAGAACTATGATTTCCGCTGTACACAGAATGGAGGAATGAGTTTCATGTCTCATAAAGAAGGTTTTAGTTCCAGAGTAACATGAAAAAGAAACAAACACTTGAATGTTGCTCTTCCTGGCAAGTCTGTAGTGATGATTTAGCAAAGATGCAGGTAACTTCAGTCCTCAAGGGCTCACAGGTCATCAGAATTTTCAGGCTAAGCTTAAGAGATATGCAGGAAATAGATCTGTATTGTGTGTGCTAATCTGTTTCATTCATATTCATCATGGTTATCTTGAAATCCTGTCTGGTTAGTGGTCCTTGAGGACCAGAGTTGCCCGCTCCTGTTCTAGGGAATGAGGCAACAAAAAACAGTTTGACACAGCATGTTTGGTACAAAGCATACCTTGATCCAATGTCTATACATATTACATCCTCTGAACTTCAGAAAGAGGCTCTCTTTGGAAAGATGGCAGCACTAAATCGAGCATGAACAGTAAATCTGAGAGATTGAGGCCAAGCTCCACATACCCCGACTTAGAAGTAAGATTCATTACTGTTATGGTATGCGCAAAATGAACCCATTTTAAGACATTGCCCCCAAGAGAGAAATCGTCTATACAGATGGCCCCAAACTGGCGTCTCCCTAAATCATCAACAAAAGTCAGAACAGATCATCTTACCCATCGATCTTTTCAGCCGCTTAAGACAAGAATTTTCATGCATGACAATGTGTGTCCAGCCTCAGTTAATGCTGCCTCACATTGAATGTTCATGTTTGGGGTTTTTTTGTCCACTCATAAAGCACCCCGAGAGAATCTAATTCATCAGTGGCATAAAATTCATTAGTAGGTGCTAGGAGCACAATAATAGAATAAAACAGATAATATTTTATGTCAGCAAGGTCAGACAGTCACAGAGCCACAAGGCTTTCTGAACTGGGGCAGAACAATATCTTAACCATGTAGTCATTCACAGACATCACTTTTTACTCCTTTTATTTAAGTGCACAGGATTCTTTCAAGACAAAAATAAAAGACAAGACAAAAAAAGACATTCATTTTCTGTCTCATGTTAATAACTTGAATCACCTTGAAGTAGAAAACAGATCTGATGATTTCCTTTCCTTTCTCTAGTTGTAATAAAGAAATTATTACAGTGTTTGTGTATATTATTATTCTGTTCATATATGCCCTCTGTTATCTAGTTAATCAGTTTCAATGCCTTTTAGGGTTTAATCCTTATTATTAGTTGTGCTTTAAGTGTATTCACGGTCAAAATATCAGTCACCACATGTCTCCTTAATATGCAATGCAGATATCATCTCTTTGACCTTGACCAAACAGCATGGGCATTTCTTGCTTTGTATTGTATCTCCACATTAAACTTTCTATATCTTTTGCATCTCACAGGCTGTTTACTCTCCTGGCTTTTATAGTTATGGCAGAGTGAGCCTAATTTCTCAAGAGGTGTTTGTTTATATTTCATTTTCTCATAGATACCAATTCAGAGAAACACATAGAGAAAGAAGAATCAAAGTTACAGTGATAGCTTGACCGCAAGAAGACATCGGTCCATCAAGTTCATTGTTTTTTTTCCTCTTTTTTTCAGATTTCTGTAATTATCTATTGTGGTGATCAAGGGTACAAGAGAGACCTAGTTACTTGATGTATATTTACGGACTTACCTAAAAGAAGGGAAAGATGTGCTGATGATGTGATAATGGTGAAACTGATGGCAATTTTATAAGGAACTGCATATTTTTAGGCACCAACATGCCTAAAGGCCGGTATTGTACTCATTTACGTATGTCAGTGACCACTTAGGTGCATAAATGACCTCTTATAAAATACTGACTAGCATAAAAGTATGTACACTTTGCATTGTGCGAATTGTCACAGTGGGTGCGTACATGGGAGGAATTTGAGTGATGTATAGGTGGAGGGTACAACACGGACATTGATTATAGAATACTATAGTATTTGCAAAGGTCGGTGCAATAATTTAGACCAGCTCTAGGGCTGATGTACATTGTCTTGTCTTAAAGCTTGTTGTCTGCCACCTACCCTAGTATTTTATGAAGTACACTCATACTGTACTTGACTTTATAAAATAGGTATAAAATATGCACATGTAAAATTCATGTTAAATAGGTGTGACCCTATAAAATACCCTCTACATGCAAAAAACCTCTTAACCTCTATTAGGAGGGTTTCTTGCACTTAAGGATCAGTTTCACCACTGAGAAACCAATGAATTTAGCATATGTCGCCCCATTTTATGCAAGCCAGTAAATTATATCATGTAATTAGAATTATAACACAACTGGACTGGTTGGAATTTAAGATTACATGACCATGTCCCCCTTTGCACTGAAGGTCTGTCTTTCTTTGACATTTAAATAACCCCTTTTTGACTGATGCCTTTGTCCACATCAAACAGCGTATTACTGCTTAAGCTGCTGAATCCTTCTCTTGGATTAGATCACTGTATGCTCTTTTCCTGCCATTACTGCTTGCCCATAATATGACTGACATTGCAGCTTTTGAAAATAAGTCTTTTTGTGTTTGGGACTGGCATTTGATAAATCTTTTCTTTTCTAGATGATCTGACTGGTTTCTCTACCAGACATCCTTGATACAGCCTGTACTGGGCGAAACATTTGAGATAAATATTAATAATGTCCATATGTTTCATTTCATTCTTATTACTTACAACCACCGATCCTAACAATGTCTAGGTGGCTCAGTAGAGCACCCATAACCAAATCACAGTACATACAAACAGTAATAATGCATAACTGATTAAAAACAGCATTAAAATACATATATATTCTTTATTCTTTAATGGTCTAACATTCAAAGGCACTTATATGTTTGGTGGAAGCTGCTAAACATATAAGGACCCCTGCGGCACTGTATGTATTATCCATACACTGCTTCAGAGGCAGAACAAGGGTGGTGTGAGAGATTTCTACCCAACTATACGGATAGTGGTGATATTCAGATGCTATCCAGTGAAGGATCTGTAATAAATTAACCCTTTAAAATACCAGCATATGTGACAGAGAGCAAGCCTTAAATGCAGGTATAATCTCTTACACCTACTCATAAATGTCCACATGTGGATATGCCCAGACTGGGAATGTGCCTGGCAAAGTACATGCATAGTTTACGCTTGTTGGTATTTGATAAGAGGTCATTTAAGTGCACATATGATCACATTCATGCAAGAATAATTTTATATTATCTTCATAGTGGCTTAATATTGTCACATGAAGCAGTATTTTACAGAGGGCATCCAAGTGCAATCTGGGACATCTAGGGCAGAAAGAGCAGAAAAACTCTGGGGATGTCTATGTTCTGGCCTGACTCTTAAAACGTAGACATCCCCGATGTGGATGCCCATGTCTACATCCACATAGATGTTCCCACTGTGAAACCATGGAGCGGGGATGCCCATCTCATGACAAGTTTCATACTAGGAAGTCCATTGGCATGGCAAAATGGAAACATGAGCCTACATTCCCCAGAAGTGTTCATTGTCAACATGGACATTATAGGAAAGATGAGTATGTCTCCTTCTTCACACTCTCCGCTTGTTTGGCTGACAAACTGAACACTTTTTTGATGCCTGTCCGTACCTGGAGCAGGTATAAGCTGTGATTCAGCTTGGGACATCCAGGATGCTACTGAAATTCCAAGAGGGCATTTAAGTGGAGGAGTGGCCTAGTGGTTGGGGCAAGGTACCTTGGGCTGGAAGGTTGGGGGTTCAAATCCCACTAGAGGACAGCAACCTTGGGCTGGAAGGACTGGGGTTTCTAATCCCACAGGTGCTCCTTGTGCTCTTGGGCATCACTTAACTCTCCAATGCCCATGTTCCCTGTAAAATAGTTATCTCCAAGTTATAATGCCCTGTTCAATATAATTTCAGTTTGTTCAATGTAAACTGCCTTAATATCATGAAAGGTGGTATATAAGAAATGATAAATAAATAAAGTTCCTGGGAACTCCCTAGACAACACCACTGTTTTGCCTTGGATGTCCTCACACTAGGGACATCTACAGACCTGGCTTCTAAAATGTCTCTTGGTATGTCTCCATACTTTGGATGTCTCTATGCCCATTTTCAGATGTCCAAATCATGAACAGGGCTTCTAAAATACAGTATAGCTTGGTAGCTGTATGCAAATTCAGCACCACTGAATATGGAGGTTATTTTAGAAGCCCTATTCACCTTTAAAATGTGTGTACTGTGTTCCTGGGTGACTGTTTATGTATGCAGGTCTCTAACCCTCCTCACAGTCTTCTCAATTGTTTGGTGCACCTGTTGCTCCAGATTGATGAAGATCTGTGACTGACCTCTCTCCAGGATCTTGGACTTGGTCTTCAATTTGATCTCCCTCCACTTGTATTCAAGGTCCAGGACTCTTGGTTGCAGTAGTAGATGCCATTCGGTTATTGAGAGATGCCCAGACAGTTTCTATTTTTGATAGGCACTCATACTGACTCTCTCATGGCCCAGGAGTACTCTTTGGTGCTTGAGCACCTCCCACAAAAGAAGTTCTACCTCACCCTAGCAGAAGTTATATTTTCCAATGAACAGCTTTGTTTTAGTGCCATGTTTGAGGCTGTACTGATCACACATCTATCTTCCCATTTTAGAAACATGTAGAGGGATCGTATCAGCACAGTCCCAGTTTGCACATGTGCCAGTCTGAAATGGACTGTGCGTAGGTATGTGTACAGGTTGGCTTTCAATTTTTCCATGCAAAATAGCCAGCTCATGGATAGCAGGTGGGATA
This sequence comes from Ichthyophis bannanicus, assembly GCA_033557465.1. Lineage (NCBI taxonomy): Eukaryota > Metazoa > Chordata > Amphibia > Gymnophiona > Ichthyophiidae > Ichthyophis > Ichthyophis bannanicus. The sequence continues at coordinate 1,556,169,114 of CM066032.1, forward strand.
CTTCATCTAATACTTCAGTTCCAAGCAAGATAAGAAATTTGGGTTTGGTGCATGGGCTCTTGCTAGAGCTCACATGTGTGAGAGTGTATACTGTGTTTACCATTGTTTGGATTGTCAATAAATTTTGTCACATTTGCACATATCCACAGGATCCTGCCCCCTCACAGTGTGTGGTTGGGTGTTGTGGAAGGAGAGTGAGGTGGTAAGTGAGACTGTTCTGTGTGGTGCACTGGAAGATATCAGTTGCTAAGAATGTTTTCCCTTCTTCTGCAGGTGGTGACCAGACACAAGGAAAAATGGAACACAAAGAAGGGGTGGGAGGGTGGGGTAGAGAAGGGCTTTTATGTGTGTTTTAATTCTTACATAGATGTCCAAGGGCCTTGCATTGGTAATGTGCCAGTCTTTGTATCTCCAGGGTACCAATGGGTAAGCAGTGATGATATGACAGGCTGGGACCCCATGCCAGGCATACCGGTGATTGTGTTCCCCTGGGTGACGCCATTGGTTTTGAAATGGTAATGAGCTATAGCAATGGTTAGATGCACTAGAAAGCACAACTCTGGACACATATGGGCACGGACAATCCCATTATTTAAAGGACCAACAGGGTTACTTGTGCAGATGGCATATGGCCCTGCCATCTTCCTTACCCCCTTCCTTCCTGGAATAATTAGAACAGAGATACATGTCATATGCTCTGTATAGCTGCAACCATGGCATGTGTATCTGCTCTCAGGCATTCCAGGTGCATGACCATGATGTCCTGTGACCTGATGACCACAGTGAAGCTCTGCTGATCCTCCCATAATGGACTTTGGGATCTACCAAGGGACAGGGGACCTCATTGTGGCACATCTAGTTCAGCATGGAGGCAGGCTGCACAGGCTGAGTGACCAGTTGCTATACTAGTTCTCCATCCTGTCCACCAATCTCTTCCCCCACCTCTTCCTCCTCCCACATCTCTCTACCCTCACCCTCTCTCTTTTCTAACCTCTTCTTCCCATTCTCTCATCTCCTCCTTCCTATTCCCCTGTTTCCTCACCTCCATCCCATTCCCTTCTCCACCCTCAAGTTCAGGTTTTGCCACATATTGTGAATGTCCAGTCACAGTCTACTAAGATGTACCTCCTTCCATGGGGAGATCCATCTTACCCCTGTCCCTGCTCCTCAACAAGGGTGATGACCACGTCCATTAATTCCTCCTCCTCTCCTTCCTCCTACCATCAATGCTGAGAAGCTGTTGTTGGTGCGGGTGGGGTGGTGTCCCCATCTTCCATGATTGTGGCTGTGGATGGCAGTGATGGTTTTGGTGACAGAGGTCCTGGCAGCAGTGATGATGGTAGTGTCTGGGCTACTGGCAGCGATTGATGTAATGGTGATGGTGGCTCCATATCCACAGATGTTGCTGTGAATTCACAACAGAGAATTCATATTTTGTGCAATTCTGCATACAGGTGTATCACAGACATTGACACATTTCAATTCTGTCTTTGCTAGCCCCAGTTTTTCCTAATATATGTACCTCCTCTGTATGATCTATTCAATTGTCTACCATTACTGATGTGACATGTTACAGGCGTATCAGTCCTTTGCTACTCAACATAAGAAGGGGAGGTTCTAGAGGCACCACACAGTCCATCATTATAGGACACTCCCGAGTGCTACATCCACATAAACTTTACAGATTTGCAGGTCATGCTGCATCTTAAAACTGCAGCAGTTTTCCAGCTCATACTTGCTGTAGAAGCCCAAGTGAATAGATACATCCACATATTGGTCTGTTGTACCTATGTACTCATCACTATTGATTTCTACTGTACTTTCTTACCATGCCAGGCCTATGCACATTCTGCCACCATGGCAACCCCCTGCTGGGTTTTCCCGCAAGACCCATGTCATAGTGTGCCCAGGGGGAGGGGGAGCCCTGCACCTGCAGCCCTCACAACATCTGGTAGATGTGTGTCAAGAGGGGGCCAGTATGCCTATTGGTGTATTTCACTGATTGGCATCACTTTCCTGCACACAACTGTAGCTTACACATGTGTCTGGGTATTGATAGTAGCACCTGCACACTGCTCCTGCATTCTACCTTCTCATGCCATCGTCATCTGCCACTTGTGGATACTCCGACCTGGTTAGATCCCTACATTGTCTTTCTCTATCCATGTGATGCTTCCTGTAGATCACTGATCATTGGATCTGCTCCCATTGTTTGCAGACACCATGTTAATCTGGACACACCTTGGCCCCTCTCTATAACATATGCCAGCAGCTATGCAAGGTTTTCTGCTGAATACCACCATTCTTGCCTATGACATGACTACTGTGACACTGCAGCTGGTACCCCAGTGTGGCCATCCATGGTGTTTGTATGCATCTCCTGGCTTGCGCATTGCAGATGGTGATCCAGGGTCCCCTCCCTGCATGTCACATCTGTGCCACATGTGTCATAACTTACCTTTCTGCAATGTAGTCCCTTCCACAATAAGGACTGAGTCCTCCACATGGCCCTGACCCTAAACTTCAAGGACTCCAGGTCTTGGAATAAGTGATGATATCATGCTTAGACATATGCTCATTTGGACAAGCGAAAGGCAAAAACCCTGGTAGCCCCAGCCAAAGCTAATGGCTTGAGACCCAGTGGACTATCAATGCCGATCCAGCCTCTTATCACCTCCTTCTTTGGTCAGGAGACTCCATCACCAGTTATCTCCAGATGCACCTTGCTGAAGCTGGTGGTTGCATCAGAGATCTCCCCAGGCTCCTCAGAGGCTATATCGTTATCTCCCGGAAGGAGGGTATTAGCCAGGATGTTGGCAGTGAGTTCCATGCTGGCTGCGGCGCATGGCTCTGGAGACATCAGCTGTGACACCATAACCCCTGAAGGTGTCAGAGAGTGGTGAATGAACTGGGTTGTGGAGCTATGATGGTGAACCCAGCTTTCTACAATCCCTTGGGACAGCATTTGGGAGGAGAGGAGAACTCTGTGGGTGTTTCCTCAGCAACAGTGAGTGCTTCTTTGGATCTGTTGGGACCTTTTACCCTCACTGGGATATCTGTTGCACTACTGGTAGAAATTAGTTTAACTACTGTTTGGAAAGCCTTTCAAGGTCTCCAGGCTTCAGTCAATTTGCTGTCTCAGAGTTTGGGGCAACATATAATGCAGTTTTCTGCAGATTTTATGCATTGCCACTCAGATTTTGAATCTTTGGAGGCAAGATATGGGGCACTGGAGCTAAAATCTAAGGCTTTGGAGTTGCAGAATGTGGCCCTTGTGAAGGACAATTTAGCAATGCAGTTAAAAATAGAAAACTTGGAGAATGTTGATCGTTGAAGGAATCTTCATCTTTTGAACTTTCCTAAATCTGCTACTACTTCTCCCATGAGATGTTCAAAAAGTATCTGATTGAAGTTCTCAAGGTTCCTGAGCAGTCTGTGCCATCTATAGCTAGTGTATATTATATTCTGTCTGGTAAAGTTTTCTCTGTTGAGGTTCAGGCTTCTGGTGTGAACCTTCTGAACATCAGGGATGTACTTGAGGAAGGGATGAAGATATGGATAGGGATGAAGATACGGATATGGAGGAAGGGATGCAGAAAGCAACTTTGATGGTACAATTGGCCCTGGATGATGATCGAGACTGGCTGCTAAAAATGTTCTTTAAATATAGAGATGTTTTGTTTTTGAATTGTAAGATACAAATGTTTCCAGATGTTGCCAGAAATACCCAGCACCATAGGAAACAATTCTTATTCCGCTGACCCCAGGTTTTACAGCTGGGGGCTAGCTTTCGACTACGTTATCCTTGTAAATGTTTAGTTATTTTTTAGGGCAATAGATTTATGTTTTTTGATCCTACATAATTAGCTGCATTTATTTCTGCTAGAACCATAGTTACTCCATCCCCTCCATTAGATATGGCATCAACACTCATGAGTATAGGGTTAGGGTGGGCCTGCTCACGGCTGTCTGTTTTTCCTGAAATTTTATGTAGAGCATCTCCGAAATGTAACTCATATTCCCCGGTATATTGTGGACTAGTGAGCTTTTAATTTTTGAATGTTTCTTTGTTAGTGTTCTGCACTTGTTTTTCTTTGGCTCATTTCTGCAAGCATATTATTTTGCTGTATTTAAAATCAATAAATATAAAGTTACAAAAAAAAGTTCCATCGAGTCAGTGTCGACTCATGATGACCCTCTAGATAGTTGTTCTAAATTGTGTTTAGACTTTACTCAGGCGGCTCCTTGTTGAAAGAGTGACATCCATAATTGCTATTGTATCATTGCTGGCTTTCCTCTTTTCAATTGGGCTTCAACCTTGCCAAACATGATGTCTTTCTCTAATGATCTCTCTTTTTGCATGATGTGTTGAAAGTTTGAATGATGACATATGGTATATATCTGAGTAGCCTTTCTAAAATGTATCTTCACGCATATAGTGATGATGAATATGCGAGGATGATCTAAATGCTAGTGCTGGTGTTTAAAAAGACATGCTGACCATGAGGTTGAAATATCAACCTAAAAGGTTTTTTGAAATTGTATTCAATATCCCCATAGAAAGTATTGTTTTAGATATAGACACAATGGTAGTGCAAATGTTCTCAGTTCAGTTGCTGTTAAATATATGATTGTACCTTTTTTCTTTCATTTAAATGTTAAAGATGCAATTTGTTTACGTTAGAATGTCCATCCCCACTATTCACCCCCTTGCCATCCTCGACAAAAGACTCCCCATATGAACAAGAAGTTTGTATGGGGAGCAGGGGCGGCCAAAGGGGGGTGCGGAGACTCGGTGCGGGGCCTCATTTGCATAAGGGGCCTCATTTGCATAAATATTTGCGTAATGTTACCATATACTAACTTTTAGTAAACGTGCCTCTTAATGAGTGTATGGATAAAGAAAGACTAAAAGATTTCTACATTACTATAATCCAGTGCCAACTGCCAGACACATTAGGAACTACTACAAACACTGCCCATTTAGAACCCATAGCAAACCCGCCGTATCCTAACAGCACTATCAGGACTCACAAAGCACCATACTCTACCAATCAAAAGGCAACACTGCAAATATTAAACCAATACATTTCAGAGAACAACAATACATGACCTACTGGGGAAAGAGAACAAGTGGCAATGTCAAATAGGAATTATATAAACAGAACACCTCAGCTCAGTTACACATGCAGAACATAGACCATCACCAAACAAGTAATCACAATTTAGAAACAGGAAGACAATAATTAAACTGGGAATCCCAAAAGCCAAACTTGGAATGTACAACACTGCAGAAATAAAACTATAAATTAATTTGCTCTTGTACTAAACAAAGCGCAGACGTTAATGATGCACATTTACCAGAGCTGACATATTCCAATTAATAAATTCAAAATAGAGAGATATTTTTCTACCTTTTGTGCATTTTTTTTCAGCTGCAATTGCTCCAGCCACTTTCTTCTGGTTTCTTCTTGTCTTCTGCTAACTCTTCATCGTCTGCTGTCCATTTGTCCTTTCTTCTCTCTTCTAGTTTTTTTTCCATTCTCTCTCTACATCTGCTTTAACATACTAATCTTTCTCCTTTTGCTCTTTCCTCATTCCTATTTCATCCACTCAAATTTTACCCCTCCATCCTCAAACCCCACTTACTCTCCCAATACCCAGCCAATTGTAGATTTTTTATCCCTCCCACACAAAATATTTTTCCCTTCTCCATTTTACTCTTCCAGCCCCATCCCATTCTAATCCTCCCCCAACATCAGCTCCCTTCTAGTTCCAGCCTCACCCAGCATCCATTCCCTTCTAGTCCCTGCATCAGCCCATTTCCAGTCCTAGCCACCCATCAGCCCATTTCCAGTCCTAGCAACCCCCCAACCCAATACCAGCCCTAGCCCCCCATCAACCCACTTCCAGTCCTAACCCCCTATCACCCCATTTTCAGTTTAAGCCCCCCCTATAACCCATTACCTGTCCTAACCCCCCATCAGCCCACTTCCAGTCCTAACCCCATCAACCCATTTCCAGTCAGCCCCCCATAGCCCATTGCCAGTCCTAACCCCCTCCCCCATCAGCCCACAGCCTATTACCAGTCCTAACCCCATCAGCCCACCTCAAGTCCTAACCCCTCCCCATCAGCCCATTTCCTGTCCTAGCCCCCCCCATAGCCCATTATCAGTCCTAACCCCCCCCATAGCCCATTACCAGACAGCCCCCATCAGCCCACAGCCCATTACCAGTCTTAACCCCCTCCATAGCCCATTACCAGTTCTAACCCCCCCCCAACAGCTCACAGCCCATTACCAGTCCTAACCCCATCAGCCCACCTCAAGTCCTAACCCCTCCCCATCAGCCCATTTCCTGTCCTAGCCCCCCCCATAGCCCATTATCAGTCCTTACCCCACAATAGCCCATTTCAATTCCTAAACCCCCATCAGCCCAATGCCCATTACCAGTCCTACCCCCATCAGCCCACCTCCAGTCTTAAGCCCCCCAGCCCATTTCCAGTCCTAGCCCCCCCATAGCCCATTACCAGACAGCCCCCATCAGCCACAGCCCATTACCAGTCTTAACCCCCCCATAGCCCATTACCAGTTCTAACCCCCCCAACAGCCCACAGCCCATTGCCAGTCCTAACCCCATCAGCCCACCTCCAGTCTTAACCCTCCCAGCCCATTTCCAGTCCTAGCCCCCCCATAGCCCATTACCAGTCCTAACCCCCCCCCCCCCATCGGCTCAAGTAAAATTAAATTTAAAAAAAAAAACGCTGGCTGCTACCGCTGCCGCCGCGGCAGCAGCAGAATGGACTGTCCCACGGGGCCCCCTCTGCCCGGCTGAATCCCTCCCTCCACGACGGCTGAGCCCCTCCATGCCAGCTTTGAGAGTCGCGAAGGAAGAGTGTCTCCCTCACATCTCTGTTAAGCCCGCAGGGGCTGATGGGAAATTTCCCATCTGCCCCTGCAGGCTTAACAGAGACGCAAGGCTGACACTCTCCCTTCGCTACTCTCAAAGCCGGCACGGAGAGGCTCAGCCGTCACGGAGGGAGGGAGGTAGGGATTCAGCCGGGCAGAAGGGGCCCCGCGGGACAGTCCATTCTGCTGCTGCCGCGGCGGTAGCGGCAGCGGTAGCAGCCAGCGTTTTTTTTTTAAATTTAATTTTGAAAAAAAGCAGAATGTTCTTTGCGCGGGGCCCCCTGAAACGCGGGGCCCTGTGCAAAAAACATTCTTGCTCAATGGACGGGCCGGCCCTGATGGGGAGGCTTAGACAGGGCGGGAAGGGGTATCACGGAGGCAGGGTAACGGCAGACAGTGAGCGGTCTGTGGCCCCGGATATACAAGGCTGATTCTGAAGTCGGCCCTGTACGTCTGGGGCCAGCAGACTGGATGAGGGACTTATTACACCTTGGAGGCAGAATAAGTCCCCCTGAACATCGGGGGATGGAAGGCCCAGGTGGCAGAAGTGGGGCGAGGGGGTGCAGGGGGTTCCCCAGGCCTGACCCTGGTCATGGGAGGCCAGATCAGGGGTTGGGCTGTGGGGAAAGGAGCAAGTGGCCGGTGGCCGGGGATCATGGCTCCTAAATGGAACTGTGTTGCAATGGCAACCGGACACCATGGCACCGTGGCTCCATTCAGGAGCCAGACTGAGTTAGTTGGGCAGAGGCCTGTACATATAGGCTGATATGAATTGGGTCCCAGCTTGCGTGTACACGATCAGACCCGATTCTGATCCTGCGGGGCACATCTAGCGCAATGAGAATTGGGTCTGCCTCTGTGCGTCCTGTTTCCGATCTGGCACACAGGGGCCTGGGAAACCAACTTGGAATGTGTCTCTCTCTCTCTCTCTCTCTCTCTACATATATATATATATATATATATATATATATAAATATATATATATATTTATATTTAAGGCCCGATATTCAGCAACAGTGGCTAGCACTACTAAAGCAGCTAGCCGCTGCTGCTGAATATTACACCTGGATATTATACCAGCCTGTTTGCTCCATTATCAAATCATACCACATACTTTACCACATCTATGCTGACGATTACTGTTTTACACTCCCTTCTCCACAGTCATCCAAATTACTCTGGAATCATAAACTGCTTTAATGCAGTATTTTACTGACTGAAACTACATAACCTGAGAGTGAATTGCAGGAAATCTGAAGTTCTTTTCATCACTAAGGACCCTTCATTCATACCTCCTCCCACTTTACAGTAAAGGATGCTGATATGAATACTAAGCAAGAGGTCCGATACCTGGGAATCACCTTAGACCAACATCTAACAATGGAGCCGCACATAAATAACATCACTAGAGAAATATACCTAAAGCTACTGTCCCTTTGTCAACTGCACCTCTTGCTTGAAGCTGCTGACTTCTGCACTGTATTCTAAGTGCTGATCACTCCTCATTTTGATTACGCAAATATCATTCTTCATGGTCTCCCAGACTGCACAATTCATCCCCTGCAAATGGCTATGAACACTGCAGCACAAACCCTGGTTGGAGCCTCAAAATATGAACATGCAATCCCTATCTTGAGACAATTCCATTGGCTCTCAAGTACAAAGCTCTCATAATGACATTCAAAATACTATACAACCTCTATGCAATTGCCCTTGAAGAGTTCTTTCAATGGACACCGGACAATAGAGCCAGAAGGTCCACCATGACAAACAATCTCTCAGTCCCATCCATAATAAGAAAAGATTCCCAGTTTGCGAACAGCCGAACATTCAAACTATACGCACCACCTCTCTGGAACTGCCTGCCTCCTCCCCCCCCCCCCACCCCAATCCGTGCCATCTCTGACTTGGCTACATTCTGGAAAGTTCTAAAGACACATCTTTTTCAATGATATTATGAGCAGGTAACATAGATCGCCCGACTAGTTCCCTCTTAGATTCTTAAGCTGCCTTGAGCCAAACCACACAGCCAGATCCACCTACTTATCCTAATAAGCGCAGTGTATATAGTTCTCCCAACACACAATGTATATAGTTCACCCAGTTATGACTCAAGTTGACTCCCCTACCTAACCTACCAATTGCTATCTTATTGAATGCTGATGTTTGCTGTTTTGTTCTCTAAACATGGTCAATGTAATTACGGATTTTGTTCCTTGTAAACCACACTGATTTCTAAATAGTGCGATATTTAAAACCAAATAAATAAAATTAATAAATATTAAATGCCTGGGTCATATCCTGGTCCCGTCATTGAATATATGGATTGCCCGGACAGTGATAAAGCCAACCAGGCAGTGGTAATATTCATCTGCTGTCCGGTTAGCCTCAGCAGCTCAAGTTAGGCCAGCCTTTGCTGCTGAAACTTTTACCACTTTGCAAAAACCAGGCAGTATCTTAATATCACCGTGTTAATCCCTTTTAATATTGTGCCCTTATTATTTAGCTCACACCTTTCCAGTGGTAATTCAAGATTTTATTTATTTATTTTATTTATTTAGACAGCTTTTTATACCACCTTATTCTTCAATCAAAGTGATCAACAAGACATTGGGAGGCATACATTCAACAGGAGGGGATACGATTCACATACGTAAAAGGCTATCTACTTTTAGGTCTAAATGAGTATGGGTGGTTGGGGCTAAGTGGTGAGGGTAGCTAGTGGGACAGTTGGGTGGTATCTAGTGCTTGGTAACTTAAGGTGGTTGTTCATAGGCCTCGGTGAAGAGATGGGTCTTGAGAGCTTTGCAGAAGTCCTTAGTATCATTTAGGGTCCTTAAGTCCATGGTGAGGGAGTTCCATAATGCAGGCGCCAGTAGCGAGGGAGCTCTCTTAGGTGTTACTTGCTTAGTCTTGTGATAACCTGTGGGTAAGGTGATCCTGTTTTCATTGTTGGTTCTTCTAGGCCTGTTACTGACATCCTTGGTTATCACATCCTGGACACATCTGCAGAGCGGTGGTGGAAGATTTTGAAAATGTTCAGGATTGATTTGAATTTTGCCCTTGCAATTATTGGGAGCCAGTGCAGCTGTCGCAGGATGGGGGTGATGTGTTCAGATCTGTCATTGCCCGTAATGATGCGTGCTACAGTATTCTGCACCATTTGGAGTTGGTGAATAGACTGCTGGGGGAGGCCTTGGTATAGTGAGTTTCCATAGTCTAGCAGTAGGGTGATGACTGCTTGGCAAACTGTGCGGAAGTGGTCTTGATCAAGGATTGGTTTGAGTTTTCTGATGATCCTCAATCAGTGGTAGGCTTTTGCTGCAGTTTTAGTAATGTGAGATTGTAGGTTCATAGATCTGTCCAAGGTGATACCCAGGTAACTCACTTCGTCCTTGATTGCTATAGTTTTGTTTAGAATGCTGATTGTTTGGGGCATCTTGAATGTGAAGTCTCTGGTGATGAACATAGCCTCTGTTCTATCAAAGTTGACCATCAGGTTGTTAGTGGTGAGCCAGGTGTCCATGTCCTCAAGGCAGCTTGTCATCAATGTCATTTCAGGTGATTTCAGGTTGATTGGGGCATATACCATGATATCGTCAGCATACAGGTGGTAATGTAGTTTGTGGCATTTGATGATGTTGCATATGGATTGGATGTATATATTAAAGAGAATAGATGAAAGAGATGAACCTTGTGGTATTCTTTGTGTAACGGGGAACTGAAGTGATTTCTTTTGAGCACATTTGACTTGCTGCATCCGATCCTTCAGGTAGGAGATAAACCATTTTAGGGTGTTCTCACTTATTCTGATTTGCTGCAGGCGCTGTAGCAATATGGTGTGGGTCACAGTGTCAAAGGCCACTGAGATGTCCATGAACACTAGCAGGAATCCATTCTTTATGTTGTCCATGCCTTTTAGGAGATTGTCGAAGAGAGAGGTAAGCAGAGTTTCCACATTGTGCTGTGGTTTAAAGCCATGCTGGTGAACATCAAGTGGAGCATTCAAATCTATGTGATCCTGTAATTGTCTCTGCACGGTCTTTTCAATGATTTTTGTGAGGAATGGAAGGCTAGAGATGGAGTGGTAGGAATTTTGATCAGAGGGGCTTAGCGTGGTGCTTTTGAGGATCGGGCGTATCATGGCTTGCTTGAGGGATTGCAGCATATGTCCTTGCTGGATGGATTCCTTAACGATTTTGTGGAGGTAATGGGCTAGTTGGCTTCTAGTAGCTTTGATCCACGCCATTGGGCATGGGTCAGATGGCGAGGTCATTGTGTTAAGGGCATTCACGCCTCTATTTACTGTGTTGAAGGTATGCTAAAGTTCTCCCAGGTTTTCTGAGGCTCCGTCACTTTCAGGTTGCATGCCTGGGGGAGAGGGGTGCTCGTTTGGTTGGAGTTCTTTGCTTTTAGGTAGTTTGCTAATTTTTGTGGGTCCAGGTGATGGGTGAAGTTCTGAATGGTGTCTTTGGTGAGCTTCTGCACAATGTCAAATAGCTCCCTTGGTATGTTGGCTGATCTCATGATTGGATCTGTATTGGGCCATAGAGTCTTATGACTTGTCATGCCTCCATTTCCTCTCCAGCTTTCTGAGTACGCGTTTTGCATCCCTGATATCATTTGAATACCAGGGAGCACTGGGTCTCCTGCGTGTGTGTGGTCCTTCTCTGCTTGGAGCTGATGAGGCTTCAACTATTATGCGGTTCCATTCCTCTATGACTTTGTTGAGGGTGTCGCACTCCTGTTGGAGCTGAGGAATTCTTTCTTTTAGAAAAGCATCTTTGTTGTATGCTCTGAATCATCTGCTGCTGCTCTCCTCCTCCATGTGGCGAGTGGGGTTATCCAAGATCAAGGAGAAGGCAATTACATGATGGTCAGACCATGGGACTGGGGTGATTGTTGGGGTTGTGACTTTGCCCTGTTCCACCAGTTTTATTGGAACAAAGACAAGGTCTGGAGTGGTACCATGTTGATGTGTTGGTGTGTCAATTGTCTGGCAGTAATGTAGTGATTCCATGGCCTTAAGGAATGCTGTAGCTTCTTTGGTAGGCATAGAGGTTAAGCTGTAGTCCCCCAGCACTATGAGAGGTTTGTGTTGCCTGCTATGTGCACATATTGATTCGAGTACCATGGAAAGATGATCTGCTGCGGCACTAGGGGGCCTGTAGGTGAGGCATATGCTGAGGTACTTATTAGATACATTGATTGTGCTAGATTTGGTTGAGTTACTGGTAGAGATCAGTTTGAATCTGTAGTCTTTTATGGCCAATATCAGGGTTCTTCCTCCTCTCGTGTGCGCTCTGGTGCACTTGAATGCTGAGAAGTCCGAAGGGGTGACTTGCTTCAGGATAACCTGGTTTGAATCATCGAGCCAGGTCTCGGTGATGCAGATTATGTCCAGTTTTTGGTCCAGAATAAGGTCGTGGATAGTATTGTACTTGTTTCTGATTGATCTAGCATTCAATAATGTGCATCTGATTGCGGACGTTATGACTGGGTTGGTGTGTGCGCTATGTGTGGAATGCATGGGTGGTGTACTTGCAGTATTATGCATCTTGCATGGTGTTAGCTTGGTATGCTGGTTCCCCTGTGGGAAGGACGTCCAGGGCATTTGTGTGGGCTGGATTGGCAGGAGGTAGAACAGTGGTGCCTGCATGTTGGGTCTGTTTGCATGTGTGTATGGTGTTATAGTGTGCAGGAGTGTGAGGTAGACCATGAGGTACTGGTAGTTAGGATGCATGCTTGTGGTTTAACTGACCTGAGTTCAGCTTGTGCTCCGTTCCAGACATGGAGAGTTGGTGGTTGCTTTCTTCCTTCCCTTTTTCCTCTTTGTTCTTCCTTGCTTCCTTGTATTTGGGCCCCTCCTAAGGGCGCAGGCCTGCCAGGCGCGAGCGCCTACTTCTGCTTGCTTAAATGCCTCTGCTGGTGGCCGGGTGATGATGCCTGTAGGGCGGTGCTTCGGCGATGGGGAAACGCCCTCGATGATGGTGGATGCTGGATTTTTTCAGATGGTTCAGGAGCAGGCTGCAGGAGGGAGAGGGAGTGCTCTACTTGTTGAGTAACAATCAGGTATAGTGGGTCTTGCAATCTAAGGAGTATGTTTACTAAGCTGTGGTTGCGGCTGCCCTGCAGTATCAGAGCTGCGGCCCCATGGCCGCTGCTTAGTAAGCATACCCCTAAGTGTGTAGCTGAGGTAATGGAGGGTGCCAGGTGAATTTAAACCCTATTCTCTAACCACTAGGCTACTCCTCCACTTATTTCTTTGTTATGTGCCTGTTTTGCACCTTAATTGTGTCTACTCTAATTAATTTCAATTGAATTATTAGGGATGTGCACAAGGCAACTTGGACAAGTTCTCTAAATCTGAGTGTATTTTGTTTAATGTAAACCGCACTGATGTCAAATAGCGCAGTATCGAAGAGCTGTTAAATAAATAAATAAGGCAAAAACGTTAATTTGTTTTTGGTTCATTTGGGCTTTTAACCAATTTGTGGACCTATTTTTAAGCATCTTCCCTTAGTTTCCACCCAAGTGAACTTCTTGACCTAGAGGAGTACAGTGAACAAAAATGTATCATCCCACATCTAACGATCTTTTTTAATGTTTGGAGTCTGTATCTATCTTCTGTCGGTTTTAGAATGAGATAGATTATATATAAGGCTTCTCTTCTTGGTGTTTAAAAATTGTAAATGTAGGCGTACTGTATATTTTCCAAATGGGTCTCTTTGAGGTGTTTATCAGTGTTTTCCTGCTGCTGGGACCTTTTCCAGTGGAATCAAATATGTACATTTACTTCTCTTAGGAGTCGTCATCACAGAAACAGCAAGAAAACAATTGAGTGGAAGATTCTAGGGATATGCATCTCAGACTCATTTGGGTACATAATAATTAAAAGTGCATGCAGATCTCCTGCACGGACCTATACCTTCAAATTAAAGTATGCACAATTGAATTGTGTGCACAAAAAAGCTGTAGAGCACATAAATGGTGCACTATCAAGAAATAAAAACGCACAAAAATTGCCAAACCATTATTGTAAGTGAAGGCTAACCAAACTTTTACTGACCCTGCATATTCCTACAGAATACAATACAAGTCAAGGGAGGGTTGAAAGATGAAAAGGGGAAGTGTTTTATTCCTGGTGTTTTCCAATAAGCACCTTTTTTTTGCATTGAGGGAGTTTTGTTTGTGTTTAGTGGTTAATACCTAAAATCTGACTCCCTAAATATGCCCCATCTCAAAGCTGTTGACTTAAAGAAGTGCAATGAAGAAAACAAGATGGGGAAGTGCGCAAAGTTGACGTTCTTTCTCACCCATACATGCGCACATGCCAACAAAACCACAAACCCACAACCTCCCCCCCATTCCACAGACAAACACACACAGAGTGACTTTCACACACACACACACGTGCGTGCAGAGTGACTTTGCAGCATTAGTTTCCGGTCTGAGGTCCATATTGGTGATCTCATACTCCACATATTCCAGCCTGCCTCCTTCCATCCTTCCATTGCTTCTCTTTATCCCTCGTGCTCTGCTGTTTCTGGTCTCTCATACACTTCTCCATGGGTAACTGGTTTACTGCACACCTTAGTACTTGCACATTTATTTATTTATACACAAGTATTCATTCAATAAAACGTATATTCCACTAATCACAGAAGAGTACTAAGTGAATAACAACTAACATGTTGTTAAGTGCCGTCAAGTCAATGTTGACTCATGGCGACTCTGTGGATAGTTGTCCTAAACTGTGTTCAGTCTTCAGTCAGATGGCTCCTTGCTTCTAGAGTGACATCCATAGCTGTTGTTATTGTATTGACCCATCACCTGTCTCTTCACATAATATGTCCAAAGTATGAAAGCCTCTAAGGAAATTTTAGCTTTTATCTCCTCTAGTACTGATTGATTTGTTCTTCGGGCAGTTTATAGTGTGCACAGTATTCTTTGCCAGCACCATAATTTGATGGCATCAGTTTCCTTCCTGGTCTTTCTTCTTCACTGTCCAACTTTCAAATCCCATATGATGTTAAGAGACATGTTTACTAAAATGTGCTAACCGTTAGCCCCAAGTATAGTATGCAGTAAGTGTGCTGTGATAAAAATCCCATGCTAACTGGTTAGTGCATGATTGGATGGGGAATAGGTGAATTAGGAGCAGAAAGTGAGCATCACAGTTAATATGGGCATCTTGGGTATACGTTAACTGTGGCTGCTGCTGTTAGCACAAGTGTCCTTAATGCCACTTCAATAAGTGCTGTGTTGTTGTAACATGTTAACAGCAGGAGGACAGACATGGCCGAATCATGTGCTAACTTAGCACATTTTAGCAAACATGCCACTAATGAACTGTCAACCCTTATTATACAGACTATAACAGACCAACCCTATATGATCATCCTTGGGGACTTTTACATACATGCAAACAATCACATCTCCTGGCTGAAAACTGACTTTCTTTACACAATGAACTCTCTTGATCTATCCCAACAGATAGGCGTCCCAACACATGGCATGACATGCAATCTCATGATACTCCATTAATGATATCACCACTTATCCAATATCATGGTCGGGTCATTTTTTTAATAGTTTTGTTTTGTCTCTAGGAGTTACCATCTCAACAGGAGTTCTTAAAAAGAAGTCAAGGAAACTGCATCTGATTGATAAAAATATTCAAAATTTTGGAACACCAGAATTTTCCTAAATTTTCAATGCCATTGTTGGATGCCCAGGCATCTACATGGAATTCAGTTCTTTCACCTGTAATGGATGACTTGGCCCCAGTGAGGGAAGTTTCTGTAATCTGAACACATGCCATCCATAGTACCACTGTGGTTATCACTGCCTGAAGTCATAGATACATCATGAGGAAGGGAAGTGGTATAAAAGTCATACTGCTATTAAGTATGAAATTTGAAGGGAACATCAAATTTCGTTCAAGAAAACAATTTGCAGACAACAACATAAAAGATTATTTTTCTGGTCTAATTCAGCCCTCTTTAAAGAAACTCATTCAATTATTTCAGTTACTCACAATGCTTAGTGGTCCACATCGTCAAGCAAATGATCAAATAGAATCAAAATCCCCTTTTCATTCACCTAATCAATTTTCAAATGTATTTTCCGATAAAGTGTGTAATATCCAGAAGAAAATTGATCATAGCCTTGAGATAATTGGGTTAAAACTGTTTCAATCTTGTGCATCCTATGTCACAAATGTCTTTCTATCAGATGTTTTGCTGGCTTTCTTCAACTGGAAGCAAGAGATTGACCTTTGGTGAAGAAAGATGGCCTCAATTTTTCAATCCATCTCCCTATTGCAAATTTGCCATTCATTTCAAAACTCATTGAGAAAATAGCACTATCACAGCTGATTAATTTTGCTGCATCTAAAAACATCTCTCACCCAAAACAATCAGATTTCCGCTCTCATCATAGTCAGAAAATAACCCTCTTGGCAATAATGGATGGAATTTTGCTCCTTTTGGAAGCTGATAAGGATACAGTATTGTGCTTATCCTGTTGGACATGAGTGTAGCACAGCCTTGGATTGGTCCCATTCTTTTCTGTCCTGGAGGTCTTTTCATGAAGACTAGAATGAAAGTACTTGAGATGCTGTCTCATTCACATGTGATGAGCTTCAGGGATCTGTTTTTAACCCCTCTCTCTTCAATATTTATTTCTCATCCTTAGAAACCCTTGTCCAAACTTTTGGGGTTAGCAATTTCATTTTTTGTTAACTTGTTTATTTAAGAGGTCAGGTAACACACTCCAAATTGCAAAAGAAACTTCTCATTCCAAGAATAACAATTGACTGGTGTAAAGATAAAACCAGAGATAGCACAAAGACACCTCCCTTAAGAAATCCCCCGTCACAGAAAGGTCTTGCATATAACCCTTTAAACACAACTTCACACATACAAACTCATATTCACCCACCCAAGCCTCCCACCACTTTCAGTATTTGTCCCACATCAGATAAGTTTAATTTTCCCCACATCAGATAAGACAGCCTTTCCACCTGAGCAACCTCGGACACCTGCTAGAGCCATTGCACAAATGGAGGAACCACCTTCCAATGAGCTGCTATGGTAAAATGAGTAGCCAGCAGCAGCTGGCTAAACAAGGCTTGCTCCTCTCGGGATAAAGCAACAATCCACCAATATCCCACCACACACACCAAGGGTGTGCATCAGGATAACATGCTGTCGATGAACATGACACACCACCAAACTGGTTCTATTCATTACCAACAAAAGGGGCAAGGAAAGACCTCTCTGTGCCCTTTCCAACTGCAGCCAAAGAGGCTCATGTAAATCACCATGTGACCAATGACAACCACCAACCAATAAGCCCAGTAATAAGCCTCCAAGTTAGGTAAACCCATACCTCGTCCCCCATGGTAAGGGCAATACAAGAACTTTGTTTGTGCCAAATTAAGGTAGAGATCCATCCATTCAATTTACTAAAAAAAAAAAACACAACAACCTGAAAGTGTGCATGGAAGATGCTGAAAAATATATAACAAATGGGGTGAAATGTTCATCTTTACTAGACTAATCCCTCCATGACACTGGAAAATCCATCCACAAACACAAATCCCATTCTATTCGAGCCAGCAAAGGTCCATAAGTAGCTTTATAAAGATCACACAATTTGAATGGTATTTCAAGCCCCAAATATGTAAAAGAAAAAAAGAGATAAGTGAAAAACACTACAGTGCTGGAGGAAGACTAGTCTGCAAAACCAAAAGCCACAATGTAGATTTCCTCCAATTAACTCGAAACACAGCTACTGCGCCAAAATCTAATAGCAGCTGCCTCTGTGCTCTTCTTGAAGAGTCAGCCTCCCCTAAGGACAATAGCACATTGTCTGTGTAAAGAGATATTCTATGTTCAACTCCCTCCACTCTCAATCCTATGATCTCATTGGAAGCACGTATAAAAGAGGCCAAGGGCTCCAAGGCAAAATTAAAAAGTGTAAGTGACAGAGGGCATCCCTGCTGAATACCACTCTGTATTAAGAAATGTCTAGACTTGCACGGGGTTGTTGCTAGGGGCTTGCTGGCCTTACTAGTATGACTGGGAGTAGACCTGGAACACCTCATCTCCCAACCACCTAGGTCTAGCATTCACCTACAGCAAGCATAGTCGGACGGCATCTGCCACACACCACTGCAGACTGTCCACTGGTCAGTATACACTGCATGTGCACAGATCAACTGTGTGCACCCAGGCTTAGGATATATGGCATAGATACCAAACAGTTGATACAGCAAGTAGGTGTCAAAGACATGAAACAAATCCCCCCCATCACTAGAGTCCAATGCTGCATAGCGCTATGTGGGTACATAGCCATGCCATAGCCACTGCTCAATCAGAGTGAGAGTGCCCTCCTAGCATGACATGTTGTGGCCACTCGGTCCATGCAGGTGGCAGTTGGGTACTACAGTGTCCCAGCCATTGCCATACCCCCGATGCAGACATATTCTGTCCAATCCGCCTTGTTCAGGCCATATCCACAAAACTTTGCTCCTCATCACGCACATTTGCAGACTAACGTTGGAAATAGCTTAGGGTCAGTGAGGTATAGAAAGCCACAAAACAATGGACACACACACACACATACTGACACTGTGCAAAAATGGGGGTAGTTGGCACTCCTGCCTCCTACTCTGGTCCCAGTCTCAGCTCAGGTATTGTTAAGGTGTACTCATTGTGCAGGAGCTAGTAGTGTGCTCTGATGTTACCCGCCACTCAGTGTGCAGGTGCTGTCAGCCTAACTCCCCTTCCAGTTGAAGATAGTGGAGCCAGTCATAAGAACATAAGAACATAATACATGCCATACTGGGTCAGACCAAGGTCCATCAAGCCCAGTATTCTGTTTCCAACAGTGGCCAATCTAGGTCATATGTACCTAGCAATTTCCCCAAGAGACACAAGTTCCACAATGCTTGTACTGGGTCAAGCATTGATATCTTCGGTCAGTTCTTAATAATGGTTTATGGAGCTTTCCTCCAGGAACTTGTCCAAACCTTTTTTAAACCCAGCTACACTAACAGCCTTTACTACATCCTCCAGTAACAAATTCCAGAGTCTGATTACACGTTGAGTGAAAAAATATTTTATTTTATTAATCTTAAATAGTTTACCCTGTAGCTTCATTGCATGTCCCCTAGTCTTTCTATATTCTGATAAGGTAAACAATCGATCTACGTTTACCCGTTCCACTCCGTTCATTAATTTATAGACCTCTATCATATCTCCCCTCAGCCGTCTCTTTTCCAGGTTAAAGAGCCCTAACCTTTTTAGCCTTCTTCATAGGAGTATCCTTCCATCCACTTTACCATTTTGGTGGCTCTTCTCTGAACCTTTTCTAAAATCGCTATATCCTTTTTAAGATACGGCGACCAGAATTGCACACAATATTCAAGGTGCGGTCTCACCATGGAATGATATAGAGGCATTATAATATCTTTTGTTTTATTTTCCATTCCTTTCCTTATCATACCTAGCATTCTATTTGCTCTCTTGGCCACCGCTGCACACTGGGCCGAGGGTTTTAACATGGTATCCACAATGATGCCTAAATCTTTTTCCTGGGTGGTGGTTCCTAATGTGTGGGTGTTTGTACCCTTGTTGCACATGTTGGTGTTATACCTGCACTGTGGGATAAAATGTAGCCACAAGGACATGCCATGCTTGATCTACAGTCAGGACCAAAATCTGTGACTCTTTGCTCACATACACACCGACTGTGTGTAGTGTACCACAGTGCTGCCACATGGTTATAACAGTCCCTGGGGATGACATGCTTCCCATCTGACAGATCTTGGCATATGTTGCACTGTGCATGGCGCACTGGATCAGGGCATTACTTTGGTCTGCTGCAGGAAGGTGTTGCTGCTCCCCCTGCTAACATTCCCCACACCATACTGACATGCCCATTTACTGTCAATGTTGGTGGTGCACAGTCCCAGGCCAGCCAACATGCAGTTTCAGAGGGGGGGGGGGGGGCAGAGGCATACATGGACAGCCACACATCTCCCCCACAAACATCTGCCTCTCCAGGGACCCCATCACTGCCTGCCAACGTTATGCCTCTTCAACCTGGAGAAAAGATGGCTGAGGGGTGTTATGTTAGAGGCCTATAAAATATTGCCTGGAGTGGATTGGGTAAATTTAGATCTAATATTTATGCCATCAAAATGTAGTTGGACTAGGGGACATGCAATGCGGCTACAGTGTAAGCCATTGAGGACTACTGGGAATGAATGGTTTCTCCATAAATGCGTATTCAAACTCTGGAATTAATTTCCAGAGGATGTTGTAAAGGCTGTTAGTGTAGCTATGGATCCTGTGTGTCTTTTGGGGAAACTGCTAGGTACTTGTGACCTGCATTGGCCACTGTTGGACAAAGGATACTGGACATGATGGACCTTGGTCTGACACAGTCTGGCTTATTTTTAAGTCCTATGTTCTTATGTGCCACCTAGGCAACTGCATGGTCTTTCCTATGCACCAACGGCCCCCACTGCATGACTCAAAAGTGTGGTCTCCATAATCATACACAGTACTCCAAATGAGGACTCACTTGAGATTTTCTGCTGGCCATTCTTCACCCTTTGCACCCAAGCATCTTCTGTGTTTTGCTGTTGCCTTTTCTACCTGTTTGGCTACTTTAAGTTCATCTGATAGAATTGCCCCCAGTTCCCGCTCTTCTTTTCAGCATTGAGGTGCTTCATCCTCTCTGCTGTACTGCTCTCTTAGGTTTTTGCAGTCCAAATGCATGACTTTGCACTTTTTAGCATTAAATCTTAGCTGCCCAAAGTCTCAACCCTTCTTCAAGCATTACGAGATCCCTCCTCATGTTATCCACACGTTCCAGAGAGTTCACTCTGTTGCAAATTTAAGTTCTTTATATTCACAAGAATACTTTCTTCTCTGGTTGATGTCTATTAGCATATTGATTTTGTTTCATCCGTCTGTACAGACTATATTAAGAACTGACTACATTCATAAGCTTCAGCCTCCCCTACAAGACTTTATCCACTACATTTCTGCAAGACACTAATCTCTAAGACCTCAATTCTTCAGTATTCAGAGCTATGTAATAAAATGTTCATATTGAAGACTTAATTCTCTGCATGACTATGGCTAACATATCAAAGCAGTCTGAATAGCTTTTTTCACAGCATGAGGAAACATATATAAGAAATTCAATGCCCTGGGCAGAAACTGTTTTATTCTGGTCTGGAACAGTAAAAGTTCTTCCTCTCCCCCCCCCCCCCCCCATTCATGCACACCTTTCTCTAGGCGGTAGACAATCTCAGTTCTATCATTGCATTTTAGGGATGTGCACATGCAAAAATGTGGTTTGTTTTGGGAACTTTTGGAGATTTTCTCAATTTTAATGTGTTTTTTTTTGTTCATGTTGTTTAACACATTTGATTTAGTAAAATAATTTTAACAAGCATTAGAACTTTCTATTGAGTACAGACTGACTTGTTGTTGTTGTTGTTAAGTGCCGTCGAGTCGGAGTCGACTCATGGCGACCCTCTGGATAGCTATCCTAAATTGTTTTCGGTCTTGAGTCAGGCGTCTCATTGTTGACAGACTGGTAGCCCGTAGCTGCTGTTATTGTATCAATCCATCTCATTGCTGGCCTTCCTCTTTTGCGTTGACCTTCTATCTTGCCAAATATGATGTCTTTCTCTAATGATCTCTCTCTTCGCGATGTGTGGCCGTCCATGTATGCCTCTGCCCCCCCCCCCCCCCCCAGACCCTGCACCCTAGGCACCTGCGAAACTGCATGTTGGCTGGCCTGGGACTGACTTAAAGTGCATTAATTCATAAGTAGACCTAAGTTAAGGAGGTTATTTTAGAAGCCTTATTCATGATATCCGCATGGGAAAAAATGGCCTTTACACGTGAAAATGGCCAAAATGGCCTTTACACGTGAAAATGGCCAAAATGCAATGTGTGCCTTTGAGTCAGTCCTGACTCCTGGCGACCCAGAAGCTCCTGGGTTTTCTTGGCAGTGTCACCAGAAGTAGATTGCCAGGCCTTTCCTCTGAGGCAATGGAGGATTAAGTAGATGTCCATAATACATGGAACTTGCAAGGGGAGCATGTTGGAAGCATGGTTAGGGCATTGCTAGAGGACTAGAGGACAGCAACCTTGGGCCAGAAGGACTGTGGTTTCTAGTCCCACAGGTGCTCCTTGTGGTCTTGGGCAAGCCACTTAACCCTCCATAGCCCATGTTCCCTGTAAAATAGTTATCTCCAAGTTATAATGCCCTGTTCAATGTAATTTCAGTTTGTTCAATGTAAACCGCACTGATGCAGAATAGCGCGGTATATAAGAGAATGTAAATAAATAAATAAATTGCCTCGGCAGGTCAAACATCTATGCATGTGTTCCCTATTTCAAACAGGGAGTGCACATGTATGACCTTAAATATATAAAGAGGAATTTACAGCTGCTTCCTGACACTTTTATAAGTGCTTAATTCAGCCAGCCCTTTACAGAAGGGATTAAGGGTTGTCTTCCTTAATCTAGGCGTGGTTGTGTCTGAAGATCTTAAAGTGGCTAAACAGGTAGAAAAGGTGACAGAAAAATCTAGAAGGATGCTTGGGTGCATACGGAGAGGAATGGCTAGCAGAAAAAAAGGAGGTGATAGTGCCTCTGAATAAGTCTTTGGTGTGGCCTCATTTGGAGTATTTGTTGTAATTCTGGAGACCGCACCTTCTGAAGCATATAAACAGGATGGAGTCGGTGCAGAGGGTGGCTACTAAAATGGTTAGTGGTCTTCATTATAAAGCATATGTGGACAGACTTAAGGATCTTAATATGTACACATTAGAGGAAAGGCGGGATAGAGGTGATATGACTGAGACGTTTAATTACCTCCGTGGCATAAATGCACAGGGGGAGAGCCTCTTTCGATTGAAAGCAAATACTGCTATGAGGGGACATGGGATGAGGGTGAAAGGGGATAGATTCAGGAATGCTACGTGGAAATATTTCTTTACGGAATGAGTGGTGGATCCGTGGAATAGTCTCCCAGTGGAGGTGGTAGAGATGAGGACAGTATCTGAATTCAAAAAAGCATGGGACAAACACAGATGATCTCTAAAGGAAAAAAGGGGACTGTTGTAGTTGTTTCTTTGGAAGGAAAGACTAGATAGGCCATGTGGTCTTTTTCTGTCATCATTTTTCTATGTTTCTATGTTTCCCCTATTGCTTAATCCTCCCTGATGGAAAGATAAGGGCTTCTCTAGTTCATGGGTGGCATTTCTATGCGCCAACATTTGAATGTGCAAGTTGCAAAATATCAATCAAAATATTTAAGTGGCAACATTTACATGAGCAAATTGCCATGATTCCTCTGTTGACATTTCCCACATGTAGGTTTGTAAATGGCTCCTCCTGTTGTCCATGGACACATAGCCATGCACACTCTTCTTCTTCTTTATACATTAGAGATATGCTGCAGTAGAAAAGGTACAGAGGAGGGTGACAGAAATAATAAAGGGGATGGAACGACTCTTCGATGACGTGAAGCTAAAGAGGTTAGGGCTCTACAGCATGGAGAAGAGGCGGCTAAGGGGAGAAATGATAGAGGTTGGCAGGTTGGCATCAGGAGGTCTGAGGTGGGCAGGAGAAAACAGTCCCATGGCACCATAGTTGTAAGGTAAGCGCTGCCTGTGGGTGGCAGTTGGACTGTAAACAGTGAGGGGTGTTCATGTAATCCACTGTGATGTCAGTGGGTGGCATAGGATTGGCTAGAAGTGCGCTATGGAGTAGTCACCATGGCCACAATCTAGGCATAGAAAGATAGCCTGGGCGGCAGTGGTGACATGCACATCAGCTGCAGGTGAGGGGTGAGTGATATTTATTTATTTATTTATTTATTACAAGCTCTTATATACCGCACTATTTGGGATCAGCGCGGTTTACAGTACAACAAAAGCCCAGAACAACAAGCTGTTTGGTTTTACATTGAACAGGAAAAAGAACTTGGATAATACATGGGGAAATTTTGAACTGAAACAATTTACAAAGTATTTACATGTATATACAACAGTATTATTATTATATGCCTTAATGAGTAAAATGCTACAGTGTGGGCCAGCTTGTAGGAGAATACATGAGTGAACATGATTTTTATATGCTGAAGGATGGATGGAGGTAGATGAGAGTGCTGTATTTACTCATTTAAACTTATTTTTATACCGCCTTTCTACTATTCAAAGCGGTTTTCAGTTAAACAACAGATTAACATGACCAAAACGGACGATGTTTTACAGAGAACTGGAGCAGTATAACAAAATAGCAACATAACTGCATAACATTTGGTATATTAATTATGAACTATTTACAGTGTTTTTTTGTGGTTATCTTATTGAGTCTTTATGAACACACAAACAAAAGCAGGTGACAAGAGTCCCTTGGAGGAAAACAGCTTTATTAAATGGTCCGCCCGACATGTGTTTCGGTCAATCTGGCCTTCATCAGGGGACTGTCCCAGAGGAGCCTCATATCATGACCTCTTGTTCTAGCATGTTGTTCCTTGTGCATTATTAATGCCTTTCAGATATTTGAATTTCTCTGTCATACTTTGTATTTTTTCTCCTTTAGGGTAAACATATTTAGGTACATTTTATACATCAAGAACAATTTCCAAAGCCATTTACCCACAATAATCAATTATCTGAAAACTGCCCTTCCTCAATGAGGCTAATAGCTAGAATGCTGTTCCACATCCTATCACAGAGACAGAGGGAAGGACTCGGGAGAAAGTACATGCTGAAACATTGATGGCTGGTGATTGTTCTGTGTTATACTATGTGTTAATATCGTCTGGGGCCAGTTTCACATGCATGCAAGGACCTCAATGCATACCTTGCTATTTTGCCTTAGGATGCATGCTAATCTGTACTCCATAGGCCCATCATCTCGCTGATAAGCATCAGCACAATATGGTCTTTTAGCCTTATTCTACATTAAAATAGCAGTGATGCATGCATAATAATCATCATAGCCATCAGGGACAGGTATTACTTGTTGTTAATGCCTAGATTAATTAGCTCCTCCCACCAGGGTTTTATGTACTCTTCCTGTCAGTCATTATTACTGAATTACGCTATTGTAGCCTATAATTCATATCCCTACTGGGCAGTCTATCTAACAGTGGAGCAATACAATTACGAATTATGCAACATCATTTATGATCTCTTCTGTCTTTTTAATTAGGCCATAGAGAAATAGTTGTTAAAAATTCCCAAAAAGTGTCATAGCTATTAAAAGATCTTGCTAACCACTGGATAGCACAGATGAACAAGAATCACATTTACTCTCCTTATCCTGCAGTGGCTGGAAAGGCACTTTTGGGAGGGTACCGCTTCCACTATAGTCTGAAAGCTTTTCTTAATGATCGAAAAACAAATCTTTCTTAAGAGATCTTACCTCATCTACTTTTATTCTGTATGTAATTCTTGTTTCAAACAGGAAAACACAGAAGGGCGCATTTTGGTAAGGTTGTGCACTTGCTGGAATCGATGACAAAGTGAAGAAGTCTGCCAAACCATGATAATTTCAGAAGAGCAGGCGTGCACGCATAAGACCATTGTAAAATCGACGTGTCTCCACCCACCAAAATGCCCATGTTTTTTAAAAATGCTGTGTAGTCAGGTGCACATGTATCTGTTCTAAAGTGCAGCTCTTGCATTTGCAAATCCCAAAAGGAAGAAGGATGATAAAGATGTGCAGGTAAAGGTTCCTTTATCGTAGCACTGGCAGCAGTCAGGTGTGCAAAAGATACCGTAGAGGTTCCATTAAGTCCGGTGCAAATGTAGAAGACTGTACTTTAGATTATGGCATGTGTAAGTTCCGTTTGGCAGCAAAATGTTTGTGCCCATCTGCACTCCAAATCTTCCTCTGTGGAACCAGGTTGATGTGTTTTCGGTCCCTGTTTATTCCTGCACACTGTAGTATGCCTTCTTTGGAGACCACCAACATGGTGGCCAGGAGGGAGAGTATGCAGAAAGTGACCCACTGGTGTGTTTGGTGCTCTCTAATGAGGGCACCTGTACAGCCCCAGAGGGTACAGAGACCTACATAGAGCAGCATGAGAGAGGTAAGGAGGTAAGAATTTTTTTTAAATTCTGCTCTATACCTACATCTCATAAGGAACCATCTATTTGTATACCATGTCCCCAACAGATAGTGCACCGAAAGTACAGAGAATTTGCACCGTGAATACAGCTAACAAACTGCTATCTGCAAATCCGAAGATTACTGTGTGCTGTTGAAGCCTGTGGGACCTGTGTGTTGCAGACAAGCCCACTTTCTGCACTAATCCTGCCCACTCATGAAGATAACACATGGTATGCAGATAGCCCTGTACTGCATTATCTACATTTTGCCTGTATTAGCTGCTAATATGACCAGATAGTCTGCACTGTCTGCTATGTTAGCAGCTAATGCAGTTCAGTAAACATGCCGCCTTATGGTGTATGCAGAGAAGCATCGAATTGCAAAGATAATTTTTTACAGCTTGCAAAACAGCAGCCCCTCCCTAACTTTATGCACACACACACACACACACCTGCATTCTGCCATGCTTGCATGATCTGCTATTCTGTCATAAGAGTATAGGCAAGCTGGACAAGCCAGCCACATGATGAAAGGACAAGATATCTTAGGTAGTGCTATATGGAGAGGGGTGTGTGTGCCATAAGGCTTAGGCACATAGGGCAAGCTAATTCATGGAGGCAGGCATTAAGACAGGTAGGCCCCCTCCCACTATTACCTGATATGCACAGTGATATGGATAATGCACACATACTTAGCTTGACAATCAGATTCCTATCCTGACTGGGCCTATGCATTGCACATCCACAGAGCAGAGGCTCCTACAAGCACAGAAGTGGTAAAGGGTTGTTAGACTTAGCAAGAAAGGGTTAGATGAGGGGCAAGGTCTTCATGGAACCAGTTCTTCAAAATGCACTGTTCTCACTCCTCTGGATAATAGTCATCTTCTGTGTTATTTATACTCGTAGGACACGATTTTCAAATTGGCTGGCCATGGGTTGTTTGTCTGGATGTGCCGGCAGCCACAGAGGCTACACGGGTAGCAGCAATTTTGGATGCTACCCTCTTTGCCTCTGTGCCTTAAAGATAGGTGAGGAAAAAACCCAAACAACTGCTGCTGGCAGACTCTATCACGACCTGCTGCTGATACGTCTGGGGGGGGGGGGCGGCAGGCAGCTGCAGCTGTGGTATCTCCCCAGGTGCCTGCATTTTGAAGCTCCCTGTAGTGCTACAGCTGCTGGTGCTATTATCCTCTTCCTCTGGAGCTGGCTTCAGCGGTAGTGTGTGGGGGGGGGGGGGGGCTGGCCAGGGTCCCTGCCCAGGGTGCCAGGAAAACTTGGTCACCCCATGTGGCGCATCACCTTTCCACAGCAGCAGCATGTCTATGTGTCGAAAATGTTGATGTGGGATCATGAGGACA
Source organism: Ichthyophis bannanicus (assembly GCA_033557465.1). Taxonomy (NCBI): domain Eukaryota; kingdom Metazoa; phylum Chordata; class Amphibia; order Gymnophiona; family Ichthyophiidae; genus Ichthyophis; species Ichthyophis bannanicus. Next base: position 1,556,196,545 of record CM066032.1, read on the forward strand.
TCACATATGTGCCCCCTGGGCAGTTGCCTGGTCTGTATTGTGGGCCAGCAAGCCCCACTGCATGACTGGCGTGCAACCACCTTTGTCACCTTTGCACCATCAATATGGTGCCCTTTCATACTTGGGCAGTATGGGGTCTATTCTGTTTCGGTAATAGTGGAGATGGACGTCCCATTGGGATGTCCATCCGTGCAATCCGTCTCCCTGCCAGCCTCTTCAAACGCCTCCCCATGTGAACAATGCATTTGTATGGGGAGGCTTAAATGGGGGCAGGAGGGGGCATTCCAGAGGCAGAGAAAGGACGGGGCATAGGTGGTATGCAACCCCGGACATACAGGGCCGATTCTGAGGTCAGCCCTATATGTCCAGGGCCTGCAAAGTGGACGGGGGACTTATTCCACCTTGGAGATAGACTAAGTCCCCCTGGATATCGGAGAATGGCAGGCCCATGCAGCAACGGACAGGTGAGGGGGTGCAGTGTGCTCCCCGCAGCCCAACCCTAGCCGTGGAAGGCCAGATCAAGAGTTGGGCTGCAGGGAACAAAGATTGTGGTCGATGGCCATGTATCGTGGCTCCTGAATGGAGCCACGTGCCATGGCAATAGGACACCATGGCACTGTGGCTCCATTCAGGAGCCTGAATGAGGTGGCCGGGCAGGTGGCTGTGCATGCAGGCCAATCGGAATCGGGTTGGCCTGCATGTACAGGCCCTAAACCTGATTCTGATCCTTCGAGGCATGTCTAGCTCCTGTGGGATCAGAATTGAGTACACCTTTGGGTGTCTCGATTCCAATCAGATGCACATGGACCTGGACGCACACATTGGACTGTGTCTCCATTCTGTTGCTGCTAATGGAGCACTAATATCACTATCTTGGGCTCCCCTGTCTGTACATCAGATTGCAGACATTAAATAGGCTCTCTCCCATCAAAATACACCCTTTCTGTGATGTTTTACTTGGCATTAGGGTTCCCAGTATTAAAGGGCTTTAACACACATTAGCACAATAGGCATTAAGGTAACACCTAATGTTAAAGCCCGCTCTCTACCCCATTAATTCCCACTATCTTCCTAATGCACCCTTAACACTGCAGGAGACTTTAATGCCCATTAATGAAGCTTTATCATACCATTAAAGGTGCAAAGGTGCCAACAACAGCCATAAGCATCACACTTATTTATTTAATGGGTTTTATATACCACTTTATCATTTCAATCAAAGCAGTTTACATTGAAACTTAAACTTGGTAATGTACATTAAATAGGGACATTGATAACTTGGATTTTTCTGAGGCAATGGAGGGTTAAGGGACTTGTTCAAGGTCACAAGGAGTGTTATTGGGAATCAAACCCTGGTCTCTGGCGTCCCAAGCCAATGTTCTTAACCATTAGGTTACTTCTCCACTTCACTTACTCCCTTAACACCCTTTAGTAAACATACCCCATAGTGTATCTGGATTTTCAGAAAGCCTTTTACAAGGTCTCTCATAACAGACTTGTGGCCAAATTAAAAAGTCATAGGATAGGAGGCAATGTAGCATTGTGGATCAGAAACTGGTTAAAGGATAGATAGCAGCGGACAGGGCTAAATGGGCAATTTTATCAATGGAAAAAGGTGAATAGTGGAGTGCCCCAGGGATCTGTGCTGGGCCTGCTGCTTTTTAACATATTCATAAATGATCTGGAAATTGGAATAACAAGTGAGGGGATCAAATTTGCAGATGACACAAAGTTATTCAGTTGTTAAAACACAAGAAGATTGTGAAAAATTGCAAGAGGACCTTCATAAATTGGAAGACTGGGCATCCAAATAGCAGATGAAATTTAATGTGGACAAGTGCAAAGTTATGCATCTAGGAAAGAACAACCCAAACTATGGTTACACGATGTAAGGTTCACATTAGGAACCACCACCCAAGAAACAAATGTAGGCATCATCATGGATATTACATTGAAACCCTCTACCCAATGTGCAGCAGCAGCCAAGAAAGCAAATAGAATGTTAGGAATCATAAGGAAAGGAACGTAGAAAAAAAAAACAACAACCTAAGGATATTATTATGCCTCTGTATCATTCCATGGTGCCTTGAATATTGTATGCAATTCTGGTCACCATATCTTAAAAAGGATATAGCAGAATTAAGAAAGGTATAGAGAAGAGCCACCAAAATGGTAAAGGGGATGGAAGGATACTTCTATGAGGAAAGGCTTAAAAGATTAGGGATCTTCAACTTGAAAAAAAACAGCTGAGGGAAGATATGATATAGATCTATAAACTAATGAATGGAGAGGAATGGGTAGATTGTTGCTTATGCCATCAAAAAGCAGAAAGACTAGAGGACATGCAATGAAGCAACAATCTAACCCATTTAAGAGTAATGAGACAAGATATTTTTTTTCACTCATTGCATAATCAAACTCTGGAATTTGTTACTGGAGGATATAGTAAAAGCTGTTAGTGAAGCTGGATTTAAAAAGGGTTTGGACAAGTTCCTGGAGAAAAGGCCCATAAACCATTATTAAAGAGGACCAGGGAAATCCACTGCTTGCCCCGGGACAAGCATTGTGGAACCTGTTTGCATTTTTGGGAACCTGCCAGGTACTTGTGATCTGGATTGGCCACTGTTGGAAGCAGGATATTGGGCTTGATGGACCTTGATGTGAACCAGTATGGCGCTTCTTATGTTCTAACGGTGCGTGCAGCATGGGTAACTCTTAGCACATGGCCAGCCCAGTTAACTTGGGGTGGTTTCTGCACTGTGAATTGTACATTGGAGGTCAAAATGGATGGTGTAAGGGCAGAAAGTGGGCATGGTGGGCACCATATCTTCAGTGTACAAGTATGCACAGTGCTCTAATGGAGCATCTTGCAATCAGCGCAGAGGTGCAAATACCTCCATCTCAATTGATGAAGCTTTCTGTATACGTCATAATTTCACCCCACTTGTCCATTCAGGAGATTCTGTCCATGCCCTTGACAGGTAACATAGTGACTTTGCATTTAACACGCCAAGATTTAGGGCATTATTGATGCATTAGATTAAAAACACTTTAGAAAAAGAGCCCAAAATGGTTTCGTATGGCATTCAAACTACGTTAAAAAAAAATCTTTTCAGGATGTCTTTCAATCGTCTCTGAGTACCTGATCTCATGGGTATGCAGGCACTGCATTTTGGATAGCAATTCCCTGCCCCACCCTTCTTCTTTTTTGATTTTGGAGTTCATTTCCTTTTCTATATTTTTTTATTGTAAAGTGTTTTGGTTGTATTATGAAAAGCAGTATATTAAGAACAAATGAGCCATCATAGAAGTGCTGTCTACTGTGGTTGTCTGGTTTCTCTGTCCAGGATTGTTCTCTTCGATGAAATGTTGTACTATAGGGATGTGCATTTGTTTCAAATAAACAAAATTTCCTTTCATGTCATCTTTAATCTGAATGACCCTGAAACATTTGATTCCCCCTTCCACTTTCATTAAAGGCTGATCTTAAACCAGTAAACTTTGGGTTGGAAGGCAGGCAGCTTGAAGAAAAAACATCACTTCTTTTTGGGGGTTGATCATCACTAATTGGGCAACCAGAATCCGGATTATTTATTTATTTTTATTTTTATTTATTTAACAGTATTTCTAAACCGCCTTATCTTAATAATCAAGGTGGTATCACAGCAAGCAATCAGGTAAAGTGTGTGTGTTGTACATGCAGTGAGGATAAAACTTAGTTGTGTGAGGGATGTGTTGGGTGCTTGATTTGTTTGAGCTATATACAGGGTGGGCTATTTACAGTGGTGCTAGAATCATATTTTATATATATTCAGTTGTTTGGGAGGATTGGAGTGCTGTTATCCATTCTCTTAGGTTATGTGATGTGACCATAGTGCTCTATGAACAGCATGGTTTTCAGTTGTTTTCTGAAGTCTTTGAGGTCTGGAGTTGCCCTTAGATCGTCCGGTAGATTGTTCCATATTGTTGGAGCAGCCATGGAGAGAGCTCTGTCTGTTGTGGCCTTGCGTGTGTGCTTGTACTCATTTGGGGTGCTGACTCGGTTGCGTGTTTGACTTCTTCTGGGACGTGCGCTGGTTTCCGGTTGTATGAGCAGGTGGAGGCTGTTGGCTGATGTGTGTTCTTTTATCTTAAATAGGTTTATGATAGTCTTGTATCTGATGCGAGCAATGATTGGGAGCCAGTGTAAGTCCTTTAGTGTAGGTGTGATGTGCTCCTGCCTTGCGGCTCCGGATATGATTCGAGCTGCAGTGTTTTGTGCCAGCTGTAGTGGTTTGAGAGCTTGTTTTGGTAGTCCGAGGTATATCGGATTGCAGAAGTCCAGTATTGGGGTTATCAGTGCTTGACAGACTGTACGGAAGTGTTCTGGAGCGAGGAGTGGTTTCAGTCTCCTGATGATTCGCATCCTGTAATATGCTTTTTGGATTGTTTTGTCTATGTGTGGTTTGAGGTTGAGTTTACTGTCCAGAGTAACCCCAAGGTATCTCACCTCCGATCTTATCAGTATCGTGGTGCTTTGTATCTTTATGTTTGGTGGGTGTGTGAAGCTTTGGTTTCGAGTGATGATTAAAGCTTCAGTCTTGTTGTAGTTTATAGCTAGATTGTTGTTTTGGCACCACTTCGCCATTTGGGTAAGGCAGTCTGCTATCTTAGAGAAGTCCGGGTTTTCGATTGATATCGGGGAGTATACCATTATATCGTCTGCGTATATTGTGTATTGGATGTTGTTCTCTTTCATAATGTTGCATATTGGTTGTGACAATTAGACTTGGTAAATGTCTCTGATAACACTGGTCAACATTGAAATTGTTACTGACTTTAAAAGGCCCTAATCTGTAGTATCTTGGTGAGCTGAACACAAATATAACATTAAAAAAAAATTATTGGCTCTCATTTTGAAGATATTGCATGTAATTCATTTTTGACGTTTCACCTTGTAAATGTATCCAGTAGGACATCAACAACATCCCAAATAAGCCTTGAATGATGTAATATTGCATCACATTGCATAATACCAGCATGTACACATCATCCAGAGTTGATTGCATCATTTTCTGATGCAATGCAATACCACTGCCAGACAGCTGCTGAAGCCATCTGACGCCAGCAGTGTACTATACGCAGTCGGAAAGGTTGAGCATTTCAAATATTTCAGACTGTGTGCAAGACAGTTTAAGCTACTGTTACATGTAACTTTTATTAATCATATAATTTTAGCCATTTAGATACAATACAGATCAGTAATGCCGCAAAAGTGCATTAATACCGTTGACAATTTTTGCTACATTTGTGGGGAAGTGACATTTGCTAACCAGAAGAAAAGTATCACTTCTCAACTGAAGAAGGCATATCAACTTTACTTCGGATGCAAGACTGGTGACCAAGACAAGCCTTGGGCCCCGCATTGTGGGGCAGCATATATGCTGCGCTACATGTACAACACAGCTTTCACAGTGGTTGAATTGCAAAAGACCATCAATGCCATTTGCAGTCCCCATGGTGTGGAGAGAGACAAGCAACCACATAAATGACTTACTTCTGCTTGGTTCCTCCTCTTTCCAGCGAAACAACGAAGCAAAAGTAGTTGAGCATAGTCTACTGTGATAAGGAAGCTTATCATAGTTCAGGAGGGAGCTATAAAAGAGGTGAATTGGCTTTGAACAAGCAACCTGTCTTTGCTGGTAGAAATACTAAAACAGAATGTTTTCATAAAAGACTACCAGTCCCAGAATGCACCAGGTTTCAAACAGCCTCTAGAAGGGCTGAAGTGGGGAAACGTGTGTTCAATCAGGAGAGCTATGAGGTAATCCCCAATCACTCATCTCCAAGGGCAGGGCTTGATTCAGCACACCTGGGCTGTGCTAGGGTGGAGTGTCCCTCTAAGCACTTTAAAAGTAAAAGATATTCTACACAGAGACAGAACAGGGAGAACGGTGAGCACAGGGAGAAGCAGAAGCTGCAGATCCAGAAACAGAAGCCATTGAGGAAAGAAGAGAGAGAACTACAACAGCCGAAGCAACGTGGAAGGAAGACTAGAAAGACATCTTGGAGGTCTAAAGAAGGAGCCCACAGCAGTACGTGTGTTAGGAGTGATTCCAGAGGCAAGCATACTCCATTGGACTGGAGGAAGCCAGAGGATTGGGGTTATAGAGCCAGGAACTTCCAAACGGCACCTTTGAGGGAGACGGCTGCATTTGGAAGGGGCCATAAGACCGGTGCAAGAAGGTATGTGAAGAGAGACCCAGTGTCCAGGGATCTTGATTGGAAGGCTGGACATAAATGCTGGACTACTTACTGGCCAGGATACCAGGAGAGGAAACCTAACAGCAAGGGAAGCTCAGGTATGAACTTTGATCTATGCCCTAGCTCTTCATCTGGAAGACAGCAGGGAAACAAATATTATCCTGAGAGTGATCAATTAAAGAATTCCTCTGAGCCAGACCATGATATTGATTCCATGATATTTGAGGAAGAAGGAGATATATCAAATGATCAGTTGGAATACATGGATTGCTCTATGTCTAGGCTGCTGTTTTAAAGTAGTTTCTCACTAATACAACAACCACCAAAAGGAACTATAACTTGTTCTTTTATCTACCCAGAAAAGTCTCTGCAAGAAAGCTTTAGGGTAGGATTGAGCCACGTAGAGAGAGTGAACCAGCAAAGGGGTTTGCAGCTGGCTAATTATTTGTAATTGAGCCAGGCAGAAGTGCATGTGAGCTCTAGAAGGAAACTTCTTTCTTGTGTGTGTGAATAGAAGAAAGTTATCCTTGGTAAAGAACAGGTTTTTTTGTTACTTTTGGGTTTGTTTTTGCCTTTTGGAGCACTGCTAAGAAGGTCATTAGCAGGAGCCATCAAAAAGACCTTTTCTGTTTCCCATCAAGGTCTTTATTAATTTATTGCTTAAGAAGTTCATTTACCTTATAACATGTTTTGTTTTTCCTGAGTACAATACTTGAAGCAAGTGTCCTTTTGTGTTACCAAGTAAATCTGTGTGGGAGAATTAACCCCATGAATAAAATCTGTTTTTCTTTTGCTTACACTCGAGCATCACAACTCATTATTTTGTGAACGGCTGATTCTGGTATGAATGAACTACAACCCCCACACTCCTTTGCAAGTCATAATAATATTTTGCCTTTGCCAAGACTGTGGACATTCATGACCAGCACCCCCGTCTACACTACCCAAACATTCTGTCTGCATTGAGACCAGTTCCACATGGTGAGGGACTTCCTATTCCAGAACCTCCATCAGAATATTCTCTTGATTCATCTGATGAGGACAAGGGTGAGACGACTGTTCTTCTCCTAGTTTGTCAGCATGCAGTGACCCAGATTTTCACTGGGATGCATTATCAACTCCACACAGAATAACACAGGAAGAACTAAATGACCTGGTTCGTGATTTGGACTTATCCAAAAACAAGGCAGAATTGCTAGGATCAAGACTCCAACAATGGAATCTTCTAGAAGAAGATGTCAACATTACTTCATATCGAAAGCGCCTCCAGCAGTTGGAGCCTTTCTTCAGAAAGGAAAGTAATCTGGTATTCTGTTCCGATATTGAAAGCCTCATGAATGCCTTAAAAATAACTCATGACCCACAAGACTGGAGACTATTTATAGACTCTTCGAAACTGAGTCTGAAGGCTGTGCTTTTGAACATTGGAAACCGTCTTCCATCTATTCCAGCGCATGCCGTCCACATGAAAGAGACACGATAACTTAAAGCATCTGCTGACTTCCATTAACTATAGCAAGTACAGCTGGCACCTCTGTGGTGACTTGAAGGTAGTTGCCCTTTTAATGGGACTGCAGCAGGGATATGTAAAATACATGTGTTTCTTATGTGAGTGGGATAGCCGAGCAAGGGATTGGCACTACTTGTGGAAGGAATGGAATCGCAGACAAAATGTAACAGTTGGAGAGAAGAATATCCAGCACCCAGCTCTGGTTGAGGCTCACAAAATCCTGCTACCACCCCTTCACATCAAACTAGGTTTGATGAAAAACTTTGTGAAAGCCATGGACTGCACTTCGGCAGCTTTTCGATACCTGCATGAAAAATTCCCTTGACTCAGCGAAGCAAAGATTAAAGAGGGAGTTTTTGTGGGTCCTCAGATTCGAGAGCTCTTCAAAGATGACCGGTTCAACAACTTGCTGCGGAGTGATGCAAAACAAGCATGGAATGCTTTTCGCCTAGTGTCAACAAATTTCTCGGGAATGTTAGGGCAGAAAACTACAAGGAACTAGTAGAAGACATGCTGATGTAGTATCAGAAACCTGGCTGCAATATGTCTCTAAAGATCCATTTCCTTGATTCCCATCTCAATTTCTTTCCTGACAACTGTGATATGGTTAAAACATTTTCACCAGGATATCGCAATGATGGAGCAAAGATAACAGGGAAAATGGTCCACTACAATGCTGGCTGACTACTGCTGTACACTCCCCAGAGAAGCTCCCGAACAGCTGTACAAGAGACAGGCGAAGAAATCTAAGAAGTAGTCTATGACTTGGGTTTTCACAGGTATTAACTGAAGGCCTATTATATTTACTATTGACATGCATTTGGTGATGTAAACATTAATTCTTGTAGATTACAAAAAAACTAGAGCCAACTTTGCAATTTCACTGTCATATTCGTGTTCAGCATATAAAAATCGATAAGAAATGCTATTTTTATTTCAGTAACAAGACTTTTGTAAAAAATTGTTGACCAGTGTAACATATTTAGACACGGTTTCACAGAATTTCTGATACAAGAACATGGCAAAAGAAAAATCTTTGGCGTAAATCTCTACAGCAGGAGTCAATAGATTCATAAGGCAAAAAATCCAGCTAGCATTTTTCATAAACCTCCAGACCAGACAAACTTTGGACCAATCAGAAAACAGGAACTAAAATCACCAGTAATATGAGAGTTAAGAGCAGATTGGCTAGAGTTAATCTATATGAAGACATGATGGCTGTCCTGCAAGAGGCCTGCATTTTTTTAAATCCAAAGGTCATCGGTTCAAGAACAGTCTCTGATGGTGGCGTAAAAAGTTAGTTTGCTTTTTTCTATTTACCTAAAACTTCTAGTAATTGTTCAACCATGTTTTTCATTTGGGGAACAGCTACAGCTACTTCTTTAATTAAGAAAACTGCCTTGAAATGAACATTTATAAAAACAAATTGAACCAGAATAAAAATGTATTAAAATGAAACAAAATAAATCAAAATAAATCTGCAAATGACACAGGGAAGGAAACAATTTGTTTTTGCCTGCATACCTCTGGCATATTACAGCAGCATTGCATATTGCAGATTTTTCATACAGATCACACCCAGTTTTAGAAAGAAAACTCTCTCAGTCCTTCAGTATATTTAGATGTCATTAGCAGTGCCCTGAATTGATCAGACTCAGCATGATTGATTCTGAACTGAAACACACACATCTTGATTACAAGATACAAATTTCTTCTTTTTCTTCTCCTAAGTTCCTAACAACCTCACTTTGGGGGCCGATCCTGTAATAAATTGCCAGAATTTATTCTTATAACTTTAGGATAAGATGATAACTACCTTACAAACAATGATTGCATTATTGATAATTTTATGAAGATGGAAGCAGACAGTATGCCGTTGTCTAAATAGCATATGCATTCATAGCGGAGATGACATTTATTTTAAATGCTATTGACTATTACATCCCAGACTTTCCATCACTGATTAAGGACCTTTGTATTATTCACAGAAATGTCACGGCGATAAGGGCCTAACTAAGATGTAAACACGCTGGCTAGTGTTTATTTTGTTTTTATTCTTCTGTATTAGAATGTAGCCTTTGACAATCACATTTCCTTATCAGCCTCTCGCTGTTAATTCCCTGTAGCAGCCTATTAACTCCATCACTTCTTTCGGCTAATAATCACAAGTTAAGGTATGCGTGTTGCAAATGATTTTCAGGCAGGGCACCTACCATGAAAAGTCAAGTGCTGACCTGGCATTTTAACACGATTCACATGTTCAGTGAACTATCTGTTAAGTAATGCTGTTGAATATGCAGTATGAGGTGACTTCAACAACATTATGAGCCTGATTCCATTAAGGGCACATCCAGGCCGCCTGGATGACCCTGAACAGGATGGGCCCATCAGCACCCGATTCTGCACCACTGGAGCAAGTCGTTCCCGTAGATGCAGGATCAGCCCGGTGTGCCCCTGCATCGCCGCAGAGACATTCTCCCCATGGCACGTCTAGCCTGCTGCTATGGAGACCCCAGTTTCCCTGCCCCCTGACCCTGGCGGGGGCAGCCAGGCCCCAGATCAGGCAGTGGGGATTCACCTGGCTTGCTGTCATTGCTGTTGCGGGGCTGGCTGGCCTATTTGGAGGAGCAGCCAGCGCTTATTCCACCTCCGAGGTGGAATAAGCTGGCTGCCCCCCTCCCCCCCCCCCCCCCCGGTGCTCCCCAGACATACTGGACCATGAACTGAATCGGCCCTATATGTCTGAGTGCTGGTCCTGCCCATGCTCCACCCATTCTCTGCCCCATGCTGCCCCCATCCCCTGCAGCACACACAGCAGCTCTGTGCATACAGGAGGGCCAGGAGGTGATATACGGTGTAGGTGGCTAGCGGTGCTGGACATCCCACCAGAATGTACAGCCCCGCTATCCACTTTACTGAGCTGAGCCCTATCTGTTTAGGTTTGGGCTTTCTAATCAGCAGGCCTAAATTAAACAGAAAATGTATCTATTTAGAGAGTAATTTTATAACAGGTCACCTAGGTGCCTATTTTATGCCTATTCTGTAAAGAGGCATTGGCTGCCTTTGGTGTCTTTATAAAACTACTAGCAGAAATCCTGAAGAAACTGTGCTTGTGGGGGTACATTCCAATGTGTACGTCCAGGCCCCTGTGCGTCCGATTGGAATTGGGACGCCCAGATGTAGACCCAATTCGGATCCTACAGGAACTAGATGTGCCCCATGGGATCAGAATCTGATCTAAGGCCCATGCGTGCAGGCCAGGACCCAATTCCAATTCACCTGCACACACAGCCACCTGCCCAGCTACCTCAGTGAGGCTCCTGAATAGAGCTTCGGTGCTATGGTGTCCCATTGCCATGGAACTATGGCTCCATTCAGGAGCCATGATCCATGGACACCGACCACATTCTTCGTTCCCCACAGACCAACCCACGATCTGGCCTTCCATGGACAGGGTCAGACTGCAGGGACCCCCTGCACCCTCTCACCTTTCTGCCGCTGCCTGGTCCTGCCATCCCCCAATGTCCAGGGGAATTTATTCCACCACTGAAGTGAAATAAGTCCCCCATCCAGTTTGCTGGCCCCGGACGTACATGGCCGGCCTCAGAATCTTTCCTGTATGTCCAGGGTCGTGGACCGTCCATGCCCTGCCCTCAGTCCACCTCTGGGACACCCCCTCCAGTCCCCGTCTAAGCCTCACCATACAAATGCATTGTTCGTACTGAGAGGCTTTTGACAGGGCCTGCAGGGGGATGAATAGCGGGATGGACATCCACCCCCGCTATTCGGGGGACAGAATAGACTCCATAATGAATGCACCTACATTTGCACCATCTCCCAAGCTGGGATAAATCTATGCATGCACAATATGTCTGACTGTACCTACTGTACCTGAATGTAACCTGCCTTGAATTCTGAGCATTTATATTATGAATTCACCCATGTTCCACCCAAACTCCGCCCCAGAACATGCCTACACCAGATCCACACTAGACATTAAAGACTTTATGGAAAAAGTAAAAAAAACCCACATAATTATAAATAACACTTTGGAAGCATCACTTAGTGCTGTACCGCACTTGACATGACCCCTGCAAACAAACCATCTTGAGCAGATTAAGTTACCCTGCATGCTTTGTTACCCTGGTTCATGAACCGACCAGAGGGGAAGCCATATTAGACCTAGTCCTTAGTGGAACACCAGATCTAGTGCAAGAGATAAGGGTGTTGGGGCCACTTGGCAATAGTGATCATAGCATGATCGCCTTTGATTTAAATAGTGGAGGAGGGATAGTAAGGAAATCCACAGTACTACCTTTTAACTTTCGAAAGGGAGACTATGATAAAATGAGGAAAACAGTTAAGAAAAAACTAAAAGGAGCAGTTGCAAAGGTTAAAGACGTACATCAAGCTTGGGTGTTGTTGAAAAATACTATCTTGAAAGCCCAGACCAGCTGTATTCCATGCTTTAAGAAAAGTGGAAGGAAGTCCAAAAAACTGCCAGCATGGTTTAAAGGTGAGGTCAGAGAGGCTGTTGTTGCCAAAAAAGCATCTTTCAGGAAATGGAAAAAAGAGCCAAACGATGAAACCTGGAATCAGCACAAGCACTGGCAAGTCAAATGCAAGGCATTGTTAAGGCAGGCAAAGAGAGAATTTGAGAAGAAGCTTGCTGCGGAAGCAAAAACTAATGAAATGACGATCCTATCTCCTATGACCTAATACCAACGCATGTATATAGTTGTATCAGTTATGTACTGTCTTACGTATATAGATACTACACTTTGTTAGTTAACTGTTTTTACACGGTCCCAGTTCAAAAACCCCACTTTGTTTATTTATGATATGTTAAGATGTTCTATGTAAAAATTAAGATGTTCTATGTAAAACAAACTTAGCTTTGTTAATTGTTGTTGTTTGTACACCACACCTGATCTCTGGAAGATGCGGTATAAAAATGAGTGTTAAATAAATAAATAAATAAATAAAATAAAAAAACGTGAAATAAAGACCTTTTCAAGTACATTCGTAGCAAAAAACCTGTGAGAGAGTCAGTTGGTCCATTAGATGATAAAGGGGTTAAAGGAGCACTAAGAGGCGACAAAAGTTGACCAGAGCTCTACAAAAGCTTTTGTTTCGCCATAACCAGGTCAACTTTTGAGCTTTAAGCTGTGTATTCCTCTCTCCGGTTCTTCTGTTGGTGTTGGATTTGGTTAACAGCGCGTGTTGAAGAGCTAGAACTTTGCTGGATGAAAATTCGTCATTATAAGCTAAGTTATTTGCATTTAATGCTCGTAGTAATGCTTTCAGATTCTGCAGTAATTTTCATTTTGCTTTTAGGTATCGCTCTTGGATTGTATTAGGCTATGTTTAGCCTTGCAAGTGTATAATACATGACGCTGTTTCCAGTGTGAAAGTGTTTGTATGTATGTGGTATTGAATGGTAATTGAGTGTGAATGTATAAGTTTGTTTTTAGGAAATTTTCTAGTTTGGTTGATATTTCTTGAGATGTTTTCCCAGTGGTAACTATGGTGTACTATATTTATTGTGAATTGAATTAAAAAAATTTTTAGGATGGTAGGGAGGCTTTGACCGGTGATGTGAGCGTCTACCAACACCATATAGTGATTTATCACTAAATGTGGAGTTGTGACATCTGAGGTCATTTTTTGCCTGGTAATAAATATTATAAGATTATTTGGTATTTGTGTGTTGTGAATTGTGTACCTCTTAAGGTTTTCAGCAGGTTTTTGTTATAGTTGGATTACTCTTCTCCTGCTTTTGGCTATTGTTTTTGTAGGGAGAATTTTTACCATAGCAGGGTAGAGTGACCATGGTAAATGCAGGAGCCGTGGACAGGAAGGGAAGTAATACTACACTAGGCAAATAAGTCGCGCATTAGTAGTGACCACGCATCAAGCACGCACGCATGCCCTTAAGTCATCTGCTACTTGACTCCACACTTGCATGCTAACACCAGCACGACCTCCAAAGACAGGCATATGTCAATGGGGCCACAGCAGTGTGCTGTGTGAAGGGATGAGAGCAATGTTCCCTCTAATTTTCTGTAGGCTGTGTGCGCATAAAATATCAGCTGTGTGCAGCTTTTGAAGGAAGGTTAAATTTTTGTGCGCCACATAACGACACTCGGAGTTATATACTTTAAAATTTGGCTACACGTCAGAATACAGTATGTACACCACATTGATTTTAATCAAATTAAATGAAAATAGATGATTACTAAATGAAGCGGGAAATTTCTAGGAATTACAATCGTAACTTTTAAATTTTAAGACGTCTGTGTTGTTTTCTATCAGAATCAGAGCCGTAATTTTTGTGCGCTCTGTTGTAAAGTATGTGCGCTCGCTCGGGGAGGTGTCTGCGCGCGCACACGCGCACAGCTTAGAGGGAACAGTGGATGAGAGCACTTGAGACAGAACATAGTCAGGTAGCGGCAACATGCCATGGAACCAGAGAGGCATGATAGTAGATAGGTTGTACATGGGACCCCTGGGGATAGCTGCAGAACAAGGGCATGCCAACACAAATGGAATGCATGGCACGCATCATCTGAGAGAGGAGCAAGAGCAGTGAAGTAGGTGGGCACAGCACAGCAGACCACAGCAGAGACATGCACTGCCCCCAAAACCAACAGAGGACAGTGCAAGTGGCCAGTGAAGGACTGAGAAGGCTGCCTGGGGAATATGTGCACCCTGCTGCTCAGCTCAGAGAATATGGGCCAAAATACAAGCCAGTGTGGCATTCAAATCAGTGGAAACAAGCCCATGTATAAAGAATGTGCCGGGCCTGTGTCCGTGGGATTTAGAGAGCAAATGTTGCAGCCGCATGGACAGGGGCCAATTCTGGTGAGGTCCCAGCAGAGAGTCAGCAGTGCCCAGAATGAAGGCTCTAGAATATGAAAGCCTTTCACCCTAGCCATCCAGGGTGCCTGACAACCTAGGGTACGACAGACACATACACAGTCCTTTGGTGAAGGGAGGGGAAGAGATTAGAACCCTTCTTGTCATGACCCAGCATACACCTAGCTTTGAGCTCTTTCTAGAGAGAAGTATGGACTCCTCCCTCATGGGGGGGGGGAGGAGGGTCCAATAGTCTGGTAGTCTGGTATGTAGATCTGCCGGTCCAACACAGAGACTTCACTGCTATGGAGTGCATTTGACAGGAGGTTTTTTACCAGCTGCTCCTACCACTTTCTTTTCTTTTTTTTGGTTTGTTTATGTCCTTGTGTGCCTCTGGTTTGGATATTTTTTAAGGGATATAATTGTTGTGCTATTCACTTTCCAACCTTTTGTATCAGTCTTGTAACTATTTTGTCTGTTCTGGATTTTTTGGATTATTGTAAACCGCTATCCTGACTGTATGTAGACTGAACGGGGTATACCAAATCTGCTCAAATAAATAAATAACTGAGGTCTGGGTTATCCAGACACAGACATTTGATCAGCCTTTAGAACATGCCCCGCCCCCCCTGAACAACTAGTGCTCCAGGAGGTAGACACCCACTCCTGTAACCACACAACTGCCGGGGGAGGGGGTGGAAAGCTATCCATAGATGCCACCAGGGCTCCTAATTGGGTGAGAGCTCTGGGAGTACACTCCACCCACCACCATTGGAAAGGGCACCTCCAATCAGTCCTCAGCTTAAATATGTGTGCTTTCAGGAAACCAAGCGCCCCCAAACCCTGAGAAGCCTGAAAACACCACCTAGGTGGGAAGAACGCCTCATCTCCTAAGTAATATGCTAGGTGGGGATAGAACATTGGTTAGAGAGCTACAACAGAGTTAGCCCTCATTCAGTGGTTTAAATGAAAGCAGTGGGCCACATACATTTCCTCCATGGTCAGGATGAGGGTCCACGTGACCCCCTCTCCCAACAAACCAATACCCAATGGCACCGGCATAGGCCCTCTGCTGCATATATGCACTAAAACAGGGGACCCCATGTAGAGGTGGCAGCAGTTGGACAGCACAAATATGTGTCAGACCTACATTTTGCTAATAGTTGCAGTACCTCATTTGCATGCCCCACCCCCACCATTGTTTAGTCGTCTCCATCTCTGAACATAAGGCCCAGCTTTGGTGGTCTCACTGAGCCCATAGTCCATCTCCTAGCCCTTCCCCAGCATATCGCATCAGCAGCCCTCGCACAACTAGCCAATGCATATGCATACCTGCGCATCATACCGTCTGGACTAATGCTTCTTTCTATGTATATGTGCACCCACTCCCCCAGCAGGTATAGTCCACTGCTGTTGCTTCTTGATTTTGTGACTGTCCACATCTACTGTATTGTTTTGCTATCTTCGTTGCTACACATTGCTGCCTGTCAGATGCCTACAAACGCTGCTGGCCATGGATGTCTAGGCTGCTGTATGTGTGGAATGATTCTGGGTTGTTTGCTGTCTTGGAATCACACCTGCCCTGACTTTGTGGCATGCTGGCATGGCAGGTGCAACTAGCAGCTGGTCAGTGGCTGGCACCCATGCTAGTGGTGCTTTTCATGGTTGGAAGTGCCACTAGCTTGGCTGAGGCAGCTGTGCATGAATGTTCACGCCCCCTTTTTGCTGTGCAGACCTGGCTACCGTTGGATCAGGATGCACACTAATCACACACTAAATCCTGCACTCCCGGCTACCATGCTTTAGTAAACCTGCCCATAGACTCCTATGTGACCTGTTACAAAATCATTGCCTTCATCAGCTAGATGGTCTGCTATTATCCATTCAATTTGTAGAATTCACAGATAGGAGAATTATGCATTTGGCACCTGTCAGTGAGTGCTTAACTCACTCTGAATATTGGCATTAGTGTCTACAATTATATAAGTGCCAAGAAAAATAAAACCAATTTTAAAATATCAATCTGAGGAAATGAACAGTCTCCTTTAGAACTTTTCATTTCCATAGTCGTACTAGAATCCAAGGGCCTTTACTCAATCCTCATCCTTCTTGACCTTTCTGCTGCCTTTGACACTGTTGATCACACCTTCTCCTCGATACCCTGTCCTCGCCTGGATTTAGGGGCTCTGTTCTGTCCTGGTTTTCTTCTTCTCTCTCCCATCGCACTTTAGTGTATGAGCTGGTGGTTCTTCCTCTAACGCCATCTCACATTCAGTGGGTGTACCTCAGGGCTCTGTCTTGGGACCTCTACTTTTCTCTCTCTGCACCCAGTCCCTTGCTGCATTTATTTCCTTCTGCTGGCAACTCTCAGATCTACCCCTCTACAATGGAAATCTCTCCAGGAATGCAGTCTCTGCCTGCTTATCCGACATTGCTGCCTGGATGTCCCACTGCCGTCTGAAATTGAACATGGCCAAAACTGAGTTGCTTATCTTTCCCCCTAAACACACCTCCCCCTTCCTTAGTTCTCTATTTCTGTTGATTGCACTACACTGCTCCCCATTTTCCTCTGCTCGCAGTCTTGGGGTCATCTTTGACTCTACCCTCTCTTTCTCTGCACACATCCAACAGATAGCTAAAACCAGCTGCTTCTTTCTCTATAACATCAGCAAAATTTGTCCCTTCATTTCTGCTCACACTACTAAGACCCTCATCCACTCACTGGTCACCTCCTGCTTTGACTATTGTAACCTGCTCCTCGCTGGTCTCACTCTGAATCATCTCTCTTCCCTTCAATCTGTTCAAAACTCAGCTGCACGACTTATTTTCTGCCAGGGTCGCTATGCTCATGCAACCCCTCTTCTCAAGCCACTTCACTGGCTCCCTCTCAGTTTTTGCATCCAGTTCAAACTTTTCCTACTGATCTAAACCTCTCCTCTGGAACTCTGTTCCTTTGGCAGATTCTTTTTATCTGTGCCTTTCTCAGCCACTGCCAACTCCAGACTTTGTTCATTCCATCTTGCTGCTCCATATGCCTAGAACAAACTACCTGAGTCTGTGCATCAGCCCCTTCTCTGGCTCTATTCAAGTCCAGGCTGAAGACCCACCTATTTGAATCCGCTTTGGGATCTTGATGATCCTCACTCTCTTGTCAACCACTTACGTGTATCTTACCATACTCTAGTCCCCAATTTCATTGTGTGTTGTCTTGTTTAGACTGTAAGCTCTGATGAGCAGGGACTGTGTCTTACATCAATATGTGCAGTGCTGCGTACACCTTGTAGCACTATACAAATGATTGTTATTAGTAGCAGTAGTAATAGTAGAATGAATCCTTTAATAGTGGCTTTTGTATAGGATACTTGTTTATTTTGTTATTAGTAGTGTACACAAGGTCGGTGCTACCATTAGGTGAACTAGGCAGTCGCCTAGAGTTCTGCCCCTCAGGGGCGCCGATTGCTGTCACTGCCGCCCCTCTCTGGGCAATGGATCCCAAACCATGGTGCAGAGATTACCTGTCCATGCCAGTGCTGCTTTACAGTTTCCTTTATTTGTGTATCTTCCACTTTTGCCCCCCTCCAGCGCAGACGTCCGGTCTACATAAACCAGAAGACTGCATTAGAGGTAGAAAAACAGAAGATACCAAAATAAGTGCAAGTAAGCGCTGTGTCATGGTTTGGGTTTTTTGACACCACAGCAGGCCCCGGAGAGGGACAGCAGCAGAGGCAATAAGAGCAGTGGGAGGAGGGCATGGGGGGCGACAGGATGAAGGGTCCACCTAAAGTGCCTTCATTCCTTGCACCAGCCTTGCGTGTACGATACAATAAAATCAAAGGTCTATTCATGTCATAGTTTGTATATTTTCCCCATGCCTAAAAAGATTTAAAAAGTAGAAAAATTGTCCCCAGAGGCCTGTATGGAATCTAAGTAACTGTGGTAGCTTTCCGGCACATATTCTTCTGGTCGTGAGTAGGGGTAAATATATTCCAGTATGAATACTGCATGAAAAAACACAAAAACATGCATTTTCATCCCTTGTAGTCTGAGTATCTTTGTCCAGACTGTGACCAACATTGTCTTGTTTTTCCAAATATCTTCCAAATATATGACTTCATGGCAGTTGCTGTTTGGGGTGTTTTATTCTTTGACCTAAGGAGGCTAAAGGAAGTCTCAGTAAAAACAATCCAATGTTACTATTGCTAATCTATGTCCTGCAAAGGCATTTTGATTCCAGTAGCACAAGATGTTTGGATGCACTTCCTAACGTAAGTAAAGTCAAAATCATATTTGCTTAGTATGTTTATGAGAATACAAAATACGATCGTAAAATGCCTTACTGAACTAAAGATATATGACAGCTGTTATTTTTTCCTTAGCTAGAAGGCTCCGAATTCTGTCATATCAGAAAATTAAAGGGCCGATTCACTAAACAGCTGGTTTTGCATTTTTCAATGATTGCACTATTCAGTGTAGATTTATCATAGGTCACAGCCTGCGCTAAATCAATGGATCAGAGCCATATTTAAAGTGAGCACAGCTGCACATTTTAATTATTTAAATAGGGGGATAATGAGCTCATTTTGCCCATTCACTAATATGCATAAAGGTTTCCAAATTTTGCATGACTGATTAACTGCAAAAGATTTTGTTTCACCTGATGAGGTGAATCAAAGAGGCTAAACTTCCAAAGTGACGCCTTTGTCCCTTTTTCACCCATCGCCCCCCTACTTCCCCCATGACTATCACCCAATGTCTTCTAAACCTTCCTTGCCTCTGTTTTCTCATGCAATGTTTCAAAATGTGAATATGCGAATCCCCGTGTGTAGTCCACGTGTAAAATGTTGTCTTGAGGTGCTATTTTGATAGTGATACAAAGCTATCAGGAAGTAAACAGGTCCCTAGATATTACAAAACTCATGGCGAACATGTGGCCTGAGTGGGTAATATATATTTGCATTGAAAGGGCCCAGAGGCACTCAGTTTTGCATGCTGATGGGGTAGAAACTGAGGGAAGGACTGGGGATTATAGTCCCATACTAACTGCCTCTCTAATTTAGGACCAGAGAACATGGGTCATAATTGAATTCTTCTGTTTACAAAGTACGGGTCCTTTAGTCAAGCAAGTCATTGGTGTTCTTTTGCATACAATGATACTGATGAATGCTGTGGAATATTTATTTAACAGTTTTTCTATACCGTCTTTATCCAAGGCGGTTTACATCGAACAACATAACAATCACAGAGGAATTGTTTTACATGAAAACAAGGTGGTACAACTTGAAGATAAGTATGAGATGAACTATGTGGGGGGAATGAACTATTTACATGTAGAGGTGATCTTCATTTTATGGGGAGAATTGACTGGTTTATCTTAACTGACATTCTGTGTGGTATGTTAGTGCTTAGATTACGTTTTGTCATAAGGTCCGTAGTATTCTCTAAATAGATGTGTTTTTAATTGTTCTTTTATAAATGGTGATGGATTTTTTTCTGCTCTTATGTCATCTGGTAGCGAGTTCCACATTGATGGAGCATACAAGGAGAATGCTCTGTTGCTGGTCTGTTGTGTGGTTTTGGTTCTGAGCGGGTGGATATTCAGGAGGTTCTCATTGGCAATAGTGCAAACAGTAGATGGGACACACACATGAATATCAAGCATGGCTGATCTGGGATAGACTTTAGGAACTTAGGGGTCAATGTTCAAAGTCCTTATCCAAATAGCCCATAGAGACATATTCAGATAAGAGTGCTGAGTGAAATATTGAGCATCAGTATTCAGACAGTGTTGCTGATTATCTCCACAGACTGCCCTGGCACTATCCAATTAGTGCAGGGCTGGTCTGTGGACAGAGTGAGGGTGGTACCGCTCTTATAAGGATAAGTGCTGATCTTGTCTGGATAGTGATGATTTCAGTTAGCACTTATCCAAATAACGTAGGCCCATGGAAAGCAGGCCTAAGTTGCTATCTAGCTAAGTGCCTATTGAAAATTGCTGCTATTAAGATGATGTTAGCACTAATCTAGATAGTACCACTCAATCTGGATATTCAGCGGAAGCTACTATCTGGAAATTGTTGCTGAATATCCCACTGATATTTAAGGCCACTTCTGACAGATCTAGCATTTACATATTGACCCTTTTGAAAATTGAGCCCTTGTTAAGTGGGCTGACGTGTATAAGGCTGAGCTGTGACCCCCTTAACTAGAGAGGTTTCTTACATCACCAACTTAGAAGAAGTCTTCTTCATAGTAGAAGTGATACATATAGACCTCAAGTCAGCATTGTTTTACTCTATCCAAACTCATTCATTTAATTTCCCTTAACGTTTTCCATCCAGCATGTACTGCTGCAGGGCGACCCAGAGAAGACGAAGGCAGCAGAGAAGAACAAATAGGTCTCCTTCATGTCTATGCCAGATGAAGTCCCAAAGTGGTGATGAGGCTTTGAATCAGAAGGCCAAGGAACAGAGTCCTCATTCCCTTGAGGAGGAAGATGGGAAGAAGACCATGATAGAGAATGAAAGCCAGGAACTCACCCCAGCTGCAGAAAAGTAAGATCTGTTCATGCAGACTGCACAAAAAAAAGAAGCAGAACAATTAGAAACTGAAGGATGGGATGGCAGGCCTCTGGACTGAGGTCTATCACCTCAAAACTTGCATAGCTCAGGTTTTGAGGTGGTGCTTGGTGGGCATCTAATCCAAGTTTTGGAGCATGAAGAGCACTTTGACCAGCATCCTGGGAAAGGTTTTGGAAAGGCTCCTACTGCGAGGTATATCATCCATTGCCGGCTCACCACCTAATGGTTTACTTCCCCCCCCCCCCCTCTAAGTCTGCCCACCCTAGGGACATCCATCAGCACTGCTCTTCCCTGACTTCCATGGGGAGGTGAGACATGCCTCAGAGATGGGATGAGGTGGAATACATCCTTCACAGAAGCTCTTGAGCTCTCAGGAGAGTGTCAGAAACAGCTACTGGTTGCATCCTCCTCCTTAAAAGTGTAAATATGGAAGGGGAAAAATGTAAATAGTGTCACAGCAAAAAAATGTACATATAAACACAAGACATGTCTGTGTATAAACTCATTCTTTGCAGCCACTGTGCAATGGTAGGCTTGTGGGAGGAATTGCTTTTAATCTGTTTTCCCCTCCTATCACTCTCCATTTGTTTATGACATCCTACACATGAGAGAGAGAGAGAGGTGGTGGAGCTTGAAACAGTTGAAGAAAATGTCACATTCTTTGGATGGAATGTACAACAATTCCCCTTGGCCTGTCCAGGTACCTGAAACAAGTTTTCAATATGCCAAAAGACCTCTCTATTATAGCTGTAGTCTGTCTATGGTCTCTTTGCCTTCTTGCTTGGGTGGCTTATGGGCTCATAAGTCAGGTCTTCAGAGGACAGCTTCTGTCACCACCAGGGTTAAAAGCAAAGGAGATAAGAGTGAGTGTGCACTTCACTGAGAGATTTTAGCATATCGATGCGTAGGTGGCTCCTGACATTCAAAACAATGGTCAGTGCATGTTCATAGAGGCTTCTGTGTGGAGCAAAATAATTGATTTGTTAGTAGAGAGAGCATATCTGTGGTATTAACTCTCCTAAGAAGGCATCTTCCTGTCATTTGGCCACTCTCAAAGACCTCATGTAGGCTTTATTTTGGCAGAATGCAAGCATAGTGTCATGAGTGGTCTAGTGGTTGGTAGAGGAGTGGCCTAGTGGTTGGGGCAAGGTACTTCAGGCTAGAGGGTTGGTGGTTCAAATCCCACTAGAGGACAGCAACCTTGGGCCAGAAGGACTGGGGTTTCCAGTCCCACAGGTGCTCCTTGTGGTCTTGGGCAAGCCACTTAAACCTCCATAGCCCATGCTCCCTGTAAAATAGTTATCTCCAAGTTATAATGCCCTATTCAATGTAATTTCAGTTTGTTCAAATGTAAACCACACTGATGCAGAAGAGCACAGTATATAAGAGAATGTAAATAAATAAATGAGCTTGGATAACCAATACAGACATCAGATATTATTTGTGATGCATTGCAGACTACCTAAATGTTCAGGTAGTCCACAATGTTGATAGCTATGTGGTACAGTTGATTGCCCCAAGCACAGAAAAGAAGAGTGCCAGATCATAAAATCCTGTCATAGTTTCATGTTCTGCTTTTGCTTGGAGACGACAATATAGAAAGGCATTTTAGAAAGGACATCCAAGTGAAATTGACTCAGAGGAGCTTTTCTTCACCGCCAGCCTGGACCTCCTTCTTCAGGAAATCCCAGAGCAAACCGCCCCGTGCCCAACAAGAAAGTGTGGTCTGTGGGACCCGCTCGAAAAGCTTTTGCAAGAGGACATACAGTGACCTGGCAGCGATTGACTTTGTAGCTGCCTTTCATGGTGTCCTGAGAGAGGTGGGTTTGCTCTTAGGGTGTGCTCTTACTGATGTCTAGGTTTGGCACAGTCAAAATCTGAATTGTAGTCATTGAGAACTGGAAAGGGTGCAATTGATATACTTGCTCAATAATTAATTATGATAGTATGTTTGTTTTTTTTATTTTTCCTATCTTATGCAGTAATAAAATATAGACCAGTAGAATGAAATAAGTCAAGACCTAATATTCAGTGTGATGTTGAGAATGGGAAATGAAACATAGCGGCTTCTGTGCAATATCGGAGCCACGGCCCCATTGATTTCAATGGGGCCGCAGCTCTGATATCGCACAGAAGCTGCTACTGCTGTTTAGTAAACATACCCCATGATCTTTTGAAGGGGAACTATCATACAGGATCAATATTGTAGGGAGGAGTGGCCTAGTGGTTGGGGCAAGGTACCACAGGCCAGAAGGTTGGTGGTTCAAATCCCACTAGAGGACAGCAACCTTGGGCTGGAAGGACTGGGGTTTCTAGTCTCACAGGTGCTCCTTGTGGTCTTGGGCAAGCCACTTAACCCTCCATTGCCCATGTTCCCTGTAAGTATTAGTGTATGTGTCTCATATCCCCTCGTCTTAAAATGTATCTCCAATTGTGTTGTGACCACTTTGATTAAAGGATAAGGTTGTATACAAAACTGTCTAAATAAATAAATAAAATTGTAGGACTTAAAATAATGTTTTTGATGCTGCTAGCCATGTTTCATTTGACACAAATTCATGAGGTATTTTAATGGGTGGGAGGGAATGAGGGTATAGATATCTATGCTTGTATCCCTATTAATTAGTTTTTAATTAGTTATTTGTGTGTGTGATTTTAGGATAGTTGGTTCAAATCCTGCTAGAGGACAGCAATCTTGGGCTGGGAGGACTGGGGCTTCTAGTCCTTGTGGCCTTGGGCAAGCCAGTTAACCCTCCGTTGCCTCAGCTACAAAATCAATAGATTGTGAACCCTTCGGGGACAAGGGAAATATATACTGTATATATATATATATATATATATACACAATACCTGAACATACACCACTTTAACTCATAGAAAAAGCAGTATATAAGCTTAGCTAAATAAATAAATGTAGGTTTAGCGTGGCATAAGTTTGAATTGGCCACAAGGGTTAGATACACATTTTTAAAATTATAGGACTCATCACAAAATAAATGCCGCAGTTATAATAAAATTTGATGGTCCACAATGATATGGTACAAAGGAGTCAGTAAGATTAAAATATTTGTTTGGCTTTTTCTGCTTGAGCGACCAGAGAGGCCTGTGGGCTAGTTACAGTGTCTGCTCTTCAGTAATCAAGATTTGGGATTCTCTGTCTATTTGATTCATTTTTTTTTACTTTTGGTGGAAAAAATCTTCAGTAAAAATGAAGTACTGAAGCCAGCATGGGTATATTTTTCATCTTCTATACTAATTAGGTAGCTTATCTGTAAATTTAGAATTTGGACATTAAAATGCTGCTTTTTGATGTAAGATAAGTTTGTCCTTATTTGCTCTTTCCTTGCTTGATTTTTTTTTAATCTTTATTGATGGGTGTCAGGTTACGATGAAAACGCTGCCTTTGTCAAGGAATGCAGTATGTAGTGGAATGAAAAGTGGGTGTGCTGTAGATGCATTTCAGCTTTATCAACTTGAAAGGGCTGATTTCAAATGCATTTCACAAACGTTCCCTTCCATTGTCTCCAGACTGAGATGTATGTGTGTCGCATTGCAAGGGGCATATGAGGAAGTCAGACTCCTAAATCCGTGTTTTCTAATCAATGTACCTTCAGAACTGCTTATGTGTGCCACAAAAATAAAAACACAAACAAACAAGCCACCGCTGCTCGACACTCTGGTCAAAACTAGCACCTTACGATAAGAGACACCAGTAGTGGCTGATAAAAGTGCAGAAGCTCCTTTATAGATAGAGCGTGAACTCCAGAGTGTGGGATATGGCTAGTTGGCCCTGTTTAGTGTTATACCATTGCCTCCTTTTGTGTCCTTCCAGTCTTTGATGGAACCTTTTAGTGCCTCCTAGATTTTCTTTTGGTCACAAGCCCTTTCCCATCTCTATACTCCTTGCCACACAGAAGATGGCACGCCATGTAACATTTTTGAAAATGTAGGTGTCCCCTAGCTTGAAAAAGTTGGATATTGCTATGCTAGATGACTAAGGGATAAAGGTGCACTCAAGGAAGACAAAAAGCGGAAAACTAAGTTATTCTTTTCTTCAGTTTTCACTGATGAGGTGTTAGGGAGACAGTTGTGCTGTAAACATTTTTTTGATGGTCATCATTTGAAGGAACTGAAGCAAATTGGTATGAAACTGAGTGACATGAAAGAGTAAACTGACAAACTAAAGGGTAGTAAATCACCAGAATTTGGAGGGGGGGGGGGGGGATTTACATCCAGCGTTCAGAAACTCAAAAATGAAACTGGAGACTTAGGGGTATGTTTACTAAACCGTCTTGATGTGCGCTCTGTGATGTTATCGCGCGATAATCCTGTTTGGCTACTTTAAGACTGAAACGCCCACTCCTTTTATGGAAGCCTGCACACTATCGCCGGGCACACGTTAAGACGGTTTAGTAAACATACCCCTTATTTTCTAGCAATAATTGAGGATTGGGGAGTGTCCAATCGAGGCCAGCCCAACCACAAGGCAAACTAGGTGATTGCCTAGGGTAGCAACCTATGATTGAGGAGTGTGTGGGGGGGGGGGGAGGCTGTGTAAGTGGCTTTTCATGAATCAAATGTAATGTTTTATTATTATGTTTGTTTTATTGTAACATCTGTTTTACTAAATTGCATGTACTGTATATGTTTGGAAGCCACCTAGGATTTTAGATGGGTGGCATATACATTTTAAAATAAAATATACTAAATTGATGCAAATGATGCTGCAATGAATCTCCGCACATGGCCCTGCATCATCTTCATGCTGCCTCTTGGGGTAAGTAGGTGGGGGGGGGGGGTACTGGGAAGAAAACAGAAACCTCAGATTGGGATCAGCATGATCAGAGAATAAAATGGTCAGACAACAAAGGTAGAAGAGAATTTTATTTCAATTTAATGATCAGACTTGGTGTTATCTTTATATTTTATACAGTGCATGGAAATGCATCTCTTTCTGTTTCTCTGGTATTGCACTGTATGCAGAAGCTGACCTTTTGACTTTAATTTTTATCTGCACATGTTTATTTTCAGGTTATGATCACATATTCTGTACTTGGTGAAGGTCTGTGTTCTGAATATGTGGCCAAGGTCAGGTGCTCTGTTTACATGAAGTTGTACGTAGGGATCTGTACTGTAGTAATCTGAATTGTTTAGCTTTTCAAATAGATGTTGGATGTTCCAGGGCCCACTGCAGTATTTACAGTGATGCTTTTTTTGGATGGGCTCCTTATGTGAGTTTTGGAAGTCGGTGCTGATATGGTATGATATGGTAGATTTGCTCTACAGATCCTCAGTGACTTTGTGGTAGGGTTTTGTATTAGTTCACAATATGCCTGGGCAGCAGCAGAATGGGACAGTGTTGATGGCGGAGGATCACATTTCTGTGACAATGGCAACAACACTAAACTTAAACTGTGCGAAGGAAAGGCCCAGCAATCTACTTATTTTTCTTGCCATGAAAACCCATCTGGGCAGCAGCAGAATGGGACGGTGTTGGCAGCAGAGGATCATATTTCTGTGACAACGGCAACAACAGTAAACTTAAACTGCGTGGAGGAAAGGCCTGGCAATCTATCTTGCCATGAAAACCCAATGGATAGTCACAACAAAACACACAATTTAGGACAACTATCCAGAGGGGCGCCATGAATCTACACCGACTCGACGGCATTTAACAACAACATGCCTGGTACTTAAGAATGTTTGTTGTTAGTGAGATGATCAGAATCTGATTTTGTATTTATTTATTTTTTAAGATATTGAGTTCTGTGGGTGAATGTCCTAGTTCTGCTCTGAGGGAGCTGGGATGCAAAATATATATATTAAAAAAAATAGCAAGAATCAACACAGTTTATAACAACAAAATTAAAATGAGTTATAATTTAGTTTAGAAACTGTGCTGTGGTTCTCGCTCTTTCTTTTAGTTCCTTGATGTGAAAACAACTTGCATTTTCTTCACATTATCTAATCATCTTTTTGGTTTGGTGTGGTTCAGTTCCTGACTGGAGTTTTGAGAAAGCCCTGCCTCCGTAGTGAGGGGGGCACCATCTCATCCTTTGCCTCAGGCAGCAGATTGCCTTGAGCAACCTCTGATACAAAAACACTATCACAAACCACAAACATGCACACAAACCACTGTCACAGCCACAAACACGCACACACAGAAACACTAGCACAGGGACACGGCCACAAAGACACACACATGTGCACACACACAAACACAAACATTGCAACACACACATAGAGACAGGGATAGCATTGGCTAAGAGAGAGGAAGAGCAAGGAGAGTGGAGGGGGCTGTAGAGAGGGGGTTAGTGATCAAAAGAGGATTATGACATAAGAACATAAGAACATAAGATATGCCATACTGGGTCAGACCAAGGTCCATCAAGCCCAGTATTCTGTTTCCAACAGTGGCCAATCTAGGTCATATGTACCTAGCAGTTTCCCCAAGAGACACAAGTTCCACAATGCTTGTACTGGGTCAAGCATTGATATCTTCGGTCACTTCTTAATAATGGTTTATGGACCTTTCCTCCAGGAACTTGTCCAAACCTTTTTTAAACCCAGCTACACTAACAGCCTTTACTACATCCTCCGGTAACAAATTCCAGAGTTTGATTACACATTGAGTGAAAAAATATTTTCTTTTATTAGTCTTAAATAGTTTACCCTGTAGCTTCATTGCATGTCCCCTAGTCTTTCTATATTCTGATAAGGTAAACAATCGATCTACGTTTACCCGTTCCACTCCGTTCATTAATTTATAGACTTCTATCATATCTCCCCTCAGCCGTCTCTTTTCCAGGTTAAAGAGCCCTAACCTTTTTAGCCTTTCTTCATAGGAGTATCCTTCCATCCCCTTTACTATTTTGGTGGCTCTTCTCTGGGGAAGATGGTAGAGAAAGAGAGTGGGTCCGAAGAGAGCAGAGTGGGTAAGAATGAGATTAAGAAAGGTTAAAGGAGAGTAAATAATGGCAGACTAAGGTCTATCAAGCCCAATTTCCTGTTTTCAAAAGTGGTCAATCCAGGTCACAAGTACCTGGCAGATTCCCAAAAAGGCATACAGGTTCCATAATGCTCATCCCGGGTTAAGCAGTGGATTTCCCAGGTCCTCTTTAATAATGATTTATGGGCCTTTTCTCCAGGAACTTGTCCAAACCTCTTTTAAACCCAGCTACACTAACAGCTTTTACTACATCATCTGGTAACAAATTCAAGAGTTTGATTATGCATTGAGTGAAAAAAAATATTTTGTCTTAATGATTTAAAATGGTTTACATTGTAGCTTCATTGAGTGTCCTCTAGTTTTTCTACTTTTTGATGGCATAAACAACTGATATACGTTTACCTGTTCTACTCCATTCTTTAATTTATAGACCTCTATCATATCTCCCCTCAGCCATCTCTTTTCCAGGTTGAAGAGCCCTAACCTTTTAAGCCACTCCTCATAGGGATATCTTTCCATCCCCTTTACCATTTTTGTTGCTCTTCTCTGTACCTTTTCTAATTCTGCTATATCCTTTTTCAGATATGGCAACCAGAATTGCACACAATATTCAAGGTGTAGTCGCACAATGGAATGATACAGAGGCATTATAATATCCTTGGTTTTATCCTCCATTCCTTTCCTTATGATTCCTAGCATTTTATTTGCCTTCTTGGCCACGGCGGCATATTGGGTGAAGGATGTCAACATATTATCCACGATAATGCCCAAATCATTTTCCTGGATGGCGGTTTCTACGGTGGTACCTTGCATTGTGTAACCAGAGTTTGGATTGTTCTTTTCTAGGTGCATAACTTTGCACTTGTCCACATTAAATTTCACTTTCCATTTAGATGTCCAGTCTTCCAATTTATAAAGGTCCTCTTACTATTTTTCACAATCTTCTTGTGTTTTAACAACTTTGAATAATTTTGTGTCATCTGTAAATTTCATCACCTCACTCGTTATTGCACTTTCCAGGTCATTTTTGAATATGTTAAAAAGCAGCGAGCCCAGCACAGATTCCTGGGATACTCCACGATTCACCTTTCTCCACTGAGAAAATTGACCATTTAGCCCTACTCTCTGCTTTCTATCTTTTAACCAGTTCCTAATCCACAATACTACACTGCCTCCAATCCCATAACTTTTTAATTTTGGAAAATGTCTCATGAGGGATCTTGTCAAAGGTTTTCTAATAATCCAGATACACTATGAGCATGATTCCCCCTCCTGCTCTCTCTGCATGCTAAAGCTGCAGGATGGGGAGAGTCAGCGGGGGGCAGGAGGGGGTGGGATCTGGGTGGAGTGAGGGAAGACCAAGTCGGCAGGATGTACAGGGCCGATTCAGGTCACAGCCCTGAACATCCTGCTGGGTCAAAGGGGACATGCTGATTATTCCACCTCGAAGGTAGAATAATCAGCACTGAGGGGGTGATCGGGCCCAGCATTGGATCAGGCGGAGGGGAGGAGGGGGGGTCTGTACCATGTGAGCCAGGGGCACCTGTGGGGAGGATGGCCCTGTAGGCAGGCAGGGGCATGCTGAGCCGTCCTCAGGCCTGATTCTGTGTACTGCGGTAAACGTTTTGTTCTCGTGGTCCATAATTGGGTCCTAAGAAGCCCATCTTTCTCGGGGACATCTGAATGGCCCGGACGTGCTCCTTCATGAATCAGGCTCTATATCAACCAGCTTACCTTTGTCTACCTGTTTATTCACACCTTCAAAAAAATATAACAGATTAGTAAGACAAGACTTTCCTTGGTTAAATCCATGTTGGCTTTCTCCCATTAAACCATGACTATCTACATGTTCAGTAATTTTATTCTTTATAATGGTTTCTACTATCTTGCCTAGTACAGACGTCAGGCTCACCAGTCTGAGGTTTCCTGGATCACCCCTGGAACCATTTTTAAAAATTGATGATACATTGGAAATTCTCCAGTCTTACTGTACTAGAGATGATTTTAACCATAGATCGCAGATTACTAATAGTAGGTCTGCAATATCAGTTCTTTCAACACTTTTGGATGTATACCATCTGGTACAGGTGGTTTGTTACTCTAGTTTATCAAATAGCTGTAATACATTTTCCTAGTTTATTGAAATTTCCTGAAATTCTTCTGGTTCATCACCTTTATATACCATTTCAGGCATGGATAACATACCTATGTCTTCTTCAGTAAAGACCGAAACAAAGGATTAATTCAGTCTCTCTGCTCTGGCCTTGTCCTCACTTTTACCCCTCTATCATCCAATGGTCCAATTGAATCTCACACAGATTTTTGCTATGAATGTACTTGAAATAGTTTTTATTGTGTGTTTTTGCTTCCACATCAAGCTTTTTTTCAAATTCACTCTTTCCCTGCCTTATCAATGTCTTGCATCTAACTTGCCCGTGTTTCTGTTGTTTCCTGTTTTCATCCCATTTCCTGAAAGATGCTTTTTTAGCAACAACAGCCTCTCTGATCTTATCCTTAAACCATGCTGGCAGCTTTTTGGCCTTTCTTCCACTTTTCTTAAGGTGTGGAATACATTTAGTCTGGACTTCCAAAATAGGACTTTTAAACATTACACATGCTTAATGTAAATCTTTAACCTTTGCAGCTATTCCATTTAGTTTTTTCTTAACTATTTTCCTCATTGTATCATAGTTCCATTTGAAACTTAAAAGGTAGTACTGTGGATTTCCTTGCAGTCCTTCCATTTATCAAATCAAATGCGATCATGCTGTGATCACTATTACCGTGGCCCAAAATCCTTATCTCTTGCACAAGATCATGTGTTCCACTTAGGACTAGATATAAAATAGCTTTCCCTCTTGTTGGTTCATGAACCAGCTAGTCCATTGGGACATCCATCTGTGCTATTCTCCCCCCCCCCCCCTTGCTGTCCCAAATGAAAGCCTCCTCTTACGAACAAGAAGTTTGTACAGGGAGGCTTAGACAGGGGAAGGAGGGGGCATTGTGGAGACAGGGTTAGGGCAGGTAGTGGGCACTCTGTGGCCCCAGATGCACAGGGCTGTTTCTGAAGTCGGCCCTCTATGTCTGGGACAGGAAAAATGGATGGGGGACTTATTCTACCTCAGAGATGGAATACGTCCCCCTGGATGTCAGAGGACAGCAGGCCCAGGCGGTGGAAGTGGGGGTGAGGGGGTGCAGAGGGATCTCCACAGCCCTACCCTGGCCATGGGAGGCCAGATCAGGGGTCGGGCTGCAGGGAAAGGAACAAGTAGCTGACAGCCAGGGATCGCAGCTCCTGAATGGAGCCATGGTGCCATGGCAATGGGATGCCATGGCACCGCTGCTCTATTCATGAGCATGACCGAGCTGGGTGGGGGCCTGTACATGCAAGCTGATCTGAATCAGGTCCTGGCCTGCACATACAGGCCCAGACCCGATTCCAATCTCATGGGACATGTCTAGCCCTCACGCGATCAGAATCGGGTCTGCCTTTGTGCATTCTGCTTCTGGTCCGGCGCACAAGGTCCGGGGCGGCCAACTTGGAATGTGCCTCTATGTGCTTATATGACCAATTTTGGCAAAGACATGAAGCCTATCTTTTATAGAATTATCTCTTAAATGTACACTAATTTATACATTTATTCTTTAAGAGAACAATAATAAAATCCATATCTTTGCTTAAAACAATGTGCAGCAATAAACAGTTATGGAAGTGCCCATCTACTATGCACATAAGGTTACTTGTGTATAATCTGTATACAAGTAACTTTATCCTAACCAGATAGAGGCATTTCTTGAGGTGGGGCCGGGGAGGGATTTGCATCTATGTGCATACATTAAGAAATATATGCATATGTGTGTAAATTAACCCAGGAAAGTTGCGCATGGTCAAGAACAAAAAATTCCCTGAAGCCATTTTCAAAATGGAAATGCATTGTACACTCTCATTTTGAATATTTCCCAGAAACCACTCACAACAAAATACTGCAGATATGATTTATCTATATACTCAGTTATAAAATGAGCTGCTATCTACAGTGGCTCCTTCTCTCTCTGACTTTCTCTCTCTCTACTCCAGAGTCCTTGACATAAAGGGGTTTTAGAATTTAAAAAAATTGAATCTGGGTTTGTCCTTAGCATTTTTATTTCTTGAGTAAGGTGTTCCAGGAAAGCAAAGTCATATCTAGGGCTCCTACAGTGGTTCAGAGTAAAGAAATGCACCAAAGTCATTTAAACAGACACACAGAAAACCTTTTGACATTGTTAAAATAAGATTCAGATGTCTAGACATGTCTGGTATTGAATTACAATTCTGTCCTTCTATAATCTGAAAGATATTTGTAGCCTGATGGATATTGCAAAACAGCAACATTAATTGTGGTTTATCTTAAAGTGTGACGTCTGTGATAAATGTCTCTCATGAGTACAAGGGTCTAGCCCTAGTAAATGAAACTTGCAGTGCAGAAGGTACGCTTCCCATGTTCCAGCAGTATTATCCATGAAACAGGTTAAGAGGACTTAATATTTTCATTTCTCTGAGTGAAACAGTGAAATGTAATGTAGGTACATGTAATAATCTGTTTGGGGTTTTTTACCTTTCTTTTATCAAGGAGCAGTAAAAACTATTAGTCTTGATTTTGTCACCTTGATGTTTCGATTCAACATCTCCATGGAACAGTTTGAATGACAGTAAACAGGAAAAAGTACTTTATTTCCACTTATAAAGTAGATATGATGAGTTTGTTGACATATGCTGAATGTGATTTATATTTTAACTAGTACTGAGAAATTGATTAGAGTATCTAGTTGTCACATTAACTGAAACGATTTAATTTTATTTCATTTCATTTCCTCACTTGATATATCACCCATCATATTTACATCTGAGCAGTTTACCATAATCTGCAAAAACAATCAAGAAATAAAATACTTCTACATTAAAATATACCAAAACCCATATTCACTTTCCTGCCACTTCCAAATTGTGCTTCTACAAAATCTTCCTCACAAGTTTGTTACTGAACTGCCTCTCTGCAATAGTCTATCCTAAATTCATTGCCTCCCTATCTGCTTCTGCATTCAGTTAAGCTATTTATCAGTGTATAGGGGACATTTTTAAGGCTGTGAACACCAAAAATCTTTCTTTGTTTTTGTCTCATATTGTTTCCTGTCAATAATATACACAATTGCACAATAGCATGCATTGGACAGAGCATAGACAGAGTGTACAAGCGTACACATACTGTTGTCCATCATACTATCTATGCCACTTGCCTCTCCTATATACACCCTCTCAGTCTTTCCATTCTCTGTCATCCTTCCTGCCTCTTCACCCTCCCTCTGCCTTTTGTCTTATTATTTCCAGGAGCTCTTCCTTTGCTTATCTCAGCCCTTTCCTGTGGAACCCCCTTCCCCTGTACATTCAGCAAGAGTCCTCCTTTCCCCACTTCAAAAAGGGGTCCAAAGACATGGTTATTCCATCACTCCTTTCCTCAGGCTCCTTTGTCCTGATTCGCTCCCCCTGGTGTCCATCTGTACTGCTTCTCCCTCTCCACCCAGCTATTCCAATTTAATATTCCAACCCCCCTCTTCACCTCTCTGCTACCTTTCTTCCTTCTCCTTTTAATTATCGTGTCAACTTGAAAACCTTCTGACGGTAGAGATAGAAACTGGAATAAACAGACAAACTAAGAAAACTAAGTATAAAATACATGCTTTAACCAGCAAGGCTAAAGGAAGCTGGTAGCTTTGCTGTTAAAAGGCTATGGTTTTCTGAGCTGAAGAATACTTTAAGCTGTCACTTTGGTTTGGGGTTTGGTTTGGGAAAGCCTGGAGAGGTATGCCTGAATGTGTTATTTATGAACCTTTTTTGTGCTCAATAAATTTCTGTCATTGCCTTACCGCAAGGAGCCCGACTACAGCTTTCTACCTGAAGCCCATATATAGCACAATTAAACTACATTTCCCAGAAAACATTGCAGGGAATTAGTCAGTTAAGGCTGAAAGGGGAAAGTTCCTTATACAACCACGCCCCTCAAACCTAGAGGCGAGTAGTGAGGGCGTGACATTATACATGAATAGTTAATTTATATAAACCCTAATAATCATAAAACCAAATATACAAATTATCTCTCTCACACATATTAATTCACTCATACATATCACACATACTAAAAGCACTCAACCCTGGGAGTACCAATGGGGTCAAAAGTGACCCCACTACAAGTTTCACAATGTGTATCTCGGAAACTAGTTGTTCAAGAATGCAATCTTTTTATGACTTTTCATGTCAATATTCTCTTTATATTGCACCATGAGAGGAATAATTTTCATCCGCTAGGTGACGCTAGTGATGAATTGCAGCACAGAGTACCAGTGGGGTCATTTTTGACCCCAGTTGCTTACATCCGGTTTGGATCATGATACAATTTGCAGTTCTGTGAATTTTTTGATCTGACAAAGGTATTTATCATTAATTATGTATCATTTATTTTTTGTACTCTTATTTTATGAAAATTACACATTTTCTGTAATTGGTATCATACGTTCTCTCATTATTTCCGATGAAATCTAAAGGCTTTCAGCTCATTCATCACAATTATTGTACACCTATAGTAAAACTGCTTTGCGTTTTATTCAACTTTATCTTTGTTTATTTATTTTAAGTTATTGTTTATGATGTCAAAACAAAAGTATTCAGCTGCCCAAGTAAGAGAAATATTGCAACAAGATGTTGACAGTGACGGCTCTGAGTCGTCTGATGATGCAGCATATTCAGCAATCAAAGAAGCATATCAGCCAAGTTCGGGCGATAAATCTGATGATGACAGTCCTGATTCAGATGGCAACAGCAGTTGGTTGCCAAGTGAATGTGAGACTGATGTTGAGCCGGTAACATCGCCTGCAGCAAAGAGTCAAGTTACAGGTCGAGGCAAAGGTTGAGGCTGTGCTGGACGGGGAAGAAGGCAGGAGTCCTCAGTGTCCGTATCATCTGTGAGGAATCTTAGTTGTGGTCGTAGAGGAGCTAAGAGGTCATCAACTATAAGCACAAATGTTGCCATTGAAGCCTATGTATCTAATGATGCCACATCATGGAACAGGAAACCTATAAAACAAGCTGCTGGAAGATACGCCAGAGCTAATGTCATGCCCGTACAACAAGGTCCTACAAGGTATGCTGTACAAAATGTTGATGGCCCTCTCACAGCATTCCACTTGATCATGAGGAAGAACTTATTGAATGAAATCATGATGTGGACGAGCAAACAAAGAAGACACATTTATGACGACACCTGGAAAGATTTGGCAGATGGAGAATTTCAACTTTTTCTTGGACTTCTGATCCTCTCAGGTGTGTACAAGTCACAAAATGAATCCATAGTTCAGTTGTGGAACCTTGAAGATGGTTGTTCTGTTTTCGGCAAAAATATGGCCCGTAACCATTTTCAGCAAATTTCTTGTGCTCTCAGATTTGATGATGCAACCAACAGATGTGAACAACGAGATGTGGATAAGCTTGTTCCAATCAGACACGTTTTTGATACCTGGGAAGCAATTCTAAGTGACGCCTTTGTTCCTGGTGAAAATGTTACCGTGGATGAACAACTGCTTTCATTTCGTGGTCGTGTTCCATTCAGACAATATATTCCCAGCAAACCTAGGAAATATGGCATAAAGCTATGGATGTTGTGTGACAGTGCAACATCATATGTTCTGCATCTTCAAGTATATACAGGAAGGGAACTCAGACAAAACAGGGAACAGAATCAGGGTGAAAGGGTTGTGCTGCAACTCACTGAAGGAATGATGCGATCTGGCAGAAATGTTACTGTTGACAATTTCTTCTGCAGTTTATCTCTGTCACGGAAAATGCTAGAAAAACAAATGACACTTTTGGGGACAATTCGAAAGAACAGAAAATAATTACCTCCAGAATTTGTAACAGCAAAGGGCCAAGAGGTATTCACTTCACTGTTTGCCTTTCGCGATGACGCCACTCTGGTTTCCTATTGCCCGAAGACAGGAAAAGTGGTTGTTCTTCTGAGCAGTTTGCATGATCAAGAAGAAGTAGATAACACATGTCCAGACAAAAAAACACGCATGATCTTGGACTATAATTCTAGTAAAGTTGGAGTAGATACGGCAGATAAATTATTGCGCACGTATACCACAAAACAAATGACAAGACACTGGCCAGTGACAATCTTCTACAACATGTTGGACATCGGTGCTTTGAACGCCTTCATTGTTTGGATGTCACTAAATCCAGAATGGCAGTCCAAGTCAAAGCACAGACGTCATCTATTCCTCTTGGAATTAGGAAAGCAGCTGCTTCAGAGTAATTGCAGCGAGACTTCCTCCAGCATTGAAGAAGCCACCGATGCTGTTTGCAATGTCGGGATCCCAAAGAAAAGGGCAAGGTGTCACTGCTGTTCCAGAGAAAAAGACAAGAAAAGCAACATAGTTTGCACCTCCTGCAAGCACAATGTTTGCAAAGAACATTCAGAAATTGTCTGTGTCTCATGCAAATGACTGTAGTACTTTACTGTGTTCATCAAGTGCATGCAAAAACTCCTTTCATGGCAACTCTTCTTCATGCAATTTTATGATAAAGCGTTAAATTTCAAAACATTTAACCTTCATATAATAAATCATTAATTCAGAATAATATTTTGCCTATTTAGTTTAAATTTTTCATGGTTAACAATTAAAATTTGTCGTGGGGCCTTTTATGACCCCAACGGTATTTAGTGTGTGCAAAAAATCTCAGTAATTCCAGGGTTAAAATGCCATATAACCCCAACTACTACAGGCAATAACCAGCTTTGAGCCTCACAGAATGGGCAACACATTATAGAACTCATATAGGTAATATAAAAAAACTTCAAAGTGATCAAAAAGGAAGATATAAACTGCACTTCCTCCCCAACAAAATATCACTGTCTGCAATAAAAAAGATTCTTCAGGACACAAATGCTTCAAATGTCCGTTGTAAAATATCCTACATCATACTAGGAATGTCTCTAATGAAAATCCTGTGGTCAAATATTGCAGGAAACTCCATATCCAAAACCTGGGGTCGCTGCCAATTACGAAACTGAAACGACTCACACCACCAGCGACCAAACCAGGGCCCATAGTTTCACCGCTACCAGCTTTATTGTGGTATCTAAAAGCAAAATGCACTCATCAACTCAGGGATAACCTGAAACAAACCTCCCACCTATTTGCCTAACACATAAGACTTGCTCCACTGACCTATACTTCATGTACCACTGGCACCATCTACTTCAGCATTACAAAAATGCTGGAACATGCACCTTAGGACTCTCCAGTACGTCTCACTCTCCCATGCTTTTATA
This sequence comes from Ichthyophis bannanicus, assembly GCA_033557465.1. Classification (NCBI taxonomy): domain Eukaryota; kingdom Metazoa; phylum Chordata; class Amphibia; order Gymnophiona; family Ichthyophiidae; genus Ichthyophis; species Ichthyophis bannanicus. Next base: position 1,556,234,045 of record CM066032.1, read on the forward strand.
GAACCAATGCCATTCAATGTGGCTATTTAAACCCCAAGGACTTACTGCATTCCAATTATAAATTATCCATTGTTCACACCGACACAGGCATTTAATAAAATCCCCACCCCCCATCTCTCGTAGCTGTACCAACACTACACATCAAAAATCCTCTAAACTATGTCCCATTTTCCACCAGTGGGGTACCAGGGGAGTTGACTCAACTCCTCAATAAAGGCCTGAAAGGTGCTCTATCCTCCAAGTCTTAAAGGAGCACGCTGTCTGTCATGTAAATTTTATGACACGGACACACAACGGCATATACCACCCCTGCAAGTCATTCTACTCCTTAATCTAAAAATAAAGTTTAATGTCAGATGAATAAAAGATTCAATCTGTAACCTGTGCGGACAAGCCACACAAAGACTACAACATTTGTGATCTCTACTTTGAGACACCTCCTCCTCTAGGGGACGTAACCTAGAATGAACTAAATAATCTTTTAGATTATAACCTCTCTGAAACGCAAAGGCAGGTGGCTCCTTAAACACAGAATGAATCTGTAAAACTGGCCAATACTTCAACATCGGTCATGTAACTTGAATTGATTGTGTAAAGTACGTAAAACATAGACTAGGTGTTTGTCAACTGATATTTCACCCTCCTGCAATAAGAAATCCCAATGCACATTAAAGGCACATTTATGTGCCCTATAAATAATCCCCAGAAGGGTATTGCCAATGCTGGAAGCGGGTGGCCATATAGCGGGATTGATGTGCATACTTGTTCCGTGTGGAACACAACTTACATAGATGCAAAAGTTGCCCTATAGGGATGTTACCCCTCACATGGTGAGGCCCCTGTGGCTGCAGGACTGCATGTCCAGGATTTTGAGTAAAGTGAGATCTATACTGAAGGGACCACTGCACTGTGTTACATGGTATTTTTTTGTGATAGTTTATCTATTGTATGTAACAGTGTGTGGTGGTTTATTGGTAGCTTTGCAAATTTATCGCATGCATTTTCATTGTGGGCATCCTGAAAACTAGACTGGTTAGGGGGTATACCAGGACTGGCTTGAGAAATACTCTTTTGAAAAAAGAAACTAAGCAGCCCTTTTACTAAAGTGTGCTAGCCAGTTAATGTGCACTATAGCGTGTGGTAGCTGGCAGCCAAGAAGCTAACTCACTGGCATGTCAGTTATTGCACACTAAAATACATGGTGAGTGGACATTGAATGCTAGGGAGGAAAGTGGGCGGGTTAGAGGTGAAGTATGGGCGTGGAGAGCACATTGCTGCCAGCACAAGGGCAATTGCCAGTTGTGTTCAACAGCAATGTTGCAACTTGCTCAAGTGCATATGACACCTCTATGGATGGCTTTAGACGGATCGCGTTAATCGCAGAGCATATTAAGGCACTCAGTCATGTGCTAACTGCCAGGAACTTGCTGGGCATGCCCCTGAGAGTTAGAACATGCTGATTTCACTTTCTGCTCATTAGTTTTGCCACTCATCACGTGATAAGTGCAAACCTTTCATAAAAGGCACCTAATAGTGCAACATGTCCAGTTACTACTACTACTACTACTAATCATTTGTATAGTGCTAAAAGGCATATGCAGTGCTGTACATAAACATGTAAGAGACAGTCCCTGCTCGATAATGGGAGGCATGTGCTTTTCTTACATTCAAATGCTGGGATCACCATCAAACAGGAAATGATGACAATTTTGCCATTTCCTGTTTGCCATCAATAGTGCATCCTCTTTTGCAAGAGTACACATTATTGAGCAATAGTGTAACCTCTTTTGCGAGAGTGCCCTGTTGAGCACTAGTGTACACTCTTTCGCGAGAATGCACATGATTGAACAATAGGGTGCACTGTTTATTCATGCATCAATAATGTGTACAATTTGCACATGTGCAAACAATGCACCCTATTGCTTAATAGTGTGCACTTTCACAAGGGTGTGCACTATTGCTCAATTGTGTGCATTATCACAAAAACAGACAGCATAATTCAATAGGAAAAAAAATAGGGAACAAAATGAAATAATACAAAATGTTTTTGCTGTACATCCCTACAATCTATTCAAGACAGACAAGTAGCACATACAGAGGGCTTGAATACTTCAAGTGAAAAAATAAAAACATATAGGATGTTTGACAGAAGAATAAGAAGGTCAAGATATATAAAAGCAGTGTCGTAGACATGAGGTTTTGCCCGGACTTGAATAGGGCCAAAGTGGAGAACCATAAAAAAGCATTTTACATTTGAGTTTGTAATTCTTTGAAAATGTCTTATCCTCAAGGCTGCTAAAATTATCAGCTTTACTGGTGTTCCCAGGGGAGAAGAAAGAGTGGATGATGCAACAATGCACATAATTCTGTGTAAGCAAATCTATATGCATTGTTTTAGATGGAAAATTTGTCCATGGAGAAAGCAAATGAAAACCACTGAGGGTAATTTTTCTGATGGCAATAATCAAAGCATGATTGCCCATACAGTTTGAATTTTGGTATCAGTCCCTGTGGCTACTTTGAATCCAGTGGGACTTCGAGCTCATCTGCCAAGGGAAACTTTCTATCAAGATTTTCTTTGCAAATGCCAAGGGAATGCATTTGGGCAAGCCCAACATGTGCATTCTCTCGTAATCTAACCCTGCCCCTTTTCATTATTTCCAACCCTATGGAAGTTGGAAAGAATTATATAAAAGAGGTTCAAGATGTCTGTGGGCCCGATATTGGAAAGACATTTACATGGTTTGCAACCCTGTAAACCGTGTAAATGCCTCAAACAGGAATATTGGATGGCGCCTACATGGTTAGTGCCGTCCAATATCCCCATCTTTGCCCACTATGCTCCCCAATGCTATTTTGTTAGCATCAGGGTATGTTGGGGGCATTCTGAGGTGGAGTAGGGGCAGAGAATGGCGGTAACCAGGCAGCTTTTTGTTTGCCTAGTCTTAGCCGTAGATGCTAACTGGTTAGCGGTCCAATATCACCGCTACCCGGTTAGGCTGGGTGGTGGTTTCCCCAGGGCACCTAAAACAGATATTTAATGCCGTTGGCACAGCACTGAATATCCAGGGTTAAGGGTTAGCGGGCAAGGCTTTGAGCTGATGCGGTGCTTAGCTCGCCTAGCTCAATATCGGGTCTTGTCTGTCCATCTGTTTGGTGGCAAAATAACTCTCTAAAAATGTACATGGCAAGTGAGAACAATTGGTAAAAAGACACATTGAATTTGAAAATGGACCAAATTGAACAGGGCTTCCAGATATATAAGCCCCCTCCCAAAAAATAGACCGTTGAATTTCTATGGGATAAGCTGTTCCAGTTTCTGTAGTATAGCAACTTATATACAGTGAAACAGCAGTTAGGGAATTGTTCTCCATGTCCCTGTTCTCTACTATCCCAGCCTCCCAAGCTACCACATCACAAAAACTGCTTCCCTTCACAATTGTCCCACCATCCCACAAACTACCCCAATCCCCCAAAATACTCCCAACTGCCATCACAGAAAAATGCCCCCACACAACTGTTTTACTACCCTGCAAATTGCCCTACCACCAAACACTATACCCTCACAACTGTCCTACCACACTGCAAATTTACCCCACCCTAAACAATAATGAACATAGCTACACTGGGGGAAGATTTACTGTGCAGATGAATTTTGAACAGATTGAAATACTACTACTAGTGAACATTTGTATAGCGCTACAAGATGTATGCGGTGCTGCATAGACACATGTAAAAGATGGTCCCTGATCATCAGAGTTTACAGTCTAGTCAAGACAGACAACACAGTAGCTGAGACATAAGATACATCTAGGGGGAATGGAAGGAAACATGAGGGAGATCAGGTTAGTCAAGGTACAAAAGCGGCAGCGAAGTGGTGAGTTTTTAGCCTGGATTTGAAAAGGGTCAGAGAATGTGCCTGACAAAGTGAGGGGAGATGATTCAGAGGAACACCAGCAAGGAGGAAGTTGCAGTAGTCTAGATGGGAGGTGACAAGAGTTGATAAGGATCTTAGTACTGTTTTCAAAAATGAAGAGGAAAATGTTGCTGAGGTTATAGAAAGAGAAATGGATGTGTGTGGAGAAGGAGAGGGAGAAGTGAAAGGTTATGAGCCAAGGAAACAGGGAGGAATAAAGTGTTATCCACAGAAATAGAGAAAGGAGGAAGGGGGATGTGGGTCTAGGGGGAAAGATAAACAGCACAGTTATGACCATGTTCAATTTCGGATGGTGGTGAAACATCCAGGCAGCATTGTCAGATAAGAATGCAGATATATAGGCCCAGATTCCTAGAGATTTCAGGTGCAGAAAGGTAGATCTAAGAGTTATCAGCATAAAGATGATTCTGAAAAGCATGGGAGGAGATTTTTGTACCAACAGACTGGGTGTAAGGTCCCAAGACAGAACCCTGAGGTACAATAACTGAGATCAGGATAGCAGTGGAGGAGGATCCACCAGAAAATGTACTAAAAATAGAGTGGTAGAGATAAGAAAAGAACAGGACAGAACAGAGCCCTTAAATCCAAGCGAGGACATGATATTGAGAAGGTGGTGATCAACAGAGGCAAAAGCAGCAGAAAGGTCAAGAAGGATGAGGATTGAGTAAAGGTCCTTGGATTTGGGCAGGAAAAAGTCATTGGAGACTTTGGTAAGAGCCATTTCAGTAAAATGTATTGGATGAATGCTAGATTGCAATGGATCCAGAAGGGCTTGAGAGGAGAGAGAATCAAGACAACAGCAGTGAACAGCACCTTCAAGTAGTTTAGAAATAAAGTGGAGGAGGGAGATGAGTTGAAGGACAGGTCTAATGAGGGTTTCTTGAGACAATGAGTATCTACAGCATGCTTGAAAGCTGCACGAACAGTTACAGTGGAAAGCAATATGTTGAGGATATTTATTTATTTATTACTATTTAGCTCACACCTTTCCAGTAGATGTTCAAGGCAAATTACATGTAGGTACAGTAGTTCTTTCCTTGTCCCTAGAGGACTTACAATCTACATTTGTACCTAATATGACAAATGGAAGGGATGAGAGCAGAGGAAATGGTGATCAGAGGAATAGGTAGAACATTTGGAAGAGAAAAGAAGATGCGTTGTTTCCTCCTCAGATATCTTAGAAAAGGAAGAGGGGTGACAGAGGTTGAGGGTTTGAGAGCTGAAGAAGGGGAAAAGGGGATGTAGATTACCCTGGGCAAATTCAAGAATGATCTTGTTGACTTCATCATGGAAACAGTCAGCCAAAGTCTGGGAGGAAAGGGAAGGAGGAGTCAGAGGCGGAGGCACTTTGAGGAGAGAGTTGAGAATTGTAAAAAGTATGCACCATCCAATCAGCATGGGCATTTTTATGCTAGTCGCTATTTTTTAAGAGGCTATTTACATACACATATGGCTACATGTGTGTGAAAATGACTAAAATAGCTAATTTTAGATGCCTACTTTCACAATTAGTAACCCATGTAAACAGTGCCTTGCACTGCAATTTTACAGTGGGAAAATTTACCTTGGATTCACTAACCTGTGGTGCCTTAGTACTGAAGGTTAGTGAATCCTGAGAAAAATGTATTTCCATTTTGCTGCAGTCAGAAATGTCACATACTCCCAGCTACAGCAATGCAAAGTTAGCAGGTTACAAGCTGGGCCCCTGTCTTTGAAATGACCAGGATGGTGCTTAGTTAAAAATATCCTCCACCCCCAATCCTTTTTCAAATATCCCCAGAACCCACTTCCCAACCTAGGATCCCTTTCCAAATACACTTCCATTCCCTATTCGTTTTCAAACCATCCAAACTAATTCCTTTTCAAATCCCTCCCAGGACCACCTTTACTCTGATCCTTTTTCAAATACACCTCAAAAGCTACCACCAGCTCCATCCCTTTTCAAACACCCCCATCCTTGATCCCTTTCAACCCTCCATCCTGACCTCTTTAAAAATAACATCCAGACCACATCCTTCAGCAATCCACCACCTGCCAAAATGTTTCTTTCATCTATTTGGGATCCCCCTGGTGGATGTAGTGGGGAAGGAGTAATCCCCAGTCACTCCTGCCCCAGTGGTTGAGTTAAAATGACTACTGCAGCCATCTGGCACTAGTCTCATGGTACTACCAATAGGGTCTGGCTCCTAAATAAGGGAATACTTTCCCTAATGATAGTGCTAGAGCTGCCATTTTGGTTCAAGGAGCTGGCTAAGTGAAATCAAATAAAATACACCATATTTAATGAGAAAAGCAGGTTATGAAATCCTGCTTTTTGAAACCATATTAATCAGCCTGAATTATGGGTTTAAAGTTCAAGTAAGATAGTGGTACAGTAAGATAATGGAAAACGGCAAATAGAGACTGATATGGCCCATCTGGGCAGCAGCAGAATGGGACGGTGTTGTAAGCGGAGGATCATATTTCTATGACAAATGCAGCAACACTGGAAATAACTGCATGGAAGAAAGGCTTGGCAAATCAACTTCTGTATCTTGCCTCGAAACCCAATGGATAGTCACATGATGCCTTTGAATTATGGTGCTGGCGACAAATACTGTGTATACCATGGACTGCCTGAAGAACAAACCAGTCAGTACTAGAGGAGATCAAACCTAAGCTTTCTTTAGAAGCTCAGATGACAAGACTTTGACTTTCATACTTTGGACACATCATGTGAAGAGAGAGATCATTAGAGAAAAATGTCATGCTTGGTAGAAGGTCAACGCAAAAGAGGAAGGCCGGCAATGAGATGGATCAATACAATAACAGCAACTATGGGTCCAGTCTGTCAACAATGAGCAACCTGACTGAAGATTGAACACAATTTTGGACAACTATCCAGAGGGTCACCATGAGTCGACACCGACTTGATGGCACTTAACAACAACAACAACATGGTCCATCCAGTCTGCGCAATAGGATTGTTAGAACAGTACTAGCCTCGCAGTGCAGGTTATTTGCCTCATGCTGTTTTATTGGTGTTGTATCTGTCATGCAGTATAGTTTTTTTTCTTCAGGAGTGGAGGTGCAGCCTAGTGGTTAGAACACTGGCTTGCTAACCAAAAGACCAGTGTTTGATTCCTACTGTCACTTAACCCTCCATTTCCTTGGAAGAAAGACCTAGCAATCTACTTCCAGTCACACTGCTAAGAAAACCCAGGAGCTGCTGGGTCTCCAGGAGTCAGCAAAGACTCAAAGGTATGCCATGCAGGGTAGTTTATTTTCTTCATACTTTTTTTTTTGAGTGGGGCTTTGTATCTGCTGTACAGTACAGGTTTCTTTCCCCACGGTTTCTTAGGCAAAGTGAAACAGTCATTTACAATTGTTTTGAGTTGAAGTGCTTCATTCTTGGTTATCTTCCTCTTGCCTTTTGAGGATCCACTATGTTTACACCACTCCTCCTTTTTGAATTCTAGCATTGTTTTTGCTCTCATCACCTCTTTTGGGAGAGAATTCCAGGCATCCACCACTCTTTACATGAAGAAATATTTCCTAATGTTCCTTTTAATTCCACCTCTTTGTAGACTCATATCATGCCCTCTAATTCTAGAGCTTTCCCTCATTTGAAAAAAAAGATTTGTTTGTTTTGTAATACCATTCAAGTATTTAAAGGCCTGTATCATATCTTCTCTATCCCTTCTCTCCTATAATGTATACATATTTAGGGCCTCCAGCATTTTCTCATATAGTGGCTTTCCTCTGTATCAACTCTAGCCTCTTTATGCCCTTAGTCCAAACGTGAATACAACACTTCAAATGAAGTCTTACCAATGTTCTGTACAGGGACATTATCACCTCCTCCTTCCTGCTGGTTATGCCCCTTTCTTTGCAACCTAGCATCCTTCTGGTTTTGGCTACCACTTTGTCACATTGTTTCATTAATTTGAGATCATCAAACATCATCACCCCAAGGTCTTTCTCCTAATCCATGCATATCAGCTTCTTCCCTCCTATAGCATACTGCTCCCTTGGGTTTCTAGACCCCAAATACAGTGCATCATTCTACACTTCTTTGCATTAACATTTAACTGCCAAGTATCCAACCAGTATTCTTCTTCTTTTGACTACACCCCCTGGGGTGTCCATTCTATTTACAGATATGCATTAAAAATAAAAATGTTTTCTTCTAACTCTTCAGTAACCCAGTACCAACCACTGAGGCACTCTACTACTCACTTTTCTTTCTTCTGAATGAATGCCACTCAGTATGACCCTCTGTCTGTCAGCCAACTAATCCAGTTAACTACCCTGGGGGCCCACACCAAGGACACTCAGTTTATTTATAAGCCTCCTATGAGGAAAGGTATCAGAGGCTTTGCTGAAATCCATGTACACCACATTTAGACCATGTCCCCTGTCTAGTTCTCTCTCAGTTGAAGAAATCAAGCAGATATATTTGGTATGATGTGCTTCTGGAAAACCATGTTGCTTTAGGTTTGCAGACCCTCCAGACTGTAAAAAGCTCACTATACTGTCCTTTATTGATTTCTTCAGTCATTTCCCAACCAATGAGGTGAGGCTTACCAGTTTATAGTTTTATACTTTTTTTTGTTGTTATTTTTATGAAGAGGGACTACATATGTCTTTTTCCAATCATGTGAGATCTCGCCCATTTACAGGGATCTGCTGAACATATCCTTCAATGGACTGCCAGAACCTCTCTGAGCTCCCTCAGAGTCCTGGAATGTAGTCTATCCAGTCCCATGCAAGTTCTTTACAAATCTTTGCTTCTGAGTAAAAAGATATGTCTGCATTAATTTCCTAAATTGTAGAATTTTTCTCACAAAATATTTTTCTCTCAAAAGGTAGTTTCAGAGTTGAGGATTAACAAAAGCAAAGGTGGTAGAACCCATTGTAAGCCTTTCTGGACAGATGTAAATGTTCAAATGGGTGGTATAAATCAAGAGCTTGGAATCAAGATAAGGAGAGAGGCAGACTGCTAAATGTTTTATTGGGGTAATTTTATAGAGCATCTTTCAGAGGTAAAACAAGCTTTATAATGGAAAAGAGCACTTATAAAACTGTGTGGCTGAATACACACATTACAAATACGCACCGATGAGATGGCACATGCATATGTGCACACCATGCCTAGGAGCTTGAGGGGACAGTCTGGCAGAGGTTTGGTGTTCATATGCATTTTATAAAATAAATCAATACATGCACAGACTAGATAGGCCATGTGGTCTTTTTCTGTCGTCATGTTTCTATGTTTCTATGTTTCTATGTTTCTATAGAAGTAAATGCATTTTTAAAAAAATGTTATTGAGAATTATAATATGCAACATCAAAATAATGTGTCCAGGAAATTTCCACCAGAAGAAAAAAATAACTCATAGAAAAATTTGATAAAAATATAAACAATTACAGCATCTGTCCTCAAGATGAGAAGGGTTAGACTAGAAAAATACCAAAGTATTAAAAAAAAAGAAAATATTATCTAACAAATTATATATTACTAATAAAAAGCCCCATTAATATCAAGTTAAATTAGAAACCAGCTGTTCCCTCATTTCCAGAACTTTCTTCTGCTGATCAAGGTCTACAAAGGAAAATACATTTCTGACCAAATAGATAATACGTTTAGCAAAAAAATTTAATAAAGAAAGTTGCACCTAAGTCAAGCACTCATTGACACAAATCTAGAAAAGATCTACGCTTAAATTGGTTTGCTCTGAAAAAAAATCTAGAAACACCCTAACCTTCTAATGGTAAAATAGGGAGTCCTTATGATGAAAAAAAAGGTCCTAAAAGCCCAGCCCTGTTGGGATTCAGTGCAAATGATCCCAAAATTGTTGCTCGAGAAATTATCTCTGCTGATAGATCTAAACTATCAAGTCAGATATCCATCTTGATGCCCCTTTAATCAGATACTCTCCTATAGGTAGGAGCATAGTAGAGATTTGAGATTGGTGGAAAAACTTCATCTGAGTACTGCAGAACTTCAAATGAATACGCCTTAAGCATCCAAAGGTAAAATATGAACAGATTTAGGAAAATTAATAAATTTCAAATACTTTTTCCTGGCTAAAACCTCTATCTTGTTCTGAAAGGATACTTTGGAGTTATTTTGGAAGCCCTATTTGTGCTTTAGATGTACAAAATGGGCATAGAGATGTACAAAGCCATTTTAGAAGCTGGCTTTGGATACGTTCCCAGTGTGAGGATGTCCAGGTCTCAATGGGGGTGTGCTGGAGGCATGGCCAGAACCATGGCAAGAACCTGAATGACCCCATTTGATCTCTGAAATGACATGGATGTCCAGCATGGCTGTGGATATTTCTCAACACAGATGAGCACTTTTCAGATGCCTGTTTATGGCCATTTTGGTTGAAAAGTATCCAGAAGATGTAGAGAAGAAGGCATGCCATCATCCCCAGTACTCGGCACAATGTCACCAATAGCAGCAGTGGGATTTGAACCCTAGCTGCCCTGTTTATAGCCCACTACTCTAACCACAGGCTTTCCTAGATATCTAGGTTCTGAAATATAGTTCTGGTGATGTCTATGTATAGTAGATACCCCTGTAGATGTCCATAGTGGGCACGTCCATATTTGTGAAATCATGTCTGCACTTGAACTTACATTTCTTTCCGATGTTCTGGCTTAGAGGTCCCAGATTAAACTTGGATAACCCTTCTAAAATTCCTCTCATTATCTTTTACTGAAGCATCACTTAAAGATGCCAGGGATCTAAACTGGATTCACATCTGTAAACCTTCTCATCCTGCCTCTGAATTTCAAGTTCACATGAAGATAGTTTCTAGAATGACCCCTTAACACATTCACACAAGAGCTGCACAAAGCCAGTCCAAGCAGTGTCCATATGAGAAATGACAGATCGTATCTAGCCCAGAGTAACATTTAGGGGCAGACTCAGCAAAGGAGGAAACTTTCAGGAGAAGGCATATGAGGAGAAGTCACAGTACTTCAGCCAGTGTCTTCTGGAGCTTCATTCCCAGCCAACCTCTACTGGCATATGGAGATCTTGATCTCCCCGAGAATGGGCATCCGCCAAAGACTGTCCTGAGCTCCCACCGGTCATGGTACTCGGAACTGTTGAAGAAACCCCCTCTTGCTGAGGTTTGATCTCTCTCCCTTCTGCAAAATTTCCCACAAACACTACTTCCCTCGATGCAGCACAAAGACCACTAGTTTGTTTATTTATTTATTTATTTATTTATTTATTTTTATTTCTTATATACCGCACTCTTTCAATCAGTGCGGTTTACAAATGAACAGAATAAACACAATGGTACAAACAGCATTGGTTTTTTTACATTGAACAGGGTATAACAACTAGGAGGTAAAACATTATTTAGTTAATTAACAGGTTTTCTATACCACCTTTTCCTTCAATCAAAGTGGTTTACATGGCATTTACAAGCAGAGTACACAGAAATCAGGAGGGAAACATGTAGGGGGGAGGCATGTAGGGGGGCATAGACAGCAACGTTTATAGAAATGGGTATAAGCATCAATCAAGCATTCTGGAAAGAAAACACCATTTGCTCACTCTCATGGCATTTCCAGGGCCAGCAGGGAGGCTTCAAATGATGGCAAGGACACAAGATAATTCTGTTACCAGTTATCTCAGATGCCTCCAAAGCTTGGGTCAAATGCTGGACATGTTGCAAGATACGACCTGAGATAAATGGCAGCTTTGCTGATCCGTTACTTTTCTTTTTCCTCTCCATTCCAAAGGAAAACACACAGCGAAGCTCAACATCCCAAGGAGCACATGCCCACCATAGTAAGACCTTCCCCAATATATGCACCTATTTAAGCCTTCTTTGGAGCATTTTTAAATGTATACATGAGAATTCATATGACTATTTTATAAAGGCAGATAGGCACCTATGAATGAAAAGAAAATTATTTATTTAATAGTTTTTTTTATACAGTTTTATCATTTAGTCAAAGCAGTTTACATTGTAACTTAAACTTGGCAGTGTACATTCAGCCGGGAATATTGATAACTTGGATTTTCTTTTTCTGAAGCAATGGAGGGTTAAATGACTTGCCCAAGATCACAAAGGTGCATGTTTACTAAACCGCGGTAATGTAGCATTGGTAATGTTAATGCACGGTAATGTTACTGGCAGTGGTAAATGTTCCAGAGGGTGGAGAGAAGGCGGAGAGAAGGGGTCTATGGGTGGGGAGAAGCCCCTGCTACACTAATGCTGGAAAAGTAACGCTAGGACTTTACCGCCAGTGAAAACCTCTCGGTAAATGCACATTGCCAGGAGAGGGAGACCATTTCAGTGTCAGCAATGTACAGCACAGACAGAGAGCCCAAGTAAAGTGATAGTAGTGCTCCATTTGCAGCAACAGCATAGTGCCCAAGTATGAAAGGGCACTATGGTGATAGTGCAAATGGGGCAAAGGGGGCTACAGGTGGGACATGCAATGGGAGCAGCTGGGGCACAGGATGGACTAGACTGTTGCCTAGGTGGCACATAGAAACACAGAAACTGGAAATCAGCAAGACAGCATCTGACCAAAGTAAAACATGCCCAGTAGTCTGTGTTCCACAGTGTCCCATCCAGGGGCCACATATCCAACAGGAACCCCAAACATCACACAGGAACCACAATGCCTGTAATGAGGCAAGCAGTGCACATCTGGGGACCACTCTAACAAGGGTCTACGGACCTTCCCCAGGATACGTCCCAAACTGTTCGTTAACCCAGCTAAATGAACACCCTTTATTACAGCCCCATGGTAAGGCAGTGCAGGGTGTGACCACACATTGTCTGAAACATGCATACACCCAGTAATACAAACTGGGTACACTGTACCCACATTAAATGCCCTAGCCTGTCCACAGTCTGTTTGCATAACACAATCTACCTACATTTACCAGATCCACCCTAGTCAATAGTTGCTAGATCACCAACCTGATACCACGCAGCCATCTCTTCCCCATGTGGAAGGGACATAACATTGCAGGCGGTGATGGGGGAGATGTATGCATGTCCATGTAAGCCTCCTCAACCCAGACCCCGCACCCTAGGCACCCGACTACCTGCACATTGGATGGCCTGGGACTGCTCACTACCAGCACCGACAGCATATAGGCATGTCAGTATGGTGGGGGGGGGGGTGTTGGTGGTGGAGGGGGCAGTGGACCCACCTGCAGTGGACCAAGACCATGCCCTGTTCCAGTATGTGGTGTGCAGTGCAACAGATAAGGTCTGTCTGATGAAAAGCAAAGGTAACCCCAGGGACTGCTGTGCTTCTGTGGCAACAGTGTGGTGCAGTACACACAGCCAGTATATCTGAGAGCAGAGGGTCACAGGTTCAGACACCCAGCTGTGGATCTTGCAGAGCATGTCCCTACATTGCAGATACAACACCAGCATGTGTAATCCCCAAAGCATCAGCCAACAGGGGTACAAACTCCCACACACACAGACTCCACTATCCAAAGCTTCATTGAGAGTCAGGCTGTTGGCTTCTGCACACAGAGCAGTAGTTATCACCAGAGCAGTACTACTAGCTCCTGTACACCTTAGCAATGCCTGCACTGTGATCAGGACCAGTGTGGTGAGCAGGGCTGCCAACCATCCCTATCTTACCACAATGCTGCAATAGGAGTGTGTATGTCTATCCATTGTTTTGTGGCTTCCTACTCCTCACTGGGCCAACAGAGTACACTGTTTCCAGCGTTAGTCTGCAAATGTACATACTGAGGAGCAAGGTATTGTGGGTATGGCCCGGACAAGGCAGATTGGGCAGGATGCATCTTCATCAGGGGTAGGGCAATGGCTGGGACATCGTAGTGCTTGACCACCACCTGAATGGACAGGGTGGCCACAGCACGTCAAGCTGGGTGGACACTCACTCAGACCAAGCACAGCTATGTCACCACATAAAGCTGTATAAACACCTGTCTCTAATGATGTCTGTGTGCTCCCTGTTCTGGGGCCTAATCACTGAGGCACCTGCTGGGTGTCTGTGCTGTATATCCCAATTCTGGGAACTATGGTTCCTCTGTGAACATGCAATATGGACTGGCTAGTGGACTGTTTGCAGTTAACAGGTGCATGGCTGGAACAGCTGGTGGGGTGCAATCTGACTGTTCCTTCTGCTGGTGAATGTCAGATCTTAGTGGGTGGTAGCAGAGGTTTTCCAAGCCTATTCTCAGCATTACTGCTGGTCTGTTTGCCCTAGTAATAGGTACAGATATGGCCTACTGGTCCAACCCCCCTAGACAACACCCTTTGGCCAGTGGGACTGGGGTTGCTGGTCCGACAGCCATTCTTCATGGCTGTGCCACATCTCCCTCAATTACAAAATGCTGATTGTGGGCCCTTCGGGGATGAAGGGCATATACTATAAACCACTTTGACCTGGAGAAGGCAGAGTATTAGGCATTGCTAGACACCCCTTTGCCTTGATAATAGATGGCCATAGCAGCTGCACTGTAACACTGGCTATGCACTATTCTGGGTGGGTCCTCATCCACCAGGGCTAGATGTGACAATGAACACAGGGTGACTTTTGGTTCCATTGCAGAAAGCACGTGCCACACACTGGCAGTGATGGGGATCTGCAGCAGAGTCTATCTCTAGTACCAGAGGTACTGCATGCCTGGTGCTGGGTGCCCATCCTTACCCTCAGGGTGAGCACCAAACCTGCATAGTGGCATGGTCTGTAGATGCTCTGTGCCAGTATTGCACACTGTTGGTTCTTCATACTAAGCTGAGGTGCTGGAGAGGTGCATTCTCCATTTGGTGATCAGCTGTAGACTGCTGTTCTGCATCATGGGTACTGGTGGGGTTACCATATCCTGGCACACACAGCAGACATTTTGTGCAGTGACCTGCAGTCTTTCTGTATCCAGCCATTGCAGTGCATGGAGGTGTAGCCTACTGGTTAGTACAATGACCATGTATGCAGGGGTCCAGGGCCGGCCCGTCCATTGAGCAAGAATGTTTTTTGCACAGGGCCCCGCGTTTCAGGGGGCCCCGCGCAAAGAACATTCTGCTTTTTTTTTTTTAAATTACATTTAAAAAAAAAACCTGTCTCTGGCTGCTGCCGCTGCCGCGTCCGTCGCAGCAGTGGCAGAATGGAGTGTCCCGCGGGGCCCCCTCTCCTCGTTGAGCCCTCTGCAAGGGCTTTCAGATTCGCGAAGGGAGAGTGCTCCCTCGCGTCTCTGTAAAGCCCGCAGGGGCTAATGGGAAATTTCCCATCAGCCCCTCGCGTCTAAAGGGGCAGATTGGAAATTTCCCATTAGCCCCTGCGGGCTTTACAGAGACGCGAGGGAGCACTCTCCCTTCGCGAATCTGAAAGCCCTTGCAGAGGGCTCAACGAGGAGAGGGGGCCCCGCGGGACACTCCATTCTGCCGCTGCTGCGACGGACACGGCAGCGGCAGCAGCTAGAGCCAGGTGTTTTTTTTTTTTAAAATTTGCCAGAAGGGAAGGGAAGGGAAGGGAAGGGGGGGGGGGGTTAAGACTGGTAATGGGCTGGGGGGCTTATGGAGGCTGTCTGGAAATGTGCTGGGGGGAGGTTAGGACTGGAAATGTGCTTGGGGGGGGGGGTTAGGACTGGAAATGTGCTAGGGGGGGGGGTTAGGACTGGAAATGGGCTGGGGGGGGGTTAGGACTGCTAATGGGCAGGGGCTGTTGGAGGCGGACTGTAAATGGGGTGGGGGGGTTTAGGACTGGAAATGTGGTAGGGGGGGTTGGTACTGGAAAAGGGCTGGGACTGGGGGGTTAGGACTGGAAATGTTCTGGGGGGGGGTTAGGACTGGAAATGGGCTAGGGGGGGGTTAGGACAGCTAATTGGCTGGGGCTGATGGAGGCTGACTGGAAATGGGGTGAGGGGGGGTTAGGACTGGAAATGGGCTGGGGGGGGTTAGGACTGGAAATGGGCTAGGGGGGTTAAGACTGGTAATGGGCTGGGGGTTGATGGAGGCTGACTGGAAATGGGGTGATGGGGGGTTAGGACTGGAAATGGGCTGGGGGGGGTGGTTAAGACTGGTAATGGGATGTGGGCTAATGGGGGCTGTCTGGAAATAGGGTGATGGGGGGTTAGGATTGCTAATGGGCTATGGGGGGGTTAGGACTGCTAATGGGCTATGGGGGCGCTAGGACAGGAAATGGGCTGATGGGGAGGGGTTAGGACTTGAGGTGGCTGATGTGGTTAGGACTGGTAATGGGCTGTGGGCTGATGGGGGGGGTTAGGACTGGCAATGGGCTATGGGGGGCTGAGTGGAAATGGGCTGATGGGGTTAAGACTGGAAGTGGGCTGATGGGGGGTTAGGACTGGTAATGGGTTATAGGGGGGCTTAAACTGAAAATGGGTTGATGGGGGGCTAGGACTGGTAATGGGTTGGGGGATTGCTATGACTGGAAATGGACTGAGTGGACGGGGAGGCTTGAACTGCAAATAGCTGATGGGGAGGGAGCTTGGAATGGAAATGGGCTGTGAGGGAAGGGAGCTAGGACTGAAAATGGGCTGATGGAGCAGCTAGGATAGGACTGGAAATAGGCTGTTGGGGGGGAGCTAAGATTGGAAATGGGCTGTGGTGGGGGCTTGAATTGAAATGGACTCATGGAGGGGCTAGAACTGGAAGTAGGCTCATGGGGGGGCTTGGACTGGAATTGGGCTGAGTGGAGGGGAGCTAGGATTTGACATGGGCTGTTGGTGGGGCTAGGAAATGACTAGAAATGGGCTGATGGGGGGCTAGGATTGGAAATGAGCTGATGAAGGGACTCAGACTGAAAATGGATGGGGGAGCTAGGACTGGAAATGGGTTGATGGGGGGCTAGGACTGGAAATGGGCTGATGCAGGGACTAGAAGGGAATGGATGCTGGGTGAGACTGGAACTAGAAGGGAGCTGATGTTGGGGGAGGATTAGAATGGGATGGGGCTGGGAGAGTAAAATGGAGAGGGGAAAAATATTTTGTGTGGGAGGGATGAAAAATCTACAATTGGCCGGGTATTGGGAGAGTAAGTGGGGATTGAGGATGGAGGGGTAAAATTTGTGTGGATGAAATAAGAATGAGGAAAGAGCAAAAGGAGAAAGATTAGTATGTTAAAGCAGATGTAGAGAGAGAGGATGGAAAGAAAACTAGAAGAGAGAAGAAAGGACAAATGGACAGCAGACGATGGAGAGTTAGCAGAAAATATGAAGAAACCAGAAGAAAGTGGCTGGAGCAATTGCAACTGAAAAAAATGCACAAAAGGTAGAAAGATATCTCTTTATTTTGAATTTATTAACTGGAATATGAAAGCTCTGGGAAATGTGCATCATTAACGTCTGCGCTTTGTTTGGTACAAGAGGAAATTGATTTATAGTTTTATTTCTACAGTGTTGTTGTACATTCCAAGTTTGGCTTTTGGGGTTCCCAGTTTAATTATTGCCTTCCTGTTTCTAAATTGCGATTCCTTGTTTGGTGATGGTCTATGTTCTGCATGTGTAACTGAGCTGAGGTATTCTGTTTATGTAATTCCTATTTGACATTGCCACTTGTTCTCTTTCCCCAGTATTCTCTGAAATGTACTGGTTTAATATTTGCAGTGTTTCCTTTTGATAGGTAGGGTCTGGTGCTTTGAGAGTCCTGGTAATGCTGTCAGGATACAGCGGGTTTGCTATGGGTTCTAAATGGACAGCGTTTGTAGTAGTTCCTAATGTGCCTGGCGGTTGGCACTGGATTATAGTAATGTAGAAATCTTTTAGTCTTTCTTTATCCATACACTCATTAAGAGACATGTTTACTAAAAGTTAGTGAATGGTAACATTATGCAAATATTTATGCAAATAAGACCACTTATGCAAATGAGGCCCCGCACCGAGTCTCCGCACATGGCCCCGCACCCCCCTTGGGCCGCCCCTGCAGGGGTCATGGGTTCAATTCCTCTTTGTTCTCTGCCTGTCCTACTGAAATCATTTTCAAGCTTGTAACAGTCACGTCTCTGCAGATCTGTGCTGCCAGCCCATAACACCCTCACCTGAGTTGCCAACCATCCTTCAGCCCATCTATCTGCCTCTGTTAGCCGTGTACAGTCCTGTCTTCTTGTGCAGGCTGCTACCCCATGTCCTGCACTGGTACCCTTTTCTGCATTGCACCTCTTTGTGCTTGCCTCTCCAGTGCCTGATCTGCACAGCACCACTACTACTCTGTCACTGCAAATATCCTGCCACCTCTGTGGGACACATATTCACATCCTCTGCCACCCACTGTCATTGCAGCACTTTATATTGCCAACACCCTGTGCATCAGTACAGCTGCCTCCAACATGTTTGTCCACTTTACCAGCTGCCACCTAGGATGCCTGCAAGATATGGCAGGTACATCTGCTCCTACCTCTCCTTCCTTCCATCACTTGTTCTTTGCCTTTCCTTGGTGCTCTATCCAGTGTTAGGGTTACAGCTTTTAAACAATACAGCTCATGCTTGTCAATGTACAGCACCATCCTGCCCTTAGGGCATCTTAACCAAGGCTCCTTAAGGGCTGTAAGGTGCCCACCTTACAGCCCTTAGGGGGCCTTATCAGCCTTAATGTGCAATGTCCCATTAATGTGCACTTTGCTCCCTTTACACCAGAATGCCCCCTACCTGCCTACTGCCTTATATGGCTTAACACTGGTCTTACAGCTGGTCATTTTACCATGGTTTAGTAAACATACCCCAAAGAGCGCTAGTGGGAAATGAACACTGGCAACTTAATTCCCAAGCCACTGCTCTAGCCATTAGGCTACTCCTCCTCCTTGATGTGACCATCCAATGTGATCCATTACTTTGAGATATCAATATACCAAAAAAATATATTAACCCCCCTTGTTTTAAATTTGATGAATGAGTGGATAAATATATATATAACATATACCTTCATTCATAGTTCATTAAAGGATCTTCAGAAAAGAGCAAGATTAGAGCTTCATAAATTTCTGGCTCCCAAGATCTCATTAAATTTGATTATTGCTCCATATATAACTGCACTGATCATTTGAGAGATATGAGAGAGATGAAAGATGTTTATTTTTTCAGAACCTTGATGCAAAACTATAGCATTTGAAATATGAATTCATGTTGGGTCATCTAACTTGAATGAAGGTGGACATTGTGTGGTTTTGAAGATTTTATACAGCATATAAAGAGGTAGATTAGATAACATGCACGTCCAGCCTGAGGACACATCTAAATTGTAAATGAGTCCTGTTTGCACCTAATTCCACATCCACGGGTCTAGACGTGCCCTTAGGTCCGGAATCAGGGAAGTAGACATGTCAGGCATGCATGGACTACGCGCTGTTCAGCTGACCTGTGCACGCATCCTGTATGTGGCCTGAGCACGGCTGCAGGCACAAGCCATGTGATAAGATGGAGAAACATGTCCCCATCAATATTATGGGACACAGGTAAATGATTTGGATTTCCCTACATCCACCGTATTCTGAAATATTCACGTTTCGGATTCTGCACGTTTCTGCGATATACTCGCAGACACCACGCCTCCTCGGTAAAAACGTGCATCTCCTATGCTGCCCTTCACACTGACAGTAGTTTGCTGATGCACACTGGACATAAATAACCAATGAGAAATGACTGATGCTGCAACCCATACCATTTACCAGTCCTCTTCATGTCCTGAAAGGTGCTAGGTAATATCAGTGCACTCTACTATGGTATAAGAGAATGTAAATATGAACATGTATGTCAGGATATATCTTGCATCAAATGGCACTTGGCATTATAAAACGGCCCTAGTGATCCCTGTCTTGGTTATCTCTACAAATACTCTTTAAATTGTTAAGGATGTACCCTTACCAAGTGCACAAAACCCGAAACTAACATTGCAGTTCCCCAAAGGATGCATAATATTGCTGAGCAACAAATGTATGCCCTTTTCATGCCTATGGCCTATAGGTGCACTCATTCTGTTGTTCCGCACTACCTTTCCTCTCTTATTTATCCCTGCATCCCTCCTCAGGAACTCTGCTCTTCTGGCAGATCGCTTCTATCTGTGCCCTTCTCTTCTACTGCAAACACCAAACCACTCCTTTCACCTTGCTGCTCCTTATTCCTAGAACAAACTACCTGAATCTGTACATCAGGCTTCTTCTCTGGCCCTTCTCAAATCCATGTTGAACTCTTACCTCTTCATTTCTTCTTTTGGATCTGATCCACCCACTCTCCCTTACATTTTCTTACCATTCCCCCTAGATGTATCCTGTCCACAGCTGCTGTGTTGTCTGTCTTGACTAGTTTGTAAACTCTGCTGAGCAGGGAACATTTTTTATATATTTCTGTGCAGCACTGCATACGCCTTGTAGTAGTATGACCTTCTGGATATCTCATCTGATTCCCACATATCTGGGTCCTGGCATTTCTCACAGCAGCTACATCTGTCCAATCATGGCGTATGTTGGTCTGTATACATCCGCTATCTGTGGAGCAACCCTGTCTGCCTTCCCACAGTCTGCTTTGTGGCACTGTTGCCTTGGTCAGGCCCATGTGGTCATGGGAGGGGGGATCCCTGTAGCATCATACCCAGGTAGCCAGCCTCCAAATATATCATCACTCTCACAGATTGCATAGATCCTGGTCTGGGGAAGGATGTATTCCTCATGGTATAATCTGAGGGATGTTGGCTCAACATCAGTCATGTCTCCCAGCTGATGTATGGCTGCCCTATCACACTAGCACCTGCTGATACTGCAGTCATCCATATGGTCCAGGTACTGGCTAGTCATTCATGACCTCCCTGAAATGCAGAGCGGCACACCAGATCCTCCCATGCTACTCCTAAACCACACACTCTCACAATCACAAAAAACTTCATTCTGCACAACCAAACCTATAACTAACAGCTGCTATACTATAATGGAATGACATCCCAGGACTACACATATAATCTATATTTCTCATTCTAACATGATTTGTTTCCAGACTCACTCACATACTATTCTTACATAAGTAGGTCCAGTTTTCAGAACTCAGGATTTGTTAGGGTCCCTTGGATTAGCTCTTTTAGCACCAACAGCACATTTTGGCATAGCCAGAATAATTACTATTGCTCTTTTTAATATTTCTAAAAGGGTGTCTATTAGTATTTCCTTATCTTACAACATTCCCTCACACCTGCTTCTTGTTCTTTATAACTGCATCTTATGTTTTTGTGCTGAATCAGAAGGAAAGGAATGGAGAATAAAACCAAGGATATTATAATGCCTCTGTATCGTTCCATAGTGTGACTGCACCTTAAATATTTTGTGCAATTCTGATTGCCATATCTTAAAAAATATATAGTGGAATTAGAAAAGGTACAGAGAAGAGCAATCAAAATGGTAAAGGAGATGGAAGGATACCCTTATATGAGGAAAGGCTTAAAGGTTTAGGGCTTTTCAACTTCAAAAAGAGATGGCTGAGGGAAGATATGATAGAGGTCTATAAACTAATGAATGGAGTGGAACGGATAAATGTAGATTGTTTGTTTATTCCATCAAAAAGTAGAAAGACCAGGAGACATGCAATGAATCTACAATTTAATCAATTTAAGACTAATAAGAGAAAATATGTTTTTACTCAACACTTAATCAAACTCTAGAATTTGTTACCAAAGGATGTAATAAAAGCTGTTAGTGGAGCTGGATTTAAAAAAGGTTTGAACAAGTTCCTGGAGGAAAGGTCAATAAACCATTATTAAAGAGGATCCGGGAAATCCACTGCTTATCCGGGGGGTGAGCATTCCGGAACCTGTGTGCCTTTTGGGGAACCTGCCAGGTACTTGTGATCTGGATTAGTTACTGTCTGAAATATGATACTGGGCTTGATGGACCTGGTCTGACCCAGTTTGGCATTTTTGAAGTTCTTATGTTCTTAAGCTTTTCCAGATTGCAGTCACACTAGTTCAGCACATACTTGTCACAGCCATTCTTTAATATGGGATGAACTGAACAGCACAGCAAATATTTTCTAAGTACTGGCCTTATTCCACGTTTCAGCAAGAATAATGGGGATGTCCATGGGGATATCACAGAATGTACACGGACCTTTTTGGAATACGCTATGCATGTCTCCGCTGCTAACCACGCCCCATTCCACCCCTTCTGGGCATGTTCTGAGATTCCTGTGCCAGCACTGTGCATGTGCATGGCAGCAGTGTTTCAGAATTTGGTTGGGGATGTTTTCAGCACATAAACGTCCCCGCTGCACATACAAGCCCATTATTCGTGTTCTGGAATGACCTCCAAAGTGTATTTGGCTTAAAATTAGTGACTATATATTAATTTAAGTAATGAAATCTGAATTATGAAATTATGTATGGAGCAATGATTGGATCTAATGAGACATCCTTATAGGCTTTTCACGCAGGCACCCTTTCATGGGACCATTAACATTTTAAATTGGGCTTCGGCTCATATTGTCAACCAATTACTTTTCGTAAAAGTTGGTCTGAATTTTGTATAAACTGTAACCTTATAGTGTTCTTAAGGGAAAGCCAAGGTATAGTGAGTCCCTATAATTTAAGAGTGAGATGACAAATGCCTGAATTAAAAATGGGCATAATTAGTGAACACAACTCAAAGCCTTTGAAATGTGCGACTTCATAGTCAATATCAAGTCAAACATTATGCCAAGGCTGCACACACAAGGGGACATTTTATGAAGGTTTTCCACATGTAAAGGCTATTTTACAAGTGGAAAAGGCTTTTTATAGACTCGCATCAGGTGATTTTATATAAGGCGCTCAGAACGGTACATGCAAGAAATGTGTTCAAGTCCCTATTTTCAAGGACTTACATACATGAATGGGATACTTATGCACACACCTCCAGACTAGTAACTGCTGTAAGTGCACGTGCATGTGTAAGTGCCATAGGGGTGTGCATGGGCGGTGCTTGTGCAGAGGAAAGGTATGGCCTCCAATGATACATGCAAATAATAAAATACTATGGGGTATGTTTACTAAACAGCAGTAGCAGCTTCCATGCGATTTTGGATATTCAATGGGGCTGCGGCTCCGATATCGCATGGAAGCCACTACTGCTGCTTAGTAAACATACCCCTATGACTTACATGTGTCATGTCATCAATCTAGACACGTCTGCTCTATGGCAGGTGTAATGGCTGTGCTTAGGTTCTTTAGTTTATAAAACAGACTTGTGTGCATTACCATGTACTGCCTGTGTGGTAGTATGCAAAATTACCCTCATACTGCATATATGCATTCCTGGAGGCATTCCAGAGCAGGGACAGAGCTATGATGTGCTTGCTGATTTTATAAACTATGTAAGTGCAAACTTTTAGAACCTGCTTTTGAGCAGGTGTACATGTACACCTTGGTATTTATGTGCTACCGGGCTGAATCTGAGAGCCTATTTTATAAAGGCATCTGGACACCTAATTTGCTTCTATAAATTAGGCTTATAATAGGATCCTTTTTTGGACTTCTCGCATAGGTGCCCTGATTAAAATCACACCCATAAGGACTTACTGCATTTGAGACTTGAAGACAGGTTAAAGCATTCAAAGAGACTTTCTTAAACTATATCACTTCAGTTTTAGTTGCATTTAGTTCAATTGAATCATTAGGTTACTGTGCTTTGGACAAGAGGTAGAAAATAAGGAAAGTTTACTAAGAAACATGCAAGTAGTGTGTGTTGGAGCCCGAAGGTTTGTGTGGACACCCTTGCTGCCTGTTCCCCTGCCATTAACATGGTGTTAACACACCATTGCATGGATGCACTTATTGACAACCATTGAAGTTGTGTTAAGTGCCAGTGCACTAACAGCTACCTTTGCAGTTAGCATGCCCCCCAAAATGCCCACACTAACCACGAAACACTTTCCATACCTACATTCCAACCAGTCTGCCTAATCACACATTACCTTGTTAGTGAGGGATTTTTAGCACAGTGCCCCATGTAAGTTTTTATGACAGGGTGGACATATGACTGGTGTACTCTGCTATCCCCCTTCCCACTACATGTGGTCCAGATGCAACCCCTAAGCCTGTCTTATAGGACACCCACACCACAAACAACCAGTGGCCCAGGAGATGGACACCTACCCTGTGTAGCCTAACCTCTTTAAAAGGGGTGAGAGGCATTACCCAGAGGGTACTCATTCTCCCAACATGGAGAGAGCTCTGGGGGTACCTGCAGCATACTCTATAGACTCCCATGGAAATGGGTGATCTCCTTCAGCTTCCAGCTTGGACATGCCATACTTTTGGGGAACTGATGGCCCACAGGTACTTGGGAGCCCACAATAGCTCCTGAGATCTGTGGAACACCTCATCTCCTAGGCAACAGGTTGGCAGAAGGGATAGCGATAGGAAAGCTCTAACCGAGCAAGCCCACTTTCAGTAGTATGAATGTAAGCAGCCAATAGGCCACAGACATGCCTTCCCATAGTCAGGATGAGGGGCCATCTGATCCAGAAACAAAGCCCAGGGCACCAGTGTATTTTCTCTTGTGCATGCATGCACTGATACATGGACCTCCATGCAGGGGAAGTGGTAGTCAAACAACAAAATTACGTGTCGAACCTCAATTTGTCAGTAGTTGCATCATCTCATTTGCATACCCTGCAGACAACTGTGTTCAGCCCTCTTCAACCCTGGTTATGTGGCCAGTTCAGGTTGTTTCACTGAACACAGACCCTATCTCTGCACTCCTCTCTAGCTCACAACTATCCAGCACATATATATATATACTTGAACATCATACTTTGCTTTGTAGCTATATGAGTGCCCACTCTCCTATCGGGTTTTTGTGGTTGTCCGGCTGTATTGTTCTGTTGTCATGGTTGCTGCACAATGCGACCCCTCAGATACCGGTGTCTTAGTTGACCACCTGGGTTGCCGATGAACAGTGCGAGTCATAGTTGTCTGGGATGGTTTATGTGTGGGATGGTTCTGGACTTTTAACTGTGTGGGACTCGTGCCCATACTGTGTGTTGGCAGCATGTCAGCAAGGCGGGTACAACTAGCATCTAGTTGGAGGCAGGTGGTAGTAGTACCCATGCTGGTGACATCTTTGGGACTCATATGTGCCACTAGCATAGCCATGCCAGCTGCGCATAGATGCTCCCATCCACCATCTACCCCATCTCTGCCCTAACTTTACCTAAGTTTGCGGTGCTCAGATAACATGGTGTTTTTATTGCATTATTATGGTGCATTCATGGCTACCGCAAGGCCAAGATGCATGCTACTCCTGCAATTAAACCCATGCTTCCAGCTACCTCATGTCAGTACATATGCCCCATACTTTATAACCTGTGTGGCTCCTGCCACCCAGATTTAAAATATTGGATTATTCTGCATATTACTTCTGAGCATATATGTACATTATTGAAGATCACCTTTCCATGGCAGCATTAATATCAGTATCAGAAGCAGGCATAATGTTCTTTGGTTTCATTTTTGGGGGATACAGGTTCTTCGTTCCATATTTTACAGAGGTTTTTTTTTTTTCTATTTAATTTCATTACATTTTATTTCCAGTTGTAGCATGCACTATTTGCAAACAGCGCACACTAAAAAAACAAACAAACTAATTATCTTACAATTTTTTTTTCAGTTTGTTTTCAAACAAAACAAATCTCTTTCATTGCACATTGTATTGAAAAGGAAAGTGCCTCCCTGGTCTTTCTATTAATTACATTTAAGACCTCATTATCCCACCTTTCAGCCAGTAGCCTATACAGAACTCGATGACCTCTAACCCCATCCCAATAACCAGATTTGTATTAAAAAAAACAAAAAAAAACATTTATAGACACATCCATTCCATTATGAGATATGTTTCCTAGAAGGACGAGGGAAGGCAACGATTCAATCACTAAGGCTCTGGTTATGTGGTGTGTGTATATAATCTACTGGGCCTGCTCTCAGAAGAGCAAAACAATTAGATATAGTTAAAGCGAGGAAAATGTCAGCAAGTTTAAAATTGTTTTCTGCTTAAATTTTGGCATTTGCCAGTAGGAAAATGATATGCTGGCTGTGTTGTACTTTCTCTCAGAGTGATAGCAACTAAAGTGTCTTAAAATTGGATTCATTTATAAAGCTGGACACTGTTAATACCATTCCCAGCATGGCAGTAATTCATTTTATTCTGGTTTGTCTCTGAAGCAGCAGGGGCTCCACTTCTTACATGCAGATTCCAGCCCTAATTAACTATTCATTATAGAATATATATTCTCCCGTTAAGACAGAATATCAAAAATTTATACACCAAATTAAGCGTGTTTGCCATCGTGGCCTTGGATGGTGTTAATTTGCTGTGTTTATGTTTTTGAACGAATAGATTATGAATAGTTTGCCATGGTAGTTTTATGACAGATGTATCTGAAACACGGTATTTAAATTGTCTAAATAAGTCATTTCATTATATAAAGACAATAATATGTTGCATGTAGGGTTTTTTTTTCCAGAATTTCTCTATGCTTTCATTTCTTTCTCATTTTCTTATCTAGCTCATTTCTCCTTAATCAGAATATTGTAATGTAAGGTGAAGTTAGAAAAGCATCTCACACTACCTTGTGACAATATTTCTGGGTCAGTGCTCATTTTTCTGAAATTTAACTATGGGATGAAAATGAGTTCCTGGCTCTGCTGTACCTATAGGTAACGTTTGGAGGAAATTTTTAACATGTTGACATGACCGGGAAGTTTGGACATTCCTAGCTGTGGCAACAAATGAAAAAAGCTTTCCGAAAAGTAGGTCCTTTGCACAACAACAACAAATCTTTTCAAGAAGCAGCTGTGTCCATGTGCGAGGTGGCCTGGCCCTCTGTGGACCATCTGATCCCAGGGGACTTGTCGTTCCCCTTGTTCCTTCTTACAGTAGCTATGGCGCATACAGCATAGATGTTATACAAGGGTTCCTCATGTATGCCATCAGTGGTGGACCTTAAGCCCATGGTATCTAGTGGTCTCAAAAACCCTCTAGCCCTGTGATAGAACATTTATTTACTTCCTGGCATTTGATGGCTGCCTTTCACAAATTATCAAAATGGTTCACAATAATATTGCCAAGAATCTAGACTAATATAGAATTTAACTGTTGGTTATACATTCATTTTTGGGAATATTCTGACTGCCTACATCCCTTGTGTAGCCCTTAAATCAGATATCTGAGTATGTCCACAGTTCATGTAAGGGCTACTGGCCAGGGAAACTAGTGATAAAAAGCTACTTGGAATAGAAATACTTAAATTGCAGGGACCTGGTCTTTACCTGAGCCTCCCACTTACTTTAAAAGGAAAGGTGTCGGTTAAAGTTACAGGGATCTTTGCACAGTAGGCAGATACATAGAAATAAAAAGTTCAGTTTGACTATTTCTGCTTCCATTGTTTGAATTGTCTGTTGTAAGCCTGCTCCCAGGGAGGGGCTAATTAGATTATCTTACAGCTTGCCACAAGTACCTGGTCAACTCTAGTCTTCACAGCTTCCAGAGCCTCCACACAGCTAAGCTTTCAGCTTTCTATCTTTTTTGCCTGTTTTGTTGCTAATATGGAATTTAACGGTTGGTTATATGTTAATTTTTGGGAATATTCTGACTGCCTACATTCCTTGTGTAGCCCTTAAATCATATATCTGAGTGTACCCATAGGTCATGTAAAGCCTACTGGCCAGGGACACTTAGGTTCCCGCCCTCCCTACCCCTCACCTCACCCACCCCAAGGCTCCATTGCCTATATAGTGGTCACATACGTTGCCATCTATGCTTTTTAATTTGGTGTTAAGACTACCTTTTCTTCTTCTTCTTCTCCTTCTAGGACTGCTTAATCAGCATGTTGGGTATTCAGTGCAATAACTGTGGCGCTTACATTCTGAAACAAATCATTTGGAACCTAAGAGCTTGTCCTAAGTGCCTCAAGTCAGCTGCCATGCATAAAGAATTGACTCTACTAAGGGAAGAACTAGCTGCAATGAAATACACCTCTTCTAGGATACAAACCAAACAAAGTCCACCACCACTCCCACAAAGAATCAAACATCCCAGTAACAAATGCATCACAGTGGGCTCAGGTAGATTGTGACCTGTAATGCAGAGACATCCTATACATCAAGAGATACCCCTGCATAATGCCTTCTCTGCTTTGGTTAATGCCATGGAAATTGAAGGGCTGTTAAATGAGTCAGTCAAGGCCCAATCTCCTGCTAAAGCACAAAATATGAAGAAAAACTCACCAAATGGAAAACTACTACTACTACTACTACTACTTGGAGATGCCATCATCAGAAGCACCAACTTGGGAACACAGTTGAAAGGAGAGAAGATAGTCAAATGTCTCCCAGGCTCTTCAGCCAGCAGGAATACAAACCAAATTGTTGATGTACTTAGTGCTGAAAGTGAGCACTCCAAAATTGATGCTGTCATCCACCTGGGTAAAAATGACCTGGCAAGAAACAGTGCCTCTGCAGTTCAAAGGGACTTTCAGACTCTGGGAGAGAAACTCAAGCCTATTGTTAAAACTATAGCATTCTCAGAAGTTCTACCTGTTCATGGTAATGGGGCAGAAAGGCTGCATCACATAAACAGCTTTAATACATGGCTCCAGACCTGGTGTGAACAAGAAGGATTCAGATTTATTGGCGACTGGGGAAACAGATGGACCAACAAGAGACTGTACTGTGCTGATGGACTTCATCTCTCTGTCACAGGGAAAAGAATCCTAAGTGAAAACTTCAGGCAGTATGTGGATATGCATTTAAACTAGAAAAAGGGGGTGACGGATGGGGAAGGAAAGGTTCAGGATGGCTCTCCCGGGAAAAACAGAACATCAGAAACAGCCACACTTTTAAACCATACATCATAAGAACATAAGAACATAAGATATGCCATACTGGGTCAGATCAAGGTCCATCAAGCCCAGTATTCTGTTTCCAACAGTGGCCAATCTAGGTCATATGTACCTAGCAGTTTCCCCAAGGGACACAGGTTCCACAATGCTTGTATTGGTTCAAGCATTGATATCCTGGGTCCCTTCTTAATAATGGTTTATGGACCTTTCCTCCAGGAACTTGTCCAAACCTTTTTTTTAAGCCCATCAACGACAAATGGGAAGAAGTGGGCAGAACAAAATCAATTGCTGGAAAGCAATGAGCACAAATGTTAGAAGTTTAGCCAACAAAGTTCCGGACCTGGTGGAAATGAACTTGGACATTGTGGCCGTTACAGAAACATGGTTTAATGAATCGCATGAATGGGATATAGCCATAGCTGGCTATAATCTATTCAGAAGAGACAGAGAAAGTGGAAAAGGAGGAGGAGTAGGACCCTACTTAGGATTCTCAATTCCTGTGAGCAGCAATATTAAAACTACTGCATTGCAGGGGGCATGGGGAAAAGAAGAAGAACACTGGATTGTGTTGGAAAGAGGAGATGGCACTGCCATCCATACTGCTGTAGTCTACAGACCTCCGACTCAAATCGAAGAAATATATAACAAATTGATTATAGATATCACCAAGATAGCCACAAAGGGGGAAGTGATCATACTGGGTGACTTTAATCTACCCGATGTGAATTGGAGTACTCCTTCTGCGAATCTGGCAAGAAGCAAAAAAATTGTGGATGCTTTCCAAGATGCGTCACTTGGACAAATGGTGATGGAACCAACTAGGGAAAGCTCAATGCAGGATTTAATGCTCACCAACGGTGAGAGCATGTCGAATGTCTGGGTGGGTGCCTCTGTGAGCGGCAGTGATCATCACACGGTGTGGTTTTAGATAAAAGCCAAGGTGCAGTCCAATCATCACAAGCTCAAAGTCCTAAACTTAAAAAACACTGACTTCAGTAACATTGCCAAGTACCTAAAGGAGGAGTTGGCAGGGTAGGAGGGGATAAGGGAAGTGGAATTGCTATGGGCTAAACTAAAGGTGGCAATAAAAAGGGCAACAGATAAATATGTAAGGAAAGTAAATAAAAACAAGAGGAGAAGGAAACCTATTTGGTTCTCCAAAGAAGTGGCTGCTCAAATAAAGGCAAAACCCCCAGCTTTCACAAAATTCAAAAGCTTGCAAACAGAGGAACACAGAAAGGAATGCAGGATCAAACTAAAAGAGACAAAAAGAGAAATAAGGAAAACAATATCAAAGGCAGAGGAAAAGATGGCTAAAGATGTGAAGTGTAGCGAAAACACTTTTCAGGTATATTCGGGAGATGAGGAAAGAAGGAATTGCAGGACTCTGAAGTGCTGGGAACGGACTCATGGAAAGTGACATTGAAAAAGTGAAATTGCTAAACAAATACTTCTGCTCTGTTTTTACTAAAGAAAATCCTGTAGAAGGACCATCTGTGACTCCCAAATATAAAAATGGGAATGAAGTAGATACCACACCATTCACAGAAGATGTTGTGTTAGAACAACTTGAAAAACTGAAAGTGGACAAGGCCATGGGATCGGATGGGAAAGAGCTCAGAGAGGTTCTTGCAGGGCTGTTAAAGGATGTTTTCAACAGATCCTTGGAAACAAGAATAGTTCCTCAGGACTGGAGAAAGGTGGATGTGGTACCTCTTCACAAAAGTGGTGACAGGGAAGAAGTGACAAACTACAGGCCCGTGAGCCTTACCTTGGTGGCAGGAAAGTAATGGAGGCACTTCTGAAAGAGCGAATAGTGGACTTTCTCAAAACCAACAGGTTGCATGATTGGAGGCAACATGGTTTTACCAAAGGACGATCTTGCCATACAAATCTGATTGAGTTCTTTGACTGGATGACCAGAGAACTAGATCAGGGGCATGCGATGGATGTCATCTACCTGGATATCAGCAAAGCCTTTGATACTGTTCCTCATAGGAGGCTTATCAATAAACTTAGTAGTTTGGGGCTGGGTCCCAAGGTGGTGATCTGGATCAGAAACTGGTTGACTGATAGATGACAGAAGGTGATGGTAAATGGAGCTCACTCGGATGAAAGGAGGGTGATTAGTGGGGTGCCCCAGGGTTTGGTCCTGGGCCTGGCACTGTTCAATGTATTTGTGAGTGATATTGCTGAAGGACTGCATAGAAAAGTCTGTCTTTTTGCAGATGACACGAAAATTTGCAACAGAGTAGACTCCCTTGAGGGAGTGGATAACATGAGGAAAGTTCTACAAAAGCTGGAAGAATGGTCTAATGCTTGGCAGTTAAGATTTAATGTGAAGAAGTGCAGTGTCGTGCACTTGGGAAGCAGAAATCCAGGGGAAATGTACGCGATAGGGAGCAAGAGGTTGGTGTGCACGGACCAGGAGGAGAACCTTGGTGTGATTATTTCTGAGGATCTCAAGGTGGCAAAACAGTGTGACAAGATGGTGGCAAAAGCCAGGAGGATGTTGGGTTGCATACAAAAAGGAATTACCAGCAGAAAGGAAGAGGTACTAATGCCACTGTATAAGTCACTGGTGAGGCCTCACTTGGAATACTGTTTTCAGTTTTGGAGACCATATTTTGCAAAGGATATAAAAAGTCTGGAAACTGTCCAGAGGAAGGCGACCAAAATATTTGGAGCCTGCTTCAGAAGCCTTATGAGAATAGACTTGAAGTTCTAAATATGTACACTCTGGAGGAGAGGAGGGACAGGGGAGATATGATTCAGATCTTTAAATACTTAAAGAGAAATAATGAACAAACAAACCTCTTCCAAAGACAGGAAAGTTGTAATACTAGAGGGCATAACATGAAGCTGCAAGGGGGTAAATTGAAAGGCAAAGTCAGGAAATACTTTTTCATTGAAAGGGTGGTGGATGCTTGGAATGCCCTCCTGATGGAAGTGGTGGGGGCAAATACAGTGACAGAATTCAAAATGGCATGGGACAGACACAGTGGATCCATTTACAGCACCAGGATAAAATAAAAATAAATGTAACTATCTAATTTCTCAACATACAGGGGTGTCCTACACGGAGCGGTGGGTTCACCCCAAAAACAAAGACATGGGGAGGGGTGACCTGCACGGAGCAGCAGGTGCACCTACTCTTGCCT
This sequence comes from Ichthyophis bannanicus, assembly GCA_033557465.1. Lineage (NCBI taxonomy): Eukaryota > Metazoa > Chordata > Amphibia > Gymnophiona > Ichthyophiidae > Ichthyophis > Ichthyophis bannanicus. The sequence goes on from CM066032.1 coordinate 1,556,265,959, forward strand.
TCTTAATGGGTAGACTAGATGGACAATACTGGTGTTTATCTGCCGTTATTTACTATGTTACTACTCGTATGTTACTATAAAGAATGTTGCTTACAAACCAAACACATTTCTTAAAATATATTAAAGTAAAGTATCCTAAATGGGTGGTAAAATAAGGTCGGTTATTAAGTTGGTTGCCGAAAGCTTGTATAAAGGAGAAGGTTTTGAGTTGTATTTTAAAAGGTTCCTAATATGATTCTGAGCGAAGGTGAGGTGGTAAAGAGTTCCAAAGCAGAGGAGTCACATAGAAAAAGTGGATTGGTGAGTAGCAGTATGATGTACTCTATTTGCTGGGGGATGATAGAGTATGTTAATATGTTGGGACAGGGCAGAATGGGAAGAGGAAGGAGTGAGATGAGAGATCAAGTAGGGGGAGAACCTTTGTAAAATGTTCTTTGAATGATAGGTAGGAGTTTGAACTTTATTAGATAAGTTACAGGAAACCCCTTTTGATGGATGTAAAGTGGGGTGAGATGATCTGACTTGTGGGAGATATGAATGAGTTTTGTTGTGATATTTTGAATGTTAAAAGCATCTCCCATACAAGACCTGCACTCCGTAGACCCCATCCTCTTTGTAAAGCTAAAAGTCAGGGCTGGCCTGTCTCATCTCCCCAGGACCCTGACCTACCCTAGGGGTTTAGGGGATATTGCAGTCAGGAACGATTTCTGCCCTAGTGATGCCATCTCGAAAAATGACTCCACCTAACCTCTAATGTAGGAGTGGACACTTTTTTTCCAAGGGTTGTATTGGGAGTTATGACTGGGTTGTGGACTGAATCAGTTTATGGTCCTAGGATCTGGAGGTACCCCTAAAACCCAGTCATGACTCCCAACATAACGCTCATGCCTGCCATCTAGCATTAGTAAAAAAAAAAAAAAAAAAAAAATATATATATTGTAAACTGCCCAAAAAGTTCCACCTATAGCCAGTTATCACGTATCTACTGAACACAGCTGATGTAGATACCACCACAGTCTCTCATACATCATAGGCCGGGGATAGGTGATGACAGGCTATGGGAGGGAGTTCATGGGATGTTTACACATTGTATTAAAACCTTTGGGCCTGTGGACATGTTCAAGCCAATGTTCCCTCTAATCTTCTGTAGGCTGTGTGCGCATAAAATATCACCTGTGCAGCTTTTGAAGGAAGGTTACATTTTTGTGCGCCACATAACGACACTCGGAGTTATATAATTTAAAATTTGACTACACGTCAGAATACAGTCTGTACACCACATTGATTGCACTAGAAAATTTTGTAGAACTTGTGAAAACCATAAATACACAACAACTTTTAAATTTTACGATGTCTGTGTTGTTTTCTATCATAATCAGAACCGTACTTTTTGTGCGCTCTGTTGTAAAGTATGTGCGCTTGCTCGGTGAGGTGTGTGCACGCGCACACGCGCACAGCTTAGAGGGAACAGTGGTTCAAGCTCATGGGCCATAATTAGCCTGTCCCTCCCAAATGGAAGTATTGAAGTACTGTTGTCAGGGGTTAGGCAGTGAAATGATCTTTTTTTTAAATTTATCTCATCTTGTTTTAATTTACATTTCAAAAAATGAAATCAAACATCTGTAGTCCACATCACAGAGGACTACAAAATATGTGCTGCAAGGAGCCTAAAAAGAACCAATAGACCCTTTTTAACTAAACCAGAGCAGCAGAAAGAATACAAATTAAAAAAAAATATTCAGAAACTTTATCCTTAAAGATATTCTCCATTTGGATGGAACAAAACAAAACCAAAAACATAATAATTCCCTTGATTCCCAGGCACTTGCAAAGAAGAAAGCTACACCTAAAGCCAAAACATGCATCTTTAACACCAAGAATGATTTTCTATGAAGCAGCAGTATCCTAGAGACATCAGGAAAAATACTTATTGCTGTAATCTCAAGATAACATTCTTCTCCATTACAGACCTACTATTAGTAATCTGTTATTTATTTATTTAACCATTTTTTATACCACCTTTCAGGATTATCAAAGAGGTTTACAATTAGCTCAACATAATACATGGAACAGAGAGATTAATATATTAAGCTTAGTACATTACATTGAACTAGTTCAAGAAGCTGGAATATTTTGTACAAACTATGATACATTGCTAGGATTTGAGAAACTATGTTATATTGAGCTGGTTCATCAAACTATGATACATTGTAACAATATGAGCAAATTATGGTACAATCTAACTTACAATTTCAAAGTTGAGGTTAAGGTTAAGATTGCACTCCGAGATTTAGGATTAGACCATCAATAGGAAGGGGATTTGCAATTTGACTGTGTTCACGGCATGCTGTGTAGAGGTGTCTATTGTGTATGAGCGCCTACTAATGAATTGGAGAGTCTATTAGGTAGTTGGTCCAAAATGCTCTAAGAAAGGTAGTGTCTTCAACTTCTTTTGAATATCTGAAGTATCTTTTATTGAACAGAGCTCAGAAGGCAGTGAATTCCATAATGCTGTGCTCATGTAAACATCACATTAATATGGATGAAACAAAAATGGTCATACAAACCAGACTAAATATACAAGTCTATTGCATGCCCATAACACTGCAAGGTTATATACGTGCACCAAAGCTATTGTATAAGCAAGTGGAAAGTGAGATGTTTGTCGTGACAGACCCTGCAGCACAACATACATGGCATTTGAAGAACAGCTTAGGAATTCTTAACGTGGTCATCGCTGTTGCCCAGTGATGATATCAGTGCCCTTTTTGAACTTGTGCCCCGTGAGGCCATACCGCTCGCACAGCCCTTGGTACGGCCCTGCTTTATATTCCTGTAGAGGTGCTTCTTTTTGTTCCTTAACCTTAGAAGCATCCCTCATCTGTGCATTCTATTCTTTACAACTGAATCTTGTGCCCTCCCAGACAGCAGACACATCAGTTCAATACAGATGTCTCACTGCCATTCATCTATATGGGACATGTTGAAGATCACAACAGATATTTTTCTGTGGATTTATTCCATGATGTCCTGGTATAAGGCATCCAAGGGAAACACTCAGGACATAAAGAGGCCTTTCCTGAATATGCTTTACACATCTCCATGGCCCATGTTCTGAGATCCCCATTTTCATGCCATGTAAGTGCGGGTCCACATGGTTTCAGAATACGGTTCTAGACATTTTCAGAGAGCCTTTGACAAGGTTCATCATGAGATACTCTTGCAGAAATTAAAAAGTCATGGGATTGAAGGCAGTGTAGTATTGTGGATCAGGAACAGATTAAAAGATAGAAAGTGGAGAGTAGGACTAAATGACCAATTTTCTCAATGGAGAAAGGTGAATAGTGGAGTACCCCGGGGATCTGTGCTTGAACCGCTGCTTTTTAACATATTCATAAATGACCTGGAAATGGGAATAATGAGTGAGGGTATCATCTTTGCAGATGACACAAAACTTTTTAAAGTTGTTAAAACCCATGAGGACTATGGAAAATTGCAAGAGGATCTTGATAGATTGGAAGACTGGGCATCCAAATGGCAGATGAAATTTAATGTGGACAAGTGCAAAGTTATGCACCTAGGAAAGAACAACCCAAACTATGGTTACACGATGCAAGGTTCCGCATTAGAAACCATCACCCAGGAAAAAGATGTAAGTATCATCATGGACAATATGTTGAAATCCTCCACCCAGTGTGCAGCAGCAACCAAGAAAGGAAATAGAATGCTAGGAATCATAAGAAAAGGAATGAAGAATAAAACCAAGGATATTATAATGATTCTGTATCATTCCATGGTGTGACCACATCTTGAATATTTGGTGCAATTCTGGTCAACATATCTTAAGAGCACCAAAAATGGTAAAAGGCATGGAAGGATACCCCTTTGAGGAGAGGCTTAAAAAGTTAGGGCTCTTCAATTTGGAAAAGAGATAGCTGAGGTGGGATATGATAGAGGTCTATAAATTAATGAATGGAGTGCAATGGGTAAATGTAGATCAGTTGTTTACACCATCAAAAAGTAGAAAGGCTAGGGGACAAGCAATGAAACTACAATGTAAGCTATTTAAGACTAATAAGAGAAAACATTTTTTTTTATTCAACGCTTAATCAAACTCTAGAATTCATTACCAGAGGATGTAGTAAAAGCTGTTAGTGTAGCTGGGTTTAGAAAAGATTTGGACAATTCCCTGGAGGAAAGGTCCATAAACCATTATTAAAGAGGATCTGGGAAATCCACTACTTATCCCGGGACGAGCATTGTGGAAACCATGTGCCTTTTTGGGAACCTGCCAGGTACTATTGACCTAGATTGGCCAGTGTTGGAAACAGGATACTATGCTTGATGGACCTTGGTCTGACCCAGTATGGCATTTCTTATGTTCTTAAGTTTAGTTTGAAATGTTTCTAATAATACAGAAATAAGAACAGAAGATTCTAGAAAAGCAGATACATCCAAGTTATCAACTAAATATAGATGATCAAACCCTTTCCTATCCTTCTCCTCCATTATAAACCTTTTTGAAATATAATATAAACTTTCAATGAGTTCATTTCAGTATAAGAAAAGACTTCCTTTAAGTACTTTTGAAGTAGGATGAATGAAGAAAGGTAGTGGGTACATGGGGAATTCAAAATAAGTTGCTTGATCTAGTTATTTTTCCGTTTTCCAAATGGTAGTGCAATACCAAATTCTCTTTTATAGAAAAAGAAAAAAATAGTTTGTAAAGGAGAAAACTGAGACTCTGCTTCGGTAATCCTACTTCCAAAGAAGAACATTTCTTATCATGTTCTGAAAATTTTGCAATTGCTTCCTTAGATAATTTAGACCCTTGTTCCAGTGAACTCCATAGTGAAATATCAATACAAGTCACCTGGTCCCATATATCACTCAACAAAATCCCTTAATTGGGCAGGTCCAACCATTTGGCAAACTAGACGGATACCTAGGGTGAAAGCTTCTGGGGAGAGGGTAGCAAAGATCAGAGCATTCAAAGCTAAACAATAGATTCTGACAGCTGAGGAAGGGAGGGGGGTGTTCATAAGGCTTAAGGTTTGCCTAGGGCAGGGGTGGGCAATTCTGGTCCTGGAGGGCCGCAGACCAGTCAGGTTTTCATGATGTCCCTCATGAATATTCATGGCCTATTTCCATACAATGGAAGGCAGTGGATGCAAATAGATCTCATGAATATTCATGAGGGACATCATAAAAACCTGACTGGTCTGCGGCCCTCTAGGACCGGAATTGCCCAGCCCTGGTAGGGTACCAACACCTTGAGCCAACTCTGGGGGTCAGTCCCATCTCTTTTCTGGGCCAATAACATCATGGTCCAATGTTTATGTTTATGTTTATTAAAATACTTTCTATACCGCCCCATACCAACGGCGTCTGGGCGGTTTACAATAGTTAAAAAATTACAATATATTACAGGCTGTTAAGAAAGGGAAAAGAACGCCAATTAAAATAATAAAAGCGACAGAAAAGAGACAAGGATGGAAGAACGTAACAGGTAGAGGAAAATCAACAGGAGGAAGGAGAGGGAGACAAAGACGGGGAAGGGAGATCAAATGCCAGATCAAACAAATGGGTTTTGAGTTGCTTTTTGAAGGCTGGGTAAGATTGCTCTGAGCGGAGGGAAGGGGGAAGTGAATTCCAAAGTCTGGGGCCCAGAAAAAAGAAAGCCGAGGAACGGGTGGACTCAAGGTGGGCTTGGGAAGGGGAAGGGAGGGACATACGATTAACATGAATGGAGCGAAGCAAACGAGGAGGGGTGCGGAAGTGAATCAGGTCAGCAAGATAGAGCGGGGTACCTGTGTAAACCACCCTGTGTGCAAAAGTGAGAATCTTGTACTGTATGCGAAACGAGACCGGAAGCCAATGATGGTGCAGAAGTAAAGGAGTGACGTGGTCGTAGCGAGAAGCATAAGAAAGTACACGGACTGCTGCATTCTGGACACGTTGTAAACGGGAGAGTTGGGATTGTGGTAGACCAGCTAGAGAGACGTTACAGTAATCAATATGGGACATTACAAAAGAGAGAATAAGAGTAGCTAAGGCAGAGAATGAGAGAAAAGGGCGCACAGCTCGAAGCTGTTTGAGGGAAAGAAAAGAGCGCTGAACAATGACAATGAAGACAATTACACTGGCCTAGACAATGGGACAAAATCTTCAATACCTGGCTCATATCAAGGTAGAGAATTACCCTGTGCAGAGGCACTAGGAGGAGAAGAATATTTCATTCCTCTCTGTAGTACAACTGGCTGATTTGGTGGGGTACTGAACAAACTTAAAGAGTTCAAAGAAAGGGACTCAGTACTCACAGCTGTTACAGCCTCACCACCTTTTGGAACAACCTTGGCATGATGATCCACAGGGTTTTGGATCTTAGCAGTTTTCAGTTTTGGAAGTGACCAGTCCTTTTACTTCTGTCATCATGTTTCTATGTTTTCACATACCAAATGGGAGAGGGTCCCACTAGTAGCTCATCTGGTGTTCTAAAATGGCTCCAAATGGCTGCCACATTAGGCTTTTCCTTTTGGGCATGCACTGGCAGGCATGCACACATGACAGCATCCTATGGAGGGGACACTAATGTCACGGAAATGCACACCGAAGAGCACCTGTAGGGATGGAGGCTCCGTACAGCACACAGGCACAAGTAATTCATCAGTATCCCCAGACAGTGCAATTTTCAAAGACGAAACTGCTGGAGAAGGAGGGAGTGATCTCTTTTGCTTATGAAGTCACCCAAGTCTTGACCTTTAGAGAGATTCTATGGGAAATATTCTATGGAGGGGTATTTTTACCATTTATGTCCATAGCGAAGCTCGGGGCATTTGGGGGCTAATAGACACTGGGGGCTTGAGGTCACCCAGGAAAGTGTCTAGGGGTATTTTTTAACATTTATGCCCCTTGTCAGGGATACAAGGGAAAATTTGGAAGGCCACAGTAGAGCAGGGATGGAAGGTCCTCTGGGGGGGAGCTTCTCACATGAAACCCAGTGGCTCTTGTAATGTTTTGTGCCATTGCAATTTGAAGGATACTTCTTTGCTTAGTTTCCAAAAAATACATTTAGAAGTGTAACTTTTTTGTGGTTCATTTACATCATTTTTGACATTATTGGGCTGAATTTACATTGCAGCATCTCATCAATATTAAATTTCAATAAACTACTGCGGCAAGAAGACTTCACACAAACCTTTATTACTGCAAAGTACACTTTCTAGAAGTGATTTTATAAAATTGTACTTTGCATGAAAAAATAGCATAAAAAAGAGAAATTTATGAGTCAATATTGAGCTGCCATAGCTGGCATTTCTTTTTTTTTAATACTAGCCATGTTGTTAATGGGGCAATAGAATACCTGTTTGGGAGGGTCCCAAGCCCAACATAAAGCTCTGCCCCAACGCCACCTTAACTCTGCCCAATTCAACCCTACCCAACTTTAATTCTGCCCTTAAGCCCCATCTTAACTCCACCTTTTGGCTCCCCATCTCCCCCTCCCCCCCAGCTCTTCTTCCCTTGCCCTCCATTCCCCCTTTCTTCCTTTCGTTTTGCAGCTCCACCTCCCCCTTCCAATCTAACTTTTCTTTAAATGCAGGCCCTTATCGTCTGCCCTCTTCTGCTTGAAGGAGATGGGATCCCCGTGGGCATCCTATTACATTCTCCTCCTTTTCTGCCCATGGGGATCCCATCTCCCTCAGGTAGACAGAAGGAGTCTTTGCCATTATCCTGGCCATTCCCTTCTCCTCTGTTCATGGGAGATGGGATCCCTGTGGGCAGAAAAACTGCAGCCTTCCCCTTCTGTTCTGCCCATGAGGATCAAATCTCCTGTGGACAGACAGAGGTCTTCTGCCTGTGGGAAATAGAATCCCTTTGAGCAGACAACTTGCTTCCAGGCCATGATCCCAAGTGGCAGGTAAATATTGGTAGGGCCAGGGCCCATGTGGCTCACCCCATTCCAACGCCTTTGGCTGGTAAGGAAAATTCAGATGTGTAGCACCACTGAACATCTGGATAATATGACTGTTGGTGAAACTTACCTGGACAGCAATGATATTCAGTCTGCTATCTGGGTAACTCTACAAATAACTTAAGCCAGCCTGTTTACTCTCCTAAAGTTATCTGGATAGTGAGCCAATTATTACCATTACCCGCATAATTACAAGGACCACTCATGCTCCACTCCAACACTATTTGTATAGTGCAAAGACAGAGAAAACAAGGCCCTAGAATTCATTAAATTCACCCCTCTATACTCTTCTCTTTTTCTTATTCATGAATACTATTACTACTATTTTTCATTTCTCTAGTGCTATTAAATATGTGCAAAATTGTATACATACACAAGATACAGTCCCTTCTCCTTGGAGATAACAATCTAGTCAAGATGGATAAGAAGGCTTCAGAAAATATGTAAAGTACAGCTAAAATCAACAAGGCTGTGATCAAGCAGAGCCACGGGTTAAGATTTCAAAGCAGAAGTCTACGATAGATGCAATGTGCAGCAAGTTGGACATGGTAGGATATTTATTTATTAACAAGATTTGATATATTGCCATTCAGAGACCCATCAAGGCTATTTACAAAAACAATATAACTGACACTGCATAAAATAACCAAAGACACACAAAAAGAAAAGGAGGGGATGAATAGCACAAAAAGCAATACCAAAGACAAGAGTATCACCCGGTGAAACAAGAGGAAAAAAAATAGGAAGAAGCCAGCACACCCTGTGTAGAAAAGCACTAGCCCTTCCCTCTTCCCCCTTCCCAAGTGCCCCACCCAAGAACTACTCTCTAAGAACCAACTTAAACTTTGTAGATGAGCTCTGCATCCACAGTTTATGTAGCAAGACGCTCTACATTACAGGCGCTGCTCAGTTAAACGCTGCTGCCCGAATCTTCTCTAGCCAAATCTTCTCTGCATGAATCTTCTCTAGCCAAATCTTCTCTAGCCAAACCAGTGAAAGAAGTACAAAATAAAGAGCCTGGGAGGACCAAAGATTCCATCTTGGATAATAAGAAGTAACCAGTTCAGCCAAGTAAAGAGGATATCCTGTTTGGAACACCTTACATACCAACAGGAGGACTTTATATTGAAGCCTCCAGGACACTGGTAGCCAATGCAGCTCCTGCAATAATGGAGAAATATGCTCACTGCAACTGATGTTGAATAAGATCCTAACCAAGGTATTCTGAAACAACTGAAGCCTCTTAATACCATAGACAGGAGCGCCAAGCAAAACAGAATTGCAATAGTCAATTTTAGAAAAAAAGGAATGTGTGCACTAACATCTTAAGACCCTTACCCGACAAAGAATTATAAAAAGAATGGACCAACCACAGTGAGGCAAACACCTGCCTCACCACAGCAGAAATGTGGGTCTGGAAGGACAACATGAGTCCAATAATATCCCCAATGAATGAATATAATCCCACATGGGCCACCAAAAAACAGCAAATTGCCACATAGGCAACCAGAGGTCAATAAGGAGACGTGGCAAGAAGTTCCATTACCGCCTTTGATTAATAAAGGCGATATTGGAACTTCTTGCCACGTCTCCTTATTGACCTATAATCCCACATGGGTACAGGAACACCAACCACAACTGGTTGAAAGGTGGGCACCAGATCATTTCTGGAAAGCCAAAGTGCCTCTGACTTAATAACATTAATCAAGAGTTTATTCTGAGCAAGCCACGTGGTAATTGCTCCAAAAGCCCACTCAAACAGAGCCTGGACCGAACTGTCCCAAGATGGATGATTGATTAGAATCTTAGGGGCTTGTTTACAAAGCCGCGGTAGCGGCTCGCGATCGTTATCGGAGCCGCAGCCCCATTGAAATCAATGGGGCCACGGCTCCGATAACGATCGCGAACCGCTACCGCGGCTTTGTAAACAAGCCCCTTAATGTTGTCTACAAAGAACAAAGCTGTGATGAAACAGAGCCAGGGATAAAGATTTTGAAGCAGAAGGCTTTTAGAGATGCATGGCACAGTAAGTTAGAAAACAAGGAGATGGGAGTAGGGCATGGGAGAAAAAACTCATACAAGATGAATGATGTAGGATATTTGTTTATTTATTTATTTATTAGCAAGATTTGATATACCAAAGTACTGTATGAAATTCCCTAACAGGGCCAGAAAAATATTAAACAACAGGGCCAAAACTGGCCCTTGGGGAACGCCAGACTTAAGGGATAATGCCTTGAGGAGTGAGCCTTCACATAAACCATAAAAGATCGGGGTAGGGGGGGGGGGGAAGAAGAAAACCACTTAAACACCAAATTTGTTACACAATCTTCGGAGCTCAAAAACAAAAGTTGTCAATCAAACTCTGGGGAAAGTTATTCTCTTGTGAAAAAGTAAGTAGTGGAGCACCTCAAAGATCAGTCCTGGGGCTGATTCTGCTCGGTATTTCTGTGAGTGAGATTGCCAAAGGGTTGGAAGGAAACGTTTGTCTTTTTGTGAATGACACAAATATTTGTAGCATGGTGGACACCCCAGAGGGAGTTGAGAACATCAGAAATGATTTATGAAAATTAGAAGAATGATCTAATGATTAGCAGTTAAGATTTAATGCAAAATGATAGGTTTTGGGAGCATAAATCCAAATGAGCAGTATGAAATAGGGAGTGAGAGGATGATGTGCACGGACCAGGAGAGAGACCTTGTGGTGATAATGCCTAAAGATCTTAAAGTGGCAAATCAATTTGAAAAGGCAGTGACAAAAGCCAGAAACATGCCAGGGTGCCTAGAGAGGGGCATAACCAGCCCAAAGGAGGAGGTGATAATGCATGTCCTCGGTGAGACCTCACTTGGAATACAGTGAAAAAAGTACAAAAAAAGTAGTTTTGGATTCCTTTTCTCACTAAAGATAACAAAAGACTTGAACCAGTACAAAGATAAACTACCTAAATGTTTGGAATTTTCACCAGAAGCCATATGTGAAAAGACTTTAAGACCTGAATATATACTGCTTAGAGGAAAGGAGGGAGATATGTTGCTGTTGTTAAGTGCCGTCAAGTCGGAGTCAACTCATGGCGACCCTCTGGATAGCTCTCCTAAATTGTGTTCGGTCTTCAGTCAGGTGGCTCATTGTTGACAGACTGGTACCCGTAGCTGCTGTTATTGTATCGATCCATCTCATTGCTGGCCTTCCTCTTTTGCGTTGACCTTCTATCTTGCCAAGCATGATGTCTTTCTCTAATGATCTCTCTCTTCGCATGATGTGTCCAAAGTATGAAAGTTGAAGTCTTGCCATCTGAGCTTCTAAAGAAAGCTTAGGTTTGATCTCCTCTAGTACCGACTGGTTTGTTCTTTGGGCAGTCCATGGTATCTTATCTAGGTCTTTCATAGCCATTCTGACAAGAGCAATGTATCATCTGATTTCTTGACTGCTTGTTGCTTCTTTATTGATAGTTGATCCAAGTAGGTTAAAGTTGTTCACAATTTCAATTTCTTCTTCAACGATGAACCTGTTGATTATGCCAGTTGTCATGATCTTTGTCTTCTTTACATTAAGGTGCAGGCCCATTTTGAGACTATGTTCTTTGATTGTGAGAAGCAAATGTTTCAGATCATCTTCACTTTCAGCCAGTAATGTGGTATCATCAGCATAGCGAAGGTTGTTGATGAGTCTTCCACAAATCTTCACACCTCTGTTGTCTTCATACAATCCTACTTCTCTGATGATTTGTTCTGCATATAAATTAAACAGGTAGGGGGACAGGATCTCCCACCCAGAGATCCACAGTCTACATCTCTGCAATGGTGGCAGTAGAGGGGATCATCAACCCCTGTCCTTTTGGGGAATAGACACCCTACAGGGCAGTCAGTGCAGATCTGTATGCATCACATAGGGCACTGTCAGACAGGTAGTAGGCCTGGGAAAGCTCAGCTGCCCCCCACCACTATCTGACATTCACCAGCAGAGAGCACAGTCAGTCTCCACCTGCGGCACCCTTCAAGCCATATACATGCTAACTGCAGACAGTCTGCTAGCTAGTACATGTTCCTGGAGGAACTGTGTGCACCCACAAATGGGATGTGAACACACACACCAAGCAAGTATGTCAGTGATTCGGCCCCAGAAAAGGAAACTCATAGATATCACTTGAGAGAAATACAGTATAGCACTATGGGGGAAACCTAACCATGCCATGGTCACTGCTCAGTCAGGGTGTGAGTGACCTCCCAGCATGGCATGCTGTGGCCACCCTGTCCATGCAGGTGGTGGTCGGGCACTACAATGTCCCAACCATTGACCTATGCCCTGCACTGCACTGTCCGGGCCATACCCACAGTACTTTGTTCCTCATTATTCACATTGGCAGGCTAACACTGGAAACAGTGCAAGTAGTGTGGGCTCAGTAAGGTGTAGGCAGCCACAAAACATTGGATAGACAGACACACACTCCCACACCTATGCCATCATTGTGCAAATATAGAGGTTTTTGGCAGTCCTGGCCACCACACCAGTCCTGGGCACAGTGCAGACATTGCTATGGTATGAAATACTGTTGGGGTCACTCCCCGGGGTGGTAAACACTGTCAGAAACCAAAACTGAAACACACTCCACAGATATCAGAAAGGTTGCTATGATGTATCTCTGTCAACAAATTGTGTTTAACTTAGGATTTGTTCTCTGCCATTAATCATAACAACCTTTTGATATATGTGTAACGTGTTCCCAGGTTTAGGACAGCATTGCTAAGGTGCTAGTATTGGGAGATGCTGCTCCGCGCAGGGCCCAACAGCCTGACTCTCCATGAGGCTTTGGATAGTGGAGCCTGTGGGTGTGGGTGTTTGTGCCCCTGTTGGCCACTGCTCTAGGGCAGAGGTTTACAACTCCGGTCCTGGTGGGCTAAACATGGCTCAGGTTTTCATTCTATACCTAATGAATATGCATGAGATACATTTGCATACAATGGGGGTGGTGCATACAAATGCAGTACAGGCATATTTATTAGGGACAGCATGAAACCTGAATGGTGTTTGGCCCTCCAGGACTGCAGTTGGGAAACTCTGCTTTAGGGATTGCACATGTTTATGGTGTATGTGCTATGTAGGGTAAAATATAGGTGTTTAAGACATGTTTATTTACTCTGCAATAAAGGTTCTGTCTTTATTACCACGGTTTAGTACTGGCTAAAATACAGGGACATGGTTTTCAGGTGCCACAGCTGGGACTTGAACCTGTGACCTTCCACCTCTGAACACACTGGCTGTGTGTAATGCACCAAACTGTTGCCACAGAGGCAGATCATTCCCTGGGGATACCATTACTGTTCATCAGACAGACCTTGTCTGTTGTAGTGCATGGCACCCACCTAAACGGGGCTTGGCCGTGATCTGCTCTGGGCAGATGCCACTGTCCCCTCCGCCACCAGCACCCCCCCCCCCCCGTCACCATGCTGACATGCCCTTGGGCCGGTGGTGCTGGTGGTGTGCAGTCCCAGGCCATCCAATGTGCCAGTAGGTGGCTGCCTATGGTGCATGATATGGGGTATGGGTGCCTGCCTAGATATCCATGCTTCCCCCTGGTACTACCTGCCAATGTTATGTGCCCTTTGGGGTACCTGCTGGGTACTGTCCCCTGGGACACTGTGGGACACACACTCATTGCCATGTTTGCCCTTGGTCAGTTGCTGTCTTGCTGGTTTTCCACTTCTACATTCCTATGTGTCACTTAGGCATCTGTGCCGCAGATGCTCCACTGCATGTTCCGCCTGCAGCCCCCTGTACCCCATTTGCAGCATCACAGTAGTGCCCTCTCGTACTTGGGCACTATGATGTTGCTGCACATGTATCACTACTATCACTTTTCTGGGTTTCCCTGCCTTTGCTGCACATTGCTGACTGAAATGGTCTCTCCCCTGCAAATGTGCCTCTAGCGCAAGGTTTTCACTGGCGCTACTTTTCAGACCTTCATTTTATGGAGTTAGTGTGCATGAAGCCTCTCCCCGCCACTCTCCGCCCATTGACCCCTTATCTCCGCCCCTGGGGAGCCTTACTCCACCCTCTGAGGAGCCTTACTCCACCCTCTGCGCACCTTACCACCTCCAGAGACGTTATTTCACGATACGTGACATTCTCGCATGGTAATGCGCCATTATCACGCGATAACATCACATATCACGCGATAACGTTGCAGCTGCACTATTAGCGCCATTTACTAAACATACCCCTAAGTTTCCCATTTTAAGAATGTGTGAGCCTCTTTTATAATGTATACAAAAGAATCTGAGGAATAGCCACAGGAAATGCCCACAGGGATATTTCATTTTGCAAGAAAATTGTTTTCATTGCTCTACAATTAGATTTTCTTTCCTAAACATTTCCTAAAATGCTAGAAGAAAAGCAAATGTTCCTAAATTGGAAGGGAGTGGGTGGTTTCAATTATCCCATGAATAATTAGAATCTTCAGAAGTGTAAATCTGCACATTTCTAAGATTTACTCATCAAAGATTCTCTAGAAGAATTGAAATATGTCTAAATATTAACACTTCTTAGCAAATGTGCTGAAATTACCTTAATGCATTTGTGTGCTTAAGGGTTCTTATGCAAAAAGTCTCAAAAGGCATCTAGTTTAAGGAATATTTTATGAAGGCCATCCAAAACTGTAGAGCTCATTAATAACTTATATTTCTTTAGCGGACCATCAATTAACCAGAGCACTGAGGAATGAAATAGTTAAAAGATCATTTGGTTTGTGTTAAATTGTTAGCTGTAGGTTGCTTTTAAAAGCTTAAAGTGACTGCAAGGCTTGCACAAATAGATTCTTAAAGGTGATGCAAAGCAAAGAAGCAGAAATGAGTATGTCTGTTAGACCACAAGGGGTCTTGCAAGGGATAAGAAAAGGGAACACAAGATATGAGACATAGGTCAAGAGTCCATAACAAATTGCTTGGTCAAGGAAATGTGGCATAAGCTCTATGACCTAGCCAATGGTAATAGTGTACGAATAGCAAGCGAGATAGGGACATTGCTGTTAAAAATATATTTCTGGACTAGAGCAGAGAAATTATCAGGATGGAACACCTGCTCCTGGTACCTTTCTGTTCTGTTTTCTCAGCATCGTGCTTCTGTAGTTTTAAGTTTCGATCCTGTGAAATTCCGCTTATTGAGTTATAAAGATGAACCTATACTTGTATTATGTGCTAGAATCCCTGCACATCTGTGAAACTTATATATAATAATGGCTCAAAGAAACAGAGAAACATGATGGAAGAAAAAGACCACATGGACTGTCTAGTCTGCACTTCCATATCAACCACTACAACAGTCCCCTTTTTTCCTTTTGAGATCATCTGTGTTTGTCCCATGCTTCTTTATTTATTTATTTATTTAATTCTCTTATATACCGCGCTATTCTGCATCAGTGCGGTTTACATTGAACAAACTGAAATTACATTGAACAGGACATTATAACTTGGAGATGACTATTTTACAGGGAACATGGGCTATGGAGGGTTAAGTGGCTTGCCCAAGACCACAAGGAGCACCTGTGGGACTAGAAACCCCAGTCCTTCCGGCCCAAGGTTGCTGTCCTCTAGTGGGATTTGAACCCCAAGCTTCCGGCCTGAAGTACCTTGCCCCAACCACTAGGCTACAACTCCACTCTTTGAATTCATAAGAACATAAGAACATAAGATATGCCATACTGAGTCAGACCAAGGTCCATCAAGCCCAGTATCCTCTTTCCAACAGTGGCCAATCTAGGTCATACGTACCTAGCAGTTTCCCCAAAAGACACAGCTTCCACAATGCTTGTACTGGGTCAAGCATTGATATCCTGGGTCCCTTAATAATGGTTTATGGACCTTTCCTCAAGGAACTTGTCCAAACCTTTTTTTAAACCCAGCTACACTAACAGCCTTTACTACATCCTCTGGTAACAAATTCCAGAGTTTGATTGATTACACGTTGAGTGAAAAAATATTTTCTTTTATTAGTCTTAAATAGTTTACCTTGTAGCTTCATTGCATGTCCCCTGTTGTTGTTGTTAAGTGCCGTCGAGTCGGAGTTGACTCATGGCGACCCTCTGGATAGCTATCCTAAATTGTGTTCGGTCTTCAGTCAGGCGGCTCATTGTTGACAGACTGGTACCCGTAACTGCTGTTATTGTATTGATCCATCTCATTGCTGGCATTCCTATTTTGGGTTTACCTTCTTTTTTGCCAAGCATGATGTCTTTCTCTAATGATCTCTCCCTTCGCATGATGTGTCCAAAGTATGAAAGTCGAAGTCTTGTCATCTGAGCTTCTAAAGAAAGCTTAGGTTTGATCTCCTCTAGTACCTAGTGGTTTGTTCTTCGGGCAGTCCATGGTATACACAGTATTCGCTGCCAGCACCATAATTCAGAGGCATCAATTTTCTTCCTGTCTATCTTTTTCACTGTCCAGCTTTCACATCCATATGATGTTATTGAAAATACCATGGCTTGAACAAGTCAAATCTTTGTATGGAGACAGACATCTCTGATCTTGAGAATCTTATCTAGGTCTTTCATAGCCATTCTGCCAAGAGCAACGTGTCGTCTGATTTCTTGACTGCTTGTTGCTTCTTTATTGATCGTTGATCCAAGTAGGTTAAAGTTGTTCACAATTTCAATTTCTTCTCCTTCAACGATGAACCTGTTGATTATGCCAGTTATCCTGATTTTTGTCTTCTTTACATTAAGGGGCAGGCCCATTTTGAGACTATGTTCTTTGATTGTGAGAAGCAAATGTTTCAGATCATCTTCACTTTCAGCCAGTAATGTGATATCATCAGCAAAGCGAAGGTTGTTGAGTCTTCCAACAATCTTCACACCTCTGTTGTCTTCATAAAATCCAACTTCTCTGATGATTTGTTCTGCATATAAATTTAACAGGTAAGGGGAAAGTATGCAGCCTTGTCTTACACCTTTGCTTATTTTAAACCATTCTGTTTCTCCTTGATCTGTTCAAACTGTTGCTTCTTGATCAATGTACAGATTGTGCAAGAGTACGATCAGGTGTTCTGGTATACCCATGCTTCTTAATGTGGCCAACAGTTTCTCATGGTTTACACAGTCAAAAGCCTTGCTATAGTCGATAAAGCACAAATAGATATCCTTTTTGTATTCTTTAGTCTTTTCAAGGATCCATCTCACATCCAAAATGATGTCTCTCGTTCCTCGCCCTTTCCTGAACCCTGCTTGCACTTCAGGTAGTTCTTGTTCCAGGTATGGTTGTAGTCTCTTTTGAATAATCTTCAGTAGAATCTTGCTGGCATGTGGGATCAGAGCGATTGTGTAATAATTTCCATAGTCAGTTGGATCACCTTTCTTTAGTATTGGTATAAACACAGATCTTTTCCAGTCAGTTGGCCATGATGTTGTCTTCCATATTTCTTGGCAGAGCCTTGTAAGTACGGTAACAGCTGCATCAGATTGCTGTAATACCTCTATGTGAATGCTATCAATGCCTGGTGCTTTGTTATTTGATAAGGCTTTCAATGCTGCTTCAACTTCTTTCATCACCAATGGTTCCCGATCATAAGGTACAGGTTGAAACGGCTGTTGGTCCACTTGATCTTTATCATATAAAAACTCTGTATATTCCTTCCACCTTTTCTTGATCTTCTCTGCATCATTTAACATAGAACCTTGAGCATCTTGTAACATTCCAATTCGAGGCTGGAACTTTTTCTTTAACTCTCGTAGCTTTAATAAAGCCAATCTTGTTCTTCCTCTAATAGTTTCTGCTTCTATTTCCTTGCATGCGTCGTTTTAGTACTTTTCCTTGTCCTGTCTTGCTGCATATTGGAAATCTCTGTTGAGTTTCGTTATTGTCTGTCTTTCTCCTCTGGCTTTAGCTTCACTGCGTTTCTGGGCAATTTTCAGTGTTTCTTCCATCATCCATTTTGGCCATTTTTGCTTTTTCACTTTTGTAGATACTTCTCACTTTCTTCCAACACAACCTTCTTAATGTCATTCCATAACTCTTCTGGAGCTCTGTCATTTGTATCTAAAGCAGCAAATCGTTTTTGCAGGCAGTCTTTGAATTCCAGTGGCATATTCTAAAGGTCATATTTTGCTGCATTCATGAGTGGTTTGCTCTTTTTCAACTTTAGCTTGAGTTTGCATACTAGTAGTTGATGATCTGTACCACAGTCAGCTTCAGGTTTTGTCTTTGTTAATATTATAGAACTTTTCCATCGTTGACTTCCACAGATGTAGTCAATTTGATTTTTATACAGTCCATTGGGTGAAGTCCATGTGTACAGTCGCTGCTTGTATTGATGGAAGAAGGTGTTTGAAATGAATAGATCGTTGGTCTTGCAGAATTCTATCAGTCTTTCTCCAGCTTCATTTCTGTTGCCAAGTCCATATTTTCCAATTACTTTGCCTTCTTCTTATTTGCCAACTTTTGTATTCCAGTCACCCATGACTATGACGATATCCTGTTTGCATGTTCTGTCAATTACAGCTTGTACTTGTTCATAGAACTCTTCAATTTCATTCTCTTCTGCAGCTGTTGTTAGGGCATATACTTGAATTATAGTTGTGTTGATAGGCATTACTCATAGACGAACAGAGATTAAGCATTCGCTGACTGCATTGTATTTCATTACAGTTCTTGCAAGTTTCTTCTTTATTATAAAAGCAACACCATTTCTTCTTTGTCTTTCATTTCCAGCATAGTAGACCATGTGATCATCTAAAGCAAAGTGTCTGATGCCAGTCCATTTCAGTTCGCTGACACAAACAGATGAAGTTGTACACGTTCCATTTCATTCTTGACCACCTCCAACTTCCCTTGGTTCAAGCTTCGTACGTTCCATGTTCCAGTGCGTAAGACATCTTTATAGCTTCTGACTCTTATTTCATGTGCAGCTACATCAGTAGTTAGACGTCCCGAGGGCTTTGATCCAACCACATCATAAATGCTGGCTTTACTCTGAAAAGTCTTCAGCTCTTCTCCAGTAGCTAGTTGAGTGCCTTCCGACCTGGGGGTCTCATCTTCCAGCGCTATAGCACAATTTGTTTTGTTGTAACTATACATTGAGTTTTCATGGCAAGATACAGAAGTAGATTGTCGGGCCTTTCTTCCACTCAGTTTAAGTTTGGTGCTGTTGCCGTTGTCACAGAAATGTGATCCTCCGCCGTCAACACTATCCCATTCTGCTGCTGCCCAGATGGGTGGTTTGGCTTGGTCTGGCACCTCAGCTGAGACCTGTCCATCTTGGGAGACCCTGCCAGTAGTTAAAATACCGATAGTTTAGCTCTCAGCATCACTGATGCACACAAGCCCTCACAGCACGACAAGCTGCATGTCCCCTAGTCTTTCTATATTCTGATAATGTAAACAATCAATCTACGTTTACCCATTCCACTCCGTTCATTAATTTATAGACTTCTATCATATCTCACCTCAGCCGTCTCTTTTCCAGGTTAAAGAACCCTAACCTTTCTAGCCTTCAATCATTGGAGTATCCTTCCATCCCATTTACCATTTTGGTGGCTCTTCTCTGAACCTTTTCTAATATCGCTATATCCTTTTAAGATATGGCAACCAGAATTGCACACAGTATTCAAGGTGCGGTCTCACCATGGAACGATATAGAGGCATTATAATATCTTTTGTTTTATTTCCCATTCCTTTCCTTATGATACCTAGCATTCTATTTGCTCTCTTGGCCGCCGCTGCACACTGGGCCGAGGGTTTTAAAATGTTATCCACAAAGACGCCTACATCTTTTTCCTGGGTGGTGGTTCCTAATGTGGAACCTTGCATCGTGTAACCATAGTTTGGGTTGTTCTTCCCTAGGTGCATAACTTTGCACTTGTCCACATTAAATTTCATCTGCCATTTTGATGCCCAGTCTTCCAATTTATCAAGATCCTCTTGCAATTTTCCACAATCCTCTTGGGTTTTAACAACTTTAAATAATTGTGTGTCATCTGCAAATTTTATAACTTCACTCGTTATTCCACTTTCCAGGTCATTTATGAATATGTCAAAAAGCAGCGGACCCAGCACAGATCCCTGGGGTACACCACTATTCACCTTTCTCCATTGGGAAAATTGGCCATTTAGCCCTACCCTCTGCTTTCTATCTTTTAACCAGTTCCTGATCCACAGTACTACACTGCCTCCTATCCCATGACTCTTTAGTTTTGCCAAAAGTCTCTGATGAGTGACCTTGTCAAAGGCTTTCTGAAAGTCCTGATACATTATATCAACCGACTCACCTTTGTCCAACTGTTTATTCACACCCTCTAAAAAACATAACAGATTAGTAAGACAAGATCTTCCTTGTCTAAAGCCATGTTGGCTGTCTCCCATTAGGCCATCTCTAAACTAAAACGTGGTCTTTCTTTATGAATGATTGTGTGTCAAACATCAAAATAGTGCCTCATTCAATTATTCACCAAAAGCTATCAAATTCAGTGATACTTGAAAAACACAACGTTAGCCTCAGAAATCACCGTGAGCACTAATAAACTCTGGGCTGATTCTTATTCAATTCCCAGACATGTGCCGGTTTAACATCAATGGCTGTGCGTTGTGAATCAATTAATCAAAATGCAACATGAGCACAGCCGCGCAACAGGCATGATAGCCTTGGGTTTTGGCCCCCCCACCCCTTACCCTCCCCCCTCCCCCCTACCAAATAAGTCCACGCTTCTCCATAGATTCTTTCAACAAATTGTTTCCATTTATTTATTTACAATGGTTATTAATAGCCCCAGAAAACTGTTGGCCACAGCATGCACATAACACTCAGTAAAACACTGTATCCAATTCCTTTCCTTCCGCCCCCTCGAGAGACACAGCCAATATCCCTGGGTCCTTTAAATCTCAGGAGGAAAACAGCCGTGAAAGCTTTCCTCAGTCCTTAGTCCTCTCCATCTCTTTCCGTCGCCCAGCTGTTACGCCTGCCGTTCAAGCAGGCTTGGCAACTTTTCTTGCTATGCCCCCCTTTTGCCCGCCGTCAAAGCGAGGCTGGGGGGCCTCTGCGCTGTGTTCTTGTGACCCGTTCCATCTCTCCGGGGGCAGGTCCAGGTTTCTCTCCTGCAACTCTCCCCCTTTACTTAAAGCCTAGGCTGTGTTCTCTCTCACCGGGTGCGTTTTTTCTGCCGTCTCTCGCATGCTGCGACATTCCCCCCCTTTTTTTGCCCCTTGGGTGGGTCGGGCGGGTGTCCGTTTTCTTCTCGGACGAAGGGGGGGGGACGGCGAAAGAGGCCGAGCCGGTGTCGAGCACGCTTTTATTCACGTCTCACTGCCTGCCCCCCACGTCATCCCCCCACCCCTCCATCTCCCGCCCTCGGCCAGCCTGTGTGCGCCTGTGCGGCGTCACGGTAATTCGCGTTCGGGTCTATACTTATATCAATCAAAAAATACTTAGCTCATGTACAAACTTGATGTCGTACAGAATGCTCCATGGTTTTTTTTTAATTTCCATAAAGATTTATTAGTGGAATGCGCTGTCTTCCACTTGTAAGGACTTGTCCCAACGCCAAATTTTATAAGGCGCCCTTGTGTTTCGCCGTGTAGGGTTTATCAAGGGACTATAGTCATGAAGTCATGTGTCCTGTAAACGACAGCAAAAATGGAAACAATAACTGAACTGTGCTATCATTTCTATTCACACATTTACCACTGCTGTTATCTTATAAAAAATGTAACAGAGATATAACTAAAAATTAGTAAAAACTGATCTGAGATATGTCATGATAAAAACCTGGTAGCGCAGCTAAATTGTAAAGCATGCTCCTCCAACTGCATCGGGAGATCCAAAAAATGCTGCGCATGCGAACTAGATCTTAATCAGCTGGAATTAAATGTCTGCTGGGACTAAACCCCATTGGTCTAGACTTTATGCGCACGCTGCCCAATCAATGCCTTGGTTTAAGCCTCCAGGTTGTACTGTGGCAAGCAGGTAGATCCACCTTTGTTCTCTGTAAAGTAACCACTGATCCTGAGTTTTTCCCAAAACTGGTCCCGACACGGTTTCTATACACCAGCATCGAAGCTGGGAAAATGAATGATTATAAGTTATACAGTGTTGGACCATGGGAGCTTCTCTGCGAGCGCATCTGAGCCAGCTAGCGTGTTCTTGCATCCAAACCCGAAATTGACGAATAGTTTTACCAATATAGAGTAAAGCACAAGGACATCGTACAGCATAAACTACGTGCGTTGAATCGCAAGTGGTGGTATTCCTTAAATTATAGGTAGTGCCACCGTGAACAAAACTCTTTCCTTCAAAGGTAATTTCACAAATAGCACATCTTCCGCATTTGCGATGACCTGCTTCAAAAGTGCCTGGCACTAATGGTGATGGAACTCTCAACCGTGTGGGACTCAAATATTCCTTTAAGTTTCTGCTTCGTTTCCACACACAGCGAATTGGCTTATCTTGAATCCCCGGTACAGTTGCAAGAATATGACTGTATTTCCGAATCGTGCATTGTATACTTAAACTTACTGGAGAGTAAGCAGTAATAAAATTAATATGTTGGTCAGTGATGTGCCGTGCTTCCTGAGGTTTCGGAGACAATAATAGATCCCTGTTAATGTTCAGCGCTCGTTTGTAAGCCTGATGTATAACAGAAGAGGGATATCCCCTATTGACAAACTTGGTCTTCAAATGTTTCGATTGTGATTTGTATGTTTGCAAATTGGAGCAGTTTCAGCGATATCTCAAAAATTGAGACACGGGGAGACTATCTTTTAGAGTTGGAGGGTGAGCATTATCATGGTGTAAAAAAGTATTTCGGTCTGTTGGCTTGCGATAAACTGAAGTGCCCCAGCCCTCCGCTTGCCGTATGACCTGCACATCCATAAAGGTAATGTTGTTTTTATGAAAATCACAAGTAAATTTAATATGAACATCTCGAGAGTTTAACCGCTGAAGAAAAGAATTCAGTGAAGATTCAGTGCCTCGCCAAAGCATAAAAACGTCATCGATGTAACGATGCCAAGCTTTAACACTAGCGGAGTAAGGTGAAGTAGGAAAATGTTGCTCCTCAAACGCCCCCATGTATAGGTTGGCCACCGATGGGGCACATGTAGCACCCATCGCCACACCTGATATTTGATGGTACAAAACTCCTTGAAACTCAAAATAATTTTGAAAAAGGGCCAAGCCAGTAAGGGCTTGTAAAAATTGTAACTGTTGTAAGGACAAATCCCCCCTAGCTACTAGAGCTTGATGTACTATGGTACTAGCCGCTTCCTGTGGAATGCTCGTGTAGAGGGATTGAACATCCAAGGTGACCATAAGGACTCCCTCATCCTTGGCCCAATCTGCCATGTTCTGAAGCAACAGCAAAAAATGGGTTGTGTCCCGAATATACGAAGGAATATCGTGCAGCAATGGGCGCAAAAATGAATCCAAGTATGTTGAAACCGGCTCCAGTATCGTTCCCTTCGTTGAAACTATTGGACGGCCTGGAGGTTTAGTTAGGTGTTTATGGATCTTTGGGACCGTGTAAAACTGGGCCGTTCTCGGGGCTAAGACATTCAGATAATGGAGTGGAGGAGTAGCCTAGTGGTTGGGGCAAGGTACTTCAGGCCGGAAGGTCGGAGGTTTAAATCCCACTAGAGGACAGCAACCTTGGGCCGGAAGGACTGGGGTTTCTAGTCCCACAGGTGCTCCTTGTGGTCTTGGGCAAGCCACTTAACCCTCCATAGCCCATGTTCCCTGTAAAAATAATTATCTCCAAGTTATAATGCCCTGTTCAATGTAATTTCAGTTTGTTCAATGTAAACCGCACTGATGCAGAATAGCACGGTATATAAGAGAATATAAATATAAATAAAATAAATAAATAGTATTCCTTCTTTGAAATGACCTTATTTTCTAGTGCTCCTTTCGTCAACCTCTTTATGCTAGTTTGAAGTTCTATCTTGGGGTCTTGTTCCAATATCATATAGGGAGTAGAATCGTGAAGTTGTGTGAAGGCTTCTTGGAGGTAGTAATCTCGAGTTTGTATAACTATAGCGTCCCCCTTATCTGCTCGACGAATGACCCAATTGGTTCGAAATTGTAAAGCCTTCAATGCTGTTCGTTGTGATTAAGGCGAGTATTACGGGTTGGACGCAAGCTGGCCAATTTCCCTACTTCACGTAACACTAGGTCCCAAAAAATGGTTATTGCTGGATGGAGTGGACCTGGAGGTGTCCAATTTGATTTAAGGGGTAATTGAATTCGCCTGGAAGCTGCAGGAATAATCTCTCTTATGTCATCCGTTGACGTCGAAAAATAATTTTTTAAGTGGAGCTTACGTGTTAAGCTCTCAATATCTATATGAAATTGAAACATATCAAATTGGATGGCAGGAACATATGACAGGCCTTTTTCTAAAAGGTCTTCAAAATCCCATTAGGCCATGACTATCTACATGCTGAGTAATTTTATTCTTTATGATGGTTTCTACCATTTTTCCTGGTATTGACATCAGGCTCACCGGTCTGTAGTTTCCAGGATCACCCCTGGAACCTTTTAAAAATTGATGTTACATTGGCGATCCTCCAATCTTCAGGTATTAGAGATTATTTTAATGATAGTTCACAGATTACTAATAGCAGGTCTGCAATCTCATATTTCAGTTCTTTCAACACCCTTGGATGTATACCATCTGGCCCAGGTGATTTGCTACTCTTCAGTTTATCTAATAGTTGTAATACATCTTCCCGATGTATCGATATTTCCTTCAATTCTTCCACAACTTTAAATACCACTTCAGTCATGGGTAACATCCCTACATCTTCCTCAGTAAAGACCGAAGCAAATTTTATTCAGTCTCTCTACTATTGCCTTGTTGCCTCTTAGTGCCCCTTTAACCCCTCTATCATCTAATGGACCAACTGACTCTTTCACAGGTTTTTTGCAACAAATGTACTTGAAAAAGTCTTTATTTTGCATTTTTGCTTACACAGCAAGCTTCTTCTCAAATTCTCCCTTTGCCTGCCTTATCAATGCCTTGCATTTGACTTGCCAGTGCTTGTGCTGTTTCTAGGTTTCATCGTTTGGCTTTTTTTTTTCCTTTTTTGGCAACAACAGCCTCTCTGACCTCCCCTTTAAACCATGCTGGCAGTTTTTTCGACTTCCTTCCACTTTTCTTAAAGCATGGAATACAGCTGGTCTGGGCTTCCAAGATAGTATAATTCAGATACTGTCCTCATCTCTACCACCTCCACTGGGAGACTATTCAATGGATCCACCACTATTTCCGTAAAGAAATATTTCCGTATATCACTCCTGAGTCTATCCCCTTTTACTCTCATCCTATGTCTCCTCATAGCAGAACTTGCTTTCCATTGAAAGAGGCTCTTCTGTGCATTTATGCCACAGAGGTGTTTAAATGTCTCATGCGTATCACTTCTATCCCGCCTTTCCTCTAAAGTATAGATATTAAGATCCTTATCTCTGTCCTCATATGCTTTATAATAAAGACCACTAACCATTTTAGTAGCCACCCTCTGTGCTTACTCCATCCTGTTTATATCCCTTTGAAGGTGTGGGCTGCAGAACTGCACACAATATTCCAAATGAGGTCACACCAGAAACTATCATCTCCTTTTGTCTGCTGGCCATGCCTCTCCTTATCTATCCTTCTAGCTTTTGCCATTGCCTTTTCTGCCTGCTTAGCTACTTTAAGATCATCAGACACAATCACGTCTAGGTCTCATTCTTCTTTTGTAAACATAAGTACTTCACTCCCTATACTGTATTGCTCCCTTGGATTGCTGCAGCCCAAATGCATAACCCTGCATTTTTTAGCATTAAATCTCAGCTACCAAATTCTAGACCATTCTTCAAGCTTAGCTAGATCCCTCCTCATGTTATCTATACCTTCCTGGGTGTCTACTCTATTGCATATTTTGGTATCATCTGCAATGAGGCAAACTTTATCCGACAGCCCTTCCGCAGTATCACTAACACAGATCTTAAAAAGAATCGGACCAAGGACAGATCATTTGGAAACACCACTGGTAACCTCCTTCTGCTCAGATTGAGCTCTATTAACCTGTACCATTTGTCGCCTCCCACTCAACCAATTTCTAACTCAAGCAGTAACTTTAGGGTCCATCCCTAGGGTGCTCAGTTTGTTTGTAAGATGCCTGTGCAGAATGGTGTCAAAGGCTTTGTTGTTGTTAAGTGCTGTCGAGTCGGTGTCGACTGATGGCAACCCTCTGGATAGTTGTCCTAAACTGTCTTCGGTCTTCAGTCAGGTGGCTCAATTGTTGACAGATTGGAACCTGTAGCTGATGCTATTGTATCGATCCATCTCATTGCTGGCCTTCCTCTTTTGCATTGACCTTCTATCTTGCCACGCATGATGTCTTTCTCTAATGATCTCTCTTTTCGCATGATGTGTCCAAAATATGAAAGTCAAAGTCTTGTCATCTGAGCTTCTAAAGAAAGCTTAGGTTTGATCTCCTCAAAGGCATCAATTTTCTTCTTGTCTATCTTTCCAGCTTTCACATTAATATGATTTTATTGAAAATACCATGGCTTGAACGAGTCAAATCTTTGTATGGAGAGAGAAATCTCTGCTCTTGAGAATCTTGTCTAGGTCTTTCATAGCCATTCTGCCTAGAGCAATGTGTCATCAGATTTCTTGACTGCTTGTTGCTTCTTTATTGATAGTTGATCCAAGTAGGTTAAAGTTGTCCACATTTTCAATTTTTTATCCTTCAATGATGAACTTATTGATTTTGCCAGTTGTCATGATCTTTGTCTTCTTTACATTAAGGTACAGGCCCATTTTAAGACTATGTTCCTTGATCGTGAGAAGCAAATGTTTCAGATCATCTTCATTTTCAGCCAGTAATGTGGTATCATCAGCATAGCGAAGGTTGTTGATGACTCTTCCACCAATCTTCACACCTCTGTTGTCTTCATACAATCCTGCTTCTCTGATGATTTGTTCTGCATATAAATTAATCAGGTAGGGGGAAAGTATGCAACCCTGTCGTACACCTTTGATGATTTTAAAGCATTCTATATCTCCTTGCTCCGTTCGAACTGCTGCTTCATGATCAATGTACAGACTGTGCAAGAGAACGATCAGGTGTTCTGGTATACCCATGCTTCTTAACCCTTCTCCACACACGTGGGGTCATTTTGAAACCAAGCCTTTTCTTATGTCAAATTACTTACTTATTTATTTCAGCCATGACTTAAAACTTCCGGTAACTTCTCAATATTGACAGCCATTGAATTTCCCGTAGAGTGTTATCATTTAATCGGAACAGTAATTTTATGTTAACATTTTTATGGTGTATATACCTATTATACACACCTGGGGTCAGATTGACCCCAGCTTAGCGAAACCAGTGTTGTCAGAATTCCTGTTTCAGGTTCATGTTGTAGTTATTATTGTTAATGTGACATTGCTAGGCTATTTCATCTGTAGGCTACTGTGATCTTCATATGAAATTAAGGCGACATTTTTTAGTGTTTGAGTTCATACCAGGCATGTGTTCGTATAGACCTATTCATTTCTGTTATAGAAGTAATGGCACTTTGCCGCCTACATTGTTTTTTTTTCGGAGATATATTTGATTGGTAATAACAGTTATTTATTATGATTTCAGTTATTTTATTGTTCCGAGGAAATGTTTTCATCACAGTTTGTTTTTTGTAAAGAGATCACACTAGTGAGTTATGTTCCAAAGAAAAACAAAACGGTCATTGTTTTGAGCAGCATGCATCATGACAAGGCGATAGATGACAAGAATGAAAAGAAGCCTGAGATGATTCTGCACTATAATGCTACTAAGTCTGGAGTAGACAATCTGGACAAGCTTGTGCGTACATATACATGCAAACGTGACACTAGAAGATGGCCGTTCTTCCTGCTGATGAACATGTTCTTTGTCGTTGGTATGGCAGCTTACATAATTTAGGTGCAGCAAAAACCTGAATGGCAAACAGAGGTGTCCCACAAACGGCGACTGTTCCTAACAGAACTGGCAAAGGAGTTAGTTCTGCCACAGCAGACATTGCGATTGCAGAACCCAAGAACACTTCAGAAAGGGGTGCGGATCTGCATGCAACTACTTGGATTCAGCTTACCTGGTCCTACAGGCTGTGAATCCAGAGGGGCATGATCACGCTGCCAGCTTTGCACCAGATCATCAGATAAGAAAACATCAAAATACTGCAAGCGATGTGGTATAGCCATATGCCCAGAACATTGACAGCTGTTATACAATGAATGTGCTGACTAAAAGACGCCTAGATAGATGATTATACTAAGGGTTTCGAGACTTAATTACAATTAAGTGATAAACTGAAGTTAATACTTACACTACTTTTATATCATAAACACTGAACATTTGTAAACAGCAAAAACTGAGAACTATTTTTAATAAATGCATTAAAATACCAATCCTATGTGGATGAAATTGTTCACGGTCTCTGGTCATTTACTGATGGGGTCAATTTGACCCCAGGTGTGTAAAGTCATCAGTAATTGAATGTGTGTGATGAAGGGTTAATGTCGCCCAGAGTTTCTCATGGTTTACACAGTCAAAAGCCTTGTTGTAGTTGATAAAGCACAAATAGATATCCTTTTGGTATTCTTTAATGATGTTGTCTTTCAAATTTCTTGGCAGAGCCTTCTAAGTATGGTAACAGCTGCATCAGATTCCTGTAATACTTCTATGGGAATGCCATCGATGCCTGGTGCTTTGTTCTTTGATAAGGTTTTCAATACTGCTTCAACTTCTTCTTTCATCACCATTGGTTCCGGATCATAAGGTTATAGGTTGAAATGGCTGTTGGTCCAGTTGATCTTTATCATATAAAAATTCTGTATATTCTTTCCATCTTGTCTTGATCTTCTCAGCATCATTCAACATAGAACCTTGAGCATCTTGTAACATTCCATTTGGAGGCTGGAACTTTTTCTTTAACTCTCGTAGCTTTAGGAAAGCAAATCTAGGTCTTCCTCTAATAGTTTTGGCTTCTATTTCCTTGCATGTGTCATTGTAGTACTTTTCCTTGTCCTGTCTTGCTGCTCATTGGAAATCTCTGCTGAGTTCTGTGATTGTCTTTCTTTCTCCTCTGGCTTTAGCTTCTCTGCATTTCTGGGCAATTTTCAGAGTTTCTTCCATCATCCATTTTGGCCATTTTTGCTTTTTCACCTTTTGTGGAGACTTCTTGCTTTCTTTCAACACAACCTTTTTTATTGAGATGGATCCTTGAAAAGCTTAAAGAACTCATCAACCAGACGAAAAGAGAATACCACACAAACATTATACTCAAAGCTACAACAAACCGAGAGAACTCTTTGAAATAGTGAAAAGGTTTACTAATGAACCCAATATTGAAAAAGATATGCAAATAGATCCACAATCCTTCGCAGACCACCTCCAAAAATATTTTGATACCTCACCACAACCAACAACAAACACAACCACTAAACCAACTACATCCTCAAAAACATGGGACAAATTCAGCACTCCATCTACAGAGTAGCTCTCACACATCATCACCGTGCTCAACACGAGCACTGCACCAACAGATCCATGCCCAGTGACATGGATTAAAGCAACGAAGGACAACTTCATCCACACCATACACAACATGGTGCACAGCTCACTGACCTAAGGAATCATTCCAAACTGACTAAAGCTAGCTACAATAAGACCAATCCTGAAGAAATCCCCACTAGACAAGAGCAACCCAGCTGCCTACAGACCCATCTCAAGCACACCGCTACTGGCAAAGATTATAGAAAAAGTGGTACAGCATCAGCTCCAGGACCACATTGACAACCATGCCCCACTGGACATCAACCAACACGGTTTCCGCCCTAACCATGGAGTCAAAACACTCCTGTTATACCTCTTTAACAACATAATCCAAATCATAGACAACCGTAAGAGGTGAACACTTATGATCTTCTTAGACATCTCGTCAGCGTTTGATACAGTGGACCATAGAACTCTACTAGCAAGACTACAGAACATTGGCCTACACAGCACCACCCTGAAGTGGTTCAACTCATACCTAACGGATAGACAGATCCAGGTCAAGATTAGCCCCAACACCTCCCGACCCATAAAAATCAAGCAAGGCATCCCACAAGGATCTGCCTTATCAGCGCTTTTATTTAACCTCTACATTCAACCGATCTGCAACAGCATGAAAGAACACAAAATACAATACACAATCTATGCCGACGACATCATGATATATACCCCAGTCAACCTCAACAACCCTGACTACACCAAAATAAGACTGTCTCAAACATATGACCAGCTGGTTTCAAGACAACAACCTGACCATAAACTACAACAAGACTCAACAAGACTCATCACCCGAAACACCAGCTTCATCCCTCCACCCTCCATCAAGGTCAACAACACAACAATACCCATAAAACTGGAAGTGAAATACCTCAGAGTGACTCTTGACAAAGAACTAAAGCTACAGTCACACATCAGCAGAACCACCAAAAATGCATACCTCAAGATGAGACTAATCCAACGCCTCAAACCCCTCCTCTCTCAAGATCATTTCCGCACAGTCTGTTAAGCACTAATAACTCCCATCCAAGACTTCTGCAACCCAATCTATCTTGGCCTAACAAAGCAGACACTCTGGCCATTGCAAATGGCTCAAAACACAGCAGCACACATAATATCTGGCTCATCAAGACAAGATCACATCACCCCCATTCTAAAACACCTCCACTGGTTCCCAATCAGCTCCCACATCAGATATAAGACAGTCTTAAACATATTCAAAATCAAACACCAGACCTCAGCACTCAGCCTACATCCACTCATGCAACCTGACATCAGCACAAGACCGAGGAGGAGAGGCACCTCTGACATCATCAATACACCAAAAAACATCACGAAGGTACACAAGAACACCGCAAGAAGAGCTCTATCGCTGGCGGCACCTGCAATATGGAACGCCCTCCCTGATGACCTACGATCAACAGAGGACATCAAGGACTTTCAGAAACAGCTCAAGACAATGCTCTTCATTGAGCATGATGGTGATCTCACATAATTCTGCCCGCTAGCTCCCGGACTACATACCAAACCCCCCCTCCCTTTCTCACTCATGTACATAGCATTGTAAAGTAGTGCATGCTGTAAATAGCCCACCACAAATCAACGCCAACTTACACACACACTCATTCACTGTATAACACTGCATGCACAAACAATTGTCAATATAATTTGATTGGTTGCTGTGTACACCGCCTTGATTACAGGAGAAGGTGGTATATAAATCCTTTTAAATATATAAAAATAAATAAATAAGTGTATTCCATAACTCTTCTTGAGTTCTGTCATTTGTATCTAAAGCAGCAAATTAATTTTGCAGGCAGTCTTTAAATTCCAGTGGTATATTCTCAAGGTCATATTTTGCTGCATTCATGAGTTGCTTGCTCTTTTTCAACTTTCGCTTGAGTTTGCATACTAGTAGTTAGTGATCTGTACCACAGTCAGCTCCAGGTTTTGTCTTTGTTGATGTTATAGAGCTTTTCCAGTGTTGACTTCCACAGACATAGTCAATTTGATTTTTGTATAATACATTGGGTGAAGTCCATGTGTACAGTTGCCGCTTGTGTTGCTGGAAGAAGGTGTTTGAGATGAATAGATACTTGGTCTTGCAGAATTCTATCAGTCTTTCTTCAGCTTCATTTCTGTTGCCAAGCACATATTTTCCAACCACTTTGCCTTCTTCTTTGTTGCCAACTTTTGTGTTCCAGTCACCCATGATTATCAGGATATCCTGTTTGCATGTTCTGTCAATTTCAGCTTGTACTTGTTCATTGAACTCTTCAATTTCATCCTCTTCTGCAGCTGTTTTTGAGGCATATACTTGAATTGCAGTTGTGTTGATAGGCGTTCCTCGTAGACAAATAGAGATTAAGCATTCATTATAATTCAATAATTCTCTGTAATCAAGCCAGCATTCAGAAACACCACCACACCAGTTTTTAACATCCTATCAATCACATACTATTTTAAATTGGCAGCATTTCCCACTAAGTCGATTCTTATGGGTTAGGCAAATCGGTTCCTCTCTGTTGGACTTTAGACATGATGCATGAGAGCTTGCTAAACATTATAGTGAGAGAGTATCAGGGCTGTCCCCAGAGTTGGTTGAAGTTGTTGGCAGCCTAGAGAAACTTTAAGACCTATGCCCCCGCTGGTTGTCATAATCTAGTTTTGAATGTCCTGTTCTTTGCCACTCACCAGAAATATCTGTCCTAGGTGACTACCTAATTTACTTGATGGTTGAGCCAGCCCTGGAAGTGATATCCTAAAAGGATGATATTAAGAGTGTTTAAAAAGGCTAGGTATGCCTGACGAGAACATTTCCTATTGTACAAATCGCAAGAGAGAGAGAAAGGAAGATGAAGAAGATTGAAAATGGTAAAATGCATACCATTTTCAAAATTGGCTTCAGTGATTTTTACCCACTGGTGCATTTCAGCTCTACATGAAGTATTTAAAGAATGTCTGATGACTGCAAATTATTATGATAGGAACACCAACAAATGTTTGGCTGTTTTTTGAAGATCAACATAAGATGCTAGGGCAATACTTACCGTGTGAATCCCCAATTGCGTGTCCAGGGGGGATTAATCCTTAGGATGACAGAGGGATCAAAGCCCATCCTGACATGGATTGTACTTCTTATTTTATCATTTATATCATGATCTGCCCATGTCCATTAGTATATACCCTCCCGATGGAAGTGGTGGAAGCAAATACAGTGACAGAATTCAAAATGGCATGGGACAGACACAGTGGATCCCTTTATAGAAACAGAATAAAATCGAAATAAACTTATTGTAACTGTCTCTGATATCTCAACAAATAGGGGTGACCTACACAGAGCAGTGGGTATACCCCTAAACAAAGGCATAGGGAGGGGTGACTTGTACGATGCCGCAGGTGCACATACTCTTGCTGCCTTGCTGGCAAGACTAGATGGACCATGCTGGTCTTTATCTGCTGTCATATACTATGGTACTATGTTGGGAAAACTAGACGGAGACTAAGATGGTGATTAATAAGCACAAGAGTAGGATTTCTACTTTGAATGAAAGTGCTTCTCTGGTTCAACATTAGGCTCAGAGAGGACACACTATTGCTGATTTAAAATAGTCTGTGATTGATAGGGGGTTAAGAACAGGCATTGTGCTGATCATGAGCATTGGCTTCATCACAGAGAACAATTTTAGATTATTAATCAACACATTATAGCATCAGAAAGTTTAAATTTAGAGACATAATGGCAAACATTGGTATGAATGCTTTGATGCAATTGATCGCATGACTGTGCTTTATGAAAAACAACTGACACCATCTTTTTTCTTTCAGCACAAGTTGGATGTTTGGCTTTTAAGAGTGAGGTGATGGACCTTTGAAAAAAGAGAAAAGAAGTTATAATGGGCACTACCCTGAAGCAGAAAGATAAGTAACCTGGATCTTTTGAAATTTAGTACTATGTTGGGATTTGAAGTGGATTTATGTGCATTGTTAAAGTGATATATTTGATTTAAAAAAAAAAAGAATTGATGAGGGATTATCTACTCCATTTGAAGAAAGTTCCAATGGGAATTTTTGAACTATAGAGCTATGATGATATTTAAGTGCTGTCCCCAGGCGCCCCTACTGGCGTAGTAAATAAGGGCGTCCGGTGACAATTAATTTATTTTAAGGAGTGGTTGAGCTGAAGGACCAGGAGGATTCTGGTCCTTGTAGTGCAGAACTCCTTATAAAGAACAGTCTACGCCAAAGTGTAGGGTAATAAGGCTTTATTTCCCCGGTCAACGCTTAAGTTCAATAAGACACAAAAGAAAATGAAGGTAATTCTTTCCTCTAACAAAAAAAGGTTCCACCGTTATATAAACAGTTAAGGGTTGTAGGCTTCACAATTAACTGTTTATCTGGGTTAAGGCTTCTTTCAAATCAATAGAAATTAACATCAGGAAACAAATGGTTATCAACTTCACCATATGTAGAGTTCTCTTTTCTCTATACATCTAGCAAGGCAATCAAGCTAGTTCTTGAACAAAAGTTACATTCCATTGGTTCACTCTGAGGAATGGGAACACTGGTTTCACAATCAAAGTCCATTGATTCTGGGTCACTCCCTTCTTCAGTGCTATGACTGTCTTCAGTATCTGCTAACTCCTCACAGGGGTTCTTTTGTTTCTCATACAACTTCCTTATCACACTGTTGGGAAGTACTTTTAAAAGGTTAGCTTTACTTCTTCTAACTTTCTGAGGCTTATCTATTTCCATAAGGTTTTCATCACTTAAACTTTCCCTTATAATGAAAGGCTTTTCATACCTTGGCTTCTGTAGGCTGCCACACTCAGGAGTCAGCTTGTGACGTAGCTTCTCAGGCTGACAAGCTGTTCTGTGCACTGCTCTACAATCAGAGTTACCAGGAAAACCTGACGTGGATTTCCACTCTCTGTGTTTCTTGACAAAAGTATCACTGTAGAAGGAATCTCCTTTCCTTGTGCCTTTCTGGTTTAGCATAGGAGACTTACTTGGGCTAGGAGAGTTGCTTTCATCAGGCAAGCTGCTTCTTTGGTTTGCTTGGCTTTGGACTCCGTTCCAATACCTTTGGCCTCTCTGGACTTTATCCCTTTGAGAATACCTCTTTTGGATTCTGTCTCCTTGAGTTGGCTGCACATGGAAGCCTTCCTCTTCCAGGCTTCTCTCACTGGTCCTGCTGCCGGTCCTTCTGACCTCGCTCTTGCCACTTTCCCAGCACTTGCTCTTGCCTCCTCCTGTTTCTCCCCCTGTTCCTCCTATCTCACTGATCATTTATTTATTTATTTTATTTATTTAGCAAGCATTTGTAGCCCGCTCCTTCCAGCGATCAGAAGCGGGTAGGATTACTATTGTGAAACTGCCGAATCAAGGCAGGTACAAATTTTGTTTACATACAGATTGTCAGAAAAGCACATCATACAGAGTTAACACTTCTTAGCTATGGGGGAGTTCATTTACATATATACATAAATACATATATACAGGATAATCATCTGGTTTCCTTTATAAAGGGATTTCTGGTTTGCACGTTCTGAGTTTGAGGACAGGTGAAACTGCTTGTTATTAATGTGATCAATGCTAGAGCACGTTGCTTCAGGTACTGTGTAATTGTTCATGCGCCCTCTGGCTGAGCTGTGCTGGAACTGCGCTCTCTGCCTTTTCTGAGTTCCATGAAAATCAGGAGTTTTTTTCAACACTGTTTCTTTTCTAGCTCCAGCCTCATGACAGTGCACCTAAAATGGGAATATATCCATAGAATATTCTGGTTATTTCATGGTCATCTGAAGAAATATAAATTATTAATGAGCTCTAGAGGACTGGACAACCCAAAACTAACACTGCACTTCCCCAAAGTGCTGAGCAACAAATGTGTGCCTTTTTCATGCCTCTGGTCTATAGGTGCACTCATTCTGCTGCTCTGCACTACCGTTCCTCTCTTACCTCTTCCTACACCTTTTGGATCTGATCTGCGTAATCTCTCTTGTGTTTCCTTATCATTCCCCCTAAATATATCCTGCCCATGGCTGCTGTATTGTCTGTCTTGACTAGAGTGTAAGCTCTTCAGAGTAGTGACCATCTTTTTTTTTTTTCCAAAATTTATTTCGAAATGAAACAAAAATTACAAAGAAAACATTACATAAACTGTAATATCCAGTCCACATCAAGGAGCAGCTTCATACATTTGCAGTCAAATTTAAAAGGAAACCTGAGAAAACCAATAAACTCAATATACTAAATCAAGTGATACACTATATTCCCCCTATAATTACACCAAGTTATACCAGTTCCCTCTCACTCAACAACCTAACTAATTGATCAGGTTCAGAAAATATATATCGCTTACCGTGAAAGGTAATCTGACATTTACAGGGAAATTTAAGATAAAATAAACCCCCCAAAGCAAGAACACGTGGACGGAGAGCTAAGAAAGCCTTACGGCATTCTTGTGTGATTTTGGCCACATCTGGAAATATCTGAATAACTTGACCACAGAACTGTTCGGTTTTCTTCTGAAAGTAAACCGTCAAAACCCTATCCTTATCCATCTCCCGAACAAAGGAAACTAATAAGGTATCTCTTGTAGGAATATCATCTGTGGAAGATTCAAGAAAGCCAGATAGATCCAGAGTGGAAGAAGCCAGTTTTTCACTTTGGATATTCCCTGATATGTTACCATCCAAATCTTTTTTAACTCTAGGTATATAATACAATTTCGAAATTAAAATATCCAAAACATCTTTAAACATCAGAATTTCCTAGCATCAGTATTTTTGCAACAACAACAAGGGGGATAAGTAATGTGTCCTAGGAAAATTTAGAAAACGTAAATTTTTTGACCGATATACATTTTCTCGAAATTCATCCTGTCATTGCAAAGAACTAAAACCCTGGGAAAATTTCAAATTAACTTCACTTTGAGAGGAAACTAATTGCTCAGTAGAATTAACAAGCCTTTCCACAGATGTCAGCCGAGCTTCATGATCAGTTAGTTTACCAACCGTCTCTTTCGAGAAAACAGATATCTTCTGCAATGAAGCACTTAACGCTGTTTCCATCCGTGAAACGACAAGCCAGACATCTTTCAAAGAAACATGTTCAGGAGGGGAACATCTTTCAGCAAAACCCGGAAAGGAAACCACCGATGGTAACGGTAATGACAATGGTAGATTATAAGAAGTTACTTGCAAAAACGAATCTGGAAGTAAAACTGGGGAAACATCCAAGCCCTTCGTATCCACAGGAGAAGAAACGGCATAACTATCAAGAACAGTTATCTCTTGATCGGGCTGAACTAAACCCGTAGCGGAAGCAGAGGTGGATGAGGAGGTGGTACTCACAGTTGATGAGTCCAGCGAATCCGATGGCAAGGAACCCAACAGTGCCGGAGAGTTCTCCACACGTACATGGGCATCCATGGGGCCAATAATCTTAACCGCCTTCGATTGCGCTGGCTGAGAGTACTGTTTCCTCCGCTTCCCCATAACCTGAATACCACCAATGCACCTCGTGCACCGAAGGGGCACCAAAGGGGCGTGTCCTGCCCCTTTGGTCATGCCCCTTCGGTCACGGAACTGCGGGAACACGCCCGCTTAACGCGTCCTGCGTAGGGGCCGGACTTTAATGGCCCTCCTCCAGTCCAGCGGCCCAATGAGGAGCTAGGCAGGCAGGAACCTCAGGTAAGCAATCAGGAAATCAAAAGAAGCAGCTCACTGTTCCACCTGAGAGCCGGTCTTTAATGGCCCTCCTTCAGTCCAGCGGCCCAATGAGGAGCTATGCAGGCAGGAACCTCAGGTAAGCAATCAGGAAATCAAAAGAAGCAGCTCACTGTTCCACCTGAGAGCCGGTCTTTAATGGCCCTCCTCCAGTCCAGCGGTCCAATGAGGAGCTAGGCAGGCAGGAAGCTCAGGTAAGCAATCAGGAAATCAAAAGAAGCAGCTCCAGGGACCATCTTTTACGTGTGTCTGCAGTGCTGTGTATACCTTGTAGCACTATACAAAAGATCAGTGGAAGTAGTAGAAGTACTAGAAGTAGCATCTGTTTCCACCTATCTGGGTACTGGCATTTCTCACAGCAGCTACACCTGACCCATCATGGCATATGTCAGTCTGTACATATTCACTATCTGGGGGGCAACTCTGACTGCCTTCCTGCAGGCTGCTTTGTGGCACTGCTCCCCTGATCAGGCCTGTGTGGGCAGGGCCAGCCCATCCATTGTGCGAAAATGTTGTTGGCAAAGGGTCCTGTGCTTCAGGGGGCCCTGCGCAAACTTTATTTGCGCACCATAGACGGCTTTAGCCTGGGAAGCCGTGCGAGGCCCCAGCTCATCTCTGCACAGCCACCAGTGTGAAAAGCGCCATTTTCCCTCACACTGGCAGCTGTGTTACTGTGAAGCACTCGAGTACTGGGAAAATGCCCTTTAACTTTTCCTTCTAGCACGTTTCCTCAGGAATAAAATGAAGCACAGAAAACGCACATGGGCCTTTCCTGAAGATCTTTATATGTCTCTGTGGTTGACCACTCCCCCATGCTGCCCCTTCTGGACACATTCTGAGAACCCCTGCTAGTGCTGTGGACGTGCAGGACAGCAGTGTTTCAGTATACAGTCGGAGATGTTTTCAGTACATAAATGTCCCCATCACATGTTCAAACCCCTTATTTGTGTTCTGGAATGACCCCCTTATTGTATTCATGAACTTATATTTGCATATCATGAAAGTGAAATATGATTTAGGTCAGTGTCGCTCTAATCCATGTCAGATTTTTTTTTTTTTGCATGTTGTATAATTTCATACTGTTCTTTGAACTTCTAGCTTAATTGGAGTTGTCCTCTACTGCCATGAAAGCTTATTCAACAATAGTACTTGGCGGTATTTGACAGCCTGATTCCTAACAACAGTACCACAAGATTACTGCTAAAGGGATACGACTACCATATTAACAGAGATGTCTTCAGGGCAGGAGAGCCCCTGTAGATCATTCCTTTTATTGTAAGCAAACCTTTATGGTATTGTTTGTAAAATGCGGTTTAGATTATATGTATTGTGTGTGGTCGGGGTTTTATGATTTAAGAGGGTGCTCTGATGTTAGTGCAATATTTTTGAATATTGTTAATTTCTGATGTTAATGTAATTTTTTGGAATACACTGTCAACTGGATTTTTGAGGGCAACATGATATTATGTGTGTGTATATTTTGAATATGCTTTGAATTATATTAAAAGTATCTGAATGTGTATATATACATATATTTTTTGCATTGTTTTTTTTTTTTGCTTAATTACATGATGCACTTCATGGCTAAATGATGGTGTGACACCACAGAACCCCTTGATTCTCTAAAAATAGTCCTGACTAGCCAGCTGGCAGCCCCTTCCCACCCCCATTCTAAACCCACTATCCCAACTAGTCTCATGCTAGGGGGTGGCACCACAAAATTGTGACCATCTTTGTGACCATAGCCATTTTAAAATGGACTGATGATGGGGATAGGAGCAAGAAGGGCTGCTCCTACCATGTCTGCTCGCTAGACCACAAGGATTTTGTAAATGTATGCTTTTGTAGTGTTTGGGAGGGGGAGGATGGAGGTGGCACCCCCTTTGCTGGCTAGCTAGTCAGGATAGTGCATTTAGAATGGGGTGGGAGGGAGGGAGGGGATACCAATTGGCTAGCTATGACTGTTTTCAGAAGATCATGGGGGTTGTGAGGGAGGAGGCTTTCCATAGCTGACTAGCTGGGATGTTGCCTTACATAGGAGGTGCACTGTTCCCCCCTGAACAGGACCCGATCCCCATTAGTGCTGCAGAAGGGCCAAGACTTTTTTCAATATTGTTGGTTCCACAGATTGCAATACCGTAGTGCCCACAATATGGCTGAGGATGGGAGGCCTGATCGTACCTTTAGAGGGTGGCACAGTAACAGTCGCGACACAGAGATACTGACTATGTACCTGATCGCAACCATCCCTTACCCTTTGCTACATTGTTCACCGACAAGATGTTAGCTATCATATTTTTTTATCAAGGTAGTAAAGGACGTCACAATTTTATTTGGGGTTCAGAGAGAAAACAATTGGAAACTCTAAGAAGTTCGAGATTTCCTTCTATTTTACTCAAGAATTTGTGGATTTCAAGTGGATTTGTGTAATTTTCTAAACTAAGGCTTTGTAATTAGTAAATATTGAGAAGGTGAAATATGCATATTAGTTTTCTTGCACTTTTCTCAGTATTTTCTACTATTATTGCTTGTTTTTGATCTATAAACTTATTTTGTGATGTTAACTATTTTTATGTGAAGAGATTGAATAGTTGTTTTGCCAAGGACCTCACAACTATTACTGTTCACATCAAAGAATCCAAATGTTCCATACACTGCAGTGAGTTTTTTTCATTTCTCAATAGTCTCTGAAAATGGACCCCTGCATTTATAAGGCAGGACCTAAAAAAGAAGGTTACAATAGAAACTTTCAATTCCTTCCAATCCATTGTTTTTTTCTGAGCAAGATTCTGTGCTGGACAGTAGCAAAAACCTTGCTGAATTCCAGATAAACCATGTCAAGTGCATGCCCTTATTCTAATTATTCGTATTTATTTGATATGATCTCTCCTGATAAAGCCATGCTCTCTCAGCTTGTGCAATTAACTAACTTCTAGAAACTTCCTAGAGAACATAAGAACATAAGAACATAAGATATGCCATACTGGGTCAGACCAAGGTCCATCAAGCCCAGTATTCTGTTTCCAACAGCGGCCAATCTAGGTTATACGTACCTAGCAGTTTCCCCAAGGGACACAAGTTCCACAATGCTTGTACTGGGTCAAGCATTGATATCTTCGGTCACTTCTTAATAATGGTTTATGGACCTTTCCTCCAGGAACTTGTCCAAACCTTTTTTAAACCCAGCTACACTAACAGTCTTTACTACATCCTCCGGTAGCAAATTCCAGAGTTTGATTACACGTTGAGTGAAAAAATATTTTCTTTTATTAGTCTTAAATAGTTTACCCTGTAGCTTCATTGCATGTCCCCTAGTCTTTCTATATTCTGATAAGGTAAACAATCGATCTACATTTACCCGTTCCACTCCGTTCATTAATTTATAGACTTCTATCATATCTCCCCTCAGCCGTCTCTTTTCCAGGTTAAAGAGCCCTAACCTTTTTAGCCTTTCTTCATAGGAGTATCCTTCCATCCCCTTTACCATTTTGGTGGCTCTTCCTTCAGTGAATTCTCTATTGATTTTATTAGCACTGAGATGAGAATAACTAATCTGTAGTTTCCATCCTCCTTTCTGTTACCACTTTTATGCACAAGGATAATATACAGTATGCTCTACTAGGTCCCGAAATTAATTCAGAAGTATAAGCAAATGGTGTTGGAACAAATAAGAGAAGCATCAAAGTTGCCTTTAGTACACACCAATGGAAATAGTAGGCCCAATATTGGAAAGGCATTTGCATGGTTTACAGTGCAGTAAACTGCATAAATGCCTTAAACGGGAATATTCGATGACACCTACATGGTTAGTGCCATAAAATATCCTCATCTATGCCTCCTATGCACCCCAATGCTATCCGGTTAGCATTGGGGCATGTTGTGAGTGTTCTGGGGATGAGCGGGAGCAGAGATTGGCGGTATCCAAATAGGGGCAATATTGGCTCACCTAGTCTTAGCTGTGGATGCTAACTGGGTAGTGGTCCAATATTGCCACTACACGGTTAGGCTGTGCAGCAGTTTCCCCAGGGATCCCAAACCGGATATTCAATGCCATTGACATGGCACTGAATATCTGGGGTTAAGGGTGAGCAGGCAGGGCTATGCGCCAATGTGGCGCATAGCTTGCCCAACTCAGTATCGGGCCCTGTGTGTCTAAGGGCCAAGTGAATGCCCCCTTGAGCAGTAGTGATCACTACATGGCGTGGTTTGCTATAAAAGCCAAGGCAGAGTCCAGTAACACCTAACTCAGTCCTAGATTTCAAGCATGTTGACCAGTAAATTAGGAAAGTACATGAAAGAAAAGTTGGCAGGGTGGGAGAAGATAAGAGAAATGGACTGGCAGTGGGTTAAACTGAAAGAGAATATTAGAAAAAGCAATTCATCTAAATAAGGAAAATATATAAAAGCAAAAGGAAAAAAGAAAATCAATATAATTCTCTAAATAGATAGCTGCAAAAATAAGACAAGAGTCAGTATACAGAGAGTATAGAAGATCAGAAAAAGAGGAACATAGAAACAAATACTGGATAAACTGAAAGAGACAAAGAAAGTAATCAGGATGGCAAAAGACAACAATGAAGAAAACATGGATAAAGATGTGAAGCAAGATGACAAGACTTTTTTCAGGTATACTGGAAAAAAAGAAGACTCAAAAGTGCTGAGGAGCAATGTGTGGATAGAGACAAAAAAAGAACGGAAATGCTAAACAAATACTACTATTCAGTGTTCACAAAAGAAAATCCTGGAGAAGGACAACACATGATTGTTGTTGTTGTTGTTAAGTGCCATCGAGTTGGTGTCGACTCATGGCGACTGTCTGGATAGCTGTCCTAAACTGTATTTGATCTCCAGTCAGTTGGCTCATTTTTAAGTGCATGATTTTTTTTAACTTATTTATTTAAATTTTCCAACAGAATACAAAAGAAAAATAAACCAAATTACAAAAGATCAGAAATACAAATCTTTCTTTGTATGAAACCAAAAGAACAGGCTATTCATATCCCACCTCCCCTTATCCCACCCACCATCATGCAGTCAGCAGGGGCTGTAGAAACAAAGGCAACTAAAGGCCTACCATGCCAGAAGGGCTTTGGAAGAATAATGGTATCACTCCTTTACCTAAAAAATATGAGGATTGATTACTAACCCTTTCTTATAACTTATATCTTGCTTTTAGATATATATTTCTGTAGGGGTTTCCATTTGAGAGACGTGGAGGGTGTGAGAATTCTACCACACCGTGGCATTTGTTCGTATTTGTAGCATAGGCACAAGTGGTTCCACCACTCATGCCAACTAAGCTCTGCAGTATGTTTCCAATTAGAGATAACGAGATGAAGGGCCACTCCCAACATGAAGTCCAGCAAAAACTGATGATCCCTCCGTAACGACGAGATTTCAGTTGCTGATCGAAAAATGACCAGACCAGGAGAGAGTGGCCCTAAAACCCAGGACCTCTTGAATGTGACTCCATATTGAAACCCAATAAGACTGAATGTTAGGGCAGCCATATACCATATATCTCAATGTGCCGACATCTCCCCAACAAGACCAACATTCATTCCCAGCTGCCTTATCCCATTTAGCAACCTTCACTGGGGTAAAGTGCACTCCATGTGCAAAAAAGTATAAAGTTTATGACACAGAGGCAGAATGAGAAACCCTATTTACCTTACTCCAGAATTTTCACCAAGCTTCCGGAGAAAGAACTTCTCCAGTGTCATGTTCCCATATTCGTTGGATACCAATGACTCCAGAACTATTGTTCTGAGCCACTAATTTGTAATATTGGGAAGCTACCCCGGAAGTCATACATATTGAGCTTATCTTGTTCATTAACCCCCAATTGTCAGACAATGAAGTAATATCTATCTGTGATTTTTCTATACAGTGCCTCAGCTGAATCCACTGAAAATATACAGACTGGGGCAGAGCAAATTCATTTTGCAAAGTGGGAAAAGGTTTCCACTTGCCATCCAATATTAGTAGCCCAACTCTCCAAATGCCCTTGCTAAACCATTTTTGAGCTTTGATTAATTTTAAGGAAGGGACTATGCCAAATAGGTATTAATTTTGATAAGCAATCTTCCTTGGGAACTGTGTTTGCTAGCTGCTGAAAAGCCTTTTGAGTATCCGATATGACTCTATGAGACTTCAACCTCCTGATAGACACCATGCCAGGAAGAAGATTCAAGGGGATAGCAGTTCTCAATCTCTCCTCTAGTTCAAGCCACACTGGACGTGCACCGACGGCCTCCTCCACCCATCGTGATCCTTGTTTATTTTTTTGGTTTTTTAAATTTCTATTTATTAAATTTTCACAAAAATCCTAGCATACACACTTGAAATGAAAATAAGGATTCAGGTAACAAAGGTCAGCTAAACATCCAACCCAAAGGAAATCAACATAGCAAGAAATCAAACAAAACCTGTTCCATCCACAGCCCTCAAGAATGGGGGAGAATCCAACTAAGAAAAATAATTGCACAATAAGTAAGGAAAATAAGACTGAAGGGAAACAGTCAGGCACTATCCTCTGCAGTGAACCTACACTGTATCAGAGGGACAATGGGAATTAATGAAGGCAAGCAACTGAGAT
The DNA here is from genome assembly GCA_033557465.1 of Ichthyophis bannanicus. Taxonomy (NCBI): domain Eukaryota; kingdom Metazoa; phylum Chordata; class Amphibia; order Gymnophiona; family Ichthyophiidae; genus Ichthyophis; species Ichthyophis bannanicus. Next base: position 1,556,309,811 of record CM066032.1, read on the forward strand.
GGATTGTAAAAAACATATGTAGCAGAAATCATTTTGATAATACATTTTGAAGGAAATTTAAGAAAAAACTGAGCACCCAACAACAACACAGCGGGACGTAAAAGTAAAAATTCCCGTCTACGTTTCTGGGTTACTCTTGCAAGATCAGGAAAAACCCAAACAGTCAAACCCAGAAAGGCAGTGTCCCTTTTCCGAAAAAAAACATTTTAAGAAACCAATCCCTGTCTGAGGCTAATGCAAAAGTTGCAACAAACCAAGGGAACTCTTCTCTATTGCCAAATCCCTAATAAAAGACCCCAACCCACATGACCAACCATCTAAAATATCCGCCCAAGCTATAGCTGACCACCTGGACTCTAAATTCCTCCCCCCTCTCTCCCCTTCCCCATCTAACAAGCAATTCCCAACCACCTGAAGTCCATAATACTCAACCACTAGAGAACTCATGGTACGAATTTCACACTGTCACCTCGGAAACTATATCTAATGACATAAATAGTTTGAATGCTTCTACATCTGCCCTTGACCCTTGTCCTGCCCCCTGGATAAAATCCACCAGAACATCCCTCAGCCCCTATATCCAGACCATTGTACAATCCTCCCTCCAGTCTGGATCTGTACCTCCCCTACTTAAGTGTGCCTCTATCCGCCCCATCTTAAAAGGATCTAGACTTGACCCTACCTCCCCTTCCTCCTATAGACCCATCTCTAGTATACCCTTCCTTGCAAAGATTACTGAGAAAATTGTCCAAGCCCAACTACAGGATTACATAGATGATCACTCTCCTCTTGACCTATACCAACATGGATTTAAGAAGAATCATGGAGTTGAAACCCTCCTAACCTCCCTTCTAGACTCATTGTATTTACACACTCATAACCCTACCCAGGGATGCTTACTTATATTCCTCGACCTATCTGCTGCCTTTGATTCTCTTCCCCATAATCAACTCCTAACCAGACTTCATGAAATAGCTCTGAGAGGCACTACTCTAAAATGGTTTCGCTCCTACCTAGACTCCAGAACACAACAGGTCCGTATTGGAAGTGACACCTCCCTCCCATTTATACTAAAGCAAGGTGTCCCCCAAGGCTCTAGCCTCTCTGCCTTACTTTTTAACATCTTCCTCCAACCTGCCTGCAAAATTTTCCAAAACTCTGGCATTCAATACCAATTATACGCAGACGATATGATGTGCTTCACACCATTTAGCCTCGCTAACCCTGACTTTACCAAATTAAATGAATGTTTAACCAATCTCAAATCTTGGCTTTCCCAACACAACCTACTTATTAACCAATCCAAAACTGAGATCCTCCAAGTATTCTCCAACCCCTTATATACCCCTCCCCCAACACTCACCCTTGGCGACCTCACTCTCACTATAAAAAACCAAGTGAAATATCTTGGAATCATCCTCAATCAGAACCTCTCCTTCATTGATCATATAAAGAAAACTACTAACGCAATTTATGCAAAGTTGCGTACACTCCATAACCTCAAGCCCCTCTTAAGCCCCAACTCCTTTCGTACTGTCTGTCAGGCTCTCACAACCCCCTCACTTGACTATTGTAACCTTATCTATCATGGCCTCTATCCAACCTCTCCAACTTGACCAGAATACACTAGCACGTTTAATAATTAACAACCCTAGGCGATCCCATATTACACCTGTCCTCTATGACTTACACTGGCTCCCAAACCAACTCCGAGCTAAATTTAAAGTGCTCACCCTTATTCATAAGATTATCTCAAAAGAATCAGCTCCTTGCCTTTCCCCTCTCCTGGCCTTCCCTAATAATACAAGAACGCGCCGTTCCTCTACCAAAAACCTTCTATCCATTCCTACATCCAAGATACACTTCAAACAATCTACTAGCAACAGGGCCTTCTCTCTCTACGCCCCCTCCCTATGGAATACTCTTCCCCATGACCTACGTAACTGTGTGAGCCACGCAGAATTTCGAAAAAGATTAAAAACGTACCTCTTCCTCGAACACTTTTCCCTACCACCCTAGTTCCTCCCCCCTACTCCTACTCCTACCCTCCTACTAGTCCCTCTAATTGAGATCCTAGTGACCCTTGCTATTTCTTAGGTAAACAAATGATTCATATTATTGTAAATAATATTTTGTACATACTTATTAGTTTATTAGTTCCCTAGTTCTTATGTTACTTATATAGCCACTTATTCTTGTTCTATGTAACCTGTTACCTTGTTCTATGTTCTATGTAAACAGTTGTATAATACTGTCAGTTATGTTACATGTAAACCGTCTTGAATTGTATAAAGACGGTATATAAAAACTGTCAAATAAATAAATAAATAAATAACTTACCAGTCCTACCCTCCTCTAATCAGCCCATTTCCAGTCCTAACCTCCCCCATCAGATCATTACCAGTCCTAGCCTCCCCTGATCAGCTCATTTCCAGTGCTAGTCCCTCCTCAACCCCATTACCAGTGCTAGGCTCCCCTAATCAGCCCATTACCAGTCCTACCCCCCCATCAGCCCATCAGCCCATTACCAGTACTAGCCTCCTCTAATCAGACCATTTCCAGTCCTAACCTCCCCGATCAGCTCATTTCCAATGCTAGCCCCCATCAGTCCATTACCAGTCCTACCCCTCTATCAGCACATTACCAGTCCCAACCCCCCTTGATCAGTCCATTCCCAGTCCTAGCCTTCCCTAATCAACCCATTACCAGTTCTAGCCCCCCCATCTGCCCATTATAATCCTAACACGCACTGTCTCTCCCCTCTGTCCAGCATTTACCCCCTGTCTGTCTAGTATGTCCCCCTATCTCTTCCCTTTGTCCATGTCAGCTCCCTCCTTCCCTCCATGTCAGCCCCCCCTGTCCATGTCAGCCCCCCTCTGTCCATGTCAGCCCCCTCCCTCACTCCCTCCATGTCAGCCCTCCCGCCCATGTCAGCCCCCCTCCCTCCATCCATCTATCCATCAATGTCAGCCCCCTCCCTCCCTCCATGTCAGCCCTCCCCTCCCTCCATCCATATCAGCCCCCCTCTCTCCATGTCAGCCCCCTCCCTCTCTCCCTCCATGTCAGCCCCCCTCTGTCCATGTCAGCCCCCTCCCTCCCTCCATCCATCCATCCATCCATGTCAGCCCCCTCATCCCTCCCTCCCTCCCTGCATCTCTCCATGTCAGCCCCCCTGTCCATATCAGCCCCCTTCCTCCCTTCATCCATCCCTTCATGTCAATCCCCCCTCTGTCCATGTCAGCCCTCCTCCCTCCCTCCCTCCATCCATCCATCAATGCCAGCCCCCCTCCCTCCCTCCATCCATGTCAGCCCCCCTCTCTCTCCATGTCAGCCCCCCCTGTCCATGTCAGCCCCCCTCCCTCCCTCCCTCCATCCATCCATATCAGCCCCCCTCCGTCCATGTCTGCCCCCGCTGTCCATGTCAGCCACCCTCCCCCATTTCAGCCCCTCCTCCCCTCTCCCCATGTCTGCCTCCTCCTTCTGCAGCCGTGACTCCCTGCCTCTTAGGTAACTGCAGATGGGCCTGTGAAGCCGTTGCGGAGCCTTTCTTTCTCTAAATGGGCTCCGTGCATCATTGTCCCGCCTCCAAAGGAAGTGGTAAACAACTTCCTTTGGAGGCAGGACAATGAGCACGGAGCCCGTCAAGAGGCAGGAAGGCTCTGCAATGGTTTTACAGGCCCAGTCGCAGTTCCCTAAGAGGCAGGGAGCCGCGGCTGCATTAGAAGGGAGCCGCTGACAAGAAGTGGACTCAGCAGCGGCAGCAACTTGTGCGCTTTTTTTTTAACAGCGGAGTGAGGCGGCCCCCGCTGAATCCTGTGGCGACCCCCATGGATGTCGCGACCCACAGGTTGAGAACCGCTGCTCTAGACTGCACTCGGTCTCGCATACATAAGCTTAATTAAAGTACAAAAACCTTCACCAAATACAAACCATTTCAAAACAGAAAAGGCCACTCCAACTGATCAAACACTTTCTCTGAGTCTAATGAGAGTCCCACAAGAGGGTCTTCTGTTTCCTCTGCACCTTCCAAAACGTGAACAAGCACTCTGGCATTATTGGCTGTAGAGCGTCCCTCAGTAAAGCCACATTGGTCTGGATGGATCAAGGAAGGGATCAATTTGGAGAGACAACCAGCTACAATGGTCGCAAAAATTTTATAATCTACATTTAACAATAAAATTGGTCAGTAGTTACTAACTAGTTGAAGGTCCATCCCAGGTTTTTCTAGGACAACAATGTTTGCAGAGGCAAACGCTCCAGTCTGTGTCCCATTGTCTAGAAGAAGTCTAAAATATTGTTGAAGGTATTGCCCTAACATTTTGGAAAAGGCTTTATAAAATTCAGCTGGCAGACCATCTGGTCCGGTAGCCTTGCCAGCTTGAGTAGAGTCAATAGCCTGGATAATTTCCATGACTATTATCTGCTTGTCTAGACCCGCAGCAGTTTCTTGATCTAACAATGGCCTTTGAATATTCTTTAACAAACTATCAAACTCCTTCACAGAAAAATCTATTTCAGGGGAGTATAACTGAGCATAGAATTGGCAAAAAGACTCTGCAATATCAGGATCTTTGATAATCAATTTTTGCATATGAGCTGCAACACGCAAAGATTCCTTATGACTCTTTAATGAGTTAGCTAGCAGCCGTCCAGCTCTATTACCCTCTAGGTAGTATCGTCCTTTCTGCCCCTGAATATTCTGAGAGGCCTCAGTGGTTAAAATCGAGTTATATTAAAGTCTGAGGTGCGGAAATCGTATCAAATTATTAGGGTCAGATCTCTGGCCTAATAAACGTTCACCCGTTTTAATCTGCTTGGTTAGAGCACTAAGTTCTGCTTTACGCTGTTTAGCTTGCTTTATAGCAAAACTAGCAATAGTGGCTCATATACTAGCCTTGAAGCCTTCCCACCAGGCCCACCCCGAGGAATCTTGCGGTAAATTAAATTGGAAATATTCCTCAATGGCCAACAGGATAATTTCCTGAAATTCCTGACTGGCTATAAGAGTCATATCAAATTGCCATCGTGAGTGGGTTTGATAGCTCATTGAATCAAGTAATGTAAGGGAGATTGCGGAGTAATCAGATATGTGAGCAGCATGAATAGTAGACTCACTAATTATGGAGCAAAGGCCTTTGGAAACTAAGAAGAAGTCAATGCGTGATAGCAAGTTATGAGGAGGAGATAAAAAGGTGAATTCTTTATCTGTGGGGTGCTGCAGCTGCCAAATGTCTAGAGATTCAAGAACTACATGAACTCCGGAAACCCTAATGGTTTTCACTGGACTTCTGTCTAACAATGGGTCCAGCATGAGGTTGAAGTCTCCTCCTATCATAATCGGATATCTAGACATCCCCTGCTCCAAAGCCGCAAGGGAGCAAAAAAATGTAGGACAATCAATGTTGGGAGCATAAACGTTGATTAAGACCAGTTTGGTGGATCCAATTTTGATGACAGCCATGGTCCACCGCCCATCTGTATCAGACCTAGTTTGAATAATCGTGGGGGATAGAGCTTTCCTTACTAAGATGGCCACACTGTTTTTCTTATGCTGGGTAGCTTCAAAAGCCACTAGAGAGAAGGGATTTGCACCTAATTTTAACGACTCCTTTGCATTCAAATGTGTCTCTTGCAACAGTAAGATGTCAGCACCTTCCTTTTTGCAATATAAAAGAATCCTTTTCCTCTTAATAGGATTATTAATGCCCTTAACATTCAGTGAGACTATCTTAAAGGAAGACATACTTGTAATGTAGCACAGGTTGATTATCCAATGTTGCAGAAACATACCCAATAGTAGCACAATGTTTTACATTACAGAACAACATCCTAAGTGCCCTTAAAGTGCTAGCTGCATTTACAGCCCAACAGAAAAGGCCCAACAAACAGAGACATAATCTAGCCCCGGCCCCTGCACATGACCACCCACAGTAAAAGAAACAAAACTCTGACAAACATAATGTCAAACCCAGCAACCAAACCCAGGGAGGCTATATAACCCACAAAATTAACAGGTGAGCCCATTATGACAAGATAGACACGGAGGGCAAAATAACCTGAGACATTCCCACTTCTAATACCACTTAAAATTTCACACTTTGCCCACCTCCCACAATAAAAGAAAAGACAATATACCCAAAGCCCTAGCCACCAAAACTGTATGGCAGGGAAGCCCTCACCGAAACCAGATTATGAACAGAGAGACCCCGCCAAATGACCAAACGCCGTCTCACTCCTCCAAGCTCAAAGTCTCTCTTAACCATTATAGACAGCACAAAACAACATATAACACAAAAGAAGAAATGGAGAAAGAACACACAAAAGAGAAACTTCTTGACCAGGAATAGTACCCTGGCATTCCTTCAGAGAAAACAAAGTAAATGTCCCGGTATATAGTAATAATGCATGATTAAATGTTGCTTCTGCGTGAATAATGCTCCTGTACACAACTTCAGACCAGTCAAACGCTATGATATTAAGTGCCATAAAACTGCACCAAATATAGCTGTGAAATGAATATCACTGCCTCCTTATCTTCTAGGAACGCATATAACTCCCCAGGGTCTTCAAAAGTCTTGGTTTGGTTATGCAGCGTGACTCTCATGTGGGCAGGATAGAGCAGCCTAAAACAGGCCTGTAGCTGCAACAAGCGTGGATGCAGCGTCAGAAAACTCTTTCTTCGATCCACCATCGCCTTCATGAAATCCGGGAAGAACAGGAGTTTATGTCCCTGGTATTCCAAATTTGAAAGTGCTCTGGCGGCTCCCATTATTTGCACTACTTGCTGAAAGCATAGAACTTTTAAAATGATTGGGCGTGGACACTTGCCTGTGGCCACAGATTGAGTAGGCACTTGATGGGCGTGCTTGATTTCAAATGGCATAACAAACTGCAACTTTAACACACCCGGAATCATGGCCTGCAGGAAAGACACCATGTCATGACCCTCTGCACCCTCAGGCACTCCTAGTATTTGTATGTTGTTTCTCCGTGAGCGGTCGTTGCTCTCTTCCACCTCTCTTTGCAATGTTTGTATCAGCTTGGCCTGCTTATACATGGCCTTAAGCCTTTCTCCATGTGATGCCACATCTCCCTCCACCTTCTCCAAACGAGCTGTAATTGCCTCCATGGAAGTTCTCAAAGCATTGATATCTTCTTTCACTGCACATAATGACTCTCCATTGGACTTGACCATTTCTTTGACTACCAAAATCTCATCCAGGAGCTCCTGAAAAGTCTCAGGACAGTGTCGACTGACCACCATTTTGTGAGGAGAGAGAGGTTCCGTTATGGTTCTCTTTGCGCTGGCATTTTGAGAAACTTGGTAATCCAGCCGGGTCGATTTGGGGCCAGACATATCCAGAATCGAATAATAACCAAGTAGGTAGGAACGAATTGAGTAAAGACAGCAGAAGTCATGATTCTTGGCAATTGCCCTCCAGAACACAGCTCTTACACATCCATCTTGGCCAACAACCAGGCTCCGCCCCCCAGGCGGCCCATTTTTGATAGAGCGGCATCCATAGCTGCTGTTATTGTATCAGTCTATCTCATTGCTGGCTTTTCTCTTTTATGATGACCTTCAACCTTGCCAAGCATGATATCTTTCTCTAATGATCTCTCTCTCTCTTCACATGATGTGTCCAAAATATGAATGTCAAAGTCTTATCATCTGTGCTTTTAAAGAAAACTTTGATTTGATCTCCTCTAGTACTGATTGGTTTGTTCTTTGGGCAGTCCATGGTATACACAGTATTTTTTACCAGCACCATAATTCAAAGGCATCTATTTTCTTCCTGTCTATCTTTTACACTGTCCAACTTTCACATCCATAAGATGTTATTGAAAATAACATGGCTTGGACAAGTTGAATCGTTGTATTGAGAATCTTGAGAATCTTGTCTAGGCCCTTCATAGCCATTCTGCCAAGAGCAATGCTGACTGAGAAAGGTAATAATGAAAATGAAGTAGATACCACACTGTTCACAGAAGAAAGTGTTTACGTTCAGTTTTACCATCTATTCACAGAGAAAGCCGTGAGGCCAAATAAGATACATCCCAGGATACTGAGGGAGCTCTGAGAGGTTCTGGCAGGTTGTTCTAAGGATATGTTTAATAGATTGATTTCTTTAACTGGGTGACCAGATAATTGGAATGAGAGCATGCAGTGGATATGATCTACTTAGATTTCAGCAAAGGAAAGAAAATAAATAGAAGGTTTATGAAAAAATAAGCAGCCTGGGGATGGGTCTCAAAGTGGTGAATTGAATAAAAAATTGGTTGACTGACAGACAGTTGTAGTAAATGGAATTCACTTGGAAAAAAGAACAATGAGAAGCGAAGTACCTCAGAAATCAGTCCCGGGACCAATTCTATTCAATATCTTTGTGAGTGATATTGCCGAAGGGTTAAAAGGAAAAAAAATGTCTTTTTGCAGATGACATGAAAAGAAGTGGACACTTCAGATGTGGATGGCAACATGAGAAATGATCTACAAAAATGTGAAGAATGGCCTAATGACTGGCAGTTAAGATTTGATGTGAAGAAATGCAAAGTGTTGCACCCAGGATGCAGAAATCCAAAGGAGCTAGATGCAATAGGGGTGAGAGGCTGATGTGTATAGACCAGGAGAGAAACTTTGGGGCGACAATGTCTGAGAATCTCAAAGGATGAAAGAATGTGACAAGATGGTTGCCAAAATCAGAAGGATGCTAGACTGCATAGAGAAAGGCGTAAACATCAGAAGGAAGGAAGTGAAAATGCCCCCATAAAAGTCATTGGTGAGACCTCATTGAGAGTACTGTGTTCAGCTTCAAAGACTGTACCTCACAAAGGAAATAACAAGACTTGAATCAGTTCAAAGGAAGGTCCCCACCATGATATGGAAGTCAGCATGAGAAAACGTATGAGAAGAGATTTGAAGACCTGAATATGAATATCCTAGAGTAGAGGAGGGACAGATTAGATGGCCCATACTGGTCTTTATCTGTCGTCATATACTATATTACTATGTTACTATGATACAGCTATTTAAATACTTGAAAGATATTAATGAATAAAAATAACCTTTGAATTATCCATATAACTCGATGGATAATTCAAAAAAGCACGGGGCAGACAAAGAAAATCCCTATATAGCAAGAAAATGGAATCAAAGCAAACAAATAACTTTTACATTTCAAAAATATAGAAGGGGGAACCTGCAAGAGCAACAGGTACAACCCTAAAAAAAGGTATAGTGGGGATGTAACCTGCAGCGTGCACAATTTTAAACCAAGGCAAGAGGGTGTGTGTGTGTGTGTTGGGGGGGGGGGGGGGGTAACCTGCAAAGAGTGACGGGTGCAACCCTAAACAAAGGCAAAGAGGGGAGTATCCTGCATGGAGCAGTAGGTGTAACTCTAGTTACCTTACTGGGAAGACCAAATGGACCAGGATGGTCTTTTTCTTCTATGTTATTATCTACAGTACATGCAATAAACTGGATGGATGCATATTTCTTTTGTCTGTTCCTCAATTGTTTTTCAGTGTCCAAAACATCTAAATAGGCATATTCAAATGTTCCTCATTTTTACAACTCACCTGAATACAGCAAAAAAATACATTTGGAATGGACTTGAAGTTAATAAACAAATTAATGCAGACCTATTGCAACAGAGGTCTCATTTGACTTTCTCTCAAATGAGTCTGAAATGTATTTCATTTGAGCAAATGTCTGAAACCGAAATGGAATGCATTTAAGTCATTTGAAGGAAAATTAAATGAGGACAGAACTGTAATTATAAAATTTATTGATTAATTATTCATTTATACTATAATGTAATTGTGCATTTTATGTGTGTGTCCAAAGGGGCTTCTATAAATGGATTTAAAAAGCTGCAAAATCAGAGGGCAAATACTTAGAGACAGCAGAGCAATATTGACAAAATAGAATCCTGCATATAAAATGTGTAACAAGGTGAATGCTAACAAGTTTGTGACTTGTGAGATTCTTGAAGAACACAACCACTCTTGCTGTAAGCAAGACAGAGTAATGGTGGGATGATCAAGTCAGCTTATCAAATAATATCAATGAGACTAACGACAGTTAAAATGCAATTTCCTGATTGCCAACAATATCATGGAAAGAAATGATTTTCTAACTATTAGCAACATTAAAAATGACATTTTTAATTTATCACATTTAGAATCTACCTATACACAATTCTAGATGGAAAACAAAATGATAGTCAAACATCATTTTATGAAGAAACTCAACTGAGACTTTCTCGGGAGACAAGCAAGGGGATGCAGGCATACTCTGAAGGTGAAGTCTCTGACTGAGCCTGAGTTGCCCAGATCTCCCATAGCTAAGAGAGGTTTTTAGCTTCTCTGAACATGTGTGCCTGTTTCCCATTTGCTTGGTCCCAGAGGAAACAGGTTTTTTTTTTTTTCTCTACTGCATCGAGAAGCAATGGGTCTCCCTTCCCCTTCACTTTTTTTTAGGCCTGCAAATCGTTTCTTTTATTCCAATTGCACTTTTTTGCTCACAGCCTCAACCTCCAATTGAGCCCCAGACAAAAGAAAAAAAAAAAAAAAGCTAAAAGGAAAAGCGATAAAAACAAGACTGGAGCATCTCTACACCGCGGAATCCACGGCAAACGACAGTCCCCCCCCCCCACTCGTGCAGCTGAGCACCGTCTGCAGCATTTAAAAAGAGAACATAATTTAAAAAAAAAAAGGGAAAGAGAAGATGAAAAGCAACTGCCAGAGCTCCAGACAGGAACTGACCACACTTCGCTCTCTGACGCTGTGGGGCATGTCCACGGAAAGAAACTGCCCTCCTCCCTTAGGGCCCAGCAAACACATGAACAGGCACTTTGGGGGAGGCCACTCTACTGGACATTGACCTACCCCCAGCAATGACATCAGGGGTAAGGGGCCTTGACCCGCCACCAGCAAAGGTTTTTCCACCCTACCCCCACTGGAAGTGACCCACCATCCTACTTTTCCCTCCCCTGCCTGCCCAGCTGCAAAATTGGGTGGAAAGGCTAAACACAAGCAAAAGCACATCAGCAAGTCTTCTTCTTCCTCAGCTTCTGCTGCTGCTCCAGTGAAAGATGAGACTGCCCCTAAACATAGTGGGGATGAGTCTCCAGGGGGACCATTGGCCAAGCTGTCAAGCTCCTCACCCTCTAGCCCCCCGAACCACTCAGGAGAACCTCTTCCACCTCAAGGCTCCCTACTCTCTCTGCTCCAGATGTTTCTACAGGACAGCACACTCTTCCTACAAAGGGCCCTTCCTCCACCCCAACCTTTTGGCAGTGGCCCCCTGTGATCCCCAGTTAGGTCCCTCGCCGGGGTGACCAGATTCATCTCTGCCACTCCACCCCTGGACAATGATGCAGGCTCCCTGCCTTCCTTTACACCCCCCTGGGATGCCTATGAGCCCTCTGTGGCCGGCCTCCCCTCCCCAGAGCAAGACATCCCAGATGAACCTGTGGAGGATCTCTCCAACTCTAGTTCCTTCAGAAGATCTCACGGGCGCTGACCCTTAGCTATTTGCAGACCCCTACCAATAAGCTTGATTTTCAATCCATCCTCAAGGACTGTAACACCTCCAAGGAGGTCCTTGCCCTCCCAGTCCCCCAGATACTGCTTGACCTTCAGGTCTTCATCTGGAAAACACCTACATTGGATAGCACCATGTCATAATGCCTGTATCTCAAGTACAAAATCTTGCTGGCACCCGAGTTTGACCACCAACAGCTCCCACACCAGTCAGTCATCTATGAGGCAGTGCTAAAGAAGTCCAAAAGCTCCAAACCACCTTCTCAAATACCCTCAGGCAAGGATTAATGGACCCTAGATGCTATGGTGAGTAAAACCTACCAGAGCAGCACCTTAGCCATGCACATTCTAGCTCATCAGCTACAGATGCTCCACTACTACCATGGCCTCCTCCTTCGTCTTAATGATCTGGCCTCTGAGGACCCTCCTAACTAACAACTTACCTTTATGAATCTCTCTATCACATCATTCAGGCCATATACAACATCTACAATTCAGTAGCACTTTCTGCAGCCATGGCAATTTCAGCTCAATGCACCACATGGCTGTGCATTTCTGGCCTTAGAGAGGATCTGCATGACCGTCTTGCTGATTCCCCTTCCAGGGGGAGATCCTCTATTGCTCTAAAGTGCAAGAAGCCATCTCAGAGGTAAAAGATCACTCTTCCATGGTCACATAGCTAGCCGTGCAGCCAGCTGAGCCCTCATCATCTGCTCGTCAGCCAACCGTGCCTCAGTATTGATGGCCCTAGCAGTACCAGTACCTCCAACAGTTATTCCTGCACCAACTGTACCAGCCTTATCCCATGCCGCCACAGCAATGCAGCCAGAATCAACTATACACGTACAGTCAATGACCCCGGCAGCGTAAGAGGAAAATCCATTCTCTCCCTCAGACCGCCATCCCCAAGCCCAGCCTGCATTTTTGACTATCTGCTGATGGGAGGGCGTATCTAATTCTTCCAGGATGCCTGACAGTCCATCATCACAGACCACTAGGTCCTAGCAATAATCCGAAGTGGCTAAAGCTCAACTTCTCCAAACTGCCTCCCGTCAACCTCGCCCCAGTGTCAGTCAGGGGCTGGATCACCACATCTCAAAACTGGCTCTAGAGATCCATTATCTCCCACCCCCCTCATCCCCAAGAAGTCAGGGTGACTTTGCCCAATCCTGGACCTCTGGCACCTCAACCTTTTCCTCAAGAAGGAGAAGTTCAAGATGCACTCCCTCAGTTCTATCCATCTGCTCAGCCAACATGGCTGGATGGCCTCCCTGGACTTCAAGGATGCTTACGCTCATATTGCCATCCATCCACGGCACTGGAAATACTTTCAGTTCTAGTTCTTGAACAACCACTACCAATACAAAGTCCTCCCCTTTGGACTGTCATCCGATCCTCGAGTATTCACCAAATGCCTAGCAATCATAGCCAGCTTTCGCTGTATTCAGGGGCACTGAATCTACCCCTACGTCAATGACTGGCTAATCTCAGGGGAGTCACTGGAGAAGACCTGCTGTCCAGATGACTTCAGCTGTCCTCGGAGCATTGGGCTTCATCATCAATACCCAGAAATATGAACCCCTACTGCAACTTTCATAGGGGTACACATTGATACCTGAGAGGGCAGGGACTTCCTTCCCTCAGAGAGGGTGCAGTCCCTACATCTTCTCATTAGGACTCTAGTTGCTCACCAGAAGGCATCAGGCATCATTAATCTGCAGAACTGTAATCTCACTTGTACCTCCTCTTAGAAAGAGAAATTTACTTAGGGGCATGTTTACTAAAAACCGCTAATTAGCGCGCCGCAAAATAGCGCACTAAAAGCGGTACTTAAGAGCGCTTAAACGCCCCGCAAACGTGCGATGAAGCCCCGCACACTTGCGCGTCACAGTAACGGGTGCCGCACAAGTACGTGCCCGCAAATGTCCGATAGAGGCGTGGAAAGGCTAACGGAGGGCGGAGGAAGGCCCCGGAGGGGCGGAGAGAAGGGGTTAATGGGCGGGGAAGGGGAGGGGAGAGGCGCCCCACACATTATCGGGGCTGAATTTCCAAAAAAAAATAGCGCGAGTGAATCACACGCGTTAGAATGCATTTAAAGGGAAGAGAAACCATTTCCGTCAGCAATGTACAGCAAAACCGGGGAAACCTGAAAAACGTGAGCAGTGTGATACATGTGCACAGCACAAAAGTGCAATTATAAATAGAAAATGACCACCACAAAAATATGAAAAATAGTAATTCAGTTGGGGAACAGTTATATTGATGGGCAAAACTAGATAACACACCCAGGAAAGCTCCAAAAAAAAGAAATGATTTATGGAAAGGTGTACGGAGCGGAGACTCGTCCAAAAAACATTTCCCTTTTTCTGGAGCTGTCCTGGGAGTGTTATCTAGGGTTGCCCATTAATATCACTGTTGCCCAGCTTGGGTATATGTTTTCCCCCTTTGTTCCGTGGTCATTCCCGGGTTTTATTTGCACGTTTGTCACCACACAGGGTGAAGGAGCCCACAGTAAAAATGCATACAGCAGGGTTTGTGACTCCATCCTGCCAGGTTTACTACCTCCAGGGGCTGCACTGTCTCTGTGGCCATAGTGTGGTGCAGAGGACATAGCCATGACCTCTAGGACTAGAAGGCCAGAGGTTCAAATCCCAGCTGGGGCACTTGCCAGCCCTGTCCATATATTTTACCCACCACTAAACAAAGATAGAGCAGACACCCCTGTATTGCAGGGAACATAAGCATGGGGGAAACACCCATATGTTACCCAACACCGCACACACACCACAACAATGGGCATACCTACAGCCAAGTCCCCCAAATGCAGTCCCGTACTGCCACATTGCAATTAGGTCATCTGATTTTTCTGAGAGAAGCTCATGCCAGCATGTTGGCGCACGAGTACATGTGGTGCAGGGGGCAGTGGCAGCTAGCCACAGAGGACAGAGGCCAAGCCATGGGCAGGCTGGCCCAGTCCACTGCAACACACAGGCCCTGCCGGATCCACAGGCATGGACGTTCCAGGGAATCCAGCCAATCTGTGGCTACAAGGTGGTGCAGTGCACACAGACAGTGCATACAAGAACAGAAGGTCACAGGTTCAAAGCCCAGCTGGGGCTACCGCCAATCCTTCCCACATATTTTTCCCACAGCTACACAGTGATAGTAAGGACAAACCTTTCGTGGCGAGGACATATGCAATGGTACTACGTCTATCGTTTACCCCACTGAGCACAGACACCATGTACAGGGGCAGTACCTAGAGCAGAATCTCCCAAATGCAGTCCTGGTGGGCCACACACCAGTCAGGGTCCATGCTGCCACTCATACAAATGCCTGTGCTGTATATCTATGCACCACCCCCATGGCATGTAGATGTAGCTCATGCATATTCATGAGGAATAGCAGGTAAACCCGATCAGTGTGATGCAAACCTGGACTGGAGTTGGGAATCTCTGCCGTAAAGCAGCAGCCAACAGGGGCAGACACACCCACACCCACACCCACAGGCCCCATTGGCCAATGTCTCCTGGAGAGGCAGAACATTGGACCCTGCGTGCATCTCCCAATACTAGCACCTGCATACCCTAGCAATGTAACCCTACACCTGAGGTATACGGTACACAGCTCTGAGACGCTTGCTAGGAGTACTGGCAGATAGATATCCATACGTTACGCACATACTGCTAGTTGACCCCATCCGAACAATCTGTTTGGTGTTTGCGGTGCGTGCTCCAGCCCTTCCCTCTGACGGTGTTTACCACCCTGGGGAGTGACCCCCAGCAGTACTGCGTAGCATATCCTTGCCTTGCCGTGCCCAGCACCCGTTTGGTGGGCAAGGCTAATTACCTCCTCAATAGTAGCACCATGATGGCATAGGTGTGGAATTGTGTGTCTGTCTATACAGTGGGTGTTGGCTGCATGCCCCTTCCACAGCCCACACTGCCAACACTGTTGCCAGTATTGGCCTGCCAATGTGCATAATGAGTAGCAAGGGACCATGGGTATATCTCAGACAGAGTGGACTGACCAGGATGCAGCTGCACAGGGCATAGGGCACTGACAGGGGCATGGTAGTGCCTGGCCACTACCTACACAGACAGGGTGACCTCTGTATGTGCTGCTGGGGGATCACTCTCACCCTGAGTGTGCAGTGATGGCAGCATGGCTAGGCACCCCCATAGTGCTATATTGTGATTCTCCCATGTGATATGTATGGGTGTCCTGTGGGGGCCTCTTCATGGACTTATCTGTCTGTGTGTGCTGCCACCCCAGTTGTGGGTGCATGCATGTCCATCAGGACCAGCCAGCAGACTGTTCACAGCTGATATGTGTTGTGATGGAGTGCCTTGCAGGGTGCAGTGGCTGATGGCTTGTTGCAGGTGAATAGCAGATAGTGGTGGGGTGCTTCTTTGAATATCCAGGCCTAATGTCTGTCTAATATTGTGTTATGGATGTGTGTGGAGCTGCTTGGACTGCCTTGTAGGGTGTCTGTTCCCTAGCAGGACTGGGGTTGATGGTCCACGCTACTGCCATCGGGGTGGGGACCTGTTGAGGGGAAGCCCTGTTTTATCCACCTGGGGGTCCCCACTAACTGAGCCAGACAGAGATCTCCAAAATGTTTATGCAGCACCTACCTATTCCACAAGTTATTGTTGCTTTGGAGCTCTGACATGGCCGCATTTGGCCATGCCTGGTGTTGTGGACCTGGTCCTGGGCGCAACATCTCACACTCAGGGTGAGCACAGTAACCGCACAATGTGATGGTGTTTAGCTACTCTTTGCCGTTTGTCCACCCACTCAGGACACCCTACCAGGCCGAGGTGCTGTGTGGGTGCACACGGACACTTCCCCCTACCAGGCCGGGGAGCTTTAGGGGTGCATTTCCCATCCTGTGTTCAATCGTGGACAGCTGATTTGCATGTGCAGTGCATCATGGGTACGGGTGGTTCACAGTAGCAGACTGTCAGTGAGGTGACGTACAGGCTATCTGCAGCCAGCCAGGGGCTGCTTACAGCTATAGAGCTGTAGCCCAATGGTTATATCACTGCCTGTGCAGCCAGATGTCATGGGTTCAAACCCACAGTGGGGTTATCTGATAGGGGTGTCCACAGATTTATTTTAATTTACTGTACATATGTTGCTGCCAGCAATACCACCCTCAGCGTACTGTACCCATAAGGTGCCTCTGAGGGTGCTTTATGGGGCGCCCTATAGGGCACGTTATGGTTGCCAGCCATATAGGGTGCACTATACATTATCCTGTGTCGCAACATACATGCTGCCCTATAGGGGACATTCTAGGGTGCCTTGGCGGACGGTGCACTGTAACATGTGCCTTATGGGCCGCCTTATATTAATATGCTGTGAGAGTGCGTTTGCTAGTAGTTATCACAAAATAAAATTAGAAAGCCTCCTACAGCACTCCACAACATATAACATACTGCCTCAGCTAGCCTTTTTCACTGGGCATTGTGAGGGATCGAACCCCTGGTCTCTTCACCATTGGTCAGTGTCTTAACCATTGTGCTGTGGCTGTGTTGCTTTGCTTTGGCATCAGCGCATCAGTGTCTTAACCATTGTGCTGTGGCTGTGTTCCTTTGCTTTGGCATCAGCGCGCCGCCTTATGCCCATCAGCGTGCCACCTCCTGCTGCCCACAATTAGTGTGCCGCCTTGTGCCGCCCAAAATGAACAGTGCGCCGCCTTGTGCCACCCAAAAAGAACAGTGCGCCGCCTTGTGCCGCCCAGATAGTACAGTGCGCCGCCTTATGCCGTACAAAACGAACAGTGTGCCGCCTTATGCCGTCCAAAAGTACTTTGCCTCCTGAACCACTTTTACACATTCAAGGTATTGCCTCAGCTGGCCTTTTTGTTGCACACAATGGGGGATTGAACCTGTGGCCCCTGCACCATTGGTTAGTGTGTTCACCGTTGTGCTACAGCTCTGTTCTGATATGTGCTCAGCAGCTCCCCACTTAGCCTTCCCACGCGCTAATGTGGGCCCCGCAAATTAGCGCGACGCGCACACGTACGGTAGGGGTTTTTTCTTCTTTCTGCCTGAACCACCCACTCCTTATATGGCACACGCACACTACCGCAGCCCCGCACGTTAGGAATGTTTAGTAAACATGCCCCTTAGTTTCACGTAACTCTACATATAGCTGCATTTAGTTGCTTTGTACATAGTTCGCATGTTCACTGTTTCACTGTTCAAGAAAGCTGTTTAATGTATATCCAAGTTTATTTTACCTGTTCATTGTAAGCACAGATCAATTATTTGTGACGTGTGGTTTTTATGTTCATTGTAAACCGCACTGATGTCGAATAGCGCGGTATAAAAGAAACTTTAAATAAATAAATAAATAAATAAAATCAGCCCATATGCTCCTACAGCTCCTGGGGCACATTGCCACCTACATCCCCGTTGTTTCCCTTGCATATATGTACTTGCACCCCATACAGTGGCACCTCTAGCTATACTGGTGTCAGAGCTACCAATCTCTGTCCTGCCTCCTTCCCATGCAGGCACAGAATAGGTCCACAATTCACAGTACCCTACAGGGGTGGGCGATGCCATCCAACCTTGCAGACAGATCCTCTTCCAGCAACTTCCACACCACCTGCTTCCATGCATGGCTGGGGAGCTCACCTTCAGAACCTGTCAATGCAGAGGCTCTGGTCTCCTCATGAAAGATCCCTGCACATCCACGTTTTGGATTTCTGGGCCATCTTTTATGCCTTTGATGTCTTCACAGACTGGGTCTGGTGCAAAATCATCCTAGTACACACAGGCAACCAGATCTCCATGCTTTACATTAACAAGCAAAGCGACACATGTTTTCTCCGACTCTGCTGTGAAGCGACACGTCTCTGGGCCTTCACCCTCTCCATTGGCATGACCCTACGAGCAACTTACCTCCCAGGATCACAAAATCTCATGGCCAACACCCTCAGCCATCAGCTGTACCCACTTGAGTGGTACCTAGACCCTCAATTCTTCAGACCGTGTTTGATGCCTGGGGTGAACACGAAATGGACATTTTGCTTCCTCCGAGAATGCAAAATGTGAGACCTTCTACTCCTTACACCCCACTCCACACTGGAAGGGAGCCGATATCTTTGCCATGGACTGGTCCCAGGGGCTCCTCTATGCCTTTCCTCCATTCCTCCTGATTACTCGAGTCCTTCTGAAAACAAAGCAAGATCTGGCTTCACTCGTTCTCATAGCTCCATGGTGGCCCCATCAACTCTGGAATCCTCACCTCCTTGCTTATTGCAGGCCACTCTGATATCTCTTGATGTTAAATAGTGTCTCCTCATGTCGAATCAAGGCAGCCTGTTGCATCCCAATCTCAAGAGTCTCTTTCTCATTGCATGGAAAATTCAAGGGACCTGAGGTTGGACAGCAGTCTCTTGGAGGATATCATGGCAGTTGTGCATACCTCAAGGAAACCAGCAAAACAGGACTCTTACCATCACAAGTGGTCACGATTTTCCAACTGGGCAGTGTCTCAGGCTCTTGACAATGAACACTGCTCTCTTCCACATGTCCTGACCTACTTACTCCACTTATCCAATTGTGGACTTCAAACCAACTTAGTCCGGTACCACTTGTCTGCAATTGCAGCTTTACAGGCATCCCTCAGTGAAAAGACTCCTAAACCTCAAACCTCCAGTTTGACACCTGGTATCGGCCTGGGACCTCAACATTCTCCTCTGGGGTTGATGCAATCCCTCTTCAAGCCCATGACATCTACCTCTTTCAAGTTTCTTACCTGGAAAATGGTATTGCTAGTGTTGATCATGTCTGCCAGGCTTGTAGGGGAACTGCAAGTGCTGGTCTATCCTCCAAATATGCAGTTCCTCCATGACAAAGCTATCCTTAGGACTCATCCCAAATTTCTCCCTAAGGTGGTATTAGACTTCCACCGTAGTCATCCCATTGTCCTCCACGCCTTCTTTCCAGCTTTCTCAAGAGGCTCCCCAGAGGAGGTGCTCCACACACTAGATTGCAGAAGGGCCCTTATATACTACCTACACTATATCAGGGACATCTGGCAGTCTCCCCAGGTTTTCCTCATGTTCAATCCCAACTATCCAGGCCAATGGGCTTCCAAGCAAACCATTTCATCATGGATAGTGAATTGTATTGTCTACCGCTAGAGCAAGCTGCCTTACCGTTTCCGGGGCAGGTAGGCCCACACAGTCTTCGGGCCACTGCTGCCTCCATCGAAAGCCTGCTGTCTGTCTCCTCAAAGGGTATCTCCAAAGAAAGTGTAGTTGCTTACCTATAACAGGGGTTCTCCATAGACAGCAGGAGTATGCAGCGATAATCACCCCTCAACAGACACACATGGAATCTTCTCTGCCTGGGCTCTCTGTCCATTGGATTTTCTCATTCCACTGGATCCACACACAAAGAAACTGGCCGTCCTTTTTTCTTTTTGTTTCCTTCAGGACCAAGCAGGAGGAAAGCAAGCACACATGCGCAGAGAAGCTAAAAACTTCAATTAGTTATGGGTGATCCAGGCAACTCAGACTCAGCCAGAGACTTCATCTTCAGAATGTGGCTGCATACTCCTGCTGTCTATGGAGAACCCTCATTACAGGTAAGCAACTACATTTTCTCATAAAGAGTTCAATTTTTCTGAAGATAAACAGCTGACTACCAAAGGAAAAAAAACAGTGAAGATTGTCCCAGTCCTTCAATGCAGGTAAAAATATCCATCTTTGTCAAAGCAAGGATACTTTTACCTATCACAGAAATGTGACATGAAAGGTACACGGCAAGGTTTGTTTGTTAGTTTGCTTTTTTTATTGGGGGGGGGGGGGTAGTATGGTAAGTTTTAATTTTGAAACTGAACGTATGCATTTTGAAACTGAATTGACGTATTTTGTTTTATTCTCCAGCAAGAAAATTTGCACTAATCCCATGGTCAACTCATTTTTAAAGCAGGATTACCATTTGAAACAGAGTGCCCACCTGACTGAAAGCCCTGTGTATGTAGCATTGAGTTAATGCAAACTCCTGGTGACCCAGCAGCCCCTAGGTTTTCATGGCAAGGTGTGACCAGAAGTAGATTGCCAGGCCTTTCTTACAAGGCAATGGAGGGTAAAGTGACTTGGCCGAGGCCACAAGGGGTGCCAATGAGAATTAAACCCTAGTTTTGTGGTTATTGTGCCACTGCACTAACTATTAGGCTATTCCTCTGCTCTTTAGCCAACCTATCAAAATGGACTATAGGTATATCTAGCCTTAATCTCTTTGGATGTTGTACATGGTGTTTTCCAGCAGTTCGCACTAACCTTCAAAGACTTATTGGATTCATTTTCCTCTTCTCACCACATTCTGGGAGGTTCTTGACAGTTCCATGAGCAGAAAACGTTTTAGTAATATTGCAAACTGTAAATACAGGAATCTCAAGTTCTTGGGAGATGGCCTTATACCCCTTTAAAGTTTGATGTTTGGTGATAATGGCTTTCTGGCTTTCTGACAGTCTCAGGCAGCTCTATTGTCTTCACCATTGTGAACACGAAAGAGGGAGTGAATATGGCCATTTTAAACATTAGAGTCATCATTCAAGTCAAGTGAGTACTGACAATTGATCACAGATGTGCCTAATTTTACTGCAATGGGAATGGTTTTTGTTCAAACTGATTTTAATTGTTTATAAGTGTACCAATAATCATGTCCTATTATATTCTCAAAAACTCACAACATATCTTATCAAAAAGCTTACAATTAATATGACACTTCAACCTTACAATCATGCAGTTATGAAATAAACCACAAATAGAGAAACCATCAGAGCATAGCTAAGAATTCAACAAACAGGTATACCTGCATATCTTTAAATCCCAACAGTATCATTCATTGGTCTCATCTGAACATGTAACAATAATCACAAAATGTTCTTCACAACAACTTCAGCACAGAACAATCTCTGACATGATATCATGTTTCAGACTAACATGTCTTGCTTCAGGGAATTAACTTTACAGAAACACAACTGTACCAAAAACTAGCTCCTAGGCCAGTGCCTTACAAACAAGCCGCAGCCAAATATAAAGCTCACAGCCCATTCCAATCAAGATGTACATACGTATCTAACCCAATTATATACAACTAATACAGATCATGAATTAGAGAAGTCCACTCAATTTTATTGTTTAAACTAATGAGTTCAAACGGAAGATCCATTTCTGTTCAACGAAGTTTAAATGACCCAATTGATCACCACCCCACCAATCTAATATTACTTGATCCAGCACCCACCAGTAAAACTGGTCTGCTGGATGATGATTATCTACAAAATGAGCAACCATAGGTGCTGTCAATACTTTATTAACCAGTCTATTATGGTGCTCACTAATACATTTCTAAATAGGACAAATTGTGCATCCAACATAGGCTCTCGGACAAGGGCAATCCACCACATAAATCACATGCATTGAAAGACATGATGTGATATGTTGTGCTGTGTATTGCTCCTGAGTTGTAAGAAGAATCTAGGTAGGACCAACAATGATATTCTGACACCAATGACAATGACCACAGCTGGTATGGTTCCCTTCAGTGGAATCCATTTTTCTATGCAGCCAATTACTGATGTTTCTATCATGTCTATAGGCCATGCAGGGAGGACTAGCAGGGATACTATTTGTTGAATCCTTAGCTAAGCTCTGATGGTTTCTCTGTTCGTGGTTTATGTCACAGCTGATGATTGTAAGGTTGAAGTGTCATATTAATTATAAGCCCTTTGATAACATATTTTGGGAGTATGTGAGAAAATAATATATTTGTAGTCCTGCTCCTTGTTGATGTTGTTGTTGTTAAGTGCCGTCGAGTCGGAGTCGACTCATGGCGACCCTCTGGATAGCTATCCTAAATTGTGTTCGGTCTTCAGTCAGGCGGCTTATTGTTGACAGACTGGTACCCATAGCTGCTGTTATGGTATCAATCCATCTCATTGCTGGCCTTCCTCTTTTGCGTTGACCTTCTATCTTGCCAAGCATGATGTCTTTCTCTAATGATCTCTCTCTCTTCGCATGATGTGTCCAAAGTATGAAAGTTGAAGTCTTGTCATCTGAGCTTCTAAAGAAAGCTTAGGTTTGATCTCCTCTAGTACAGACTGGTTTGTTCTTCAGGTACTCCATGGTATACACAGTATTCGCCGCCAGCACCATAATTCAAAGGCATCAATTTTCTTCCTGTCTATCTTTTTCACTGTCCAGCTTTCACATCTATATGATGTTATTGAAAATACCATGGCTTGAACAAGTCAAATCTTTGTATGGAGAGAGACATCTCTGCTCTTGAGAATCTTATCTAGGTCTTTCATAGCCATTCTGCCAAGAGCAATGCGTCGTCTGATTTCTTGACTGCTTGTTGCTTCTTTATTGATAGTTGATCCAAGTAGGTTAAAGTTATTCACGATTTCAATTTCTTCTCCTTCGACGATGAACCTGTTGATTATGTCCACATTTTCAATTTTTTATCCTTCAATGATGAACTTATTGATTTTGCCAGTTGTCATGATCTTTGTCTTCTTTACATTAAGGTGCAGGCCCATTTTGAGACTATGTTCTTTGATTGTGAGAAGCAAATGTTTCAGATCATCTTCACTTTCCGCCAGTAATGTGGTATCATCAGCATAGCGAAGGTAGTTGATGAGTCTTCCACCAATCTTCACACCTCTGTTGTCTTCATACAATCCTGCTTCTCTGATGATTTGTTCTGCATATAAATTAAACAGGTAGGGGGAAAGTATGCAGCCTTGTCTTACACCTTTGCTTATTTTAAACCATTCTGTTTCTCCTTGTTCTGTTCGAACTGTTGCTTCTTGATCAATTTACAGATTGTGCAAGAGAACGATCAGGTGTTCTGGTATACCCATGCTTCTTAATGTGGTCCAGAATTTCTCATGGTTTACACAGTCAAAAGCTTTGCTACAGTCGATAAAGCACAAATAGATATCCTTTTGGTATTCTTTAGTCTTTTCAAGAATCCATCTCACATCCGCAATGATGTCTCTCGTTCCTCGCCCTTTTCTGAACCCTGCTTGCACTTCAGGTAGTTCTTGTTCTAGGTATGGCTGTAGTCTCTTTTGAATAATCTTCAGTAGAATCTTGCTGGCATGTGGGATCAGAGCGATTGTGCGATAATTTCCACAGTCAGTTGGATCACCTTTCTTTAGTATTGGTATAAGCACAGATCTTTTCCAGTCAGTTGGCCATGATGCTGTCTTCCATATTTCTAGGCAGAGCCTTGTAAGTATGGTAACAGCTGCATCAGATTGCTGTAATACTTCTATGGGAATGCAATCAATGCCTGGTGCTTTGTTCTTTGATAAGGCTTTCAATGCTGCTTCAATTTCTTCTTTCATCACCAATGGTTCCAGATCATAAGGTACAGGTTGAAATGGCTCTTGGTCCACTTGATCTTTATCGTATAAAAACTCTGTATATTCCTTCCATCTTTTCTTGATCTTCTCAGCATCATTCAACATAGAACCTTGAGCATCTTGTAACATTCCAATTCGAGGCTGGAAGTTTTTCTTTAACTCTCGTAGCTTTAGGAAAGCTGATCTTTTTCTTCCTCTAATAGTATCTGCTTCTATTTCCTTGCATACATCATTGTAGTACTTTTCCTTGGCCTGTCTTGCTGCATGTTGGAAATCTCTGTTGAGTTCTGTGATTGTCTTTCTTTCTCCTCTTGCTTTAGCTTCTCTGTGTTTCTGGGCAATTTTCAGAGTTTCCTCCGTCATCCATTTTGGCCGTTTTTTCTTTTTTACCTTTTGTAGAGACTTCTCGCTTTCTTCCAACACAACCTTCTTGATGTCATTCCATAACTCTTCTGGAACTCTATCATTTGTATCTAAAGCAGCAAATCGATTTTGCGGGCAGTCTTTAAATTCCAGTGGTATATTCTCAAGGTCATATTTTGCTGCATTCATGAGTAGTTTGCTCTTTTTCAGCTTTAGCTTGAGTTTGCATACTAGTAGTTGATGATCTGTACCACAGTCAGCTCCAGGTTTTGTCTTTGTTGATGTTATAGAGCTTTTCCATCGTTGACTTCCACAGATGTAGTCAATTTGATTTTTATACAATCCATTGGGTAAAGTCCATGTATACAGTCGCTGCTTGTGTTGCTGGAAGAAGGTGTTCGAGATGAATAGATCGTTGGTCTTGCAGAATTCTATCAGTCTTTCTCCAGCTTCATTTCTGTTGCCAAGTCCATATTTTCCAACTACTTTGTCTTCTTCTTTGTTGCCAACCTTTGCATTCCAATCACCCATGACTATTTGGATATCCTGTTTGCATGTTCTGTCAATTTCAGCTTGTACTTGTTCATAGAACTCTTCAATTTCATTCTCTTCTGCAGCTGTTGTTGGGGCATATACTTGAATTATAGTTGTGTTGATAGGCATTCCTTGTAGACGAATAGAGATTAAGCGTTTGCTGACTGCATTGTATTTCATTACAGTTCTTGCTCCTTGTTGTGAGGGTCAATTTTGGAATGATCATGTCCTGGCCATGCCCCAGTTTTTATACTATTCCCTTCTATTTCCTTTTTTAATTGGTCTTGTTTTGTTTGATTTTTTTGTGTGTCAAATATGTGTGCATATATAGTCCAAAGCCATTTTATTGGCCACTTTTTCAGGAGATATTGGACATTATGCTCAACCTATTGCTTTCCACTGCAACTGTTCCTGTAGCTTTCAAGCATGCTGTAGTTAAACGCTTGTCAAGAAACCCTCACTAGACCCTACCTGTATATCTGCCTACTTATCTGACAGTGCTGCCTGGATGTTCCACCACCATCTGAAACTGAACATGGCCAAAATTGTGCTTTTTATCTTTCCCCTTAAACCCACATCCTCCCTTCCTCCTTTCTCTATTTCTTTGGATAATACTCTACTCCTCCCTGGTTCCTTGGCTAATAATCTTTCACTCCTGCCTCTCCTTCTCCACACACATGCAATCTGCCATTTCTTTATCAATAACTTTGGCCAAATTTGCCTCTTCCTTTCTGAAAACACTACTAATACCCTTGTCAACCCTTGATTCACCTCTTGTCTTGACTATTGCAATTTCCTTCTTGTTGGTCTTCCTCTAAATCATCTCACCTCCTTTCAAGTCACTTCATTGGCTTCCTATCTGCTTCTGAAATTCAGTTCAAACTTCACCTACGACCTATAATTGAATTCACTCTGCTGCTCCTCACTACCTTTCCTCTCTTATTTCTCCTACACCCCTCCTCGGGAACTCTGCTCTTCTGGCAGATCCCTTCTATCTGTGCCCTTCTCTTCCATTGCCAGATCCAGACCTCAATCTTTCCACATTGCTACTCCTTATGCCTGGAACAAACTACTCAAGTTGGTATATCAGGCTCCATTTCTGGTCCTATTTGGTTCCAGGGTATAAACTCAACTCTTTGAGACTGATTTGGGGTTCTCACTACAAAGTTTTCTGGTTTACCACCTAAGTCTATCTTTACCACTCATCTATATACATCCTAGTTCCCAGTTGTTGTGTTGTCTTTCTTGACTAGACTTTAAGCTCTGATGAGCAAAGATTGTCTCTTGCATACCTCTATACAGTGCTGTGTATGCTTTGTGTAGTGCTATATAAATGATTATTAGTAGTAGTGGTGGTAGAGTTGAAAGGGTAGTTTTTGGAGGTAGAGGCAGCTTGCAGGGTGGCATCGCAGTTGTGGGAGGTATTTTTTAGAGATAGGGCAATTTGTGGAGTGGTATGGCATTTACTTCAGGGTGTTATTTTATGGGTAGGGACAATGGCAGAAATTCAAATTGAGGGCTTTCCAAGTATAAGATATGAAAGTGCCCCCAGAACAGGGCAGAATCTACCTCAGAAGATATGGGAATGGCTATAAATGTGCCCCCCTTTTCTATGGGTCACTCTGAACTGTAGAGATGGCTCAGGTGGAATTTATACCACTGGGTAGCAGCAGTGTGCAGGTTGGTGGGGATGTTGTCGGGGGTAATATTTGAGAGTGGGGAAATTGTGAGACAGTTTTTGGGAATAGAAGCAGTTTGTGGGGTGGTGGATCAGGGCCATTTGGTGGGGTGGTGGTACAGTTATTGGATAGTTTGTGGAGTTGGGGTAATTTGCAACATGGTGAGGCAATTGTGGGGATATTCTTTAGTGGTAGGGCAGTCTGTGGGGGTGGTAGGACATTGCAAAGGAGTGTTTTTTTTTAGTTAAGGGCAGCATATGGGTTGGTGTTGCAGTTGTGTCGGGTACGTTTTAGGGACAGGGCAGTTTGTGCGGTGGAGAGACAATTGCAGGGATATTATTTAAGGGTGTTAGTTTGCTGGGGAGCACTTTTCAGGGATGAAGCATTTCTGGAAGGTTGTTTATTGGGATGGGGTAGTGTGTAGTGTGGTGGGGCAGATTCAGGGGTATATCTTTGGAGATGGGGTAGTTTGTACGGTGGTCAAGCAGTTCTTGAAGATTATTTTTTAGGGTGGGATCAATTTGCAGTGTGATAGAACAGTTGTAGGGGTATAGGGTTTGGTGGTAGGCAATTAAAGGATGGTGAGGCAGTTGTGTGGTGACATCTTTTTTGTCATGCGATATTTGGTGGATTGATAGGGCAATTGTGAGTATTTTTGGGGTTGGGGCACTTTATAGGATGGTGGGACAATTGTGAAGGAGAACATTTTTTGTGGATGGGGTAGCTTGGAGGGGCTGGGATAGTAGAGAACAGGGAGATGGCAATTGAAAGGAACAATTGCTATGCTACAGAAGCTGGAACGCCTTCTCCCATATTCTCCCAATTCAGTGGTCTATTTTTTGGGGAGGGGGCTTATATCTCTGGAAACCCTGTCCAATTTGGTCCATTTTCACACTCAATGTGTCTTTTTTTTACCAGTTGTTCTCACTTGCCAAGTAAATTTTTGGAGAGTTGTTTTGCCACCAGACAGATAGAGAGACATTTTTAACCCCTTTATATAATTATTTCCATTGGGATGGAAAGAATTAAAAGGGGCAGGATTAGGTCATGAGGGAATGTGCATGTAGGGCTTGCATTTTCAAAGCCTTTGCTGAATTCCCACAGATGCATTTCCTTTGCATTTTCAAAGGAAATCTTGATACACAGTTTCCCTTGATAGATGAGCTCAAAGTCCCACAGAATTCAGAGTAGTCAGAAGAAAGGCCTGGCAATCTACTTCCGGTGACACTGCCAAGAAAACCCAGGAGCTTCTGGGTCGCCAGAAGTCAGGACTGACTCGAAGGCACACATTACATTTTTACAGGGACTATATACCAATAATCTAAGCAAAACTATGTCAGCAATAATTAATTAATTTATTTATTTATTTATTTAGACAGATTTGTATGCCACCTTTTCCTTCAATCAAGGTGGTCACGTCACAACACAATTGGAGGGTTACATTTAACATTAGGTTACATGTAAACATTTAGACAGTACAGTTATATGACAGTATTTAGACAGTACAGTTGAGGTAACATTTAACATATAGGTAGTTACTAACGTGGTGTGATAAAGTTGTTCGTGTGAATGGGATGGGTGTGTGTTTAGTTGGCGGTGATGTTAGTGTTGCTGTTTGGGTAAGGGATGTTGCTTGAATGCTCATAGGTTTCTATAAATAACCATGTTTTGACGTCTTTGCGGAAGTTTATGATCATGCTTTGATTATTGCCATCAGAAAAATTACCCACAGCGATTTCCACCTGCTTTCTCCATGGGCAAATGTTCCCTCTCAAGCAATGCATGTATATTTAATTATATAGAATTATGTACATTGTTGCATCATCCATTCTATTTTCACCCCTGGGAATACCAGTAAGGCCAATAATTTTGTCAGCCTTGAGTATGAGAAATTTTCAAAGAATTACAATCTCAAATGTAAAACATTTTTTTTTTGTTGTTTTTTTTTGGGGGGGGGGGGGGGTTTTGCTCCATCTCTGGCTCTATTCAAGTCCGAGCCAAAAAACCACATCTCCGAGGTTGCTTTTTTTATCATGACCCTCTTATTCTCCTGTTGAACATCCTTATGTGTTTTTTAATCATTTCCCTTGAAGTACTCAAGCCCTCTGTTTGCTCTACTTAACTGTCTTGAATAGATTGCACGGATGTGGAGCAAAAATATTCTATATCATTTTATTTTGTTCCCCATTTTCTTTTTTTATTCCTATTGAATAATACCGTGTTCTCTTTTGTGAGAGTGCACATGATTAAGCAATAGTGTGCACCGTTTGCACGTGCAAATAGTTGCATTATTCATGTATGCATAAACAGTGCACCATATTGTTCAATCTTGTGCATTCTCACAAAAGAGTGCACGCGATCGCTCAAAAGTGCACTCTCGCAAAAGAAGGCAAACTATTGCTCGAATGCATACTCTTGCAAAAGAGGATGCACTATTGATAGCAACCAGAAAAATGGCAATAGCGTCATCATTTCCTGTTTGTGGTGATCCCAGCATTTGTTTGGAACAAAAACACATATCTCCCTCTATCAAGCAGAGACTGTCTCTTACATGTTTATGTACAACACTGCTATGCTTTTGCAGCACTATACAAATGCTTAGTAGTGGCAGTTGGAGCTGGAAATTTTGCACTATTAGGTGCCTTTTATGAAACGTTTGCACTTATCACGTGATGAGTGGCAAAACTAATGAGCAGAAAGTGCAATCAGCATGTTCTAACTCTCAGGGGCATGCCCAGCAAGTTCCTGGCAGTTAGCACATGACTGAGTGCCTTAATATACTCTGCAAATTAACACGATGCGTCTAAAGCCATCCATGGAAGTGTCATGTGCATTTTAGCAAATTGCAACATTGCAAGTGAGGAAAGCTGGCAGTTGTCCTTGTGCTGGCATCAATGTGCTCTCCATGCCCGTACTCCGCCTCTAACCCGCCCACTTTCCTCTCTAGCATTCAATGCCAACTCACCATGTATTTTAGTGTGCGGTAAGTGGCATGCCAGCGAATTAACTTCTTGGCTGCCAGCTATCGCACGCTATAATGCACATTACCTGGCTAGCGCACTTTAGTAAAAGAGCTGCTTTGTTCTTTTTAAAGCAGTATTTCTCTAACCTGGTATACCCCCCAGCCAGTCTAGCTTTCAGGATATCTAAAATGAAAATGCATGAGATAAATTTACATGCACTCTCTCATGCATATTCATTGTGGATATCCTAAAAACCAGAAAGGCTAGGGGGGTATACTAGAACACTGTTTTAAAACACTTTTTTTCCTATTTGTGAACCATCAGTGGATCAGTTAGGACGGCAGAAATGTAAACATACAGTAAAAAGTATGCAGACTGTACAATGCTGTATTTGTTGCTAAATTCAGAGTTCCATTTAGAGACTCATTTTGTGAAATTGGTACATTTTTCATGAGTTTTACTAGAATGTATTCAGGATATGTTTCATTACAAATGCTTATGACATTATGGCCAATTACACATGTGCTTTACACATGTGAATGACAATTTTATAAGGGGAAGCCTAGTTCAAGGCAGTCAAAACATGCCCACATGGGTGCTATTTTGTAAAGTAAAGGGGTTTTTTAGTGATATCAAGTCAGTGCTGACTCCTAGTGACCCAGCTGCCTCTGGGTTTTCTTGGCAATGTATCACCTGAAGTAGATTGCCAGGCCTTTTCTTCCAAGGCAATAGAGAGTAACGTGATTTGCCCAAGGTCACAAGGCGTGCCAGTGGGAATTAAGCCCTTGATCTTCTGGGTACTAGACAGTTGATTTAACCACTAGGCTACTCCTCCACTCAAAGTAAAGTAGGTGCCTGAAATACACCAACATGCCTTGAAAGTAGGTATGCTCGCTTACACCTTTTCATTAGCTGGTGTACATGACCTACGTTCTTTTCACATGGGTGCACCTAGATGAATGTATTTTATAGTTAGTTATTTCTTAGTTTGTCTGTTTATTCCAGTTTCTATCTCTACCGCCAAAATAATTATAAGGGAAGGAAGAAAACAGGCATTAGAGAAGGAAGAAAGGTAGCAGAGAGGTGAAGAGGGGGGTTGGAATATTAAATTGGAATAGCTGGGGGGGGGGAGAGGGTAAAGGAGAGAAGCAAAACAGATGGACACCAGGGGGAGCGAGTCAGGACAAAGGAGCCTGAGGAAAGGAGTGATGGAATAACCATGTCTTCAGGCCCCTTTTTGAAGTAGGGAAAGGAGGACTCTTGGCCGAAGGTACAGGGGAAGGGGGTTCCACAGCAAAGTGCTGAGATAAGCAAAGGAAGAGTTCCTGGAAATAATAAGACAGAAGGCAGAAGGAGGGTGAAGAGGCAGGAAGGATGCTGAGAAGAATGGAAAGACTGAGAGGGTGCACAAGGAGAGATTGAGGTAGCGAGATAGGGGTGAGGGGGGCAAGAAGCATAGATGTTATGATAGACCAAGTGATCACAGCAGTAGTGAGGAGCTTCTCAGACATTAAATAAGAAGCAGGAGTGAATCCCCTGACTCAGAAGATTTTGCCAAACTCAACACCAATTTTGGAATGCATTGGGTCTTTTTAATTGCATAATTATCATTGACTTTAAAATAATGAAGACATGAGCGTTGTGATTTGGACCAATGATTAAAACTGGGAGCAATTAATGGCTATGGATTTGCTGAAAACTGTTTGAGCTCCCATATATCATGATCCTTTAATTGCAAAACTTAGCTATCTTGAGTGTCTTATAACATATAGAACTTATTTGCATTTTCAGACTTTGGCCTGTTGGATGAGTTTATCTTTCTTTTGGTTTGTCAAGTATTTATAAAACATACATAAAATAGGTGCTTTCACCAACCCCTGCATTGTATATTGTCACACATGTTCTTACGTTCTGATGCATTCTGGGAGGGAAATCTTCCAGTATAATTCTTCCGAGGCAACATCTATAATTTACAGGCAGGCACAGAAACAATTCTTTGGTTTTGGATTTTTTTTTTGCTGATTTTCAGACATTTGTTTTTCAAAATTCTTCTATATGACTTGTATTTTGCCAGGTTCATTACATTCATATAACCCCTCTTCTCAAGTCACTTCATCGACTCCTTAGCCATTTCCACATGCCCTATATCTTCACTGCCAACTTCAGACTCTACTCCTTCCAACTTGCTGCACCCCTACACTTGCAATAACCTGCCTCATTGGGCGTGCCATGCTTTCTCTCTGATCCTATTCAAATCTAGGCTAAAAGCCTACGGTTTTAGGCTGCATTGGAATCTTAACCCTTATTCTGTGTTTATATCCATGTTGTGTTTAATTTTTTTTTCATAATGTATTAAACTCCTAAATCTCTTATTTGCCGATTTGTCTGTCTTCAATATCTTGCATGTTCTGTGGAGTAGGTACTTTGTCCTGTATGTATGTGTACCATGCTACATATGTCTAGTATGCCATAAAAATAATAAGTAGTAGAAAGTATAGATTTTTTTAAAGAAATTAATATGTGTAAAATGATATTAAAGTATGTAAAAACATTTTAGAATCATGTTTACTAATGTGCACTAACCGGTAGGGTGGGGTGTAGTTTACTAATGTGCACTAACCGGTAGGGTGGGGTGTAGCATGCAATAAGCGTGCAATGCTAAAAATTAGTGTTTGGGCCCCACGCTAACCAGTTAGCGAATGATTGGTTAGGAACTAGGCAAGTTAAAGGCAGAACTTGGGCATTGATGGCTCATTACAGTTAGCATAAAAATCTTGGACATGCTCTGTGGCTGTTGCCGTTAGCATGGGTGCACTTAACATAACATCGATGGGTGGCACCAAGGGCATCTGTGTGTCAGTTCGTACAGTGCTGAAAAAGCACAAGCTAGCTGCATACCCCTAGCAGAACAGCTTCTATCAACATACCACTAAAGGTAGTCGGCACTTGTGCACCTAGTTCTTTTTGATCCCCTGGCCAATAACAGAGGGTGATTTCACAGCTAAAACAACTGTGGCTCCCTCATTTGTCAGTTCAGTTCAAGGATTATTTGGTCTAATATAGCTGCTGTTGAAGGGCTCGGTGAACAGGAAGCTTCTCCATTCCAGCGTAAAATTTCTGCACACTGAAACAAGGGCCTTTGGTTGCAGAAGTTAGATTTATCAAGGTTTGCTTTAATTCTTCTACTGTATCGCCTTTAAATATTATTTTGGGCGAGTATTTATTTATTTATTTATTTGCAGTCTCTTTTATACCGCGCTATTCGACATCAGTGTGGTTTACAATGAACATAAGAGTTGCACATCTCAATTTTGTGATTTGTGCTTACAGTGAAACAGGTATAATAACTTGGGTATACATTAAACAGGAAAATTAAACTTGGGTATGCATTAAGCAGGTATAACAGGTAAAATAGGGTATAAATAACCAGTCCCTTAACAAGGAGACACGATGAATAAATACAGTCTACTTTATGCAACAATATAATGAGTTATGCGGCACTGCATAAGTTTCTCATGGTGGTTGGAGGGGAAGGTGTGATTGCGAGTGATCAGTCTGGGAATGTGACGTGCATGAGTTTGAGGTGCTGCATTGAGATGTGAGAGTGGGTGAGTGTGGGGAGAAGACTGTATCATCGTAGTGATGAAGAAAGAGGTGCCGTTTCAGTGCCTTCCTAAATTGGGAGAGTTCACTGATGGTTCTGATAGTTGCTGGTAGTGCGTTCCAGCAGGATGGAGCAAAGAAGGAGAAGGCTCTGGATCTAGTGAATTGAGAACACTTCGTGCTTGCCTTAGGTAATATGAGAGTATTTGCATCATTCGATCTCCTTGCTCGATTGGGAGGTGTGATTGAAATTAGATCAGTAATGGCAGTAGCAGGGTATTTATTGATGGCTTTATGGGTCATAATTAGGATCTTGAATGAGATCCTGGCTTGTATGGGTAGCCAATGCAATTGTTTTAGTATTGGGGTAATATGAGAACTTCTTGAGGCTCCATGAAGGATTCTTGCAGCTGAATTCATTGCAAGTTGTAAGGGGTTAGTCGTGCACTTAGGTAGACCATACAAGATCGCATTGGCATAGTCAAAGTGAGGCATTATTAGGGCCTGAAAGACAGTTCGGAAGTCATCAGGTTCTAACAGCTGACGCAGATTGCGGAGGGTCCGGATTTTATGGTACACCGACTTTGTTATGTTTTTGATATGAGCCTTCATATTAAGTTGCTGATCAAGCGTTACACCTAGGTATCTTACTGTAACTTACTTACTTACATCTTCTTCAATAAAGACCGAAGCAAAAATTCATTCAGTCTCTCCACTATGGCTTTCGTCCTCCCTTAGTGCCCCTTTCATCCATCTGTCATCTAATATCCAACTGAATCACAGATTTTTTGCTACAAAAGTACTTAAAGATTGTATTATGAGTTGTTGCTTTCACAGCAAGATTTTTTTCGAATTCTCTCTTCGCTTGCCTTATCAATGCCTTGCATTTAACTTGCCAGTGCTTATGTTGTTTCCTGTTTTTGTCATTTGACTCCTTTTTCCATTTACTGAAAGATATTTTTTTGGCTGTAACAGCCTCTCTGATCTCACCTTTAAAACCTGTTGGCAGTTGTTTGGCCTTCCTTCCTTCATTCTTGAAGTGTGGAATACTGTACATCTAGTCT
The DNA here is from genome assembly GCA_033557465.1 of Ichthyophis bannanicus. NCBI lineage: Eukaryota > Metazoa > Chordata > Amphibia > Gymnophiona > Ichthyophiidae > Ichthyophis > Ichthyophis bannanicus. The sequence goes on from CM066032.1 coordinate 1,556,343,969, forward strand.
GGGCTTCCAAGACAGTATTTCTAAATAACACTCGGGCCTGAAGTAAACGTTTAACCTTTGTAACTGTTCCTTTTAGTTTATTCTTAACCACTTTGCTCATTTTATCATAGCTCTCTTTTGAAAGTTAAATTCTAGTGCAGTGAATTTCCTCGCTGTCTTCCCTCTGTTTATTAAATCAGATGTGATCTTGTTATGATCACTATTATCAACTGGCCCCAACAATGGCCACTCCAAGTCTCAAGTGCCTGTCAGGTTCCCAAAGGCATACACATTATGCTGCTTGTTCCAGGAGCAAGCAGTGTATTTCCCCAGTCCTCTTTAATAATAGTTTTTGGACTTTTCTTCCGGGAAATCATCCAAACCTGTTTTGAATCCAGTTGATACCGGGTTAATTAAAATCACTCATGATTACTATGCTGTAAATTTTGTTAGCTTCCCTCATTTCTTTTAGCATTTCATCATCTGTCTACTCATTCTGGCAAAGCGAATAGTAGTACTGTGAACAGCAAAGAAAAAAGAATAAAAATGTACCTGATTAGGGGCCTGGTTCGCAGCTAGTAGAGTCTGGGCTGCATTGGGGCCTCAGGGGGTAGGCCGTGCTGAGAATCGTGACATCGGTGTTCCGTGGTGGAAGCCACATGTTCTTTTTTTTTTAAATTTGCAGCCTTGGTGTTCTGAGGCAGCCCGGCATGTGGAGCCTGAAGGAGGCCTCTTGCACTGAACCACAGCATCAGGAGGGAGCCGGGGTCCAGGGCTGCACGCGGAGCCGAGCCACAGTTAAAACTGAGGCACTGGAGCTGTGCTCAGCTGAGCTCCGGCTATTTAAAGGGGCCACAGCATCAAAGCTGAAGTTAAGAAAAGTGAAAGAAGTGGGGATTTGAGGTTAGGGTATGTCAGAGGGGCTTTGTAGCAATACAACTTTGTAATTACTTTTAAATTTAAAGGGAAAGTGTCTTAGTAATTTGGTGAAGTTGGGCCAAGGGCAATATGGACTCTGAAGAGACTCCTAAATGGGAGGGGTGGTCAGAAGAGAGCCTGAGAGAGTCAACCTGGGGGGTGGGTTTCAATGGCAAAAATTTAAAAGGCCAATACCCCATTTTGATGGAAGTGCTGTAGCACAGCAAAAAGCTGTAAAAAATAACCTTTCTGGTTCTGAGAGGACCTTATCAGGGGTAATCCATGAGGGCTGAGATATAGAGAGGGTAGTCAGAGGTGGAAACAATATATTTTATAGGAGAAAATGGTTGAAGAGCCTTAACTGTGTTTTAGTTTTTCTTGAGTCCTCTTTGGACAATGTTTCCAAGAGGGTGACATTATTGCTTTCCTTTTCTTCGGAGGTGAAGAATAGCACTATTATGAAATTATATTTTTCTAAGAACGCTACCCCATTTTCTGGGCAGCCAGTTATGATTTTTCCTGATATTGCATGTGCCACCCAGCTTCATCGTAAATCTTTCCTACAGTTAAAGTCCAAGGTTTTGGCTCTTACGGGGGATCATTCTACCTAAAATGTCCTTGTAAATGACTTGTGACATATGCTGGTAACAGATTTGTTTTTGTGGATGTTTCGCACCTTGAGAGATTTCTTTTGGATAAACAGACCTGAGGGCAGTCTTTTCCTGTTTTTTTGGTGACCTTTATGTTGGGACTGGGTTGGTGTATAGCAAAAGGGGTTCTGATAGAGTATTTTGATCTCTGCCCATTTTCAACGGTCTCCCATGATGTGGACTAGTGGAATTTTCTTGTATTGGTTTCTGTATTGTTTTTCAATCTAGTTGATGTGCCAAGGAAATTGTTTTCCTATAAGTTGTTTTGAAACTCTTTCTTTTTAAAATGCTTAATAAAAAAAAGAAACTTGATTGTTTGCTGATAATTTAAAGTTGTGTTGCTGAGAATCTTCGAAGCAAAGGAAAGATAAATTATGTTTTGTGTTTAACAATAATAATTCCAAGAGAGAAACTTTACCCATTTAGGGAGTCATTGTGAACAGTATTTAGCGAGGATGTACGTCTAGTATTTAAAACCCAATGTAGTTCGTTATTAAGGGCCCCATTAAGGACACTTATAGCAGCAACATGCGGGGAGCTCTGGATGGGGGCAGGCTGGGGGAGGAGACAGGGCAGAGCGGAGGTGGGATCCTGACACCGGACTACAGGGCCTATTCTGGTGATGGTCCTGTATGTCCAAGCTTAGGGATTTAGACCGGAGACTTATTGCACCATGGACCTAACTTTCTGACATTAGGTAGCACATTTCACTCCAAAATACCTTGGTAGACCTCTGGCTTTATGATTCCTTTAATGCATTCCAGGCCTCAAGTTCTTGTGACAGCAAAATAGCCCCACATTATGGAATCTCCACCATATTCAGCTATAGCAGAGCTACTCAAATCTAGTCCTGGAGGGCCACAAACCAGTCAGGTTTTCGGGATATCCCTAATGAATATGCATGAGATAGATTCAAATACAATGGAGGCAGTGCATGCAAATATATCTCATGCATATTCATTAGGGATATCCCGAAAACCTGACTGGTTTGTGGCCCTCCAGGGCTGGATTTGAGTAGCTCTGAGCTATAGGAAGGATATTTTTTTCCTCATAAGCTTTATTTCTTCACCTGTAAATGTATCGCTGCACTGCATTGCCAAAGAGCTCAAGTTTGGTTTTATCTATCCACAGAAAATTTTAAACTCAGAGAAGGCTGCAGAGAGCAGAGGTAGAGTGGACAAGGCATTTGAAATGAATACTTGACCTCCAAAAGCAGAGACCAGAGAGAGAGAGAGAGTCTGGAGGGGGGAGGGAGCAGGGAAGTTACAATTGATTATGAAGAGAGAGTGACACACAGCTGAAAACAGAGTGGGAGAACTGAACAAGGAAGGCACGCTAACAATGGTAAGATAAATAAATAAATAATATATACAGGCAGACAGAGCCTACAAGCAAGCGGTTAAAAAGGTCAGACCCTAGCCAGAAGCTATCAGCAAAGCCTGTAATAGACTTGCACATTCTACAGCAAGAAGACAAATGACTGAGCACATGAGGGGAAGAGGATTAACAATGCTTCAATGGGGGGGAGGGGTTATACCCCTTTGAAGTTTGATGTTTGCTGATAATGGCTTTTCTGATGGTCTCAGGCAGCTCTCTGATTTCACCATTCTGAAAATGGAACAGGGAGTGAATGTGGCCATTTTAAACATTAACAGCCATCATTCAGTAGTTGATTCAAGTCATATGAGTACTGACAATTGATCACAGGTGTGTCTAATATTACTGTAATGGGAATGTGGTTCTTCTTTTCAATCTGATTTGAAATGTTTATAAGGGTGCCAATAATCCTGCCCTATTCTAACTCAAAAAAGCCCTAATAATGTCACCGCAAAAAAGGTGCACATTTACTAATCTCCTATACTACAAATATAAACTCCCTAATTGTAACAAACAGAAATATCATATATTTTTTATTTTTTGTCGGATCACCTACCGTGAGGATGAAAAATCATTCTCTTGAGGTAGGCCCTCCATTTTAATCAGTTAAAAAAATATAGCCAACTGGCCCAAATGCATGAGGCTACATGTTCCCAAGAACAAGCCCCTGCAACATATAAACATATCGCTAACCAAAGTGCTGTAGTATATCAGGAAACTCATATAGCCCAAAATCTTGGTGCTACGCCACGCTACATAGATACTCATCTGGTGCTGATTAAGGCATATGGCTATGAGCAATACATCCACTGGTTACTGCAATCCTTCGTTCTGTTAGGTACTGAATCCACTGGATACTGTGATCGCTCATTCAGTTGAGTACTGTGATACTTTGATCACTCATTCTGTTGGGTACTGTGACACAAACATTCATGTTTCAAGCCTGTTCTCTTTGCAGCTCTTTTTCAAGCAACGTAGACCCAGCTTCCTGTTCCTACATAAACGTAATTTCGTCACCTGGGTTTGTATTCCATTAACAGATCATTACCAAAACGATAGACGTCCATTCACAACATACTTAAAATTTAATTCAGAGACCACCATTCTATCTCTGTGTTCAAATCTCCCGGAGTAGTAAAATGGAGCATATAAGGAGGAGGTGACCGGTCAAGTCAGCTATGCCATAAAGAGCAGCGATGGATTTAAGTGCTCCATTCTACTACTCCGGGAGGTTTGAACACAGAGGTAGAATGGTGGACCCTGGTGAACTCAAGTTAATTGTAAGTGTCTCAGTCAGTGTGCAGTATTTTCCCCTTGTTAACTGTGCAGTGCTGACCATGCCCACTCTCCACACCTAACCAGTCTCTTATCACCCCAATGTGTCATTCAGAGCACAGAAACCAGCACAAGCTATCATGACCCCACATCAACTATCAATGTCTGTCCCAGCACGCCTTCAGGGCGTGCCAGAATATGTACTGACAGCCAGCGCCCTTTAGCAAAAGATTCCCTTGGTGTACACTAATTCCGGAGAAGAATGGGTAATTCCTCTGGCTTCCTAAATTAATGTGTAGTATAATAATGATTAACATTATGATTTTCCCCAAATCAATCCCTTTTGACACACTGTTTGTATTAATGTTTCTTTTAAAATCTACTTTTGTATAATGTCTGATTTTTATATTTATGTTGTTTATTATATATGTGGATTTTGCAACTTGCCTGGATTTTAAGAGAGTTCAGAAGAGAAACACTAGCACATAAAAAAATAAATATAATTTTATTTGATTATGTCAATAGCTGATCTGTGCTTAAAGTGATAAAATGAAACCTGACATGTTTCCCTTTTGTAAAATATTTAAAGGCTTTTCCAACTCTGCAAAACAGACTTCCCCCGCAGACCAATCACCGATGTAAGAGATAGTCGCCAAGCCCCGGTATCTCTCGCCGATGTTTCTCACCTCCCTGTGAGCAGCCGGCATTTAAATGCTGCAGGATCCTCGATGGAGAGGAGAAAAGGGAGGAGCTTCCCCCGCAGACCAATCACCGATGTAAGAGATAGCCGCCAAGCCCCGGTATCTCTCGCCGCTGTTTCTCCATCCTTCCACCATTTTTATATACTCTGTCATTGTGATATATTTTGTACCCAGGTATCACAGTGTCACATTTGTTGTCTTCCTTCCACCAGGTCTCTGAGATATCAATCATATCTAACCTCTCATTTAGTGCTATATATTCTATCTCTCTCATCTTAATTTTTAGACTTCTAGCATTTGCATATAAGCATTTTAGAGGTTGTATTTTATTCATATTAATCTGGTTAACAGTGGACGGGGTAATTTAGAATCATTCAGCTCTGTCTGCTCTGTATTTTTTCACCTTGCAGCACCCTACGCCTGGAATAGACTTCCTCTGTCTATACGTCAGGCATCTTCTCTGACCCTCTTCAAATCCAGGTTGAAAGCTCACCTCTTTGCTTCTGCCTTTGGTTCGTGACTTACCTGCTCTCCTCCTCTTCCCTTGTCTTGTTTTCACCCGTTCCTTTTCTTTTCCCTTGTTCTTATCTTTTTCCTTTGTCTTATTTCTCCTGTTATCCTTCCTTTGCCTTTGTTCTTTCCTCATCCTTCACCTTCTTGTTTTGTCTTTTTAGATTGTAAGCTCTATTGGGCAGGGACTGTCTGTTTGTCTTTTTCTGTACAGCGCTGTGTGCATCTGGTAGCGCTTTATAAATGCTCAGTAGTAGTAGTAATAGTACTTAAGAGAATCTGGGTTACTTTTATCTTTATTGAAACCTCTCTGTCAGGATGCTCTAACTTCCTTCTTTTGCTAGTATCCTTCAAGGCTACATCCATCTGAACCATGTGCTCTTGGGACTGTTGGCTTTCTCCTATTATCTAGTTTATAAGTTGCTCTATCTCCTTTCTAAAGTTTAATGCTTGCAGCTGGGTTCCATCCCGGTTAAGGTGGAGCCCATCCCTTCAGAAAAGCCCTTCCTATTTCTAGAATGTTTCCCGTTTCCGAACAAATCCAAAACTCTCTTCCTTGCACCATCGTCTCATCCACGCATTGAGACTCTGTAGCTCTGCCACCCTTTTGGATCTGGCGTGTTAAATGAGAAGCATTTCAGAGTGTGCTATCCTGGAAGTTCTGGATTTCAACTTCCTACCTAAAAGCCTAAACGTGGCCTCCTGATCAAAAGGACCTTCCTCCCACACTATCCTATATCATTGATCCCAAGACTGAAGACTCCTCCCCAGTGCTATCTAAAACCTTGTCTAGGTGCCAGGCAGATATGTTACCAGGTGATCCTCATATTCACTAGCCACCCTGCTATCTGCATGCCCAGTGATTGAATCACTAACTGTAATGGCTGTCCTATCTCTTCCCTCATGGGCATATGGCCCTGGAGAAACTTCCTTGGTGTGAGAGAGTTTTACATCACCTGGAAGACAGGTCCTAGCTACAGGATCACTTCCTGCCACATCAGGGTGATGCTCTCCTGCCACATGACCTCTCTCTTCCATGGCAATAGGAGACTTCCAGACTGGAAGTGGGACTTCAGTACTATGTCCTGTAGGTCTCATCTATATACCTCTCTGTCTTCCTTATGTCATCAAAGTCTGCTTCTCTAGCATCCACAGATTGGACTTGTTCTTTGAGAGCAAGGAGCTCCTTGCACCTAGTGCACACATAAGACTCCTCACCAACTGGGAGAAAATCATATATATGACACTCAATGCTAAATACTGGCTAACCTCCATCTCACTGCTAGACTGCTGTCTGCATCTTAGCTCTAAGGTTTTATTTAGCTATTTAAGTTGTTTGCTTAAGTTTGTTGGGGAAACTTTTACTGATACAAGTATACCTAATACACTTAATGGACTTTGTTCATCTCAAGATTAATTGATTTCAGGTCCTTTATTAATCTATTCCTGATGAAGATAATCAGCTGAACATGAAAGTGAATTTGACCACCTCCTTCCCTTTAATAGTCTATAAGCTAAGTCTATAAAACTAAGATTATGCCTGGGATGGGTGGAAGGGAAAGAAGACTTAATAAACCTGGCTTGCTATACAGTGCCCTGACCTGTGCTTGTAAGGTAATGTCTTAATTTCTTGGCTGATTCATACAGACCTTGGTGTGATAGAGGGGACCTTTCAAATTGCCCATTTAATCTGTCACTTGGCTTTAACACCTATTTAAGACAACTCCACAGATGTTTTGTCTCCTAACTGGAAAGCCTCTTTGTGAAGGTCTCTAGAAACAAATTGATTTCTTTCTACTCAAAGACTATTTACTCTATTTTACTTTGTATGCTAAGCTATACTATCATTTGATTTAAAGAAAAGCTCTAGAAACAAATTTATTTATTTCTTCTCAGAGACTATTTACTCTATTTTACTTTCTGTGTTAAGCAATACTCTGATTTGATTTAAACAAAAAGCTCTCTGGTGGTATTAAGACCTGACTGATGCAAAATTTAAAAAAAAAAACCCCCACTGAATTCTAAAATACTCAGATTTATCAACTTTATCCCAAAGAATTCCTTTTCCCCAAGATTTAGAGTATTTCCCAGAAAAATACTTACAAGTGCAGATCTTTTTCCAGCTGTAGCAGTCCCTTTTGGTAGCCCTTCAAGACTGAGAATCACACAGCTCTGAATGACCTCACAGAGCTCCAGCTGACCTCTTAGGCTCTGGCTGTTTAGTCTCACCTGCCAAAAGTATTTTTTTAATAAAACTTGAAAAACATATATAAAAAAAGGAATGATGTGTAAAATTTGAGACCAGTTATTATAGTCATGGGAGGCATGTACAGTACTTGAGAGCTGAAAAATTTGTACTGTACTGAGATCCCTTAGTGGACAGAGAAACAACCTACTACCCAGGAGATCTGGGTTCAATTCCCACTTGTACTCCTTGTGGCCTTGTCACTTTACCCTCCATTGCCTTGAAAGAAAAGGCCTGGCAATCGACTTCCAATCATACCATGCCAAGAAAACCTAGGGCTGCTGGGTCATCAGGAGTCAGCATTGACTTGAAGGCATTCAAAAAAAAATTGTTGGTGCATTCATTTTCAAGAGATTCTGAAAGTGGACAAAGGGGCATGTTTACTAAAGTGATACAAGTAGCATGGGACTAACATGTGGTTAGCGTGCTTCTCTACTGCAGTAGGGATGGAGCGGCTCTGTGAAATGCAGGACGCACAGCCAAAGTAGGGACGTATTGCTGCACTAGACGCATCAGTCATGTGATAGTAGTGACCACACATCAGATGCGTATGTGTGCTATGAATCCATGCTTATGTGCTAACAACAATGTGACACCCCCCCCCCACCCCGACAGGTTTATATCACTGGGGCCACATCTCAGTGTTGTATAGAAGGTTGGGAGCACTTGGAAGGTGCAGGACATGAGTGGGCACATCTAGATAGCAGTCACATGCCAAGGAATCTGAGAGTTTTGACAGCAGATATGCCGTATATGTGACCCCATGGGGTAGATGCTGTACAAGGGAAGGCCATGCAATCAGTGGAGGATGACATCCATGTACAGTAACCCTCTATTCCTTTGGAGCAGGGCTGAGAGTGGTCTAGAACTCAAAAACACTCAAGTGCTACTTGTCAACATATGTAGAAACAGCCCATCAACCTCAGCAGAGAGAACAGGCAACAATATATGATCACCAACCACACCAAAAGACTATAGTGCAAGTGGCCATCTAAAGCTAGAGAAGGTCATATGGAAGAGAGATGCACTCTCTTTCATAGCTCAGATATATAGGCCAACATACAAGGGGGCGAATAAGTGAAGTAAACACATGGATGGGGACTGTGCTGCCTCAGTGTCTGCGGGTGTCAGAGCATAAATGCTACATCCGGATGAGCATGGGGGCCCTGTCTGGCAAAGATAGGGTGTCAAGATTGCCTTGAATGTGACCGTCTTCATGTGGGTGAGAGGGTATGCAAGGATCCAGTGTGCAGATCAGCTGGCTGCACTGCCTCTACTGTATAGGCTGACATATAGGTGGGAAGGTCCAGGGCTTTTGGCAGCATGAGGATCACACGCGTACTGAGTGTTTGGAACATTCCAGTACAACGAGCGTAACTAGCACCTGGTCAGAGGCAGGAATTATCTGTGCCCTCTCTAGCAATATTTTTCATCAACAAAAGCACCCCTTATGCCGCTGCGCTAGCTGCATACAGCCATGTCCACCTATTCCCCATTCCCAAGTCTGCGCAAAGCTTGCATATTCATGTGATACCTATGTATCATGGGATTTTTTTTACCTCAGATGCTTTTTTACTGCGTACATTCAGCTACCACGGGGCCAAGATGCATATTAGGCCCATGCTAAACCCTGTGCTCCCGATTACAGTGCTTTAGTAAACATCCCGAAGAGTGTTATTGTGAGTGGTTCATTTCTAAGAAGCAACAGGAGGTGGTGCTTATTGTGAATAATGTATTTAGATGAAACAGATAGTAGTAAAGTATGGGGAGGGGGGCATATGCAATGGAGATGGCCAGCACCATTAAAGCAGCTGGCCATCACTGCTTTCAATTATGTCCAGATATTCAATGCCGATGAAAAAGATAGACAGGAAGAATATTGATGCCTTTGAATTATGGTGCTGGCGGCGAATACTGTGTATTCCATGGACTGCCCAAAGAACAAACCAGTCTGTACTAGAGGAGATCAAACCTAAGCTTTCTTTAGAAGCTCAGATGACAAGACTTCGACTTTCATACTTTGGACACATCATGCGGAGAGAGAGATCATTAGAGAAAGACATCATGCTTGGCAAGATAGAAGGTCAACGCAAAAGAGGAAGGCCAGCAATGAGATGGATCGATACAATAACAGCAGCTACGGGTACCAGTCTGTCAACAATAAGCCGCCTGACTGAAGACCGAACACAATTTAGGATAGCTATCCAGAGGGTCGCCATGAGTCGACTCCGACTCGACGGCACTTAACAACAACGGCACTTAACTTGTAAATCGCCCAGGTACTATTAGTGTTGGGCGGTATATAAAGCCTAAATAAACGTAAACGTAAACAACAACATTCAATGCCGGGGCCATATCCAGCCACCGGCATTGAATATCTGGGCTGCCTGGTTAGCATTTTAGCTAACTGGTCTGCAGTGATATTTGGCTGCTGGTTGAATAGCTAAACCAGCTAAAGTTAGGCCAGCCTTTTTTTCTGCCTAACTTTAGCCAGTTTAAGTTAACTAGCCAGTGGCTGAATATCGCCGCAAGGTGTTCCGCCCTCGGAGTTGCCCTGGAACAACCTGATGCTAGCTGGTTAGCATCAGGCCACTACACAATTTAGTGCCATTGAAAATCCTACTGACCACAGTTTAACCGGTTAGAAGTTCTAGTATCCAGTCAAACTGCTTTGAATATGTTCCCCCTAGATATAAACAAGAATGCATATGTAAGTGGAAAGTTGTGCTAAAAGGTAACTACACTTCCCCAAGAAATATTTTGCATAAAAGTGTCAGTAAAACACTTTATATTTTATAGTTTTTTGTTGCATTTTATAAAAACAAAACAAAACATCAAAGTGGCTTACAACTTAAAAATCAGATTTAAAAATAGAAATTTGACATGGAAAGGGGAAGGAGATAAAGAGGTGAGTAATAAGACCATAAGCAGGGCAGTAGTATCAAACAGCATAATAAAGTCTGACAGTAACAGAGAGTAATCAGAGGAGAAGGAAAACAGAGAAGGAAAGGCGGCGGATATTTCAGGCCAACCACAATTTATCTAGAGAATTCATAAGCTGCCTGAAAGTAGTATGCCATGAGGCCCATTTTATTTTTCTTGAACGAGTGTTTCTTCCCTAATATAGAGAGGGAAGGCATTCCAAAGTTAGGGGGTCAAACAGAAAATGCTGAGGAACAGGTGGATTCTATGTGGGCTTGTCAAAAAGGAGGAGTGACTGGTAACTGTGCATTCTGAGAGCAGAGCATCCTGCTGGGGAAATAGGATGCAACAACAAAGACGAAGATTTTATGTGCCAACATAAGCACTTTAAATTTTATTATGTAGGCAATCGAGCTCATTCCTCAGTAAGGGAGTAGCATGGTCATATTCAGATGCATTATGTAATAGTTTAACCGTTGTGTTTTGTATGCATTGAAGCCTGGTGAAAATTGAACTGCTAATGCCATTAGAGTATTGCAAAAGTCAATATGTGACATGATTGACATTAAAATGAGAGTATGGAGTGCAGAGTGAACGAGGCACCTTTTTATAGAGTGGAGTTTTCTGAGAGTGTGAAATGATGCCTTTACAACAGCGGAGATATGGGGTGTGAAGATAAACTCAGAATCAATGATGCAACCCAGAGTTTTAACTGCGTGATAGCCGTTGTGGAATAATTATCTATGACAGGAATTATTGATGGTGTAGTAGAAAGGCTGGTGATCCACATTATCTCATTTTTAGCGTGTTTTAATTTTAAATGGTTTGCTGTAGCCAATTTACTAATAGCAGTAAGGCACGAGTTAAGTTGAGACAAGTATGGTAGCTAATGTAGGTGATAAGCTTTATGTCATCTGCATAATAGAAAGCAATAATTTTGTGTCCTTGTATTAGGTATATGAGTGGGCTAAGATATTAAAAAGTGTGGGTGAAAAAAGAGAGCCTTGGGGCACACCTGAAGGAAGTCAGAACAGAGGTAGAGGAGTGAGACATGACTTTAAAGGTATGGTCGCTAAGAAAAGATATAAACCATTGTAAAACTGCATGGGAGATGCCAAGGTCAGAGAGTCTATAGATAAGTAATTGATGATTAACAAGATCAAAAGCGGCTGAGAGATCAAGAGGAACCATGATAGCAATTTGTCCAGTATTTAAGTGACTATGAATGTCACTGAAGATGACTGTTATGACTATTTCTATACTGTGACTGATGTAAAAACCTGATTGACAGGGATATAAAGCATTAGTTTCATCTCGGAAATCATTTAGCTGTTGGGAGTCTCACTTTTCAGTGATCTTGGATAGATAAAGCAAATTAGAGAAAGGACAGTAGTTGCTAGGATCTGAAACATCAAGGGAGGGCTTCTTGAGTTTTGGGATGACAAGATGCAATCTCACCTTGCTCCTCCTCTCATCAAGAAACATATAGCTGCATTTAGTTGCTTTGTACATAGTTGCTTTTTGTACATAGTTCTCATGTTCTCTGTTTATGAAACCTGTTTAATGTATACCCAGTTCATTGTCCTGTTCATTGTAAGCACTGATCAATTTTTGTGACGTGTAGTTTCTGTTCATTGTAAACCGCACTGATGTCAAATAGAGCGGTATAAAAGAAACTGTAAATAAATAAATAAATAAATAAATAAGAGCCTGTTTCCAGGTATCGGGAACTGATCTAGCCTGCAGGCTGGTGTTAACCACTGAAAAAATGTAGGGCGATAGGTTCAATGCAGGGGTCTGCAGCCATCTGGAGCGGATGGGATATTGATCTTATGGAATGCATCATTTTCTGTAGCTGAATCTTTGATATAGGGTTGAAGTTGGACCAAGAAGTAGGAAGAATGAGGTGGGTTTGGCTCAGGTCAGAAGCAGAGCCAGGAGGATAGGGTATTGGTCTCAAATCAGTTAGGATTGAAAATGTGGCTCGATATTTGCAATTTTATGAAATATGTAACTAAGTCAGTGGCAGAAGATAGAGAACTAGGGGTGGTAGTAAAAGTAGGACAAGTGAAGGTTAATGAAGAGATCATGGGAAAAAAAGCTGCTTTTTCTGATTTTGGGCACTGTCAATGATTTTAGAAAACGAGTTTATTTTGGCTTCCTCTAGTTTCTTCTTATAGAATTGTTGTGGTTCCTTACCCCCAAGTCAGATAAGTATGCATTTTATAGCACTTCCAAACATTCAGTCTTGCTTAGTTGGTGCTTAAGTAGAAGGCCAGTATGGTATCAGGATCTGATGTCCTAGATGGATGCGAGGATGTCATAGGTCAAAAGGAGGCTTTCAAAATGGAGTCACTAAGAACGGAGTTTCAGATGGATAACTGATCTGTAAGCACCAATAGAGATAAATCAATCAACAAAGGTAATAAAAGTACACTAAAAGTTTAGTGATAATGGAGTTTTAAAGTCTCACAAAAGGAGTGGGGGCTTGAGATATGTTGCTATTCATACCAATAATTCTTCTGAGTAGCTAATTCTATTATCTGTAGGTTCTGTAGTTGATATTTTTTCACAATGTACAGTAAATAGGTAAAAACATATTTCCCATAGCTTTACATCCATTACCTCATTAATATATTTCATGTTAAACAATTGCAATCTAAGTTGCATATTATATCTTAACAGTGATGTTTGTAAGTGTAAACTAGAAGGGATGTTCATGGCCCCCCAAATAGGAAGTAAATAGACTGGAGGAACTCAGGGAAGGAAAGGTGTAAAGCAGCTTAGGAGATGTTCATCTCCTATTCCGGTAGTGCTGCAAGGAACTCTCGAGCTACAGATGAAGTAGAAAGAGATCCAACGGGTGGGCACTTACCCAAAGAGTCTAGTATGGAGAGGACAGCAAACAAGGGATGGGAGAAGAACCCTGCAGTAATATGTAAAGCCTGAGAACCCTGTAGTGAAAGGTAAAAATGGTTGTGTATGCTACTCCTTCATGGAAGAACGGAAGGTTCCTTCTGAGAGACAACAAACGGATAAGTGTCCAAAGTGTATAATAGCTAAGGGAAAATATTACCCTCAGGTGAAGGTGATTCAGGCAGAAGGGGGTGGTAAGCCTAAGATTTGCCAAAAAATTCATAAGGGTTACGCAAAGAACCCTAGGTCCAGCCAGAAATCAGGAGGTAACAGGTTGTTCTAATGCCCATGTAGGTTGGCTGGGAATCTTAAGTCCTTGACTCTGAAGATTGAGCAGGTACGTCCGTGGGGGCAAGGGACCCTAAGAGATCAAACATGCATGAGGCAAATACAGGAATTAAAACCTTTAAATGAAGCAGAACAGCTTAAGCTCATGGGATAGCTAAGGTGAAGAAAAAAACATAGAGGGTTTCCATAGGTTTGATAAGGGCTACAGTCCACAAAAAAAAGGGGAAGGTTATGTGATGCACTGTGGTGCTCACACAAGTTTTTCCACCTGGTAGAAGCTAGGGAGAGCTCTGACAGAGGGCTGAGTGCACCCATATAGAAGAACTTCAGGGGGAGCTTGAATGTTCCTGGTAGGCAAGGAGGACCTTTCCTCCAGTAACTTGCCCAATCCTTGTTTAAACCCAGCTACACTAACAGCTTTTACTATATCCTTCAATAATGAATTCTAGAGTTTGATTATGCGTTGAGTGAAAATGATTTTCTCTTAATATTCTTAAATGTAGCTTGATTGTAGGTCCCCTCGTCTTTCTACTTTTTGATGGAGTAAACAACCTATCTACATTTACCCGTTCTACTCCATTCATTAATTTATAGAGCTCTACCATTTTGCCTGGCTCACCAGTCTGTATTTTCTGGGATCATCCTAAGAACCCTTTTTAAAAATTGGCATTACATTGGCCATTCTCCAATCTTCAGGTACTACAGATGATTTTAATGATAGTTCACAGATTACTAAAAGTAAGTCTGCAATCTAATATTTCAGTTCTTTCAGCACCCTTGGATGCATACCATCCAGTCTAGGTGATTTGCCACCCTTCAGTTTATAAAATGGTTGTAATAGATCTTTCCCGATAAAAAGTACAATCTGTACAGAAGCAGGGGGTGGGCTGGAGAGAAAGGCCAAGAATGACAGCCTGCTCCCTGTTGTGAGCAGTGAAGACCAGCTAAAGTAAGTTGGGTCACATAGTGGGTAGTCTGTGGGAAAAGGCAGGTGCCAAGTAGTGCTATTTTCACTGGGAGATTCTGCATTGCTGATGAGAATAAACCAGTGATAATTCTGATGCTGATAGTGTCAGCATGCCTTATGGCTGCTTGGTGTGTGTAAACACTGAGGGGGTTATTCGAGACACTCCACCCACGGGCCGCCTCTTCCCTGCCCCTGACTAACTTCCCCGCACAATTGGCAAGGGAAGTTAGTCGGTAGCTGCCGCCAGCACAAACAGCAAGGATGGACGTCCTGTTGGGAAGTCCATCCCCGCTATTCGTGTCTCAGAATAACCCCCCTTTGAAAAATGAGGGACTAGCAGGTCCCAGAAGATAATCGGGTTTGGACTTGCATCCAGTCATCCCAGAAGGCTGTGTTTCTGCTTCATCTTCTTTGATCATTTTGGCATGTGAAAATGATCTGTCAGAATTCCTACAAAAGGAAAAGGTGCTAATTAGAAAGAATAAAGTGGGAAGTGAAAAGAGAGAGAAGAGGATAAATTCAGAGGAGAAGGAAGAAGAAATAGAGGTTCTGAAAAGGTTATTTCTGTCAAAATAATTATATTTTTAGACAACAATGAGACTTATTACTGCCTGAAGTAGAAGTAAAGACATTTAGAGGACATTTACTAAAAGCTTCTAACCAGTTAATGTATGTTTTAGTGTATGATAACTAACCACACTGAAAGCCAACATGCAGGCCACCAAAATGTGTGTTAACTGGTAATCGTGCACTAATGTGGAGAGTGGACAAGTTAGGGATGGAGTATGGGTGTGTAGAGCACATTTGCATGAAGTCACCATCAATGTGTCTCTTTGGCCATCATTAGGTCTACCTGCGTTAATTGTGCAGCCAGGGGCGGCTCAAGGCAATCTGCTGCCTGAGGTGAGGGAATAGATGGCGCCCAACCCCTCCTGGGGGGGAGGATTTTTCTCAAAACTCCAGTCAGGGACTGAACCAAACCAAAAAGCCGATTAGATAATGTGTATCAAATGCAAGATGTTCACACACCAAGGAACTAAAAGAAGGAACAAGAACCACAGCAGTTTATAACTCCAAATTATAATTAATTTGTATTTTGTTGTTATGAACTGCGTTATGGTGCTTGCTTTTTCTTTTTGAACATATATTTTGCATTCACAGAACCCCCTCCTCAACAATGGATGCAGAGCAAAGGTAGGACATTTACCCACAGAACTCTATAAATTAAAAAAAAAATTGGATTCTGGTCATCTCACCAACAGCAAACATTCTCCAGTACTAGGCATTTTGGGAATTAATATAAAACCCTACTAAAGTCACTGAAGATCTGCAAGGCCAAATCTACCATACCATACCAGCATACACTTCCAAAACTCATACAAGAAGGGGCCTACCAGAAAAAAGCAGCACTATAAACACTGCAATGGGCCCTAAAACATCCATACACCTATTTGAAAAGCTGTACATGTCAAATTACCGCAGTACAGATCCCTACGTACAAACACCATGTTAACAGAACACCTGTCCTTGGTCCACACTCAGAACACAGACCCTCACCAAATACAGAATAAGTGATCACAACCTAAAGTAAAAATAAAAATAAGAACATAAGACATGCATACTGGGTCAGACCAAGGTCCATCAAGCCCAGTATCCTGTTTCCAACAGTGGCCAATCTAGGTCATACGTACCTAGCAATATCCCCAAAAGACACAGGTTCCACAATGCTTGTACTGGGTCAAACATTGATATCCTGGGTCCCTTTTTAATAGTGGTTTATGGACCTTTCCTCCAGAAACTTGTCCAAACCTTTTTTAAACCCAGCTATACTAACAGCCCTTACTACATCCTCCGGTAACAGATTCCAGAGTTTGATTACACGTTGAGTGAAAAAATATTTTCTCTTATTTGTCTTAAATAGTTTACCCTGTAGCTTCATTACATGTCCCCTAGTCTTCCTATATTCTGATAGCGTAAACAATTGATCCACGTTTATCCGTTCCACTCCATTCATTAATTTATAGACCTCTATCATATCTCCCCTCAGCCGTCTCTTTTCCAGGTTAAAGAGCCCTAACCTTTTTAGCCTCTCTTCATAGGAGTAGCCTTCCATCCCCTTCACCAATTTGGTTGCTCTTCTCTGTACTTTTTCTAATAACGCTATGTCCTTTTTAAGATACGGTGACCAGAATTGCACACAATATTCAAGGTGCGGTCGTACCATGGAGCGATACAGAGGCATTATAATATCCTTTGTTTTATTCTCCATCCCTTTCCTTATGATACCTAGCATTCTATTTGCTTTCTTGGCCGCCGCTGCACACTGGGCGGAGGGTTTTAACATGTTATCCACGATGACTCCTAAATCTTTTTCCTGGGTGGTGGTTTCTAATGTGGAGCCTTGCATCGTGTAACTATAGTGTGGGTTGTTCTTTGTAGACAAAAATTAAAATGAAACCCCAAGAAGCCAGACTCCACATGTGGTGCCACACCAGATAAGAGATGCAGTTCCCCATACTGTGTGAAATATAGATAGCGCAAAGTCCAATCACTAAATTGAAAATAAAATTATTTTTTCTACCTTTGTTGTCTGATGATTTTTGATCATGCTGGTCCTGATCTGAGGTTTCTGTTTTCCTCTCTCTTCTCTTGGCTCTTTTTCTATGGTCTATAAACCATCTGCCATTTCTTGTCTCTCCTTTTGCTTTCTTCATTTTCTTCCATCAGCCTTTTTTCAGTCCCATTCACTCTCCCCAGTATCAGCATCCTTTATAGCCTCCCCTTCCAATATTTTCCAGTGCCCCCTTGCCTTCCCAGTACCGCCACTGGTGTCTATTCTCTCCAAGCCTCCCTCCTTCCCCATCGACCAGCCCCTTCTAGTCAAAATACCATCCCAGGTATCAGCAAACTTCCAGTCCCAGTGCCCCCTCCCATGTCAGTTCCCTTCCTGTTACCCTCTCCTCTGTCCATCCACCTTCCAGTGCCATCCCCGGGTGTCAGCTCCCTTCCAGCCCACACCTTCGCCTCTTTTCTGCTCCTTTCCAATTCCCATGTCAGCTTCCTTCCAGTCCCCACCTTACCCCCTGTCAGTTCTCTTCCAACCCCCCTCCTATTACCCAGCTACCTTCCAGCCCCATCCCCAAGTGTCTGCTCCCTTCCAGCTCTCCTGTATATCTTCTCCCTTCCAGCTCCCCCATGTCTACTCTGCTCCCTTCCAGCTCTCCCCATTTCTGCTGCCTTCCAGCCCCCCTGTCTGCTCTCTTCCAGCTCTCCTCCCATGTCTGCTTCCTTCCAGCTCCCCCCATGTCTGCTCCCTTCCATCTCTCCCATATATCCCTTCCAGCTCCCCCATGTCTGCTCTGCTCCCTTCCAGCTCTCCCCATTTCTGCTGCCTTCAGCCCCCTGTCTGCTCCCTTCCAGCTCTCTCATATATCTTCTCCCTTCCAGCTCCCCCCATGTCTTCTCTGCTCCCTTCCAGCTCCCCCCATTTCTGCTTTCTTCCAAGTCCCTCTGTCTGCTTCCTTCCAGCTGCTCCCCATGTCTGCTTCCTTCCAGCTCCCCCATGTCTGTTCTGCTCCCTTCCAGCTCCCCCCCATGTCTGCTCTCTTCTAGCCCCCCCAATATCTGCTCCCTTCCAGGCCCACCTGCCTGCTCCCTTCCAGCTCCCCCTATATCTGTTCTGCTCCTTTCCAGTCCCCCCCCCATTTCTGCTCCTTTCCACCCCCACCCCATCTGCTTACTCCGTGAACAGAAGTATAAAAGTTAGCAGAGCCATGGGAACAGAGAAATGTTCCTGGGGCTGCTTTCTTTTTGGAAGCGGAAGTGGTGGCAGTAGCGGCGACCTCAACCTCCCCCTCCCCCCACCGGCACTCTCATGCCACGCTTACCCGGCTTACCGGTTAGCGCCGGCCCTGCTTCTGCTGGAAAATTGGCGGTTCTATCATAGGCAGTTTCTAGGGAGAAGCAAATCAGAAATAAGCCCAGCTGGAGTGCCGCCCCCTAGAAACTGCTGCCTGAGGCCACCGCCTCAGCTGACCTATTGATAGAACCGCCCCGTGTGCAGCAGTTTAACATACACATTTCCCTGTTAACTGCTGGGAATATTCTGGTCATGCAGCCTATGGGTAATGCAGAGGCTTTACACTTAACTGTGCATTAAGAATGCATGTTAACTGAAAAACATTAGTGGAATTTACTGAAAGAGCCCCTTATTTTATCATGCTGGGCGATTCCAGGAAATTTAAAGAAGATTTTTATGGGGCTGTTAAACTTATAGAGTGGGGGGCATGTTCCGGTGTATCTATAAAAATACTTAAACATGGTAAACAGATCTTATATTTTTATTTGTAGAATTAAAAATTTGGCAGAACCAAATACCTGGTGATTGAAAACAAATAACACTGTGCTTCAGTAGAAAGTTATAATTCAAAAATATAATTTATGATCTAATAATAAACTTCTTGGTACTCAATATCAGAGCCTTTTTTGAGGGAGTACTCAGCGGTACTATGTACCAGCACCTTATTCTTTACGTGCTAAGTTGAACCATTGTCTTCATATTAGAGCCTGTATATGAGTACCAGCACCTTTTTTTGCTAGGAAAAATGGACTGTTCACCATTACAAATAAAATAGTCCTACATTAAAAATGACTTTTAAAACAAAGCAATTGTTTTGTTGTCCAGGATTAGAGGTTGCTCAGAGTTCTGGGATTATGTCAATTCCGACTCACTTCCTGTAAATGGATCTTCGAAGAGACAAATAATATGACACCTCTTTTTTGCATATCTCCAGCATGGGGTAGGAGGAAAAATATTGATTTTCTGTAGCAATATCAAATCCTATCCCATATTTATAAAATATTAATTAACACTTTTTTTTCATTATTAGCTCTTGAGTGCATTATACATAATAGATTCTTTTTGAGAATTGAAAATCTGTGCTGCTTTTGTTTCCATTGAAAAGGGCAGGCATTTTTTTCATTGCTAGCAGTTGTCCAGATGTGTTTAGTATATATATATATATAAATGATACTATTAAGTACATGCTGAGGTGAAAATATAGGTTTTCAGTCATATAGACACACTCAGCTGGAATCAAGTTCAATGGGTTCTTATATGAGGAAGGCTACATTTCTCTATCTACAGGAAGAGTCATAAGTGCACCTTATTGATCAAGGAACATATGCATTTATGTGTCTTTATAAAACAGCCTACCCAAGAGGTTCTACACAAAGTTACACCTGTTTCAAGGCATGTGTAACTTGTTGTGTATATGTGCCAGAAACAATTGGTGTTTATGCATACATTTTATAAGATGCATAATTGCCATTCCCCACTGCTTTGCCTGTTTTTCACCCCAAGAAATATCTAAGCATATGTCATATAAAAGTAGATGCTGTGGGAGCCATTTGGGAAGTCCTTTCCATGCTTTGGGCATCCAAAAATAGGCATAGAGGCATCCAAAGCACAGAGATGTCTCCAGCGCCATTTTAGAAGCCAGCTCTATGGATGTCCCCAGCATGAGGACATCCACATCCGAACAACCCCACATCTGACAACCCCACCTGATCTCAGAAACCTCCCACATATCCAGTATCACCTGAAAAATGCCAGTTTGGGCTGAAAAACACCGAGAGGGTGTAGAGGAGAAATCACCCAATCATTCCCAGTACTCAGCACAATTTAAGTGATAGCAGCAGTGAGATTTGAAGCCCTGACTTTCCTGTTCTTAGCCCGCTACTCTGGCCCTTAGGCTAATCCTAGACATCCAGGCTCTGAAATACTGTTCTGGGGATGTCTATGTAGACGCCCCCGTAGATGTCCACAATGGGCATGTCCGCGTTTGTGAAATCATGTCTGCACCTAGACGTGCCTGTTTTTTTCTCAGTCGATCTGGCTTAAAATAATCCCAGACTGCACTTGAACGTCCTTTCTAAAATTCCCCTCCATGTTTTCCCGGTTCTTACTTTCCTGCATGTAAATGCTGACTCAATATTA
The DNA here is from genome assembly GCA_033557465.1 of Ichthyophis bannanicus. Classification (NCBI taxonomy): domain Eukaryota; kingdom Metazoa; phylum Chordata; class Amphibia; order Gymnophiona; family Ichthyophiidae; genus Ichthyophis; species Ichthyophis bannanicus. Next base: position 1,556,364,715 of record CM066032.1, read on the forward strand.
TAAACACCAACTTGAGCATACAAAATGTTGCTTTTCATGCTCAAAATGCTTATGCAATTACCATCAAAACTAGTTATCTCAGGCCACAGATTTCAAAAGGGGATTTCTTCATCTCCTTAGACAAATACCAAAACACTGGGGGTTATATTTAGAAGCCTTCCCACATCTACAAAGCAGCACGTATAGGCATTTTAGAATGGGGCATTTTAAATGTGGGCATGATTTGCACATTTAAAAATACTGGAGGCATGGTGAGGGTAGGCAGGCGGCATGGCTTGGGTGGGCCTATAGTATAGATGTGGATTCTCCATTTCACATAGGGAATCTGTGGCTATACAAAAAATATATATGCACCTGCATTTAACAGTTAGCATCTAAGTGCCTGCTGACACTCCCCTTATTAAATCCCCAAACTTCAATCCTTCCCCCTATTACATTTTTAAAACCTTGGATCTGCTCCTGACTTCTCAGAGCCCAACATATCTATTCCCACTCACACCCCCCCACAATGCGTCTGATCCTCCCCACAAGTAATCCCCCACAGCACAAACACCCCTCCATCTATGCCCCCTGAAACAACCCCTATGGCAGACCCCCACTCTCCAATGCCTCTATCCAATCTTACCAGCAATCTCTGGTATCTAGTGGAACAGGAAAGATACCCGCATGCTCCTGCTTGGCTGGCTATGGATGTCAAACTAGCATCTGACACATCAGTGATCCTTGGCGGCAATCTCAAGGAATTACTGCTAGGGCTCAGTCTGCCAAATAAGGGCATTGTTAACCTGAGATGACAGGAAAATGCTTGAAATTGTGACTTTATTTGGCAACCTGATCCCTAGAAGTAATACCATGAGATTGCATCTGTGGGTCACTGGGGTCTCAGGAACAATTTTGATACCCATCAGAAGTCAAACAGGAGTGAGTGGAGGTTGCTCCTGCTCCACCAGATACCAGGGATCCTTGGTAAGGCCAGGGAGGGGTCACGGGGGTGGGGTCAATGGATGCTTTGGGGCTTGGGTGTGGAACGGATGTGTTGAGAGAGATCACCTACTGGGGGGTCGGAAGTGGATCAGAGGTTGTAAAAGTTAGTAGGAATAGGGATCGAGTTTGGGGGGTGGATCAGAGAGGTATCAAGATGGGGGTGATCGAGGAGTGCTGATTTTGCTGTCTCGTGCTGTCCATGCAGATCAGGAGATTTTAGAATGCTGTTCTCAACACATATATATAACATATTTCTATGTTTTTTCCCCCACATTTAGCTTTCTAAAATCATTGTTCCTGCTGTACATGGACATCCATACCATGTAGTCCTGCTGCACTGATTTTATAAGAGGCTCTATTTGTCAGAGCCTCTTGTAAAATACATGCAAATTTTCTTATCCTGACATAGACATGTAGATTTCCTTCTCTATGTACTATCTAAAATCTGCTTTTTCATATCTTGATTTTCAACCTACACTGTAAAAGAATATTTAAATAGAAAAAAATCTTTATCATAAGCAACCATAGCAGTCCAATTTCTGCTTGTTTAAAATGCCACATGGCTTTATATCAAGTTCCTATCCTATTCTGCAGCAATTGTGCTAAAGCCAGGAGGACCAGACCAACACCTCAATCAACTCTAAAACTATAAAACATGCCAAGGGGACCAGCAGATCCCCAAGATTAGCTGGAAGACTCTAAATTATCCCAGGAGGGCTAGCATAGCACCTCAACTTGCCTCTAAGGCCCTAAAAAATGCCAAGTGGAAAGTACAACACAATACCAAGATTGGCTACAAGGCCCAAAATTATGCCAGGAGGACCAGAACAGCATCAAGATTGGCTGCAGGGCCCTAAAACACCTAGGAGAACTGACACAACAGCAGAAGAGGCACAACAAGCCCAGGTCAGAGGAGTGGGGTGAGTCCAGCTAAGCTGTGTTCCCACAAGTTAGTCCTCACACTGAGAACTTTGGTCCCAGCCTTAGAGCCTTAAGTACAGAGGAAGATCCAGAGATTGAAATAAGAATCAGGGATGTACATTGGGAGAAGAGCTGCAGCACGGGTGGGTACAGACCAGAAGAACTGAAGATGACCAATGCAGCAGCAAAATAGGCTTGAAACCCCTATAATGAAATGTAGGTATTTATTTATTCAAAATGTTTCTTTCCCACCAAGCCACAATGTTCTTGGTGGGTTACCATGAACATGCAATGCAATGTGTGCCTTTGAGTCAGTCCTGACTCCTGGCAACCCAGAAGCTCCTGGGTTTTCTTGGCAGTGTCACTGGAAATAAATTGCCAGGCCTTTTTTCTGAGGCAATGGAAGGTTAAGTGACTTGCCCAAGGCCACAAGGAGTGCTAGTGGGAATTGAACTCTGGTTGCTTGGTTACCAAACCAGTGTTCTAACCACTAGGCTACTCCTCCACACCATGAACATGCACTAGCATAAATTACATAAACTCTCAAACACAATATAAAGTCATACAACAAATTAAGTTTCAACTTACACCGAAATTCTATTAAATTTTCAAGCAATTTAGTCTTTACCTGCAGCTCATTTCACAAACAACATGCACTCACTGAAAAAGCCCATCTACAGACAAGTTGTTGTGCTTCTCCATCTTCCAGGGGTAAAACCAAAGAACCCTGCTGATACTTGTAGCAGAAGAGCAATAGTCAACAAGTACAGTAAGGGAGGATGGTGAATGTGAGGTGATCTATAATGATAACTAGGGTTGATTCAGCTGTAAGGATGGCTAGGCAGGAGTCCCTTTTCTTCATTAGTGCACCATGCTCATCCATCCTGATAGAAATAATGGTCCATTATTCAAAGGCATAAATGTCACTAAGAGGGATATTGATGGTTAGTGCCACTAGATATTTGTGGGTGCCACCACTACATAGCCGTGATGCTATACCATTAGTAATGGGGCATTTTGGGGCTTTCCAGGAGTGGCAATATTGAGCTTTTGGCTGGTTAGCACCCTGAGGGTAAAGCAAGGCATAGCAAAGGCTGGTCTAACTTTACCCATGGAGGTTAAGAAGGCAGCGGCTCAATATCACCATTACCTGGTTAGCTTTTGGGGTCTGTACCAAACCGGATATTCAATGTCATCCCTTGACACTCCACACGACACACAGAAACACACACACACGCGCATACTGCACTCCCTGACACTTGCTATGAGACACACATATGAATCCCTCTCATGGCTGATTCTGGAAATGAAGGAAACACACATTGTGTCACACTGCTAGTGTATACTTTTCAACTTTTTTTTTTTTTAGTTTATTTCATTCTTTTTTTTTTTCACTTTTGCCATGTAGCCCTAAATGGACTCACTGAAAGTATGATAGCAGGCCACAGAGTGGGAGCCAGATGTGACTACTGCAATATGGTTGTGGCTCAGATTTCAAGAGCAGAACTAACTGGCATTAAATGGGCAGACCATGACAGAACTGGAAGAATAGTGAGACTGGCACCAGTTCTTTTTGTTGTATTTCCTTTTAGTGTGTTTTTTAATATATTTCTCTTTATTTTTTTTAGGTTTTAGCATGGGGAACAGAAAGGTAGCCACTGAAAATTGGCACCATAATAGAGAGGCTGAAAGCAAACTTTCAAAACCAGCAAATAAACATTGAAGGCAGAGAGTGTGGGCAACTGCCTCTCAGTATAGCTCAGCAAGGATTACTAGACGTCCAAAGAGCAGCATCAATGAATTTATTCACTGTGACCCAACACGGCCATATTTCGGCAGTAACACACTTCCATCAGAGATCATAGAGCACCACAGTACCCATACACAGTGTTTAGGGAATCTGTGTGATTGTAGCATCTAATGTTTCACAGATACCCTAAATGCCATGTATGGATTCTGTGGTGCTCTATGACCCTTGATTCAAGCAGGTAAATGATGCACACTGGGCGGAGGGTTTCAAAATATTATCCATGATAACACCTAAATCTTTTTCCTGGGTGGTGGTTCCTAATGTGGAACCTTGCATCATGTAACCATAGTTTGGGTTGTTCTTTCCTAGGTGTATAACTTTGCACTTGTCCACATTAAATTTTATCTGCCATTTGAACATCCAGTCTTCCAATTTATCAAGGTCCTCTTGCAATTTTTCACAATCCTCTTGGGTTTTAATAACTTTGAATAATTTTGAGTCATCTGAAAATTTTAGGGGCATGTTTACTAAACACCGTTGCTGTGCGGGTTCCCGTTAGTGTGCTGGTGCCATATAAGGAGTGGGCGGGCCAGGCAGAAAAAAGCAAAAAACCAGACCGTACGTGTGTGCGTCGCGCTAATGTGCGGGCCCACATTAGCGTGTGGCAAGGCTAAGTGGGGCGCTGCTGCAAACCCAAACAACAGAGCAGTAGTACAACGGTGAAGACACCAACCAATGGTGCAGGGGCCAGGGGTTCAAACCCCCATTGCGCTCAACAAAAAAGACCAGCTGAGGCATCAACATTTATGGGCAAAAGTGGTTTAGGAGGCATATTAATTTTGGGCGGCAGAAGGCGGCGCACTGTTATTTTTATTACGGCATGAGGCGGCACACTGTTTAGTGTGGGCGGCAGATGGCGGCGCATTGTTAAGTTTGGGCGGCAGAAGGCGGTGCGCTGATAAATGTGGGCAACAGAAGGCGGCGAGCCGGTGGGCAGAAGGCGGCGCGCTGATGTGTGAGGGGGGCAGTCCAATAGTGGGAGGGATAAGTGGCGCGCTGATGTGCAAATAACAAGAACGGAGCCATAGCACAATGGTTAAGACACTGACCAATGGTGCAGGGGCCAGGGGTTCAACCCCTCACAGTGCCCAGTGAACAAGGCTGGCTGGGGCAGAATGTATCATGGTGAGGAGTGCTATAGGAGGCCTTCCATTTATATTTTATTTCCCACCACTAGTAAACCCGCTCTCACAGTGTGTTAACATACGGATGCCCGTAAGGCACATGTTACAGTGCACTGTCTGCCAAGGCACCCTAGAATGTCCCCTATAGGGCACCATGTATGTTGCGACATAGGATAATGTATAGTGCACCCTACATGGATGGCAACCATAAGGTGGCCTATAGGGCGCCCTATAAAGCACCCTCAGAGGCACCTAATGGGTATAGTAAGCTGTGTGTGGTTTTGCCGGCATAGACATATGTACAGTAAATAAAAATAAAGCTGTGGACAGCCCTATCAAAGGGCCCCATGGTGGGTTTGAACCCATGACCTCTGGCTGTACAGGAAGTGACGTAACCATTGGGCTACAGCTCTATAGCTGACAGCAAGCCCCTGGCTGGCTGCAGAGAGCCTGCACATCACCCCACAGACAGTCTGCTGTTGTAGACAGGATAGGGTTAGGCCACCTGTACCCATGATGCACTGCACATGCAAATCAGCTGTCCACAGATGCACATAAGATGGGGAATGCACCCCAACAGCTACCCGGCCTGGTAGGGGGAATTGTCCATGTGCACCCACACAGCACCTCGGCCTGGTAGGGGGTCTTGAGCGGGTGGACTACCAGCAAAGAGTAGCTACACACCGTCACATTGTGCGGGTACAGTGCTCACCCTGAGGGTGTGATGTGGCGCCCAGGACCAGGTCCACAACACCAGCCATGGCTGGATGAGGCCATGACAGAGTTCCACAACAGTACTAACCTGTGAGATAGTGAAGGTGCTGCAGAAACATGTTGGATATCTCTGTCTGTCTGTCTCAGTTAGTGGAAACCCTCATGGACCCCTAGGTGGTCAAAGTGCATTACCTACCCCCCCGCCGCACCAATGGCAGTAGAGTGGACCATCAAACCCCAGTCCTGCTGGGGAACAGACACCCTACAGGGCAGTCCAAGCAGCTCCACACACATCATCAACCAGACTTTAGGCCTGGATATCCAAAGATGCACCCCCAGCACTATCTGATATTCACCTGCAACAAGCCATCAGCCACTGCACCCTGCAAGGCACTCCATCAAGACACATACCAGCTGTGAACAGTCTGCTGGTTAGCCCTGATGGAAATGCATGCACCCATAACTGGGGTGGCAGCACACACAAGCAAAGAGTTCTGTGAGGAGGCCCCAACAGGAAACCCATATATATCACAAGAGAGAAACACAATACAGCACTATGGGGGTGCCTAGCCATGCTGTCATCACTGCACACTCAGGGTGAGAGTGCTCCCCCAGCAACACATACAGAGGTCACCCTGTCTGTGTAGGTGGTGGCCTGGCACTACAATGTCACAGCCAGTGCCCTATGCCCTGTGCAGATGCATCCTGGCCAGCCCACCATGTCTGACCTATACCCATGGTACCTTGCTGCTCATTATGCACATTGGCAGGCCAATACTGGCAGTAGTGCTGGCAGTGTGGGTTGGGGAAGGTGTTTGCAGCCAACACACACTGTATAGACAGACACACACTCCCACACCTATGCCAGCATTGTGCTACTATTGAGGGGGTGATTAGCCTTGGCCACCACACCGGTCCTGGGCACGGCACAGGCATGGATATGGTACGCAGTACTGCTGGGGGTCACTCCCCAGGGTGGTGAACACCGTCAGAGGCCAGGCCTGGAGCACGCACCGCAGACACCAAACAGATTGTTCGGATGGGGTCAACTAGCAGTATGTGCGTAACGTAGGGATATCTATCAGCCTGTACTCTTAGCAAACGTTTCAGAGCTGTGTACCTCAGGTGTAGGGTGACATTGCTAAGGTATGCAGGTGCTGGTATTGGGAGATGCACGCAGGGTCCAATGTTCTGCCTCTACAGGAGACATTGGCCAATGGGGCCTGTGGGTGTGGGTGTGTCTGCCCCTGTTGGCTGCTGCTTTACGGCAGCGCTTCCCCACTCCAGTCCAGTTTTGCATCACACTGTTTGGGTCTTCCTGCTGTCCCTCATGAATATGCATGAGCTACATCTACATGCCGTGGGGGTGGTGCATAGATATACAGCACAGGCATTTGTATGAGTGGAAGCATGGAACCTGACTGGTGTGTGGCCCACCAGGACTGCATTTGGGGGATTCTGCTGTAGGTTCTGCCCCTGTTCATGGTGTATGTGCTCAGTGGGGTAAAAGATAGATGTATTACCATTGCATATGTCCTCGTCACGAAAGGTGTGTCCTTACTGTCACTGTTTATTTGTGGGGAAAATATGTGGGCAGGATTGCTGGTAGCCCCAGCTGGGCTTTGAACCTTTGACCCTCTGGTCCTAGAGGTACTGACTCTGTCTGCTGTACCACACTATGGCCACATAGACAGTGCAGCCCCTGGAGGTAGTAAGCCTGGCAGGATGGCGTCACAAACCCTGCTCTACGCAAATTTACTGTGGGCATATGCACCCTGTCTGGTGACAAACGTGCACATAAACCCCGGAAATGACAACGGGAAATGGGGGACAACATATCACCATGCTGGGCAACAGTGATATTAATGGGCAACCATAGCAAACACTCCCAGGAAAGCTCCACAAAAGGAAATGTTGTTTGGAAGATTCTCCGCTCCGTAAACCCTTCCAAAATTCATTTCTTTTTTTCTGGAGCTTTGCTGGGTGTGTTTTCTGTATTTGCCCATCACTATAACTGTTCCCCAGCTGAATTACTATTTTTAATAGTTCTGTTGTGGTCATTTTCTATTTTTATTTGCACTTTTGTGCTGTGCACATGTATCACACTGCTCACGTTTTGCTGGTTTCCCCTGTTTTCCTGTACATTGCTGACGGAAATGGTTTCTCTTCCCTTTAAATGCTTTCTACCGCGAGTGTTTCACTGGCGGTAGTTTTTCCTTGTAAATTCGGGCACGCTCCTGTGCGGGGAGTCTCTCCCCTCCCACATTCCAACCATTGACCCCGTCTCTCCACCCCTCGGGGGCCTTCCTCCGCCCTCATTTCGCCTTTCCACGCCTCTATCGCACATGAGCGCCCCGCAAACGTGCGTGTTTTCGGCGCACGCGTGCGGGACCCGTTAATGTGTCACGCACGCATACGGGGCGCTTAAGAGCACTTAAATGCATCATTTTAGGGCGCTCAGGTGCGCCCCGCACAAGTGCCCCGTTTAGTAAACATACCCCTTAGTACCTCACTCGTTATTCCAATTTCCAGATCATTTACAAATATGTTAAAAAGCAACGGACCCAGCATAGATCCCTGGGGTATTCCACTATTCACCTTTCTCCATTGGGAAAATTGGCCATTTAGCCCTACCCTCTGCTTTCTATCTTTTAACCAGTTCCTGATCCACAATAGTACACTGCCTCCCATCCCATGACTTTTCAATTTTGCCAGGCATCAGGAAAAGCCCCTAATGCCATCAAAATATTGTCGGGGTGCTGGTTCCCCCAACATAAAACAAATCCCTGGTAGCCCAACGGTCCAATCCCCCTACCCAGCTAAAAATAATCCCTGGTGGCCCACCAGTTACGATCCCTCCACATGCCCAACGAAAAGTAAACCTGGTGGCATAGCGGCCCCAACCCCCCCCCCTCCCCATCCCCATCCAACTACAAATAAACCTGGTGATCCAGCAGCCCCAAATCCTCTACCCCCTACCCAACTAAAAATAAACATGGTGACCCAGTGGCTATGATCCCCCCACCCACTCAACTGAAAAAAACTCTGGTGGCACAAGATCTCCAACCCAGTAACTTTAGAATTGAGCAGGAACACTGCCCACGTGCTCTCGCTCTTTTATTTTATTTATTTATTTATTTATTTAACCAGTTTTATATTCCACTTTATCCTTCAATCAAAGTTGTTGACAACACAAAAGGTCTACATTGAACGAGATGGGTGGGGCAACATGACATACATGCAGACTTTTAGACATTTGGTAGTTATTCCTTCTATTCTTCTATGCGTGCCAGTGGAGTTTGGCGTCCTAGGTTAGGTGTGAAAAGTGTTCTGTGAACTGGAGTGTTTTGAGTGCCTTGAGGAAGTCCTTACTGTCACTTAGGGTGCTCAGTTCATCTGGGAGGGGGCTTCAAAGGGCTGGTGCTGAGAAAGATAAAGTTCTGTTGGAGGTGGTTTGCTTTGTCTTTTGGTATCCGGTGGGTGTTCGGAGTTTGTTGATGCCGTTGGCTCTTTTGGGCCTGCAGTTGTTTTCTCTGATCAGTATTTTTTGTAGAATATTTGCTGAGTGTTGATGTATGATTTTGAAAATATTTAGTGTCTTGAATCTTGCTCTTGCTGTTATGGGTAACCAATGGAGTTGCTGTAGTACAGGTGTGATGTGTTTGTGTCTTGCTGTGCCCGTGATGATGCGTGCTGCAGTGTTTTGCACCATTTGTAGTGGATGGGTAGTTTGCTTGGGAAGTCTTTGATACAACAAATTTCCATAGTCCAGTATGGGGGTGATTACTGCCTGACACACGGTGCAGAAGTTGTCCTGATTGAGGATTGGTCGAAGCCTCCTGATAATTTTTAATCAGTGGTATGCCTTTGCTGCGGTTTTCTTTATATGCAATTGTAAATTCAAGTTCCTGTCCATGGTGATGCCCAGGTATTTGAACTCATCCCTTGTAGTTATCATTTTGTTTAGGATGTTGATGCTTTGAGGTGGGCTGAAGGTGGTGTTCCTGGAAATGAACAATGCCTCTGTTTTGTCAAAGTTAATTTTCAGATTATTGTCAGACAGCCAGTTATTCATGTCCTCAAGGCATTGGGTCATATGGATCAAATCAGGTGCCTGTGTGTCTATTGGGGCGTAGACCATGATGTCATCTGCATATAAGTGGTAGTTTAGTCCGTATCACTAGATAATGCTACAGATGGGTTGAATGTTATATTGAATAGGATGGAGGACAGTGCTGATCCTTGGGGTATTCCCTGGTTGATGGTAAATTGGGTTGATTTTGTTTCATTGCATTTGACTTGCTGCGTTCTGTTCTTCAGGTATGATGAGAACCATTTTATGGTCTTGTTGCGCAGTCCAATCTCATGCAGTCAGTTTAGTAATATGGAGTGGGATACGGTATCAAATGCTGCTAAAATATCTAAGAAGACTAGCATGAATCCGTTCCTCGTTTTGTCCAGTCCTTTCAGAAGATTGTCAAAGAGGGATGTAAGCAGGGTCTCTACGTTGTGTTGAGGCTTGAATCCATGTTGTTGTGGGTCTAATGGGGTGTGTTGGTCAATGTGTTCCTGCAGTTTTCTCTGTATTGTTTTTTCAATGATTTTTTCTATAAATGGAAGGCTTGAGATGGGGTGGTAGGATTTTGGGTCAGAGGAATCTAGTTTTGCATTCTTGAGGATGGGTCGGATCATTGCATGTTTGAGAGCTTGTGGCATGTGTCCCTGCTGGAGGGATTGTTTCACCATCCTGTGAATGTGTTGGCTTAGCTTGTCCTTGGTGTTCATAATCCATTCTAGCAGGCAGGGGTCAGAAGGTGAAGTAGTTGTATTTAGAGTGCCTATGATGTCCTCTATTTGTTGGGTTGTTGGCACACTAAAGTTGTCCCAGGCTTCATGTGCTTCTTCCCAGGATGGGGGGCATTGTGCAGTGGGGTGAGTTGGGCTGTCGTTCTTGCTCATTATGTAGCTTGCGTACTTTTGGGGGTCTAGCTGTTGGTTGCATTGCTGAGGGCTGTCGCTGGTGAGCTTTTTTATAATGCTGAAGAGTTCCTTTGGTTTGTTTGCTGCCCATCTTGAAAAATGGTGGCACCTGGCACCTTGCAGTGTATCCTGGGATGCATCACTTGGGGACAGGCACCGCTATATTTGAAAATGGTGTCACAAGAGCAGGACTGCATAGGCAGCACTCCTGATTATTTGTAAAGGTACTTGGCCACCAGGGATTATTTTTACTTTGGTGTGTGGGAGGTTCGGGGCTGCTGGGCCACCATGGATTATTTTTACTTCAGTGGATGGGGGATTGGGGCTGTGGGCCACCAGGAATTTGCTTTTCATTGGGTGAAGCAGCCCCCCAACAGTATTTTGATAGCATTGAGGGCTTTCTCTGATGCCTAGATCATCTTTGACATTTTTCCTTAGATGATCCAGGCATTGGAGATAGCACCCGATGCCATCAAAATACTGTCGCTAGATGTATAAGCCACATCAAGACCAAGCATAGAGATATTGGTACTAAGGCTGGTTGCAAAATTCTCAATGCTTTTCTCTGCATTGGGCACAGGCAATATTTGCATGCCATTTCATTATGTACAGCTTATTTGCCTCTATTTTAAATACATTTAAATACTCTTGGCGTTAATTATGAACCAGTTTTTTTTCCTTTGCTGTCTACACTTTCATCCATTTCTTTTTTGCATTTGGTGGTAGCAGTAAATGTGCTTAAAAGTGGCATTTTCTGAGCTTAAAGGCAACGCTAGTTTTCTGCATTGGCCCATTAGATAGTAAGCCACATGGGGACAGGAAAATATCTACTAAACTTAAATGTAACTCACCTTGACCTTCTGAGAAAAGACATAAGCTTTATTCAATTCCCTATTACAAAACTATAAAGGCAGAATTTTCTTAGCCTCTCTCTGACTTTTCTGATTTCTTCTCCCTATCCAAAGAGACATTCTCTGCTTACCAAAACTTCAAGCACGTACTTTAAAAGCAGACGGATACAGCAGCATTAATTGAGGGAAGAACACTCTGGCCCTTGATGGTGCTTTTGAGTAGCAACAATCACCAGACACCACCTCTTCTTCATTGGCTCAAAGTAAGGTTTGAAGCTGTTCGTATTTTCTGCTTTAAGTTCTAAGCCCTAAGGAGCCCTTCTCCACTCCCTCAAAGTCAGGCTTGAAGCTGCTTGTTTCTCTCCTTTCAAGTCCTAGGTCCTAAGCACCCCTTTTCTTCTTTCTCAAGGTCAGACTTGAAACTGTCTTTTTTTTTTTCTGTTTTCAAGTACTAAACCCTAAGTAACTTTCCCCACTTCCTCAAAAACAAACTTGAAACTGCTGGGGGTTTTTTCATTCCTTTTTGTCTCCTTTGAAATCCTAATCCCCAGCCTCATTCTCTGGTTCTCAGGAGCTAGGCTGGGATGAGCTAAATGTTGCAGCCTTGCTGTGACATCATCACCCATGGGATTTGCAGAATACAGGTAGTGATATGTTTATCTTTGGTTACTTACATCTGAGGTGTCATAATACATATAGGGTAAAATCTTATACTACCCATCTTTCTTAGCTGTTATCTACATTATTATTTGTCCTTGAAAACTTTTGTATGTCAATAGAACTACTTAAAGTTATGAAAGTCCGATCGATTGAGCATCATAGTTGGGTATCCACTGTTGCACCCTCTGCATCCTTGGTGGTGCACAGCAATTTTGAATCTTTGAGCTCAATGTTATAAGTCCTAATGGTTTGAATGAAGACATCAAATGGAATGCTATTATTTAAATTTTATATGTTATTTTGGTAATATTAATATCTTCTTGATTCTTACTGCTTTGCTGATTTTGTGACATCTACTCTTTTTTTTTAGATATTTGCCATCTGGCAGTCATTGACATTCTGCCATATTTCTTATATATTTTATGTATTTTGTTTGTTGTGAATACACAATAAAGTTTAATGTTGATGACTTATGCACCAAGCCGGTACTGCAACCCAGAACGCTCTTGAGTGAGATGGGTTTAAAACAGAACAGCATTCTTTTCTTCAAGTAAGTTTGGCATGTCAATATTTTTTTTTCTTTTTTTTTTGGGGGGGGGGGGGGGTTCATAGCTATTTGGGAAGTCACAAGATTCTCTGCAACAACCTTTAAGGCTTATTGAATAGTGTTCATCCCTAATGCAGCATTGTGAAGCCTGACATTGGCTCTGGTTTATTTGGCATTTTTTGTCAAATGTGGATAGAATTATGCTACAGATAACTAATGATTGTTAAAATGAGACCATGACAATGAGAATGAGTGTTTTAAGATTGTCTATCTGGCTGCTTTTCAAGTAAGTTTGAACATTTCATAAGCAGAGTGTTATTGGAACCTCAGATTGATTGCTGGCTTTCTATTAAGTGTATTATTGCAATTAATAGACTGCTGATATTTTTAAGGGAAATGTTCTTTGGAAATGACTTGTACTTTAAGATATGGGACACATTTTTTGGGGATTGATGACTGATAGTAGGTTTCTCCTTGTTTGAACCAGAGTAGAAGGGGACACATTTTTGCTGCTATCTGCCCTCTCGCTTATTTGCTAATTTGAATTGGACTTTTTTGTCTTCTGTTTTAATTTCCCTCTGTCCTTTTGGTTATTTTATTCTACTTGTCAAGGATGTGCACCATTATTGATTCAGGTGCCTTATGCTGGCTGCTGGAGACCCCCCTTGACTTTCTACCCTTCCTAGATTTGCCCCAGTATATCTGAAAGTGCCTGCATGGTTGACAAAAATGAATTCAACAAATGGCAATTTGGGATTTCATTCCCGAGCATGTACAGTCAATTAGTTGGCACTGGAATCAGCCAAAAATCACAATTTTATTGCTTTTTCCATTCGTACAAAAACTAATTCACATGTCCACAAGATATTATAATTAAAGCAGTGATTGTATTAAATATCCTGCATTACATTTATGAGGAGTACTAATGCTTATCTTGTATTTCCTTTTATTTACCTTCACAGTCAAATGAAATATTTAGTTTTAAGAAAGATATATATGTGTTTATTGTGAGTGCTTTTTAGGGACTTAATCGCAAAAATGAAGCAATGTTTTTGTAAATGAACTGTACTATGGCATCAATGATGTACATTTTCCCTAAAATACATAACACTTTAGAGCACCCTTCTGGTCACCATATCATTTCAGCAGTCTCTTTCTGAATCTGCATCTCTTATCTCTAGAAAACTTTCTTCCCCTCTTGTTTCCCTTTTACCTTGATTTGTGAAAAATTCAACTGATACATCACAGTTGCCGCCCCCAAAGGATTGAAAAAGAAGTGGCTTAGTTAGTTTTCTAATTTCTTTGCCTGATGCTAGGAGTGGTCGATAAAATATATCCAATATGGAGAGTTTTGTCAACCATAGCCTCCTACTGGCTGACCGTTTGTGCCATCAATAAGTTAAAATGGGCTGTATGCTTCCTGACTTCACTGCTCTATATATGGAAACACTAAAGAGATTTGTAGTCTGGTATTGAGCTGTGATAAAGTTAGACTAAAATGAGTCTATCAAAAGTGTAAAATGATTGAAGGAAACTAATTTGTTCTATGAATTATGTATGTTTTGCAGTAGATTCCGGAAACTGTAGTCCCCTGATTAGGCAATTTTGGCTGAAACACCTACACTGTCCTAATCGTCTCAGGATACTGCACACTGGGCTTTTTTGTACATTTGTCTTCAGCCATTGATGTTATTCTGGCAGATATTTGACCATCACTTTTTGGTTATTACATTTATTCTGGTGGTCATCAGATTTATTTCTGCATTTGCATTCAAATAGTGAAGCCATTTGCACATATTAGATAAACGATACTTATCTGTTAATTATGAATTTTTTCTGCACTTGAGACCTTATAATTAAAATCTGTTTTCATTATGCTTACAAAGATTTAAAAATATAAAGGCCTGGAGATAAATAATTATAATTATGGTTCCCTTTAAGCTGCCTATATAATATTCTGTGTCCTTTAAAGAAAGAAACCACCATTGTTTCTCATTATCTATAAGTGACATTAATGTATATGTTTTTTAATAGGTTCTTCATGTGTTTTGAATGCAAAATTAGAACCATATGCAAACATGCACTTACCAACAATAGGTTAAAAAAGGGCATGGAAAAGGATAGGCAAGTCCTAGTCATGTTACCTAAACTCCCATGTCTCTGCTTTAGGTCTTCTTCTTTGTGGGAACAGTTGATTTATTTATTTAACATTCTTCAATACTGCTTTTCATGGTATCAAAGCAGTTTACATCAAACGCAACTAGAACATACATTGTACAAGCGTGAGTGTTTGCATAACACATATTTTCATTGGGTTATAGGTTTAAATAGGGGAAGTGTTCAGATTAGATCATGGTGGTGGGTAGGGGGCATAACTTTATTACATGGAGCGGTAACTATATGCAAAGTATGGTGGCGGAGGATCAATGTGACGGATCCGAAGGATTCTTTAAAGAGGTGCGTTTTAAAAAAATTTCCGGAAGTCACTTAGGTCCTGGATGGATTTCAGAGTAGACGGGAGTGAGTTCCATAATGTAGAGCCGTAGAATGAGAATGCTGTTTGGCCTGCAGTTTGGGAACTTTTTGTCTTCTGGGCTGGGATAGTGAAAAGATTTAGGTGTTGTTGTTGTCATTGTAGCCTTGTGTCCGGGTTCTTCTGAATGAGTGGTTGCAGGCAGGCTGTGGTAAGGTTGTGTATCATTTTGTAGATAATCATGAATGCTTTGTATTTTATTCTTGCTTTTACTGAGAGCCAGTGTAGGCTTTTGAGTACTGGTATGATGTGATCATATTGTGATATTTTGGTTATGAGCTGGGCTGCCTTATACTGAGCAGTTTGCAGAGGCCTGAGGGCTAGGCTTGGGAAACCTTGGAGGATAGTTGGCATACTGGTTGATCCACTAGAAGAGAACATGCCAGGAGGTAGACACAGCAGCCAGGTGGCTTCAACTTCCAAAATAGGAGTAATTGTTTCACAGACAGAAATTCAAAATTTCCTTTATAAGGATTTCAAGATTTTCATTTCAAAAAGTTGGTTCCCTTTATTTTGATTTCCATCTTAGCCATCTGTTCTCTTTGCAAAGGGACTGGAAATTACAGTATGTTCTAATGCAGGGGTTCCCAATTTGTGATTCCGCGCTGTCACAGGGCCTACCTTGGCAGCGTAACGGACTGAGGTAGGTTGGACATAAAAACATTTGAAGTTGGGTTTGGCTAATATCTTAAAGGGCCCAGGGACTTGCAGCCCCGGTAGCTTTCTTTGTTACCAAAAATCCCAAAGAATACAAAGGGTCCGAGTGGAGGGAAAACAAAAGGCATTTATTTCCCTTTCTTGCAAAAAGGTTCATATGCTTGGACAAAAACATCAACACAAATTCCTTACTTCAGGTTAAAGAAAAGTAAAACATGACGTTAAAGCAAAGCTGTTATCTTCACAATAAATGGTGCATCAAAACAGTCTCTATTCCCCAAGATAGAGCTTATGTGCTAAGCAAGGACTCCAGACTTCCTGTCTTACAATAACTACAGTCCATCTCGGTATCTGAAGCAAATTCCACCTGCATCGGTTCCCCTTCTGAAGCCTCTGAAACCAGGTCAGTACTTGCTGGCAAATTGTAATCAGGCTTTTTATATATCCTCTGTACAACCTCCCAATGCTCAGGGATGGATGTGGGGCGTCGGTCCTGCGCCCTCCTATACTGGGAACTGTCTTCCTTTTGCAAGTGTTTTACCTTAGCTTCATGTAAAGCTTTGTCATTAACCAGTCTCTTATTCGGTACGTGTTTCTTGCACCTTATCTCATAAGCAGTTTCATACGGACAGTACTCCTCTGCTCCCTGTCCTCCCCATACACCAGCAGTCTGCAACCTGCTTTCAGTTAAACAGGGGTTACCTTTTCTCCTTGGCTTGTCTACTCCTGGTGAGGTTTGAGGCCTACTCCAGCTGGGATCCTGCCTGGCCTGAGCAATAGGCCTCAGGTTCTCCAACTGTCCTTCTGTTGGCTTTAGACCGCAGTCATAGCCACGCCTTTGCCTCTCTGGACGAAAAGTACTCACTCTGGCTGGAGCTATCCCACCTTCTCCACGGTTGCTCCTTTCCTCAAGCCACTGCGGCTGCTGCTGCCTCCTGCGAAACCCTTGTCCAGGGGTTACTGCTTCTTCTGGATATCTTGCCCATTCATTCGGATGTCCTGCCCATCCTGTTTGTTCTACTGGTTCTCCTGGCCGTCCTCTTCCTGGCCGTTCTGCTCTGGGCCGTTTCCTTCCTGGCCGTCCTGCCCTCCAGTCTTCCAGACTCTCTTTAAGAGGTACACCTCCCTTCCTTGATTGGAAGCTGGCTGGCATTACCTCATGACCTAGGAGGTGTGGTTCCTCAGTTCCTCGGAGGTCCCTCTTGCTCCCCCTATCTGGTTCCCCGTAATATTGCAGCTTGTGCTTGACTTTTCCTGCGTTTAAAACATTTTCTTCTCTTCTCAGAGGGTCTGCAGCATCACAGCGCATACATATTGAAAACTTTAAATCTACCCCTATTTGCCTTATGATGAAGACCACTGACCATTTTAGTAGCCATCTTCTGGACTGACTCCATCCCATTTATATCCTTTTGAAGGTGTGGTCTCCAGTATTGTACATAGTACTCCAAATGAGGTCTCACTAGAGACTTCTACAAAGACACCATCATCTCCTTTCTCCTGCTGGTTATGTCTCTATCTATGCAACCAAGCACCCTTCTAGCGTTTTCTGTCACCTTTTTTCCCTGTTTGGCCACTTTAAGATCATCTGATAGGAACAACCCCAGGTTTCTCTCTTTCATGCACAAAAATATTTAACCTTGGGTTTCTGCAGCAACAAAAGGATGCTCTTGCATTTCTTAGCATTAAATCTTAGCTGAAAATTCTCTACCAGTCTTCAAACTTTGCTTGATCCCTCCTCATGTTATCTATACCTTCGAGGTGTCTACCTTATTGTAGGTATCATCCAAGGCATATCTTTCCCAATAGAACTTAACCCAGAACTGATCCCTGAAGCATGCCACTGATAATGGTCCTATCTTCTCAGTGAGTTCCTTATTTTGTGGGAGCTGGTGTGCCTATGGAATTCTGAGATCTGGCTCTCTAGTTCTGGAGTGGCTGGGAGAGACCCAGCCAACATGCTGGAACCTATTGGAACTACTCTAGCCCATGCCAGGGTTTCTCAGCCTAGTCAAGTGGGAGAGTCTTCCTCTCCATGTGAAGAAGACTCCAGAAAGGAGCTCTGCAAGGATCCCAGGCAAGTCATGGGGGAAAGCGGATAAGAGGTTTTTGTCCCTAACAAGAAATCTGCATTTTCAGGTTCTAGTCTCCCTTTGCCTGGAGAACCAGATGTTCAGCATGCAGAGAAGAGGATCAGGAAGTAACCTGCTGTGAAGGGCTCTATGGAGCCTCCAGGACCAAGTACCTCATCTACCAGAACACATGGTGGGAACGAGATTTCCCTGAATCAGGGTTGAACATAAGAACATAAGAAATGCCAAACTGGGTCAGACCAAGGTCCATCAAGCCCAGTATCCTGTTTTCAACTTGGCCAATCCAGATCACAAGTATCTGGCAGGTTCCCAAAAAGGCACGCAGGTTACACAATGCTCGTCCCGGGGTAAGGAGTGGATTTCCCAGGTCCTCTTAAAAGTTATGGATCTTTGCCCCAGGAACGTGTCCAAATTTTTTAAAAACCCAGCTGTACTAACAGCTTTTACTACATCCAATGAATTCCAGAGTTTAATTGCACATTGAGTGAAAAAATATTTTCTCTTATTAGTCTTAAATGGGTTACATTGTAGCTTCATTGCGTGTCCTCTACTTTCTAAAACAACCGATCTACATTTATCCATTCCACTCTATGAATTAATTTATAGACGTTTATCTTACCCTCCCTCGGCCGTCTCTTTTCCAAATTGAAGACCCCCAACATTTTAAGCTCTCTTCATAGAGGTATGTTTCCATCCCCTTTACCATTTTTGTCACTCTTCTATGTAACTTTTCTAATTCTGCTATATCCTTTTTAAGATATGATGACCAGAATAGCACACAAGGTGTAGTTGCATCATGTAACAATACAGAGGCATTATAATATCCTTTGTTTTATTCTCCATTCCTTTCCTTGTGATTCCTAGCATTCTATTTGTTTTCTTGGCCACCGCTACACACTGGGTGGAGGGTTTCAACATATTATCCATGATGATGTATAAATCCTTTTCCTGGGTGGTGGTTGTTAAGGTGGTACCTTGCGTCGTGTAACCATAAATTGGGTTGTTCTTTGATAGGTACATAATGTTGCACTTATCCACATTAAGTTTCATCAGTCATTTAGACATCCAGTCTTCCAGTTTATCAAAGCTCTCTTGCAATTTTTCACAATCCTCTTGCGTTTTAACAAATGTGGATAATTTTGTGTCATCTGCAAACTTGATCACCTCACCCGTTATTTCTATTTCCAAGTCATTAATGAATATGTTAAAAAGCAATGGGTCCAGCACAGATTTAGATCCATTTATAAATACCCTGGGGTACTCCACTATTTACCTTTCTCCTTGGCCATTTAGTCCTACTCTCTGCTTTCTATCTTTTAACCAGTTCCTGATCCACAATAATACACGGCCTTCTATCCCATGACTTTTTAATTTCACCAAGAGTCTCTCATGAAGAACCTTGTCAAAGGCATTCTGAAAATTCAGATACATTATATCAACTGGCTCACCTTTGTCAAAAAAATATATAACAGTTTAGTAAGACAGGACTTTCATTGAATAAATCCACGCCGGTTTCTCCTATTAAGCCATGACTATCTACATGTTCAGTAATTTTCTTCTTTATAATGCTCTCTACCATTTTGCCAGGTACTGATGTCAGGCTTGCCGGTCTGTAACTTCCTGGATCACCCCTGGAATCCTTTTGAAAAATTGGCATTACATTGGCCATATGCCAATCTTTCAACACCCCTGGATGTATATCATCCAGTACAGATGATGTGCTACTCTTCAGTTTATCAAACAGTTGTAATACATCCTCCCGGTTTATTGATATTTCTTTCAGTTCTTCTGCGACATCACCTTTTTATACCATTTCAGGCACAGATAACTTTCCTACATCTTCTTCAGTAAAGACTGAAGCAAAGAATTCATTCAGTCTCTCCACTATGGCCTTGTCCCCTCTTAGTGCCACTTTTACCCCTTTGTCATCTAATGGTCCAACTAACTCTCTCACAGGATTTTTGCTACAAATGTATTTGAAAAAATATTTTTATTATGGAAGTCATTCCATAATGTGAATAGCAGCAGTATACATGCAAACCAGATGTGTAAGCTGTGATCAGCTCCCCAAGCATATTCTGCAGTCTGAACGACCTGCACATATACTGTGGTTGTGCGGGGAGCACAGTACATGGGTGGGAGGGACAAGAAAGGGGGCAGAGCAAGGGAGTGGCCAAGTACCATAATGTAAACAGGGTATGCAGGAATGACCTATGTATGTTCCCTGGCATCCCCCTGGACGTCCATCCTATTACACCCCGAAGGTAGAATAAGTGCTGCGCGTGACAAAGTATGCTGGCTGCAGCCCCCTGCTGTGAATGGTGATAGGTACTGTAGCACCTGCTGCCCTGATTCTGCACATATGGGCCACTGGGACAATGGTCTGCAGGTGCCAATAAGAGGCATGCCACTTCGAACTGCCGGTTAGATGGTTCATTTCCATGGTGCATAGATGCCACTGCTCCCTCGCTACAACAGCCCCTCTGACTTTATCTTTAAATAAACCATGCTGGCAGTTTTTTGGACTTCCTTCAACTTTTCTTAAAGTGTGGAATACAGCTGGCCTGGGCTTCCAAGATATTATTTTTAAACAACACCCATGCTTAATGTAAATCTGTAACCTTTGCAGCTGCTCCTTTTATTTTTTCTTAACTATTGTCCTCATTTTATCATAGTCTCCCTTTTGGAAGTTAAAAGGTAGATTCAATCAACTGTGCAAAACATTTTGAAGGACAGGGATCAAATCTCATATACAGAGGATGAAGAGAAGTCAAAAATTCCTTAACATCCTCCGTAGAAACAGAAGTAAAAGAGGAGAAAGTCCTCTCCTGAGAATTAAAAGAATCATCCTTCAATGATAAAATCATACCCAACTTCTCATCAGACTGAGCAAAGGGGGCTTCTGAGAATCCAAACCCATCCACATCTAATCTGAAAAATGTGAAAATATTTTACAAGTCAATTCCTGGGAAGTCACCCCCCCCCCCCCCCACACACATACTTTCTCTGTTCCCAGACAGTAAAAAGGGCATGGTTCCCTTAATTCTAGCCTCCTCCCCTGGCAGGCCCAAGCCAGGGACTCTAGTAATGCAGCCACCACAAAGTTCTCAGTTCAAAGACCCCAGCTTGTCTTTCTCTCTCTGCAAGACAGCTATTTCCCTACTGACATCATAATCTTGAGAAACAAAGACAGCAGCTGCAACAGCCCTGATCAGCCCCATCTTAACTACAAAGGTAAACAGACCTTTATTTACTTATCAAAAAAAGCTATCCTTCCTCCAGCCCAATGTCCCCTCACATTTTTTTAAATTATTTTACAGAAACATGCACCATTGGCTCACAACTGCCCCAAAACCCGAACTCCTTAATATTTTTTTAGACTGTACTTCAGCTAGCACGTCCCTAAATCTTTTTTTTAACTTTATTTTTAAACTGATATCATTTTCTTCCTGTT
Source organism: Ichthyophis bannanicus (assembly GCA_033557465.1). Lineage (NCBI taxonomy): Eukaryota > Metazoa > Chordata > Amphibia > Gymnophiona > Ichthyophiidae > Ichthyophis > Ichthyophis bannanicus. Next base: position 1,556,386,043 of record CM066032.1, read on the forward strand.
TACATTTGCCGTAGAGTACTTCAGTACAACAAACCAGGCAAGGCAACCTCCTGGCGGCCACCAGCATCCCAGGCAAATAAAAATATGCTATTTTATTTTTAAACTGGCTATATCACCATGCCCAGACTTCCCATGAAGTTCAGAGACATTGGTTGGAAGTCCTCCCATGGTAGATTGTGTGTCTGTGATGATCTAAAATATAGAAACCAGACTGGCAGGGCCTATCCAAGACAGACTGTCAAGGGACCCAAGAGACAATTGACAACTTTCTTCTGCATTGCACATTCAATGTTTGAGTAGGTCAGTTGGTTTCCAGGTATTGTTCCCTTCCTTGTTTTTCTCTTGTTTACTTAGAATGGCTGGATGTATGGGATCTTAAGTAAATGAGTTAAGCACCATGTTGGTGCATTGTTTTTGATCAGTGCTATTGTATGGTATTATACTTGAATGGCATGCTGCCACGTTTCTATAAAGGATAAGAACAGGATGGCCCCCAGGGTTTCTGCTGCCCCAGACAGAAGCCTCTGCTGTGCCGTGCCACCACTCTGGCTATTCAGCTGCTACTTATTCGTAAAACAAAGCTCCAATATCTAACCCTTGACTAACTTTTTAAACTATGTGAAGAATCCATATGCTGATAGCAACCGGGTCTCAGAGTCTACTACGGCTATACACTGAACCTGCTTATATGGTGCAGTGAAATGCCAAGAACACATCAATTACCCGTTGATGTTGCTATTACAAAATGGCTTTCTTTAATTGCTCTACTTATTTATGAATTTTCTTCACATAGTTTAAAAAGTTAGTCAAGGGTTAGATATTGGAGCTTTGTTTCACGAATAAGTAGCAGCTGAATAGCTTAAAGCCCAAGAAAGTGACGGCATTTTATTTGTTAGTCACCACTCTGGCTATGGCATTCCCCTTCCCTTCACTGCCCCCTCCTTCTGCCGCTGCTGCTCCCTGAATCCATTGTCTCATCTTACAGCAGCGGTGGTCCAACTCCGTTTTGAGCTGCCACTGCTTTCAAAATGGAATTGGGCCGTCGTCGTTGCAAGATGAGACAGATGGATTAGTTGGTGGCAGTGGCCAGATTCCATTTTGAAAGCATCAGCACAAATCAGCTGCTTTCAAAATGGAGTCAGGCAGCCCACCAAGGTCTGCCACCTTAGTCAGCTGCCTAGTTTGCCTAGTGGACGGGATGGCCCTGGATAAGAATCTTTCAGCTGCAGAGGTGTCTTCAGGAATCATTTGTTAATTTATTAAATTGTCCCAGAGGGAACATAAGTCCTTTTCTCAGCACACCTGGTCTAGGTTGTGGGTGTATATTCGGATAATACCACCTTAGTTATTTATTTATTTTATTTTATTTATTTGATATTTATCGTATCTTTGATTACTATTTTCTTATTACTGATTTTTAAGTATTTTTTAGGATGTATTTGTTGTATTTTCTTTTGTATTTATCTAAGTACCTATTGAGATATATGTTCTTGGTTGTTAATTTCAATAAAATAAAAAATGTCGGGGGGCGCTAGTGAGCCCGCTAAAGAATGGCCGCATTTTAGATTAGCTCCTTCCCGGGTTCTCCCATTATTAAGCTAACAATTGCATTTCTTCAGAGAAATTCCCCGAGCTTACCCGATCCTGAGTACTGTGAGTCTGGCGATTTCTGCTGTGCCCTGCTGAGCTGATCGTAGGTCTGCAGTGTGCTTTATAGTCCGGAGACAGGCTGCCCCACAGTTGGATCCGCTGTTCCATTGCCGGCTGCCGACGCTGCTAAAACCAGCCCTCCTCTCCTGGCGATTTTTGTGCTGAAATCTTTGCCCGTTCTTCTTTGGAGCATTGCTGCCGGGGAGAATGAGAAGATTGATTGTAGCTGTGCTGCTGGTTGACCCACGGCTGGGACCTGGAGAAGAAAAAGTGATTGGAGCCCCGGTGACACTCCTGACTTGCTTGTTTGCACCCCTTGACTGTGCCTGCAATGATCGCGATCTGAAGAGGTGAGAGTGCCGCGGTGCTCGTTGTGATGGAGTTTTGCAGGTGCCCACGGCCTGGCTGGGTACACAGGCGGCCATTGCCGCGTGGTCTTGGAATGCATGGCCTTCTTTGCATTCCAATCAGTCTAGCTGGGAAAAGATCACGTGGGCTATAATTGGCGAATCAGCAGCTGGCTCCATGAGGTGCTACGTCCCCGGAGATTGCTGCTGTGATTGATGATTCCTCTTCTGCCCAATCTCTGTGCCCGGTCCGGTGAGCCACCTGCCCTATGCAGTTAATTCAGTGACAACTACACTGGACTCACTCTCTCTCTACATTCTGCTGGTCTGGCTGAACTTGTATTAATTGAGCTGGGATCAGATCCTCTTTGTGCTTGTTGGACCTTACTACATTAAGTGAACCTGGAGCGCCCTCTACTGCTCAAGAGTGGGACTTTCCTACACTTTTATTCTCTCTTCTTGCTCACCTAACTGATAACTACCACTTGCCTCCCTGCTGCTGGCTCCTGCATACCATAGGGCTGAAGGACTGTTAAGTCTCCGCATGGCTGCTAAGACTAGGGGACTCGAAGTTCGGGAGGGGATGCGGTCCTCTCAGCGTCTGCTGGGCAAGAGTGGCTCCCAGACCAGCCCGACCAGTAGACAACTCTCGGAGGGTTCTGGTGATGAGACAGTGAGTGAAAATGATCTGGGCCCTGGGGCTCTGTCCTCGCATGCCCTTCTTCAATGAGAGCTTCGAAGGGGCTTTGAGGATTTGGCTGGTGAAGTCTGCTCCATGCGCGAGGAAGTGATGAGCACAATTGCGGAACTTAGGAGTGACAAAAAAGACGGGTACACGAGTTGAAAAGGTCGAGACAAAAGTTGATGATCATGACGGTGCTCTGGTGGATTTACAATGTGCTATTGATAGACAACATTCGCAAGCAATGGAACTGAACTATAAAACTGATGACATTGAAAACCGATCTCGTCGTAACAATGTGCGGTTTTGAGGAATTCCGGAGGCTGTGGGGGGCGCTGAAGACCTGCCGGTGGTGCTCAAAACTTTGATGGGTGAATTACTCACAGCAGAGGAGCTGGCCACCCGTAGGCCTGGAATGGAGATTGAGCGAGTGTACCGTGCCTTGGGGAAGCCGCCTAACAATCAGCCCCGGGATGTTATTGCCAGATTCTTGTGGTATACTGATGCGGAGCTTCTCCTACGAAGGGGGCGGGAGAAAAAAACGATCCAGTTTCAGGATGCAGCTCTAACCGTATATTAGGACCTTTCGGCATTTACGCTGCCTCGTCGGAGGGAGATGAAACCAATCACGGTGGTCCTGAACAATAAAGGGATTCACTATTCCTGGTCCTTTCCATTCCGGATGAACTTCCTCTTGGGAAATAAAAAGATCTCAGCGAAAGACCATACCGAGGCTTGGAGAGCATTGCGCCAGGCGGATCTTCTGGAAGATAATGCGCTACCAACGCCTCCACCCCCTAAGCCTCAGCACTCGAAGTGGACTCGGGTGGGAAGACCTACTTGAACCTCCTTGGACCATGAGTGTTTGACTTCTTGTCCTGGGGGGGCTGCTTAGGGGTTCTCTGGTCCTGAAATTAAGCTTGCCTGACCAACTTTGTAAAACCTCGCTGTCCCCCACTTTGGTTCTTGTTGTACTACAGGTTTCTGATTTTGAGGGGATTTGGGTACTTGTTCTTTGCTATATGGGGGCGGAAGGGAGAGTGGTGGTGTTATGGAGAGGGGCACAATTGGAACACTGCTCTACTGGTGAGTTGTAAAAAGGGGAAACAATATTGCATTACTTGCTCATATTCTTGCTGTAAGGGGGCCCGGACGAAGCTGAGTTTGGGGTCAGTCTAACCGTGTCCTGTTCCTTTTCTGGCAGGCAGGTGGTACTGACGGGAAGGGGGGTGGGAGTGGTGGGGGGGCTAGTATAACTAGGGGAGGGTAGGGGATTGGGTGTGGGGGAGTAGAGGTTTTAGTTTTTTTCCATGGAATAGGGAGCGTTGGGGTAGAGGGGGCGATCCTCCGCAGACCGCTCGGCGGGTTATGGGTGTTGGGCTACTCAACTTGCTAAAGGTACGTGACTATATTTTCTATTGGATCAACGCCTGATGGATGAGAGAGTGGAGGCTGGGCATGGGGCATTGACCTGGTCGGATCATGCCCCGTGCTGGATTACTCTTCCAGCGGATCTATGCAGTGCGCGCCACCGGCTTTGGCGATTAGATACATGATTTCTGCGGCGACAGTGCGCTGTTCAGGAGCACGGCCGCTTCATAACCGACTTTTTTGAGTTAAATGACTCTGGGGAGGTTTCGCTCCCCATGGTCTGGGACGCCTTTAAGGCTACGGCTCGGGGTCGACTAATAGCGGAAGTGGTTCGCACGCGGAGGGCTTGGAGACGGGAATATTGCCAACTGGTGGGGGATTCTTCCCAGCTACGCTTGGAGCATGCCCGGACGGGCTCTAAACGGGTCTTGCGTCAATGGCGGGTGGCCCGTGTTAACTTAGATGCGTGCCTACAAAGAGAATTGGATAATAAATGTCGGAAATTGCGACAAACTTTTTATGAACGGGGGAATAAGACAGGTCGTTTTCTAGCCTTACGACTCCGGCAGCAGCAAACTATGAGGGTGGTTCGTGAACTTTGAGATTCCGGAGGGCAGAGGAGAGTGGTATCCTGGGAGATACGCGACATTTTCGCTACGTTTCTGGAACAGTTATAATAAAGCTGAGCCTTTCAATTTGGCCCGTGTGCAGGTGTTCCTGCGGACTGTCGCTTTGCCGTGGTTGACTGACTCAGATTGGGATCAGTTAGATATGGAACTTACTGTGGAAGAGGTGGAATTCACAATCTGATGGTTAAAAACCGGGGGAGCGCCGGGTAGTGATGGCTTTCCTGCGGAGTATTATAAAAAATTCCGTGCTCAGTTAGCTCCGACACTGGTAGTACTCTTTAATGAGGTTTTGCGGGGGGCGCCCCTCCCTCCATCTCAGCGTGAGTCTTTGATAGCAATGCTTCCTAAACCGGGTAAGCCCCTGCAGGAGGCCGCCTCATACCTCCCCATCTCCCTACTAAACACAGATGTTAAAATACTGGGCTCAGCACTGGCTGCGTGTTTGAACCGGGTTCTTCCAGCTTTAATCCACCCGGACCAGGTTGGGTTCGTGCCAGGGCGTCAGGCGGCAGATAATATTAGGCGAATGCTCCAGGTTATTCATGATGCTCAACAGGGCTCACAACCGACGCTAGTGGTGGGAGTTGACGCTGAGAAGGCCTTTGACCGTGTTAGCTGGGGCTATCTCTGGTGCGTGTTAGATGCGATGGGGTTTGGTCCTAACTTTATCCGTTGGGTCCATAGCTTATATCAAGACCCTAAGGCGTGTGTCCGGGTTAACGGGGGTCAATCGAGGAATTTTCCGCTGGAAAGGGGTACTCGTCAGGGATGTCCTCTGTCGCCGCTGTTGTTTGCTCTGGTGATGGAACCCTTGGCGCAAAGCTTTCGCAAACATCCGGGCATAGGGGGCGTTCGTGTGGGCCCTACTGATTACAGGATTGCACTCTTTGCGGATGATATCATATTATCACTGGTGAATCCCAATACGTCCCTCTCTGTTGCCATGCAGCTCTTTGAGGCCTTCTCCCAGGTGTCTGGATTCAAAATCAACTACACTAAATCTGAGATTCTTAATGTTGGGGTTCCAGAGGAGGTTTGTGAGGATCTTCGGGCTGCCTACCCCTTTCGGTGGGTAACAGGTGCTATTCGCTATTTAGGTGTGAACATGACGGTGGAGCGGACGGTGCATTTTAAGGCCAACTATGATCTGCTACTCCGGCAGATCCGGCGCGATATGGAGTCCTGAGCTAGCCTGACGTTATCCTGGTTTGGGCGTATAGCGGTGGTGAAGATGGTGGTGGTCCCCCGGTTTTTGTACCTCTTCCAGGTCCTTCCTATACCATTGTCTCGGGGAATATTGGCCACCTGGCAAACCATGCTCATGAAGTTTATCTGGCAATACCGTCGGCCACGTATTGCACGCCAAATTCTTTATACGCGCACGTGCTCTGGGGGCATGGGGGCGCCCAACCTTCATTGGTACTATGTGGCGGCGCAGTGTCGTGCCGGGGTGGAATGGATGACCTCGGATAGCTCCAAGCGTTGGGTACAATTGGAAATGAATATTGCGGGGGGAGCGGGACTGGGGATCGGCTGTGGCTTGGTCCCAAGCTGCGGAGTGGACAGCGTTTAAGTAATCCATATATCCTACATACCCTCCACTGCTGGGACCAATCTTTTCGGCCTCGGGAGGTAGATCTGACCCCTCTGGCGCCTATAGTGGATAATGCTACGTTTCCCCCTGGGATGACGGACCCGGTTTTCCGGATTTGGGGGCATAAGGTCCTCAGTCGTGCTGGGCAATTGTTCGCTGAGGGTAGGTTGCAATCATTTTGCATGCTCCAGGAGGAATTTGACCTTCCCGACAGTCATATCTTTCAATACACGCAAGTGGCCCACTGGGTTCAGGCTAGATCCTTTCGGCCTCATGTGGCCCGGGACCTGACGGATATAGAGCATTTCTGCGAGGGGTGCACTACTACAAAAGGTCTTACAGCTGCCTTGTATGCCCAGTTACAGGTGCAGCAACCGAGATTAGGCAAGTATAGAGAACAATGGAATTCTGATTTGAGTCTCCGTTACTCTGAGCAGCAATGGGAACAGGTGGAGGGCAGGCTGTGGAAGAGTTCTGTGGCGATTAATGTCTGTGAAACTAACTATAAGCTATTATATAGATGGTATATGACGCCTGAGCGGATCGCGCGAGTGTATCCAGGGGTTCCGGATCTCTGCTGGCGGAGATGCAGACAGAAAGGTACTCTGGCGCATGTCTGGTGGTCTTGTCCTCGTGTCCGAACCTTTTGGAGGGGATTCAATTTCGCTTAAAACAATTAGTTGGGTTGAACATTCCCTGGGATCCGGGCATTTTCCTTTTTGGGGTTAATGTCCCTGGGGCACGAGGTCTTCAGCTGGCTTTGATTCGACACAGTCTGAATGCGGCTCGGCTATCTGTGGCTTCTGCACGGAAGCAGTTCCTTCCGCCGTCCTTCTCTGTCTGGCTGGAGCGGATGTGGGATACATATAAAATGGAGCATGGGGTGGCGGCCGGTAAGTTGCGATTGACGTGCTTTGAGCAGGTATGGGAACCCTTTGTCCTTCATTATGGCTCATGATTGCTCAAAGGTGCTGTACATCCGGTGAGAATGCGGGCCTCATGCTATCCTGTGTCCTGGTCTCATGGAGTTCCCCCTTTTGTCTTACGTGTGCTGGTTGGCCGGATCGCTCCCTTCACTTTTAGCTGGCGTAGAGGTTTGTGGGGGGGTGTAGGGGGGAAGATGGGAGGGGCTGGGGGTAGGGTGGGGAATTGGAGTGTGGGGGGGTAGATACAATGTTCTGGGAGTATTCCATGCGGATTGCTGGTGCGCTGGGGGGGGCTGGGGAAGAGGGGAGAGGGGAGAGGGAAAAAAAAAGCGGGGCATTCTGTTGGATTATTCCTTGTTGATTGTGATTTTGGTATTGTTATCTTTTGCTATTGTATTGTGCAAATAGCATATGTTCTCTTGTGTTCAATTGTAGCCTTTCAATTAAAAAAATAATAAAAAATAAAAAATGGCTATTTACTATTAACCTCTGGTGTCTCCCACTCAACCAGTTTCTTACCAAGTCAGTCAGTTTAAGGTCCATCCCCTTTTATAAGTCACTGAGGCAGAATGGTGTCAAAGGTCTTACTGATATCTAAATAACAAAAAAGAACAAAAAAGTCATCAGAAACCAAAGCTCAATACCTATAATTACTTACAACTTACAAGGAATTAATAAACTCCACAAAAAAGAGCTACCATACTAATAAACTAAATAATGCTATAAATAGGCCTAGAGAACTGTTCGAGATTGTAAAATCCTTTATAAAACCCCCTAAAGACAACAATACCCAATATCAAATAACACCACAAGCGCTTGCTGACCACTATTCCAGCAAACTCAACCCCACAGATGAAAACTGCACCCATATAGTAATTGAAAACTATTCATTGCAAAAGACAACACAGATCGTAAACCCCCCAGAAATATGGGAAACATTTCATAAAACTGATCTGAAACAAATACAAAACATAATCACAATCATAAACAGCACCACATCCCCACTTGATCCCTGCCCTGTAGCCTGGGTCAAAATCATAAAAACTGAATTGGCACCTATAATTCTAAACATAGTAAACCAATCACTAATTCAAGGATCTATGCCAGCTGAACTAAAAAGATCACTCAGTCGACCTATATTAAAAAACAAAACACTCAACAAAGCTGACCTAGCCGCATAGAGACCTATATCAAGTATACCATTCATAGCAAAAATCATTGAAAAGACAGTCCAATTCCAACTGCAAGACCATATCGATTCCACAAATGCACTTGATGAACATCAATATGGTTTTCGACAATCTCATGGAGTAGAAACACTCCTACTCATGCTATTCGATAAACTATATAAAGGTATGGAAGATTGCAAGAAGATGTTCATCTTAATATTCTTAGATATTATAGCGGCTTTCGATTCGGTAAACCATAATACCCTCATAAAAAGACTTGAATCAATTGGAATAATGGGGACACCATTAAAATGGTTCACTTCATATATAAACAATAGAGTACAGCAAGTATACTTTGACCAAAACCTATCCAGTACCTTCCCACAAAAGCAAGGCATTCCTCAAGGTTCTGCATTAGCGGCCATATTATTCAATCTTTACCTAAGGCCCATTTGAAAAATATTTCAAAAACACAAAATAAACTATCATCTATATGCAGATGATATAATGCTCTATACCCAACTGGATATACATCACCCGGATTATACCCACTTAGAAAGATGCCTAAACGAAACACAGTTATGGCTTCATCAAAACAATTTGAGCATCAATCATAAAAAAACAGAGGTAATGTTTATCTCTAAGAACCCTGAACTTAAACATCCTCCCACAATCATACTAAATAATACTTCGTATAACATTAAACAGGAATTAAAGTACTTAGGTGTAACTCTCGACAAGACTCTTAGCATGGAAGCCCACTTGAGACTTTTAAATAGATCTATTTTCTACAAACTCAGAGTATTACAACCACTACGCAATATCATTGAACACTCAGATTTCAGAACAATAGTACAAACACTCATAACACCACATCTGGACTATTGTAATGGTATTCTTGTTGGTTTACCTAAAAAAACAACCAACATACTCCAAATGGCCCAGAATGTCACAGCTTGGATACTAATGAATGTGCGGATTTCAGACCACTTCACACCTATCCTTCGAGAACTCCACTGGCTACCTATACAAGCACGCATCAGATACAAAATAATAATTACAACTTTTAAGCTAATACACAATATCGCCCCATCCTTCCTCACCACACTCATTAATACACAACTACCTAATAGAAACAGACAAAGGCATAATCTAAATATGCTGCAAACTCCAATTTCTATACGCAATGTAAAAATAAACACTAGCAATAGAGCTTTCACTTACATAGCCCCCTCACAATGGAACAAGCTCCCAGAGTCACTAAGAGCTAACAAGGACCTCCAATCATTCCGCAAATACCTCAAAACACATCTATTCCACGAATACTACAATTCAAATGAAATAACCTAATTCCCAATTTAAACCATAGTCTGATAGATACCTAACAGCCTAATCATAATTCACTCCAAACATATCACGAGTATATTATAAACTTACTAGACACACGATATCTCATCCTATTTGACAATGTAATTAGTTTCGAGTCCTCGAACCCCTATACTAACCTTGACTTATACATAAGCTATTTACTGTTTACTATGGTTTTGATTAACTGTTATCCTTATGATGTACATAGCTTAACTGATACCGCTGTTAATTGTACATAGTTTGTTTTTATTGCCACTGCTGTTATATGTAACTGCTATTGTTGCAGAACCAATTTGTTAAAATGTAAACTGCGACTGATCGCTGGAAGGAGCGGTATAGAAATATATGCAAATAAAAATAAATAAATAAATAAATAAATATATGACATCTTGTGCTTTTCCATAATCCAGTTCTCTGGTCACCTCATAAAATAAATCAACCTGATTCATCTGACAAGACCCATGCTGTCTTGAATCGTGCAATCTCTTAGATTCCAGAAACTGCACCATCCTCTGCTTTAGCAGTGTTTCCATTAAATTAAACACCACAGAAGTCAGACTAACCAGACTGTAATTACCAACCTCTTCCTTACTTTTTTTTTTGTGCACAGGAAACACTTTTACCCATCTGCACTTCTCTACGATCATTCCGAACTCTAAAGTGTTAAAATGGTCAGCCAGCGGAGCTAAGTTTGGTCCTATTGTTTTGTTCACTTTTAATTTTGCTAGCTCCTCACAGTCTTCTGAAAATAGTTTGAGATCTACCTCATTTCCATTCCTATTCGTGTTTGATTTCTGAGGTTCCATTACTAGCCCTTCACATGTGAACTTGGAACAGAAATATTTATTAAGCAATTCCACTTTATCCTTTACAATCTCTACATATTTCTCCCCGTCACCCTTCACCCAGTCTCAGAATACTGCATTCCTTCTGTCACTAATATAAATAAAAAGAGTTTTGCCCCATGTTGTATTATATTTACTATTTTGTTTTCCATTTGCATCTCTGCTTTCCTGACTACTTTACCAGCTTCTCTTAGATTCTCCAGATATTTTGTCTTCCTCTTTCTGTGATCTCTTAGAGGTTATGAAAGCTAACTATTTTTCTTCACCTTTTCGGCTACTACTTTTGTAAACCCTAGTGACTGCCATGTCTTCTCACTTTTAGTTACTTTCCTAACAAAAAGGTTTATTGCTCTTAAAATATCTCCTTTAAATTTTGTCCACTCTTGTTCTACTTTCCCCCCCCCCCCCCCCATATTTCCCATCCAGCTAAAGACTCCTAGAGGTGTTTTCCCATCTCTGCAAAGTTAGTTTTCCTGAAGTCTAAGACACTCGCTTTTCAATGAACCATGCCCTAATATTGAATCTCACCATCCATGATCACTACACGCTGGATGTTTATCCACTACAACATCAGAACACTCTCCCCATTTGTAAGCACCAAGTCCATTACTGCTCCTTTTCACGTGCACTGCATTACCAATTGCCAGTACAGTTCTCCTTGTAGATAATCCAGAATTTCCCTACTACAACACAGCAGTAGGGGTTTCCCAATCAATATCTGGCAAATTTAAATCTCCTATCAATAGTACTTCCCATTTAATAGCAATATTGTGAATGTCTTCAATTAAATCTCTATTTTTATTGCCTGCAAAGGAGGTCTGTATATCATACCAATGTAAATAGATTTTCCATTCCTACATTCCAAACTAACCCATAATGCCTTCTCCTGGTAGTTCCGTGACTTTTTTTTTTTTTTTACAGATAGTACCATTCCTCCTCTCTTTCTTTCCGCCTACCCTCTCTTTTCTGAATATATCGTAGCCTGGTATAATTATGTCACAATCATTGTTTTCTATGTACCATGTTTCTGTGACTGCATTATAGCCAAGCCAATCTCCATCATTATAGCTTCTGAATCCAGAACTTTATTTTGCATACCATGAACATTAGCATATGCAACTCTCTGGATATTGCCCTTTTTATTCCTTTTCTATTTTTTCATATTTTACTTACCTGAGGGCTTTTACTTACCTTGTGGTTTTGCTCACCCATCCTCAATGATCCTAAAGTTCTCCTCAATAAATTAGCCAGTCTGTTGCAAAGGCACTTCTTCAATAGCTGGATGTCATCTCTGCTCAGCAGCTCTTGGAAAAATCATGTTATGATCCAAGAAGCCAAAATATTGACACCATCAGCCTCTACATACCACTTACATACCTAATTGCTCCACCTTCTCTCCCAGAACAACAAAGTCAATCTTGATACACTCAAGTGGAAACTTTGCAGCATCATTTGTGCCAACATATATGCACAGCACTGGTAAGAGAAGGCTTAAGCAAGAAAGAAACTGAGGTTGGTGGAGACAGGAAGGGGAAAGGAGAAACACAGGGCTAGAGAGGACAGACTATATGCTGAGAAGAGAGGTCCAGGAAGAGTGCTGGTAATTAAATGGTTAGCTTTCATAACCTCTAAGAGATCACAGAAAGAGAAAGACAAACTACCTGGAGAATCTAAGGGAAGCAGGTAAAGTAGTCAGGAAAGCAGAGATGCAAATGGAAAACAAACTAATCAATACAATAAAACATGGGGTGAGACTCTTTTTATGTATATTAATGACAGGAGGAATGAACTTTTTGGATGTTAATGGAAGGTTCACATAAGCAAAATATTTGGGAACCTGTGTTCTGAAGTATATGTGTGCACACCCAATATTAAGTTGTGTATATTTTTCACCAGATATGTACTGGATTTTCAGAGCAGTTCCTTTCATAGAACAGCTGTGGAAAATTCAGGTTTGACTTGATGCACCTGCAAATTATCCCTGCTTACTTAGATTTCCTCCTGAAAACTGACCCCATTATGTATTATTGGATAATTGCCCTAGAAAAGCATGACACATCTTGACTGCAACAATGGACCTTCGCCAGTTTCCTCAGTGGTATGTAATACTGATTTTTGGAAAGGAATTTGCAATGGAAGGCTGGCCATAGACCCTGCAAATCCCATAGGCAAAAGTTATTTATTTATTTTATTTACATTCTCTTATATACCGCGCTATTCAGCATCAGTGCGGTTTACATTGAACAAACTGAAACAAAGTTAACAAAAACAATTAAGAAGTAAAAATGGTAGAATAAAGATGAAGATGAGAAAAGCATGTATTAACTATGCAAATGAAAAGAAAATTCAATCTGAATCCATATCTAGAGCTAATGCAGAAAACTTATAAAAAGGAGGTAATTACTTAATCAGCAGAGACCTCACAAACAGCTTTCCCATGCATACTGCTCTATGAAGTTGCACAGCATCTTCTGTTTCAATGGTCATTGCAAAGCTTTTCTATATGGTCCTTGCAAAAACACAGCACAGCACTTGTAGTCCAGCGCTCCTTGGCTCAAGATATGTTGTGCCTAAGAATGTTTACATTCTGTTTTTCAAAATTATAAAACGGTAAGACATTTCCCTTTTCTGTGACTGGCATCGGGAAGTTCCACTTATATCAGTGCCCCAGAATAATAGTAGGAGCTAAATCAAAACACTCAAAAAAATCACTACAAAACCATTTTATAATCAAAACAAGGAACCCACGGGCATTTATCATAGTGGAATCACGTTTCCTTTGATTGAAGGCATAGGCCTTTGAGACTAAAAACTTGACTGAAAGTATAGCAGTATCCCATGAACAAAGAATATTCTATTAAGATAGCAGCAAAAGGTAGAGTATTTTCGACAGGAAGGGGGTGATTTTACAAAGATGTTTTTGTTCATACATGCCAGGATATGCGTGTAAAATGCTTCTTCTAAAATAGCGAAAATGCACATTCTGTTAGGTGACTCGTGTAGTGATGTCTGGGGATGATTTGAGGTAGAGCGTGGGTGGTCTCACGATTTAGGCATGTGAATGAAAAGAAAAGAAAATTAAACAAAGAAAAAGAAAGCCTGCAAATCACACAAGAGGCTAAACATAATGATTTTTTTTTTTGCCTGCATACCTTTATTGATTAATATAATAACATAGTTGTAATGTAGAAATACATATTCAGAGCTTCTCGGGTAACACTGGGGGCTCTTTTACTACAACTACTATTACTACTATTAATGTGTATAGTGCTACAAGGCACACACAGCGCTATACACATAGGTGTAACACATAGCCCATGCTCATCAGAGATTGCAATCTAATGAAGACAAAACACACAGAGAAATTGGGGACAAAGTATAGGACACAAAGGTGGTGCAGCTAATGCACCAATTGCTCCAAACCTATGGTGTGTTAGGTGCAACACCACTGTGTTAACTGTTGGGGGTAGGGACAGCATTTTCCCGGAAGCTGACATGGAGTCCTCTTTCCTAACATGTGCCACGCGCAGCAATTGAGGTGGTATTAGGTGACTCTCTTCTAATCAAGTGGAAGGCAGTTAGTGAGCAGTGTGTACCCTGCACTAACTGCACAGAGTTCACCACGCCCATTCTCCACCGCTAACCTGCTCACTCATGCCCCTAAAGGGGGATGCACAGTTAGCGTGGGAATCGGCCTGTGCTTGCTTTCATGGTCCCACGCTAGCTGGCAATGTGTGTCCAAGGCGCACTTTTAGCACGCGCCAGCGATTGCGCTTTAGTAAAAGACTGCCGGAGTTAGTCGGACAAACCCTTTTCTCCTGCTTACTGGTTACATTTTATCCAGACAAATCATTGCTGGAAAGGATTTACCAGGATATAAAGAGGTGACACTGGAGAACAATCCAACAGCGTGCTGAAACTTGCTATTGATCAGTCCTGAATAAAACTGAGTAACTTTAGGAAGCTACTTATCAAACCAAAATAATCCATATAAACTGAACTAGTTAGCCCTGTAGAAATGCTCCTCACTGCCATCTCTTTTTGGAGTATGTTTACTAAACTGTGCTAACCGTTGTGGCGGGGTTTGCCGTGTGCTAAGCATATTAGCACAGGGACCCACTCTAAAAATCCCATGCTAACCAGTGAGTGCATGGTTGGGTGGGGACTGTCTGGGTTAGGGGCAGAACTTGGGCATCTCTGGCACATCCAGTTAGGGAAGTCATTTTGGGTGCATGCTAACCATGACTGTTACCATTATCATGGGTGCATCTAATGCCCTTGAAGGCGTGATGGTATATGCACCCACATGGTGGTTAGCTTGGACCACTGCATTGCCAAAATGCTAACAGCAAGGAGATAGACACACACATATCTCCACCCTAATTTTGCAGATTGAACACCTGCAAATGATGCAGCCTTTAGAAAACATGCACCCTTTATCCTGGAAAATCTGATGATCACTAACTGCACAACCAGGATCTAGAGTAAACTTGGTATAGGTCTCTGATAGTAGTTTTCATGTCACTTCTGGTACAAGTTGAGGACCTCCACAGAGCTCAATCAGCAAACAGGAACTAATAGCTCCAGGAATATAAGACAAGAGCAGCTAGCTAAATCCAGCCCCCTCCCCCAAGATACTGTACAAAATATCTCCTCTTGAAAAACATTAAAGTCACTGGTTAGAGGCCAGGTCTTGATAACACTGGGGAAAAATAGTTTTAGTTATTTTCATGTCATTTTGGAATAAGAATAATATGAAATGGCGTTATTGCTATTTCCGTTGCTGTTTCAGATGAATTCCTAGAACATTGTTAGTTCTGTAATATAGACTATATTCCCTTGAGACTGATAAGAGATGATTTCTCACCGTCAAGGTTTCAAAAATTAGTTAAATCATGGACATTTTCATTGAGAGCCTCATTTGATGCTTAATTTTGAGTTAATTTTATTTCATGAGATGTGCCACGCTGCATGTGGATTTTTCAGAAGGGATTTGGGTCCAAATTTAAAAGGACTTATTTGGTTAGAAGCACACACTAACCACATAAGTCAAATGGAGGGAGATATTCAGCGGCACTGTCTGGATAGTGCTATCATCTGTATGGACTGTCTCAGCAGGATCAAGCTAGTGCTAAGGGCAGTTCAGGAGCAAAGCCAAGGAAGAGACCTGAGTTATTTGGATAGAGGTGGTTTTCAGCACCACTATCTGGAGAACGTGGGACAGCAAAAAAACTATTTGAATAGCGACTGAATAGCAGCTGCTGCTGCATAACCGGACAGAGCAATGAGGCGCTAGCACTCTCTCTATACTGAATATCCAGATTTCTTTACCCATGGTAGCCCATGTTTAAAAAAGCATTGACTGTCATAGGCTCAATATTACCCCATTGTTGTATTTATTTATTATTAATTTTGATTTGACAATTGACATTCATATGTAAGAGGGGAATGGGAATTCATTTTTACTGGTGGTTTGTTTTCGGTACCTGGAGTCATTTGTCAATCATGTGTGTCGTCAAATAGAATAAACAATTATATATACAAAGTGATGCACTCATGAATTGATAGTCTACATTAAAAAGATGAAAAATAATTGATATGCATGGAGAGGGGTGTAGAAAGAGGAGCCTTTCCCATGATATATCGTTCAACTGACCTGCAAGCAGTTACGTGATTTTGGTCAGCTATGCTCTAAGTTTCCCTGAAAAAGAATTAGAGGACTTTTAGCATTTATTTTAACAAGAAAAAAAAAAGTCTGGCTTGGAATCATTTTTATACTCTGAGATTAGCTGCCAGGAATGTGTAGTAAAGTTGATTACATAGCATGATCACTTAGTATTGATCGCCAACTAATTTAAACAATAATTCTACTGAAGTATTTAGTGGTTTTGCCTGAGGTTACTCACACGGCATGCAGATTTGTTAACCTAGGCAGTGAAACAGGTGAATTTTGGCCCTGCTTGATTCGGCAGAAATTCACAAATTTTGCTAAGCTTTGCACCAAACAAAAGTCAGATGCTGGAAAGGACAATAATCAAATTAATCTAGATGCTTGAAAAAGGGTTTAAACACCTAGGAGCTAATTTTGTAAAGAGTCACATAACGTTACATGCCATCGATGCACATTAATCACATATCTTCAATGATTTGCATGCATGGATGATCACTAGTATGCGTGTCAGGCCAATGGCATATACCTTCTTGTGGGCGTGAACAGGGGGCAGGGCTTGGGCAGAGCACAAATTTACACATGTCAATTATGAAAGATTATACTTCACATGGATTCTTTCAAAACCTAGGCATGGGCATTTACAACAGCCCTAGGGCTAGTAAGTGCTTGTGCCTAGATTTGCCCTATGTATCCCACCACTTATTCACCTATTTTATAAAGGAGGTCATTCTGATCCCCGAATTGCAGGGCTGTATGTCCATGTTGGACATGCTATCCCCACTATTCGCAGGAACCATATGCAGTTTACCGGGTTTCCTGCACGTACAGGGCCGCTGTGTGGGGAGCACTGGATGGGGGCGGGACGGAGGCGGGATGTACAGGGCCTATTCAGGTCAGGGCCCTGTACATCCACCAACTGCCGGCTGGATTCCCCATTTATTCTGCCAGGCACCATCCACAACCCACCCTAATTGTGGCCTGCAGCCCATCCTGCAACATTGTGCAATCTCGGGAGAGCACAGGACACCTGATCCTGGCCATGGGAGACCCTGCTGAGTGTCAGGCAGCATTTTTCAGAGGCTGCACCAGGCCTGGTATTCTGTGCTGACGGATGGACATCCCAGTGCCATGGTGACGGAACGCCATGGTACCGGCACGTCAGCCGAAGCATTGTGTTCTGTGGATGGGCAGCCTATGGGGCATTTCCTGCACCAGAATGGGTTGCCCATCCCAAAGTCTATGTCCCCAATTCTGCCACCGTGGCGATGTCCTGCGGCAGCAGAATCGGGTACAACCCCAGCAGATTCAGGTTTTGGCAGGCCACAGAGGCCGGACATGCTGGGGTCAGAATCGGCCTTAACTTAAATTATGCCTGTACTTGAGTTTAGGTATGATTCCAGAGGTTGCATGATTTGAGGTGACATGGTTTTACAAAGTATGATCATACCAAATGAATTTGATTGAGTTTTTAGATTGAATGGCTAGAGAACTAGATCAATGACATGCAGTGGATGTGATCTCCCTCAACATCTGGGATCTTATTTCCCATGCCATGGGTATTTATGAACATCTGGAAAGTGGTGTGCATAAATGCCTGTAGCATGGGAAATAGGATCCCAGTTGTTGAGTCTTTAATGGAAAAGGCTGACTTGGATTTAGTGGCAGTTACGGAGACATGGTACAATAACCAGGATGTAATTATACCAAGCTATACTTTATTCAGGAAGAATGGGATAGGAAGAAGGGGAGGAGGAGTGGCACTATATGTAAAACATATTATTAAAATAATAGAATTATAGGACTTAAAAGGGAGTGAGGAGGCACTGTGGCAGGTGCAGGCCTGTGACCCACGGTGTCTGACATAGGCAGGCCAGCATGGCTAGCTTGACCTGTAAATGAGGCCTGTGGAGAGGCATATAGGATTGCACATCCCCCAATATGCTGCTATTGTAAGAAAGAACTCAGTAGAAATATTGAATTAGCTTAGATAAGCAGAATTGCAGAATTAAGAAATGGAAAAATACAGAAAAGATGTGTTTTAAAGTTACTGATAAGAAAGAGTACATTTGCAGAGAAATATTGAGGAGTGCTGACAGATGAGTTACAGAACCTTGCTCTTCTGCACGCACAAATGGTCCCATAGCCTTGAAAGTGTGAAAGTAACAAGTTGATGAACTGACCATTGTAATTGGGACTAGAAGGGGGGCAGGCAGGTGTCATGCCTACAGAAGCCCACAGAAGGAACATAATTGGAGAAACTTATCAGTACCGGGACCAATAGAAGGGCTACGGGAGGTACGGGAGCGTACCGGGACCAATGAAATGTTTTTCTATACCTAGAATGGAACAGAAGTCTATAAAAGTTGTTGTAATGCTTAAAAACTTTGCTCAGCCATTTTGAAATTGCCTTGCTTGAGACTTGTGCACAAATAAATGATTTGGACCTTCTGAACAGACTCCTGGTATCATTGGTTTGTCTGCGCTTTGCTGCTACATATTCCTTGGTGCGTTGGCCGGGAAGTTGTGGAATCAAAGTGTATATAGGGCAATATACCACGACTTTCCGCCTCTATAGGCTTGGTCCTGCCGGGATCGCGCCCTTCCGACGAGGGCCGCTCCCTGGCGCCACCGGTCCCTTGTATCGGAGGGAGCTGGTCGGACCTCGGCGGGTGACGAGCCCGGCTGGAGTCAACGCCTCGAACCCGAGTGAGGGGAGTCCGAGGTCCAACTCATGCGCCTGCTTGGGAAGTTTTGAGGACCGGATCCGGTGAGTATAGTTTTGATTTTGGGTCTAGACAGAAATAGAAAGAGCAGTACTGCCATTGGAACTTGGAATTTGGAATTTGTAATCTCGAGATATTGGGAATTGGTAAGAGAGCTTGATCAACTCTCAAGGAAGAGCCGAGTAGCCTGGCATGGGAATGCGCTAGGTGAAACCCTCATCCTTTTTGTAATTTGGAAAAAAGACTAGTCAGAACAGATAGAAACGAATGCATTCTGGGAATACGTTGCTAGCATGATTGTGTGAACGAAGTGTGATTGAGAGGTCTGGCAGCACGGACCAAGTGAAAGCGGACCCCTGATTAGCGCATTTCCTGACCGGGCGACCGCGCTCAGGTCGCGAAAAGGGGGAAGCGATTGTCGTCTTGTCTTGTTATTTGTATTCCCTGTATGTTTCCAGGGCCGTGAGGACCCCTTACCCACGGTCCGCCCACCTTGTCCCTTCTGTCTGTTGTTGCGCGCACACATCGAAATGGGAGGGGCGGAGTCTACTAGGAACACTCCATTAGAATGTATGATCGCACATTTTAAAGAGGGATATTCAGGAGATTATGGTATTAAAATGACAGCAGCCCGTTTGCAGATTTTGTGTACTAGGGAGTGGCCCGATCTAGACCCCATCTGGCCCCGAGAGGGAACGTTCACCGTAGAGATTATCCAGTCAATACATCGTAGAGTGCGGGTAGCGCACCCAGATCAGTACCCCTATATAGATTCCTGGTTAAGTATTTGTGAAGATCCGCCCTCCTGGGCGCAGCGCTGTTATGAGGAACAGTGCAGAATAATGTTAGCTAAAACAGATTCTAGACAGAAAAAGGAACAGCCTAGAATGAACGAACAGGATAAGAAAGCCAAGAAGAAACCCATCTTGGCAGATCCCGATTCCCCAGAAGTAGTCCTCAGGCAGCCCCGAACCCCAGGTCCAGTAAGAATAGCCCGGCGGCGTCCTGCCCCAGATCCCCAGAGACCGCCGGAGCCGAGGCGAGACCCAACCCCTGACCCCCCTCCTCCTGGAGGAGAGGAAGAGACAGAATTAGCGGGAAGAGAAGAGGAGGATGTAAAAGGTGAGCCAGAAGCGGAGCTAGAAGAAGTAGGAAGGAATTCCCCAGAAGAAGAAGAAGAGGACAGTGTACAAATAATTGAGAAAGCCAGCGCTAGCACTAGCAAGCCAGTGAAAGAAAAACCCAAAGCAAAACCAGTTGAGAAAAAGAAAGCAACTCCTGCAAAGACAACGACAATAGCCCTTAGATCCCAGACCCAAATGACGCCTGGGACGACAGCCAAACTGTTTCCCTTAAGGCAAGTCCCGGGGGTGCCCGTAAAGAATGATAATGATGAAGTGGTAGCGGGACCCCTAACTTATGTGTATATCCCCTTCTCTACAACTGATTTATTAAATTGGAGGTCGCACTATGCCTCCTATACTAGCAAGCCCCAGGAGCTGACAGAATTAGTAACTAGTATTATGGAAACTCACCAACCCACTTGGCCAGATTGCCATCAGCTCCTGACCACCCTATTTACCACAGAAGAACGAGCGAGAATTAGAAAAGCAGCTATTGAATGGATGGCAGAAAACCCTGCCGCTCCGGCGCAGGGGCAGAATATAATAGATCGTAGAGAAGCAGCTCAGAGAGAATTCCCGAATGAAGACCCCCAATGGGATCCAAATACAGATGAAGGATCCACCGCCCTAGCCCGTTTTCGCCAAGGCTTTTTACAAGGCCTGCGAAGAGGAGGCCAAAAAGCTATGAACCTTTCCAAAGTCGCAGGAGTTATCCAAGGAATAGATGAGAGCCCAGCAGATTATTATGAAAGATTAACTGAAGCTTATAGAATGTATACTCCCTATGATCCCGAGGCACCAGGAAGTTTATGCATGGTGAATTCTGCTTTTGTAAACCAGTCTCAACCAGACATTAGACGTAAATTACAGAAATTAGAAGGGTTTGCGGGCATGAATGCAACACAGTTATTGGAAGTCGCTCATAAAGTGTATGTGAATCGTGATACTGAAAGACAGAGAGAATGTGATAGAAAGATGAAGAAGAAAGCTGATTTTTTGGCTGCGGCCATAGTTGAAAAGAAAAGGGGAGGTGTCCCTAATCGAAGGAGCAGAGGAAGAGGGCGGGGTCAAGGCGGAGGCCGGACCCAGAGACTAGGCGTGAACCAATGCGCCTATTGCAAAGAAGAAGGACATTGGAGAGATACTTGCCCGCAACTCGAAGACGCCCAGCAAGATGACGAATACGATCATCAGTGGCGAGAAGAAAGACGAGGCCGTCCCCGAGGCCGAGGAGGAGCCAATCGAGAACAATTCCAGCGAGAGAGGGGAGGAGGAGCCATCCAAGCATTGGCCACACAGGCCCATGATGAGGATGACGTGGATTAGGACAGACCGGGCTCCAAGTTTGCTTTAGGTCTCCAGGAGCCTATGGTCGAAATACAAATAGGAGACCAATTTATGAACTTTATGGTTGATACTGGAGCAGAACATTCAGTAATAGACAAAAAGATAGCCCCATTCACCAAGAAAGCAGTCACCATTATAGGTAGCTAGAATCTAAAGATCATTCACTGTCCCATATAATTCATCTATCTTTGTATAGAACAGGAAAAGTTCCTAACTCTGAATTTTTTGTCGGATCGTCTGTCGCGAGGGTGTAACAACACTCTCAAATAACAGACCCTCCTTTTATTCAACTTTTTTAAGAAGGTCAATGCGACCTATATGCTCCAGGCTACAACAAGCCCTAACAAAGGACAAGCCCGTGCATAAATCAAATATAAACGTGCTTTAGCACTTTCTAAGACAACAGAAGTAATTGCACTTAGCTGGACGATGAAGTGGTCTAATATATTTCAGTCTGTCCGACTCAAAGATGGATGTCCAATGAAAGACCTCCAAAAACCCTGTAAGGGCTATTTACGGCTTCAGACGTGTCCTGCAACAATCACCCAGGATAACTCCACTTAGAAACTCGCCAACATTCTTCCGTGTTTGTCAAAGCTTGGTTGGGTTAAATGGCGACACAAACCGTTGTGTTTCACCATTATAGGAGCAACTGGTGCCAAAGCCACAAAGTCTTTTCTACAAAACCGAATATGCAGTCTAGGAGGACAGCAAGTAACGCATCAATTCCTTTACATGCCCGAATGTCCAGTACCCCTACTGGGACGAGATATGCTAGCCAAGCTTCAAGCCCAAATATCTTTCTCTGAGCAAGGAGAAATGCAAATGACAGTGAATTCCCAAGCCAAACCAGCAGGAGTAATGCTGCTGACAGTACCCCGAGAAGAAGAGTGGAGATACTATATTGATGATTCGATTCAAGATACCTATTTTGAACAAACTTTAAAGAACATTCATGCACCACTTGAAGTGTGGGCAGAAGGCAGTCCCCCAGGCCTAGCCAAGCATATAGCACCAGTGATTGTAACCCTCAAGCCTAGCGCTACACCAGTGCACGTCAAACAGTACCCTCTCCCAAGAGCCGCAATTGAAGGCATTCATCGCCACCTACAGAGATTGCTTGAGTATGGCCTACTAAAAGTATGTCAATCTCCATGGAATACCCCACTTTTGCCAGTAAAGAAACCTGAGACAGATGATTATCGCC
Organism: Ichthyophis bannanicus; assembly: GCA_033557465.1. Classification (NCBI taxonomy): domain Eukaryota; kingdom Metazoa; phylum Chordata; class Amphibia; order Gymnophiona; family Ichthyophiidae; genus Ichthyophis; species Ichthyophis bannanicus. The sequence continues at coordinate 1,556,408,696 of CM066032.1, forward strand.
CAGTGCAAGATTTGAGAAGAGTAAATGATGCAGTTGAAACTATACATCCAGTTGTGCCCAATCCTTACACTCTACTAGGATTGATACCCGCTGAAGCTACCCATTTCACTGTACTGGATTTGAAAGATGCATTCTTTTGCATAAGATTAGCTCCTGTAAGCCAAATATTGTTTGCATTCGAATGGCAGGACCCCATCTCTGGAAGAGGGGGCCAACTCACCTGGACAAGATTACCCCAAGGATTCAAGAATTCACCTACCATCTTTAGTGCTGCACTAAATCAAGACCTTTCAAGCTATCCAGTAGCCCCGGGGAAGAGAGTACTTCTCCAGTACGTGGATGATCTGTTGATAGCTGCCGTATCAGAAAGAGAATGTATATTAGCCACCAAAGATCTCTTGCAGTTACTAAATGAAGCTGGATATAAAGTTTCCAGAGCCAAAGCACAACTATGCCAAACAGAAGTGAAATACTTGGGTTTTCGTATTACCCAAGGAAGCAGAAGATTAGGCAGAGAAAGAAAAGAAGCAGTATGTAGAATTCCAACTCCAACAACCAGAAAGCAAGTTAGAGCCTTTCTGGGAGCAGCAGGATATTGCCGAATCTGGATACCCAACTTTGCCCAAATTGCCAAACCACTGTATGAAGCCACAAAAGGAGAAGAGAAGTCACCACTGGAGTGGGGACTTGAGCAGGATACAGCCTTCCAGAAGTTAAAAGAAGAACTGATGTCATCACCAGCACTTGGACTACCAGATGTCCACAAACCTTTCCACTTGTTTGTACATGAAGCACAGGGAAATGCCTTAGGCATGTTGACTCAGAAATTAGGAAATTGGGAACGACCTGTAGCCTACCTATCGAAACAATTGGACCCTGTGGCCAAAGGATGGCCACCCTGCTTGAGAGCAGTTGCAGCTACAGCACTATTAGTGAGTGAAGCAGACAAACTCACATTAGGACAGAACATACGAGTCACTGTGCCACATGCAGTCCTTGCCCTTATGGAACAGAAAGCAAATTATTGGCTCACCAATTCCCGAATGTTGAAGTACCAGAGCATGTTATGTGAAAACCCACAGATACAACTCGAAGTGAGCCATGCCCTGAATCCAGCCACCTTGATACCCATCAGTGAAGAACTCCCAGAACATGACTGTATCGAAGTCATGGAAACTGTGTTCTCTAGTCGACCTGACCTAACAGATGTGCCCATAGACAATCCTGACCAGATCTATTATGTTGATGGGAGCAGTCTCATCCTTGACGGACGACGCTGTGCCGGATATGCAGTCGTCACTCAACATGAAGTAGTTGAATCATCAGCCCTAGCCTCAGGCACATCAGCCCAGAAAGCCGAATTGATAGCACTCACCAGAGCATTGTTGTTAGGAGAAAAACTTGTGCTGAATGTATATACAGATTCCAAATATGCTTTCACTACCTTGCATGCCCATGGAGCTCTCTACAAAGAAAGAGGACTCATCACATCCGGAGGAAAATCAGTCAAATATGGTCCCGAGATATTGATGTTACTTGATGCAGTCTGGGCCCCAACACGTGTAGCTGTCATGCATTGTAGAGGACATCAAGCAGGAAAAGGAGAAGTTGCTCGAGGAAATAGATTCGCAGATGCCTCAGCACGACAAGCAGCTATGACAGGACAAATTGCCCCACAAGCTATGCCAATGCAAGCAGCATTGTTTCCAGTACCTTTGAATCTATGGACCCCACGATATACCACCAAAGAATTGGATTACTATTGTGACAAAGAAAATGGAGTATTGAAAGACGGATGGATTGAGCTGCCACCAGAAGAAGGCAGTCAACCTCCGGGAAGAATAGTAATTCCAGAACTGTTAGGACCATCCTTTGTCAAAGCTTTCCACGAAGCTACCCACTATGGAAAGAGTGCTATGGAGAAAGCACTCAGACCACATTTCTACATTCCTCTAATGACAACCATATCAGCCTCAGTAGCCCGACAATGTCAAATCTGTGCCAAGAATAATGCCAAGCAAGGCCTTATTACAGCACCCCGAGTTCAGTCAAGAGGTGTGACCCCCATGCACAACCTCCAAGTTGATTTCACCGAAATGCCAAAAGCTAATGGATACCATTACCTACTAGTATTAGTTTGTACTTTCTCTGGGTGGGTAGAAGCATTCCCAACCAGAACTGAGAAAGCCCGAGAAGTTACCAAAGCCTTAATGAGAGAGATTGTCCCCAGATTTGGAATCCCAGCAGTAATAGGGTCAGACAATGGACCCTCATTTGTCTCTCAAGTTACTCAGCAGTTAGCAAAAGCTTTGCAGATACAGTGGAAGCTCCACACTGCATACAGACCCCAGAGTTCAGGGAAAGTTGAGCGAATGAATCGTACATTGAAAGCCCAAATATCTAAGCTTTGTCAGGAGACACACTTGAAATGGCCCCAAGTGCTCCCCATAGCTTTACTCAGAATACGCTCAGCCCCTGTAAAGTCAACAGGATTTTCCCCTTTTGAAGTTTTGTATGGTAAACCCCCACCAATAGTGCAGGGAGTCAAAGGAAATCTAGCCCAGATTGGTTCAGAAGTAACCAGACAAGAACTCCTAGCTCTTAGTTTTGTTCTGCAGACTCTCCATACGTGGATCCAAGACCAGTTGCCTATCAACTTGACGGAACCCTTGCATCCCTACCAGCCTGGAACTTCGGTGTGGATCAAAGATTGGAAGAAGATACCGTTGGAACCCCATTGGAAGGGACCGTACACCGTCATCCTGTCTACCCCAACTGCAGTAAAGGTAGCCGAGATCGACGCCTGGATCCACCACAGCCGAGTCAAGCCCGCCGCCGATCCTGAACCAGAGCGGTGGACAGCAGAGCAGCACCCTGATGTACCCTTGCGAGTTACTCTGAGATGGCAACCAGCAGCATAGACACTTCATCACAAGTGCTTTGCAGTAGCCAAGTCTTTCGAAGAGGATTGCTGTTTTCCATGCAGCAACAGTTTTGTTTCAACGAACCCAATTTGCGTGTGTGATTTGACACACTACTTTGAGACTACATTGACTAAGCCAGACTTCACAAGCCAACTGAATTGCTAAGTTGGTTAATGTGTGCTGGACATCTTGAGGATCTTCAATCAACACTCAGCACCCGTTAAATTGCTTCATTAGCAAACGGGACGAAGAATAATAGACCGTCGTGATCAAGATCAGCAAGCTGAGGATTCAGAAGAACTCCAATCAACATCAACATGTATCTTTGCTTCTGCTTTGCCTTGGTTGCCCTCTTTGGAGGTTTTGAACAGACTTATGCTCTACCTCCATGCACTGCTTGCATTACCTCTACTAGAACTGGACTGAAAGTAACTCAGACTTTGCTTTACCATTCTTACTATACCTGCAAGGGAACAATAACTCGGTGTATCTATAACACCACTGAACTAAATGTTTGCACTCATGGCAAAATTAAAGCATGCTATAATCCGCATCAGAATCCATCCTATTACACGTTGGAAATAAGATGGAAGGATGCAGATGGACCTATATTAGCTGCTACACCACCACTTAAGGACATTACTAAACCTGCTGTTTTGAATTTTGATGCATGTAATGCTATTAATAGAGATAGTCAGTCCACCTGTGGTACATGGGAGAAAGCGTATCGAAATGACCATAAGTATATGTGTCCAGAAGGAGCCACAGGATGGAGGAAGTGTACAGGTAAAAAGGAACCAGGGTATAGTACTGCTACAGCGGCAGACTACTATTGCCCGTATTGGGAATGTGTTTTCTATGCTACCTGGAACACTGGTATAACTGATGAGAAAATAGATAAACGGATGGCTACTCTAACCAAGCCAACCACAAATGATAAATGTCAGAAAGATGCTTGTAACCCCTTACATTTGCGTGTACATAATCCCCATGCATGGAAACAAGGATATAAGTTTGGTTTACGTATTGCAGGAGGAGGAACAGATCCAGGGACCATTGTGTATGTTAGATTGAATACCCAAGCCCACAAGTCATCTAAATATCATATTCATAATACCTTTTATGAAGCTATGCATGTAAATAAGTTTGAGATCCCTCACCCTTCACAGAATTTGTTTCTAGAATTAGCCGGAGCAGTAGTATCTAGTCTTAAGATCACAGATTGTTATTTCTGTGGCGGAACCCAAATGGGAGACCAATGGCCCTGGGAAGCCCAAGAATTGAATTATTCCATGATTTACAATCAGACTGAATTACACAAGACAACCAGTGAATGGGTGTTAGCGCACTCAATCGTTGGACGTCTTTGCTTTGCCAGAACTGGACCCCAGTTCACCCAAAAAGTAGGACAGCTGGTCTGTCTTAGCCAGAAGTACTATAATGCCACGACTAAAAAGACAGCATGGTGGTCAGGAATCAGACATCCTGAACCTCCTAACCCATTAGCCAGATTTCCTGAACTTGCAGGTCTATGGACTAACCTTGCCAAAGTCCAAGCCTGGCAAGCCCCACCTGGCCTATATTGGATCTGTGGAAACCGAGCATATGCGCAACTCCCACCACAATGGGGAGGAGCATGTGTCTTAGGAACCATCAGACCTTCTTTCTTCCTGTTAAACACTGAACATGGAGAACAATTAGGATACCTTGTATACACAACCCACAAACACAAAGGAGCACCTAGACAGAAAAGAGAGGCCTTACAGATAGGCAAGTGGGAGAAGTGGCAAGGTGATGATTGGCCACCAGAAAGAATTATTGAGTATTATGGACCTGCCACTTGGAATGATGATGGTATGTATGGTTATCGTACCCCAATTTATATGATTAATCGTATTATTCGCTTACAAGCAGTAGTTGAAATAATAACCAATGAAACTAGTCATGCTCTCACGCTCTTAGCTAGACAAAGTACTCAGATGCGCACTGCCATATACCAAAATCGCTTAGCACTTGATTATTTATTAGCAGCTGAAGGAGGAGTATGTGGTAAACTGAATTTAACTAATTGCTGTTTGAAAATAGATGATAAAGGTCAAGTAGTTGAAGAAATTGCTAAAGATATGCAAAGACATGCTTATGTGCCAGTACAGACTTGGCACGCCTTGAAATTTCCTAATTGGTTTGCTAACCTTTTCTCTTGGCTGGGAGGATTTAAGACTTTCGTTATCTTAGTACTAATCCTTGTTGCTGTTGTCCTCTGCTTACCATGTTTAATCCCATGTTGTATGCGTTCCCTTCATAGTGCTATTGATAGTACAGTAGAGCGGAAGACCGCAACTAAAATAATGGCTTTATACAAAGCTAGTCCTAGTAGAAATCCTTCAATCATGATGTGATTCTTCAGAAAGTGATTTAATTCTCACACCTTATTAAGTAATAGGGTGAGATTAATCAAAGGGGGGAATGTGGCAGGTGCAGGCCTGTGACCCACGGTGTCTGACATAGGCAGGCCAGCATGGCTAGCTTGACCTGTAAATGAGGCCTGTGGAGAGGCATATAGGATTGCACATCCCCCAATATGCTGCTATTGTAAGAAAGAACTCAGTAGAAATATTGAATTAGCTTAGATAAGCAGAATTGCAGAATTAAGAAATGGAAAAATACAGAAAAGATGTGTTTTAAAGTTACTGATAAGAAAGAGTACATTTGCAGAGAAATATTGAGGAGTGCTGACAGATGAGTTACAGAACCTTGCTCTTCTGCACGCACAAATGGTCCCATAGCCTTGAAAGTGTGAAAGTAACAAGTTGATGAACTGACCATTGTAATTGGGACTAGAAGGGGGGCAGGCAGGTGTCATGCCTACAGAAGCCCACAGAAGGAACATAATTGGAGAAACTTATCAGTACCGGGACCAATAGAAGGGCTACGGGAGGTACGGGAGCGTACCGGGACCAATGAAATGTTTTTCTATACCTAGAATGGAACAGAAGTCTATAAAAGTTGTTGTAATGCTTAAAAACTTTGCTCAGCCATTTTGAAATTGCCTTGCTTGAGACTTGTGCACAAATAAATGATTTGGACCTTCTGAACAGACTCCTGGTATCATTGGTTTGTCTGCGCTTTGCTGCTACAGCACTGTGGGTTAAACTAAAAAGAGGGAAAGGGAAATCCATTTGCATTGGTGTGATATACAGATCTCCCTCACAGGAAGGAGAAGTGGACAGATTTAAAAGAAGATATACATAGTATTGCCATGAAAGGATAGGTGCTACTGATAGGTGATTTTAGTGTGCCAGATGTTGATTGGCACATCCCCACTGCAGTGTCATCTAGGAGTAAGGAGATCTTAGATTCTCTACTGGGAGAACTATTCCGGCAACTGGTAGCAGAACCTACATGTGAAGGGGCCTTACTGGATTTAGTGCTTACCAATGGGAAAAGGGTTTCTGATGTCATAATGGGGGATCATCTCACATCCAGTGATCACATATGGTGTTCAGTATTAGGACTAAGACTGATAAAATCCATTCAAAACTGAGGGTCTTAGACTTTAGGAAAACTAATTTTGTCAAAATGGACAATACTCCAAAGAGTCATTGGTGAGATGGGAACAGCTGAGGGATATAGAAAAGTAATGGGCAAAACTGAAAGGAGATATTTTAAGGGCAACAACCCTTTTTGTTAGAAAGGTAAATACATGTAAAAGGAAAAGGAGGTCACTATGGTTCTCGAAAGGAGTAGTTGAAAAGGTGAAGAAAAAGAGGGTGGCTTTGATAAACTACAAGAGATCATAGAAAGAGGAAGACACACATCAGTATTGGAATATGGACTAGTCTCCCACTGGAGGTAGTAGAGATGAGGACAGCATCTGAATTCAAGAAAATATTGGACAAACACAGAAGATATTTAAAGGGAAAAAAGGGACTATTGTAGTTGATATGGAAGGGCAGACTAGATAGGACATATGGTCTTCTTCTTCCATCATGTTTATGTTTTAGATTCCAGCAAAGCCTTTGATATTGTTCCTCATAGCAATCGGCCTCAACTTGAATTATGCCTGTACTTGAGTTTATAAAATAGGTATGATCCAATGGGTTGCATGGATCGAGGTGACATGGTTTTACAAAGTACGAGCAGCCTGGCGGGTAGTGGTGAGCTGGGTCAGAGATTGGTTGATAGACAAACAGAGGGCGGAGGTAAACAGAATTCACACACAAGAGAGGAAGGTGAGTAGTGGAGCGCCTCAAAGACTGGTCCTGGAACTGGTACTGTTCAATGTCTTTGTGAGTGATATTACCAAAAATTTACCTTTTTGCAGAAGACACAAAGATTTGCAACAGAGCGAACTCCTCAGAGGGAGTGGACAACATGAGGCAAGATCTACAAAAATTAAAAGAATGCTTGGCAGATAAGATTCAATGCAAAGAATTACAGAGTCAAGCACTTGGGATATAGAAATCCAAAGGAGTTGTATGTGATAGGGAGTGAGAGCTTGGTGTGCTTGGTTGGACCAGGAGAAAGACTTGGAGTGATACTGTCTGAGGATCTCAAGGTGGTAAAACAATGTGACAAAAAGGATATTAAATTGCATAAAGTAAGGAATAGCCAATAGAAAATGCATGGTATTAAGGCTCATGTGAAAGTCATTGGTGAGACTTTACTCAGGGTACTGTGTTCACTTTTGTAGACCATACCTCACCAAGCATATAAAAAGACTTGAAGCGGTTCAGAGGAAGGCAACCAAAATGATTTAGAGCCTGCACCAGAAGACATATAGGAAGAGACTTGAAGACCTAAATATGTATACCCTGGAGGATAGGAGGGAGAGGGAAGATATGATACCAATGTTTGAATACTCAAAGGGTATTAATGAACAAACAAATCTTGTTCAAAGAAGAGGATGCTGTAAAGCTAGAGAGCATAACATGAAGCTGCAAGGAGGTAAACTTAAAAGCAACATCAGGAAATTCTTTTTCACTGAAAGGATGGTGGATACCTGGATTGCCCTCCTGACAATTCAAAACGGCATGGAACAGACACAGAGGATCCCCATATAGCAAGAGGATAGAATCAAAACAAACGTAAATATCTTTTAAACGTTAACAAATTAAGTGGGGATGTGCACGGAGAAGTGGGTAAAACTATTCTGGTCACCTGACTGGGTAGACAAGATAGACCATACTAGTCTTTATCTGGCATCAACTATGGCACACATAAAAATGTGCATTAATCTAGGTTCCCCTTACTAAATGAACTCCATACGACTGATGCACTAACCCACTGAACTTCCTATGGGCTTGTGCGCTCCTTCACATGCAAGTCTACTATAAATGCAAATAAACTATGTCACAAACTTGTATGAGAAATTTTCAGATGAGGCCCTACAAAATAAATATGATGCTTTGATATACAGCTCCTTAAAACTTGAAGTTACAGTATGAATATGTCTTTGTGCACCAGGTTTTACTGAATTCTGTATTGAGGAGCTGATTTGCATAATATACCATTGCAACAACTCATTAAGGCAGAATTTTAATTAATTCTTGCAAGTAGTGAACTATAGAGGTCATTTTAAAAGGCTTGTGCTACTTCTTCCTATGCAAATGGTGGCATTTAAACATGCAAATTTTGCAGTGCAACTATTTAAATGTGTTGAAGCCATGGGGTACACGGATTTCAAGGGGCCATATCCCAGGCATTCCAAACGATATACATGTATTTTCAACTTTAAAATGGAAATACACATTATCTAAAAAAAATGTTTCTGCCTCCAATTACACTTGAGGTGGGCTTGTTTTTCTCCTAACAGATTAAGGAGAAAATTATGCAGACCTCTGATCTCTAAAATTACTTGAAATTTTCAAAATAAGTTATTTCACTGGGCCTCTTAATTGGCTCCTCTTATACATGTAGTTTTGTAAAGTCTGGCACTTACATGTGAAACTGTCGGCAAATTCACATGTATGCTGAAAGATCAGCACACACACGTGTCAAAGCCCCTCACGATGCTCCTCTTTTTTCAACAGGTTTCTTTCTTAAATGGCTTTGTTGCTGGATATGCTAGAAAATTACATGTGTGTTTCTTGGCATCCTTCTAGGTTGTGGTTAAGTAGCATGCTGTTGTGGCCAACCCCTGGTGGCCAACTATCCCCTGTTGGCCCTGTGGATAGTTGCCACTATCCACTCTTTTTCTTCTGGCAAGGTGCAACTGGAAGTAGATTACCGGGACTTCTTTCTCTGCAGTAAGTCTACAATAAGTCTACAGCATCTGGCATTTCAAGGTACTCAAGTCTCCCATCAAGTCTCCCATCCAAGTACTAACCGTGTCCAACGCTGATAGGCTTCTGAGATAAGACAAGATTGGGCTTAGTCAGGGTGGCATGGCCATGGTATGTCTATTTCAAAGTCTTTTTTTTATATTTGGGGACTTGTGAATATCTTGACCTGGATGATCCAATTCCTACCTAGGTGCCTTGCACAAAATTCGGTTTCAAACGTGACAGGTTACTATTTGCAAAGGGTACATTTGCAAATATATTTTGCAAAAGGGGTCTTCATGCATCTGGAGCCCGATCCTAGAAGGAGCACATCCAGACCATCTAGATGGCCCCAACCAGGATGAACCCATTTGGACCTGATTCTGCACTGTGGGAGCAAGGCAGCACCTGGGTAAAGGATCGGGTCCTGGGAGATGGCCCAGTGTGCCCCTGCATTGCTGCAGGGACGTCCTCCATGCAGCACAATCTGACTGCTGCCTCAGACCCTCCGTTTCTCTACCACCCGACCACAACAAGGGCAGCCAGGATCTGGATCAGGTGGCGCTAACTCCTCCTGCTCTCTTCCATCACTGCTGTGGGGCTGCTTGACCAGCCGATCTGAGAGGGGGTGACCAGCACTTATTCCACCTCCGAGGACGATCCAGATGATCCCATCACCAGAATCGGCCCTGTATGTCTGGGGGTTGGTGCCGCCCACAATCCACCCACTTTCCATCCTTTGCCGCCCCTGTCCCCTGCAGCATGCACAGTGGCCGGAATCGCATTGTATGTGTGGTGGTCGATCTCACCCATGATCTACCCTCTCTCTATCCCCGTTCCCCCCTGTCCCCCACAGTACACACAGCTCTGTATGTGCAGGGGGGCTAAGAGGCAGCATACAGTGAAGGTTGATAGCAGGGCTGCACGTCCTGGCGGGACGTGCATCCCCACTATTTGCCTTACAGAATCAGGGCCAAAATTTACTAAAATGCTGAAATGTCATTATACAGTATCTGTGCCTTTTCCACTGGGTTGAAAATAATTCAACTCATGGTAGGCACAGGCATAATTTTGGTGGTCATGTTGTGAGCACTATTGCTAAATTGGTCCCCCTATCCCTATTGCTAATATGATTTCCTTCCCTCTGTCCCCTTCCCCACACATTAAGTAGGCAAACGACACCAGCAGTGCATTTTTCCTAAAAGAAAATTGCTAGTACTCATATACAGGGCTGTTTCATTAATACATGAAGAACGTGAGTAAGTTTTAGCAGGCAATGGAAAAGGCGCTGGTACCACCACCACGTATCCCCTCAAAAAAAGTCCTGCTTTTAGGGGAGATGTTCCCGGGGGGGGGGGGGGGGGGTGTCGGATGGATTGAAAAACAATACACAGATTCCATTTTTTTTCATCCTATACTCATTTTTTTCTAACCAAAATCTATCAGCAGCAAAAACACTACAAAAAGGATGAATTTTTGGTTCATGCAGACAATTTTAAAAAGGAAAGTAAATTTGCTTTTATTTTTTGAAAAATTGGTATAAGATCCATAGGTGCAGAGGACCCATGAGTTGCATGAAGGAAGATGATTTTCAACAGGTCAGCAGGACCAGGTCAAAGTTATTGGGCACTCTAGGGGAGCCTTTATTTTATTTATTTATTTGGTTGTATTTGTATACCACTTCTTCCAGCGATCAATAGCGGTTTACCTTACACAGCAAAACAATGGTTACATAAGTTAAGAATCACATTATTTACATCTTCATCTCAGGGATATGTGTTTATACAATTTGGATTACTTTATGCTTGCATTTATACAGTTTGAGCTATTTACAGTTGCATTTAGTCTTATGCCTCCCTACCCCATAGATTTTGATAATTAAACTCAACAATTATGATCATACAACAACAACAACACCCCTCCTGCAACAATCCTGTACAATTGTATAATTTAATATACTTTTAAAGATTGAGATTTGGTTTGTATGCATGTGCCCATTCTCCCTGCGGATAACATAATGTGCTTCTAGCCTTACACACAAAGCAGGCATACCTTCTCAGACCCTTTCCATATAAAGACCACCCTGCTGATATATACAGTATACCACCCAACCACTCAATATTTACTACCCAATCACTAATACAAACACCACACCCATCCCATCCTGAGTTTGCAGTTAAGTGTGCCCTTTGCAACTTGTTATACACTTCTTGGAAAGATTTTACGACATGTAAGAAAATCAATTCAGTTTGGATAGTGTAGGATAGATATGGTTTCTCCATTGGGTTCATGAAAAATATGCGGGAAATAAGGTAACCTAAGGCTCAAGTTACCCAGATTCATAGTACAAAGAAGTTACAGGCAAAGATAAGATTTCCTAGCTTTGATGAATTAAAGTAATCATATCCTATGGTCAAGTGTTTCTCAGAGGCCCTGTAAATAAAGCTCCCAAGTCCAACTTAAAACAATGTAATACACAGTGGTCTTCATTCCGGTATGCATTTCATTCCTGTACCAATATTCTGATTCTATCACCTGAGGTCATTAACCTTTGCTTTTAGGCAGAGAAAGTGAAATGAGCATACTTCAGCTCAAATTTAAGACAAGAAATAAGAAAATGTTTGAACCAATTTCAGTCACCATATTGCTTCATTTAAATGTACTCTAAACTGCTTTTACAGTCTAATTCTAGAGGAAGCAATAAGGAGAAAGATAAATGCAATGTGTACCTTTGAGTCAGTCCTGACTCCTGGTGACCCAGAAGCTCCTGGGTTTTCTTGGCAGTGTCTCCAGAAGTAGGTTGCCAGGCCTTTCTTCTGAGGCAATGGAGAGTTAATTGACTTGCCCAAGGCCACAAGAAGTGCTAGTGGGAATTAAACCGTGGTTGCTTGGTTACCAAGCCAAAGCTCTAACCACTAGGCTACTCCTCCACTCCACTCCTCCACTCAAGATAAATGCATGCAAAATAAAAACTAATCAGTTCTGGTGCAACACCTCTCACTTCCACTCACACTCTTATATGGCATCCTATGAACACCATCATAATCAGTTTCTATTCCACTTTTTTTTTATTTTGTGCCTTTGAGTCAATGCTGACTGCTATCAACTCAGTGGTTTTCTTGAAAGTATGACCAGAAGTAGATTGCAAGGCCTTTCTTCCAAGGTAATGGAGGGTTAGGTGACTTGCCCAAGGCCATTTTGAATGTTAGGGGGATTTGAATGCTGGTCTATTGGTTACCAAGCCAGTGCTCTAATTACTAGGCTACCCCTCCACTAAGTCATGGTAAAACTCATACCAAGAGTGTTCCATTTATTTTTTAGTTGCCTATGAAGAAAGCCAACAGGGATTCAGCCAATGAAAGTCTTGTCTTACTAAGCTGTTATATTTTTTCGAAAAGGTGTGAATAAACAAGTAGACTATGGTGAGCCGATTGATATATTCAGAAAGCCTTTGACAAGGTTCCTCATGAGAGACTCTTGGTCAAATTAAAAAGTCATTGGATTGGAAGCAGGAACTGGTTAAAAGAAAGTAAGGAGTATGGCTGAATGGACAATTGTCTCAATGGAGAAAGGTGAATAGTGGAGTAGCCCAGGGATCTGTGCTGGGCACGCTGCTTTTTAACATATTCATATGTTAAAATGATCTGGAAATAGGATTAACAAGTGAGGTTATCAAATTTGCAGATGACACAAAATTATTCAAAATTGTTAAAATGCAAGAGGATTGTGAAAAATTGGAAGAGGACCTTGATAAATTGGAAGACTGGATGTCCAAATGTCAGATAACATTTAATGTGGGCAAGTGCAAAGTTATGTACCTAGGAAAGAACAACCCAAACTATGGTTACGCAATGCAAGAGTGCACATTAGAAACCACCACCCAGAAAAAAGATGTAGATTTCATCGTGGATAATACATTGAAACCCTCTACCCAGTGTGCCGCGGTGGCCAAGAAAGCAAATAGAATGCTAGGAATCATAAGGAAAGAAATGGAGAATAAAACCAAGGATATTATAATGCGACAACACCTTGAGTATTGTCTGCAATTCTGGTTGTCTTATCTTAAAAAGGATATAGTAGAATTAGAAAAGGTACAGAGCAGAGTCACCAAAATGGTAAAGGGGGTGGAAGGATACCCCTATGAGCAAAAGCTTAAAAGGTTAAGACTTTTCAATGTGAAAAAGAGATGGCAGAGAGGAGATATGATAGAGGTCTAAAAATTAAAAAAATGGAATGGAACAAGTAAACATAGATTGGTTGTTTATTTCATCAAAAAGTAGAAAGACTAGGGAACATGCAATGAAGCTACAATGTAACCCATTTAAGAGTAATAAGAGAAAATAGTTTTTCACTCAACGCGTAATCAAACTCTGGAATTCGTTACCTGAGGATGTAATGAAGGCTGTTAGCATAGTTGGGTTTAAAAAAGGCTTGGACAAGTTCCTGGAGGAAAGGTCCATAAACCATTTTTAAAGAGAACCCGGGAAATGCATGGCTTGCCCCTGGACAAACATTGGGGAACATGTGTGACTTTTTTTGGAACCTGCCAGGTACATGTGACCTGGATTGGCCACTGTTGGAAACAGGATATTGAGCTTGAATGGACCTTGGCCTAACCCAGTATGGCATATGAAAAAAAAAAAATCTGCTATATCCTTTTTAAGATATGGCGACCGGATCTGTGACATATTCAGCACCAGAATCGTAATATCCTGTTGAATATCTGGTTGCTGAGTGATGGTAGGTAGCCAGATAGCGGTGATATTCAGCTGCTATCTGGATAACCAATCACATAAAAATGGGTCTGCCTTTTTTCCGGCCTAACTTTATGCAGTTTGATCCTGATAAGCAAATGTTTCAGATCACCTTTAATTTCAGCCAGTGACATGGTGTCGTCAGCATAGCAAAAGTTATTGATGATTCTTCCACCATTCCTCACACCCCAGTTGTCTTCATAGAGTCCTACTTCTCAGATGATTTATTCTGCCTATAATTTAATCTACTAAGAAATCCAACAGCACAGGCAAAGATCCCCACCTTATTTATTTAACTAGGCTTATATGCTGTTTTTCTTCAAGTCAAAGCAGTGTACATTCAGGTACTGTATTTATTTCCCTTGTCCCCAAAGGGCTCACAATCTATGTCTTTGTACCTGAGGCAATAGAGAGTTAAGTGGCTTTCCCAAGGTCACAAGGAACACCTGTGGGACTAGAAACCCCAGTCCTTCCAGCCCAAGGTTGCTGTCCTCTAGCAGGATTTGAACTCCTAGTCCGAGGTAACTTCCCCAACCACCAGACCACTCCTCCCTTGAGTTATGCCATACCTTAAAATGTCCAAGAAAGATACAAGAGCTGTCTCAGTAATGCAGTGTTTGTGAAACCTGGGTTGAAATGGTTCTAAAAATAAACTTGAATTATGAAGGTCAGCAATTGCCCCAAGACTACTCTTACAATAGTTTGCCTTTAAAACATGTAGGTTGAACAATGATGTAAAGTTGGCCTATATCCTTGTGTTCAATGATGCTTTCTTGGAAACAGGATTCACTAGAGACTTTTTAAAGAAGACTGGCAATACCCCTTCACTGAGGGAAACCTTCACGATGTTAAACTAACCTGTAGATTATCACTTGCTGACTTACTCAGCTAGGAAGGGGAAAGATCCAAAGTCAGGCCTTATACTGACCAGCTGATTGAGCAGTTCCTCAGCAGTCAAGAAGTTGGTTCCAGCACAGTCCTAGGCCTGCGAAGACTTACAGGTGGTATCTCCATTACCCAAACATTTCCAATGTAAACTGAATTCTAATTTGCAAACAGTCAACTGAAAATCATATACAAAGTTGTCATGGGCTTCAATGGTCCAGAATGATCCAAGAGCACAATATTAAAAACTGTTTACCAGTTAGAAGGACCTACTGGACAAACTTCAGAGAGGCCACTATTTAGCAACACTATCCAGGATTCTGCCACCAAATAGTCACTCTGACCACTATGGTACCATTTGGATAGTGCCAGGAAGGTCTGTGAGTGGAACTGGGGAGCAGCTGACACTTATCCAGACTGAAGTAATTTTCAGTACTGCTATTCAAATTAGTATTTTATTTTATTTATTTATATTCTCTTATATACCACACTATTCTGCATCAGTGTGGTTTACATTGAACAAACTGAAATTACATTGAACAGGGCATTATAACTTGGAGATAACTATTTTACAGGGAACATGGGCTATGGAGAGTTAAGTGGCTTGCCCAAGAACACAAGGAGCACCTGTGGGACTAGAAACCCCAGTCCTTCTGGCCCAAGGTTGCTGTCCTCTAGTGGGATTTGAACCCCTGACCTTCCAGCCTGAAGTACCTTGCCCCAACCACTAGGCCACTCCTCCACTCTAGTAGCTCCACTCTAGTATCTCCATAACTTAGGACAGGTAAAAAGCTGTTCTGAATCTATGTGGACTGGCTATCAGGAAGGTGGCTAAATATTGCCACAATCCAGATAATGGCCAGTAAAAGCTGGATATGAAAACAGTGGTCGCTATCTGGATACTGTTGCGCAATGTTGGTACATTTTTCCTCACAGCAGCCTGCATTAAAAGAAAGCAATGACCACTGCAGGCTGAAAATTAGCCCACAAAATCCTGGTGGAAGGATAGAGGAGGTCTGACATAATTCTGAACCATAGTGCAGCCTTGCTGTGCAGCAGCCAGGTTCATGCACTCAACCATTGGTTCCTTGCTGCTGCGTTACTCATGACTGGCAACCTCGAGGATCTCTAAGTGAAAATAGCTATTGTCAACAATACGGTTTGTCCGGTGCTGAGAAAACTGCTGCAGATAGTGTTTATGCAATTCTCATAAGCTTATGTAGAAAAGAGGCAGGCG
Organism: Ichthyophis bannanicus; assembly: GCA_033557465.1. NCBI lineage: Eukaryota > Metazoa > Chordata > Amphibia > Gymnophiona > Ichthyophiidae > Ichthyophis > Ichthyophis bannanicus. The sequence goes on from CM066032.1 coordinate 1,556,424,759, forward strand.
ATAGCGCCAGTATTCGATCGGGAACAGTGATCACTAGAGAAGTCCCTTGGTTTCCTATGGTTCTGTTGGACAAGCTTCCAACCAAAACTTAGGAGACAAATCCCAAGGCATATCAGGAGAATAATAAATAATAATTAAAAAAAAATCTGTTATAGTGCAGGCTTGGGCCTAGTTCTGACTCTGAAGAGTCCCAGCCCTTTAAAGAAAATCCTCACTACGGTAGCTGTCTTGAATAGGAGCAGTGCCAGCCACAACACACAGTTCAGAGTCTGCAATTAAGGAAAACAAAAGAAATGCAAAGGATCCGTTCAGGGGCTTATCCACCCCCCCCCCCCCACTCCCTGTTTCCAGTAAACACAAGCTTCCTTCCGGTCTAATATGTCAGGAAAAACACAACACAAAATCTTGATCCCCTTTCTCAGCCCTTCACAAACATAGCCACTATGGTTCAAACAATGAGGTGAGAAAGGAAGGGAGGTGCCCACACCGCTGTGACTTACAGCACAGTAATAATAATGGGTGATTTCAATTACCCTGGTATTGACTGGGTCAGTGTCACAGCAGGACCTGCTATGGAGATAAAGTTTCTAGATGAAATAAATGACTGCTTCTTGGAGCAACTGGTTCATGAGCCGACCAGAGGGGAAGCCATTTTGGATCTAGTCCTTAGTGGAACACAAAATTTGGTGCAAGAGATAAGGGTTTTGGGGCCACTTGGCAACAGTCATCATAGCATGATCACATTTGATTTAATAAATGGATGAAGGATGGCAAGGAAATCCACAGTACTACCTTTTAACTTTTGAAAGGGAGACTATGATAAAATGAGGAAAATAGTTAAGAAAAAAATAAAAGGAGCAGTTGCAAAGGGTAAAGATTTACATTAAGCATGGATGTTTTTTAAAACAGCTATCAGCAGGGAGGAGTGGCCTAGTGGTTAAGACATGACACCTCAGGTCTGAGAGCTGGGGGTTCAAGTCCCACCTGGGGACAGCAATCTCAGGCTGGAGGGGCTGGGATTTCTAGTTCTATAGGTACTCCTTGTGGCCTTGGGCAAGCCATTTAGCCCTCCCTTGCCTCAGGTACACATAGACTGTGAGTCCTTTGGGGACAAGGGAATGTTTCCAGTATCTGTTTGTAGTAATTACATAAAGTAAACTGCTTTGATTGAAGGATAAGGTGCTATAGAAAACTGGTTGAATAAGTCTTGGAAGCCCAGGCCAGCTGTATTCAATGTTTTAAGAAAAGTGGAAAGAAGTCCAAAAATCTTCCAGCATGGTTTAAAGGTGAGGTCAGAGAGGCTGTTGCAAAAAAAGCATTTTCAAGAAATGGAAAAAGGAACCAAATGATGAAAATTGGAAATAGCATAAGCACCGGCAAGTTAGATGCAAGGCATTGATAAGGCAGGCAAAAGAGAGAATTTGAGAAGAAGCCTGCTGTGGAAGCAAAAATGCATAATAAAAGCTTTTTCAAGTACATTCATAGCAAAAAACCTGTGAGAGAGTCAATTGGACAATTAGATGATAGAGAGGTAAAAGGGGCACTTAGAGGGGACAAGGCCTTAGCGGAGAGACTGAATGAATTATTTGTTTTTGTCTTTACTGAGGAAGATGTAGGTATGTCACCCATAACTGAAATGGTATTTAAAGGTAATGCTGCAGAAGAACTGAAAGAAATATTGATACACTGGGAAGATTTATTTCAACTATTTGATAAACTGAAGAGTAGCAAATCACTTGGACTGGATTGTATACATCCAAGAGTGTTGAAAGAACTGAAATATGAGATTGAAAACCTACTATTAGTAATCTGTGAACTATTATTAAAATAATCTGCAATTTCTGAAGATTGGAGGATGGCCAATGTATCACCAATTTTTAAAAAGGGTTCCAGGGGTCATCTGGGAAACTACAGACCGGTGAGCCTGACGTCAATACTGGGAAAAAAGGTAGAAACAATTATAAAGAACAAAATTACTGAACATGTAGATAGTCATAGCTTAATGAGAGACAGCCAACGTGGCTTTAGCCAAGGAAAGTCATGTCTTACTAATCTGTTATGTTTCTTTGAAGGTGTGAATAAACTGGTAGACAAAAGTGAGTCGGTTGATATAGTGTATCTGGATTTTCAGAAAGACTTTGACAAGGTCCCTCATGAGAGACTCTTGGTGAAATTAATCAACATCTACATGCAGCCCATCTGTGCATTAATTCGATCATTCAATGTCCAATGCCTAGCCTATGCAGATGGCATCCTCATTTACACACCCTTCCAGATTGATCATCCTGACTTCTCCCAATTATTAAGATGCTTTGAAGCAGTGGCAGACTGGCTTCTCTCTCAAAATCTACGAATTAACCACACCAAAACAGATATTCTCTTCATCACGAGAAACCAGAAGTTCACTCCACCTTCCTCACTACAAGTCAACAACACAGAACTTAAGGCAAAACCCACAATTCGCTACCTAGGTATTACCCTTGACCAGAGGCTAGACATGTCAGCACATATCAAAAACACCTCAAAAGCGATTTATCACAAAATCAGATCACTACGCCATCTCCGACCACTACTGGACTTCTCTGATTTCCGATCAATCTTCCAGGCTCTAGTTATTCCTCACCTCGACTTTGCTAACATCATCCTTCAGGGACTGCCACAGTCGACTCTAAGCCCTCTCCGACTTGCCATGAACTCTGCTGCGAGGGTTCTGGTAGGTCTTTCAAGGTCAGACCATATAACACCAGTCCTGAAGAATCTACACTGGCTACCTCTGCAGGCCAGAATCCACTATAAGACTTTAGTCTTGACATTCAAAGTCCTCAAGACCCAGCCACTCACGCCCATCAGTAAACCTCTCCATAGCACTCCAGCCAATAGATTAAGGAGACATATTGTCACACCCTGAGGGGGCCCTACCGGTGGGGTCAGGTATTACAAGATGACTCCTCCTCTTGGCTCTGTAAGAGATGCAGACAGCCCTGCCTGGCCCTCTGGGAGTGGTAGTTGTACCTTCTCTGATAAGAATCACTTATGCACACACTTCAATTTCAAATCAGGGCTTTATTCCCCGTCCACGAGGTTTTTCTTCTTTTGGCAAAACAAATAACAAAAGCCACTCCGGGCATATAACAGAAGAATAAAGTGGAACAGAAATAGCTTGCTTCAGCTTTAAAACATAACAAAAGAAAAGTATTAAACAGTCTTCCTGTTATCAAAACAGCCTTTTCTTTTGCTGCCTCACTACAGCTCAATTATACTGTTTGACTGAGAAAGCGTTTGTCAGCAAACAGGTTATGGCTTTAACTTCTGGTTACATTCAATACTTTATCTCAGAGAGAACTCTGGGTAAACCATTGATAAAGAACAGTCCATAGCTTCAGGACTTACTTGCATATCTGGAATATCACATTGCATCAATTCATAATCACTTGAACACACGTTTGTAGGATCAGCTGTTTCACCGGAGTAAAGTTGGCTTGCTCCGTCTAGCAGGAAGTTACTTTGATTCTCTGAGCAAATGCCCTGCTGGGAATTACCATATGCTTTTGAGTGTGGCTTGTAGGAGCTCTGTCCCTGCTGGTAATTAAAAGGGAACTGCAAGCATTCACTGGCTCTGCTATTAGAATGTTCGTGGTATGCTCTGAGCTTGCTCGGGCTTAGCTCCTTCTGCACAGCTGCCTGTGATTGCACTGCTCGAGACGGCACTTTGTTAAAAGCTGGGAGTTTAAAATTGCTAGCAGAATTACAAGCTCCTGCAGGTAGGAAAACTTCCTTTCTCTTGTGGCTGCTAGCACAAGGAAAGAGGTTATTCTCTGCTTCCTTTAAGCTTGCTCTTGGTTGGCTTTTCCTGTTAACTCTGGGTTTTACCCAATCAGGTAGGAAACAGCCTCTCTCTGCATTTTCTGCTCTGTTACCTTCTATAGAAATCCTCCCACGTCTCTCGTGACTTTCATTCATACACACCGTATCCAGCTGCTGACTTCCAAACGTCTCAAACAGGTCCTGGGACTCACTCAGACTTTCCTGTTGATTCTCATGCTGACCCAATGGTTCATTCTCTCTTTCTCTCTCTTTCTCATTCCATTTCCATTCCTTCCGCGGCTGCTGCTGCCCTTGCCGCTGCCTCTCTTCTCTAACTGTTTGTGAGCGTGTTTTATGTATGTGTCTCTGGGCTCCACCTCCTCCCAGCTGATCCCCATCAGGTAATGAAAACTCCATTCCCCTGCTACCTGGGTGTGTCTTCCTAGCCCTTACCCACGTGTGTCCTGGTTGTTTATAGCAACCACCTGACAGGTTTCTATTTATGCTGTCAGATTCTCCCTGATCTTCCATGCTGACCTCCATTTGTACAGGCTCTGTTAGGTCCACCTTGTGACAATATATTGATGAATACCCTTGAAGTCCCAAAGTCAGTTACTAAATGTACAAAGACAACAGCCAATAGAGCCTTCTCCATGTTCGCACCCACGGCTTGGAACGCCCTCCCAGCAGAAATCCGAGCTATCTCCTATCTCCCGTTATTCCGAAAAGCTCTCAAACACCATTTGTTCCTGCTACACTACCCGGAGAATAACTCTGGAAAACACACAACCATCACCTTACCCTCCTACATAGCCCGCCCCATTGACCAGCCTCCCTTAGAGAATGGTTAATCTCCTTTCCCCTCTCTCCCCCCTCTCTCCCTTACCCATGAGCCTAGGCATCTGCTTACGATCCTCTTATGTCCTGTAAGAATGTCCATAATTTGTATATAGTTTTCCCGGTTCATCCAAGTTTACCACCCCTATTCAATGTAAACTCAATGTGACCTGCTGCATTGCTGTATGTTTTGTTTAACTGTAAACCGCACTGATTACAATAGCGCGGTATATAAGAGATATAAATAAATAAATAAATGGGATAGGAGGCAGTGTACTATTGTAGATCAAGAACTGGTTAAAAGATAGAAAGCAGAGGGTAGGGCTAAATGGCCAATTTTCTCAGTGGAGAAAGGTGACTAGTGAAGTACCCCAGGGATCTGTGCTTTTTAACATATTTGTAAATGATCTGAAAATGGGAATAACAAAGGAAGTAATCAAATTTGCAGATGACACAACTTTATTCAAAGTTATTAAAACCCATGAGGATTGTTAAAAATATTTTAAGAGGACCTTGATAAATTGGAAGACTGGACGTCCAAATGGCAGATGAAATTTAATGTGAACAAATGCAAAGTTATGCACCTAGGAAAGAACAACCCAAACTATGGTTACACGATGCAAGGTGCCACATTAGGAAGCACCTCCCAGGAAAGAAATGTGGTCCTCATTGGGGATAACATGTTGAAACCCTCCTCCCAGCATGCAGAGGCTTCCAAGAAAGCAAATAGAATGCTAGGAATCATAAGGAAAGGAATGGAGAATAAAACAAAGGATATTGTTCCATGGTTTGACTGCACCTTGAATCTTGTGTGCAATTATGGTCATCATATCTTAAAAAGGATATAGTGTTATTAGAAAAAGTACAGAGAAAAGCCATCAAAATGGTAAAGGGGATGGAAGGATACCCCTATGAAGAGAGGCTACAAGGGTTAGGGCTCTTCAGCCTAGAAAAGAGACGGCTGAGGGAAGATATGATAGAGGTCTGTAAATTAATGAAAGGAGTGGAATGGGTAAACGTAGATCAATTCTTTATGCCATCAAAATATAGAAAGACTATGGGACATGCAATAAAGCTACAGTGTAAACTATTTAAGACTAATAAAATAAAATATTTTTTCACTCAAACGTGCAATCAAACTCTTGAATTTGTTACCAGAGGATGTAGTAAAAGCTGTTAGTGTAGCCGGGTTTAAAAAAGGTTTGGACAAGTTCCTGGAGGAAAGGTCCATAACCCTATTAAAGGGGACCCGGGAAATCCACTGCTTTCCCCAATGCAAACATTGTGGAACCTGTGTCTTTTGGGGAAACTGCTAGGTATTTGTGACCTAGATTGACCACTGTTGGAAACAGGATACTAAGTTTGATGGACTTTGGTCTGACCCAATATGGCATATCTCATGTTCTCATGTTCGTATGTTCTCCCTCTTGAACCACTCTGAAACAATCAAGCAAAGAAAACAGCAAAAATAAAGTTCATAGCCTACTGATCCATTCTACCTCCATTTCCTCTTCTGCTGCAGTTAGGTCAAGTGGCATCCCTTCTAAGGCTTCCACTTCCTTCTCATCCCATGACCCCTCGGGGGAAGACCAGATGCCCACAAGAGGAAATTCAGGATGTTTAAGTGTCTCTTGGTTTGGCTGTGAGCATTAGGTCCCTATGTCCCAGGGAAATGTCCTGTCCTTAACTCCTCCCCCAGTTTCCTGAATAATAGTTAACTCCCTCATGGCCAGTGATTGGCTCCTGGGAGGGAGTACACATACTGATTGTGCTCCAGTCCCAGGGAAACTACAGGTCCTCTGCCCCTCGCTTGGTCTCCATGGCTACAGGAACTCTCCTGCCCTTGATTGTCTGCAGAGGATTTTTCCTGCCTGAAATGGACTGTGGGTACTGGCTTACTGCCAACCTGGGGGCTCCGTTAACTACAGGTGAGGGCCTCGTCCTCTTTTTTTTTCCTGGATTCGAGGGATGGTCTAGCCATGGCCCTTTCGTGGCACACTATGCTATGTAGAAACTTGAAAATGTTCTTAAATGTATTGACAAAATATTAAAGGTTAAGAGACACCCCCACCCAGTAGTGGGATTCTGCCAGTTCTGTCCAGTTCACACGAACCGGTTCCTGCTGTGGCTCGCATTTGCTGAACCGGTCCAAACATGTTGTTGCAAACATGCTGTTGAAGCCCCCAATGCCCTCAATTTACTGTGGGGAGGATGGCAGTGGTCTGGGCGTGTGGCTCCCGCAATGCTACTGTGTGCAATGCTGCCAGCCATGCATCCTGACCGCTGGCGGGAAGGCCCAAACTGGTTCCGGCTGGTTCGAATCCTGCCACTGGTTCGAATCCTGCCACGCCCCACCTCCACCCAGGATATGTGGAGATCTTGCCTGAAAAGAAATGAGACAAATGTGCACAAGGATACATAAATGTATGAGCTGCACTTCTCCTATAGGCGTCTTGCTTCCTTAATTCACAGAAGTTGAGGCTGGACACGTAGGATGGATTGTTTGCTAAATGCAGCCTGTATGACTGTTTCTCTCACTTTTCACTATAGATAGAGGATCTAAAGAAGAGGGCTCATTTTTTTCAGCTACACGGGTGAGCCTGGCTAGAAGAGAGGGAGGCCATGCGGCAGGAAATTGCTGAAAAGTCCTATTATAGGCCAACAATAGCCGTAATCCATTCAGCATATGCATTCATACTCTGTGGCATGGCCTTCATGTCTGGTTATCAGACCATCTGTAGCAATGTTAGGCTTTAAAGCCAATAGGCCATTGATTCTGCCATACCCATCCCTACACCTCTCTGTCTGCTTGGAGCCCAAATACTAGACCATCCATTTATCCTGATCTCTCCATGGATGGTAACTGGTTAAATAGACATACAACACCCATAAGGCTCCCAGAAGACAATACGACTGACTTAACAATGCAACAAGTTATTCACTCTGTATTTGAGTTTAAAATAGAAAAAGAGTTATCTGCATGAATGGGCGGGATTATGGGGAGTTTGGGAACAGCACCGTACCAAGTTGCACAAAAAAGCCACATAAGCTGCAAAGGTCTAACGCAGCTTAGTAAACAGACTTCTAAGACTTGACTTAAACTAGAGCCCCACTGCCCAACACCCTGCCATACAATGAAGACACTAGGGATTTGCATTCTTTAGCACACATTTGGTTCCTTACCATGCAATGTATCAAGTGAATAAACTATAAATTGATTTAATACATGTTAACCCACAAATTATCAATCAAATGCGTTAATCATTTTATTAAAACAAATACATGAAATGAACCCCCCCTCAAAAAAAAATTTAAAAAATTAGGAAAAATCCCCAAATGACTCAAAAATGAATCCAATTTTTTTTTTTACTATACATCCCTTAAAGAGACAAAAAGTAATATGTGGCTGCTATAAATATTGTTGGATCAATCTTGCCTCATGAGTCGGTAAAGTCGAAAGAGCCAGTGGATGCAGGGATCAGGCCTGTGAAGGGGATTCACTAAATTATCAGTGACTGCTAGCACCATATCTAGAAGAAAAAACATCTGGATCTTGGATACAGTCTTCTGAACGTGTTGGAAAACCCAGAGATGCAATTTCAGTAACAAATCCATCAAGAGACCCAGAATAAAATTGCTGCATGGTCCCATCTCATTCTTCCCATGGAACAAAATGAAATATATGAGGAGGAGTGAATAAATAACATGGATTTTTACTACTGTATTTTGATTCTATACTTAAATTGACATTATTTATTGACTCGCTTCTGTACAAAAAAGCAGTATGTACCAATCTCATTATATAGGCACATAAATGCCACAGACTATGAGGCAGAGAAATTAACCTCCAGCAGTTGAATAAATCAACAACATGCTGGAAAAAGTACCTCAAAGGTTAAAGTAGAGAAAACCACAAGATGCTGAACTAATTAGACATGATTAATAGCTATTGTTAACAATTCATTATTCAGATTGAGTGCATCATACCAGTATTAGGAAGAACAATAGAAACATAATTGCTAATAGGGAGGGGTGTGCAAACTAATTTTTAATGGAATTTGAACCAGAACCCTCATGATCCATGGGGGAAACTACTGCATTTATTTCCTATGAGTTTTACTATAATCCACAGAAATCCAAAGCATAACTGAAGAAATATGCCAATTGGCAGAACACAATAGTAAATTTTCTGTAGATCCATTGTAAAAAAATATCGCAGAACGGGTTTGCTGAACCCATGAATTGTATAGGCTTCAATTTAATAAGCCACTCTTTACAAGGCTGTGCTAATTGAAGAGCAGAAAAATCTTTTACATTTGATATGGTAAACTAATGACATGCAAATTACCATGACGTTAGAAAGTTTGCACTAATAGAAAACGCTGTGCACATCGCCATGATAAGGTGGAGCCTTTTGCTGCATCTGGAATAACATTCTGTCAGTACCTGAGGATGAATTGGCTCGAACAATGACAGAAAAAAAATATTAAAAACAAGAGAGAGAGTGGACTTCCTGTATCTGCCCCTGTTCACTACCCACAAAACAAAAAGAAAGCAAAGCAAAGGAACACCCCCACAAAAATCACATGTACCAAAAACAGCAGGGGTAACGCTTCCTATATTTCAAGAAAATTATTTTTTGATCCTGACATGGCTGTTTTTTTGGCAGAAATTCACCTGTGTCACGGGCACGTACACTATAGGAACAGAAAATATATAATATATACAATACTGAGCTGGAGACCTTTTGTGAGAAGCATGGCCACAACAGTGGTAATCCTGTGAGTATTATGTATTTTATATTCCTATGATGTGTTGCGCTTGACAGTACATTTCTGCTGAAACATGGCTGTGTCAGGCTCAATAAAGGATTTTCTTGAATTGTGAGGAGTATTGTTATTTTTGTTGTTTTTCATGCTACCCACACAATGAAAAACTTCTTTGGTGACCCAGTGGGCACCAGATACCCTGCTACCAATCCCCTACCCCACAAAAATTCCTTGATGGTACAGTAAACCCCAGACTCTCCTCAGCCTCTTGGACTACTTTGATTCCCATGGAGCTATTTAGTCCAAAGCACCCCTGTCCCTGGTACCATTGGCAGGAGCACTTTTGGTCAGCATACCCCCAGTGTGGGCATCCCAGCACCATGCTGCTAGACCTCTTGGATCAATAACACAGGTACACTACCAAAAAACTGCCTCCAGTTTTGCAGCTGATTCCTATAGATTTTGGGGTGCTGAATCCAGGAAAAATAGCCAAAATGTTCCATCACGTCACGTTTTCTTGCAAAATTAGATTTCTTACCTATATAAGGAATGTTCACATAATTTCTTTTTAGCCGACTTCAGTTTATTTTCTTGGCCCAAAATACAGGTTGTAATGGTTAACTAAATAGAAACACTCCCTCATGATATTTTAGAGTGTTTTGTATTCATTTTATACATTAACAGGACAATTGGGAGGCGGGGGGCTAAATCCAGTACTCGTGCTGGCGCATGTTCTTTCCTGTTCGCCTCGCTTCGTTCGCTCGCTCAAACACGGTGGTTGCGACATGAACGTTCCTGTCAAATTTCAGTTTCTTGCAAGTTCATTATTACCTTTTGTTTGCTCAGTCGTAATCCAGCTTTATTCCGAAGTGGTTCACTACAGTTGTAGTTTGCAGTGCTGTGTATTTGTGATGGCTCACAGAGCCAGAGGTTGCGTCAACTCTCCGGACAGTTTTTGTTTTATTTATGGGGAATATACCGTGAAAAAGCGGCAGAGGAACATTTCTGCATTTATTAAAAAAGTATATTTTGCCTATTTCGGTTTGAAGTTAGGCGATCAAGACAAACCGTGGGCTCCTCACAAAGTGTGCAAGACATGTGAGGAAGATCTACGTTTATGGATGAAAGGTAAAAAACAAGCATTTCGTTTCGGAATACCTATGATGTGGCGTGAACAAAGAGACCACAGCAGTGACTGCTATTTTTGCTCTTGCATTGTGAAGGGATACAACTTAAAAAATAAGAACGTAATAAGTTACCCCAACCTTCCCTCAGCAATTAGGCCTATGCCTCATAGCAACGAAGTACCTGTGCCTGAACCACCAAAATCTTTGGATCATATTTGTGTGGACAGTTCTGATCATGATGAGACTCATCAGATGGCTTTTCCCGATGAGTCCAGTACTTCCGAGTTTGAAACTGAACCAGATCCGAAACCTGAACTTTTCTCTCAAGCTGAATTGAATGATTTAGTCCAGGATTTAGGACTCCCAAAAGATGCTGCCCAACTGCTAGGTTCTCAGCTTAAACAGAAAAATCTATTGTCACCAGGAACAACTTTTTATTGGTACCGCAACCGCGAGACACAATTTTTGAAGTATTTCAGCAAAGAGGAAGATTTGGTATTTTGCAACGATATATACGGAGTGATGGAAAAGTTTAAACTCAAGTATGATCCTGCTGAATGGCGGCTGTTCATTGATTCGTCAAAAGACAGCATAAAAGGTGTTCTTCTTCATAATGGCAACACATTCGCTTCAGTTCCTATTGCTCACTCTGTTATTCTCCAAGAAAAATACGAGAATTTGGCCCTGATTCTTCAGAAGATTCGTTATGATGAGCATAAGTGGATGATTTGTGGAGACTTTAAAATTCTATCCATGCTATTAGGGCAGCAATCAGGTTTCACCAAATATCCCTGCTTCCTTTGCTTGTGGGATAGTCGGGCCCGCGACCTACACTGGGGGAAAAAAGACTGGCCAATTCGGGAGTATTTGAGACCCGGTGAGAAAAATGTTCTTCATGAGAGCTTGGTACCTCGTGATAAAATTCTATTACCACCTCTCCACATTAAGTTGGGTCTCATTAAGCAATTCATCAAGTCCCTTCCAAAAGATGGTGAGTGCTTTCGGTACCTTTGCTCAAAGTTCCCCCGACTTTCTGAAGCAAAGCTAAAGGAAGGAGTGTTTGTTGGCCCTGATATAAGGAAACTCATTTCAGATGGAGCATTCGCTGAAACGATGTCTGAGAAGGAAAAAGAAGCCTGGGATTCCTTCAAGGATGTTGTTCTCAAATTCTTGGGGAACAGGCGGGATGAGAACTATAAGGATATTGTTGCCAGGATGCTCAATGCCTTCAAAGAACAAGGCTGTAACATGAGCCTGAAAGTCCATTTCTTGCACTCCCATGTGAACTACTTTCCCGAAGACTTGGGGGCGTACAGTGAAGAACAAGGTGAAAGGTTTCACCAGGACATCAAGGACGCAGAGAGAAGGTACCAAGGAAGATGGAACACCACTATGATGGCTGATTTCTGCTGGTTGCTGCTGCGGGAAACCCCAGATGAAAAATACGCCAAGCAGCGCACCAAGAGAAGCATTCGGGGGAAGAAGAAACGGGCCCACCATGAGATTGATTGACCCAAGAATGACTTTAAAATCTAAACTGTGTTGACAAATATCGTGTTTTTACTAAACTTTGAAATAAAAATTTTCTAGTTATTACCACAGTGTCGGATCTCATTTATTAGAATTTTATTTTCACACCATCGGTTGTTTGTCTTCATGTATTGCAATGGTGCGGTTTGCGTTTTCTATTCTTACATACATACCTGTACAACATTTTTTGCACATTTCTTTGCTTTGCTTTGTGTCTAACCTCGCTCTTATATGCTCAATGTTTGTGCACATGTATGTGGCTGTTTTAAGTGCAGACAATTTTGCTACCATCACAGTGTGTTTTGTTGACATTACTCTATTCTTATGTGCTGCCTTGTTACAATTTTCTTTATTCTTATTTGAATAACTACTAAACAATTAGTATAAAGAATTCATCCAAGAAACTTTTATCTCGATCGCACTCAATCTGAAACGTTCACCTCAAACTGCTAACCCAATGTAGCAAAAAATCTGTACGTGATGGAGCAAATTGGTTACCAGATTTGGATTCAGCGCACCAAAAAACGTAAAAATCAATCGAAACATTAGAGGCAGTTTAAAAAATTTTTTTTTTTAGTGTTCCTGTGTAATATTTACCTGGTCTGGGGAGTCATCCAGAGGTGTCCTTTTCTCACTACTGTCATTTTCTGACATGTCAGTGCTTGACCCCCTAGTGGTGCATTGGGATGTACTGCTAAGAGTAAATCTGCAATTTATTTGATATTACTAATGTTCTCAATGTTCTAAACATCTCTACTGAATTAGAAGTGGGCATGGTTATTAAAATTCTTGAAGACAGGTGAAAACAAGGAGCAAATGGTTTTCTATAAAATGTTCTCTCCTCAATTAACACCCAAATTAGTAGATCTATTTATTTTATAGGCTAATGGCATTATATCAGAAATCACATGGATAAAGTTCCAGGTATAGGGGTGCAAAACAGAAAATATGGTAGGTAATAATGTCTAGCTTACACATAAGAAATTAGCAATAAATTAGCGGCCTTTTGCTAATGTATGCTAAGCATTTACAGTGAGAATTAGTATGCAGTAGCTGGTAGAACGGGTCCATACAATAACTGTGCTGGCATGACAGTTAACACACTTTAATTCCTGTGGTAATTGCACATCAAGCGATGGGATAGTGATTGCATGGAGAGAGGGCATGGACAGCACATTGAAGTTAGTGTGAGGGTAAATACCGCGTGCTAATTATTATCAATGTTGCACTAAGCGTGGATACAGGCGACATCACCTCAATGGATGACGTTAAGTGCACCCACGCTAATTGTTAATGCTGCTGCCACACATTAGAGTGTTGTTCGGTACGGTAATTACTGGGAACATTCTGGCCACATCTCCGACAGCTAGTACAAGACCTTTGTACTTACCGCATGTTAATTTTTACTCAAAACACATGGTAAGTGCAAAAACATAGTGTTCTTTAGGAAAAGGACCCCTTATTCACGTAAACAATATTAAGTTAATATCAGAATTTCTGTCGTAGGAATATCTGATGAAGAGAGGTAAATTAACATCAAGAACTTTCAAAGTAGCATTTATCTTGACTCTGAATCCCTTTATCACAGAAACTATTTTGTGACTGTTAGGAAATCTGGAGATGGTTCATTCATTTCTTTATGTTCTAAAAATTGATAATGTCTTTTCTGAATAGATAAACTGCAACAGAACATTTCTCTTAGAAGGAGGAAATTGAGTTTCCTCTCAAGCTTGAGAAGATGAAATGCTGAATACCTACCAGAGAAATCCAAATTCAAATCCCCTTTTATTTGATTACACACCTTATCCTATTACTTTCTAAATGTTATACAGGCAACTCTAACAATATAGAAGTTAGGGGTGTGCATATGATAGGGCACATTCTTTTCTTTAGTGTGCCCTCAAATATTTAAACTCATGAAGAACCTATACAAATCAACCACCATAAATACTCCAACTAATAAAGATTGAAATGAGGAAAAAGAGAAGATCCCATGAAAACTGTGCTAATATTCTTGCGTTGGACTGTATGTCAAGGAGGACGAGGGGCTCTCCCAAGTAGCAAATCTTCCTTTTTATTAGAATTTTTATAATTATTTTTGAAGGTAAGTAAGAAGAAAAATTTTAAAGTCACATTCATAATACAAGCTCTGAGCTTATAATGCCCAAGGAGCTAATGAAGAGGTATCCAGAAGAACCGACATGGGTTCCTTTTCAAACTCAAACATCTGTCTAGAAGAACTCTGCCTCAGGCAATTAGGAGAACCTCATACTCCACTGGATACCTCTTTATTAGCTCCTTGGGTGTTATAAGCTAAGTGCTTGCATTTTGTACTCTCATTTCAAATATTTAAAGGCACATTTTGGAAAGGCTATCCAGGCAATGGGGATGTGCAATTCAGAATGTGCAGAAAGAAATGGCAGTTTTAGAAAAGACGTCATGAACCTGCACGGACCTTCCACGATCAGGGCTTCTTCATCTCCAGATGTACACTTGTCCCTGCAGCCGGGTTTGATTGTGTGCATGACAGAAAATGGAGTGCCTCTTATATACTGTATAGAATCCTCATAGAGAACAGCGGCCATGAGGATATGCAAATGCAACACAAAATACAGACAGATATGTGTGTTGGGAAAAATGCATGTGGACACAGAGGGCCATATATGGGCACATACATGTCTCTCTCCCACCTGTGGGACTTCTGCACATGTCTATATTCAATGCATGAGCGTAATAGGATGACTACCAGGCAGCCAGAGCCAAAGTCCTGATATTGTGTCACCTGGTTCTGGAGGAGGAGGAGCTCCTATATACCCAGGAAGGCACAGGCCTTCCTTGCTGCAGCAAGACTGGTCTACGAGAGGATTCACATGGCCCTAGCAAGGTCCAAGTACTCAGCAAATAGGGGTCCTATATCTCCTGGCAGACAACCAGTGTGCAGATAGAGAAGGCAAGTAGCCAAGGCCAGATGAAAAGGTAGCCAAGACAGGTTGGTCCTCATGGGAGACATCCTCTGTGGGGCTGGGAAGAGCAAAGAGATGAGTTTAGCTACAGAAACACAATTGGTACCTGGCAATGAGAGTAGGCAAACACAAACTACCAGAACAGTAGCAATGGAATAGGAGGCAAAATAGAGGCAGTACATGGCTGGCACTTGGTTTGGGAACTGATGGGAGTGGGGGAGGCACTTGGGCATGTAAGCAAATGCTATGGGTCATGGCCATGGGGAGGCATGGCCATGTACACAGGCATGCATAAGACCCTGCAAGGACCAATAAGGGCATATGAGAGTGCACAAAGTGCATATGGTGCAAAGTGCATAGGGTGGGAAGTAGAGGAGGGGGAGGGAAGGGAAGTGGAGGGGAAGGTGTGAGAAGGGGTTGAAGATGGTTGAGAGAAGTGAGGAGGGGAGGGAGAAGGAGAAGGAGAGGTAGGTTGATCGAGGTTGGACAAGTGCTGGATGAGGAGGGAGGTATGGGGGAAAGGGATGGAGAGTGGTGGCATATGGGAGAATGGGGAGGTGAGAGAAGGATATAGAGAAGCAGAATCAAAGGAAAATCAGTCACACTGAGGAGAGATAGTTCACAACCAAAGATGAAAGCCATCAACAATGACCTCTTTTTATGTAGAGGAACTAGGATGTCTGAAGGATGGGGTGGAAAATGTGACTATTATCCAGGGTCAGGGTGTGCCCTATGACTGCATGTCACAGCATCTACACACCTGAACAGGATCAACCCCTGACCTAACGGCAATGGTGAGAGTCAGGTAGGTGACAGGGGAATAGCTGCCAAAAGGAGAGTATGATTAAGAACGATGCTACATCTTATCTCCAACAGAAGCGTCTGTATCCTAAGTGATCTTGATTCACTGATTTTGAGTCACTGATGTTCCATTTCAGGGCCATGCACAGGAACCATCTTTGATTACCGCAGCTTCTCCAGGAGGAGCTACTGTACAGCAGCATCAAGGTAAGTCATATTACATGTGGCACTGATGAAGCATGTAGACATAGGACTCTGGATCACAACTTGCAATGCACAAGGTCAGGAGATGCATGGCAACACAAGAATGCTGTGCAGAAGAGAGCCCAAAGAAGCCACTGGCACATGTTTTAGAAAGGACCCAAGATGTGCTTTGTAGGATATGGTTTCTGAAAACATATGGAATAGTGTGGGGGGTGGGGCAAAGGAAAGGACTGGGGACCAACAAGATGGCTCACATGGACAAAGAGAGGCAGTGCAGAAGACCAAGCATGGTCAGGGTGGCTATAAGTGCCATATGGTGATGACATCAGAAGATGCAACACAGGAGCACTGTTCAGGGTCCTCACCCAGATATATGCATAGGCCACCACTCTATGTGGGATAGTCATGCCACACAATGAAGTAAAACAATGAGTGTGGCGAGTAAGAGATGCCTGATACACAGGGACCAGAGGTTGTGAAGACTGGAGGTGCAGTCCCCCCAGCCATTCAGTTACATTGGCCCAGAGGATATACAACACCCAATGAAGGACCATAGACACAGCAGGGGGATGCCATGGTACCAGGATGTGCATGAGTCTGGCATATTAGGAAGCACAGCAGCAACTGAGTAGTGATGTAGAATACTTAGTAGACCAACATGTGGATGTAGCACTCAGTGAGGGCTCTACAGTGATTGACAGTATGATGCTTCCAGAACTTCCCCCAAAAAATGTTGAGTAGCAGGTGAAGAGCATCCCTGCCACATGGCATACCTGCAATGATTGACACCAGGCCAGGTCTGGCAGAGGAGGCACTTATACAAATTCCAATATCCTTTGTATAATGTGGGCCAACTAGCAGCATAATAACTAAACTGATGAAAAGAAACTCTATCCTGTGTATATAGGTCCTATACATGCTACAAATATGTACATAGTTTCCCTAAGTTATAATCCCAGTTGTATATTTCCTGTTATATGTAAACTCACCACAGTCTGTTGATTGAAATGAGTATTCCTGTTTAATGTACACCGCGCTGATGAAAAAGAGTGCGGTATAGAAGAAATACAAATAAATAAATAAATAAACTCAACAAAACCCTTTCTTTTTATTATTCTAATAATCAATTGAATATTGACTGTCAACATATAAAATATAACATTTAAAAGGGGAACAAAAACCTCAGCTTCAGAAGCCAATTTTATTTCATACCTACAGGTATCATTAATGGCTTCATACATGTATATTGCCATCACTGGTCATAAAAACCCTTCAAAAATATTTTATTTATACTCGCAATTAAAAATTACATCTACTCAAAGCATTTTATTAGGATTTCATACTACAGTATTTTCACCAAAAATGTCAAGTATTCTGTCATTTCATTTCAACAACTTGATGTTTCACAGAGACAATTTTTATAATTTATCAATTCCAAATTTTTAATTGATAAAAAAAATCTCTTTTAAATTCATCAACTTCTGATTTTAGTAGCTCAACAAATCCTCAGAGTATGGTATGGATCAATTTTGAATTGTTGATTAATTGAAAATTCTTCTTAAATTTGTCAACTTCAAACAGCTCAGTAGATCTTTAAAGTGTCAGAAGACTGTGTTTATCTTCACATTTAAAACTCCATTTCTTCACCTCAGAATGTCATCAGTTATGATCATTTCTTGAATACTTATCAGACCATTATCCCCTGATGTTCTTACAACTCTACAAGTCAAGCTAACATAGCTAACCTTGGTCAGCGTTTTGCTTGAGGCTGCATCGGGTCTAATTTTTAGCAAAGTGCCTTCTAGATAATCCTTGATTTGCATCACCACCAAGAACTCTACTACTGCAACCAACATCCCAGAAGCTGTCAACTCCACAGCTTCCAGAACCCCAGCCACCTGTACCAAAACCTCTATTGCTGCTGCCTTGACAACAGCCACCAGCAGCATTACCTCTGTCTGCTGCCAAAGTGGGTAGCACAGCCACCACCACCACTACCATTAGTGAGGCAGAGGGCAAAAGCAGAGGATCCCCATCATGGGTGGTGGACACATCAGAGGAGGTAGGCAAGAATGAGCAGGATGATGATGTGGTCATCACCTTATTTGAGGAGCAGGTTAAGGAGGGGTGAAAGAATGTCACCAAGGCTAGGGGGGACATCAGAATGGACAGTAGAAGAAGATCCACCAGATGTAGATATGATGGACCTGGAGGGTGGGAATTAGAGTAGAGGGAGGGAGGGGAGGGAAGGGAAGTTAAGGGGAAGGTATGAGAAGAGGTGGACAATGGTTGGGAGAGGTGAGGAGGGGAGGGAAGGGAGAGGGAGAGGTAGGATCTGTATCAATCTGTATATAGTTAGACAACCTGTATCGATCTGTATGTAGGATCAATCTGTATATAGTTAGACAACCTGTAAATAGTTGTACGTGGACTTGGTCACCTGTGACCAATCGCTTGCATGTACATAGTTGCCCCTGTCAGTCCCAAGTAGTAACACCTGTTCATTGTAAGTCCAGTGTAGGTCCTGCCTGCACTGTACAAATTTTGTTGACTGTAAACCGCACTGATTCCAAAGAGCGCAGTATAAAAAAGACATTAAATAAATAAATAAATAAATAGGATGATTGAGGTTGGACAAGTGCTAGATGAGGAGGGAGGTATGGGATAAGTGATGGAGAGTGGTGGGTTATGGAAGAATGGGGAGGTGAGGGAAGGATATAGGTGTGGGAGAGGAAGGTCGGGGAAGGAGGTAGACAGGCTGAAGAACCACTTCAGTCAGCCAGCCAGTTCAGCTTCCTTCTGTGCTAGACCAGATGGAGAATCCTGTGCCTTGGTGGGCTACAAGCAGTGTTCCTTCTAAACTGCGCTGGGTCCTCTGCCGGCATTCCTGTTGGGGGGGGGGGACGATACAGCGTGATCGATGCTGTGCCCCTCCCCCCACCGGCGGGAATCCCGGCGGAGGATCCGGTGCGGCTTAAAGAGAACATTGGCTGTGGCGTTTTATTGGGTCTAACACATGCTGCAGCCACTGTTCTCTTTAAGCCGTGCTGGGTCCTCCGCTGGCATTCCCACCGGTGGGGGAGGGGCAGAACGTCGATCATGCTGCATTCCCCCCTGGCAGGAATGCCGGCAGAGGACCCAGCGCAGCTTAGAGGGAACATTGGCTACAAGGTCCTACAGTACCTCACATCACTCCAAAAGGAGATGAAGTAGTGCTTTGCAGTGCTCTCCAGATCACAGGACCTCATGGTGATGCACCTGGAAAAGCCTGAGAGAAGAGGTACATGCCATGGTTGTGGCCGTACAGCTGCTAATGGCATGAATCACTGTTCCAAGAACTCCAGACAGGAGAGAGGAGGGAGAGAATAGTTTAGCACCATACACCTTGCACTCTTCGTAAATATTTTCCTAACAGGTCATGTTGATTGGGATAATAAAGTTTCCTATATTTGGTAAGATGTGTCCTACGTTGAGCATTACAGAGCTACTAATCACCACTGCTGCTCACCATATCTCTTAACCATGGCAAGTGGCCAATAACAACATATAGGGGCACACAGCCACCTGTATGCCTGACATCCAGGGCCAGATCTCACCATCATCTCTAGGCATCTTGAGCCATCCTGGAGATACCAGCCCTGTCACATCACCACTGCAAGGGCCTAGAACCCCATTCCTAGCATCTCACCCTCACACAGACTCCAGGGTCATAGCCAGATATCCATTATCCCTTTCTCTGGACTCTCTATCCACATGGAAAATGGTCACAGCTACCATCCAGAATATGGTGTGCTGAAGAAGTGTTCATGGGGATATGGCACTGGCACATATCTGGTGGGAGCACACCCGCATCCCTGCCTACATGCACACAATGTCTGGAAATGCACACCATTCTTCCACACCTGTGTACTGTACCTGCTCCCAGTATACACCAGAACAGATCTACTGTGGCAGAGGGTGTTAATGCCCAATCACGGCTGTAAGCACTCTGCATCAAGGGCCCCAGCGATGACATTGGTGTCACCATGCCTGTGGTTTTCCATTTGCTATGCACCCATCTAACCTGCATTGGGACATATTTCATGTACCCACATTGGTCAGCCAGCATGCCCACAACATATGTAGAGGGAAAGATAGAACTTCTATTGTGGGAGATACTCCAGTACCAGAGTGCTACTGGGCTATGAGGGAGTCTCTGTGAGGGCCTACCAAAAACAGAAATTATGGATGGGCATAAGCATATGTCAGAGGCTGTATGCCGGAGTGATGGAGCATGGATCCGGAGGCCAAGAATGACCCAGGACCCATGGTAGAGGAGAGGGATATCATCAATGGGTTCAATTTACAGAGGTTCTGATTCTCTCTCCCTTTAATGATAATTAAGCAACTTCAGAGAATGTGGGGGTAGTTGATAGCCAAGACCAACCAAGTGCTCACCGCCAGCCTGAGCAACTTATGTGCTGATCTGAACAGCTCCTGAAGCACAATGTCCAAAACCAGGTAAGTGCATGGAGAAATGAAACTAATGAGACATCTCCTTGCCCTCCAGGAATGGCATATCGAATTCCAAAAGAGAGATAGCTGTGGGCCATAGAAGACCTGGATGAATCCATCATGCAACTGAACAGATCCCTCCAGCAATACATGGCCACATAGGCCATGCTCTCCCCTTCTTCTCTGCCCACCAACACTGTGCCATCTATGACCCCATCTACATGGGCCCCAAAGAGGAGGATATCCACACTGTTCATCAATACCTCAAGCTCTGCCACCACAGTTCCACCATCTGCTCAGTCACCAGCCCATCATGCAACATATTGGAACTCGTGCCATGTAAAAAGGGGGGGCTTTATTTCCCCTCCTTTCATGAGGGCATATTTATTTATTTATTTAGCTGTATTTATATCCCGCTTTTCACCGGGTCAAAGCGGTGGAACATTGAACGAGGGGGGGGGGGGGGAGACAATAATCAATTTTAAGGGTATGGGCTGTCACCAGGCGGCCAACATTCATGATTTGAACAAATATTTGGGACATAAACATAGACATTGAGCTATAGTCTCATTGATGGGTGTCTGTTTCTGGTCCGAGGTATTCCTGGAATATTGTGGTTTTTAGTTGTTTCCTGAACGATAGGGGGTCTTTGTTGTTTCTGATGTGATTCGGTAGAGAGTTCCAGATGGATGGTGCGTATAATTCGAAGGCTCTGTTGCAGGTTCGTTGATTGCATTTTGTCCTTTTGTGGGGGATGGTGAGGGAGTTGTTGCTGGTTTGTCTGGTTGCTTTGTTGTGGGCTGGTCAGGTCAGTAGTGTGCGGAGTTGGGAGGTTTGGGTTTGGTTGAGAGCTTTGTGGGTGAGTAGGGCGGATTTGTACTTGATTCATGCTTCTAGAGGGAGTATGTGTAGCTCTCTCAGGATTGGGGTGATGTGGTCTTGTCTTTTTGCTGATTGGATGATTCTTGCTGTGGTGTTTAAGGCAGTCTGGAGTGCGTTGGTATGGGTGGCCGGGAGTCCATGGTAGATTATATTGCATTAGTCCAGGTGGGGGAGTGTCAGGGCCTGCATCACTGTTCTGAAGTCTTGTGGTTCGAGGAGAAGTTTAAGGCGTTGCACTGTTTTAGCCTTGTGAAATATTGTAGCAGCGTTTTTTTTGATTTGTTGTTCAAGTGTGAGTGCTTGGTCTATGATGATTCCCAGGTATCTTATCTGCGGTTGTATTTGTATTTGAGTGGTCCCGATGTTGAGGTATGAGGGTGGCGTGAAGTCCGGGTCTTTCGTTACTATGAGGGCTTCTGTTTTCTTTAAGTTGATGGATAAGTTGTTTTTTTGTAGCCAGCTGGATACTGCTGTGAAGCATTCTGTTAAGTGTTTGTTTAATGGGTTGGAGGTTGTAATTGGGGCATAGAGCATTATGTCATCTGCATAGATGTGGTACTGAATGTTGTGTGCCCGTATGATTGAGCAGAGTGGTTGCAGATAGATGTTGAAGAGCATGGCTGATAGTGTGGATCCTTGGGGTACTCCTTGGTGTTGCTGGAAGGGGGGGGGGAGGTTGATGCGTTTGTGCGGATCAGTTGATGTCTATTGGCTAGGTATGAATGGAACCATTGGAGTACGGTATCTTTGATGCCAATTTTCTTGTAGTCTATGTATAAGGATGTTGTGGGAGATGTTGTCAAAAGTGGCTGATATGTCTAGGAAGATCATGGCATATCCAGAGTGTTTGGCTTGGGTTCCTATGATAAGGGTGTTCATTAGTGACGCCATGAGGGTCTCAACTCCATGGAGTGGGCGGAAGCCATGTTATTGTGGGTCCAGTATGTTGTTGGTGTCCAAGCGCTCTTGGAGCTGTCTCTGAACTACTTTTTCAATAAGTTTGGCGGTGAACGGGAGGCTTGCTACAGATCTGTAGGAGGCGGGATCGAGGGGATCCAGGTTGTGTCTCTTTAGGTTTGGTCGAATGACTGAGGTTTTGAGGAGGTCTGGCATGTGTCTTTGGCTGAGGGATTCATTGACAATGTGGGTTAATGGTGTGTTCAGGTTGTCTTTGGTTTTCTTTATCCATTCTGTAGGGCAGGGGTCTAGAGAAGAGGTGGTGGTATTCAGGCGAGAGATGGTGGATGCTATTTCCTCTTCTGTGGTTGCTTCGAATGTGCTCCAGTCACTGGCTACGGTGTTGGGGTGACTTGTTGTTGTTGTCTCAGTGTCTATTTGTGGATTTTGTGGTTGATGAAGCTGTTTGTATTGTCTTGCAAGTAATTTGGGTGGGATGTTTGGTAGCTGGTCGGAGTGGTTTGGTACTTTTTTCAGTTTTTTAACAATGTTGTCAGTTTTTTGACAAGGCATATAACTGTCAACTGTGCTGGCTGATGGCTCCTTAGAATCCAGTGTGTCCTCAGCCAGCACAGCAACACATCAACATAGTCAGGGTCAGGAGGTTGAGGCAGGGGGTAAGGTATGGGGGGCAGGAGTCAGGGATGAGAACATAAGAAGTAGACCTATCTTCCAGTGACCATCCTTTGGGGAGTGAATGGATCTGTTGGAAAGGGAATTCTGGAAAGGACAGGGAGCTGGCTCCTGTCGGGGGTGGGGGGTGGGGGAGGAGGGATAATGGGACAGAGTGCATGGGTGGAAGGATTTAGGCCTGGCAGTATGCTTGCTGTGAGGTGAATGCACAGGTGTTGCTAGGGGGTGTGGTGGGTGTATTGGATAGGGAGGGGTTTGCACAGGGCTGGTGCTGGGAAGTAGGGGTGGGGGTAAGGGTACGGGATGGGAGGGACATTGAGATAGATGTGGGGATGGTGGGGATGGATACTTTGCTGTTCTTGTTTTCTACCTCTGTGAATAAAACACCAACCTTCACATGAAGTGCCAGTGTATGCGCTTGTCTCTTGCGGATTCATCTAGTTGTTATGATTGCCTGGGGATGGATACTTCGCTGTTCTTGTTTTCTACCTCTGTGAATAAAACACCAACCTTCACATGAAGTGCCAGTGTATGCGCTTGTCTCTTGCGGATTCATCTAGTTGTTATGATTGCCTGGTCTCATCATGCCTTGGCCCTTCACCATCTGCATCATGGTCTGATTCTCCCCTCTCCTGGTGTTCAGGATTGGTTGTTGATTTCTCAGTGCTAGAGTGTAGAGCATGCAGCAGGCCATGAAGATCTGACATATTCTGGCAGGACTGTACATCAGTACGTCCCCAGATCACTCTAGACACTGGGAGCAACTCTTGAATTGGCTAAAATGTCCTTTCAATGATGGCACACGTGTTCCAGTGGGCCCTATTGTAGTGTTCCTCTGCCTCTGTTTGTGTTGCCACAAAGGGGTTCAGTAGACAATACCTTAATGGGCAACTTTTATCTTTTGCATAGGAAAGTGGAAATAAGTGTCAACAAATAAGCTGTAGGTGATACTTTTTTATTGGAGTAACTTAATGCATCAGCACTTTGAAACTGACCCAAAAGACTCAGAGGCATTTGTTTTCTTACTCATTATCAGATATAGAGCCTTTGAAGTGTACATTGTGTGCATCTATCCCTCCATCTTTTCATTGAACTGTAATGACATATGTAGATGGCCCTTGTACTGTAAAGTGCAACCTTCTCATCATGTTTGTCTATCCACCATCCTCTTTCATTGAATTGTAATAACATATGTATGCAGACAGCTGAAGACCTAGAAGAGTTTGTACTATTTAAACCCAGTATAACTGACCTGATGAAGAGAACATAACTTTTGAAAGCTTGCCAAAGATGCCTTTTTATTTGACAAACTTAATATACCACCCACAAGTTGTTTGTTGACCCTTGTTTCCATATGTCCATGTGCACTAACATGGCAAATACAAGTTTCTGCTTAAAATACAGTGGGGATTTTTCATGACATCTTAATTCCTCATCCATGACCTACCTAAAAGTGGCCTTTTTAGCACTCCTTGAAAGCAGAAATCAAAATTAATTATTTTTTTTCTGAAGCCTTTTTTGATCCATAAGGGTACAAGACAGAACTATCCCTGTTTTCCCTCTTGTATGCTGTTGTTATGGAGCCACTGGCAATAAGGATCTTGCAGACTACAGGTGCTGTGGATATAGAATTACTCTCTTTGCTGATAATGTTCTGTCTTATATCAGCAACTTGTTGTCATCTTTTAAAAAAACTATCTGACACTATAATAACCAGATGCGAAGGTAGCAGACCTCAGGTGCCACCTAGATAAGGTTTTAGATAGTGCTGGGGAGGTGTCTGCTGTCTTGGTACATGTTGGTACCAATGACATAGGAAAGTGTGGTAGGGAGGTTCTGGAGGCCAAATTTAGGCTTGTAGGCAGGAAGCTGAAATTCAGAACTTCCAGGAATCACCAACTATAACAGCTGTCCTAACTCTTCCCTTGTGTGCACATGACCTTGGAGAAACCTCCTCAGTGTGAGAGGGTTTTACATCACCTAGAGGACAGGTCCTAGCTACAGGATCACTTCCTGCCACACCAGAGTGATGTTTTCCTATCACATGACCTCTCTCCTCCATGGCGACAGGGATGCTGTCAGACTGGAGGTGGGACTTCAGTACTACATCCCTGTAGATCATATCTATGTACCTCCTTATGTCTTCCAAGTCTGCTACTTTAGCCTCCAGAGATTGGACTTGTTCCCTGAGAGCAAAGAGCTCCTTGCACCTAGTGCACACATAAGACCCTATACCAACTTTAAATGCTTTAAAGGCTTTGTACTATCCTGGTTCTCTTCTTATCTCTCCCATCACTCTTTCAGTGTTTGTTCTGGTGGATCCTCCTCTACTGCTATCCTGCTCTCTGGTGAACCTCAAGGAGTTACATTGCTGTGTTTCTGTGGGACCAGTTGAGCTCTGTTAGTTGGTTGATGGACCTGAATGGAAAGAAGATAATGTAATTGTGTGTAGAAGCATATGATTTAGAAACTGTGCATGTTATGTTATGCTGTGACCCATCAGAGAGGGGTTGAAAAATTGATGTATCGTGTCTGTACCAGTGTGTGCAGTTTTTGTCCTGGTCTGACTAATCCTTTAAGCATGTGGGCTGTGGTGGAGCCCCAAAGGACACTAAGGTATTTTTCCTCTCTTCTATATGTGCTCTGTGCAGTGGTGTTTTATGATTTGAGTTTGGTTATGCTTAGGCAACTGTTTTGGAAGGCTGGCTTAGGTTGCTGTGTAAGGAGTTTGAGGATATTTTGGGCACAGATTTGGCTCCTTCTGAGGGTTTGTTGTATTTATAGGGCATCCATGGGAGAAAGAAAATAGCCAGATGCCATGTACCACAATCAGGAACTAGTTTACATGGATGGCATATCCTCTGGAGCCATGGAGATCCATGACAGTCAATGGTATTAATGAGACAGGAAGTAGAGGAACAAGATGAGTAGAAACAGGAGATGTGGAAGACTATGGAAGAGGATGCTTTGTTGATTACTGAAGGCACCCCGGGATGAAGCTATAACTCCATGATGCCCTTATAAGTGCAGGAAGATACTTGAGAGAAAAACCCAGCTACATCCCTACTGGAGAGACAATAATACCCACTGTACTAGTGAGCTGTGCAGCAGGGCTGTTCTTATCACTAGGCAGACTATGGACCCAATTCTGATCTGCACGTTCTGGCCCTCTGTGTGAACATAAGAACATAAGATATGCTATACTAGGTTCAGACCAAGGTCCATCAAGCCCAGTATCCTGTTTCCAACAGTGACCAATCTAGGTCATACGTACCTAGCAGTATCCCCAAAAGACACAGGTTCCACAATGCTTGTATTGGGTCAAGCATTGATATCCTGGGTCCCTTCTTAATAATGGGTTATGGACCTTTCCTCCAGGACCTTGTCCAAACCCTTTTTAAACCCAGCTACACTAACAGCCTTTACTACATCCTCCGGTAACAAATTCCAGAGTTTGATTACACATTGAATAAAAAAATATTTTATTTTATTAGTCTTAAATAGTTTACCCTGTAGCTTCATTGCATGTCCCCTAGTCTTTCTACATTCTGGTAATGTAAACAATCGATCTACGTTTACCCGTTCCACTCTGTTCATTAATTTATAGAGTTCTATCATACCTCCCCTCAGCCGTCTCTTTTCCAGGTTAAAGAGCCCTAACCTTTTTAGCCTTTGTTCATAGCGGTATCCTTCCATCCCCTTTACCATTTTGGTGGCTCTTTTCTGAACCTTTGCTAATAACGCTATATCCATTTTAAGATACGGTGACCAGAATTGCACACAATATTCAAGGTGCGGTCTCACCATGGAATGATATAGAGGCATTATAATATACTTTGTTTTATTTTCCATTCCTTTCCTTATCATACCTAGCATCCTATTTGTTCTCTTGGCCGCCACTGCACACTGGGCCGAGGGTTTTAATATGTTATCCACAATGACGCCTAAATCTTTTTCCTAGGTGGTGGTTCCTAATGTGGAACCTTGCATCGTGTAACCATAGTTTGGGTTGTTGTTCCCTAGGTGCATAACTTTGCACTTATCCACATTAAATTTCATCTGCCATTTTGATGCCCAGTCTTCCAATTTATCAAGATCCTCTTGCAATTTTCCACAATCCTCTTGGGTTTTAACAACTTTAAATAGTTTTGTGTCATATGCAAATTTGATAACCTCACTCGTTATTCCAATTCGCAGGTCATTTATGAATATGTCAAAAAGCAGTGGACCCAGCACAGATCCCGGGGGTACACCACTATTCACCTTTCTCCATTGGGAAAATTGGCCATTTAGACCAACCCTCTGCTTTCTATCTTTTAACCAGTTCCTGATCCACAGCAGTACACTGCCTCCTATCCCATGACTCTTTAGTTTTGCCAAAAGTCTCTGATGAGGGACCTTGTCAAAGGCTTTCTGAAAGTCCAGATACACTATATCAACCGACTCACCTTTGTCCACCTGTTTAGTCACACTTTTTAAAAAACATAACAGATTAGTAAGACAAGATCTTCCTTGGCTGTCTCCCATTAGGCCATGACTATCTACATGCTGAGTAATTTTATTCTTTATGATGGTTTCTACCATTTTTCCCGGTACTGACATGAGGCTCACCGGTCTGTAGTTTCCCGGATCACCCCTCGAACACTTTTTAAAAATTGGTGTTACATTGGCGATCTGCCAGTCTTCAGGTATTAGAGATGATTTTAATGATAGTTCACAGATTACTAATAGCAGGTCTACAATCTCATATTCCAATTCTTTCAGCACCCTTGGATGTATACCATCCAGCCCAGGTGATTTGCAACTCTTCAGTTTATCTAATAGTTGTAATACATCTTCCCGATGTATAGATATTTCCTTCAATTATTCCGCACCTTTAAATACAACTTCAGTCATGGGTAACATCCCTATATCTTCCTCAGTAAAGACTGAAGCAAAGAATTCATTCAGTCTCATGGCCCACAACACAAATATGAACGTTTGCTGGTTCTCACTATAAATGAAAATAATTTTACGGATTCAAAATATCTTTATATTAAATAGTTTCTTGCTGCTATAGCCTGGACATGTTCTTGCCGGGACTGGGATTCCTTGTTTTCCTCAGCCTCCTTTCTACTCTCTGAGGGCTTTGACTAACCCTCTGTAAGTCAGGCCAAATTGTATAGCATACAACAGGTTAAAGAATGTCATGGATCTCAATGGGAAGTTTAGGGGATCTTTTACTCATATCTGTCCAGTACCTGAAGTGAGCTTTTGAGAGGTCAAAGATCTTATCTATGGTTGCCCCTTTCTACCTGTAGACCAGATTATGGTTCTCCTCTATTGCCTGTGGAGAAGAAGAGAAAATAAAAGATCATAAGTGGAGCAAAGGTGGTGTGGTAGGCTGATAGACATGGCAGAGACTCTTTCAATGCTTCTGTTGACTGAAAAATGAGTGAAAGACTTGTGTGGAAAGAAAAAAAGGGTAATGAGGTAGACAGTATAGGGCTCATTCCTGGATGACTAGCCCCACTGTACATCCAATTTGACCGGACGTACTGAGAGACTCGTGATTCTGATCCCATGGGGCACGTTTAGTCACGTGGGATCAGAATCGTGATCAGACCTGTACATACAGATTCAGTCTGGCCTGCACGTACAGGCACTGCCCGACTAACTCAGTCAGGGCTTTTAAATGGAGCCACGGTGTCATGGCGTCTGGTTGCCATGGCACCATGGCTCCATTTAAAAGCTGCGATGCTGGCCGCCGGACTTCAAAGGCAATTTCCCCACAGGCCTGACCCCCAATCTGGCCTCCTAAGATCAGGGTCAGGCTGCCGGAAATGTCCTTGGGATCCCCCCCCCCCATCCGCACCCCAAGGCCGAAACAAAAAAACATCCAGGGAAGGTATTCCACCTCGGAGGTGGAATAACTTCCCCGCACAAGTCATTGGCCCTGGACATACAGGGCCAACATTAGAATCGGCCCTATATGTCCAGGGCTGGCAACTGCCCACCGCCTCCCCAGACTCTGCCTCCGAGCCACCCCTTCCCCGCCCACGTTTAACTTCCCCACACAACCGTGCGACAGAATAACCCCCTATATGAAAGAGGTAGTAGCTTTCTTCAAAGTCATCACTGGTGATCTGACCATTCTTAAAATAATAATTTATGGCAGATTGTGATAGAATTTAGGTATCATTGCAGGAACTTGAGAAGTTTGGGAACATAAGTATTGCCATACTGGGTCAGAATAGAGGATCCCTATATACTAAGGGAAGAGAAGCATTCCACTTCAAGCAAAACTTAAATTACTTTCACACTTCAACAAAAGCATAGCAGGGGTAGCTGTCATAGAGTGGCAGTTATAATAAAAAGTAGGATAACCTGTATGGAGAAGCAGTTAAAATCCTAATCACCTGGATGGGCAAATTAGATAGGCCATGCTGGTCTTTATCTGCCCTCATTTATTATGCTACTATGCTACCAAAGGTCCATCAAGTCCTGTATCCTGTTTTAAGCAATCAACCATCCAGATCATAAGTACCTGGCAGAATCCCAAAAAGTAGCCAGATTTCATGCTATTTACATCTATGGATAAACAGTGGCATTCCCCAGATCTACCTTAATAAAAGTCGATTTACTTTTTCTCCAGAGAATTGTCCAAACCTTTTTTGAAACCAGCTATACTAACTGCTTTTACCATACCCTCTGACAATGAGTTCCAAAGCTTAACTATACACTGAGTGAACAAAATATTTTCTCCTGTTTGCTTTAAATGCACTACTTTGTAAATCTGCGGCATATCCTACAGTTTGTACCTTTTGAAAGGGTAAACAATTGATTCATGTTTATCCATTACCCTCCACTTGGGATTTTATAGATCTCTAGAGTAGAAGGCCTTGCCATTTCCTCCCTCCAGGTGGCCTGATTGCAATCTGCATACAATTTGTTGCCCCCATAACTGATGAAAACACAGCCATTATTTATTTTATTTACATTCTCTTATATACTGTGCTATTCTGCATCAGTGTGGTTTACATTGAACAAACTGAAATTACATTGAACAGGGCATTATATTTTGAAGATAACTATTTTATAGGGAACATGGGCTATGGAGGGTTAATGGGCTTGCCCAAGACCACAGGGAGCACCTGTGGGACTAGAAACCCCAGTCCTTCTGGCCCAAGGTTGCTGTCCTCTAGTGGGATTTGAACCCCTGACCTTCTGGCCTGAAGTACCTTGCCCCAACCACTAGGCCACTCCTCCACTCCAAGGTGTGTCTAAAATTCTCTCATTGTTTACTATTTGTTCTTAAGGAAAGCAAAATATGTGTTGTCCTGCGATGACCTAATGTTCAACCATAGGATGTCAGCACTAGCTTAGGAGCAGGGCCATTAGAGAACTGGAGAACTTCCCACAATGGCTCCTGCCCACTGCTCATCTGTTCGAGTACAGAAGAAGTGGGAGCTCCCTAGAGGCCAAGAGGTAACCCGAGCCTGTCTTCCCGGTGAAGGAAAGGGGAACAAAGGTGGCATGAGCACAGCCTGACACAGCAACAGCTCCAGAGGAGCCCCCAGAGGACATAGGTGCAGACAGCACATTTGGAGCATATTTGTAGCTCCAAAACCAGAAGGAATTTTAGAAAGGCCATAAAAAAGGTGCCAGCTCAAAAATAAGTCCTGGTTATAGATGTATGATTGGAGTTAACCCCTGGCATAGGATGATGAGAATTATTTGTCTTAGACAAATTTAATATATTGCATAGAGTACATTTGATTTCAAGCAGATTGCTACAACATTAGCTGGTATTTTGTTCAAAGCCTTGAAAGAAAGATCTATTTTAGATGCTGAAGGCTTGTGGCTATTTCAAAAAGTTGTGGAAAGAAGTACTTGAAGTAGTTTAACAAACCTTGCACAATGAGATTTCATTTGCAATAGTAAGAATATTACTGTTAGCTCCAGAGCATATTGGAGTAATCAAAAAGCAAGCCAGGCTGTTCTATCCAGCAATGCTATCAGCTCAGAGAAAAAACATTGCTTATCCTGAAAAAAGGAAATGACCCCTATGATTAGGCTAAGATACAGAAGAGACTTTCCTCCACTAGAAAATCCAATTTATCAAAACTGCTAAAAAGATAATTACTGGCTGGTGTAGGGGAAATTACAAGTTTCTATTAAATAAAAACACATAGACTTTGCTCAAGATATTTTATGATAAATACAGAAACAGACCACATTAACAAATAAAAATAAAATTTCCAACAGGGTCATGCAGGTAATCATAGTGCATTTCATTACCGTATTAGTTGCTTAGTGTAGAACTATCTCATTTTTGCTATGTGGTATGCTTTTTGGGGGGAGAAGGGGGTTGTACCTGCTGTGCATAAAAATCATGACATGTGATGAAGTTGAGGTAGTTGTAACTTTCGGTGGGCTCTGTGGCCATATGGTGGAGGGCCCTGGAGTGTTGCAGAAAAAATGACAGCTTTACTGGTCCCAAAGAGGGCTGAGGACTTAATCAAGTGCAATATATTTCAGGATCTTAAAAGGATTGACAAGGTCTCAAGCGTTTGACAAGTCCCTCATGAGACACTCTTGGGGAAATTAAAAATTCATGAGATAGGAGGCAGTGTACTACTGTGGATTAGGAACTGGTTAAAAGAAAACAGAAAGTAGGACTAAATAACCAATTCTCTCAATAGAGAAAGGTGAATAGTGGAGTACCCAGGGATCTGTGCTGAGCCTGCTGCTTTTTAACATACTCATAAATGATCTAGAAATGGGAATAATGAGTGAGGTGACACACAATTATTCAAAGTTGTTAAAACACAAGAGGATTGTGAAAAATTGCAAGAGGACCATGATAAATTGACTGGGGGGGGAGGGGGGTTTACAAATGGCAGATGAAATTTAATATGGATAAGTGCAAAGTTACCAGATGCAAGGTTCCACATTAGGAAACACCACCCAAAAAAGGATTTAGGAGTCATTGTGACTAATATATTGAAACCCTCTGCCCAGTGTGCAGTGGCAGCCAAAAAAGCAAATAGAATGCTAGGAATCATAAGGAAAGGAATGGAGAATAAAACCAAGGATATTATAATGCCTCTGTATTGATTCATGGGGGTCTCCGCACCTTGAATATTGTGTGCAAGTCTGGTTGCCATATTTTAAAAGGGTTTAGCAGAATTAGAAAAGGTACAGAGCAGAGCCACCAAAATGATAAAGGGGGTGGAAGGCTACCCCATGAGGAAAGGCTTAAAAAGTTAGGGCTCTTGAACTTGGAAAAAAGAGGGCTGAGGGGAGCAGGGCTGGTGCTACCATTAAACAAATTAGGTAGTTGCTAGAGTGCCAGCCCTCCGGGGGCAACCCTCCTGCCCATTGCCACCACTGGTGCCTCTCTCCTGGGCCGACCGCTGAAGCAATTGTGCCTGAAACCATGACGCAGCACTTATCCTCACTCTCTGGGGCTGCGTCACGGTTTCATTCTGTTCAATCTGCCACTTCTGCATCCCCTCCACTGCAGACCTCCGGTTTATATGAAGCCAGAGGTCTGGTGCCAAAGCTGCAGATTGAACAGAATGAAACTGTGACACAGCCTTGAAACTGTGACACAGCCTTGAAGATGGAGGGTAAGTGCTGCATCACATTTTCAGGAGCAATTGCTGTCACTGTTGGCAACGGAGAGGGATACCAGCAGCGGCAATGGATGTGGAGGGGCAGTGGGGGGCAGCAAGATGGAGGACATGCCTAGAGAGCCTCCATTCCTTGCACCATCCCTGGAAAGGAGATATGTTAAAGGTCTATAAAATAATGGGTGGAGTAGAATGGGTAAACATAGATTAGTTGTTTAATCTTTCAAATAGTAAAAAGATTAGGACATGCATTGAAGCTAAAATGTAGCACATTTAAGACTAACCAAAGACAATATGTTTACGTTCACCTTGTAAACAAACTCTCAAATTCATTATGAGAGGATGTAGAAAAGCTGTTGGTGTAGCTGGGTTTAAAAAGAGATTTGGACAGGCTCCTGGAGGAAAAGTTCCATATTCCATTATTAAAGAGGACCAGGGAAATCGGCTGGTTACCCCTTGGATACTACTACTACCACTACTATTAATCATTTATATAGCTCTACAAAACTTATGCAGCACTGTACATAAATTGTGTAGGAAGACAGCTTCTTCTCATCGGAGTGTACAATCAAAAAGAAGACAGAGAATGCAATAACTGAGAACAGGGGTACAAATAGGAAAAGGTAGGGAGACACAAGGAGAATAAGGGGTCAGGATCCAAGAGCAGCCTCAACGTGGTGGGTTTTTAGCATAGATTTGAAAATGAGCAGAGGTGGAGCCTGATGTACAGACTCAGGTAGTTTGTTCCAGGCATAAGGAGCAGCAAGGTGAAAGAATCGAAGTCTGGAGTTGGCAGTGGAAAAAGGGCAAGGCAGAAGAAGAGTGGAGTTCATGAGGAGCGGTGTAGGGAGAGAGGAGAGAGGAAAGGTAGCGAGGAGCAATAGAATGAATACGTTTACAGTATAGGTCAGTAGGATAAGTTTGAATTGGATACAGAAAGGGAAGGGGAGCCAATGAAGTGACTTGAAAAGAAGAGTGATATGAGTAAAACAGGGCTAGATTAGCTGTGTGTCAGGGTTCTGAACTGACTGAAGAGGAGAGAGATGACTCAGAGGGAGTCCAGCAAAGAAGAGGTTGCAATAATCTAGGTAGGAGGTGACCAAAGAGTGGATAAGTGTGTTACTAGTGCGTTCAGAAAGGAAGGGGCAAATTTTGTTAATGTTATAGAGAATGAAACAACAGGTTTTGGCAAACAGTTGGATGTGCACGGAGAAGGAGAAGCATGAGTCAAAGATAACCCCAAGGTTGCAGGCTAAGGAAACAAGAAGTAGAAGAATGTTATCTGCAGAGGGAGAGAGAGGAGGAAAAGGGGAGGGGGTTTAGGGAGAACATAAGAACATAAGATATGCCATACTGGGTCAGACCAAGGTCCATCAAGCCCAGTATCCTGTTTCCAACAGTGGCCAATCTAGGTCATACATACCTAGCAGTTTCCCCAAAAGACACAGGTTCTGCAATGCTTCTTAATAATGGTTTATGGACGGACCTTTCCTCCAGGAACTTGTCCAAACCGTTTTTAAACCCAGCTACACTAACAGCCTTTACTACATCCTCCGCTAACAAATTCCAGAGTTTGATTACACATTGAGTGAAAAAATATTTTCTTTTATTAGTCTTGAATAGTTTACCCTGTAGCTTCATTGCATGTCCCCTAGTCTTTCTATATTCTGATAACGTAAACAGTCGATCTACGTTTACCCGTTCCACTCCGTTCATTAATATATAGACTTCTATCATATCTCCCCTCAGCCGTCTCTTTTCCAGGTTAAAGAGCCCTAACCTTTTTAGCCTTTCTTCATAGGAGTATCCTTCCATCCACTTTACCATTTTGGTGGCTCTTCTCTGAACCTTTTCTAATAACTCTATATCCTTTTTAAGATACAGTGACCAGAATTGCACACAATATTCAAGGTGCGGTCTCACCATGGAACGGTATAGAGGCATTATAATATATTTTGTTTTATTTTCCATTCCTTTCCTTATGATACCTAGCATTCTATTTGCTCTCTTGGCTGCCGCTGCATACTGGGCCGAGGGTTTTAACATGTTATCCACAATGACGCCTAAATCTTTTTCCTGGGTGGTGGTTCCTAATGTGGAACCTTGCATCGTGTAACCATAGTTTGGGTTGTTCTTCCCTAGGTGCATAACTTTGCACTTGTCCACATTAAATTTCATCTGCCATTTTGATGCCTAGTCTTCCAATTTGTCAAGATCCTCTTGCAATTTTCCACAATCCTCTTGGGTTTTAACAACTTTAAATAGTTTTGTGTCATCTGCAAATTTGATAACCTCACTTGTTATTCCACTTTCCAGGTCATTTATGAATATGTCAAAAAGCAGCGGACCCAGCACAGATCCCTGGGGTACACCACTATTCACCTTTCTCCATTGGGAAAATTGGCCATTTAGCCGAACCCTCTGCTTTCTATCTTTTAACCAGTTCCTGATCCACAGTAGTAAACTGCCTCCTATCCCATGACTCTTTAGTTTTGCCAAAAGTCTCTGATGAGGGACCTTGTCAAAGGCTTTCTGAAAGTCCAGATACACTATATCAACTGACTCACCTTTGTTCACCTGTCTTAAATGAGAAGTTTGGTTTTGGTCGTGTTCAATTTCAAATGGCAGTGAGACATCCATGCAAAGATATCAGATAGGTAGAGATTCAGGCCTGGAGTGGCAGAGAAATGTCAGGTGTAGAGAGATAAATTTGAGAGTAATCAGTATAGAAATGGTATTGAAAACCATGGGAGGAGATGAGAGCACCCAGGGACTAGATATAGATTGAGAAAAGGAGAGGGCCCAGAACAGTCCCTTGGGGTACACTAACTAAGAATGGGATATCAGTGGAGGAGGAACCACCAGAACAAACACCAAAAGAGCAATTGGAGATATAAGAATAGAACCAGGATAACACAGATCTCCCAAAATCAAGTGAGGTCAAAGTCTTGAGAAGAAGGTGGTGGTCAACACTGTCAAAAGCAGGTGCAAGGTCAAGAATAAGGATTGAGTAAAGTCTTTTGGATTTAGCCAGGAATAAGTCACTGGAAACTTTGACAAGAGCTGTTTCAGTAGAATGTAAGAGATGAAAGCCAGATTGTAGTGGATCTAGAAGGGCTTGAGAGGAGAGAAATTCAAGGCAATGGTGGAGTACTGCACAGTCAATAAGTTTGGAAATGAAAGGAAGAAAGGAGATAGGTCGATAATTAGAAGGACAGGTAGAGTCAAGTGAGGGTTTCTTGAAGAGAGGTGTGACCACAGCAAGCTTGTGGCTCCCGGGACAGTTGCAGTGGAGAGCAATAAGTTGAGAATATGAGAGATAGAGGGGATGAAAGCAGAGGAGATGGAGTTAAAGAGACAGGTGGGGATATGATCCGGGTATCGACTTTAGAGGAAGAGAGAAGATGCGTGGTTTCTTCTTCAAAGATTTTAGAAAAGGATGAAAGGGTAGCAGAGATTGAGGGGAAACGTTGGTATTGAAGAGGAGGAAGAGGGGATGAAGCTCCAGAGAAAGGCTCTTTTTGGCACAATGCAAGTGCTACGCCAAGCATTAGCAGTATATCTGAGAGACTGAGATCATGCTCCACATACCCTGACTTAGGAGTGAGGTTCATGACCGTCATGGTATGCGCAAAACTCACCCATTTGGAGAAACTGCCCCAAAAGAATGATCCTAAAACTTCTTAATGTGCAAAAGTACCATTTTCAATTCAAAGAAAATCATCAGTAATCCTTGAGATGGCTGCTAATGAAAATTGTGGGGCCAATGTGACCCTCAGATCCCCACTTTATCTACCAAAGAATAGTTATAATATTAATCTGCCATAGCTCGACATCAATAATGTCCAATGTTGTCACACCAGGCCTCTCCTAGTGCTAGCTGTATTGTTGTCATGCCTCCTCTACTGATGCTGCATCTGCAAACATGTCCGTCTTGACTATTGCAACTAGACAGAGCTCATAGGCAAATGTGCTAGTACAGTAACAAGTTAGACCCCTCTCCCCCTCCCCCCACACACATACACCTCAAAGTCTGAGAGTTCAAGCCCTGCCACTGGTCATGCCAATTGTCTGTAAGAATCACACATATTCCCAGGGATGCTCTCTAATGTCTTTGATTGGAACCACAACCTGTCTCCTATGTGCACTGTCACATAAGACAAGGAATAGTGCATCTGATGCCAACCTTTCAAATGCAATTTCCATGATCCAGGAAGGAGAATATATAAACATGACCTTGCATGTTGATGAAGAGACCACGTTACAGGCCTAATTACTGAGGGGTTTTACTATCATAAATCAAAGTGAGCCCTCACAACGTAGAAAAAGTAAATCTGCATATAATAGACTGCTGTGCTTAACTCTTCAGTTGAAAGAACCAATGGTCTCTGACTAGAATTGGCACCTCTTCTGGGTAATTCGTCCCTGGAGGTTTATGCCCTTTTGCATCAATGACCAAAAAACCAGTTCTTAAGTCAGAAGGTTATTTTTAAGCAGTTTTATAGTAGTTGAGATTACTCTTCATACTTTCTCAAACATAAATGATTTAAAGAGATTGTGCTTATCTTATAGCATGATAAGGAACTTCCCCAACGCCACCATATAGGTACCAGTTCTGCATTTCAACTCTTCCTCAGGGGGTTTACTAGTTCGTTCATCTGCAATCTCTATGAATAGAGGATACAAGTCAAAGATGAATCCATACCAACTGTCAAGCATCATATGGGTGCTGAAATATCATCAAACAGTTTACACTCACCATAAGGTTATAAAGTTGCTATCGGCATGCAGCCATACGGCTTAACGTCTTACCAAATGAGTAACTTCTCACTGAGATGCCACGCATGCGATTTGAGAAGTCAGCTGGGATTACTCGGTTTAAATAGCTTAAAGGGGACATACTTGAATATCCAAAGGGTATTCCACTCCTCCCCCATTTAAACACAGACATGATCAAATGCAGGCGCCCCATTCCACCATATTGTTCAAACCTCCCGGAGCAACCGTGTTTAGTCTATGGGGCATGTTTACTAAACACCGTTGCTGTGCGGGTTCCCGTTAGTGTGCGGGTGCCATATAAGGAGTAGGCGGGTCAGGCAGAAAAAAGAAAAAAAACGGACTGTACTTGTGCGCGTCGCGCTAATGTGCGGGGCCCACATTAGCGCGTGGGAAGGCTAAGTGGGGCGCTGCTGCATAACCAAACAACAGAGCCGTAGTACAACAGTGAAGACACTGACCAATGGTGCAAGGGCTAGGGGTTCAAACCTCCATTGCGCTCAACAAAAAAGACCAGCTGAGGCATCAACTTTTATGGGCAAAAGTGGTGTAGGAGGCATATTGATTATGGGTGGCGCACTCTTTTGTTATATGGCATGGGCGGCGCACTGTTCATTGTGGGCGGCAGATGGCGGTGCGCTGTTAAGGTTGGGCGGCAGAAGGCGGCGCGCTGTTAATTTTGTGCACCACAAGACAGCGCGCTGCTGCTCAAACACAGGAACAGAGCCACAGCACAATGGTTAAGACACTGACCAATGGTGCAGGGGTCATGGGTTCAACCCCTCACAGTGCCCAGTGAACAAGGCTGGCTGGGGCAGTATGTATTATGGTGAGGAGTGCTGTAGGAGGCCTTCAAAGTTCATTTTATTTCCCACTACTAGTAAACCCGCTCTCACAGCGTGTTAACATAAGGAGGCCCGTAAGGCACATGTTACAGTGCACTGTCCGCCAAGGCACCCTAGAATGTCCCCTATAGGGCACCATGTATGTTGCAACACAGGATAATGTATAGTGCACCCAATATGGATGTCACCCATAAAGTGGCCTATAGGGCAACCTATAGAGCACCCTCAGAGGCACCTTATGGGTACAGTATGCCAAGGGTGTGTCTGCTGTCATAAAAATATGTACAGTAATAAAGGATACTGCTCTGGACAACCCTATCACAGAACCCCACTGTGGGCTTGAACCCATGACCTCTGGCTGCAAAGGCAGTGACGTAACCATTGGGCTACAGCACTAGAGCTGTAAGCAAGCCCCTGGCTGGCTGCAGAGAGCCTGCACGTCACCTCACAGACAGTCTGCTGTTGTAGACAGGATAGGGTTAAGCCACCCGTACCCATGATGCACTGCACATGCAAATCAGCTGTCCACAGATGCACACAAGATGGGGGAATGCACCCCAAAAGCTACCCGGCCTGGTAGGGGGAATTGGCTTTGTGCACCCACACAGCACCTCGGCCTGGTAGGGGGTCCTGAGCAGGTGGACTACCGGCAAAGAGTAGCTACACACCGTCACATTGTGCGGGTACTGTGCTCACCCTGAGGGTGTGATGTGGAGCCCAGGACCAGGTCCACAACATCAGCCATGGCTGAATGAGGCCATGCCAGAGCTCCACAACAGTAATAACCTGTGAGATAGGAAGGTGCTGCAGAAACATCATGGATATCTCTGTCTGTCTCAGTTAGTGGAAACCCCCATGGACCCCGAGGTGGTCAAATTACCTACCTACCCTCCCCCCAACCCCCGAGGGTGGCAAACAGAGTCTCCCATCAACAGATCCCCATCCTAGCCCCCCCCCCACTGATGGCAGTAGAGTGGACCATCAACCCCTGTCCTGCTGGGGGACAGACACCCTACAGGGCAGTCCAAGCACCCCCACACACATCCACAACACAATATCAGACAGATAGTAGGCCTGGCTATGCAAGGATGCACCCCAGCACTATCTGATATCCCCCTGCACAAGCCATCAGCCGCTGCACCTTGCAAGGCGCTCCATCAAGACACATACCAGCTGTGCAGAGTCTGCTGGATAGTCCGGATGGAAATGCATGCACCCAAAACTGGGGTGGCAGCACACACAAGCAGATAAGTCAGTGAAGAGGCCCCAACAGACACCCATATATCACAGGGGAGAAATGCTATACAGCACTATGGGGGTGCCTAGCCATGCTGTCATCACTGCACGCTCAGGGTGAGAATGATCCCCCAGCAGCACATACAGAGGTCACCCTGTCTGTGTAGGTGGTGGCTGGGCATTACAATGTCCCAGCCAGTGCCCTATGCCCTGTGCAGATGCATCCTGGCCAGCCCACCCTGTCTGAGCTATACCCATGGCACCTTGCTGCTCATTATGCACATTGTCAGGCCAATACTGGCAACAGCGCTGGCAGTGGGGGCTGTGGAAGGTGTTTGTAGCCAACACACACTGTATAGACAGACACACACCCCCACACCTATGCCAGCATTGTGCTACTATTGAGGGGGTCATTAGACGTGCCCACCACACCGGTCCTGGGCATGGTATGGGCATGGATATGGTACGCATTACTGCTGGGGGTCACTCCACAGAGTGGTAAACACCGTCAGATGCCAGGCCTGGGGCACGCACCGCAGACACCAAACATGTTGGTCTGATGGGGGTCAATTAGCAGTATGTGCGTAACGTGGGGATATCTATCTGCCAGTGCTCCGAGCAAACGTTACAGAGCTGTGTACCGTAGACCCCAGGTGTAGGGTGACATTGCTAAGGTATGCAAGTGTTAGCTTTGGGGGATGCAGGCAGGGCCCACTGTCCTGCCTCTCCAGGAGGCATTGGCCAATGGGGCCTGTGGGTGTGGGTGTGGGTGTGGCCGCCCCTGTTGGCTGCTGCTTTACGGCAGAGGTTCCCAACTCCAGTCCAGGTGTGCAACACACTGTTTTGGTTTTCCTGCTGTCCCTCATGAATATGCATGAGCTACATCTACATGCCATGGGGGTGGTGCATAGCTATACGGCACAGGCATTTGTATGAGTGACAGCATGGAACCTGAATGGTGTGTGGCCCACCAGGACTGCATTTGGGGGACTCTACTCTAGGTAATGCCCCTGTTCATGGTGTCTGTGCTCAGTGTGGTAAAAGATAGGAGTATTACCATTGCATATGTCCTTGGCACGAAAGGTGTGTCCTTACTATCAGTGTTTAGTTGTGGGAAAAATAAGTGGGCAGGATTGGCAGTGGCCCCAGCTGGGCCTTGAACTTGTGACCTTCTGTTCTTGCACATACTGTCTGTGTGCACTGCACCACTGTGTAGCCACAGATTGACTGGATTCCCTGGACAGGCCATGACTGTGCATCCGGCAGGGCCTGTCTGTTGCAGGGGACGGTGCCAGCCTGCACATGGCTAGGCCACTGTCCTCTGGGGCCAGCTGCCACTGCCCCCTGCACCACATGTACTCGTCTGCCAACATGCTGGCATGTCCTTCTCACTGACAAAACAGATGACCTGATTGTGTTGTGGCAC
The DNA here is from genome assembly GCA_033557465.1 of Ichthyophis bannanicus. Classification (NCBI taxonomy): domain Eukaryota; kingdom Metazoa; phylum Chordata; class Amphibia; order Gymnophiona; family Ichthyophiidae; genus Ichthyophis; species Ichthyophis bannanicus. The sequence continues at coordinate 1,556,465,660 of CM066032.1, forward strand.
TACGGGACTGCATTTGGGGGACCTGGCTGTGGGTAATGCCCATTGTTGTGGTGTGTGTGCGGTGTTGGGTAAAATATGGGTGATTTCCCCATGCTTCTGTTCCCTGCAATACAGGGGTGTCTGTGCTATCTTTGTTTGGTGGTGGGTAAAATATGGGGACTGGGCTGGCAAGTGCCCCAGCTGGGATTTGAATCTCTGACCCTTGAGGTACTGGTTCTGTCTGCTGCACCACACTGTGGCCACAGAGACAGTGCAGTCCCTGGAGATAGTAAACCTGGCAGGGTGGAGTCGCAAATCCTGCTCTGCACATTTTTACTGTGAGCTCCTTCACCCTGTCTGGTGACAAACGTGCAAATAAAACCCGGGAATGACCACGAAACAAAGGGGGATAACATATACCCAAGCTGGGCAACAGTGCTATTGATGGGCAACCATAGGAAACACTCCCAGGAAGGCTCCAATAAACACCTTTCCAAAATTCATTTCTTTTTTTAGGAGCTCTCCTGGGTGTGTTTTTTAGTTTTGCCCATTACTGTAACTGTTACCCAGCTGATTTACTATTTTTACTAATTTTGTTGTGGTCATTTTCTATTTTTAATTGCAGTTTTGAGCTGTGCACATGTATCACACTGCTGACGTTTTGCAGGTTTCTCCGGTTTTGCTGTACATTGCTGACGGAAATGGTTTCTCTTCCCTTTAAATGCCCTCTACCGAGAGTGTTTCACTCGCGCTATTTTTTACTTGTAAATTCGGCCCCGCAACTGTGCGAGGGGCCTCTCCCCTCCCCTTCCCCGCCCATTCTGCCCGTCTCTCCGCCCCTCCGGGGCCTTCCTCCGCCCTCCGTTAGCCTTTCCACGCCTCTATCGGACATTTGCGGGCCCGTACTTGTGCGGCGCCCGTTAGTGTGCCGCGCACGGGTGCGTGGCTTCCTCGCACCTGTGCGGGGCGCTTAAGCGCTCTTAAGTGCGCTTTTAACGTGCTATTGTGCGGCACCGCAAATGTGCGGTTTTTAGTAAACATCCCCCTATAAATCCATTTTTGTTCTTGGATTATCAACGTTTGTGATCTGGACTTGCCCTGTCTCCCAACCATCACAGAAGCAATACCAAAGCATCGTAACTCTTCAAATATATGATGAAATTGGATACAGTGTGTCACTAGTGGAGCCTCTAGCACTTTACATTTGAGTCTGCTCCTGTGTTCATTTATGCGGACTTGTAATTGTCGTGTGGTTTTCCCAATGTATAAGGAGCCGCATGGACAATGAATCCCATATACTACATGGTCTGTAGTGCAGGAGGTAGAATTCCTCAATGTGTACGTTCGACCATGATATTCAAAGTTCGTAATTTCCTCAGAAATTGAGCAGATGTTGCAGTGGCCACATCTAGTGTGTCCAGTCCGTTCCCATGGTTTATTTATCATTGTGGATCTCAGACGCGCTGGACTAAGTTTCTCCTTCAAATTCTGATGCCTCGTCCATACGCAACGTATCATTCGATTCTGTAAACCAGGGAGAATGTTCAATACATTCTGGTGCCGTTTGCTAATGCGTTTAATATTCATGGGACAGAATCGGGCCCATGTTGTCAATAAAGGTTCCAGTCATGTATCACTAATGGGTCATGCAGCTACTGGGTGAAGTTTCAGGACCCTTGGTGATGTGTTGCAGCAGAGCGAACAAAGTAATGCTGCCGGACAGGTCTAATTGCAATGTGAACACTTCTAAACTAAACGTCCTAACCTAACACATTGTGCAAATCAATATGTGTACATATCAGAGTTACCACAATATGCACCACATGATAATTGTGGCATTGCACCACAATTCAGGTGCAATGCCACTGAGAGATCCGCACTGCTGCAGCACACCCCTTCTCTGTTCCAAACACATCCACCCCACACATGTGAATACTTTGCCTGCCCGTATCAGTTCCACAGTTCAGCAGCTATAACCACATAGACAGCCATAGTGTAGGACATGTACAGTTATGTAGTATTAGCATGTCATTCTAGCACCTCCTGAATTGATATGAGGCTGGCCTATGTGTGCACCTACATGTTGATTGCTTACGGGACACCTCTGTCACGCTAAACCATCTGTATGACTTGCATCACTGCCACATTCTGTTGCCACAAAATGGAACCCCAACAAAACAGAACGATCACTATAATATCAATGCAAGAGGAAGATCGTCCAAATTGCAAGCATGTGGTAGAAGCCACCAATACAATTTTTTAAGGTATTTTGAAGGTTTTTTGTTGGGTCAAACAGACCAAAGAAGAGTAGGCAAATTGCTCAACTCCAATGTATGTAAGACCACTTTCATATGCATAAAAAGTACAAAAACGTGACTTAGCTTAGTTGCAATAGCGTCCAGATATCCATCAATCGCTGGTATGAAACTATACACACAACACACGTGTTTCGGGCCAACGAGGCCCTGCTTCAAGTGTAAACCGCTGTGAATACAGGATCCATGAATGGGTTTTTTGGACGTTCAGCGATCCTGTATTCACAGCGGTTTACACTTGAAGCAGGGCCTCGTTGGCTCAAAATACCGTGTTGTGTGTATAGTTTCATATCAGCGATTGACGGATATCTGGACACTATTGCAACTAAGCTAAGTCGCGTTTTTGCACATTCTGTTGCCATGCAATGGTAATCACAATTCTATCTAGCAAAGCATACTCTCCCAAAGCAAACTGAGGAAAAATATTTTTTAAACAGTTATTACCCTTTTATTCCATACATGTAATACAATCTTTATATATATATATATATATATATATATATATATATATATATATATATAATGTATATCTCTCCAAGATAATCCCCCTGTTCACTACAAAGATGTTCAAGTTGTAATGTAAACCATCCTGAATGGAAGATAGGGCGGTATAGAAAACCTGTTAAATAAATAAATAAATAAAATAAAGAATAAATGATGAAAATATACCTCCAACATCATATATCCAGCAAGTCACAAGCATGCCCAATATATAGACAATGTTCCACAAGAATATATATATAGATGCTCAATGGCTGGTCTTAATGGCCTTAGAAGCCAGAGATCATTGGCAATGGTATGGAGTAAAGAAAAGGCAAAGATAAGAGGAACCTTCTCTTTTCATCTATAGCTACTCTAATAATAATTTGCCTAGGGGCAGACATTCTCACAGGGGAAGAGTATGATGCTATCTGCTCCATTAGGATCCGCAGATTTTTCATCGTTCCCTTCATCCAGAGTATCATTGAGCTCCATTGCAATGATTCTACTTCTCCCACCTGGGAACAGGCAAGGACAGACTTTAGGGAATGTTGAACCTCCCTAAATAGCAGCTTCTGGAGGTATAGTGTGTATTCCCTCATTGATGTCTTTTCAAGATTTATCTTAATCTGTTCCATTACCTAAGTTATTGCCTGGAATGGTCTCCACCTGACAGATGCTTTTTTTTTCTGCCACCATTGTGACACTTTTAGATATGTGGAGATTATTTATTTATTTAGCTGTATTTGTTTCACTAATGAACTCCTTGATTTAATGAGTTATGCAGTAAGCAGCATCTTTTCCTTAGGAGACTGTGGCCAAGCTCTGGGAACAGGGCAATAGATTATTTCCAGTGGAATGGAAGTTAGATAGGGGAGATCTGCAATTGGTGACCAGGCAGGCATTTTTCACATAAACAATAGTGTGTATTCACATGGACAGGTTAAGACCTTAGAGAATTTAATTAGGAGTAAAAATTGGAGACTTTTTAAAATTTCCAAGGACATGACTTTTGTTATCTTTATATTGTTAAGAAAGTGCTTTAAAGAGAAATTATTGCTTTCTAATGTGGATTCTGTGGTTATCTCCAATTGCTATTATGTATTCTTTCACCATATTCCTGAGGATAAAAGACTGGGGCTGTCCAGATGAGGGATGAATAACTGAAAAGTTTAGATCAACCCTAGTGGTCTTGTAGGCTGCAGAAGTAGACTAATGTAGTATTTTGAAAGCTTATCTTTGTAAAAAAAAGATTTTATGCTTGTGTGGTCAAAATGACTATATTTCCTGATAGGTTTAGAGCTGTGCAAGCTGTTCCTTCAGCTTAAGCCCTGGGCACTGGATCTAGGAGAAACTATCTTCCTGTGTCTTCAATGCCAATGTCTGATAATTTATCAAGGGATAAGATATGTATTTTCAGATCCATCAAATGTTGAAAATGTTTGTGTGATTAGTGGATTGGAGATATCAGTTTATCATGTGTGTAAAACTGTTTCCTTTATTATTAATGACTTATTTTATTTTATTTTCTGGAGATTGGAATTTATCCTAGTATGTTATCTTTTGCACCTGCATTGGAGTGGTAATCATGTCCTCTGTCTGTAATGAAGACTAAGAAATATGATGATCATATTGTTACCTTTTTCGGTTTTGTATATTTTACTTTTTGTAAAATAAAAAAATTCTAATAAATAATAGTAATCAATTGTATAAGAGATAGGACATATAAAAATAATATAAATGAACAAAATATATATTGAGGGATATATAAGAAAGACAATTGGTTATTAAAAAACATGGGGTCATTATTCAGACCACGGCAGTCAGCGCAGCTAAAGTGCCTGAAAGCCATAACCACGAATGAAGCTGAATATTCAGCACCAGGGCATTTTCAGCATCCATTGATGAATATCCGGTTTTGACACCAACTGCGGTGGCTATATGGTTAGTGACAATATTCAGCCGCGAACCAGATAGCATAACAGCCATTAACCTCTCCTAACTTTATGCGGTTTGCCTATCTGGTTAGTGGCTTTAGATCGCCACCAACCAGATTGTTGCTGAGACTGTCCCAGCTTCGTCCACAAACCACTGTGAAACTAACCAGATGTTTTCAAGGTGATCTGTTGGGATATCCAGAAATACTTACTGGTTAGTGCCGCTGAATATCAGTATCGTTGGAGGTTTAGGCGGTATGCAGGTCCTACAAACCACATATACCCTTTTGAATATAGACGCTCATATTTATAACAAACTAAATCAACTTGGTAAATAAATAAATTAAAGGGCATATTTAGTAAAGTGCGGTACATGCAGTTACTGCACCTTACCTGCAAAAGGTAAGGTTAGGAAAGTGCAAAGCCTGTGTGACAAAGGAAGGGGTCATGCCCAGCAGCTGCCCTGCATCTACTGCAGGGGCGGCCAACTCCAGTTCTGGTGCACCACAGTCCAGCCTGGTTTTCAGGATGTCCCTAAGGAATGTTCATGAGATATATTTGCATATAAAGCTGGATTGTGGTGAACCAGGACTGGAGTTGGCTGCCCCTGATCTGGTGCATAGGGCAGACATATACAGCATATGCCTAGACTATTGCTAGGGGTTACTACTACCATTTTGAAAGTGATTGATGACAAGGACAAGAACAGAGAGTGATCTCACCTGGGATCCACTCAGATCACCAGGGAACCCCCAGGCAAGTCCTGGAGGTGGTCATGGGAATGGGGCAATGCTTTGGGCTTGTTTTTGTGGAAGGGATGTCTCCTTAAGGAGGGGAGGTTCCAGGGGGTTCCTATTGCTGGATCTTAGCCCTTGGCCAAGGGGGCTTCCATTTCACCAGAAGGGACTTCTGATCCAGAGCAGCCATTGTAATAGTGTCTATGTTTGGCATGTTTGGCTGTCTGGGTGAGATGGTTCTGAAGGGCAGGCATCAGATGGGGCTTTCTTTTGTTCTGGTGAAAACAATAGATTAGGCTCTCTTTTGTTCTGGGAGAGGACATAAGATTGGAGGGACCTTCAGTATGGTGTGGATTGGATTAATGGGATGTCACGGCACCGGCTTCTGTTGTATGTGAATAGGCAGTGGTCATGCTATGAGACTTCCAGACGTCCAATAACATGGCTTCATCTAACAGCATCTCTTGAGGAGGTGTTAGGTGCAGCTGTGCTAGTGGTCGTCATGACAACTAGCACGCACAGTGCCGTCCTGCATGATAGCTGTCAGCAGCTATCGCACCATCTGCCTTGAACTCACCCTGATCCTGCTCAAATGCACGGCATGCAGTTACTGCATGAATTAGCACATGCTTTCGAGCCACCGCAGTAAGAATTACCACAGCTGTGGACTACTAGTGAATGCTAATTCATGCACGGTTAGTGCATTTTAGAAAACATGCACTGCAAATGAAAATATATACAGTAGAAGATTTTTCACATAAAATATTGCTATATATTGAGGGGCAAAAACATAAATCAATTTCTATATTAGTTTATTAATTATACAGCTAGGCACTGATTAATGGCCTTATGGCATAACTCATCATATATTTCACCAGATGCATGATTAATTACCTTAGATGAAAAAAAGGGCATTCAAATATCCAAAGGCACAAATACGGATCAATTTATAATTATGAAATACTCTGTGTAAATAAATAAATAATAAAAATTATATACAACACATTTTAATAGACAATGTGATTCATAGACAACAGCTAGACAATCTGACCTTCCATCAGATTCCTGTTTGAAATCATACTACTTACAGCTAACAAACTGAGCTGTGGACTTCAAATTTGCCTATGGATGTCCCTCTGTAGTAACAGAAAGTACCTCTATCAATGATTCAATGAAGAATGTGCTTTGATAAATTGCCATTATCCTTTTTAAAAGGGATTCCGTGGGTCTTCAAAGTGAATAAACTAGAGCACAGCACTTAAAACCGTTAGTTAAAGAATAATAAAACACGGTCAAGGTAAAAAACATATATGTAGCACCAAAGTGAAAGCAGCTATTCTCTCTAAACAAATTGATGTCAACAAAAGAGCTGCAGAGAGTTAAAAAAATTGCTGGTCATACACTAAAGCAAACCTAAAGCTTGCAACACAATGACCTTATCAGTCATATGTGTGACAGGAACAATATACCAAGGACGCATATACAAAAGGAGAAAAAGAGGAACAATGAAGGAAATATACTGTCAGGCACTGATTAACGACATTATGGCCTAACTCTTACGGTATAACTTATGGAATACGATATTAGATGCATAAATGATCATCTTTACTGAGGCAGAAGGTATTCCAAAAACCAAGACACAAATATATACCAATCAGTGTATAATTATGCACAGTAACAAAGCATACTCAGAAACATATCCAGAGGCGATGTGAAATAAGCTATGATTGCAGAACTTAGTTTGATGACCAGCAACTAAATCATTTAAGCATAAGTTGAAGACTGTACACATATAGAGGACAGCTCTATAACTGCATTCCTTAAGTGTGTGTGTAAAGTGCATTGCAAAAGTATTCATCCCCTCTGTATTTGTCCTGTTTTGTCGCATTACAACCTGGAATTAAAATGGAGTTTTGGGGGTTATCACCATGTGATATATACAACATGCCTACGACTGTGAAGGTGCAAAATATTCTTTGACACAAACAATAATTAAAACAACCCCCCCCCCTCTGAAATCAGGAGAGTACATATGTATTCACCCCCCCCCCCCCAAAGGCAATACGTTGTAGAGCCACCTTTTGCTGCAATTACAGCTGCAAGTCTCTTGGGGTAGATCTCTATTAGCTTAGCATAACTAGACATTGGGATTTTTCTTAAGGCAAAGCTGTTCCAACTCCATCAAGTTTATTTATTTATTTAATTTATTTATTTGCACACAATTTTTATACCGCTCCTTCTGGTGATCAGCAGCGGTTTACATTTTAACAATTCGGTTCTGCAACAATAGCAGTTACATGAAACATCAGCAACATATAACAATAGTAACAGTATACAAACTATGTACAAATAACAGCAGTAATAATAGAATAAATGTTGTACAACCCATGGATATCTGTTAAATATAGCAATTTTAACAGTAGTCAGCCTATGTAGAAGGTAATGTTAGTATAGGGATTCGTAGGACACAAACTATTTACATGGGATAAGGGGACGTGTATTTTTGGTTAACTAAATTAGATTTCTACATTGATGAACATCGAGAGATGTCATGTGTGTAGTGTGTTTATAGTTTAATATGCTCGGGTGTGCTTGGTGTGCTTTATGAAGGAGTTGTTAGGTGTCTATCAAGTTGAGTTTTGTACTGGGTATGATTTTTGGTTTAAGTTATTTCGGACAAATTGTAGTATTCTTGGAAAAGATGTGTTTTGAGGGTTTTTTTCGGAATGATTGGAGGTCTTTGTTGGCTCTTAGGGACTCTGGGAGTTTGTTCCATTGTGTGGGGGTTATGTAAGTGAATGCTCTGTTGCTAGTATTCTTTTTCACCTTGCGTATTGAGTTTGGAATTTGCAGCATATTTAGATCTGTTTCTGTTAGGGGATTGTGTATTAATGAGTGTGTTAAGGAAGGATGGGGCGATATTGTGTATTAGTTTAAATATTGTGATTATTATTTTGTATCTGATGCGTGCTTGTATAGGTAGCCAGTGGAGTTCACGTAGAATAGGTGTGATGTGGTCTGAAATCCATACATTCATTAGGATCCGGGCTGTAACATTCTGTACCATTTGTAGTATGTTGGTTGTTTTTTTAGGTAAACCAACAAGAATACTATTACAATAGTCTAGATGAGGGGTTATGAGTGCTTGCGCTATTGTTCTGAAATCTGAGTGTTCAATGATGTTGCGTAGTGGTTGTAATACTCTTATTTTGTGGAAAATAGTTCTATTTAGAAATCTTAGGTGGGTGTCCATTCCTAGTGTCTTGTCAAGAGTTACACTTAAGTACTTTAATTCCTGTTTGATGTTATATGGTTAGATGGGTTGCAGTGGTATACAGCAATCCTCAAGTAATGCCACAGATTCTCAATTGGATTGAGGTTTGGGCTTTGGCTAGGCCATTCCAAGATATTTAAATGTTTCCTTTTCAACCAGCTTTAGCAGTATGTTTAGGGTAATTGTCCTGCTGGAAGGTGAACCTTCATCCCAATCTTAAATCTCTGGCAGACTGAAACAGGTTTTCCTGAAGAATTGCCCTGTATTTAGTGCCATCCATCGTTTCTTCAATCCTGACCAGTTTTCCTGTCCCTGCCAATGTAAGACATCCCCACAGCATGATGCTGCCACAACCTTGTTTCACTGTGGGACTGGTATTCTCAGGGTGATGGGAAGTGTTGGGTTTGTGCCACACATGACATTTCCCATGATGGCCAAAAAGTTAAATTTTCGTCTCATCTGACCAGAGAACCTTCTTCCATGTGTTTGGGGGGTCCGCAACATGCTGTTGTGCTAACTCGAAATGTGTTTTCTTATTTCTTTCTTTAAGCAATGGCTTTTTTCTGGCCTCTCTTCCATAAAGCCCCACTCTGTGGAGTGTATGGCTTAAAGTGATCCTATGGACATATAAGCTAACATGTAAATAGTTAATTTCTCCTCAACATAAGTTATGTGTAAAGTAGCTATTCTGTTAAAATTGTATATTCCTGTTATATTGTAAGTTAAAATTGTATATTTCTGTTATATTGTAAGTTCAGTGTAGATTGTCTTCACTGAACAGTTATTGTTACATGTAAACCGTGCTGATGCTGTATAGCGCGGTATATAAGAAATAAAAATAAATAAATATACTCCCATCTCCGCTGTGGATCCTAGTAGCTCCTTCAGTATTATCCTTGGTGGTTTTGTAGCATCTCTGATTAATGCCCTCCTTCCCCGGTCTTTGAGTTTTGGTGGGCGGTCTTCTCTTGCCAGGTTTGTAGTGGTGCCATATTCTTTCTATTTTGCTATAATGGATTTAATGGTGCTCCGTGGGATATTCAGAATTTGGGAATTTTTTTTTTTTTATAACCCAACCCTGATTTTCCACAACTTGGTCTCTGACCTGTTCAGAGGGCTCCTTGGTCATCATCTTACTTGCTTAGTGGGGTTGCAGAGTCAGGGGTCTTTCAGAACAGGTATATTTATACAGGCATCATGTGACAGATCATGTGACACTCATTGCATACAAGTGGACCCTAATCAACTAATTATGTGACTTCTGAGGTTAATTGGTTGGACCAGATCTTATTTAGGGGTTTCATAGCAAAAGGGATGAAGGCATATGCACTCACAACTTTTTAGTTTTTACTTGGTTTTATTTTATATCTACCAGGTATTTTATTGTCATTTCACTTCACCAATTTGGACTATATTGTTAGGTCCATTACCTAACATCCAAATGAACCTCCATTTTCATTTCAGGTTGTCAGTAATGTGACAAAACAGGACAAAAAACAAGGGGATGAATACTTTTGCAAGGCACTGTACATGTGCGCACCCAGCACACTGATTCTCTAAAATAAAGCACTTATATACTTTAAGAATAATGGTATACATAAATAGCTCCCGACATGTGCACACTGGATGTCAGCAGTTATGCCTGCCCCATAACAGGTATGCACGTATCTCAGTGCTCCATCTGCACTCTCTCCCAACTCCACCCCATGCACGCCTACTCCACAGGTATGTGTGGTGGCACATACATGTGTACTTTCAGAATAGTGAGCACTCAATGCATGCACATACTGTGTGTGGCCATCCGCACACATAAATAACTTGAATGCCGTGAATTATGCGTGCAGATAGCATGTACCTTTGGGCACGCCCTTTGTGGATTTGCCACCACAGTGAGAAAATGCTGCATTTCTCTTTTCCACCATTCCCAAACTTGTGCATGGCTGTATGGGAGGGATGTGGTTGAAACTGCCATGGTAAAATGTGGCTCAGTAACGTAGCAGATCTCTGAGTAGGTGAAAATACATAATGTGGGTTTTGTTTGTGTGTGTGTGTATGTGTATCTATGTGTGTATTGTCACAAGCTAGGGTCTGGCATGCACTACATGGAGGGGGGAAGGTGTCCTGGGGCATAGCACTTGCCTTGAAGCTTCGATTGTTAGGCTTGAAAGAAGAGTCTGCACTTCTGCAAGCAGCCAGCCTATTTGTCCGTCTCAGCTGGCTTAGCAGTTTTTAAGGGAACTGGGTGCAGCCCAGCTCCGCACCTCTCCAGCAGTCCTCAATCATAAAGCAAAACAGTAAAAAAAAAAAAAAAGACAAGCAAAAATCCCTTGCTGTATGTGAGGTCTCTGTGAAAACAGGTAACACCGCAAAGTGAGCCAGTTTGGATTTTCCGTACAGTTTCTTTTGGTGCTAGGGTTTCTGGCACCCCCTTCCCCCTGCAACCTATAAATCAGTGCTCCCTCACTCATTATTATTAATGTTGGCTACACCCCACCCTCCTTTATCCTAAAACTCCTTTGTGAACTCTTTTTACAAGATGCTAGTATTTCTCCTTAAAATCCAATGTTGTAACAAAATTGTAGTGAAAGGGCAAATGGATAGCCAGAATAAAAATAACTACTTAGCAGTAAATACTTAGGGGTGTGTTTACTAATCAGTGGTTGTGACTTCTGTGCGATATCGGAGCCGCAACCCCATTGAAGTCAATGGGACTGCGGCTCTGATATCACATGGAAGCCACTACTGCTCCCTTAGCATCATACAAACAGGCTGTGATAGTAAAAAAAAAAAATCTGATTTAGGTCGTCTCACTAGCAGCATCATTAACATTCTCCAGTATCAGGTATATTGTGAACTCATATAAAACCCTACAAAAGTCACCGAAGATATACAAGGCCAAATATACCATACCATATGAGCATAAACTTACAAAACTTATATAAGGGGCTTACCTGAAAAAAAACAGCACTATAAATATTTCAACTGGACCTAGAACATCCATACACCTATTAAAAAGCTAAACAAGTCAAATTTCTACAATACAGATCCCTTCGTACAAACTCCATTTTAACAGAATGTCTGGCCTCAGTCACACACTCAGAGCAGACCCTCGCCAAATACAGAATAAGTGATGATAACCTAAAGTAAAAATAAAAATATGTAGACCAAAATTAAACTGAAACCCCAAGAAGCCAGACTAGGAATGTGATGCAGCACCAGATAAATAAGAGATGCAGTTCCTCATGCTGTGTAAAATATATAGTGCAACATCCAGTCACTAAACTGACAGTTTTTCTACCTTTGTTGTCTGACCATTTTATTCTCTGATCATGCTGGTCTCAATCTGAGGCTTTTGCTTGCCTCTGTCTTCTCTTGGCTCTCTTTCTATGGTCTATAGTCCATCTGCCATTTCTTGTCTGTCCTTTTGTTTGCTTCACTTCCTTCCATCTTGGATATTGATTTTTTTTTCCTTTCAGCTTTCTTCCATTTCTTCCTCTCTCTCTCTGTGCACACAGATTTCATTACTCCTTACTATCCAGTTCTGTTTTAGCCATCTACCTATTGCTTTTAAACCTTCACCCCAGCCTTCCCATTCCCCAGATCTTCTTTCCTGGTCCATTATTCCCAAGACTTATGCTCACTCTCTCTCCCCCTCTATATCTATCATCTCTCACCCCCCATCTAGTGTCTCTCTCTTTCCCTCCATCCAATAGGCTCAGACAGAGGCAAAGGGGGTCATTCTGATCTGTGTTTAGTGGGTATGGACATCCGATCTGTAATTCCAGACCCGCTAAACGTCTGGACCGTGCTTGCGGCAGAAAGGTTCCTCGTATGTATTGCCAAGTTGTGTGGGGAACTCTGTTTGTGGGCAGAAGGGGGATGGCCGTGGGAGGACCGAGGGTGGGCGGTGGGCAGGGACGTGACCCTGGATGTACAGGGCCGATTCTGAAGTCAGCCCTGTATGTCTGGGATTGGCAGGATAGATGGGGGGATTACTCTACCCAGGAGGTGGAATAAGTCCATTGGCGGACCACAGAGCCTAGCAACCTCAAAGAGGTGAGGGGGTACAGAGGGAGTCCCACAGTTCGACCCTGGCCATGGGAGTCCAGATGGAGGGTCACGCTGCAGGGAAAGAGCCTTTTCTTTGGCAGCTGGGGATCGCAGCTCCTGAATGGAGCTGCGGTGCCATGGTGATGGGATGCCATGGCACTGCAGCTCCATTCAAAAGCCTGGCTTCTGGGCAGGCGGCCAATCAGAATTGGGCCACAGCCTGCACATCCAGGCTGGTAGACCCAATTCTGATCCCGCGGGTATGCCTAGCCCCCACGGGATCAGAATTGGGTGCTTCCGTTGTGGGCCAAGATTCTGATCGGCTGTACAGGGACAGGACGGCCAGGATAGAATTGTCCTCAAACTGTCTGTGCCTGCTTGTTTCACAGTCTCAGGCCTGCGGCAGTGCAGCCTCCCTGCCTCTGTTCCATTGAGTCAGTCAACACTCAGCACCAATGTTTCTTCATCCCCCCCAACACACACAATATCTTCCCCCTCTCCCTTTTTACTCCCCCAGTTTCTGCCTCCTTTCCCCATCTGACCCAGTATATACCAGCATCAGTTCCCTTCCAGTTCCAGTTCCTTTCCAGTCCCCTCCAGCATAAACCCATTTCCTGTCCAGTTTTAACATCAGCCCCCTACCAGTTTCTGTACCTCCCTCAGTATCAGCCTATTTCCAGTCCAAGTCCAGGTACAGTCCAAGCCTGTACCTCCCCAGTGTCAGCCCCCTTTCCAGTCCTCCCCTCCCAGTACCTTCCAATGTCAACCCCCTTGCATTCCCAGAACCATTACTAGTGTACATTCCCTTCTAATCTCCCTCCTTCTCCACTGTACAGCCCTTTCTAGTCCAAATACCATTCCTGGAATCAGCTCACTTCCAGTCCCAGTGCCCATCCCCCACCATAACAGGTCCCTTCTAGTCATCCTCTCCTCTTGGGGAAACTGCTAGGTACATATGACCTAGATTGGCCACTGTTGGAAACAGAATACTGGGCTTGATGGACCTTGGTCTGACCCAGTATGGCATATCTTATGTTCTTATGTTCTTATGTTCCTCTGTCTAATCCTTCCAGTGTCCAGTGCCATCCCCAGGTGTCAGATCCCTTCCAGACCCCCCCCCCCCCACACACACACACATTACCCAGCCACCTTTCAGTCCCATCCCCAAGTGTCAGCTCCCTTCCAGGCTCACCTTCACCCCCATGTCAGCTCCCTTCCAGCCCCCATCTTCTCCCTGTGTCAACTCCCTTCTAGCCCCTTTCTTCCCCTCTTTTCAGCTTCCATCCAGCCATCTCCTTCCCTTATTTTCAGCTCCTTTCCACCCCCCACCTATGTCAACTCCCTTCCAGCTCCCACCTTCCCTTCATGTCAGCTCCCTTCCAGCCCCATGTCATCTCCCTTCTAGCCCCCCTTGTCAGTTCACTTCAAGCCCCTCCTTCCCCTCTTTTTAGCTCACTTCCAGTCCCCCCATGCGAGATCCCTTCCAGCCCCCTTCTTCTCTTTTTTTCAGCTCCTTTCCAGCCCCTACCTATGTCAGCTCCCTTCCAGATCCCGCCTTCCCCCCATGTCAACTCCCTTCCAGCACTCCCCTTCCCCTCTTTTCAGCTGCCTTCCAGTCCCTCCCCATGTCAGCTCCCTTCCAGCCCTCTCTTTCTCCCCTTTTCAGCTCCCTTCCAGCCCCCTGTGAGCTCCCTTTCAGCCCCCCATGTTAACTCCCTTCTAACCCCCTCCTTCCCCTCTTTTCAGCTCCCTTCCAGTCCCCCATGTTAATTCCCTTCCAGCTCCCAGGTCAGCTCCCTTCCAGTCCCTCCTTCCTCTCTTTTCAGCTCCTTTCCAGCCACATCCCATGTCAGCTCCCTTCTAGCCCCCATGCCTGCTCCCTTCCAGCCCTCCCATGTCAGCTCCTTTCCAGCCCCTTCCTTCCTTCCTGTGTCTACTGCTGTCAGCACCCCCTCACTGACTGATCACTTGAGAGAACTGTAGCCCCACAGCTCTGCTATCTTATAAATGCTGTACTGCGGCATATCTAAAGGTGTTAATAAGCATTTCCTGTTTCTTACATGAAACAGGACATGCTCATTACCTCTGGAAATGATGCAGTTCATAAGATAGTAGAGCTGCAGGGGCAGAGAAATGTTTCTGCAGCTCTCTCAAGTAGTGAATCAGTGAAGGGAGGTAGGGGGCTAGTAACAGCACCACCTGCTGCCAGCACCCCCCTGTGGTGCTTTCTTGGCAGTGCTGGCCCTGTCAACTGGCTATCCCTCAGGGCTGTAAGATCCTCTTAAGCTTGTCCTCTAAAAGATGGTTTCTCACTGATACACTTCTCATCAATAGCAGTTTTCTTTTTTTTTGTGCCATCAAGTCAGTGTTGACTCATAGCAACCCAGCTACCTCTGGGTTTTCTTGGCAATGTATCACTGGAAGTAGATTGCCAGCCTTTTCTTCTGAGGCAATGGAGGGTAAAGCGACTTGCTCAAAGTCATAAGGAGTGCCAGTGGGAATTGAATCCTTGATCTTCTGAGTACTAGGCATTTGCTCTAACCACTAGGCTACTCCTCCTTTCAATAGCAGTACATAACATTAAAGGCAGTTCATCAGCATTTCAGTCCATTCCACTCTTTTAAACCTAGGCAAATCCTTACTTCTTAAATGGTCTGGAGTAGGGCTGTGGAAACCTTCCATACACACATCCCCTAAGCATTCCCAGGCCCAGTCCAAATCCACAATAAGGCAAACAAGGAAACTCCAGCTTCCCGATACTCCATGTCCTCAAAGATGCAATCCCAAGGTTCTGCTTCTCTTAGCTCCATAGGCTCAGGTACCTCTGGAACTGTGAAAAGCTCAGGTAAGGGCTGACTCCAGGCAGGAGGAACCCTTTGGTGCTTTGGGAGCTGCTTTACATAGTCCTTGTCTTACAGAAAAGAATATCAGCCCACCTTTTTCCCCAGGTTCCCAAGAAACCACCCAGTCCCCGACTCTACCCCTTTGATCCAGATCTTATCTTAGTGCAGGGAGATCTCTAAAACTGATTGGATCCAGTCCAGCTCCTTCTCTCCTGACTTATCCTAGGCTCTTTCCCCTCCTCCCTGCATGAGTGGTCCTGACTAAGGCGTATTCTTGGGGCTGGGTGCTGTGGAGTTTTCTACCTCCCTGGATCATGAGGCAGGCTAACCCTGTCAAGGTATGCATATATACATATCACTTATATGATGTGTAGATCTCTATGGGCAAAATTTTGCAATTTAGATGTGGGGATGTGAAAATTAGATGTCAAACAGCAGGGGGAATGTGAGTGTGTGCGAGTGTGTATATATCATGGGTGTTTGTGTGTGTTCTGGAATTGTGTGCTTGATGACTGTGTGTGTCAAGGTCTGTGTGTGCAAGGCCAGTGCAAGGAGATGGGATGCCCTAGGTGAACCTCATCTCTTGCATCTCCACTCCTCTACGGTGCCCACTGCTGCCACTGTTGCCCCTCTCCGGGATGTACAATGGCAGCAATGACTGCAACCAGCCACATGGCACATACCTTTAAACTTTGACATCTCAGGACTGTTGGCTCCCCCCCCCCCCCCTCCAATGCCTGATGCCAACTTCCTGTTTTGCTATCAGGCATCAGAGAGGGAGTGGAAACCAACAGACTTGAGGTGCCGAAGCTTAAAGGTAAGTTCCACAGAGCTTTTTGTGACCATTGCCACCATTGCATGTCCCGGGGTACTGCATCTGCATAATAGAGACACACCGCCAGTATTTGTTTCCTGTCCAATGATTAAGTTGCATGTGAGGGCAAGATGCCCTTCCCTCCACTGTACCACATAAGCAAAACAACAGCCACACACAGGTCAGCAGGGCAGCTGTGTGGCACTAATCCTACAGGTTGCACATGGCAAGACTTGCATCACATTGTGACCTGCAGTATACTACACAATACGTATTTTTGCATATACACCAAATATGAACATCATTCATGACCCATGAGGCTTATTCTGGCTCTTGGCAAGTCTATGTCCATCGCAGACCATCCTGACCTCTCAGTGGGGATCATGCACACTCTCTTCTAGGTCAGAAGAGATGTGAAGATACTAGGTAATGCTGCAGTGCTCAGTGTAGGCACTCTGGCCGCAATTGTGGCTATGTGTGCCGGTATTGCTTAGCCCTATATTTCCCAAGATCCATCTCACAGTATGAACACATATAAGACACTTTTGGTCCTATGGAGAATCCAACCATCCATCACATCGGCTCTTGAATGTACAGGGACATTCTGTGTTTCCTCCACATGAAAGCTGCCACATGTGCAAGTGTCCATTTTCACCAGCGACCCTGACGGTGAGGATGGGCACACATCGCCTGGTCTCCAGACCAAGCATCATAATGGGTGGTCTCTTCACGGTCTGAAGCAGTTCTTTTTCAGTACAAGAGTGCTGCAGATTTTAAGAATAGTATGTCAGGTTAGCCAGTTTGCAGCCAGTACTAATGTGGTGTTTTGGAGTTCTACGTAACATCTGGCTCATCTATCCAACATTGTTGTCTGCAGATTCCCATGTAGCACTTTATGTCATGATCTAGGGCTGTCAGAACAGTTTCTAAAGAGCTTGAGTGCACTCAGTTGTGCCAAGGAGGGAGGAAGGAGGAAAGAGGAGGGAAGAAGGAGAAGGGAGGAGGGAGGTTATAGACTCCACCCAGCACAGCCTGCCAAAATTATAATCACCAGCATCAAATGATTACAGGCAGCCCCTGACAAGCTGCTCTCCTCTTCCATAGACATCTATTTAGCTAGCTCAATAACCGCCAGCATGCATATGGTGTGAGAAACTGGGCTGTGTCACCCACTCACAAACCATCTGTGCTAATCATCATCCACTACATGTGCATATGGCCACCATGAAGATAGTGACTTAGTACAAACAGAAGACATACGGCAGCCTTGCTAGTGACTGGACTGCCCTAAAAGGACAATGCCTATGTCACTGCAACTTGACCCAAGGTAGCCCTATGTGGATACATACAGTAGCCCTCGCATGGCCACTGCTTGGTCAGAGTGATCTTAGCATGAACACCTCTGTGCAGTCAAGCCGTTCTCCAGCTGGACCCATGTGAATATGACTCAGCCATTTTCCTCACTTCTGACTCATGTACATCTTGCGCAAACTGTTGCTGTTAAGTGCCTTGAGTCGTTCTTGATTCATGGTGACACTCTGGATAGATGTTCTAAACTATATTTGGTCTTCAGTCAGGCGGCTCATTGTTGATAGAGTGACATCCATAGCTGCTGTTATTGTATCAATCCATCTCATTGCTGGCCTTCCTCTTTTGCGTTGACGATCATGCCAAACAAATATCATTGAGTTGTACTGTATACTGTATCAGAAGACTGTGTTTGTTTTTAAACCTTAAGAAGAATACTTTGGGGTGCCTTTGTGGTTCTCGATAGATTTTAAATATATACAAATTGTTCGTTGGAATCTTTTTCAAGACTAAAACGTGATGCTTGGTGCCTTCATGCGTTCCCCCTGAAGAAGGCGTTTACGCCGAAACACGTTGGGTTTCCTGAAATAAAAACTTATTTGCACCAGGGTATCTGATCTTCGCCCTTTGTGTTCTCTTTTTTACATGTGTCTGTGCAGCGCTGCGTTTGCCTTGTAGCATTATACAAATGTTCAGTAGTAGTAGTAGTAGGGACATCCATCTCCACTATTCACGTGACAGAATGACCCCAATAACATTTAGGTTACAGCTGTTGATGTAGTCTACTATAATTGGGATCTTATTCCTCACTGATCTTGCATTATTCAAGCAGCATTTTAATTCATTTGATTTTGGATTATCAATTATATTGTGGCATGAAGGCTGTCTGTACGGTGTGATATAAATAAGCCTGTCACTGCAGCATTGATATCTACCAATCATTTTATAAACTGTTGTATTTGATCTAGAGTGGTACTGGTTATGTATGATAAGGATATTTTGATGTTGAAGAGTGAGTGAGAATGCTTGTGTAAAAGCTTGTGATGCCAAAAGAAATATTATGATGATACAGTAGATGGTCATGTATAGTTTCCTCTCCATTTTGTACTTTACTTTTTAAGTAGATATAAGTGATGTTTTAAATTTAGGTAATTATCTGAGTAGTCACCTTACCGTTATGGGTAGGAGAGTCTTCGAGCAGACTAGGTAAAGTGTTCAGAAATTGCTATGATTCATGCTAAGGGCCACACCTAAGTGCCCTTTGGTGAAACTTACCAGGAGTGGGTCAGCTAGGCATAAGCCCTTAGGTGAGGCCTACCAGGCGTGGGCACTCCTGCAGTGCTCTGATTTTAAACAGAAAAGCCAGCGTGATGCAATGTCATTGCTATGAGGTGGAGCTTACCACCAGTTAGATCACTATTGGGCCGGATGCAATGTTTCCGGGATCACTGATGGGCCAGTGAGGAGCCAGGTGTTGGAACAATGATGTCTTTCTAGGCATGGGCTGTTATTATATTGTCTATTCTTCCGGCATATTTTACCCACCACATGCACATATCCAGCACTGTATATAGCTGCCATCAATCTTGGCAAGCCACTAATTCTCTCACACTACTGGTTTAGGGTCACCTACTGTTGCTTCTCATTAGGAAATGTTATATGACTCCTAACCCAGCTGGTCATTGCTCACAGTACCTGATGGAGGCAGCTGGAAAAGTTGGAAAAGTCCATCCCTCTTGCTGTAGTCACTGATGTTTGGAAGCAGCCAGAAGCATAGAAATGTGGAGTTCTCAGGAGCTTGACCAGCCCTGGTATGGCATGTGATTGGGCAATTAGAGGGTCTAAGTCAGGCTTCAGGTGCTCATGCAGCTCTCTTGTAGCCCCTGAGCTAAGCCCATGGAGAGAGGTCACTTGGTCCTGGGGATGGTCGAGGAAGGTAGCTCTATCTCAGAAGATAGACTACCTTCTTGCCTTGACTTCCCTTCTTTGAGGATGAAAGCATGGCTGCTCTGCATATTGCTGCCCCGAAACATTGTCACTCATCACCTATGGGGGGGGGGCTGTCCCTGCTTCCCTGCTGCCTCTGCAGACATGGTATGCTGTCTCACTGCCATGGAGTGGACGTGAGCCATTGCCACAATTACGTGCATTGCCATGGGGCCATTTGACTGCATTAGTTGATAACACATGATCTGAAACACATTGAATGCATGTTGGGACATGCATTTTTTGCTAGCATGGGGCTATGATAGTGCAGGACAATTTCTAATCTATCTGTATATCTCACCTTAAGGTCACAAGTGAGCAGAGTAGGGGCGGAGAGTGGGCATGATGTGTTCTGTGCAGCTGCAGAGTTCACGCCACACACTAACTGAATTCATGCAGGATCACCTAACACAACTTCAATAGGTGACATTATGTGCACCTGTGATAATCTTCAGATGTTATGAGCTCTGCTTTAGCTGCCAGAGACATGCTTCCCATGCCCCTGACCATTAACATGGTGGTGTTGCACCTGACACAGCATCATTTCAACACCTTTGCCATGTTGGGGTCAACACTATAAAAACCTTTAGTAAAGGGCTTTCATAATGTTTCAGAGAAAGGGCCACACCCACTAATATATACACCTCACTGTGCTTTATTTGCAGTCTGTAATGTGCAAAAACGATGTTCTTCCTGCCAGAGGGCTCTTAACACCTGCTCTTGAGCTGACGTTAAGGTTCCCTTGTTATCTGCTGGTGACTCATCTAATGCACTGTAATCTTCCTGCACATTAACTTACCACATATTGTCTCTGCCAACATACCGTCCATGTACAGCCCTTGTTCTACCCATCAGTGACCCTTTCCCGCATTAACAGCCTAACACCGGTTTAGCCCACATTATCAGCTTTCCTCCCATGTTACCCACTAACTGGAGCCAATAACATGCACTAATGGCTATCTTAAGCCATTATCTTTATCTTTATTTTGTCACTTGATTAACCACCCAAGCAGTAGCGCCAGAGCGTTTTTCAAATTAATAAGCAGGCTGCAAGGGCAAGGTAGAAAGGAATGCCATTAATTGGCAGGAAAGAAGAGATAGGACCCACAGTACAAAGTAGAAAACATTCATATGAGAAAGGTGTGATAATCAGAAATGGTGTCCAGATGTGTAGAATCTGTACTGCCCCCAGATATACCCGATTCTGCAACCACGGGAGCTATACATTCCTGCGGTTACAGAATCAAGGCACTTGAATGGGCCAGCATGCACAGCATTCTGTGCCATCCAACGTCCAAGTGCTTGGGTGTCCTCCCCGCACAAGACTCCTGCATGTGTGCCAGTGCCAAGGTATCCCATCACAATGGCACTGGGATGCACAGCAGGAGCTTGCAAGGCCCGCCACAGCTTCAAACTCCTTTTCCCCACCACCCGACCCTCTGCTGGGCCTGCCAGGGCTGGGATTGGGCAGAGGGGGCCTACCTGCAGTGTCTTGTGGGCTGAAGGAGGGTTCTGGCCCTGATCACCATCCTGGGGGGGGGGGACTTATTCCACCTCTGATGTGGAATAAGTCCCCTGTTCATTTTGGCCTCATTGGACATACAGGGCCATGACCTGAATAGGTCCTGTACATCTGGGTGAGTTGGCCTGCCCTCGCTCCACCTACCCTCCACCTCTGACCCTCCTATCCTGCCGCCATCCAGTACTCCCCCCACAAGCCTTCTGTGCATGCGGAGAGCCTGGGTCACAGAATTTGCTCCCTGCAAATAGCGGGGGTTGGATGTCCATGTTGGACGTCCATGCTCGCTATTCTCAGATCATAATAACCCCCATACCCCTTAGATGGGGCAACACAGGCGGTATCTGTGGAGGATGATTACATTGAATAGATGGTTGAAAGGGGCATGAGGCAGAATAAGGAAGAAATGTGGGAGACCCATAACCAGGGCCGGCCCAACATTAGGCAAACTAGGTGGGGCAGTCAAAGCTAAACAATTCATTTTGACAACAAGGGAAGGGGGAGAAAAAAGCTTAAGGTCTGCCTAGGGTATCAACATCTTGAACCAACTCTGGTGCTGGCCCTACCCATAAATGGAGGGGAAGTTGGACAGAACTTGAATATTGCACCAATAGACTAAGGAGCAGAAAGGAGAGAGATCAAATAAATGAAGAGCTGGGAATGAACTTCCTTGCCTACATGGAAGTTGATAAGTGTGCTCGGGCAAAAGAGATGGAATGACTGCCAAAGTTACACCTTACATCTCAGAAAAAAGCATAATAAGTAAAATCAATATAGCCGTAAATTAATACAGACATAATTCACAGTACAAAACCATAAATCTGATCCAATATTGTGCAGCAAAAATAGTTATCAAGACAAATCTACCTAAAAGAGCACAGGACCAGAAGAAAAGTAGACAAAACAACTCCCCATTGGAAAAAAAAAAAACATATTGAAGGGAAAATAAAATCACTGTGTGCTAAGCTGTCCCTGAGTAAAGGGTATCTCGATGGATCAAGATCACCAAAGATAATGAGAAAGATCCAAAACATCAAAATGAAACATGCTGCATTAACAGAAGATCTTAAATTCATGCGTTCCAATAATAAGTTTAAAGCAACAGTAGAAGCACAAAAACTGCAGAGATATGAAGAAAACAGAAAAAAATTATATCAAAATAAACTAGAGAGAACCCAAAACAGTTCTACAGTTCTACAGAGCATCGGTGCCATTCTGGCATTACTCTCTTTTACCACTATGTCCCGTTTCCTCACATCCAGCTTCTTATCTGTCAGAATGGGAATGTCCCAGGTAATCATGACCTCTTCCTTCTCCATAATTCTTTTAGGTTTAGTGATCCTGGTGCTTTTCCAGTATAGTAATGTTGTACTATTTGCAAAGTTTCCAGTAGATGAGATGTGCCAACTTGTTGTGCCTTCATCTCTGGCCCTTTTGAAATCCAGACTGAAAACTCACCTCTTCGAGGACATTTTTGGATCCTGATCTACTTGGTCTCCTATGAGTTGCCTTCCCATTCCCCTATATATGTGCTTGTCCTCAGCTGTTATGTTGTCTGTCTTGACTTAATTGTAAGCTCTGATTTATTTTATTTAGACAGTTTTGTATACCACCTTATCCTTCAATCAAAGTGGTCAACAAGACATTGGGAGGCATACATAAAACAGGAGGGGATATGATTCACATACATAAAAGGCTATCTACTTATAGGTCTAAATGGGGATGGGCAGTTGGGACTAAGTGGTGAGGGTAGCTAGTGGGCCACTTGGGTGGTATCTAGTGTTTGGCAACTTAAGGGGGTTGCTCATAGGCCTCGGTGAAGAGATAGGTCTTGAGAGTTTTTCGGAAGTCCTTGGTATCATTTAGGGTCCTTGTCCATGGAGAGGGAGTTCCATAATGCAGGCGCCAGTAGCGAGGGAGCTCTCTTAGATGTTACTTGCTTAGTCTTGTGATAACCTGTGGGTAAGGTGATCCTGTTGTCATTGTTGGTTCTTTTAGGCCTGTTACTGACATCCTTGGTTATTACGTCCTGGAGCTCATCTGCAGAGCAGTGGTGGAAGATTTTGAAAATGCTCAGGATTGATTTGAATTTTGCCCTTGCAATTATTGGGAGCCAGTGCAGCTGTCGCAGGGCGGGGGTGATGTGCTCAGATCTTGCAGTGCCCGTGATGATACATGCTGCAGTATTCTGCACCATTTGGAGTGGGTGAATAGACTGCTGGGGGAGGTCTTGGTATAGTGAGTTTCCATAGTCTAGCAGTAGGGTGATGACTGCTTGGCAAACTGTGCAGAAGTGGTCTTGATCAAGGATTGGTTTGAGTTTTCTGATGATCCTTTTGCTTTTGCTGCAGTTTTAGTAATGTGAGTATATACTTCTGGGACTTTTCTGAAAGGAATACTTTTTATTAAAGCTAATTAATCTGTGAACACACTATTTTTTGTTAAATCAGTCAGGGGCTAGTAGCAGCAGTTTAAGTTTACATTTAAAACACAGAAGAGAGCTTTCTGGTTAAATTTCATACCCAGCAGAGAGCTTGTAGTTTAAATTTAATAGTCACTCAGGGCCTAGCATCAGCAAAGTACTTTTAGTTTAAATTTAAAACAGAGAAGAGAGCTTTATGGTTAAATTTAGAACCCAGCAGAGAGCTTGTAGTTTAAATTTCATAATAAGTTAGAGCCTAGCAGCAGCAAAGAGCTATAATTTAAATCAAATAAGAATATAGATTAGCACAAAAGTCAAAACAGGGTCAGTACTTTTTGAACAGCAAATAAATAAGAATATAGCTTACCACAGCAGCACATGACAGGGTACTGTGTAGCAGCCATCTTTTAATAAGTGTTATTTCCCTCCCTCCCCTGGGATAATTGTAGCTTTATAGGTACTTACACATTTTAACAGACAGGAGGTGCTCTCAGTTAAAGCTCGTTACCCAAATCAGTCATACACTAAGGACCTGAGATTAATTAAGCTTCAGGTGAACAAGGTATATTAAACGTATTAGGTACAGTTTTATTGGCAACCCTTAGTAAGTAAAGAACTTAAAGATCTAAACAAAAACTTAAAACTAAGATGCAGAATGCAGTCCAGCAGCGAGATGGGGGTTTTCCAGTCTTTTGCATTGAGTGTCACATGTATGATTTTCTCCCAGTTGGTGAGAGGTCTTACGTGTGCACTAGGTGCAAGGAGCTCTTTGCTCTCAGGGAACGAGTCCGTTCTCTAGAGGCTAGAGTAGCAGACTTGGAAAACATAAGACAGACAGAGAGGTACATAGACGAGACCTACAGGGATATAGTCCTGAAGTCCCACCTCCAGTCTGGCAGCATCCCTGTTGCCATGGAGGAGCGAGGTCACGTGACAGGAGAGCATCACCCTGGTGTGGCAGGAAGTGATCCTGTAACTAGGACCTGTCCTTCAGGTGATGTAAAACCCTCTCACACTGAGGAAGTTTCTCCAGGGCCATGTGCCCATGAGGGAAGGGTTAGAACAGCCATTATAGTTGGTGATTCGATCATTAGGCATGTAGATAGCTGGGTGGCTGGTGGACGTGAGGATCACCTGGTAACATGCCTGCCTGGTGCGAAGGTAGCGGACCTCACGCGCCACCTAGATAAGGTCTTAGATAGTGCTGGAGAGGAGTCTGCTGTCTTGGTACATGTCGGTACTAATGACATAGGAAAATGTGGTAGGGAGGTTCTGGAGGCAAAATTTAGGCTTTTAGGTAGGAAGTTGAAATCCAGAACTTCCAGGGTAGCGTTTTCCGAAATGCTTCCCGTTCCACGTGCAGGACCCAAAAGGCAGGCAGAGCTCCGGAGTCTCAATGCGTGGATGAGACAATGGTGCAGAGATGAGGGGTTTGGATTTGTTAGGAACTGGGGAACATTCTGGGGAAAGGAGGGGCTCTTCCGAAGGGATGGGCTTCACCTTAACCGGGATGGAACCAGGCTGCTGGCATTAACCTTTAAAAAGGAGATATTGCAGCTTTTAAACTAGATAATAGGGGAAAGCCGACAGTCGCCCAAGAGCAGATGGTTCGGAAGAATGTATCCTTGAAGGATACTACCAAAAGCAGAGAGGTTGCAAAAAAGAGCAAAGTAGCCCAAATGCCCTCAAGTATGGAGCAGACAGAGCTTAAAGATCCCAAATTACCCATGTCTACCAATAGTCAAATTAATATGAATAAAATACAGTCTCTAAAATGCTTGTATGCAAATGCTAGAAGTCTAAAAATAAGATGGGAGAGTTAGAATATATAGCACTAAATGAGAGGTTAGATATGATTGGAATATCAGAGACATGGTGGAAGGAGGACAACCAGTGGGACACTGTGATACCTGGGTACAAACTATATCTTAATGATAGAGCTGATCAAATTGGTGGAGGGGTTGCGCTCTATGTTAGAGAGGGCATTGAGTCAGAAAGGATTAAAGTTTTACAGGAAACAAAATTTGCTGTAGAATCTCTATGGATTGAAATTCCATGTAAAAAGGGGAAGGCGATGGCAGTGGGGGTGTACTATCGACCACCGGGCCAGAATGAACAAATGGATGATGAAATGCTCAAAGAAATCAAGGAAGCTAACAAAAGTTACAGCGCAGTAATAATAATGGGTGATTTCAATTACCCTGGTATCTACTGGGTCAGTGTCACGGCAGGACATGCTAGGGAGATAAAGTTCCTAGATGACATAAATGACTGCTTCTTGGAGCAGCTGGTTCATGAACTGACCAGAGGGGAAGCCATATTAGACCTGGTCCTTAGTGGAACACCATATCTAGTGCAAGAGATAAGGGTGTTGGGGCCACTTGGCAATAGTGATCATAGCATGATCGTCTGTGATTTAATTAGTGGAGGAGGGATAGTACGGAAATCCACAGTACTACCTTTTAACTTTCGAAAGGGAGACTATGATAAAATGAGGAAAATAGTTAAGAAAAAACTAAAAGGAGCAGTCGAAAAGGTTAAAAACTTACATCAAGCTTGGGTGTTGTTGAAAAATACTATCTTGGCAGCCCAGACCAGCTGTATTCTACGCTTAAAGAAAAGTGGAAGGAAGTCCAAAAAACTGCCAGCATGGTTTAAAGGTGAGGTCAGAGAGGCTGTTGCTGCCAAAAAAGCATCTTTCAGGAAATGGAAAAAAGAGCCAAACGATGAAACCTGGAAACAGCACAAGCACTGGCAAATCAAATGCAAGGCATTGATAAAGCAGGCAAAGAGAGAATTTGAGAAGAAGCTTGCTGTGGAAGCAAAAACGTGAAATAAAGATTTTTTCAAGTACATTCACAGCAAAAAACCTGTGAGAGAGTCAATTGGTCCATTAGATGATAGAGGAGTTAAAGGGGCACTAGGAGGCAACAAGGCAATAGCGGAGAGACTGAATGAATTCTTTGCTTCAGTCTTTACTGAGGAAGATGTAGGGATGTTACCCATGAATGAAGTGGTATTTAAAGGTGCGGAAGAATTGAAGGAAATATCGATACATCGGGAAGATGTATTACAACTATTAGATAAACTGAAGAGTAGCAAATCACCTGAGCCGGAAGGTATACATCCAAGGGTGTTGAAAGAACTGAAATATGAGATTGCAGACCTGCTATTAGTAATCTGTGAACTATCATTAAAATCATCTCTAATACCTGAAGATTGGAGGATCGCCAATGTAACACCAATTTTTAAAAAGGGTTCCAGGGGTGATCCGGGAAACTACAGACCGGTGAGCCTCACGTCAGTACCGGGAAAAATAGTAGAAACCATCATAAAGAATAAAATTACTCTGCATGTAGATAGTCATGGCCTAATGGGGGACAGCCAATATGGCTTTAGACAAGGAAGATCTTGTCTTACTAATCTGTTATATTTTTTTGAAAGTGTGAATAAACAGGTGGACAAAGGTGAGTCGGTTGATATAGTGTATCTGGACTTTCAGAAAGCCTTTGACAAGGTCCCTCATCAGAGACTTTTGGCAAAACTAAAGAGTCATGGGATAGGAGGCGGTGTACTACTGTGGATCAAGAACTGGTTAAGAGATAGAAAGCAGAGGGTTGGGCTAAATGGACAATTTTCCCAATGGAGAAAGTTGAATAGTGGTGTACCCCAGGGATCTGTGCTGGGTCCGCTGCTTTTTGACATATTCATAAATGACCTGGAAAGTGGAATAACGAGAGGTTATCAAATTTGCAGATGACACAAAACTATTTAAAGTTGTTAAAACCCAAGAGGATTGTGGAAAATTTCAAGAGGATCTTGATAAATTAGAAGACTGGGCAACAAAATGGCAGATGAAATTTAATGTGGACAAGTGCAAAGTTATGCACCTAGGGAAGAACAACCCAAACTATGGTTATACAATGCAAGGTTCCACATTAGGAACCACCACCGAGGAAAAAGATTTAGGCGTCATTGTGGATAACATGTTAAAACCCTCGGCCCAGTGTGCAGCGGCAGCCAAGAGAGCAAATAGAATGCTAGGTATCATAAGGAAAGTAATGGAAAATAAAACAAAAGATATTATAATGCCTCTATATCGTTCCATGGTGAGACCGCACCTTGAATATTGTGTGCAATTCTGGTCGCCGTATCTTAAAAAGGATATAGAGTTATTAGAAAAGGTTCAGAGAAGAGCCACCAAAATGGTAAAGGGGATGGAAGGATACTCCTATGAAGAAAGGCTGAAAAGGTTAGGGCTCTTTAACCTGGAAAAGAGACGACTGAGGGGAGATACGATAGAAGTCTATAAATTAATGAACGGAGTGGAACGGGTATTTATTTTATTGATTTATTTATTTATTTATTTACATCTCTTATATACCGCACTATTTGCGATCAGCGCGGTTTACATAGAACAAACAATATCCGACAATAAACAAGAGTCAGGTCAACGTAAACGTAGATCGATTGTTTACGTTATCAGAATATAGAAAGACTAGGGGACATGCAATGAAGCTACAGGGTAAACTATTTAAGACTAATAAAAGAAAATATTTTTTCACTCAACGTGTAATCAAACTCTGGTATTTGTTACCGAAGGATGTAGTAAAGGCTGTTAGTATAGCTTGGTTTAAAAAAGGTTTGGACAAGTTCCTGGAGGAAAGGTCCAAAAACCATTATTAAGAAGGGACCCAGGATATCAATGCTTGACCCAGTACAAGCACTGCGGAACCTGTGTCTTTTGGGGAAACTGCTAGGTACGTATGATCTAGATTGGCCACTGTTGGAAACAGGATACTGGGCTTGATGGACCTTGGTCTGACCCAGTATGGCATATCTTATGTTCTTATGTAGGTTCAGAGATCTGTCCAGGGTGATGCCCAAGTACCTCACTTCGTCCTTGATTGCTATAGTTTTGTTTAGAATGCTGATTGTTTGGGGAGGCTTGAATGTGGAGTCTCTGGTGATGAACATAGCCTCTGTTTTATCAAAGCTGACCATCAGGTTGTTAGCAGTGAGCCAGGTGTCCACGTCCTCAAGGCAGCTTGTCATCGATGTCATGTCAGGTGATTGCAGGTTGATTGGGGCATATGCCATGATATTGTCAGCGCACAGGTGGTAATGTAGTTTGTGGTGTTTGATGATGTCGCATATGGGTTGGATGTATATATTAAAGAGTATAGATGAAAGAGCTGACCTTTGTAGTATTCCATGCATAACGGGGAACTGAACTGAAGTGGAGTGGAGGAGTGGCCTAGTGGTTGAGGCAAGGTACTGCAGGCCAGAAGGTTGGGGTTCAAATCCCACTACAGGACAACAACCTTGGGCTGGAAGGACTGGGGTTTCTAGTCCCACAGGTGCTTCTTGTGGTCTTGGGCAAGCCACTTAACCCTCCATAGCCCATGTTCCCTGTAAAATAGTTATCTCCAAGTTATAATGCCCTGTTCAATGTAATTTCAGTTTGTTCAATGTAAACCACACTGATGCAGAATAGCACAGTATATAAGAGAATGTAAATAAATAAAATTTCTTTTGAGCACATTTGACTTGCTGTGTCCGATGACGAGCCAAATATGTACTATTGAATGCATAGTACTATAAAATGCTGATGGGCGTCACTTAAAGATAAGTATGAAAAGGTCAGTTCCCAGTATAGAAAAAGTGAAATAATGCAGAATTCATTGATGGGCTCTTTTCAAAGGAAAGACAACTTGTTTCCTATATGGAATGAATATTCATGAGTTAAGAATATTGAAACATCTGCTTTGTTAAGGCTGCACACAGCTGTGAAGGCTGTCTCCGTACAGACACAGCCAGAAAAAAATATGCTCATCTTCTACTGACAACCTGAGTCAATTCCAATTGCAGAAAATCATTGATGCGGCAATAGTGAAAGAACTTTTGGGTATAATTCTCCCAAGGGAGCATAGACAACTTGGTCATTTCTTTCTTTCTTTCGTTTTTTCCTTTGCCTAGAGTCTCACAAACTGGAACACATAAAGTTAAATGAAGCAGTGTGTCTAACATCACTAAGAGACAAATGTGTCACTGCAGATATGTGGACAGGGATGGGGGCCCTCTGTTCTGGCAGAACTACGGAAAGGCTACTCTTTAGAAACAGTCTCTTCTATTTCCTTAGAGAGACCTGTTTTTAATTGCTAGTCAGGATGCACTGTGAGTAGCACAGTTCATCCTATTTGCAGTATATTGGATCTAAACTGTAATTATTTGTTATATTAATCGGAATCAAAGTGAGAATTTAATTTCAATTAAATACTCTGAAAAGGAAAGCAGAACTGTTTTCTGTGGTTACTGCTGCCAGTTAAGATTGTGAAATCAGAGATAAATCTGGAGTAAAGTTATACTCTGCAGATGGCCATCCCAGGAGTGTGACATGCCTGCATGTCCCCAGAGCAAGCACTGTAATAAATGCTGTCTCCAGGTTTTGGAGCAGATCTGTTTCACTGCCAGAGCATTGCAGGTGTTGCATGCGGTGTGTGATGCTAGCCTTTTGGTACCCTGTACAACTACAGCATGTTGGAGTGGTGTGGCATAGTATATGATGGCAGATAAAGACCATCATGGTCCTTCTAGCCTGCCCAGCAAAGTGGCAAGAGTAGTTGCACCTGCCACTCCGTGCACGTCATCCTTCCACATGCCTTTGTTTAGGGGTGCACCTACTGCTCCGTGCAGGTCACCCCTATTGTTGAAATAGCTGAGACAGTTAAGGTTATTTTGGCCCTTGTGTCCTATACCCTTTGACCCGGGATTTTCCTGTAACATCTTATGTCATGCTCTAAGGTTGCAGCAGCTGTTTTCAAGGAACCTGACTCCAGTGAGGGTTGTCGAGGCAGAACGGTAAGGTTCTGACACCAACCAGCAGGCCCTGCAAAACCATAGTCAGCATCAGGTTACCGGCAGCCCAAGAAAAGCTGCTAGCTTCTCTTTCTTGGAAATCTAATCAGCTAGATCAGTCATAGTCATCTTGCATATGTTGGGCAATACTGCCATCTTTGCCAGGTCTGCTAATCATCACCCACTACTACACATCGCCAGCATGAAAATATTGGCTTTGTATAAACAGCATAGACAATTAGCAGCCTGGCTAACAACTGGACTGCAATAAAGAAACAACACACATTTCACCGCAGCTTGACCCTAGATAGCACTATGTGGATGCATAGTTGTGACATGGTCACAGCTCGGTCAGAGTGAGAATGGCCTCTCAGCATGAACAGATGTGTGTACCCAAGCCATGCTCGTGCCAGACCCACATTAAGATGGCTAAGTCATTTACCTAACCTCTGACTCATATACATCCTGTGCAAACTGTTCTGTTTTAAACAATACCCAGAATCGACAACTTTTCATTTGTGTACCCTGTTATTTTGAACTTAAGGACAGATAATGCAATGCAAAAAGCACTGGAAAGTGGTCCAGAGACAGTCTGCAAGTGCATGTTGGCCCACAGTGGCCTACGTCTGTCACATACCAGAAGACTGTGTCCCACTTCACAGCTTTTGGCAGTGAGCATTGAACACAGTGCCATGCTCATACTCTCATATTATGTCATGGCTTTAGCCATGGACACCACAAAAATGGTGAGTGCAGCACATGTGCTCTCCCATGCTTCAGACATTGTTCCCCCCTCCCCAAGAGCACATAAAGCATGGTGGGTTGGACATGGGGTTAGGTGTTGGCACAGTTACAAGCTACATATATGCTGCCATTCCCTACCTCTTTGTACTTGTGGCTGTCATGGGTGCCCATGGAGAGCGGGTGAGGCTGTCATACAGGGCGTCTGATGTAAAACATGCAGACCTCAGTAGGCCCTCATAGCTTCTGTGAATATGAACATAAGCTCTAGCCAGCAATGTCACCTACCAGGGCACATTCAAAGCATGTATGGGACTGTGCACCCCATCCCCACTCCAACATTCACCTCCAAAAACTGCCTTCCCACATGCTGACAGGCAATGCAGACACCAAAATGGCATCCTGTGGCACATTCCGCCTTCTGGAATTGTGCACATACCATTCAGAGGTCAGTGTCCCACTGTCACAATCAGGCAAACAAATGCATTTTGTCTCTGGAGTAATAGATAATGTGCTGCTGAATGCTATGGTCAATGTTCAGTAGACAGCGTTGAGACAGTGTATATTGTGTACAGATGTATCTGATATGGACCTGCCTGCATATGCATACTGTGCATGGAGCAAAGAGACTCCCAAATTACACCCTCTGACTTGAACCTAGTTCCCTATAGGCTGCAGCTGCACCAGGGAAACTGACAGTGTTGCCACGGATGCAGCTAGCATGGCTGTTGGCATTAATCAGGCCTCTCACCTGTGCAGACAGGTATGTCCTGAGGCCCGGAGGCTGTCAGAGATTGTTTGCTGCATACATACATTTGCTGGAGCTCTCCTTGGTGAGACTGTGTCCCCTCAGCTCACTCCAGTCAAACCAGCAGGGAATATGGGAGCTATACAGAAGTGTCATGTTGAGAGGTAAGTCGAGGGGAATGTTGTTGGGATGTGCCCTGATGATAATGTAACTGGGAATGCATTTGATCATCACAGCTTTGAAAACATGTGTACAGGCACAGCTGGTCAGCCAGTGACTCCCACAGATTGCAACTACTTACTGAACATTAACCTTCTGCCCGTAAATGGTGTCTCACACAGTATGTGGACTTGCTGAATAGCTGATCTGCAACATTTTGTATACACAGTCATAAAGCCAGGCCATCACACACATGCACAATGCATTGCTACAGCTCACAGTCCTCTGGACACACACATACACATGACCCTACTGTCCAAAAGCAGTGTAAGTTGGCATCGTTACTTGCCCTTAGTGCTCAGCCTTCATCAAGCCTGCTCAGTATGTTGGTGCAGATTCTCAGTGTGAGGACTCATGCTGGACAAGATGGGGAGAGTTGCACCTGAAGATATGGAAATGTAGGATAAAGTTACCACACCTGGATATATCATCCAAGATCCACAGGCTGGTCTTGAACCTATGACCTGTATTTTTCAGACACAGTGACCATGTGTTGGGACTGGGAGAGATGAAGCCTGACATACAGACTTGGGTAGCATGTTCCAGGCATAAGGAGCAGCAGGGGAAAGGAATGAAATCTAGAATTGGGAGTGGAAGAAAAGGGAATAGAGAGGAGCAGACCAGTGGAGAGTAGAGTTCACGAGGAGGGGTGTAGGGAGAGAGGAGAGAGGAAAGGTAGTGAGGAGCAGTAGAATGAATGCATTTATAGGTCAGAAGGAGAAGTTTGAATTGGATATGGAAATGGAAGGGGAGCTAATGAAGTGACTTAAGTATATCAGGTCTGGCAAAAGATTAGTCGTGCAGCAGAGTTCTGAACGTATTGAAGGGGGCAGAGGTGACTCATAGGGAAACCAGCAAGAAGGAGATTGCAATAGTCAAGACATGAAGAGACTAAAGAATGGATACGTGTTTTAGAAGTGTGTTCAGAAAGGAAGTGGTGAATTTTGTTAATGTTATAGAGAAAGAAATGATGGGCCCGATTTTTGAAGGCATTTACACAGGTAATTGCCCTAGTTACCTTTGTAAATGTGTTATCCGGGATTTTCGAAGGGCACCTATACAGGTAATGCCCTTCGAAAATCCCAGATATGTCTCTAAGGTGCCCAGATGCTACGCAGTTAGAATCAGGGCATGTTAGGGGTGTTCCGGGGCGGAGCGGGGGCAGAGAAATTGACTAACTGGGTAGCACCAATTTTCAGGGCTACCAGCTTAGACTTCTGCGCCTTAAAACTTCCTCAATAGGTAGTACGTGATGTACGTGTTGTAACTGCCAGGGGCCTGCAATGTGCGCTAAGGGGCCTGCCTGCAAGGTAACTGTTGGCGCATGCTGGCCACACCCCCGGCAATTACAGCAGTGTGGTGACTCAAAACATACATTAGGGGACAAAAAATGCCACACTTTAGTAAAAGGGCCTCTGAGACTAGCTGAACCATAGGTGAGTATGCACACTTTCTTAATTATAATTTACATGTTGATATTAAAACAAAAACGAATCTAAAATATTGTCAATTTTTTTTCATTCCATTTTTTTAATGGTTAATTCTGGACCCTGGGCTTGTAATTAAACAGCCTGAGTCTGAGGCAAACGTTTTGATTCTAATAATGTTATGATTGTCCTAAAATATATAAAAGACAAATTTACCCAACAATCACAGCTTCAAAAAAAGTGATGGCACTGGAAAATAAAAGGCTACAAGAACATTTTTGTTCTAATTATGTTGGACAGGATACATTGAAGAATGGACTCTGGAACCCAGCACAGATATGTCACTATTTACCTTGAAGCAGAACCCGTAAATATTGATGGGTTTCAAATATCATAGCTTTTCCGGTATTAGGGAGTCTTTGAAAGCAATTGATCCTGTAATATTGTTCTAAAGGAGACTGATTCAGTAAGATTTTGGACATTTGATTGAGAGAAGTACTTGGTGGCCATTTTTGTATGGTTAGCTTGGTTTTACTATTTGAAAAAATTATAAAGCAAAAAGGACACTTTGACCTTTCCCCTGTTGATTGCTTTTTTAGCAGGCCGGGGAAAAGGGAGAATAAATATAAGTCCGACAAAAAAATAATTGTTGTTAACATATACAAAAAACATGTTTTCAAATCATTATTATCTATGTGGGTCACTTTTTTACTGTTTAGCTACAATGTTTTTCATCTCTAATTTTGAACTAGCTGACCTACAACATGAAGATACCCAATTAAGTCACTAAAACTGTATATCTTTTTATTTTTTTTACAGAATGATTTCATATTACAGAAGATGCTTCAAGGTCAAGTCAACAATGTCTTGATTATCCACAAAACAACTGACTTCCACAAGGGTATTCAAAAATGCAATTACAATATTATTAATGCAAATGATTGGAATACATGCTGCAATTCTTGCTATATGAGGACACATGGCAAATTTCCCAGACTTAAGGCAGTTCTATTGCTGCTAATTTGAATGTGTATCTCATTATATAATTAAAGGTTGTTAGGCTTAGCATGCACTTGTGTTTTTTCGTGTTTATCAAAAATATTTTTTTATAAGATGAAATAATGCACTTAAAAAACCCTAAAGTATAGATCAAGCTGATTATTGCAAAACGATTCCCCAAGGAAAAGATTGTATTACTTCTTCAGTAAGTAAAGATCATTGCACATCATAAATATATATTTTTTGAGTGCTGGGAGATCCAGGATGGCGCTTTGAGGATGCCTGTGGGTAGACGCACCTGTTAGTGCTCCTGCTTCTCTGTCTCAAGGACTCCTCAGCCCCTCCTATGGGGAAGAGGAAACGGAAAGGAAGTCTTCTTATCCCGGAGGACGCCTCTTCTGAGACTTCATAGCAGATGATGCTTGAGGCTTTTGGCATTTTCCCCATGTCTCCAGCTTCAGCTCCTCTGGCCTCGCCTGGGGAGAGTTTCCTGGGCAGAAGCGAGGGGGCTTCACTGAGCACTATAGTGTGGATGCCGCCTCCTACCCCCGGAAGTATATTGCCAACTGTCGCTCTGGGTCTCCTGCAATCCCATGAGGCAAGTTTGGGGATTCCACTGGGAGGTACTCCAGTTGTCGCTTCGTCCCCCCTAGAAATGGGGGCACTTGGAGGAAGAAATGCTGCCCTGGAGAGGTCTATGGAGTCCATCACACAGGAACGGGGAGAAACAGTTCTTCACGGTGTTATTGGTGAGATGCAAAGACCTAAAGCGGTGATATTGTAGTCACTGTGGACTGTGATTCAGGGATTTAATTCCTCCCTTCAAAGCCTTTCTAGTTGTGCTTTGGTGGACATTAATATGTAGTCCGATTCTGGAAGTGGGGCATCTGGGCTGTCCGGATGTCTCCAGTGGACCCGATTCTGATCCGCGGGAACTAAGGGGTATGTTTACTAAACTGCATTAGTGCAATTCGCGTTAGGAGCCACGTTAGTGAAAGGAAAGTCAAAAAAGGACATGGGCGGGACAGCGTAACCAATAACGCGCAGTTTCACGCGTTATTGCGTGCCGTGCAGCAACGATCGTTACAGCACGTGCTACTGCACGCACACTTAAGACAGCGCGCAGACACCCAAAGGCAGAAACAGAGCTGTAGCACAATGGTTACTACACAGACTGATGGTGCAAGAGTCATGGGTTCGATTCCCCAGTGTGCCTAATGAGTAAGGCTGGCTGAGGCATCCTGTGTAACCCTTTGAAAGGTGACTATAATATTTTAATCTGCAGGCTGGTTACAGTTTGCATATGTCAGGAAAAGTGTACCCTTCCTATGAAATATGTTCCAATAGTGACGTTCTCTCTGACATGGTCATGTATTATATACCAGTTGATAGGAATATTTAGGCGCTCCCTATAAGGCGAAGTGTAAGGTGCGCCCTATAGGGAGCGCCTAAATATTCCTTTCAAATGGCATATAATACATATAATATAGGGCGAAGTGTAATGTGCGCCCTATAGGGCGCCGCGTAATGTGCTCCCTATAGGGCGCCGTGTAATGTGCACCCTATAGGGTGCCACGTAAGGCGCGCCCTATAGGGCGCCATATAAGGCGCTCCATAGGGAGCCTTATAAGGCGCCCTAAAGGGCGCCTATTGAGCTACCCTAAGGTGACAGTACCCTGAGGGTGGTTCTGCTGGCAGCACTAATATACAGTAAAAATAGACAATGCCTAAGACAGCCCTATCAATGAACCCCACTGTGGGTTGTGAACCTATGACCACTGGCTCCATGGGCAGTGAGGTAACCAGTGGGCTAGAGCTGCTAATAAACACATGGTTGGCCACAGGAGGACTGCACGGCACCACACCCACATTCTGCTGTGGTTACCAGGGAGATTACATACCACCACCCAACACACCCTCTAGGGCTCAGGGTGGGGGACAGGATCTCCCACCCACAGATCCACTTCCAACCCTCTGCAATGGTGGCAGTAGAGGGGGACCATCACCCCAGTCCCACTAGGGATCAAACACCCTACAGGGCAGGCAATGCAGAGCAGTACACACCCATACAGCAAGAGCAGACAGACGGCAGGTCTGGAAGTGCTCAGCTGCCCCCCACCATTATCTGACATTCCCCAGCAGCAAGCCTCCAGCCGCTGCACCCTGCACGGTGTTCCAGCAAGACACATACTAGCTGCAGACAGTCCACCAGCTAGTCCATAGTGCATGGTTCTGGAGAAGATGCATGTACCCAGAACGGGGATACCAGCATACACACCAAGCAAATAAGTCCGTGATTGGTCCCCAAAAGGAAACCCATATATATCACATAAGAGAAATGCTATATAGTACTATGGTGGAACCTAGCCATGCCATGGTCACTGCTCAGTCAGGGTGAGAGTGACCTCCCAGCAGGACATGCTATGGCCACCCTGTCCGTGTAGGTGGTACCGGGCACTACAATGTCCGGCCATTGCCCTATGCCCTGTGCAGATGCGGACAGGCCAGGCCACCCTATCCAGGCTATTCCCACGGTACCTTGCTCCTCATTATGCACATTCGCAGGCCAATACTGGCAACAGTGCTAGCAGTGTGGGCTGTGGAGGGTGTTGGAAGCCACCACACACTGGATAGACAGACAAGCACTCCCCACACCTATGCAAGCACTGTGCAACACTAGAGGTGTTGGGCAGCCCAGGCCACCACACCAGTCCTGGGCACAGTGCAGGCATGGCTATGGTACGCAATACTGTCGGAGTCACTCCCCAGGTTGGTAAACACTGTTAGACACAGGACCTATAGCACACTGCACAGACATCAGAAAGGTTGCTATGATGCAGCTCACTCAGGAAATTGTACTTAACCTAGGAATTGCTATCTGCCAGTGCTCATAGCAACCGTCTGATAGCTGTGTAACATATTCCCAGGTTTAGGGTGGCATTAATACGGTATGCATGTGCTAGTATTGGGAGATGCACGCAGAGCCCAAAGTCCTGCCTCTCCAGGAGGCTTTGGATAATGGGGCCTGTGGGTGGGGGTGTGTCTGCCCCTGTTGGCTGCTTCTTTACGGCAGAGGTTCCCAACTCCAGTCCTGAGGTGCCAAACACTGTTCGGGTTTTCATGCTGTCCCTCATGAATATGCATGAGATACATCTGCATACCATGGGGTGGCGCATAGAAATGCAGCACAGGCATCTTTATCAGAGGCAGCATGGAACCGGGATGGTGTTTGGCCCTCCAGGACTGCATTTGGGAGGCTCTGCTCTAGGTAATGTGCATGTTTATGGTGTCTGTGCTCTGTAGGGTAAAATGTGGGTGTTTTGGGCATGTTTACGTCATCTGCGAGACCGGTTCTGTCTGTATTAGCCCGTTCTAGTAGTGGGTAAAATATGAGGACTGGGTTGGCGGAAACCACAGCAGGGACCTGAACCTGTGACCCTCTGCTTTTGAATAAACTGGTTCTGTGCACTGCACCACCATGTTCTCACAGAGATGGTGCGTTCCCTGGTGATAACATGACTGTTGGTCAGACAGGGCCTGTCTGTTGGAGTGCACTGCACCCACGTGAAGGGGGCTAGGCCACGGTCTGCTCTGGGCAGCTGCCACTGCCCCCTCCACCACCAGTATCCCTCAGCCACCATGCTGACATGCCCTTCTGCTGGTGGTGCTGGTGGTGTGCAGTCTCAAGCCATCCAGTGTGCAGGTAGGCGTATGCCTATGGTGCGTGTTCTGGTGTGGGGTGCCTGCATAGCTACCCACGCTTCCCCCCAGCACCACCTGCCAATGTTCCGTGCCATTGGGGGTACCTGCTGGGTACTATTCCCTGTGACACTGTGGGAAGCACACTCTTGCCCATGTTGGGCCCTCAGCAGTTGCTGTCTGGCTGCTCTACTGTTTCAGCATTCTTATGGGCCAGCTAGGCATCACCCTAGTCCCCACTGTGGCCCAGCTGCTCCACAGCATGTGCCGCCTGCAGCCCCCTGTATCCCCTTCTCCAGCATCTGACCGGTTGCCCGTTCCGACATGCCCACCCTGATGTTGCGGGACATGTGCACGCCATAGGAACCCTGTCTGATGGAGGGAAGTCCCTGAACAGTGCTATTTCACTGTGGGCCCGTGCACCTTGTATGGGGACGGGGTATGGACCCTTCCGCGGTTTATAAATACATAACTAACATAAAGAACTACATATATATCTGTTCAATGTAGCTTACTCAGGGGGGGGGTTGATGTTTCTCATTGATACCACTATTGGCCAGCTTGGTTGCTTTTTTTTTCCAGTTTGTTGGGGTCATTTTCAGTGTTTCTGTGCCCTTTTGTTTTGTGCACATGTATCACACTTATCACCTTTTTTTGTTTTCCCTGCCTAGGCTGTACATTGCTGACATTTAAATGGTTTCTCTCCCCTTTAATATGCCTTTAACGGCAGGTTTTCATTCGCGTTGGAATTCAGCTCTGAAATTCAGCGCGTTAGTGTAATGGGAGCCTCTCCCCGCCCACTCTCCACCCATTGACCCCTTCTCTCCGCCCTCTCTCCGCCTTCTGCGTTGTTTTACCGCGCCGCAGAGCATCACGCGCGTTAGCGCGTGATAACGCGTGCTATAGCGCTTTTACGATCGTTAATGCGCTATAGCGCGCTAACGATCGTTAAAGTCATACAACGCACGTTATTCACGTTTACCGCAGTTTAGTAAACATACCCCTAAATGTTCCCAAGAGAGCCAGAATCAGGCCTGAGGATGGCCTGGTCCCTATGGCCTGTGAGGACATCTTCCCCGCAGACACCTGACTGCCGTGGCTCCAAAACCCAAGATCCCCACCACCTGACCCACGGCTGGCCTCTCACAGCCTGGATCGGCCACTGGTGACCCCCCATACATGTCCCCGGCCCGGTGATGACTGCTATGCCTCCAATTCACTCAAAAATACTGCTTATAACACCTCTGAGGTGGTATAAATGGTACGGCCCAGCAGGCCCCATAGCACGTACAGGGTCGTGACCTGAATCGGCCCTGTACGTGCTGCCGGGCAGCCTGCCCCACTCTGCCCCCGATTCTGCCTCCTCCTGCCCCCTGCTGGCTCTCCCCATCCTGAAGCACAGGTTGTATAGGGAGAGCAGGTGGGGGAATATGTTTTAGGCGGATTGTGGGTCTGCACATCCCAGTGGGACGTATAGCGCTGCAACTCGCGTTATAGAATGAGGGCCATAGTTTCTCAGGCTGTACTCTACTCAATCAGTCCAAGGCAATTGATGTGCTAGCTGGAAGAATGGACACATTGAAGTCTACAGTGCTAATCAACAGGCTGTGAGCAATATGGTGGTGAAGGACTGCACTATAGTGGCTCGTCGGATGGAATATTTGGAAAATCAAGTTAGGCGCAATAACTTGCGCCTGCTGAACTTTCTGAAGTCCCCTTTTGTCACGCCTTTAGAAGTGGCTAAGAAATATCTTAATGAGGTTCCTGGGATGGACTTCGGGAACTTGCCTCCATTTGTGAGGGCCTAGTACCTTCCACCAACTGAGGTTGTGTCCCCTAGGTTGGGCAAGAGGATTCAGTCACTGCCAACTTGACTGAGTTGCTGGAATCCTCACTAGAGGTTATTACCCAGAGCATAACTCTTATTTTAACTTTTGCGTTGGAATTTGATCGGAATGCAGTCTTTAAATTGTACTTTCGTGCCATGAATAAGCCCTTTTTAGGCTCTTGTATACGTATTTCTCCTGATATGTTCTGGCACACTCAGAACTGGTGATAGGGATTCCTGGCATGTTCACTTTCTTTGAACCTAAATTGTTGGCTGATTTTCTATTAACTAGGGAGGGTGTGACTGCCCTGTCTTCCTCTCCACAGCCACCACTGTAGTAACCATTTGGGGGCTTGCTCCTGGAGAATGTGTTCTTTGGTTAATTGGTATTGATTTCTTTTTCTTTTTTCCTGTTACTTGGATCTCCTTATTTTCTTATAATTTGTGGGCTGTTATTTGTAATATATTGCCTTGGATGTATTAATTGATGATGTAATTTCTTTAGTGGTTCACTGTTTGGTGAAAGTCATATTGCAAAATGGCATAAATATAATATAAATCATAAATATATTTTTCAAAATGTGGAGAAACTAAAAATCTTGAATT
The DNA here is from genome assembly GCA_033557465.1 of Ichthyophis bannanicus. Classification (NCBI taxonomy): domain Eukaryota; kingdom Metazoa; phylum Chordata; class Amphibia; order Gymnophiona; family Ichthyophiidae; genus Ichthyophis; species Ichthyophis bannanicus. The sequence continues at coordinate 1,556,506,449 of CM066032.1, forward strand.
GTAATGGGTGACAGAGCTTCAGGGAACAAAACCATTGAGGTTTCAGCTGATCAGAAATCATGTGTGGTATGACTGGCCTGGAAAATCTGCGGCATAAGTATACTTCTTGGTGCAACTGGTTTAGTTACATTACTTAACCATGTATTCCATAATATACTTAGAGAGCATGATGCATTTTATCAACACTTTACACAAGAAACCCGAGAACAGAATGAAGAGGTACAGTACACAGAACACCCTCTCCATCCCAGCCACAGGGGCTAGAAGTAACCAAAAGGCCTTTTCCAGAACATTCTCACTATATGCACCAAGCCTCTGGAATGCAATCTCATTAGCTTCCGAAGGAGCTAAAGACTCCAAGAACACTTTGAAAATGTAACATAGACCCTTTCAAAGAGGCCAAGTGAACTGACTTGCAATACAACAACCAACACGGCCTCATAAACCTCAGTGGATTTGTTCCCTGAAACTCTGTCACCCTTTACCTTGGATTCAAGAAGCTGCTTTTGGATACTGATGTTCCCCACTCTCTTCTCCACTACTTATATGTATCTTATCATACTCTAGTTCTTAGTTTCACTGTGAGTTTGATTCAGACAGGGGCAGATCTGGATGAACCATAATAAGAACATAAGTACCAACATATAGTTACTAAGATTGTATATAGTTTCCCCTGGTTCAACTCCAAGTTATTTCCCTGTTATCTGTAAACGAAAGTCAAATTATCTGACCAATGTGTTTTATTGTTACAATGTAAACCGCACTGATGACAAATAGCGCGGTATATAAGAAATGTTAAATAAATAAATAAATAAGAACATAAGATATGCCATACTGGGTCAGACCAAGGTCCATCAAGCCCAGTATCCTGTTTCCAACAGTGGCCATTCTAGGTCATACGTACCTAGCAGTTTCCCCAAAAGACATAGGTTCCGCAATGCTTGTACTGGGTCAAGCATTGATATCCTGGGTCCCTTCTTAATAATGGTTTATGGACCTTTCCTCCAGGAACTTGTCCAAACCTTTTATAAACCCAGCTACACTAACAGCCTTTACTACATCCTCCGGTAACAAATTCCAGAGTTTGATTACACGTTGAGTGAAACAAATATTTTCTTTTATTAGTCTTAAATAGTTTACCCTGTAGCTTCATTGCATGTCCCCTAGGTTTTCTGTATTCTGATAACGTAAACAATCGATCTACGTTTACCCATTCCACTCCGTTCATTAATTTATAGACTTCTATCATATCTCCCCTCAGCCGTCTCTTTTCCAGGTTAAAGAGCCCTAACCTTTTTAGCCTTTCTTCATAGGAGTATCCTTCCATCCCATTTACCATTTTGGCAGACATTTGGAGAGTGGTAACTCGTATTGAAAATACCTTAGTGCCCATGGTAACACAACTTTGTGGTTTCTCTTCTGAGATTACCACTTGGTTGTTTGAGGTGGATAATAGGGTGGGGATTATTTCCACTCAGGTTGCTAAATGTGAAAGCAAGTGTCAGGCTCTTAAAGCTGTTAACTCTTCTCATATAAAGGAAAGTTTGCTTGTGCACAATAAGATGAAACAGTTTGACAATCTGTTTCGGGCAAAAAATATTAGATTGCTAAATTTTCCTTTATGTCATTTGCTTTCTGCTGAAATCTTATTGAGAAAGTATTTCAGAGAGGTTCTGGGATTAGCTTCAGCTGACTCCATTGCTCTCTCCAAGCTTTATTACCTAACTGGTAGGAGGCTGTCTGCGAGTCCTCTGGGGGGGTTTGATGAGGTCCAGGGCCAGGATTGTCTGGAGCTCACCAAATTCCTAGAGGATTTCCAAGATAATATTGCTTTTAGAGCTACCTTGGTGGTTTCTTTTGTCTCGGACCATGATAGAATGCTTGCGTTTCGCAGTTACTTTAAGAATATGTCAGTTCTGTTTTGTGGTGCTAAGGTCCAAATGTTTCCAGATATTTGTAAAGCAACACAAACTAGAAGACAGACCTTTTTGACTCTTAAACCTAGGGTGGTCGCTCTAGGGTGGTTGCTCTTTCCGCTACGTTTTTTCTTAGATACCCTTGTAAATGCTTAGGGGCATGTTTACTAAAAGCCGTACAATTGCGTGCCGCACAATAGCGCACGGAAACGCGGCACTCAAACGCTCAGAAACGCTCTTAAACGCCCCGCACAAGTGCGCTTGGGCCCCGCACAATTGCGCGCCGCACTAACGTGCCCCGCAAAAGTACCCGGCCCGCAAATGTCCGATAGAGGCGTGGAAAGGCATTCTGAGGGCGGAGGAAGGCTCCCGAGGGGCGGAGAGACGGGGTCAATGGGCGGGGAAGGGGAGGGGAGAGGCTCCCCGCACAGTATCGGGGACGAATTTGCAGGTTAAAAATAGCGCGAGTGAAACACTCACGGTAGAGGGCATTTAAAGGGAAGAGAAACCATTTCCGTCAGCAATGTACAGGGAAACCGGGGAAACCTGCAAAACGTGAGCAGTGTGATACATGTGCACAGAACAAAAGTGCAAATAAAGATAGAAAAAGACCCAAACAAACATATTAAAAATAGGAAGTCAGCTGGGGAACCCTGATATTAATGGGCAAACATAAGAAACACACCCAGGAAAGCTCCAAAAAAATGAAATGAAGTATGGAAGGGGCTACGGAGCGGAGACCCTTCCAAAAACCATTTCCTTTTTTCTGAGCCTTCCTGGGAGTGTTTGCTATGGTTGCCCATTAATATCACTGTTGCCCAGCTTGGATATATTTATCCCCAGTTCGTCGTGGTCGGTTGAGGGGTTTATTTGCACGTTTGTCACCAGACAAGGTGACTGAGCCCACAGTACAAATGTGCAGAGCAGGGTTTGTGACTCATTTGGTCAGGTTTCCCACCCCCAGGGACTGCACTATCACTGTGGCCACAGTGTGGTGCAGCAGACAGAGGCAGTACCTCTAGGACCAGAGGGTCACAGGTTCAAATCCAAGCTAGGGCTCCTGCCAACCCAGTCCCCATATTTTACCCACCACTAAACAGAGATAGTAAAGACACTCCTTTATTGCAGAGAACATAAGCATGGTTCACACACCCATTTTGTACCCAACACCGCACACACACCATAACAATGGGCATTACCGACAGCCAAGTCCCCCAAATGCAGTCCTGGAGTGCCACAACTCAATCAGGTCATATGCTTTTCCAAGATACGGACATGCCAGCATGTTGGCGGTAGGGTACAGGTGGTGGAGGGGGCAGTGGCTGCTAGCCACAGAAGACAGTGGCCGAGCCATGTGCAGGCTGGCACGTCCACTGCAACATAGGCCCTGTCAGATGTACAGTCATGGACTTCCCAGGGAATTCAGCACATCTGTGGTAACACAGTGGTGCAGTGCACACAAACAGTGTGTGCAGGAGCAAAAGGTCACAGGTTCAAAGCCCAGCTGGGGCTACTGCCAATCCTGTCCACATATTTTCCCCACAAATAAACCATGTTAGTAAGGGCAATCCTTTATTGCTGGGGATATATGCATTGGTCATACGCCTATCTTTTACACCACCAAGCACAGACACCATGACCAGGGGCAGTACCTAGAGCAGAGTCTCACAAATGCAGTCCTGGAGGACCACACACCATTCAGGTTCCATGCTGCCACTCATACAAATAACCGTGCTGTATATCTATGCACCACCCCCATGGCATGTAGATGTAGCTCATGCATATTCATGAGGGACAGCAGGAAACCCCAACCAGTGTATTGCAAACCTGGACTGGATTTGGGAACCTCTGCCGTACAGCAGCAGCCAACAGGGACAGACACACCCACACCCACAGGCCCCATTGGCCAATGCCTCCTGGTGAGGCAGGACATTGGGCCCTGCGTGCATCTCCCAATACCAGCACTTGCATACCTTAGCAATGTCACCCTACACCAGGGTATATGGTACACAGCTCTCAAACGTTTGCTATGAGTACTGGCAGATAGATATCCCTACGTTACGCACAGTCTGCTCTATGAGCTCCATCATAATAATCTATCTGATGTCTGCGGTGTGTGCGTCAGGTCTGGCCCCTGACAGTGTTTACCACCCTAGGGAGGGACCCCCAATGGTATTGCATACCATACCCATGCCTGTACTGTGCCCAGGACTGGTGTGGTGGGCAAGGATTCTGAACCCCTCTATAGTAGCACAATGCTGGCATACGTGTGGGAGTGTGTGTCTGTCTATACAGTGTGTGTTGGCTGCAAACACTGTCCACAGTTTTGGCCTGATGATGTGCATAATGAGCAGCATGGTACCATGGGTATAGCTCAGACAGGGTGGGCTGGCCAGGATGCATCTGCACAGGGCATAGGGCACTGGCAGGGACATTGTAGTGGCCGTCCACCACCTCCACAGACAGGGTGACCTCTGTATGTGCTGCTGGGCTTTCACTCCACCCTGACTGTGCAGTGATGGCAGCATGGCTAGGCACCCCCATAGTGCTTCATAGCACTTTCCTCATGTGATATATATGGGTCACCTGTTGGGGCCTAGTCACTGATGTATCTGCTTGTGTGTGCTGCCATCCCAGTTGTGGGTGCATGCATTTCCAGTGGGACTAACCAGCAGACTGTTCACAGCTGGTATGTGCCCTGCTGGAGTGCCTTGCAGGGTGCAGTGGCTGATGGCTTGATGCAGGGGAATATCAGATAGTGGTGGGGTGCATCTTAGCATATCCAGGCCTACTGTCTGTCTGATATTGTGGTCTGGGGGTGTGTGGGGCTGCTTGGACTGCCCTGTAGGGCAGTGTTTCCCAACCCAGTCCTACGGGGCACACCGGCCAGTCAGGTTTTCGGGATATCCCTAATGACTATGCATGAGATATATATGCATTAGAGATATCCTGCCAACCTGACTGGTTTGTGGCCCTCCAGGGCTGGATTTGGAGACCCCTGCCTTACACCTCTGTCATTTAAGATTGTGAGTGGGCAAGGTGCAGATGTCCTAGACATCGAAAGGGTATATAGAATGTGACACATTCCTCCTCGATTCTCACCACCACCAAAATATTGTCTATTAGACAACTTTTTGGTGGTGGTGAGAATCGAGGAGGAATGTGTCACATTCTATATACCCTTTCGATGTCTAGGACATCTGCACCTTGCCCACTCACAATCTTAAATGACAGAGGTGTAAGGCAGGGGTCTCCAAATCCAGCCCTGGAGGGCCACAAACCAGTCAGGTTGGCAGGATATCTCTAATGCATATATATCTCATGCATAGTCATTAGGGATATCCCGAAAACCTGACTGGCCGGTGTGCCCCGTAGGACTGGGTTGGGAAACACTGCTGTAGGGTGTCTGTTCCCCAACAGGACTGGGGTTGATGGTCCACTCTACTGCCATCATTGCGGGGGGGGGGGGGTGTATAATGGGGATCTGTTGATAGGAGACCCTGCCTGTTTGCCACCCTCAGCTGGGGGGAGGGGGGGGGGGGTTGGTGGTACATGGCCCACCTAGGGGTCTGTGGGGTTTCCCCTGACTGAGACAGACAGAGATATCCAAGGTGTTCCTGCAGAAACTCACAGATTATGACTGTTTTGGAGCTCTGCCATGGCCTTTCTCAGCTGTGGACCTGGTCCAGGGCGCCTCATCGCACACTCAGGGTGAGCACAGTTCCCGCACAGTGTGACTGTGTGTAGCTACTCTGTGCAAATTAAACACCCGGTCAGTACCTCCTACCAGGCCAAGGTGCTGTGTGGGTGCACACGGACACGTCCCCCTACCAGGCCGGGGAGCTGTTGGGGTGCATTCCCCATCTTGTGTTCATCTGTGGACAGCTGATTTGCATGTGCAGTGCATCATGGGTATGGGTGGCCTAACCCTATCCTGGTTCCCACAGCAGACTGTCTGTGTGGTGACATGCAGGCTCTCTGCAGCCAGCTAGGGGCTTGCTGGCAACTATATAGCTGTAGCCCAATGGTTACTTCACTGCCTGTGGAGCCAGCGGTAATGGGTTCGAGCCCACAGTGGGGTTCTTTGATAGGGTTGTCCAAAGCTTTTTTTAGATTTAATGTACATATGTTGCTGCCATCAAACACACCCTCAGTGTACTGTACCCATAAGGTGCCTCTGAGGGTGCTTTATAGGGCACCCTATAGGGCACCTTATGGTTGCCGTCCATATAAGGTGCACTATACATTATCCTGTGACGCAACATATATGGTGCCCTATAGGGGACATTCAAGGGTGCCTTGGCGGACAGTGAACTTTAACATGTGCCTTATGGGCCGCCTTATGTTAACACGCTTTGTGAGTGCGTTTGCTAGTAGTGATAACTGAAATAAAAATAGCTTGCCCCCTACAGCACTCATCCACATAATACACACTGCCTCAGTGAGCCTTCTTCATTGGGCACTGTGGGGGATTGAACCCCTGATCTCTGCACCATTGGTCAGTGTCTTATCCATTGCGCTGTGGCTCTGTTCCTATGCTTGGGCATCTGCGCACCGCCTTATGCCGCCCAAACCTAACAGTGCACCGCCTTATGCCGCCTGAGATTAACAGTGCACCGCCTTATGCCCCCCAAAATTAACAGTGCACCGCCTTATGCCGCCCAAAATTAATATGCCTCCTAAAGCACTTTTACCCATTACAGTTAATGCCTCAGCCAGCCCTTTTTGTTGTGCACAATGGGGAATTGAACCCATGGCAGCTGCACCCACAGTCAGTGTTTTAACCATTGTACTATGGCTCTGCTCCTTTGTGTGTGCACATCAGGCGCCACTTAGCCTTCCCACGCACTATTGTGCCCCGCGCAAATGTGCGATCGCTTACCCCGTTTTTTTTCTTTTCTCTGCCTGAACCGCCCACTCCTTATATGGCACAGGCACACTACCACGGCCCCGCACATTAGGAATGTTTAGTAAACAGACCTCTTAGTTTCATTTCAGGGTTCAAAGTTTGTTTTTCTTGATCCTTCTCAGCTTGAGGTATTTCTGTCTGACAAGGAACGACAGGGCAATAAGTAACTGGAGTTGGGTGGGTTAATTTAAGGATGCCAGGTAACTTAGAGTTAGCTCTATTTGTTTTCTTATATTTTTTCTTCTTTTTCAATATCTCCCCATAGTGTGGTCTAAGGTGATGTATTGCTTTTAGTTGCTTGCTTTGTTTAATATTTGCCTGTATGACACATCTAAAGTTTCTTTAAGCTTGCTTTTCTAAGTTTGATGAAATTCCAATAAAAAAAAATTATAGACTTCTATCATATCTCCCCTCAGCCGTCTCTTTTCCAAGTTAAAGAACCCTAACCTTTTTAGCCTTTCTTCATAGGAGTATCCTTCCATCCCCTTTACCATTTTGGTGGCTCTTCTCTGAACCTTTTCTAATAACTCTATATCCTTTTTAAGATACGGCGAACAGAATTGCACACAATATTCAAGGTGCGGTCTCACCATGGAACGGTATAGAGGCATTATAATATCTTTTGTTATATTTTCCATTCCTTTCCTTATGATACCTAGCATTCTATTTGGTCTCTTGGCCGCCACTGCACACTGGGCCAAGGATTTTAACATGTTATCCACAATAGGATGGGACTGATCTGGGCCTGATTCTGCACCACAGGAGTGACATTCCCGTGATGACAGGATCAGGCCTACTGGACAGCCTGGCATGCCCCAATGCTTTCACAGGAGACATCCACCGATCTGCCCATCTGGCCTGCCCTATGTTCCAGCTGGTGTGCCGGTGCAGCAGCATCCTTTCGCCATGGTACCAGCACATCCAGCAGGAGCAGCAGACGTCCCAGTGCGGGGGAGAGACCCCTCGCTCTGCCGCCCAGCTTCCAGGGGGTACCCCAAGCTCTGAATCAGCCCCCAGGAGAACCCCCACCATGTCACGCTGCAGCCAGGGGGACTAGAGAGAGTGATTGCTGCGGCACCCAGTGCCTGCTCCACCTTCAAGGTGGAATAAACCAAGCGTGCTGCGGACAGTCGGCGGACGTACAGAGCATACGGTCCATATGGGTAGGAGGGCTGCACGTCCCTCTAGGATATGCAGCCCCGCTATCCGCACATCAGAATAACCTCCTGTGTGTTTTGTCTTGATTAGATTGTAAGCTCTGATGTTGCAGTGGCTGTGTCTTACTTCTATATATACAACACTTAGGGGCATGTTTACTAAAAGCCGTACAATTGCGTGCCGCACAATAGCGCACGGAAACGCGGCACTCAAACGCTCAGAAACGCTCTTAAACGCCCCGCACAAGTGCGCTTGGGCCCCGCACAATTGCGCGCCGCACTAACGTGCCCCGCAAAAGTACCCGACCCGCAAATGTCCGATAGAGACGTGGAAAGGCATTCTGAGGGCGGAGGAAGGCTCCCGAGGGGCGGAGAGACGGGGTCAATGGGCGGGGAAGGGGAGGGGAGAGGCTCCCCGCACAGTATCGGGGACGAATTTGCAGGTTAAAAATAGCGCGAGTGAAACACTCACGGTAGAGGGCATTTAAAGGGAAGAGAAACCATTTCCGTCAGCAATGTACAGGGAAACCGGGGAAACCTGCAAAACGTGAGCAGTGTGATACATGTGCACAGAACAAAAGTGCAAATAAAGATAGAAAAAGACCCAAACAAACATATTAAAAATAGGAAGTCAGCTGGGGAACCCTGATATTAATGGGCAAACATAAGAAACACACCCAGGAAAGCTCCAAAAAAATGAAATGAAGTATGGAAGGGGCTACGGAGCGGAGACCCTTCCAAAAACCATTTCCTTTTTTCTGAGCCTTCCTGGGAGTGTTTGCTATGGTTGCCCATTAATATCACTGTTGCCCAGCTTGGATATATTTATCCCCAGTTCGTCATGGTCGGTTGAGGGGTTTATTTGCACGTTTGTCACCAGACAAGGTGACTGAGCCCACAGTACAAATGTGCAGAGCAGGGTTTGTGACTCATTTGGTCAGGTTTCCCACCCCCAGGGACTGCACTATCACTGTGGCCACAGTGTGGTGCAGCAGACAGAGGCAGTACCTCTAGTACCAGAGGGTCACAGGTTCAAATCCAAGCTAGGGCTCCTGCCAACCCAGTCCCCATATTTTACCCACCACTAAACAGAGATAGTAAAGACACTCCTTTATTGCAGAGAACATAAGCATGGTTCACACACCCATTTTGTACCCAACACCGCACACACACCATAACAATGGGCATTACCGACAGCCAAGTCCCCCAAATGCAGTCCTGGAGTGCCACAACTCAATCAGGTCATATGCTTTTCCAAGATACGGACATGCCAGCATGTTGGCGGTAGGGTACAGGTGGTGGAGGGGGCAGTGGCTGCTAGCCACAGAAGACAGTGGCCGAGCCATGTGCAGGCTGGCACGTCCACTGCAACATAGGCCCTGTCAGATGTACAGTCATGGACTTCCCAGGGAATTCAGCACATCTGTGGTAACACAGTGGTGCAGTGCACACAGACAGTGTGTGCAGGAGCAAAAGGTCACAGGTTCAAAGCCCAGCTGGGGCTACTGCCAATCCTGTCCACATATTTTCCCCACAAATAAACCATGTTAGTAAGGGCAATCCTTTATTGCTGGGGATATATGCATTGGTCATACGCCTATCTTTTACACCACCAAGCACAGACACCATGACCAGGGGCAGTACCTAGAGCAGAGTCTCACAAATGCAGTCCTGGAGGACCACACACCATTCAGGTTCCATGCTGCCACTCATACAAATAACCGTGCTGTATATCTATGCACCACCCCCATGGCATGTAGATGTAGCTCATGCATATTCATGAGGGACAGCAGGAAACCCCAACCAGTGTATTGCAAACCTGGACTGGATTTGGGAACCTCTGCCGTACAGCAGCAGCCAACAGGGACAGACACACCCACACCCACACCCACAGGCCCCATTGGCCAATGCCTCCTGGTGAGGCAGGACATTGGGCCCTGCGTGCATCTCCCAATACCAGCACTTGCATACCTTAGCAATGTCACCCTACACCAGGGTATATGGTACACAGCTCTCAAACGTTTGCTATGAGTACTGGCAGATAGATATCCCTACGTTACGCACAGTCTGCTCTATGAGCTCCATCATAATAATCTATCTAATGTCTGCGGTGTGTGCGTCAGGTCTGGCCCCTGACAGTGTTTACCACCCTAGGGAGGGACCCCCAATGGTATTGCATACCATACCCATGCCTGTACTGTGCCCAGGACTGGTGTGGTGGGCAAGGATTCTGAACCCCTCTATAGTAGCACAATGCTGGCATACGTGTGGGAGTGTGTGTCTGTCTATACAGTGTGTGTTGGCTGCAAACACTGTCCACAGTTTTGGCCTGATGATGTGCATAATGAGCAGCATGGTACCATGGGTATAGCTCAGACAGGGTGGGCTGGCCAGGATGCATCTGCACAGGGCATAGGGCACTGGCAGGGACATTGTAGTGGCCGTCCACCACCTCCACAGACAGGGTGACCTCTGTATGTGCTGCTGGGCTTTCACTCCACCCTGACTGTGCAGTGATGGCAGCATGGCTAGGTACCCCCATAGTGCTTCATAGCACTTTCCTCATGTGATATATATGGATCACCTGTTGGGGCCTAGTCACTGATGTATCTGCTTGTGTGTGCTGCCATCCCAGTTGTGGGTGCATGCATTTCCAGTGGGACTAACCAGCAGACTGTTCACAGCTGGTATGTGCCCTGCTGGAGTGCCTTGCAGTGGCTGATGGCTTGATGCAGGGGAATATCAGATAGTGGTGGGGTGCATCTTAGCATATCCAGGCCTACTGTCTGTCTGATATTGTGGTCTGGGTGTGTGTGGGGCTGCTTGGACTGCCCTGTAGGGTGTCGGTTCCCCAACAGGACTGGGGTTGATGGTCCACTCTACTGCCATCATTGCCGGGGGGGGGGGGGGGGGGTTAATGGGGAAGGTTTGATAGGATAACCGGCCGGTTTGCCCCCCGAAGGGGGGGGGTGGGGGGTTGGTGGTACATGGCCCACCTAGGGGTCTGTGGGGTTTCCCCTGACTGAGGCAGACAGAGATATCCAAGGTGTTCCTGCAGAAACTCACAGATTATGACTGTTTTGGAGCTCTGCCATGGCCTCTCTCAGCTGTGGACCTGGTCCAGGGCGCCTCATCGCACACTCAGGGTGAGCACAGTTCCCGCACAGTGTGACTGTGTGTAGCTACTCTGTGCAAATTAAACACCCGGTCAGTACCTCCTACCAGGCCAAGGTGCTGTGTGGGTGCACACGGACACGTCCCCCTACCAGGCCGGGGAGCTGTTGGGGTGCATTCCCCATCTTGTGTTCATCTGTGGACAGCTGATTTGCATGTGCAGTGCATCATGGGTATGGGTGGCCTAACCCTATCCTGGTTCCCACAGCAGACTGTCTGTGTGGTGACATGCAGGCTCTCTGCAGCCAGCTAGGGGCTTGCTGGCAACTATATAGCTGTAGCCCAATGGTTACTTCACTGCCTGTGGAGCCAGCGGTAATGGGTTCGAGCCCACAGTGGGGTTCTTTGATAGGGTTGTCCAAAGCTTTTTTTAGATTTAATGTACATATGTTGCTGCCATCAAACACACCCTCAGTGTACTGTACCCATAAGGTGCCTCTGAGGGTGCTTTATAGGGCACCCTATAGGGCACCTTATGGTTGCCGTCCATATAAGGTGCACTATACATTATCCTGTGACGCAACATATATGGTGCCCTATAGGGGACATTCAAGGGTGCCTTGGCGGACAGTGAACTTTAACATGTGCCTTATGGGCCGCCTTATGTTAACACGCTTTGTGAGTGCGTTTGCTAGTAGTGATAACTGAAATAAAAATAGCTTGCCCCCTACAGCACTCATCCACATAATACACACTGCCTCAGTGAGCCTTCTTCATTGGGCACTGTGGGGGATTGAACCCCTGATCTCTGCACCATTGGTCAGTGTCTTATCCATTGCGCTGTGGCTCTGTTCCTATGCTTGGGCATCTGCGCACCGCCTTATGCCGCCCAAACCTAACAGTGCACCGCCTTATGCCGCCTGAGATTAACAGTGCACCGCCTTATGCCGCCCAAAATTAACAGTGCACCGCCTTATGCGGCCCAAAATTAATATGCCTCCTAAAGCACTTTTACCCATTACAGTTAATGCCTCAGCCAGCCCTTTTTGTTGTGCACAATGGGGAATTGAACCCATAGCAGCTGCACCCACAGTCAGTTTTAACCATTGTACTATGGCTCTGCTCCTTTGTGTGTGCACATCAGGCGCCACTTAGCCTTCCCACGCACTATTGTGCCCCGCGCAAATGTGCGATCGCTTACCCCGTTTTTTTTCTTTTCTCTGCCTGAACCGCCCACTCCTTATATGGCACAGGCACACTACCACGGCCCCGCACATTAGGAATGTTTAGTAAACAGACCCCTTAGTGTGCTTTGTAGTGCTATATAAATGATTAGTAGTAGTAGTAATAATGCAATACAATGACTAACACTGTCCCTTCCCTATCCTATGTCAGTCATGTTTCGTTCACTGCCTTTACACCCTCCAACTTCCCTAACACTATATCACCTTCACCCTGTTAATTCACCACTCAGCTTTGTTAATATTACATGCAAATAACGATTTAAAATATTCTTTGTAAACCGCACTGACTCCAAAATAGAGCAATAAATATAAAAGAAATGTGAACAAATAAATAATTAAATACATTTCTGAAGGATATAAGAAGTAATTATCGACATCCAATGTATTAAATATATTGAGACTCTTAGACAACTTTTGAAACATAGAAATATTAAACCATTGAAAAGGACAACAGATAAAAACCACACAGTCCATCTAGTCTGCCCATCCATACTTACTACTAAGCTCTACATTCCATTCCTGTCTGTTAGAGTTCCTCTGTGCTTGTCTCATGTTTTCTTGATTTTAGATACAGTCCTGCTTTCTACCACCTCCACTGTGAGGCCATTCCATGAATCTATCGCCCTTTTCTTAAAATAATAAAAAACAAATCCTTAGATTACTCTTGATCCTACCCAAATAAGGATACTAATAAGTAGGAATATGCATCTGCTTGGTCACATTGTTAGGGTCTTTATCTGATTAATGCATGTTTTAGCATGTGGTAACTGGGAGCAGGGGCCCACAGCTCTCCTGCTTTCCTCAATAGTGCTAATAAAATTAGCCATGATCTTGCAGTGCTGTCTCTTAACTTGAGGCTAGGGAGAAGGCCCACATGATCGCGGCCCTTTTGGGCAATCCCAATGGGGACAGGAGCGAGAGGATTATTCCTGCACCCCAATGACACCGAACCACCAGGATAAAAGATATGGAATGGGGGGATCAGGTGGTGGGTGGAGTCAGGGTCCCCCCAAGCCAACTGGCTTGCCAGGATTCATTGTTTTAAGGGGAAAGGGAGGGGAGATTTTACTGGCTAGCTGGGGTTTTGTAAAGGATCAGGAGGGAGGGACCTTTGTGCACCCAACTGGTTAGTCAGGCACTGTTTTTGGCTGGGGTCAGCAGCTGCCCAGGAGGAATTGGAACTGAAAGGGGTATAAGGGAATTCTTCAGTATTGTTGGTGCTGGGATCTTTACATCCATGGCACTGACAATATTCCTTCCTAGGGAAGGCCAATCAGGGTGTTGGAGGGGACACAATATCAATCAGGGAGCAGACCTAGTGAAAGCTCTATGCACCCGATCACTACCTGTCCTTACCTTGGATTTTACCACTAAGACCCCCAATACCTGCATCAGCATGCATTGCAGGACTTCCCACACTACCTGATGATGCAGGTATCACAAGCCTTTCTTTCTTTCTATACTGTGCTCTTTAGAATCAGTGTGGTTTACATGTATACTAACAGGTACTTTTTATTCCCTTGTCCCCAAAGGCTCACAATCTAAGTGTACCTGAGGCAATGGAGGGTTAAGTGGCTTGCCCAAGGCCACAAGGAGTGGCCATGGAACTAGAGACCCCAGTACCTCCGGACCAAAGTTGCTTGTCCCCATGCGGGAATTGAACCCCTGGCCTTCTGGCCTGAGGTAACCTGTCCCAACCACTGAGCCACTCCTCCCACTGAGCTTCTTCAGTAAATCTCAAACCTCTGCAATATCGGCAGGGTGACAGCTGCGAACGTCCCCTGCAGATACCACAGAAAGTTTTGGACTTAACCACAGGTCTTTTGCAGCTATTGCACCGAACTGAGTGAACAACTTTGACGGAACAGAGGAAGGTCAATTCTCAGTCAGTTAACTCAGAGGCATGTTTACTAAAGGGCGATAAGCACTTAACAAGGATTTTACAGTGCAGTAACGGTTACTGCAGGCCTGCTCTAATGGTTACCATGTGGTAAAAACACCTCCGTAGTAAAAACAGGCTTGCGTAGGATCAGAGTTGATTCAGAGTGGAGAATGAGCATGGTAGCCATTGCCACCTAGAGGGCAGGAAGGTACCACCCATTAGCAGTCATGACTGCTGATAGCATGACTGCACTTCAGCTCAAGAGGTGGTGTTAAATGCAGTTACGCTACCGGCAGTCCAGGAATGCAGCAAAAATTAAAAAAGAAAACCCTGCCGATGCCACAGCAATAAGAACATAAGATATGCCATACTGAGTCAGACCAAGGTCCATCAAGCCCAGCATCTTGTTTCCAACAGTGGCCAATCTAGCTCATACGTACCTAGCAGTTTCCCCAAAAGACACAGGTTCCACAATGCTTGTACTGGGTCAAGCACTGATATCCTGGGTCCCTTCTTAATAATGGTTTATGGACCTTTCCTCCAGGAACTTGTCCAAACCTTTTTTTAAACCCAGCTACACTAACAGCCTTTACTACATCCTCCAGTAACAAATTCCAGAGTTTGATTACACGTTGAGTGAAAAAAATATATTTTAGTAGTCTTAAATAATTTACCTTGTAGCTTCATTGCATGCCCCCTAGTCTTTCTATATTCTGATAATGAAACAATCGATCTACGTTTATCCACTCCGTTCATTAATTTATAGACTTCTATCATATCTCCCCTCAGCCGTCTCTTTTCCAGTTAAAGAGCCCTAACCTTTTTAGCCTTTCTTCATAGGAGTATCCTTCCATCCCCTTTACCATTTTGGTGGCTCTTCTCTGAACCTTTTCTAAAATCGCTATATCCTTTTTAAGATACAACAACCAGAATTTCACACAATATTCAAGGTGCGGTCTCACCATGGAACGATATAGAGGCATTATAATATCTTTTGTTTTATTTTCCATTCCTTTTCTTATGATACCTAGCATTCTATTTGCTCTCTTGGCCGCCGCTGCACACTGGGCCGAGGGTTTTAACATGGTATCCACAATGACGCCTAAATCTTTTTCCTGGGTGGTGGTTTCTAATGTGGAACCTTGCATCGTGTAACCATAGTTTGGGTTGTTCTTCCCTAGGCGCATAACTTTGCACTTGTCCACATTAAATTTCATCTGCCATTTTGATGCCCAGTCTTCCAATTTATCAAGATTCTCTTGCAATTTTCCACAATCCTCTTGGGTTTTAACAACTTTATATAGTTATGTGTCATCTGCAAATTTGATAACCTCACTCATTATTCCACTTTCCAGGTCATTTATGAATATGTCAAAAAGCAGCGGACCCAGCACAGATCCCTGGGGTACACCACTATTCACCTTTCTCCATTGGGAAAATTGGCCATTTAGCCCTACCCTCTGCTTTCTATCTTTTAACCAGTTTCTGATCCACAGTAATACATTGCCTCCTATCCCATGACTCTTTAGTTTTGCGAAAAGTCACTGATGAGGGACCTTGTCAAAGGCTTTCTGAAAGTCCAGATACACTATATCAACTGACTCACCTTTGTCCACCTGTTTATTCACACCTTCAAAAAAACATAACAGATCAGTAAGACAAGAACTTCCTTGTCTAAAGCCATGTTGGCTGTCTCCCATTAGGCCATGACTACATGTTGAGTAATTTTATTCTTTATGATGGTTTCTACCATTTTTCCCGTTACTGACGTCAGGCTCACCGGTCTGTAGTTTCCCGGATCGCCCCTGGAACCCTTTTTAAAAATTGGTGTTACATTGGCGATCCTCCAATCTTCAGGTATTAGAGATGATTTTAATGATAGTTCACAGATTACTAATAGCAGGTCTACAATCTCATATTTCAGTTCTTTCAACACCCTTGGATATATACCATCCGGCCCAGGTGATTTGCTACTCTTAAATTTATCTAATAGTTGTAATACATCGTCCCGATGTATCGATATTTCCTTCAATTCTTCCGCAACTTTAAATACCACTTCAATCATGAGTAACATCCCTACATCTTCCTCAGTAAAGACCAAAGCAAAGAATTCAATCAGTGTCTCTGCTATCTCCTTGTCGCCTCTTAGTGCCCCTTTAATCCTCCCCACATTCTGATCCCATCAAAGAGTCAAATCCCCCCTTTCTTAATATGCACCCCTTCAAGATACCTGTCCTGATCTATTTCTCTCCTCATAGAACACTCTCCTTGGCCCATCTCCCTCCCACCAAGATGCCTCCCAAAAGAACATCCCTCAATAGAAGCTTCCCCAAAGGCCTATCTCGCTAATAGAAGCCCTCCCCACAAACAAAACCTTCATGCTCCCTGACCCCCCAGGACTCACCAAGGGTTTCCCTGGTATCTAGTGGTGCTGAGTAGGAGCAGCTCCCTCTGCTTCCAGCTAGTTGCCCGCCAGCCACATAATGGTGGTGATGATTCTTAATGATAGCCTCACAGTAGTACTGCTAGGGGTCATTCTTCCTTGTAAGGGTGATTTCTCCTTTTATGGTTATTGACCCATAGTGGTAGCACTGAAAGATTACTGCTGGGGATGTTTATTTGATTTGATTAACCACATTTTGCAAGTGCATCAGAGGGGTGTACAATAAAAACATAGAGAGTGAAAATAAGAAAAGGAACTCCATAAATGCAGATAGGAAAGGAAAGACATTCATTCAAACAAAGGTAAGGAGGAGAAGGGAAAGGGTTATGAGTCAGAAGAGGACGGGGTCAGGGTGGAGATTAAAAGCTTTCTGAAAGAGAAATGTTTTAAGGAGTGTGTTGAATCGTGAACAAGATTGTTCAAGGCAGAGTGTGTGTGTGTGGGGGGGGGGAAGGCATTCAACAGGGATAGGCCAAGGTAGTAAAATGCAGAACGGTGGGTCAGCTCCAGACGAGCACAGGAGACAGGAAGCAAGTAGAGACGATTAGTATGGATTGAACATAAGACACGGTGTCACCATAGACGAGGTGTGGGACTTCTCTGACTCAGTACTACTAAACACCAGGGAAATCCTGAATGAATCCCGGGATCAGAGATGGGTTTATGTTGAGGGTGGGGGCTTCTTTTTGGGTGTTGCTATTAGGAAAATAAACCTTTATAGGGGACATCCTCATCGGGGGATAAAGTGTCAATGGTGGGTCTGCATCAATGGGGGGGTTTACTATCAGTCCAGGGGTGCTAAACTGGAGGGGACTGGATCAGAAGGAGGATCCTGATGGAGGGGACATTTGAGGAGGAGGTATCTGATCTGGCGGTCAACACTTTGGGGGATGAGATCAGGAGAGGAAGCTGCACCACTGCTGAAGACACAGCTTTTCTTTATAATGTTTGCTTTTAGTGCCGGTGCCCACATTCCATGAGGAAGTAACATGGGCCCATGAGGTACGTGTCTGCTGTGTGGAAAATGCAAGGCAATTACTGGTCACACCCCCTGCATCGACCATACAGGTCACACCCCCTGCATCGACCACACATACACACTTACCATACCTTCGTTTCCGCGCTTAGTAAACATGCTCTTGAGATAAAAAAAATTATTTGCAAAAAATCACTTTGAAAATTTACCTTTTTTATGAAAAGCTAAATGGCTCTGTTTCTCTGAATTTTTTTTTTTTAAATTTCAGGAAAGATTTAGATTCCCTGACTGATTTTCTGTTTCAAGTACTACTGATTTGTTATTTCAGTTTACAGCTGGCCTTTCTCTGTTTGTTTGTTTGTGGAAATAAAAATTTAATTTTCTTTTCATTAGAAAAATGAAATCAATAAGATTGAGCGTTCCTTTTTTTTTTTTTGCTTTACTTACAGCGTGCTGCAGTTGAACCTTGTGTAACAATCACGAGGAAGAAAAACTACGAAGTGATTCATGATAGAGAAGTAATATTTCATACACAGTGCTAGCTTTGGAAAATCTTGTACTACTTTATAATAAGGAGCTTGTAAGACCATAAAGATCTGTCAAAAACAGAGAAGAAAGAAGCGTTTTAAGCAATCTAGATGAACCAGACACACATACACAACACACACACACACACATACACACACGTGTGAACACATATACATAAATGCACTGAAGCACCAAGGAGAGAAATGTCAGCATTATAAGGAAATAATTAACACTTGGGGATTAAACTATGTGTGAAGGGTAAAGTACAGTGAACTAAAAATAGGAGGAATGTAATTCAGAAGCTAAACAAGTTCTGTCATAAATAAAATTAGCAATTAGAAAAAAAGTTTTAACAAGACATTAGCCCTCTTAACAACCAAGGAGACAATGCTCTTATGATTGCTATTATTAGATTTCATATGATTAAAAAGACCTGAGGATGATGAACTGTTGAAGTGCAGTAATATGTCAGTGGGTGATCAACCAAGCATCTGTTAGAAAGTTTAGGATACTGTAATTGGAGAAAGAAGAAGACCCAAGGGGCAAGCAACACGTGGGAAGTTCACAAATACCAAGAAATGAAAAATCATATAAACATGATGAAAAGGAGCGAATGTAGGAAGAGGAAAGAAGGTGACCTGGGTCTGGATGGATTGCTGAGGGAGAGCTGAGAGCATTCAAAGCTTCAGTGGATAAGTGAGCATTAATCTGCTGACAAATTGGTGACTTAGGATTTCGGAGAGAGGAGAGATTGTGGGTTGACTTGGAAAATTCTGTTTTTCATTTCATTGAAAAAAACAAAAATAGTTCTCAGCTTACTTTAGAAGTTTAAACATTTCATTTCTCTTAGATTTAGGTAGGTCCGTATATCTTAAATGAAAGCATACAGGTAGTTAGTCTCCCCTACCCCCTAACTCTCATCCACCCCAGATGCAGCCCTTAATTTATGAGAGTTATACCAATTAAAACTAAGGGAGTGAAATTGAATAAGCAATTAGTCCTTAACCAATTATTAGCAGTTCATTGGGAAACAAATATAAATGAATAGCATAGATCAGCGTTTTTCAACCACTGTGCCGCGGCACACTAGTGTGCCGTGAGATATTGTCTGGTGTGCCGTGGGAAAAATTCCAATTTCATCCGTAACATGTGGCCTCGGCTCACAAATTAGGGTTGCCAACCGGCCGGTTTTCAGCTGGCCTGGCCGGTTTTTCCATGGCCAGGCCGGCTGCCAGCACAGTTGTAAAACCGGCCATTGAAAAGCCGGTTTTTTGCTCTGGCCGCAAGATCGGGAGCGGCCAGAGCAAAAAAACAGCTTTTGTGCCGAAGTCCGCGGCGCGAACGCGATTCCCTATAGCAGTGCAGCCGCTGGTTCTGCTTTGTACAGAGCAGCGGCTGCACTACACTTACATTGAAAAGTAAAGAGAAACTGTGTCAGGAGCCCTCCGATCATGCAGAGCCCGAGGAAGTGATGTCATGGGGGCAGGCTCCTCACAGGCTGTCTTTCCTTTTCAAATTAACTTTAGCTGCAATAAAGGTATTTTTTTTTAACATTTTCTAATGGTGGTGTGCCTCGTGATTTTTTTCATGAAAAAAGTGTGCCTTTGCACAAAAAAGGTTGAAAAACACTGGCATAGATGATACCAATAATCTTAGAGAGTTTGTATTAGTTTAGGTAGTCCTAATCCTTTAGTGGAGGAGTAGCCTAGTGGTTATAACACTGGCTTAGTAACCAAACAACCAGGATTCAATTCCCACTACCACACTTTGGGCAAGTCACTTAACTCTCCATTGCCTCAGAAGAAAGGCCTGGCAATCTACTTCCAGTGACACTACCAAGAAAACCCTGGAGCTTCTGGGTCTCCAGGAGTCAGGACTGACTCAAAGGCACACATTGCATTGCAATCCTTTAGCAATTTACCGATAGAAAGATACTTCACAACAATCCAGCAGTTAGATGGGGGCACTGAGGGCCACATATATGATTATCTACTAGTTGGTAAGAGCTCAAACATGTGCTCTCGGTGCAAAAAACTCCTGATTCTGTAGAGCAAATGCTTCTCAATCTTTTCTATTCTGTGACACACCTTTTGACTTTGTTCAGTCCTCAGGGCACACAAACCAAATTTTGCTTGATCCTCACTTCTCAATCTCTCCCGAAAGCAGAAGGAGAGCAGCAATTTTTTTTTTCATTCTCACATCTGAGGTCAGCAGGTCATGTGACATGGTAGGACTCCATGCATTCAGACACCAGATTGAAGCCAGCAGAGGAGGTTGTACCAATGGGAGGGAGCAGGGAGGACTAAGGCTGTCAGATTTCTGGGACACGTGTTTCCTGTAGTGCTAGTAGTGAGGGATCAGTTTGGTTTGGTGAAGATGGTGAGGGAAATCCATTGGATTTTTTTAATGAAAAATTGCAGTAATCCACGTTCAAGCTCATTCTTTCAGTTTTGTTTCTACAAAATATTTTTAGGTTTACTACTAAAGCCTCAGGCCTGCTGGATATGTCTTGCTTACAAGACAATTAATTATACGTTAAAGAAAAAACAGATTAACTAATACAATTGTAGTCTCCCGACATGTAGATACTGCGTAGGACATAGGTTCAAGTCAGAGATTTTGCACTGGGTTCCAGAGCATTCAGCTTACTAAAGGTACCACATAGATACAAGATCACACGTTGCAATTGCTAACCCTCTGCTTTCTATCTTTTAACCAGTTCCTGATCCCGGATCACCATGTTAAAACCCTCGGCCCAGTGTGCAGCGGCAGCCAAGAGAGAAAATAGAATGCTAGGCATGATAAGGAAAGGAATGGAAAATAAAACAAAAGATATTATAATGCCTCTATATGGTTCCATGGTGAGACCGCACCTTGAATATTGTGTGCAATTCTGGTCGCCGTATCTTAAAAAGGATATAGCGATTTTAGAAAAGGTTCAGAGAAGAGCCACCAAAATGGTAAAGGGGATGGAAGGATACTCCTATGAAGAAAGGATAAAAAGGTTAGGGCTCTTTAACCTGGAAAAGAGACGGCTGAGGGGAGATATGATAGAAGTCTATAAATTAATGAACGGTGTGGAACGGGTAAACGTAGATCGATTGTTTACCTTATCAGAATATAGAAAGACTAGGGGACATGCAATGAAGCTACAGGGTAAACTATTTAAGACTAATAAAATACAATATTTTTTCACTCAACGTGTAATCAAACTCTGGAATTTGTTACCGGAGGATGTAGTAAAGGCTGTTAGTGTAGCTGGGTTTAAAAATGGTTTGGACAAGTTCCTGGAGGAAAGGTCCATAAACCATTATTAAGAAGGGACCCAGGATATCAATGCTTGACCCAGTACAAGCATTGTGGAACCTGTGTCTGTTGGGGAAACTTCTAGGTACATATGACCTAGATTGGCCACTGTTGGAAACAGAATACTGGGCTTGATGGACCTTTTTCTGACCCAGTATGGCATATCTTATGTTCTTATGTTCAAAACTTCTTTTACGTCCCTCTGGATCTGTGATAAAGGATTATTCTCCAAAGAATATAAAACTCTGAATCATAAAGCTGTCAGTGAAACTCTTGTACATAGCCTTCCTTATCCATTATCACAATTCCACCACCTTTATCAGCTGGCTTTATGATAATAATGTGATAATTTCTAAATGCTTCCAGAGCCCTCTTCTCTGCTCAAGATTAACTCATAAAACGGGGGGAACTTGAGGGTATCTTAGAGATCTCATGTAAAAGCAGTTTTTGAAATGCAGCAATGTTAGCATCCACTGGTCCTAAAGGTACCCACTGTGGCAAGCAACTCTTTTCCAGGAGAGAAGAGAAAACATATGATTTATCAGCAAAAAAAGCCCATTCAATTGTAACAATCGAAAACATTTTAAATGTTGAACTTGCATCTTGAAGGAGTCAAAATGTTCAGTGGTGCAAATGAAAACCCCTTATTCAATATCTTATTTTCAGTATTTACCGGTGTAATTTTCAGCTTTGGAGGTGAGGTTTTAATCCTCCCATACTAGTTGGTAACCTCTACCCAGCCGGGTTCCATCTCAGTCATCACATGATGATTCTTAGAAGATTCCTCTGATGAAGTACGGTTAAAGATCTTTCTTGAACGAGAATTTGATGTGATATTTGTACATACTACTACTTATCATCTATAGAGTGCTTCAAGGCATACACAACGCTGTAGAGAAATATGTAAGAGACAGTCCCTGCTCATAAGAGCTGAGGACCCGATATTGAATTATGACGGCTATGCGCTGCTATGAGATATAGCCATCTGCGCTGAACCTTAACACCAAATATTTAATGCTGGGGTCATATGCGGCCCTGGCATTGACTATCCGGGTTTGCCATACAGCCTCCAAGCCGCAGTAGCAAACTGAGCAGTGGCAATATTGCATGCTGCCCGGTTGACCCCTGCAGCTAAAAGATAAGTATGTTTTTGCTACACCTATCTTTTAGCCACAGTTCGCTGACCGGGCAACATGAAATATTGCCACTGCCCAGTTAGCGACTGTCACTGTCTCTGCTCCACCCTGGAGTGCCCACGACACACCCAGGTGCTAAGCAATTATTTATTTATTTGGTTTCATATACCGTGCTTTTTAAGATCAGTGTGGTTTACATAGTAACAGCTCAATACATTGAACAGGTACAAATAATACACAGAACAGGTATACAATAAATTAAAAATGTTTAAATAACAATAGAATGTTTCCGAAGCTGAATAGTTAACATGAGACCTGAGGTAGGTAACTATATACAGGGTGAAAAGAGATATGCATTAGAGGAGAGGCCATAAGCAGCTACGGAACATGGTCGAAAGAAAGCTGGAAGAGATGTGTCTTAATTGCCTCGTGGAAGGTTGCTAGGTCGGTGATGAAGTGGATAGGAGGAGGAAGCGAGTTCCAGAGCAGCGGGGCAAAATAGGAGAAGGCTCTGCCTCTGGCAAATTGAGAGCTTTTTCTCGCCATAGTTGGAATGATAAGGGTATTAGACATATTTGTTCTCCTGGATCTGGTTTCAGGTGTCCAATTTAGGAGGTTTTCCAGCGATGAAGCTGAGATCTGGTGAAGGATTTTAGATGAAAGCTAGAGGACTTTGTATTTGAGTCGATTGTTAATTGGTAACCAATGCAGCTGTATTAGGAGAGGTGAAACATGATCATATCTGGACGCTCCATAGATGGTTCTGGTGGCAGTATTTAAAGCCATTTGTAAAGGATGGAGTGTATATGCTGGAAGACTATGAAGTATGATATTAGCATAATCAAAGAGTAGAGTGACCAGGGCTTGGAATATAGTGTGGAAGTCAGTAGGTTCTAGTAAGGGTCAGAGCTGGTGGAGTGATCTTATTTTGAGGTAGACAGCCTTCGTGATGTTTCTTATGTGGGTTTCCATATTTAGATGTTGGTCCAGGGTGACACCAAGATATCTAACCTCTTGATTTGACTTCAGATCAGCATTCTTAACCTGTAGGTGGGATGGTGGGATGATAGTTGGATCCTTTGTGATGAACAGTACTTCTGTTTTTTTATAGTTTACTTTCAGGTTACGGGTTTCTAACCAGGTAGATACTGCATTAAAGCAGTCTGTGATTCCAGTGAAGTTGGGGTTATCCAGTGAGAATGGGGCGTAAAGAAGGACATCGTCTGCATAAATGTGGTAGAATATGCCGAAAGATTGAATGACAGTGCATAATGGTTGAATATATATATTGAATAGCAGGGCTAAAAGTGATGAGCCCTGAGGAACTACTTGGGATTGTTGAAATGTAGTTGATGAGTGCGTACCAATGTGTACCTGTTGTTGGTGATCTGAAAGCACCAATCTAGTGCTGAACTTTGAATGCCTTTAAGTTGAAGTTGGGTAAGTAGGAGGCTGTGTGCTACTGTGTCGAAGGCTGAGGCGATATCTAAGAAAATAAGGACAAAGCCTTGTCTTGTATTGCTCATGCCTTTAATCAGATTATCAAAAAGGGAGGTAAGTAAGGTCTCAACAGCATGATGTTGACGGAAGCCATGAGTTAGCATTGGGGCGTGTAGGGGAGAAGATCAGGTATATTCAGCAGCATTAACTATGTTAGTGCCATTGAATATCCCGCTGTGTGGCATTTATATGGTTTACAGGGCTATAAACTGTGCAAATGCCTTCAAATATCAGGCCCTTACATTCTAGTCAAGACAGACAACACAACAACTGGGGACTAGGATATATCTAGGGAATGGTAAGGGAACAAATAGGAATATACATGGCCTCTTCTATTATCTCCTTTTGGGGTCTAGTTATTAAGGTGTGCTAACATTAATATATGCTCACTATTAATGTGGGTTTGGAAAGGTCTCATCATATTGAATGGAACCTATTTATTCATAACACATGTTAATGGTGAATTAATTCACATTGACATCAGTACAGGCCCCTTCATCTCTACAAACTGTTCAAAGTTTTATCTCTTTCAATTCATAACCAAATGCTTCATTCTTTCTCAGTGAGCCGTTAAAGAGTTGCCATAAAGTTCCATCTAAACTTCCTTTTTCCAAATATAGGCACAGTTCTTAGGTTATCTTCATATCCCAAGGGATGCACTTTACAGTACACCTTTAAAAAGGAGATAGAATAGCTTTTAAACAAGACAATAGGGGAAAGCCGACAGTCACCCAAGAGCGAATGGTTAGGAAGGATGTATCCTTGAAGGATACTATCAAAACAAGGAAGTTAGGGCATCCTGACAGAGAGGTCCCAACAAAGATAAAAGTAATTCAGATGTCCTTCAGTACAGAGCCGAAAGATTCCAAATTACCCCTATCAACTGGTACCCAGATTAATATGAATAAAATGCAACCTCTAAAATGCCTGTATGTAAATACTAGGTCTAAAATATAAGATGGGAGAGCTAGACAATATAGCATTAAATGAAAGGTTAGATATGATTGGCATTTTAGAGACCTCATGGAAGGAGGACAACCAGTGGGACACTGATACCTGGGTGCAAACTATATCGCAATGATAGAGTAGATCAAATTGGTGGAGGGATTGTGCTCTATGTTAGAGTAAAACATAGAAACATGATAGCAGAAAAATACAATATGGCCTATCTAGTCTGCACTTCCATATCAACTACAATAGTCCCCTTTTTACCTTTAGAACAGAAACATAAAAACATGATGGCAGAAAAATACCTCAAGGCCTATCTAGTCTACCCTTCCATATCAACTATAATAGTCTCCTTTTAACCTTTTAACCTTTGAGTCACATAGGATCAAAATTTTACAGGAAACAAAACACACTGTACAATCTCTATGGATAGAAGTTCCATGTAAAAAGCACCGTGGGGGTGTAATACCGACTGCCTGACGAGAATGAACAGATCAATGATGAAATGCTAAAAGAAATCAGGGAAGCTAAAAAAAGTTACAACACAGTAATAGATGATTTCAATTACCCCGGTATCGACTGGGTCAATGTCACAGCAGGATATGCTAGAGAGATAAAACTTTTAGATGACATAAATTACTGCTTCTTGGAGCAGCTAATTCATGAACTGACAAGAGAGGAAGCTATTTTGGACGTAATCCTTAGTGGAACACAAGATGTAGTGCAAGAGATAAGGGTTTTGGGGCCCCTTGGCAATAGTGATAATAGCATGATCACATTTGACAAGAAAGACAGCAAGGAAATCCACAGTATTACCTTTTAACTTTCAAAAGGGAGACTATGATAAAATGAGGAAAATAGTTAAGAAACAACTAAAATGAGCAGCTGCAAAGGTTAAAGATTTACATCAAGAATGGACATTGTTTAAAAGTATTATCTTGAAAGCCCAGACCAGATGAATTCCATGTTTTAAGAAAAGTGCAAGGAAGGCCAAAAAACTGCCAGCATGGTTTAAAGGTGAGGTCAGAGAGGCCGTTGTTGCCAAAAAAGTATATTTCAGGAAATGGAAAAAGGAGTCTAATGACAAATACCAGAAACAACATAAGCATTCACAAATTAGATGCAAGGAATTTATAAGCAGGCAAAGAGAGAATTTGAAAAGAAGCTTGCAGTGGAAGCAAAAATGTATAAGAAAACATTTTTTTAAGTGCACTAGTAGAAAAAAACCTGTGAGAGAGTCAGTTGGATGATAAAGGGGTAAAAGGGGTACTAAGGAAGGACTAGGCCATAGCAGAGAGACTGAATGAATTTGATGCTTTTCTCTTTATGGAAAAAGATGTAGGGAAATAACCCTTGCCTGAAATGGTATAAAAGGTGATATAGCAGAAGAATTGAAAGAAATATTGATAAATTGGGAAGATGTAGTACAATAATTTGAGAAACTGAAGAGTAGCAAATCACCTGGACTGGATGGTATACATCCAAGAGTGTTGAAAGAACTGAAATATGAGATTGCAGACTACTATTAGTAATCTGTGAACTATCATTAAAATCATCTGTAGTACCTGAAGATTGGAGAATGGTCAATGTAACAATAATTTTTAAAAAGGGTTCCAGGGGTGATCGGGGAAACTACTGACCAGTAAGCCTGACATCAGTACTGGTCAAAATGGTAGAAACTATTATAAAGAAAAAAATACCGAACATGTAGATAGTCGTGGTTTAATGGCAGAAAGCCATCATGGATTTAAACAAGAAAAGTCTTGTCTTACTAATCTGTTATCGTTTTATGAAGGTGTAAATAAACAAGTAGAAAGGGTGAGTCAGTCAATATAGTGTATCAGTTTTAGAAAGCCTTTGACAAGGTCACTCATGAGAGACTCTTGGTGAAATTAAAAGTCATGGGATTGGAGGCAGTGCAATATTGTGGATCAGGAACTGGTTAAAAGATAGATAACAGAGGATTGCTAAATGACCAATTTTTCAAAGGAGGAAGGTGAATAATAGAGTATCCCAGGGATCTGTGCTGGGCCTGCTGCTTTTTAACATATTCATAAATGATCTGGAAATAGGAATAATGAGTGAGGTGATCAAGTTTGCAGATGACACAAAATTATTCAAAGTTGTTAATAGGCAAGAGGATTGTGAAAAATTGCAAGAAAACCTTGAAAAATTGGAAAACTGGATGTCCACATGGCAGATAAAATTTAATGTGGACAAGTGAAAAGTTATGCACCTAGGAAAGAACAACCCAAACTATGGTTACATGATGCAAGGTACCACCTTAGAAAGCACCACCCAGGAAAAAGATTTTGGCATCATTGTGGATAATACATTGAAACTCTCCGCCCAGTGTGCAGAGGCGGCCAAGAAAGCAAATAGAATGCTAGGAATCATAAGGAAAGGAATGGAGAATAAAACAAAGGGTATAACCAAGGTACGCTGTACGCGGTGCCTCCCTCTGCTAGGCCCCACGCCCCCCTCATTCCCTTCCCCTCAATAACCACAACACACTGTTAGGATGTCAACTGGTCACAGCTTTATTAACATTTTAACGTAATCTAACAATATTTTAAACAAATGCCTCCTTACTGGCCATCCAATGGAAAGCTGTCTCACCAGCCATGTGAGTAGCAAGGTGACATACTTCCGCTTCCACCGGAAACCGGCCCACGGCTATCCTTCATTACCCTTCCCCTTCTTCTGACTTTGCCATATTATTAGCAAAAGCCCCCAGGGGTTGCCCGGGCCAGGGGTACCCCACCCCCGCCCTGAGTATTTCCAAAGGCTCCGGACCCCGGAAACCTCCGGGATCCCCCCACCCCCCTGCTGCAACACCTCTCTCTCCTAATCCCCAACACCCCCATAAGGGCGGGAGGGTGGGACACCAGCCACACTGCCTCCCGCTCGCCCTGCATAAACATTCGCCACTGCTCCTCCTCCCTCTCTTATTCCGGCCACTTCTCGCCCTCTCATTGGCTCCTGCCGGCCTCACTTGCTCCGCGGGAGCCAATCCCTTCAAACCTCGCACTTATCCTTCCCGGAATGCCTGCCTACCCCGGCACCAGGACCACGCACCGTGCCGCGACCCGGTTACCCGCAGCCAGCGGGGACATGGCTCCATGGCCTTTTTCTTAACTGAGGTACGCTGTACGCGGTGCCTTCCTCTGCTAGCCCCCCCCCCCCCCGCCCCCCTCATTCCCTTCCCCTCAATAACCACAGCACACTACTGTTTGGATGTCAACTGGTCGCAGCTTTATTAACATTTTAACGTAATCTAACAACATTTTAAAAAATGCCTCCTATCCGGCTATCCAGCGGAAAGCTGTCTCACCAGCCATGTGAGTAGCAAGGTGACATACATCCGTTTCCACCGGAAACAGGTCCACGGCTATCCTTCAATACCCTTCCCCTTTTTCCGGCTTCGCCATGTTATTAGCAAAAGCCCCCAAGGGTTGTCCGGGCCAGGGGTACCCCACCCCCGCCCTGAGTATTGCCAAAGGCTCCGGGCCCCGGAAACCTCCGTGATCCCGCCACCGGCTCAGGCGACCTCCAAGTCCCTGTGCCGCCCCCCAAATTCAAGCTGCGACCAGTGACCCTTGTCCCGAACCACATATTCCAATGCCTCCTGCCAGTCGTTGATGAGCAAGTCCACCCCCACCGTGAAATGTGTACCCCGTCCTGCCTGAACAAACTGGCACACTCCACCTCAATCCAGGGATGTCGTATTTGGCAACCGCCATGCTCACAAACCCAGCATCCAATCTGACGACTGATTTTCATCAGTCCCGTAACCACCTTGGCTGGTCCCCGCAGGATGACCTTGGAATAATATCTGACCATAGCAATATGACATCCCTAAACATTCATAACACTTCCCCCAAGTCCCGTTTTGCTGCTCTAATCAATTGTTTGCAGGTCCATGCTCCAAGGTCATTTCCCCCTAGATGAAGCAATATTATTGCAGGCCACGCCATGTCCCTCTTGTGGTGCCAAAGCAAAGGCAGCAGCTGTGTCCAACGCAGACCGTGCTCGCCCAGGCATATGACGGTCACTTTCAAAGGATTGAGTCCAATGTTATGCCCAACTGGCCTCACCGCTTCTCGTTGACCTGCCCAATGCACGAACGAGTGACCAACCAGCCAGCAATTTCTAGGAGTCTGTCCTCCATCTGCAAAGAAATATGAAAGTTAGCAGCTGTGACCCATTCCCCCCACCCCAGACATATATAGCCTTGAAACGCCTGCAAACGGCATCTGCCAATGCATTGAATCTCTTGACCATTTAACCCGACTGCTGCCGCACTGGTGGCTGCACCAAAACCAATGCAAAAGGAATGTGGAGCAAACCTCTGGGGGTCCAAGCCCATCCTACGCAGAGCTAACCTCAGCACTGCACAAAACTGAAATTGTTTCAGCGGGCGAGCATCTTCGTGCATGAAAAACCAACCATCCACATCTGGCCGCACTCTCATGTACACTTGTAAGGATGCCACCGAACATGTCACACCGACCCTGAACACCTTCAAAATCACCCATGTTCCTTTTCCCCTCTGATCTGTCTTGGATCACGCTAGTCCTATGCGGAGTTCACTATCTGACACCCACACATGCTGCCTCTCCCCATCCTGGACCAGCCAGAATCCGCCACTAGCTTACCCACTCTGAAGGCGCCAAAAAATGCCACACAAAAAACTGCCTGAAAAAGCGCGGCTTCGTAAGGTGATGCCGCCACCCCCAGTAACACCTCACAGAGCTTAGTGAGCAAGTCGTAAGTAATTGGTCTCCTGCCGTCCACTGGAGTTGAAGAGGACCGCTCCCATCCCTGCAGCAGTTGGCAAGTCAAGAATCCCCCAGGGTAGCCACAACCCACTGCTTTTGCAAAAAATGCAAACCCCACAAGGTGTGTCCGAACTGTTACTCTTGATGCTCCGACGGCCCTAGCCCACACCACATATTGCGCTATGATATGATCTGACACCTGCTCCAGGTGACATCCGCGAGCCTTTAAGAAGTCCACCACTCTGGTGCAGCCTCGCCCGTACGCCAACCATGTTGCCTGTGACACTGCACTCCACAGCAGCTTCAGCATCTTCCCAGGCCAATTCTCCATAATTGCTCTGGGACAACCACTCCCTCAGCATCCGCCTCCGGTGCCAGGGTCCGAAACTGCATCCACTTAAAACGGGAAAGAGCATCAGCGATCCTATTAGTGCTACCTGGAATATGATGGGCCCTCACCGACATATTCAATCGTAAACAGGCTAACACCACTTTCCGCATTAATGCTGCTACCTGAGGGCAGCGTGGAGAATAATTGTTAATCAGGCTGACCACTACTGCATTGTCACACCACCAGACCACCTTTCGGTTATGCAGTCTATCCTGCCACAGTTCCAGCACCACTAAAATAGGAAATAATTCCAGAAATGCTATATTGGACGTTAACCACACATCACACCACTCCTGCAGCCAACTGCATGCGCACCAGGACCCACCAAAATATATCCCCAATCTTCCCCCACCCGCTGTGTCCATAAATAACTGTAAGTCGACACTGGAGACCTCCGTTTCCATCAGCACTGCCGTTCCATTAAATTCTTTCAGAAAAACATCCCGCACACCCAAATCCTCCCGCATACTCCTCGACACTCTAATACGGTGATGAGGTTTTACCACTCCCGCTGTAGCTGCCTACAACCGACACAAGAACACCCGCCCCATCGGAATCACCCTGCACGCGAAATTCAAATAGGCTATCAGGGACTGCATCCCCCTTAATGTTGTCTTACGCGATCTCAACACATTAGCCACTAACACCCGCAGACGCCATACCTTCTCCATTGGTAAGCGAGCCACCATGTCAACTGCGTCCAACTCCACTCCCAAGAACGTGATTTTTGTAGCTGGGCCTTCCTTTTTCCCTGCCACCAAAGGAACCCCCCATAGCCTGGACAACCCTACAAATCTGTCCAATAGCTCTTGGCACTGGGCTGAAATGGCCTCACCTACAAAAAGAAAATTGTCCAGGTAGTGTACCACGTTCGCACATCCTGCTTCTTTAACCAAAGCCCAATGCATAAAAGAACTAAACTTTCCAAATTAGGCACAGGACACCGAGCAGCCCATCGGCAAACATTTATCAAAATAACTGTGCCCCTCAAAACAAAACCCTAACAAATGAAAGGCCGGCGGATGCACCGGCAGTAACCGAAATGCAGACTCAATGTCCACCTTCGCCATCACACACCCCGGCCCGCATCTTCGAACCAACTCGACCTCTGCATCGAAAGAAGCGTATCTCACCGTGCACAGCTCCTTCGGAATGTGATCATTTACTGATTTTCCCGCCAGAAAGGAGAGATTATGAATTAATCTGAACTTTCCAGGTTCATTTTTTGGTATAATTCCCAATGGGGAAACCACAAAGTTCACAAACGGGTGCTCAGGAAAGGGCCCGGCAATCCTGCCCAAATCCATCTCAACCTTCAACTTAGCCCTCACAACATGCACAAAATGCCTAGCCAAATTGGAATTTCACACGGCCCCAGCCACTACCGTTACCTGCACTGGTATGATAAATCCTTCCTGAAACCCCTTCTCCAACACCTCTCTGTCCCTTTGCCTCGGGTATCGCTGAAGCCACAGCCGCAAGGCCTCGATCCTTATGGGTGTCAAAGCCAGGCTGAACCACTCCTTCTTACTAGGGACCCGGGGGGGGGGGGGAGGCGACTCCCTTCTTGACGCATTTAATGGCAGAATGTCCCCCGCTACAAATGGAGCATGCATGCCGGAACTTGCAATCGGGACCTGGACAAGACGACTTGTTAAAGCGCCAACAGATGTCTCCGGCTCCATTATTTCCCACCTTCAATGGTGTGGGGGCCCCCCAGCTTGAAAGAAATGACTCGCCCCTGCCGCCGACACAACCCCTGCTTTTGCACCCCCACCACCTGATTTCGCAGACATCTGTGTCAACCATAAATTAATATCCTGCGTCCCCCACGACAAACTTTTATTCTCCTCCATCTTATCCCTGAACTTTTCATTGTAGTTGAGAGATGCCCAACCCTTGTGCGTCTGAGCCGCCTCCAAAATTGAATCTGCATAAGACAGCAGCATTCCATATTGCTCCGGATACTGATACCCCCATACACTCACTATCCGCAAAAAAGCCCTTGCCCAGTTGACGACACTACGCGAGACCTTTTTTATCCTCCCTGCCTTCTCATCCTCTTTTTTTTACTCTCACCCAACCGTCTCCTGCCTTCCAAAAGATGGAAAATATCTATATATCACCTCTTGAGAATTTTTCACCGTAGCTTCCGAGGAACTTTTTCCTGTAACTCCGAAAATGAGGCTAGAGTGGGGGTACTTTCCCCCTCCCTCACCCCTGTCGCAACCCTACTGGCAATCGTCTGCCCCATCCATTCATCTTCTGACGATGATGATGAGGAATCTCGTGATGACGAAGAGGAAGAGTCGGAGCTGCGCTGTCGCCGACAAACATTTACTTTTTTTCTGTGCCTTTTTTCCCGAACCGTCCAAAGACCCTGTCGCTTTTTCTGTCCTCTCCCCTGATACATTTGATAACTCACCTGCCGCTCCCATCCTGGTCCTTGATGCTCTCCGCCGTGTATCCGGCTCCCGCTGCTCCTCTGCGCTATGCAGACCCCTATCTGGTTCATCCATCACCTCTTCCGCCACTGCATTACGAGTTGCACCTCCAGCCTCCATATTCAGTACCTGTACCGGCCCTTGCGATCCGAACCCGCTTGGGTGTGTTCCAACTGGAGATTCCTGCTGAGGTAAAAAAGACAAGACAGGGGGAGGAACCACCAAGGACCAAGGAGGGTGCCACGCTTCCAACCATTCCATCCCAGATGAGCCTTGTCCCCCTCCCCTCCAATGCTCCCATGCATAAGGACCCCCTGCCTGATAATATCCCCCTTGCATACCCGGCCATCCTATCTGACCTGCTAAGCCCTGACTTCCCGTATTGGGCTGAGTGCCCCAAGTACCCATCCTCACCCCCCCTTCCCCCAATGTTGGCACTACCGTCCACCCTTGCCTCACTCCTGGTGTCTCTCCTGCACCCTGTCCCTGACCCAACCTGGGTTGGTTCCTCTCTTCTGCACCATCCGTTTCCTGCCCCCAACCGGGCTCACTATCGTCTCCATAAGGGGCAGCCCGCCCCATCCCCCGAACACCCCAGGAATGGGAACCCCTTCTTGACCCCCAAAGCTGTCCTGCCGGCCCCTGACCCCCTCTTTCAACCCTTGCCACCCCATGCCTTGAAACCACTTTTCCCCTTGCCCCTGAGCCCTTCTCCCCTGCTCCCCCACACCCTCATTTCCCTGAGCCACGCCTGAGCCCTCAGCCTCCCTATGTGGAGCCCTAGAAGGCATGCCCCGTTGCCTCCCAGCCCTAGAGCCCCTGCCTGCTCCTCTTCTTTTTCCTGCGCCCCCCCTCCCCAGCTATTAGTAGGCATATAGTCTGTAAAAAGTAAAAAACAACACACCACAACCCCTCAGCGATATAACCTTGCCTTTTTTTTTTTATTTTATTATGTCCTCTTTGCCCGAAAATTGCCTGCTTGACCCCTCAGTCACAGCACACAGGCGAGCACTCCGTTACTCCTATGGCTTGTCTGCTCCCTGGAGCCACGTGCCACTGCTCGTCGATGTACTGCAACTCCGTTCAGCTCCAGACTCGTATGCTGCCGCTCTTTCAATGCCAGCTGAGTTTCCCGACACCATCCCGGACTGGTCCCCTGACCGCAATCGCTCAACCTTCTTCTTCTGCCCTCCAACGAAGTCAGCCGCTGCACGCCAGCCACGCTGCCTCCCACTCGCCCTGCACGAACAGACGCCATTGTTCCTCCTCCCTCTCATATTCCGGCCGCTTCTCACCCTCTCATTGGCTCCCGCTGGCCTCATTTGCTCTGTGGGAGCCAATCCCTTCAAACCCCGCACCTATCCCTCCCGGCATGCCTGCCTACCCTGGTGCCGGGACCATTCACAGCGCCGCGATCCAGTTACCTGCAACCAGCGGGGACGTGGCCCCGTAGCCTTTTTCTTTATCATGTATTTGTAGCGTTCCATGTTGTGACTGCACCATGAATATTGTGTGCAATTCTGGTTGCAATATCTTAAAAAGGATATAGCGGAATTAGAAAAGGTACAAAGAAGAGCAACAAAAATGATAAAGAGAATTGAAGGATACTCCTATGAGGAGAAGCTTAAAAGGCTGGGGCTCTTCAACTTGGAAAAGAGATGTCTGAGGGGGGATATGATAGAGGTCTATAAATTAATGAATGGAGTGGAACTGCTAAATGTAGGTCGGTTGTTTGCTAGAACCCAACAAAAAAGCACGATCCCACGTGCGCAAAGACCCCAGTAAAAAACGTGGAATGCAACGGAAAGACGTGAAGTAAAAAACTTTTATTTCTTTGCTCAACTCCAGCCACCGGCTCGACACTGGCCGTGTTTCGTGAAAGCCTTCCTCAGGGGCAAGTGATGGCTAAAATACATAAAATATATATATATATATATATATATATATATATAAAAATGAACATATAGAATAAAAATAATAATAATAGCCTATGAGTAGTTCCAATGAGGGCATGAATGAACAAGGCCCATATCACTAAAAACGCCAATATAACATAAAACACAAACACCACAATACAGCCAATAAATAGAGCTGGGAAACACAACAAGAATACAACACCTTAAAAAAACTGGTCAAACGAACTAATAAATATCCATAAATACAATAAATAAATATGAATAGGTTGCTTAATATAAATAACCTTAAAACACATTAAAATAATAAATAAGGTAACTAATATTATAAATTAAGCAAAGCCTATAGCCTAAGAAATGTCAAACAAAAAATTCAAAACCAAAAAGAAAGGGGACTATTGGGTATGTATGGGTAGGTATGTGGCCTAATTTTATAGATCCTACCTCAGTTCATTTAATAAGAAGTGGAATGTTGTTTTTTTTATATATTTTCCTTTTTTTTAATACATATTTACATTCAAGCTCTTATATGTATGCTGTTTTGACAGCATTTTAAGTATCATTATCTGTGTTTCCAAATAGTCCCCTTTCTTTTTGGTTTTGAATTTTTTGTTTGACATTTCTTAAAGAACAATGGCCAAGTACTCCGTTTGAGTTAGGAAGGTCTTATGTGATAATATTTATATCACGAATAATAATTTTAACATTCCCTTTGTAGGATTAGCACTCTGGCACTTTAGGAACACACTGCCTTTAGATGTAAATCGTTGCACAGGTAAATAGAGTTATTAATCTTTTTTACCATATGATTATTTAATTTTTTTGATAATTTTTTTGAGATCTCGTCCTCATCCCTTCTTGATCTCATGTTTTGGTTCTGAAAGTTATTGATGCTATTTATGTTTTGATGCTTCAGGCTCTCCTGTGTAATCAGAGGAAGAGCAATTCGCAATAGTACATTTATACGACATACAGGTAGGTTTTATGAACTGTCACATCCTTTGAAGAAAAATTGTTTTAGTATAATATTTGTTCATATACATATTTATATACATGTATGTTCAATGTTTTGATTATCAATTTATATTTGTGATACGCCTTTTGTCTGGTTATAATGACTATTTGATTTTATTCTCTTATGTATTTATATTTATAGGCTTTGCTTAATTTATAATATTAGTTACCTTATTTATTATTTTAATGTGTTTTAAGGTTATTTATATTAAGCAACCTATTCATATTTATTTATTGTATTTATGGATATTTATTAGTTCGTTTGACCAGTTTTTTTAAGGTGTTGTATTCTTGTTGTGTTTCCCAGCTCTATTTATTGGCTGTACTGTGGTGTTTGTGTTTTATGTTATATTGGCGTTTTTAGTGATATGGGCCTTGTTCATTCATGCCCTCATTGGAACTACTCATAGGCTATTATTATTATTTTTATTCTATATGTTCGTTTATATATATATATATATTATGTATTTTAGCCATCACTTGCCCCTGAGGAAGGCTTTCACGAAACACGGCCAGTGTCGGACCGGGGGCTGGAGTTGAGCAAAGAAATAAAAGTTTTTTACTTCACGTCTTTCCGTTGCATTCCACGTTTTTTACTGGGGTCGGTTGTTTGCGCCATCAAAATGTAGAAAGACTAGAGGACACACAACGAAGCCACAATGCAACCCATTTAAGACTAATAACAGAAAATATTTTTTTACTCAACGTGTAATCAAACTCTGGAATTTCTTACCAAAGAATATAGTAAAAGCTGTTAATATAGCTGGGTTTAAAAAAAGTTTGGACAAGTTACTGGGGGAAAGGTCCATAAACCATGTATTTATGTATTTTATGTAACTATTTATATATTGCTCTTAACCAGGTCAAAGCGGTTTCCATAGAACATAACATTATACATTGAACTATCTTTTACACAAGAAGATATTTTAACTTTTGAACATTACAAACCTATTGTCAAAATACTTTTTTAACATTTTAACAACAAAATATAATAAATATTTTAACTGATATAAACAATTTACATACATGGGATTTCTTGGGATGCATTATGATGTTTAGGTGATTTGGATGTGGTACCAAAATGTTCTGTGAATAGGTAGGTCTTTAGGTGTTTGCGGAATGTTAGAAGGTTGTTGATATTTCTTAAGGTGTGTGGGAAAGATTTCCATAGTGACGGGACTTATACCTCAAATGCCCTGCGACATGTTTGTTGGGTATATTTATGTCTGTTTTATGGTCTGCTGAGATTGTTGATTGCACATCCAAATTAAGCGGGGGCTGGCGGGACCTCCTGATGCCTGCATGGGAAAAGTGATGTACTATGTATTTGTGCAAATAATTTCTGTGTGCTGCTCGACTGTGTGGTTCTTTTCTACCATCTTTTCCTCTCTCCTGTTAACATTTGGTGTTCGTTTCACAACTTTTAGTTATTTTGATTTTTGGAATTGTAAACCGTTTTGTATGCTTCGAAAAAGGCAATATTTCAAATAAAATAAACCACAAACCATAAACCGCAGAGGGAAAGGACATAGCAGCTGCTGCCACTTGTCCTGCCTCTGTTCCCTTCCTCTGGAACCACATTCCCTAAATTGGCAAGTAGTGTTGCTGCTCCCGTATGGTAATCTTAAACCCTGGGTGCACTGCAGGGTAAATACTGGCCTCTCCCCCTGCAATTACCACACTGGATTTGCCGCTATTGTGAGTTGTTTTTTTTTTTTTTTTTAGGAAACTAATAAAGTATCTCTTGTAGGAATATCATCTGTGGAAGATTCAAGAAAGCCAGATAGATCCAGAGTGGAAGAAGCCAGCTTTTCACTTTGGATATTCCCTGACCTGTTACCATCCAAATCTTTTTTAACTCTAGGTATATAATACAATTTCAAAATTAAAATATCCGAAGCATCTTTAAACATCAGAATTTCCTTAAAGTATTTTTGCAACAACAACAAGGGGGATAAGTAATGTGTCCTAGGAAAATTTAGAAAACGTAAATTTTTTGACCGATATACAGTTTCTCGAAATTCATCCTGTCGTTGTAAAGAACTAAAACCCTGGGAAAATTTCAAATTAACTTCACTTTGAGAGGAAACAAATTGCTCAGTAGAATTAACCAGCCTTTCCACAGATGTAAGCTGAGCTTCATGATTTATCAGGTATTTTGACATATGCTGGGTGGTAGGTGCAAAAACACTGCACTTTATTAAACATGACCCTTACTCTTCCATAAAGTACTGGGAATAGTCCCAACAGTTACCATGCATTTTATAAAACATATAAACACTCATTTTCACACATGCACTTTATGCCTATTTTATAAAGGTGAGTGTGCAAAAGATGCATAGATTAAGGCTTGATCACTTATACCTAGAACTGGTATAATCTACGGGCCCGATATTCCAAGGCATTTACATGGTTTACAAACCTGTATACCATGTAAATGCCCTTAAATGTGATATTAAGCTGTACTAACATGCTGCTGAATATCCCCAGATGCCACTGCTATACGGCCCGATGCTACACAGTTACATTGGGGCATTCTGGGGGTGGTACACATGGCTAGCTGGTCAGTGGCGATATTGATCCACTGCCCGGTTAGCGACCAGTGGATAAAGATGGGTGTGGGAAAAGTTAGCCTATCTTTACCCGCCAAAGCTAACTCGGGAATGTCTCAATATTGCTGCTGACTGGTTAGCTTCTGGGCTGTGCGGCAAACCCGAATATTCAATGCCGGGTGGCAGATATAGCCCTGGTATTGAATATCTGAGTTTAGCATTCAGTG
Source organism: Ichthyophis bannanicus (assembly GCA_033557465.1). Lineage (NCBI taxonomy): Eukaryota > Metazoa > Chordata > Amphibia > Gymnophiona > Ichthyophiidae > Ichthyophis > Ichthyophis bannanicus. Next base: position 1,556,544,830 of record CM066032.1, read on the forward strand.
ACGACGGCTAGGCGCTGTAATTGCACTAGCTGCCTCCTCTGAATATCGGGCCGTACGTTTACTTGTTCACACCACCCACATTCCATTCAAACTCCACCCATGTGTATGCTTACAATAAAAATACACATGTTGCACACTATATGTTTACTTTCATGCTAGTTGCTATTTTGTAAGATGTCTTGCCCAAGACCAGAAGGAGCACCTGAAGGACTGGGGTTTCTAGTCCCACAGGTGCTTCTTGTGGTCTTGGGCAAGCTGCTTAACCCTCCATTGCCCATGTTCCCTGTAAAATAGTTATCTCCAAGTTATAATGCCCTGTTCAATGTAATTTCAGTTTGTTCAATGTAAACTGCCTTGATATCATGAAAGGCGCTATATAAGAAATGTTAAATAAATAAATAAATATATCTTAATAGGTGGCCTTAGGCGCACCTGTAGTAATTGTGAATAACCTTAAAATTTAGTAAGGGACTTTTCAGTGCAGTGACTGCCAGGAATACATTGGGCATGGCCTTGACAGCACAAGAAGATCGCACTAACTGTGCATTAATTGTTGCTTATAATGTGTGGTACATGCAAAACTTACTCTACTCTACTAAAAGGTCCCCAAGCATGCAATAACAAATGCACATTGGCATTTGAGAGACTAATCAGTAGCTGCAGGAAATGTTTAGTTGACGTTATTGCTCTTCAAGGAAGTGCAATCAGCTACTGAATTAATGGTTAGCACATGTTTTAATACGACTTATTGCTGAAACATTTTGTTAAATAAATAATCTGAATATGTCAGTGGAGTTATATATCCTCTGTTATCAAGGTTTAGATTCAGATCTAATAATATTTTAAGTATAAATTCTGCTAAAATACTGACCTTTTCTCAAAACTATCATCTATTTCATTTTTCAATGCTTATCTCATCTTGAACTGGTTTTGCGTTTCTAAGGATTTCTAATAGTTATCACATTTTGGAAAGCACGTGGAGCCTGATCCCTGAAGGGGCACGTCTGGGCCATCTGGGCATCCCCAAGCAGGACGAGCCCATTAGGACCTGATTCTACACCATGGGAGCCAGATGTTCCCACAGATGCAGTATCGGGCCTTGAGACAGCCCAGCGTGCCCCTGCATACCTGCAGGGACATCCACCCCTCTGCTCGGTCTGTCCACCACAGTGCCATCCCTGTCACCCCGCTGCCCCACCCCCGATAGGGGCTGCCAGGACCCAGATTGGATGGTGGAGACCCACTGTGGGTAGCCTGTTGTTCTGGTGTGGGGCTGCTGGACTCCGGGGGAGGGGCCTGCTGGGCAGGATTGGAGGGGCATCCTGTGCTTGTTCCATCTTAGAGGTGGAATAAGCAGGGCACTCCCCCCCCCCCCCCGGTGCTCCCTGGATGTACAGGGCCATCACCGGAATGGGCCTGTATGTCCAGGGGTCGGGTCCGCCAAAGCTCCACCCCCATGTTGTCCCTGTCCACTGCAGCATGTACATTGGCTCTGTACATGCGGTGGGGCAAGGAGGCAGACTAGGTTGAGGGTGTATGGTGGGGCTGGATGTCCCATCAGGATATAAATCCTCACTATTCGCCTTCCTGGATCGGGCTCTAAGAGGGTAATTTTAAAAGGTTTAGTGGTGATTTAGATGTCAAAATCACAGACATGTCTCTGTAGCCATTCCACGAATGACATTCACGGACGTCTCTGGTGCAGGGATGTCCAAGTACAGTAGGCACAGGAGTGTGGCAGAAGAGCAATGGACTTACACATCCCTGTTGGATCTCAGAAATGGCTGAGACATCTGTAGGCAGGTCCATGTCTATACTTGCTGCAGGCGGCATGACAGTGCTTGTTGTCGCCTTAAAACATCCAGAGGGTGCAGAGAAGATGGAGAATTAACTGACTAGCCTTAGATCACAAAGACCCACACTAAGATTTGAAGCCTGACCACCTTGTTCTTAAGTCACTGCTCCGTTATTAAACATTATGGCTCTGAAACGCAATCCTGGGACGTCTTTATAGAGCTTTGACGTATGTGCATATCGGGGACATTGTGCTTGAACTTGCACAAGCCTTTTTATCTTTTCAGAAGTTTTGGCTTTGATGTTCCAGATTGCACTTGCATATCCATTGTGAAATGTGCCTCGAACTCTATACTTGCAAACCACTATACTTCTTATTGTTATGCGCTTAATGTTCTCCTAAAATCCAGAAATATGTGTTATTTCTACACTTTAGGCAACAATATTTATGTTTTATGCAGTTAAGTCATGCCATTAAGTGAGATGGCCAGAACAAGATTACAACATAAGAGTGCAATTACATGATTATGTTCAGCGTCTTCTGATGAACTGTGCATTATGTATTCATTATCCAGTTGATAGCTTTTGCATATATATACTAAGAATAGTGTAAAATTGTAGCTTCTTGATTATATTTTCAATGTGTCCGGCTCAATGTTTTCAGCAGCCTTCTTTGAGACCGTCCTTGGCAGTGATTGAATAAGGTTGTGCTTGAGTGATTACAACATACTGCTTGTGTTGATGATGCTTATTTTATTTCACTTGGCACGTAGAGTACCAACTGCATTGCTATCAGCCCTCTTCTCATCAAACTTTCCACTATGCATGCGTGCCATAGAGCAAAAGGGGACACATGTATTAGCTAATGGAACAGTGATGATGAAGAGCACTGCATTTCTTCCTTGCTGACTTGCTTACATGTGCACTGGGGCTGCTTGCCTGCTACCTCAATGGAAGAAAATTCTGGGACACAACTTGAAAAATAGATGTCCTTTTCTCTGTAGCTTTTCTGCCACTGCTACTTGCATGGAGACCCGGTTTAATATCATTGCATGCTGTTAACGACAGACAGGAAGTGATTTTAGAAACATAAACGCCCCCAATGTGGATGTCCACCTTAGTGTCCACATAGACGGCCCTGCTACAAAAAAATGGGGCAGAGACATCAATCACATGCTAGTTCGCCATGCCATTGGCAAGGCAAACTGAAAATAAGAGCCCGCTTTCCTTGTCAGTGTTTGTTGTCAACATGGAAAATATAGGGGACGTGAGTGTATCTCCTTCTCCAAATCCTCTGGATATTTGGCTGGCAAAACAAGCACTTTTCCAATGCTCAATATGGCTGGAGCAGGTATAAACTTGGACATGGCTTGGGACATGCAAGGCGTTTCTGAGATTGGCTGAGGATGTCCAGGTTAATGGGAATGCTCTGGACATGCTACACCATGCCCCCATACTTGTTTTGATGTCCTTGTACAGGGGACATCTCTAAAATGCTTTCTAAAATGGCTCCAGGGATGTTTCCATGCTTTGGCCATTTATATGCTCATTTTCAGACAGCCAAAGCACAAATAAGTCTTCTAAAATAACCTCCTTAGCTGTTATTTTATGTTTAAATCTTTTTTATTATTATGCATTTTAATAGCAATATGGTGGACTTCAGGACTACTTTTCAGCAGGCCTAAAGTCAGCCACTTTGCTATATGCAGAGCAGCTGGTTATTTATATAGCTAGATGTTATTTCCCTCACTCCACCCTTATACTGTTGTCCTATAATAGGGATAGAGCTAAAACGGCTCCATCAGTTTTCACCAGCACTATGGGCCCGATACTTGAAAGGCTTTTACACAGTTTACAGCTCAGTAAACTGTGTAAATGCCTTAAATTGGGATATTTAATGGCACTTACACGGTTAGTGCCATTCCATTGAATATCCCCTTCTAATCCCATATTCAGTTAACATCGGGGCATGTTGGGAGAATTCTGGGGTAGAGGCAGACTGTCGCTAACTGGGTAGTGGCAATATTGCACTGCTATCCAGTTAGCGATCAGGCATAGGCAGTAGGCATAGCAAAAGCTGGCCTATGTTTACCCACAGAAACTAACCAGGTAGTGGTGCAATATTGCTGCTACCCAATTCCTATCGGGGAACATCTGGTCCATCCGGATGTCCAGTATCTGGATGGGACGGTTCTGCCCCGATTTCAACTGTGGGAACAAGACATCCCGCGAGAGCATAATTGGATGCAGAGGGCCTGGATTTGTCGGGCATGCCCCAATTCTGTGCTGCCAGATGCACAAGAACCCCCCCCCCCCCCATCTAGGCCTCCCAATACTTCTGCATGGCAGCCGATGCTATGGCATCCCATTGCCATGGCACCTGGATGCCATGCAGAAGCCCTGATCTGCCGCAGTGATTGCAAATTCTGATTTCCCCACTGCCCGACCCCTTATCGGGCCTTCAGAGGTCAGGATTGGGCTGCCGGGATGCCACAGAGTCACCTTCCTTGCTATCTGGCCCCTCAGTGGCTGTCCATCAATAGTGGGGGGGGGGGACTTTTTCCGAATAAGACCCCCATCTAATTTGGAGACCCCAAACAAGCAGTGCCACAACTGGAATCAGCTCCATATATCTGGGGTCAGGGTCACACCTCCAGCCTGCCTCTCCCACTCCTGTCCAGAGCTGCCTGCACATCTGTTCTATATGCACCAGGAGCTCTGGAGCCTGAATCAGACCTGGACATTTAGCTGCCCACCACAGGGCTGTTTCAGCCATGACCATGCCCATACCCATGCCCATACCCCCTGTGGCAGGTCAGCACACAATGCATGTGAACAGAACAACCATGTGCTCCCCGGCTTAGGACAAACAGCATGGTCACCCAGCATTTAGGCTCCCAAAACAAGGAGAGCACCCATATCGCTAGAGCTAGGCAGTATATAGTACCATGTGTATACATAGCAGTGCCATGGTCACAGATTGATCAAGTGAGATTGCCCTCACAGCATGAACTGCTGTGGCCACTTAAGCCATGCATGTGGCAGACGGGCACTATAAAGTCTCAGCTATTGACCCTATTTCCTAATGCAGATACATCCTGGGCAAGCCACTCTGTTTCAGGTCATACCCACTATCCTCTGTTCCTCATCTTGCACATTTGCAGACTAATGCTGGAAACAGCCTGGGCAATGTGGGGCACAGTGCAGTGCAGAAGGCTACAGAACTCTGGACACACACACATACACACTCACAGGGCCGGATTTACCTATACGCCATGTACGCCATGGCGTAGGGCCCACAGCTGGCAAGGGCCCACAAAAATAGAATTAGCTTTTTTTTTAAAATAAAATTTAAAAAAAAAACTGCTGGATGCCGCCGCGGGGCCCCCTCTGCTGCCGCGGCAGCATGGACTGACCCGCGGGGGCCCCCTCTGCAAGCTGAGTCCGTCAGTCCCTCCCTCCCTCCCTCCGTGCAGGCTGTGAGAGGCGTGAAGGGAGAGTGTCTCCCTCGCGTCTCTGTTAAGCCCGCAGGGGCTGATGGGAAATTTCCCATCAGCCCCTGCGGGCTTAACAGAGACGCGAGGGAGACACTCTCCCTTCGCGCCTCTCACAGCCTGCACGGAGGGAGGGAGGGACCGCCGGACCGACGGATTCAGCTTGCAGAGGGGGCCCCCGCGGGTCAGTCCATGCTGCCGCAGCAGCAGAGGGGGCCCCGCGGCGGCAGCCATCAGTTGTTTTTTTAAATTAAATTTTACTTTAGGCCGATGGGGGGGGGGTAGGACTGGTAATGGGCTATTGGGGGGGGGCTGGGGCTGGGACTGGAAATGGGCTGGGGGGGTTAAGGCTGGAGGTGGGCTGATGGGGTTAGGACTGGTAATGGGCTGTGGGCTGTTGCGGGGTGTTAGAACTGGTAATGGGCTTTGGGGGGGTTAAGACTGGTAATGGGCTGTGGGCTGATGGGGGCTGTCTGGTAATGGGCTATGGGGGGGCTAGGACTAGAAAGGGGCTGGGGGGGTTAAGACTGGAGGTGGGCTGATGGGGTTAGACTGGTAATGGGCTGTGGGCTGATGGGGGCTGTCTGGTAATGGGCTATGGGGGGGCTAGGACTGGAAATGGGCTGGGGGGTTAAGACTGGAGGTGGGCTGATGGGGTTAGGACTGGTAATGGGCTGTGGACTGATGGCGGGGTTAGGACTGGCAATGGGCTATGGGGGGCTGACTGGAAATGGGTTGATGGGGTTAGGACTGGAAGTGGGCTGATGGGGGGTTAGGACTGGTAATGGGTTATGTGGGGGCTTAAACTGAAAATGGGGTGATTGGAGGTTAGGACTGTAAGTGGGTTGATGGGGGGCTAGGACTGGTATTGGGTTGGGGGGTTGCTAGGACTGGAAATGGGCTGATGGGTGGCTAGGACTGGAAATGGGCTGATGCAGTGACTAGAAGGGAATGGATGCTGGGTGAGGCTGGAACTAGAAGGGGGAGGATTAGAATGGGATGGGGCTGGAAGAGTAAAATGGAGAAGGGAAAAATATTTTGTGTGGGAGGGATAAAAAATCTACAATTGGCCGGTTATTGGGAGAGTAAGTGGGGATTGAGGATGGAGGGGTAAAATTTGAGTGGATGAAATAGGAATGAGGAAAGAGCAAAAGGAGAAAGATTAGTATGTTAAAGCAGATGTAGAGAGAGAATGGAAAAAAACTAGAAGAGAGAAGAAAGGACAAATGGACAGCAGACGATGGAGAGTTAGCAGAAGACACGAAGAAATCAGCAGAAAGTGGCTGGAGCAATTGCAGCTGAAAAAAATGCACAAAAGGTAGAAAAATATCTCTTTATTTTGAATTTATTAATTGGAATTTGTCAGCTCTGGTAAATGTGCATCATTAACGTCTGCACATTAATGTATAGTTTTATTTCTACAGTATTGTACATTCCAAGTTTGGCTTTTGGGATTCCCAGTTTAATTATTGTCTTCCTGTTTCTAAATTGTGATTACTTGTTTGGTGATGGTCTATGTTCTGCATGTGTAACTGAGCTGAGGTGTTCTGTTTATATAATTCCTATTTGACATTGCCACTTGTTCTCTTTCCCCAGTAGGTCATGTATTGTTGTTCTCTGAAATGTATTGGTTTAATATTTGCAGTGTTGCCTTTTGATTGGTAGAGTATGGTGCTTTGTGAGTCCTGGTAGTGCTGTTAGGATACGGCGGGTTTGCTATGGGTTCTAAATGCTAAACGTGGGCTAGTTCCGTCGAGCTTGCTCCTATGAAGAATGTGATGGATCAACCTAGCTCAAACTACAACTATTGGAATAATATAGAGAAACATAGTATCAGGCTACCAAGGTCTCAGTTTAAAACAACGCAGCAATCCTTCGGATTTAGAAAAAAGTTTTTGCATAAAACTTCTGCTGCTGTTCACATCAATGACCTTCTATCGGTGCCGTCTACTTGCTTCACTTTATATTTTTAAATTATTGTGTTTTTCTTATTTTCTTTTCTTCTTTTTTAATATTTTAATGTCCACTTTTTTCTGTTTTTCTTAAAAAATGGTATTTACTGCCAAACTATAAAGATCAGTTACTCTGCCACTCGACTCTGCTGCGGTGTTGTTTCTATTTTCCTCTTCTACTCAATCTTAAAAAATGCATACAGAATCGTGCTGATGATACTTCAAAGAATGGTAAAGTCCAATGCTTTCAAAACGAAATTCACACTTAGCTTCTGTAACCAAACTGCGGACTTCACGTGTCTTCTAATTAGCTCGTTCTCCACCATGTCTTCCACTATTAGACCTCTGGTAGCTATATCGGAAGTATCATGCTGCTTGAAATCACTCCCAACGCCAGTGATCTAAGGCGCCCAAGCGTTTCGTTGTAACAAGTTCTTCAGGGGAATTTGTTTCTCCCAAACTGACCTGCAAAAAGCAATTGCCGCTCATGAATCAACTCGGAGGATGCCTTTCTCTCGTCTCCCCGTCAGTTATTAAAGAACTCCGCGCAGAGTTCTTTAATAACTGACGGGGAGACGAGAGAAAGGCGTCCTCCGAGTTGATTCATGAGCGGCAATTGCTTTTTGCAGGTCAGTTTGGGAGAAACAAATTCCCCTGAAGAACTTGTTACAACGAAATGCTTGGGCGCCTTAGATCACTGGCGTTGGGAGTGATTTCAAGCAGCATGATACTTCCGATATAGCTACCAGAGGTCTAATAGTGGAAGACATGGTGGAGAACGAGCTAATTAGAAGACACGTGAAGTCCGCAGTTTGGTTACAGAAGCTAAGTGTGAATTTCGTTTTGAAAGCATTGGACTTTACCATTCTTTGAAGTATCATCAGCACGATTCTGTATGCATTTTTTAAGATTGAGTAGAAGAGGAAAATAGAAACAACACCGCAGCAGAGTCGAGTGGCAGAGTAACTGATCTTTATAGTTTGGCAGTAAATACCATTTTTTAAGAAAAACAGAAAAAAGTGGACATTAAAATATTAAAAAAGAAGAAAAGAAAATAAGAAAAACACAATAATTTAAAAATATAAAGTGAAGCAAGTAGACGGCACCGATAGAAGGTCATTGATGTGAACAGCAGCAGAAGTTTTATGCAAAAACTTTTTTCTAAATCCGAAGGATTGCTGCGTTGTTTTAAACTGAGACCTTGGTAGCCTGATACTATGTTTCTCTATATTATTCCAATAGTTGTAGTTTGAGCTAGGTTGATCCATCACATTCTTCATGGGTTCTAAATGGGCAGTGTTTGTAGTAGTTCCTAATGTCTCTGGCAGTTGGCACTGGATTATAGTAATGTAGAAATCTTTTAGTCTTTCTTTATCCATACACTCATTAAGAGGCACGTTTACTAAAAGTTAGTATATGGCAACATTATGCAAATATTTATGCAAATGAGGCCCCTTATGCAAATGAGGCCCCGCACCCCCCTTGGGCCGCCCCTGCTGGGGGCCCACAATTTTTGTTGGCGTAGGGCCTCACTCAAGGTAAATCTGGCCCTGCACACTCACACTCACACTCACACTCACATCACATCACCGCACTGTGCAAAAGTGGTGATGGTTGACATTCCTGCCTGCCACTTTGGTCTCCATATCAGCTCAAACATTGTTAACATGTGCTCATTGTGCAGGCACTAGTAACACACTCTGACATTCACACCCAATCAGTGTGCTGCTACTACCAGTTTGTCTTTCCATCCAGCTATGGATTGTGGAGCCTGGCTGTGTGGCTGATGCCTGTGGCTGATTTCTCAAATAAAAACACTTGCCCCACCGACATATGATATGAACCAATTTCCCTACTCCCTACACCCTGTTTGATGTATATTACCCTTGCTTTTTTGTGCACCCATTTTGACTGGTAGAAAAACGGTATATCAAATCCAGTTAAATAAATAAACCATGAGTGTTTGGACCCTTGCTGACTGATTCATTGGAGGTTGCACAAGCTGGTGCTGTACCTTTATTGTATTGTAAACTCAAAACCTATTGTGTTTCCCAAAAAATATATCCCTCAAAACAAGAGAAACACCCAAACATATACATTTTTGTTGGAACGTACACCCCGAAGGAAAAACCTTTTCGTAGTGAAATGTTCCGTTTTATTCTTTTAATAGGGAAGCAACCCTATCATATGTTCAAAAAGGGATTTTAAGCCCTTCGATACCAACTGGTTCACGTTCTTCTGATAAATTACAAATTTAATAAGTGTCACTTATCTGGAGGCAATTCATTCTTCGGCTTAGAGCCCACCATTAGGCCAACGTCCACACTCTCGGTGTCGTCCTGGGCTAAATTGTTAGGCCCCCTTCTGAACCAAACAAGACGCCACTCTGTTCAGAGCAGGGTACTCCCACAGATGATCCAGCCTGGTGCAGAGCAAAACTCATCCATAGTGACCAATAAAAATCTATTCCAATAGCAACCACATGAGACTCATCTCTCGATACAGTGACCCAACGTTGTGTATGTTTCAAGCTAACGACGCTCCTGGCTCTTTCTCAAACTGTTTTGTCAAATCCAACTAGAAGACAGCAACCTTGGGCTGGAAGGACTGAGTTTTTTAGTCCCACAGGTGCTCCTTGTGGTCTTGGGCAAGCCAATTTAACCCTCCATTGCCCATGTTCCCTGTAAATAGCTATCTCCAAGTTATAATGCCCTGTTCAATGTAATTTCAGTTTGTTCAATGTAAACCACCTTGATATCATGAAAGGCAGCATATAAGAAATGTTAAATAAATAAATAAAACAAATATGGTAGAAAATACTGGAGCACAAAACAGAAACACAATCTGAGAGGAAGAATAGGTCTCAGATAGGGCTGCACATAGGACTGCAAATCAGCCATGGGAAAGCCCCTCTAAGCTATTGTCCCAACACATCATCCTTCTGTATCCAGCCATTGCAGATGAGAGAGCTGTGGAGGTGTAGCCTACTTGTTAGTACTGATTCCTCCCAAGCCAAGGTTCATGGGTTCAATTCCCTTTTGTTCTTTTTTGTTTTGTTCTTTTTTTATACCAAACAACCATGAACATAAGAACATAAGATATGCCATACTAGTCCATCAAGCCCAGGTCCATCAAGCCCAGTATTCTGTTTCCAACAATGGCCAATCTAGGTCATATATACCTAGCAGTTTCCCCAAAAGACACAGATTCCACAATGCTTGTACTGGGTCAAGCATTGATATCCTGGGACCCTTCTTAATAATGGTTTATGGACCTTTCCTCCAGGAACTTGTCCAAACCTTTTTTAAACCCAGCTACACTAACAGCCCTTACTACATCCTCCGGTAACAAATTCCAGAGTTTGATTACACGTTGAGTGAAAAAATAATTTATTTTATTAGTCTTAAATAGTTTACCCTGTAGCTTCATAGCATGTCCCCTAGTCTTTCTATATTCTGATAACGTAAACAATTGATCTACATTTACCCGTTCCACTCCGTTCATTAATTTATAGACTTCTATCATATCTCCCCTCAGCCGTCTCTTTTCCAGGTTAAAGAACCCTAACCTTTTTAGCCTTTCTTCATAGGAGTATCCTTCCATCCCCTTTACCATTTTGGTGGATCTTCTCTGAACCTTTTCTAAAATCGCTATATCCTTTTTAAGATACGGCGACTAGAATTGCACACAATATTCAAGGTGCGGTCTCACCATGGAACAATATAGAGGCATTATAATATCTTTTGTTTTATTTTCCATTCCTTTCCTTATGATACCTAGCATTCTATTTGCTCTCTTGGCCGCCGCTGCACACTGGGCCGAGGGTTTTAACATGTTATCCACAATGACGCCTAAATCTTTTTCCTGGGTGATGGTTCCTAATGTGGAACCTTGCATCGTGTAACCATAGTTTGGGTTGTTCTTCCCTAGGTGCATAACTTTGCACTTGTCCACATTAAATTTCATCTGCCATTTTGATGCCCAGTCTTCCAATTTATCAAGATCCTCTTGCAATTTTCCACAATCCTCTTGGTTTTTTTTGGTTTTTTTTATATTTCTATTTATTGCTTATTTTCATGTACACACAACACAACAATAAAAGAAAAATACAGTCACATAATACATCCCAACCCAACCCAACCATATAAACTTAACATTCCCCCCCTACTCCCTTCTAACCCTAACCCTCCAGAGCTCACTGACATTACTCATCCATCATACACAACAATCTTATGCCTGTGGCTTCATCCCCAAAACCAGAGGCAAAGATTATATTAAATCTCACGCCCTAGATAGCTCAATGGTCTGCCTATCGACAGCGCCCTCCAAGCTTATTACACACCAGTTAGAATCAGTAGATGGGATAAAGATGGGAAAAGTCACTGCTGATCTTGCCAAAGTGAAAAAGGTACACTTGCTCATACAGTGTTAGAGTGTTCTTGTGTAAGAATTTTTTGGTCCAGAACGTGGGAGCGGATACAGATAGTCATGGGATTCAGAGCTCCTCTTTCCTGGAGGATTATATGTTTTTGCTCCTTGGCGGGTATTTCGTCATTACGTAAAGATTGTAATTTTTTGTTAGATTTTATGTTAGGACTTGCGATATATTTAATAGTGTCTAACTGGAATCATACCTACAATGTGGAATCCTCTTGGGTTTTAACAACTTTAAATAGTTTTGTGTCATCTGCAAATTTGATAACCTCACTCGTTATTCCACTTTCCAGGTCATTTATGAATATGTCAAAAAGCAGCGGACCCAGCACAGATCCCTGGGGTACACCACTATTCACCTTTCTCCACTCATGACGCATATTGACCCCTTCTCTCTGCCCTCTCTCCACCCTCTATGGGACTTACCACCACCAGCAACCTTAACGCGTGTTAACATTGCATCGGGTGATGTTAACGCGTGTTAACGTCACTTAACGCACGATAACATAGCTGCTGCTACGTTATCGCCCTTTAGTAAACATACCCCATAGTGAGAGAACAGGAGACAATGTGAATCAGCATCCAGATTTCTTTTTACCCCTAGTGGCTGGCATTTAATACAATATTGACATCTTTGGGCTTAATATTACCTCCTTTGTTTTTAAATGGCCAAGCAGTTCTAGACTGTTTCAAGTGAAATGACAGCAGAAAAAGATAACTCATTCACTCTCCTTGACTAGTTAACAAGTGCTTACCATATAGAAGGTAATTTTATAAGGGTCACCCAGTTTAGCATGCATTGGAATGCACTCGAATTGCACCAGTCTTATAAATAAAACAGACACTTCCTTTTCCTTTTAAAATAGGGGTGTGAGTTGTAAGGTACTCATGCCGGACTTAGGTACAAGCACTAATGCCAGCCTTAGAGTTTTAATTGCGAGCATCTTGATTTGTAAAGATGCACATGTGTTATAATATTTATAACTTATGCATGTAAATTTGCACACCATCTATGCATAAATTTGCATGCCACCTATGATCTGCCCAAGCTCTGTTCCTGGCCACGCCCACTCCAAAAGTATACACCATGGGCCTGACATGCATACAGAATAACGACTGCCTAAAGTATGCGGTTAAGTGCCATCCGCAGGCATAAGCCATTGAAAATGTAAAGTTGCATGCCATTCAACTTTACATGATTTCTTATAAAACTACCTCCTAAAAGTACATCCCAGTTTCCAGTCCAGGGTAGAACCACCTGCAAGATTTCTGTTCATCACAGATAGTGATTTTTGTCTTCCTTCTTTGTACTCAACCACACTGAGGAGACTACCACTCACAATTTCCACTTAGGTCCCTCCAGCATTAATCCTCCCCAGTGGCATGTGCTAACGCTTACAGTGGGGATTCAATAAATATGCTATATATTAACACAATATGTAACTGTAACCAAAGTTACAGACTCCCTGACACCTTAAGAGCCAACACAGATCTCACTTCATTCCGTAAAAACCTTAAAACACATTTATTTCAAGAATATTACAAGCAGATAGAAGTAACATAGAACAAATCTATACGTTGAAAAATCTGCTGGAGCTCAACCCTCCACTAACATATGGAATTTCAAAAACAAGGAATTAATTAAACTGTAAACCTACCTGCCTGTACTTTATCACAATATTGTATATAGTTAAATTTATAATATATTTGTAACGTTTTCCCTTTATTATGTAAATAGTTTGAGTTATCTGAATTATTTAAATTGTTACCCTCCAATGTTCAATGTTATCTTCTTACTGTTATATGTAAGTGCTCACTACTAAGTGTGCAGAGTTTAATTGTTAAATGTAAACCGCTGCTGATCACTGGAAGGAGCGGTATAAAAATGTGTTCAAATAAATAAATAAATAAATAAATAAAAGTTAGTATACTCCCCTGCTTTAGGCCAAAGTGATGGTGCAGCTCCCTGAAACAAACCTAATGAGCAATGTCATGTCTTGGTCTCTTTCTGAGAGTCACTTTCAACATTTGCTGAAATTATGTAGTCTATGGCACAACGACAGGGGCTTGGCAGCCACAACATTACTGTTCCCACTCCCATAAAAACACTACCCATATCCCTTCCCAATCCTCTTTCCGCTTGTACACTGTGCTCAACAGTTTCCCCCTCTCTTTCTGCCATCCTTTGTGTTTCTCACACACTTATCTTTCTTCCCTTAAACCCATACTCTCTTCTCCCTTCTTCTGCTGTCCTCTTACTTCCTCTCTTTCCTCCACTCTCTCACCCCCACTCTCTGCTCTTCACCTCCTATTCCTGTGTGCCTTCTCTTCCTAACTGATCCCAACCATATCCCTACTCTGCCCCATCCCTTCTCACCCCTTCTTGTGTTTTGAAATAACTAAAATTGGGAAATTAACCAGTGCATCTACATTAGTATCAGGCCTGGAGACGTAGGAAGGAGTTACAAAGGGGAAGAAACATATGTAGTCCACAAGCGGCTCATCTCTGCAACCTATGGCTAGCAATCTCTGGACCTATATCAGGGATTAACGGTGTTAGCTCAAGAGTGTCTGGACTGTCCATAGGCCTGATTAAAGAGTCATGTCTTTAAACTGATTTTAGAAATAGAACAAGAGGGTTTGGCTCTTAGGTCCTCAGGAATGTAGGTTTGTAAGGCAGACACGATATACTGTAAATAAAATAGATGAACAGTGAAAGCTTGCGCTGAGTTTTGAAGGGAGAGAGAATCATTAGAAGGTTAAGCTGAGGTGACCTGAAAGCATAGAAAGAAGAACATGGGATCATCAGATCATTTTAGGTGTACAATGATTAAACAATATAAGCACTTGTTTTTCTCAAAAACAATATGTGTGAGTGTATGCCTTTTTTCTTCTTAAATTTAGAAATGCAATTTTTTTTTTATTCGTTTACAAGATAGTTTGGGAAGCATATGGTTCATTTTTTCCTAATATTTCAGTAGAACTTTGGAAGTAAAGTTTATTACATTTTAAAATAATTTTGCATGCATTTTAGTGCCTTGGTCCACATGTTCTTAGGGATACAGCACAAGAATTTACTAATACTGATTAGTCACAAACCAATGAAATCAGCTTCGAAAGGAAGCCCAACATGTTAAGCCAGACAAAAAACAGCATGTAAATTGCATCTAGAGATCATCATAATAGACCAAGATTTGACACATTCCAAAGTTTTTGTGCGAAAATAGCATTCTGCAAAGTCATGCAGTTCAAAGAGTATACTTCTGAGAAAACCGTAGAAAATAATTTATAGGAAATGCTTCACAACTTATGGTTGTCATGAAAATCTATTACATAAAAAGGTAGGAATGTAATTGGAAGATGTGAAGAATTTGAATGACATTCATCCGTCCTAGAAAGTTATCATGAAACAAGAATCCAAGGCAGAATACGGTTTTGAGAAAATAATAATGAGTAATATCAAACAGCAAAAGGATGCATTTGAAGGGTTCAAAGGATACGGGATTAAGAGTACTATGGGCAGATTATAATGGCCGATAAAACAAGTCAAAATAATTGGAGTAAAATAAATAATGAACATCCAAAAAGATAAGACTTAGGGGCTTGTTTACAAAGCCGCGGTAGCGGTTTCCGATTTTTATCAGAGCCGCGGCCCCATTGATTTCAATGGGGCCGCGGCTCCGATAACGATCGGAAACCGCTACCGCGGCTTTGTAAACAAGCCCCTTACTGTACTGTATGTCAGACCATGGTACAAAGGTTTCCTTATCTCTTATGTGTATTCTACATACAATCTATATGCTATGAGGTTGATTGAAGGCGGTATGATTGAGGTGAATAAGAAATGGGTTGGAGTACCTTCCATGCTCAATTACCTATAACTTGGTTCTGTGCATCTAAGTATGAGGAGATGTAGTAATTAAAGATATATGGATACATTTGTAGTCAGTGTGAACCAGATGGAATGAAATCTGGCTTGATCCTGCAGAACCCTCAAGGATCTATTATTTTTAGAGGTATGTCACCACAAAAAAATTGAAATGGTGTCATTTGTGCCAAAATTTATTGTAGATCAATTTTTTCCCACAAATCTGGGCTACTACGTGCCATGGAAACTGGTGTTAGATTTAGGAGCTTATTCTGTAAACTTTTCTTATGCATAAAACTTAGCGGTATGCCTACTAAGTTTTGTTAAGGATGTTCCCTAATGTCCCTTTAATGTGTGAAAATGGCAGTGATAAGGTTCAGGGCAGTCTGTGATGGACCATATGCTGCATAAAGGTTGTCTATGCTCAGTGAGTGTGCAGCTGTGCCCACATTGCCTTGTTTAGCAAGTCACGGGATAGCATGCCCTGCACATGTGCTGTAACGCTGTTCATCACTGTACACTACAACCCCAGACACACGTGAGTGCATGGGCAGTATGGCTTGTGAAGGGATAGTCGCCACAATTGCACATGGCAAATCCCCTGCCCCAGTGTGGCATGAGTAGCTGCAGTATTTTGTGATTTGTGCATCATGTAATGTATGTGCATTGCCGCAGCTGGGCCTGAGGTGTCCAGGTATTTAATATTTCCGATTACAACAATAGGATTATCCCACTTACATATTTCACACCGGTTTTACGTAATGCACCACACATTCTTTTTTTAAGGCTTTTTTTCTTCTGATAAATGTTCTTTTTCTTCTTATAATACACCTCAAGTAGAAGTGTACATCTTGTTTTATGTTTTTCTATTGGCTGGTCTGTGACCATTTGGTTTATAGCCTTCCCACATGCTATATAATTAGTTCTATCAAATATGGTCTAGGATCCGACTAGGCTTTCTCCTGGCTCTAATGTCCTTTCCATAGAAATAATTTATGTAATACGTTCTTTATAAGAAACTCCTACTGATGTGTTTTCCTTTTTTTAAAAAAAAAGAAATACTATTAACTTTCGTTGCTCCCCTTCCTCCAACATTTTACAATACCTCCATCGTTTTAGTCCTTGTATATAAATTATGTCATGATGTTACACTCTTCATTTATGTTTTATTATTTTAGAATAGGAGTGTCTTTTATGTAACATGCATTCTTCAAAGGATTTCCACAGAGTGCAAGAGTGAGTATGACTTCTTATAATCGTGTAATGTATCTCCTTATCTTTCTTCCTATATTGGGGTTTCAGATAAGGGGGTATGTTTCCTAAACTGCTGTAACATTACAGACCGCGCGTTAGGTAATGTTAACGATCATTAGGTAACATTAACGCATGGTATGTAACGTTAATGCGCATTAACGTTACCTAATGAGCGTTAGCGCTCCCGGCCGTGGTAAACACCGCAGAGGGTGGAGAGAGGGCGGAGAGGTCAATGGGCGGGGAGTGGGCGGGGAGAGACTCTAACGTGCTGACCTGAAGGGCTGAATCCTACCGCGAATGAAAACCTGTCGTTAGATGCACATTTGCAGGAGAGAGAAACTATTTCAGTGAAAGCAATGTACAGCATAGGCAGGTAGCCCAAGAACGTGATAGTAGTGCTCCATTTTCCACAACAGCATAGTGCCCAAGTATGAAAGGCCACTATGGTGATGGTGCAAGTGGGGCATAGAGGGCTGCAGGTGGGATATGTAGCGGGAGCAGCTGGGGTACAGGGTGGACTAGGCGGGCGCCTAGGTGGTACATAGGAACATAGAAACCAGAAATCAGCATGACAGCAGCTGACAAAGGCCAAACACAATCCACCTACATCTACCTGGTCCACCTGAGCTAACAGTTGCCAGGGCAATGACCTGACATCCCCCCCAGCCAACCCTCCCACAAGTGAAAGCGACATACTATTGGTAGGCGGTGATAGGGGAGATGTGAGGATGTTCATGTATGACCCCTGACCCAGACCCCACTCCCTAGTCGACCACCTACCCATACAATGGATGGCCTGGGACTGCAGACTACCAGAACTGACAGCATATGGTCATGTCAGCATGGCAGGGATGTGTGTGCCCGTGCTGGAGGGGGCAGTGGCACCTGCCTGCAGTGGACCTAGGCCATGCCCTATACCAGTACATGGTGTGCAGCGCAACATAAAAGGTCTGGCAGAGGAAAAGTGCAGGCCATATCCACAACTCCTTGCTCCTCATTATGCACATATTCAGGATAACGCTGGTAACAGTGGGACATTTTGGTCCCGGTGAGGTGTGGGCAGCCACAAAACAATGGATAGACATACACACACACACTTCTATTGCAGCATTGTGCAAAGATAGGGGTGGTTGGCAACCCTGCCCGCCACACTGGTCCTGATCACAGTGCTGACGTTGCTAAACTCTGCAGGAGGTAGTAGTAGTGCTCTGGTGATAACTGCAGCTCAATGCTGGGGCCAACAGCCTGACTCTCCATGCATCTTTGGATTGTGGAGCCTGTGTGAGTGGGTGTTTGTACTCCTGTTCGCCGCTGCTTTGGGCTTTGCACATGTTGCTGTTGTATCTGCATTGTAGGGTAAAACATAGGGACATGCTCTGCAGGAACCACAGCTGGGGCTTGAACCTGTGACCCTCTGCTTCTGAACACACTGGCTGGGTGTACTGCACCACAGATGCATGGTAGTCCCTGGGGCTACCTGTATATTTCCTCTGCCATACCTTTTATGTTGCACTGCACACCACATACTGGTATAGGGCATGGCCTAGGTCCACTGCAGGGAGGTGCCACTGCCCCCTCCAGCACAGGACCCCCCCCCCTGCCATGCTGACATGATCATATGCTGTCTGTGCTGGTAGTGCGCAGTCCCAGGCCATCCATTGTGTGGGTATGCTGTCATGCTGATTTCCAGTTTCTATGTTACTATGTGCCACCTAGGCACCTGCCCAGTGCACCCTGTGCCCCAGTTTCCCCCGCTACATGTCCTGCTTGCAGCCCCCTATGCCCCACTTGCACCATCGCCATAGTGGCCTTTCATACATGGGCACTATGCTGTTTCTGGAAATGGAGCACTACTATCACGTTTCTTGGGCTCCCTGCCTATGCTGTACATTGCTGACACTGAAATAGTTTCTCTCTTCTGCAAATATGCATCTAACGGCAGGTTTTCATTCATGGTAGGATTCAGCCTTTCAGTTCAGTGTGTTATTGTGCAGGGAGTCTCTCCCCGCCCACTCCCCATCCATTGATCCCTTCCCCCGCCCTCTCTCCACCCTCTGCGGTGTTTACCGTAGCAGGGAACGTTAATGATCGTTAGGTAACGTTAACGCACATTAACGTTACATACCGTGCATTAACGTTACCTAACGATCATTAATGTTACATAACGCGCGGTATGTAACGTTACCGCAGTTTAGTAAACATGCCCGTAAGTGTGCACCGGATTGGTACCACACACAAGCATGGAGAATATCCAGCTCTGCCCCAATTCTATGTCCAAGGACCACACAGCCATATTACACCTGTTGCTCAGCCACCTGCATGTTTTTTCACATGACTCACATTGACACCTATAACCAATAGAGAGGACATTTGGGCAGGTAAACCACAGATGCATACCCAGTGGACCCACAAAATACACAGAACCCACCTATGTCACCTGATTGAGAGTATAAAAGCATTGGAATGACCCTGTGGGAACTGTATATAAGAGGCAATTTCACAGGTCAAAGACCTAAGACTGATGTGGTAAGGCACAGAGGTACTACCTGGCACATATGGATATGTTGATTTATATACATATGAAGACATACATACAAATAAAAAAATATATATATATGGAGCATGTGCAGCTCTGCTCCTATCCCATGCCCAATGAACATGCAGCCATCTTATATGCACAGACACACACGGACCTGTCTTAAGCAACATCTATATGTGCTTAGTCTACATATATATGTGGATAGATAGACAGATATAGATATAGAGATTATGAATGTAGCCAGAGATATAGATATAGATGCAGATAAAGTTATATTAAGAGAGAAAGAAAGAGAGACATGTAGACATGTATGTACATTTAAATATCTGTAGACATCTACAGACACAGCAGAGATGGAGCTGAAGCTGCAGTCCAGTGGCTAGAACAACCATGTGGTATCCAATCCCCACTGACATCCTGCATAACTCTGGGCACATCACATTGGGCTCCATTATTACCCAAAAAAGGAATAGTAGCGTGCATTATAGTGATATTGTTTCCTGATAGGCCAGGGAAATACAGAATTATCTGACTCATCAGGAGACTGCACCAAAAGACACAGTCCAACATGAAAAATGTACATAAGACATGTAAGCAAACACCTCACAGAGTCAGGAATAGATGTCAGCATCCACATGCTATTGTAATGTGCTTTGCAATATTCCCATGTTTGCCATCAAAGTCATGTAAATAGAAAAATCAAAAACCTATGAGTAAGGGCCAATTAACTAATAAATCTAAAACCCAACCTCAGAACATAGACCTTCACTATTAAATATATAATTTTTTGTCGGAGCTGACCGTAGGAAGGTCGGATCAAATACCGACCCCCACCAGGTGGGCAGCCACTTTTTATTATTAAATCAAGGTTCTTCACCACAATTAAAATATCATTTTTCAAACAGTTCACTGAAAACTTATCTTGGAGAGAGCGCTGTTGGTAGAAATGGTTCTCAACACGACGCGCGCGTTTCGGGCACTGACACCCTGTATCAAGTGTATAATCCAGAAATTAGAAATTCAGCATTCTTCCTTTATAACGCCGTCATTGCAGTGAAGGTCTATGTTCTGAGGTTGGGTTTTAGATTTATCAAAGTCATGTAAGGCACAACAATGAGAGTTTAGGTGCATACACTTACCATAAAGCACATTGATGGAAGATGCCATAGAGCGTGCCTCTGATGTCATTGTGCAGTCCAATAACACCACAAGGGAACAATGGCATCCCATTCCACAAAGCCATGTCTCAGCAACAGCGATCTGGACCTTCTAGGCAGGCTTATCTGCTGCTGGCAGCATAAGGTTGTTTCCCTCTTCTGCGGTCCAGCAAAACCTTTTCAAGGTGAAGCACTCCTGGAGGCACTTGGCCAGAAGCTTCAATGCAGAAGCAGAATACCCAAGAGAGGTAAGTACATAAGAACATAAGATATGCCATACTGGGTCAGACCAAGGTCCATCAAGCCCAGTATCCTGTTTCCAACAGTGGCCAATCTAGGTCACAAGACACGGGTTCCACAATGCTTGTACTGGGTCAAGCATTGATATCCTGGGTCCCTTCTTAATAATGGTTTATGGACCTTTCCTCCAGGAACTTGTCAAAACCTTTTTTAAACCCAGCTACACTAACAGCCTTTACTACATCCTCCGGTAACAAATTCCAGAGTTTGATTACACGTTGAGTGAAAAAATATTTTATTTTATTAGTCTTAAATAGTTTACCCTGTAGCTTCATAGCATGTCCCCTAGTCTTTCTATATTCTGATAAGGTAAACAATCGATCTACGTTTACCTGTTCCACTCCGTTCATTAATTTATAGACTTCTATCATATCTCCCCTCAGCCGTCTCTTTTCCAGGTTAAAGAGCCCTAACCTTTTTAGCCTTTCTTCATAGGAGTATCCTTCCATCCCCTTTACCATTTTGGTGGCTCTTCTCTGAACCTTTTCTAAAATCGCTATATCCTTTTTAAGATACGGCGATCAGAATTGCACACAATATTCAAGGTGCGGTCTCACCATGGAACGATATATAGGCATTATATCTTTTGTTTTATTTTCCATTCCTTTCCTTATGATACCAAGCGTTCTATTTGCTCTCTTGGCCGCCACTGTACACTGGGCCGAGGGTTTTAACATGGTATCCACAATGACGCCTAAATCTTTTTCCTGGGTGGTGGTTCCTAATGTGGAACCTTGCATCGTGTAACCATAGTTTGGGTTGTTCTTCCCTAGGTGCATAACTTTGCACTTGTCCACATTACATTTCAACTGCCATTTTGATGCCCAGTCTACTAATTTATCAAGATCCTCTTGCAATTTTCCACAATCCTCTTGGGTTTTAACAACTTTAAATAGTTTTGTGTCATCTGCAAATTTGATAACCTCACTCATTATTCAACTTTCCAGGTCATTTATGAATATGTCAAAAAGCAGCGGACCCATCACATATCCCTGGGGTACACCACTATTCACCTTTCTCCATTGGGAAAATTGGTCATTTAGCCCTACCCTCTGCTTTCTATCTTTTAACCAGTTCCTGATCCACAATAGTACACTGTCTCCTATCCCATGACTCTTTAGTTTTGCCAAAGGTCTCTGATGAGGGACCTTGTCAAAGGCTTTCTGAAAGTCCAGATACACAATATCAACCGACTCACCTTTGTCCACCTGTTTATTCACTCCTTCAAAAAAACATAACAGATTAGTAAGACAAGATCTTCCTTGTCTAAAGCCATGTTGGCTGTCTCCCATTAGGTCATGACTATCTATATGCTGAGTAATTTTATTCTTTATAATGGTTTCTACCATTTTTCCCAGTACTGTTGTCAGGCTCACCAGTCTGTAGTTTCCCAGATCACCCCGGAACCCTTTTTAAAAATTGGTGTTACATTTGCAATCCTCCAATCTTCAGGTATTAGAGATGATTTTAATGATAGTTCACAGATTACTAATAGCAGGTCTGCAATCTCATATTTCAGTTCTTTCAACACCCTTGGATGTATACCATCCGGCCCAGGTGATTTGCTACTCTTCAATTTATCTAATAGTCGGGGCTGTGCAACGAAACACTTTAAATCTTCGCGCCATCCGGCGCTGCTCATCTTCAGCCCCCACCACCCCCAGCAGCTCTCCCCTTCCCGGGGATCGAGCCACCAGAGGCAGGAGGGGCCATCTGCTGCACACAGCCCAGTCGGGGCTGTGCAATGAAACACTTTAAATCTTCGCGCCATCCGGCGCTGCTCATCTTCAGCCCCCACCACCCCCAGCAGCTCTCCCCTTCCCGGGGATCGAGCCACCAGAGGCAGGAGGGGCCATCTGCTGCACACAGCCCAGTCGGGGCTGTGCAACGAAACACTTTAAATCTTCGCGCCATCCGGCGCTGCTCATCTTCAGCCCCCACCACCCCCAGCAGCTCTCCCCTTCCCGGGGATCGAGCCACCAGAGGCAGGAGGGGCCATCTGCTGCACACAGCCCAGTCGGGGCTGTGCAACGAAACACTTTAAATCTTCGCGCCATCCGGCGCTGCTCATCTTCAGCCCCCACCACCCCCAGCAGCTCTCCCCTTCCCGGGGATCGAGCCACCAGAGGCAGGAGGGGCCATCTGCTGCACACAGCCCAGTCGGGGCTGTGCAACGAAACACTTTAAATCTTCGCGCCATCCGGCGCTGCTCATCTTCAGCCCCCACCACCCCCAGCAGCTCTCCCCTTCCCGGGGATCGAGCCACCAGAGGCAGGAGGGGCCATCTGCTGCACACAGCCCAGTCGGGGCTGTGCAACGAAACACTTTAAATCTTCGCGCCATCCGGCGCTGCTCATCTTCAGCCCCCACCACCCCCAGCAGCTCTCCCCTTCCCGGGGATCGAGCCACCAGAGGCAGGAGGGGCCATCTGCTGCACACAGCCCAGTCGGGGCTGTGCAACGAAACACTTTAAATCTTCGCGCCATCCGGCGCTGCTCATCTTCAGCCCCCACCACCCCCAGCAGCTCTCCCCTTCCCGGGGATCGAGCCACCAGAGGCAGGAGGGGCCATCTGCTGCACACAGCCCAGTCGGGGCTGTGCAACGAAACACTTTAAATCTTCGCGCCATCCGGCGCTGCTCATCTTCAGCCCCCACCACCCCCAGCAGCTCTCCCCTTCCCGGGGATCGAGCCACCAGAGGCAGGAGGGGCCATCTGCTGCACACAGCCCAGTCGGGGCTGTGCAACGAAACACTTTAAATCTTCGCGCCATCCGGCGCGCCCGCGCCTGGCGGGCCCGCGCCTGAGGGCCCTTTGGCGTGGCCCTTAGGCGTGGAACGGGGCGGTAGACGGTGGCACTCCAGCAAGCCACAAACAAAGCCACGTTTTTCACCCGGACCAGAGCCAGCTGCCGATACCAAAAAGACACCATCGAAGCAACATCGGGCACAGAGTGCCGCCGCCACCTCACAGCCTAATTCTACAGCTACAGGCCGGGACCATAAGACCCAGCACAAAGTGCACGCAGTACTCACAGATCAGCAGCTTGAGCTCCCCTCGGTCGAACTCGCCCCCTCTCAACAGCCCTGTCTCTCCTCAAACGTTCTACTGCCAGCACAGCCTTCCTCACCACCAGAGCAACAGAGCGTAAGAACTGGATGCAAATCGAATAACTCAGAGGACCTAAGGTACAAACTAGTCGACACATGGTGCCTACCTAACTGAATTACTATACCTCATTGCTATACCTGAATTGCTACACGTCATTGCTACACTGTATTGTCATTGCTACACTGTATTGCTACACTGTATTGCTACACTGTATTGTTGCACTATATTGCTACCCCTCATCGCTACACCTTAATTGCTATACTGCATTGCCACACTATATTGCTGCACTACTAAACTGCTATACCTCATTGCTACACTGTATTGATACATTATATTGCTGCACTGTATTGCTATACCGAATTGCTATACCTCATTACCACACTGTATTGATACATTATATTGCTGCACTGTATTGCTATACCGAATTGATATACCTCATTACCACACTGTATTGATACATTATATTGCTGCACTGTATTGCTATACCGAATTGATATATACCTCATTACCACACTATATTGCTATACTATATTGCTACACTGTAATGCTCTACTGAATCACTACATTGAAGTGCTAAACACCTCCACTAACACAACACATCACTAGAAAAACACATACAACATCACAAAACACCAGTAACCTAGAAACGTCTCATTCCGGAAACATAAATGGCGTACCCATTACTTACTTTTGCCCTACTCTATACACTGGTCAGCACACTCTATGAATCAGTTGTATTAGCAGATGGATGCAACCCCATCCAACTACTAAAGAGTGCAAACGGTAACACATACAACAACCAATACCACCGGCACTCAAACCCTTCACACAGAAGACTGTCACACTTAATATATATAGCCATAGAGACCTCAAACTCCACAAAACATAAAAACACAAAGCATCAACAAGAACTAAGGTGCGCCCTTATCAACGCACGTTCGGTCCGTCCGTAATAAATGGCCGGTAATCACTGACCTAATCACTATGCACAACCTAGACATGCTAATGGTCACAGAAACATGGATCTCTGAATCCGACAATGTCATATTGAATCACCTTACACCACCTAACTTTTCGATCTATACCTGTAATAGGGAAAACAAAAGAGGAGGAGGTGTACTGATCCTTGCAAAAACATTGTTACAATACCGGACTAGCCTTACCAAGAGCACGCAACTCCTGAATACACTAACCATCACCAGCAAATACAATACTATTAACCTCATTTACAGAACCCCAGGAATTGGATCAGACGAGCTCTCAGACATCATTGACCTAGCATGTAATCCAGAAGACCCCTCCAAACCTAACTGGCTACTAGGAGACCTTAATCTTGCTTCCACTCAACCCACCCTAGCCAAAGCCTTCCTCGAAGCAATGGCTGACCTCAACTACAAGCAGGCTATAACTGATCCCACCCACCAAGGAGGAAACCCCCTTGACCTAATATTCATCCCACATACAGCCATGAGTACATCAAACCAATTTGACCTTACTATCTCACCAGTCCCCTGGTCAGACCACAACCTAATAACATTCCATTTACCAACGCAACACTCTACGAGCCACCGCCCAAGTGCAACGGAAACATCAGGAACCTCACGCTTCAAGCAACTCAACAGGGAAACAATCGTTAGTGACGTTCTCCCAAAACTTGATCAACCAGCAACCAACCTGAATGACATGATGTCCAACTGGAACGAGACCCTCTCCCATTACGCTCAACAACCTGCCAACAACAAAAAAACCACATCGGACAGAAGAGACACCAGGAAACACGCCGCCCCATGGTTTTCCCCGGAACTACGAGCGTCCCTACTCCGACTCAGAAAACTCGAAAGGAAATGGAGAGCTACTAGAAATACCTCAGACCAAGCCATCTATCAACAATATCTGAAGACCCATCGCGAATCAACGTGGGCCAAAAGGAAACAATTCCATGCAGAAATTCTCAGCCGCTCACTAAATAAGCCAAGAGACCTTTTCCAGCTGGTGAAATCCCTTACCAACCAACCTTCCCCTCCTCAACAAGAGGGTATTCAGCCACAAGCATATGCGAATTACATCCAATCAAAATCAATAAAGGTAACTACAATGGCATCATCACTTCATCTTAACCATACCACAAATCCCAAAACCACTCTTTCCCAGTCCACA
Organism: Ichthyophis bannanicus; assembly: GCA_033557465.1. Classification (NCBI taxonomy): domain Eukaryota; kingdom Metazoa; phylum Chordata; class Amphibia; order Gymnophiona; family Ichthyophiidae; genus Ichthyophis; species Ichthyophis bannanicus. Next base: position 1,556,570,889 of record CM066032.1, read on the forward strand.
CTCACCAAACTCTCACCGCCATCAACAAAGACCATTGAAGAAGTAATTGCATCAATCAACGCCACGACCGCACCAACCGACCCCTGCCCAGCGCACTGGATCAAGACAATGCGCACGGAGTTCAGCCCTATCATAGCCAACATCACCAAGTTGTCATTTGAAACAGGAGTCTTCCCAGATGCGCTCAAGCACACATCCATCCGCCCACTACTAAAAAACAATCAACTTGACCCAAAGAAAGAGGAATCTTACAGACCAATCTCCAGTATCCCTTTTCTGGCCAAGATCCTAGAGAAAATAACCCTTAGACAGATCCAGCAGCATATTGACTCCTCCTCACCACTGGATCCCTCTCAACATGGATTCAGAGAAGCACACGGTATCGAAACCCTACTGACAACATTAACCAGTTCACTGATCAATGGAACTGACAGTATAAAGAATTGCTTCGCACTAATCTTCCTTGATATATCAGCAGCGTTTGACTCCGTAGACCACCTGCAGCTCCTCACCCGGCTACATGAAAAGGGAATCCGAGATCAAGCGTGGGACTGGTGTAAATCCTACCTCGAAGGCAGATGTCAACAAGTCCGGATTCAAAGCACCACCTCCGAACCTTTCCAACAGCACCAAGGTGTACCCCAAGGATCCTCCCTCTCCGCGTTGCTCTTTAACATCTATATGCAACCAATCTGTGACATTGCCCGTTCATTTGGCATATCGTGTCTTATGTATGCCGATGATGTCCTGCTATTCACACCCATTGTCATCAATTGTCCCGACTATACAGTGCTAGTTGACTGCTTCAACACAATAACTGACTGGCTACTCACTCAGAACCTCCGGATAAACTTCAAGAAAACGGAAGTACTAATGATCACAAGGAATAAAGCCTTCTCTCCGCCACCAACACTCAAAGTCAGAGACGCGGAACTTCCAATCAAATCCAACATACGATATCTCGGGGTAATTCTTGATCAACAACTCAACTTCAAGGATCATATCAAACGCACTGTCAAGACCATCTATTTCAAGATAAAAACCCTACGGCATCTTAGGCCCATGATGGAATCCGCGGATTTCCGCACCATCTTCCAGGCACTAGTCACACCGCACTTCGACTATGCCAACATAGTTCTACATGGCCTTCCAAAGAGCTCCCTCAAACCATTACAGCTAGCCATGAATGCGGCAGCCCGTGTGCTCTACGGAACCTCAAGGGTCGACCACATCTCCCCCATTCTAAAGGAACTACACTGGCTTCCCATAAGCAGTAGAATCCTGTACAAAACCCTCCTCATTACCTTCAAGGCCTTCAATATGATAGCTCCCCCATCCATTTCCGACCTCATAACGCGTTCTCCAGACAACAGATCCAGGAGATCCCAGGCTGCCAACATGCTACTTATACCAATTGAATCCGCAAAACTCAACCAGATCACCACCAATAGGGCTTTCAGGAACTATGCCCCCGTATGCTGGAACAAACTCCCCCCACACATTAGAGCTATTAGAGACCTTATTCAATTTAGAAAAGCCCTCAAACACCACCTTTTTCTCTTACATTATAGCCATCCCGATACCCCATTACCTCCCACACACCCTCACTATATCATACAGCCGCTACATGATGTAAAACACTCTAATCATACCTAATATGTAATACAATCGATTTGTACATAGTTTCCTAAGTTTGCTAGAAACCTGAATGTAAATAGTTCCCCAAGTTCTCATCCATGTTAACTCCCCGTTTTATGTAAACGACGGCCAATGTATCTGGTCAAGTGTTCTATTGTTTTGATGTAAACCGCGCTGATGACAAATAGCGCGGTATATAAGAAATGTTAAATAAATAAATAAATAAATAAAATATATCTTCCCGATGTATCGATATTTCCTTCAATTCTTCCACACCTTTAAATACCACTTCAGTCATGGGTAACATCCCTACATCTTCCTCAGTAAAGACCGAAGCAAAGAATTCATTCAGTTTCTCCGCTATTGCCTTGCCGGCTCTCAGTGCTCCTTTAACCCCTTTATCATCTAATGGACCAACTGACTCTCTCACAGGTTTTTTGCTACGAATGTACTTGAAAAGGTATTTATTTCGGGTTTTTGCTTCTGCAGCAAGCTTCCTCTCAAATTCTCCCTTTGCCTGCCTTATCAATGCCTTGCATTTGACTTACCAGTGCCTGTGCTGTTTCCAGGTTTCATCATTAGGCCCTTTTTTCCATTTCCTGAAAGATGCTTTTTTGGCAACAACAGCCTCTCTGACCTCACCTTTAAACCATGCTGGCAGTTTTTTGGACTTCCTTCCACTTTTCTTAAAGCGTGGAATACAGCTGGTCTGGGCTTCCAAAATAGTATTTTTCAACAACACCCAAGCTCGATGTACGTCTTTAACCTTTGCAACTGCTCCTTTTAGTTTTTTCTTAACTGTTTTCCTCATTTTATCATAGTCTCCCTTTCGAAAGTTAAATGGTAGTACTGTGGATTTCCTTACTTTCCCTCCTCCACTAATTAAATCAAAGGCGATCATGCTATGATCACTATTGCCAAGTGGCCCCAACACCCTGTGATAAGGAAGCTTATCATAGCTCAGTAAGGAGCTATAGTAAAGGTGAAGTGACTCTGAACAAGCAACCTTTCAGTCCTGGTAGAAATAAGAAAACAGAATTTTCCATAAAAGACTACCAGTCCCAGAATGCACCAGGTTTCCAACAGCCATTAGAGGAGCTGAAGTGGGGAAACGTGTGTTCAATCAGGAGGGCTATGAGGTAATCCCCAAGCACTCATCTCAAAGGGCAGGGCCTGATTCAGCACAGCTGCGCTGTGTTAGGGTGGAGCACTCATCTAAGCAGAATAAAGGTAGAGTTTATTCTAAAGAGAATTATCCTCAGTTTCATCTGGGAGATCATCATCTTCATGATCTTGGACAGCTTCATCATCTAGAGGATCATCAGAAGCAGAAGCCAGAGCGGACGAACAGAGAGGGCAAGAAACCCTTTGGAAGAAAGAAGAGAAAAGCCTTTGGGAGGTCTAAAGGAGTCCAGAGCATTACGTATACTGGAAGGCATTCCAAGGGCCAGCATACACCGTTGGACTGGGGAAAGCCAGAGGAATGGTGCTGCAGGGCTAGGAATCTCCAGACGGTACCTGTGAGGGAGACGGCTGCACGTGGAAGGGATCCTATGACCCGTGCCAGAAGGTATGTGAAGAGAGATCCAGTGTCCAGGGATCTGGATTGGAAGGCTGGACATAAGAACTGGACTACATACTGGCCAGGCTATTTAGAGAGGAACTCTAACAGCAATGGAAGCTCAGGTATGAACACTGATCTATGCCCTAGCTATAACCTTGAAAGACAGCAGGGAAACAAGTATTCTCCTGAAAGTGCTCCATTGAGAAATTCCTCTGTGACAGTCCCTGATATTGAACGCATGATTGTTGAAGAAGGGGAAGGAGCGGTCTTAGATACAGGCTGTGAATATATGGATTGCCTCTGTCTAAACTCCTTTGGTAATTTTCTGTTACAAAGTACAGCAACCATCACAAAGAAATACAAACTTGTTCTTTAATCTACTCAGAAAAGCTCCTGAAGTAGGATTTGAGCCACGCAGTAGAAAGCAAGCCAGCTAAGGGGTTTCAGCTGGGTAACTGCTAGCAATTGAGCCTTACCTAATTGTTTGTGAGCTCTGAGGGAATCACTTCTGAGTCTATGTGGGAAGATATAAGAAGTTAACCCGAAAAGAACAGATTTTCCCTTCTTTGTGGATTTTGTTTGTTGTTTGATACACTGCTAATAAAATATTAGCTAAAGCCTACAGAAAAGACCAGTTTGTTACCAACCAGGTCTTTATTCTTTTGCTTTGATTGCCTGACAAGTTCAGCTGTTGTTTTTCCTGATTTTGTTTTTCTAAGTTTAACACTGAAAGCAAGTATCCTGTTTTATGTGCTACCAAGCATATCTGTGTTGGGAGAAATAGCCCCATAAATAAATATCTTATTGGCTTTACACTCAAGCACAACTAATTATTGTGAGCAGCTGTGTCTGGTGTGATTGGACTGCATTGCCCACAATCCCTTGCAAATCATATTGATATATGCACTTGCCAAGACTGTGAACATTCTCACCCAGGCAGCCGTCTGACAACCCTTATCTCTTACACTAGATCTGGTGTTCCACTAAGGACTAGGTCTAATATGGCTTCCCCTCTGGTCGGTTCATGAACCAGCTGCTCCAAGAAGCAGTCATTTATTTCATCTAGGAACTTTATCTCCCTAGCATGTCCTGACGTGACACTAACCCAGTCGATACCGGGGTAATTGAAATCACCCATTATTATTACTGCGCTGTAACTTTTGTTAGCTTCCTTGATTTCTTTGAGCATTTCATCATCCATTTGTTCATTCTGGCCAGGCACTCGATAGTACACCCCCACTGCCATCGCCTTCCCCCTTTTACATGGAATTTCAATCCATATAGATTCTACAGCAAATTTTGTTTCCTGCAAAACTTTAACCTTTTCTGACTCAATGCCCTCTCTAACAAAGAGCGCAACCCCTCCACCAATTTGATCAGCTCTATCATTACGATATAGTTTGTACCCAGGTATCACAGTGTCCCAATGGTTGTCCTCCTTCCACCATGTCTCTGATATTCCAATCATATCACCAGAAACCCTGCATTTACCTCACCAAGGTCCATCAAGGTGCGTGACGCTGAACTCCTCTGCAAGACTACAGTTAGATACCTAGGGGTTACGCTCGATCAACAACTCAATATGAAGGCTCACATCAGCAACGTAGCGAAATCTGTCTATTTTAAAATCTGGACCCTTCGTCATTTGCGTCAGCTGCTAGAACCAGATGACTTTCGATCAGTCTTTTAGGCTTTAATAATGCCCCACCTGGACTACGCCAATGCGATCCTACATGGCCTACCAAAGAGCACGATTAACCCCTTACAATTGGCCATGAACTCAGCTGCAAGAATCCTTTATGGAGCCTCCAAGAGAACCCACATCACTCCAATACTGAAACAACTACATTGGCTTCCTATGCAGTCCAGGATCTCTTTCAAGATCCTAACTATGACTCACAAAGCGATCAATAACAACTCCGCATCTTCTATCACCGACCTGATATCAATTACACCCCCTAATCGAGCAAGGAGATCGACTGCTTCCAACTCTCTTGTACTACCTAAGGCAATCACTAAATGCTCTCAAGTCACCAGATCCAGAGCCTTCTCTTACTTTGCACCATCATGTTGGAACGCCCTACCAACATGCATCAGAACTATCAGTGACCTCTCCCAGTTCAGGAAGGCACTGAAGCATCACCTGTTCTTGCAGCACTTCTCACACCAACCCACCTCCACACCCCAGGCCAACACATTAAACCCATGCACTCCATAGTCTTAACTCACAGAACTGCAATCTCACCTTGCTCCTCCTCTCATCAAGAAACATATAGCTGCATTTAGTTGCTTTGTACATAGTTGCTTTTTGTACATAGTTCTCATGTTCTCTGTTTATGAAACCTGTTTAATGTATACCCAGTTTATTGTCCTGTTCATTGTAAGCACTGATCAATCTTTGTGACGTGTAGTTTTATGTTCATTGTAAACCGCACTGATGTCAAATAGCGCGGTATAAAAGAAACTGTAAATAAATAAATAAATATCTAACCTTTCATTTAGTGCTATATATTCTAATTCTCCCATCTTATTTTTTAGACTTCTATCATTTGCATACAAGCATTTTAGAGATTGTATTTTATTCATATTAATTTGGCTATTGTTAGACATGGGTTATTTGGGATCTTTAAGCTGTGTCTGCTCCATATTTGAGGGCATTTGGGCTACTTTACTCTTTTGTGGAACCTCTCTGCTTTTGGTAGTATCCTTCAAGGATACATTCTTCTGAACCATCCGCTCTTGGGCGACTGTCGGCTTTCCCCTAATATCTAGTTTAAAAGCTGCTCTATCTCCTTTTTAAAGGTTAATGCCAGCAGCCTGGTTCCATCCCGGTTAAGGTGAAGCCCATCCCTTCGGAAGAGCCCCTCCTTTCCCCAGAATGTTCCCCAGTTCCTAACAAATCCAAAACCCTCATCTCTGCATCATTGTCTCATCCACACATTGAGACTCCGGAGCTCTGCCTGCCTTTTGGTCCTGCGCGTGGAACAGGAAGCATTTCGGAGAATGCAACCCTGGAAGTTCTGGATTTCAACGTCCTACCTAATATCCTAAATTTTGCCTCCAGAACCTCCCTACCACATTTTCCTATGTCATTGGTACCAACATGTACCAAGACAGCAGACTCCTCCCCAGCACTATCTAAGACCTTATCTAGGTGACGAGTGAGGTCCACTACCTTCGCACCAGGCAGGCATGTTACCAGGCGATCCTCACGTCCACCAGCCACCCAGCTATCTACATGCCTAATGATCGAATCACCAACTATAATGGCTGTCCTAACCCTTCCCTCATGAGCATATGGCCCTGGAGAAACTTCCTCGGTGTGAGAGGGTTTTACATCACCTGGAGGACAGGTCCTAGTTTCAGGATCACTTCCTGCCACACCAGGGTGATGCTCTCCTGTCACGTGACCTCTCTCCTCCATGGCAACAGGGATGCTGCCAGACTGGAGGTGGGACTTCAGGACTATATCCCTGTAGCTCTTGTCTATGTACCTCTCTGTCTGTCTTATGTTTTCCAAGTCTGCTACTCTAGCCTCTAGAGAACGGACTCATTCCCTGAGAGCAAAGAGCTCCTTGCACCTAGTGCACACGTAAGACCTCTCACCAACTGGGAGAAAATCATACATGTGACACTCAATGCAAAAGACTGGAAAGCCCCCATCCCGCTGCTAGACTGCTGTCTGCATCTTAGTTTTAAGTTTGTGTTTAGATCTAAGTTCTTTACTTACTAAGGGTTGCTATGGATATGTATACCAATAAAACTGTACCTAATATGTGGAATATACCTTGTTCACCTGAAGCTTAATTAATCTCAGGTCCTTAGTGTATGACTGATTTGGGTAATGAGCTGCATCTGAAAGCACCTCCTGTCTTTTAAGATGTTTAAGTACCTATAAAGCTACGATTATCCCAGGGGTGGGTGGGTGTGGGGAGGGAGGGAGGGAAATAACACTTATTAAAAGAGTGCTGCTACACAGTATCCTGTTTTGTGCTGCTGAGGTAAGCTATATTCTGATTTGATTTAAATTATAGTTCTTAGCTGCTGCTAGGCTCTAACTTCTTATGAAATTTAAACTACAAGCTCTCTGCTGGGTTCTAAATTTAACCAGAAAGCTCTCTTCTGTGTTTTAAATGTAAGCTAAAAGTACTTTGCTGATGCTAGGCCCTGAGTGACTATTAAATTTAGACTACAAGCTCTCTGCTGGGTTCCAAATATAACCGGAAAGCTCTCTTCTGTGTTTTAAAACTAAAAGTACTTTTCTGATGCTAGGCCCTGAGTGACTATTAAATGTAAACTACATGCTCTCTGCTGGGTTCCAAATTTAACCAGAAAGCTCTCTTCTGTGTTTTAAATTTAAACTAAAAGTACTTTGCTGTTACTAGGCCCTGAGTGACTATTAAATTTAAACTACAAGCTCTCTGCTGGGTATGAAATGTAACCAGAAAGTTCTCCTCTGTGTTTTAAATTTAAATTTAAACTGCTGCTACTAGGCCCTGACTGATTTAACAAAAAATAGTGGGTTCACAGATTAATTAGCTGTTCCCGCGGGTGAGAGAGGAACCAAACTCTCAGAGAAAAGCTTGGCACGAAGCTTCTGAAGGGAGGAAGCAAGTCCAAGGAGAGAACCTTTCCTCAGCGTGCTGCTGCAATAAGAGGTATGAGAATTATATTCCCACAAAGAAACCTTTGCCCTGTAAAACGTCTTATGAAGGAAGTGTGGAATCTCTAAGAAGAGAAAACCCAGTTAATACTAAGGGGACACGTGGCCAGCACTCCAGGCTAGGCCCGAGGCACTGGGAAGTATTAAGGGAAATATACAAAGCTCCAGAATACAATATTCCAGAGACTGTTAACACAGAATTAGACATACCAATTCCTGAGCCGATGCAAGTGGAACTGGTGGAACAGTTGCCAGACCCAGAGGAGATGGATTGCTCTCTCTGCATTTCCCATAGCACAGAGTCTTTGGAGGATGTATGAATGGCTTGTGGTATCTGCAGAATGTCCATTATGTGCTGAGCAGAAGAATTGTACAAATGTGCTTTAAACTGGAAGCTATGTTTGTGCCCTGCTACTACTGTGAAGTTAACAGTTTTCCTTAAACCTTATGTTTTCTTTTGTGCCTGAAGTTAAGGACATTATTTTCAGTTGTGACCAATTTATGACCCCTTGTGTAAAGGGAATAAAAGCCTTTTTTCATCCCTACCACTCTGCTTTAATTGTTTGCTTTAAAGGATTGGAGTTTAAAATCACTAGACCAAGTTTCCTTGGTTCTTAAAATGGACTCTCCTATCTAATAATAATAATTTTTATGCCACTGTGTGACAATACTCACAGTTGCAGATCTCTCTCCAGAAGTAACAGTCCCTTTTTCTAGTCCTTCAAGGGACAAGTACCACACCCATTTTAAATATACATAGCTGATTGTAGGCAACACATCATCTACTGGCACACCATACACAAAGGGAGTCTAGTCTCATAGCTGATCAGCTGTACAGGACATTGTTGATTGACTATAGGTTAGGGTTAATGATGACATGCACAGTGCCCTGTATAAGTATACATCACATTGCTGTTTATCCTGTTTTTGCACCTGATAATCATTGACATTGGCATGTTTGGGGAATGGTAGCATGTGTAGTATACAACTTTGTCATGACTTAGAAGGGGAAAACTATCCCTACCTTTGTCAATACCAAATTGCAAGTATATGACTGTTAAATAAGCAAAAAAAAAAAGAGGTGTGTTCAGTTCCTGATGCCCCAATAGCTGCAAGTCTATTGGGGTAAATGTTCATGGACCTGGCTATGGGCCTGATCTCACACAGTTTGCAATTGACTCTAGTGACTCGATTGGAGTTAGTTTCTTGTTTTTATAACGCAACCCTGATCTATAGTTCTCCACAATTTTGTCTCTGACCTGCTTGGAGTCCTCCTTGGTCTTCATGTTGCTTATTTAGTAGTGTTGCAGAGTCAGAGACCTTTCAGAACAGGTATATTTATAGAGGCATCATGTGATAGATCATGTGACACTGATTGAACACAGGTTGGCTCTAATCAACTAATTATGTGACTTCTGTGGTTATTTGGTTGGACCAGATCTTTTTATTTAGGGGTTACATAGCAAAAGGGATGAATACATATGCATTTGCAACTTTTCACATTTTACTTGTTTTTTATATATATATACAAGGTATTTTATTGTCATTTTACTTCATCAATTTGGACTGTATTGTTAGGTCCATTACCTAACATCCAAATGAACCTCCATTTTTAATCCAGGTTGTATTTAATGTGACAAACAGGACAAAATCCAAGGGGATGAATACTTTCACAAGGCACTGTAGATGCTCAAAATCCCCCTCTATCACCTTCTGTCCCATCCTGACCTTCCTAAATATACGTAATCTAGTTCACTTTAAACCACATTGATGAAGGATAAGGTGACCTATAAAACTGGATATATTTACAAATAGATAGATAATGTCTCCATAAGGCCACCACATCCAGCCTATAGGATTCTCTGACAGTCCTTGGGGCAAAACTGTTGCGGCTCTTAAAAGTTAACTGCCTTTCACTGGGGTACAACAGTCCACTGTCTGCAGCCCATGACAGTATGTTGTAAGTGGAGTAAGGTTGGGGCCTGGCCTAGCCCATCAGAAGATATGTACATATTTCCCATTGAAGCAATATGAAATGTATGTGTCAGATCAGGGTTGTGTAGGAGGTTGAATTTCAGTCCCACTCACGAAGCTCAGGCAGAGTAAAACACATTAGTCACAAATAGGGACCCTTATGTAATGGCAGGCTGTGTTTCAAAAATCCTGACCAGGTTGCCCTTCCACGTAGATGAGAAATATCCCCACAACATGCTTTTGACACCACCATGTTGCACAGTCACAATGTTGTTTATGGGGTGATGTGATGTGTGGTGCTATCGTTGCACATGGGTGAATGCATGATTGAGCTGGAGGTCAACTGTTCCCTCTGTCTTTCACATCTGAACAGAGACCCCTCTCCCATGGATTAAATCAGTGAAGGACAAGCTTATCCACAGCATCCACAACAAAGTGCACAATTCCCTCACCCTCGGGATAATGCCAGATGCCCTAAAACTAGCAACTATCTGCCCTATTCCAAAGAAAACTACACTGAACAAGGACAACCCAGTTTCCTTCAGGCCAATATCTAGCCTCCCCCTCATGGCTAAGATAATTAAAAAATCTGTACAACATCAGCTCCAGGAACACATCAACAACCATGCCCCTCTAGACCAACATCAACACGGGTTCTGCCCTAACCACAGTGTCGAAGCCCTACTGATATACCTCTTGTGATAAGGAAGCTTATCATAGTTCAGGAGGGAGCTATAAAAGAGGTGAATTGACTCTGAACAAGCAACCTGTCTTTGCTGGTAGAAATACTAAAACAGAATGTTTTCATAAAAGACTACCAGTCCCAGAATGCACCAGGTTCCAAATAGCCTCTAGAAGAGCTGAAGTGGGGAAACGTGTGTTCAATCAGGAGAGCTATGAGGTAATCCCCAATCACTCATCTCCAAGGGCAGGGCTTGATTCAGCACACCTTGGATGTGCTAGGGAGAAGTGTCCCTCTAAGCAACTTAAAAGTAAAAGATATTCTACACAGAGGCAGATCAGGCACAGGGAGATCGAGAGTAAGGAGCCATTGGAGAAAGAAGAGAGAGGACTACAACAGCAGAAGCAACGTGGAAGGAAGAAGAGAAAGACATCTTGGAGGTCTAAAGGAGGAGCCCACAGCAGTACGTGTGTTGAGAGGGATTCCAGGTAAGTGAAAGCCCCCAGGTAAGTGATACATTAAATACCTTTATGGAAATGGGTAACAGGGGTAACATATGGAAAGCAGTGTGTATTAATGCCTGTAGCATGGGAAATAAGATCCCTGAAGTTTATTTATTTTATTTATTTATTTAGTATACATTTGTATATTGCTACTTCCAGCAATCAGCAGTGGTTTGATTACAGATTGGAAATTGTCAAATCATGACAGGAAATTTTTGAGGTATAAACACATTGATTAGACAGGAAAGCACAGCACACAGAGAACTATTTTACAGGGAACATGGGCTATGGAGGGTTAAGTGGCTTGCCCAAGACCACAAGGAGCACCTGTGGGACTAGAAACCCCAGTCCTTCCAGCCCAAGGTTGCTGTCCTCTAGTGGGATTTGAACCCCCGACCTTCCGGCCCAAAGTACCTTGCCCAAACCACTAGGCCACTCCTCCACTCCAAAGTTAAAGCTTTGGTGGGAGTGGCTGACTTGGATTTAGTGGCAGTTACAGAAACATGGTTCACAGAAAACCATGACTGGGATGTAACTATACCTGGCTATACTTTATTCAGAAAGGACAGGGTAGGAAGAAGGGGAGGAGGAGTGGCACTATATGTAAAAACTACTATTAAAGCTTTGGAATTACAGAGCTTAAAAGGGAGAGAGGAGGCATTGTGGGTTAAACTAGAAAGAGGGAAAGAGAAATCTATTTGCATTGGTGTGATATACAGACCTCCCTCACAAGAGGAAGAGGTGGACAGAGAGTTAATTGAAGACATACGCAGCATTGCTAGGAAAGGAGAAGTGCTATTGCTAGGAGATTTCAATATGCCAGATGTTGATTGGCACATTCCTGCTGCAGTATCATCTAGGAGTAAGGAGATCCTGGATTCTCTACAGGGAGAACTATTCAGGCAATTGGTAACAGACCCCACACGTGAAGGGGCCATACTGGACTTGGTGCTTACCAATGGTGAAAGTGTTTCTGATGTTGTAGTGGGAGATCATTTTGCATCCAGTGATCACCAGATGGTGTGGTTCAGTATTAGGACTAGGGCTGTTAGAATCCATTCCAAGATGAAGATCTTAGACTTTAGGAAGACTAACTTTGCGAAGATGGGCCAATACCTCAGGGAGTTGTTAGTGGGATGGGAACAGCTGGGGGATGTAGAAAAACAGTGGGCAAAACTGAAAGGGGGTATTTTAAAGGCAACCAACCTTTTTGTTAAAATGGTAAATAAAGGCAAAAGGAACAGGAGACCGCTATGGTTTTCAAAGGAAGTAGCTGAAAAAGTGAAGAAAAAGAGGGAGGCCTTCATGAAATACAAGAGATCACAGAGAGAGGAAGACAGGCATCTCTATTTGGAAAAACTTAGAGAAGCTAGCAAAGTAGTCAAGAAGGCAAAGATTCTAAAGGAGGAGGAAATAGCCAATGCAATAAAATGGGGGATAAGACATTTTTCAGATATATTAGTGAGAAGAGGAAGGGCAAAAGTGGTATTGTCAGACTCAAGGGTGCAGGGGGGGAATATGTAGAAGCTGATAAGGATAAAGCGGAATTGCTTAACAAATATTTTTGTTCTGTGTTCACAGATGAAGAACCAGGAGCAGGACCTCAGAAAACACCCACAAATAAGAACAGAAGCGAGGGACATCTTGAACAATTTTAAGAAGACTATGTTCGTGAGAAACTAGCTCAACTTAAAGTAGACAAAGCGATGGGACCGGATGGGATACACCCTAGAATACTGAGGGAACTTGGGGACGTTCTAGCAACTCCACTGACTGACCTTTTCAATGCCTCGTTGGAGTCGGGAGTGGTGCCAAAGGACTGGAGAGAGGCTCATGTGGTGCCTTTACACAAAAGCGGAAGTAAGGATGTGGTTGAAAACTACAGGCCGGTTAGTTTAACTTCAGTGGTGAGTAAATTATTGGAAACGCTGCTGAAAGAGAAAATAGTGAGGTTTCTGGAGTCCGGTGGACTACAGGATCCGAGGCAGCATGGATTCACCAGAGGCAGGTCTTGTCAGACAAATCTGATTGATTTCTTTGACTGGGTGACCAGGGAGTTGGACCGAGGGAGAGCTCTAGATGTGGCGTATTTAGATTTCAGTAAAGCCTTTGACACTGTTCCTCACAGGTGACTTATAAACAAACTGAGCACCCTAGGGATGGACCCTAAAGTTACTGCTTGGGTTAGAAATTGGTTGGGTGGGAGGCGACAAAGAGTACAAGTAAATGGAGCTCACTCTGAGGAGAAGGAGGTTACCAGTGGTGTGCCCCAGGGGTCTGTCCTTGGTCCGATTCTTTTTAACATCTTTGTTAGTGATATAGCGGAAGGGCTGTCGGGTAAGGTTTGCCTCTTTGCGGATGATACCAAAATCTGCATTAGAGTAGACACCCAGGAAGGTGTAGATAACATGAGGAGGGATCTAGCTAAGCTTGAAGAATGGTCTAGAATTTGGCAGCTGGGATTTAATGTTAAAAAATGTAAGGTCATGCATTTGGGCTGCAGCAATCCAAGGGAGCAATACAGTATAGGAGGTGAAGTACTTTTGTCCACTAAAGAAGAGCGGGACCTAGGCGTGGTTGTTTCTGATGATCTTAAAGTAGCTAAACAGGTAGAAAAGGCGACGGCAAAAGCTAGAAGGATGCTTGGGTGCATACGGAGAGGAATGGCTAGCAGAAAAAAAGAGGTGATAATGCCTCTGTATAAGTCTTTGGTACGACCTCATTTGGAGTATGGTGTGCAATTCTGGAGACCGCACCTTCAAAAGGATGTGAACAGGATGGAGTCGGTGTAGAGGGTTGCTACTAAAATGATTAACGGGCTTCATTATAAAGCATATGAGGACAGACTAAAGGATCTTAATATGTACACCTTAGAGGAAAGGCGGGATAGAGGTGATATGATTGAGATGTTTAAATACCTCTGTGGCATAAATGTTCAGGGAGAGAGCCTCTTTCAATTGAAAGCAAGTTCTACGATGAGGGGACATGGGATGGGGGTGAAGGGAGATAGATTCAGGAGTGATATGCGGAAATATTTCTTTACGGAAAGAGTAGTGGATCCGTGGAATAGTCTCCCAGTGGAGGTGGTAGAGATGAGGACAGTAACTGAATTCAAAAAAGCATGGGACCAACACAGAGGATCTCTAAAGGTAAAAGGTGGACTGTTGTAGTTGTTGTTATGGAAGGACAGACTAGATGGGCCTTGTGGTATTTTTCTGTCATCATGTTTCTATGTTTCTAAGCATAATCCATTGGACTGGAGGAAGCCAGAGGAGTGGGGTTATAGAGCCAGGAGTTCCCAGACGGCACCTTTGAAGGAGACGGCAGCATTTGGAAGGGGCCCTAAGACTGGTGCAAGAAGGTATGTGAAGAGAGACCCAGTGTCCAGGGATCTTAATTGGAAGGCTGGACATAAAAGCTGGACTATTTACTGGCCAGGATACCTGGAGAGGAAACCTAACAGCAAGAGGATCACAGGTATGAACTTTGATCTATGCCCTAGCTCTTCACCAGGAATGCAGCAGGGAAACAAATATTATCCTGAGAATGATCAATTAAGGAATTCCTCTGAGCCAGACCATGATACTGATTCCATGATATTTGAGGAAGAAGAAGATATATCAAATGATCAATTGGAATACATGGATTGCTCTCTGTCTAGGCTGCTGTTTTAAAGTAGTTTCTCACTAATACAACAACCACAAAAAGGAACTGTAACTTGTTCTTTTATCTACCCAGAAAAGTCTCTGAAAGAAAGCTTTAGGGTAGGATTGAGCCACGTAGAGAGAGTGATCCAGCAAAGGGGTTTGCAGCTGGCTAATTATTTGTAATTGAGCCAGACACACGTGCACCTGAGCTCTAGAAGGAAACGTCTTTCTTGTGTGTGAATAGAAGAAAGTTATCCTTGATAAAGAACAGGTTTTTTGTTACTTTTGGGTTTGTTTTTGCCTTTTGGAGCACTGCTAAGAAAGTCATTAGCAGGAGCCATCAAAAAGACCTTTTCTGTTTCTCATCAAGGTCTTTATTGATTTATTGCTTAAGAAGTTCAGTTGCCTTATATCATGTTTTGTTTTTCCTGAGTACAATGCTTGAAGCAAGTGTCCTTTTGTGTTACCAAGTAAATCTGTGTGGGAGAATTAACCCCATGAATAAAATCTGTTTTTCTTTGCTTACACTCGAGCATCACAACTCATTATTTTGTGAACGGCTAATTCTGGTATGAATAAACTACATTCGCCACAATCCTTTGCAAGTCATAATAATATTTTGCCTTTGCCAAGACTGTGGACATTCACGACCAGTGCCCCCGTTTACACTCTTCAACAATCTTCTCAAGGTTATTGACAACGTAAAAAGAGGAATCATCATCATTTTCATCAACATCACATCAGCTTTCGACACAATCGACCACAGCTTCCTCATATCAAGACTTCAACAAATTGGGCTATACGGCACCACCTTGACCTGGTTTACCTCCTACCTCACAGACAGACAGCTCCAAGTCAAATGCAGCCCTATCACTTCCCAACCATTCATAGCCAAACAGGGCATACCACAAGGTTACACCCTCTCTACACTGCTATTTAAACTCTACATACAGCCCATCTTCGCCATCATCAAGAAACACAATATTCAATACACTATCTATGCAGATGACATAATAATATATACACCGATTAACCTTGACAACCCAGACTACTCAAAAATAGCGGACTGCCTGTAACAAATGACAAGCTTGACAATCCAAGTTGGTCACTATTCTCTAGAGTAATGTTACTGTTGAGCCACAAATATCGCAATTACTCCAACAGCATGAAAATTTTTTCAAAACAGATTAATATTCCCATCTGACTTGTATAAATGTTATTTCAAGCTTATCTTTGAAGTATAAACCGGGTCTCAGACTAATAGGGAGCTATGGTGAGAACAGTGCCACCAAATGCTCCTTTTTGCATCAATGACCCTTCTTATATTTGAGGTAATGTTTTATAAATTTCTTTCAAAATGAACAATAAAAAGTCAGACTTATCTTTGTAACAATGTCCCAACGCCAGACTCAGCACTGCTACGTTTCACGAATATTTAGTTTCTTCAGGGGTTTACAAGCCGACTTCAAATGACATCAATTCATTCTAGGAAAACAAACATGTCATGCTTTAAAATCTTCAAATTATAAAATTATGTTACAAGATTTACATATCATTCCTGTCAATGTTAATATGGCTAGATATCTCCTACCAAACAAATTCACCCAGACTGCTTCCCCCGTTAGTGCAAAAAATGCCGCGCATGTGGCTTCGGGTGTTCAAAAGCACTAATTTATTCATTTAAGACCAAGGGAACCATTTAACGCCGATGAGCTATTTAAGTGCCGAGGTTCCAGTCAATTTGTACATTGAGACCTCCTGGGCTTACTGTCTGTAAAACGAAAATCCAACGGAGATTCAAGGTTTGATCTAAAGATTTTCCGCCACTGCATTTATAAACACGTTCCAAGCAAAAACACCGCAGACGTTTCCTGGTTCCTAGATCTTCCACTGTGTCGGACACATCAATTAATTTGATAACTCAATATTCACTGTACAGTAAGGATATATCAAAGATTCTCAAGAAACATGTGAATGTGATCCACAGTATTCCAGCATTAAAAGAGAAGCATATCAGATGTGTATGGACATATAATCGAAACCTTAAAGAAATATTGTGTCCCACTGTTCTCAATTCTGCTATAGTACCAGCTTCAGAAACATCTGGGGGCCATTCTCGATGTGGCGACTGTTCATATTGTGAGGTTATTCAAGTAATTTCTTCCTTTGATTATCATGGGAAAAGATACAGTTTACGACATGCAACTAATTGCAATACTACACAGATAGTGTATGCTATTCAATGTCCATGCCAGCTACTTTATGTTGGAAAAACTATGCGCTCCTTTAAGATATGATTGGCTGAACATCGCATTAGATTAAAATGTAAGACCTTATCGGCCCCAATAGTAGCTCATTGCCTTACCCATCGTCATGATTTTGAACATCTGCGGTGTTTTTGCTTGGAACGTGTTTATAAAAGCAGTGGCGGAAAATCTTTAGATCAAACCTTGATTCTCCGGGAACAACGTTGGATTTTCGTTTTACAGACAGTAAGCCCAGGAGGTCTCAATGTACAAATTGACTGGAACCTCTGCACTTAAATAGGTCATCGGCGTTAAAGGGTTCCCTTGGTCTTAAATGAATAAATTAGTGCTTTTGAACACCCGAAGCCGCATGCGCGGTGTTTTTTGCACTAACGGTGGAAGCAGTCTGGGCAAATGTGTTTGGTAGGAGATATCTAGCCATATTAACATTGACAGGAACGATATGTAAATCTTGTAACATAA
Organism: Ichthyophis bannanicus; assembly: GCA_033557465.1. Lineage (NCBI taxonomy): Eukaryota > Metazoa > Chordata > Amphibia > Gymnophiona > Ichthyophiidae > Ichthyophis > Ichthyophis bannanicus. The sequence continues at coordinate 1,556,588,289 of CM066032.1, forward strand.
TTTTATAATTTGAAGATTTTAAAGCATGACATGTTTGTTTTTCCTAGAATGAATTGATGCAATTTGAAGTCGGCTTGTAAACCCCTGAAGAAACAAAATATTTGTGAAACGTAGCAGCGCTGAGTCTGGCGTTAGGACATTGTTACAAAGATAAGCCTGACTTTTTATTGTTCATTTTGAAAGAAATTTATAAAACATTACCTCAAATATAAGAAGGGTCATTGATGCGAAAAGGAGCATTTGGTGGCACTGTTCTCACCGTAGCTCCCTATTAGTCTGAGACCCGGTTTATACTTCAAAGATAAGCTTGAAATAACATTTATACAAGTCAGATGGGAATATTTGAAATCTGTTTTGAAAAAGTTTCATGCTGTTGGAGTAATTGCGATATTTGTGGCACAAATGACAAGCTGGCTACTGCAAAACAACCTGACTATAAACTACAAAAAACAGAAGCTCTACTAATAACCAGAAACTCCACCTTCACCTCCCCACCCACCATCGAACTCAACAACATTACAATACCCATAAAACCAGAGGTAAACTACCTTGGAGTCACCCTTGATAGAGAGCTGAACCTCTAGTCTCACATCAGCAAAACCACCAGGAATGCCTACCTCAAGATGAGAACCATCAGATGCCTCAAGCCAATTCTCTCCCAAGAGCACTTCTGCACTGTCTGCTAAGCCATCATCACACCCATTTTGGACTACTGTAACCACATTTACCTTGGCCTCCCAAAACACGCACTCCGACCCTTGCAGTTGGCACAGAGCACCATGGCTCACATATTAACTGGCTCCTCAAGGCATGATCATATCACCCCCATCATGAACCTCCTCCATTGGCTTCCAATCGACTCTCACATCTGATACAAAACCATACTGAACATCTTCAAAATCAAACAGGACCTCTCAGTGAACAGTCTGAAGGCAATCATCAGTTTCGACTCAAACACCAGACCCAGAAGGAGAGGCACCACTGACACCATCACAACCCCCAAATACTTCACCAAAATGAGGCAAACCACTTCAAAGAGAGCTATATCCCTGGCGGCACCCACCCTATGGAACTCCCTCCCTGACGGTTTAAGATCAACGGTCAACATTAAGGACTTTAGAAAGTTACTCAAGACCACGCTCTACACAGAGCACTATGGCGACATCACGTGACTTATCAAGAAACTCCATTGATCTAATTGTTCCTGACACCGTTCTCCCCCCACCCTGCCTCTGCCCCTTTCCTCCCACTCCCCCACCACTACCCTAGCCTACCCCACCCCCTCTTTGTATATAGCCCACTGCAGATAGCTCAACCTGTATATATTGCATCTTCTAATCAAGCTACACCTGTATTACACATTCACAAACTCTACTTTACAACCACTGCATGCCGTCACCCCTGCACTATTCAACTTGATTGGTTTGCAGTGAAAACCACTTTGATTCTAGGATAAAGTGGGATCCTAAAAGTGTGTTCCCTCCAGCTCTACAGTTCCCCCTCCGCAATGGCTACGATATATATGTGAGAGCTTCCTGAAAGCCTCAGTCTGTGGAGTCAATGGGATAACATGCTCTTACAAACTGATGCCCCCATCTCTACTGTGGATCCCTGCAGCCCGTTCTCTGTCAATTTTGGAGTCTTTGTAGAATTGTACCAACATGTAGCCATATGTTTTAGTCCGTTCTGACAGAATGACACCCAGAATTCCAAAATACCAAATAACATCCATCTACCTAATCTTAACAAATGGGGATCAGTGCTACCTCACAGCATACCACAAACATCTGTCACAAGCAAAGAACAGGTAGCAGCCATGGGCATCTGTCACAGAAAATGCAAGGGCAGTCAGCCTCATCAGCACACACATGTGCACACAATGTGTTGGAAAAATGCTGTGGGACAGGGCCGAGGTATGAGAGCAACGCTGTGGGGCAACTATGCCACATAACCTCTCACACTGGCCACATGGGCTACATTATGTGCCATGTGACACCCTCACAGTGATCTCTAACAACACAGCAAACAATACATAGGTAGGACCCAAAGCAGGTGCCAAATGTGCCTGTTTGATGCCATGGGGGTTGTGCCCAGCATTGAATGCTGTGTTGCTGTGAGGGGGGAGGTAATGTGCAACTTCAAAGGGCCTGGCTAGCTGCAGCCCGCAACCAGAATACTGTGACATACCGCATACCCATGACCAGTCTGCTGTTGTGTCACCAGTGGTATGTTTGGAACTGCACATATGGCATCTATCCCTGTTTCCCCAGGTTGAGGATCTGCAGAAAAAGGGCCGAGAAATGCATTGGAGGCGGCCTGACTTTATCCACCAGCTGCAGGAGGAGATGAGAGCATCTGCAGATGGCGAGTAATGTAGCATGTGTGTGACACAGCAGCATCTTTGATGCAATGACCATGGCCTATTGGACAGCACCAGCAGGAATATCTCCATGTACTATGCACCAAACAGGATATTCCCTGCACATTTACCCACGTATGTTCAAGCATGCCTAGCATGGGGGAATGGGGCACTGTCCAGACCACATAAAGGTACACATAAACATGCAGTGGTTGACATGCAGATCCAGATGTACTGTATGGAGCTGTCAGTCATCCCCCAGTCCACATATATAGCTATGTGGTGATGCAACATGTGCATGGCTGCTGTGGTCATGCAACGAATTTATTTATTTAACCAGTTTTATACACCACTTTATCCTTCAATTAAAGTGGTTTACAGTATAACTTGTTGGGATACATTTAACAGGTGGGGATGGGGTAAGATTATGAACAAATATACTAACTATATACAGTTAGGTCTTTTGTGATTGCGTGTGTTTTTGGTGAGCCATTTGGAAAAGAATTCTGCTGCTGACACTGATTATGTTACATGTCCAAAGTATTCCATGAATAGGAGGGTCTTGAGTGTTTTGCAGATGTCTTTGATGTCTTTCAGGGCTCTTATTCCTTCAGGAAGAGAGTTCCATAGGGCAGGTGCTGAGAGTGAGGGTGCTCTGTTGGACATTGATTGATTTTTTCTATGATATCCTGCCGGTGTGCTAAGCATATCTTCCTTGTTGTTTCTCCTGGGTCTGTTACTTATATCTCTGAGTTCTGGAGAGCATCTGCTGAGCAGTGGTGAATGATTTTAAACAAGTTCAAGATTGCTTTGAATCTTGCACGTGCGTGGATTAGTAGCCAGTGCAATTGTTGTAGCATGGGCTTGATGTGCTAATTTTTGGCAGTGCCTGTGATGATACGTGCTGCTGTATTCTGCACTAGTTAGAGCGGGTGGATGGGCTGTTTGGGGAGACCTTGATATAATGAATTTCCATAACAGCCTGGCACACAGTACGGAAATGATCCTGGCTTAGGACTTTTCTGAGTCTCCTAATGAGTTTTAATCTGTGATAGGCTTTTGCTACAGTTTTGTTGACATGCATTTGTAGGTTGAGGTTTTTGTCCAGAGTGATGCCTAGGTATTTTACTTTGTCCTCTACTGTTATTGTCTTGTGTAGGATGTTGATTGATGGGTTGAACATAGAATTTCTAGAGATGAACAGTACCTCTGTCTTGTTGAAGCTGACTGTTAGATTATAGTTGGTGAGCTAGGAGTTCATGCCTTCAAGGCATTACTATGGATTCTCCCATCATCATCAGCAGAAAACCTCACATCTTGTGGCAGACACCCATGAATGCAGAAAACCATTACAGCCAGGGAGACGGACTAGGGGCAGCAAACAGTCCGGCAGCACCAGCACTGACATCTGCAGTCTGCCGTTCTGGACTTTCATTTACATTTTGCTTGTTTTATCACGTCAATGCCATGGCTCTATGAGTGACAAAAAATGTTTAGGCAGAAACAGCATCAAAATTGGTGGGTAGCAGCAGAGGCACATTGTATATGAAATGTGTTATTTCCTTGTCACCCTTGGGCTGTCCAATTTAGCCATGACAAGCTGACACACATCCCCACAAGGTGCACCACAACAACATGGAGTGGAGAAGTAGCCTAGTGGTTGGGGCAAGGTACTTCAGGCCAGAAGGTCAGTGGTTCAAATCCCACTAGAGGACAGCAAACTTGGGCCAGAAGGACTGGGGTTTCTAGTCCCACAGGTGCTCCTTGTGGTCTTGGGCAAGCCACTTAACCCTCCATAGCCCATGTTCCTTGTAAAATAGTTATCTCCAAGTTATAATACCCTGTTCAGTGTAATTTCAGTTTGTTCAATGTAAACTGCACTGATGCAGAATAGCACGGTATATAAGAGAATGTAAATAAATAAATAAACATGTATCACCTCTCTTTGGCCATATCCAGGAGAGATATTCTGCATGCAGGATGTGACTGTATCATTTGGGGATTTACAGTGTGCATATGTGTGTGTGCATGAATATGTTGTGACACATTGACATCAGATGATGTGCATTTTGAGAGGGTTACTGTACCATAATTTTCATGTTTAGCCAGTTCACAAACCATGTTGACCCGTTGTCTCCTAATAAAGATTTTAATTATTGCTATATTTACAGCTTACACAGTCGCATGGGTGCTTCATCCTGTGTCTCTCACACACATAAGAACATAAGAATATAAGATATGCCATACTGGGTCAGACCAAGGTTCATCAAGCCCAGTATCCTGTTTCCAACAGTGGCCAATCTAGGTCATACGTACCTAGCAAGGGCTGTTGTATGATGGGCTTATCAGTATTTTCACACATTGCTTAGATTGTATATTGCATGAACATTCTCATTCCTGTACACCACATGGATGTAGGGGCATACTGTGACATCCCAAAACTGTTTTATTTTGCTGAGTCTGCCCCTATGAGAGACATGTTTTTACTGTGCCAACACATGTGCTTGTCATAACTACCTCCATCTCAACAGTGTAGATCATGGCACAGATTTCGGAAGGCACTTATACAGCTAACTGCCCTAGTTACCCATATAAATGCCTTCTTGGTGATTTTGGCAAGGCACCTACTCAGGTGCTGGCCCTCTGAGATGCTATATACCTCCATAACATGCCCATATGCTATGTGGTTGGCATCAGGGTGTGTTAGGAGCATACTGTAGCAGGGCATGGGCAGATACACATGGTTGGTGGGTGGCTACATTTTTCTATGCAACACACATAGCCATCTGAGCATGACAGCCTGGCACTGATTTTCCCGAGCTATATTTAAGGCATGGGGTCTGGGTGATTAGCCTGTTAAATTTGCCCTAGCTGCTTTATTAATAGCATGCATCACTGCCATGTTGTCCAGTCTCATGCTTGTACCTAAGGCAGTTGCTCCACACCATGAAGGTCAGCACAACAGGGAAAGTTCCAGGAAGGCAACATTCCTGCACAATTTCTTCTCGTGCCACATCTACGGTCATGATTCAGCAATGCTCAAAACTTGTCCCTCAAAAACATTTGCCAAAGCCCCATTATCTTTCTTCTTCAGCCCCTTTGTCACCAAAGCCAGTCACTGAGTAAACACCCTCCACATGGTGATAACACAATAGGTGAAGTTAAAATGCCCTAACAACACCTGACCCTCACTTGGTTTGCAGCTTCTCGTGCTGTGAGGGCTTGTGTGTATCAGTGATGATGAGAGCTAAACTATCGGTAGTTTAACTACCGGCAGGGTCTCCCAAGATGGACAGGTCTCAGCTGAGGTGCCAGACCAAGACAAACCACCCATCTTGGCAGCAGCAGAATGGGATAGTGTTGACGGTGGAGGATCACATTTCTGTGACAACGGCAACACCACCAAATTTAAACTGCGCGGAAGAAAGGACCGGCAATCTACTTCTGTATCTTGCCATGAAAACCCAATAGATAGTTACAACAAAACAAATTGTGCTATAGTGCTGGAAGATGAGACCCCCAGGTCGGAAGGCACTCAACTAGCTACTGGGGAAGAGCTGAAGACTTTTCAGAGTAAAGCCAGCATTTATGATGTGGTTGGATCAAAGCCCTCAGAACGTCTGACTGCTGATGTAGCTGCACATGAAATGAGAGTCAGATGCCGTAAAGATGTCTTACGCATTGGAACATGGAATGTACGAAGCATGAACCAAGGGAACTTGGAGGTGGTCAAGAATGAAATGTAACGTGTACAACTTGATCTGTTGGGTGTCAGCGAACTAAAATGGACTGGCATCGGGCACTTTGCATCAGATGATCACATGGTCTACTATGCTGGAAATGAAAGACAAAGAAGAAATGGTGTTGCATTTATAATAAAGAAGAAACTTGCAAGAACTGTAATGAAATACAATGCAGTCAGCAAACGCTTAATCTCTATTCATCTACGAGGAATGCCTATCAACACAACTATAATTCAAGTATATGCCCCAACAATAGCTGCAGAAGAGAATGAAATTGAAGAGTTCTATGAATAAGTACAAGCTGAAATTGACAGAACATGCAAACAGGATATCCTGATAGTCATGGGTGACTGGAACGCAAAAGTTGGCAACAAAGAAGGCAAAGTAGTTGGAAAATATGGACTTGGCAACAGAAATGAAGCTGGAGAAAGACTGATAGAATTCTGCAAGACCAATGATCTATTCATCTCAAACACCTTATTCCATCAACACAAGCGGCGACTGTACACATGGACTTCACCCAATGGATTGTATAAAAATCAAATTGACTACATCTGTGGAAGTCAACGATGGAAAAGTTCTATAAAATCAACAAAGACAAAACCTGGAGCTGACTGTGGTACAGATCATCAACTACTAGTATGCAAACTCAAGCTAAAGTTAAAAAAGAGCAAACCACTCATGAATGCAGCAAAATATGACCTTGAGAATATACCACTGGAATTTAAAGACTGCCTGCAAAATCGATTTGCTGCTTTAGATACAAAAGACAGTGCTCCAGAAGAGTTATGGAATGACATCAAGAAGGTTGTGTTGGAAGAAAGCGAGAAGTCTCTACAAAAGGTGAAAAAGCAAAAACGGCTAAAATGGATGACAGAAGAAACTCTGAAAATTGCCCAGAAATGCAGAGAAGCTAAAGCCAGAGGAGAAAGAAAGATAATAACAGAACTCAACAGAGATTTCCAACATGCAGCAAGACAGGACAAGGAAAAGTACTACAACGATGCATGCAAGGAAAAAGAGGCAGAAACTATTAGAGGAAGAACAAGATCGTCTTTCCTAAAGCTACGAGAGTTAAAGAAAAAGTTACAGCCTCGAATTGGAATGTTACAAGATGCTCAAGGTTCTATGTTGAATAATGCTGACAAGATCAAGAAAAGGTGGAAGGAATATACAGAGTTTTATATGATAAAGATCAAGTGGACCAACAGCCTTATCAAACTTGTACCTTATAATCAGGAACCATTGGTGATGAAAGAAGAAGTTAAAGCAACATTGAAAGCCTTACCAAAGAACAAAGCACCAGGCATTGATTGCATTCCCATAGAAGTATTACAGCAATCTGATGCAGCTGTTACCGTACTTAAAAGGCTCTGCCAAGAAATATGGAAGACAACATCATGGCCAACTGACTGGGAAAGATCTGTGTTTATACCAATACTAAAGAATGGTGATCCAACTGACTGTGGAAATTATCGCACAATTGCTCTGATCCCACATGCCAGCAAGATTCTACTGAAGATTATTCAAAAGAGACTACGACCATACCTGGAACAAGAACTATCTGAAGTGCAAGCAGGGTTCAGGAAAGGGCGAGGAACGAGAGACATCATTGCGGATGCGAGTTGGATCCTTGAAAAGACTAAAGAATACCAAAAGGATATCTATTTGTGCTTTATCGACTATAGCAAGGCTTTTGACTGTGTAAACCATGAGAAACTCTGGGCCACATTAAGAAGCATGGGTATACCAGAACACCCGATCATACTCTTGCACAATCTGTACATTGATCAAGAAGCAACAGTTCGAAAGGATCAAGGAGAAACAGAATGGTTTAAAATAAGCAAAGGTGTAAGACAAGGCTGCATACTTTCCCCCTACCTGTTTAATTTATATGCAGAACAAATCATCAGAGAAGCAGGATTGTATGAAGACAACAGAGGTGTGAAGATTGGTGGAAGACTCATCAACAACCTTTACTATGCTGATGATACCGCATTACTGGCTGAAAGTGAAGATGATCTGAAATATTTGCTTCTCACAATCAAAGAACATAGTCTCAAAATGGGCTTGCCCCTTAATGTAAAGAAGACAAAGATCATGACAACTGGCATAATCAACAGGTTCATCGTTGAAGGAGAAGAAATTGAAATTGTGAACAACTTTAACCTACTTGGATCAACTATCAATAAAGAAGCAACAAGCAGTCAAGAAATCAGACAATGCATTGCTCTTGGCAGAATGGCTATGAAAGACCTAGATAAGATTCTCAAGAGCAGAGATGTCTCTCTCCATACAAAGATTTGACTTCTTCAAGCCATGGTATTTTCAATAACATCATATGGATGTGAAAGCTGGACAGTGAAAAAGATAGACAGGAAGAAAATTGATGCCTTTGAATTATGGTGCTGGCAGCGAATACTGTGTATACCATGGACTGCCCGAAGAACAAACCAGTCGGTACTAGAGGAGATCAAACCTAAGCTTTCTTTAGAAGCTCAGATGACAAGACTTTGACTTTCATACTTTGGACACATCATCGAAGAGAGAGATCATTAGAGAAAGACATCATGCTTGGCAAGATAGAAGGTAAACGCAAAAGAGGAAGGCCAGCAAATGAGATGGATTGATACAATAAGAGAGCTATGGATACCAGTCTGTCAACAATGAGCCACCTGACTCAAGACTGAACACAATTTAGGATAGCTATCCAGAGGGTCGCCATGAGTCGACTCCGACTCAACAGCACTTAACAACAACAACAACAACAACTCCTGAATCTGCCTTAGTGCCACCTTGAGGCTTGCTCTTGTCTGCCAAATTAACTCCTCTAACTTCACTTTTTCAACTGGCAAGTGGGACTCCATCCTGACTGAGTCAGCTCAATCCCTAAAAAGAGGTTCAAAGCCTGGCTGATTTTTCCTTGACCAAGGGAAGACTGAACTCCTCCAATAGCCACCAAAAGACATCCACTAAATTGTCATACTTCTTAGAATTTGCTGGCCCCACAAGGAAGTCATCAAGAAATAAACAACGGATGCCTACTGTGCTGATCTTTGTACTGCTCCAGGGGAAAAATTTGCAAAAGTCTCAAAATGTGCACATGACACAGAACACTCCATTGGCACGTTTCTCAATGAACTACTTCCCCTGAAAAGGAAAACCCAACAACTGGAAAGATTTGAGTAGACACCCAGGAAAATATAGATAACATGAGGAGGGATCTAGTGAAGCTTGGCAACTGAGATTTAGGGGTATGTTTACTAAACCATCTTAATGTTACCGGCATTAGTTGCAGTCTTACTGTGACGAATGCCATATAAGGTAGTGGGCGTTCTGGTCTTAAGGTAGCATTTTGGGTTATCACGCAATAAAGTCCAGTATTACGGGATAGAGGAAGCCATGGCACATTAATGCACATTAGCCTTAATTAGGCGCTAACCTGTAATCACAGCAGCAGAGGTATAGCACACTGGTTAATGCACTGCCTGATGATACAGTGGTCATGAGTTTGAACCCTCAGTGGGCTCAGTTAAAAGACTGCCTGAGTCAATCCCTTTTCCTGCTTGTAATAGTCAGACACATCCCAACAATTTGCACTGCCAGCCAAAAAAGCCTCACCCCGGTGCCCCAACCTAATGCACCTTTTAGGGCACATCATAAAGCTCCATGTCATCCATGGCAGGTCATAATGTAACCAAGAGGGCGGCAGGAAAGGTTGGCACCCTCCAAGGCAGCATATAAGGTGCCCCATAAGCTGGGCAAACCTAAGATGAAAGATGCCCAAGGGATGCCAAGGTGACACAGGAGATGGTGCCCATGGGTACAAAGGTGCCCCAAAGTCACAAGCATGAAATGTATGGCTCAAACACAGATATAGCCATAACACTGCACAGAGCACCAAGGAAAGACAATGAACAAGTGATGGAAGGAAGTAGATGACAGAGCTCATGGACCAGCCAAATCTGTGTGCAGCCCATGTGGCAGCAGGTAAAGTGGACAAACATATCGGGGGCAGCTGTACCAATGTACAGGGTGATGATAATGTACAGTGCAACAATGACAGTGTGTGGCAGAGGACGGGGATATGTGTCCACCAGAGGAGGTAGAGGTGGCAGGATAAGTGCAATGACAGGAGGACAGAGGAGAGCAGTGCCATGCAGAGCAGACACAGGAGAGGCATGCATGAAGAGCTGCAATGCAGAAAAATGTGCCAGTGCAGGACATGGGATAGCAGCCTGCACATTAGGGCAGAACACCACACAGCTGGCACACACACATAGACGGACAGAAGGATGGATGGCAACAGTGATGAGGGTATAATGTGGCGGCAGCACAGATCTGCACAGATCGTCACATGCATACAGTGCCATTAGGGACAGCACGAAAACCTGAACAGTGTTTGGCCCACCAGGACCGGAGTTGGGAACCCCTGCCCTAGAGCAGCGGCCAACAGGGGCACAAACACCCACACCCACAACCACAGGCTCCACTATCCAAAGCCTCATAGAGAGTCAGGCTGTTGGGCCCTCCGCGGAGCAGCATCTCACAATACTGGCACCTGCATACTTTAGCAATGCCGTCCTAAACTTCGGAACACATTCCACATAGATCAAAAGGTTGCTATGATTAATGTCAGCTAACAAATCCTAAGTTAAACACACTTTGTTGATAGAGATTCATCATAGCAACCTTTCTAATATCTGTGGAGTGTGTTTCAGTTATTGATTCTGACAGTTTTTACCACTCCACTGAGTGACCCTAACAGTATTGAGTACCATAGCAATGCCCACACTGTGCCCAGGACTGGTGTGGTTGCCAGGGCTGCCACAAACCTCTATATTTGCACAATGCTGGCATAGGTGTGGCAGTGTGTGTCTGTCTATCCAGTGTGTTGTGGCTGCCTACACCTTACTGAGCCCACACATCTTGCACTGTTTCCAGTGTTAGCCTGTCAATGTGCCAATGAGGAGCATGGTACTGTGGGTATGGCCCGGACAGGGTGGCATGGGCAGGATGCATTTGCACAGGGTATAGGGCAATGGCTGGGACATTATAGTGCCTGACCACAACCTGCATGGACAGGGTGGCCACAGCATGTCATGCTGGGAGGTCACTCTCACCCTGACTGAGCAGTGACCATGGCATGGCTAGGTTCCCCCATAGTGCTATGCAGTGTTCTTTCAAGTGATATTTATGGGTTCTTTTATTCTGGGGCCCAGTCACTGACTGTCTGTGTGGTGTGTGTGCTGACATCCCAGTTTTGGGGGCACACAGTTTCTCCAGGAACATGCACTATGTAGTAGCTAGCAGACTGTCTGCAGTTAGCATCTGTATGGCTGTACCACCTTGCAGGGTGCAGCAGGTGCACACTGACTGCCCTCTGCTGATGAATGTCAGATCGTAGTGGGGGGCAGCTGAGCTGACTGGGCCCACTACCTATCTGCCAGTGGCCCTGTCCCAAGTGCAGATCTTCAGCTGCTGTCTGTTTGCCAGCAGGACTGGGGTTGCTCGTCCCACAGCCTGTCCTCATGTACCTCCACTGCCCCCCTTGCAAAGGGTGAGAGTGGGGGTCTGTTGAGGGGTGGATCATGTCCCCCACCCTGACCCAGAGAAAGCGGTTCGCTAAGTACATTGTTGCCATGAGAGCCCTGACACACCCCTGTTTCCTAAACAGGTATAGCAAGCACAATGGACATTTACTACGTTGTATGCATCATGGTTCACAAGGGCCAGACATGACTGACAATTACCGACATACGCAGAGACCACCTAAAGGCATCAGTAACAAATACCTGTCACACACTAGCACTGATGGAGACCTGCAGCACAGCCCACCTCAACCAACCCGGGTACTGCGGACCTGGTGCTGGCCACTCCACCTCACCCTCAGGGTGAGCATAGAACATGCACATTGGCATAGCCTGTGGGTACTCTGTGCCAGTAACATGCACGGTCATTCCCCCCTACCAAGCTGACGTGCTGTAGAGGTGCATACCCCATCTGGTGAGCATATGTAGACTGCTGTTCTGCATGTGAATTGAATTATGGGTACTGTTGGTTCTATCCTATCCTGGTAGCCACAGCAGACAGTTTTATGGTGACATGCACTCTTTCTGTAGTCAGCCATTGGTACAATTTATTTAGTATACATTTGTATACCGCTACTTCCAGCGATCAGCAGCGTTTTTTGATTACAGATTGGAAATTGTCAAATCATGACAGGAAATGTTTGAGGTATAAACACATTGATTAGACAGGAAAGCACAGCACACAGAGAACTATTTTACAGGGAACATGGGCTATGGAGGGTTAAGTGGCTTGCCCAAGACCACAAGGAGCACCTGTGGGACTAGAAACCCCAGTCCTTCTGGCCCAAGGTTGCTGTCCTCTAGTGGGATTTGAACCTCTGATCTTCTGGCCTGAAGTACCTTGCCCCAACCACTAGGCCACTCCTTAAGACTGGAACACCCTCTACCTTATGGCATTCATCATAGTAAGACTGCAACTAACGCCGGTAACATTAAGACGGTTTAGTAAATATACCTCTTAATGCTAAAAAATGCAGTCATGCATTTGGGCTGCAAAAATCCAAGTGAGCAGTACAGTACAGTGATGAAGTACTCTGTTAACAAAAGAAGAGCAGGACTTAGGAATGAGTGTTTTTGATGATCTTAAGAGGCTAAACAGGTAGAAAAGTTGACAGTGAAAGCCAGAAGGATGCTTGGGTGCATAGGGAAAGGAATGTCCAGCAGTAAGAAGGAGGTGATATGCCTCTGTATAAATCTTTGGTGAGATCTCATTTGAAGTATCAATTATGGAGACCACACATTCAAAAGAATATAAACAGGATGATGTTGATGCAGAGGGTGACTATCAAAATGGTCAGTGGGCTTTTTTATAAGGCATAAGGGGACAAACGTTAAGCTCTCAATATGTATACTTTGGAGAAAATTCAGGAAAATGAAGATATGATAGAGACATTTAAATGCCTCTGTGGCATAAATGCACAGGAGGAGAGCTTCTTTTAATTGAAAGAAAGCTCTGCAATGGGAGGCATAGTGTGAAGGTGAGAGGAGATAGACTTAAAAGTAATTTGCAGAAAAATTTCTTTATGGACAAAGTTGTAGATGCATGGAAATGTCTCTCAGTGGAGGTTGTAGAGACAAAGGGGTATGTTTACTAAAGGGCGCTATTCGCGCTGCTGTCATGTTATCGCGCGATAAGGTGCCTTATCGCATGATAATGGCACTTTACCAGGTGATAAGGCACGTTAACGCACGCAGCGGTGCAAACGAGCACTGAAGGTGGAGAAAGGCTCCCCAGGGGCGGAGAGAGAGGGTCAATGGGTGGAGAGTGGGAGGGGAGAGGCTCCCTGCACACTAATGCTCTGGATTCCTGGGCTGAAAACTAATGCGAGTGAAACCCTCGCTTTAGAGCAGATTTAAAGGGAAGAGAAACCATTTTCGTCAACAATGTACAGCAAACCAGGGAAACCTACGAAAAGTGATAAGTGTGATACATGTGCACGGAACAAAAGGGCAAATAAACATTGAAAATGACCTGAACAAACTGGAAAAAAAACCATAACCAAGCTGGGCAATAGTGATATTAATGGGAAACATCAAAAAACACTACCTGGAAAGCTCCAAAAAAAAGGATATCAATTTTGGAAGGGGCTGTGCTCTGTCCCCATACAAGGTGAATGATCCCACAGTGAAATACCTTTCTATTGGACAGGTTTCCTATGGTATGCACATGTCCCACAGCAGCAGGGTGGGCATGTCAGAACGGGCAACTGCACAGATGCTGGAAAAGGGGATACAGAGGGCTGCAGGCGGCACATGCTGTGGTGGTGCAGCCGGGCCACAGTGCGGACTAGGGGTGATGTCTAGGTGGCCCATAGGAAGTAGAGCCGCCAGACAGCAACTGATGAAGGCCCAACATGGGCATGAGTGTGTTTCCCACAGTGTCACAGGGGATAGTACCCAGCAGGTACCCCCAAGGGTACAGAACATTTGCAGGCGGTGCTGGGGGGAAGCGTGGACGTCTATGCAGGCACCCCTACCCCAGAACCCACACCATAGGCAGCCGCCTACCGGCACACTGGATGACCTGAGACTGCGCACCACCAGCACCACCTGCAGAAGGGCATGTCAGCATGGCGACAGAGGGGTACAGGTGGTGGAGGGAGCAGTGGCAGCTGCCCACAGCAGACCATGGCCTAGCCCTGTTTAGGTGGGTGCCATGCACTGCAACAGACAGGTCCTGTCTGACGAACAGTCATGGTATCCCCAGGGAATGACCTTTCCCTGTGGCAACAGTGTGGTGCAGTACACACAGCCAGTGTGTTCAGAAGCAGAAGGTCACAGGTTCAAGCCCCAGCTGTGGCTCCCACCAACCCAGTCCCCATATTTTACCCAGTACTAAACCATCGTAATAAAGAGAGAACCTTTATTGCAGATACACATAAACATGCCTGAAATGCCTATATTTTACCCTACAGAGCACAGACCCCATAGACATGTGCAATACCTAGAGCAGAGTTTCCCAAATGCAGTCCTGGAGGGACAAACTCCATTCAGGCATCATGCTGTCCCTAATAAAGATGCTTGTGCTGCATTTCTATGTGCCGCCCCCATGGTATGCAGATGTATCCATGCATATTCATTAGGGACAGCATGAAAACCCGAACAGTGTTTGGCCCACCAGGACTGGAGTTGGGAACCTATGCCCTAGAGCAGCGGCCAACAGGGGCAGAAACATCCGCAACCACAGGCGCCATTATCCAAAGCTTCCTGGATGTTGGGCAGGATGTTGGGCCCTGCATGCAGCACCATCTCCCAATACTAGCACTTGCATACCATAGCACTGCCACCCTAAACTTGGGAATACGGTACGCATATATCAAAAGGTTGCTATGATTACTGGCAGATAGCAATCCCTAGGTTAAGCACAATCTGCTCATTGAGCTGTATCATAGCAACCTTTCTGATGTCTGTGGAATGTGTTTCAGGTCTGGTGTCTGACAGTGTTTACCACCCTGGGGAGTGACCCCAATAGTATTGCGTACCATAGCCATGCCTGCACTGTGCCCAGGACTGGTGCGCTGGCCAGGGCTGCCAAAAGCCTCTATAGTTGCACAATGCTGGCATAGGTGTGGTAGTGTGTGTCTGTCTACCCAGTGTGTGGTGGCTGCCAACACCTTCCTCAGCCCACACTGCTTGCAGTATTGCCAGTGTCAGACTGCCAATGTGCATAATGAGGAGCAAAGTACCATGGGTATAGCCCGGACAGGGTGGCCTGGCCAGGATGCATCTGCACAGGGCATAGGGCAATGGCTCGGACATTGTAGTGCTCGGCCACCACCTGCACGGACAGGGTGGCCACAGCATGTCCTGCTGGGAGGTCACTTTCACCCTGACTGAGCAGTGACACGGCATGGCTAGGTTTCCCCATAGTACTATATAGTGTTTCTGTTATGTGATTTTTATGGGTTCTCTTTTGGGGCCCAATCACTGACTTATCTGCTTGGGGTGTATGCTGACATTCCAGTTCTGGGTACATGCATCTCCTCCAGGAACATGCACTATGGACTAACTAGTAGATTGTCTGCAGCTAGTATGTGTCTGGCTGGAACACCTTGCAGGGTGCAGTGGCTGGGGGCTTGCTGCTGGAGACTGTCAGATAGTGGTAGGGGGGCAGCTGAGCATTTCCAGGCCTACTGTCTGTCTGCTATTGCTTTATGGATGTGTACAGATCTGCATTGACTACCCTGTAGGGTGTCTGTTCCCCAGCAGGACTGGGGTTGATGGTCCCCTCTACTGCCACCATTGCAAGGAGGTAGAATGTGGATCTGTTGGTGAGAGATCCTGTTTCCCACCCTGAGCCACAGAGGGTGGGTTGGGTGGTGGTGCATAATCTGCCTATGGGTCCAAACACCCCCCCTTCACCTACATCATAGGGAGGAGTGGTATAGTGGTTAGGACAAGGTATTTAAGGCCGGAGGCTGGGGGTTCAAGTCCCACCTGGGGACAGCAATATCAGGCCGGAGGGACTGGGATTTCTAGTCCTGTAGGCACTCCTTGTGGTCTTGGGCAAGCCACTTAACCCTCCATTGCTCATGGTCCCTGTAAGTATTAGTGTATGTGTCTCATATCCCCTCGTGTTAAATGTATCCCCCAACTGACTACTTTGACCCAGTGAAAAGCAGGATATAAATACAGCTAATTAAATAAATGTGACCATAGCACCAACACAGGATATGCACTATTCTGGGTGCATCATAGCCCATAAGGGTTAAACATGACTGAGAAATACAGATGTATCCTAGGTGTGTCAGCAGGAACTACCTATCTCTCACACACTAGCACTGATGGGGACTTGCAGCATGGCCTGTTTCAGCCATGAAAGTTGCTGTGGACCTGGTGCTGGGCGCCCCACCTCACCCTCAGGGTGAGCACAGTACCCGCACAATGTGACGATCTGTAGCTACTCTGTGCCAGTAACACACACAGTCAGTACCCCCTAACAGCGATAAACTCATTAGTTGTCCCAATAGAATTAACCCACTGCACTCACGCTACAGCTAACAGAGCATTCAAAGTATGTGCACCGAGAAGCTGGGATTCTCTCCCACCCAACATACGAGCAATCACTGACTTGGCCCAATTTAGGAAGGCAGTGAAACACTACCTATTCCTTCAGCACTACAAGATAGATGAAGATACAGTAACGTCACCTACAGTCTAATATAGATATCATGACAAAACCTCCGTTAGAAGACACTTATTAGTTTAGCTTGTACAATATGAAAATCTGATGTAAATAGTTGCCCCAAGTTATCCAAGTTCTATTTCCTGTTACCTGTAAACACTGTTTCATTATATGCAACGTGTATGTTTTATGTTCTATGTAAGCCGCACTGATGTTGAATAGTGCGGTATAAAAGAAATGTAAATAAATGTAAATCCTGAATCCGCTCCTTTAAACGATCTTCCTGTTTGCTGTGCTTTTCCCTTCAAATCAACGGGTTTATAACCCAAATTTTCTGTCATGATTGACATCCTTCAACATGTAATCAAACCGCTATTGATCGCTGGAAGTAGCGGTATACAAATGTATACTAAATAAATAAATAAAATAAAATAAATAAAATAAATAAATAAGGTACTGTGGGGGTTTACACGGTCAGTTCCCCCTACCAGGCCGAGGTGCTGTGGGGGTGCATACCCCATCTTGTGATCATCTGTAGACTGCTGATTTGCATGTGCAGTGCATCATGGGTACGGGTGTGTTAACCCTATCCTGGTAGCCACAGCAGACAGTTTGTGTGGTGACCTGCAGTCCTTCTGTAGCCAGCCAGTGGTTTGTTAGTAGCTGTAGCCCACTGGTTACTTCACTGTCTGTGGAGCCAGCAGTCATGGGTTTGATTCCACAGTGGGTTTATTTGATAGGGCTGTCTGAGGCATTTTCTTTTTTTAATTTAAATTAGTGCTGCCAGCAAAAACACCCTCACAGTGCTGTAGCCTAAGGTGCCTCATAAGGCGCCCTCTAAAGCGCTCTATAAGGAGCCCTATAAAGCGCCCTATAAGGCACCTTATAAGGCGTCCTATAGGGAACATTATAAGGTGCCTTGGCGGACAGTGCACTTTATAATGTGCCCTCTGGAGTGCCTTATAAGGCGCCTTATGCGGCACCTTAGGTTACGGCACTGTGAGGGTGTGTTTGCTGGCAGCACTAATTTAAATTAAAAAAGAAAATGCTTCAGACAGCACTGATTTAAAGCAAGGGATAATGCCTCAGACAGGCTTACTGATCAAGCCCACTGGGGGATCAAACTCATGACCCCATGTCATCAGTCAATGTATTAACCATTGTGCTATACCTCTGCTGCTATGTTTGTAGGTCAGCGCACTTAATTAAGGCTAACCCGCGTTAATGTGTCACGGCTCCCTCCATCGCATGAAAATGTATCTTATCACACGATAACCCTAAATGCTACCTTAAGACCGGACCGCCCACTACCTTATATGGCATCCTGCACACTAACGCCGGCTGCACGTTAAGACTGCTTAGTAAACATACCCCAAAGACTGTATCTGAATTCAAGAAAGCATGGAACAAGTATAGAAGATCGCTAAAGGAAAAGAAAAAGGATTGTAGATCTTACTAGTTGGTATGGTAGGGTACATAAGAACATAAGAAATACTATACTGGTTTAGACAAAGGTCCATCAAGTCCAGTATCCTGTTTCCAACAGTGGCCAATCCAGGTCACAAGTACCTGACAGGTTCTCAAAAAGGTACACAGGTTCCACAATGCTTTTCCCAGGGTAAACAATAGATTTCCTGTGTCCTCTTAATAATGATTTATGGACCCCTCCTCAAGGAACTTGTACAAACGTTTTTTAAACCCAGCTACACTAACAGCTTTTTCTACATCCTCCAGTAACAAATTAGAGTTTGATTATGCATTGAACGAAAAAAAAATATTTTCTCGTATTACTCTTAAAAGGGTTACATTGTAGCTTCATTGTATGTCCCCTAGTCTTTCTACTTTTTGATGGAGTAAACAACATATCTATGTTTAGCCATTCTACTCCATTCATTAATTTATGGTCTTTATCTGCCGTCATGTTTCTATTTTTCTATAGGGCATGGCTATCCAATGGTGCAATAACGCTAAATGTGTATGCCCACTGGGAGCTTGGCACCTCCACTGCCACACTTGCCACCTCACAAGGAATGCTACTCCAGACATTGGACATGCCCACCCTTCCCAGTCCACAAAATCATCAAAAAATATGAATCCAAGGAGGCGGATGATTCTGAGGAATCTACCGAGTCTGAGGATACCCAGAGTCAGTCTGGCATCACTTCCATTAACCTGTGTTCACATTTGTCCTTATCCATCTGCTGCACCACTCTCTCCAAGTTCCTATATAACCTCTGTCATGCATGTACTCGACCAACTCCGTATCCTTCCTTTTTGTTCACACACATTTTACCCTATCTGAGCCCACTTCTCCCTATGTCACACTATTTCCAGGAACCAACCTGAATCTGGAAGAAACACTAAATCTCATTCTATGTGTTTCCATCCAATGCACCCTTGTCAGAATAAGATGCTACTTGCTCAGCTCTACTGCCCCTCCACTATCCTGTTGCACTTATCTGTGTGCCCACTATCTCTACAATCACATTTGTAGGTACCCTGAGGCTCTTACCTTTTCCCCTTGCACCCGCAGCAGCCTAGAGGCTTAGGTGCACTACCCTTCTTTTTGTAATAGGCATGTAGGCTATTTTGACATCCATTTATTTATTTTATTTATTTAAAGTCTCTTTTATACCGCGCTATTCAGCATCAGCGCGGTTTACAATAAACAGTGAACATACACATTTCCAATAGTACTTTGTGTTTACATATGAACAGGATAATCAACTTGGCTAACAGGGTAACTATGTACAACCATAAAATATACAATATATACAATTTGTAGGCTGATCATGTGTTTGTGTGGTTTTAGACAGTAGTGATTTGGGTGGATTCGGCAAATGGTGCTGAGTTTCTATTAGGTTCAGGGTAATGTATGAGGAAGAGGTAGTGTTTCACGGCCTTCCTGAATTGGAATATGTCTGGGATTGATCTGATGTTGTGAGGAAGGTTATTCCAGATCACCGGTGCATAAAGATTGACTTCCCCCTCCCCCCACTGCCCTCCCATCTCTGCCTTTTTTGGGACCTGCCAGTTGCTCAGCGTACATCCCCCTCCTGGCCCCCATTTCTGACCAGCCTAGGCTCATATTCTTACCATCAACTGCTGAGCCAAGTATCCTTTCTTTCTAAATGTAAATCAGAATAGCCTTCAGTCCTGCCTTGACAAAATGCTGGTCTTTCTGCTCGCAAACTCTTGCGGCTCAACCCCTGGGAAGAGTTTGGTATGACCTGAAACCTGCTGCCCTATCCCTCCACTATGGCCTGGTCAACCACCAATACCTGACCACCCCAAGCTGAGGACCTACTATACCACTCAGCTCATTTCTCTCTGTCACATTCCAGAGCAGGAGGACAGCACTGGAAGAGCTACCTGCACACCGCAAGACCTCAGCCTGATCTGAGAGTATGTAATTGCAAAGGAGTAAAATTGCAATGGGAAGAAATTAAAAAGATGAAAAAAACCTGCCACCACACAGTACCCTACAACCTGAATAACTCACAACCAGTCAACACTGCTCCGAAACATGATTCCTATCCCCAACTCTTTACCTTCCTGCTCTTACTTACTCCCCCTCCCAAGCCTTGCTACCACTACTATCTTATCCCCCTTCCCTACTCTCCATCTATGGTGATCACCCTTATGACTCAACCATGTTCTGCACCCTTCCCTAAATTTCAGAGGTAGGCAATATAAATATGCAGAAGATGAAACAAACAAAAAATATTAGACCATAAATCAATCTTTTTTAAATTAAGAAAAGAAAATAAATTCTTCATAAGTTCAAGATTTTTTTAAACATAATCTCTATTACTATAATAACCAGATATAAGATTATTGATACATTCATTAAATAAACACAATGGTTCCTATTGTATTCATTTTTCTTTTATATGAATAAGCCTTGTTTGCATATAAAACTAGTATTGCAAATGGATAAGCCTTGTTTACATATAAAAGGAATGAAACAGATAGAGACAATAGTTCAAAACAGCATTTATGTATATGCTGCTTTTGAGTCAATGCTAACTCCTGGTGACCCAGCACTTTCTGGATTTTTTCAGCAGTATGACCAGAAGTAAATTCCCAGGCCTTTCTTCTGAGACAATGGAAGATTAAGTGGCTTACCCAATGCATGCTAGTGGGAATCAAACGCTCATTGCTTGATTACTAAGGCAGTGCTCTAAGCATTAGGTTACTCCTCCACTCCTACCAGGCTGCAGACCAACAATCCTTTCAACAGAAACAGAAACGCTTCCCAGCCAAGCCACCAGCTGAGTCTTGTTAGAAGATAGACAGAAGGGACATATAAAATGCAGAGACTAGACCCCCTTACACTTAAGCAAAAACACTGCCAATGCCCCACTGTTAGGCCTTCTCTTATTTTTTATTTTTTACCAGAATAGGGCTTTAATGCAGATTTCCTCTTTTTATGCACCTCTCCATCATCAAGGGAGGAAAAATGGCAGGATGGGGAGCCAGTCATGACTAGAATAACTTGGAAAATCTGCCCTTGCCTCTTTTACTAAAGCCCTCTCACCTTCTCCACACATGCCCTGTAGTG
Source organism: Ichthyophis bannanicus (assembly GCA_033557465.1). NCBI lineage: Eukaryota > Metazoa > Chordata > Amphibia > Gymnophiona > Ichthyophiidae > Ichthyophis > Ichthyophis bannanicus. The sequence goes on from CM066032.1 coordinate 1,556,609,671, forward strand.
GGGCACAGATGGAAATATTGCAGCCTCTCCTGTCTGGCACTTCTCTGCCGTCCCATCCTGTCTGGACTAAGGATGTGTCATTCTTGGCGATGTGCATTCTGAAAATTCTGCCCTGCACATCCTACATAGGCCAGACAGAAACTAGATTATGGCTGCTTTTGCCTTAGTGGAGAACTTGTCAACACGTTAGCAGTTTAAATGGAACAAGGATAAACAAAATGGTTTAAAATCAGAAAAGGTAAATGATAAGACCACATTCTTTCCTCATACCTGTTCAATTTAAAAGCAGAACAAATTATCAGAGAAACAGGACTATATGAAGACAACTGAGGTGTGAAAATTGATGAAAGGCTCAACAGCCTTTGCAATTCCTACGATACCACTTTGCTGGCTAAAAGTGAAGAGAATAGACAAAGAACAACCTCAGAGACCAATATGTTATCAATACCAAAAGAAACGACAAACTGCACCAAAACAACATCCAACCGAGCCTTCAGTCTCTGCGCCCCAGCGCTATGGAACATCCTACCACCACACATCAGAGCAATCCCTAATCTGAGCCAGTTCAGGAAAGCCCTGAAACACTTCCTATTTGTCAAATATCTTACTGACGGCTCTGAACCCCAGTCACACTCGAATAGCTCGTCCTCAAATACTTAAAACACCAAACAGATTCCTCCCCCATTTAACTTCCTATGTATATAGTTACCCTCTCTCTCCAAGTTTTCATTCCCTGTTCAATGTAATGACCAGACATTTTGTATATTGTCGGATGTTGTTGTTCTTTGTAAACCACGCTGATCTTAAATAGTGCGGTATATAAGAATTGTAAATAAAATAAATAAATAAATAAATTGAAACATCTGCTTATCAAGATCAAGGAACCTAGGGCTTCTACTAAAGCCCATTAACTGGTTAACAGGTATTTTAATTCGTGGCCACAGGCTGTCAGGATGGAGTGGGTAGTGAGCAGAGAGTGGGCGTGGTGAGCACATTACCCCTAGAGCTCGGTGGCAACATGGCTCTTAATGTGGGTTCACCTAATGACTCCTCTTTAGGAGTCATTAAGTGAAGCCAAGAGAATGGAGCTCTCATTAAGAAAATCCTTCATGCATTTGCTTCCAGGGGCATACTGAACACACTCTGACAGGTAACATGTGGCCTTTGCCATTAATGCGTATGAGATCAGTGCATTAAAGGCAAATCCTTAGTGAGCTTTAGTAAAATGGGCTATAGTCTCAAAATGGATCTGTGGCTTAACATGAAGAAGATAAAAATCTTGACAAATGGCAAAGTCCATAATTTCATCTCTGATGGAGAAGAAATAAAAATGATCAATAATGAATAATGCATAATCAATAGTCAATCAGTAATCAAATTTGAAATGACAAGTGGTCAAGATGTAGTGTTCTTGGCAGAATGGCTATGAAGGACCTAACAAGATTTTCACGTGCAGAAATGTCTCTGTATGCTAAGATTTGATTTATCCAAGCCATTATATTTTCAATAATGCCATAGGGATGTAACAGTTGGACAGTGAAGAAGAAAGACAGGAATTCAATGGATGCCTTTGAATTATGTGCTGGCAAAGAATACTGTGTATACTGTGCCATGGACTGCCTGAAGAGCAAATCAATCGGTTCTAGAGGAGATCAAACCTAAGCTTTCCTTAGAAGCTCAAATGACAAGACTTCAACTTGGGCACATTATGCAAAGAGAAAGATCAATATTACATAGAAACATAGAAAGACATTATGTTTGGCAAGGTTAAAGGTCAATGCAAAAGAGGAAGACAAGTAAAGTGATGGATTGATAAAATAATAACAGCTATGGATGCCACTGCATCAACAATTTAGCTGCCTGACCAAAGACCGAACACAGTTTATGACAACAATCCACAGGGTCTTCATGAGCCGATATCAACTCAATGGCACTTAGCAACAACATTCCCACAACAACCCCAAAACTTCTAGAAGTCTCATGAATGTTCATGAATGTTCATCCTACTCCCAAAATTCACAGTCAAGGAGTAAGATTTTGGGAGGGTAAGTCTTCTTTTATGTAAACTTCTAAGATTAACAGAAACATTTAATAAAATGTAATAGCATCAATGAAGCTACCATAACATGAAATATAAATAATATAATAATAATAATAATAATAATAAAACTAAACCAACATATTTTGGATGACAGCCAATGCCAAATTTTGTAAATTCAAGGATGAAATTGTGGATCATATAATTAGCAGCTGTAACAAAATTGCACAGACTAATTCCAAAGGGACGATAGAACAGAAAAGATCATCCACTGGAATTTATGTAAAAAATATGGTATTGTTGTTGAAAAAATGTCTGGGAACATGTTGCAGAGAAGGCTGTAGAAAATGAATTGGTCAAAACCCTGTGAGACTTTCAAATACAAACAGACAGGCATTTATTTAGAACACAATATGCCTGATACTACTGTTATAAAAAAAAAGTATGGTTTATAGATATGGCAATCCTAGGCGATACCTGAATTCATGTCTACTACTACTACTACTTATTATTTGTAGGACAAAGAACAAGAAAAATTGACAAAGTATAGAGACATTCGGATTGAAGTTGAAAAAATTTGGAAAAAAAATCTACTGTAATACCAGTGGTGGCTGGAGCTCTTGGGGTCATACCTAAGGTACTCTCTAAATATTTACAAATTTTGGACCAACTGGACTACAAAAGACTACCCTAATTGGAACAGCTTCCATCTTGCGCCAATACCTGCATGATTCCTTGATTCTTGGTTAGAACCCGAATCACAGGATTAAAACCAGTCCTAGACTGTGTCTTCCAATAAAGAACACACTATAATAATAATAAAATTATACAGTATTGGAACCAAGACAGTTTTGGAAGTTTCTGAAGAATTTTAACTAAAGGATTGTGGCATTAGCCCAAAAATAAAATCAAATATAGTAAACCAGTTCAAACAAAACATAATGGGCCCAATATTCGAAAGGCATTTACATGTTTTCCAGCCCTGTAAACCATGTAAATGTCTTAAGCCCAGATATTCAATGACACTTATATAGTTAGTGCCATTAAATATCCCCTCCTAAGTCCTCTACACACCCTGATGCTATCTGGTTAGCATGAGGGCGTGTTGGGATGTTTTGGGGCAGAGCGGAGGCAGAGACTGCCACTAACTGGTTAGCAGCAATATTGCACCACTACCCGCTTAGTGATCCATGGCTAAAACTAGGCCAGCTTTTTGAATCTGAAATTTTAGATTTGGGTCTCCACTACCAGTAAGAGTGGTCTAGAATTTGGCAGCTGGGATTTAATGTTAAAAAATGTAAGGTCGTGCATTAGGGCTGCAGCAATCCAAGGGAGCAATATAGTATAGGGAGTGAAGTACTTTTGTCCGCTAAAGAAGAGCGGGACCTAGGCGTGGTTGTGTCTGATGATCTTAAAGTAGCTAAACAGGTAGAAAAGGTGATGGCAAAAGCTAAAAGGATGCTTGGGTGCATATGGAGAAGAATAGCTAGCAGAAAAAAGGAGGTGATAATGCCTCTGTATAAGTCTTTGGTGCAACCTCATTTGGAGTATAGTGTGCAATTCTGGAGACCGCACCTTCAAATGGATATAAACAGGATGGAGTCAGTACAGAGGGTGGCTACTAAAATGATTAGTGGTCTCCATTATAAAGCATATGAGGACAGACTGGAGGATCTTAATATGTACACCTTAGAGGAAAGGCGGGATAGAGGTGATATGATTGAGATGTTTAAACACCTCTGTGGCATAAATGCACAGGGGAAAGCCTCTTTCAATTGAAAGCAAGTTCTGCTATGAGGGGACATGAGATGAGGGTGAAGGGAGATAGATTCAGGACTGATATGCGGAAATATTTCTTTACGGAAAGAATAGTGGATCCATGGAATAGTCTCCCAGTGGAGGTGGTAGAGATGAGGACAGTATCTGAATTCAAAAAAGCATGGGACAAACTTACAGAGGATCTCTAAAGGTAAAAAGGGGACTGTTGTAGTTGTTGATATGGAAGGACAGACTAGATAGGCTATGTGGTCTTTTTCTGTCATATTTCTATGTTTCTAATAAAAAAAATATCAAAATGTATCTACACACAATAATCTATAAAGGAAAACTTCCAGATCACATAATATAGGCTTTAAGAAAGACATGACATGGCTGTGGATAATATTGACAAGATTGATTTATTGTTTAATGTAAGGAAACTCTTTATTTGGGAGCCTGTTCAAGACATTCATAATGGAGCTTTCAAATATATATTATGGAATGATATCTGGGCATCAATTCCTGGAAAGTCTCATTAAACTATGCAGGCTGAAAAGACATTTCATTTCTAAAATGTCATGTTTAATTGCAAAAAAAAGAAAGAACAGCAGAATTAATTATGGCACTGTCCTGTATTCAGTAAGTTTGTGTTTAAAAGTTTTTATTGCATTTCATGCTACTTTCTAATGATGTACACTTACATTTGATTTGTCAAGGCAGCTTAACAAAGCGTTGCACCAAATCTATTGAAAGCAGGTTAACCTATGAATTAGTATGTGTACTGTTGTTTATGCATTCTAAAAAGTTCTAAAGTATGTTAAAAACAGACATTGCCTTTCAATCCTTCAGCAAAAGCACTCACAAATATATTGAACTGTACCAGCCACAAGACCGATGCCAGGGACATGCCACTATTCACCTCCCTTTCTTCTGCATAAATTCCCTTTCCCACCACCTTCTATCATCTGTCAGTCAACCAATTTCTGATCCGGTTCACCACCTTGGGACCCATCTTCAGGCTGCTCAGTTTATTGATAAGCCTCCAGTGAGAAACAGTATCAAAGGCTTTGTGTATCTAGGTAGATCACATCCATCGCATGCCCTTAATCTAGTCCTTTGGTCACCTAGTAAAAAAATTCAATCAGATTTGTTTTGCATGAATGTCCTTTGGGAAAACATGTTGCCTCAGATCATGCAATCTATTGGTTTCTAGAAAGTCTACTATTCTTTTTTTTCAGTATTGCTTCCATTACTTTTCCCACCGCCACCGAGATAAGGCTTGCCAGTCTATAGTTTGTCACCTCTTCCCAGTGGAAAAGTCCTCTACCACATGTAACGTTCATTCACAATTAGGGCAGGTACACTTAACACCTCTTCTTGATGTGGCTCTATCTCTGGTCCTGACATCAGGCTCCATCTCTGGTCCTTTCACAGCCAGGCTTAAAACTCATCTCTTTGAAACTGCTTTTGGATCCTGATCCCTTCAACCTCCTGTTCACCTCCTATGTATTTCTTTGCCATTCCCTTCAACATATCCTAATCTTCGGTTGTTACGTTGTCTGCATTGATTAGATTGTAAGCTCTGATGAGCAGGGACCGTCCCTTACAGTGCTGCATACACCATGCAGCGCTATACAAATGATAAGTAATAGTTGTAGCATTAAAAGCACACATGCAAACTTCAAAACTGATCTTTGCTGTTTTCCGGGTCATGCTGCGTCTTAGAATCTGGTTCTCCAGCCTTTCGTCAATGAACCTTCCCACTAAAATTCAAAATTCAAATTCCCTGCCTCAACTGCACCAATCCAGTTTGAGAAATGTTATATAAAAGACCAGATATTTGTTGCATAACCACTTCAACCTGAAGAAAGACACAGGTGAAGTGTGTAAATGGGGGTGCTGGTCGTGAAAGGCCACAGTCTTAGCAAAGGCAAAATATTATTATGACTTGCAAAGGATTGTGGGGGATGTAGTTCATTCATACCAGAATCAGCCGTTCACAAAATAATGAGTTGTGATGCTCGAGTGTAAGCAAAGAAAAACAGATTTTATTCATAGGGTTAATTCTCCCACACAGATTTACTTGGTAACACAAAAGGACACTTGCTTCAAGTATTGTACTCAGGAAAAACAAAATATGTTATAAGGTAACTGAACTTCTTAAGCAATAAATCAATAAAGACCTTGATGGGAAACCGAAAAGGTCTTTTTGATGGCTCCTGCTAATGACCTTAGCAGTGCTCTAAAAGGCAAAAACAAACCCAAAAGTAACAAAAAAACCTGTTCTTTACCAATGATAACTTTCTTCTATTCACACACACAAAGAAGAAGTTTCCTTCTAGAGCTCACGTGCACTTGTGCCTGGCTCAATTACAAATAATTAGCCAGGTGCAAACCCCTTTTCTGGTTCACTCTCTCTACGTGGCTCAATCCTACCCTAAAGCTTTCTTGCAGAGACTTTTCTGGGTAGATCAAAGAACAAGTTACAGTTCCTTTTGGTGGTTGTTGTATTAGTGAGAAACTACTTTAAAACAGCAGCCTAGACAGAGAGCAGTCCATGTATTCCAACTGATCATTTGATAAATCTCCTTCTTCCTCAAATATCATGGAATCAATATCATGGTCTGGCTCAGAGGAATTCCTTAATTGATCACTCTCAGGATAATACTTGTTTCCCTGCTGTCTTCCAGATGAAGAGCTAGGGCATAGATCAAAGTTCATACCTGAGCTTCCCTTACTGTTAGGTTTCCTCTCCTGGTATCCTGGCCAGTAAGTAGTCCAGCTTTTATGTCCAGCCTTCCAATCAAGATCCCTGGACACTGGGTCTCTCTTCACATACCTTCTTGCACCGGTCTTAGGGCCCCTTCCAAATGCAGCCGTCTCCCTCAAAGGTGCCGTTTGGGAGTTCCTGGCTCTATAACCCCAATCCTCTGGCTTCCTCCAGTCCAATGGAGTATGCTTGCCTCTGGAATCACTCCTAACACACGTACTGCTGTGGGCTCCTTCTTAAAGACCTCCAAGATGTCTTTTTGGTCTTCCTTCTGCACTGCTTCGGCTGTTGTAGTTCTCTCTCTTCTTTCTCCAATGACTTCTGTTTCTGGATCTGCAGCTTCTGCTTCTCCCTGTTCTGTCCCTGTGTAGAATATATTTTACTTTTAAAGTGCTTAGAGGGACACTCCACCCTAGCACAGCCCAGGTGTGCTGGATCAAGCCCTGCCCTTGGAGATGAGTGATTGGGGTTTACCTCATAGCTCTCCTGATTGAACACACATTTCCCCACTTCAGCCCTTCTAGAGGCTGTTTGAAACCTGGTGCATTCTGGGATGGGTAGTCTTTTATGAAAACATTCTGTTTTAGTATTTCTACCAACAAAGACAGGTTGCTTGTTCAAAGCCAATTCACCTCTTTTATAGCTCCCTCCTGAACTATGATAAACTTCCTTATCACAAGTGTCAGTTCCGAGTATTAAGATGCAGCATGACCCTGAAAACTGAAGCCTGAGAGAACAACTCAGTTTTACATGTTTGGCTCAGTTCCCCGTTATAGAGTTTTTTTTCTGACCGTTGATGTCTTTTTGGGTTTAGTCAACTGCCTAGGCATTAGCTTTGTGCTATTTCTGCCATTCGACTGTCTCACCCTCTTTGTTGAATTGCGTACAGGGGGGCACTAAAGTCTTTTTTCCTCTACAATGTTTTTGTCACTTGTGTGTGAGACTCTCATCTTATGTCTGTTTATTTGTTTTTTCTGCTTTTTTGATAAGTATTTTTTTTAGGTGCCTTGTTGGGGTCTTTTGGGGGGATTTTTTACGCCTGTTTTGGCTCCTTTACAGTCCTAAGTATGGCAGGGCACAAAACATCAGGTGAATTCTTCCTCGCCAGTAGGCAATCCTTGGTCTTAGCATAGAAAAAAGAGTATGCACAGATAATACCAGCCAATGCTTCCTTAGAGTTGTTGCCATTCCTGACGATAGGGAAGAATATTGAAATACACAGGTGGGAGTTACTGAGTCCTATTTCTCCCATTAATAATTTGCGTTGATAAATTTACTGTGCCTCTCATTGCTTTTTAGATTGAACTGTGGATATTGTAGAGGAGCGGTGAGTTAAGCTTCCCTTTAGGTATAAAAAGTGGTTTTATTTGTGTAGCTGATAGTTTGGTCTGGGGGTTGGTTTAGTTAGTAGGTTCCCCTGGTATGGGTTGTGGTTATTGGCATTATGAATATGTGACCCCATCCACTGATGATGTGACCCCATTTGGGGTCCTAACCCCAAGTTTGGGAACCACTGGGTTAACCGGTCAGTGACGGTATATTGCTACTAACTGGTTAACCTAAGTCACTTCCTCCGCTCTGCCCAGAGCATCCCAATGTTAGCCGGCTAGTGTGGGGGTGTTTAAACCCAGTAGAAGGGGATATTATGTGACACTAAATGGTTTAGTGATGTTGAATATCCCACTAACCATGATTTAACCAGTTAGTAGGCCTGCTAAACAGTTAAATCACTTTGAATATGCCACCCATAGATTCTTCTCTTAATATATATGAGTTAGGTCGCTAATGTATTACTTGTTAAAATACTGTACCACCTTTTGTGAGAATAGTGATTTGCTGGAGTACTTGACTTCCAGCTTTCATAAGAGCCCTCGCATTTGCTTGTCTCTTTTCGAAACAGCTCCCTGGGATTGCAACACCTGTCCTTTCTTCAGCCTTCAAAGATACTCCTTTTAGCTGGAAGGTCACAGGACAGAGCTTAGAATTATTTGGATAAACAGACAGATGATTTAATCTATTTTACATTGTTGTTTCTTGAAAAAATTTTTTGTGTTTGCTTTCATAATAAATATGTTTTAGGTCTGTTAAGGACATCTGAGTAATGCAACTGTGAATATTCTTACTGTATGTGTTCATTCTGAGATCTGTTCCTTAGGAAAGGCTTAGAATTAGATTCAAGTCAAGATGGCTAGAATTAGATTTAAGTTGCCTAGAGAGAGTTAATAGTAACATTGAAAATGCAAGCCACATGGATACCCTCTAACTCAGTTGAAAAGTGCTGGCATAAAATCTAAATTCAATCCCCAACCCTACTGTACGCTGCAGCAATTTTATGTTCATAAGCCCCAGTCTAAGCCCCAGTGTCTATTGCTTGGACCTTGCATGATAATTAAAAGTAGTGTTGTCATGCTCCGGACACAATAAACAAAACCATTTGGAAGCTGCATGAATAATTTAATCACTCAGCAGGGCCCGGCAGGCTAAGGAGACACAGCAGCTTCCCCAAATTAATAAAGGATTTTATGGAACCATAAAAAAGTAATAATTTAATCATTTTAAAAAGGGCACAGACTACAGCGCTTATTAAATGCTGGGTACAGCTGAGGTGTGCACTGGGATGAAATAGAGAGCTCACTCAGCAATGTGCCTAATGCATGCCTTCCCCTTTTGCTGACAGGCAGATAACCTGACTCAAGCACTTAATAAGCTATATTTACTGATCATTTTTTTACTGACTTGCTGGGTCAAGGTAGTGTGCTAATGAAGAAAATGACTGGAACAGAGAAGATACTTTTCACACTTTCATTTACTAATTAGATACTTTTTTCTAAATTTGGAAGATAACTTTCCTTTGCCCTGCACTCATTAGCCACTGTACTCTATTATAGTAGAAAACTGTAATCTTTATAGACACTGGGGGGCTTTTAAGTAGAGTTCTGGAATGATTGCATATTTATTATGGATATTGTTGATACATTCTCATCATAAAGGATGACATACTGTACAGACTTAACATGTGTTGCCCGGACACCTGCCCCGCCCGAGCACTTCCCCCTTCCCAGACCTACCAAATCTCATACTTCGTCCTCGTTACCACACCACAAATGACAACACACATAATTGATGAAAAAAACATGGCCACAGTTTTATTAATATAACTTTATTAAAATCCGACCCGAGCCAACAATAACTCATTACAAACATATTCCATCTCTCTCCCCTTACCGGATGATTTCCCCCCAACCATCCATATTATTAGCAAAGTGGTGCACCATCATCTCTTTTGTCCCCCCCCCCCCTCCCAATACCGCCAACCTCGCCATATTATTAGCAAAGGCCGGCTCCTCTCCTCCCATCTCTGGGCGAAGATCCCTACTGAGATCTCCGCCTATCCCCCAACACCAGGAGTTGCGTTCATTGTTCCTCCCACTGGCACAAGGTAGTACTGCTATTCTTGTGCCGCCAGTCATTCAAAAGTAGATCCTGCCCCACTGGCAACAAGTGAACCCCATCTGTAAGGTACAAACCAGCATAGCCCAACTCCACCCAAGGGTGCTGTATTTGAAATCCACCCATTTGCTGCACCCACCACCTTATCTGTTGGTTAACCTTCACAAGATCTTGAGACCATCTCTGCTGAGACTGGCAAGCAGGCCTTGGAATAATGTCTGACCATTTGATAGTCACACTCGGCAACAATGAATAAATGGCAGTAAAGTCCCGATGTGCCGCTCGAATGAACTGCTTGAAAGTCCACTCTGAAAGATCGTTGCCTCCCAAATGTATGAGTGTTACGGGCCGTCGCCTCTGCCTGGCTTGAAAATGGATCAATGACAGTAAGCGACACCATTGCATACCACACTCTCCCATCCAATCCAACTGTACGCCCGCTGATGCCAGCCCAAAATTCTGACCCAAATGTTGCGCCAAGGCCCACGCCCGGCCCATTACATAAAACAATCACCATTATAAAGGGTGGAAATTGTCATCTGCAAGAAAACAAATCTGGCTGTCATCTGCAAAACAACACAGCCATTAAAACACATCCCCCCATTGCCCAACACCCAACCAGCCTTCACTTAGCCCCTGCTCATTCACCTTTGGCTCCGGACCACCATTTGCCTATCTGCTGAATTACTGCTTCCCCGAGACCTGCTGCTGCAGCACTGGTAGTGGCCCCTATCTGGAAGGAATGTGACACAAATTGTCACTTGTCACACCCTATGTATTGCAATACCATGTGCAGCACCGCCGTGAACTGGAACTGTGTCACTGGAGGCAAATCCTCATGCTGAAATAACAAACCCTCCATCCTAGTGCACTGAGCCATGTACGCCTGCAGGTTCTGCACCAGGCAGGTGGGAAGCTTCTCAGTCCTGCATAGAACCACCTATGACCCTGTCTGATCTGTCTTAGACTGGTGTATAAGAATACGGACCTGCTCCTGCCCAACTACCACATGTTTCTTATATAAACCCCCACAGCGCCCACCCTTCCTGAGCATGGCACCAGCTCACTCACTCTGAATGCCCCAAGAAAGGCGAGCGAAAAGGCTGCCCAGAACAACAGTTCCTCATGTGCAGAGATTGTGACCTCTGGTAGTGTCTCCCATATGCAGGCTAGTAATTTATGAGACACCAGGTGCCGCCAATCCTGTTGCACCACAGACCTCCTCTCCCAGCCTGCCAAAAGATGCCAGACTAGAAATGTGGCCTGCGGATTACCCCAGCCTGCTACCTTACTGAAAAATGAGAAATTGGCCAAGGATGATCTCACTATGGCTCTGAACCAACCCTCAGCCTTGGCTCAGATGATAAACAATTTGAGCAACTTGTCAGGGACCCTATTCTCTGACCTACCCAATGCTGACAGCAACTCACCAACCTTCCTATAGCCCCGCTGGTAAGACATCCAAGTCGCAGGTACCACTGAGGACTGTAGCAATGTCATCACCTCAGGATTCCAACCTGCCAGAAATGTATAGCCACTGTGGTGGCCACTGTGTCTGCTCCTGGAGCCAATTGGTGAAACTGTGACCTTTGAAAATGGGATAACGAATCAGCTATTCTATTGAGGACACCTGGTATGTGTCGAGCTCTAGCCGTCACATTAAGCTGCAAACAATAAAGTACGAATACCTGTATCAGAGCTGCAACCCCCTAGATTCTTGGAAGATTGTCAGTTAATGATTTCAACCACCACCGCATTGTCACACCAAAGAAAACACCCTCCTATTTCGGAAATGCTTAGGCCATACTGCAAAAGCCACTACAATCTGAAACAGTTCTGAAAAGGTGATGTTGCGAGTTAATCCTGGCACATTCCATGTCTTCGGCTAAGCCTCCACACACCACGCTCCCTGGCAAAACTGTCTGAAACCTTGAACACTGGCTATATCAGAAAACAACTGCAAATCAGCATTGGAGACTTCAGCCAACTGCAAGGCCGCACGTCTTTTGTAATCAGCCAAAACGTTATCCCACACGCGCAGATCTTCCCGCATATCCTACAAAACCCGAATGTAGTGGTGAGGCTTACATACACTGGCCATCACCAGAGATAGATGCCTGGTAAAGGAGCACCTCATCGGAGCGACTGCATCACAAGCAATGCTACTTTACTAGCCGAGCCCACCTCTGATACCAGACTTCACAATTTGTCCATCTTCTCCCATGGCAAACACGCCTCTAAGGCAACTGAATCCATTTTGTATCCCAAATACATGTGAGCAAGCCTACTGTCTTTCCAATTGCCAGCGGCATGCTAAAATCAGAAGCTATCATCTCTGAAAAAGTTGTCAGCAGTGCCGCGCAAGTATCCGAATGATCCAGTTCCACAAATAGGAATTCGTCCAAATAATGCACCAAGCTAGTCAACCCTGTCTTCTGCACTATGACCCAATGCAAGAAACTACTGAACGATTTGAAGTAGGCACATGAAATGGTGCAGCCCATGGGCATGCACATATCAAAATAATAGCCATCCTCAAATTGGAAACCAATTAACTGAAAAGTGGAGGGGTGCACCGGGAGGAGCCAAAAAAAAATTCTATATCCACCTTTGCCATAGGGGCCCTGCCCCACATTGCCACATCAGTGAGACCACATAGTCAAATGACGCGTAATGAACAGTACAAAGTTCCGGAGGTATATGATCATTTACCGAGTCACTAGCCAGGAATGATAACTTGTGGATGAGTCTGAACCTACCTGGCTCTTTCTTCAGCACCACCTGAAAGGGGGAGGTGACAAACAGATAACAAGGGGCTCCCAAAAAGGCCTCATGATTCTGCCAAGTGTACACTCAAGCGCAGCCTTCTCCCACACTACTTCCATGAAGCACCACATTGATGCCCAATTCCTCGCTGATATATCCCACACATGTCACTGAAAGGGAATACAAAACCCCTGCTCAAAGCCTTCCAACAACTTCCCCCTTTCCTCTAACTCTCCATAAGTCAGAAGCCAGGGCCACGAGGCCACAACCCTCACTGGAGTTGGAGCCAACTGTAATAAACGATGATCACTTACTGACAGGCGGGGCCCCCGCCATGCCTTTGCAGCTGCATTTGGTTGCAGTGTGACTGCCCCACAGAGTGAACAGGCATGCTGGAACTTGCAGTCCAGGAATGGACAGGATGATTTATTGAAGCACCGACATAGATCCGTATTCCCTGCCCCTACTTTTGGGGAGCCAAGACCAACCACCATGCTCCGAAAGGATCGATTTCTCCCCAGTGCCCCCTGGGCTCCACCCTTGGAGACGCCCATTCCATTCCCTGCTGACACATGCTTGGCAGACATCTGCGTAAGCCAGAGGTTAACATCCTTTGTTCCCCACGACAAATAGATATTCTCCTCCATCATATCGTGAAAGTCTTCATCATAGTTTAATCAGGCCCAACCTTCATGAGCCTGCAAAGCAGTGAGTACGGCATCCCCATATGCCAATAGCTCCCCATATTGTCCTGGAAAATAATGACCCCATACACAGGCTAATCTAAGAAAGGCCCTCATCCAATTAAGGGTATTACGGGAATCCTTCCATACCCTGCCCGCTTTCTCATCTTCCTTCTACTTCTTTTAGCTCTCACCTTCTAGCAACCGGAAAATATAGATATACTGCTGCTGCTTAATCCTAAATTGTAATTTCCATGGAACTCCTTCTCAAAGCTCCGAATATGCCACCAAATTAGACATGCCACTCCTCTTCTCTATGCACCTCGCCTCCGTAAACAGTGGCATCGCCGATGATGTGCCTGATGAAATAGATGACGATGATGAAGTGGACTCGCATCGATAACTGCAAATGCCTTTTTCCCTACCCCCATCACCGGTGCAGCTACCGGTTCCATTCCGGAGCCGCGCATCTCCATGACATTATACTCACCTGTCAACAGAGACCTCCTCTGGGCGACTTTAGGATCCTGAATGTTCCAAGCCATTGTCATTGTCAGCTGCTGCTGCACCCCCAACACATCCAACTCCATGTGGGTCTGCTCCGACACTTCCCCTTCTGTGGTCCATTCAGAACAGCTTGTGGTCAATGTAAAGAAGAGAACCCTCCAGACACTGCTCCTGCAGAGGGGCCCCAATTAATGTCCTCCTGTAGCCTAATAAACTGCACCACCATATCCCCTAGTCTCATAACCCCCAACACCCGATGCCCACCATCCTCCATTACCACTGCCCCACTCCCCGAGCTGCCTAGCATCCAGGGCCCTGGCCCAAGTGGAGGAGAAACCATTGCCCCAGATAAGTAGGAGGGGGTCATTTCACCCCAAGGCCACTGCAGCCCACCACCCCTTGCTGTCCCAGCAGAAGTAAACCCCCACTCCTCACCCCCCTCCACCCATATCATCCAATGCCACACTGTTCCTGTCCCCTCCCGACTGCCGATCCCCCACAAAACCCCCCATTGACTCACAACATCCCCCCCCCATTTCAGTTGAGTCTCCCTTCTCTGTTGCTCCCCCATAGTCTCCCCACCTGGAGACTGAGCCATCCCTCTGCCCCTGCTACTCACTTCCTCATTGTCCCCATCAGCCTCATCAGCACCTTCCATACCGTTCCCTTTGCCAGCCCCCCAAAAATCATAATTAAGCAGAATCACTTGGTTAAATCAAGGTCTTGAGAAAGATTTCTCAAACAGATTTTTCATCTCGGACTTTTGAAAAGATTTGGTCTTGTGTGGATCAGATATCCTTAGGAAAGTCCGTTAAAGAGTGAGCAGATGTTTGGAATGCTGAGATCTGAAAATATGTTCAGAGCAGTCATTGAATAAACCTTTAGTAAGCAAATGATGTGCTTTATTTATTGAAGCACTGCAAGAGTTAAAAAGGGAGCTACACCGAGCCAAAAGGTTTTGGCATAATCTCTTGACAGATGATTCTCATAGCAGTTATGAAAGTATTTTTAAGCAATATAAAGCCAAACTTGATTTTGCTATAAAATGAAGATTAAGCTAGCTTTATCCAAACTGGCAGACTTATTCTCTACTGTGCGTTAATTGCTCTGTGGAATAGCTGTAGACAAGAGAAATTGAAAGTTGATGATTTTGCTAGTAATTTCAGTAGTAAAACAAATTGCCTCCCACGTCCAACTTTTCCTGACCTAGGGAAGGTAGAATATGGATCCAAAATTATGGTGATAGAAGTAATTTAGTTTGGGATATTTTTACTGAAATATCAATTGATGATGTTGCCTAATTATTATTAAGTGAAAACTTCTCATTGTCCAATGGCTAATATAACTGCTTCATCAGTCAGAATTGTTAAGGATGTGGTATTGTTCTATTTATGCATTCTTAAACACACCTCCTTGTCCATGGGGTAATTCCAGTTGTGTTGAAGCAAGCGTCAGTGAGACCAACATTAAAAATCAGGTGGGTAATCTGTATGATGTTAATAATTATAAACCAATATCTAGTTTGCCTTTTTAGGTCATGTTTATTGATCAAATAGAACACCTCCAGTTAGATGATATTGTAGAGGTATGAAATCCTAGAAAAAGGGCAGCATGGTTTTAGAGCGAAACACAGTTCTTAAACATTGTTGGTTTCTTCGGTTAATAGCATATTGCAAGGGTTAAAGTGGAGGAAAGTTGCATATTTGCTATTTTGTATAGATGTGAAAGACAGGGCCAGCTTTAGGACAACGGAACTCTTTTGACTCAATGGGGCCCCATGTCCACAGGGGACCGTGCACTAGGGTTGAGAGAGCTATTGGATTTTGTAAGTGTGCATAAGAGAAAGCAAGAAAGATTTCTTTACACGTACAGTTTTGTTTTAACATGTTTTATGTTAAATTATAAGCAAATCAAGGGTTTGATTCCCACTGGCACTCCTTGTGACCTTGGGCAAGTCACTTTACCCTCCATTGCCTTGGAAGAAAAGGCCTGGCATTGCAAGAAAACCCAGAGGCAGCTGGGTTTCCAGAAGTCAGCACTGACTTGACGACACAAAAAAAAAAAAAGAAAACAAATAGAGTTTTTTTAAATACAATGCATTCTTAAGTCCAAGAGACCCTACCAAAATAGCCCAAATTGGGCCCTGGTGCTGGCTGCCTTTGGTTCAATTATTCTGACCATCTTCCTAAGATGGCTGGGTAGGTTGGGAGTTGGAAGGATTGTTCTGCAATGGTTTAGATCTTATCTGTTTTATTGACAGCATCAGGTGCATTTTAATAATGAAGAGGTTGATTTTCTAAGGAGCCATGTAAAGATAATGCATCATTTGTCACCTACTTTCAAGGACTTACACACATAAATGGGCTCTTAAGTGCATATTTTAGGCAGTCGTTATTCGATAAGTATTCTCGTAAGTGCACACTTTCAGTGTGGGCATGCATGGGGCAGAGCTTGGGTAGAGTGAAAATTGTTATTGTAAGTTATAAAATATTATAACTTACCCTTGTGCTTCAAAAATCTTGGTGTGGGCAGGCATAAGTGTTTGTGCCTAGTTTGTGCATGTATTTATTCCACTTACAGTGCCTTGCAAAAGTATCCATCCTATTGTTTTTTGTCCTGTTTTGTTGCATTATGTACAACCTGAAATGGAGGTTCATTTGGATGTTAGATAATGGACCTATCGATACAGTCCAAATTGGAGAAGTAAAATGACAATAAAATACCTTGTATATATAAAAAAGCAAATAAAAACTGAAACGTTGTGAGTGCAAATGTATTCATCCCCTTTGCTATAAAAACCCTAAATAAGATCTGGTCCGACCAATTAACCTTAGAAGTCACATAATTAGTTGATTGTGGTCCACCTGTGTGCAATCAGTGTCACATGATCTGTCACATGATGCCTGTATAAATATACCTGTTCTGAAAGGTCCCTGACTCTGCAACACCATTAAGCAAGCAAAATGAAGACCAAGGAGCACTCCAAACAGGTCAGAGACAAAGCTGTGGAGAAGTATAGATCAGGGTTGGGTTATAAAAATACATCCCAAATTCTGAATATCCCACAGAGTACCATTAAATCCATTATAACAAAATGGAAAGAATATGGCACCACTATAAACCTGACAAGAGAAGGCTGCCCATCGCCCACCAAAACTCACAGAACGGGCAAGGAGGGCATTAATCAGAGATGCCACAAAGACACCAAGGATAACACTGAAGGAGCTGCAAAGATCCACAGCGGAGATGGGAGTATCTGTCCATAGGACCACTTTAAGCCGTACACTCCACAGAGGGGGGCTTTATGGAAGAGTGGCCAGAAAAAAGCCATTGCTTAAAGAAAGAAATGAGAAAACACGTTTGGAGTTTGCACAACAGCATGTGGCGGATCCCATCAAACACATGGAAGAAGATACTCTGATCAGATGAGACAAAAATTGAACTTTTTGGCCATCATGAGAAATGCCATGTGTGGTGCAAACCCAACACTTCCCATCACTCCAAGAACACCATTCCCACAGTGAAACATGGTGGTGGCAGCATCATGCTGTGGGGATGTTTTTCATTGGCAGGGACAGGAAAATTGGTCAGGACTGAAGAAACGATGAATAGCACTAAATACAGGGCAATTCTTGAGGAAAACCTGTTTCAGTCCGCCAGAGATTTGAGACTGGGACAAAGGTTCAGTTTCCAGGAGGACAATGACCCTAAACAAACTGCTAAAGCTGGTTTAAAGGGAAACATTTAAATGTCTCGGAATGGCCTAGTCAAAGCCCAGATCTAAATCCAATTTAGGATCTGTGGCATTACTTAAAGATTGCTGTACATCATCGCAACCCATCTAACTTGAAGGAGTTGGTGCAGTTTTGCCTTGAGGAATGGATTAAAATCCCAGTGGCTAGATGTGCTAAGCTAATAGAGACATACCCCAAGAGACGTGCAGCTGTAATTGCAGCAAAAGGTGGCTCTACAATGTATTCACTTTGAATACATATGCACACTCCTTGTCTTGAAGGACTGGAAAGGGGAGCTGTTACTTCTGGAGAGAAATCTGAAATTGTGAGTATATACTTCTGGGAATTTTTCTGAAAGGAATTTTTTTTCTTTTAAAGCTAATTAATCTGTGAACCCACTATTTTTTTTTTGTTAAATCAGTCAGGGCCTAGTAGCAACAGTTTAAGATTCAATTTAAAAACACAGAAGAGAACTTTCTGGTTACCTTTCATACCCAGTAGACAGCTGTAGTTTAAATTTCATAGTCACTCAGGGCCTAGCATCAGCAAAGTACTTTTAGTTTCAAATTAAAACACAGAAGAGAGCTTTCTGGTTAAATTTAGAATCCAGCAGAGAGCTTGTAGTTTAAATTTCATAATAGGTTAGAGCCTAGTAGCAGCAAAGAGCTATAATTTAAATCAAATCAGAATATAGTTTTCCTCAGCAGCACAGGACAAGGTACTGTGTAGCAGCCCTTTTTTAATAAGTGTTATATCCCTCCCTCCCTCCCCACACCCACCCTCCCCTGGGAAAATCACAGCTTTATAGGTACTTGCACAACTTAATAGACAGGAGGTGCTCTCAGGTGAAGCTCATTACCCAAATCAGTCATACACCAAGGACCTGAGATTAATTAAGCTTCAGGTGAACAAGGTATATTAAACTTCTTAGGTACAGTTTTAGTGGTATAAATATCCATTGCACCCTTTAGTACATATAGAACTTAAAGATCTAAACACAAACTTAAAACTAAGATGCAGACAGCAGTCCAGCAGCGGGATGTGGGCTTTCCAGTCTTTTGCATTGAGTGTCACATGTATGATTTTCTCCCAGCTGGTGAGAGGTCTTACGTGTGCACTAGGTGCAAGGAGCTCTCTGCTCTCAGGGAACGAGTCCGTTCTCTAGAGGCTAGAGTAGCAGACTTGGAAAACATAAGACAGACAGAGAGGTACATAGACGAGACCTACAGGGATATAGTCCTGAAGTCCCACCTCCAGTCTGGCAGCATCCCTGTTGCCATGGAGGAGAGAGGTCACGTGACAGGAGAGCATCACCCTGGTGTGGCAGGAAGTGATCCTGTAACTAGGACCTGTCCTCCAGGTGATGTAAACCCCTCTCGCACCGAGGAGGTTTCTCCAGGGCCAAGTGCCCATGCGGGAAGGGTTAGGACAGCAGTTATAGTTGGTGATTCGATCATTAGGCATGTAGATAGCTGGGTGGCTGGTGGACGTGAGGATCGCCTGGTAACATGCCTGCCTGGTGCGAAGGTAGTGGACCTCACACGCCACCTAGATAAGGTCTTAGATAGTGCTGGGGAGGAGTCTGCTGTCTTGGTACATGTTGGTACCAATGACATAGGAAAATGTGGTAGGGAGGTTCTGGAAGCTAAATTTAGGCTTTTAGGTAGGAAGTTGAAATCCAGAACTTCCAGGGTAGCGTTCTCCGAAATGCTTCCCGTTCCACGCGCAGGACCCAATAGGCAGGCAGAGCTCCGGAGTCTCAATGCGTGGATGAGACAATGGTGCAGAGATGAGGGGTTCGGATTTGTTAGGAACTGGGGAACATTCTGGGGAAAGGAGGGGCTCTTCCGAAGGGATGGGCTTCACCTTAACCGGGATGGAACCAGGCTGCTGGCATTAACCTTTAAAAAGGAGATAGAGCAGCTTTTAAACTAGATAATAGGGGAAAGCCGACAGTCGCCCAAGAGCGCATGGTTCGGAAGAATGTATCCTTGAAGGATACTACAAAAAGCAGAGAGGTTCCAAAAAAGAGTAAAGTAGCCCAAATGCCCTCGAGTATGGAGCAGACAGAACTTAAAGATCCCAAATTACCCATGTCTACCAATAGCCAAATTAATATGAATAAAATACAGTCTCTAAAATGCTTGTATGCAAATGCTAGAAGTCTACAAAACAAGATGGGAGAGTTAGAATATATAGCACTAAACGAGAGGTTAGATATGATTGGAATATCAGAGACATGGTGGAAGGAGGACAACCAGTGGGACACTGTGATACCTGGGTACAAACTATATCGAAATGATAGAGCTGATCAAATTGGTGGAGGGGTTGCGCTCTATGTTAGAGAGGGCATTGAATCAGAAAGGATTAAAGTTTTGCAAGAAACAAAATTTGCTGTAGAATCTCTATGGATTGAAATTCCATGTAAAAAGGGGAAGGCGATGGCAGTGGGGGTGTACTATCGTCCACCTGGCCAGAATGAACAAATGGATGATGAAATGCTCAAAGAAATCAAGGAAGCTAGCAAAAGTTACAGTGCAGTAATAATAATGGGTGATTTCAATTACCCCGGCATCGGCTGGGTCAGTGTCACAACAGGACATGCTAGGGAGATAAAGTTCCTAGATGAAATAAATGACTGCTTCTTGGAGCAGCTGGTTCATGAACCGACCAGAGGGGAAGCAATATTAGACCTAGTCCTTAGTGGAACACCAGATGTAGTGCAAGAGATAAGGGTGTTGGGGCCACTTGGCAATAGTGATCATAGCATGATCGCCTTTGATTTAATTAGTGGAGGAGGGATAGTAAGGAAATCCACAGTACTACCCTTTAACTTTCGAAAGGGAGACTATGATAGAATGAGGAAAACAGTTAAGAAAAAACTAAAAGGAGCAGTTGCAAAGGTTAAAGACGTACATCAAGCTTGGGTGTTGTTGAAAAATACTATCTTGGAAGCCCAGACCAGCTGTATTCCACGCTTTAAGAAAAGTGGAAGGAAGTCTAAAAAATTGCCAGCATGGTTTAAAGCTGAGGTCAGAGAGGCTGTTGTTGCCAAAAAAGCATCTTTCAAGAAATGGAAAAAAGAGCCAAATGATGAAACCTGGAAACAGCACAAGCACTGGCAAGTCAAATGCAAGGCATTGATAAGGCAGGCAAAGAGAGAATTTGAGAAGAAGCTTGCTGCGGAAGCAAAAACGCGAAATAAAGACCTTTTCAAGTACATTCGTAGCAAAAAACCCGTGAGAGAGTCAGTTGGTCCATTAGATGATAAAGGGGTTAAAGGAGCACTAAGAGGCGACAAGGCGATAGCGGAGAGACTGAATGAATTCTTTGCTTCGGTCTTTACTGAGGAAGATGTAGGGATGTTACCCACGACTGAAGTGGTATTTAAAGGTGTGGAAGAATTGAAGGAAATATCGATACATCGGGAAGATGTCTTACAACTATTAGATAAACTGAAGAGTAGCAAATCACCTGGGCCGGATGGTATACATCCAAGGGTGTTGAAAGAACTGAAATTTGAGATTGCAGACCTGCTATCAGTAATCTGTGAACTATCATTAAAATCATCTCTAATACCTGAGGATTGGAGGATCGCCAATGTAACACCAATTTTTAAAAAGGGTTCGAGGGGTGATCCGGGAAACTACAGACCGGTGAGCCTGACATCAGTACCGGGAAAAATGGTAGAAACCATCATAAAGAATAAAATTACTCAGCATATAGATAGTCATGACCTAATGGGAGACAGCCAACATGGCTTTAGACAAGGAAGATCTTGTCTTACTAATCTGTTATGTTTTTTTGAAGGAGTGAATAAACAGGTGGACAAAGGTGAGTCGGTTGATATTGTGTATCTGGACTTTCAGAAAGCCTTTGACAAGGTCCCTCATGAGAGACTTTTGGCAAAACTAAAGAGTCATGGGATAGGAGGCAGTGTACTACTGTGGATCAGGAACTGGTTAAAAGATAGAAAGCAGAGGGTAGGGCTAAATGGCCAATTTTCCCAATGGAGAAAGGTGAATAGTGGTGTACCCCAGGGATCTGTGCTGGGTCCGCTGCTTTTTGACATATTCATAAATGACCTGGAAAGTGGAATAACGAGTGAGGTTATCAAATTTGCTGATGACACAAAACTATTTAAAGTTGTTAAAACCCAGGAGGATTGTGGAAAATTGCAAGAGGATCTTGATAAATTGGAAGACTGGGCATCAAAATGGCAGATGAAATTTAATGTGGAGAAGTGCAAGGTTATGCACCTAGGGAAGAACAACCCAAACTATGGTTACACGATGCAAGGTTCCACATTAGGAACCACCACCCAAGAAAAAGATTTAGGCGTCCTTGTGGATACCATGTTAAAACCCTCGGCCCAGTGTGCAGCGGCGGCCAAGAGAGCAAATAGAATGCTAGGTATGATAAGGAAAGGAATGGAAAATAAAACAAAAGATATTATAATGCCTCTATATGGTTCCATGGTGAGACCGCACCTTGAATATTGTGTGCAATTCTGGTCGCCGTATCTTAAAAAGGATATAGCGATTTTAGAAAAGGTTCAGAGAAGAGCCACCAAAATGGTAAAGGGGATGGAAGGCTTCTCCTATGAAGAAAGGCTAAAAAGGTTGGGGCTCTTTAACCTGGAAAAGAGACGGCTGAGGGGAGATATGATAGAAGTCTATAAATTAATGAACGGAGTGGAACGGGTAAACGTAGATCGATTGTTTACCTTATCAGAATATAGAAAGACTAGGGGACATGCAATGAAGCTACAGGGTAAACTATTTAAGACTAATAAAAGAAAATATGTTTTCACTCAACGTGTAATCAAACTCTGGAATTTGTTACCGGAGGATGTAGTAAAGGCTGTTAGTGTAGCTGGGTTTAAAAAAGGTTTGGACAAGTTCCTGGAGGAAAGGTCCATAAACCATTATTAAGAAGGGACCCAGGATATCAATGCTTGAACCAATACAAGCATTGTGGAACCTGTGTCCCTTGGGGAAACTGCTAGGTACGTATGACCTAGATTGGCCACTGTTGGAAACAGAATACTGGGCTTGATGGACCTTGGTCTGACCCTGTATGGCATATCTTATGTTCTTATGTTCTTATGTTCCTGCTTTCAGGGTTTTTTTTTTTTGTTTGTTTGTATCACAATAAAGGATATTTTGCACCTTCAAAGTCATAGGCATGTTGTGTATATAACATGGTGCTAACCCCCAAAACTCCATTTTAATTCCAGGTTGTAATGTGACGAAAAAGGACAAACACAGAGGGGATGGATACTTTTGCAAGGCACTGTACACCCCTATTTTATAAAGTAAAGTACGAGTGTTTTTCACTTTATAAAATAAGCCTCAAACGCGTGGGTACTCACACACGTAAACTCTGCGGGAGTTCATAACATTACTCTCCATGTATCATCCTATTACAAAATGAATCAGGAAACACCGCAAGGGTCCACCCTATCTTCAACCTTGTTTAATATACATTTAGCTCCTTTATGCAGATTACTGGAGTGTGGATTTCATTTTTATGCAGATAATATTTTAATTCTTGAGTGATTTTCTATCAAAACCAGGGGATCGTCCTTGAAAAATTGAAAGTGTTTCAATCTGATGGTTTGACAATTCATTTTAAGAAAACGGAAATTGTGTTAAAGGGTAATGTGATCTCGGTAAAATAGTTCAATGCAATGCAATGTGTGCCTTCGAGTCAGTCCTGACTCCTGGTGACCCAGAAGCTCCTGGGTTTTCTTGGCACTGTCACTGGAAGTAGATTGCCAGGCCTTTCTTCCGAGGCAATGGAGGGTTAAGTGACTTGCCCAAGGCCATAGTTAAGGGTAATTATGGACTCTCAGCTGTCTCTTTGTGTCCAGGTGGTGCCATGTGGTTGGTGCTTTGCTTCAGATCAGTTTTAGATGCTTCAGATTTAGGATGGTGGTGCAGTCACTTGTTATCTGCTACCTTGATTACTGCATTATATTGCTTTTGGGTGTGCAAGAGTATGTGGTAAGACCTCTATAACTGCCACAAAATGGCACTGCATGTGTGATTAGTGGGTTAAAGAAATGACAGCATTTTACCAGCTTTATTTGATCTTCATTGGTTGCCCTAAAACAGCCGAGTAGAGTGTTGAACGCTGGAAAAAACATTGGGAAAAACTGCAAGGTCCCATAAGCAACATGTTAAAAAAAGAGCAAGACTAATGTCATTGAAACTAAAAAGTAAAAAACACTGAGCGGCAATAAACCAAATGAACCCCATGCAAAAAGGTTATAACAATTAATAAAAAGAAAAAGAATATATTCTACACCTGTCCACCTGATACATTCATTCATGTAATTAGGCTCAAGGATCTACAAACAAAAAATCCATCTTTGTTCCATCTTAATAAGTGCATGATCGATATCTCCACCCCTTGAAGAGGGGGGGGGGCTATCTGATCTATAATGAGGTAATGTAGGTCAGAAAAGTAATGCCCTGCTTGTGAACAGTGTTTGACCCGGGGAGCTCCTTCTACCCGATGCTTGAGTTTATTCTGATGTTCAATTAGTCTGATCTGAAACTGTCGCTGGGCTTTCTCAACACATGCTAGTCCACACAAACAGAAAATCAAATAAACTACTTGAGTACTATTACATGTCGAAGGAGATAAGTGGTACTTACATATGTGAAAATAGAATCCTCCAGCATGACTGGGCAGATGGAACATGCTCAGACAGACTGTGTGACCCAAGCTAAGAACCACAGAAGCAGAAGACTCATGCTATACATTTGAACACAAAAAGATTTTTCAGGTTCCGGCCTCTCATATAAACACTACAGGCCCAATATTGTTAACAGCCAGTTAACAGTGTAAAAGCCTGCTAACCGGATATTTGGCGGCACATACAATGGTAGTGCCATCGAATATCCCCGACTAAGTCCCTTGTGTGCTCCAATGCTAGCCGGCTAGCATCAGGACATACCAGGGGCATTTGGAGCAGAGTGGAGGTGGGGACCAGTGCAAACCATGCAGCACCGACATTGGAAGCTGGATGGTTAGTGCTCGACGCCTATAAGGTAGGCAAGGAAAACCTTCACCTATGTTATAGGCACCGAGGCTAAACATGCATCATCCAATATCGATGCTGCATGGATAGCCATGGCGGCTTCCAGGAAGCGTGACAAGACCTGGATATTCACTTCCGTTTGGAGGTGGGTGGGCAGGGCTAAGCAGCTACAGCGCTTAGCCCTACCCAGTTGAATATAGGGTCCTATGAAATTTAACATCATATAACCCAAAAACAAGTTGTAAAGTATGAAAATGCCTCTGAATAATCTAAGAGATCCTGCCATTCAATGGAGTATACCAAGTAATAAAATGGGAGAAGAACTTTTCAGCATCAGAATCATTCTTATTAGGATGGAGAACCCAAGAACAATCATTAAATTGGGCGCATAGTCATGCTCTATGAATCAGCTTAGCAGGATAACCATGCTGAGAAAATGCCTATTCCAAAACCTCCTCTTGCTCATGATATTCAGAAAGTGTAGAACAATTACGCCGATAGTATAAAAATTGGGCACATGGTAAATTATTTTTTAAATGAGGTGGATGGGCACTTGAGTAATGTAAAAAAGAAGATCTCGCCAATGGTTTACAATACACTATAGGGCTCATTCTATCCCGGGCATCCAGCCCCTCTGTACGTCCGGTCTAAGCCAGACATACAGAGGGGCTCGCTATTCTGATCCAGCCGGTCACGTCTAGCCCTGCGTGATCAGAATCGCGAACAGGCCTCTACATGCAGGCCGGGACCGCGATTCAGCCCAGTTTTCATGTACAGATCTGATCCTGGCTAACTCAGTCATGGATCTACAATGGAGCCGCAGCACCATAGCGTCCGGTTGCCATGGCATTGCGGCTCCATTGAAAAGCCGTGATCCTGGCCGCCAGAAGCTCAGAGACAGCTTTCTGATTCTTAGACCTGTGTTCTTCTTTCTCAGGATCCTACTCATCAGCTACAGAGAGATATTAAGGATTTGACATTGAATTTGGTATTAAGGGACTTAAATGCTCTTGAACAATTTTGAAAACATGAAAAAGAGTTTCAACTTTATCTCATATTGAAAAAGAGTCTCTGGCTCAGCTTTGTACATACACAGAATTAGTTATTTGATATACAGACAAGGGAGGGGCAGTCATAGTGTTGGACCGGTCTTCATATTGTCAAGAAGCTCAGAGAAAGCTTTCTGACTCTTAGACCTATGTTCTTCTTTCTCAGGATCCTACTCCTCAGCTACAGAGAGATATTAAGGATTTGACATTGCAGCCTTAGAGATCAAGTTTATTAATAAAAAGGAATTTCCATTTTTGAATGTGGCATATCCTAGAGTTTCTCAAATTTGTATTTTGCATAAAATTCATAAAACTCTACTTCACCCACCTGGCTGACCAATAGTATTTTACACGAGGCTCTATACTGGAACCCATCTCTATTTTTGTGTATTCCTTTTTGAGGCCACTGCTAACTACAATCCCTTCTTATCTGTGAGATACCACCCATTTTTGCAGATTTTGTCTACCCTTAATAGAGAAGGTTTCCCATCTGGTGTTGCTTGAGGTGGTCTCCCTTTATACGAGTATCCCTCAGGAGAATGCATTGAAAGTAGTATGTACTGTGCTAATAAGGGAGATCTGGGTGGATATTTTGTTGCTTTTATAGTACAATTATCTTGTCTTGCCATGACAAAGAATTTTGTTAGTTTTGAAGGGGCATTTTTCAACAGATTGCCGGCATTGTGATAGGGGTCACAATGGCCCCCTCTATTGCTAACATTTTCATGGCAGAAGTTGAAGCTCAATGGCTAGCGCATGATCCTTTTTCTACTCATATTTTTATCTGGGTAAGATACATTTGATGATATTTTTGTTACACTTTTCTATACCGCCCCTTCCAGAGATCAGGGGCGGTTTTCATATAACTAACATGTTACATAAAACAGTTTTAAGAACTTTTTACATGGCAACTTTTAAACATTCTGAAAACGTAACTTAATGATAACTATGTCCAGGTGTTGCCTGCAGTGCGGGATGTGGGTTCATCTCTGAATGTGGTTAGGTGTCTGTTGGTCAGCATTGTGTAAGTGGTTAGTTTGCCTGTGAGTTTGGGGTAATTTTTTGTATTGTGTTTTGTGTTCCATACTGTGTGGTGAAGAGGTATGTTTTGAGTGATTTTTTTAAACAACTGGAGGTCCTTAATTGAGCGAATAGATAGTGGCCTGTTTTTTTTCCGGATTGTATTGGGGATTTCAAGGGAATGTATCACAAACTGTTGGCGAGACCTGCTTTTCTACATTACTCAAGTGCCCATCCACCTCATTTAAAAGATGAATTTCCTTTTGCACAATTTTTATGCTATCGGCTTAATTGTTCTACACTTTCTGAATATCATGAACAAGCGGAGGTTTTGGAACAGGCATTTTTTCAACGTGGTTATCCTGCTAAGCTGATTCATAGAGCATGACAATGTGCCCAATTTAACGATCTTTCTTGGCTTCTCCATTCTAATAAGAATGATTCTAACACTGAAGAGAAGTTCTCCCATTTTATTATTCAGTATACTCCGTTGAGTGACAAGATCTCTAAGATTATTCAGCAGCATTTTCATAGTTTACAATTTGTTCCTGGGTTGTATGATGTTAAATTTCGTAGTATCTATATGAGAGTCTTGAACCTGAAAAATCATCTGTGTTCAAATTCACAGTCTGAGTCTTCTGCTGCAGGAGTTTTTAGCTTGACTCACACAACCTGTGGAGCATGTTTCCTCTGCCAATTCATGCTGGAGGATTCTACTTTCACATATGCAGATACCACTTATCACCTTCGTCATGCACCTACTTATAATAGTACTCATGTAGTTTATTTGATTTTCTGTCTATGTGGACTAGCATATTTTGGGGAAACCCAGCGACAGTTTCAGATCAGATTGATTGAACACTGGAGTAAAGTCAAGCATCGGGTAGAAGGAGTTCACAAGCAGGGCATTGCTTTTCTGACCTACGTTACCTCGTTATAGATCAGATAGCCCCCTTTTCAAGGGGTGGAGATATTATTCATGCATTTATTAAGGTTGAACAAAGATGGATTTCTTGTTTGTAGATCCTTGAGTCTAATGACATGAATGAATGCATCAGGTGGGTAGGTGTAGAATATTTTCTTTTTAATTTTTATTAATTTTTATAACTTGTTGCTTCATTATAGATCAGATAGCCCCTTCTTCAAGGGGTGGAGATATTGATCATGCACTTTTTAAGATTGATGGATTTTTCATTTGCAGACCCTTGAGTCTAATGGCATGAATGAATGTGTTGAATGGAGAACTTGTTTTTGATTCGTTAGGGTGGGTGGGTATAGGGTATTTTCTTTTTCTTTTTATTAACTATTATCCCATTTTGCATGGGATCCATTTGGTTTATTGCTGCTTAGTGCTTTTTTTTTTTTGCTTTTCAGTTTCAAGTGACACTAGTCTTGCTGTTTTATAGCGTGTCTTAGTTGCTTATAGGACCTTGCAGCTTTTACCATTGTTCAACACTGGTTGGCCACTCTGCACAACTGTTTTAGGGCTTTCCCATGCTAACCGGTTAATATATATAGCACATGCCTGACATTTTTCAGTCTGGCTGTTTTTCCCTGCATGCCACTATGGTATTGCTGTGATTGCTAAGCCTTTTTGAAGAACACTCCCTGAATAAACCTCACGGCAAAATATCAGCTGTTGGAGCAATGAGCAAATTAAAAAAGGACCGAGATTAGGATATAACCTGAGCAAGAGGGAACACGGAGTATCGTTTCTGCCGCCAATCTAAGCTATGTTTTCATCATTCATGTTCAATTTAGGTTTCTCTGGACCATTGTGTTGTTTTACTAAGAGTTTTTTCTTTCACCGATGATGTAAGGTTAGCAGCTTTCCCGGGTTCTTCTATTCTGGGTGGCTGCACCCTTGTATATGCCTAATTGAGCTTGTGTTTAGATTATATGAAGTTATATGTAAACATATGTGTAGATGGATGACTAAGAAGCTACAGGGAGACCTGTTTTAAATCTACAGTAGCTACTTTGATCAAATCTTAAGCTGTATTTTTAAACGACCTGATGGATATGGGGCAACAGTGGGCAAAACTGAAAGGGGATATTTTAAGAGCAACCAACCTTTTTGTTAAAATGGTAAATAAAGGTAAAAAGAAAAGGAGACTGCTCTGGTTTTCGAAAGAAGTAGCTGAAAAAGTGAAGAAAAAGAGGGAGGCCTTCATGAAATACAAGAGATCACAGAGAGAGGAAGACAGGCATCTGTATTTGGAAAAACTTAGAGAAGCTAGCAAAGTAGTCAAGAAGGCAAAGATTCAAAAGGAGGAGGAAATAGCCAATGCATTAAAATGGGGGGATAAGACATTTTTCAGATATATTAGTGAGAAGAGGAAGGGCAAAGTGGTATTGTCAGACTCAAGGGTGCAGGGGAGGAATATGTAGAAGCTGATAAGGATAAAGCGGAATTGCTTAACAAATATTTTTGTTCTGTGTTCACAGATGAAGAACCAGGAGCAGGACCTCAGAAAACACCCACAAATAGGAACAGAAGCGAGGGACATCTTGAACAATTTTCAGAAGACTGTGTTCGTGAGAAACTAGCTCAACTTATTTTATTTATTTATTTACATTCTCTTATATACCGCGCTATTCTGCATCAGTGCAGTTTACATTGAACAAACTGAAATTACATTGAACAGGGCATTATAACTTGGAGATAACTATTTTACAGGGAACATGGGCTATGGAGGGTTAAGTGGCTTGCCCAAGACCACAAGGAGCACCTGTGGGACTAGAAACCCCAGTCCTTCTGGCCCAAGGTTGCTGTCCTCTAGTGAGATTTGAACCCCTGACCTTCCAGCCTGAAGTACCTTGCCCCAACCACTAGGCCATTCCTCCACTCCAAGCACTTAAAGTAGACAAAGCGATGGGACCAGATGGGATACACCCTAGAATACTGAGGGAACTTGGGGATGTTCTAGAACTCCACTGACTGACCTTTTCAATGCCTCGTTGGAGTCGGGAGTGGTGCCGAAGGACTGGAGTGAAGCTCATGTGGTGCCTTTACACAAAAGCGGAAGTAAGGATGTGGTTGACAACTACAGGCCGGTTAGTTTAACTTCGGTGGTGAGTAAATTATTGGAAACACTGCTGAAAAAGAAAATAGTGAGGTTTCTGGAGTCCAGCGGATTACAGGTTCCGAGGCAGCATGGGTTCACCAGAGGCAGGTCTTGTCAGACAAATCTGATTGATTTCTTTGACTGGGTGACCAGGGAGTTGGACCGAGGGAGAGCTCTAGATGTGGTGTATTTAGATTTCAGTAAAGCCTTTGACACTGTTCCTCACAGGCGACTTATAAACAAACTGAGCACTCTAGGGATGGACTCTAAAATTACTGCTTGGGTTAGAAATTGGTTGGGGGGGAGGCGACAAAGAGTACAAGTAAATGGAGCTCACTCTGAGGAGAAGGATGTTACCAGTGGTGTGCCCCGGGGATCTGTCCTTGGTCAGATTCTTTTTAACATCTTTGTTTGTGATATAGCCGAAGGGCTGTCGGGTAAGGTTTGCCTCTTTGTGGATGATACCAAAATCTGCAATAGAGTAGACAACCAGGAAGCTGTAGATAACATGAGGAGGGATCTAGCTAAGCTTGAAGAATGGTCTAGAATTTGGCAGCTGGGATTTAATGTTAAAAAATGTAAGGTCATGCATTTGGGCTGCAGCAATCCAAGGGAGCAATATAATATAGGGGGTGAAGTACTTTTGTCCACTAAAGAAGAGCGGGACCTAGGTGTGGTTGTGCCTGATGATCTTAAAGTAGCTAAACAGGTAGAAAAGGCGACGGCAAAAGCTAAAAGGATGCTTGGGTGCATACGGAGAGGAATGGCTAGCAGAAAAAAGGAGGTGATAATGCCTCTCTATAAGTCTTTGGTGCGACCTCATTTGGAGTATAGTGTGCAATTCTGGAGACCGCACCTTCAAAAGGATGTGAACAGGATGGAGTCGGTGCAGAGGGTGGCTACTAAAATGATTAGTGGTCTTCATTATAAAACATATGAGGACATACTGAAGGATCTTAATATGTACACCTTAGAGGAAAGGCGGGATAGAGGTGATATGATTGAGATGTTTAAATACCTCCGTGGCATAAATGTTCAGGGAGAGAGCCTCTTTCAATTGAAAGCAAGTTCTGCTATGAGGGGACATGGGATGAGGGTGAAGGGAGATAGATTCAGGAGTGGTATGTGGAAATATTTCTTTACGGAAAGAGTAGTGGATCCATGGAATAGTCTCCCAGTGGAGGTGGTAGAGATGAGGACAGTAACTGAATTCAAAAAAGCATGGGACAAACACAGAGGATCTCTAAAGGTAAAAAGGGGACTGTTGTAGTTGTTGATATGGAAGGACATACTTGATAGGCTATGTGGTCTTTTTCTGTCATCATATTTCTATGTTTCTATGTTTCTATTCTGTAACACGAATAGCAGGAATGGATGTCCCATTTGGATGTCCATCCCCGCTATTTGTCCACCTTTCCCATCCCCAACAAGCCTCCCCATATGAACAAGGAGTTTGTACAGAGAGGTTAGACATGAGGTGCGGAGGCGGAGTTAGTGCAGGCAGTGGGCTGTCTGTGGCCCTGGATATACAGGGTTGATTCTGATGTCATCCCTGTATGCCTTGGGCTAGCAGAGTAGACAGGGAACTTATTCCACCTCTGAGGTGGAATAAGTTCCCATAGAAGGGAGGAGGAAGGATGGCAGACCCAGGGCATGTCAAAGGATGGAGGGGTGCAGGAGATTCCTAGCAACCTGACCTTGGCCTTGGGAGGCTAGATCAAGGGTCGAGCTACAGGGAATGCAAAAAGAAGTTGGTGGTCTGGGATCGCGGCTCCTGAAAGGAGCCGTGGTGTCATTGGAACTGGACGCCATGGCGCCACGGCTGCATTCAGGAGTCTTGACTGAGTTAGGTGGACAGATGCCTGTATGTGCAGGCTGACTGAAATCAGGTCTAGGCCTGCACATACAGGCTTAGACAGGATTCTGATCCCATGGGGGCTAGATGTGCCCCGCGGAATCAGAATCCCGTCTACCTCTTTGCATCCGGTTCCGACTGGATGCACAGAGGGCTGGGGCACACATCTTAGACTATGCCTCTATATGTCTAGATATGCACTGTGTATGTAACATAGTAACGTGAAAGTGTATTTTTGGTCTAGGTGTAATCTGGGAATTCCAGATCAAAACCAGGTCCCAAATACCATGGGAGTGGTGACTGTGAAGGCAGACATCTGTGTGTGACTTCTAAAATCACTCTGTGTCCACCCATGAAAGATGCACATTCAAAAATCTCATGTACACATATATTTTCAAGACTGCTCAGAAACGCCTCAGCCATGCTCCCGTGCGACAGGGACGTGACTGCATCGGACATGTATAATTTTGGAGGTTTCTAAAATATCTCCTGGGATGTTTTTATGATTCCCATATCTAAATGGCTGATTTCAAATGTGGAAATCACAAACTGAGCTTCTATAATGACCCCTCAGGGTACCATAGAAAATGATGACAGATAAAAAACAACCTGTTCCAGCCAGATTGCATAGTGAGGTGGCCAAAGTTGTAAGCACCGCTTCAAGCAAGGTCACCCCTTCTATGCCTTTTTATAGGGTTATACTCACAGATCTGTGCAGGTTGCTCCTACTTCTATGCCTTTATTAAGGATTGAATCTGCCACTCTTTGCGCAGATTGCCCTCCTCCATGCTTGTACCCACTGCTCCTTGCAGGTCACCCCTCTATTTTTTGAAGTGTAAATATTTATGTTCACTTTGATTGATTCCATCCTCTTTTTATAAAGGGTTCATCTGTATCTGATCCATACCTATTTGAATTCTATAACTGTTTTTGCCCAAACATTTCCACTGGGAGGGCATTACAGGAATCCACTACTTTTTCTATGAAAAAATATATTAAAACATTAGAACTTAACAAATGCCATACTGGATCAGATCAAGGTCCATCAAGCCCAATATCCTGTTCCCAATAGTGGCCAATGCAGGTCACAAGTACCTGGTAGGTTCCCAAAAAGATAAATAGATTCCACAATGCTTGTCCCGGGATAAACAATGGATTTTCCGAATTCTCTTTAATAATGGTTTATGGACCTTTTCTCCAGGAACTTCTCCAAACCTTTTTTAAACCCAGCTACATTAACAGCTTTTACATCCTCTGGTAATGAATTCCAGAGTGTGATTACACATTGAGTGAAAAAAAATATTTTATTACTTTTAAATGATTTACATTGTAGTTTCACTATGTGCCCCCTAGTCTTTCTACTTTTTGATGGAGTAAATAACTGATCTATGATTACCTGTTCTACTGCATTTATTAATTTTTAGACCTCTATCACATCTCCCCTTCAGCTATCTCTTTTCCAACTTGAAGAGCCCTAACCTTTGAAGGGGTATCCTTCCATCCCCTTTACCATTTTGGTGGCTCTTCTCTGTACCTTCTTTAATTCTGCTGTATCATTCTTAGGATATGGTGACCAGAACTGTACACAATATTCAAGGTGTGGTCACTACATAGAATGATACAGAGGCATTATAATATCTTAGGTTTTATTCTCCATTCCTTTCCTTGTGATTCCTAGCATTCTATTTGTTTTCTTGGCTGCTGCTACACACTGAGCAGAGAGTTTCAATGTATTAATCATGATGACGCCTAAATCGTTTTCTTGGGTAGTGATTTCTAATGTGGAACCTTGCATCATGTAACTATAGTTTATGTTTTTACTTCCTTCCTAGGTGCATAACTTTGCACTTGTCCACAGTAAATTTTAACAACTTTGAATAATTTTGTGTCATCTGCAAATATGATGACCTCACTCATTCCCATTTCCAGGTCATTTATGAATATATTAAAAAGCAGTGGGCCCAGCACAGATCCTGGGGTACTCCACTATTCACCTTTCTCCATTGAGAAAATTGGCCAATTAGCGCTACTCTCTGCTTTCTTTTAACCAGTTCCTGATCCACAATAGTAGACTGCCTACTATCCCATGACTTTTTAGTTTTGCCAAGAGTCTTTCATGAGGGACCTTGTCAAAAGCTTTGTGAAAATCCAGATATACTATATTGACTGGCTCACCTT
Source organism: Ichthyophis bannanicus (assembly GCA_033557465.1). Taxonomy (NCBI): domain Eukaryota; kingdom Metazoa; phylum Chordata; class Amphibia; order Gymnophiona; family Ichthyophiidae; genus Ichthyophis; species Ichthyophis bannanicus. Next base: position 1,556,643,598 of record CM066032.1, read on the forward strand.
TGTCTACCTGTTTATTCATACCTTCCAAAAAATATAACATATTAGTAAGACAAGACTTTCCTTGGCTAAATCCATGTTGGCTATCTCCCTTTAAACCCAGGGTCTCAAACACGTGGCCCGCAAGAGAACTTTGTGTGGCCCGCGACGGAGAGGAAACAAAAAAAAAAACCCTGGCTTCTGCTGCTACGGCAGCGGCAGAATCAGCTGTCCCGTGGCCCCTTCCCGTCTGCTCGGCAGAGCCCTCAGTCAGCTCCAGCAGTGGCGGGCTTTTCAAGCCGCGAAGAGAGTATTTTCCTCTCGCGCGGCTCTGTTAACAGAGCCACGCGAGAGGGAAATACTCTCTTCGCGGGCGGCCCTGAAAGCTGCTGCTGATGGAGCTGTTAACAGAGCCACGCGAGAGGGAAATACTCTCTTTGCGGGCGGCCCTGAGGGCTCTACCGGGCAGACGGTAAGGGGCTGCGGACAGCTGATTCTGTCACTGCCACGGAAGCAGCAGAAGCCATTTTTTAAAAAATTTACCTGGGCTGATGGGTGGGAGGGGGGTTAGGACTGGAAATGGGCTGATGGGGGTTAGGACTGGAAGTGGGCTGATGGGGGGGAGTTAGGACTGGTAATAAGCTATGAAGGGGCTAAGACTGAAATGGAGTAATGGGGGTTAGGACTGGAAGTGGGTTGATGGGGGGTTAGGACTGGTAATGGGCTATGGGAGGGCTAAGATTGAAAATGGGGTGATGGGAGGGTTAGGACTAGAAGTGGGCTGTTGGGGGGCTTTGGACTAGTAATGGGCTATGGGGGGCTAGAACTGGTAATGGACTGGGGGGGTTGCTAGGACTGGAAATGGGCTGAGTAGAAGGGGGGGCTTGAATGGAAATGGGCTGTGAGGGGGAGGGAGCTAGGACTGGAAATGGGCTGATGGTGGGGCTAGGATAGGACTGGAAATGGGCTGATGCGGGGACTAGAAGGGAGCGGATGCTGGGTGGGGCTGGAACTAGAAGGGAGCTGATGTTGGGGGAGGATTAGAATGGGATGGGGCTGGGAGAGTGAAATGGAGAGGGGAAAAATATTTTGTGTGGGAGGGAAGAAAAATCTACAATTGGCCAGGTATTGGGAGAGTAAGTGGGGATTGAGGATGGAGGGGTAAAATTTGAGTTAAGGAAATAGGAATGAGGAAAGAGCAAAAGGAGAAAGATTAGTATGTTAAAGCAGATGTAGAGAGAGAATGGAAAAAAAACTAGAAGAGAGAAGAAAAGACAAATGGACAGCAGACAATGGAGAGTTAGCAGAAGACACAAAGAAACCAGAAGAAAGTGGCTGGAACAATTGTAACTGAAAAAAAATGCACAAAAGGTAGAAAAAATATCTCTTTATTTTGAATTTATTAACTGGAATATGTCAGCTCTGGGAAATGTGCATTATTAACGTCTGCACTTTGTATGGTACCATTATGCAAATATTTATGCAAATGAGGCCCTCATCTTATGTGGCCTGCGGGTTACTTTACAAGTCCTCATTTGGCCCTCAAAGCAATTTGAGTTTAAACCAAGTTCAGTAATTTTATTCTTTATAATGGTTTCTACCATTTTGCCCAATACTGACATCAGGCTCACCAGTCTGTAGTTTCTCACATTACCCCTGGAACCCTTTTTAAAAATTGGCATTACATTGGCCATTCTCCAATCTTCAGGTACTACATATGATTTTAAAGATAGTTCACAGATTACTAATAGTAGGTCTGAAATCTCATATTTCAGTTACTTCAACACTCTTGGACCATCTGGTCCAGGTGATTTGCTACTCTTCAGTTTCTCAAATAGTTGTAACACATCTTCCCGGTTTATCAATATTTATTTCAATTCTTTAAATACCATTTCAGGCATGGGTAACTTCCCTACATTTTTTTTCAGTAGAGACCAAAGCAAAGAATTCATTCTTTCCCTTCACTATGGCCTTATCCTCTCTTAGTGCCCCTTTTACACCACTATAATCTAATGGTTCAACTGACTCTCTCACAGGTTTCTTTGCTATGAATGTAGTTGAAAAGCTTTTTATTATGCATTTTTGCTTCCATGGCAAGCTTTTTCAAAATGTTTTTTTTGCCTACCTTATCAATGCCTTGTGCTTAACTTGCCAGTGCTTATGTTGTTTCCCATTTAAATCATTTGGCTCCTTTTTCCATTCCTGAAAGATGCTTTTTTTGGCTACAACAGTTTCCCTGTCCTCACTTTTAAACCATGCTAGCAGTATTTTGGACTTCCTTTCACTTTTCTTAAAGTGCAGAATACATCTGGTCTGGTCTTCTAAGATAGTGCTTTTAAACAACACCCAATGCATTCAATCAATAGAAACCCAAAAATCAATCGATCTAGACCACAGGACTAATCCTCATCAAAAAAGGTCTTATGATCAGACCTTTTTTGCTGAAGCTTCAACAACACCCATGCTTGATGTAAATCTTTAACCTTGCAGCTGCTCCTTTTATTTTTTTCTTAACTATTTTCCTCATTTTATCAGTCTCCCTTTTGAAAGTTAAAAGGTAGTACTGTGGATTTCATTGCCATCCTTCCTCTCTTTATTAAATCAAATGTTATTGTGCTATGATCACTATTGCCAAATGGCCCTAGTACCATCATCTCTTGCACCAGATCATTTGTTCCACTAAGGACTAGGTCCAAAATAACTTCCCCTCTTGTCAGTTCATCTATTTCATCTAGAAGCTTTATCTCCCTAATATGTCCTGCTGTGGTACTGACCCAGTTGATACTGAGTTAATTGAAATCACCCGTTATTACTGTGTTGTAACTCTTGTTAGCTTCCCTAATTTCTTTTAGCATTTCATCATCCATCTGTTCGTTCTGGCCAGGTGGTCAGTACACTCCCCCTGCCAACATCATCTCATTTTTTCATGGAATTTTTATCCATACAGACTCTACATTGAATTTTGTTTCTTTCAAAACTTTAATCCTGTATGACTCAATGCCCTCTCTAACACAGAGTGCAACCCCTCCACCAATTTGATCCACCCTATCATTGTGAAAGCGTTTATATTCAGGTTCACAGTGTCCCATTAGTTGTCCTCCTCCTATCTATTCTTTTATCTGGTCCTATATATTCTAGCTCTCTCATCTTGCATACAGGCATATTAGAAGTTGTATTTTATTCACGTGAATCTGGTTATCAGGCGATAGGGGTAAGTTGGAATCTTTCAGCTCTGTCTGCTCTTTACTTAATGGCACCTGCTCCTCATTGGAACCTCTCTGGCAGCAGGCCCTACCTTCCTTCTTTTGCTAGTATCCTTCAAGGATACATCCTTCTGAACCATGCACTCTCGGGTGACCGTCAGTTCTCCCCTATTATTTATTTTAAAATCTGCTCTATCTCCTTTTTTAAAGGTTAATTCTTTAAACCTGGTCCCATCCCAGCTACGGTGGAGCCCAATCTTTTGAAAGAGTCTCTCCCTTTCCCAGAATGTTGACCTGTTCCTAACAAATCCAAAACTCTCTTCCTTGCACCATTGTCTCATACAAACATTGAGACCCCAGAGCTCTGCCTGTCTTTTTGGTCCTGCGTGTGGAAGAGTAAGCATTTCTGAGAATGCTACCCTGGAAGTCATGGATTTCAACATCCTACAAAAGACCCTAAATTTTGCCTTCAAAACCTCCCTCTTACACTCTCCTATGTCACTAGTATCAACATGTAGTGAGACAGCAGGTGTCTCCCCAGCACTATCTAAAACCTTGTCTAGGTAGCGCATGAGATCCACTACCTTTTCACCAGTCAGGCATGTTACTAGGTGATCCTCACATCCAACAGCCACCCAGTTATTTACATGCTTAATGACTGAATTGTCAACTATAATGACCATCCTAACCCTTCCTTCATGGGCACATGTCCTTGGACAAACCTCCTTGGTGCGAGAGGGTTTTACATCTTCTGAAGGTCAGATCCTAGCTACAGGATCACTTCCTTCCACACCAAGATAATGTTCTCCTTTCATGTGAACTCCCTCCTCCATAGCAACAGGGAAGCTATCAGACTGGAGGTGGAAATTTAGTGCTACGTCCTAGTGGGTCTCGTCTATATACCACTCTGCCTTCTTTATGTCCTCCAAGTCTGCTACTCTAGTCTCCATAGATTAGAATTGTTTCCTGAGTGCAAAGAGCTCCTTGCACCTAGTGCACATGTAAGACCCCTCACCAACTGGGAGAAAAATTGTACGTGACACTCAGTGTGAAAGACTGGATAGCCCCCATCTCACTGCTGGACTGCTGTCTTCATCTAAGTTTTAAGATTTTGTTTAGCTATTTAAGTTGTTTGCTTACTTAAAGTTACTAAGGGTACTTGTACTAGTACTATACCTAATGATCGGTGGCCCCCATCTGCGAACTATTAGCGCAAACACCTCCGGATGCAGCTCCCATTCCCCTGTATATAAATATGTGAATAGTTTCAGTGAGTGCTCATGTGCTCTGTAAAAGTAGAACAGATTAGTTGTATATAGTGTATATAGTTACCCCTGTTTAACCCAAGTTGTAAAACCTGTTATATGTAATGTACACCGCATGCTCTGCTGCTTTGTGCAATTGGTTGTCAAATGTAAACCGCGCTGATTTTAAAGAGCGCGGTATAGAAATATGATAAATAAATAAATAAGTTTAAGGGACTTTGTTCACCTGAAGAATAATTAATTTCAGGGTCTTAATTAATCTATTCCTGGTGAGGACAACCAGCTGAACCTGAAAGTAAATTTGACCACTTCTTTCCCTTTAATAGGCCTATAAAGCCTATTAAAGCCTATAAAGCTAACATTATGCCTTGGATAGGTGGGAGTTGAGGTGGGTGGGAGGGAAAGAACACTTAGTAAAAGTTGACTTGCTACACAGTGCCCTGACCTGTGCTTCTAAGGTAATCTCTTAACAATTTCCTGGGTGATTCATGCAGCCCTTGGTTTGATAGAGGGGGCCTTTCAAAGTGCCCCGCTAATCTGTCCCTTGGCTTTATCACCTATTTAAAACAATTTTGTAAGTCTCTTGCCTCCTATCTGGAAGGCCTCTTTGTAAAGGTCTCTAGAAACAATTTCTTTCTTTCCACTCAAAGAATATTTGCCCTATTCTATCTTCTATGCTAAGCTAGACTCTGATTTGATTTAAATTAAAAGTTCTCTGGTGGTACTAAGCCCTGGCTGACTTTAAATTTAAATGAAAGCTCTCTGGTGGTACTAAACCCTGTCTGACTTAACAAAAACACTAAATTCTAAAATGCACAGATTTATCAGTAGTAACCCAAAGAATTCCCTTGTCCCCAAGATTTAGAGTATTTCCCAGCAAGTAAATACACAAGTGCAGATGTCTTTCCAGCAGTAACAGTCCATTTTTGTAGTCTTTCAAGTATTTCCTGATGTTGCTTTTGAGTTTCCGTCCTTGCAACTTCATTTCAAGTTCTGTAGTTCTACAGCTCTCCCCTTCTTTGAAAAAACTTTGTTTTTTTCATTAATATCCTTTAAGTATATAAATATCTGTACCATATCTCACTGTTCCTCATGTCCTCCAGTGTATGCATATTTAGGTCTTCAAGTTTCTTCTCATACATCTTCTGGTATAGACCCCATATCAGTTTGGTTGCCTTTCTCTGAAGTCTTTTTATATCCTTTGTGACGTATTATCTCCAAAACTAAACACAGTACTCCAAGTGAGACCTTACCAATAACTTCTACTGGGGCATTAATAGTTCCTTCCTTCTGCTGGATATGGTTTTCTGAATGCAACCTAGCATCCTTCTGGCTTTGACTGCTGCCTTGACACATTGACCAACCCTCTGAAGTCCATTTTAGAACACCTTCACAGAGTGACAGCTATTGTTAAAGCATCATGGACCTCAAGACTAAAGAGTTTTCAAGAAAAGATAATTTCCACTGGGGGAGGTGGAGATGCTGCTGTGGGAGGTACTGGCCAAACAACAAGTGATGTTTAGCCTTGTGGGCACCAAGGTCAGCACCTACTAGAAACAGCGGAGTTAGCAGGGCATCTGTGTGAGGATTAATGCCATCTACCATAGGAACAGAGACATTGAAGATATGAAAAGAAAGTGGCAGGACATGAGGAAGCAAGAAAAGAAAGACGGCAGTACTGTGACCAGGTGGTCAGCCCTCACTGAGCTTTAATAGTGGGCCCTGGATACAGATGCGGTCTCTGTGAGTGCTGCACAACTGTAACACACAGACTTATTTTTGTGTAAGCACTTCAAGCATGGGGACTTGAATACTCCAGTTTTCACTCCTGCCTCCTTGCACCGGCATTGGATCATTTGCTCTGGAGTGGACCTTATGTTTGAAATGGACCATGGTGGTTTTGCCTTGCTAATATGCCAGTTTCTGGAATGAACAGGGGGCTCTGGTCATACTTCTATGCCCCTCCCCCCAGGTACTCTCTTATATGACACCAGTTTTTCTCCTACATGTCTATGTCCGGAGGGATGCCTAAACATGGCTGAGGTATAAGTATGTTTCATCTTGTCAGTATGTGCATTTATATGCACATATTTGACTATCCAATTTTATAAGATCCCTTTCCATATGTAAAACATGTTTCCCATGTGTAAGATGTTTCAAAATTACCCCATTAGAGGCACATTCTGTAATGTGCATCCTGGTCTCTGTGCATCCGGTCTGAACCAGACGCACAAAGATAGAAGTGATTCTGATCCTGCGGGGTACGTCTAGCCTCGACGGGATCAGAATGACATCTAAGCCTGCACATGCAGGCCAGGACCGATTCTGGTCAGCCTGCACATACAGGCTCCTGAATGGAGCCGCGGTGCCTTGGCATCTGGTTGCCATGGCACTGCTGCTCCATTCAGGAGACACTATCTCCAGCCGCCAACAACTTTTTCCTTTCCCCTTAGCCTGACCCCTAATCTGGCCTCCCATGGCCAGGGTAAGGCTGCTGGGAATCTCCTGCACCCCTCCACCCTTTGCCACTGTCCGGGCCTGCCGTCACCCGAGGTGCCATCTGCAGAGGTGAAATATGTTCCCCGACTAGTCTGCCAGCCCCAGACATACAGGGCTGACATCAGAATTGGTCCTGTACGTCTGGGGCTGCAGACTGCTCACTTCCCACCCTAACTCCGCCTCTACCCATCCCCATCTAACCTCCACATACAAACTCCTTGTTCATATTGGGAGTCTTCTCATGGACAGGAAGGGTGGACGAATAACAGGACATCCATCCCCACTATTCATGGTTCAGAATAGACCCCTTAGTGTACAGTACATTAACACAGGCAAAAACATGAGTGCATTTTAGTACAATAGTTTCATAGCAATATTTATAAGCCATTTACCCGAGTAAATACTAGGGGTAAAAGAGCTGTCTAAAACCTGACCTTCTTAACCAGCTGAAGGTACACATGGGGCAGAAGAAACATAGTAGAGGGTAGAAACCGTGGGACGGTGCCAGCGAGTTGACGTAAGGACTGCCCTGAGTTTTCTGAGTCACGGAGAGGGGTGGCAGTGGAGGCACTGAGGGTCGGGGGCAGGGAGAGGCAGGATGGAGGGGCCGGCCTAGGGCACCTCCAATCCTTGCACCGGCCCTGCCCACTACACATACTTTTAGCCACATTAGGCAGAATTGTTCCTGGCAGGGGGTATTTAGGTCATTGGAGGAAATGATGCATATAGACTGCATTGTCAATGTCCATTTATTTATTTTTTTGTTTTCTATACCGATTTATCAGTATGTCAAAACAGTTTACATTGAACTAACAATATGCAAGCACTTTGTATAGGACATGATTGAGCAATAGAACAGTAAATCCATAAAACTCATTATAAATACAATAAATAAATTAAAGTTACTACAAAAGGAATAAACAGATTGGGCAAAAAACTATGACTATGAAAAGTAACAAACTGTCAGATAGGGTCATGAGATCATGTGTGTTGTTGGTTATGTTGGGTAGATGCTGGTTTCATCTTCCTTCTCTCTGAAATTTTCTAGGGATAGGTATGTTTTAAGGAGCTTTCTAAAATCAGAGATGTTCTTTATAGCCCTTGGGCTGTTTGGGAGTGTATTCCAGAAAATCCGTGAATAATATGTAAAAGATCTTTTACTGGTTGCACGATTGGTTTTCCGATATTCAGGTGAAATGGTTAGTGTGTTTTGAGTATTGACTCTCTTTTGCCTGTTGTTTAGAGTAGTGGATATGAGTGATCCTAGATAGCATGATGACAGGTTATGCATCAGTTTGAATGTGGTCATTATTAATTTGAATTTTATTCTGCTTTCAGTTGGTAGCCAAAGCAGATTTCTGAGTATAGGGGTTATATGCTCTGATTTAGGTAATTTGAGTAGAACTCGTGCTGCAGTATGTTGTGTCATTTGTAATTGGTAAAGTGATTGCCTAGGGAGGCCTTGTAGGATACCATTACAAAAGTCCAAATGTGGGGTTATCATAGATTGAAATACGGTACGGAAGCCGTTAGTTGAAAGTAAGGGTCTCAGATGTTGTAGAACCCATATCTTATTATATATTGCTTTTGTAGTTTTATCTATGTGTGGTTTTAGGTTTAAGTTTAGGTCCAAAATTACTCCTAGGTATCTTACTTGATCCTTTACTATCAGAGAGGCTTCTTTTACCTTTATTTGTGGTGGTGGGATGAAGTCTGTATCCTTGGAGACAAATAGGACCTCAGTCTTTTGTAAGTTTATCTTGAGGTAGCAAGAGGCAAGCCATTCTGAGATTTCACTGAAAATTGTAGTTATTTCTTCAGTGTTAGGTTGGCCAGGATTGTATGGAAGGTAAAACATAATGTCATCTGCATATATGTGAAAATTTTTATTATGTTTGCAAAATATATTGCAAATCAGCTGGAGATATGGTGGTATGCCTTGTTGTTGATATAGGGCTTTAAAAGTCTTGACCTATCTTGATTTGTTGGGTACAGCCTGATAGGTATATCTTAAACCAAAGTAGGGTAGTACCTCTGATTCTGATCTGTTGTAGTCTAGTAATGGGGGTGTTGTGATTAGTAGAATCAAAAGCAGCTGGAATGTCCAGGAATATTAGAATGAAGTGTTGTCTGGATTTATCAATTCCCTTCAAGAGCTTGTCGAGTAAAGAGATTAAAAGTGTTTCCACTCCATGCCCTGGTCGGAAGCTGTGTTGCTGTGAGTCAAGAGGTGCGTGAGTATCTATAAAGTCCTGGAGTTGTAATTGTACAGGTTTTCCCATTATCTTCATAATGAAAGGAATGTTAGAGATCGGTCTATATGAATTGGGGCATGTTTTATCTATGCAGCCATGTTTTAGGATGGGGTGAATGATTGCTTTTTTTTAAAGTTTCTAGGGACATAACCTTGTGTGAGGAACAGATTGATAATGTTATTTATTGCATGCATAGAGAGTTAAAATGGTCACTGCGCTTTATTAATAAAGAAACGCCCCAATGCGTTTTGGCAAACGCCTTCCTCAGGGGGCTGAGAATGTTCAATGTATCATATATCAATTGAAGCGCATGAGATAGTGTGAACAATATAATAGTTGAATGTGCTTACAACTTGCCATTTGAGATCCGATCAATGGCAAGTTGTAAGCACATTCAACTATTATATTGTTCACACTAGCTCGTGCGCTTCAATTGATATATGATACATTGAACATTCTCAGCCCCCTGAGGAAGGCGGTTGCTGAAACGCGTTGGGGCGTTTCTTTATTAATAAAGCGCAGTGACCATTTTACCTCTTGCTTTGTGTGTTCCCTTGGTTGGTTGCAAGTAGGTGCTCCTTTTTCTGTTTTTTGTTATTTACATGCATGACATCTGCTCTAGTAATTTTTATCAAGCTGATAGAGTATGGATCCAGTAGAGATGTTTTGTATTTATGGCATTAATAATCTGTTCCAGTTGCTGAGTGCCGATCTGGGTAAGATCTTACCAGAGCGCAGCTACAGTAATGTTGCTGATATTTGGTTGTGGTGTGTTACAAGCTGGTAATGTTAGTTTTTTCATGTAATGGTTTGCAAGTTCCTGTGGTTTAATGATTACGCTGGCATCCTCTGAGGTAGGTGATTGGGTGAGGGATTTCACAATGTTAAAGAGCTCCCTTGGATGATTTAATGAATTCATTATCAAATTAGTGTGATAGTTTTTCCTGCTGTCATTGATCATTTTCCGGTAAGTGTTGAGGGTAGTCATATATTTGATGTTGTCCTGCGGTGCTTTGGTGGTTCTCCATTTGTGTTCTAGTTTTCTTAAATGCCCTTTTGTTTCTTAGATCCTGGGTGTACCATGTTTTTGATTGTTGTTTTATTTTATTTTGCTTTTTATGGGTAGTTGTCGCTGCCTTGCCTATTACTGTGTTCCAGTTATTTACCAAGGCATTTATGTCTGTTAGTTGCAGGTTGAATTGTGGTAAGATATCATTTAAGAAAGATTTGTTGTCAAATTTCTTGAATTGGTATGGTATCTTTGTTATGGGTCCATCATCGATAATGAGTGTTTGATATGAAATTGTAAAGTTTACTAAATGGTGGTCAGACAATGGTACTAGTGATGTATAGAGATTGGCTTTGGTGGAATTATAAAGTATGTCATTTGGCATAAATATCAAGTCAAGTGTGTTATCCCTGTAGTGGGTGGGGCATTGTAATTTGTTGATAGTCCATATCATTCATTGCGCTGAGGAAAGCGTGTGAATAACTATTGTGGGTAGATGCTAGATTGAAGTCTCCCAGGATGACTCGGTTTTTGTTCAGGGGTTTGTCAGCCTCGGCTAGTTCTGATATGTATGATAGGTTATTAGAGTCAGCAGTAGGAGCTCTATATGCTGGCGGCATATGAGGTGTTTATTTTCTATCATGAGCAAGTCTAGCCCATTTGCACTTACTGCAGATGTGAGTGATGCCTTGTGCTCCTCCTTTATTATGATAAGCACCCCTCTACCTCTTTTGTTGTCTCTTGGGCAATTAAATAAGTTGTAGTTTGTCATTTTTAATTGATTGAACAGTACCAAGTCAGTATTGGTTAGCCATGATTCAGTAATAAACATTTTGATGGGTTTATTTGTAGCCACGTAGTCTATAATAACAGGAAAATGTTTTTTAATAGATCTTGTGTTGATCATTCAACATTTCAAGCTGGAGGTCATTGGTGTATGATTTGACATTGTGAAGTCTGGTTGTCTGCTAGTGTATTAGCCTTTGTAAGTTATATGGGGTACTGCCATATGTTTTATATAATGTTAAGCATGGATTGTCCCGATAATGACTGTGAATAATAGGTATGTTTTGGGGATGAGTAGTTAAGGAATGACTATATGTAAGTAGTAGGATGATAATTATAGTGCAGGTATAAGGTTGCAGTTTTATTTCCATGGCTTTTTGTTGCTTCAAAAGTATCAGTTAATATTTAGCTTTAGAAAGATGCTTGATGAAGTGTGAGATTAATCTTTAGAGCTCAATAGTCGCTGAAATTTCTGTAGCAAAATATTGACTAGCTTGCTGGGTAGGAGCTTGTGCCGCAAATGTGAAGATCCTGAAAATGTACTAGTACTATGTACTTACAGCTGTTATTGCAGCACTCTTCAGTAGCTAATATGGTGTGTTTTTGGAGCTTTCTTTGTGAAGCTGTGAGCCCTTAGGCAGGCCCTTTGGTGCAGAAGCACCTGAAATGCAGATTTTTAAGTCTTGGGGCAGGTTGGTAGTGACGTGATCGGGGGAAGGGGAGAGGTGCCGTATGGAGCTGGCTCACCTCTCTGCCATAAATATTGTATAGCAATGGCAACTTTCAAGGAGAAAGCCTTTTCATCTTTTACATTGAAAACTGATCCTTAGTCCACAGGTAAAAATGCACACAGGTTTTGCAACAATCAAGTATTTTCTAGGGATGTGCACCAGCAAGAAAATGTTGTTAGATTTGGGGTGGGGTTTTTTTCATATTTTTTCTTCCCAATTTCAAGTATTTCTTCTGTGAGTGTCACACAATCTCAAAAGGAGATTTTGAATACACATGAAATTGACTTAGGGGGGGGTATTTTACTTGCTATCTGTGTGTGTTCTGGTGTGTGTTGAAGGTGCACTACGCCAGGTTTCTATACAGTACTAACTGGTTTTGGGGCATTAGGGGAACACGTTGAGGGGAGATGGGGTGAAGAACACTTTGCAATGAGCGCACCCATGCTAACAGGTTGCAGTTAGCATCACCTCAATATGTAGAGATATGTGCATCCATGCTAATGTGGCGCTCATTAGTGGATAGTGCTGCATATTAATTAATAGGAAAATGTCTTCCACGCTCCCGGCAGTTAAAAGAGTGGTATTGTACCTAACACGCTATGGATTTGCACACTGTTGGCATGCTATGAGCCAATCACAATGCAATTTAGTAAAAGGCCACTTAGAGTAAACATTGATGAATTAAGGCATGCTAAGTCGAATAGTGCACACTAAAGTTTTTTAAGGTGCACTAATGAACGAAATGCACACTCTAGCACTATTTTCTACCACCATCAATTTACGCCAACGTCACTTAAATGTTTTTCGTCTAACTATATATGTATTAAAATGTATGATTTTCTTTTTAATTTCTTTAATGGCTTATTAATTCCCATCACCATTTGGCTACTATAAAAGTTCTGCTAATTGTGCTTCAATTTAATTTCCTATTAATGAGTTTTCTTTACTCAGGTCATAATTAGTTTGCATTATGTTTGCTTCCACATCACTTATTATAGAACTTAGTTATGTGGATATAAGATTATAGGCAAAATATTTTAGCTTCATGTTTCCTCTGAGAATTTTTCATTTCTTCTCTTTATTTTCATGTCATAACCCCTTGTCCTCAAGCTATTTTTTCAAAATAATTTGAAGGTCTGCAAAAGAGAACTGCTACTTCTGGAGAGAGATCTGCAATTGTAAGTATTAAAGGATGCAAAGTTTTCTAAATCTTGTGAATAATGAATTATTTAGATTAAAGCTGATTAATCTCTGAACCCAGTGTATTTGTTAAAACAGTCAGGGCCTAGTAGCAGCAAAGAGCTTTCAGTTTAAATTTAAAATACATTAGAGAGCTTTCTGGTTAAATTTAGAACCCTCTATCCAAGCAAGGGCTGTGGGATTCCCTCTGGAAATTGGAAACAGATTACCTTAAAAGCACAGGACAGGGTTCTGTATAGAGCCAGCTTTTAATAAAAATGTTTCACTCCCTCCCTCCCCAACGCCCACCCACCTCTGGGATAATTGTAGCTTTATAGGTGCATAAACCTCTCAAAGGAAAGGAGGTGCCATATTCACTCTCAGGTGCAGCTGTTTGTCCTATCAGGCATACATTAAGAACCTGAGATTAATTATTCTTCATGTGAACAAAGTACATTAAACATATTAGGAGTAGTTTTATTAGTATAAGTATCTCTACCAACCCTTAGTAGGTAAAGAACTTAAATACCTAAACACAACCTTAAAATTAAGCTTCAGACAGCAGTCCAGCAGCAAGATGGGGGTTTTCCAGTTTTTTGCATTGACTGTCACATGTATGATTTCCTCCCAGTTGGTGAGAGGTCTTATGTGTGCACTAAGTGCAAGGAGCTCTTTGCTCCCAGGGAACGTGTCAGATCTCTGGAGACTAGAGTAGCAGACTTAGAGGACATAAGGAAGACAGAGATGTACATAGATGAGACCTACAGGCATTTAGTCCTGAAGTCCCACCTCCAGTCTGGCAGCATCCCTGTTGCCATGGAGGAGAGAGGTCACGTGACAGGAGAGCATCGCCCTGGTGTGGCAAGAAGTGATCCTGTAGCTAGGACCTGTCCTCCAGGTGATGTAAAACCCTTTCTCACTGAGGAGGTTTCTCCAGGGCCATGTGCCCATGAGGGAAGGGTTAGGACAGCTGTCATAATTGGTGATTCAATCATTAGGCATGTAGATAGCTGGGAGGCTGGTGGACCTCAGGATCACCCTGGTAACATGCCTGCCAGGTGCGAAGGTAGCGGACCTCATGCGCCACCTAGACAAGGTCTTAGATAGTGCTGGGGAGGAGTCTGCTGTTTTGGTACATTTTGGTACCAGTGACATAGGAAAATGTGGTAAGGAGGATCTGGAGGCTAAATTTAGGCTTTTAGCTAGGAAGTTGAAATCCAGAACTTACAAAATGCTTTCCGTTCCACATGCAGGACCCAAAGGCAGGCAGAGCTCCGGAGTCTCAGTGCGTGGATGAGACGATGGTGCAAGGATGAGGGTTTTGAATTTGTTAGGAAAGGATCTTCATAGAAACATGGAAATATGATGACAGAAAAAGACCACATGGCTTATCTAGTCTGTCCTTCAAGTGTGTGTAAAAGTTATGTTGTTCAGACTGTTCAGAAAGTTTGTCTGTCTTCATGTGTGTAAAAGTTCTGTTGTTCAGATTGAAAAACGCCCGCACTTGCGCTATGAAGAAAAACTCTGCCACGGGAAAGATCGTGCTTTCTCTTCTAATTGGCTAGCCCTGTATCTGATGCTTGCACGGATTTAAGGAATGTGATTCAGAGATCAGAGATATCTGCAAGACTTTACATTAGTGGCTTATCCCGCTCTCAAAATAGATCATAAAGAACCCTTCCTTCTTCCACATTGTGCATTAATATCGGCAAAAGTCGTATTTGCAGAATTTTCATATCGAGGCCATTCCACACATTGCATTAGCTTGTAAAATAGAAATAAATGGTAAAATCTAAAGAATTTATATGCCAAATTGCATAATTAATATCAAACTAAAATATGAGTATAATTTTTCAAAAGGATTCTAAACGTTTGCCCTTTATTGACTGTAGCAAAGATGAGGGAATGTATATAAATGAATCAATTGTTCAATATGATCTATGTTTAAAACATATTTTGTGATAATAAAGCTCAGATGTTCTGAACATTAAAATAGATTGAGAACCCCGTTCATTAAAAACACAAAATGCCGGGAGGCGGAGCCAGCGGAGAACAAGATGGACGCATAGAGCGGTGTCTCCTGCAAGCCCCGAGCAGATTCCTGAAAATTTGCCTTAATTCTGAAGTGGTGTTAGCGCCGTTTGGCAGGAAAATTTATATTAAGGGGAGAGGATGGCTTCGGTAAAGCAAACTAAGCTGGAGTTCCCCTCCGGGGGTACTGCAGGGTCTAAACGGGTGAAACAAGACCCTCCCTCTCTTCTTAAGATGGCGCCTGATCGTGGCCCCGCTGAGGGAACGAAGGAAATACTGGGAGAAATTAGATCTCTGCGTGCATTAATTTCGGCGAACGGTGAAACTCTGGCCCAGATGCAAAGTGATATGAAGGAGCTCAAGGAGCAAATGCGGGGCGTTTCCGCTCGACTGGACAGGGTCGACGCCACTGTTACTGCGCATGAGGAATGCCTACAGAACCATTCTAGGGCTCTCAAAAAGGTCGACACTTTAGAAGCGCATCTGGAGGATCTTAGCAACAGGTCGCGCAGAAATAATATACGAATTGTTGGAATTCCGGAAGGAGCGGAGGGTACTGATTCGATCGGTTTCATTGAAGCACTTTTACCCAAATTGCTCAACATCAGCTTCTCCAAGCCCTTCGAGGTGGAACGGGCACACAGAATACCGGCATATACGGGTGGGCATAGCCCGAGGCCAAGGCCCTTTATTCTATGTGTATTTCGGCACCAACAGGCCATGCAAATAATGGCAGCGGCAAGAGCGGCTACTTCCGTCACGTATGAAGGGCACAGGCTTTCATTTTTTCCGGATCTCAGCAAGGCCACTATGGATAAGAGAAAGAAGTTCCTGGAGATGCGGCCCCGTCTTCAACACCTACAGGCAAAGTATGGTTTATTTTACCCTGCTCGATTTAAAGTGACTTTGGACAATCGCACTAAAACATTCGATGATCCCAGCGGCCTGATGCGCTTCCTAGAGGACCAGGAAGCCTTAAGAATGCAGGTGGAGAGAGAGCCCTAATGTTTGATCTATGTGGACTCTATATTCCCCCTCATAGTTTCTGACTGTATGTAATGCATAAGGGTATGCATGTTATTTGGCAATGCATGGTGAATGTTTAATACCGATTATCTGCTTAAATAAGGTCTGCCTATTAGTGTTTCATGTGTTTTGCATTTTTCAATATTTGTATGATTAAGGCAAAAAGGTTACAATGTGTTTTCTCGGGGCATGGGGACTGTTTTCGCTCTGTGTCGCCATTTTTTCTTCTCTGCTGTCTCACCCAAAGATGTGGCTCCGTATTAGGAGGGGTAGGTTGTGGTGCCGCAGACCATCTTGGGATGACCAGGAAGCTTGGGAGGAGGTACAATGTAGCACGCTAGTCTTGGGGATAGAGAGTTTGGCCCTTAATTTCAAATACTTCCCTGGTAATGGGCCCCCTTAGAGTCCTTTCGATGAATATGAAGGGCATTATGCACCCCGTGAAAAGGAAAAAGATATTAGTATATGCCCAAAAGCAAAAAGCAGACTTAGTTTTGCTGCAAGAAACGCATCTGTCCTCTAAAGAGGCCCTGAAATTAGTATCGAAGCATTTTAAAGTGATTGCCCATTCGCCTGCCTTGGGAAAAAAAAATGGGGTAGCCATCCTGTTACACAACAAGGTTCAGCTGCAAGTATTGGCCACACGGGCGGATGGTGAGGGGCGGTGGACCAAAGTGCACTTGGCAGCTGGTAACCAGCAGGTGGTTGTAATTAACATCTATGCCCCTAATGGTCAACAATCTGATTTTTTTCGTACCCTTGCAGAAGTAGTTCAAGAAAGCTCCCCTGTTCCAGTGATTATTGGGGGAGATTTCAACAGAGTTTTAGACCCCCTACTTGACTGCAACTCACTTAGGCCCCATGGTGGTAGCGCCTCGCAAGTGTTGTCATCACTAATACAAGAAATAGGTCTTGTGGATATATGGAGAATTTTGCATCCTGTGGAGAAGGATTATACCTTTTTTTCAATGCCTCATGGTTCTCATTCCAGGATAGATTTTTTCTTAATTTCCAGACCCTTAGTACAAACAGTGAAAGATGCGGATATTCTCAGCACCCATATTTCAGATCATGCTGCCATTGTGCTTGATTTAGTCCTGGAGGGGAGTGTACCCAGTCAGCAAATATGGACATTCAACAGATCCCTGCTTGCGGACTTATCCTTTCAGGAGGCCATGAAGAGGAATATTGAGGATTACTTTAAAAGTAATCTTCAATCAGACACAGCGATATGGGCATGGTGGGAAGCTTTTAAAGCTACGGCTAGAGCGCAGATTACCAGCTTCGCAATAGCCAAAGCCAAGCAGGCAAGAGTCAAGCTTAAGGAGCTGGATGAGCAGATTAGGGCAGGAGAACAGATCTTCCAGAGAGCTCCCACTCCATCAGTGCTGAATCACTTGCAGAAGTTAAGATATCAGTATAATACTATACTAAGCACAGAGGTGGAACAGCAACTGTTTGATAGCCGAGCCCGTTATCATACTGGAAAGAATAAGGCGGGCAAGCTTCTTGCTGCAAGCCTGAAGGCCCGGAGAAATAAAGCTCATATTACTCACATTTCATCCCGCCAGCAAGATCTTTTGACTAACAGCGGAGAAATAGCTGAAGCTTTCTGTCAGTTTTACGCTCGACTCTATGCCTCCGAGATCTCCTTTGATGAGGCGGCTTGTACAGATTATCTGGCTTCTATTGATCGTCCGGTGTTGCAGCCCGACCTGAAGGCCAAGTTAGGTCAGCCCATAGCCTTCGAGGAGGTACAAGAGATACTAAAAAGTATGAAAATTGGGAAAGCAGCCGGTCCAGACGGCATCCCTGTTGAATTTTACAGATCCTTTGCTGACGTCCTCCTTCCTCCACTCTTGGAGTACTATCAGTTGCTCCTGCAGCGGGGGCAGGCGACCGGTGCTTTCGCTAAGGCTACAATTATTGTATTAGAGAAACCGGGAAAAGATCCAACAAGTGTTAGCAACTACAGGCCCATCTCCCTACTCAATGCGGATTACAAAATATATTCTAGTATCCTGGCAAATCGGCTGAGCAAAGCGTTACCTCTATTGATCCACCCGGATCAGTGCGGATTTGTGACGGGAAGATCTACGGCCGATAATGGAAGACTGTTCTGCGATGTTCTGGAACTAGCAGCCAATTCAGATACTCCGCTGCTGGGCCTCTCCATAGATGCTGAGAAGGCATTTGACAGGTTGGAATGGCCCTTCCTGTACAATGTGATGGCATGGTTCGGTCTGCCCGAAGAGTTTATAGCCATGGTGCGAGTGTTGTATGAAAATCCTATGGCGCAAATTCTGGTCAATGGCATCCTCTCTCGGCCTCTTCCTCTGCTGCGAGGCTCCAGGCAGGGGTGTGCCTTATCGCCCTTACTTTTCAATTTGGCACTTGAACCACTGGTAGCGAAGATTCGTCAATCCGAGCTGATCCGCGGTATTCAACTGTTAGATCTCCAGGTCAAGCTCTCTGCTTATGCAGATGATTTGTTGGTCTTTCTCCATCCGGACTCAATAGACCCACTGTTGCAGGTGATAGCTCAATACTCAATGTTCTCAGGTTACAAAGTTAATTGGGCTAAATCAGTTGCCTTTCCCCTTAATCGGAGGGCGAATGCCTCAATGGTGGATAATTTTCCTTTCCAATGGGTAGCGGCATCGATAAAATATCTAGGAGTCCAATACACTGCTTCTCTGGACGAGACAATGCATCTGAACTCCAAAAAAGCCCTGGATATAGCGCGGTCGTATACTCAGCAGTGGTCCCCTCTCCATCTTACCTGGTGGGGTCGGCTAGAGGCCATTAAAATGACCCTAGTTCCCAAAATCAATTATCTTCTGAGCATGCTACCAGTGTTGTTGTCCCCTGCGATATATAGGGGCTTGGATCGGATCCTGTGTGCTTTTCTCTGGGATGGGAAAGTTCCCCGCATCGTGCTTAAAAAGCTGAAGGCAGATAAGGCAAGTGGTGGGGTGCATTTCCCAGATTTTTTGTGGTATCATCGATCCTTTTTATTAAGTCAGGGCTCAAAGTGGATTATGCGAGAAGAGGAAGTCTTCACTCCGATTTGGCTCCGTATGGAAAAGCGCATGGTGGCTCCGTGTCCCCTACACTTATTGGCGGGCATGGTGCATCCAGTTTCCTCTGGGGTTGGCAGTGTTATCATCTCCACGCAACGTGCCTTTTGAGCTTTGATGTTGGTCATTGGGGAAAGGAATCCTCCTTCTCGGCAGCTCCCAATTTGGTTTAACCCGGCTTTTAAAATCGCTAAAGAATCGTGTGCCTGGCCGCGGTGGCAAAAGCTGGGAATATGGTCAATTGGCCAGTTAATGGATGGACCCCGGTGGAAGTCCTTCTGTGGCATACAGCAAGAGTTCAATCTCCCATCGGCCTATTATTTTCAATGGTTGCAGTTGCGCCATTGTCTGGGGGCAGCCTTCCGTCATTGGAGGGGCTATCGGAGTCCTGGGGTCTCCTGAAAATAATTGAAGAAGTAAGCTCCAGAAGAGGTACAGTTTCTCGTTTCTACGCCTTATTCATGGAGTTTTATGCACCTCTGAACAGTGGGTTACGATGCATCTGGGAGGGGGAGACTGGGATAGAGCTGCAACAGAAAGAGTGGCAGAAATTTTGGACATCGACGACTCGCGCATCGAGATCTGCTGCTCTTACTCAGTCTATGTTTTTTTTGGCACATAGAGCCTTCTTTACCCCGCTTAGACTAAGCAAATGCAGTAGAAATGAGACTGATCTCTGCTGGGCCTGTAACAGTGCGGTGGGCACGCTGCGGCATATGCTGATGGAATGCCCTCACATTCTGCATTTTTGGACCAAAGTCTGGGATATTATTCAGAAAATCCTAAACTTTTCAGAGGCTTTATCATGGCAGATAATAATATTTCGAAATGCAGCTTTAATCCCAGGCATTGCCAAACATAATCGTTTTCTCCTAAACTTTATGATTATGGTGGCGATCAAACTTATTCTTTCACGTTGGAAAAGCCCATGTAAACCTTCACATTTAGAATGGTGGAACCAGATTTGTTTGTTCGCCAAATATGAACAAGCTTTTGATAGAACTCAACGGGCTAGGGGGATTGGGGCCAAACTCTCCAAATGGGTTGCGTTAGATAGTTTTGCCAATTAGTGTGCTACAGTTCAGACTTGAGGTGTGGTCTCAGGCTTCCTTTAGGGATACAGTGTGCGTTCGGTTGGATGTCCCAGGGGGTATGCGGCACTCTGGGGGGGAGGTGGTGGGGTAGATCCCCCTTGGTCATTGATATTCCCCTTCTTTCTCGGGGGTGATACCTCGGGAGGATGATGTTTGGGGAGGGAGGGTGGGGGGTTTTCTGGGTGTTAGTGGGCCGGTTGGCTCTAGTGATATATAGTTTCAATACCACTGGAATTATGTTTGTGTATTGTTGCATTTCCAATGTTTGGTGGAAAATTTATAATAAACATACTATTAAAAAAAACAAAAACACAAAATGCCACAACTGGTATTAATAAGTAAATAAATAATAAAATAATAAATAAATGTAAAATAAATCGTAATCATAACAATTTTTTCAAATTATATTAAATAGTGTTAACTTAATAAAACTGACTAATTTTTGGCCATATAAAAATTCTGTATTCCGACTGAAAAGTGCCCGTACTTGCGCTAGAAAGAAAAAACTCTATGCCGCGAAAAAGATTGTGTTGTCTCTTCCAGTAAACTATACATGTATTCAAGGCTCGGGGTTGAAGGTGCGCGATCCATAGATCAGAGATATCTACAGGACATTGCACTAGTGGTTTACCTCAATCTCAGAATTGATCATAAAAGACCCTTCTTTCCTCTGCATTATGCACTTATATCGGCAGGGGCTGTACTTGCAGGATTTCCATATCGAGGACATCCCACACACTGCATGGGCTGGTGAAATGAAAATGAACGTAATAATAATAAAAGTGAAAATCTAAAGAATCTATGTGCTTCTGGGCATAGTTGATATCAGACTAAATTATGGGTATAAACATTATGAATGTTCTAAAAGAATTATAAAAATGCCTATTGCTCTTTTAACTGTAGCAAAGGAGAGAGGATACATTTATTTATTTATTTATTTGCTTTTATATACCGCACTCTTTGAGATCAGTGTGGTTTACATAAAACAAGAACAGTAACAGTTTACATGGAACAATTTGTATAGAACAGTTTACATTGAACAAAATTGAAAATAAGTAACAGTAACAGTAAGTAACACGTAATCAAATTAGATGTAATCAAAAATGTAATCAAATCAGATATAAACAAATTAATTATTCAATATGATCTGTTTAAAAAATTATATATATAATAATAAGTGATAAATAATAATAATAAAGCTAAGATATATTCAACAATTATATTAGATAAGAACCCAGATCTTATCCCAGAACATAATGCTCCAATTGGTATAAATAAATAATTAATTAAAAATGAATTGTGACCTTAAAAAACTCCAAATGATATTGAATAGTGTAAAATAAATAAATTAATTAAACACATTAATTTTTGACCATATTAAACTTAGCTAATTTATTGTGATACATTATTATGAAGGGACAAACTGTGAAGGGAAAAGTGAGAAAAAAAGGGGGTAGGGGAGAGAGTAAGAGGGGAACAAATTTAAGAAATACAGATAAATCTCTGTCAATATTTAGAGCATTTGGAGACAGTGTGTCAAGCATAAAAATGCATCTCTGTTCCAATCTCATAATTGTTTTGTTAATATTGCCCCCTCTTATGAGCTACCAGTAGTTTATCAACTAAACCTCTCTTGATACAACTCTTACATGGATGCTGTGACTAGTTTTGCCCACATAAAGTTTTTTACAGGGACATCGGATTACATAAATCACATGAGTACTTTCACAATTGGAGAAATCATCAATAAAAAAAATGTGTTTTGTGGTAGGAAGAATGAAATGATTTCTCACTGGCATACCATGTAAGCATACAGAACACTGTCCACATTGGAATTGCCCTTTAGATTTGGAAAGGAATTTCTGTTCTGTGAATGGTGATGGCACTAGCAAACTATGTAGATTTACATTTTGTTTGTGAGCTAGTATTATTTTTTTTTTATTTAATAGATTGTATATACTGCTTTATCAAAGTGGTTTACATTGAAACTTAAACTTGGTAATGTACATTAAACAGGGACATTGATAACTTGGATTTTTCTGAGGCAATGGAGGGTTAAGTGACTTGCCCAAGACCACAAGGAATGCTAGTGGGAATCAAACCCTGCTCTCTGGGTTCCCAAGTCAGTGTTCTTAACCATTAGGCTACTCCTCCACTCTGTAACTGAGGCACGCCGGACCGTGCTCGTCCTTCCACCCCCCCTCCCCTTTACTACTCGTTACTTTCTATTTTCCCCCAATCCCCCCCCCCCAATGCACACTGCCCAAAAAACAGTCTTACACACCAGTTGGGAATTCAAAACCGGTCACAGCTTTATTTGAACAATAACCAATGCAATTCAACATAACTATCATTCTGGCGGATCTGGCCTCACCCGCCATGTGATTAGCAAGGTGAGCCTCTACTCCGCCACAGCTAGCTTAACCACACCGCCCCTTACCCAGTTTAGCCATATGATTAGCAAAAGCCCAATGGGGCGGCCCGGGCGGGGGCCCCTCACCCCGCCCCATTATTACCTCAGGCTCCGGACCCCGGGCCCTCCGGGTTCCCGTCACCCCCTGCTGCAACAACCCCCCACACTCCGCGTTCCTTCTCGTCAGGGTGGGATGGGAGGGACAACAGCCGCGTCCGATCACCACTACACGCCGATCATGACTGCTCTCTCCACACCCCCTCCCGCACGCAAAAAATGCTCGCTCACCTGAGTGAGCCCCCATATTGGCTCCCGTGGCTCTCCCTCAAGCCGCAGGGCCAATCCTTTTAAATTTTGCATCGCGCCACCCACGCGGCGTGCACGCGCAACCCCGCACCGGCCTTACTTTCAGGCCGCGCACACCCAAATGGCCCGATCACAGAGGCCCACGAGGGACTACGCCCCGGGGCCTCATATTAACCGAGGCACGCCGGACCGTGCTCATCCTTCCACCCCCCCCTCCCCTTTACTACTCGTTACTTTCTTTTTTCCCCCAATCCCCCACCCCGCCACCCCCCAACGCACACCGCCCAAAAAACAGTCTTACACACCAGTTGGGAATTCAAAACCGGTCACAGCTTTATTTGAACTTGAACAATAACCAATGCAATTCAACATAGCTATCATTCTGGCGTATCCGGCCTCACCCGCCATGTGATTAGCAAGGCGAGCCTCTACTCCGCCACCGCCGAGGACAAGCTCCACGGCTAGCTTAACCATACCGCCCCTTACCCGGCTTAGCCATATGATTAGCAAAAGCCCAACAGGTCTGCCCGGGCGGGGGCCCCTCACCCCCACCCCATATTTACCTCCGGCTCCGGACCCCGGGCCCTCCGGTTTCCCGCCACCGGCAAGGACGACGTCCGTCGCCCTGCCGCCTCCCTTAAGAAAGCTGCAATCGGCTACCTCCCATCGCCAGTACATACTCCAGTGCCTCCTGTCAGTCATTCAGAAGGAGGTCCACCCCCACCGGGGATAAGTGCACCCCGTCCTGTCGAAACAATCCCGTACAATCCACATCGGCCCATGGATGCATGATTTGAAAACCACCATGTTCACACACCCATTATCCGATCTGCCTATTTATCCTAGTTAAGCCTCTGGACCACCTCCTCTGCGCACGACAGGCAGGCCTTGAAATAATATCAGACCATAAAATAACAGTGCCAATAAACATTTGTTGAACCACCCTCAAATCCCTGATTGCTACTCGAATCACTTGCTTGCAGGTCCATGCGCTCAAGTCATTTCCACCCAAATGCATCAATATCAGCACCGGGGCTTCCCTCTCTCTCCCGAGGTGCTGAAGCAAAGGCAAAAGTTGGGGCCACCGCAGCCCTCTCTCACCCAGCCATGAAACGGTCACTTCGCCATCGTCCACTCCTAGATTGGGACCCACTGGCCGCTGAGCTGCTCTCCGCCCTGCCCAATAAACAAAAGAGTGCCCAACGACCCAGCAACACCCCGGGCCCTGCTCCGGATCTGCAAAAAAAATGGACAGCTCACCACTCGACTCCACCGCTCCCCATCTTCCTTGTCCTGCTTTGGTTGTTTTATTTTTTTTTATTTTTTTTTTAATATCCGCACGTCCCCTTGAAAAGCCTTCGACCGCCATTTGCCGATGCTCTGAATCTCCATACTCCCCAATCCCGCCCCAGCCGCACTCGTAGCTGCACCAATCTCGAAGGAATGTGGGGCAAAGAGCCATGGATCCTCCCCCGCCCTCGCCAGAGCCATGCGCAACACCGCTATAAACTGGAAGCGGGACAAAGGCAGCAAATCCTCGTGCAGGAAAAAACGTCCCTGCACTTGCGGGCGACTCCGCATGTATGCCTCTATGGCTGCTACCGGGCATGTTGGCGACCCACGCACCGCCGACAAGGTTATCCAACATCCTTTACCCTTCTGATCTGTCTTAGAATGCGCCAATAAGATATAGAGCCGCTCAGCTTTCAATTGGACATGCTTAAACAGCAACCCCCCCCTAGATACTGCTCTGGTGGAGTCAGCTACCAGCTCGCCTACCCTAAAGGTGCCAAAAAAGGCCATAATAAAAACCGCTCGAAACAGAGTTGCTTCGTAGTCGGAATTAGTCACTCCCGGCAACACCTCCACCAGCCGGACAAGCAACCCGTGATTTATCGGGCGCCTACCATCCACAAGAGCCGGGCAGGAACGCTCCCAGCCGTGCATCAATCTTCGTGTCAAGAACCCGCCGCCAGCAGGCTCCCAACCTAACGCCTTGGCAAAAAAGGTGAACCCCGCCAGCTGAGAGCGCACCATTGCCCTTGACACCCCAGTTTCCTTGGCAGACACTACATACCGCCCCAAGAGCTGGTCTGAACCCCCCCCCCAACTGCCATCCAGTCGTCTTCAGAAAGGCCATCACGCTATCGCACCCCTGCTGATAGGCTGCTCATGTCGCTGGGGCCACCGAACTCCTAAGTAGGCTCAGCATCCCACACTGCCACAATCTCTCCGGTACCGCCCTTCCCACTTTGTCCGCCTCTGGTTCCAAGTCTCTGAACAGGTCCCACTTGAAACGAGAGAGAGCATCAGCAATCCTGTTAGTACAACCCGGAATATGCTTAGCTCTAACAAACACATTCCCACATAAACAAGCCAGGACCACCTCCCGCATTAATGCCGTCACCCGTAAGCAGCGCGGAGAGTAATTATTAATCACAATTACCACAGCCGCATTATCACACCACCATATTACTTTCCGATGCTGCAACCTGTCAGGCCACAACTCCAGCACCACCAGCAACAGGAACAACTTCAAAAATGCTATATTGCTAGTCAGACCCATATCCCTCCACTCCTGCGGCCACTCTCCCGCACACCAAGCCCCACTGAAATAAATCCCCAATCCGGCTCCCCCCGCTGCATCCGTGAATAGCTCCAAATCCACACTTGACACTTCCTTCTCCCGCAGCACCACCGTGCCATTAAACTCCCTCAGAAATGTATCCCAGACCCGGAGGTCGTCCCGCATGGCTTGTGAGATGCAAATCCGATGATGCAGCTTGCTCACGCCCGCTGTGGCAACGGCCAAGCGACGTAAAAACACACAGCCCATTGGGATAACCCTACATGCGAAATTTAAGGATCCCAGCAAAGCCTGCATTTCCCGTAATGTCATCTTCTGGGATGCTACCGCATTGGCCACCAACACCCGTAAGTGCCCAATCTTGCTCTCTGGCAAATAAGCCACCATCTGCACTGTGTCCAACTCCACACCCAAAAAGGTAAGTGTAGTGGCCGGGCCCTCCGTTTTATGAACCGCTAATGGCACCCCCCAGTCCCTAGACAAATCCACAAAACCCTCCAACTCCTCCTGACACTTATTGGACCCCACCTCCCCCACAAATAGAAAGTCGTCCAAATAGTGCACGACATTCGTGCAACCCACCCTCGCAACCAGCACCCAATGCATGAACGCACTGAACTTTTCGAAGTAAGCACAGGACACCGAGCAGCCCATAGGCATACATTTATCATAATAAACTTGCCCCTCGAACGCAAAACCCAGTAAATGAAAAGCTGAAGGGTGCACCGGTAATAATCGAAACACCGACTCGATATCTACTTTTGCCAGTAAACTCCCCCTACCACATTTTCTTACCAGACCCATAGCTGAATCGAATGACGCATAGCGAACTATGCAGGACTCCCTGGGGATTTGATCATTCACTGACAACCCCTCCTGAAAAGAGAGAGTTTGAATTAATCTAAATTTTCCCGGCTCTTTTTTAGGAATAATTCCCAATGGGGAAATCACAAAAATTCTCCAAAGGATCCTCCACAAATGGGCCGGCAATTCTGCCCAACTCGATTTCTGATTGCAATTTATCCCGCACCAGACTAGCAAAACATCGCACAGACTGCAAATTCTTTGCCCTAACCCCCACCACATCCCCCAGTACCGGAATGCAGAATCCCCACATAAAACCTTCCTCCAGCACCTTCTTGTCCTTACTCCTAGTATACTGCTGCAGCCAGGGCCGCAACGCTTCAAGCTTTATGGGCATCACTGCAACAGTCGGGAGCTGCGCACTACTTTGCAGCCTGTCCCCCAACGGGTAGGGGCATTTGACTGCTGCGTGTCTTTTGACGCATTTGACTGCCGCGTGTGGCCCATTACACACTGAACAGGCATGGCGAAATTTGCAGTCCGGGAACGGGCATGAGGATTTGTTATATCGCCAACACACGTCGCCGACCCCGCACTTTTTTGTTGCTGCCCACTCCCCCCGGCACGAAAGGACCGCCCCCCACCTGCGGTATTATCCGCCACGCCTCTCGTCCCCCCCAAACCCCCACGACCCGCCTTAGCCGACATCTGAGTCAGCCACAGGTTGATGTCCTGCGTGCCCCACGACAAAGATTTACTCTCCTCCATCTTATCTCTGAACTTTTCATCATAGTTCAGCCACGCCCATCCCTCATGCATCTGCGCAGCTTCCAAGATGGAATCTGCACCGCGTCCGATCACCACCACCCGCCGATCATGACTGCTCTCTCCACACCCCCCTCCCGCATGCAAAAAACGCTCGCTCGCCCGAGTGAGCCACCTTATTGGCTCCCGCGGCTCTCCCTCAAGCCACGGGGCCAATCCCTTTAAATTTCACGTTGCACCACCCCTGCGGCGTGCGCGCGCGACCCCGCACTGACCTTTCTTTCAGGTCACACACACCCGAATGGCCTGGTTACAGAGGCTCACGAGGGACTTCGCCCCGGGGCCTCATATTTAGTGATGCCACTCTATTGGTGGTAAATCCTGAAACCCAGGGATGGCCTGTACAAGATGCTACTCTTTTTGTAGAATTTTGTAATATTATGAGAGTGTGCTGAATATAAAAGAGGGCACACCATGCCCACATCATCCTTCTTTGTCCGAGGCTTCAAAAGTGACTCGCGACAGGACTTGCAAGCTCTCTTGTATGCTTGATTAATGTAGCAAGGGGGACACTATCTAGCTGTAAATCTTTCTTTCATTATTCCAGCTTGTAATTCAAAATCCTGTATGGTAGTACAGATCCTTCTGGCTCTTAAAAATTTCCCAACGAGAAGGTTCTTTTTCAGTGCCGGATTATGAAAGCTGTTATAGTGTAGGAGATGATTTCTGTCTGTGGGCTTTCTATACAATGTTGTGATGAATCCAATTCCTTCCTTCTTAATCATCAAATCTAATTAGGGGATCTGATGGTAGTCATATGTGATTTGAAACCATAAGTTAACATACAAACAATTGATCCACTCATTGAAGTCAGAAAGTAATTCCACACTAACATCCCAAAGTATCAGGATGTCATCCATACAATGAATCCATAGCTTAATTTTGTCCTTAAATAAATGATCTTTCGAACATTTTTCTTCGAATCGGAACACGTATAGATTTGCAATATCAGGGGCCATTGAGGACCCCATGATCACACCTTTAATCTGTTTAAAAAACAAGTCTCTAAAACAAAATTAATTTTCACAAAGAGCCATCTGTGCTAAGGTAAGAAGAAAAGCTGTAGGGATTGGTTATGAGCCTTCCTATTAAGAAGACATTGCTCTATAATTTCAAGTGCCTCTGCCTGTGGAACATTGGTGTATAATGATTCCACATCTAAGGTGACTAAAATGATATCTGAACTGAGGTTGTGTAGGGAGGAAATTCATATTTTAATATTTGTTTATTTATGATTATAGCACGTCAGATTACCACTGATGCAGGTTTAATCAAAACACGGCCTGTGTCGGATCCCTTTGGCATTTTAACTCCTGTATTATGGTACAATAAAAAAGCTCTGTCTTTCCTTTTACCATGGTTTTGGACTGGGTTCTTTCTCTTTATGTGGTTTTGTGCTATTTATGGAGGACCTATGTCCTTCAGTATGGAGCAGACAGAGCTTAAAGATTCCAAATTACCCCTGCCTACCGATAGCCAGATGAATATGAATAAAATGTTGTTGTTAAGTGCCGTTGAGTAGGTGTCAACTCATGGCGACCCTCTGGATAGCTGTCCTAAATACAGCCTCTAAAATGCTTGTATGCAAATGCTAGAAGTCAAAAAAATAAGATTGGAGAGTTAGAATATATAGCACTAAATGAGAGGCTAGATATGATTGGTATCTCAGAGACATGGTGGACAGAGGACAACCAGTGGAACACTGTGATACCTGGGTACAAACTATATCATAATGATAGAGCTGATCAAATTGGAGGAGGGGTTGTGCTCTATGTTAGAGAGGACATTTAGTCACAAAGGATTAAAGTTTTGCAGGAAATAAAATTTTGTGTAGAATCACTATGGATAGAAATTCCATGTAAAAAGAAGAAGTAGATGGCAGTGGGGGTGTACTATTGACTGCTTGGCCAGAATGAACAAATGGATGATGAAATGCTCAAAGAAATCAGGGAAGCTAATAAAAGTTACAGCGTAGTAATAATAATGGGTGATTTCAATTGCCCCGGTATTGACTGGGTCTGTGCCACGGCAGGACATGCTAGGGAGATAAAG
Organism: Ichthyophis bannanicus; assembly: GCA_033557465.1. NCBI lineage: Eukaryota > Metazoa > Chordata > Amphibia > Gymnophiona > Ichthyophiidae > Ichthyophis > Ichthyophis bannanicus. The sequence continues at coordinate 1,556,672,719 of CM066032.1, forward strand.
TTTCTAGATGAAATAAATGACTGCTTCTTAGAGCAGCTGGTTCATGAACCAACCAGAGGGGAAGCCATTTTGGACCTAGTCCTTAATGGAACAGCAGATCTGGTGCAAGAGATAAGGGTGTTGGGGCCACTTGGCAATAGTGATCAAAGCATGATCACGTTTGACTTAATTAATGGAGGAGGGATGGTAAGGAAATCCACAGTACTACCTTTTAACTTTCAAAAGGGAGACTATGATAACATGAGGAAAATAGCTAAGAAAAAAACTAAAAGGAGTAGTTGCAAAGGTTGAAGACTTAAATCAAGCTTGGGTGTTGTTTAAAAATACTATCTTGGAAGCCCAGACCAGCTGTATTCCACACTTTAAGAAAAGTGGAAGGAAGTCCAAAAAACTGCCAGCATGGTTTAAAGGTGAGGTCAGAGAGGTTGTTGTTGCCAAAAAAGCATCTTTCAGGAAATGGAACAAAAGAGCCCAATGACGAAAACTGGATACAGTACAATCACTGGCAAGTTACATGCAAGACATTGATAAGGCAAGCAAAGAGAGAATTTGAGAAGAAGCTTCCTGTGGAAGCAAAAACACGTAATAAAGACTTTTTCAAGTGCATTTGTAGCAAAAAGCCTGTGAAAGAGTCAGTTGGACCATTAGGTGATAGAGGGGTAAAAGGGGCACTAAAAGGGGACAAGGCCATAGTGGAGAGACTGAATGAATTCTTTGCTTTGGTCTTTACTGAGGAAGATGTAGGGATGTTACCCACGACTGAACTGGTATTTAAAATACTGTGGAAGAACTAAAAGAAATATTAATACACCGGGAATATGTATTACAACTATTTGATAAACTGAAGAGTAGCAAATCACTTTGAGCAGATGGTATACATCCAAGGGTGTTGAAAGAAATGAAATATGAGATTGCAGACCTGCTATTAGTAATCTGTGAACTACCATTAAAACCATCTCTAATACCTGAAGACTGGAGGATGGCCAATGCAACACCAATTTTTAAAAAGGATTCCAGGGGTGATCTGGGAAACTACAGACCAGTGAGCCTGACATCAGTACCGGGAAAAATGGTAGAAACCATCATAAAGAACAAAGTTACTGAACATGTAGATAGTCATGGCTTAATGGGAGACAGCCAACATGGCTTTAGACAAGGAAGATCTTGTCTAATTAATCTTTATGTTTTTTTGAAGGTGTGAATATACAGGTAGACAAAAGTGAGTCGGGTGATATAGTGTATCTGGACTTTCAGAAAGCCTTTGACAAGGTCCCTCATTAGAGACTTTTGGCAAAACTAAAAAGTCATGGGATAGGAGGCAGTGTACATTTGTGGATCAGCAACTGGTTAAAAGATAGAAAGCAGAGGGTAGGGCTAAATGGCCAATTTTTCCAATGGAGAAAGGTGAATAGTGGAGTACCCCATGGATCTGTGCTGGGTCCGCTGCTTTTTAACATATTCATAAATAACCTGAAAATGGGAATAACAAGTGAGGTTATCAAATTTGCAGATGACACACAACTATTTAAAGTTGTTCAAACTCCTGAGGATTGTGGAAAATTGCAAGAGGATCTTGATTAATTGGAAGACTGGGCATCCAAATGGCAGATGAAATTTAATGTAGACAAGTGCAAAGTTATGCACCTAGGAAAGGACAACCCAAACTATGGTTACACGATGCAAGGTTCCACATTTGGAACCACCACCCAGGAAAAAGATTTAGGTGTCATCGTGGATAACATGTTAAAACTCTCTGCCCAGTGTGCAGCGGCAGCCAAGAGAGCAAATAGAATGTTTGGTATCAAAGGAAAGGAATGGAAAATAAAATAAAGGATATTATAATGTTTCTGTATTGTTCCATGGTGCAACCGCACCTTGAATATTGTGTGCAATTCTGGTCGCCGTATCTTAAAAAGGATATAATGTTATTAGAAAAGGTTCAGAGAAGAGCCACCAAAATGGTAAAGGCGATGGAAGGATACTCCTTTGAAGAGAGGCTAAAAAGGTTGGGACTCTTCAACCTGGAAAAGAGATGGCTGAGGGGAGATATGATAGAAGTCTATAAATTAATGAATGGAGTGGAACGGGTAAACGTAGATCGATTGTTTATGTCATCAGAATATAGAAAGACTAGGGGACATGCAATGAAGCTACAGTGTAAACTATTTAAGACTAATAAGAGGAAATATTTTTTCACTCAACTTGTAATCAAACTCTGGAATTTGTTACCGGAGGATGTAGTAAAGGCTGTTAGTGTAGCTGGGCTTAAAAAAGGTTTGTACAAGTTCTTGGAGGAATGGTGTATAAACCATTATTAAAAGGGACCCGGGATATCACTGCTTGACCCAGTGCAAGCATTGTGGAACCTGTGTCTTTTGGGGAAACTGCTAGGTACGCATGATGTAGATTGGCCACTGTTGGAAACAGGATACTGGGCTTGATGGACCTTGGTCTAACCCAGTATGGCATATCTTATGTTCTTATGTACTTGTTATAGTGACTGGTGGAATAGACAAATTATGGGGTTTAACCTCACCAAATTCAAGTTTAGTGGATATGTTTTGTGCATCCGTACTATAAGCAAAATGCAAATGAGTTGTGCACAAAATGTCTGCGCTAAACCAGTAAAGCAAGCCAGGCCCATGCACATAGGCGTCTGCATTAGCAGCATCTACAGTATCCTGCACAGAAAAAGGCGCTCGTGCACAATTGCTGGAATGCTGATATTCTGAGTAGAATGATTGCTCTTGTGTGCCGCATAGCATTCCAGTTCATGTGCATACATTGTTCCAGCATGTTCCTCCTGCCTTTTGAAGGAGTATATGCTCAAGAAACAGTCATACATTTCTCATCTGCACTGATAGAAGTCTTCTTGAGCAAACCCTTAAGTTTATTTATTTTATTTATTTATTTAACTGTATTTATATCCTGCTTTTCACCGGGTCAAAGTGGTCAATTGGGGGATACATTTAACACAAGGGTATATGAGACACATATGCTAATACTTACAGGGAACATGGGCAATGGAGAGTTAAGTGGCTTGCCCAAGACCACAAGGAGTGCCTATAGGACTAGAAATCCCAGTCCCTCCGGCCTGAGATTGCTGTCCCCAGGTGGGACTTGAACCCCCGGCCCTCCGGCCTGAGATTGCTGTCCCCAGGTGGGACTTGAACCCCCGGCCCTCTGGCCTGAGATTGCTGTCCCCAGGTGGGACTTGAACCCCCGGCCCTCTGGCCTGAGATTGCTGTCCCCAGGTGGGACTTGAACCCCCGGCCCTCCGGCCTGAGATTGCTGTCCCCAGGTGGGACTTGAACCCCTGGCCCTCCGGCCTGAAGTACCTTGTCCTAACCACTAGACCACTCCTCCCTTAAGTCTCTGCCAACCTGATGTTACAGTCCCAGCGTTGAGCTCAGTCTTTCTTTCTTCTGCACACTTCTCTGCATCCGTTTGGCATATCTAGTTGCTGAATTATCATCCATTTAGAATGACTTTAAATGGGCTCTGTGCTGCCATTAGCATTGGCATCTGCACAGTGATTAGGCTTACAGTAAATCCCTTTCTACACTGGGTGCTCCAATCTACGGCAGAAAATTGTGCCTAAACACTACACAGATGCCTGCACAGCTCCAATCAGGCCAATGCCGAAACCCTGTATTAGAGTCCAGCGCTAGAGCTCTAGCAGAGAGTTTTGTTGCACAAGTTGAACACTGACTTTTTGTGCAGTGATTCTGTAAGAAAACAAAATGCAAATTCACCGTACGCAAAAAGTTGGTGCTAAACCAGGAGAGGGAGCCAAACATGTGCACAGGGTCTGTGTTCGCAGCTCCTGTATGTTGTGCAGATTTTTGTTATGCTATGCCCTGAGAAACAGGGTAACCTGAGGTAACGTTTGAAATTTCATCTCAGATCATTCAGGCACTGGGAAGATCCCCAATACTCCTGACAGAGAGTTGGGGAATGCTTCCCTGGGCTGCGACCCCACCCTTCCAGTACTAAAAAAATTGGTGGCCCATGGGCCTTGATTCCCCTCACTCCCTCTCGCAAAAAAAAACATTGGTAGCCCCATGATCTCTGACCCCCCCTCTAAAAACAAATTATGGTAGCCCCATGGGCCCAAAAGCACCCCCACACACACACACCTCTCAAAAAAGTCATCATTGGCTCTGGGGATTATTTCGAGGCACGAATAGCAGGGATGCACATTCCAACGGTATGTCTATCCATGCTATTTGTGGCAGCTGCTGCCCCCCCCCCCCCGAATAACTTCCCTGCCAGTTGTGTGGGGAAGTTAGCCAGGGGTGGGGAAAAGGCAGCCCGGAGGCAGAAAGTTGGCAGGCAGTGGGTTGTTGCCAGCCCTGGACGTACAGGGATGATTCTGATGTCGGCCCTGTACGTCCAGGGCCAGCGAAATATCCGGGGACGTTATTCCACTCCTTGGGTAGAATAACTTTCCTGGATGTGTCTTTTCAGCAGCTCTGGGGCGTGAAAGGGGCTGGGGTAGAGCAAAAGTTAATTCCCCACATCCTGATCCTGGTCGTAGGAAGCCAGATCGGGGGTCAGGCCCCGCAGGATCAGAATTGTGATCTCCTTTGTACGTCCAGCTCAGGTAATGTGGGGGAGAGGGTTAAGATTATAGGAGGCCCACAGACCCACCAGTGACTTTTTGAGAGGCTTCGATGTTGCTTTGGGGCCCACAAGGCACCAATGATTATTTTGATGGGTGTTGGGGCTCAAAGGTCCACCAATGCTTTTTGTGGGCGTGTGTGAGGGGTATAAGGACCCATAAGGACCCATAAGGACCACCAATGTTTTTGGTCCTGGGAGGGGGGTTGTTTCCAGGTGGGCATTAACCACCACCCCATGCTGTACTGGGAACATCAGGAAACTTCCTGAAGCACTTCTCCTTTCATAGCAATATTGTGAATGTCTTCAATTAAATCTCTGTTCACTTCTTCTGCCTGTGAAGGAAGTCTGTGATAACACCAATGCAAATGGATGCTCCATTTCCTCTTTCCAGTTTAGTCCAAACTGTCTCCTCCTTCTCTCGTAAGCACTGCAATTCTGTAGCTTTAATATTATGTTTTGCATATAATGCTACTCCTCCTACTTTTCTTCCTACTCTGTCCTTCCTGCATAGCCCAGTATAATTAGATCTTACATTAAAGCCTCAACAACCAGAATCGTATTTCCCTTGCTACGGGTATTAATATACATCACTTTCCAGATGTTGCCCTTTTTACCCATGTCTATAGAGGTATTTAATGCTTTACTTTCCTGAGGGCTTTCACTTACCTGGGGGCTTTCACCATCCATCCCCAAAAAATCTAATTTAAAGCCCTCTTTAGTAGTTTAGCCAGTCTGCTGCAGAAGACATTTCAACCCTTCTCTACTCAGAAGCTCTTGGAAAATCATCCCATGGTCCAGGAAACCAAAACACTCTGAATGACACCATCCACGCAGCCATGTATTCATCTCTAAGGACATAAGAACATGAGATATGCCATATTGGGTCAGACCAAGGTTCATCAAACCCAGTATCCTGTTTCCAACAGTGGCCAATCTAGGTCACAAGTACCTAGCAATTTCCCAAAGACACAGGATATAAGCTTCTCTGCTTTGGTCTTCACCCTGAACAGTGAGGATTGAGAACATCACCTGCACAGCTTTCTGCTTCGCCTTCTCTCTCAGAGCCATAAAGTCATTCTTGATATGCTCGGAGGAATACTCAGCAGTTTCATTTGTAACAGCATGGATGAGCAGCATCAGATAATAGTCAGTAGGCTTGATGAGTCTCAGGAAACTATCTGAAACCTCTTGGATTTTGGCATCTGGCAGACAGCATACCTTCCTGGACATCAAGTCTGGTTGATAGATGGACTCCTCACTACCCCTCAGAAGAGAGTTACCAACTACCACTACCTTTGTGATTTTTGCTGTACTTGCTGAATTTAGTACATGGTAGCAGTTACTGTAGCCCTTAGCATGTGTAATGCCTGCAGTAACTTTTACTGCCCTTTAATAAAAATATCCCATAGAGTACACACACACACACACACACACACACATTTAAACCAATCAGGTGCAAATGTGTGTCCACATTTGTGATCTATTGGGGCAGATCCTGGGTACTTGTTGTATAAAGGGCCTATTGGCGCCTGTGTTTTCTACATAGAGTAAACTAGGCTTTAAATAATCTCCTTTTAGGACTTCTCACTTAGGCCTCTTTTTGGAAAATCAGATCATCAAGGGGCAATTCTTTAAAAATATTTCTATTTGTAAAGCATGATTCAAATGGAAAATGACTTGTAAAACTGTGTGACCTATTACACTTGTACAAGCACAACGCTGAAAAGATTGTGCATTCTATTGCATGCGCCATGCGCAGCCATTCCTGATGACACAGTCTGGGCAGAGTGGAAGTAGTGCTGTGATGTACGAGCGTACTTTATAAGATAGGAGTGTCCATATCTAGACTAAACATGCAAATCAACCTTTTCTTTGGAGAAGATACACACCTGGGGCTGACTCTGGGCGCACACTTTATGAAGACACATAGGCGCCTGTATAAAATATGCTTAAAATAGGGGTTCTCTCACCAAAGCAATGGTGCCTATTGTCAAAACTCAAACGAACTCTGCCCCAGCCAACTTTGGCATACTGCTTTTTTTGGGAACTAGTTTTTAATACAATTGGATCTGAAGAAGCAAAGTTTAGTTATCAAGATGACATCCATAGATTCTGTTCAGTCACTATGGCGTGGCACGTTTTGTTATTCAGATGATTATGTGCAACAGCTGTTACAAGAACCTAGCCTTTTTGAGATGGTAGAGGTAGTTTTTTGAAGTATATCTACAACAAGTCTAAAATGCATCTACAGCTAAGTACAGCAATCCTATTGCAAGTTGGTTTAAGGGTTGTTTGAAGTGTACGTGCATAAATCTTCTGTTTAAGGTAAACATGCAAGAGCAATTTGTACTCAAGAGTTAAGCCTTTTCAGTAGTCTGTCTTGGAAATGTGAACATTTTGACTACTATATTGCTGGAGGTTTTTATGACCAATGATGTTAAGGGGTTAATTTATTACTGCGGCATGCCAAAATTGGCTGGTACAGAGCTCTTCTGAGTTTTGACAATTGACAATTGTCGCCATTGGTTGGTGAGAGAACCCTGAGGTCTTTTTCCTCCAGCATTTTTCATTTTTGATTGATGATTGCTGTATCTATCCAGAGGCTGGTATATGTTTGGAGTTTAGTGTGTGTGATCCAATGCTTTTTTTGAGAACTATCACTTTGCACTTCAACATACAAAAACATTATGTTCAAATTCTAGTATCACATTAATGGCAGCAAAACAAACTCCTTTCCACTACCAAAATCTTGCAGATACTCAGAGTTTTACCCTATCATACCATACCAACACCATATCCAAGAACTCAAATTGCACTAACCCTATATACTGTATAAAAAGTCAGCACTGCAAATATTCTGGGACACCAGTAACCTCCAAATGGGAAAAGAAAACAAGCCAGGCTATTATGGATTCCTAAACAGAATCAGGCACAGAAAAAGCAGAGTAAGAGACATACCATGGAATTGATCTTTATTCAAAGCTTTTGAGGTCAACCCGACACGTGTTTTGGCCGGGAGGCCTTCTTCAGGGGTTAGTGACCTTTACATTAACACATAACAAAAAACAAATAATGAAAAACCATGAGACCTGATGATAAAAAGTAAGTAATAAATTATAATAAAACAACAAAACAACAAGGAAAATCATGACACACATGGTAATTTCTAATGTAAATATAAAATAAATACAATTAAAAGAACTGATTTTATATTTTTCCATTTAGGTTAATCTTGGCCTCCCTTTATCACTTCCTGTTGTTAAATTTCTCCTAAATATTTTAATAGGATCTTTATTTTCTGGGGGGTTTTTTCATCTTCCTTGTCTTCTTTTCCAGCTCTCTGTTTTCTGACATTGATCCTTCTGTTTCACTGATTTTCTCCATTTCTCTCCTGCACCTTTTTATCTGCTTATAGCTAAATTTAATGTCATTCCTCTCTGCCCTCTAATCTTCAGGTCTCTCTTTTTGCCTTTTGCTTATTTACTTACTTTCCATTTCCTATTCTTACTTCCCTAGTTTTCCCATTCCCACCTAAGAACATAAGAAATACCATACCTGGTCAGACCAAGGTCCATCAAGCCCAGTATCCTGTTTCCAACAGTGGCCAGTCCAAGTCACAAGTACCTGGCAGGTTCCCAAAAAGATATACAGGTTCCCCAATGCTTGTCCTGGGGTAAGCAGTGGCTTTCCTGGGTTCTCCATCTCATTGCTTCTCCAGCTTCCTATACCTTCCTGTCTTTTACCCTTTTTCCAGTCCTACATTTCTTCCTTCTGTATGTATTCCCTCCCCAGTCTAATCTCCCTTCTTTTGGCTCTCTTCCTCCCACCAGCCCCAGCTCCTTCCCCATCACTCATCTCCTTGCCACTTCCAGTCCTTTCCTGGTGCCTTACCCCCTATCCAGGCTTCCATTCCTCCTTCTGCCTCCCTCATAAGAAAATAAGAACATAAGATATGCCATACTGGGTCAGATCAAGGTTCTCAAGCCCGTATCCTGTTTCCAACAGTGGCCAATCCAGGTTACAAGTACCTGTCAGGTTCCGAAAAGGTACACAGATTACAGGCTGCTTTTTCAGAAGCTTGTCCAAACCTCTTTTAAATCCAGCTATACTGACAACTTTTACTACATTCTCTGGGAATGAATTCCAGAGTTTGATTATGCATTGAGTGAAAAACAATTTTCTCTAATTAGTCTTATTTATTTATTTATTTAACATTTCTTCTATACCGCGCTATTAAAATCAGCGCGGTGTACATCGAACAAGAATACTGCAATGTATACAAACAACATTGAGTTTACAAAGAACAGGGAATTGAACATGGGAGCGAAACCATGGAAACTAAATACATATTAACTCGAACTATGTACAATACTCTAATGTGAATGGGTGTTGCATTGGTTTTGTGAGGTTGATAGGGTTTTCCAAGATGAAGAGCTTAACGTTTTAAGCCTTCCTTCATAGGGATATCCTTCCTTCATAGGGATATCCTTTCTTTACCATTTTGGTGGATCTTCTATGTACCCTTTCTAATTCTACTATATCCTTTTTAAGATATGGTGACAAACATTGCACACAATATTCAAAACAAAGGCATTTTTTAAGTGCCATCAAGTTAGTGCTGACCCAGCAGCTCCTGGGTCATGACCAGAAGTAGATTGCCAAGACTTTCCTTATGAAGCAATGGGGAGTAAAGTGACTTGCCCAAGATCACAAGGAATACCAGTGGAAATCAAACCCTTGTTCATCTGGGTAGTAAGCAGTTAGCTTTAACCACTAGGCTACTCCTCCACATCTGAAGGAGGTTGATCAGATGTGCACCCCTCTAACCTAGCTTGGAAACATCCATTTTCAGGGTGCATTGTTAGGGTGAATTGAGGTGGAGGCTGACTCGAGTAGGTTTTGTGGAGAATACCACCACTGAAGGGACCTGATCAGTTGAGGGGTGATGTGGATCTTGTCTCTGAGATGCCCCTTTGCTTGCATCCATTGAAAAGACAGAGTCCATTGTGCTTGTTGCATGTGTAATTGAGTGTAGGGGATGACATGGACCGTGGAGGCCATGTGTCTTATTAGCCTTAGTATCTCTCAAGCTTTTGCACCCCCTTTGCCAGCTCAATGACGTGGGCACAGCAATCTTGTGGAAGGAAAGCTCGGGCCTGTTGAGTGTCTAAGAGTGCTCCATTGAACTCCAGTCATTGGGTTGGAGTGAGGTGAGACTTTGGGAAGTTTATGAAAAAGCCCAGGTATTGGAGCACTATGATGGTGCGGTGAAGGGAGAGTCTTACTTCTTGAATGAAGTTTCCCCTAATCAGTCAGTCATCTAAGTAAAGGAATGCGAGTACCCCTAAGGTGCATAGATAGGCAGAGACTACTGCCATGCATTTTTTGAAGACTCTTGAGGAAGATGCTAGACCGAAGGGGAGAACCCTGTCTTGATAATGGTTTCCTTGAAACATGAAGTGCAGATACAGTCTGTGTGATTGATGGATCAGTAAATGCATGTACACCTCTTTTAGGTCTACAGAACATAGCCAATTGTGTTTCTGGAGGTATAGTAGGAGAGTTCCTAGAGAAATCATTTTGAATTTTTCTCAGATCATGAACATGTTTACATCTCTGAGGTCCAAGATGGGCCTGAATCCTCCTGTTTTCTTTGGAATGAGAAAATGTGGAGAGTTGAAGCCCTTCTGTTTTTCTGTCAAATAGCTTCTATTCATGCCCTTCTCTTCTATTGCTAACTCCAGACTTCACTCCTTTCACCTTGCTGCTCCCTATGCCTGAGTCTGCATGTCAGGCGCCTTCTCTAACCCTTTTCAAATCCAGGTTGAAAACTCATCTCTTTGCTGCCGCTTTCTGATCTTGACTCATCTGATCTCCTTTGTGTTTCCTTACTATTCCCCCTAGATGTATCCCATGTCTACAGCTACTGTGTTGTCTGTCTTGACTAGATTGTATTGTCTTTTACATGAGTTTGAGGGTGATCAGCGCTTTCTTTTAAGAGAATGCTTTGAAGGGGTTGTGTGGGATAATCCCCTAAGAAACTGGTGGGGGCTAAGGTTTCAAAGTGAGATGATAGCCCCTTTGGACAATCTGAAGTGTCCACTGCTCTGATGTTATGAGGTGGACCTATGGGTATAGTGACAAAGTCTGCCGGGGCATTTTCTCCAAATGGGTTAATTTTGCGAATACCTTGACAGTTGTGAACCTCACTTCTAAGCCAGGATATGTGGAATATGATCTTAGTCTCTAAAATGTACTGCTAATGCTTAGCATAGTACTTGCATTGTGCCAAAGAGAGCGTCTTTCTGGAGTTCATAAGATGTAACAGATATGGGTAGTTTGTCAAGATATGCTTGGAAATTTTTCTCTATCAAGCCTGTCACTTCCAGGACAATGGGAAAGATTTCTGTATCTTTTTGCCACATTTTCTTCATCTCTGACTGCATTCTTGGTACTTTAGGATCTGCCGGCTATATAGAGGGGCTGGGGACCCTCCAGGGGCAGATTGGCAATGCTCTCTAGGAAGGAGTCCAAACCAATCACAGATTGTGGCTGTTCAGCTGGTTGAGGCTTAGGAGCCTTGGGCTTCTTGAGTTGATGAGAGCCTTGCTGTCTCTGCTGAGGAAGTTGAGGCTCATTGGCAGCAGAAGGCAGGAAAGAACAATAGTATCTCTTCTTTTTGGAATAGAAAGATTTCTTGGGAAGAGCCTTCCTATTGGATAGGTCAGCCGTTTTCCTGGAAAGGCATTTTAGGGTGTGATCATCTCTCTCAAGCTCCCTTGCTTTTTTCCCTCCAATCCTTGCCAAAAAAATGTTTTCTCCAGTACATGGGATATTGGCCAGTTTATTCTGGACCCATTGATCCAGATCTGATGCCTGTAACCAGTTCATTCTGCAAGCCCTAATGCAGACTCCTGAAGCCCTGCTTGTTGATTCAAAGACATCAAAGGAGGCCCTGTTTAATGAGTGTCTGGTATTCACTCCTCTTATCCTCAGGAAGCAGAAGAGTGAAAGTGTCCAGATCCCTAGTGACAGCCTTCAGAAACATGCCCATTTACAGCTTGCAAGAGTTTATTCTGTGACATCCTACCAGACTCTTATGTTCTTATGACCAGGGAGAAATCCAAGCATAAGCACTGTGACTCCCTTAGAGATGCTTCCAATGCATGCTTGGAAGCACAGATGCCCAAAGGCATTGAGTGTCCTGGAGTCTCTGCCAGGTGACATAGATGAATGGTTCTTAGCGCTCTTTATTCTGTGTATTGACAATTCCACAACCATCGAGTGATGGGGGAGCTGAGGTTTTTGGAAGCCTGGGCACTCTGGTACTCAGTACATGGTATTGAGTCTCTTGCTGACAGGCGGAACTGTGAGTGGGGTCTCACACATGCAGAGCTTTAGATTCTGTAGGATCTGATGCACCAGTAATGTAGCCACCTCCTTGGGTATGGGAGGGTATTGGCATATCTCCAATTCCTCTGCCCTCAGTTCCTTTTCCGAGGCTACTGTGATGGCAAGTCTTGCTGCCATGTCACAGATGAAGTCCTGAAAGGACAAATCTTCTGGTGGGGACCGACACTGTTCCTGAGACAGAGAAGGGTCCAAAGGGATGTCTGGAAGTTGTCAGAAATCAAGCGATCCCTTTTCAGAATCTGAAGAGCTGGATTCAGAGTCTGGTAAAAAGTCAAAGTATCGATGGTCTTGGGTTCAACCTCGATGCTTTATGGACAGTGAAGTTCAATGCCGATACCGATGCGCGGAGGCATCGGAACCGAGAGTCAAGTCAGTTTGAGTCTGTTGAATACCGGGATTCTTGGTCAGTTCAACAAAGGTATCAACTTCAGGTGTTCCATCGATGCCGGTTTGAGGGCCAGCATCAGTGCTGATACACCTGGCTATAGGATCGGTGCCGAAGCCTTAACTCCTGGAGCTCTAGATGTTAACGATACAAAGTCTGCCAAGAGTGCTGCCAAACTCCTCTCAAGAGCCAGCATGAGCTGGTCTAGGGAGATGGCCAATCTCTGAGTAGAATCATCCTTGGGGTTCTGAGCTCTCTGGAGGTTGATTCCTTGGGAGCATCTCAGAGCCCCTCTTGTGCTTTAGAGGACATATCCTCCCACTGGGTCTGTTTGGCTGGCCGATCTGCATTGGAAGCATCTCTAGGGGAGTCACAATGCTTATGCTTGGATTTCTCCCTGGTCATAAGAACATAAGAAATGCCATACTAGTTCAGACCAAGGTCCATCAAACCCAGTATCCTGTTTCCAAGAGTGGACAATCCAGGTCACAAGTACCTGGCAGGTACACAAAGACCACAGAAACATAGAAACATTAAGGCAGAAAAAGACCACGTGACCTATCTAGTCTGCTCATAATGCTCATCCTGGGGTAAGAAGTGAATTTTGTGGGTCCTCTTTAATAATAGTTTATGGACCTTTCCTCCAGGAATTTGTCCAAACCTTTTTTAAACCCAGGCACATTAACAGCTTTTACTACATCCTCCGGTAATAAATTCCAGAGTTTTATTACGCGTTGAGTGAAAAAAATATTTTCTCTTATTAGTCTTAAATGGGATACATTGTAGCTTTATTACTTGTCTTCTAGTCTTTCTACTTTTTGATGGTGTAAACAACTGATTTACGTTAATCCGTTCCACTCCATTCATTAATTTATAGACTTCTATCTTATCTCCCCTCAGCCTTTTCTTTTCCAAGTTGAAGAGCCCTAACCTTTTAAGCCTTTCCTCATAGGGGTATCCTTCCAACCCCTTACCATTTTGGTTTCTCTCTCTATGCCTTTTTAATCTCTCTATATCCTTTTTAAGATATTGCAACCAAAATTGCACACAATATTCAAGGTGCAGTCGAACCATGGAACAACACAGAAGTATTATAACCTTCTTTGTTTTATTCTCCATTCCTTTCCGTTTGATTCCTAGCATTCTATTAGCTTTCTTGGCCACTGTTACACGCGGGGTGGAGGGTTTCAAAGTATTATCCATGATGACGCCTAAATCTTTTTCCTGGCTGGTGGTTTATAAGGTGGTATCTTGCATCGTGTAGCCACAGTTTGGATTGTTCTTTCCTAGATGCATAACTTTGCACTTGTCCACATTAAAGTTTGTCTGCCATTTGGACATCCAGTCTTCCGATTTATCAAGGTCCTCTTGCAATTTTTCACAATCCTCTTAGGTTTTAACAACTTTGAATAATTTTGTGTCATCTATAAATTTGATCACTTCACTCATTATTCCCATTTCCAGGTTATTTATAAATATATTAAAAAGCAGCGGGCCTGCACAGATCCATGGGGTACTCCACTATTTACTTTTCTCCATTGCAAAAATTGGCCATTTAACCCTACACTCTTTTAACCAGTTCTGGATCCACAATACTACACTGCCTCCAATCCCATGACTTTTGAATTTCACCAAGAGTCTCTCATGAGGGACTTTTTTAAAGGCTTTCTGAAAATACAGATACACTATATCAATTGGCTCATCTTTGTCTACCTGCTTATTCAAACCTTCAAAAAAATTAACAGATTAGCAAGACAAGACTTTCCTTGGCTAACTCCCATTAAACGATGACTATATTCATGCTGGCACAAAGGACAAGAACTGGGATGATGTTTAGGGCCCAAACACTTTAGACACCAGTCATGTTTATCAGTAACTGATATGGTGTCCTCACATTTGGTACATTTTTCAAAACCACTAGTTGGCTTTTCCGTGTCTCAAAAAAGTTGTCTTTGATACTGAAAATAAGGCCTAGAGGCCTAGTTTAGCGGTGAGAAATTGAAAATTGTCAAATGAAAAAGATAGAATTATCAGGATTGGTGTCGGATTTGACCTACCGGCATTAATGGGAAGGCAGAAGCATAATGTTCCACACAAAAAAGAGAAGTTTTTCAGCGGTGACAGAATGGAACATTATGCTGGCTCTGCGGACAACAAAGAACTGAGGAGAGGAGTTGAGAAGGCGGAAAGGTGGGCACACAGGCTTTCCTATTGAATGCTGGGTAGCATTCCCGTGCAGGCTCCAGCAGTGCCGATGTCAAACATATGTGAAGACTGCATTCCTGTTTGTTCCTGGAGATTATACATTACATCTGCTTATCAAGATCAAGGAACATAGAGGCATTGGGTTGGCATTCTCAAAGGCATTTACATGGATAACTGCCCTTGTTGTTGTTGTTAAGTGCCGTCGAGTTGGAGTCGACTCATGGCGACCCTCTGGATAGCTATCCTAAATTGTGTTCGGTCTTGAGTCAGGCGGCTCATTGTTGACAGACTGGTACCCATAGCTGCTGTTATTGTATCGATCAATCTCATTGCTGGCCTTCCTCTTTTGCGTTGACCTTCTATCTTGCCAAGCATGATGTCTTTCTCTAATGATCTCTCTCTTCGCATGATGTATCCAAAGTATGAAAGTCGAAGTCTTGTCATCTGAGCTTCTAAAGAAAGCTTAGGTTTGATCTCCTCTAGTACCGACTGGTTTGTTCTTCGGGCAGTCCATGGTATACACAGTATTCGCCGCCAGCACCATAATTCAAAGGCATCAATTTTCTTCCTGTCTATCTTTTTCACTGTCCAGCTTTCACATCCATATGATGTTACTGAAAATACCATGGCTTGAACAAGTCGAATCTTTGTATGGAGAGAGACATCTCTGCTCTTGAGAATCTTATCTAGGTCTTTCATAGCCATTCTGCCAAGAGCAATGTGTTGTCTGATTTCTTGACTGCTTGTTGCTTCTTTATTGATAGTTGATCCAAGTAGGTTAAAGTTGTTCACAATTTCAATTTCTTCTCCTTCAATGATGAACCTGTTGATTATGCCAGTTGTCATGATCTTTGTCTTCTTTACATTAAGGTGCAGGCCCATTTTGAGGCTATGTTCTTTGATTTTGAGAAGCACATGTTTCAGATCATCTACACTTTCAGCCAGTAATGTGGTATCATCAGCATAGCGAAGGTTGTTGATGAGTCTTCCAACAATCTTCACACCTCTGTTGTCTTCATACAATCCTGCTTCTCTGATGATTTGTTCTGCAAATAAATTAAACAGGTAAGGGGAAAGTATGCAGCCTTGTCTTACACCTTTGCTTATTTTAAACCATTCTGTTTCTCCTTGTTCCTTTCGAACTGTTGCTTCTTGCTCAATGTACAGATTGTGCAAGAGTATGATCAGGTGTTCTGGTATACCCATGCTTCTTAATGTGGCCCAGAGTTTCTCATGGTTTACACAGTCAAAAGCCTTGCTATAGTCGATAAAGCACAAATAGATATCCTTTTGATATTCTTTAGTCTTTTCAAGGATTTCAAGGAGTGGAGGAGTGGCCTAGTGGTTGGGGCAAGGTACTTCAGGCCAGAAAGTCAGGGGTTCAAATCCCACTAGAGGACAGCAACCTTGGGCCGGAAGGACTGGAGTTTCTAGTCCCACAGGTGCTCTTTGTGGTCTTGAGCAAGCCACTTAACCCTCCATAGCCCATGTTCCCTGTAAAATAATTATCTCCAAGTTCAATGTAATTTCAGTTTGTTCAATGTAAACTGCACTGATGCAAAATAGTGCAGTATATAAGAGAATGTAAATAAAAATAATTAAATAAATCTCACATCCACAATGATGTCTCTTGTTCCTTGCCCTTTCCTGAACCCTGCTTGCACTTCAGGTAGTTCTTGTTCCAGGTATGGTTGTAGTCTCTTTTAAATAATCTTCAGTAGAATCTTGCTGGCATGTGGGATCAGAGTGATTGTGCGATTATTCCCACAGTCAGTTGGATCACCTTTCTTTAGTATTGGTATAAACACAGATCTTTTCCAGTCAGTTGGTCATGATGTTGTCTTCCATATTTCTTGGCAGAGCCTTGTAAGTACGGTAACAGCTGCATCAGATTGCTGTAATACTTCTATGGGAATGCTGTCAACGTCTGGTGCTTTGTTCTTTGATAAGGCTTTCAATGCTGCTTCAACTTCTTCTTTCATCACCAATGGTTCCCGATCATAAGGTACAGGTTGAAACGGCTGTTGGTCCACTTGATCTTTATCATATAAAAACTCTGTATATTCCTTCCACCTTTTCTTGATCTTCTCAGCATCATTCAACATAGAACCTTGAGCATCTTGTAACATTCCAATTTGAGGCTGTAACTTTTTCTTTAACTCTCGCAGCTTTAGGAAAGCCGATCTTGTTCTTCCTCTAATAGTTTCTGCTTCTACTTCCTTGCATGCGTCAATGTAGTACTTTTCTTTGTCCTGTCTTGCTGCACATTGGAATCTCTGTTGACTTCTGTTATTGTCTTTCTTTCTCCTCTGAAGCTTCTCTGCGTTTCTGGGCAATTTTCAGAGTTTCTTCCATCATCCATTTTGGGCGTTTTTGCTTTTTCACCTTTTGTAGAGACTTCTCACTTTCTTCCAACACAACCTTCTTGATGTCATTCCATAACTCTTCTGGAGCTCTGTCATTTGTATCTAAAGCAGCAAATCGATTTTGCAGGCAGTCTTTAAATTCCAGTGGTATATTCTCAAGGTCATATTTTGCTGCATTCATGGGTGGTTTGCTCTTTTTCAACTTTAGCTTGAGTTTGCATACTAGTAGTTGATGATCTGTAGCACAGTCAGCTCCAGGTTTTGTCTTTGTTGATGTTATAGAACTTTTCCATCGTTGACTTCCACAGATGTAGTCAATTTGATTTTTATACAATCCATTGGGTGAAGTCCATGTGTGCAGTCGCCGCTTGTGTTGATGGAAGAAGGTGTTTGAGATGAATAGATCGTTGGTCTTGCAGGATTCTATCAGTCTTTCTCCAGCTTCATTTCTGTTGCCAAGTCCATATTTTCCAACTACTTTGCCTTCTTTGTTGCCAACTTTTGCGTTCCAGTCACCCATTACTATCAGGATATCCTGTTTGCATGTTCTGTCAATTTCAGCTTGTACTTGTTCATAGAACTCTTCAATTTCATTCTTTTCTGCAGCTGTTGTTGGGGCATATACTTGAATTATAGTTGTTTTGATAGGCATTCCTCGTAGACGAATAGAGATTAAGCGTTCGCTGACTGCATTGTATTTCATTACAGTTCTTGCAAGTTTCTTCTTTATTATAAATGCAACACCATTTCTTCTTTGTCTTTCATTTCCAGCATAGTAGACCATGTGATCATCTGATGCAAAGTGTCCGATGCCAGTCCATTTCAGTTCGCTGACACCCAACAGATCAAGTTGTACACGTTCCATTTCATTCTTGACCACCTCCAACTTCCCTTGGTTCATGCTTCATACGTTCTATGTTCCAATGTGTAAGACATCTTTACAGCTTCTGACTCTCATTTCATGCACAGCTACATCAGCAGTCAGACGCCCCGAGGGCTTTGATCCAACCACATCATAAATGCTGGCTTTACTCTGAAAAGTCTTCAGCTCTTCCCCAGTAGCTAGTTGAGTGCCTTCCTACCTGGGGGTCTCATCTTCCAGCACTATAGCACAATTTGTTTTGTTGTAACTATCCATTGGGTTTTCATGGCAAGATACAGAAGTAGATTGCCGGGCCTTTCTTCCGTGCAGTTTAAGTTTGGTGTTGTTGCCGTTGTCACACAAATGTGATCCTCCACCGTCAACACTATCCCATTCTGCTGCTGCCCAGATGGGTGGTTTGTCTTGGTCTGGCACCTCAGCTGAGACCTGTCCATCTTGGGAGACCCTGCCAGTAGTTAAACTACCGATAGTTTAGCTCTCAGCATCACTGATGCACACAAGCCCTCACAGCACAACAAGCTGCAAACCAAATGAGGGATAACTGCCCTAGTTACCCATGTAAATGCCTTTTCCAGGATTTTCGAAAGGCACCTAAACAGGTTAAGTCTCCAATGTGGCCAGATGCTATGCAGTTAGCATTGGGGCATATTGGGGGCATTTCAGGGTGGAGTGGGTGGAGGAAAGGGCTAAATAGGTTTTTCCTTGCCTATCTTTCAGCACAGGAACTAAGCGGGTAGTTACCTGGCTAGCTCCTGCAGCTTCCGGGTTGTGTGGCACAAACCGGATTTTCAATGTTGGGGCTGCATATGACCCCGGAATTGAAAATCCAGGTTAGACAAATGGTAGGCAAGCTATGCGTCGACGTGGCACATAGCACCACCCAAATGAAAATCGGGCCTATGATTATTAAATGGTGCTATGGACACAGCATTTGTAAGTGGTAAATGGCACCATTAAGGGCACCGATGTGTTAAAGGATGGGGCAGGGAGTTGGCGTTCTGGCGTTAAGGGTGCTAGCAGCCAGTTAGTGGCAGTAAGTGGACAGTATGCACATTGACATCCACTAAGGCTGATTGCCTTAACTTGGGATAAGATTACCTTTCTGCAAGTCACATTTGAGCTGTTGGATGGGAACAAAGGTAATAGCTGATGAACATGTCACATCCATATGTCCCTTGCATGTGAGTCAGTGAGTGAGAGGAGAAAGTGGGAGGCAGTTGGACTCTAGCAGTAAGGGGTGCACATGTAATCCACGGCAATATCCGTGGATGGCAAAGGAATGGGTAGAAGAGTGCCATGGAGTAGCCACTATGGCCACAATGTAGACAGAGAAAGAATGGCTGGGTGGCAGTGGTGACCTGCATCATGCTATACACCCGGTGTCCACTCATGTCCTTGAAATGATGCGTTGCTAATATTGCTCAAACGGAGCAAGGATGTGGGATGATCTGTGCAGGTGGGCATCCCAGGAGTGCGATGTGCCTGCATGTACTGTATATTTGTGATGGAGCAACTGATATTCATTCGCAGTTAACATGATAGTCTGCAATCATGGCGTAAATGTGGCTGATGATCTTAAAGTAGTTAAACAGGTAGAAAAGGTGACTGCAAAAGCCAGAAGGATGCTTGGGTGCATAGGGAGAGGAATAGTCAGCATTAAAAAGGGGGTGATAGTGCCTCTGTATAAGTCTCTGGTGTGACCTTATTTGGAGTATTATATGCAATTCTGGAGACCACACCTTCAAAAGGATATAAGCAGTTTGGAGTCGATACAGAGGGTGGCTTCTAAAATGGTTAGAGGTCTTCGTTAAGAAGCATATCAGGACAGACTTGAAGATTTTAATATGTATACTTTAGAGGAAAGGCAGGATAGGGGGGTAATATGATAAGACCTTTAAATGCCTAAATACCATAAATGCACAGGAGGAGAGTTTCTTTTGAATGAAAGCAAGCTCTGCTATGAGGGGACATAGGATGAGAGTGAAAGGGGATAGACTCAGGAGAAATATGAGGAAATATTTCTTTACAGAAAGAGTGGTAGATGCATGGAATAGTCTCCCAGTGGAGGTGGTGGACACTAGGACAGTATCTGAATTCAAAAAAGCATGGGACAAACATAGAGGATCTTTAAAGGTAAAAAGGGGACCATTGTAGTTGATATTGAAGGGCAGACTAGATAGACCATGTGGTCTTTTTCTGCTCTCGTGTTTCTATGTGCAACCTACATGTTGTGCATCTACAGGGTCAAGTTGAATAACCCTTTGCAATGTGCTACAGCAGAGGCAATAAAGTCATGCTGTCAGATGGTTATGATTGCAATGGGCATGCTTGCAAAACCAATGTGCGCAACACATAAAAAAGAACACCACTTAATTGCAATGCATGCTCACAAGCCATTACTGATTCCTGGGTTTTCTTGACAATGTGATAAAAACTATATTGGCAGACCATACTTCAGACATAACAGAGGGTTAAGTGATTTTTCCAAGGTCCCAAGTGGGATTTAAACTTTGCTCTGTTCTGTATTGCACTGTAAAAGGACTTCAACCATTCAGCTACAGCTCCACATGTGTCTCTATAGCATGCTCTAGAATACACCAGACTACAGGTCCCTGCCTGCAATGGCCTAAACCCTGGAAATCATACTACCTAGCAGAAACATTATGAGAAAGTTGTAAACCACACCTAGGGGGCTTGTTTACAAAGCTGCGGTAGCGGCTTTCGCTCAATATCGGAGCCACGGCCCCATTGAATTCAATGGGGCCGCGGCTCTGATATCGGGCAGAAACCGCTACCGCGGCTTTGTAAACAAGCCCCCTAGTGTCTGCTTGCAGTGGTACACATGCCATTTGGACTGCACTGGGCACTCTGTACTACAGCTGCATAACAGAAACACAGCAGTAGTAGTAATCTCCTGTGTAAAGACCAAGCCACATGTGAGGGCACGATACCCTTTCCTCCACTGTACTGTACCTCCTAAGCCAAACAACATTCGCACACAGAGGTATGCTTGACTGCAGTATTGCATTAAACTCTGAGGCAGCCCATATGTAGGGCATGCATTCCCTTGTGACCTGCTATATTCTACAAGATAGGTACTTTTTCACATACGCCAAACTCAGACCTCATTCATGACTCATGAGGTTCATCCCAGACCATTTTGCCTGCTCTGTGGGCCATGTACACTTGCTCCCGCATCATAGAAGACATACAGGTACTGGTAAATGCTCCAGTGACAAGTGATCAGGGTCACCACTATGGCTGCAATGTCGGTTATGTGTGGCGGTATTGGTTAGCCCCATTATTTTCCAGGATGCACCTCACAATCTGACAACCTATATACTACTTTTTGCCCAATGGACATTGCAGCAACACATCATATCAGCTATGGAATGTGCCAAAATGTTTGTGCTTCATGGACAAAACAGCCACCACATGTACAAATGACCTTTCTCACCATCCAATCAGAGAAAAGGAACACATTACCTGGTCCCCAGACCAAGTACTGCGATATGTGGTCTCTCCAGCATGGAGCACAACGACAAATACAAGACCACATCGATACTGAAGCCCCTCTAAATTCACATCAGCACGGCTTCAGAGAATTACATGGCGTAGAAACCCTTCTTACCTCCCTCTTCAATGATATTACCACCTTTGTTGACAACATCCACCAAGGATGTGTACTTATCTTCATCGACATAGCTGCAGCTTTCGACTCTGTTCACCACGGCCTACTAATTGAACGCCTAAAAGAAAAAGGCATTACCGGCCTCGCTCTCGACTGGTGCAGATCATACCTTGAGGGAAGAGGACAGCAAGTAAGATCAAGATCAACAAAATCAAAGCCTTTCCACCAAAAACAGGGCGTCCCTCAAGGATCATCACTATCATCTCTCATGTTTAACATTTACATTCAACCCGTCTGTAACATCATAAAATCCTTCAATGTGCAATGGCAGATATATGCCGATGACATCCTTCTTTACATGCCATTCTCCACAAAGCAAATGGACCTCTTACCTCTTATTGATTGTTTTGACGCAGTATCCGAATGGTTTCTAACGCAAAACCTTCGGATCCAACATAAGAAAACAGAGGTACTCTTTGTCACGAAAAATCAATACTTTACCCCTCCTCCTCATATAAAAGTGAGAGAAGCCGAACTACAAACAAAACCTGCAATCCGTTATTTAGGAGTCACTTTGGATCAACGTTTGGACATGAAATTACACATATCCCACATTGTTAAAGCTGTATATTTCAAGATCCGGACACTCAAACACCTCCGAACCTTATTGGACCCAAGTGACTTCCGAACTGTTTATCAAGCCCTTATCCTACCCCATTTTGACTTCGCCAACGCCATTCTCCAAGGGCTCCCACAATCTACATTGACCCCCTTACAACTGGCCATGAACGCTGCTGCTAGAGTTCTATTTGGAGCAGCGAGATATGACCATATCACACCCATCTTATTGCAGCTCCACTGGCTCCCAACACATGGAAGAATACTATTTAAGACCCTAGTACTCACCTTTAAAGCCATCCACAATATAACTGCTTCAACGCTAGTCAATCTACTTCAACCCACTCCACCCAACAGATCCAGAAGATCTACATCAGCAAACACCCTAATTATACCAAATGCTTCAACAAAATGCACACTAACAACATCCAACAGAGCATTCAGTCTTTATGCTCCCAAATGTTGGAATACACTGCCTCCAGAAATCCGATCAATCTCTGATCTCATGCAATTCAGGAAAGCACTCAAGCACCACTTATTTATACAATACTACCAAATCAATCCTAATACACCATAGACACACCCATCCTCTAGTCCTAATGCATATCCATAGATTTATCATAAGATATTCACAAAACTCATTGTTATATATGTAAATAATTTTGTGCATTTCTCCCTAAGTTATCCAAGTTTTTCTTCCCTGTTCTATGTAAAACTGTTATTGTTAATTATGGTTCCATGTAAACCGCGCTGATGCTAAAGAGTGCGGTATATAAGAAAAATAAATAAATAAATAAATAAAAATGTTTAGCAGCCTGGCCAGTGACTGGAATGCCTTAAAATAGAACAGTATCTTTTGAAAGTTGAATGCTAGTCCAGTGGATTTTCTTACTATCCTCCTTCCATTTATTTAATCAAATGTGATCATGGTATGATCACTTTTTCCAAATGACCTCAACACGGTTACCTCTCACACCAGATCCTATATTCCACTGAGGACCAGATCTAAAATAGCTTCCTCTTGCCTCACTTCCCGAACCAGCTGCTCCATGAAGCAGTCATTTATTTTATCTAGAAACTTTGGGGTATGTTTACTAAATGGCAGTAAAAGAGCAAGTGTGTCATTAATGCCTGTTATTGGCACCCTTAATGCTGAGATACTGCTGTATTAATGATCGTTAAAGGCTCCTGCAGAGTTAAGATAATAGGAAGTGGAGAGTAGGCATTGATGGAACGGAGAGTGGGCGTTGACAGTGGGTGCTTCCTTAACGCCTAATGTGCAATAGGTCTTAAAGCCATTTAACGCTGGGATCCTAACGCCAAGTAAAACCTCACAGAAAGGCTGTTTTTCAATGGGAGATAGACTATTCAAACATCTGCAATGTGATCTACACACAGGGAAACCCAAGACAGTGGTTGTAGTGCTCCAATAGCAGCAATAGCATAGTGACCAACTATGAGAGATCAGAAACTGTGGCATTGGGCAGAGATGGAAGGTGAGGGGGTGCAGGGGGATCCCCGCAGCCCAACCCTGGCCATGGGAGGCCAGATTGGGGGTCACACTGCCTGGAAAGGATGGTGTCATAGTAACATAGTAAATGACGGCAGATAAAGACCAGTATGGTCCATCTAGTCTGCCCAGTACGATGTCAAGAGTAGGTACACCTGCCACTCTGTGCAGGCCCCCCTTCCCCATGTCTTTGTTTAGGGGTGATCCCACCACTCCTTGTAGTACACCCATATTTGTTAAGGAATTAGATGGTTCAGATTATTTTGATATTTTCTTGTTGCTGTAAAGGGATCCACTGTGTTTGTCCCATGCCCTTTTGAACTCCGTCACCATATTTGCCCCCACCACTTCCATCGGGAGCGCATTCCAAGTATCCACCACCCTTTCAGTGAAAAAGTATTTCCTGACATTGCCTTTCAATTTACCACCTTGTAGCTTCATGTTATGCCCTCTAGTTTTGCAGCTTCTCCGTTGCTGTCAATTGGGGATCGCAGCTCCTGAATGGAGTCGCAGTGGCATGATGATGGGATGCCATGGCACTGCGGCTCCATTCAGGATCCCTGATGAGTTATCCGGGTATGTGGTCTGGGAGTACAGCCAATCAGAATCGGGGCTCGGCCTACACATCTAGGCCATAGACCCGATTCTGATTCTGTGGGCACGTCTAGCCCCTGAGGGATCAGAATCAGGTCTACCTCTGTATGCCTCAATTCTGATCAGATGTACAGAGGCTGGACGGCCAGTATGGAATCATCCTCTTAATAATCAAATCATCAACTATAAATGCTATCCTAATCCTTCCTTCATGAGCACATGTCCCTGGAGACACCCTCTCAGTGCAAGAAGATAGTATATTTATTTATTTATTTTATTTATTTATTTAACAAACTTTTATATACCGCAACCTTCCGATGATTAGGTGCGTTTTACATAAAACAGATAAGGAGACAGAAAGGCATTTCTGTTTTTACATTGAACAATCATGAACTATGTGCATAAACAATTGAACTTTTAACTATTAAACTTTGTAGAACTATGTACAATTAACTATGTACAGTTAGTAGGAGAGAGTTCAACAGTATAAACATCATAGGCAGTGTCAAGGTCAAAATGTCTTGAGGCATTGCGGTATTGGTCTCCGTGTGTTATATAGATTATCCTTTTTCGTTTTGGGGTTGAGAATTTGACATTGGTCCGTAGTGGGAGATAAAAAGGTGAGTTTTTAAGTTTTTGCGTAGGTCTTTAAGGTCGGTTAAGGCTCTGATTTCATCAGGTAGAGAGTTCCAGAGTATAGGGGCTGCATGGGAAAATGCTTTTTTATTAGTTGTTTTTTTGGTCTTTGTGAATTCTTTTGGAAACCTTATTTTATTGGCGTTGCCTCTTCTATGTGCACATTGGGGTGTGTCTTTAGTGATTAGTTTATTTAGAGTAGCTGGTGCAGTGTTATTTAATGCTTTAAAAGTGGTTATTATTAATTTATAGTTTATTCTACATTGAATGGGGAGCCAGTGTAGTTTGGCTAGATAGGGTGATATGTGCTCAAAAGGGTGTACCTTCATTATGGTTCTGGCTGCAGCATTTTGAGCCAATTGGAGCCTTTTGATGTTTTGGTTAGTTGTGCCTAATAGAGAGAGGTTGGTGAAGTCAAAATGTGGGGTGATAATGGCTTGAATGAAACTTAGGAAGTCTTGCAGGTGAACTAGAGGGCGTAATTGTTTTAAAACTTATCACCTGGAGTACAGGTCCTAGCTACAGCATCACTTCCTGTCAAACCAAGGTGATGCTTTCCTTGCAGATGACCTCTTTCCTCCATGGAGGAAGTATTTGGATGAGGGTGACAAGAGAGATAATCAGCAGCACTCTCCAGATATTGGTGCTTGTTATCTCCACAAGCTGCGTTGACACTGTACAGATAGTAACTGTGGATGTAATGATGTTGATACTGGCAACTATCTGCAGAGCAGCAATATTAAAACCACAGATATCGTTCTCCCTTATGAAAATGAAACACGTTCTCCTTATTCACATATGCTTGGTATTTATTGGAGTATAGTTCTCAGCTTCATTGATCAGAACTTTTCTTTTCAGCATGAGTTTGCAAAATATTGTTGAGAGGATTCAAGATATTAGAGACCAATTAGGGTAAAAGGCTAGTAGACTGGTTCTGGATCCAGTGGTGAAATTGCCAGAACCAACAATTTTCTGTTCTTTTAGGTGAGGTACAGGATTTAGTGGGTTTGAGGCATCCAACTACCTTGTCACTGGATTCAGGTTCTTCTGATTTGATTATAGCTCATGGCCAGTTTTGCATTAGGGCTTTGGACCATGTGATTAACTTCTCATTGTTAAATGGAGTGTTACCACTTTTTTTGAAAATAGTAGCTGTTAGGCTGCTGTTGAAGAAATTGAATTTGGATGGTACCAGGCCTGAGAATTATCACCCAGTGTTGAATGTGCAATTCTGTGGTAAACTGATTGAAAAGGGCACTTTGTTCCAATTGCAGAAATTTGTGGAGGAACCTTTTGGATAGTTGCCAATCAGGTTTCCATCATTTGCACGTCAGGGTGGTGGATGCTTGGAATGCCCTCCCAATGGAAGTGGTGGGGGCAAACACAGTGACAGAATTCAAAATGGCTGGGACAGACACAGTGGATACCTTTATAGCAACAGGATAAAATCAAAATAAGCATAACTATCTCTTATATCTCAACTAATAGGGGTGACCTACACGGAGCGGTGGGTACACCCCTAAACAAAGGAATGGGGAAGGGTGACCCGCATGGAGAAGCAAGTGACTCTACTCTTGTCGCCTTGCTGGACAAACTAGATGGACCATACTGGTCTTTATCCGCTGTCATATACTATGTTACCATGTTGAGATTGTGCTGATGTCGATTGTGGATGATTTTCAAATGTGGATGGATGGTAATGTTGAATCTCTGTTCCACATTTTGCATGATAGATTTTGATATGATGTTGTGATAGATGCAGATGAAGAGGAAAGGTGGTACTATCTTGAGCTGGTTTGTTTTATTCCTAATGAAAAGACAACAATTTGTTGTTACTGTATAAGTCAACGGCATTTGGAGAGATACCCCTTTGGTTGTGAGGTACCTCAGGAGGCATTATTGTCCCCACTTCTATTTCATATTTATTTGGCTCCAGTTGCACAGATGTTTTGGAATTTAGGAGTCGGTCTTCAGATTCATGTGTAGGATATTCAGTTTTTTATATCACTGGCTAAGGATTGGGAGGAGGATATGGAGATTGTAAAGATGTTGGGATGAAGTTAAGATATGGATGGATAAGAGTATGCTGTAGTTTAATCTGGCTAAACCTGAGGTCTCATGGTTGCATACAACTTCTTTCTACTGTCATTGTCCATTGATTGTCTCGCAGGGGGTGGAGGTGAAAGTTTGGAACAGGTTAAGACCTTAGGTATAGTCCTGGATAATACCCTTACTTATGAGGCCACAAATAGATTTAGTATTGCAGTTTGCTTTTATCATTTATGACAGTTACACTTCATAAGAATGTTTTTTATTGTGAAAGACTGAATCGGGAGGGGGGGGAGGGGGGGCAAGATGGCCACTGAGTAAGTCGTGAGACGCAAGCCCCTGCTGAAGTTGTTCATTGTTGGCTGTATAGTGATTCCTGGCCACAATAATAGGTCAGAGGAAGCGCAATCAGGCTTACCTACCCTCAGGTAATGCCGGTTCGAATGGTGCATCTCAGCGAACACTGGAGGCATGTGGGTTTGGCTTGTTGGGAGGAGCAACATCTTCAGCAGGATGCCTGGGAGCAGAGTCGGTGGACCTAAGCATTTTGAGAGTGCGACTGTCTCCTGAGTTACAGACCCTCCTTTCGCATCCTGGAAGTGAAGTGCTGATTGGTGGAGTGCTTCCCCTTAGCCGGGCATCTAGTATACCGGTAAGGGCGAAAGAAGTGGGCCCACTGCCAGCGCAAAACTCTCCCTCTCCAGTGGTCAAAAGAAAAGGTGGAAAATCAGCAAGATTAGCATTTGGAGTGGAGTTGTCAGCAGCAGCAGCACCTGGGAATGAGAGGCCCCTGGACGCTGGGGTGGTGGTGAAACCCACGACAATAATTTTGGACATGCTATGGGATGCTGTTGCCACTATGAACACTTCCTTGAAGCTAATGGCTGGAACTGTGAGTAATGAATTGATGGTGTTTAAAAATCAGTTTCAAGAAGCTTCCCATGTCCAGGAGGAACAATGGGGAAGTTTGAAGAAGATCTACAGCAGCTCCGAAGACTGCTGGAGGCCAGGATTAAAGAAGGGACTGTGATCTCAAAAAAAATTGATTATCGTAAAAATAATTTGAGGTTGTTAAATTTTCCTCATTCCCCAATCCAGTCACCTATGGAGATGATGTGCAGATACTTCCAGGAGGCGTTACAAATCCCAGCTGGGGGATCTGCCCCCCTCCCCCACTGACAAGGGTACAGTACCTCTCCCAGGGCTCTAGCCCCCTAGTAGCTGCTCCAGAAGCCTCTAATGTAGCCGGGGACCTTACAAGGTTCCTTGAGTGCTCACTGGAGGTGGTTACTGGCCGTTCTACTTTGCTTATTACACTGGTTTTGGAATCTGATAAATCCTTAATTCTGCGATCATATTTTTAAAATAATTGGTATGCAGTTTTTAGGCTATCGTGTATGCGTTTTCCCAGATCTGGCACGTGATACCCAGTCCAGGAGGAGAGAATTATTGGGATATAAACCTAGAGTTCTAGCCCTTGGTGGGTCTTTTTTACTTAAATTTCCTTCTAGATGTCGTGTTACTTTTCAAGGGAATAATTATCTGTTTTTTTGAGCCATGGCAGCTACTGGAATTTTTAGTTGCTAGGGAAGATGCAATGTGGCAATAGGATCCCATGTGGCTGATGCATAAGTTTCTACTCAGTTATATTATTGTGTTTCTATTGTAGGGGAGTGTTTCTCACTTTACTTTGATTTCTTGGGACCCTCGAGTGTTTCCTTTATTTGTGGACTAAATGAATGGTTTATGATTTTCCTCCTTACACTTGGTTATGATTATGAAATACCATGTTGTTTCCATCATTCTTGTAGATTTATGCCTGAATGTTATGTAAAAATCCAATAAATGTATAAATAACAAAGACTGTTTTATTGTAATCTTTTCTATTTGGGGATATCAAAGATAAATATTGATTGAAAACGTGGCAGTTGAAGCATTAGTGTAGGTGAGTATTCGGGAGCATATTTCCTCTGTTCTGAGAGAATTTCATTGGTTGCTGGTCATGCTAAGGATCGAGTTCAAGGCCTTAGTGTTAATCTTTAGAGGGTAATTTTATAAAGGTTGCCTAGGTTAATGTACACAAAGTGAGCCTATTTTATAAAGAAAAATGTGTACCTGCTTTTCTTTATAAAATGGTAGTGTAAGTCATAACCTGTGCATGGCAACCCTAGTCACGAGCTCTTATACCTGTTCTAGACGTGGTATAAATGTCCGTACCTAGACTTGTAGTAAATTTAGACTCTGCCTAGACTTGTAGTAAATTTAGACTCTGCAAGTGCCCATTCCCTCACATAAGTCAATGAAAATAGGTGACTTAGCGTGTCTTGATGGTGTGTAACTTTACACGGCTCAATATAAAATTATCTCCTTTGGGTTTTAGTGGATATGGGGGTCCAGTTATTTGAAGGATAAGCTGCAATGGTATATGCTAAACTGAAAATTGTACTCACGGGGGGAAAGGGTATTAGAGATTCTGGGATTAGATTTTGCAATTGGCTTCTCCTTGTTGTGGAATAAACTCGCCCCGGAGCTGAGAAAAATATCAGTTACTTTTGTTTGAAAATGGTTGAAGTCTCATTTATTCGGGTCATTGTAGACTTGGTGGTATTTTACTATAGGAAGAGAAGGGGTTGGGCATTGTCATAACTGGGGTAGTTTATATGTTTGCATGTTTTAAAACTCGCTATGTATATTTTATTGTTAGGGTAGGAAATAAATCTAAGGAAGGAAAGAAAGAAATGAATGGTGTGGAAAATGTGACCCACCTCTCCTGCCTTTGTGCAAGACTAGTGGGGCTCAGTTAAAATTATTGTTCAACCAGAGGAAAAACCGGCAAATTCTGTTGTATGCAGAATAACGACTCAACCAGAGCTATGGACAGACATAGAATCGGGCCCAGTTTCTGTTGCGCTCTTGTGGTGTTAATTAACTCTCAGCCTATTCACTCTCACATCTTCTTCCTATTGAATTTTTATTCTCATATGTTAGATACAAACAGCAAAAGGCAGATTTAATGGCAGCCATTAATAACTACCCCACAAATGTTACTCAACTAATTGATTATTTGTTCAGTGACGAGATTATAGGAAATGAGTTTTTGCATGATTTAAGGAACTTATAAATGGCCCTAGTCATAGCTGGCAGGCTAAACTAGGAAATTAATAGAATGGGACTCAAGAAGGTGCTGTATAGGTAGTGATTTAATATACTAAACTTTCGGCTTAGAAAACCTGATTCCAAAAATACTTCAATTGTTAGACATCAGTGAAATTTTCAGATTGTTATACAGTATGTTTATTTATTTTTATTTATTTATTTATTTAATGCTTTTATATACCGTGCTTTTTAAAATCAGCGCGGTTTACAGATAACATTTTGTGCAGAGCAGGAAGAGCCTGCTTCACACTTACATTGAACAGGAAATGTTGCCCTATGCTGACATAGGAAAATATTCAACATTTAAGGTCATATAGCTCCTTTCTCCAGATGCAGCATGAAGACATGTGTGACATTAATGTGTTGGTCTTAGTATGCTGTAGATCTTGGAGGCAATTCTGACAGGCGGAAGGGTTGCTATATATAGGTTTCCATGTGTGTGTGTGTGTGTGTAATACAAATGCTGTGTTGCTTTTAAGACTGGAACATTGCAAAATATGTTGCAAATATATGCATAATCCCCTCATTATTTAGAAAGCACCTAGATGTTTGGTGCTGTGCTGAAAGTCTAGGTTCCTTTTGTAAAATGTTTATCGGCATTATATGTAGAGTGGGATAATGCTGGGTTCCATGGAGAGGACAGGTTTGGAGCATTCAGGGGACGGGGCCACCAAAACACAGTTTATATGTCTAGGTGCCGATATGTGTTTTCTGGTGTCTATTTCCTTAATAATAGTGCTCAGTGATGTCATTGATGCACATTATTTATCGCAGGGCCCATTTTTATGCAATGGGATCTATTTATTAATAAAGCACTTTAATGGCATTAGTGCAGTTTCGCCCTAAGCTCTATAGTTTTTTTTTTATCTTGGTCAAAATTGGCCACTAAATAAATAATACTTATTTCTACCCATTGCTTTTCTTCTCACAGTTATACTGATTAGGGATGTGCCTTTGTTTGAAGTGACATGGAAAATATCAAAGAAATTCATATCATTTTAATCCGAACATAATACTAAAAAACTGAAAATTCTGTGTGGCTCCCAGTTCCAGTATATATAGACAAACCACAAAATTGCAAATAAATGAAATCAATTCAAACCACAATGCAATTATCAAAATTGTATTGACAAACATTCATACATAAACTATAAAAATACATATTATAGCCAAAACGATACAATAACAACCATGTTTAATTGTTTCTCAAATTGTTATCTATTAACATTCATTTTTACAAAATCTAATACACAAGACACAACATTAGACCCACACTTTTAAAAAACATACCCCTCTATATAGGTATTCCCTTTAGAAATCCTAAACAATTCATTCATATAATTTATACAGTCAAAAATGATGAGAGTTTGGAGCCTTCTATTGTGAGGATTGAGTCTTAATTTCTGGGTCATAACGATAAACCCAAATATTGTCTGTAGTGTGTTATGCTAGACACCTTGTTTTATGCATAATTACAGCATGCCATAGGTGCTTGTCACATCTGGATTGTGTGTCCAGATGTGTTGTGTTGGACAGGGACCCTACTAAAAACAGCACATGTCAGTGCCCAGTAGTGCAGCAGCTGGTGCCATGCACGACAACTGCAGTGGGGGCTGACTAGGCCTGAATGGGGCTGCTGCCACCATCCTGCTAGTCCTGTCATGACTACAGTGAGCAGGATAGGAACAGCTCCTGTTCCAACCTTCTAGAACTACCAATCCACCACAGAAAGTACAGTTAGACTGATAGGTATCTGTACCCTTGCTGGCCAATTCATTT
The DNA here is from genome assembly GCA_033557465.1 of Ichthyophis bannanicus. Classification (NCBI taxonomy): domain Eukaryota; kingdom Metazoa; phylum Chordata; class Amphibia; order Gymnophiona; family Ichthyophiidae; genus Ichthyophis; species Ichthyophis bannanicus. The sequence goes on from CM066032.1 coordinate 1,556,704,570, forward strand.
GGGGTTGTACATGCTGGTGCTGTACCTGCACTGTAGGATAAAGTTTACCCACAGGGACATACAATACATGGTCCACATCCAGATCTTGAACCTTTGACCATCTGCATACTTGCTTTGTGTGTTGAACCACAGAGATATCATATGGAGTCAACACTCCCTGTGTGGAGCTGTGGTCACTGATGGGTGAATGCGGGCCTGTATAGGGGTTTTCCTATGCCTAATCCATGGGCCAAGTGATCTACATGGTTCCCTAGACCAGTGGCATGGGCCAATGGCCAGAGTGGGTGACCTGTCACCCGCTACATCCCTCCCTCCCACCGGTTCAGTGGTGCAGGTGGCCTCACTGATGTTGCACCCATGCAGCTGTACACATCTTGCCGCTCATGCCCCCCTCCACTGGGGGGCATGAGCGGCAAGATTAAATAAATAAACATGTTATGCTATGTCCAGCCTCGATGGGGTGGGATAAGCATGTGCTCTGCTGTCCCTGGCACTGAAATGTTCCCCATCAGGCAGACCTTGACAAATGTTGCAATGTGCAGGACACATAGGGACAGGAGATGATGTTTGTCTGCTGCAGCTGGAGGCCGCTGCACCTGCCACCAGCACCCCCACACCATGCTGATATGCCAGCATGTGTCTTTGCTGGATGCTTAGGGAGTCAGGTTTGGATGGGGAGGGGCAGAGGCACACATTGATGGCTATGCTGCCTCCCCCAACCAGCTACCGCTGCTGTGACCCCATCCCTGCCTGCCACTGATATGTCTTGGGAGGAGGCAGACATCTGCAGCTGTAGTGCTATATTTCCCCAGGCACCTGCATTTTGCAGCTTCCTGTGGCACTACAGCTGCTGGCATTATCAGCTTCATCCTCTAGAGCTGGCTTCTGCAGCAGTGTGGGGGCGGGGGATTTCTGCCTAGGGTTCCAGGAAGCCTTGGACTGTCCCATGTGGCACATCACCTTTCCACAGCAGCAGCATGTCTGTGTGCCACCACTGTCACTGTGGGAATCAGGATGGACATCACAGATGTGACACCTGGGCAGCCTCCTGGTTTGCCTTGTGCACCAGTAACACCCATTGCATGACCCATGTGCTACCTCCTAGAATGGTCTAGAATTTGGCAGCTGAGATTTAATGCTAAAAAATGTAGGGTCATGCATTTGGGCTGCAACAATCCAAGGGAGCAGTACGGTATAGAGGGTAACACATTTCTGTCCATGAAAGAAGAACAGGACCTAGGTTTGATTGTGTGTGATGATCTCAAAGTAACTAAACAGGTAGAAAAAGGCAATGGTGAAAGCTAGAAGGATGCTTGGCTGCATAGCAAGAGGAATGGCCAGCAGAAGAAAGGAGGTGAGATGTATCTTGTCACGGTGTGGATCTAGCAGAGCCTATGGAAATAGGTATAAATGCAGAAAATGGATCTGACACTGACAGCTCAGAGAAACACATGGCCCAGAGTTGCTATAGGCAACACACACAAACTAGGTCACAAGGTGTGAGAACACGCCCAAGCAGCAGAAAGGCTCAGGGTTCATTAAGTAATGAAGATCAGCTGAGAGGGGGCGGAGTTGAGGCACACACACATAAACCTAACTCACCTGAAGTTAGAGTGAGTTCAGGAAGTTCAGGTGGAAGTTCGGGTTGGAGTGGAGGTTGGAGTTCAGCCAGCGTGAGAGCCGGAGAGGGAACTACCAAGAGAGCTAGAAAAGCTGAGAGGTTTAGTTCCAGAGCTGAAAGAGACAACCCAGGAGACTGCTTCAGAGAGCAGTGCACAGACACGTCTAAGCTCAGTGACGTTTATCCAGAAGGTAACAGAGGATATAGTTTGGAAGCCAGGCTTAGAAAGGCTGAGAAAGCTAATTACCCAAGCAACAGGCACAGAAGGGAAAAGGAGTTCTGGCCTGAGGATATTTTTATATCTGGAGAAAAGCTAAAGGGAAAAGGCCGTAGGAAGCTTCCGTCCTCTTCCACTTCTGTGATCTCAGCTGTACCGAGAAACCCCAGTTTGAGGGAGCAAGAAGGTAAGCTGATTGGCTCTAATAGAGGGAAAGCTGAATGCAGTAACTTTCCATGTAATTGTCAGAGTTGGTGGGGCTCTCAAGAAAGAAACTCCAGTGAATGTGGTAATTTTCCCTCACACACTTTCACGGAGGAAGAAAGGAAGTCTCTGTGCAATGGGGAGAGACTGCTAAACAATAATACTTCTGGCTATCTGAAGGAAAGACAGTTTGAAGGAGAAAGTGAAGAAATGCAGTGTGATATTCAAGGGGAACAGCCCTCAGATGAATGTATGGACTGTACACTGATTATTGCCGATGATATCTCCTCTTTATGTTAAAGAGGCTGTGGAAACTTTCTAGTCACTGAAGTGAAGGAGAAAGGTTTTTCTGTTTGCTTGAAAAAGGACTGTTTAAGATACCTTTTTATTTGAGCAAAGAAGCTGAAGATAGAAGCAATTTTAGTTCATATTTGTTTCCTTTATTTTGTACCAGAAGATGGTCTGTTTGCCTTTGTTTTCATTGCTATAAAAGAATCCACCCAGAAGGGGAATAAAAATCCTGTCTTAAAGCCTTACCACCCGACTGCAACTCATTTCTTGGCTAGCCTGTGAAAACTACAATACCCAGAGGGCATTGCAAGGCTCTCTGCACCACTTCCTGGCTGGTTAAAGATAAGGCCCCAGTGAAATACCCTGCTTTAACCTGTGGGGATCCTCACTGGGTGACACTCTGTATAAGTCTTTGGTGTGACCTCATTTTGGTTATTGTGTGCAATTCTGGAGACTGCACCTTCAAAAGGATATAAACAGGTTGGAGTCAGTGCAGAGGGTGGCTACTAAAATGGTTAATTGTCTTCATTATAAAGCATTTGAGGACAGACTTAAAGATCTTAATATGTATACTTTAGAGGAAAGGTGTGACAGAGATGATATCATTGAGCCATTTAAATATCTCTGTGGCATAAATGCAGAGGGGGAGAGCCTCTCTCGATTAAAAAAGCAAGCTCTGCAATGAGTGGACATGGGATGAGGGTGAAAGGGGATAGACTCAGGAATAATATGCAGAAATATTTCTTTACAGAAAGAGTGGTAGATGCATGGAATAATCTCCCAGTGGATATGGTAGAGATGAGGACAGTATCTAAATTCAAAAAAGCATGGGACAAACACAGAGCTCTCTAAAGGAAAAAGGGGGACTCTTATAGTGGATGATATGGAAGGGCAGACTAGATAGGCCATGTGGTCTTTTTCTGCCATCATCTTTCAATGTTTCTATTGTGCTTAAAGGTCTGTTACCAACATCCCTTTCAAACCACATTTTTAACAATTTCTTCAACATTATCAAACATTTCAATAAAGTCTTTGATGCTGTTCTGCAGAGGTGACTTATAAATAAATTGAGCACCCTAAAGTGATTGACTGGTTATTTATATTCTCTTATATATCATGCTATTCTGCATCAGTGTGGTTTACATTGAACAAACTGAAATTACATTGAACAGGGCATTATAACTTGGAGATAACTATTTTACAGGGACCATGGGCTATAGAGGGTTAAGTGGCTTGCCCAAGACCACAAAGAGCACCTGTGGGACTAGAAACCCCAGTCCTTCTGGCCCAAGGTTACTGTCCTCTAGTGGGATTTGAACCCCTGACCTTCTGGCCTGAAGTACCTTGCCCCAACCACTAGGCCACTCCTCCAAATGTGTTGAGTGGGAGGTGACAAAAAGTACAGGTAAATGGAACTCACTGTGAGGAGAAGGATATTACCAGTGGTGTGCCACAGGAATCTGTCCATGATCCGATTCTTCTTAACATTTTTGTTAGTGATATTGAGGAAGGGCTGTTGGGTAAGGCCTGCCTCTTTACGGATGATACCAAAATCTGCGATAAACAACCACTAAAGAGTAGATAACATGAGGAGGGATCTAGCTAAGCTTGAAGAATAGTCAAGTATTTGACAGCTGAGTTTAATGCTAAAAAATGCAGGATCATGCATTTAGACTGCAAAATACAAGAGAGTAATACAGTTTGGGGGTGAAGTACTTCTGTGCACAAAAGAGGAGCAGGACCTGGGCATGATTGTTTCCGATGATCTTGAAATTTTTGGTGAGACCTCATTTGGAATATTGTGTGCAATTCTGGAGACCACACCTACAAAAGGATATAAACAGCATAGAGTTGGTACAGATGGTGGCTACCAAAATAGTCAGTGGTGTTCATTATGGGGCAGACTTAAAGATGTCAATATGTATACGTTTAGAGAAAAGGTGTCCATGGCATAATTGCACAGTAGGAGAGTCTCTAAAAACTGCAATGAGGGGGACATAGGATGAGGTTAAAGGGGATAGACTCAGGAGTAATCTACGGAAATATTTCTTTACAGAAAGACTGTTAGATGCATGGAATGGTCTCCCAGTGGAGGTAGTGGAGACGAGGACCGTTTCTGAATTCAAGAAAGCATGGACAAACACAAATCTCTAAAGTTATAAAAGGGAATATAGTAGTGGATATGGAAGGGCAAACTAGATAGGCCATATGGTCTTTTTCTATTGTCATGTTTCTATGTTTCTCTCCAGTTAAATTTAATAGCTTGCACAAGTAAATGAAGAAGTCTCTGTGTTTTGGGATAACAGATGCAGATCTTTTAGTGCTGTGTTCCACTATCCATCTTGAGAATACTTCTCTAAAATAAACCAGCCTGTTGTACTTTTTAGGGACACATCACATCCGTACAGCTATCCAGTATTTTTTGTCAGCTTCTGAGGTCAATAATTGAATCCTGATAAGAAAAAAAAATGCCTTTTCATTCTCTAGAGGTGGTTCCTTTAGAAAAGGGTCGAGGCACATTAAAAGAGCAATACTTGGAAAGCCGGCATGACCACTGCCCACACTGCTTCTTTTCAGTACTGAAATTGAGGACTTCAGTTTCCGCTGCTGTCGATCTGGTGCCTTTTGTACAAGCTCTAAATTCACTAATGGGTAAAAAGCAAGGCAATTTCGGTTGTACTTCTGCAAATATTGTAACTGGTATAAAGCAAGGAGTGAAGATCAAGCTATAGTCACAGTGGCCCTTTTCCATCTAAACATCAAGAACATAGTATCTCTCTGTGCTCTCAGGTCTCTGATTACATCAACCTCTACAAATTATACTGGGATGGAGGCCATTCAATTTGCTGCAATCAGTACCTTTTGAAAGACACCATATAATTGATTTCACAGTAATATAGGCATAGGTGAATGAGTGATTCAGCTTCGTTTATAGAATGTTTTCTTTCATTCAGAAGTGTAAAATTCAATAGAAATCACATCTCTCCAGCAGCTGGCAGACAGCTTTTGGCATATAAAAAGTTTAAAAAGTGCAGAAACATGAAAATTGAAATTAATGCCCTGGATGATATAATGGAAGCAGACAAGTCTTGAAAGAAATAGCTTCTTTCTTTTATTTGGCCTTGGTAAGCATTTAAGTTAGAATGTGGGAATAATTCCTAATGAAATTCAGTTTTCGCTCAACCATAGGCTGATTGGAAGAGTCACTTTACATATCTTGCACAATTATCAGAATCCAGAGCTTCAAAAATGTTTCCTACTACAAATAAGCAGCTATGGTTCTTTTGGCATATGTAAAGGAGAATAGGTACAAGAGGAATGTGACTCAGAAATAGCGTGGCACATTTTTCCTTGGCAAAAGCAGACACATTGGTATGTATCAGGGATGTTAATTTGTTAGTGTACACGGTTCATTTGTGCATTTTAAAAATTGATGAGCATGTTTGCAAAAGGATGCACTGTTAGTGCATGTTTGAGCAGCAAAACTAGCTTGAAGGCCTGTGCTAACTTATGGGTGGGGGGGGGTTCGCCCATCCCTCTGTCATTTCCGAGCTGGTAACATGCCACATCATGCTAACTGGAATTAAGTGCACCCAAACTAACGGCAACATTCACATTTAGCATGTTCCCACAATGCCTGAGCTAACATGCTATGCACCATCAATGCCCACATTAAGCTACAGCCTCCCAATCCTTGCCCAAGTGGCAGGGTCCCATGATAACAGTTGGTGTGGCATGCTTAGTGCACAGCAAACTCCACACTAACAGAACATGGTTTAGTAAACATGCCACTTAGTGCACATTAAGAAGCATGTTTAAAAAAATTGTGATAACCAGGGCTTTTTTTAAATAGGGTGCACAGTGGAACAGAGAACTGGCACCTTTTTCATTGCCTGCTAAAATTGATCCCTGAACCTCATGTATTAATGAAAGAGCCCTGCATATGAGTACCGACATCTTTTTGGTGAGGAAAAATACACTGGTTATAACTTTTGTGGGGTTTACTGCATGCCAAGTGAGCAATTGCTACCGCACTAAAACAGCCACCATGGTCAAATTCCTGAGCTAACTGCTTAGCATGTGATGGGGCAGGGGATGAATGGATTAAGGGGTGGATAGTAGAAATTAACTGCATATCAAGGTTAGCATGGGGGTAATTGCTGCACATTAATTGTCAATGTTGCAATTGGCATGGATGTTTATGTTCATTAAAATTTCTTATACCACCTTTCACTGGGGGAGCATTAAAGCAGTTTATAATGTTTATTAAAACAGACATGAAAGGAACTCCAGTTAATTTAAAGGTAAGCAATAGTCCAATATGTAGCAAAAGAAAGATCAAAGAAAGAAAATAAAGGGTATTATCATTACCTTCGGCCCAGATTAGACCTAACACACCTGTCCATCAAAAGCAGACTCAAAGTAGTATGTCTTTGAGTCTGTCTCAGATTCTTTAAAAGTTGATTCAGTGCAAATGTAGGATGGAACAGCATTCCACAAATTTGGAGCTTGGAAGGAAAAAACTGAACTCTAGGTGGACTCCAATCTGTACCGAGATAAGACAAAAGTTTTGCAGTTTGAGAAAATAGGACTCACTTTGGAGATTATGGCATGAGAAAGGAAGACTGATATAATGGGAGTCCTGAATTAGATGTTTCCAGACTGAGTATGAGGATTTCAAACCAATTGCAATATGAAATGGGTAGTCAGTAGTGCCTGTATAGTAGGGGTGTAGCGTGATTGAATTTTGACACATTGCACCATAATCTAATGACTACATTTTGAATGCTCTGCAGCTGCTTGAGACCAGCAACCCCATTCCACAATACATGGAGTTACGATAATCCACATGAGATCTGACAAGAGTATGAATCAAAGCGTATAATGGGTTTGACTAAACAGATATACCAGAGAGCAAAGAAAGCAGCTTGAGCTGTAACCACAATTTGCTTTTCAAATGATAGTTCGGCATCTGGAACGACTCATAGATGAGTAAAAAAATCTCAAGTGCCAAGGGGGCACCTAAAATACATGAAGAAATTGATAGGCGGGTTGATTTTCCAGTAATCCAAAAGCGCCTGAGATTTACTCAGGTTCAGTTTTATCAGAGTCAGGTCTGGAGAGGACCAAGAGATGTATGACACAAGTAATAGAAACCACTAGTGTCATGATCTTGAACAAGAGTCACAAGTGGTGTGAGAAAATACTAAAAAACAAAGGTGATAAAATTAAACTTTGAGGAACCCCATAAGACAGAACATACTGTAAGAGGATGAATATATATTCATGCCACTGAGGCCTTCAAGAATACTACAACTACTACTAATCATTTGTTGAGCACTACAAGAAGTATGAAGCACTGTACATATAGATGTAAGATACAGCCCCTGCTCATCAGAGCTTACAATCTAAGCAAGATGAAAAACATTGAAAAACTGGGGGACTAGAGTATGGCAAGATACACATAAGTAGAAGACAGGAGAATGAGGAGCGTCAGGATGCAAAAGCAGCTTCAGCGAGGTGGGTGTTTGGCTTGGACTTGAATAGGGCCAGAGAAGGAGTCCAACACATCAACTCACATAGTTTGTTCCAGGCATATAGAGCAGCAAGGTGGAATGAATGAAGTCTTGAGTTGGCAGTGGCAGAGAAGGGCCAGATAAAAGGGATCTGCCAGAGGAGTGGAATTCCCGAGAAGGAGTGTAGAGTGAGATAAGAGAGGAAAGGCAGTGAGGAGCCACAGAATGCACTCGTAGGTCAGTAGGAGAAGTTTGAAGTGGATGCAGAAATGGATAGGGAGCGAGTGAAGTAACTTGAGAAGAGGGTTACATGAGCATAGCAGCATTGGTGGAAGATAAGCCATGCAGCTGAGTTTTGAATAGATTGAAGGGGAGAAAGATTACTCAGAGGGAGACTAGTGAGAAGCAGGTTATAATAGTCAAGACGAGAGGTGATTAGTGAGTAGATAAGGGACTTAGTAGTGTATGTAGAAAGGAAGCAATGAATTTTGCCAATGTTACAGAGAAAAAAGTGATAGGTTTTAGCTATCTGTGTGCAGAAGAAGAGAAAGTCAAAGATGTCCCCAAGGTTGTGAGCTGAGGAAACAGGGAGGCATGTAGTTTTATCCATCAAAATAAAGAAGGGAGGAATGGGAGAGGTAGATTTAGGGGAAAAATAAGGAGCTCACTTTTGGCTATGTTCAGTTTCAGACAGCAATGAGACATTCAAGCAGCAATATTGGATAAGCAGGCAAAGATCTGAGCCTGGATTCCTGGAGAGATTTCAGGCGCAGAAAGGTAGATCTGAGAGTCATCAGCATAAAGATGGTACTGAATACCATGGGAGGAAATAAGTGCACCAAAGGACTTAGTTTAGAGAAAAAGGAGAGGTCCCAAGACTGATCTCTGAAGTACACCAACAGAAAGTGGGATGGCGGTAGAGGAGGATCCACCTGAAGATACACTAAATGTGCAATGGAAGAGAAAAAGAAAACCAGGACAGAGCAGAATACCGCTACAGTTTCTACTTGAGGCAACTGAGGGATAAGTGATTGTTTAAGGTCATGAGGAACATCAGAGGGATTTAAACCCTAGCTTCTCTGGTTCTTAGTGATACATCGCTGATTCGTAGTCATTCAAGAATTAAGAATCTTCTTTCCATTAACCGTGCATCAGTTGCAGCTAACTTTGGGTTAACGATTTTGGCTGCTGTATGAAGTATTCCCCTGAAGAACCTCAAGCAATTGAGAGAAACGCTGTTTAACGTTAAGTGTGAGGCATTGGGAATCAGAGAGAACTCCAGAGAGATATACAAGACTGGATTGAGCTATTGCCTTTGACTCTGGGGCTCTCATTTTTATTAAAAGCTAAGTACACAATTTTATTCAAGAAAATTTGAACAACAGGACCGCGAGGTCCAACAGTGGAAAACAAAATTTATGTGAATCACTTTGGAAAAAAGGGAGGTGTGCATTTTGAAAACACATATAAAAAAAAGGAATATTTGGAAATTTTGGCCGTTGATGCAAAAGGGCTTGACAGACACTATGTTTAAAAGTGCCTCTCAATAAAAAGCCCGTAGGTCTGAGGCCTTTCCGTAGTCATCGATAATATTTTCTCTATAGGTAATAAGTTAACACTGGGGCAGCAAAACTATCTTAAGTAAGAGACATACTACAGTTGCTTCATAAAATTGAACCCATTTCTTCTTGGAAAACGGTTATGGGCCATATTTTAACGCAAACAGAATGACCATCTTCAAGGTTCCACAACTGAACTATGGATTCATTTCATGACTTGTACATGCCTGAGAGGATCAGAAGTCCAAGAAAACGTTGAAATTCTCCATCTGTCAAATCTTTCCAGGTGTCGTCATAAATGTGTCTTCCTTGTTTGCTCGTCCACATCATGATTTCATTCAATAAGTTCTTCCTCATGAACAAGTGGAATGCTACGAGAGGGCCACCTTTCGTACAGCATATCTTGTAGGACCTTGTTGTACGGGCATGACATTAGCTCTGGCATATCTTCCAGCAGCTTGCTTTATAGGTTTCCTGTTCCATGATGTGGCATCCTTAGATACATAGGCTTCAATGGCAACATTTGTGCTTATAGTTGATGACCTCTTAGCTCCTCTACAACCACAACTAAGATTCCTCACAGATTATACTGACACCGAGGACTCCTGCCTTCTTCCCCGTCCAGCACAGCCTCAACCTTTGCCTCGACCTATAACTTGACTCTTTGCTGCAGGCAATGTTACCGGCTCAAAATCAGTCTCACATTCACTTGGCGACCAAGTGCTGTCGCCATCTGAATCATAACTGTCATCATCAGATTTATTGCCCGAACTTGGCTGATTTGTTTCTTCGCTGCATCGTCAGATGACTCAGAGCCGTCACTGTCAGCATCTCGCTGCAATATTTCTCTTACTTGGGCAGCTGAATACTTTCCTTTTGACATCATAAACAATGACCTAAAATAAATAAACAAAGATAAAGTTGAATAAAACGCAAAGCAGTTTTACTATAGGTGTACAATAATCATGATGAACGAGCTGAAAGCCTTTAGATTTCATCGGAAATAATGAGAGAACGTATGATATCAATTACAGAAAATGTGTAATTTTCATAAAATAAGAGTACAAAAAATAAATGATACATAATTAATGATAAATACCTTTGTCAGATCAAAAAATTCACAAAATTGCAAATTGTATCACGATCCAAACCTGACGTAAGCAACTGGGGTCAAAAATGACCCTACTGGTACTCTGTGCTGCAATTTATCATAGCGTCACCTAGTGGATGAAAATTATTCCTCTCATGGTGCAATATAAAGAGAATATTGACATGTGAAAAGTCATAAAAAATTGCATTCTTGAACAACTAGTTTCCGAGATACGCGATGTGAAACTTGCAATGGGGTGGAGCTGTGGCCAGGCCGAATGGCAGCGCTTGAAACTGGTAATGACCCCAAGGAAGGGCGAACCGTAGGAACTTTTGATGAGCCGCCCTGATCGGAATATGCAAGTAGGCCTCCAAAAGATCGAGGGACGTTAGGAATTCTCCCTGACGCACCGCAACTAAGACAGATCTTAGAGTTTCCATGCGAAAATGAGGCACCCGAAGACAACGATTCACACCTTTGAGATCCAGGATAGGGCGGAGGGACCCGTCCTTTTTTGGCACCACAAAATAAATAGAATACCAACCCGCACCGAGATCGGAATCTGGAACAGGCACCACCGCCCCCAAGGCCAGCAGGCGGTCCAACGTTACGCGAACGGCTAACACTTTTTGATGACACTTGCAGGGCTACAGAACGAAGGCATACCGGAGAGGACAAGCCAGTTCCAGAGCGTACCCCTCCTGGATGATCTCGAGGACCCACTGGTCCGACGTTATCTGGACCCAGGAAGAAAGAAAGTGACGAAGCCGACCTCCGATCACCTGACTTCCTTCCGGGGTCCGCCTCGCTTCATTGCGGCTTGTGGCCAAAGGAAGAGGAGGATGAAGCGGAGGCAGTCGAGAACCCTCTACCTGCTCCTCAAACCCTCGAAAACCCGAGGATCTAGCTGCCAGTCTTCCGTGCTGGAAACCCCCAAGCTTGGAAGACCGGAACCTGCGAAAGTCCCGAAATTGACTTCTGGCCGATGACACACCCCTATTCTGTTGTGGCTTATCCTCCTCCGGCAGCCTCCCGCCTTTAGATTCCCCGAGGTCCTTGACCAACTTATCGAGGTTGTCCCCGAACAACAGCTTGCCTTTAAAGGGGAGCTTGCTGAGACGCGCCTTAGAAGACCCATCAGCAGCCCAATTACGAAGCCAAATAGACCTACGCGCCGCTACTACTGAAGCCATGCTGTTAGCCAAAGTCCTGATCAAATCATAGTGAACATCCGCTAAATACGCTGACCCCGATTCTAAGCGGGTTACCTCCAACAATCCCTGTTGGTTCAGACGGGAGTCCTGCCGCAAATGCTGAGCCCATCTCAAACAGGCTCTAGAGACCCAGGCCCCACAAATAGATGCCTGTAAAGCCAAGGCATTAGTCTCAAAAGCCTGCTTCAACAATCCATCCACCTTTCGATCTTGAGTGTCCTTCAAGGCCGCACTGCCCTCAACCAGAATTGTCATTTTCTTAGTCACCGCCGATACCGCTGCATCAACCCGTGGCAAACGAAACTTCTCTTTGTCCTTGTCCGTCAGAGGATAGAGATGGTTCATCGTCCTGATACCCTTCAAGCCTGACTCAGGTTGAACCCACTCAGCCTGAATCATCTGATCAACCACTCTATGGACTGGGAAAACTGTTTGAGAATCTCGCACCGCTTGAATGAGAGGATCTTCCAAAGCCTCCTCCTTCACGGGTTGCCCGACAGTCAGATTCAGGGCTCGCAAAGATTCTGTAATTAATGGAATCAGTTCTTCCCTGCGAAATACTTGGATGATCCGAGCCTGGTCCTCAGGTTCCGGAATCTCCCCTTCCTCTAATTCGTCGATCCTGTCCTCGGTTTCCACATCAGACCATTCTGGCTCTTGCCACGCCATATCAGGGAGTTCCATTTCTGAAACCCGGGACTGCTTGGCTGCCTTAGGAGTGTCCACTCTCGCCCCCTCTCCCTTGAGAGATGGCAGAGCAAGTGAAACCGTGCTTGGCTCAGAATATTTTCCCAAGCGTCCCTTCTGGAAAGCTTGATGCATAAGAAGCACGAAATCTGGGGAGAAATCCTCCCAAAATGCCTCGCTGGCCCCAACTGCCTGCGAGCCCCCTGGCGCAGATGGAGTAGGAGAAGAGGAAGGTACGATAATCCCTGGAGCCAGCTCCTCTCCGCCTGAAACTGGTGGGTCCACAGACTCCAAAAGTACACTGGCCTCCATTTGCTGCGGTAGATTTGGCGGATCGCAGGCACAGCCCTTGCAAACACCAGTGTCAGAAATGGAGCCTTTGCGGGACCCACAGATCACGCACTGCGGCCGCCGGGACATGGAAAAAGAACCCGAAGTAGCGCAGAGCTGCTGAAAGAATAAAGCAGGCCAGGCCACAAGCAGGACTGCAACCAACCAAGAGCCCGTCCGATGTGACTGAACTTTTTTTTTTTTTAACACCCCTGCTCACTGTTAGGGAAGGAACAAGCGCAGTAGAAAGATGGCTCCAGAATCAGAATTTTCACATACAACATAAAAAGACTGAAGTGCTGTTCATCACCAGAAGCTCTAACTTCTCTCCACCAACCCACCTAAAAGTCGGCGAAGTAGAGCTTCTAACCAAGCCCACAATCCGTTACCTGGGTGTTACCCTAGACCAGAGCCTTAACATGAAGACACACATTGGCAACATGGTCAAATCAACATATCACAAAATTAGGACGCTCAAACATCTACGTCCCCTTTTACAACCAGACGACTTCAGAACCATCTTCCAGGCTCTAACCATTCCACATCTGGACTATGCCAATGCGATCCTCCAAGGGCTCCCAAAATCTACGCTTGCCATGAACACCGCAGCCAGAGTTCTGAACGGGGCCTCGAGGCGAGACCATATAACACCCATCCTCAAAAGTCTCCACTGGCTCCCTATCTACTGTAGGATCGTCTTCAAAACATTACTACTAACATTCAAGGCCATAAATGGGCTCTCCCCCACGTCCCTCGCTGGTCTCGCACACAACCCCCCCCCCCCAATAGAGCCAGAAGAACCACAGCAATAAACACCTTGGCAATTCCCAAAACACTGACCCAGTGCACTCAGGCTCCAGCAAGCAGGGCCTTTAGTATCAGTGCTGCCAGACTCTGGAATGCCCTGCCTCCCAACATACAAGCAATCCCAGAACTAACCAATTTCAGAAGGGCATTGAAACACCACCTTTTCTGCGAATGTTACCCAAATAAAGATGCACCATCCCGACCTTCCCACAAATAAGCTCCATGTCCAATGTAATTTCCTCTCAAATGATGTATAATATGTAAATACTACTATGTTTAAATATGTGTAAATAGTTAATTTTGACTATCCAAGTTGAGCTACCTGTTATCTGTAATTTTACGGTTAACCCACCGTAAAACATAAATGTTCCATGTAAACCGCACTGATGTTGAAGAGCGTGGTATATAAGAGAAATAAATAAATAAATAAACTCTGAGCTAGGTTGTAAAGCCCAGGACACGCCGCAGCATGGCCCCCGAAAAAAAGCGGGAACTGAAAAAACAAAATGGCCGCTGGCACTGCGGAGAGGAGAAAAAGGCGTGAAAAAACTAATGAAACTAAAGTAAAGGCATAGAAAACCAAATAAAACAAAACCGCAGTGATCCCGCTGCCACGAATATCTCTGGGGACTTCAAAACCGGCAAAAAAACACTTACCCCGTAGACGCGAACTTGCAAACCAACGAAGCTGAAATGAAGAGGAAGCTAATCGCTAGAGCCCCGCAGAGTGAAGAAATCACAGACCGGACAGCTAAGCATTCTGGGGTCCTCCAAGCTTCGGAATCGCCGTGCTGAATCTGTCACCAAATATATAAGGTGGTGAGTATCGCCAGATTCCTCCTCCGTGCTTTCCAGGAGGGGAGATCATAGGCTACTGACTGCATCCAACGTGCCGTTACCCAGCAGAAGGCTGACCGGCAGTGCAAGCTCGGCTCCCTCCTTTATCGCATTTAAAGAGACAGACCCTTAAACTGAAATAAATCAAAAGAAACTACAAGGAACAAAAAGGCATGAAAATAAACCAAACAAAAAACTAACTATTATTGCCTTAAGCCCCAAAGTGAGCCCTGAGCAGGCTCACTCCGCCTCCTGCTGCAAGGAGACTGGACACACTGGGGGGCTGATGGGAGCTCCAGCAGTATACATCCTGACAGGGGAAAGATTTGATTGGTCCAGTCTCCTTGCTGCAGGAGGAGGTGCACTACCCTGATGTGGAGGACTAAACTGGAGGACCGCTCAGGAACCTGAGGATTTGATGGTGATGAACTTAATATCCATTTTTCAAAAGGGTTTCAGGACTGACATTGGTTCAGGCCAAAATGTAATGGGACTGGGACTTTTTTGTATCTTTATAAGTGATCTTGAAAACGGAGCGATGAGTGAAGTGATTAAATTTGCTAATATGAAATATTTTAAAGTAGTTAAATCACCATCACGATGTGATAAATTTGAGTAGGACCTTGTGAAACAAAGGGGATTTGGCATCTACTTATTTATTTACATTCTCTTATATACTGCGCTATTCTGCATTAGTGAGGTTTACATTGAAAAAGGCATTATAACTTGGAGATAACTATTTTACAGGGAACATGGGCTATGGAGGGTTAAGTGGCTTGCCCAAGACCACAAGAAGCACCTGTGGAACTAGAAACCCCAGTCCTTCTGGCCCAAGGTTGCTGTTCTCTAGTGGGATTTGAACCCCTGACCTTCCAGCCTGAAGTACCTTGCCCCAACCACTAGGCCACTCCTCCACTCCGCTCCATTCCTCTGCTCCAGATATCTTCATGCCTTTGGTATACCTCCGACTATTGATCTGCCTTACCAATCGTGAAATGTGCCGTGCGACTTGCACATTGGATGTGAGCCCCCCCCCCCCCACACACACACGCCTCCATCTAGTCACTTTATGGGAGCAGGAGAGAAGAGGTGCACACCCAATGTGCAAGTCGCCGGCACGCTAAGTAGGTCTGGTCCCTTCCAGAGGGACCAGATCTGCTTAGCGTGCCACGAGAAGGCTCAAGGGGCGCATTTCGGCTGTCTGCCATTGCCTGCCACCGCTGAGAAAAGAAAAAGTGGCGGAAGCAGGCAACGGCAGACAGCCAAAATGTGCCCCTTAAGCCTTTGCATCCTGTGCGGCCACACCGCTCGCACAGGGCTAGGTACGGTCCTGTTGATCCCTATTATTTTTTTCAGTCAATGTGCAATTAAACCGAGGTTTGTTGTTAATCTTCTCAAGTCTAGTAATACAGTTGAGTTTCTGAAGGACAGTGACTAATTACTGTATTATCCAGATAGATTTGGGGATTCAGTAGGAACTGTCTGCCTGATAGCCTGCGGCAGTCGGCATTTTCTTAAACATCAGCCGCAATGGACAAAATGAAACCACATAATCAGT
The DNA here is from genome assembly GCA_033557465.1 of Ichthyophis bannanicus. Lineage (NCBI taxonomy): Eukaryota > Metazoa > Chordata > Amphibia > Gymnophiona > Ichthyophiidae > Ichthyophis > Ichthyophis bannanicus. Next base: position 1,556,720,501 of record CM066032.1, read on the forward strand.
AGATGTGACCAGGTGGTGACTTCTGCTGAACATCCAGTTTCAGCAGCGACTTCCATTGGCTGTTCAGAGATCAGAAGTATTCAGCCACACTCCAGATAGCCAAACTGCAGAAAATTAGTCTTGCTTTTTTACCCTAACTTTGTATGGTTTCTTATCTGGTTAGTGGACTGAATGTCGCTGCAAACTGGATAAGTTATTGTGCCTCACTCACCCCACCCGTAGACCATCCTGGCAATTGTCTGGATAGTGCTGTGGCAGTTAGAGGAAATATTAATGGCGCTGTCTGGATAGTGCCAGTAAGCACTGGACTACGCAGTGTTTATCTGGTTGGCAGATCTAAACCCTTCGGAATATCGTGCCCTGTGTTTTCCCCTTTTGATCTGCTGGGTACTTCGAAAAGACTTGGACGGGTGAAAAGCGGTATATAAATACAGATAAATAAATAAATGCTGGGTTCGATGGATGACTGGTTTGACCCAGCATGACACTCATTATGTTTAAAGAATATAAAATATAAAACATCACAAGCTTAAATGTTCTTTGGTTAGTTTAATATTTTGTTATCTAGCTTTCTTAACTTTGTGATTAATATTAGAGAGCTAACACAGAAATACATCATTCTTTTGTGGTGTTTAATTTTGCATGAATAAATATAATTACTTCTTTTGTTCCAAAGTACAATGCGTAATACCAATATATAAATCATGAAGCTAATTTTGTTAGCTAGTCATCACTTACAAACTCTCCTGTCCTGTAATTTTCATTATAATTTCCATTGTATTTGGTAAGGGGGTGGAGGGTTGTATTCTTCTTTGTGAGAATGTCTTTTGAAGCTATGAAAGTTGGGAATGTCCACAATCCATCTGAGATACAATTATGTACCATGGCAACACAGTTGGAATTGTACCCTGGAATTGTAAATGCCTTAAAGAGCTAGCAAAAAACATCACAAACTATTTAAACATAGATGAAGAATCCTCTGTAGTCTGTTTTTCATCGTTGTGAACTTCACCCAGACATATGAATGTGGGTATGTAGATTTTACTTTTCTGGTCACTTGTCCTGAAACCCAGTAGAGCACATTATGCTGGTCCTCCACAAAAGATATGATAAAAACAGCTCCGGGCAAAAAGCAGGAAAGATTCCAATCAGTATTTTGATTGGTCCCTGAGGCTAGGACTGCAGGAAAAAGAATGGTATCAGCATCGTGTTTGGTGATTGTTAGGAATATGTCAAGACCTTAAGATTTGGATAACAAGCTAGTCCTGAAGCTACTATGGGCAGACAGCCGAAGATAGTTGGATGAGTATGTGGATCAAGGTTAAAAAGAAAAAAAAAACATTTCCGGCTGGTTTTCCAAGAGATCAATAGTTTTGTTAGAAACTGCTGGAGGAAAAGGTAATTCATGTTTGTTCAGAAAGTGAATCCTGAAGTAAGGAACGGTAGCCAGTACAGGTCAGACTGTATCTGGGGCTAGAGTAGCTGCTTCCAAGCTGGGGCAATAATGGGGGAAGTACTTGTTCAGGCTGCACATTTATTTACAGTAATGTAAGCTTAGGGGTATGTTTACTAAACCGTCTTAATGTGCGCCCGGAGACGTTATCAGGTGATAAGGTACCTTATCGCCCGATGAAGGCGCTTTACCAGGTGCAAAGGTACCTTAGTGCGCGATAACACGCACAGTGGCGCAAACGAGCGCTGAAGGCGGAGAAAGGCTCCCAGAGGGCGGAGGAAGGCTCCCCAGGGGTGGAGGAAGGCTCCCTAGAGGCGGAGAGAGAGGGTCAATGGGTGGAGAGTGGAAGGGGAGAGGCTCCCTGCACACTAACACTGTGGATTCTGGGGCTGAACACTAAAGCCAGTGAAACCCTGGCGTTAGAGTAGATTTAAAGGGAAAAGAAACTATTTCCGTCAGCAATGTACAGCAAAACCAGGGAAACCTACAAAAAATGATGTGTGATACATGTGCACGGAACAAAAGGGCAAATAAACATTGAAAATGACCAGAAGAATATGTAACAAAAACATAACCAAGCTGGCCAATAGTTATATTAATGGGAAACATCAAAAAACACTACCATAAAAGCTCCAAAATAAAGATAATAATTTTGGAAGGGTCTATGCTCTGTCCCCATACAAGGTGAATGATCCCACAGTGAAATAGCGCTGATCAGGGTTTTCCCTTTCTATTGGACAGGTTTCCTATGGTGTGCACATGTTCTGCAACAGCAGGGCGGGCATCTAGGAGCTGGAAACTGGACAGATGCTGGAAAAGGAGATACAGAGGGCTGCAGGCGGCACATGCTGTGGTACAGCTGGGCCACAGTGTGGACTAGGGGTGATGCCTAGGTGGCCCATAGGAATGCTGAAACAGTAGAGCAGCCAACATGGGCACGAGTGTGTTTCCCACAGTGTCACAGGGGATAGTACCCAGCAGGTACCCCCAAGGGCACAGAACATTGGCAGGCGGTGCTGGGGGGAAGCGTGGACATCTATGCAGGCACCCCTACCCCAGAACCCGCACCATAGGCAGCCGCCTACCGGCACACTGGATGGCCTGAGACTTCGCACCACCAGCACCACCAGCAGAAGGGCATGTCAGCATGGTGGCAGAGGGGTACTGGTGGTGGAGGGGGCAGTGGCTTCTGCCCACAGCAGACCATGGCCTAGCCCTGTTTAGGTGGGTGCCGTGCACTGCAACAGACAGGCTCTCTCTGACAGTCATGGTATCCCCAGGGAATAAAATGCCCCTGTGGCAACAGTGTAGTGTAGTACACACAGCCAGTGTGTTCAGGAGCAGAAGGTCACAGGTTCAAGTCCCAGCTGTGGTTCCTGCCAACCCAGTCCCCATATTTTACACACTACTAAACTGTGGTAATAAAGACGGAACCTTTATTGCAGATAACATAAACATGCCTCAAACGCCTATATTTTACCCTACAGAGCACAGACACCATAAACATGCACATTACCTAGAGCAGAGTCTCCCAAATGCAGTCCAGGAGGGCCAGACACCATTCAGGTTCCATGCTGTCTCTAATAAAGATGCCTGTGCTGCATGTCTATGCACCACCCCCATGGTATGCAGATGTATCTCATGCATATTCATTAGGGCCAGCATGAAAACCCAAACAGTGTTTGGCCCACCAGGACTGGAGTTGGGAACCTCTGCCCTAGAGAACCGGCAAACAGGGGCAGAAAAACCCGCACCCACAGGCTCCATTATCCAAAGCCTCCTGGAGAGGCAGGATGTTGGGCCCTGCGTGCATCTCCCAATACTAGCACTTGCATACCTTAGCAAGCCACCCTAAACCTGGGCATATGGTACACATATATCAAAAGGTTGCTATGATTACTGGAAGATAGCAATTCCCAAGTTAAGCACAATTTGCTGATTGAGCTGAATCATAGCAACCTTTCTGATATCTGTGGAGTGTGCTTCAGGTCTGGTGTATGACAGTGTTTACCACTCTGGGGAGTGACCCCAACAGTATTGCATACCATAGCCATGCCTGCACTGTGCCCAGGACTGGTGCGGTGGCCAGGGCTGCCAAAAGCCTCTATAGTTGCACAATGCTGGCATAGGTGTGGGAGTGTGTGTCTGTCTATCCAGTATGTGGTGGCTGCCAACACCTTCCTCAGCCCACACTGCTTGCACTGTTGCCAGTGTTAGCCTGCCAATCTGCATAATGAGGAGCAAGGTACTGTGGGTATAGCCTGGACAGGGTGGCCTGTCCTGGATGCATCTGCACAGGGCATAGGGCAACGGCTCGGACATTGTAGTGCCCAGCCACAACCTGCACGGACAGGTTGGCCACAGCATGTCCTGCTGGGAGGTCACTCTCACCCTGAGTGAGCAGTGACCATGGCATGGCTAGGTTCCCCTATAGTGGTATGTTGCATTTTTTTTAAGTGATATATATGGGTTCTCTTTTCTGGGGCCTAATCACTGATTTATCTGCTTGGTGTGTGTGTGCTCACATCTCCTTCAGGGACATGTACTATGGACTAGCTAGCTGAATGTTTGCAGTTAGTATGTGTATGGCTGGAACACCTTGCAGGGTGCAGCGGCTGGAGAATGTTAGATAGTGGTGAGGTCAGCTGAGCATTTCCGGGCCTACTGTCTGTCTGCTATTGCTTTATGGATGCATACAGATCTGCATTGACTGCCCTGTAGGGTGTATGTTCCCCAGCAGGACTGGGGTTGATGGTCCCCTCTACTGTCACCATTGCAGGGATGTGGATCTGTTGGTGGGAGATCCTGTCCCCCACCCTGAGCCCCAGAGAGCAGGTTGGGTGGTACTACATAATCCACCTATGGGTCCAAACACCACCCTGTCACTTAAATCATGTGACCATGGCACCCACACAGAATAGTCTACAAGGGTTAGATGTGACTGGGAAATACAGACGGACACAGGTGTGTCTGCAAGGACTACCTATCACACACTAGCACTAATGGCAACCTGCAGGATAGCCAGCTCAGCTAAGACAGGTGCTGTGGACATGGTGCTGGATGCCCCACCTCACCCTCAGGGTGAGCACAGTACCCGCACAATGTGACGGTCTGTAGCTACTCTGTGCCAGTAACACACACGGTCAGTTCCCCCTACCAGGCCGAGGTGCTCTGTGGGTGCATACCCCATCTTGTGATCATCTCTAGACTGCTGATCTGCATGTGCAGTGCATCATGGGTACGGTTGGGTTAACCCTATCCTCGTAACCACAGCAGACAGTTTGTGTGGTGACCTGCAGTCCCTCTGTAGCCAGCCAGGGGTGTGCTAGTAGCAATAGAGATGTAGCCCACTGATTGCTTCACTGCCTGTGGAGCCAGAGGGCATGGGTTTGATCCCACAGTGGGGTTGTTTGATAGGGTTGTCCAAGGCATTGTCTATTTTTAATGTAAATTAGTGCTGCCAGCAAAAACACCCTCACAGTGCTGTAACCTTAAGGTGCCTCATAAGGCGCCCCATAAAGTGCCTTATAAAGCACCTTATAAGGCGCCCTATAAAATGCCTAATAAGGCACCCTATAGGGGACATTATAGGGTGCCTTGGTGGACAGTGCACTTTATAATGTGCCCTCTGGAGTGCCTTATAGGGCACCTTATGTGGCACCTTAGGTTACGGCACTGTGAGGGTGTGTTTTCTGGCAGCACTAATTAAAATAAAAGTAAAATGCCTCACAAAGCACTGTGTAAACGTAAAGGGTAATGCCTCAGCCAGCCTTATTCATTAGGTGCTCTGGGGGAATGAACCTATGACCCCTGTACCATCAGTCAGTGTATTAACCATCATGCTACACCTCTGCTGCTCTGTTTGCATGTCAGCGCGCCTACTTAAGATTAACGTGCGTTAACGTGCATAGCTCAATCCATTGCCCGATAATGCCGGTTTGCTACGTTTAGACCGGAACGCCCACTCCTTTTATGGCATCCTGCATACTATCGCCGGGCGCACGTTAAGACTGCTTAGTAAACATACCCCTTAGAATATAGGTAGATGGTTAGACAACCAAGCTGATTAAAAAAACATGGCACTCAGTTACATAGTGAAGAACCTGCAGCACTGGTGGTGTTGGCAGCAGATGAAGACTGAAATTGTTGTGAGTAGAAGAGAAAGGGATAAGAACATACTCTGGGAAGATCTGAGTGTGACCTTACTCAGACAAGAAAATAATAAAAACAAGAATCTCTTTACAGCAATGTGTTGAACAGTAATGGGACATTAATGAGCACTGGAGATGACCATGTTTAGGGTTCTGTGAAATTTTATTAAATGGTTTGACTGACACTTTTATTCCAGCCCCCACATAGCACGCACTCTTACAGCAGAAATTTGGGAAAATAAAGCAGTGAATTTGAGAATTTTTGATAATGGCATCCTACAAGTAGTCAAGCTTCTATCACTAGCAGCCCAAATATCTCTAGTAGTGTAGACTGGAACAACTGGGTTGACTGGTCAATTAGTTTTTCTCTTCCATCTACAATGTTATTGTCTAGTACAATAATATGCTTGGGGACTCTGTGGAGGTAATTTTATAAAGGACGTTTTGCATATATATAGCATAAGCAAATACAAGGATTACCTCATCCAGAATGTAAGTGAGGGACAAATAGGAGCAAATGTGTATGTGACTTTAGAGTAACGGTGTTCTGGGGGAGGAGTTTGGGTGGAGCCCAGGCAGAATTATGATTTATATGCCTCCTTTGGAAAATAGTGCATACAAACAGACTTCAGGTCCATTGTCTACAGCTTCAATCTAACCACTATTTCTGCAGGAGATGAGGTAGTATTTTATAAAGTCATGTAAGTGCACATGGGTCTTTATAGAAAAAGCTAAAAATAAACACTAAATGTGATCCTCAAACATAGGCACTCTTATAAAATTACCCTTTCCAAGAAGGTGCACTCCAGTGTGGCCACAAGGTGACAGTATCCTATTTTTATAACAGAAGATAATGACATTTGATGGCCATTGCCGATACTGTAAGCTCCTATTTACTGGATAGGCTCCAGAGTATTATCACAATAGATTTGACATGAATATGTTTGCTAGACAATACTGGACAAATGTGTTCAGTGATGGGCTATACATGTGCAGGCAGCAGTCCGGCTGCCCTGGAACCATGGGTAGTGGTTCAGGGCCACGGAGATGGGGGTCATCCAGCACTGAAAGCTGTGAGGCTGGAGACATTTTAAACTGTCCTGAACTGCCATGCAGAGGGATGTCCTATTAGAAATACTCATTTGAGAAGAAATATTTATTTATTTAATCAGATTTCTATACCACCTTGTCCTTTAATCAAAGCGGTTGGGTTGGAATGCAGGGTAGTTAACAAGGTATAACCTATTACAGTTGGCTTGACTTATTTGCAGTTTGAGCAGGTTATTTACAGTTTGGGCAGGTTATTGGAAAGCAGTTCTGCCGGTCTGACAGGTTCAAGATGGTATCTGGTGAATAATAGCTAGTATTACTATAGTGATTTCCAAAAATACAGTCCATCTGTTTCACCAAGAAGTTGTCCTTCAATTATATAATGAAAGTCATCTCTATCAGTCAAAGGAATTTACCGGTAGACTTAGATAGTTGCATTATAACGTGGTTTATAAAAAGGATATATTTCTTATGGACCTTTTTATCCAACAAATCATTTTTGCAGTTGGCTGCAGCAATAATCAAGACCCGAACAGTGTGATGCAAACCTGGACTGGAGTTGGGAATCTGTGCCGTAAAGCAGCAGCTATCAAGGGCAGACACACCCACACCCACAGGCCCCATTGGCCAATGTCTCCTGGAAAGGCAGAACATTGGACCGTGCATGCAGCACCCACAACGAGCACTTGCATAACTTACCAATGTCACCCTACACCTGAGGTATACGGTACACAGCTCTGAGACGTTTGCTAGGAGCACAGGCAGGCAGATATCCATACGTTACGTACATACTGCTAGTTGACCCCATCCAAACAATCTGTTAGGTGTTTGCGGGGCATGCTCCAGGCCTGGCCTCTGACGGTGTTTACCACCCTGGGGAGTGACCACCAGCTGTAATGCGTACCATATCCATGCCTTGCCGTGCTCAGGACCAGTTTGGTGGGCAAGGCTACTTACCCCCTCAATCGTAGCACCATGATGGCAGAGGTGTGGAAGTGTGTGTCTGTCTATACAGTGGGTGTTGGCTGCAAGCCCCTTCAACAGCCCACACTGCCAGCACTGTTGCCAGTATTGGCCAGCCAATGTGCATAATGAGGTGCAAGGTACCATGGGTATAGCCAGGGCAGGGTGGCGTGGCCAGGATGCATCTGCACTGGGCATAGGGCCCTGGCAGGGACATTGGCTGGGATATTGTAGTGTCTGGCCACCACCTACACAGACAGGGTGGCCAAAGCATGTCCTTCTGGGGGATCACGCTCACCCTGACTGTGCAGTGACCACAGCATGGCTAGGCCCCCCCCCCCCCAAATAGTGCTGTATAGTAGTTCTCTCATGTGATAGATATGGGTTTCTCTTTGGGGCCCAGTCACTGATCTATCTGCTTGCTGTGTATGCAGACAGCCCAGTTCTGGGTGCATGCATCTCCATTGGGAACATGCATTATGGACTAACCAGCAGACTGTTTGTAGCTGGTAAATGTCTTGCTATAATGGCTTGCAGGGTGCAGGGGAATATCTGGTGGTGGAGTGCAGCTTACCATACCCTGGGCTTATGTCTGTCTGCTATTGTGTTATGGCTGTTTATGGAGCTGCCTGCCTGGGGGGGGGGGGGGGTGGTGTTCCTCAGCAGGACTGGGGTTGATGTTGCCCTCTACTGCCACCTTTGCAGGGAGGTAGAGTGTGGATCCCTTGATGGGGACCATGTTTGCCACGGGGGGGGGGGTGCGCGCCGGATAGCGGCAGACAGGGATATCCATGGTGTTTGTGCAGAGACTAGCTATCTTACACATTAACACTGCTTTGGAACGCCCACTTGGCCTCCATCAGCTATGGCAGGTGTTGTTGACCTGGTCCTGGCCACCTCATTGCACACTCAGGGTGAGCACAGTACCCGCACGATGTAACGGTGTGTGGCTACTCTGTGCCAGTAAAACACCCGGTCAGTGCCCCCTACTAGGCCAAGGTGCTGTGTGGGTGCACCCGGTCACTTCCCCCAACAGGGCCGAGGTGCTGTGGGGGTGCATTCCCCATCTTGTGTCCATCTGCGGACAGCTAATTTGCATGTGCAGTGAATCATGGGTACGGGTGGCCTAACCCTATCCTGTTGACACCAGCAGACTGTCTGTGAGGTGACGTGTAGGCTATCTGCAGCCAGCCAGGGGCCTGCTTACAGCTATGGAGCTGTAGCGCAATGGTTACATCACTGCCTGTGCAGCCAGAGGTCATGGGTTCAAACCCACAGTGGGGCCCTTTGGTAGGGCTGTCCACTGCTTTATTTTTATTTACTGTACATATGTCTATGCCGGCAAGACCACCCTCAGCTTACTATACCCATTAGGTGCCTCTGAGGGTGCTTCATAGGGCGCCCTGTAGGCCACCTTATGGTTGCCATCCCTATAGGGTGCACTATACATTATCCTGTGTCGCAACATACATGCTGCCCTATAGGGGACATTCAAGGGTGCCTTGGCGAACAGTGCACTGTAACATGTGCCTTATGGGCCGCCGTATGTTAACATGCTGGGAGAGTGCGTTTGCTAGTAGTGATAACAAAATAAAATTATACAGCCTCCACAACATAATACATACTGCCTCAGCAGGCATTTTTCACTGGGCATTGTGAGGAGTTGAACCCCTGATCCCTGCACCATTGGTCAGTGTTTTAACCATTGTGCAGTGGCTCTGTTCCTATGCTTGTGCATCAGCGCGCCGCCTTCTGCCGCCCAAGGGGACCAGTGCGCCGCCTTCTGCTGCCCAAATATTAACTGTGCGCCGCCTTATGCCGCCCAAAAAGCACTGTGCGCCGCCTTCTGCCGCTCATAAATAACTGTGCGCCGCCTTATGCGGTTCCAAATTAATTTGCCTCCTAAAACAATTTTAATCATTACAGTTACTGCCTCAGCTGACCTTTGTCATTGCGCACACTGGGGGATTGAACCCATGGCTCCTGCACCATTGGTCAGTGTCTTCACCGTTGTACTACGGCTCTGTTGTTTTGTATACTCAGCAGCACGCCACTTTGCCTTTCCACGCGCTAATGTCGACCCCCGCACATTAGCACGATGCGCACATGTCCGGTTGCTTACTACCGTTTTTTTCCTATTTTCTGCCTGAACCGCCCACTCCTTATATGGCACAGGCACACTAGCGCGGCCCCGCACGTTAGGAATGTTTAGTAAACATGCCCCATAGTGTCTTTAGATGTGAATTGGAGTTAAAATAGCCAAAATGGCTGATGTGAAATACTATAAAAACAATTAAATATTGTAAACAAACACCATCATCACACACAGTTAAACGCCACAGTAACATAAAATATGTACTTCTCAATGCAAAGTCAGCTCACAATATGACTCAGATACTATGGGCTTGATTCTGAGTCGCGGTTTACGGGGTGCACATCCCAGCGGGACGTGCAGCCCCGAAAGCTGTCCTGCCCTGTTTCCCCCTCTGGCTCTCCCTACACCGCTACAGCAGCAGGACGGGGAGAGCCGGTGGAGGCGGAATGGGGCAGGGTCTGGGAAGAGAGTGGGCAGGCCAAGGAAGTAGGACATACGGGGAGATTCCGGTCATGGTCCTGTATGTCTTGCGGGGTAAGAGGGGACATGCTGATTATTCCACCTCAAAGGTGGAATTATCAGCACTGATCTGGCGATCGAGGTTGGAGATCCCCCCCCCCTCCAGGGCTGGGGCCGGGTGCAGGGGGGTCACCGCCACCTGATCCAGACCCCGGCTGGCCAGTCATGGGTCGGTTGGTGGGGAAGAGGAGGATCTGAGCCACAGAAGCCAGGGGAGCCTGCAGGGAGAACGTCTCCATGCAGGTGCATGCCGGGCCATCATGTCCGATTCTGTATGCTGCGGGAACATTTTGTTCCCTCAGTACAGAATCGGGTCCTAATGGGCCCATCCTACTCAGAGCTGTCCGGATGGCCCGGGCATGTCCCTTTTGGAATTGGGCTCCACTTGACTGTCTCAATGATGAACAAATATACATATATCATGTGTATAACTGAATCTTGGTTCTCTGACGATGACATTGTATTGATAAATCAACTACTTATGCACAATTACAATATCTTCAGTTGTCCAAGAGCTAACCACAAAGGTGGAGGGGTATTCATTTTAGCAAGGGCTCATCTTCACTTCCACAGCATATCTAACAGCGTGGGAGGATGCATCGACATGCTCGTAATCTCAAAAAAACAACAAAAGCTCTGCCTAGCTTATAGTTCCCCATCTACAGAGCTGAAGAGCTAGCAACCTTTTTGGAGATAATATGTAGTCACAATTCACAAAACAAGTAAATCCTACTATTGGGTGATTTAAACCTCTCTTAATCCTCCACTAGGCTAGCAAAAACTTTTACGGATGCAATAGAAGTGTTAAAATATGTTCAAAATATCAATGAAACAACACATGAGAAGGGATACATATTATATCTCATCTTCACACCAAAGCAAATGATAAGAGACAATAAACTTCAGTACCCCAAAATACCATCAGTCTCAAGGTCTGATCATAGAACCATCACATTCTATTTCACCCAGAGCCAACAAATACACAGAAACACACAGTCACAATTTATAGCATGTAGATTTCGACATCTGGACAAGGAAGAGTTTTTGGATAAAATCATACCACAGCTCCAGCAGGATTCAAGTAACATTGACACACTATGCAAAACTGGAATGAAGTTATAGGCAGAGGCACATTAGTACCACATACAAACAGAGCTATAATAAGTCATAATACTGCAGTGTGGAACACTGCTGAGTTAAAAGATGTTAATGCAAGTTCAGACAAATAGAAGGAAATGGAAGCACTAAAAAAGCATAGTTGACTGCAGTGACTATGGATGGTCATTGAGATCCCTGAAGAGTGGGGCTGAACATCTGGTATGGATGTTTAGTCCCCGCTATTCACAGGGACCATATTGCCTGCACAGACCTCTCCATATGTATAGAAGGGATGTGCGGGGAGCTCTGGACGGGAGTGGGAGGGGGCGGTGACGGGGAGGAATGTGGGCATTGCAGAGGCGGGATGCCTGACCTGGACGTACAGGGCCGATTACGGTCACTGCCCTGTACATCCGGGGTTGCTGGGTTAGACGAGGGACTTATCCCACCACAGAGGTGAAATAAGTCTTGCCCCCCAAAGGCAGTGACCTGTATTGGCGGACTCCCTTTGAGGACATGTGCTTCAGGGGGAGATGCCCTGCCACCCTATCCAGGCCGTGACAGGCCCCACCGGGGATTGGGCAGTGGGGAATAAAAGGTATTCTGCCGGTGGCGCATCAGGGCCTCTGTATGGTGTCCTGGATGCCACAACACCAGCCGCCATGCAGGAGCCGTGGCTGGGTTGTGCGGGGAAGAGGTAGGAAATGCAGTGGCACAGAATCGGGGCACGTCCTGCCTGTCTAGGCCCGTTGCACCTGATTCTGATCCTATGGAGACATATAGCCCCCATGGGATCAGAATTGGGTTCAGATCTGGCCCATGCAGATTCTGGACATCTGGACGTGCTGGACAGGCCCCGATCATGATGGGGCCCTATATATCCAAGTTTTAAAAAAGCAAGACATAACAAACAAAAGAAGGAATATCATACCAAGATTATATTAAGCTCTTTAAACCACCCTAAAGAGCTATTTCAAATAGTCAGTGGACAGTGGCATTCCGACTACTTCCAAAACAAGGCCTGCCAGATAAGCAGAGCAAGTGAAACATTAATGATAAAAGCAAATAACTCCGCAACCATTACCTGGCAAGACTTCAAACCAGTGTCACCAGAACAACTCAAGACCATTATCACAAACCTCAACACCACCACTTCCACACTTGATCCACTTCCAGTAAGCTGGGTCAAAATAGCTCAATCTGAACTGATCCCCACACTTCTCAAGATCACACAGCTCTCTCTTACTCAGGGCTATATGCCCACCAGTCTCAAGAATCCCTCAATCCAACCTATAAAAAGAGCCCAGGATTGGACGCAAAGCATCCCAGCTCCTACAGACCCATTTCTAGTTTGCCTTTCCTCCAAAGATAATTGAAAAGGTTATACAAATTCAGCTGTAGGATCATATTGGCACATATGATGTGTCAATATGATCCTACAGCTGAATTTGTATAACCTTCTGTTGTTATACCGTTATATATCCATTTTCAATGCGAGCAGTTGAAACACACTGCATTGTTATGTTCTCTGTAAACCGTCTTGAATCGTAGAAAGACGGTATAAAAAAACTGTTAAATAAATAAATAAATAAAATATGTCCCCCTTGACACACATTAATACAGATTCAGATCCAATCACAGGGCAGAGTCCCTATTAACAGTACTAATGGATAGACTCACAATAGTCATTGTAACACCACATCATTATTTTCTTGGACATCATATCAGACTTTGATTCAGTTCTTCACAATAAGCTACTACTACGCTAAGGGGTATGTTTACTAAACCGGGCTAACGGTTAACCTGGGCTATCTGCCACTAGGTCCCATATTATTCAGTGGGACCTAGTTGCAGATAGCCCGGGTTAACCGTTAGCCCCGTTTAGTAAACATACCCCTAAGAGTCCTTAAAATTTATCAACGCAACATTGAAATGGTTCAATTCTTATTTAAAACAATGTCAACAACAAATGAAAATAGGAAGGCATGTTTCAGCCCCATACACATCACAAGGAGTCCCACAGGGTTCTGCTTTATCTTCATTACTGTTCAACATCAACCCATCTGCACGATTATACAGTCACATTGTGTATTATATCGCATTTACACAGATGACATAATGCTCTATGCACCCTTTTACACCAAGAAACCCATAAACTCCTCTTTGACAAAATGCTTCATTTCTTTCACACAATGGCTCTTCGATAACAATCTAACTGTGAATTACAAAGACTGAGGTTCTGTATATCACCAGGGGTACAAGCTTCAGTCCATTGACTTCTATAAAAGTATCAGGAGCACAGCTAGAGGTAAAATCTGAAGTGCATTACCTAGGAGTAACTCTAGACCAACATCTAACACTACTGCCACACATTAATAACAGCATAATGCTTATATACAGTACCACAAGAGAAGAACAACTCAACACCTAAGACTACTACCAAACACCCATGCCTTCTGCACAGTCGTTCAGACTTTGGTGCTCTCACACTTTGATTATTGTAACATTCTCTTCCAAGAATTACCAAAGTATGCTCTTCATCCACTACAAATGTCACAGAACACTGCTGCCCACAACCTCTATGGTACGCACAGAGAGGATCATATTACACCAATACTAAAAGAGCTACACTAGCTTCCAGTGAAAGACTGAACAAAATACAAAGCCTTAATGAGTATATTCAAAGTGTCCCACAACCTTTCTTCAGTTTACTTGCAATCACTGTTAAACATAACAAAGAACAGATCTAGAAGGAGCAAAATGCAAAACACTTTCATTATTCTCACTATACTGTAAAAGTGAAGAGTAGCCATAATGCATCCAACCGAGTCTTTTCCCTCTACACACCGAATATTTGGAGCTCACTTCCAAAGAGCATCTGTACCATCACTGACCTAACAGAATTTTGTAAAAAGCTGAAAACTCATCTCTTTTCTGAACACTTCGGTAGACAAAATTAATCACAGCACAAATCACAGCATAAATTGATACTTTGAACCATATGGACCACTTACCCAGTTCCTAGTTGATATTGCATATCTCATGTTATAAGTTAACATTTTTGTATCTTGTATTTCGTACATTGCATGTGTGTTGCCATGTAAAGTTAGAATTTATTAATTTGCAAACTGCTTTGGCTAACAAATAAAGTATCATTTAAAAATGTACAAGCACAAATTAGCAGAACCACCAGGAATGCATTCCACAAACTGGCCATCATCCGTAGACTAAGACCCTTCTAAGCCAGGAACACTTCCACACTGTTTGTCAAGCCATTATTACCCCCATTCTGGACAACTGTAACTCCCTCTTCCAAGGTCTTCCAGATCAAACCACAAGATCACTTCAACTAGTCCAGAACACTGCTGTCTGTCTCATAACGGGATCAGCCAAACACTAACACATAACACCCATTCTATATCAGCTACACTGGCTACCAATTACCTCAAGAGCCAAATACAAAACAGCATTAACCATCTTCAAGATCAGAAACAAAATGTCAGCCGGAAGCCTACAAGAGCTCCTAAGTGCAAAACCAAACAACAGACCCAAAAGACAAAACACAAGAGAAACAATACCAACTCCCAACTTATTCACTAAAGCCAACAAGACAACTACAAAGAGGGCTCTCTCACTTGCAGCACCTACATTCTGGAACTTCTTACCAGAGAAGATAAGGACAACCAAGGATATTAAGGACTTCAGGAAACAACTAAAAACTTTCAAAGAGGACACCCAGTACATGCCCTTATGGCTCATACCTAAATAAAATTATACCTAAATACATCAGTTGTAAATAAGCTATGCTCCCGAGCATTTCCCACATGTCATCCCTACCCACGTTTCTAAATGAGTTTTCTGTAATTGTTCTGTTGAAGTTGTAATGCAAACCGCTTTGATTCCAAGAAAGGCGGTATAGAAAACTGGTTAAATAAATAAATAAATAAATAAGATCCAACTATAAGACAATGGTACTGGTAACCAAGAGACCAGTTCAGTTCCTACTAGCACTCTTTGTGGCCTTGGGCAAGTCACTTAACCCTCCATTGCCTTAGAAGAAAGGACTGGCAATCTACTTCTGGTCACACTGACAAGAAAACTCAGGGGCTACTGGGTCACCAAGAGTAAGCACTGACTTGAAGGCACACATAGAATTGCATGAGGCAATAATCAGCTACTAAGTCAAATATATTGAATAGACAGGATTACTTAAGGGTATGTTTACTAAACCACGGTAATGGAGCAAGTGTGCCGTTAGCGTGTGCTAATGGCGCACTTACACTCTAAGCGTATCCAAAAAGCCACTTTAGCGCACGCTAACAGTAGTGGCACCATAAAGCGCCCTGTGGGAAGAGAGGAGGCATCACAGAGCAGAGAGTGGGGATCAATGGGTGGGGAGTGGGTTTGAACAAGGCTTTCTCCCTTAATACAAGGCACCTTAATGGTAGGAACCCTAACAGAAATCAAAACCTCACGGAAAGAGTGTATTTTGAGGAGAGAGAGCCTATTTTAATGTCTGCAATTTGATGCCGATGTATGAAAGGGCAATATATTGTTAGTGCAAATGGGGCAAAGGAGGGTGCATGTGGGTCATGCAATGGGGGCTGCTGGTGCACAGGGCAAACCAGGAAGTTGTCTAAGTGGCACATAAGAACATGAGACTTGCAAATATGCCAGACTGTGTCAGACCAAGGTCCATCATGCCAGTATCCTGTGTCCAACAGTGGCCAGTTAGGTCACAAGACACACAGGATACACAGTGTGAATATTGGGCAAGCAGGGAATATTCTGGGCTCCTCTTTATAATGGTTTATGGACCATTCCCCAGGAACCTGTCCAAACATTTCTGAAACCCAGCTACACTAACAGCCTTTACAACATCCTCCGGAAATGAATCCCAGAGTTTGAATATGCGTTGACTGAGAAACCATTCTTTCCCAGTAGTCCTCAATGGGTTACACTGTAGCTGCATTGCATGTCCCCTAGTCTTACTACATTTTGATGGCATAAACAATCGATCTGCATTTACCCAATCCACTCCAGTCAATATTTTATAGACTTAATAACACCCCTCAGTCATCTCTTTCCCAGGTTGAAGAGACATAACATTGGCAGGCGGTGATGAGGTTCCTGGAGAGGCATATGGGTGTGGGGGGATGTGTGGCTGTCCATGTATGCCTCTACCCCCTCTCCAGACCCTTCATCCTAGGCACCCGCCGACCCTCATGTTGGCTGGCCTGGGACTGCGCACCACCAACACTGACAGCACCTGGGAATGTCAGCATGGAATTGGGGGTGTTGGTGGAGGGGGCAGCAGCACCCGCCTGCAGCAGATCAAAACCATGCCCTGGTCCAGTGCACCATGCACAGTGCAACATGTGCCAAGTTTTGTCTGATGGGATGCATGCCATCCCCAAGGACCATAACAGCCATGTGGCAGCACTGTGGCACACTATACACAATTGGTGTGTATATGAGTAGAGGATCACAGGTTCAGGTCCTGGCTTTGGATCATGCAGTACCTGTCCCTGTGGTTATATTTTTGCCCACAGTGCAGGTACAATACCAACATGTGCAACCCCCAATGATTCGACCAACAAGAGTAAAAACACGCACACAGACAGGCTCCAATATCCTCAGCTGGATGGAGAGTCAGGCTGACAGCACTGACACACTGAGTGTGTGTTAACATCAGAGCACACTACTAGCTCCTGCACAATGAGCACACCTTAACAATGCTTAAGCTGAGATTGGGACCAGAGGGCAGGCAGGAATGCCAATCATCCCCATTTTGGCACAGTGCGTCGATATGAGTGTGTGCGTGTGTGTGTGTGTGTGTGTGTGTGTGTGTGTGTGTCTATCCATTGTTTTGTGGTTTTCTAGACTTCACTGAGCCTAACAGTGCCTAAGCTGTTTCCAGCATTAGTCTGCAAATGTGCATGATGAGGAGCAAAGTATTGTGGGTATGGACTGAAACAGGGCAGATTGGCCAGGATGGGTCTGCACTGGGGGTAGGGTCAATGGCTGGGACGTCAGAGTACCCGACTGCCATCTGCATGGACTGGGTGGCCACAGCATGCTCTTTACGCAGTAATCGCAAAGGCCGATCACCTTCACCAGTACTAAACCTGGGTATATGGTCAATGGCCACACATTTATAATCCTGGAACATGTGATTAGCTGCAAGACTATGTGATACCAAAGGAACTCCCTCAAGCTTACAGTTAAACTTACTCCGATGTTCAATCAGGCGAATACGCAGCTGACGTATGGTCTTGCCAATGTATAAAAGCTCACACGGGCAGACCAATGCATAAACCACATAATCAGACCAACACATCATTTGCCAACGCAGATGCCAGCATATCTCATGATGTTCAAAAAGTATAGTCACTAACATTAGGGAACATAAGGAACAAGACCCACACCCTTCATGGCCTGGTTAGTCACTTAAACCATCTTGTCCCTCTAGCATAGTTGGATTTAAAATATCCCATAAATTATACCCTCTTGTATATACCATTCTAGGGTGCAAACCCTCAAAGCCTGGTATTACAGATAGAATGGGAAATGAGTAATCTTTTCCAAATGCCTACTAAAGGGAGAATATTGGGTTACTAAATGCACAAATTGCGCCTTCACACCTTGATCTAATTGTGACCTTGGCCATAATAGCTACTCACGATCATAATTCAAAGCCCTAACCCATGCCCATCTGAAATGCCTTAACTAGACTCTGAGACAGTTGTCTATAACATTCTACTGTATTACAGTTTTGACGATATCTTAAGAACTGAGAAAAGGAAAGCCCATTTTTCAAACTAACTGGAGGTACACTCGTATATGAAGAAGGGCATCTCCTATTGATCGCTTTTTTATGGATAGATGCCTTTAACCCCTTTTGAGTACAACTAATTTGGACATCTAAAAAGGAAATGGAGACTTTATCATATACCATTGCAAACTGTATACAGGTATCACGTTGATTTAGCCGATTATAAAATTCTACTAACTCACTCTGAGACCCACCCCACACTATAAATATGTCATCTATAAAATGAACCCACATATGCATGAATTTTTGATATTGACATTCAAACAACCATAACTTCTCAAACCGAGCCATATATAAATTAGCAATCAACTGGGCCATAGTGACCCCTACAGCTATGCTTGACTGTTGTTGGTATAACTGATTGCCATAACAAAAATATGTCTCACATAAAGCCAACTTAGCTAATCTCATAAGAAAGTCTAAATGAGCAGATGACACGTCCTCCCTTTTAGCTAGTGCTTCTGCCAAAACCTTTAATGCTCCTTCCTGCAGTATACTTGTATATAGCAAATTCACATCAAGAGTGACTAACCATTCTTCTTGTACAAAATCTTGCACATTCACTGTCTATAACAAGTCCAAAAATTGGTTGTGTCCTTCATGCATGATGGAATCAAAGCCATCATAGGGTGCACATAGGAATCTAAATTTTTATTTAATGTTTCCTGTATACTGCCTTTCATGATATCAAGGTGGTTTACATTGAATGGGGTATTATAACTTGATGGTAGCTATTTTACAGGGAACATGGGGTGATGGAGGGTTGGGTGGCTTGCCCAGGGCCACAGGGAGCACCTGTGGGACTAGAGGCCCCAGTTCTTCTGGCCCAAGGTTGCTGGCCTTTGGTGGGATTTGAACCCCTGGCTTTCCAACCTGAGATAACTTGCTGCAACCACTAGGCCACTCCTCCTCCCCTAAGTATATGGATAAGGGTGGGGGTGCCTATAAATTTTTATGTATAAGTATTTAATGCGCAAGTGTGGCGTCTTTTTGTCAGCCATTAGTGAAAGGAAAGTGTGGGCTGGAATATGTTTATGTTTTGGGCAACCTGGTGTACATTTCATAAGTATTATTTGTGCTTTGTTTGATGGCAGTTGGTTGGTTTAATTGTTGTGAGTGTTTTTAGGTATCTGGATAGGTAACTGAACTGGCTTGTGTTTTTAGGCTTGCTCGGATGAAAATTTGCATGTTTTAACAGTGTGGCACTGTAAGATATGGGTTTAGCTCCCTGAAGCAGCATCGGTGAAATGCCCGGCATCGGAGTTGGACCAATGGTTGTTTGAAGTGTATCTACAATGTGTCTACAATGTGTCCACAGCTAAGTATAGCAGTCCTGTTGTGAGTTGGTTTAAGGGTTGCTTAAAGTGTACATGCATAATTTTTCTGTTTAAAGTAAATATGCAAGAGTGATTTTTACTCAAGAGTTAAGCCTTTTTAGTAGTCTGTCTTGGAAATGTGAATATTTTGGCTACTACAGTGCTGGAGGGTTTTATGACCAATGATGTTAAGGGGTTAACTCATTACTGCGGTATGTCAAAGTTGGCTGGTGCAGAGTTATTTTGAGTGTTGTTAATTGTCGCCATTGCATTGGTGAGAGAACCCTGAGGTCTTTTTCCTCTAGCATGTTTCATTTTTTGATTGACGATTGCTGTTTCTATACAGAGGCAGCTATATGTTTGGAGTTTAGTGTGTGTGATCCAGTGGATTTTTTTGTCTCAATTGATTGACATATGAACCTACATTTTGGAATTACTGATGGTTTCTTGCTGTTCAGACTGCAACATAGCTTGGAACACTAATATAGCAACATTGAATGTGATGGCAGATGACGGCCATACTGTATGACCTATTTGGCCTGCCTATTCACACCATCTGCTCAATTCCACAATAAGATGACTATTGATAAATTATTCTTGTAACAGCCAGCAATGGAATGGAACACTATGCCATATTTAATAAGGGATATTGGAAACTATTTATTGCTTCAATTTCTAATCCATGGCTTGCCCTGGGACAAGTATTGTGGCACGTGTGTGCCTCTTTGGGACTTGCCAGGTACTTGTGACTTGAATTGGCCACTGTTGGAAACAGGATACTGGGCTTGATGGATCTTGGTCTGACCAGTAAGACTTTTCTTATGTTCTTCATTAAAATATCTTTTTCAAAAATATTTGGCTCCTTAATTAAGTAATTGAGGTAATAAGATATTTCTTGAAGTTATGAGTATTATGTTATGAAAGATTTTAAACTAGTTGAAAATAGAGAGAGATAAGTAGATATGTCTACTAAGCCAGGCAACTGGTTAACCTGGGCTATCTGGAACTAGGAATCATGTTATTCAATGGGACCTTGTTTACTAAAGGATGTTAAAGGAGCAAGTGTGCTGTTAATGCCTTTATCAGCACCCTTTCACCCTTAATGCTGAAAAAAAGCTGCATTAACATGTGTTAAAGGCTCCTGCAGTGTTAAGGGCACAGTAGGCAGAGAATGGGCATTAACGGGGTGGAGAGTGGGTGTTAACAACTAGTGCTCTCTTAACGCCTGTTGCGCTAATGTGTGTTAAAGTCCTTTAACGCTGGGAACCATAACGCCAAGTAAAACCTCACAGAAAGGGCATATTTTGAGGGTAGAGAGCCTATTTTAATATCTGCAATGTGATGCACAGACAGGAGAGCACAAGATAGTGATAGTAGTGCTTCATTAGAAGCAACAACATAATGTCCAAATATGAAAGGACACCATGTTGATGTTGCAAATGGGGCAAAGAAGGTGGTACATCGGTCATGTACTGGGGGTTTCTGGGGTGCAAGGCAGACCAGGCAGCTGCCAAGGTGGCACATCTGTGATGTTTGTCATGATCCCACATCTATATTGGCAGCACATAGACATGCTGATGCTTTGGAAAGGTGATGTGCCACATGGGGCGGGACAAGGTTTCCTGGCATCCTAGACAGGAACCCCAGCCAGCCCCCCCCCCTCACCCCACTATCACTAAAGCCAGCTCCGGAGGAGAAAGACAATAGTGCCAGCAGCTGTAATGCTAAAGGGAGCTGCAAAATGCAGGTGCCTGGGGAAATACCATAGCTGAGGCTGCCTGTGTCCTCCCGAGACATATAAGAAGCAGGTGGTGATAGGTTTCTGGCAGCAGCAGTTGTTTGGGGGGATGGTGTGTCCGTCAATGTGAGCCCCTGCACCACCCATCTAGACCTGGTGCCCTAGGTATTTGCCAAAGCTGCTTGGTGAACCGATCGGTACTGCACACTACCCCCACTCACAGCATGCTGGCATGACAACATGGTATGGGGTGTCGGTGGCAGGTGCAGCAGCACCCGCCTGCAGCAGACAAGATCCATGTCATGGTCCTATGTGCCGATCGCATCAGAACATGTGTCCAGGTCTGCCTAAAGGCTAACATGTAAGTCCCAGGGACTGGTACATCCATGTGGTAGCTCTGTGGCTCAATACACAAAGTCATTGTATGTATGAGTGGAGTGTTGCATGTTCAAAACCCTGCTGTGAAACATGTATATTCAACCCTGAATGAACTGGCCTCCAAAGGTACAGATACCCATCAGCCACACAGACCACACTATCCACAGCTAGATGGAAAGTCAGCCTGATAGCACCAGCATACTGCATGGGTATTAATGTCAGAGGGTGTTACTAGCACATGCATAAATTGCCAAAGTTTGAGCAGATATGGAGACAAAAGTGGCAGGCAGGGGTGCCAACCATCCCTACTATTACAATGTGTTTTTTGTGTGGTGCCTGCTGCACCCACAGTGGCCTAGGCTGACTGTTGTATGGTGACTCTGTGGCTGGGACAGGTATGAGAACCACGTGTCTGGTATCAGGCCTTCCATGTGGCAGTGTTGCATATTTTCACACACAGTACAAATATATTGGGGATAGCACCTATGGCACATTGGTGCTGCCAAATCATAACAACCTCTCCTCGGCCATCAACCTTCCTTCAGCCAATCCATCCACCTCTGTTGGCTGTGTGTAGGCATATATTCTTTTGAAGACTGCTACACCATGGCCTACACTGGTCTTCTTTTCTGCATTTTGGCTATTCGTGCACACCTCTCCTGTGCCTGATCTGCACATTACCACTCCTATTCTGTCCTCCTATCACTGCACACATCCTGCCACTGCTGAGTCTGCTGGGGGACACGTCTTCTCCATCCTATGCCACACACTGACATTGTGCTGTTTTACATTGGCATTCCCCTGTGCATTGGTACAGCTGCCTCCCACATGCTCATCCAATTTATTGACTGCCACATAGGATGCCCATGGATCTGGCAGGTTATCAGCTCCCACCTGTCCTTCCATCCATCACATTACATTATATCCATCACATTACATTGACTTTTCTTGGTACTTCTTTATCTGGTGTTAGGGTTACAGCCATTTCTGGACATTAAGGTGCATGCTTGAGACCTTAATGCCTGATGTCCTGTTAATGTATGTTAAATGGCCTATAGCACCCTTTATGCCACGATGCCTCCTACCCACCCAGCACTCTTTACACATGTAACACCCCTTATCGCTGCCATTAATGCCTGTTACCTTAACGCCATTTAGTAAACATACCCCTTGGTTTCAGTTTGGCACACTGATACACATTCCTGCATGTAAAATCCATTGCATTCAGCATAGGATTGGAATATCAGAGACATGGTGGAAGGAGGACAACCAGTGGGACACTGTGATACCTGGGTACAAACTATATCGTAATGACAGAGCTGATCAAATTGGTGGAGGGGTTGCTCTCTATGTTAGAGAGGGCATTGAGTCAGAAAGGATTAAAGTTTTGCAGGAAAAAAAAATCTGCTGTAGAATCTATATGGATTGAAATTCCATGTAAAAGGGGGAAGGCAATGGCAGTGGGGGTGTACTATCGAGCGCCCGGCAAGAATGACCAAATGAATGATGAAATGCTCAAAGAAATCAAGGAAGCTAACAAAAGTTACAGCACAGTAATAATAATGGGTGATTTCAACTACCCCGGTATCGACTGGGTCAGTGTCACGTCAGGACATGCTAGGGAGATAAAGTTCTAGATTAAATAAATGACTGCTTCTTGGAGCAGCTGGTTCATGAACCAACCAGAGGGGAAGCCATATTAGACCTAATCCTTAGTGGAACACCAGATCTAGTGCAAGAGATAAGGTTGTTGGGGCCACTTGGCAATAGTGATCATAGCATGATTGCCTTTGATGTAATTAGTGGAGGAGTGATAGTAAGGAAATCCACAGTATTACCTTTTAACCTTCGAAAGGGAGACTATGATAAAATGAGGAACACAGTTAAGAAAAAAACTAAAAGCAGCAGTTGCAAAGTTTAAAGACATACATCAGGCTTGGCTGTTGTTGAAAAATACTATCTTGGAAGCCCAGACCAGCTGTATTCCACGCTTTAAAGGAAGTCCAAAAAACTGCCAGCATGGTTTAAAGGTGAGGTCAGAGAGGCTGTTGTTGCCAAAAAAGCATCTTTCAGGAAATGGAAAAAAGAGCCAAACGACAAAACCTGGAAACAGCACAAGCACTGGCAAGTCAAATGCAAGGCATTGATAAGGCAGGCAAAGGGAGAATTTGAGAAGAAGCTTGCTGCGGAAGCAAAAACGCGAAGTAAAGACCTTTTCAAGTACATTCGTAGCAAAAAACCTGTGAGAGAGTCAGTTGGTCCATTAGATGATAAAGGGGTTAAAGGAGCACTAAGAGGCGACAAGGCGATAACGGAGAGAATGAATGAATTCTTTGCTTCAGTCTTTACTGAGGAAGATGTAGGGATGTTACCCATGACTGAAGTGGTATTTAAAGGTGCGGAAGAATTGAAGGAAATATCGATACATCGGGAAGATGTATTACAACTATTAGATAAGCTGAAGAGTAGCAAATCACCTGGGCCGGATGGTATACATCCAAGGGTGTTGAAAGAACTGAAATACGAGATTGCAGACCTGCTATTAGTAATCTGTGAACTATCATTAAAATCATCTCTAGTACCTGAAGATTGGAGGATCGACAATGTAACACCAATTTTTAAAAAGGGTTCCAGGGGTGATCCGGGAAACTACAGACCGGTGAACCTGACAACAGTACCGGGAAAAATGGTAGAAACCATCATAAAGAATAAAATTACTCAGCATGTAGATAGTCATAACCTAATGGGAGACAGCCAACATGGCTTTAGACAAGGAAGATCTTGTCTTACTAATCTGTTATGTTTTTTTGAAGGAGTGAATAATCAGGTGGACAAAGGTGAGTCGGTTGATATTGTGTATCTGGACTTTCAGAAAGCCTTTGACAAGGTCCCTCATGAGAGACTTTTGGCAAAACTAAAGAGTCATGGGATAGGAGGCAGTGTACTATTGTGGATCAGGAACTGGCTAAAAGAAAAAAAGAAGAGGGTAGGGCTAAATGGCCAATTTTCCCAATGGAGAAAGGTGACTAGTGGTGTACCCCAGGGATCTGTGCTGGGTCCGCTGCTTTTTGACATATTCATAAATGACCTGGAAAGTGGAATAACGAGTGAGGTTATCAAATTTGCAGATGACACAAAACTCCTTAAAGTTGTTAAAACCCAAGAGGATTGTGGAAAATTGCAAGAGGATCTTGATAAATTGGAAGACTGGGCATCAAAATGGCAGATGAAATTTAATGTGGACAAGTGCAAGATTATGCACCTAGGAAAGAACAATCCAAACTATGGTTACACGATGCAAGGTTCCACATTAGGAACCACCACCCAGGAAAAAGATTTAGGCGTCATTGTGGATACCATGTTAAAACCCTCGGCCCAGTGTGCAGCAGTGGCCAAGAGAGCAAATATAATGCTAGGTATGATAAGGAAAGGAATGGAAAATAAAACAAAAATATTATAATGCCTCTATATCGTTCCATGGTGAGACCGCACTTTGAATATTGCGTGCAATTCTGGTCGCCGTATCTTAAAAAGGATATAGCGATTTTAGAAAAGGTTCAGAGAAGAGCCACCAAAATGGTAAAGGGGATGGAAGGATACTCCTATGAAGAAAGGCTAAAAAGGATATGGCTCTTTAACCTGGAAAAGAGACGGCTGAAGGGAGATATGATAGAAGTCTATAAATTAATGAACGGAGTGGAACGGGTAAACGTAGATCGATTGTTTACGTTATCAGAATATAGAAAGACTAGGGGACATGCAATGAAGCTACAGGGTAAACTATTTAAGACTAATAAAAGAAAATATTTTTTCACTCAACGTGTAATCAAACTCTGGAATTTATTACCGGAGGATGTAGTAAAGGCTGTTAGTATAGCTGGGTTTAAAAAAGGTTTGGACAAGTTCCTGGAGGAAAGGTCCATAAACCATTATTAAGAAGGGACCCAGGATATCAATGCTTGAACCAATACAAGCATTGTGGAACCTGTGTCCCTTGGGGAAATTGCTAGGTACTGTCACGACTTCATGGGCCCTAGGCGGTTGCCTAGGTATATGAAGTGGTGAGAGTCTTTTATTTATAAGAGTGCCTACGGGTGTAGTTGTGGTATGGCAAAAATAACTTCAGCCGAGCAGTAATATAGGCACGCAGGATTTTTATTCTCCACAAGGCCAAAGGGAACCTTTACATACAGTCCCAAATATTCAACACAAAGGCGGGTAATTTCCAGAAAAACAGGTAACAAAAATAAACAGCTTCCACATGCAGCTTGTTAATGAACTCAAACAAAGTATTTCTTCATACCATTGAAACAAGGTTGGAAATAAAACCTCCTTTCCAAAAAGAGGGCTTTAAAACATTTGCAGTCTCTTCAGCAAAACAGCAGTGCCAAACTTTCTCTGCAAAAGGTCTTCTTTCCTTCTCAAACCAGGTTTCTTTATCTGCCCTTCTAGCAGACTCAATATACTTTGTGTGCAGCCTTTCGCATTAAGGGTTAAGCTTTCTCAGGCTTTCTAGCCAACCTAATTTGCATAAGCCCCTCAGCTCAGCCTTGGAACACAGCTGCTAGTTTTAATGCATTCAAAAACCTCTTTAGTTACTATAATGAAACAGGAAGACATTCCATTTCTGTCTCAGAACTAAGCTCTTGGTTTATAGCATTTTCAAAATCCATGCTCTCAGGTTCAGACTCTGTTAGAACAGCCTCATGTTTAAAACCAGCTATCTCTGGCTGCAAACGGTCTAGCAATCTCAGGACTTTCTTTAAAGCAGAATCTCTCTTCCTGTGGACAATGCCTTTTCTCTCATACGGTTCCTTACTCTTAGAATGGTTAAAAGTCTTGGTCACGGTCACCTTATTTTGTGGAGATAAGCACCTGGCTGTCCTTGCAGCTGTTGGCTTAATCTCTGTAAAATCTTCTAGGAAACGCCGTGAATTACTCACATGGTCTGTGAACTCTCTCTGGCCAGCTTTAAAACCCTTGGCTGGTTTTTCCTCTCTGCTTGGAAACTCAGATAAGGCTTCTTTCACTGTTGGAGGGCCTTTCTTTGGTAATATTCTTGGGTTCCCAGAAACTCTTCCCTTCCTGGAATTTCCTGACCGAATTACCCTAAGGCTGGATTCAGGACTGGAGCTTCTGTCTGTCCCTTCTCTTCCTGTAGAAGATTCAGCGTCAGTGGAAGCTGGTCTCCTAAAGCACCTTCCCTTAAGGTTGCCTTCCCCTGCAGTGTACCGCCGTTCTGCTCTCTGAGCACCTCTCTCTCGGGCACTTCTAGGCTGGGCAGTTTGAGGACCTTTCTGCTGGGCTCTCCAGATACTTCCATGAGCTCCTTCCCATCTGCTTGGGATTCCTCTCTGAACTCCTGCTTTGGTTTCCTTCCTGGCTTCCTCCTTGCCTCTTTCCTTGCCTTCCTCCTTTCCTTCCTTTCTCTGTTCAAAGTTCCGGTGTTTATACCTGCAGTTTCTCTCACTGCCTGCTGACTCCACCCCCTGCACTCCCTCGTGCACGGGCTTGGTTACTAGGGAACTAGGTCGTGTCCCTTGCCTACCAGCTTTCTGTGTGGAGTTTTTTTCAGATTCAGAAGTTTTAACCCCTGAACTTCTGGTTTCTCTGTCTTTCACTGGGAAAATCCCTGGATTTCTCTTCTCTTTCTTATGTTCTTTCTGGCCTGCGCCATCACAGTACATATGACCTAGATTGGCCACTGTTGGAAACAGAATACTGGGCTTGATGGACCTTGGTCTGACCCAGTATGGCATATCTTATGTATGTAGGATAGACACCCATGTCCACAGTTTTTCTACCACAGGTGTGGCTGTCCATTTTGGGGATGTCCATGTTTCCAAAATTGGGGCCAATGCTAAAAATATCTCTGACAGATTACCTTGTATACCCCAGATCTCGCTTGGATGTCCTTTCCAAAATGCCACTTCACGTGTTTATTTATTAAAATGATTTTGGAATTTTTATTTTTTTTTACTGTAATCCATTCTGGATCATCCTGCATAAATCAAAATATAAATTAAATTACATTAATTAAACCCCTCTCCTTCAGAGATCCTCTGTACTTATCCCATGCTTTCTTGTATTCAGATACAATCTTTCTCTCCACCATCAATAGGAGACTGTTGCATGCATCCCAATTCTTTGTGTAAAGAAAGTTTTATGTATAGGTTTCCTGAGTCTACCCCCTAATAGCTTAGAAATATTTCCGTTTCTCTAGCCTATGTTCCCTTTTTTCCTTTTCCTATTCTTGCACGCCTACTGCTACTACTACTATTACTACTACTTCTATTACTTCTCAGTTGTATAGTGTTGCAAGTCATATGTTGTGCAGTACACATGTATAAGCAACAGTCCTTGTTCAACGGAACAGGTCCCAGAACCCTATTAGGTAGTTAACTCTGCAGTATCACCTGCGGCTTAGCAGATGATTTTTTTACAGTTCTGAATATGTGTTGTCTTCTTGGTAATAATATCAGATGTTGATGTCATGTATCTAAAATACTTTGAAGGAGAGCAGGGTGGATGATTTCTGTCAGTTTTCCATAGCAACCTTCACATGCCTTACAACCTAGCAATTAACCAAAAGACCACTAAAAGGCTTTGTACATTTGATTTTCAATAGAGCTGTCAAGCCTATGAATGACTAATATATATTAGGACAGTATAAAGAGAAGAAGGCTAAGGATGATGATAGACAAGGCAAAGAAACTGTGACATCAGAGCCTTGGGAGATGTAAAGCCAAGGTAGAATCCAATCACAGCAAGCTCAAAGTCCTAGACTTTAAAAACACTAACTTCAGTGAAATGGCCAAGTACCCGAAGGAGGAGTTGGCAGGGTGAGAGGGGATAAGGGAAGTGGAATTACAATGGTCTAAACTAAAGGAGGCAATAAAAGGGGCAACAGATACGTATGTAGGGGAAAGTAAATAAAAAAAAAAGAGGACAAGGAAACCTAAAGGCAAAAAACACATCTTTCAAAAAACATCTTTCAAAAAACACATCTTTCAAAAAATTCAGAAGTTTGCAAACAGAGGAATACAGAAAAGAATACAAGATCAAACTAAAAAAGATAAAAGAAATAAGGATAGCAAAATCAAAGGCAGAAGAAAAGATGGCTAAAGATGTGAAGTGTGGTGACCAAACCTTTTTCAGGTATATATTTGGGAGAGGAGGAAAATCAGAGGTGGAATTGCAGGACTCAAATGTGCTGGGAATGGATTTGAGGAAAGTGACATTGAAAAAACAAAAATGCTAAACAAATACATCTGCTCTGTTTTTACTAGAGAAAATCCTGGAGAAGGACCACCTGTGATTGACAAATATACAAATGGGAATGGTGTAGATACAATACCATTCACAGAATATGATGTGTTAGAGCAGCTTGATGTGTTGATGTGTTGGAGCAGAAGATGATGTTTTAGAGCAGCCATGGGACTGGATGGGATACAACCAAGGATACTGAAAGAGCCCAGAGAGGTTCTTGCAGGGCCATCAAAGGATGTTTTTAATAGATCCTTGGAGACAGGAGAATTTCCACTGAACTGGAGAAGGGCTGATGTGGTACCTCTTCACAAAAGTGGCAGTAGGGAAGAATTGACAAACTACAGGCCAGTAAGCCTTACCTCGGTGGCAGGAAATGTAATGGAGGCACTCCTGAAAGAGCGAATAGTGGACTTCCTCGAAAACAACAGATTGCATAATCCAAGGCAACATGGTTTTACAATCTTGCCAAACAAATCTGATTGAGTTCTTTGACTGGGTGATCAGAGAAATAGATCAAGGGCATGCAATGGATGTGATCTACCTGGATTGTAGCAAAGCCTTTGATACTGTTCCTCATAGGAGGCTTATCAATAAACTCAGCAGATTGGGGATGGATCCCAAGGTGGTTAATTGGATTAGAAATTGGTTGACTGACAGATGACAGAAGGTGACAACGGAGTAAACGGAACTCACTCGGATGAAAGGAAGGTGATTAGCAGCGTGCCCCAGGGTTTGGTCCTGGGACCAGAACTGTTCAATGTATTTGTGAGTGATATTGCTTATGGACTGAATGGAAAAGTCTGTCTTTTTGCAGATGACATGAAAATTTGCAACAGAGTGGACTCCCCTGAGGGAGTGGATAACATGTGGAAAGATCTACAAAAGCTGGAAGAATGGTCTAATGATTGGCAGTTAAGATTTAATGTGAAGAAGTGCAGTGTCATGCACTTGGGAAGCAGAAATCCAAGGGAATTGTATTTGATAGGGGGCCAGAGGTTGGTGAGCACGGACCAGGAGAAGGACCTCAGAGTGATTGTTTCTGAGGATCTCAAGGTGGTGAAACAGTGTGACAAGGTTGTGGCAAAATCCAGAAGGATGCTGGGTTGTATACTGAGAGGAATTACCAGCAAAAAGGAAGAGTACTAATGCCACTGTACAAGTTGCTGGTGAGGCCTCACTTGGAATATTGTGTTCAGTTTTGGAGACCATATCTCGCAAAGGACATAAAAAGGCTAGAAACACTGGAGCCTGCGTCAGAAGACTTATGAGAAGAAACTTGAAGACCTAAATATGTACACTCTGGAGGAGAGGAGGGACAGAGGAAATATGATTTAGACCTTTAAATACTTAAAGAGTATTAATGAGCAAACAAACTTCTTCCATAGCACAGGTACACTACCAAAAAACTGCCTCCAGTTTTGCAACTGATTCCTATAGATTTTGGGGTGCTGAATCCAGGAAAAATAGCCAAAATGTTCCATCACGTCACGTTTTCTTGCAAAATTAGATTTCTTACACATATAAGGAATGTTCACATAATTTCTTTTTAGCCGACTGCAGTTTATTTTCTTGGCCCAAAATAGAGGTTGTAATGGTTAACTAACTAGAAACACTCCCTCATGATATTTTAGAGTGTTTTGTATTCATTTTATACATTAACAGGACAATTGGGAGGCGGGGGGCTAAATCCAGTACTCGCGCTGGCGCATGTTCTTTCCTGTTCGCCTCGCCTCGTTCGCTTGCTCAAACACGGTGGTTGCGACATGAACGTTCCTGTCAAATTTCAGTTTCTTGCAAGTTCATTATTACCTTTTGTTTGCTCAGTCGTAATCCAGCTTTATTCCGAAGTGGTTCACTACAGTTGTAGTTTGCAGTGCTGTGTATTTGTGATGGCTCACAGAGCCAGAGGTTGCGTCAACTCTCCGGACAGTTTTTGTTTTATTTGTGGGGAATATACCGTAAAAAAGCGGCAGAGAAACATTTCTGCATTTATTAAAAAAGTATATTTCGCCTATTTCGGTTTGAAGTTAGGCGATCAAGACAAACCGTGGGCTCCTCACAAAGTGTGCAAGACATGTGAGGAAGATCTACGCTTATGGATGAAAGGTAAAAAACAAGCATTTCGTTTCGGAATACCTATGATGTGGCGTGAACAAAGAGACCACAGCAGTGACTGCTATTTTTGCTCTTGCATTGTGAAGGGATACAACTTAAAAAATAAGAACGTAATAAGTTACCCCAACCTTCCCTCAGCAATTAGGCCTATGCCTCATAGCAACGAAGTACCTGTGCCTGAACCACCAAAATCTTTGGATCATATTTGGGTGGATGGTTCTGATCATGATGAGACTCATCAGATGGCTTTTCCCGATGAGTCCAGTACTTCCGAGTTTGAAACTGAGCCAGATCCGAAACCTGAACTTTTCTCTCAAGCTGAATTGAATGATTTAGTCCGGGATTTAGGACTCCCAAAAGATGCTGCCCAACTGCTAGGTTCTCGGCTTAAACAAAAAAATCTATTGTCACCAGGAACAACTTTTTATTGGTACCGCAACCGCGAGACACAATTTTTGAAGTATTTCAGCAAAGAGGAAGATTTGGTATTTTGCAACGATATATACGGAGTGATGGAAAAATTTAAACTCAAGTATGATCCTGCTGAATGGCGGCTGTTCATTGATTCGTCAAAAGACAGCATAAAAGGTGTTCTTCTTCATAATGGCAACACATTCGCTTCAGTTCCTATTGCTCACTCTGTTATTCTCCAAGAAAAATACGAGAATTTGGCCCTGATTCTTCAGAAGATTCGTTATGATGAGCATAAGTGGATGATTTGTGGAGACTTTAAAATTCTATCCATGCTATTAGGGCAGCAATCCGGTTTCACCAAATATCCCTGCTTCCTTTGCTTGTGGGATAGCCGGGCCCGCGACCTACACTGGGGGAAAAAAGACTGGCCAATTCGGGAGTATTTGAGACCCGGTGAGAAAAATGTTCTTCATGAGAGCTTGGTACCTCATGATAAAATTCTATTGCCACCTCTCCACATTAAGTTGGGTCTCATTAAGCAATTCATCAAGTCCCTTCCAAAAGATGGTGAGTGCTTTCGGTACCTTTGCTCAAAGTTCCCCCAACTTTCTGAAGCAAAGCTAAAGGAAGGAGTGTTTGTTGGCCCTGATATAAGGAAACTCATTTCAGATGGAGCATTCGCTGAAACGATGTCTGAGAAGGAAAAAGAAGCCTGGGATTCCTTCAAGGATGTTGTTCTCAAATTCTTGGGGAACAGGCGGGATGAGAACTATAAGGATATTGTTGCCAGGATGCTCAATGCCTTCAAAGAACAAGGCTGTAACATGAGCCTGAAAGTCCATTTCTTGCACTCCCATGTGAACTACTTTCCCGAAAACTTGGGGGCGTACAGTGAAGAACCAGGTGAAAGGTTTCACCAGGACATCAAGGACGCAGAGAGAAGGTATCAAGGAAGATGGAACACCACTATGATGGCTGATTTCTGCTGGTTGCTGCTGCGGGAAACCCCAGATGAAAAATACGCCAAGCAGCGCACCAAGAGAAGCATTCGGGGGAAGAAGAAACGGGCCCACCAGGAGATTGATTGACCCAAGAATGACTTTAAAATCTAAACTGTGTTGACAAATATCATGTTTTTACTAAACTTTGAAATAAAAATTTTCTAGTTATTACCACAGTGTCGGATCTCATTTATTAGAATTTTATTTTCACACCATCGGGTGTTTGTCTTCATGTATTGCAATGGTGCGGTTTGCATTTTCTATTCTTACATACATACCTGTACAACATTTTTTGCACATTTCTTTGCTTTGCTTTGTGTCTAACCTCGCTCTTATATGCTCAATGTTTGTGCACATGTATGTGGCTGTTTTAAGTGCAGACAATTTTGCTACCATCACAGTGTGTTTTGTTGACATTACTCTATTATTATGTGCTACCTTGTTACAATTTTCTTTATTCTTATTTGAATAACTACTAAACAATTAGTATAAAGAATTCATCCAAGAAACTTTTATCTCGATCGCACTCAATCTGAAACGTTCACCTCAAACTGCTAACCCAATGTAGCAAAAAAATCTGTACGTGATGGAGCAAATTGGTTACCAGATTTGGATTCAGCGCACCAAAAAACGTAAAAATCAATCGAAACATTAGAGGCAGTTTAAATTTTTTTTTTTTTTAGTGTACCTGTGTAGTCGGAGAAGCTGAAAAACTAGAGGGCATAACATGAAGCTGAAAGGAGGTAAACTGAAAGGCAATGTAAGGAAATACTTTTTCACTGAAAGGGTGATGGATGCTTGGAATGACCTCCCAATGGAAGTGGTGGGGGCAAATACACTGACAAAATTCAAAATGGCACGGGACAGACACATTGGATCCCTTTATAACAACAGGTTAAAATCAAAATAAACATAACTATTTCTTATATCTCAGCAAAAATAGGGGTGACCTACACGGAGCGGTGGGTACACCCCTAAACAAAGGCATTTGCCGCCTTGCAGGACAGACTAGAAGCACCAAACTGGTCTTTATCTGCCGTCATGTTACTATGTATGTTACTATGTATGTTACTATATACATGTCAGGGTACTTCCTTGCCTGGGATATATATGATGTTATAATGAATGAGTGATATTCAAGCTGGCCTACTCAATGCAACTTCTGCCAGGTAAGGAGTTTGTGATGTTACTAATATTACAAAAACATGAAAAAAAAATCCTCTTTGACTCTCACTCGCTCAAACAGCCAACTCAAAAAGAGTCACGATTGCAAACACTAAGCGATGAATGGTGATGATCAAACTTCCACAACACCTAAACACATGAGAGATAGCCAACTAGAGAAATCTGCCAATAGCTAAATAGGCAGTAAGCCTCAACAACACCCGTTTTCCTCAAATATCATTCATAGGCCAAAATGTGTTTTACAATTTTCTAAATGCATTTAAAAACAGAAGAAAACACTAAGGGGGATGTTTACTAAAAACCGGAAATGTGCGCGCCGCAAAAGAGCGCACGGAAACGCGGCACTGAAACGCTAATAAACGCGTTTAAACGCCCCGCACACGTGCGTGTCATCCCCGCAAAGGTGCGCGGCACACTAACGGGCCCCGTACAAGTGCGGGCCCGCA
Source organism: Ichthyophis bannanicus (assembly GCA_033557465.1). NCBI lineage: Eukaryota > Metazoa > Chordata > Amphibia > Gymnophiona > Ichthyophiidae > Ichthyophis > Ichthyophis bannanicus. The sequence continues at coordinate 1,556,754,527 of CM066032.1, forward strand.
AATGTCCGATAGAGGCGTGGAACGGCTAAAGGAGGGCGGAGGAAGGCTCCGGAGGGGCGGAGGGACGGGGTCAATGGGTGGAGAGTGGGAGGGGAGAGGCTCCCCGCACAGTATCGGGCCCGAATTTGCATGTAAAAACTACCGTGAGGGAAACACTCGCGGTAGAAAGCATTTAAAGGGAAGAGAAACCATTTCCGTCAGCAATGTACAGGAAAACCGGGGAAACCAGCAAAACGTGAGCAGTGTGATACATGTGCACAGCACAAAAGTGCAAATAAAAATAGAAAATGACCACAACAGAACTATTAAAAATAGTAATTCAGCTGGGGAACAGTTATAGTGATGGGCAAATACAGAAAACACACCCAGCAAAGCTCCAGAAAAAAAGAAATGAATTTTGGAAGGGTTTACGGAGCGGAGACTCTTCCAAAAAACATTTCCTTTGTGGAGCTTTCCTGGGAGTGTTTGCTATGGTTGCCCATTAATATCACTGTTGCTCAGCGTGGTGATATTTTGTCCCCCATTTCCCATGGTCATTTCCGGGGTTTATGTGCACGTTTGTCACCAGACAGGGTGCATATGCCCACAGTAAATTTGCGTAGAGCAGGGTTTGTGACTCCATCCTGCCAGGCTTACTACCTCCAGGGGCTGCACTATCTGTGTGACCATAGTGTGATGCAGCGGACAGAGTCAGTACCTCTAGGACCAGAGGTTCAAAGCCCAGCTGGGGCACTTGCCAGCCCAGTCCCTATATTTTACCCACCACTAAACACAGATAGCACAGACACCCCTGTATTGCAGGGGACATAAGCATGGCAAAAACACCCATAGTTTACCCAACAACGCACACACACCACAACAATGGGCATTACCCACAGCCAAGTACCCCAAATGCAGTCCCGTACTGCCACATTCCAATCAGGTCACCTGCTTTTTATGGGAGAAGCTCATGCCAGCATGTTGGCGGATGAGTACCTGTGGTGCAGGGGGCAGTGGCTGCTAGCGACAGAAGACAGAGGCCTAGCCATGTGCAGGCTGGCACAGTCCACAGCAACAGACAGGCCCTGCCGGATCCACAGTCATGGACTATCCAGGGAATTCAGCCAAGCTGTGGCTACATGGTGGTGCAGTGCACACAGACAGTGCATGCAAGAACAGAAGGTCACAGGTTCAAAGACCAGCTGGGGTTACCAGCAATCCTGCCCACATATTTTCCCCACAAATAAACAGTGACAGTAAGGACACACCTTTGGTGACAAGGACATATGCAATGGTAATACGTCTATCTTTTACCCCACTGAGCACAGACACCATGAACAGGGGCAGAACCTACAGCAGAATCCCCCAAATGCAGTCCTGGTGGGCCACACACCAGTCAGGTTCCATGCTGCCACTCATACAAATGCCTGTGCTGTATATCTATGCACCACCCCCACGGCATGTATATGTAGCTCATGCATATTCATGAGGGACAGCAGGAAGACCCGAACAGTGTGATGCAAAACTGGGCTGGAGTGGGGAAGCGCTGCCGTAAAGCAGCAGCCAACAGGGGCAGACACACCCACACCCACAGGCCCCATTGGCCAATGTCTCCTGTAGAGGCAGAATATTGGACCCTGCGTGCATCTCCAAATATCAGCACCTGCATACCTTAGCAATGTCACCCTACACCTGAGGTACACAGCTCTGAAATGTTTGCTAAGAGTACAGGCTGATAGATATCCCTACGTTACGCACATACTGCTAGTTGACCCCATCCGAACAATCTGTTTGGTGTCTGCGGTGCGTGCTCCAGGCCCGGCCTCTGACGGTGTTCACCACCCTGGGGAGTGACCCCCAGCAGTACTGCGTACCATATCCATGCCTGTGCCGTGCCCAGGACCGGTGTGGTGGCCAAGGCTAATCACCCCCTCAATAGTAGCACAATGCTGGCATAGGTGTGGGAGTGTGTGTCTGTCTATACAGTGTGTGTTGGCTGCAAACACCTTCCCCAACCCACACTGCCAGCACTACTGCCAGTATTGGCCTGCCAATGTGCATAATGAGCAGCAATGTACCATGGGTATAGGTCAGACATGTTGGGCAGGCCAGGATGCATCTGCACAGGGCATAGGGCACTGGCTGTGACATTGTAGTGCCAGGCCACCACCTACACAGAAAGGGTGACCTCTGTATGTGCTGCTGGGGGAGCACTCTCACCCTGAGTGTGCAGTGATGACAGCATGGCTAGGCACCCCCATAGTGCTGTATTGTGTTTCTCTCTTGTGATATATATGGGATTCCTGTTGGGGCTTCCTCACAGAACTCTCTGCTTGTGTGTGCTGCCACCCCAGTTTTGGGTGCATGCATTTCCATCAGGGCTAACCAGCAGACTGTTCACAGCTGGTATGTGTTTTGATGGAGTGCCTTGCAGGGTGCAGTGGCTGATGGCTTGCTGCAGGTGAATATCAGATAGGGGTGGGGTGCATCTTTGGATATCCAGGCCTAAAGTCTGCCTGATATTGTGTTATGGATGTGTGTGGAGCTGCTTGGACTGCCCTGTATGGTGTCTGTTCCCCAGCAGGACTGGGGTTTGATGGTCCACTTTGCTGCCATTGGTGCGGGGGCCCTGTTTGCCACCCAGGGGAGGGGAGGGTGGTGGCAGTTCTTTGACCACCTAGGGATTCTTGGGGGTTTCCACTAACTGAGACAGACAGAGATATCCAACATGTTTCTGCAGCACCTTCCTATCTCACAGGTTAGTACTGTTTTGGAGCTCTGGCATGGCCTCATCCAGCCATGGCTGGTGTTGTGGACCTGGTCCTGGCCGCCACATCACACCCTCAGGGTGAGCACAGTACCCGCACAATGTGACGGTGTGTAGCTACTCTTTGCTGGTAGTCCACCCGCTCAGGACCCCCCTACCAGGCCGAGGTGCTGTGTGGGTGCACATGGACAATTCCCCCTACCAGGCCGGGTAGCTGTTGGGGTGCATTCCCCATCTTGTGTGCATCTGTGGACAGCTGATTTGCATGTGCAGTGCATCATGGGTACGGGTGGCCTAACCCTATCCTGTCTACAACAGCAGACTGTCTGTGGGGTGACGTGCAGGCTTTCTGGAGCCAGCCAGGGGCTTGCTGTCAGCTATAGAGCCGTAGCCCAATGGTTATGTCACTCCCTGTACAGCCAGAGATCATGGGTTTGAACCCACAGTGGGGCCCTTTGATATGGCTGTCCACAGCTTTATTTTTATTTACTGTACATATGTCTATGCCGGCAAAACCACACACAGCTTACTATACCCATTAGGTGCCTCTGAGGGTGCTTTATAGGGCGCCCTATAGGCCACCTTATGGTTGTCATCCATATAGGGTGCACTATACATTATCCTGTGTCGCAACATACATGGTGCCCTATAGGGGACATTCTAGGGTGCCTTGGCGGACAGTGCACTGTAACATGTGCCTTACGGGCATCCGTATGTTAACACACTGTGAGAGCGGGTTTACTAGTGGTGGGAAATAAAATATAAATGGAAGGCCTCCTACAGCACTCCTCACCATGATACATACTGCCCCAGCCAGCCTTGTTCACTGGGCACTGTGAGAGGTTGAACCCCTGGCCCTGCACCATTGGACAGTGTCCTAACCATTGTGCTGTGGCTCTGTTCCTGTGTTTGTGCATCCGCACGCAGCCTTGTAGCCATCAGCGCGCCATCTTGTGGCGCACTAAATTAACAGCGCGCCGCCTTATGCCGCACAACATGGATATGCCCCTAAAATAATGCCTCAGCCAGCTGTCTTCAATGGGCACTGTGGGGAATTGAACCCATGATCCCTGCACAAGTGGTCAGTGTCTTAACCATTGTGCTATGGCTCTGTTCCTGTTATTTGCACATCAGCGCGCCACTTCTCCCTCCCACTATTGGACTGCCCCCTCACACATCAGCGTGACGCCTTCTGCCCACCGGCTCGCCGCCTTCTGTTGCCCACATTTATCAGCGCACCGCCTTCTGCCACCAAAATTTACCAATGCGCCGCCATCTGCCGCCCACACTAAACAGTGCGCCACCTCATGCCGTAATAAAAATAACAGTGCGCCGCCTTCTGCCGCCCAAAATTAATATGCCTCCTAAGCACTTTTGCCCATAAATGTTGGTGTCTCAGCTGGTCTTTTTTGTTGAGTGCAATGGGGGTTTGAACCCCTGGCCCCTGCACCATTGGTCGGTGTCTTCACCGTTGTACTACAGCTCTGTTGTTTGGTTTTGCAGCAGCGCCCCACTTAGCCTTCCCACGCGCTAATGTGGGCCCCGCACATTAGCGCGACGCACACACGTACGGTCCGGTTTTTTGCTTTTTTCTGCCTGGCCCGCCCACTCCTTATATGGCACCAGCACACTAACGGGGACCCGCACAGCAACAGAGTTTAGTAAACATACCCCTTAGCTTAGCGGCGGTATCTCTTAGAAGGCTGTAATTCACTCTCTTCAAAGGCTTGTTATCTAGCAAGCTGGACAAGCGTTGATTCAAGTTTCGCCCGTCACTGCTATATGGGCTGCATCAGGAAAGGAAAGTGCCAGCTTCTTAGGAACTCTCTTTGAATGAAGAAACAGCCTCCTTCATCAATCTTTTAAAGGCAGCGGTAATATCCATAAGCAGTCCTCAGCCAATGATATCACAAGGCCAGAGTCCAAATCACTGATAGGTCCTCCACAAGCCAGTGGAATCACTCAGCTGTCATCCAAACCATTGAATCACTGAGGCCTGCAGGCTGCACTGCATTCAAGGTGAAAATCCTTTTTAGTTGAAGTCTAGTTAACTTGTGCAGCCTGCCATCATTCATGAAAACACTCACCATATCAATTACAAACCATCGCATATCCTCCCAGTGATGGCCCATTTGAAGGCAATGCAGAACCATTGGTGCAGTGAACATCTTCGTGGTCAGACGTGACTTATGCTCTTTTAAGCGGAGCCTGACTTTGTGACATGTTTTCCCAACATATAGGGGTATGTTTACTAAAGCACGGTAATGTTACCATCGTTAAGTGCCCCAGTAATATTACGGATGCCCATATAAAGGAGTGGGCAGTGCAGCATTAAGGCAAGCCTGTCAGGTAAGGTGCATTACAAGCGCCTAACGCGCAGTACAGTGTGCCCTGGACCTAGCGCACATTACCAACACAGCTGACGGGAAGCAGCAGCGCGTCCGAAGGGGTTGCAATCAAAGGCATGCAGACAGTAGAAGACGCGCTGAGGGAAGTGCAGACATGGTCCCACATGAGAAACGGAGCCGTAGGTGTAGGGTCATAGACCACAGGCAGCTAATATCGCAGTCTGTAATGGGGACGTGAGCCACAGATAAACACATACACACACACCATGAAATGGTGTGCAGTGAACACAGCATGCAGTTGAGTAAACAATTTTAATGGAAAGGGTATCAGGGGTCGGTCTGAAGGGCCAGCTGTGTGGATGGTGTGTGTACAAGGGCAAAATGGGCAAGAGATCCAAAAAGGAGTAAGAGGGAATTGAACCAGTACACTGAAAAGCCCAAAACCACCTCACTGACACCAATACCAAACCACTGAGTCACCTGCCCACCCAGACAGCCCAAAGAAAAGGACCATATGTAACAGCTAGCATGTGATGGATAGGCTGCATGGAGGGGACACTGCAGTGTACAGTGAAGAGAAGGAAGTGTGTGTGGAGAAGGGACGCAGCCAAAGACATTGTATGGTAAGGTGAGCAGAACAAACAAAAAGGAATTTGTGGGACTCAAACCCACAACCTATGTTGGCTCCATGCATGTCTGTAACCACTCTCCCAAACAACCACAATGCAAATGTGTTCCACCAAGTGGCCATGATGTCTGCTATATTATCATGCAGTAGTGCGGCATACATGTGTTGCATCTTATGTGCATTGCGGAGAATGCGTGTAGCAGGGCGTCTGACAAGAAGAGCGCACAATAACGTGCATGACGTTACAGACCTTCTTAAGTGCCTCATGAGATACGTTTAAGCGCCTTAGGTTATGTGGTCAGGTAATGGCACATAACAATGCACGTCCAAAACACACCTCACACGCATTATTGTGAGCACTGCGTGTCTGCGGCACTGCACCGCGCTGCAGCGTACGGGCGTATGTGTGTTCTCTGCAAAGCATTTAAGATGCAACACGCATATGCTGCAATACTGCGCACACTACAATAGACAACCTGTCCATTGTCCTTCCTCTGTGCTCCCTCCAGTTTGGGCTAAAGCTGTTCTCCTGCATTCGAGCTCATGCATGTCAACCTGATGCATCTTACCGTCCTTGAGGTACCTTAGACCTAAGATGCCTTAGGTTGTGGATGTCATCAGGGGGTCAACCAGATCTGGACCTGTTGCTAGGCCACTGGCAGCCCAAAGGTAGTACTAGGGGCCTTCACAGCTCCAAACCATGGTCTGACATTCACCAGCAGCAGGCACAGTCAGACTGTACCTGCTGCATCACACCAGTTATTCCAGCCATGCACAAACTAACTGTGGACACTCCGCTAGCCAGTCTATCTTGCATGTTCACAGTGGAACTATGCGCACCCAGACCTGGGTTGTATGGCACAGACACCCGGCAGGTGCCCCAGTGATTGGCCCTCCAGAAAAGGGGGCACACATATATCACTTGAGACAGATACTGTGTAGCACTATGTGGGATCACAAATGGCCTGATATATTTTGGCACAGAACACCTGCATCAGGGCCTATAACTGAAAAATCTATCTCCTGGAATCTAGAAATGCTGCTCTTGGCCAGATACAAGACCTGGGAGCAAAAAAAATCCCTTAAAATCCAAATCTCCAGCACTATACAAAAACACAAAAAGAACTAATGAAAAGAAAAAAAAAAAAGAGAAAACAAGGAGAAAATAAAAGAGGAAATAAATTCCATCCCGTGTCACAACAAAAGGTTATAATCACTATGGAGGGCATTCCAATCCGCAAATAGCAGGGTTTGGACATGCAGTCCATATGTCCAACCTGCGCTCAGCTCCCCAACCCTATTCTGCTGCCAATGCTCCCCGTGCATAAACAGCATTTGTGCGGGGAGCACTGTACATGGACAGAAAGGGGAAGAGTAGCTGTGTGGCCAGGCGCTGGGACGTACAAAGTCTATTCAGGAAAGGCTTCTGTACGTATCCCGGTGACAACTTGGGTAGCCAGCCTGTTCCACCTTGACGGAATAGGCGCTGGTCACTGCACCACTGGTGGGCTTTAGCATCCAGCACACACTGTCAATGGCTCAGGTAGGAGCCTGCTGCCATGGCCTGCCCTGGTGGGACCCCCGCTGACGGTCCGAGTTGTGCAGGTGCCGCTGTTAGGCCTGCAATGCTGTGCTACCGGCTGGATGTGTTGGTGCCATGGTGACGAGATGCCACTGAACTGGCACACCAGCCAGAGCTTTGTGTGCTGCTGGAAACGGGCATCCTTGTGGACTTCTCACACTGCAGAATATAGGGCACGCTGGGCTATCTATCTGCCCGATTCCTCAATCACGGGTGCATGCAGATCCCATGGTTGCGGAATTGGGTCCAACTTGGTCCCATCCATGTTTTTGGCATACAGATAGCCCAGGCATGCAACTTTTGGAATCAGCCGCCACACCTTCAACCAAGTATTTACAGGAAAGTGGTTGAGGTAAGACAAAGAAAAAAACATAAACTCTTAGAGGGTGAAGAATATGTACACCATAATTTATTACCTTGAAGACATTGGATCAAATCTTTCCCTGTGTTTATCAACTGAATAAAACAGCATAAAAAAATATCAAAACAAACCAAGCCATATAACCCACTTACAGAACCTCAAAGGGCTGCATACTGTAGTACTGGTCTTATAGAAACCTACTTATAAGCTGCAATAGAAAAATTCCTTGCTGCCATTTCCCAGGTTCTGTTATACAACTGTAAGCAGAACCACTACAAAAAAAAAAAAAGAACAAACTGCAAATGACACTCACAGTCATCTCTAGAACAGCAACAATGGCAGAAAAGTTTTTTAAACATACCAAATTAAAGACTTGCCAAAAGGAATCCTTATGACTATATGTCAAATGTAAGGATAACAAAACTGTGATATATACTGAACAACTTGCTACACTGCTGGGAATCCCTGAGGGAATGGAGGGGAATTGCTATCAAAGTTGATAGGACTGGACTCCAATCGCCATCTGGAAGTAGAGAGAGCTCATCAATCCCCTTTGCCAATATGACAAGGGTCAAAGTACCACAATCATATTGTCTTGAAGCTTCTGCGTCACCTACATGTGTCCAGATTTTACAGGTGTCACAGGGTGGACATAGGGCAGCTTGAGAAAGTGCAGAGCAGTGTGAATGATCACGGTGAAAGTGACAGAATAAACAGGAGAATGTTTATTGGTTGCCAGCGACAACCTAAGCACACGTGCACAGAGTCCAGAAAGACACACCCAGAGAGCAAAGCAAGGGAGTCTGCTTTACCTAATAGAGTGCACCTGAGGGAAGGTGGAGTCATGAAATACGCAGATAAAACAGACTACCAAACATTTGGAGATAGGGAATCCTGGAGAGAGGAGCCAAGGAGGGAATCCTGGAGAGAGGAGTCAAGGAGGGAATCCTGGAGAGATGAGCCGAGGAGAGAATCCCTGAGAGAGGAATTAAAGCAGCAGAGGTCACAAGCTGAAAGGCAGCAGGGGAGCCAGTGTGAATGTTGGAAAGAGTCCAGAGACCTGTGTGGTTCTGGGAGAAGGCAACAGCCTGATAGCGTGAATGTGTTTGGAAAGCAAGAAGAATACAGGAAGACTGCAACAGCAGGTACAGGGGAAAAGAGTGGATACAAGGGCTATTTGCCATTTGAAAGGGAAGGGCCCTGGAGGCTTAGAAATAGCCATATAAAGCCCAGATATTCAGAGGCTAATAATAGCTTTTCTCCTGATTATAGAAGTGTTAAAAGAAGAGGGCTTCACTTACTTAGAAAAGCTGAAGAAATCCCTTCTCACGGTGAGTTCCCAGCTTCTAGGGAAACACCGTTACACCGGCTGCAATCAGGCACAGTTGGGCCTGGAAAGCTAGGGCAGACCCGGCAGGGACCCTATCAAAATTATCCAGCTAGCAGGTCAAACAAGGACCTGAGCTATGCATTGAGGCACCAGCGGGGGCAGGGCTCTGAAAGACATCACTCAGAGTTTGGTGATACTCCCCAGAGAGGCAGTGCAGCTCACAGGAAGAGAAACTTCTTGACTGACGAGGCAAGCCTTCCATATTTTTATTCCACGTTGGGAGTGGATAGTGGAGATACCAATGAGCAAGAAATAATGGAATATGAGAATTCTGAAGTATTAACAAATACAGAATTGATGGACTGTTCTTTCTCTGTGATAGAGCCAGAGATATCCTTAAGGTAAATGTGATTTGTGTAACCTTAAATTCCAGTATACAAGTGGCAGAGCTGCAACTCTCTCCCTCTCTCCAAGCCAAGCAGTCAGGCTGTTTATTATTTACTTTTGGTTTAAAGTTATCAGCTGAAGGAAGCTACTTTTGTTACATAGTTATCTTTTGTTTGAAGCCAAGTGAGCTGTTAATTTCTGTTGTTTAAAAAGAAGAAACCTCAAGGGACGGGGAATAAAACCCTAAAAGAAAAGAAAGTTCTTCTGTGTGATTTATATATAGAAGCAAGGCACAACTACCACCCTCATAATAGCCCAACAATACCAGCAGTCACGGCTGGGGCGGATGAGGTGTGACACAGGTCAGAAATGCAAAAAAACCCCCATCGCTACATACTGTAAGAGCAAATAATACTCTTTGGATAGGATTTCACAGTGCTACAGTCCAAAGAAGCAAGATGTTTCTTCTCCTCAGATACTATCTCCATCGATTGAAAGAGTGTTATGTTCCTTTATTTCTCAGCTACTATGTGAGTCACCATAGACAATAATGCATAGAGCTTTGATGATCCTGAAGTGCTGCTTGCTTTATAAAGGAGATGACTGACAGTACAATGGAGATCAAGTACTGTAAGAGAAGGTATAGTTACCATGGTGTTAGGACAGTGGTGATATGTTTAGTTGGAAATTAGAGTATGGCATCTACAGACAGGAGGTTGCTTGGGATGTTCCTCGTATGATAATATGCAAATAAGCTGGTGAGTGTCCCATGTCTAGAACAGGAGGGATAAAAAGTTCACAGAGGAATCGTATACCTTATTACAGGTTCACCATCAATACAAGTTAATAATGCTATAGTTGTTAGAAGTGCCAGGGGTTTGTTGTACAGATTGTCAGGGGCTCTGAGCAGTGTTCTACAGTACACAAAATTGCTCAATTTATAGACCTGACAAAATGATAGCTATTATTGAGGACCCAAGATAGCCAGTAGAGACCAAATTTTATGGTCATGCCAGCACTCTAAGACAATACAGCAAAAGTTGGCAATCAAAGTAGAGCTGAGTGGGCAGTTTGGGGACCATCATTGCGCTATCCAGTCTTGTTGGTGGTGTGCTTAGTTGCTGGGAGCTGCTGTGGATGTCAGCTAGCTACTTCTGGACATTTGAACTTATACTTTGTTTGGTTTAGTTAGAAAGTAGCATATATGTTATCACCAAATCAAGAAGGCTTATAAGGGGGAATGGGGAAGGTAGAAGGAAACAGAGGGTTAGATAGAGAATGTTGGATAGTTGGGTGGATGAAGTATGTTGGTATGGAAATATGAATGATTGAGTGGTTGCAGTTGTGTAAGGATGTATGTGTGAGGATTCCTATGGTGTAGAAGTGCTAACCTATGCAAAGGTGTCTCAGGCCCTCTTGGCCTTACCCATTATGACATGCTTTCAGCATTACATGATTGGGTGTGGGGTTGATTATTGGGTGGAAGGTTTCCTCAAAGGAGGCACTGGTTTATGTTTATTCTGTAATTTCCAAATAGTTTCTGTATAGAAGGGTTTGACCCCTTGGTGGATCTTTCCAACATGGTTGCTTTATTTTCCATGAGGAAATGACTAACGCTTCAAGTTCATAGATAAATGATACCTGTTAGCTGCCTTTTCAGCAGTGACGGGAAAAAACAGGGTGACAATGCTAATGAGATCTTTGCATGCTGTGGTTCTCTCACAGCAAATTGTTTCATTAGGTAGCTAGACAAAACTGGTCCTGAAGTTAGGGCACGGATGACATTCATTAATCTGTATGCACCCAGTAGTGATATTCTGTCCTTCTTTAGTGAACTGGCAGAACATATCAAGGCCTCTGACTGCTGACTCAAATTTAAGCTGCATTTATTTACATCTCAACTTTTGGAGTGATAGCAAGAAGAATTGTCCTTGCTACAAATATGCTGTTGCTTTAGCGTTTTTGGTTTCCTTTCTATATCTATCATTTTTTGCCATCACCTCTGCAACCGAAAACAAAATATTCATCCCTCTTATGGTAGCTTTGTAAGCATCCTACCAGTGGGCCATTGAACTGTCTTCTAGGGTGTAAGCTACAGAGTATAGTTCTGTTTCTTCTTTAATCAACTCCTTAAATCTGTCTTCCTCCAATAGTCCTACATTGAACCTCCATTGGGAGGGACCAGACTCAAACCCTCATCAATCTAGGTGCATCCTTATTGGCATATGATCTGACTGCGTTATGATAAGAATTTTGGTACCTACAACTGAAGGCAGCAGTGAACTCAAAATCTAAAAAAATAGTTCCATGAGGTTTTATTTGGCGTTAGGGTTCCCAGCGCTGAGGCCTCTAACATGTGATTGTACAACCTGGTGGTAAGGGAGCACATGCTGTCAACACCCATCTCCACCCCATTAACACCCACTCTTCACCTCCTTGCAGTTGTGGGCCCTTTTAACACTCTTTAATGCAGCACTATCAACACTTTCTACAGCGCTAACTGCTCACAGGTGCCGATAACACGCATTAACAAACAACCTGTCATAGAGCTTTTTCAATATATGCTCTGGAACGCCCTCCCAGAAAACATAAGAACCACCAGAATATAGGTAGAATGTGTGATAAAGCAGTATCAAATATCAATTTATGTCCATAAATCATTCATTTATTATCAACTTTTATCATTGTTTCAGCGGATCAATAATTATGCAATACATGTTCACGTTTTATATTAAAATGCTGTTAAGCACTCTGAGATGTTGGCTGAAGGGTGAAAATAAAAAAAATATATGGAGGGGGCGGAGCTTGATGCCAAGCAGGATGGTTGCCTAGTGTGGAGGCTCCAGGGAGACCCGTCAAGAATCCTGTAAATATCGCATAATAGACTTGCTTACTATAGCTGCGATAAGACCACGGATGGCGGGATCGAAGCCGACCCGGCTAGATTATGCGAGTGCGCTGAATAGCAACGCGAAGCGCACCAAAACGGAACCCAACTCCCCGCAAAAGATGGCGCCGACACGGGAAGGGCCTGACACCCTGCAGGAGCTCCTTGCTGAGATCAGAGGGGTCAAAGAGTTGGTCAAAGCTAACGGGGCCTCGTTAAGCACTGTGCATGAGGAAATAAATGCGTTGCAAAGCAAAATAGAAGGTATATCACTTCGTCAAGAAAAAGTGGAAAGTGTTATCGCTGTGCATGAGGTCCACTTGGGAAAAGTAGATAAGATCGAGAGACAGCTACGAGCGCTCCAAAAGGAAGTTGAAGATGGCAATAATCGGGCACGATGGAATAATATCCGCATAGTCGGCATTGCTGAAGGAGCAGAGGGCACAGATATAAGAGCCTTCCTAGCAAAGTTGCTCCCCATGGTCCTCAAACTTACTTTTGAGAAGGACTTTGAAATTGATCGGGCCCACCGGGTCTCCTCACATACTACACCGCATAGCGCGCAGCCACGGCCTGTCATTCTTCGAGTTTTACAGTACCAACAAGTGGCGCAGGTACACTAAAAAAAATTTTTTTAAAACTGCCTCTAATGTTTCGATTGATTTTTACGTTTTTTGGTGCGCTGAATCCAAATCTGGTAACCAATTTGCTCCATCACGTACAGATTTTTTGCTACATTGGGTTAGCAGTTTGAGGTGAACGTTTCAGATTGAGTGCGATCGAGATAAAAGTTTCTTGGATGAATTCTTTATACTAATTGTTTAGTAGTTATTCAAATAAGAATAAAGAAAATTGTAACAAGGCAGCACATAATAATAGAGTAATGTCAACAAAACACACTGTGATGGTAGCAAAATTGTCTGCACTTAAAACAGCCACATACATGTGCACAAACATTGAGCATATAAGAGCGAGGTTAGACACAAAGCAAAGCAAAGAAATGTGCAAAAAATGTTGTACAGGTATGTATGTAAGAATAGAAAACGCAAACCGCACCATTGCAATACATGAAGACAAACACCCGATGGTGTGAAAATAAAATTCTAATAAATGAGATCCGACACTGTGGTAATAACTAGCCAATTTTTATTTCAAAGTTTAGTAAAAACACGATATTTGTCAACACAGTTTAGATTTTAAAGTCATTCTTGGGTCAATCAATCTCCTGGTGGGCCCGTTTCTTCTTCCCCCGAATGCTTCTCTTGGTGCGCTGCTTGGCGTATTTTTCATCTGGGGTTTCCCGCAGCAGCAACCAGCAGAAATCAGCCATCATAGTGGTGTTCCATCTTCCTTGGTACCTTCTCTCTGCGTCCTTGATGTCCTGGTGAAACCTTTCACCTTGTTCTTCACTGTACGCCCCCAAGTTTTCGGGAAAGTAGTTCACATGGGAGTGCAAGAAATGGACTTTCAGGCTCATGTTACAGCCTTGTTCTTTGAAGGCATTGAGCATCCTGGCAACAATATCCTTATAGTTCTCATCCCGCCTGTTCCCCAAGAATTTGAGAACAACATCCTTGAAGGAATCCCAGGCTTCTTTTTCCTTCTCAGACATCGTTTCAGCGAATGCTCCATCTGAAATGAGTTTCCTTATATCAGGGCCAACAAACACTCCTTCCTTTAGCTTTGCTTCAGAAAGTCGGGGGAACTTTGAGCAAAGGTACCGAAAGCACTCACCATCTTTTGGAAGGGACTTGATGAATTGCTTAATGAGACCCAACTTAATGTGGAGAGGTGGTAATAGAATTTTATCACGAGGTACCAAGCTCTCATGAAGAACATTTTTCTCACCGGGTGTCAAATACTCCCGAATTGGCCAGTCTTTTTTCCCCCAGTGTAGGTCGCGGGCCCAGCTATCCCACAAGCAAAGGAAGCAGGGATATTTGGTGAAACCGGATTGCTGCCCTAATAGCATGGATAGAATTTTAAAGTCTCCACAAATCATCCACTTATGCTCATCATAACGAATCTTCTGAAGAATCAGGGCCAAATTCTCGTATTTTTCTTGGAGAATAACAAAGTGAGCAATAGGAACTGAAGCAAATGTGTTGCCATTATGAAGAAGAACACCTTTTATGCTGTCTTTTGACGAATCAATGAACAGCCGCCATTCAGCAGGATCATACTTGAGTTTAAACTTTTCCATCACTCCGTATATATCGTTGCAAAATACCAAATCTTCCTCTTTGCTGAAATACTTCAAAAATTGTGTCTCGCGGTTGCGGTACCAATAAAAAGTTGTTCCTGGTGACAATAGATTTTTCTGTTTAAGCCGAGAACCTAGCAGTTGGGCAGCATCTTTTTGGAGTCCTAAATCCCGGAATAAATCATTCAATTCAGCTTGAGAGAAAAGTTCAGGTTTCGGATCTGGTTCAGTTTCAAACTCTGAAGTACTGGACTCATCGGGAAAAGTCATCTGATGAGTCTCATCATGATCAGAACCGTCCACACAAATATGATCCAAAGATTTTGGTGGTTCAGGCACAGGTACTTCGTTGCTATGAGGCATAGGCCTAATTGCTGAGGGAAGGTTGGGGTAACTTATTACGTTCTTATTTTTTAAGTTGTATCCCTTCACAATGCAAGAGCAAAAATAGCAGTCACTGCTGTGGTCTCTTTGTTCACGCCACATCATAGGTATTCCGAAATGAAATGCTTGTTTTTTACCTTTCATCCATAAGCGTAGAACTTCCTCACATGTCTTGCACACTTTGTGAGGATCCCACGGTTTGTCTTGATCGCCTAACTTCAAACCGAAATAGGCGAAATATACTTTTTTAATAAATGCAGAAATGTTCCTCTGCCGCTTTTTCACGGTATATTCCTCACAAATAAAACAAAAACTGTCCGGAGAGTTGACGCAACCTCTGGCTCTGTGAGCCATCACAAATACACAGCACTGCAAACTACAACTGTAGTGAACCACTTCGGAATAAAGCTGGATTACGACTGAGCAAACAAAAGGTAATAATGAACTTGCAAGAAACTGAAATTTGACAGGAACGTTCATGTCGCAACCACCGTGTTTGAGCAAGCGAACGAGGCGAGGCGAACAGGAAAGAACATGCGCCAGCGCGAGTACTGGATTTAGCCCCCCGCCTCCCAATTGTCCTGTTAATGTATAAAATGAATACAAAACACTCTAAAATATCATGAGGGAGTGTTTCTAGTTAGTTAACCATTACAACCTCTATTTTGGGCCAAGAAAATAAACTGCAGTCGGCTAAAAAGAAATTATGTGAACATTCCTTATATGGGTAAGAAATCTAATTTTGCAAGAAAACGTGACGTGATGGAACATTTTGGCTATTTTTCCTGGATTCAGCACTCCAAAATCTATAGGAATCAGTTGCAAAACTGGAGGCAGTTTTTTGGTAGTGTACCTGTGTAATGGATGCAGCGCGTGCGCGTGCACCTTTGGAATATGAGGGGCGCAAACTCTTTATTTATCCCAATCTGGCTAAGCCCACCGTGGACAGGCAGAAGAGATTCCTGGCACTAAGACTGCGCCTACAGCAACTTCAAGAACGCTTCGGGCTGATGTATCCGGCAAAAATGCGGGTTACCCTCCACAACCGGACCCGGACTTTTGATGAACCGGACTCTCTTTTGGCGTACCTTGAGGAAAAAGAAGCGGCACAAATGCATTGAGGAAGGCGGCGGACAATTCAGGCTCCTTGTCAACATGAGTACAACCAGGGCTGGAGGTCTATCAACAAGCAAGGCCGGACAGCAGAGGATACGCTGGTGAGGCCCCGCACCGCGGATAATTTGGACAGCGAGGCCCCTCTCTCTGCATGGTTAATTGCAATTATAGTGGTTTGTTAGACTCCTGTATTAATGGGTGGTGGGATGATGGGGGAAGTTGTATATGTGGGTAGCTGTTGTCTGCTTTATTATTATTAGATGTGATAAGGCACTGTTTAGCTTTGAGACCTGTGGGTCTCCCGAGCCAGTCCTGCTGACTTGAGCTCACCTATACTGTTTTTGGGAAGGGCTTCTCCTCTAGAGCACACATACGCACATAGACACAGAAGCTTTAGCGGTCATGGTGGAAACTGGTGCAATTGGGAGGTGAGAGTTGGCACTTTCCTCTCTGGTCATAACTCTCTTAGGATAGATGAACAGCTGTATTGCACTGGGCCGAAGGGACCATACTTAAAACAAATACAGCAATGGCCACCTGTAATGTTTTGTCGTTAAATGTTAAAGGGATTAATAATCCAGTCAAAAGGAAAAAGATCATTGATTATGCGTGACATAAGAAAACGGATATATTGTTACTGCAGGAAACACATTTAAATAATAATGAATCACTTAAGCTGAGTATAAAACCCTTCAAGGTTGTGGCGTACTCGGCGGCCTCTAAAAAAAGAAATGGGATGGCCATTTTGGTAAGAAAGTCCTTAAATGCCACTCTGCTGCATTGCCAGTCCGATGCAGAAGGAAGGTGGTCTAAGGCCTTGTTGAAAGTGGGGGGATTGGAGGTTGTTATTATGTGTCTTTATGCCCCCAATACTGACCATTCCAAATTTTTTGCTACAATAGCGAGAGAAATACATCTGGAAGCCGATAAACCTTTAATCGTAGGGGGGGACTTTAATAAGACGATAGATCCCCTAGCGGATAGACAACCGCCTCGAACTCTTAAACCTTCCAAAGGTCAGCTAATGCTTGCCTCCTTAATCAAAGAGATGGCCCTGGTAGATATATGGAGGGTACTTCATCCCACGGAACTGGAGTTTACTTATTTTTCTGCTCCACACTTCTCGCAGTCTAGAATTGACTTTTTTTTAGTGTCTAAAACGTTAGTTCCAAATGTAGTGGATGCGTGTATTCACCCAACTCATGTATCTGACCATGCGGCCATCTCTCTGGTGGTCCAAGATAATTCATTGAGGACGGACTCAGTTGAATGGGGTTTTAATAGAGCCCTCCTTAACAACCCAGATTTTTGTTTAGAGATAAAGGGGGCCATTACAGAGTACTTTCACTTCAATCCCTCTCAAGCCACCGCGGGATGGGCCTGGTGGGAGAGCTTTAAAGCAGCAATAAGAGCGGTCATAACCAGCTTTAATATCTGTCAAGCAAAACAGCGGAAGCAGCAACTGGCAATGCTTGAACAGCAAATCAAAATTGGGGAGCGGGTGTTAAATCGGCAAACTGACGCCTGTGTTTTGCTTAGACTCCAGCAGTTAAGGTTTCAATAAAATGCGATATTGACCGCTGAAGCCTCGCAAAGTATCAGAGCGCAACAAGGGGGTTACTATCGTGAAGGAAATAAAGCGGGTAGAATGTTGGCAAATGCACTTAAAGGTAGATGGGAGGCCAAAAGAGTTGCCGCTCTGTGGAATCCAGGTGGGCAAGGAATGGTGGTCAAAGATTCGGAGATTGCGGAAATCTTCAGAGATTTTTACACTCGCTTGTATGCCTCCGAACGAGAGTTTTCGCAAGAAGATTTTGACCAATTAGTTGCGGGCGTACAGCGGCCAATCTTAACTGAGAGGGCCAGGGAAGAGCTAGATAAACCCTTCTCTGAGGAGGAAATCAGATGTGTGATTGCTTCTATGGCCTCTGGCAAGGCAGCGGGACCAGATGGTTTGCCTGCAGAATTCTTTAAATCTTTCGCGGCATAACTGATTCCCCAGCTCGCTCAGTATTATAATATCTTAGCTGAGAAGGAGCAGCAAACAGGTGCTTTCGCAATGGTTAATCTGGTGGTGTTTGAAAAGCCGGGTAGAGACCCGCTGTTGGCCGCTAACTACCGACCCATTTCGCTCTTAAACGCGGATTATAAAATTTACACGTCGGTTTTGTCAGCTCGGCTTGCTGGACATTTGCCTGCATTAGTTCATCCTGATCAATGCAGCTTTACGGAGGGGAGATCGACAGCCGACAATGCCAGATTACTGTGCCACATATTGGTGGGTGCTGAAAGGATGGCAACGCCTTTAGACGGGCTCTCTTCGGATGCCGAAAAGGCTTTTGATCGGCTGGAATGGCCTTTTCTGTTTGCAACCCTTCGGTGGTTCGGCTTTGGGAATGGCTTTATTCGAGCTCTGGAAGTCCTGTATACTCACCCTGAGGCGCAGGTTTGTGTAAATGGGATTAAGTCCCGCCCATTTGGCTTAAAACAAGGCACTAGGCAGGGCTGCCCTTTATCTCCAATGCTCTTTAATTTGGCACTCGAACTCTTAACTCTCCTTATTCGTCAATGTACCGAGATACGCGGGGCGGTAGTTGCGGGACTCAAAATCAAACTCTCTGCATATGCGGATGATCTTCTCTTGTTCACCTCACCTGAGTCTGTCCCTGAGATCTTAAAACAAACAGATCAGGGAATGCAGCTGATTTCATCTTGGTGTGTGGGCGGGAACCTCTCCTCACCTCACAGACTGCCTAGGAACTGCCCTGCTCACCGGCATTTAAACCGCCGCTCCGGAGGCGGGCCCGCGCCAGAGGGCCTCGCCAGAGGGCCCTTTGGTGTGGCCCTTAGGTGGGGTCCGTGGCGAATGATTAAAATCATACAGAAATTGTGAGTCTATTTGTCATGCCTGTAGTTTGTGAAGGTAGTCTGCTGTTCTGTTTTCTCCTATCTGTGCTATCACTTTGTCTATCTGTTTCTCCTACTCTGTCCTATCTTATTAATGGCATTCTTTTCTTATTTTCCATAACATAAATGTAGGATTGTAAACCGCTCTGATGCTTCTTGGCCTGAGCGGTATATCAAATGTAATAAACATAAACATAAATTGAGCGATACTCGGCATTTTCTGGATATAAAATCAATTGGACTAAATTGGTAGTATTTCCCCTAAATAACTTGGTACATAAAGCAAATGTAAGTGATTATCCTTTTGTTTGGGAGCCAGGCATGGTAAATTACTTAGGTGTCCATTATAGATATCCTTTGGAGGAAACTGTTCGCTGGAATGCGGATGGGGTGGTCAATATGGTTCGTGAATTGGTGTTGAAGTGGTCCCCCTTAGTCCTGTCCTGGTGGGGGTGACTTGAGACAATAAAGATGATGGTGATCCCCAAGGTAATTACATCTTAGAAATGATTCCTTGTTTGTTTCCTGTGTCTATATATCAACGGATAGAGCGGGTATTGAGTCAGTTTTTGTGGAATAACAAAGCTCCGCAAATTGCGAGGCAGAAGCTAAAGCTCAGTCGGGAACAAGGTGGCGTTATTTTCCCTGATTTTCAATCCTATCATAAGGCTTTTCTCCTCAAGCAAGGGTCTCGGTGACTGAAGGGTCACATGGATAGTAGACACATCTGGGTAGATGTAGAAGAGAGTCTATTTGCTCCGCTACCATTGGAACATACTCTGGGAATGCAGTTGGAGCAGGGAATACAATATCGCTGTATGATCATGGATACACTTCAGGCTTTTGGGACCCTTATCAGGGCATGCGGGATGGATCAGTGTTCTCAGGATCGGTTGCCCATATGGAATAATCCCCTTTTTAAAATCCAAAAAAAATCTATAGCCTGGAAACAGTGGTATATGAAAGGAATTTGGAATGTTTCCCTGCTAATTGCTGTTAATAAGTGGAAGGATTTCAGTGAACTGCAGCAAGAGTTTGGCCTCCCATCTAAATGCTATTTCCAATGGATGCAGCTTCGACATTGCTTGGAGTCTGCTAAGATTGATCCAAAAAATGGGATAGAGACTGCTGGAGTGGTGGAGATAGTTCAAGAGGTCGCACAGGCCGCGGGAATAGTATCGCGCTTCTACAAGAAATTGAACTTAGCCCCGGGAGCACCGATGCAGAAAATTCAAAATAGATGGAAGCGGGATACAGGAATCACCCTCACCGTGCAGGAGTGGAGGAGATTCTGGTGTAAACAAGTGAGAGTCTCAAGATCGGCCTCTATAACTCAGACTCTTCTTTTTTGCGCATAGATGCTTTTATACTCCTGTTAGAGTGGCAAGATGGGATAGGAGCCGCAGTCCTCTTTGTTGGACTTGTGGCGGTGAGGTTGGTACACTGCTACATGTAGTATATGAGTGCCTGGGGGTACAAGCTTTTTAGGAATGGTTGTGGGCACGAATACAGCTTATTCTTAACTTCAAAGAGCCCCTATCCTGGCAGCTTATTAGCTTAAGATCAGCGGCGAAGCTGCCTTCTTTGCCCAAAGAGGGAACCTTTTTGTTGGACTTCATGATAGGTGTAGCAATATACCTAATTGTTAGTAACTGGAAATGTACTGCTAATTTATGCACTCAGGAATGGTGGAATCGAGTATGTTTGTACAGTCAATATGACCAAATTTTCAACAAAAACGCCCACAGTCCGGTATACTGAGCCTTAAATGGCAACTATTAAATGACTTTGTGAAGGCAGCTAAGATAGATTAGGGGGTGGAGAGGATTAGCTCACTAACTTTCTATCTCAATAATTTGTGTATTAATATTATTGGTACCAGAGTGATAGATGGTTATGATGTTTATAAGGCCGCTCTCCGTGTGTCAACATGTATTGCTTGTTTCATTTATGTGGGATGTGCTCTGGAGGAGGGGGATGGGTGGGGAGGGAGGGGGTATATACCTTCAGGTTTTGTTTGTGTTAGTATCTGTTATGGTTATTTGTGTTTTGTAATTTGGAAATTTAAATAAAGATTTAAAAAAAAAATATGGAGGTGCGAGATTACAGTTATGCTTCTTCATGGGCCATATAGTAATTCAAGCATCAATAAGCTGTTGATATGTAACTGAAATGACACTCTTAGGTAATCTACCCGAGAAAGTTTGCACAATGGATCCCTGTCTGTCGGGATGATAGTTTCCCGCACCCATGTTGCTGATATCTTTAGTAGTGTTGGATAATATTCGTATGGAATATAGATGAATGCACATCTATACATAGTATGAAAAATTCTAGGGGTTCAGCTGGAAGTATTTAAAAAAGAATTTTGGCCTTGGGTGCCATTGGCGAGGGTGAAAAATCCTCCTTCTTGAAAAAAAAAAATTGTATTATGTGGCGACCTGTGGGACTTTGGGAAAGCCTTAAAAACACACCTTTTTTTGGAATATTATGGACCTGAACCTGAAACACTGTGTGAAACACACCCACTTCAATGAAATATGAACACATCCAATCATTCTACCTTCCATACAATAGCAGCAACCATCATAACCAACATCAAGCAACCATGTGTCCAATATTGTTAATACCCCTGTTATATCCAAGTTTTTAATTCCTTGTTCTATGTAAAGGTCATTTGTTTAACGTTCAATGTAAACCATTTTGAATGTAAGAAAAGCAGTATAGAAAAATAGTTAAATACATAAAACTAATTAATTAATTAACACCACACTTGCTCCCTTACCGCCCTTTAGTAAACATATCCCTTAGATTATTTTTATGAGGGGTTGACATGTACCAGATCAGATGGCAACCTCTTTATGGGTAAAAACCAATTGTCAGTCCTGAACTATAAACCGATATTACTTATTAACATTGATTATAAGATAAACTGCAAAACTAACTACATTTTTGTGTTTTCTTTTTATTACATTTACAATATCTATAATCAAATATATCCAACAAATCAAATAATATAAAGGACACACAAGTATCCAGAAAAAAGAATAGTAATCATTTTTAACCCAAATAAGGCCCAAGTAAGGAAAAATAAGCAAAAATAGGGGCAATCACACTGCCTAAAGAAAAAAAAAAGATAAATCACGGACCAAAGATTACATTATGGTTGCTGGTATGGGAAACATCATTCACGACTCTCAGTTACATTCTTTCTAGCTAATAAAAAATAAGATAGATGCTTAGGTTCAAAGAAAATATATTGTTTAGACTGATAAAGCAAAAAAAAAAACATTTACAAGGAAATTCAAATGCAAAACAACTTCTAAAGCCACAGCCCTGGGACGAAGGTTCAACAAGGTTCAAAAAGTTCTTCTTCGTCTTCTGTGTTTTATAAGAAATATCAGGAAACACTTGATTCCTACAGCCCATAAACAGCTCACTCATATGTTGAAAATACAATCTCAATATATTATTTTGATCCATCGCCAGTGCAAAGCAGACTAGGAGAGTGGATCTACCCATCACCATATCAAGAGAGCTCTCAAGGAAGTAAAAAAGATTCAAGCCCTACGGGGTTGCCTGCTGTTGGGGTATCCCCTCTCTCCCATTTCCAGAGAGAACAGTCAAATACTGGATCCTCACTAACAGAGGGAAAGCTTTACTAGACATTTTCAAAATCTCAAGACAGTATTTTCAATCAGATCCAAAAGAGAAATTTAGAAAATGTAAATGTAAATTATTCTTCCTTAATTGGTTCTCCAAGTAGTACATTTTCTGGGCTTGAGCCAAGTTGACCTTGTATGGACTCTACCGAGTATCTGGAGCTCACTCAGATGAGTTTCAAGGTGGGACACACTAGTCACTTGCTGAATCTGTTCTTGGGGGATCTCCTGGAGAGCAGATTTACTAGAAACTATCTTCAAGTTTGGTGGAAGGCTCGTCAACAACCTTCGCTGTGCTGATGATACCACATTACTGGCTGAAAGTGAAGATTTATTTATTTAGCTGTATTTATATACCGCTTTTCACTGGGTCAAAGCGGTGCTACATGGGGGGGGGGGGAAATTAAGTACAAGGGTAGGGCCGACACCGGGGAGGCAACATTGATGATTCTGACATAGGATAGACTTTGGACATAGGACAGACATTGGACATAGACAAAGGCTTTGAGTTAGAGGTTCATTGTGGGTGAACTCGGGGGTTTATGGATTTTTTGGTAGGGGTCGAATTGAAGTATTCCTGGAAAAGGATGGTTTTTAGCTGTTTTCTGAAAGATAGCAGGTTGGTATTGTTTCTGAGGTAGGTCGGTAGGGAGTTCCATAAAGATGGAGCATAGAGTTCAAAGGCTCGTTTGCAGGTCCGTTGTGAGCATTTGGTTCTTTTGTGAGGGACGGTGAGGGAAATGCTGGAGGCTTGTCTAGTAGATCTGCCATGGGCTGGGTGAGCCAGTAGGGTGCGAAGGTGGTTGTCCTGTGTTTGATGGATAGCTATGTGGGTGAGTAGGATGGCTTTGTATTTTGTCCATGCTTCGAGGGGGAGAATGTGCAGTTCCTTCAGAATTGGGGTGATGTGGTCGGTTTTCTTTGCGCTCTGAATGATTCTTGCAGTGGTGTTTAATGCAGTTCGTAGGGGGTTGGTGTGTGTGGCTGGAAGTCCATGGTAGATTATGTTGCAGTAGTCCAGATGTGGGAGTGTCATAGCTTGCATCACTGTTCGGAAGTCTTGATGTTCCAGGAGGGATTTGAGACGTTGCACTGTTCTTGCCTTGTGAAATATAGTTCCGGAGGTTTTAGTGATCTGTTGCTTTAAGGTGAGGGCTTGGTCAATAATAATGCCCAGGTATCTTATCTGAGGTTGAATTTGGATGCTCGTAGTTCCTATGTTGAGGTGTGTGGGTGGCGTGAAGTCTGGGTCCTTTGTCACTATGAGGGCTTCGGTTTTCTTTATGTTGATGGTGAGGTTGTTTGTTTGTAACCAGTCAGACACTGCTGTAAAGCACGCTGACAGGTGGGTGTTTGTTGGGTTTGTGGTTGTAATGGGGGCATAGAGCATGATATCATCAGCGTAGATGTGGAAGCTGACATTGTGGGTGCGTATGACAGTGCAGAGTGGTTGGAGGTAAATATTGAAGAGCATGGCTGACAAAGTGGATCCTTGGGGTACCCCCTGGTGTTGTTGAAATGGGGAGGAAATGATCTGAAACATTTGCTTTTCACAATTAAAGAACATAGTCTCAAAATGGGCCTGCACCTTAATGTAAAGAAGACAGAGATCTTGACAATTGGCAAAATCAACAAGTTCATCATTGAAGGAGAAGAAAATGAAATTGTGGACAACTTTAACCTACTTGGATCAACTATCAATATAGAAGCAACAAGCAGTCAAGAAATCCGATGATGCATTGCTCTTGGCAGAATGGCTATGAAAGACCTAGACAAGATTCTCAAGAGCAGAGATGTCTCTCTCCATACAAAAATTTGACTTGTACAAGCTATGGTATTTTCAATAACATCATATGGATGTGAAAGCTGGACATTGAAAAAGATAGACAGGAAGAAAATTGATGCCTTTGAATTATGATGATGGTGGCAAATACTGTGTATACTATGGACTACCAAAAGAACAAACCAGTCAGTACTAGAGGAGATGAAAACTAATCTTTCATTAGAAGCTCAGATGACAAGACTTCGACTTTCATACTTTGGGTATGTCTTGCGAAGAGAGAGATCATTAGAGAAAGACATCATGCTTGGCAAGATAGAAGGTCAACGCAAAAGAGGAAGACCAGCAATGAGATGGATTGATACAATAACAGCAGCTATGGGTACCAGTCTGTCAACAATGAGCCACCTGACTGAAGACCGAGCACAATTTAAGACAACTATCCAGAGGGTTGCCATGAGTCGACACCGACTCAAGGGCACTCAACAACAACAACAACCTTCAAGTTTACATTTACTAACATGGAGGTCAAAGAATCCTTAAGAGTTACAACAACATCCCATAAGCTCTCCAAAATTACTTGTGTAGGTTCAGAACACCTACTCCATGACAGACACTGAAGTTCTGAATGCCCCACAGCCCTGCCATCAAGCCATTGATCTAGCACTGCCCAGTGGTCTTCGAGAACTTCCTCGCTGGTTCCTCACAGCCCGATAAAGTCTGGCATACTCCCTCATGTAGGCACTCACACTACCATCCATTTTAATTTTGCACTTTTAATAAAACTTTAAATATTGATACAACATATCTTTGATGCTACAGAACAAGAAGAATCTTATGTAAAATATAAAAACATCTTTGTTGATGTTCTTGATGATGAAAACATCTTAGAATTGTTTAAGTATATG
The DNA here is from genome assembly GCA_033557465.1 of Ichthyophis bannanicus. Classification (NCBI taxonomy): domain Eukaryota; kingdom Metazoa; phylum Chordata; class Amphibia; order Gymnophiona; family Ichthyophiidae; genus Ichthyophis; species Ichthyophis bannanicus. The sequence goes on from CM066032.1 coordinate 1,556,779,756, forward strand.
GACCCCTTTCAAGTGCCTTTTGATTAAAGTAATATGGTTGTTGTGTTAGCTAGTCTCATATGAAGAATACCTATCTTAATATCTTTTTGAAATGAGCTACAAATAAACGATTTCAGGACTTGAAATAGAAAAGGTCATTTAATGTTATCGCATGCCTTTTTGGTGTCAAGAAATTAATCAAATTCTGCTTCCAGCTGGTTTTGATGAGAGAAAGAATATCACAAACTATCCAGGCATTATCTTGAGCCATCCTGTTCTGCATAAAATCCGTCTGACCTATACTAATGTTTTCTGGCAGATGTTTTCTCACTATTAATGCTATAAGCATGGTTCCAATATAAAGCAGTGCCATCAGCCATGGCGAATGAGGGGTTTTCTGCATTGGACCCAAGCAGTGAGGAGGTTATGTTGAGCCCCAATGTTCATACATCACCTGTCCAACCCAGAAGTTCTTTCCATAGAGTGAGGCTGCTCCCCCTGCAGAGCTATACAAGCACATCAATGGGTGTGGGACTCAAGTGTAGCTCCCCAGAGAGGCCCAGGGTTCCAACAGCAAGGGATGGAGGGTAGAATGTAAAGGAAAAAGTCAAATTGTAGAGGATCCAAAAGGGATTGCGAGGACATAAAGTCGAGGCAATGGTAGTGAACCACACATTCAATTAGTGTAGAAACGATGGGGAGGAGGAACATGGGTCGATAGTGAGAAGGACAGGTAGGGTCTAATGAGGGTTTCTTGAGGAGAGGAGTGACCACAGCATGTTTGAAGGCTGAAAGGAAAGTTGCAGTGGAGAGTGATAGGTTGAGAATATGAGAGATGGTAGGCACTACAGTAGAGGAGCTAAGGAGACAGGTGGGAATAGGATCAGAGGAGCAGGTACTGAGTTTGAATGAAGAAGAAGATGAGTGGTTTTCTCCTCAGAGATCATAGAAAAGGAAGAAAGAGTAGCAGAGATAGCGGGGAAAGTTGGGAGTGAAGAAGGGGAGGAGGGGAAGTAGCTGACCTCGTGGGAAATTGAAGTGTGATCTTATGGATTTTGTCATGGAAGTAGTCAGCCAAGGTTTAGGCAGAAAGTGAGGGAGGGGTCAGAGATGGAGGCACCTTGAGGAGACAGTTAAGAGTTGTAAAGAGTTGACAAGAGTCAGAGGCAAAAGAGTTAGTCAGATGGACATAATAGTCTTGTTTGGTGAGTGCTATGGCTGACTGGAAAGAGACAAGCATGAATTTGAGTGTATAAAGTCCTCAAGGGTGTGGGATTTCAGCCAAGCAGGCACAGGAATGTAGATAGTGGGTAGTGGAAAACAGCCAGGGTTGAGGTACAGTATGCCTCACAGGACATGGCATGGGTGGAGCAAGAACATCCAGAGTAGAGGAGAGTGTTATTGGAAGTTACTGCCTCATCAACAGACCAGATGACATAGTGGAGAATAGAGATGATGAAACAGTGGAGGACAAAGCCAATGGGTCAATAGCATGAAGATTCCTAAAGAGGTTGGAGGAGACAGGATGAGGTTGACGTGGTGGGTGATGAAGAGTGAAACTTAGCAGGTGATGGTCCGATAAGGAAAGAAGTGAGGTACAGAGGTTTGAGGGTAAGCAATTAAAGAAGAATACATAGTTGAAGCAGTGGCCTTTCTGGTGAGTAGGGGCAGTAAAACAAAGCTGGAGTTTGAATGATGAGGTAAGGGAGAGTAGCTTTAAAGCATAAGGGTCAGAGGGATTATCAACACAAATGTTAAAATCCCCAAAAATAAGGGAGGGAGAAGATGAATCCAGAAAGCCATGAGTCAAAGTCAGAGAGAAAGGTTGAGGTGGACTTGTCGGGGGGACGATAAATAACAGCTAATCGGAGAGGTAGTGGAGTAAAAAGCAAGATGGAGTGGGCTCCAAAGGAGGGAAAGGAGTGAGACTGTCTATGCATGTGTAGGGGTGAATATGTGCCTGTTTGCATGCCTGTCATGGTGGGGGGATGGACATGAACTGCATGTATGTATGTCATAGGAGTTTCCTTTCCCTACCCTTCATTATTTTCCCTCTTGCAATCTCTCCCCTTCACCAAGCTATGCACTTTCTTCCTCCTCTCCCAACCAATTTTGTACTTTCTCCCTTCTCTGCCTTACACACTCTCACTTGCACTGTCTCAAATCTCAGTTCCTCGTCTAACCCTGCCCCTTCCTTATGCTCCGCTCTTTTTCTCTTTCCTTCCATTCTAGCCACACCGATTCACTCATGCTTTTCTGCCTTTCTCTTCTAACCCCACATCCTCTATTTAGGCCTTGAACCCTTACAGGCCTCTTCCCTCCTCTCAAGAAGACAGGCCACTGCTCTGCTCTTTAAGCCAGTGAGACCCAAAACTCCCACTGGCCTATTAGACTTGCAATTCTTCTCTTCAGGCTGGTGGGTCCTAGAGCCCCTTTCTAGCCTTTTTGCCCTGCTGCTCCACTCTTCAGGCTGGTAGGACCTATGGGACTCAAGCTGGTTTTTCATGCTGCTGCTTTGAAGGGGGGGGGGGGTTGTTATGCAGGGTTGGCCCATCCACTAGGCAGGCTAGGTGACCACCAAGGGTAGCAGATCCTGCTGGGTGGCACGGCAGCTTTGTGACGCCACTTTGGTACCCACAGCATGAAAACCATGGCCTTCCGCTTCTGACCCCCCTCTGATATAGCTTCCTGTTAAAGGGGGCAGGAGCGGCAGGCCATGTATGCTGAAGCAGGCACATGCTGGCACCAAAGTGGTCATATCATAACCAAAAGTCAAAACATATAAAAAACCTGGGAATCAGTATTATAAACCACACAATTATGCCAAAAAAAAAAAATACTATTTTAACAAACACACATTTTTTTGTCGGGATCCGTCGACCTGAAATGGAGAGAGGAAAAAACTCCCCACTCGTTGTCAGCAGAGGCCTTTTGCTCGTATTTTCAAAAACAATAACACAAATAGTGAAAATCACTTATCTGATAGTAAACAGAAAGGGCAGCAGAATAGTAAAGCAGCGACATGCATGTTTCGAGCCCAGGAGGGGCTCTGTATCAAGCTGTTTCCATTAGTATACGCGCCCTAAAAAAACGCCAAATTCACCAGGCTATTTAAAGCACCAAAAAGATCTCTGAATGGCTGCTGAAGTAAACGTCACCAAAACGTCATCAGAAACATCACCAGAAAAAAAGGGGGGGGGGGGAAGGAAAAAGGTCCAAAAAACTTGATTCTGTAAATCCAAAAAATCAGAAGGAAAAAGGAGGACACAGTTAAAGTAAACTCCACCAGTCACACTCCAAGTTCAAGCCCATAGGCATTACCGTTTGAAGTTGAAAAATCCATTGCTGTTCACAACATTGAAGCAGTTTCTCCCGGTCACCACCCCAGGGGTCCAAAGGAATTAAATCAATCACCCTCCAACGGAGATCCGCAAAGACATGTTGATACTGGAGACAATGCTCAACTATAGGAGTGGAAAGAGTCTTGTTGGCCAATCGAGAGGCATGTTCGCCCAGACGAACCCGGACCGGGCGAATAGTTCTACTGATATATGACAGGTTGCAAGGACAGATAATAATGTACACCACAAAGGGTGTTAGGCAGGTCGAATAACCCGTAAAAGAGAAAGACTTGCCGGAAAACGCATGCAACCAACGGACTCCCTCCTCGGTAGTGGCACAAAATTTACAATGTTGACAGGACCAATGGCCCTCACGATGGTCGACAGCCTCAGAAGGAATGGATGGAAGGACCGCGTGTACCAAGTGATCACGAATATTCCTGCCCCTAGTATAAGCCAAGCGAAGGGGCTTTTGAAAACAGGTATGTATACGTAAAATCCCCCAATGTTTCTTCAACAAAGCCGTAACAAGGGCAGTATATTGTGTGAATGGGAGGACCCCAGTCACCATATCCATTTCCTCCTGTCGAGGGGTACCAGGATGAGATTCAGATGGGGGGCCCGGGTCACCCAAAAGCCATTCCCTATGAGAGAACCGGGCTCGTGTGTATGCCCGACGGACCACTGTTACGGGATAGCCCCGATCCAAAAGACGTGCTCGCAAACCCCGTGCTTGATCCTTAAAATCCTGCAAGGATGAACAGATCCAACATAGTCGCAAAAACTGACCCACCGGGAGACCCTTTCGTAAAGAAGAAGGATGATGACTGTGGTAACATAAAAGGTTGTTCCGCTGGCTGGGTTTTCGGAATAAAGTGGTGGCACAAAACCGCCACTTTTAAATCACTGCTGCCAGTGCTGCCAGGCCACTTCCACTGTCACTGGCCCCCCCTGCCATCACCTCCCTCCAGAAGACAGAATCGGAGACAGTGGCGGCAGCAGGGGGGGTGGGTGTCACAGCTAGGTCCTGCCTGTGTCAGCAGAAACCTTTGGGCCAGCCTTTTGTTATGCCATACAAACCTGTTTGTGCATGCTCAAACAAACAGATGCATATGGACAGACGACATTCCCACAGCCAGCTAGAGCATCCCCAAAAGGCACTATTGCTTATGCAAAACATGCCTAAAAGGCATTTTCTGCACATCAAACAGCCTTTTCACACAGGAAATCCTCTATACAATTACCTCTTTCAATCTTACATGTCCTATGTTATTGGAAAGCACTCTGTAAGATGCCACTTTTTTATTTCTAGATTCCCATGTAGTCGTTCTCTGAGGAACACCGCTCTTCTCAAGAAAATTACTAATCAGCATTTCTGACTTCTAAGCATAGAGTGGATATTTGGAAAGAAAATCGATTAGCATATATATGGCAATGAAATTTTAATTTATTCAGTTGAAAGGACTCATGTTCATTTTTCAACTGCTCTGAACATGTCAAGAAAGACATGTCTACAATGTGAGATGTACATAATACTCATACAGTAATTACATGGAAAATACCAATGAATGTAAAGCTAATGACTCACAGCTACCACAAGAAGATAGTACTTATTGCTTTAACATTGTTTACCAATTCAAATAGAGCAACTCAAAGAAAATATAATTATCTAAACTTTGAGTTGTCCGGGGTGTTGAGTATTACTATCAACAGAAATAGATTAACTGGATATGTCTTCCATTATTTTAACTTTTTGATTAATATCTGACATTCTCTCTATATGTATGTCTGATCTTGGATCTATCCTTAATCTGAAGAGCCAAACTGAGTACCAGGGCTTAGTCCTTGACTCCTTTTCCTTCTCTGTTGAGAGGATTGGGGACATTTAACTTCCTATGCCCAAGTATAGACTGTCCTCATGAAGGCACATTTTAGAAAGGCCGGTTATGTGGAATGTGTGATCTGGAAGTAAAAATGTCCGAAAACGAGGTTGATTTTAATATGAGACTGGTATAAAATTGATACCTCCCCACCCCTGAAAATGGACATATGTTTTAAAAATGTCCAGCCGGCAAATAAGCGTGCAAATCAAGCAAACTCAGGGCATGTACACATGTAAGACACTGCTAGCCTTATGCAGTGGAAAAGTGTGCGGATATCTCCCACCCCAAGCATATAAATGTATCTGCATGTGGGCAGCAAGCTGCATGCTCAGAAGAAGGGGCCATCTGTGACAGATCTGAATGTGCAAATGACTGTATTTTGGCTGATGCATGTGCAAATTAGACATGTAAATGCTGCTTGGTGACAAAAATGAATATGCCTACCTGCAAGTCTCCACACAACAGTGACCACTAGAGGATCCAATATAGAAGAGCTCCAACATGACAGCCAGGAGGGAGCACAACTACTTAGCTGCAGAGAGTTGCCTTGTGGTGCACCTAATGATCTCCAAAGAGCCCAGGGTCAAAAGCAATCTCAAGCTACAGTACAGAGAACTTGGGGGAAGATTTGAATGCCCCTTGCCATCTAAGTCCAATCCATGACTTCCAGATATAGCCCAACACCTGTTAAGTCATCTTCTAGCTCAGAGATGACATCACTGTGGTGGGCTGCAAAATTCTCTGCTCCCCAGAGCACCACTTGCAGCCTGCTGGAGAACACACACTTATACACATACACACATACTACATAAAATGCAAATGTCATGGCAGAGTCCTACAAATCCTGTAGCCTCTGACACTGACAATTGCAAGCATATGGCCAGTGAGTAAAATCGCTGCAGACCTGCTCAGATGTACATGGTACATGCATACCTCATCCATGCCACCACAGAATGGTCATGGTGCCAGCCAGGGATATTCGGTCCAACCACCCCAGTCCTTTCCAGTCCATATGCCACACTCTCCATGGTCACAGAAACAAAAATGGCACTGATGGAATGAAGTAAGATCACATATCAAAAAATGAAAACATCATTCCACTATGACATCATCAAGGATAATTGGAAGTGGAATCCCATAAAGTCCATCTAATTATTCCACTTATGTAAGGGAGAAAAGGATCTCAGTAACTCAAACACACCAAAACAGCTTATCAGAGTTACTGCCTACAGAACTTATCAAGCCTTTGGTGTACAGACTTAACCATCATGGATCCTGAAAAACTCCCCAAATGCCAAATTTTAATAATCAGTTTTTAAATATGATTTGAATTATTTTATCATTGCTACTTCACAGCAACCCTTCTCTTTATCAGACCATGCAAAGAGGTTCTTTCCAAATGAAATGCATAATAAGCCACACTCCACACTTATCTACATTCATCTAAAGAAATTAGCTGCACCAGCAGTAACGTCCCAACGCCACCGCAAGATGCCTTCAGGAGCATTTCGTCTTCAGCTTCTTCAGTGGAAAACTTGCCAACAGAATCACTTTCTCAACAAAAAGGGCAAATGCTGTGGGAAACAGAAGACTTGAGATTAATATCCAACACATTCAACCACCCTGTTAGGCATGCAAGAGAAAAAAAAAACAATTCCATGCTGGTCTTTATCTGCCGTCATATACTATGTTACTATGTACTGCAGTGGTGAGCTGCTCTTAGCTCTCTCAGGCTAGTAGACAAACCCAACCCAGTCAGGCCAGGTATCACAGCCACAGTCATCCAGATGTAAGCAAATATCCCCACAAAGATGACCTGCATTATTAGGGAAAGGCACTCTGATGGTAGCAGGGGCCACCCATGTCTATAGAGCTCCTGAACACTAATTTGCAACCCTCTCTTCTGTTCCAGATGCTTTGGCATACACTGCAAGCTGGAAAATTACAGGACATAATTCACACACATGAATAAAGTAAGCCCTCCACCCCATGTGAGGCACTGCAATTCTCAGATATGGACTGTGTGGGGCCATGACAGTGGTGGGTGCTGAGAGGAGTCCAATGCATGCAAGGTGTCTGCCATGGAGCCAAAGGACATATAGAGAGGGCCAAAAGGCTGAAGGTCTAGGGTTTATTTTATTTTATTTATTTAGACAGTTTTGTATACCACCTTATCCTTCAATCAAAGTGGTCACAACACAATTGGGGATACATTTTAACACGAGGGGATATGAGACACATACACTAATACTTACAGGGAACATGGGCAATGGAGGGTTAAGTGGCTTGCCCAAGACCACAAGGAGCACCTGTGGGACTAGAAACCCCAGTCCTTCCGGCCCAAGGTTGCTGTCCTCTAGTGGGATGTCTAGGGTTGCCAGATGTCCTGATTTTATTAGGATTGTACTGATTTTTGGAAGCTTGTCCTGATTTGAAAAATATCCTGATTTTGTCCTGAATTTTGGCATTTTGTCTGGACTTGACCTGAATTTCTGTAAGATTTTGACAAATGATTAAAAGATAGAAAGCAGAGGGTAGGGCTAAATGGCCAATTTTCCCAAAGGAGAAAGGTGACTAGTGGAGTACCCCAGGGATCTGTGCTGGCTCCGCTGCTTTTTAACATATTCTTAAATGACCTGGAAATGGGAATAACGAGTGAGGTAATCAAATCAATAGAGATTCTACAGCAAATTTTGTTTCCTGCAAAATTTAATCCTTTCTGATTCAAAGTCCTCTCTAGCATAGAGTGCAACCCCTCTACCAATTTGATAAGTTCTATCATTACAATATAGTTTGTACCCAGGTATCACAGTGTCCCACTGGTTGTCTTTCTTCTACCATGTCTCTGAGATTCCAATCATATCTAACCTCTCATTTAGTGCTATATATTCTAACTCCATTCTTATTTTTTAGACTTCTAGCATTTGTATACAAACATTTTAGAGACTGTATTTTATTCATATTAATCTGGCTATGGTAGGCATGGGTAATTTGGAATCTTTACGCTCTGTCTGCACAATACTCAAGGGCATTTGGACTACTTTACTCTTTTTTGGAACCTCTCTGCTTTTGGTAGTATCCTTCAAGGATAGCTTCTTCCGACCCATGCACTCTTCGGCGACTGTCGGGTTTCCCCTTATTATCTAGTTCAAAAGCTGCTCTATCTCCTTTTTAAAGGTTAATGCCAGCAGCCTGGTTCTATCCCGGTTAAGGTGAAGCCCATCCCTTCGGAAGAGCCCCTCCTTTCCCCAAAATGTTCCCCAGTTCCTAACAAATCCAAAACTCTCATCCTTGCACCATCGTCTTATCCAAGCATTGAGACTCCAGAGCTCTACCTGCCTTTTGGGTCCTGCGTGTGGGACAGGAAGCATTTCAGAGAATGCTACCCTGGAAGTTCTGGATTTCAACTTCCTACCTAAAAGCCTAAATTTAGCCTCCAGAACTTCACTACCACATTTTCCTATGTCATTGGTACTGACATGTACTAAGACAGCAGACTCCTCCCGAGCACTATCTAAGACCTTATCTAGGTGGCGCATAAGGTCCACTACCTTTGCACCAGGCAGGCATTTTACCAGGCAATTCTCATGTCCACAAACCACCAAGCTATCTACATGCCTAATGATCGAATCACCAACTATAACGGCTGTCCTAACCCTTCCGTCATGGGCACATGACCCTGGAGAAACTTCCTCGGTGTGAGAGGGGTTTACATCACCTGGAGGACAGGTCCTAGTTACAGGATCACTTCCTGCCACACCAGGGTGATGTTCTTCTGTCACGTGACCTCTCTCCTCCATGGCAACAGGGATGCTGCCAGACTGGAGGTGGGACTTCAGGACTATATCCCTGTAGATCTCATCTATGTACCTCTCTGTCTTTCTTATGTCTTCCAAGTCTGCTACTCTAGCCTCTAGAGAATGGACTCGTTCCCTGAGAGCAAAGAGCTCCTTGCACCTAGTGCACACATAAGACCTCTCACCAACTGGGAGAAAATCATAGATGTGACACTCAATGCAAAAGACTGGAAAGCCGCCATCTCGCTGCTGGACTGGTATCTGCTTCTTAGTTTTAAGCTTGTGTTTAGATCTTTAAATTCTTTACTTACTAAGGGTTGGTGTGGATGCTTATACTAATAAAAGTGTATCTAATATGTTTAATATACCTTGTTTACCTGAAGCTTAATTAATCTCAGGTCCTTAAAGTATGAATGATTTGAATAAAGAGCTGCACCTGAGAGCAGCTCCTTTCCTTTAAGATGTGTAAGTACCTATAAAGCTACGATTATCCCAGGGGTGGGCAGGTGGATGTTGGGGAGGAAGGGAAATAATACGTATTAAAAGAAGGTTACTATGCAGTACCCTGTCCTGTGCTTTTAAGGGAAGCTGTAACCAACTTCCTGGGTGATTAACAGTCCTTGCTTGGATAGAAGGAGGCTTTCAAAATGGCCTTTTGACCTGCCCCCTGGCTTTAACACCTATTTAAAATATTTCACAGGTCTCTTGCCCCCTAGGTATAAGGCCTCTTTGTAAAGGACTCTAGAAGACTTTATTTATGGTTCAAAGAATACTGACCGTTTTGCCATTTTTGCTAAGTTATAAGAACATAAGAACATAAGATATGCCATACTGGGTCAGACCAAGGTCCATCAAGCCCAGTATTCTGTTTCCAACAGTGGCCAATCTAGGTCATATGTACCTAGCAGTTTCCCCAAGAGACACAAGTTCCACAATGCTTGTACTGGGTCAAGCATTGATATCTTCGGTCACTTCTTAATAATGGTTTATGGACCTTTCCTCCAGGAACTTGTCCAAACCTTTTTTAAACCCAGCTACACTAACAGCCTTTACTACATCCTCCGGTAACAAATTCCAGAGTTTGATTACACGTTGAGTGAAAAAATATTTTCTTTTATTAGTCTTAAATAGTTTACCCTGTAGCTTCATTGCATGTCCCCTAGTCTTTCTATATTCTGATAAGGTAAACAATCGATCTACGTTTACCCGTTCCACTCCGTTCATTAATTTATAGACTTCTATCATATCTCCCCTCAGCCGTCTCTTTTCCAGGTTAAAGAGCCCTAACCTTTTTAGTCTTTCTTCATAGGAGTATCCTTCCATCCCCTTTACCATTTTGGTGGCTCTTCTCTGTACCTTTTCTAAAATCGCTATATCCTTTTTAAGATACGGCGACCAGAATTGCACACAATATTCAAGGTGCGGTCTCACCATGGAACGATATAGAGGCATTATAATATCTTTTGTTTTATTTTCCATTCCTTTCCTTATCATACCTAGCATTCTATTTGCTCTCTTGGCCGCCGCTGCACACTGGGCCGAGGGTTTTAACATGGTATCCACAATGACGCCTAAATCTTTTTCCTGGGTGGTGGTTCCTAATGTGGAACCTTGCATCATGTAACCATAGTTTGGGTTGTTCTTCCCTAGGTGCATAACCTTGCACTTGTCCACATTAAATTTCATCTGCCATTTTGATGCCCAGTCTTCCAATTTATCAAGATCCTCTTGCAATTTTTCACAATCCTCTTGGGTTTTAACAACTTTAAATAGTTTTGTGTCATCTGCAAATTTGATAAACTCACTCGTTATTCCACTTTCCAGGTCATTTATGAATATGTCAAAAAGCAGCAGACCCAGCACAGATCCCTGGGGTATACCACTATTCACCTTTCTCCATTGGGAAAATCAGCAATTTAGCCCTACCCTCTGCTTTCTATCTTTTAATCAGTTCCTGATCCACAATAGTAAACTGCATCCTATCCCATGACTCTTTAGTTTTGCCAAAGGTCTCAGATGAGGGACCTTGTCAAAGGCTTTCTGAAAGTCCAGATACACAATATCAACTGACTCACCTTTGTCCACCTGTTTATTCACTCCTTCAAAAAAACATAAAAGATTAGTAAGACAAGATCTTCCTTGTCTAAAGCCATGTTGGCTGTCTCCCATAAGGTCGTGACTATCTACATGCTGAGTAATTTTATTCTTTATGATGGTTTCTACCATTTTTCCCGGTACTGACCTCAGGCTCACCGGTCTGTAGTTTCCCAGATCACCCCTGGAACCCTTTTTAAAAATTGGTGTTACATTGGCGATCCTCCAATCTTCAGGTATTAGAGATGATTTTAATGATAGTTCACAGATTACTGATAGCAGGTCTGCAATCTCATATTTCAGTTCTTTCAACACCCTTGGATGTATACCATCCAGCCCAGGTGATTTGCTACTCTTCAGTTTATCTAATAGTTGTAATACATCTTCCCGATGTATCGATATTTCCTTCAATTCTTCCGCACCTTTAAATACCACTTCAGTCATGGGTAACATCCCTACATCTTCCTCAGTAAAGACCGAAGCAAAGAATTCATTCAGTCTCTCCGCTATTGCCTTGTCGCCTCTTAGTGCTCCTTTAACCCCTTTATCATCTACTAGACCAACTGACTCTCTCACAGGTTTTTTGCTACGAATGTACTTGAAAAGGTCTTTATTTCATGTTTTTGCTTCCGCAGCAAGCTTCTTCTCAAATTCTCTCTTTGCCTGCCTTATCAATGCCTTGCATTTGATTTGCCAGTGCTTGTGCTGTTTCCAGGTTTCGTCGTTTGGCTCTTTTTCCATTTCCTGAAAGATGCTTTTTTGGCAACAACAGCCTCTCTGACCTCACCTTTAAACCACGCTGGCAGTTTTTTGGACTTCCTTCCACTTTTCTTAAAGCGTGGAATACAGCTGGTCTGGGCTTCCAAGATAGTATTTTTCAACAACACCCAAACTTGATTTACGTCTTTAACCTTTGCAAATGCTCCTTTTAGTTTTTTCTTAACTGTATTCCTCATTTTATCATAGTCTCCCTTTCGAAAGTTAAAAGGTAGTACTGTGGATTTCCTTACTATCCCTTCTCCACTAATTAAATCAAAGGCGATCATGCTATGATCACTATTGCCAAGTGGCCCCAACACCCTTATCTCTTGCACTAGATCTGGTGTTCCACTAAGGACTAGGTCTAATATGGCTTCCCCTCTGGTCGGTTCATGAACCAGCTGCTCCAAGAAGCAGTCATTTATTTCATCTAGGAACCTTATCTCCCTAGCATGTCCTGACGTGACACTGACCCAGTCGATACCGGGGTAATTGAAATCACTCATTATTATTACTGCGCTGTAATCTTTGTTAGCTTCCTTGATTTCTTTGAGCATTTCATCATCCATTTGGTCATTCTGGCAAGGCGCTCGATAGTACACCCCCACTGCCATTGCCTTCCCCCTTTTATATGGAATTTCAATCCATATAGATTCTACAGCAGATTTTGTTTGCTGCAAAACTTTAGTCCTTTCTGAGTCAATGCCCTCTCTAACATAGAGCGCAACCCCTCCACCAATTTGATCAGCTCTGTCATCATGATATAGTTTGTACTCAGGTATCACAGTGTCCCACTGGTTGTCCTCCTTCCACCATGTCTCTGATATTCCAATCATATCTAACCTTTCATTTAGTGCTATATATTCTAACTCTCCCATCTTATTCTTTAGACTTCTAGCATTTGCATACAAGCATTTTAGAGAATGTATTTTATTCATGTTAATTTGGCTATTGTTAGACATGGGTAAATTGGGATCTTTAAGCTCTGTCTGCTCCATACTTGAGGGCATTTGGGCTACTTTACTCTTTTGTGGAACCTCTCTGCTTTTGGTAGTATCCTTCAAGGATACATTCTTCCGAACCATCCGCTCTTGGGCGACTGTCGGCTTTTCCCTAATATCTAGTTTAAAAGCTGCTCTATCTCCTTTTTAAAGGTTAATGCCAGCAGCCTGGTTCCATCTCGGTTAAGGTGAAGCCCATCCCTTCGGAAGAGCCCCTCCTTTCCCAGAATGTTCCCCAGTTCCTAACAAATCCAAAACCCTCATCTCTGCACCATTGTCTCATCCACACATTGAGACTCCGGAGCTCTGCCTGCCTTTTGGGTCCTGCGCGTGGAACAGGAAGCATTTTGGAGAATGCTACCCTGCAAGTTCTGGATCTCAATTTCCTACCTAAAAGCCTAAATTTTGCCTCCAGAACCTCCCTACCACATTTTCCTATGTCATTGGTACCGACATGTACCAAGACAGCAGACTCCTCCCCAGCACTATCTAAGACCTTATCTAGGTGGCGCGTGAGGTCCGCTACCTTCGCACCAGGCAGGCATGTTACCAGGTGATCCTCACGTCCACCAGCCACCCAGCTATCTACATGCCTAATGATAGAATCACCAACTATAACGGCTGCCCTAAACCTTCCCTCATGGGCACATGGCCCTGGAGAAATTTCCTCTGTGCGAGAGGGTTTTACATCACCTGGAGGACAGTGCTAGTTACAGGATCACTTCCTGCCACACCAGGGTGATGCTCTCCTGTCACGTGACCTCTCTCCTCCATGGCAACAGGGGTGCTGCCAGACTGGATGTGGGACTTCAGGACTATATCCCTGTAGGTCTCGTCTATGTACCTCTCTGTCTGTCTTATGTTTTCCAAGTCTGCTACTTTAGCCTCTAGAGAACGTACTTGTTCCCTGAGAGAAAAGAGCTCCTTGCACCTAGTGCACACGTAAGACCTCTCACCAACTGGGAGAAAATCATACATGTGACACTCAATGCAAAAGACTGGAAAGCCCCCATCCCGCTGCTGGACTGCTGTCTGCATCTTAGTTTTAAGTTTGTGTCTAGATCTTTAAGTTCTTACTTACTAGGGGTTGCTATGGGTATTTATACCAATAAAACTGTACCTAATACGTTTAATATACCTTGTTCTCCTGAAGCTTAATTAATCTCAGGTCCTTAGTGCATAACTGATTTGGGTAATGAGCTTCACCTGAAAGCACCTCCTGTCTTTTAAGATGTGTAAGTACCTATAAAGCTATGATTATCCCAGGGGAGGGAGGGAAATAACACTTATTAAAAGAGGGCTGCTACACAGTACCCTGTCTTGTGCTGCTGAGGTAAGCTAAATTCTGATTTGATTTAAATTATAGCTCTTAGCTGCTGCTAGGCTCTAACCGCTTATGAAATTTAAACTACAAGCTCTCTGCTGGGTACTAAATTTAACCAGAAAGCTCTCTTCTGTGTTTTAAATTCAAACTTTAATTGCTGCTACTAGGCCCTAACTGATCCAACAAAAAACAGTGGGTTCACAGATTAAGTAGCTTTAATACAAAGAAGTATTTTTAGAAAATTACCAGAAGTATATACTCACAGTTGCAGATTTTTCTCCAGAAGTAACAGTCCCCCTTTCTAGTCCTTCAAGACAGAGGTTCACAGAGCTCTGGTTGAGCTATTTATGCCTCTGCTGCTGAGGTAATGCTGTGACCAACTTCCTGGGTAATTAACAGTCCTTGCTTGGATAGGAGTCTTTCAAAATGGCCTTTTGATCTGCCACCTGGTGTTAACACCTATTGTAAAGGTTTCACAGGTCTCTTGCCCCCCAGGTAGAAGGCCTCTTTGTAAAGGTCTCTAGAAGACTTTATTTGTTGCTCAAAGAGTACAGACCCTGTTTTGCCTTTTGTGCTAAGCTAAATTCTGATTTGATTTAAATTATAGCCCTTAGCTGCTGCTAGGCTCTAATTTCTTATGAAATTTAAACTACAAGCTCTCTGCTGGGTACTAAATTTAACCAGAAAGCTCTCTTCTGTGTGTTAAATTTAATCTAAAAGTACTTTGCTGTTACTTGGCCCTGAGTGACTATTAAATTTAAACTACAAGCTCTCTGCTGGGTATGAAATGTAACCAGAAAGCTCTCCTCTGTGGTTTAAATTCAAACTTTAATTGCTGCTACTAGGCCCTAACTGATCCAACAAAAAACAGTGGGTTCACAGATTAAGTAGCTTTAATACAAAGAATTCCTTTTAGAAAATTACCAGAAGTATATACTCACAGTTGCAGATTTCTCTCCTGAAGTAACAGTCCCCCTTTCTAGTCCTTCAATCTGATTTGATTTAAATTAGAGCTCTTTGCTGCTGCTAGGCTCTGACCTAGTATGAAATTTAAACTAGAAGCTCTCTGCTTGGATATAAATTTAACCATAAAGCTCTCTTTTGTGTTTTAAATTTAAACTAATAGCACTTTGCTGCTATTAGGCCCTGAGTGAGTATTAACTTTAAACTACAAGCTCTCTGCTTGGTTCTAAATTTAACGAGAAAGCTCTCTTCTGTGTTTTAAATTTAAACTTAAACTGCTGCTACTAGGCCCTGACTGATTTAACAAATACACTGAGTTCACAGATTAATCAGCTTTAATCCAAAAAATTCCCTTCAGAAAAATTCCCAGAGGTATATACTCACTATTGCAGATTTATCTCCAGAAGTAGCAGTCCCTTTTTGTAGTCCTTCAAGTCTGAGGATCACAGAACTCTGGTTGAGCTATTTATGCCTGTGCTTCTAAGGTAAGCTGTGACCAACTTCCTGGGTGATTAACAGTTCTTGCTTGGATAGAAGGAGTCTTTCAAAATGGCCTTTTGACCTGCCCCCCTGGTTTAACACCTATTTAAAAGGTTTCACAGGTCTCTTGCCCCCTAGGTAGAAGGCCTCTTTGTAAAGGTATCTAGAAGTCTTTATTTATTGCTCAAAGAATACTGACCCTGTTTTGCCTTTTATGCTAAGTTATAATCTGATTTGATTTAAATTAAAGCTCTTTGCTGCTGCTAGGCTCTGACCTAGTATGGAATTTAAACTAGGAGCTCTCTGCTGGGTTCTAAATTTAACCAGAAAGCTCTCTTTTATGTTTTAAATTTAAACTAAAAGCACTTTGCTGCTATTAGGCCCTGAGTATTACATTTATACTACAAGCTCTCTGCTGGGTTCTAAATTAAAAAAAAACAATAACCCCACACAATGAAACAATCACTTTAAAGTAATCTACATTCCTACTATGTGATGTCATTTGATTTGGCCACTCTTTCTTGGGGCGGGCATTGCATAAGAATCCCGTGATTCTTTGGTGCCTTACCGTATAGCAGTTGCACTTGACACAGGGCTGGTGTGACCCGAAACACGCGTGTTTTGCATTGGAAATACTGCAGGGATTCAAATAACTGCATTAAGTTAAGTAGAAGCTTTTTCAATTTTTTATAATTGTTGTGTTGCATCGTAAGCACATATTGAGTGTTAAAAGAAAAAAAAAATTAAAAGGGAACAGCGGACACCGGGGTGCTGAGTCTACTCTTTCCCCGGTCTGCTGGACCCAACATTTTCTTTGCAAACATTTTTTTGGTGTAGATGAAATTTAAGACTTTCTGGGTTCTAAATTTAACCAGAAAGCTCTCTTCTGTGTTTTAAATTTAATCTTAAACTGCTGCTACTAGACCCTGACTAATTTAACAAATACACTGAGTTCACAGATTAATCAGCTTTAATCCAAAAAATTCCCTTCAGAAAAATTCCCAGAAGTATATGCTCACTATTGCAGATCTCTCTCCAGAAGTAGCAGTCCCTTTTTGTAGTCCTTCAAGACAAAGATTAGTCAGTTTATAGTGTATATGGATTTTCAGAAAGCCTTTGACAAGGTCCCTCATGAAAGACTCTTGGAGAAATTAAAAAGTCATGGGATAGGAGGCAGTGTACTACTGTGGATCAGGAACTCGTTAAAAGATAGAAAGCAGAGGGTAGGGCTAAATGGCCAATTTTTCCAGTGGAGAAAAGTGAATAGTAGAATACCCCAGGGGTCTCTGCTGGGTCCACTTTTTAACATATTCATAAATGACCTGTAAATGGGAATAACGAGTAAGGTAATCAAATTTGCAGATGACACAAAATTATTCAAAGTATTTAAAACCCATGAGGATTGTGAAAAGTTGCAAGAGGACTTTGATAAATTGGAAAACTAGACATCCAAATGGCAGATGAAATTTAACGTGGACAAGTGAAAAGTTTTGCACCTAGAAAAGAACAACCCAAACTATGGTTACACAATGCAAGATTCCACATTAGGAATCACCACCCAAGAAAACATGTAGGCATCATCGTGGATAACATGTTGAAACCCTCTACCCAGCGTGCAGTGGCAGCCAAGAAAGCAAATAGAATGCTAGGAATCATAAGGAAAGGAATTGAGAATAAAACAAAGGATATTATAATGCCTCTGTATCATTCCATGGTGTGACCGCACCTTGAATATTGTGTGCAATTCTGGTCACTGCATCTTAAAAAGGATATAGCGTTATTAGAAAGTGTACAGAGAAGTGCCATGAAAATGGTAAAGTGATGGAAGGATACACCTGTGAAGAGAGTCCAAAATGTTAGGGCTCTTCAACCTGGAAAAGAGACGGCTGAGGGGAGATATGATAGAGGTCTATAAATTAATGAATAGAGTGGAACAGGTAAATGTAGATTGATTATACCATCAATAATATAGAAACAATAGGGGACATGTAATGAAGCTACAGTGTAACCAATGTTCCCTCTAACTTTCTGTAGGCTGTGTGCGCATAAAATATCAGCTGTGCAGCTTTTGAAGGAAGGTTAAATTTTTGTGCGCCACATAATGACACTCGGAGTTATATACTTTAAAATTTGACTACATGTCAGAATACAGTATGTACACCACATTGATTTTAACCAAATTAAAGGAAAATAGACGATTACTAAATGAAGCGGAAAATTTCTAGTAATTACAATAAAAACTTTTAAATTTTAAGATGTCTGGGTTGTTTTCTATCAGAATCAGAACCGTAATTTTTGTGCGCTCTGTTGTAAAGTATGTGCGCTGGTTTGGCGAGGTGTGTGCACGCGCACACGCGCACAGCTTAGAGGGAACAGTGGTAGCAGTTTTCCCTAGACAGACCGAGCATTTATTCATGGGTATTTATCTGCTACTGATAATACCTTCTACAATATTTCTAATATTTAAATTGATTGTATCTATGAATTTCACTTTCATAGAATTCATTGTCTAGGAACATTGGGTCAATATTCAAATCTGTAGGCAGCATATAATTACGGTGAAAACCAGACAAAGGCACCATATATGCATATCACTAATAGTCAGCTGACTGCCAGCATACAAATATTGCTGGAGACCACAAGAGGAAAACTGGATATCCACAAGGACATAAATGGATAGAGCTTGGGCATGATGACAACATACACAGAGTGCTGTGGTGGCAGGCAGGTCCTGGCTCATATCCAGTTATATTTAGAACAGCATTTTATATAGTTTGGGCCATTGTGCCTTGGATATCTTGGTGTAATTCTAGCATCCCTAAGCAGAACCTGCACCAGCCACCTGTCTCCTGCCACAGTTTCAGCTGCTACGTTCCCAACAAGCATGCGGTGGTACTACATGCTCAGCTAGAGGAGGAGATTCTTGGTCTAGAGAAGAAGAGAGGAGAGTACCAAGTCCAGAAGCGGAACAGCTAAGGCTAGTTGGCTAGTGTGGGAGATAGCAGTATGAGACCCTATGTGTCTATAGGGCCAGGTTTTCCTCAGCTCACAGAGGAGGATGTTTTGCAAAGGTGCAGGCTGAACAAAACCACCATCACTGATCTCTGAGAACTGATGAGAACTGACCTGGAGGTAGCAATAAAGAAAA
Source organism: Ichthyophis bannanicus (assembly GCA_033557465.1). NCBI lineage: Eukaryota > Metazoa > Chordata > Amphibia > Gymnophiona > Ichthyophiidae > Ichthyophis > Ichthyophis bannanicus. The sequence continues at coordinate 1,556,798,525 of CM066032.1, forward strand.
GACATGCACTGTCAGTGGTAGCGAAGGCCACAATAGTCTTGTCCTTCCTAGCAATAGGCAGCTTCCAACATATTGTGGGGCCAACCACTTGCATTCTGCACCTCCCACTGCCCAGCACCCACAATCAATCTAGCCAACTTAACCTTGCAAGTAAAGGAGAAAGTCAAATACCTTGGCATAGTTTTGGATCACAATCTTAACTTCCAAGTACACATCAAGCAAGTCACCAAAGCAGCATATTTCCGTATGAGGACAATTCAAAAACTTCAACCATTTCTGGAACAAAATGACTTCAGAAATGGCTGTCAGGCCATCATCACCCCAATTCTTGATTATACCAACATCACATACCAGGGGCTCCCAAAATCTTCACTTCTCCTGCTCCAACTTGCACAGAATACAGCCGCCGGAATCATCACAGATACCAGACAATGAGAACAATTCACCACAGTCCTGAAGCAATTACACTGGATCCCCATCTATTCTAGAATCAAATTTAAAGTTGCCCTCACCATTTTCAAGACGCTTCAAAGCCTCTCTGCAAACATTCTACATCACTTTACTCTTGATCCATCCAACAATAGATCCAGGAGAAAGTCCATCCACAATCTATTAGCTGTCCCAATTGTATTTTCTCGCTCCAACCTATCTACTTTCAGCAAGCCTTTACATTCTACGACCCCACCATCCAGAACTCCCTCACATCAGAAATACGCTCTTTAAGTGACAGCAAAACATTTTGACACAAGCACTGAAGCACTATGGACCCAACACATAACCTCATACTCTAAGTACCCCATATTCTGTTCATCCCATGTTCTATTATCTCTACCTCCTTGCCCTTAGCAATGCTAAATTTAAGATGTTTGTTTGCTATTACTCGTTCCCTACTGTTAAAATAGTTTAATCTGTTCTCCAACATGTTCCATGTTAATTTTAACTTGTTATCAACTATGTTTCATGTAAAGTTATTAATGTTCTTGTTCCTTGTACACCACTGAGACTTGTAGATACAGCGGTATAGAAATCTATAAATAAATAACAGTTCTATTGAGGAGGATGCAGGACTTCATTGCCTTTCCTCAAATTCACAACTAATGACAGCAGACCATGCAGGATTTCCTTAGCATTGCTGGGTTCCCCTCTGTCTTCAGAACTATAGATTATATGCATATGGCCACGAGAGCATCTGGCCAGGAGGAGAGCGCATACAGAAATCTGTGCAATTATCACTTCATCACTATGCAGGTGGTTTGCAATACCCAAATGGTCATCACCATTGTTTGTGTGTGCTACCCAGGATCCTGCTATGATGCATATGTCCTATCACAATCTACCTTTGGACAAGCTGTTGCCACTGGACAGCTTAGAGATGCTTAGTTGCTAGGTAAGTTAGAATGATCTTTGATAAGGTAATTTTACGAAGGGAGCACATTAGACTGCACACCCCTGACATATATATTTAGATTTTAATAGCTTAGAGAGATACGAAACTGCTCTATACCCAAATAATTGTTTAGCAAACAAGTAGGACTGCCCATAAACTAGATTTGTTGGGGATGAGTGAAGAAAGCCCCCAGGTAAGTGAAAGCCCCTAGGTAAGTGATATATTAAATACCTTTATGGAAATAGGTAACAGGGGTAACATATGGAAAGCAGTGTGTATAAATGCCCGTAGCATGGGAAATAAGATCCCTGATGTTGAAGTTTTAATGGGAGTGGCTGACTTGGATTTAGTGGCAGTTACAGAAACATGGTTCACAGAAAACCATGACTGGGATGTAACTATACCTGGCTATACTTTATTCGCAAAGGGCAGGGTAGGAAGAAGAGGAGGAGGAGTGGCACTGTATGTAAAAAATACTATTAAAGCTTTGGAATTACAGAGCTTAAAAGGGAGAGAGGAGGCATCGTGGGTTAAACTAGAAAGAGGGAAAGATAAATCTATTTGCATTGGTGTGCTATACAGACCTCCCTCACAAGAGGAAGAGGTGGACAGAGAGTTAACTTAAGACATACGCAGCATTGCTAGGAAAGGGGAAGTGCTATTGATAGGGGATTTCAATATGCCAGATGTTGATTGGCACATTTCTGCTGCAGTATCATCTAGAAGTAAAGAGATCCTGGATTCTCTACAGGGACAACTATTCAGTCAATTGGTAACGGATCCCACACGTGAAGGGGCCATAATGGACTTGATGCTTACCAATGGTGAAAGTGTTTCTGATGTTATACTGGGAGATCATTTTGCATCCAGTGATCACCAGATGGTGTGGTTCAGTATTAGGACTAAGGCTGTTAGAATCCATTCAAAAGTGAGGGTCTTAGACTTTAGGAAAACTAAGGGGTATGTTTACTAAACCGTCTTAACGTGCGCTCTCCCATGTTATCATACGATAATGCGCCTTATCGTTTGATAATGGCGCCTTATTGCGCGTCAACGCGCGCTAAGGCGCAAACGAGCACTGAAGGCAGAGAAAGGCTCCCGGAGGGCGGAGGAAGTCTCCCCAGGGGCGGAGAGAGAGAGTCAATGGGTGGAGAGTGGGAGGGGAGAGGCTCCCTGCACACTAACGCTGTGAAATCTGAGGCTGAAAACTAACGCCAGTGAAACCCTGGCGTTAGAGCTGATTTAAAGGGAAAATAAACCATTTACGTCAGCATGTTCCACAACATCAGGACGGGCATGTCGGAATGGGCAACTGGACAGATGCTGGAAAAGGGGACACAGAGGGCTGCAGGCAGCACATGCTGTGGTGCAGCTGGGGCACAGTGCGGACTAGGGTAATGCCTAGCTGGCCCATAGGAATGCTGAAACAGTAGAGCAGCCAGACAGCAACTGCTGAGGGCCCAACATGGGCAAGAGTGTGCTTTCCACGGTGTCACAGAGAATAGTACCCAGCAGGTACCCCCAATGGCACAGAACATTGGCAGGCAGTAGTGCAGTGAACACAGCCAGTGTGTTCAGGAGCAAAGGTCACAGGTTCAAGTCCCAGCTGTGGTTCCTGCCAACCCAGTCCCCATATTTTACCCACTACTAAAACGTGCTAATACAGACAGAACCTTTATTGCAGATAACAGAAACATGCCCAATAAACCTACATTTTACCCTACAGAGCACAGACACCATAAACATGCACATTACCTAGAGAAGAGTCTCCCAAATGCAGTCCTGGAGGGCCAAACACCATTCAGGTTCCATGCTGCCTCTAATAAACACGGCTGTGCTGCATGTCTATGCACCGCCCCCATGGTATGCAGATATATCTCATGCATATTCATTAGGGACAGCATGAAAACCCGAACAGTGTTTGGCCCACCTGGACTGGAGTTGGGAACCTCTGCCCTAGAGCAGCGGCCAACAGGGGCAGACACACCCTCCCCCACAGGCTCCATTATCCAAAGCCTCCTGGAGAGGCAGGATGTTGGGCCCTGCATGCATCTCCCAATACTAACACTTGCATACCTTAGCAATGCCACCCTAAACCTAGGAATATTGTACACACCTATCAAACGGTTGCTATGATTACTGGCAGATAGCAATTCCTAAGTTAAGCACAATTTGCTGATTGAGCTGCATCATAGCAACCTTTCTGCTGTCTGTGGAGTGTGCTTCAGGTCTGATGTCTGACAGTGTTTACCACCCTGTGGAGTGACTCCAACAGTATTGCGTACCATAGCCATGCCTGCACTGTGCTCAGGACTGGTGCGGTGGCCAGGGCTACCAAGAGCCTCTATATTTGCACAATGCTGGCATAGGTGTGGGAGCGTGTGTTTGTCTATCCAGTGTGTGGTGTCTGCCAACACCTTCCTCAGCCCACACTGTTGCCAGTGTAAGCCTGCCAATGTGCATAATGAGGAGCAAGGTACCATGGGTATAGCCCGGAGAGGGTGGCCTGGCCAGGATGCATCTGCACAGGGCATATGGGCAATGGCTTGGACATTGTAGTGCCTGACAACCACCTGCACGGACAGGGTGGCCACAGCATGTCCTGCTGGGAGGTCACTCTCACCCTGACTGAGCAGTGACCACGGCATGGCTAGGTTCCCCCATAGTGCTGTATGGTGTTTTTCTCATATGATGTTTATGGTTCCCTTTTGGGGCCCAATCACTGACTTATCTGTTTGGTGTGTATGCTGACATCCCAGTTCTGGGTACATGCATCTTCTCCAGAAACATGCACTATGGACTAGCTAGCAGACTGTCTGCAGCTAGTATGTGTCTGGATGGAATATCTTGCAGGGTGCAGCAGCTGGAGGCTTGCTGCTGGAGAATGTCAGATAGTGGTCGGGGGCAGCTGAGCATTTCCAGGCCTTCTGTCCCTGCTTATGGATGTGTACAGATCTGCATTGCCTGCCCTGTATGGTGTCTGTTCCCCAGCAGGATTGGGGTTGATGGTCCGCTCTGCTGCCACCATTGTGGGGAGGTAGAGTGTGGCTCTGTTGGTGGGAGATCGTGTTTCCTACCCTGAGCCACAGAGAGTGGGTTGGGTTAGGTACGGTACTTAATCTACCTATGGGTCCAAATACCCCCCCTTCACCTCCATCATGTGACCATGGCACCAACACACGATATACACTATTTTGGGTGCATCATAGCCCATAAGGGCTAGACATGACTGAGAAATACAGATGTGTCTGCAGGAACTACCTATCACACACACTAGCACTGATGGGGGCCTGCAGCATAGCCTATTTCAGCTATGAAAGGTGCGGTGGACCTGGTGCTGGGTGCCCCACCTCACCCTCAGGGTGAGCACAGTACCCGCACAATGTGACGGTCTGTAGCTACTCTGTGCCAGTAGCATACACGGTCAGTACCCCCTACCAGGCTGAGGTGCTGTGGGGGTACATACCCCATCTTGTGATCATCTGTAGACTTCTGATTTGCATGTGCAGTGCATCATGGGTATGGGTGGGTTAACCCTATCCTGGTAACCACAGCAGACTGTTTGTGTGGTGACATGCAGTCCTTCTGTAGCCAGCCAGGGGGCTTGTTAATAGCTGTAGCCCACTGGTTGCTTCACTGCCTGTGGAGCCAGAGGTCATGGGTTCAAATCCACAGTGGGGTTATTTGATAGGGCTATCTGGAACATTGTAAAGTTTTAATGTGCATTAGTGCTGCCAGCAAAAACACCCTCAGAGTACTGTAACCATAAGGTGCCTCAGAAGTCGCTTTATAGGGTGCCCTATAAAGCGCCTTCTGAGGCACCTTATGGTTACAGTCCATATAAGGTGCCTTATAAGTTGTCCTATGGAGCGCCTTATAGGGTGCCCTATAGGGGACATTATAGGGTGCCGTGGTAGACAGTGCACTTTATAATGTGCCCTATGGAGTGCCTTATAGGGTGCCTTATGTGGCACCTTAGGTTATGGCACGTGAGGGTGTGTTTGCTGGCAGTAATAATTAAAATACAAATAAAATGCCTCAAGAAACAATACTTACATGTCAAAACTGATGCCTCAGCCAGCCTTATGCATTAGACACACTGGGAGATCAAACTCATGACCCCTGTATCATCATTTAGTGCATTAACCATTGTACTACACCTCTGTTTCTGTGTTTGCATTTCTGGGCGCTTACTTAAGATTACTGTGCGTTAACGCGCTTAGTAGCGCTTAGCGGCACTTAGCCCGTTAATGTGCGCAGCAGCGTGCGTTATCGCGCGATAATCCCGTTTTGCTACTTTAAGACTGAAACACCCACTCCTTTTATGGTAGCCTGCACACTATTGCCGGGCGCACATTAAGACGGTTTAGTAAACATACCCCTAACTTTGCCAAGATGGGCCAATACCTCAGGGAGTCGTTAGCAGGAAGGGAACAGCTGGGGGATGTAGAAAAACAGTGGGCAAAACTGAAAGGGGATATTTTAAGGGCAACCAACTTTTTTATTAAAATGGTAAATAAAGGTAAAGGAAAAGGAGACTGCTATGTGTGTGTGTGTGTGTGTGGGGGGGTTGCTATGACTAGAAATGGGCTGAGTGGAGTGGGCCTTGAAATGCAAACAGCTGATGGGGAGGGGGCTTGGACTGGAAATGGGCTGTGGGGGGAGCTAGGACTGGAAATTGACTGAGTGGAGGGGGGCTTGAACGGGAAATAGCTGATGGGGAGGGGGCTTGGACTGGAAATGGGCTGTGGGTGGGGCTAGGACTGGAAATGGGCTGTGGAGGAGAGGCTTGAACTGGAAATATTAGTCAAAGGGTTAAATGTGAGTCTCTCTGTTTTACAAATGACTAAACTAAGGGAAATTTTTAGATATACTGTACTGGACACTTGACATTTGTTTTCATGCAGGAACAAAATAAAATATATTTTTTGCTGCTGTCTGTTTATGGAAAAGCAGGCTAAAATCTTTCAGTCTATTTGAAACTTGTCCATCTATAAAAGTTGATTTTTTTTGTTGTTGTTGTTTTTATGGGGGCTAGTGTTTCCTTGATATATTCCATGGTTTATAATGCTCTCACTCATATATCCTTCTACCCTAGTGTCTTTCCCTGGAGTCATATTCCAGTTTCATTATATTCTCAACATCAACTTCAGAATGAGCAAGGTGCAATGTACTTCGAGCAATGGAAAACCTTTTAGATTAGGCACAGATCTCCACTGTGCTGGTGTAAATAATAGCTATGTTTCCTTATAATCCCTTCAAAAGAGCTACAGGACTTGTTGATTTTGATTTGGACATGCCATCTTGAGATCTTCTCAAATCCCCTTCTTGTTCTACTTATTCTTTTTTGAATTATTCTAGCCTGCTTTCTTTTCTTGAACTCTACAGAATACTCACAATGCATCCAACACATTTTAATAACTGAGGCGAAATGGTGATACAAATGTTGTTGTTTTATTATATATGTCTTCTATTTTCTGTGCTGCACACATTTTGTAAAATAACCCAGTCCTGTGCATGATCCTGCTGTCCATTGCTTATAAATTAAGTGATTTTTTTTTCCTTGGATTCTGTAACTTCTTAGCTATTACTTAGGGATGTACATTCATTAACACACATTCTGTCTGTTAGTTTTACATGTGCAAAATTGGTTTAATACACATTAACCTGTAATTTTCTGTTGAGAAGCATAATTTGTTTAGTCACACGTGGGTGATGTCATCCTATGGCTCCAGGACAGAAAAACTGTCCCACAGCTGAGAACTCAGGGGCATGTTTATTAAACCGGGCTAACAGTTAATCTGGGCTATGCTATTCAATGAGACCTAGTTGTAGATAACCTGGGTTAACCATTAGCCCAGTTTAGTAAACATTTTTTTTTTGTGCTATCAAGTCAGTGTTGACTCATAGTGACCCAGCTACCTCTGGGTTTTCTTGGCAATGTATCACCGAAAGTAGATTGCCAGCCTTTTCTTCCGAGGCAATGGAGGGTAAAATGACTTGCCCAAGGTCTCAAGGAGTGCTAGCGGGGATTGAACCCTTGATCTTCTGGATAAGAGGCAGTTGCTCTAACCACTATGCTACTCCTCCACTTAGCCTTTAGTAAACATAGCCCTTACTATAAAAGTCTGAGCATGTGTGAGCTTTCTTCCACTCAAACTCCATTTTGTGGGTTTCTCATGCTCTCAAATAACTTAAGACTTAAAATAAGGATACTTTTTAACTTCTCACATGCAATCGGTGCCTTTGAGTCAATGCTTTTTTTTTTTTTTTTTGCAGTGTGCCAGGCCTTTCTTTTGAGTTAATGGAGGGTTAAGTGACTTGCCCAGGGACAAAAGAAATGCTACTGGGAATTGAACTTGGTCTCTTGATTACCAAGCCAGTGCTCTAATCATTCCTAATGTAAGATTAAGCCCTTAAATGGGGTCTTTGGAACAAGCTATAGGGTGAAATTGAGATGGTCTTGTAATAATATTTTTTTTTCCATTAACAAGCAGGAAGTAAGCCTTCATGTATTGGTGGCATCACTGACAGAACCTCACATGGGGATGCTCCCCAGCTTTCAAAGGAAGCCTTTTGGGAGGTACACCACGTATGCATGCCTGCCTTCCCCACTGCCACAATGCCATGTTTGCTAGTCTTCTTTTTTCTCTGGAACCCCTAGGATGTGTTCCTGCATTCTGGGGCTGGATTTTTCTAGCTTTCCTTGCCGCCTGTCATTGGTTCAGTCGGTCTACCAACTTTGGTTATTTTTCTCGTTTTTGGTGAGTTTTTGCCCCCTTGGGGCATTTTCCCACTTGCAGCACTATTGTATTTAACTTGGTCATGGCAATATTTTCAGCTATGTCCAAGCCAGCCAGTGGCTTCAAAAAGTGCACCAAGTGTGGCAAGACCATCTTAGTCACCAACCGTCACAGCTGGTGCTTACAATGCCTTGAACCCAATCATCAAGTGTGGAAGAGTAGCCTAATGGTTAGAGCACTGGCTTGGGAGCACAAAGACTAGGGCTTTATTTCAGCTAGCACTCTTTGTGGATTTGGGCAAGTCAGATTACCCTCCATTGTCTCAGAAAAATCCCAGTTATCAATATTCCTGTTTAATGTGCATTACTAAGTTTAAGTGTCAATGTAAACTGCTTTGACTGAAATGATAAAGTGGTATAAAAAAATCATCTGCTATCTACAAATGACATGATGGGGACTGAAGGGTTAAGAAAAACAAAAGGAGTCCATCATCAGATAAAGCATCTTCTGCCCTGTCCCTATTGTCCACACCTTCCAAGCTCTCTACAGAGGAATCTGCATGGAGGGAACTCTGTGTCCAGTAAGAGCCAGGATGCCTGCGCAGCAAGAGGAGACTCTGACAAGATCCCATTGACACTGAAGAGTGAGCGCTAGGAGAAAATCTGTGTGTATTGTTATCACAACCCTTCTCAACATAATGCAGAGAGTAAGGGCCTGGAATAGCTGGCCAATCTTCCCCAGGGGGATTAATTGACCTCCAGAACAGAGGAGTTGACTCTCATTGCCCAGAAGGGCAGTCAGCTGTCTCCTGATGCACCAGTCCTCATTCAGTCCCAGCCTGAGGTGTTGGCACTGGTGTCCATGGCTGTGGCATCGGCCCCTTTGCAGGTGGTGGTTCTGGAGGAATGCCTTCTAGCCCTCAAAGCTCACTTGATGGCAGTTCTAGGCTTACAAAATGAAGACTTTGTGGTGCTGATGGCATCATCACTGCACTCCATCCAGCCCTTTCTGGAGATCTATGCCCTACCTGCTGAGGTAGGTGCATTGGGTGGGAGGTTAGAATTGACATGGGTTCTGATGTCTAGCTCCCTCTCCAGCATGTCAGAATCTGATGCTCAGGGCACCATAGTCAGCATACAGAGTGGAATGAGGGTCACTGGCATCTGCCCTCTCCCCTGTTGCAGAACCATGGGAGGAAGAGACCCGACAGTATTTTGACTTCCTCTATGTCCTACAAAGATTGCTGTTGTGGCTATAGGAAACTCCCCTCATGGTTCTTGTCATCAGCCGAAACTTGATTCTTTGTACCAGGTCCAGAAGGCCCTGGGCTATGAGAAGCCTTGATTACCACACAATTACATTGTGGTTGTGTCAGCCTTGAAGCAAGATTAAGAGCACCCAAGACTCATTCTTAAGTGTCTGTGAGACCCGAATCCTGGACTGCTTCGGGAGAAAATGTTAGCAGGGTTCCATGCTGGTTGCCAAGGTCCTGGCCTATCAGATGTATATGAGCATGCTCCTTAAATACACCATGCTAGACTTGGTGGAATTTGCCGCCCAAGTCTTTGAGGATTGTCATGAGACCCATAGAGAGGACTATTCTAAATTCATGGTATGTGGCGCCTACGATGCTTTTGAGTTTGCAGGCAGAGTAGCTGTGGTAGGCATTGCTGCCTGCCAGATGGTGTGGTTACAGTCCTCCGACCTGAAACAGTGGGTCCAGGACAAGATAGCCAATGTTCCTTACTGGGGGAGAACGTCTTTGGGGAATCAGTGGAGGAAAAGGCAGAGGAGCTTGAGAAGGAGCATGTGACCTTCACTAGGTTCCCCAGGAAGACTGTGGATCCCACGCAGAATAAATATCTGGGCAAGAAGACCTCCTATCTGTGGCCATGTTGGTATTTCCTGGCCAACCAAAGGCCCATTTGAAGGTGCCGGCACCCTGCCAGCAGCGGAGGGAGAAAATCCCTTCACTTGCACCATGAACCAGCTGCTGGAGTACCTCCTGCACCTCTCTGTCTCGGATCTGAAATCCAATTTGGTGCGACTCCACCTCAGCACAAAAGGGATGTACCGTCATGGCTCCAGGGGGAAGCCCATTTCGGATCAGTTTCTATGATGGCTTGGGATTCCAATGTGGTTCTCATCCAGCTGATGCGGGCTCCATTTGAACCACTGGACTCATGTCCCCTGAAATTCCTGTACTGGAAGGTCCTCTTTCTGGTTGCGGTGATGCAGGCCCAACGCATCAGTGAGTTCCAGGATTTAGTAGCTCACCAGCCATACACCAGGTTTCACCAGAACAGGATGGTTCTGCGCATATGCCCTGCTTTCTGATGAAGATGGTTTCTGTGTTCCACCTCAACCAGTCAATATTTTTACTGACTTTCTTCCCCCAGCCTCATGCTAACCGTGGAGAGATGGCGTTGCATACCTTGGACTGCAAAGGGGCTCTAGCCTTCTACTTGGAGCATGCAAAGGTGTACTGCCAGTCTACCTAGCTGTTTGTTTCTTTCAGCTGGGCATTGCTGTTTCAAAGTGCACGCTATCCCTTTGGATAGCGGACTGCATTGCTCACGCCTGTTCCCAGGCTGGATTGTACCTTGAGGATCATGTCATAATCCACAATGTCTATGCGATGGCTGTGTCGGTGGCCAACCTCCGCTCTGTTTCTGCAGTGGAAATCTGTAAGACTGCTACATGGTCTTCAGTCCATACCTTCACAGACCATTACTGTCTGTATGAGGATCCCTGATAGGACAGCAATTTTTGCCAGGCCATGCTCCCAGCATCTCTTTGGGTCTTAGAATCAACTTCTGCCCACCGGCCCTTCTGTCCATCCAGGCTCCCTGCTAAAATCCCTCAGGGTTGATATCTGTTGATGCTGAATCAGATGAGTCCCTCAGGGGATTGCCTTGCTGTTCTTCCTGGTTTTTCCAGTTGATTTCCTTGGGTTCTGGTAGCCTGTAACTTTGGAGCCCCATACATGAGGACTTATTTCCTGTTTGTTCATGGAGAATGCATAGTTACACACCTGGAACAGGTGTTCTCTGTGAACAGCAGAAGTAAGTCCTCACAACCCTCCCACTTCCCACGAGAGTTGTCTTTTCTTGTTTTCTGTTATTAGACTGGAGAACATGGCACCGTGGCAGGCAGTAAGGCAGGCATGCATGTGCAGTGTACCTCCAAAAGGCTTCCTTTGGAAGCTGGAGAGCATTCCCATGCAGGACTCTGTCAGCGACATCACCCATCCGTGAGAACTTATTCCTGCTGTTCACGGAGAACACCTGCTACAGGTGCGTAACTACGGTTTATTTTTATTATTGGGGAGGATATTCAGAGGCGGTGGCTAGCCATCATCGCTGAACCTTAACCCCAGATATTCAATGCCAGAGCCATAACCAGCCACCGCAGAACCTGGAAGCTAACCATGCAGCGGCAATATTGAGCATTTGCTGTGGTTTATTTTAGCTGCGTGTCACTAACTGGATGCCGTGGAACGCTCCCGACATGCTCCAATGATAACCAGTTAGTGTCAGGGCATGTAGTGACCGCACCCATGGATATTCACTGGCACTAACCATGTTAGTGTTGCTGAATATCCAGCTCATCAGCATTTACCCAGTTCGCAGGCCTGAGGATACATTTCCCCTCCTCCCCCATTATTGATAGGTTTTCATTGGCTTGCCACTTTAGAGAATGTATACTTTGATACTGAATGGAAAGATAGGAAATCCAATTGAATAGCATAAAGGAACACATTGATTTTTGACAGTTCAACTCCACACTCCTAAAAATATATGCCTATATATATTTCATAATGCCATGCATTCATACATATAAGGGCGTGTTTACCACACATTCTGTCCTAAAAATGAGTGCAGGGATGGTGCTTGACCCGCACTATAAATGGAAACATGGCCAGCATGTACCCATGTTGCTAATGTGGGTTTTACATCACCTCCATGAGCATTCTATTTGGTGTGATCAGCATGGGTGCACATAACGCCACCCGTTGAAATGGCAGTACGTGCAACATCGCCAGTGAGCATGCACCAAAGCCGCATGCGCTACCTACGATGTGTACACTCCACCCCCTGACCCACACAGCCTTAGTGTGCTATTTGGATAGCATGGGATTTTTTAGCGCTGCTGCATTTTTGCCATGTGGTCAATTTTACTACAGCGCACTTGGCACATTCTGAACTCTGCGCTTCCTGGTAGTGCACTTTAATAAACATGTGCCATAATCTGCTGCATAATATTTTATATTCCGCATGTAAATGTAATTAAATGAAAGCTACCTGTTGGTGTCAAATTGTGCAGCTACCAGTATCCCCATTAAAAATATTGTGACATATTTGCAACTGACATGCTATTCCTGAAAAAAAAGGAAAATGCTTCCATACAGCACAAGACACTGTGAAAAGGACTATACAATTGTCTATTTGCATTTAGGTGTGCAAATATTTTTCTCTAAATGAAACAACAAGATTAAATTTTACTGGAACTAAAGCAATAAAAGCTTTGTTTTCTTGTTTATGCAGAAATACAAATATTTTGCATAAAAACAATATCAGTGAAATCAGCAATAGTCACAATTTTCCTCATGCATTGAACTAATAAACAGGATTGTCATATTAAATAATTCCTTTAAACATTTGGGATAGGTGTTGGTTAGACACAGTTAATCAAAAGCCTTCATACAATTTTATTTGCATGTTCACTCATGTCTGAAGGAAAATACAATTTAATAACACTCATATCATTCATTGCCCATGCAACTATGATTATCTGTCATGCCTCTCCCTTACTCACACTTCCAGAAACATATATTTTTCAGGAAATTAATTTAGATCTCCTACAAAATGCACAAAGTCTACTACCTATGTGAAACTATGGTCCCCATTCAGGAATGCGGGTTGTGAGGCTGCGTGGCCCGGTGGGATGTGCAGCCCCATGATCCGTCTGAACCTTATTCTCCATCTGGCTCTCCTCATACGTCCTGTGCTTTAGGACGGAGAGGGCTGGCATGGTACGGAGCGGGGGGGCGACCAGACCGGCAGGACGTAAAGGGCCAATTCCAATCCTGCCTCTGTTCGTCCTGGCAGGCCCGTTGTGATGTGCTGCTTAAACCACCTCAAAGGTGGCATAAGCAGCACAATTTGGCTGATCGGGGCATGGAAGCCATCATTGGTGATGGGTCCAGGTGCGGGGGGTCCCTACCACCCGATCCAGGCCACAGCAGGCCAACCATGAGTCAGGCAGCAGGGATTTGGGGGGCCAAGAACACGGCAGTCTGGGGTCCTGCAGGGAGGAAATCCCCGCAGGCAGAAGGGGCATGCCAGGACATCCTCAGGCCCGATTCTGGCTCCCGTGGAAATGTTTTGTTCCCACGGAACAGAATAGGGTCCAAACACCATCTTTGTTGGGGATGTCTGGGCGGCCTGGACCTCTGCTTCCCTGAATGGGGCTCCACGTCAACAATGTTTTAAAATCAGTGTGATATGATTTCATGAATCAAAATCGACTACTGACGTTTACACAAAAATAGTCATCTTAGAAGCTGTATTCATGATCTGGACATGTGAAAACAGGGTTTCAGAATGCAAATCACAAAGACATCACCGAAGCCATTTTAGAGAGCCAGAAGATACAAATGTAGGCATGATAATGTCTCAATAAGCTGTGGGTGTGCCTGGGGGCATGGCAGACATGACTCCATAAAGATAAATATGCACACATGATTTACAAAAAGCACTGAATGTCTGCTATCGTCATCGGGGATGTCCTTGCCTATACCTGCTCCATGACACAAACAGGATTTGTAAAGATACTCACTTCAGCCCATTCACTCTGCTGATGCTTTTTACTCATTCAAAGATACCCGCCAGTATATAAGACATGCATTTCTTCAGTCACCCGTGCAGCAACATATCTCCATATGTAAAATGTCAGGCTGGAACATGCAATGGGGAGAGATCCATGGCAAAGTTCTATGATAGGGCAGAGTGAACATCTATGTACCCTATTCCATGGACACACATATGCAGCTCATACGGAGGCTTCCTGTATGTGGCAAGACCATAATTCTATGCATCCCTATTTTTGCTATCATAGTGGACACGTGTATCTTTCAGGGTGGAGAAAGGTTGATGTTGCAGGGCTCTTACACATGACCACCTTCTCGGCTGCCTCTCCTGCTGCATATCGGATGTTTTGATTTGGATATCTCATCTTTAAGCCAGATGTCCTTTCTACAATGTGCCTTCATGTGCCTTACTTTATAAAGAGCTGCTTTGATATAGGCAACAAGTGTATGCTTAAATCATTGTGTCCTTTTGCTGTAAATGGCCACTTTTGCATGTAAAGGGCTTATTTTAACTGGGCAGCTAGTCAAATAAATTAAAAAAACCTAATACAGCAATCCATTGAATTCTAGAAACTGAGCTATCCTTTGTTTTGGCGGCATTGCCATTCATTTTCTCACCACAGATTTGACCTCTAGTTCCCAACGTTTTCTTCATTTCCACTTTTGTGGAGAGGGGCCACATCTCTTCTCAAGTATTCTAGGACCACTCCTGGCTCTAAAGAAGCATTGGAGAGGTCAGGCAGTGGAGCCACCAGAACTTCCCATAAGCTCCTTTAATACCCATCAGTCCCATTGCTATGCCTACTTTTAGCTCTCCATGAACACAGTTTTCTGAAAATCATTTGAGATCTCTCTCACCTCCATTCCAATTTAAGTATGTTTTCTGAGTTTCCACTTGTGGCCCTTCATCTGTGAACACAGAACAGAAATAGTTGTTAAGCAATTCACCATTATCCTCATAAGCTCCTACATATTCTCTACCTTCACCCTTGTGTCTTACAATACCACATTTGCACTTCCTCTTATCACTAACATATCTAGATAGATAGATTGCCTACATTAGCAATAGAGGCTTTCCTCTGACTCAGAGACCCTTATTAGGATACTATGAATCACCTTGGTTCCACTGGCAGTTACTAAACAAATCTGTCACTCTCTCCTAGGTACCGAACCTCTTCAAAGTAGAACATTTCCCACCTGGAACACACTGACTGCTCTTGTATGGATTTCAACTTCTTTTCCAAATCCCTGGATTCCTCTGTGGAGGTCATAATTCTGGAGCCAACAGATTTGTGGATGCGCATTTCAGCTCTGCGCTCTCTTGATTTTGAACGCTCTACCTGATGAAATGCGGAACATATCCAACCTCAACACTTTTAGAAAACACCTCAAAACCTACCTCTCTCTGAACATTTCACCTCAACCAAATAATCCCCCCCCCCCAAATACATTACTTGTTGCAAATTGGACAACAATTACATGTCCAACCCATGTTGAGTTGTATATATGTTTATATTACACCCTCCCCAGCTATCTGTAGCATGCTATACATGATATACAATTTTAAAATGTTAAAAAGTTACTGTTTTACCCACAATATTCTCTGTAATTGCTATTTATCTAGTTTTATGTAAACAGACTTGACCTGGCAAAAGGTGGTATAGCAACAGGATAAAATCAAAATAAACCTAGCTATTTTTTTAAACCTGGGGTGGAGGAATGGCCTAGTGGTTGGGGCAAGGTACTTCAGACCAGAAGGTTAGGGATTCAAATCCCACTAAAGGACAGCAACCTTGGGCCAGAAGGACTGGGGTTTCTAGTCCCACAGGTGCTCCTTGTGGTTTTGGGCAAGCCACTTAACCCTCCATAGCCCATGTTCCCTGTAAAATAGTTATCTCCAAGTTATAATGCCCTGTTTAATGTAATTTCAGTTTGTTCAATGTCAACCACACTGATGCAGAATAGCACAGTATATAAGAAAATGTAAATAAATAAAATAGGGGTGACCTACATGGAGCAGTGGGTACACCCCCAAACAAAGGCATGGAGAGGGGTGACCTGCATGGAGTGGCAGGTGCACCTACTCTTGCTGGGCAGACTAGATGGACCATACTGCTCTTTGTCTGTTGTCATGCACTATGTTACTATGTTCTTTAAATTCTAGACTTGAGTCCTTCATGTTCACTCTCTCTCTCTCTCTTCCTTTCTCCCTCTCCCGGAGCTCCAAAGAACCCAAATTACAGTCTTGGACTGCCAGATATAAAAGAGCACAGAAAATTCTGGCATATCTTCTTTATACTAAGCTCATGAAATCAGAGATATCTTCTATTGGGGAGCATTAGAATACTATGAAACATCTCTCCTCTGACATCTTGGTTATAGTCTGAAGACACACAACTACTAATAAGATACAGCTTTATGACCCCTTTTCATCAAATACATTTGCACATCTGTCCCATTCTTATGTCCTCTTTCTCCATTAAAAGATTTTGTGCTGTCTTTGAATCATAGTTACTATGTAAGGAATTAGCAATGCGTGATACTAAAATATCAAATTGCAAATTGCCTTTAGAGCCTAATTATAAAAATGGATTATATGAACCTTTATAGACCTTGGACAAGGCTGCATATTATTAGAAATACAATAAAAAATGGGGTGCTAGCTTTTAAATTAGTTTTGTAGCATAAATTACCCATGCACCACAACCATTAAGAAAACAGTGAGGTTTGAACGTAGGAGATATGATCATTCTCATTTTGTGTTTGTAATTTATTACAACTTTTAAAGGAATTTGAGGTAGTATCGTTTTATAGTTTGCTGCATTTTAGTGTGCAATATTTTTCCTCTCTGATAAAAAAACAGTGCATAAGTACATTCTTTGGCGTTAGGGTGTGTACTTCAGAGTATGGATGCTGTATGGGTGGAGAGTGCATAAACATGCATAAATTATAAAATGCTATCATTTACATGCATACTTGAAAGATATAGGTGTGGACATTTACACCAATTCTAGGGCTGCTGCAAATGTCCACACCTGCAAGTTAGGCACAGGTTTGACTACTTATACTAGTATTTTAAAAGAACAAGGGGGAGCCTACTTGTCTTTATATTACAGGCTTAACATAAGCACCATAAAACATGTGTTATCTAGGTGCTTTCTTATAAAATTACCCTTATTCAACCACACATATATCTGATCTAACAATGCCGCAAGTAAGGTTTCCACACTCCCAGGATGGGAACCATCCTGATCCTTATCTAGCAGGGAAGAATCCTCTATATAACCACCCACCTGTGATACTAGTATTTCAACCAATTTAGCCACCAACTACAAATTCGAAATAAGACGATAATTGCTATAATCCCCCAGATCTTCCCCAACCTTCACTGGGACTATGATGACTAATACCTCCATCATCCATGTCAGGACCAAGTCCTGCACCAAAGACGCATTGATCAAATCCCACAATCAATCCAACATAGATTAGGGCACCACTTTAAATTGCCCCATCAGTGCAGGATCCGACCCTGAGAAAGTCTTTCACACCATAGACAAAAGAGTGCCCGAACACTCACTGGTGACAGGAGTAAAAGTATCCAGGCTATGGTTCCCAAGCCATGCCACAAAAAAACCCACCTCCAGGGGGCATACACCCATCCCCTCTTTCAACCTCAGCACCTTATCCAAGAAGTAACACTGCAACACCTCCAAATCCACCTCCAACCTCTCCCAATAGATCCAAAGCCTCCCACTAAAGAGGAAATAAATGACTACTTCTTGGAACAGCTGATTCATGAACCGACCAGATGGGAAGCCATTTTGAACCAAATCCTTAGTGGAACACAAGATCTGGTTCAAGAGATAAGGGTGTTGGGGCTATCAAAGCATGATCACGTTTGATTTAATAAATGGAGAAAGGATGGTAAAGAAATCCACAGTATTACTTGTTAACTTTCAAAAGGGAGACAATGATAAAATGAGGAAAATAGTTAAGAAAAAACTAAAAGGAGTAGTTGCAAAGGTTAAAGATTTACATCAAGCATGGGTGTTGTTTAAAAATACTATCTTGGAAGCCCAGAGCAGCTGTATTCCACGCTTTAAGAAAAGTGGAAGGAAGTCAAAAAAACTGCCAGCATAGTTTAAAGGTGAGGTCAGAAAGGCTGTTGTGGACCAAAAAGCATCTTTCAGGAAACAGAAAAAAGAGCCAAATGACAAAAACTGGAAACAACATAAACCCTGGCAAGTTAGATGCAAGGCATTGATAAGGCAGGCAAAGAGAGAATTTGAGAAGAAGCTTGCTGTGGAAGCAAAAATGCGTAAAAAAGACTTTTTCAAGTACATTCGTAGCAAAAAACCTGTCAGAAATTCAGTTGGACCATTAAAAGATAGAGGGGTAAAAGGGGCATTAAGGGAGGACAAGGACATAGAGGAGAGACTGAATGAATTCTTTGCTTTGGTCTTTACTGAGGAAGATGTAGGGATGTTACCCATGACTGAAATGGTATTTAAAGGTGATGCTGCAGAAGATTTCAAAGAAATATCGATACACCAAGAATATGTATTAGAACTATTTGATAAAATGAAGAATATCAAATCACCTGGACCAGATGGTGTATATCCAAGTGTGTTGAAAGAACTGAAATATGAGTTTGCAGATCTACTATTAGTAATCTGTGAACTATCATTAAAATCATCTGAAGTACCTGGAGATTAACAAATGTCAATGTAAAGCCAATTTTTAGAAAGGTTTCCAGGGTTGATCCGTGAAACTACAGGCCAGTGAGCATGACATCAGTACTAGGCAAAATGGTAGAAACTATTATAAAGAGTAAAATTACTGAAAATGTAGATAGTCATGGTTTAATGGCAGAAAGCCAAAATGGCTTTTGTTGAGGAAGGTCTTGCCTTACTAATCTGTTAGATCTTTTTGAAAGTGTGACTAAAGGGGTAGTCAAAGGTGAGCCAGTCAATATAGTGTATCTGGATTTTCAGAAAGCCTTTGACAAGGTCCTCATGAGAGACTCTTGGCAAAGTTTAAAATTCATGGGATAGGAGGCAGTATACTATTATGGATCAGGAACTGGTTAAAAGATAGAAAGCAGAGGGTAGGGCTGAATGGCCAATTTTCCTAATGAAGAAAGGTGAATTGTGGAGTACTCCAGGGATCTCTGCTGGATCCACTGCTTTTTAACATATTCATAAATGACCTGGAAATGGGACTAACGAGTAAGGTAGTCAAATTTGCATATGACACAAAATTATTCAAAGTTCTTAAAACCCAAGAGGATTGTGAAAAATTGCAAGAGGACCTTGATAAATTGGAAAACTTGGCATCTAAAAGTAGATGAAATCTAATGTAGACAAGTTCAAAGTTATGCACCTTGAAAGAACAATCCAAACTATGGTTATACGATGCAAGGTTCCATATTAGGAACCACCACCCAAGAAAAAGTTTTAGGCATCACTGGGGATAACATGTTGAAACTCTCCACCTAGTGTTCAGCGGCAGCCAAGAAGATAAATAAAATGCTAGGAATCATAAGGAAAGGAATGGAGAATAAAACAAAGGATATTATATTCCCTCTGTATCATTTCATGGTGAGAATGCACCTTGAATATTGGATGCAATTCTGGAAGCTGTGTATTAAAAAGGATATAGTGGAATTAGAAAAGGTACAGTCACCAGAATAATTAAGGGGATGGACGGATACCCCTATATGGAGAGGCTGAGAAGATTAGGGCTCGTCAACTTGTAAAAGATACGGCTGAGGGGAGATATAATAGATATATATAATCTAATGAATGGAGTGGAATGGGTAAACATAGATTGATTCTTTACACCATCAAAAAGTAGAATGACTAGGAGACATGCAATTAAACTACAGTGTAACCTGTTTAAGACTAATAAAAAAACATATTTTTTTACTCAAAGCCTAACTCAGGTAATCCACCGCTTGCCCCAATTCAAGCATTATGGAACCTGTGTGTCTTTTTGGGAAACTGCTAGGTATTTGTGACCTGGATTGGCCACTGTTGGAAACAGCATACTCAGCATGATGGACCTTGGCCTGACACAGTCTGGCATATTTTGTAATCTGACAATCTCAAGGTGGCAAAACAGTGTGACAGGGTGGTGGCAAAAGCCAGAAGGATGCTGGGTTGCATACAGAAAGGAATTACCTATAGAAAGGAAGAAGTACTAATGCCACTGTATAAGTCACTAATGAGGCCTCACTAGGAATATTGTGTTCAGTTTTGGAGACCATATCTCGCAAAGGATATAAAAAGGCTGGAAGCGGTTCAGAGAAAGGCAACCAAAATTATTTGGAACCTGAGTCAGAAGGCTTATGAGAACAGACTTGAAGACCTAAATATGTACACTCTGGAGGAGAGGAGGGACAGGGGAGATATTATTCAGACCTTTAAATACTTAAAGAGTAGTAATGGACAAACAAACCTCTTCTAAAGATGGGGAAGCTGTAAAACTAGAGAGCATAACATGAAGATGCAAGGGGGTAAACTGAAAGGCAATGTCAGGAAAAACCTTTTCACTGAGAGGGTGGTGGATGCTTGGAATGACCTCCCAATGGAAATGGTGGGGGAAAATACAGTGACAGAATTCAAAATGGCATGGGACAGACACAGTGGATCCCTTTATAGCAACAGGATAAAATCAAAAGAAACATACTATCTCTTATATCTGAACAAATAGGGGTGACCTACACGGAGCGGTGGGTACACCCCTAAACAAAGGCATGGGGAGGGGTGACCTGCATGGACCGGCAAGTGCACCTACTGTTGC
This sequence comes from Ichthyophis bannanicus, assembly GCA_033557465.1. Classification (NCBI taxonomy): domain Eukaryota; kingdom Metazoa; phylum Chordata; class Amphibia; order Gymnophiona; family Ichthyophiidae; genus Ichthyophis; species Ichthyophis bannanicus. The sequence goes on from CM066032.1 coordinate 1,556,819,331, forward strand.
CACCTTGCTGGGCAGACTAGATGGACCATACGGGTCTTTATCTGCCATCATATGCTATGTTACTATGTTAATAGGTAGATGACACATAAGGTCTGCCACTTTTGGACCGGGCAGCCAAGTGACCTAGTGATTCTTATGTCCATCAGGCATCCAAGTATTTATATGTCTAAAGATTGAATCACTAACCAGAACAGCCTTCCTCACCCTTCCATCTTGGGCAGAAGACCCTGGAGACATATCCTCAGTGCAAGAGAATATAGCATCCCCTAGATGGCAGGTCCCTCACTTGGTTTGCAGCTTGTTGCGCTGTGAACATAAGAACATAAGATATGCCATACTGGGTCAGACCAAGGTCCATCAAGCCCAGTATTCTGTTTCCAACAGTGGCCAATCCAGGTCATATGTACCTAGCAGTTTCCCCAAGGGACACAGGTTCCACAATGCTTGTATTGGTTCAAGCATTGATATCCTGGGTCCCTTCTTAATAATGGTTTATGGACCTTTCCTCCAGGAACTTGTCCAAACCTTTTTTAAACCCAGCTACACTAACAGCCTTTACTACATCCTCCGGTAACAAATTCCAGAGTTTGATTACACGTTGAATGAAAAAATATTTTCTTTTATTAGTCTTAAATAGTTTACCCTGTAGCTTCATTGCATGTCCCCTAATTATTCTAAAATAATTGAAAAGGAAGCTCAAAGACAAATACAGGACCACATTGACACCGCCTCCCCGCTGGACCAATGCCAACATGGCTTCAGAGAGTTCCACGTGTCGAAACCCTCCTTACCACTCTCTGTAACAATATCATCACAGGCATTGACAACATCCGCCAAGGCTTTGCTCTTATCTTCTTAGACATAGCTGCGGCTTTTGACTCTGTATATCATGATCTCTTAATAGGGTGACTAAAAGAAAAGGGCATCAACAACACTGCTCTGGATTGGTGCAGGTCATACCTTGATCAGAGATGGCAGTATGTATCATCAGGAACCGCAACATCCACACCTTACCATCAAAAGCAGGGCGTACCACAAGGGTCATCCCTATCATCACTCTTATTCAATATATACATACAGCCCGTCTGCAATATCATCAGGTCCTTCAAGGTCGAATGCTTGATATACGCGGACGACATCCTTCTCTACATGCCTTTCTCTACAGTCCATATGGACCTTTCCCCGCTAGCCAAATGTTTTGATGCAGTGTCTGAATGGCTTCAATCCCAGAACCTCCGAATTCAACACAAGAAGACTGAGGTTCTCTTCATCACTAGGGACCCACTTTTCACCCCCCCCACCCCAGATAAAGGTGAAAGAAGCCGAGCTCCAAACAAAACCTTCCATTCGATACCTTGGGGTCACTTTGGACCAACGCATGGATATGAAACTACAACAGCAACGCATGGATATGAAACTACAACAGCAACAACCATCTAGAGACAGTATCTATTTCAAACAACTTATGCTCTATAAACCTGGTCTATAGATCACCATCAGGAGATCCAGACGACCTAGCAACCATAATAAATCTGGCATCTCTCACCCAGGGCCCAAACAAACCCAATTGGATCTTAGGAGATATCAACCTACCATCATTACAGGACACCCAAGCAACAGCATTCCTAGATGCCCTAGAGAGCCTCGGATACACGCAAATGGTGAGAGAACCTACTCACGAGAAAGGCAATATCCTCGACCTCATATTCGCACCACAGCTAATTTTGGATCAACCACAAAACATAGTACTATCCATAACGGCAGTCCCATGGACCGATCACAAACTCATCACCTTCCAGATGCATACCACTAACCATTCACACAAGACAATAATGGATAAAAGCAAGCCCACTAACTCATCTACCAGAAGTTTCCAACCATTTAACAGAGAACGCATCCTCTCTGAGATTAGCACACTCTCTGATGACACCTCACTAAGCCTTGAAGAACTGATCTCCTCCTGGAACGGAAAAATCAGCACTATTGCTATCCGCCCTCCAACAAACAAGAACCCAAAAAAGAGATCTACAGCCCCATGGTTCACAGCGGACTTAAAAGCCTCACTAACTATTCTAAGAAGGCTAGAAAAACGATGGAGAAAATCACGCACCAGTAGTGACCAAGCAGCTTACATCCAACACCTGGCAGAGCATCGTAGAACCATCACAGATAAAATCAGACAACACCACACAGACACCCTGAAACGGTCATTGAATAAACCTCATGACCTGTTTAACTTAGTTAAAACACTTGCCAAAGAACCAACCCCGGAGCACCACAGCATGATCCACCCACAGGACTATGCAATTTATATGCAATCTAAAATGTGCAAAACTAATAAAATATTAATACCGGAACCTCTTGATGAACAAGACTACCCAGTATCTCTGGCATCCTTCTCCACTCCCTCAAAGAAAACCATTGAAGATACCATCCTAGCACTAAATACATCCACTGCACACACAGACCCTTGCCCTGCACACGGGATAAAGGACCTGCGTTGTGACATATCATCAATTATAGCAAAAATTTTAAACCAGTCCTTCACCACCGGCTCATTTCCAACTACGCTCAAGCAGACCTCTGTAAGACCGCTGTTAAAGAACACTAAACTTGATCCTCAGAAGGTAGAATCTTATAGGCCCATATCTAGCATACCTATGCTAGCAAAAATCATTGAGAAAGTAGTGCACAGGCAACTACAGGATCATATAGACACCTCTGCTCCACTTGATCCGGCTCAACATGGTTTCAGAGAGTCACATGGAGTAGAAACACTACTTACAACACTCCTCAACAACATAATCTCAGGTATGGATAACATACGCCAAGGTTTCGCTCTTGTATTTCTCGATATAGCAGCGGCCTTTGACTCGGTATGCCATGAAATTCTCATCTGCCGGTTAAGGGAAAAAGGCATCTGCGGAACAGCACTTGAATGGTGCAAATCTTACCTGTCCGACAGATGGCAGCACATCCAAACTGACGGGGATACATCTGAACCATTCCAACAAAGTCAAGGTGTACCCCAAGGATCCTCCTTATCTGCATTGATGTTTAATATATATATTCAACCCCTCTGCAACATCATCAGATCCTTTAATGTCAGTTACATGATATATGCAGACGATGTGCTACTATATATGCCAATATCATTGGATTGCCTGGATCTCACACCGCTGACTAACTGTTTTGACGCTGTAGCAGAGTGGCTCCTATCCCAAAACCTGAGAATACAACACAAAAAGACGGAAGTCCTTTTCGTCTCAAGGAACACCAACTTCACTCCTCCTAGTTGTATTAATGTAAAGGATGCCCAGCTCCAAGTGAAACCTGCAATACGTTACCTTGGAGTAACACTGGACCAAAACCTTGACATGAAGAGTCACATAGCCAACACAGTCAAGGCAATCTACTTTAAAATTAGATCCCTCAGACACCTACGCACACTACTTGAACCAGATGATTTCCGTACCATTTATCAAGCCCTTATACTTCCCCATTTCGACTTTGCAAACTCTATTCTACAGGGGCTCCCCCGGTCCACCCTGAACCCCCTGCAACTGGCCATGAATAGTGCAGCGAGGGTACTCCTCGGGGCATCTAGGAGAGACCACGTGACACCACTCCTAAAACAGCTACACTGGCTTCCCATTCAAGCAAGGATCAGTTTCAAGACTGTACTGCTAACATTTAAAGCGACCAAGGGGCTCACCTCTTCTTCTCTCTCCAACCTCATACTACCACTTGCACCAAACAGGCCAAGAAGAACAGCAGAAATGAACACACTAGCTATCCCAAACGACACCACAAGATGTGCCAGATCAACAGCCAACAGAGCATTCCGACTCTGTGCCCCCACTTTATGGAACACCTTACCAGCACAAATCAGATCAGTACCAAATTTGAGTCAGTTCAGAAAGTCACTGAAACATTTCCTCTTCCTTAAATATCTCAATGACAGCTCAGAACATAACCTCCAGGTGAATAGCAGGAGTGGCCAAACAGACAGACCATCGCAACAGGCCAACTACACAATGTAAATACAAATAGTTCCATATACTATTGCACCACCTTTGTATATAGTTAACCATGATATCTCTTGTCAGATAACACACCTTTGTATATAGTTTCCCCTATTTCCCAAGTTTATATCTCCTGTTAAATGTAATTGACCAGACATATGTAAATTGTCGGATGTTTTTTGTTCAATGTAAACCGCGCTGATGTCTAATAGTGCGGTATATAAGAATTGTTAATAAATAAATAAATAATAAAAATAAAAAATACATATAGCCAACGTAGTCAGAGCAATCTACCTCAAGATCAGGACACTCCACCATCTTCGCTCCCTGCTTGATCCTGATGACTTCCGGACTATATTTCAAGCTTTAACCTTACCGCACCTTGACTATGCTAATGCCATTCTTCAAGGCCTCCCACACGCCACCTTAAGCCCTTTACAACTTGCCATGAACACTGCAGCCAGAGTCCTCTACGGAGCATCAAGAAGGGACAATGTCACACCCATCCTAAAGCAACTTCACTGGCTCCCCATACATGGCAGACTATTCTTCAAGACATTATTACTCACCTTCAAGGCCATTAAAAGAATCACTTCCTCCTCTCTAATAGACCTCATTCAGGCCGTTCCACCCAACAGATCTAGGAGAACGATATCGGCTAATGTGCTAGTAATCCCTAAAGCAGCGACAAAATGCTTATTAGCGACATCTAACAGGGCCTTTAGCTTCTATGCCACTAAGTGCTGGAACACATTACCTCCAGAGATTCGGGCCATCACCGATCTATCTCTCTTCAGAAAGGCACTCAAATCTCACCTTTTCCCCCAATATTACTAAACCATTCAGCCTTTTTGAACACTACCCAAACTAAGAATAAATCCTGTTGTGTATACATGTAAATACTCATGTAAATAGTTTCAGTTAATGACTTCCCCCTGTGTTTTATCCAAGTTCTCTGACATGTTCAATGTAAAACCAAACAGTTTGTTGTTCTGGTCTGTTGTTATATTGTGAACCGCGCTGATACTAAATAGAGCGGTATATAAGAGCCTGTAATAAATAAATAATAAATAAGGTAAACAATCGATCTACGTTTACCCGTTCCACTCCATTCATTAATTTATAGACTTCTATCATATCTCCCCTCAGCCGTCTCTTTTCTAGGTTAAAGAGCCCTAACCTTTTTAGCCTTTCTTCATAGGAGTATCCTTCCATCCCCTTTACCATTTTGGTGACTCTTCTCTGAACCTTTTCTAAAATCGCAATATCCTTTTTAAGATACGGCGACCAGAATTGCACACAATATTCAAGGTGCGGTCTCACCATGGAACGATACAGAGGCATTATAATATCTTTTGTTTTATTTTCCATTCCTTTCCTTATCATACCTAGCATTCTATTTGCTCTCTTGGCCGCCGCTGCACACTGGGCCGAGGGTTTTAACATGGTATCCACAATGATGCCTAAATCTTTTCCTGGGTGGTGGTTCCTAATGTGGAACCTTGCATCGTGTAACCATAGTTTGGGTTGTTCTTCCCTAGGTGCATAACCTTGCACTTGTCCACATTAAATTTCATCTGCCATTTTGATGCCAAGTCTTCCAATTTATCAAGATCCTCTTGCAATTTTCCACAATCCTCTTGGGTTTTAACAACTTTAAATAGTTTTGTGTCATCTGCAAATTTGATAACCTCACTCATTCCACTTTCCAGGTCATTTATGAATATGTCAAAAAGCAGCGGACCCAGCACAGATCCCTGGGGTACACCACTATTCTCCTTTCTCCATTGGGAAAATTGGCCATTTAGTCCTACCCTCTGCTTTCTATCTTTTAACCAGTTCCTGATCCACAATAGTACACTGCCTCCTATCCCATGACTCTTTAGTTTTGCCAAAAGTCTCCGATAAGGGACCTTGTCAAAGGCTTTCTGAAAGTCCAGATACACAATATCAACTGACTCACCTTTGTCCACCTGATTATTCACTCCTTAAAAAAAACATAACATTAGTAAGACAAGATCTTCCTTTTCTAAAGCCATGTTGGCTGTCTCCCAATAGGTCATGACTACATGCTGAGTAATTTTATTCTTTATGATGGTTTCTACCATTTTTCGTGGTACTGATGTCAGGCTCACCGGTCTGTAGTTTCCCAGATCACCCCTGGAACCCTTTTTAAAAATTGGTGTTACATTGGCGATCCTCCAATCTTCAGGTATTAGAGATGATTTTAATGATAGTTCACAGATTACTAATAGCAGGTCTGCAATCTCATATTTCAGTTCTTTCAACACCCTTGGATGTATACCATCCAGCCCAGGTGATTTGCTACTCTTCAGTTTATCTAATAGTTGTAATACATCTTCCCGATGTATCGATATTTCCTTCAATTCTTCCGCACCTTTAAATACCACCTCAGTCATGGGTAACATCCCTACATCTTCCTCAGTAAAGACTGAAGCAAAGAATTCATTCAGTCTCTCCGCTATCGCCTTGTCGCCTCTTAGTGCTCCTTTAACCCATTTATCATCTAATGGACCAACTGACTCTCTCACAGGTTTTTTGCTACGAATGTACTTGAAAAGGTCTTTACTTCACATTTTTGCTTCTGCAGCAAGCTTCTTCTCAAATTCTCCCTTTGCCTGCCTTATCAATGCCTTGCATTTGACTTGCCAGTGCTTGTGCTGTTTCCAGGTTTCGTTGTTTGGCTCTTTTTTCCATTTCCTGAAAGATGCTTTTTTGGCAACAACAGCCTCTCTGACCTCACCTTTAAACCATGCTGGCAGTTTTTTGGACTTCCTTCTACTTTTCTTAAAGCATGGAATACAGCTGGTCTTGGCTTCCAAGATAGTATTTTTCAACAACAGCCAAACCTGATGTACTTCTTTAATCTTTGCAACTGCTCCTTTTAGTTTTTTCTTAACTGTTTTCCTCATTTTATCATAGTCTCCCTTTCGAAAGTTAAAAGGTAGTACTGTGAGGGCTTGTGTGCATCAGTGATGCTGAGAGCTAAACTATCGGTAGTTTAACTACTGGCAGGGTCTCCCAAGATGGACAGGTCTCAGCTGAGGTGCCAGACCAAGACAAACCACCCATCTGGGCAGCAGCAGAATGGGATAGTGTTGATGGCAGAGGAACACATTTCTGTGACAACGGCAACAACACCAAACTTAAACTGCGCGGAGGAAAGGCCTGGCAATCTTCTTCTGTATCTTGCCATGAAAATCCAATGGATAGTTACAACATAACAAATTGTGCTATAGTGCTGGAAGATGAGACCCCCAGGTCACAAGGCACTCAACTAGCTACTGGGGAAGAGCTGAAGACTTTCAGAGTAAAGCCAGCATTTATGATGTGGTTGGATCAAAGACCTCGGGATATCTGACTGCTGATGTAGCTGCGCATGAAATGAGAGTCAGAAACTGTAAAGATGTCTTACACATTGGAACATGGAACGTACGAAGCATGAACCAAGGGAAGTTGGAGGTGGTCAAGATTGAAATGGAACGTGTACAACTGAAATGGACTGGCATCGGGCACTTTGCATCTGATGATCACATGGTCTACTATGCTGGAAATAAAAGACAAAGAAGAAATGGTGTTGCATTTATTATAAAAAAGAAACTTGCAAGAACTGTAATGAAATACAATGCAGTCAGAGAACGCTTAATCTCTATTCGTCTATGAGGAATGCCTATCAACACAATTATAATTCAAGTATATGCCCCAACAACAGCTGCAGAAGAGAATGAAATTGAAGAGTTCTATGAACAAGTACAAGCTCAAATTGACAGACCATCCAAACAGGATATCCTGATAGTCATGGGTGACTGTAATGAAAAAGTTGGCAAAAAAGAAGAAGGCAAAGTAGTTGGAAAATGTGGACTTGGCAACAGAATGAAGCTGAGAAAGACTGATAGAATTCTGCAAGACCAACGATCTATTCATCTCAAACACCTTCTTCCAGCAACACAAGCGGCGACTGTACACATGGACTTCACCCAATGGATTGTTTAAAAATCAAATTGACTACATCTGTGGAAGTCAACGATGGAAAAGCTCTGTAACATTAACAAAGACAAAACCTGGAGCTGACTGTTGTGCAGATCATCAACTATTAGTATGCAAACTCAAGCTAAAGTTGAAAAAGAGCAAACCGGGGGGCGGAGCCTGATGTCCAGCGGGTAGGACGCTTTGCGTTGAAGCTCCCGAGAGGCCTACTTAGAATCCTGACTTAATTTATTTATTTATTTATTTATTTATTTAACAATTTTTCTATACCGCGCTATTTCAATCAGTGCGGTGTACATTGAAACAAGAACATACTACAATGCATACAAGTAACATTGAGTTTTACATTGAACAGGAAGATTCAACATAGGACAACCGGGGGAACTATGTACAGATTGACTTAAATAATATATACAGTGATATAAAACATGATTTAGATGTTGCAATGTGGTTGACTAATAGGACTAGAGAGAAGATTGACCAACTAGCCCTTTTCTGGTTGTATTGAGGTGCTAGTATTGTTAATGGCTAGGTTGACTTCTGGGTAGCATTTTGTGAATAAGTGGTATTTCAATGCTTTTCTGAATAGGATTAGGTTTTTGATAGCACGGATTTCGTGCGGAAGTGCATTCCAGTTTAGAGGTGCAAATAAGGAGAAGGCCCTGTTGGAGGTGGCCTTAGTGCACTTCGTTATTATTTTTGGGACTATTAAGGTGTTCAATGATGTAGTTCTCCTTTTTCTGTTTTCCAGGGTGCCATGGATAAGTTTGCTGATTGGCGTAGGGGGGTAGTTATTTAGGGCCTTGAAAGTAAGAACTAAAGACTTATACTGGATTCTGGCATGTAATGGTAACCAGTGCAGTTCTTTCATGATGGGTGTTATATGTTCAGATCTTGATGAGCCGGAGAGGACTCTGGCGGCTGTATTCATGGCTAGGCGGAGCGGATTTAAAGTTGATTTAGGGAGGCCATGGAGGATGATGTTGGCAAAATCCAGGTGTGGGAGGACTAATGCCTGGAAGGTTGTTCGGAAGTCTGTAGGATCTAGTAGGGGGCGGAGGTGACGTAACGATTTGATCTTATAATATATAGTTTTTGTGATGTTCTTGACATGTGTTGTCATGTCCAGGTGTTGATCCAATGTGATGCCAAGGTAACGGATTGTAGATTTTGCTTTCAACTCCACGTTGTTGACGAATAGTGATGGAGGAGGTATGAACTTACGGTTCCTTGTGACAAAAAGAACGTCAGTTTTGTTGTGGTTAATCCTAAGGTTTTGTGATAGCAACCATTCGGCTACAGCTTCAAAACAGTTGATTATTGGGGAGAATACCTATACAAATTTACTATTTCGCTCCGAGCTGACCGGGGCACCTCGGGGGGGATGGCGGCCCATAAACCAGCGCGCTTGGACTTCGGGTCTCCTTCTTCTTCTCACGGAAAACGCTCCAAAACAGAGGTTTCCTCCCCACAGAAGATGGTCCCATTTCGTGAAAACCCCGATATGCACCTGGAGATTTTGGAGGAAATACGCGGCGTGAAGGAATTGGTGCAGTCCAATGGAGAAGCGCTTCGAGCCATGCGAGAAGACTTTGGAGTGCTCCAGGACCGACTTGAAAGTCTTTCATTACGGCAGGACAACATGGCGGGGGTCCTCGACTCGCACGAGGTGCGCTTGGGCAAACTGGACAAGGCTGAGCGCCAGATACAGAATCTTCAAAAGGAGTTAGAAGATAGCAATAATCGAGCCCGTCGCAACAATGTGAGGCTCCTCGGAATGCCGGAGGGGGTGGAAGCAGGAGATATAAGAGAATTCTTGCTCAAAACTCTTCCCTCCTTGCTGAAGATCACTTTTCATAGAGAACTGGAAATCGATCGAGCACACCGTGTTCCTGCCCACATGGCGCTCAACCGCACGACCCCCCGGCCTATTATCTTTAGCTTGCTACGATATCAACAAGTGGAACAAATTTTACATGCTGCCCGAGCGAACCATCATTTGGAATTTGAAGGTCGTAAGGTCTCCTTCTTTCCTGATTTGGCAAAGCCTACCGTTGACCGTCGGAAGAAACTCCTTGCTTTTCGCCCTCGACTTCAACAGCTACAGGCTCGCTTTGGCCTGTTGTATCCAGCGAAGCTCCGAGTGACTCTCCACAACCAAACCAGGACGTTCGAAGATCCTGATCTACTATCAACATTTTTAGACTCCAAAGAAGCAGAGCAGATGCGCTAATCCCAAATCTTGGACTCTTATCTGCCGGCTCTATCCGCCATTTTGAAGGGCCCGATGCGGCGGTCATAGCCAAGCACAGAAATAGCCTGGACTTTCTTTCTTTCTCTATATGACTTTTGTTTTTTTGGTCTCCTATCCCTTCATGATGTGTGCCTCGGTCGGATTCGGAGCACGCACAGTCCTACAGGTTATGTGTTTTTTCAATTTCGGCCTTCTCTGGGGTTTCTCCCCGCAGACACATGGTCGCCAGTAATTTTGGGGTTTTGCTTCTCCTCTACCGTACTGCGGTTTTCTTTGTTAATGTGGGGCGCTTCATTGTATTATATTAGCTTATTTTTCCTATGTCATGTGTACAGCCAGATACAGTCAGTTTGAGGGACATAGTGAAATTATGTGTGCTATCATGCTCAGAACTTTAACTTTTCTGAATGGCCTTATGTAAAATCTTATCATTCACCGTCAAAGGCATTAATGGTCCACTCAAAGGAAAGAAAATCCTTAGCTATCTTAGCCATGAGCATGTTGATTTAGTGTTTCTTCAGGAAACGCATTTAAACTCTGCTGAAACACTGAAACTCAATGCTAAGCCTCACATGGTAGCTGCCTATTCTCCCACCGTTTCCAAATGGTACGGGATAACCATTCTGGTTAAGAAGTCTTTGCATGCTACTGTACCTGATATTAGCGCTGACAAGGAGGGTAGATGGGCCCGTGTACACCTTGAGGTTGGAGATAGTGAATTCACGTGTATTTGCATTATGCCCCGAATGTGGACAACCCTGCTTACTATGCAAGTATTGCGCAGTTGGCCTTGGCCTCTGCCAATGCTCCATTAATACTTGGTGGCGATTTTACTCAAGTGTTCCCTCAATCTTTTCTTCTCAAACAAGGTGCTCGTTGGTTGGAAGATCCAGTACCGAGTAGACCTGTGTGGCTAGATATAGAAGCGGGCCTTTGCAAACCGATTCCTCTTACCTTTCTCCCTGGTATGACTCTCCCATCAGACTCCCACTATCTACCAATGCTTTTAGACACTTTAGGTGCCTTTAATACTCTTATGCAATCTTTAGACTCCCGACTCTGGTCAGTGCAACTTCAGCATTGCCTTCGGAGCACTAGAGTACTCCCGCCATCGGCATTCCCTACATAAGGTTGATTGGAGACTTTCCGATCTCTCGGTAGTTCACCGGGTGTAGCATCCAATTTTACTAAACCTTATGTAATGCTATAACTAGAGATACCCCTATAGCGCAGCAAGTATGGGAGAGAGAATTGCATGTGACTTTGACCTCGGAGCAATGGAGCCTTATCTGGAGTAGAGGGACACGGGTTCCCGATCCGCCTCACTCACTCAGACCCTCTTCTTTCTAGCCCACCGGTGTTTTTACACTTCTCACAGATTAGACAAATGGAACACTACTCAGGGCAATGGTTGCTGGACACGTCCTGCGGCCATTGGTTCATTGCCTCATGTTATGCATGAATATCCCGCACTACAGTATTACTGGCGTCGGGTCTGGGGTCGTATTTAGTCTATCTCGCACTCTCAGGAGCCCCTTTCTTGGAGGATAGTGGGACTTCGCCCAATTGCGGGGTTCCCCTCTCTCCCAAAAATGGCTTATCTCCTTTCGAACTTTATGCTTGGCATTGCTATTTCCCTAATTAAGTAATACTGGAAAATTAGCTCCCATCTGAGCCCCAATGAATGGTGGAATCATGCCTGTCTTTACAGTAAATATGAACAAATACCTCGTCTGTTCGCTCCCTCCGTTCAGACTCCTTCTCATTGGTCTCAATGGAAGCTGCTCAATGACTATGTACATTTTGCTAAATGCTCTCATCTGACTGTCTAACTTTGTATATATCTCTGTCCCATGATCATGCTGTATTGTAGATACTCTTTTGATCGTTTGATGTATAATCACTGTTAATTGGAAGCGCTCACATGCTGATATAATCGGGTAGAGAAGAAGCATCGGGGTGGGGGGTAATGGGTTTACTTTTCCTTATTGTATACTTGTTTTGTCTCTTTTGGTGTGTTGTTTCTTTTGTTTGTTGCAAAATGAAAATAAAAGTTTAAAAAAAAAGAAAAAGAGCAAACCACTCATGAATGCAGCAAAATCTGACCTTAAGAATATACCACTGGAATTTAAAGACTGCCTGCAAAATTGATTTGCTGCTTTAGATACAAATGACTGAGCTCCAGAAGAGTTATGGAATGACATCAAGAAGGTTGTGTTGGAAGAAAGTGAGAAGTGTCTTCAAAAGGTGAAAAAGCAAAAACGGCCAAAATGGATGGCGGAAGAAACTTTGAAAATTGTCCAGAAATTCAGAGAAGCTAAAGCCAGAGGAGAATGAAAGACAATCACAGAAATCAACAGAGATTTCCAACTTGCAGCAAGACAGGACAAGGAAAAGTACTACAATGATGCATGCAAAGAAATAGAAGCAGAAACTATTAGAGGAAGAACAAGATCTGCTTTCCTAAAGCTACGAGAGTTAAAGAAAAAGTTCCAGCCTCGACTTGGAATATTACAAGATGCTGAAGGTTATATGTTGAATGATGCTGAGATAATCAAGAAAAGGTGGAAGGAATATGCAGAGTTTTTTTATGATAACAATCAAGTGGACCAACAGCCATTTCAACCTGTACCTTATGATCGGGAACTATTGGAGATGAAAGAAGAAGTTGAAGCAGCATTGAAAGCCTTATCAAAGAACAAAGCACTAGGCATTGATGGCATTCCCATAGAAGTATTACAACAATCTGATGCAGCTGTTGCCACACTCACAAGACTCTTCCAAAACATTTGGAATACAACATCATGGCCAACTGAGTGGAAAAGATCTGTGTTTATACCAATACTAAAGAAAGGTGATCCAAATGACTGTGTTAATTATCGCACAATCGCTCTGATCCCACATGCCAGCAAGATTCTACTGAAGATTATTCAACAGAGACTACAACCATACCTTGAACGAGAACTACCTGAAGTGCAAGCAGGGTTCAGGAAATGTCGAGGAACGAGAGACATCATTGTGGATGTGAGATGGATCCTTGAAAAGACTAAAGAATACCAAAAGGATATATATTTGTGCTTTATTAACTATAGCAAGGCTTTTGACTGTGTAAACCATGAGAAACTCTGGGCCACATTAAGAAGCATGGGTATACCAGAACACCTGATTGTTCTCTTGCACAATCTGTACATTGATCAAGAAGCAACAGTTCGAACGGAACAAGGAGAAACAGAAAGGTTTAAAATAAGCATAGGTGTAAGACAAGGCTTGTCAGACGGCTGCCTGGGTGAGAATCTTCACAGTCTTGACAAGTGCATATCTCTATATGATTTGCAAGGTATTGTGGGCAATGTAGTTCATTCACACCAGACACAGCTGCTGACAATAATTTAGTTGTGCTCTTGGGTAAAGCCAATAAGATATTTTATTTATGGGGTTATTTCTCCCATCACAGATATGCTTGGTAGCACATAAATTAGGTAACTTGCTTTCAGTGTTAACTTGGAAAAACAAAGTTAAAATCAGGAAAACAACAAATGAAAAGCCACAAAGCAAGAAACAAACTGTTCTTAACTTCTGATTACTTCCCACATAGATACAGAAGTGATTCTCTCCTAGCTCACAAGCAATTAGGTAAGGCTTAATTGCTAGCAGTTACCAGCTGAAACCCCTTAGCTGGCTTGCCTTCCACTGTGTGGGTCAAATCCTGCTTCAGGAGCTTTTCTGAGTAGATTAAAGAACAAATTTGTATTTCTTTGTGATGGTTGCTGTACTTTATAACAGAAAGTTACCAACGGAGTTTAGATAGAGAACAGTCCATATAAACAGGATCCTCATCTGCTATTATTCCCCTTGATCAACAAGCATGGGTTCAATATCATGGATTGGCACAGATGAATGTCTCAATGGAGCATTTTCAGGAGAATACTTGTTTCCCTGCTGTCTTTCAAGGTTATAGCTAGGGCATAGATCAGTGTTCATACCTGAGCTTCCATTGCTGCTAGAGTTCCTCTCTATATAGCCTGGCCAGTATGTAGTCCAGTTTTTTATGTCCAGCTTTCCAATCCAGATCCCTGGACACTGGATCTCTCTTCACATACCTTCTGGCACAGGTCTTAGGGTCCCTTCCACGTACAGCCGTCTCCCTCACAGGTAGCCTCTGGTGATTCCTAGCTCTGCAGCAACATTCCTCTGGCTTTCCCCAGTCCAATGGTGTATGCTGGCCCTTGGAATACCTCCCAGTATGCGTACTGCTTTGGACTCTTCTAGACCTCTCAAAGGCTTTTCTTTCCTTCTTCCAATGGGTCTCTTTCCCTCTCTGTCCGTCCGGTTTGGCTTCTGCTTCTGATGATCCTTCAGATGAAACTGATGATCAAACTCAAGCTGATTCTCAGGATACTGAGGACAATTCTCTGGATATCCAGGGTGATCATGAAGATGGTCATCTGTAGAATAAACTCTACTCTTATTCAGCTTAGATGAGTGCTCCTCCCTAACACAGCGCAGCTGTGCTGAATCAGGCCCTGCCCTTTGAGATGAGTGCTTAGGGATTACCTCATAGCCCTCCTGATTGAACACATGTTTCCTCACTTCAGCTCCTCTAATGGCTGTTGGAAACCTGGTGCATTCTGGGACTGGTAGTCTTTTATGGGAAAATTCTGTTTTCTTATTTCTACCAGAACTGACAGGTTGCTTGTTCAGAGTCACTTCACCTTTTCTATAGCTCCTTCCTGAGCTATGATAAGCTTCCTTATCACAGGCTGCATACTTTCCCCCTACCTGTTTAATTTATATGCAGAACAAATCATCAGAGAAGCAGGATTGTATGAAGACAACAGAGGAGTGAAGATTGGTGGAAGACTCATCAACAACCTTTGCTATTCTGATGATACCACATTACTGGCTGAAAGTGAAGATGATCTAAAACATTTGCATTTTCAATAACATCATATGGATGTGAAAGCTGGACAGTGAAAAAGATGGACAGGAAGAAAATTGATGCCTTTGAATTATGGTGCTGGCGGTGAATACTGTGTATACCATGGACTGCCTGAAGAACAAACCAGTCGGTACTAGAAGAGATCAACCCTAAGCTTTCTTTAGAAGCTCAGATAACAAGACTTTGGGGTATGTTTACTAAACGTGAATAACGCGCGTAGTATGACGTTAACAACCGTAAGTGCAGTGTAACGCGCGTAAACACGCGCCAACGACCGGTAACGTCGTACTACGCACGGTAACCGCGCTTAACGATCGTAAAGCCTCGCAGCGCGTTAAAACAGCGCAGAAGGTGGAGAGTGGGCGGAGAGAAGGGGTCAATGGGCGGAGAGGGGGCGTGGAGAGGCTCCCCCTCACTAACGCGCTGTAATTCTGAGCTCAATTCCAACGCGAATGAAAACCTGCCGTTAAAGGCATTTAAAGGGAAGAGAAACCATTTCCGTCAGCAATGTACAGAAAAACCGGGGAAACACACAAAACGTGAGCAGTGTGATACATGTGCACTGAACAAAATAGCACATAAAACGTTAAAAATGACCACAGGAAACATTTGAAAAAGCATAATACAGCTGGGCAACAGTGAAAACAATGGACACCAAGGAACAACACTGCCTGGAAAGCACCAAATAAAAAAGAAATGATGTGTGGAAGGGTGTACGCTCCACAGACCCTTTTAAAGATCATTTCATTGTAATGGATTGTCCTGGGAGTGTTGTGTAATGTTTACCAATGATATCATTGTTGCCCAGCTTGGTTATGGGTGTGTGCCCCTTTTGTGAGGTATTCTCTGAGGTTTATGTGCACCATTGTCTGCATACAAGGTAAATGAGGCCACAGTAAACCTGTTGCAGAGCAGGGTTTCTGACTCGTCAGGCCGGTTTAACTAACTCCAGGGACTGCACTGTTTCTGTGGCCACAGTGTGGTGCAACAGACACAGCCAGTGCTTGTAAGACCAGAGGGTCACAGGTTCAAATCCCAGCTGGGGCTCCTGCCAACCCAGTCCCCATAGCCTTACCCACCACTAAACAGTGATAGTAAAGACACACCTTTATTGCAGAGAACATACACATGGCCTATATTTTACCACACCAGAAACAGGCACATTACCTTAAAGCAGAGTTCCGCAAATGCAGTCCTGGAGGGCCCCACAACATTCCGGTTTCATGCTGCCTCCAATAAAGATGCCTGTGCTGCATAGCTATGCACCACCCCCATGTTATGCAGATGTAGCTCATGCATATTTATGAGGGACAGCATGAAAACCCGAACAGTGTGTGGAACACCAGGACTGGAGTTGGGGAACCCTGCCGTAAAGCAGCAGCCAACAGGGCCACACACCCACCCACAGGCCCCATTGGCCAATGCCACCTGGAGAGGCAAGACATTGGGTCCTGCCTGTATCTCCCAATACTAGCAGTTGCATACCTTAGCAATGCCACCCTACACCTGGGTATATGGTACACAGCTATCAAACGTTTGCTATGAGAACTGGCAGATATCAATACCTCTGTTAAGCACATTTTGCTCATTGAGCTCCACCATAACAATCATTCTGATGTCTGCGGTGTGTGCTGCAGGTCTGGTCTCTGACAGTGTTCACCACCCTGGGAAGTGACCGCCCAACAGTCCTGTGTACCATATCCATGCCTGTACTATGCCCATGACTGGTGTGGTGTGTATGGCTGCTGACCACCTCTATAGTAGCACAATGCTGTCATCGGTGTGGGGGTGGTTGTCTGTCTATCCCAGGGGTGGGCACCTCCGGTCCTGGAGGGCCGCAGACCAGTCAGGTTTTTGGGATATCCCTAATGAACATGCATGAGATATATATGCATTAGAGATATCCTGCCAACCTGACTGTTTGTGGCCCTCTAGGGCTGGATTTGGAGACCCCTGCCTTACACCTCTGTCATTTAAGATCATGAGTGGGCAAGGTACAGATGTCCTAGACATTGAAAGGGTATATAGAATGTGTCACATTCCTCCTCGATTCTCACCACCACCAAAAAGTTGATAGGGGACCCTGTTTGCCGCCCTGGGGGAGGGGGTGGTGGTGCATGGGCCCTCCTGGGGGTCCATGGGGGCTACACCTGACTGATACAGACAGAGATGTCCAAGGTGTTTCTGCAGAAACTACCTGTCTCACACTATAACACTGCTGTGGACCTGCACCATGGCCTCTTTCAGCCATGGACGTTGCTGTGGACCTGGTGCTTGGTGCCTCACTGCAACCTCAGGGTGAGCACAGTACCCGCACGCTGTGACGGTGTGTGGCTACCCTGTGCCGGTACAACACACGGTCAGTACCCCCTACCAGGCCGAGGTGCTGTGGGGGTGCACATGGTCGCTTCCCCCCTACCAGGCCGAGGTGCTGTGGGTGTGCATTCCCCATCTTGTGTATATCTGTGGACAGCTGATTTGCATGTGCAGTGCATCATGGGTGTGACTGGCGCAATCCAACCCTGGGGGAATCCAGCGCCTGCTCACAGGCTTTGATAACCCATAGGCCATCCCACGTACATCTGTTAGCATTGTGCATAGGTGCAGGACACCCTACCGAGTCTGTCATATAAGGTACCCACACAGGTAAAAACACACATACCCACGCACGATTGTACGCGCATCGCTACGCACACCCCAACGTACATTGTTACGCACACTGCGAGAGTGTGTTTCTGTATGCAGTACTCGACGTAAAGCAAAACATGCCTTCTCACGGCACACTGGGGACTCGAACCCATGCTGCCTGTAACAGTGGTCAGTACACTAACCATTGTGCTACAGCTCTGTGTTAGTGCTCTGTGTCTGTACATCTTCCTACGATGTACGTCCGCAGCAACGCACGCACGTACGCCCACAGTAACGCACGTGGCCACGCCCCCAGCAACGCACGTGGCTACGCACCCAGCAACGCACGTGGCTGCGCAGCAAAGGCATTTGGAAGAAATGGCATCCATGTCGAGGAAGCCTCCCTTCAGCCAGACGGACATCTACCTTCTAACAGAGCTGTTCTGCCTCCGCCAGCAGAGGCTCTTCCCTGGCTCATCCAGGAGGCAGAACCTGGCAAGGGTCAGGAGGGCCTGGGAGCGCCTGGCCCATAAGTTTAACAGGAGCTCAGACTACCCACGTGAGGTAAGTGCATGGGGACAAGTCCCCCAAATGATGAGACAAAACAAAACACACCCAGTAACGTCAGCACAAATACACAATGCACTGAAAGGGAATAGCAGGTGCTGACACATCCTGCGGCTAGCAAAGTCTGCCACACACCCCAGTAAAAGGCACCCCTGCCCCAAGGGGGTAGCTGCAACCATGGCAGAGGAGCACCACAGATCACAGAGGTATGGTATAGGGTGCCTTTGCAGGCCAGGGATGTCCCCCATCCACAAGACACCCCAGTCCCACCTCTCAGGCCAACAGGAAAGGAAGGGGGTCTGCACCATGTCTCCTTTAACCAACACATTTGCAAAATGCATCCTCTGATGCTGCAAGCCCCAAATGAGGGCATCTCTCTCCAACCCTGCCCACTGTCTGCTGGTGCCCTGTGTGAATAAAGAATACAAACCCCAGCTCCAAGCAGATGTAGGCCCCAAATGAGGGCATCCCCCCTCCACCCTGCCCACTGTCTGATGGTGCACTGTGTGAATACAAAAGAAAGACCCCAGCTCCAAGCAGATGTAGGCCCCTAAAGGGGTCCCCTGCACCGACCCTGTTCCCTGGGAAACAGGCCCTGTATGGGATCACAAAAGAAAAACCACAGCCTAAGGGCATCCTAGTGAGGACTGTAGGTGACAACCTCCCACCCAAAAAGTGGCTGATTGGCACATGCAGATGTGTGTAGGTGGCACACACAGCTGTGATGTGTTATGTACGTGGGGCGCACATACAGTGCACATGGTGCACCGACCAGGGTGATGTGTGTGTGGCCCACACATGGGGCTGTCTCACGTTAATGCAAGGGGGCATGAGCGCCCACCCAATAGGGGCAGGCGCTTGTTGTATGCAGTGAGAGTGTTAGATGCAGAGGCAGAGACCCAACACGTGTCACCACGGTAGCTAAGGGCAATGTTCATTGTCACCCCTACAGGTGGAGGACCTTCGAAAGAAGGCTCGAGAGCTGAGGGCCCGGTACCCACGCTTTGTTGCCAGGGTGCAGCGCGAGAGGATGGCACAGCAGAATGGTGAGTACCGGGACATGGCCATGTAGGGGAACGAGTGGTGGAACCACAGGTCCACAGTGACAGGGGAAGAGGATGTTCCCCCAGGGGATGACATGTGTTATCCCTCCCACAGCTGATGCACGTGCAGCCATCGTGGACGAGGGGCCGGAGGAGCCTCCAGACATTGCGGCCCGGGAGGGAGACCAGGAGGAGCGCGAAAATCAGGACGGCGGACCAGAGCGGAATACCGAGGATGGGGAGGATTGGAATGAGCGCGCATCCCCACGCCACGATGAGGGAGTGGAGGGGGATGATGATGGGGGCCAGATGGGAGGGAATGTGGGGGATGCTAGGGACATGGGGACTGATGGTGTGGAGCCTGGGGAGCAGGATGAGGAGGGGGGGGATGTGAGTGGAAGGTAAGGGGAAAGGGGGGAGGTGGTTGGCAGGGAGAGGGAGGGGGAGGGAGGGGGAGGCAGGGGGGAGGGGGATGGGGTTGTGGGGAGGGTGTTGGAGGCAGGGGGGAGGGAGGGGATGTACAGTGGAGAGGGTGGGGCGGGGGCAGGTCCCCAATGGCACGCTCCGCCACAGGGCACTGGGGGCACCAGCCACCTGCCCCATGATCAGGGCGCGGCAGGCCCTCTGGACGTGTGCCTGCCACACATGGCCGCAGGCAGGTCTGCTGTCCATGCAGCCACACAGACACGGGGAGATGTGTGTCTGTGCGGCTGCATGTGCGGCCTGCGCCTGGCTGCAGCTGTGCGTGCCCAGGCACAAGCCCAGAGGCAGTTCGCCCTAATCCAGGGGCAGGTGCTGGCAACCCTGTCCATGGTGGCTGACCGTCTGCGGGAGCATGATGAGCGCCCTGAGCATGCCTCACACGGTCAGCCACCATCCGACAGGGGTCCCCAGGGTGTGTAATATGTGGACACATATAGCACACCCGCCCTGTGATGGAGCGTGCCATTGCGTGTACATGACAAGGGGCACAGGGAGGAGCGGGGCCATCGATGTTTGTATGAGCATGCATTGTTGGCCATGCTGCTGTCACCTGCCATCAGATAGGATATGTGACGCATGGCCCATGTGTGGCCGCATGTAAATGTTGTAAATATGTTTCACACCCAGGTTTATAAAGATGTTGAATGTTAAACATACCAACTGTGTGGTCAGATGTCCCTCATTGCTAGGTGACAGTGATGTGCGAGTGATGGGTGTGGCTGTGTTCACTATGAGAGGCAATGGCCGATGTGGAACAGGTATGGTCTATGCTGAGAGCACCCCCACAGACATGTCACTATTATGCTGCTGCGAGGGTGGGCCAACTAGAGGGGTGGTGAGTGGCGTGCATGACTGACGTGCAACAGCATATGTGTGGGTCCCTGTGGTACACACAGCACAGAGTGACAATGATACATATGGTGGCGTGGAGCGGTTGGCCTTTGTGACCGGTACAGCAGGACCCCATATTGTTGGCCTGTCTTGCCAAGTGCAGGACGACTGAGGTGTATGCGTGGCGGTGGGGAGAGGGGGGAACCACATAGTGTGCACCGCATGGGCTCCTGAAGCTGACGCCTGAGAGGGGGGGGATGGAGCTGAGAGTGTTGTGCTAGGTGTGACTGTGTAGGGCCTGTCAAAAACGCTCAATATGTCAGGCATGTGTACCAGCATGCAGGGCGGAAATGGTGGATGTTACACGATAGTCAAAACGTACGACCAACATGCTGTATGTTGTCATGGGTGAACGTGCTGGGCCCAGGGGGGTGCAGGAGCATATTGTCGGTGGAGTACATGGGGCCATCGGTGGGGGCACTCAAAGGGGTGTGGGGGTGGGGGGTGCACACAGCAGAGGGTCGGGACAGGGGCTCAGCGGGATGATGGCCAGAAGGGTGGCACACTGCGGTGTGTTTGCGGATGGTGTGTGCTGGAGTGTGGATGGTGCGACAGGTGACAGTTGCTGCATGTCGTTTGGGGAAACCAATGTGTTATTGGGGTGTGCCAGGATGGGTGGAAAGGAGGTGTAGGTGTATATAGCGGCCACTGGTGCACAGTGGGACGGGTAGCCCTTACTGGGGGTTGACACAAAGGTGCTGGAGCATGCATGCCTGTGCCCAGGGATCCACTGTGCACATGTGTGACGGTTGAGACAAGGTGGATGTGTGTGGGCGCTTGTAACCCAGAGTACATGTCCTGTGTCACCTTCTCTGGCTCCCTTTACGTTACCTTATGGACTGCTCTATGGGGGACATTTTGATGTGCCTCAGTGGACACTCCACTTTATAATGTGGCATATGTTGTGCGTTCTGGGGTGCCTTCTGCAGCAACCTTGGGTCCGCCACTGTGTGTGTGTGTTTGCTAGCAAATGTACATCACATACATGACATATACATGCCCCCTCACTCACTAGATAATGTGTGGGTGTTTACTTGCACCCCAAAAGGAAAGGGGACATTGACATGCCCCCTCACTCACTATCTGATGTGTGGGTGTGTTTGCTTGCACCCCTCCTAAACTAAAACAAATATATGCCCCCTCCCTCACTGTGTCATGTACAGGATGCTACATCAGCCAGCCTTCTGCAACTGGCACCCTGGGGACTCGAACCCATGCTGGCCGTATCAGCAGTCACTGCAGTAACCATTGTGCTACAGCTCTGTATTGATCATGTATGTCGGAGTGGCTTCTTATGCTTAACGCGCGGTGACGCCGCTAACGCGCCATGTAACGCTCGTTACTTTAGTAACGCGCGGTAGGTGTTCCGCTGTCCCGCCCATCTCCTTATTTGGGGGTTTGTCTTATTAACGTGGATCCTAACGCGAACTGCAATAACGCGATTTAGTAAACATACCCCTTTGACTTTCATACTTTGGACACATCATGCGAAGAAAGAGATCATTAGAGAAAGACATCATGCTTGGCAAGATAGAAGGTCAACGCAAAAGAGGAAGGCCAGCAATGAGATGGATCGATACAATAACAGCAGCTATGGGTAGCAGTCTGTCAACAATGAGCCGCCTGACTGAAGACTGAACACAATTTAAGATAGCTATCCAGAGGGTCGCCATGAGTCGACTCCGACTCGACGGCATTTAACAACAACAGATGGCAGGTACTGACTATAAGATCACTTCCTGCCACACCAAGGTGATGTTCTCCTTCCAGGGAACCTCTTTCCTCTAAGGCAGCAGAGGGGCTTCTAGACAGAAGGTGGGACTTCTCTATAATAACCTGTAGGTCTGCTCATCTCCTCCCAATCTGCTACTCTAGCCTCCAGAGGTCAGACTTAAAATTGCTGCTGCCTGGTTAGCTACTGTACCTAATGTAACATGCCATGAACTACTACCAGAAATTTGTGAGTTGAATTCTAATAAATAACAGGTCTGCGACTAAAAAGCTGTTTGATTATTTTAATCTAATTTCCATGTATTTCGGTGTGCTGAAAACAAATAAAATATTGAAAAAACTCCTAGACATCATGATTTGCCACAACATGCAACATTGTCTTCAAATTTATCAATTTTTTTTCAAATTACTATTAATTAATTCAAATTGCTATTAATTAATTCACATAAGTGCATTTAAGATATAAAATGCCAAAATAACCTTAAAGGGGTTGTCTGAGTTATGTAAAAAAAAATATAGCACTGTAAATCTGATGGTCAGCAATATATACATAAGCTAAGCAAGTTTTAAGTCCGTGCTTCTAATGGTAGAAGGGGTTAATCTTTCCTGAAGAAGCCAGTGGGAGGGAGACACAGGGCAGATAGCAGCAGCTCCAGTCAGTGTAGGGGGGCATGGCCAGCACTGTGACGTCTCGTGTACAGACACAGAGCTGCTCTCTCCTGCATGCCACACTTGTGCACGAATCATCATCAGGTTCTTGGTTCTAGGCTGTTCACACTTTTTCATCGCAATTCGTGTTAGCTCGTCATTCTTCAACCATTATGTTATGGCTCTGCGAAAGTGTATTAATTTTCCAGACAGTTTCTGTTTCATCTGTGGTGAATATACAGTGTTGAAGCAACAGCAGAATATTACAGACTTTGTGAAAAAAGTATACTTTACATACTTTGGACTAAAAATTGGAGATCAAGATAAAGTCTGGGCGCCTCATAAAGTGTGCAAACGGTGTGTTGAGGACCTCCGAAACTGGTTCAAGGGTAAGAAAAAATATTTCCGTTATGGGATTCCTATGGTATGGCGAGAGCAAAAGATCCATAGTGATGACTGTTACTTTTGTTCATGCGATGTGAAAGGGTTTAATTCCAAATGGAAACATTCCATTTCATACCCCAATCTTCACTCAGCAATTTGTCCCATCCCCCATGGCACAGATATACCAGTACCCAAGCCCCCTGCTACCTTGGAAGAGATACCTAGCTCCGATGAAGGTGAAGTCATACCTGAACCAGATGACGAATCAAGTTCTGACTTTGAAGATGATACAAGACCAAAATTGTTTTCTCAGGAGGAGATGAATGATTTGGTAAGAGACTTGAATCTTCCCAAAGATGCCGGTGAGTTACTCGGATCAAGGCTGAAAAGCAGGAATTTATTGTTGCCAGGAGTGTCATCTTCATGGTTCAGACATCGTGAAAAGGAGTTCGTTCCTTACTTCACCCAGGAAGACAAGTTGGTTTATTGCATCGATGTTGAAGGTCTGATGGGTCAATTTAAAATCCAATAAGAGCAATGGCGTCTTTTTATAGATTCTTCAAAAAGAAGTCTCAAAGCAGTTTTACTCCACAACGGTTTTTACGCTTCCATACCTGTAGGTCATTCAGTACATTTGAAGGAAATCTACGAGAACTTGGAATTGGTTCTTCGTAAACTTAAATATGAAGACCATGGTTGGCAAGTGTGTGGGGACTTGAAGGTCTTGTGCATGCTGCTCAGGCAACAAGCTGGGTATACCAAATATCCTTGTTTTCTGTGTCTATGGGACAGTCGAGACCGACAAAATCACTGGACCAAGAAGAGTTGGCAGCCGAGGGTGCTAACAGTCGGTGAAAAAAATGTCCTCCGAGAAACTTTGGTACCCTCCCATAACGTTCTTCTACCGCCTCTCCACATAAAATTGGGATTGATGAAGCAATTCATAAAATCACTTCCAAGAGATGGAGAATGCTTCAAATACTTGGTCACCAAGTTTCCAGGCCTGTCGGTGGCAAAATTGAAGGAAGGTGTGTTCGTTGGACCAGACATTAGAAGGCTTATAGTTGATCAAGAGTTTGTCAATACCATGACGGATCCTCAAAAAGAAGGGTGGATTGCATTTAAAGAAGTCGTACAGACATTTTTAGGCAATAACAAAGATCCTCACTACAAAAAGATCGTCGGACGAATGCTGAAAGCATTTCAAGCTTTAGGTTGCCTGATGAGTTTGAAAGTGCATTTCCTCCAGTCCCACCTTGACTACTTTCCTGAAAATTTGGGAGCTGTGAGTGAGGAACAAGGTGAACGATTCCACCAAGACATTAAAGAGATGGAAAGGAGATACCAGAGAAAATGGAGCATTACAATGATGGCAGACTACTGTTGGATGCTTCAGAGAGACATTCCAGATGCTACTCACAAGCGTAAATGCACCAAGAGGAACCTCACAAGGAAGAAGAATCGAGTTTAGTGTGTGTAGGTGAGCTCATTTCAGTTCAAAAAAGGATTTTCATGAAAATATTGTAATAAAACTTTAATTTTATAAGTCTATTTCCATTTATTTTGAGGTATTGCCTTATTTAACATAGTTACCTAAATTGTCAGGAAACGTGATATGTTATGACAAAATGGAGGTCATTTTCGGATTCAGCGCACCAAAAAACATAAAGATTACGTGGAATAACCAAAACAGCTCTTGAAAAAAAAATGTTTGCAGACCTGATTATAATCACTCTTTGGGCAACCTGGATATTCATTGCTGGGACCCGGATATGGTTCCGGCATAGAATATCCAGATTGTGGTGACTAGGTACTTTATCAGTGCAAGCTGCTGCTACTGAATATCAGGTCTGTTCTTTTTTGTCTCTTCACCAATTTAATATTCCTCCCTTCTGGAATGACTGAATCCTTTTCATGAAAAGACCTGAGTACTCTCTATGAGCTATAGTACTACACTGTTTCACTTAGATACTTGGGCCAAATCACATAACAAGCTTTAAAATGCCAAACATAACATTTTGAATTGTACCCTCCATCCTATGAGTAACTAGGATAATGCTAATAGAGGTGGCATAACTCTCTCTCTCTGTATGCACTGCAAACTACAATTTTACTCTGTATTTTACTCTGATTTTTCTAGAAGTCCCATATAAATCATATTGCAATAATCAATATAGGATAAAACAACTGATTCCATAACTGTTTTTAAAGTCCTGAGATTGTAGCAATGGGTGCATCTGCTGCACTAACTCTAAGCCAGTTTGGTAACTGTGGCAACCTGCGAGTCCAAAGACAAAGTTGATGCCAGAATGACTCCCAAACTTTAAATTGTGATTTTACTGAGAGAAACTCTTCATCATATAATATTGTCTTCAACCTCTCTGGCACAGCTTTATAACTAGCCCATGTTTAATAAGAGTTTATTGGACACTAGCCAGCCTCCTAAATACTGAAAACATTCACTGATTCGTCTAAACATATCAGAAACATCCTGCCCACAAGGATCAAAAATCTATCAGCATCCACAATAGCTCTGAAGCCAAATGTCCTAATTACATTCACCACTGGCTTTAGAGAATGGGCAATAAAGTTGATCCCTGTGTGGCACCTCATACTCAAACTTTGCCTCACTGGTTGCTGATTTCTTCTAGACATTGCATGCACTCAATTTTCTAAACAGGACTGAATCCACTTCCACACTGAACCCCCAGTACTTAACTAGGCTAAATGCCCTAGCAATACTATATGATTTACTGAGTCAAACATGGCTGATCGAGAAGAAACAAGAACCATAATCCCCCAGTCCATCACCCTCCGAATATCATGTTTCCATGCTGAAGCCTGATCAGAACCGCAACTGGACAGGGTCCAGACCAAACTTCTGCTTCCAAAAAATCCTACAACTGAATAGTTACATATGCATCCGTAACCTCTGATATCACAGGAAGGTCAGAGATTGACTGATAAGTAGCCACATGATCTACATTGACATTTTTTCCTTTTAATAGAGCCAGACTTTTTGGCACATTTTAACTGAGCGGAGGCTTTTCCCTATGCTATTTTGTTAAATAGTCAACAATTCATTTTGATATAGATTTCAAAATCTGAGCACGGCAAGGATTAAAAATACATGTCTCCTTTGCAACTCTCATAACTGGAGAATTTAGCTGCTCCTTACTTGGGATAAGGAAAGTCTCCAAATTCACCTCTTCACTAGCTGACTCAGTTACTTCCATCTCGTCAATAATATGAGTTTCCAGAGCCGTCTGCACTTTAGCTGTCTTCTCCTCAAAGAAGGAAGCTATAGCTTGACTGGATGGACTGTCTATAAACCCCCTCACTTCCTCATTAGGCCTGTTAACAAAACTCAAAATTTTCCCAAACAACTCCCTTGTAGGGTTCACAGCCTTAGTCTTACTCTCTGTTTCTTATCTTTCTGCTATCATTTCTCAATAGGACACTGCCTCTTGTGCCATGAATTTTTAATTTGCTGAGGCCTCTCTCTTGAGGCACTTTGTCAAATACCTCCTGAAAATCCAGATTCACTATGGAGCCTGTTTACTGAAGTATGGTACGTTTTTGTACTCACCATGCATTAGGAGCAAAAGCTAATGGCCTGTAAGAGCAAAGAGTGCACCGTTGGGGGAATGGTGAGCCAGTGCTCTGCAGTTTGCACACAGGCCACACACTTACTGCATAGGTCCACATTAAATGCATAGGCAGAGACCACATATACACCCGTATCATTTGATGCATTTAATGTGGGCCCTAGTGCTAAGAAAAAAAAGAACCCGGTCATGGCCCAATACCAAAGCACATAGTCTCCCTGATGCCAGACCCTTCCTAAGTACAACTCCCTTATAACACACTCCCCTCCCTTTCATATGTCTCCGATCACAATTCCCCCAGAATCATTACATGACCCTCCTTGTCACCCTCTGACCCAACCAATCCTTACTAGAATATCCATGTTGGTCTAGTGGATGGGGAGGATCTCTCTTCTTCTGATTACACCCAATACTGTCCAAATTCAAAATTGTAGTCTCACGGTTCTATTGCTAGGCACATTCTGCCAGATAAGGAAAAATTTCTCTTATTTAGCAGATCAACCTCTAGCAGTAGTAATGTGAGATCTGCTAAGGGTCACAACTACAATTTTGAATTTGGGCAGCAATAAGATGGAAATAGAGGGGGTCACTTCTAATTCATCTACTAGACCAACAGGGATGGGGATCAAGGGTGTTCAGGGAGGGTTAAATAATGGTCTTGGGGTGGGGGGTGGGGTTATGATTGGAGGTATCTGAAAGAATGGATATGCTCGGGAGGCTGTAATCTGTAAGAGATATGTGCTGAGGGGGTCTGGCATGGGGTGGCTATGTACTTTGGGGAGTTGGGTATCAGGGCCACAATGGTGGCTTTTTTTGTACAGTGAATGCAATAACTGCCTGCTTATAGCACAGGTGCTCTTAATGCCATCACTTGAGGTGTTGTTAAGTTCATTTGTGCTATCAGCAGCTGTGACACTTAGCATGTCATAATATACGACATGTGTCAGTACTGTCAATACCATTTCTCCATCCTGTTCCATTCCAACATGGCCTTAAGCAGTTACAGTTGTGGTCATTATTGGCACTCTTGCATTTTAGATATGTTGTGTACAATATCTTTAGAAATAATTGGAAATACTCCAATTGTATGTCATCATAATATTTTAATAGTATGTTTAAAGGTCCCTCACTTGATTTGCAGCTTGTCATGCTGTTAGGGCTTGTGTGCATCAGTGATGCTGAGGGCTAAGATATTGGTAGTTTAACTACTGGCAAGACCTCCCAAGCTGGACAGGTCTCAGCTGAGGTGCCAGACCAAGACAAACCACTCATCTGGGCAGCAGCATAATGGAACAGTGTTGGTAGCGGAGGATCACATTTCTGTGACAATGACAACAACACTAAACTTAAACTTTGCGAAAGAAAGGCCTGGCAATCTACTTCCATATCTTTCCATGAAAATCCAATGGATAGTCACAACAAAACAAATTGCACTATAGTGCTGGAAGATGAGACCCCCCAGGTCAGAAGACACTCAACTATTGGGGAGGAGAAGAAGACCTTTGAGAGTAAAACCAGCATTTATGGTGTGGTTGGATCAAAGCCCTCGGGATGTCTGGTTGCTGATGTAGCTGCACATGAAATGAGAGTCAGAAGCTGCAAAGATGTCTTAAATATTGGGACATGGAACATACAAATCATGAACCAATGGAAGTTGGAAGTGGTCAAGAATGAAATGGAACATGTACAACTCGATCTGTTGGGTGTCAGCGAACTGAAATGGACTGACATTGGGCACTTTGCATCTGATGATCACATGGTCTACTATGCTGGAAATGAAAGAAAAAGAAGAAATGGTGTTGCATTTATAATTAAAAAGAAACTTGCAAGAACTGTAATGAAATGCAATGCAATCAGTGAATGATTAATTTCTATTTGACTATGAGGAATGCCTATCAACACAATTATTATTCAAGTATATGCCCCAATAACAGCTGCAGAAGAGAATGAAATTGATAAGTTATATGAACAAGTACAAACTAAAATTGACAGAAAATGCAAACAGGAAATCCAGATAGTCATGGGTGACTGGAAAGCAAA
The DNA here is from genome assembly GCA_033557465.1 of Ichthyophis bannanicus. Taxonomy (NCBI): domain Eukaryota; kingdom Metazoa; phylum Chordata; class Amphibia; order Gymnophiona; family Ichthyophiidae; genus Ichthyophis; species Ichthyophis bannanicus. Next base: position 1,556,848,580 of record CM066032.1, read on the forward strand.
AGTTGGCAACAAAGAAGAAGGCAACATTGGAAAATATGGACTTGGCAACAGAAATGAAGCTGGAGAAAGACTGATAGAATTCTGCAAGACCAACGATCTATTCATCTCAAACACCTTCTTCCAGCAACACAAGCGGCAATTGTACACATGGACTTCACCCAATAGATGTACAAAAATCAAATTGACTACATCTGTGGAAGTCAATGATAGAAAAGTTCTATAACATCAACAAAGACAAAACCTGGAGCTGACTGTGGTACAGATCACCAACTACTAGTATGCAAACTCAAGCTAAAGTTGAAAAAGAGCAAGCCACTCATGAATGTAGAAAAATATGACCTTGAGATTATACCACTGAAATTTAAAGACTGCCTGCAAAATCGATTTGCTGCTTTAGATACAAATGAGAGAGCTCCAGAAGTGTTATGGGATGTCATCAAGAAGGTTATGTTGGAAGAAAGTGAGAAGTCTCTACATAAGGTGAAAAAGCAAAAACGGCCAAAATGGATGACCGAAAAAACTCTGAAAATTGCCCAGATAAACAGAGAAGCTAAAGCTAGAGGAGAGAGATAGGCAATTGCAGAACTCAACAGAGATTTCCAATGTGCTGCAAGACAAGGCAAGGAGAAGTATTATAATGATGCATGCAAGGAAACAGAAACAGAAACTATTAGTGGAAGAACAAGATCGACCCTCCTAAAGCTACAAGAGTTAAATAAAAAATTCCAGCCTCAAATTGGAATATTTCAAGATGCTCAAGGATCAATGTTGACTGATGCTGAGAAGATCAAGAAAAGGTGGAAAAAATACAAATAGTTTTTATATGATAAAGATCAAGTGGACCAACAGCCGTTTCAACTTCTACCTTATGATCCGGAACCATTGGTGATGAAAGAAGAAGTCAAAGCAGCATTGAAAGCCTTATCAAAGAACAAAACACCAGACATTGATGGCATTCCCATAGAAGCATTCCAGCAATCTGATGCAGCTGTTACCATACTTTCAAGGCTCTGGCAGGAAATTTGGAAGACAACATCATGGCCAACTGACTGGAAAAGATCTGTGTTTATACCAATACTAAAGAAAGGTGATCCAACTGACTGGAAATTATCACAAAATCGCTCTGATCCCACATGCCAGCAAGATTCTACTGAGGATTATGGTACCCTTGACTAATATTTGTTTGCGCAACCTTTGGCAGTGATTACATCCTCCAAACATTTATTGTACCATCTATAAGTTTCTTACATCTGTCTGCTGGTAGTTTCTCCCACTCTTCAACTGTGATTTGTTTCAGCTCATGAATGTTTACAGGATTCCTTTTACTAATGGCAGATTTCAGCTCTTTCCAAAGGTCCTCAATTGGATTGAGATCAGGATTCGTTACAGGCCTTTTTAAAACAGTCTTCTTTTTCTTTTTTAACCATTCTTTTGTACTTTTAGTTGTATATTTGGGGTCATTGCCCTGCTGGAGAACCCATGGCCTTTGACCCAAACTTAGCTTTCTGACACTAGGTAGCAGATTTCTCTCCAAAATACCTTGGTAGTCCTCTGACTTTATAATTCCTTTAATGCGTTCCAAACCCCCATTTTCTGAGGCAGCAAAACAGACCCACAACATTATGGAAGCTCCACAATATTTAACTGTACGAAGATTGTTTTTTTTTCTTATAAACTTCATTTCTTTGCCTGTAAATGTATCACTGGTCTGCATTGCCAAAAAGCTCAAGTTTGGTTTCATTTGTCCACAGAACATTTTCCTAGTAGGATTGTGATTTCTCAACATTTGTTTGAGTAAAGATCAGTTGTGCCTTTTTATGTCTATCTTTGAGCAGTGGGGACCTCCTTGGCTTTCACCTATGTTGTTCTTCTTTGTTTAGTGCAGGTTGAAACTACCACTCCAGATTGTTTCAGGTTAGCTTTAAGCATTTTGGATGTTGTACGTGGTATTTTTCCAGCAATTTGCACTAACCTTCAAAGCCTTCTTGGATTAATTTTCCTCTTCCTACCATGTCCTGGGAAGTTCTTGACAGTTCCATGAGCAGGAAACGTCTTAATACCATTGCAAACTATAGACACAGGAATCCCAAGGTCTTTGGATATCGCCTTGTACCCCTTTGAAGTTTGATGTTTGGTGATAATGGCTTTTCTGATGGTCTCAGGCAACTCTCTTGTCTTCACAATTGTGAAAATGAAACGGAGTGAATGTGGTCATTTTAAACATTACAGTCCTCTTTCATTGGTTGATTCAAGTCATGTGAGTACTGACAATTGATCATAGGTACATCTACTATTTCTGCAATAGGAATGTGGTTCTTCTGTTCAAACTGAGTTGCATCGTTTATAAGGATGCCAATAATCATGTCCTGGCAATGCCCCAGTTTTTATACTATTTCCTACCACTTCCTTTTTAAATTGTTCTTGTTTATTTGATTATTTTATGTGTAAATATGTATGCATATATAGTTCAAAGCCATTTTACTGGCCAATGTTTTTAGGAGATATTGGACATTAAGAAGTTGACCTGCAAGGGTGACAATAAGGTTGATCACAACTGTAGCATGACATTTTTAACATGATGCCATTTTTATGTGCAGTATTCATTAGTGTGAGTCTGCATTAACAAGTACTTAAGTGCTCATTGACAACTTAATGCACTTAGTAAGCATCCTCCTATATCAACGGCCTTACTTTTCTTTACATATTTAACCCTTTGTAGAAAACATAACATGTTGAAAAGGTGAGATTTCCCTATGCTAAACCTATATTGGCTATGCCATATTTCACCATGTCTTGCCATATGCCACTATTTTTCAACCTCAACTTGAACAGGGTCTTTAGGTCAGAAAACAGGGCTGTGCATATCACACAAAACTGTGATAGTGCATTATAAAAGGCTCATTGACTATGACATCTTTTATAAAATAAGGGTAACATCATGATAAATTAGTATATTTACATGCAAGGGTCATTTACGATCATCTGAGACATTGGAAAGCAAACATTGTAGTGAAAGAGTGAAACACCAGAATGACATTTATAACAGAGGTGTCATTTACAAGTGATTAGTCTGTGAATCGTGTGGAGAGGGGGGAGTACCTCAATTACAAACAAATGCAGTAAAAGACAATGAAAATGTGGCAGAAAGTTATAGAAATATTTCTCATCAGATTGTGAGTTACAGGTAGGATTAAAAACAATTGCCAAACACACCTTAACAGGTTGCCTATGCATGTTACATCCTGTGAGCTCTAGAAAGAAGCTCTTTTTGGCATGATGCAAGTACCCCGGTGAGTTTTAGCAGTAAATTTGAGAGACTTGAAGGACTAGAAATTTGAGAGATCTTGAAGGACTAGAAAAAGGGACTGTTACTTCTGGAGAGAGATCTGCAACTGTGAGTATATACTTCTGGTAATTTTCTAAAAGGAATTCTTTGTATTAAAGCTAATTAATCTGTGAACCCACTATTTTTTGTTAAATCAGTCAGGGCCTAGTAGCAGCAGTTTAAGTTTAAATTTAAAACACATAGGAGAACTTTCTGGTTACATTTCATACCCAGCAGAGAGCTTGTAGTTTAAATTTAATAGTCACTCAGGGCCTAGGAACAGCAAAGTACTTTTAGTTTAAATTTAAAACACAGAAGAGAGCTTTCTGGTTAAATTTGGAACCCAGCAGAGAGCTTGTAGTTTACATTTAATAGTCACTCAGGGCCTAGCATCAGCAAAGTACTTTTAGTTTTAAAACACAGAAGAGAGCTTTCCGGTTACATTTGGAACCCAGCAGAGAGCTTGTAGTTTAAATATCATAAGAAGTTAGAGCCTAGCAGCAGCTAAGAGCTATATCAAATCAAAATATAGCTTACCTCAGCAGCAAAAGACAGGGTACTGTGTAGCAGCCTCTTTTAATAAGTGTTATTTCCCTCCCTCCCTCCCCACACCCACCCACCCCTGGGATAATCGTAGCTTTATAGGTACTTAAACTTCTTAAAAGACAGGAGGTTCTTTCAGGTGCAGCTCATTACCAAGATCAGTCATACACTAAGGACCTGAGATTAATTAAGCTTCAGGTGAACAAGGTATATTACACGTATTGGGCACAGTTTTATTAGTATACATATCCATAGCAACCCTTAGTAAGTAAAGAACTTAGATCTAAACATAAACTTAAAACTAAGATGCAGACAGCAGTCCAGCAGCAGGATGGGGGCTTTCCAGTCTTTTGCATTGAGCGTCACATGTATGATTTTCTCCCATTTGGTGAGAGGTCTTACGTGTGCACTAGGTGCAAGGAGCTCTTTGCTCTCAGGGAACGAGTCCGTTCTCTAGAGGCTAGAGTAGCAGACTTGGAAAACATAAGACAGACAGAGAGGTACATAGACGAAACCTACAGGGATATAGTCCTGAAGTCCCACCTCCAGTCTGGAAGCATCGCTGTTGCCATGGAGGAGAGAGGTCACGTGACAGGAGAGCATCACCCTGGTGTGGCAGGAAGTGATCCTGTAACTAGGACCTGTCCTCCAGGTGATGTAAAACCCTCTCGCATCGAGGACGTTTCTCCAGGGCCATGTGCCCATGAAGGAAGGATTAGGACAGCCATTATAGTTGGTGATTCGATCATTAGGCATGTAGATAGCTGGGTGGCTGGTGGACATGAGGATCGCCTGGTAACATGGCTGCCTGGTGCGAAGGTAGCGGACCTCATGCATCACCTAGATAAGGTCTTAGATAGTGCTGGGGAGGAGTCTGCTGTCTTGGTACATGTTGGTACCAATGACATAGGAAAATGTGGTAGGGAGGTTTTGGAGGCAAAATTTAGGCTTTTAGGTAGGAAGTTGAAATCCAGAACTTCCAGGGTTACATTCTCCAAAATGCTTCCTGTACCACGCGCAGGACCCAAAAGGCAGGCAGAGCTCCGGAGTCTCAATGCGTGGATGAGACAATGGTGCAGAGATGAGGGTTTTGGATTTGTTAGGAACTGGGGAACATTCTGGGAAAAGGAGGGGCTCTTCCAAAGGGATGGGCTTCACCTTAACTGGGATGGAACCAGGCTGCTGGCATTAACCTTTAAAAAGGAGATAGAGCAACTTTTAAACTAGATATTAGGGGAAAGCCGACAGTCACCCAAGAGCGGATGGTTCGGAAGAATGTATCCTTGAAGGATACTACCAAAAGCAAAGAGGTTCCACAAAAGAGTAAAGTAGCCCAAATGCCCTCAAATATGGAGCAGACACAGTTTAAAGATCCCAAATTACCCATGTCTAACAATAGCCAAATTAATATGAATAAAATACAATCTCTAAAATGCTTGTATGCAAATGCTAGAAGTCTAAAAAATAAGATGGGAGAGTTAGAATATATAGCACTAAATGAAAGGTTAGATATGATTGGAATATCAGAGACATGGTAGAAGGAAGACAACCATTGGGACACTGTGATACCTGGGTACAAACTATATCGTAATGATAGAGCTGATCAAATTGGTGGAGGGGTTGCTCTCTATGTTAGAGAGGGCATTGAGTCAGAAAGGATTAAAGTTTTGCAGGAAACAAAATTTGCTGTAGAATCTATATGGATTGAAATTCCATGTAAAAGGGGGAAGGCGATGGCAGTGGGGGTGTACTATCGAGCGCCTGGCCAGAATGAACAAATGGATGATTAAATGCTCAAAGAAATCAAGGAAGCTAACAAAAGTTACAGCACAGTAATAATAATGGGTGATTTCAATTACCCCGGTATCAACTGGGTTAGTGTCACGTCAGGACATGCTAGGGAGATAAAGTTCCTAGATGAAATAAATGACTGCTTCTTGGAGCAGCTGGTTCATGAACCGACCAGAGGGGAATCCATATTAGACCTAGTCCTTAGTGGAACACCAGATCTAGTGCAAGAGATAAGGGTGTTGGGGCCACTTGGCAATAGTGATCATAGCATGATCGCCTTTGATTTAATTAGTGGAGGAGGGATAGTAAGGAAATCCACAGTACTACCTTTTAACTTTCGAAAGGGAGACTATGATAAAATGAGGAAAACAGTTAAGAAAAAACTAAAAGGAGCAGTTGCAAAGGTTAAAGACGTACATCAGGCTTGGGTGTTGTTGAAAAATACTATCTTGGAAGCCCAGACCAGCTGTATTCCACGCTTTAAGAAAAGTGGAAGGAAGTCCAAAAAACTGCCAGCGTGGTTTAAAGGTGAGGTCAGAGAGGCTGTTGTTGCCAAAAAAGCATCTTTCAGGAAATGGAAAAAAGAGCCAAACGACGAAACCTGGAAACAGCACAAGCACTGGCAAGTCAAATGCAAGGCATTGATAAGGCAGGAAAAAGAGAGAATTTGAGAGGAAGCTTGCTGCAGAAGCAAAAACACGAAATAAAGTCCTTTTCAAGTACATTCGTAGCAAAAAACCTGTGAGAGAGTCAGTTGGTCCATTAGATGATAAAGGGGTTAAAGGAGCACTGAGAGGCGACAAGGTGATAGCAAAGAAACTCAATGAATTCTTTGCTTCGGTCTTTACTGAGGAAGATGTAGGGATGTTACCCATGACGGAAGTGGTATTTAAAGGTGCGGAAGAATTGAAGGAAATATCGATACATCGGGAAGATGTCTTACAACTATTAGATAAACTGAAGAGTAGCAAATCACCTGGGCCGGATGGTATACATCCAAGGGTGTTGAAAGAACTGAAATATGAGATTGCAGACCTGCTATTAGTAATTTGTGAACTATCATTAAAATCATCTCTAATACCTGAAGATTGGAGGATCGCCAATGTAACACCAATTTTTAAAAAGGGTTCCAGGGGTGATCCGGGAAACTACAGACCGGTGAGCCTGACATCAGTACCGTGAAGAATGGTAAAAACCATTATAAAGAATAAAATTACTCTGCATGTAGATAGTCATGACCTATTGGGAGACATCCTACATGGCTTTAGACAAGGAAGATCTTGTCTTACTAATCTGTTATGTTTTTTTGAAGGAGTGAATAAACAGGTGGACAAAGGTGAGTCGGTTGATATTGTGTATCTGGACTTTCAGAAAGCCTTTGACAAGGTCCCTCAGCAGAGACTTTTGGCAAAACTAAAGAGTCATGGGATAGGAGACAGTGTACTATTGTGGATCAGGAACTGGTTAAAAGATAGAAAGAAGAGGGTAGGGCTAAATGGCCAATTTTCCAATGGAGAAAGGTGAATAGTGGTGTACCCCAGGGATCTGTGCTGGGTCCGCTGCTTTTTGACATATTCATAAATGACCTGGAAAGTGGAATAACGAGTGAGGTTATCAAATTTGCAGATGACACAAAACTATTTAAAGTTGTTAAAACCCAAGAGGATTGTGAAAAATTGCAAGTGGATCTTGATAAATTAGAAGACTGGGCATCAAAATGGCAGATGAAATTTAATGTGGACAAGTGCAAGGTTATGCACCTAGGGAAGAACAACCCAAACTATGGTTACATGATGCAAGGTTCCACATTAGGAACTACCACCCAGGAAAAAGATTTAGGCGTCATTGTGGATACCATGTTAAAACCCTCGGCCCAGTGTGCAGCGGCGGCCAAGAGAGCAAATAGAATGCTAGGTATGACAAGGAAAGGAATGGAGAATAAATCAAAAGATATTATAATACCTCTATATCGTTCCATGGTGAGACCGCATCTTGAATATTGTGTGCAATTCTGGTCGCCGTATCTTAAAAAGGATATAGTGATTTTAGAAAAGGTTCAGAGAAGAGCCACCAAAATGGTAAAGGGGATGGAAGGATACTCCTATGAAGAAAGGCTAAAAAGGTTAGGGCTCTTTAACCTGGAAAAGAGACGGCTGAGGGGAGATATGATAGAAGTCTATAAATTAATGAACGGAGTGGAACGGGTAAACGTAGATCAATTGTTTACATTATCAGAATATAGAAAGACTAGGGGACATGCAATGAAGCTACAGGGTAAACTATTTAAGACTAATAAAAGAAAATATTTTTTCACTCAACGTGTAATCAAACTCTGGAATTTGTTACCGAGGATGTAGTAAAGGCTGTTAGTGTAGCTGGGTTTAATAAAGGTTTGGACAAGTTCCTGGAGGAATGGTCCATAAACCATTATTAAGAAGGGACCCAGGATATCAATGCTTGACCCAGTACAAGCATTGTGGAACCTGTGTCTTTTGGGGAAACTGCTAGGTACGTATGACCTAGATTGGCCACTGTTGGAAACAGAATACTGGGCTTGATGGACCTTGGTCTGACCCAGTATGGCATATCTTATGTTCTTATGTAGACTGAGATCATATTCCACATATCCTTAATTAGGAGAGGAAGCTCATTACTATCATGGAATGCACAAAATTAACCCATTTGGAAAAATTGCCCCCATGAAATGTCATTTGCACATGTAAAGTCATGCAAGCTTCTAAAATGACCCCAGTAGTGACCTAAGAGCCGATGATTAGGCATACTAAACTCAACACAACATTATCCCTCCCTGGATACTATGAAGGAATCCACTGGCTCCTACAAAAATGACATACGAGGCAACATCAGCTTTGTCTTGCGTTATTGCCATTGCTTCAACACGAAAATCATTGTTTAAAAATTGCCAGGGGAAAAAGCCAGCATAGTTTTTGGCAATGTGTCTTTTCTTTTATAACTTTTTAAAAATACTTTGCACAGGGAAAAAAAGCCCCACAATTTTCTTTAATTTACATTAAATGTTCATTGAGCTCATTTGGAGAAGAATAACTTTATCTTGGAACCCATTATATGGCAATTATCACAGCATGGGTATCATAGTCAGAGTTCAGTGCCTAGCAACTAGATTAAAACGTCACATAGATTATGGTTATGAGGAAAGCATTCAGGAAAAAAGTTAGAGATGATGCAATTTTAAAAGTTTCCTGGCAACATTTTCCATATGTCAAGAAAGCAGAGCTAAACAGAGAACATAATGGTGCGTACTCCTATCTGACAAGAAAAAAAAGTCAGTCATGAGCACTGTTCCCTCTAAGCTGTGCGCGTGTGCGCGCGCACACACCTCGCCGAGCGAGCGCACATACTTTATAACAGAGCGCACAAAAATTACGGTTCTGCTTGTGACAGAAAACAACACAGACGTCTTAAAATTTAAAAGTTGTTGTGTATTTATGGTTTTCACAAGTTCTACAATATTTTCTAGTGCAATCAATGTAGTGTACATACTGTATTCTGACGTGTAGTCAAATTTTAAAGTATATAACTCCGAGTGTTGTTATATGGCGCACAAAAATTTAACCTTCCTTCAAACGCTGCACAGCTGATATTTTATGTGCACACAGCCTACAGAAAATTAGAGGGAACATTGGTCATGAGATTCAGTGGGCCTAATTCAGTAAAGAAATAGTTCCGTAGACACAGAATGTAGGAAAGATATTTTATGATTAAGGCCCAGTGCATCTCTCGATTATGCATAATGCAAAGTTCTAGTAGTCATGATGATCCTGGAGAAAACGGAATGGCCAGCGGGAAAAGGTAGTGATAGTGCCTCTGTATAAACATCTGGTAAGACCTTGTTTGGAGAACTGTGGACAGTTTTGGAGACCACAGCTTCAAAAATGATTTAAAACAAGATGGAGTTGGTACAAGGGCAACTATTCAAATTGTTGGTAGAGAAGAATAGTTTAGTGGTTATAGCAACAGCCTAGTATCCAAGAGATTTGGGTTTGATTCCCAATGGCACGTCTTGTGACCTTGGGTAAGTCACTTTACTCTCTATTACCTGAGAAGAAAAAGCCTGGCAATCTACTTCCAGCATACCTTTCCAAAAAATACCCCTGGGGCTGTTGGGTCACCAGGAGTCAGCATTGACTTGATGACACTTACAAAATTGGTCCTCATTAACTCAAACTATCTATTATGGAAAATGCATCGATTCAACTAAGGGAAGAATTAGCTGCAATAAAACAAATTTCACCCAAGATACAACTTGAAGCAAGCCACTACCACAAAGAATCCAGCAATCAAGGAATAAATGGATCACAGTAGGTTCTGGTGGGTTATGATCTCTTAATACAGAGACACCTACTCGGAATCGGGCACTGAACATTATTTCAGGGGTCCTAAGTACTCTTCCCAAAGGAGGAAAGAAAACAATTTGAAAACTGCACACTTATAGTGTCAAAGAACTGTTCTTTCCCTCTACTTTCATATGCAGTCTCAGAAATCTGCCTGATGGTGGGTAAAGGGTGGGTGTGGGACACGGTATTGTGTCTAGTAGCGTGTGTGTGTGTGTGAGGTTGTCTTTCATAGGGGCACAGATTGGGGGGGGGGGGCATTTCAAGTTGTTTAAGAGATGGGGTGAGTGGAGATTTACAGGGGCAGGGCATTTCATGATGTTCGCACTCTTTTCTCCCTCATTCATGACCTCTTTTTCACTACCTCCCCTTCCCCCTCTCCCTTATAATCTACTTCCTTCCTTCTCCTCCACCTTTCCATCCACTCCTCTCCCTTCCCCTCTCCTTGAACTTCCTCTCTCTCTATCCCTTCCCTCTCCTGCTATTGGCTCCCCTTCTCACACCTTCCACTCATTCACTCACTCACCCTCCTCCTCCTTCTTTTCCACTATCTACTCACTCATGTCCCCTTCCCTTACCACCTTCTTCTTTTTCTGTCTCCCTCCATTCTCTCACTCACTCCACCTTTCTTTACCTGCCTCCATCCTTTCACTCACCCCCTACACCTCCCTCCACTCTGCCCTTACATTTAAAAATCCTGCTCCTCTTCTCCACTGTAGCCACAACAGTAGTGGGATATGGGCTCCCCGTGGTACATACTCATTCGCTACATCTCCATCAATCCAGATTTCTTCCAAGTCACAACACAGACACCATTATTACATCTTTCCTCAGTGAAGCCCACCTTTGGACAATGGTAACATTGCTTTGGCCATATCCTTAGATTTATCCTTCCTCTTTGACCTTGTCAATCATAATATTCTACTCTCCCATCTCCAGAGTATAGGTCTCCATGAATATGTATTCTCCTGGTTTGAGCCCTTTCTGCCTGGCTGATCTTTTAAGGTCATTGTAGATAATTCATCCTCTACTGTTCTCCCAATGTCATGTGGCATTCTGCAAGTCTCTTTCCTTGCTTTCCTCCTCTTTAACTTATTTCTAAGTCACCTAGCAACTCTTATTCAGGACACCATCATTACCTGACATATTTATGCTGATGATATTCTTCTACTGCAATTGCCTACACTGAACACAGCAACGCAGATCTACTTACAATAAACTTTTGCCTCACCAAGGTAGCTAATCTGCTTCATGACAATTGTCTTCTCAGGTCTAAGAAGACTACAGCCACATGGCTCAACAGGAGCTCTTTTACTCCCTCAGCTTCCCTCTACTGGAAGGTTCCTCCATAAAAAACATATCCTTATTGTGATGGGGCCCGTGGTTAGAGCCCTTTAACCCTGTATAGGTGGTTGCCTAGGGTCTATAAAACAAGTAAACTGCTCTGGCTGTGTAAATGAAAGAGTCTCTCAGAGCAAATTGAATGAAAAATAAGATGGGTTTTATTCCCCGTCCCGCTCGGACTATCAACAAGAACAGAAACTTCAGGTGTAAGCGAAGAAACAAAAATAGTGGCAAACTTATATTCTTTTGTTTACATGCACAAAGTTCTCTTTGTCATTTAATCAAACAGCAGGGCTGCATTTATAACAGATACTACAATCCATGGGAGAGGGATCTTGAAGGCTGCTGCCATCTTCCCATACCATGCTTTCTCCAGCACTTCCCAAACTCCCTGTGTCAGACTCCTCTTGTATACAGTATTCAGACACGGCGTCTTGTGACAAGTCACTATGGCATTCAAGGGAGGCTCTTCTCCCTTCGGGTTTATACCTCCCTGGCTTGTAGTAGCTTCTACCTGGGCTTTCCTCCCAGAACAACAGCTCTGAATCTCCTTGCTTCGTGTAATTATGGTCAGGACCGCGCCCTTGGCACTTATAGGTTTTAAACCTCTCGCTGTAAGCGTATGGAGGTTTCTTTCTATCTGTAGGGATTGCCTTGGTACTTGGCTCCCTGTATCTTTTGACTCTAGCCTCCCAGGCTGGTTGTGCAGTAGTGAAATTGGTCCTAGCTTTGCAGCTATTTCTTATGGTGCACATATGCTTGGAGTTCCCATCCCCCAACACTTTCCTTTTAAACTGACCAGTGCTTAGAGCTGGCACATACCGGTCTCCTGTGTAGTGGGACACTCCTGGCTTCTCTTGAAGGCTAACTCGGGTAGCAGGTCTTCTCCCAGTACAGCTTGCCTTAAACCTCTGTTCCTGAGTGCTGGAGCTACCTTCACTTCCTGGTTCTCCGTGAGAAAAGTTTTCTCCCAGCACTCCTCTGGGGCTTCTGTTCAGCTGATTGTAGCCACACCTCTTGCTACTCTCTCCCCGGCTTCTGCCGTCCTCCTGAGTTGTATCGTGCCTCTCTCTCCCTCTGCCCTCCTTCCACTGACTGGAACCCTGTCTTATGTAATCCCCAGCCCTGCACGTGACATGGGGATTTGCAATCAGGTGTTCCTGACGAGCTTTCTGTTTGTTACGCAGTAACAATTTTCCTTGCTCACCTGTTTCAGTGTGCCTAGTGCTCCTTTCCAATGCTGAATCTGAGGTAAGCCTTTCTTTTACCTGCACTTCCATGGGCTGTGTATCCACTGCTGCATCACATATCCCCCCTCTTAAGATATTCCTGGATGGTGAACTTTCGTGCTCCCAGCCCGGAATACGAGACAGGGCATCTGCATTAGAATGTAGCTTTCCCGCTCTATGGTGTATGGTAAAATTAAAAGCCTGCAACGCCAGGTGCCAACGGGTGAGGCGAGGGTTGTGGTTCCTCATGGTACCTAGCCACTTCAACGGTGCATGGTCAGTAATCAGCACGAAATGTCTGCCTGTAAGGTAAAATCGAAGTGCCTCAATGGCCCACTTAATAGCCAAACATTCTTTTTCGATGGTTGAGTAGTTGCCCTCAGCCCTGGACAACTTCCTACTTAAGTAGAGAACGGGGTGCTCAGTACCCTCGAACTCCTGGGACAGGACGGCTCCCAGCCCCGATTCCGAGGCATCCGTTTGAAGGATAAATGTACGATTAAAATCCACCCCATATAGAACTGGCGCCTTACATAACTTCCCCTTTAGAAGTATGAAAGCGTCCTCCGCTGCTTGTGTCCACTGTAAATTATTAGGTGCGTTCTTTCTTAACATGTTTGTTAACACTGTACTTTCTTCCGCAAACCTGGGTATGAAACGCCTATAATACCCAATTAACCCTAGGAAACTTCTAAGTTGTTTCTTAGTTAGCGGACGCCGAAAATTCTGCACACTTTCTACTTTATCATGTAGGGGTCGGACCGTACCATTTCCTACCAAGTGCCCTAGATACTTAACTTCGGTTCCGCCAAATAGGCATTTTCCGGGATTTAGAGTTAGTCCAGCACCCCGCAAAGCCTTCAATACGGCCTCTACACGTGGAAGGTGTTGTGCCCAGGTGGTGCTGTGGATGACTATATCATCCATGTATGCTACCGTGTAGCTGTGGTGAGGCCGTAGGACCTGGTCTACCAACCTTTGGCATGTTGCGGCGGCGCCGTGTAGACCGAATGGCATACGTTTAAACTGGAATAAACCCAGCGGTGTGCTGAATGCTGTCTTGGGCCTGGAAGCACGGGTCAACGGTATCTGCCAATAACCCTTGGTAAGGTCAAGGGTGGTCAGATACCGTGCCTGCCCCAGTCTATCTAACAACTCTTCGATCCTTGGCATAGGGTAGGCATCGAAGAGTGATATAGCATTGACCTGCCTAAAGTCAATGCAGAAACGAAGACTGCCGTCCGGTTTCGGCACTAGGACTACTGGACTACACCAGGGACTTTTAGACTCTTCAATGACGCCTAACTGTAGCATCTCCTGAACTTGTGAAACAATCTCCCTCTTGCGAGCCTCCGGTAAACGATAAGGTCGCAGCCGCACAATTTTCCCAGGGGGTGTGAGAATTTCATGCGCGACCAGGTTGGTTTCTCCCGGGACGGGCGTAAGGACGTCCCTAAACCGTGCCAGCAACTGGTCTAACTGGCCTCGTTGCTGCAGGGACAATTCTATGCCGATCTTCGGTGCCGAGGCTGTTTTACAGTCTTCAATTTGGGGACCTAAATCATCCTCTAATTTTGTCTTTGCAGTGGCAGTGAGACCTTGTACCTCCCTCTGTCCGGTGGAGCCAAACCCTTGGCCTCCCCGGGTGGAAGGGACCAGGTGGGTTACCTCCTCCAGCTCTGGCGCCCCAAACCGTTCACATATGATCTGGGCAACGCGGTCTCCTACTTTAACCTCAAAGTCCTGCTCCCCAAAGTTGAAAAGCAGTACTTTGACCTCTCCCCTGTAATCGGGGTCCACAACCCCCGCTCCGACATCGATAAAATGCTTCGATGCCAAACCAGATCGGGGAGCGATCCGCCCGTAGCACCCTGCTGGCAACTGGATTTGCAGGCCTGTATTAATTATAGCCTTCCCTTTCTTTGGTACTACCCCCTCTACTGCACTAAAAAGGTCAAAGCCAGCCGCAGCGGTAGTTGCTTTCTGGGGAGTCTGTGCGCTTGGGGACATTTTACAGACCTTTAACATGAAGCCCTTTTTACCAGGTGTCACTACCTCCATCGGGGCCTTTTGGACAGGTGCTTTCTTTGGGGTTTTTGCAAACAAAGGCTGGGGAATCACATTTACCAGGGCCTCCCCTTCACCATTACTCTTTCCCATGGTCTGGCCTTCTTCCCCTACTTCCTCAGGGTGCCCCAGGGATTCCTTTTTTTCCTTAACCAGGCCTTCCTTTAGCCCTTCATCAAACGGGGGCCAATCCCGGCCTAACACCAAGTCGAAGGGTAGTTTAGGAACTACCGCTACCAGGGTTTTTCTCCGAACCCCCAATCCTTGTATCCTCAGCCGGTACAACGGATAACCGGCGGAAGATCCATGGATACACCTTATATTTGCTACTCCTTCGGCATGACTCGGGGACAAATTAGTTTGGGCTTGTATGGTTTCCCAAAAACGGCGAGAGACCATACTTTGGTCTGCCCCCGAGTCAAGCAAGGCCTTAGCTGGGACTCCCTGCACCTCCACATCCACACGGAAACCTGCAGCTATGTGTTGATCATGGTTAGTAACGAGTGCTGTACGATACATACATTCTCTCTTTAGGTGCCCACTTTTTCCACACTTAAAGCATTTTAACAATTTGTTACTTTCCATTTTCCTATACATGGATTCCTTTGAACCCACTATGTTCCTTGGAGAAACTTTGGTACTTTTTACAGAATTGGCTAACCCTAATCTGCTGCCAGCGCTGGCTTCTTTCATTATTTCAGCCTCAAAGAACCTTTCGGTTAGGTGCGCTGCTTCAGCAGAGGTTCTACAATTCTGTAGGGTCAGGAATGTTCTAACTTCCTCCGGCACTGCCTCAAAGAATTGTTCTAATACAATTTGGTCAATTATATCATCAATCGGTTTACCCTCGGGTTCAAGCCATTTTAAAACCAGCCCATGCACTCTATGATATAGTGCCTTTGGGGTTTCATTAGGTTGAATCCGGGTAGACCGGAGCATGCGTCTATACATGGTAGGGGTTAAGCCCAGCCTATCACGCACGGCTCTCTTAACTTCCTGATAATCAGCTGCCAAAGCGGCAGGCATGGCCCTATAGGCTGCCTGAGCCTCGCCGGTTAGCGCTGAGGCCAGCCTAATGGCCCATTGCTTTTCTGGCCACTTAGCATTAAGGGCTATCCTTTCAAAAGTTTGCACAAAATCATCGAAATTATCGTCACTGTGCATTTGTCCCAGTGTCCATATCCCACAACTCTGTGGGCCTACCCCACAGATAGGTACTGCTGCTGGCGACTCCTCTTTCTTCAGCTCCTTCAGGAGAGTATGCACTAAGTCTGTCAGGGGCCTCTGTTGATCCATCAGGACAGCGATAGCCTGCTCCTGGTTCTTCCGAGCTAGCTCTCCCTGCTTCTCGAATTGCATGCTCATCCATCTTAGGACCTCTTGTGCATCCACCGTAGTCATCTCTTTTCCTGGAAGATAAATCAGAGACACGAACACCAAGTGTGGCACTATAACAACAGTGAAAGACAAATTCCTTCCTCCCAAGCCTTTTCCTTCTCACCAGAGATCCTCCCAACCTGTGCCCAAATACCCTTTACCTGAGCCAGGTGGAGGTTCTTATTTTGAGAAGGTGCTTGCCGTCGCACTCTTGGAACCTGGATCCTCTCCGGGCGTGCCAACTTCACTCTTCCCGCGTTGTCGCTCTGCTCCATACCTCCTTGTCTCATTGACTGGATCCGATAAAACTACGCCAACTTGTGATGGGGCCCGTGGTTAGAGCCCTTTAACCCTGTATAGGCGGTTGCCTAGGGTCTATAAAACAAGTAAACTGCTCTGGCTGTGTAAATGAAAGAGTCTCTCAGAGCAAATTGAATGAAAAATAAGATGGGTTTTATTCCCCGTCCCGCTCGGACTATCAACAAGAACAGAAACTTCAGGTGTAAGCGAAGAAACAAAAATAGTGGCAAACTTATATTCTTTTGTTTACATGCACAAAGTTCTCTTTGTCATTTAATCAAACAGCAGGGCTGCATTTATAACAGATACTACAATCCATGGGAGAGGGATCTTGAAGGCTGCTGCCATCTTCCCATACCATGCTTTCTCCAGCACTTCCCAAACTCCCTGTGTCAGACTCCTCTTGTATACAGTATTCAGACACGGCGTCTTGTGACAAGTCACTATGGCATTCAAGGGAGGCTCTTCTCCCTTCGGGTTTATACCTCCCTGGCTTGTAGTAGCTTCTACCTGGGCTTTCCTCCCAGAACAACAGCTCTGAATCTCCTTGCTTCATGTAATTATGGTCAGGACCGCGCCCTTGGCACTTATAGGTTTTAAACCTCTCGCTGTAAGCGTATGGAGGTTACTTTCTATCTGTAGGGATTGCCTTGGTACTTGGCTCCCTGTATCTTTTGACTCTAGCCTCCCAGGCTGGTTGTGCAGTAGTGAAATTGGTCCTAGCTTTGCAGCTATTTCTTATGGTGCACATATGCTTGGAGTTCCCATCCCCTAACACTTTCCTTTTAAACTGACCTGTGCTTAGAGCTGGCACATACCGGTCTCCTGTGTAGTGGGACACTCCTGGCTTCTCTTGAAGGCTAACTCGGGTAGCAGGTCTTCTCCCAGTACAGCTTGCCTTAAACCTCTGTTCCTGAGTGCTGGAGCTACCTTCACTTCCTGGTTCTCCGTGAGAAAAGTTTTCTCCCAGCACTCCTCTGGGGCTTCTGTTCAGCTGATTGTAGCCACACCTCTTGCTACTCTCTCCCCGGCTTCTGCCGTCCTCCTGAGTTGTATCGTGCCTCTCTCTCCCTCTGCCCTCCTTCCACTGACTGGAACCCTGTCTTATGTAATCCCCAGCCCTGCACGTGACATGGGGATTTGCAATCAGGTGTTCCTGACGAGCTTTCTGTTTGTTACGCAGTAACAATTTTCCTTGCTCACCTGTTTCAGTGTGCCTAGTGCTCCTTTCCAATGCTGAATCTGAGGTAAGCCTTTCTTTTACCTGCACTTCCATGGGCTGTGTATCCTCTGCTGCATCACATTATTTAAATACTTGGGGATACTGCTTTATATTGAGCTCTCTTATACCCACCAAATTAGCTCCATGGCTAAAACCTCATTTAATGTTCTACATCATTTCTGTTCAATTTTCCCCTTTCATGATTATTCTGCCCAAATCACTGACATTCTCGTTCTGGTCATATCATGTCCCAACAATTATATTGTAATGTTGCATACTCTGGTCTTTTTCTCTATGAATTGAAATGCCTCCAGTTGATCCCAAATACCACAGTTTAAATCCTGTATCATGCTTGAAAATACATACATGTCACTCAATAGTTAATGCACCACCATTAGCTCCCAATTGTGGCATAGGTGTCGGAAATGGGTGGGCACATGGGCCACATGGGCCCTGGCCACATCAAAAATTGTGGCCATTCCCAGTGGACAGAAGTAAAAAAGAAGCCCTTTTCTGTCTGCCTGAATGAGATTGGATCCCCACAGGCAGAACAGGAAGGGTCTCTGCCCATGAGACGGAGCTTGGGGCAGAGTTAGGGGCAGTGCTCAGGTCCCCCAAAGAAAAATAACTTCCATCATCCATGAATTGTGGAACTAACTCCCTATAAGATTCTAGCCCTGACCCACAAGATGCTCCATAGCAAAACCCCCACTAGTTATCCTCACTTAATAACCTCTAATTCTAGTACTCTCAGTATGCCCTGTTCACTGACAATAGTGATCATGACATGATCACATTTGATTTAATAAATAAAAGGAGGGCAGCAAGGAAAATCATTGCAGTAGCATTTATCTTTCAAACAGGAGACTATCATAAAATGAGGAAACTGGTTAAGAAAAAACTAAATGGAGCAGCTGCAAAGGTTAGGAGCTTACATCATGCGTGTGCATTATTTAAAAATACTATCTTGGAAGCCCAGACCAGATGCATTCCATGCTTTAAAAAAGGTGCAAAGAAGGCAAACCAACAGCCAGCATGGCTTGAAAGTGAGGTCAGAGAAGTTGTTATAGCTAAGAGAGAATCTCTCAGAAAAAGGAAAAAAGAGCCAAATGATGAAAATAGGAAACACCATTAAGTACTGGCAAGTTAAATGCAAGGCATTGATAAGGCAGACAAAGAGAAAATTTGAAAATAAGTTTGCCCTGAAAGCAAATACGCATAAGAAAAACTTTTCAAAGTACATTCATAGCAAAATAACTGTGAGAAAGTCACCATTATATGATGGAGGAGTAAAAGGAGCATTAAGATAGGACAAGGCAATGGCGGAGATTTTGAATAAATTTTTTGTTTCAATTTTTACTTAAGATGTAGAAATCTCGCCCATGCCAGAAATGATAGTTAAGGGTGATGTATCAGAGGATTGAAACAAATCTCAACAAATCAGCAAGATGTAATGCAGCTATTTGATAAACTGAAGAATAGCAAACTACCTGGACAAGATGGCATACATCCAAGGGTGCTGAAAGAACTGAAATATGAGATTGCAGACCTACTTTTAGTAATCTATGTACTATCATTTAAATCATCTGTATTACCTGAAGGGCTCCAGGGGCGATCTGGGAAACGACAGATTGGTGGGCCTGATGTCAGTACCAGGCAAAATGGTAGAAAGCATTCTAAAAACAAAATTATTGAACGTGTAGTCATGGTTTAATGGCAGAAAGCCAACATGGATTTAGTCAAGGAAAGTCTTGCTTTACTAATCTCTTATATTTTTTTGAAGATGTGAATAAATAGGTAGTTAAAGGTGAACCAGTCAATATAGTGTATCTGGATTTTCAGAAAACCTTTGACAAAGTCCCTAATGAGAGACTCTTGGTGAAATTAAAAAGTCACGAGATAGGAGATAATGTACTATTATGGATTAGGAACTGCATAGAAAATGGAGAGTAGGACTAAATGGCTAATTTTCTCAGTGGAGAAAGGTGACTAGTGGAGTATCCGAGGGATCTGTGCTGGGCTTGCTGCTTTTTAACATAATATCCCTGCATTGGTTCGATTCCCACTAGCACTCCTTGTGGCCTTGGGCAAGTCACTTAACCCTCCATTGCCTCGGAAGAAAGGCCTGGCAATCTACTTCCGGTGACACTGCCAAGAAAACCCAGGAGCTTCTGGGTCGCCAGCAGTCAGGACTGACTCGAAGGCACACATTGCATTTTGCATCCCTGCATTAGCGGTCCTATTTTTCTGAACATGGAAATTGTTAGGGACCCATAGAATGGCTCTGTTAGCACAAACAGCACATAGGTCCATGACCTGACTAAACACTGTTGCCCTTCTTAATATTTCTGTAACGGTGTTTCTAATGTTTCTATACCTTGCAACATTCCCTCACCTCTGCTCCCTGTACCTTAGGACAGAATTTGTATTTTCCCAGAATGCAGTCACACCAGTTCAACATATACTCACCACAGCCAATCTTCTCTATGGGACGCATTGCAGACTATTTTCTAAGTCCTAGCCTTTTACCACTTTTCAGCAGGAATAATGTGAACATTTCCAGTAAGCACTTAATATGTACATGGGTCTTTCCTGAATATGTTTTACTTTATTTATTTATTTATTTAACAATATTTCTATACCGCTTTTCTTATATTCAAAGCAGTTTACATTGAACAATATACAAGGAACATTACATAGAACAGGGTCATAAAACTTGGAGCACAAGGGTATTAACAATATTATTTACATGATTTCTTGTTAGAGGTTGTGGGGATGTTGTTATTGCATGGTTGGGTGTTTAAGACAGGCTGTAGTCACTAGGATGGTGTGGATGGGTTCAGATTTTATCGCAGTGGCTACATTTCACATGAAGGTCCTGCTTTATATATCTCTGCAGCTCACCGTGCCCCCAATCCACCCTCTCCCACCCATGTTCTGAAATCCTCATGCTAGCGCCGTGGACATGCATGTCAGCAAGTGTTTCAGAATATGGTCAGAGTCATTTTCAACACATAAATGTCTCCACTGCATGTAGAAACCCATTATTCATGTACTAGAATACTCCCCTTGGTGTCCAAATTGCAGATGAAATTTAATATGGACAAGTGCAAGCCATGCACTTAGGGAAGAACAACCCAAACTATGGTTACACGATGCAAGGTTTCACATTAAGAATCACCACCCAGGGTAAGAGCTTTCTCTACCTGCCTGCACTTTGAGAGGTGGAGCAGAGGAACAGATACAGCATGGGATGTCTGTGAACATGAGCTGCAGACCATTTAAATCTAGGTTCCTGGTAGGGCACGTGGTCTTAGGCGCATGGCCATGGCATGCCCAAAGGAGCGTTCCACAAGGGGCATGTAATGCCCCTTTGGGAGACCCTTTGGAACATGTTGGGAGCTTAGTTGCAAGTGTTTCATTATACTCAGCCCCATTTATGGGGAAACTTAAGAAGGAGTTTCCAGTTGCTGGAACAGTGCAAGACCCGATAGATAAACATCTTCAACCTAAAGAGGGAACCACGACTATACCAGGTACTGTTGCACAGGCTCCATCTCTTATGGGAGCTTCTTTAAGCTCCATGGACCACATTCCACCTCTTCCCCGATTATAGTGACTCTGCCCGTATCCACCTATAGTGAGGCACCATTACAGCAGAGCACTCCGCAGTTGGTACGGTGCATTCATAAGCCAGTTACTTGGTCTCCTCCTGTTCTTGAAGAAGGGGAAAAGGGAGAGGGGGGAGTCTCAGGATTATTTGACTGATGTTTGGAGAGTAGTAACATGGATAGAGAAGTCTCTTGTGTCTACTGTCCCACAGCTTTGCCATTTCTCACAGGAGACTGTGGATAGGCTGGCGTCCATGGAGGAATGGATGGATTCTTCAGGTAGTTCAGTTCTTAGGTGTGAGATCCAATACTCTGCCTTACAAGCAGTAAATACGTCCACCTCTAAGGACAGTATTGTGATAAATCATAAGTTAGAATCCTTTGAGAATATGATGAGGGCAAAACATGTTTGTTAAATTTTCCGTGTCACAGGTTGCTTTCAACATATATGTTATTATGTAAATACTTTAATGAAATTCCGCTTTTGTCTAATAGTGATTCAATAATAGTTGCTAAATCGTATTACCTTACTGGAAGGAGCCTGTCAGTTGATTCCTTGGATGATTATGATGTGTTACAATCGCAGCCTGATTTCGACTTAACTACGTTTCTTGAGGACACACAGGACAGTATCTCCACCAGGGCACATTATTATTTAAAAAGTACTTTAAAAATAAAGACAAAATGTTTGTGGTGCTAAACTTCAACTTTTTCCTGATGTATGCAGAGCTGAGAAGAAGGGCCTGTCTAGCTCTGAAACCTAGAGTTATGGCTCTGGGAGCTTCCTTTTTTTTCTGTGTTATCCCTGTAAATGTTTAATTACTTGATATGTTTTTCTGGATTCTGGACAGCTGGAGACTTTTCTGCTGAGTAAGGAGAGCAGGGTTGATTCAGGGGATTAGTTTATGGATAGTGGGATTGATGTGTTCGAAGAGTAAGTTTGGAAATTGTTTTCCTTATTTCCTTTTTGTGGGGATGTTCCCCAGTTTCTACATGTATTTATTCTCACCATGATGTGGGCTAAGTTTGATTTGTAGGTTTTCTTATTTTTGATTAATATGCCTTTGATGTTTGATGTTTTCTTTTTATTTGTATTTGCTTTTGTAAGTATTCTTGTAAAATCCATTAAATAAAGAACCACTACCCAGGAAAAGGATCTAGGCATCATCATGGATAATACTTTGAAGCACTCTGCTGAGCATGCAGCTGCGGCCAAGAAAGCAAATAGAATGCTAGGAATCATAAAGAAAGGAATAAATAATAAAACAAAAAATATTATCATGCTACTGTATCACTGCATGGTACTACCACACTTTGAATATTGTGTGCAGTTCTGGTCACCATATCTTAAAAAGGATATAACAGAATTAGAAAAGGTACAGAGAAGAGCAACCAAAATGGTAAAGCGATTTGCCTATGAGGAAATGCTTAAAAGGTTAGGGCTCTTCAACTTTGAAAAGAGACAGTTGAAGGAAGATATGAAACATAGAAACATAGAAACATGATGACAGAAAAAGACCACAAGGCCCATCTAGTCTGTCCTTCCATAACAACAACTACAACAGTCCACTTTTTACCTTTAGAGATCCTATGTGTTGGTCCCATGCTTTTTTGAATTCAGTTACTGTCCTCATCTCTACCACCTCCACTGGGAGACTATTCCACGGATCCACTACTCTTTCCATAAAGAAATATTTCCGCATATCACTCCTGAATCTATCTCCCTTCACCCTCATCCCATGTCCCCTCGTAGCAGAACTTGCTTTCAATTGAAAGAGGCTCTCTCCCTGAACATTTATGCCACGGAGGTATTTAAACATCTCAATCATATCACCTCTATCCCGCCTTTCCTCTAAGGTGTACATATTAAGATCCTTAAGTCTGTCCTCATATGCTTTATAATGAAGCCCATTAATCATTTTAGCAGCAACCCTCTGCACCGACTCCATCCTGTTCACATCCTTTTGAAGGTGCGGTCTCCAGAATTGCACACCATACTCCAAATGAGGTCGCACCAAAGACTTATACAGAGGCATTATCACCTCCTTTTTTCTGCTAGTCATTCCTCTCCGTATGTACCCAAGCATCCTTCTAGCTTTTGCCATCATCTTTTCTACCTGTTTAGCTACTTTAAGATCATCAGACACAACCACGCCTAGCTCCCGCTCTTCTTTAGTGGACAAAAGTACTTCACCTCCTAATCTGTATTGCTCCCTTGGATTGCTGCAGCCCAAATGCATGACCTTACATTTTTTAACATTAAATCCCAGCTGCCAAATTCTAGACCATTCTTCAAGCTTAGCTAGATCCCTCCTCATGTTATCTACCCCTTCCTGGGTGTCTACTCTATTGCAGATTTTGGTATCATCCGCAAAGAGGCAAACCTTACCCAACAGCCCTTCCGCTATATCACTAACAAAGATGTTAAAAAGAATCGGACCAAGAACAGATCCCTGGGGCAAACCACTGGTAACATCCTTCTCCTCAGAGTGAGCTCCATTTACTTGTACTCTTTGTCGCCTCCCACCCAACCAATTTCTAACCCAAGCAGTAACTTTAGGGTCCATCCCTAGGGTGCTCAGTTTGTTTATAAGTCGCCTGTGAGGAACAGTGTCAAAGGTTTTACTGAAATCTAAATACACCACATCTAGAGCTCTCCCTCGGTCCAACTCCCTGGTCACCCAGTCAAAGAAATCAATCAGATTTGTCTGACAAGACCTGCCTCTGGTGAATCCATGCTGCCTCGGATCCTGTAATCCGCCGGACTCCAGAAACCTCACTATTTTCTCTTTCAGCAGCGTTTCTAATAATTTACTCACCACCGAAGTTAAACTAACCGGCCTGTAGTTTTCAACCACATCCTTACTTCCGCTTTTGTGTAAAGGCACCACATGAGCCTCTCTCCAGTCCTTTGGCACCACTCCTGACTCCAACGAGGCATTGAAAAGGTCAGTCAGTGGAGTTGCTAGAACGTCCCCAAGTTCCCTCAGTATTCTAGGGTGTATCCCATCCAGTCCCTTCCCTTTGTCTACTTTAAGTTGAGCTAGTTTCTCACGAACACAGTCTTCTGAATAATGAATGAATGGGTAAATATTGATTGGTTGTTTACTCCTTCAAAAAGTAGAAAGACCAGGGGTCACTCAATGAAGCTATATTGTACCACATTTAAGACAAATTGGAGAAAATGATTTTTCACTCAATGTGTAATCAAACTCTGGAATTCGTTACCAGGGAATATAGTAAAAGCTATAACTGTAGCTGGATTTAAAAGAGGTTTGCATGAGTTCCTGGAAGAAAAGTCCATACACCTTTATTAAAGAGGACCATGGAGATTCACAGCTTACCCATGGGACAAGCAGCATAAAATTGATATACCTTTTGGACACCTGATAGGCCATTGTTGGAAACAATAAACTGGGCTTGATGGACCTTTGGTCTAACTCAGTATTGAATATCTTATGTTTTTATGGTAACCATCTACATATGTAAACCGCTATATTTACTCGATATGGTGGTATAAAAATCACAGAAATAAATAAATAAATAAATAAATAAATATTCCCCCTCCTTCCAGAACCAAATATGAATCCACTAGACAGTCTGCCTTATTTTTGATCACTCCCACCCAATAGAATAGCTTGCTTCTCCAACTTCACCTTGAACTTGTTTACAAACTTCAAAATCAGCCTTAAAATCTACCTTTTTGAGCGAGCACTCAAGGTCACTGGCTAATCAAATCGTGAGCTGTGATTTTCTCACCTAGATACCATCTCTGCTCTTGCAGAGTTCCTTTTACTCTTTTATTTAGTTATGTATTGTAAACCACTTTGTATGCTTGCAAAATGTGGTATAACAAGTCTAATGAAGCATATACCATACGTTCAGCAACTCTTGGCTGCCACCATTGCTGGCCCCATAACATTGTGTTGTGGGGCTTGTGATTCTGGTGGCTCATTCAGCAAATCTTCACCACCACCTTGGCTTGCTCCATCATTCTGTGCCACAGGGATTTAGATCCTTGCAGCACAATCAGCAATGTATCACTGCTTCTGTGACATGCTCCATTCTTCCTGTGCTATGGGGCTTGGGGATCCCTGTAGCACACTCAGCAATTCTTCACTGCTGTCCACTGTTCTTCCGCCTAGGTTTTTTTCTGTATCCACAAACAAATCTATACATAGGGATGGATGGATGGACAGATTGACAGATCTTCCATAATAAGTGCTCTTATTCCAGTGAAACATGTTTTTATTTATTTAACTGTATTTATATACTGCCTTTCTCCAGGTCAAGGTGGTTTACATTGAACGAAATGCAAACTACATTATAACAGTGGTATAAACTATGTGCAACATGCAATTTTATTTTATTTACATTCTCTTATACACTGCACTATTCTGCATCAGTGCAGTTTACATTGAGCAAACTGAAATTACATTGAACAGGGCATTATGACTTGGAGATAACTATTTTACAAGGAACATGGGCTATGGAGGGTTAAGTGGCTTGTCTAAGACCACAAGGAGCACCTGTGGAACTAGAAACCCCAGTCCTTCCAGCCCAAGGTTGCTGTTTTCTAGTGGGATTTGAACCCCCAACCTTCCAGCCTGAAGTAGCTTGCCCCAACCACTAGGCCACTCCTCCTAGCATTGGGACCATTGGGCTCTTAACTATATACAACAGTAATGGCAGGCATTGTGTTTTATTTTTCTCGGGGGGGGGGGGGAGAGGGTTATTCTCTTGGGTTGAAGTATTCATTGAACAGGTGAGTCTTTAACTGTTTGCAAAAAGTCTTGAGGTCAGGGATGTTCCTGAGCTGGTCAGGTAGTTTGTTCCATATGGAGGGTGTGTAAAGTTGGAAAGCTCTTTTACATGCTTGCTGGTTGGATTTGGTTCTGATGTGGGGGATGATGAGGATGTTCATTGTAGAGGTCTGTCTAGATCTGTGTGGTTGGGAGGGCTGTAGAAGTATGCAGAAGTGTGTGTGGGGGTCTGAGTGGATTGCTTTGTGAGTTAGCATGATGGTTTTGTATGTTATATGGCTCTGTAGTGGGAGCCAGTGGAGCTGGTTGAGTATTGGGGGTAATGTATTCTTGTTGCAGCTTGTAGCGTTCTGACTGTTGAAGTGGAGAGCTGTTGGAGTGGTAGGAGTGTGGATTGTGGCAGTCCTTGTAAGATAGCATTGCAGTAGTCCAGGTGAGATATTATTGAGGCTTGTAGTACAGTACAGAAATTTTCTGGTTCAAGGAGTGGTTGAGGCACTGAAGTATTTTTGCTTTGAAGTAAACTGCTCGGGTGATTTTGTTAATGTGTGTTATGAAAGTTAAGTTTTGATCGAGGGTGATCCTGAGGTATCTTACCTCAGCTTTGGTTCTGATTGTAGTGTTGTTCAGTGTCATCATAGAGGGGGAAACATATGGTGCCCCTTGTTATGTAGAGGGCCTCCGTCTTGTTGTAGTTAATTTGTAGGTTGTTGTTAGCAAATTTGTTATTTCAGTGAAGCATTCTTGGCGGGCGGATAGAGTGGGTTGGTCTATGTTAATTGGTCTATATATCATAATATTATCAGCATAGATGTGGATATTTAGGTTGTGTGTTCTTATGATTGTGCAGAGTGGTTGTAGGTAGAGGTTGAAGAGTATTGTGGAAAGGGTGGATCCTTTGGGGACTCCTTGTGTTTGCTTGTATGGAGTAGAGGTGTTTTTCCAATATTTATCTGTTGGTATCTGTCAGTGAGGTAGGATGAGTACAGTGCCTTGGATTCCATTTGTGTGGAGATGTTGTAGTAGTATTTTGTGGTTTACGGGTCAAAGGCCAATGAGATGTCCAGGAAGATTAATATAAAGCCTCAATTGGCTCACTGCATACCTTGAGTTAGTGTATTTATCAATGTGGTTGGTAATGTTTTCACTCCATGCTGCGTTTGAAACCCATGTTGCTGGGGATTTAGAAGATTGTGTTTGTTGATATGGTCTTGCAGTTGGTGCTGTACTGTTTTCTCAATGATTTTTGCTGCGAAAGGTAGGCTTTCTATGAGTCTGTATGATGCTGGGTCTGAGGGATCCAGAGTTGTTGTTTTTTTAGTGTTGGGCATATGGAGGAAGTTTTCAGCCATGCGGGCATGGTGCCTTGTTGACGTATCGACTTCGTGAATTTGGTTTATTACTCCGCTGAGTTCCTTTTTGATTGCTTTAATCCATGATATAGGGCAGGGCTCTATGGGAGAAGTTGTTGTGTTCAGAGAAGTTATGGTATTTTCACTTTGTCTTTCAGTAATTTTGTTGAAGGAGCCCCAGAGGTCTGAGTGGGTGTCTTCGGTGGGGTAAAAGGTAGATATTTGGATGTGGATAAAGTTGTTTGTAGTGTTGAGCTAGTTGTTGGAAAGTGATTATGATTTCTTGGTTATCGGTGGATGTTTTTTTGTCAGGTGTTTCACGATGGAGAAAAGCTCTCTTGGTCTGTTGATTGCAGAATTTAGTAGTTTGGTGTGGTATTCATATCTGATTTTGTTGTGGTGTGGTATTCTTTCAGCAGTAGTTTGTCTTTGTCATGTTTTGTTTTGTTCCATTTTCTTTTGTGTTTATAGAGTTGCCTTTTAAGGTTTTGGATTATACCAGTCAGTCTTAGGTTGCTTTGTGTGTAGGTTTGCGGTTGCATTTTTGATATTGTTATTCCAGTTCTCAATGAGGATCTCTGGATCAGTGGAGTCTATACGTAGTTGTATAAGGGTTTCTTGAATTAAATTTTCCTTACTGAAAGGTTTAAACCTTCTGGTTGATGAACACTGGTTGTGATTTATCCTGATGGTGTTTAGTGGGAATGAAAACTTGATGAGCTTGCAGCAGACCATGAGACTGGGTATGCTTGTATAGAATGGGGGATGCTTGTTTGGGTGTTATAGTCATTGAATAACATTTGATCCAAGGTGTTGCCTGTTGTGTGTTAGGTCCATTGCTATCATTGCTTGGATGAAGGACTGTGCGTGCTTTTGGTCTAGCGAGGGGAGGTTAAAGTCTTCTAGGACTAGTAGGTCCTTTCCAGTTTTTGATGCTGCTATTACTGTGTCCAGTATTATTGAAAGGTCTTTGGCACTGGATGTTGGTGTCCTATATATGAGGTAGATGGTGGTCGTTTTGTTGGAGATCGTGATGAAGTCGGATTCATTGGTGCTGTTGTTTGCTTAGCATTGGAGGTTGAGGTTTTTCCTGGCTATAATTATCAAGCTGCCACCTCTGCATTGGGTTCTTGGGCATTGTTATAAGGTGTATCCATTTGGTGTGATGTGGTTCAGTAGTACATTGTCTGTTTCTGTGATCCATGTTTCAGTTATACAGAGTATGTCTAAGTTATGGTACACCAGGAGGTCTCTGATGACTTGGACTTTCTGAGGGATAGATCAGAGGTTTATTAGGGTACAGTATAGTAAATGTGTGTGTGTGGGAACTTTGGTGAGGTTGGGGTAGTTTGGGGGGAGGAGCTTTTATGTATATTAGGTGTCTTGGGCGTTCAGTAAGTAGTATTGTATGAGAGTGGTATGAGAGTCTGAACAGGTGGTTAGGTGCTGAGGTAGCTGGAGGATTATGTGCAGTGGTGAGCAACAAGAGTGCCAGCAGCAAGTAGAGCAGAGGGTTAACAGTCAGCATGTTATGTGGTAGATTAGGTGATTGAGGGTCTGTGTTGTTTGTGCTGGTGGGATTACCTTCTGGTGGTTGTTGTTGTTGACGCTCTGTGTCCGTAGATCCTTTGTTTCCAGCTTGGTGAGTGAATCTGGGCTGTGGCCTTTTAGTGTTCTTGTGTTGCGGTAGTTGTAGAAAAAGAGGCTGTAGTGTTATGCTTGGTGCAGGCATTGCATTCTCTGTTGTTGTCTTTGCTGGCAGTCCCCACCTAAGGACCACCCCAAAGGACCCTCTGATGAGGCCCTCAGGCGCGAGTCCACCAGGTGTAAAAGCACCTATTGGCACCTTTTTTCTTTGGAGTGCGGTGGTCAGCTGCTGCTCAGGGGCCCGATTGGCCTTGGCGGGGGGAGCAGGAGGGGCTAGGTGCCTAAAAACATGTACGTATGTCTTATAATCAGAAAAAAAATGATTGAACATTCAATCCCTTGAACAGATTGGCAACAAACTCCAGACTTCCAACAAATGTTGTCACATATACATCTAGGTTGTCTTGTAGAAAAAAAAAAAAGTCAGAGGCATTCTGGAAAGTTAGATTATGTCCAGTGGTGTTGTATTGTTCATGTTACCTCAGTGTATCTTTCAATTACTGACCTGACGTTACTCAACTGAAAACTTTGAACAATTTTTTAGAGTTCCCAATTTCAGCTCACAAAAAAAGTGAAATAGCAACACAGCAGGAGATATGCCCTATTAAAAAAAAAAAAAGCTTTTCAAGATAGAAATAGGAGAAAGGAAAAAACTGTATTCTAACAGGAACAAAGATGAGGTTTGTCAGCACATATTAGAGAGGAGTTTCTTGTATTCCACTGCAGAATAGACAAGTCAAAAGCATACTATATATTCAGCATGTCCCCATGCTTATCCCCAGTAGCGCATTTAGGAATGTCGGCAAGCCCTCTGGATCTTCAAAATTATTTATCACGTTTTTTAATCAGGATCCACATTACAGTTGGCTATAATGACCGATGGGGCATGCTTACTAAGATGGGCTAACAGCTAGCATGGGCTATTTGTAGCTAGATCCCACGTTATTCAAAGGGACCTAGTTATAAATAACCACTGCTAACCGTTAGCCCAGCTTAGTAATCATTCCTGTGTTAGAAAGACCATAGCTTTTCCTGGGGACATCTTAATATTCCTTTTCTTTCATGTTTAAAGTACTGTTATGTAGCAGAAACAGGGGCAATGCTTATTTTTTTCAGCAGAGGTACTTCTTAATAATTTCAGATTTATACTATATGCAGAGTACCTCTAATACCAATAACGTAGACTAGGATAGTGCACATTTTGCAACAGTGTCATTGTGCAGGTGCTTGTGCCACTTGGTTTAGTCTCATAATCACAATACACAAAGCAAAACAACTGTTCATGATGTACAACCCCTTGTCATAGTTTATGCAGCGTTGTTTCATTTCTCGGCCGGTATGACGACATTATCTAAATAAAGGATACAACCCGAGCTTTGTCCTCTGCCATATCTCAGTGTGCTAAAGAATGATGTTAACCAGCAATCCGAGCTGATAGGAATTGGTAGTCACAGAAAAGCAGCGCAGGAGCACCTTGAAAGTCTCATTTTTATACTTCCATCACTAGGAGGACACAGCAATCGTCTTGACAAATGAGGTCCTACATATCACAGTTTCTCTTCTAAGCTACTGTAAAATAGCTTGAACCTTTTATCTTCATGTATGTTGCTGTGCAAGTACTTAGTGCCTTTTGCATATGTTACAGGATGTTCTTTTTACAGGTATAAGGACAGCTGTCCCCAAATGTTTATTTATTTAAGGATTTTATATACCGCTTTATCACATAATCAAAATAGACCAAAGTGCCCTTTTACTAACGTGTGGTCAGCACTTAACACATGAATCAGCATGTGCTGTTAACCACAATAAGAATGGACTCAGTGGCTTGACACGTAGTGTGCACTAATTCATGCACTTAGAGGGTAATTTTATAATCTCTTAAGGCATCTAGGTTAAGCCTATTTTATAAACTCAAGTAGAGCCCTCTAGTTTTCTTTATAGAATAATAGTCTTAAGTGGCAATAATTGTGCCTTAATTTAAGGCACAGACATTTACACCATCCCTAGAACACATGCAAATTATGACATTTTGTAAGTTACTGTATGTGTGTACTTGTGAGCTCTTTCCAAACTCCACTTACATATATGCCCACCAGCAAAGTGTGTGCCATTATGCAAAGTGCATATTTTCACACTGGTCAGAGTTTTATGAGGTCATTAACATGAGTATGTATCCATCTATGCATCGTAATAACTAAAACAACCTCAAAGCAGGCGCATATATTGATTCCAAAAGTACACATCCACTTATAAAATTGCTTCATAGCATGAAAAGGAGTAGGGAGTGGGCATGGATTGCATCTTGCAGGTAGTGCATAGTAACTTGCCACATATTAACTGTTATTGTAGCAGATCATGTAGACCACTTAATGCTACCTCAGTAGGTGATGATAAGCGCATTCACATTATCTGTCATGCACTTAGGAGGCTTTTTTACTAAAACATAGTAACTTTTTGCCATTAATATGGATTAATGGCAATATATATAGCATGTGTTAGCAAAAAATAGCCACATTAAAGATTTTGGTGAAAAGAGGCCATGTACATTTAACAAAGGGGGAGCATGGCGATTTTATTATGTACCAGGAGTGTGCTGTAGTTTGAAATGGACATAAATGGAGAGTGAGAGGGTGATTTTGGGCAATCATCACAGGAATTTCCACAAAGAATCAATGGGGAAGACATGCAGAGGGAGAAGGGCCGTGATGGCAAAGGGTCTGGGAGCAGTGAGAAACAGAGAAGGGACGAGGGAAGTTCCATGGATTGCGAGGGAAAGGACTAAAGAGCAGTCGTGTAGTGAGATGACCCAGAACAAATGACCAACTCAGCCAAGAGATTCTCAGGCTGAGGGAGGTCAGAATAGAGAAGAGACAACTGGCAGAAAGGAGCAGGCAAGGAGGGTCCTTCACATGAAGGCCAGGAAGCCTGCCAGCAAAGCACCTTACACACACCTTGACCCATCTCGGTGCAAGTCAGCAAAATTGTTTGCTTCTGTAGATGTTGACTTCCAACTATTACCAATAGTATGACAAACAGAGCCTCAAGCTGCCAGCATCCTCCAAGAAAGTCACCTGGAAGGCCACAGCAAGACCTATGAGTAGCCTGGAGCTACCCAACACTCGTTAAGTCAGCTCACAATTCATTTTATAATATGAAGAAGCAGCTGAGGCACAGAAGTGGGTCTACTTACCATTTATTCACTGCAAAAGAGTCCCACACAGCTCCTGGGAACACAGTGAATTTAGGCCGACAGGAATCTACAGGTAGATGCTTGCACACACAAATAGAGTCCAGTAGTCTACTACTTGACCATACTTCCTACATTAACACATCTTGGGGGAAAGTTGAGTGCCTTTTTGGAGGAGTCCCCTCTGATGCCATGGAAGAAAGACCAATGCTATGTTCTACAAGTATAACATTTTCTATGAAATGTTAAATGGAAACAAGTATAATACAAACTTTTCCAGAAGATGAGCTTACTGTGCATACCATCTCATTGCAGGCAGTTTAGTGATTATACTCCTAGCTCACAGCCAGGTGAGGAGAAGGACATCAGACATTTCCTCCTCTGCACACAAGAGGAAGCACAACCATCCTTCTTGCTTACTGAGTCTCTCTTCAACAATACAATCCCAGACCTAGCCAAACTCCAGATTACTCATCTCCCTTTTGTGAGGGATGGCCTGCAACTTTCAGTGTAATTATCTCTCTTAAGCACACTCATAGTTACACAGTTAGCATTTGGAAAGTAAAATTATGCAACTGTGTCCATTTACAAAGACCATTTTGGTTGCCTCACCTTCCCTTTGTAAAGAGCAGGGAAGTGAGCACTGATAGCATATACAAGCCTTGGGCCCAAAGGAATACATATACCTCCAATCCTTCTGGGTCCCATATGCTTCCACTTAAAGCCCTCATGCTCCTCTCCCTGTACTTGAATTCTGGCCCTCTCCTCCATGTCCATTTTGTGTTCCAACCTCCCCCCCCCCCCCACCACCACCACCACCACCATTCTCTCTGTATCAAAGATAGCTAGAAAATGCAGATGTTATTGCATAATGGGTCTGCATATCACAAGTGGGTAAATGACCTTCATTAGTAGTCACTCACCTGTGCCATAGTGCACAGACATACAGGTTTAGAATGAAACAGTTTGCAAGTTGGTCAGGCACTTGATGGGCCAAATTTTAACTAGTCCTGCTTGCCTGTTCATGTCCAAGAGTATGCAGTATAAAGGATGGCATTTATAGCAAGCATATTTGGTATAGAAAGGATATTCAGGAGGTCTTCCTTGATTGTCATTTTGCATCTCAAAACAGTTGATCAAGTCTCTTATGCTAGCTTAAGAACATAAGAACATAAGATATGCCATACTGGGTCAGACCCAGGTCCATCAAGCCCAGTATCCTGTTTCCAACAGTGGCCAATCTAGGTCATACGTACCTAGCAGTTTCCCCAAAAGACACAGGTTCCGCAATGCTTGTACTGGGTCAAGCAGAGCCGGCCCGTCCATTGAGCAAGAATGTTTTTTGCACAGAGCCCCGCGTTTCAGGGGGCCCCGCGCAAAAAACATTTTTCAGGCCAAATAGATAAAAAAAAAAGCAAACCGGCTGCCGCTGCTGCTGCCGCAGTGGCAGCGGCAGAATCAAGTGTCCTGCCGCGAGGGCCCCCCCCTACCCGGCAAAGCCTCCCAGAAACATCAGCTTCGGACAGAGTCCCAAAGTGCGGGCTTTCAGAGCCGCGAGAGTTTCCCTTTCTCGCGCGGCTCTGTTAAGCCCGCCGGGGCTGATGGGATTTCCCATCAGCCCCGGCGGGCTTAACAGAGCCACGAGAGGTCAGGGAAGCTCTCGCGGCTCTGAAAGCCCGCGCTTTGAGACTCTGTCCGAAGCTGATGTTTCTGGGAGGCTTTGCTGGGTAGGGGGGGCCCCGCGGCGGGACGCTTGATTCTGCCGCTGCCACGGCGGCAGCGGCAGCCGGTTTGCTTTTTTTAAAAATCTATTTGGCCTGATGGAGGGAGGGGGGTTAGGACTGGTAATGGGCTATGGGGGGGGAGCTAAGACTGGAAGTTGGCTGATGGGGGGTTAGGACTAGTAATGGGTTATGGGGGACTAGGACTTGAAATGGGGGGGTAGGACTGGTAATGGGCTGATGTGGGGCTAAGACTGGAAATGGGCTGATGGGGGGGTCAGAACTGGAGGCTGATGGGGTGGCTAAGACTGGAAATGGGCTGATGGGGGGGTAGGACTGGAAATGGGCTGAATGGGCGGGCTAAGACTGGAAATAGGCTGATGGGGGGTTAGAACTGGAGGCTGATGGGGGGCTAAGACTGGAAATAGGCTGATGGGGGGTTAGGACTGGTAATGGGCTACGGTGGGGCTAAGACTAAAAATGGGCTGATGGGGTTAGAACTGGAAATGGGCTGATGGGGGGTTAGGACTAGTAATGGGCTATGGGGGGGTAGGACTAGTAATGGGCTATGGGGGGCTAGGACTGGAAATGGGCTGATAGGGGGGGTTAGGACTGGTAATGGGCTATGGGGAGGCTAAGACTAAAAATGGACTGATGGGGGGTTAGGACTGGAAGTGGGCTGATGGGGGTGTTAGGACTAGTAATGGGCTATGGGGGGGCTAGGACTGGAAATGGGATGATGGGGGGCTTAGGACTGGTAATGGGCTGATGTGGGGCTTAGGATTGGTAAGGGCTATGGGGGGCTAGGACTGGTAATAGGCTGGGGGGGTTGCTAGGACTGGAAATGGGCTGAGTGGAAGGGGGGCTTGAACTGCAAATAGCTGATGGGGAGGGGGGCTTGGAATGGAAATGGGCTGTGAGGGGAGGGAGCTAGGACTGGAAAAGGGCTGAGTGGGGGGTAGAACAGGAACTGGGCTGATGTAGGAGCTAGGATAGGACTGGAAATGGGCTTTTGAGGGGTGCTAAGATTGGAAATAGGCTGTGGTGGGGGCTTGGATTGAAATGGACTCATGGAGGGGCTAGAACTGGAAGTAGGCTCATGGGGGGCTTGGATTGGAAATGGACTGAGTGGAGGGGAGCTAGGATTTGACATGGGCTGATGGTGGGGCTAGGAAAGGACTATAAATGGGCTGATGGGGGCTGGGATTGGAAATGAGCTGATGGAGGGACTCGGATAGGACTGGAAATGGATGGGGGAGCTAGGACTGGAAATGGGCTGATGGTGGGACTAGGATAGGGCTTGAAATGGGCTTATGGGGACTAGGACTGGAAATGGGCTTATGGGGGGCTAGGACTGGAAATGGGCTGATGCGGGGACTAGAAGAGAGCAGATGCTGGGTGGGGCTAGAACTAGAAGGGAGCTGATGTTGGGGGAGGATTAGAATGGGATGGAGCTTGGAGAGGGGAAAAATATTTTGTGTGGGAGGGAAGACAAATCTACAATTGGCCGGATATTGGGAGAGTAAGTGGGGATTGAGGATGGAGGGGTAAAATTTGAGTGGATGAAATAGGAATGAGGAAAGATGAAAAGGAGAAAGATTAGTATGTTAAAGCAGATGTAGAGAGAGAATGGAAAAAAACTAGAAGAGAGAAGAAAGGACAAATGGACAGCAGATGATGGAGAGTTAGAAGAAGACATGAAGAAACCAGAAGAAAGTGGCTGGAGCAATTGCAACTGAAAAAAATGCACAGAAGGTAGAAAAATATCTCTTTATTTTGAATTTATTAATTGGAATATGTCAGCTCTGGGAAATGTGCATCATTAACGTCTGCGCTTTGTTGAGTACAAGAGGAAATTAATTTATAGTTTTATTTCTACAGTGTTGTTGTACATTCCAAGTTTGGCTTTTGGGGTTCCCAGTTTAATTATTGTCTTCCTATTTCTAAATTTTTATTCCTTGTTTGGTGATGGTGTATGTTCTGTATGTGTAACTGAGCTGAGGTATTCTGTTTATGTAA
This sequence comes from Ichthyophis bannanicus, assembly GCA_033557465.1. NCBI lineage: Eukaryota > Metazoa > Chordata > Amphibia > Gymnophiona > Ichthyophiidae > Ichthyophis > Ichthyophis bannanicus. The sequence goes on from CM066032.1 coordinate 1,556,884,451, forward strand.
TTCCTATTTGACATTGCCACTTGTGCTCTTTCCCCAGTAGGTCATGCATTGCTATTCTCTGAAATGTATTGGTTTAATATTTGCAGTGTTGCCTTTTGATAGTTACGGTATGATGCTTTGTGAGTCCTGGTAGTGCTGTTAGGATACGGCGGGTTTGCTATGGGTTCTAAATGGGCAGTGTTTGTAGTAGTTCCTAATGTGCCTGGCGGTTGGCACTGGATTATAGTCATGTAGAAATCTTTTAGTCTTTCTTTATCCATACACTCATTGAGGCATGTTTACTAAAAGTTAGTGTATGGTAACATTATGCAAATATCTATGCATATGAGGACCCTTATGCAAATGAGGCATCGCACCGAGTCTCCGCACATGGCCCTGCACCCCCCTTGGGCCGCCCCTGGGGTCAAGCATTGATATCCTGTGTCCCTTCTTAATAATGGTTTATGAACCTTTCCTCCAGGAACTTGTCCAAACCTTTTTTAAACCCAGCTACACTAACAGCCTTTACTACATCCTCTGGTAACAAATTCCAGAGTTTGATTACACGTTGAGTGAAGAAATATTTTCTTTTATTAGTTTTAAATAGTTTACCCTGTAGCTTCATTGCATGTCCCCTAGTCTTTCTATATTCTGATAATGTAAACAATCGATCTACTTTTACCCGTTCCACTCCGTTCATTAATTTATAGACTTCTATCATATCTCCCCTCAGCCGTCTCTTTTCCATGTTAAAGAGCCCTAACCTTTTTAGCCTTTCTTCATAGGAGTATTCTTCCATTCCCTTTACCATTTTGGTGGCTCTTCTCTGAACCTTTTCTAATAACGCTATATCCTTTTTAAAATACGGCGACCTGAATTGCACACAATATTCAACGTGCGGTCTCACCATGGAACGGTATAGAGGCATTATAATATCTTTTGTTTTATTTTCTATTCCTTTCCTTATGATACCTAGCATTCTATTTGCTCTCTTGGCTGCCACTGCACACTGGGCTGAGGGTTTTAACATGCTATCCACAATGATGCCTAAATCTTTTTCCTGGGTGGTGGTTCCTAATATGGAACCTTGCATCGTGTAACCATAGTTTGGGTTGTTCTTCCCTAGGTGCATAACTTTGCACTTGTCCACATTAAATTTCATCTGCCATTTTGATGCCCAGTCTTCCAATTTATCAAGATCCTCTTGCAATTTTCCACAATCCTCTTGGGTTTTAACTACTTTAAATAGTTTTGTGTCATCTGCAAATTTGATAACCTCACTTGTTATTCCACTTTCCAGGTCATTTATGAATATGTCAAAAAGCAACGGACCCAGCACAGATCCCTGGGGTACACCACTATTCACTTTTCTCCATTGGGAAAATTGGCCATTTAGCCCACCCTCTGCTTTCTATCTTTTAACCAGTTCTTGATCCACAGTAGTACACTGCCTCCTATCCCATGACTCTTTAGTTTTGCCAAAAGTCTCTGATGAGGGACCTTGTCAAAGGCTTTCTGAAAGCTTCTGAAAGCTTTCTGAAAGCTTCTTGTGTTAATGCAAACTGCTGGAGAAGTGGGAGGTTGGGACAGAGGGCAAGACTATATGACAACAAGTTGGGGAAAATGGGCATGATTGTTTCCCAGGTGTAGGCTGATATGGTGATAACATGGCATAAACCGCATGAGACTGGAAGTGCATGTCAGGAGTTCACAACTGTTTCTTTGGCAAGGGGCCTATCCTGTATTTCAGGCCATGGAAGCTGATTTTTGTGACAGGAAGGCTGATGAGAGAGGAGGCTCCTTAGAGGTCCAGCTGCATTCTAAGGGATCACTAGCTGTAGCAAACTCCACCCAACAGATTAGAAAGGATGAAGTCAATAGCTGACAGTTATCATTCACCATAACTTCCCTCCTCAAACTGCTATAATATAGCAGAGTAATGCTGAATATCAGAATTATGGGTAGATCCTGCAAACTTGGCCACTACATTTGGAATGATCATGTGAGAATCACAGACCATTTTCACAATCAGGGAATGAAAGTACTTATAGTTGTGAAAGCTGACTTCCTTGTCAGAGGATGGAATAGGTGCTACATTTGTACAATCATAGTTCCCATAACATTTTGTATGCTAGCAATGATGGTAAATCCTACTTTCAGACCCCCCTCGCCCCACCAACCTCTCACTATTGCCATGGAAAGAGGCAATTATTAAATTGATACTCAGGAAACTTAATTTATTAATTACTAATTAATCTATTATATCTAAACTTACAGAAAAGATAGCCCTAGCACAACTCGGTGCTTTTATAGAACAGGTCAATGCTCTTTACCCTTGCCAATCAGGATTTAGAAAATGATGCAGCCCTGAGACCCTTCTTAGAGAGCCGTAGATTGATATTTGGGGAGCTTTAGATCGAAGAGTGTCAATTTTGGTGTCCTCTGATTTGCAGTCGGCTTCTGACTTGGTCAATCACCAGATTCTTTAAACTCGACAATATGAATTGGGGCTGCGGGACAAGATCCTTATACGGTTTGCTTCATATCGTCAAGACAGGTTATTCTGAGTAGCATTTTGCTGCACACTGTCAGCTTCATATCCACTCCCTTGTGGTGCTCTGCTGGGCTCAGTGCTGGCCTCTGTCTTATTTAATCTTTTTCTCAGTCCTTTAGCTAGTTTAATACAGTCCCAAAGTATTAATGGCTATTATTTGGCTGACAATTTTCAGCTCATCATCTTCACTGATCCTCATACTCCAGATCTTTCCCAGTTTATTGTTTATTGTTTAAACACATTTAATATACCCCTCCCCATAACATCGGAGCGGTTTACAAGCAATAAAATTAAACATTAGAAAGGAAAGGAAAGGAAATTACAATAGCCAGTAGAAAAAGGAAAGAGACAAAAGCAGAAGAAAACCTGCAAAGCAATAGAGAAAGGACAAGGAGAGGAAATTTCAGGGGGGGAAAGCTAGAGAAAATAGGTGAGTTTTCAAGAGAGAGCGGAACCTTGGATAGGATTCTTCTGTGCAGAGGTCAGATGGCAGTGAGTTCCAGAGAGAGGGTCCTAAATAGAAGAATGATGATTTCCTGGTGGATTGTAGATGAGCTCTGGAGGGTGCGGGAAGATGGAGGCGATTAATATGGATGGACCGGAGACTGCGTGTAGGAGTATGGTAAGAGAGCAGATCTGAAAGATAGGCAGGTGTAGAGAGATAAATAGCTTTGTGAGTTAAAGTAAGAATCTTAAAGGAAATTCGAAAGTCAATTGGCAGCCAATGGAGATGAAGGAGCAAAGGAGTAACATGATCCCTTGGTGAAGCGTGAAAAATCATACGAGCGGCTGTGTTCTGAATTAGTTGGAGGCGGCGTTTCTGGTATTGGGGGATTCCGGCAAAAGCAGTATTACAGAACTCTAACCTAGTGATGATCAGAGAGAGAAGCAAAGTAGTGATGGCCTGAGTGGACAGGAAGGGGCGAATGGCACGAATTTGGCGGAGACACAGAAAAGAGCACCGAGAGACGTGTGCGGGAACCAAATCGCAGCAGTTTTTTGAACATTAAGGACCAGGCAATTAGAGGAAAGCCAAGAAGAGACGGTGGACAGACAATTCTCTAAAGGAGAGATATCAGGGTGATATGGTGAAGTATGGTACAGTAGAAAAATGTCGTCAGCATAAAAATAGCTTGAAATCCCAGATTGCTGAATAAGAAGGGCCAATGGAGCAAGAAAAATATTAAACAGGAGAGGAGCCAGAATCGAACCCTGGGGAACACCACAGGAAAGTGGGTAGCAATCAGATGAAGAAAGGGTGGAAGAGACAACAAAAGACCGGTGACTGAGAAACAAGTGAAACCAGTGAAACACCGAACCACGAATGCCCGCATCCCGAAGACGAGAGAGAAGAAGTGTGTGATCCACCAGGTCGAAAGCTGCGGAGAGATCAAGAGATACTGCTAAAGTGATGTTACCTTGGTCGTGGGCAGTACGGATTTCATTCAAAACAGCTGTAATTGTAGTCTCTACACTAAAACCGGGTTGAATATCTGATTTTTGTGATGATTTTTGGAAGGGTCTACGCTCCGTAGACTCTTTCAAAAATCACTTCATTTTATTGGAGCTTTCTTGGGAGTGTTTTTTATGTTGCCCATTGCTATCACTATTGCCCAGCTTGGTTTTGGTTTTTTTCCCCTTTTTCTGAGGTCATTTTTGAGGTTTATTTGCACTTTTGTCCCCATACAAGGTAAATGAGCCCACAGTAAAATTGTGCAGAGCAGGGTTTCTGACTCGTCCGGCCAGGTTTCCTATCTCCAGGGACTGCATTGTCTCTGTGGCCACAGTGTGGTGCAGCGGACACAGCCAGTGCTGGTAGGATCAGAGGGTCACAGGTTCAAATCCAAGCTGGGGCTCCTGCCAACCCAGTCCCCATAGTTTTACCCACCACTAAACAGTGCTGTGGTCACTGCACAGTCAGGGTGAGAGTGATCTCCCAGCAGGACATACTGAGGTCACCCTGTCTGTGTAGGTGGTGGCCGGGCACTAAAATGTCCCAGTCAGTGCCCTATGTCCTGTGCAGATGCACCCTGTCCAGGCTATACCCATGGTACCTTGCTCCTCATTATGCACATTGGCAGGCCAATACTGGCAACAGTGCTGGCAGTGTGGGCTGTGGAAGGTGTTTGCAGCCACCACACACTGTCTGGACAGACACACACTCCGACACCTATGCCAGCATTGTGCTACTATAGAGGAGTTCAGCAGCCATGCCCACCACACCAGTCCTGGGCACAGAACAGGCATGGATATGGTACGCAATACTGTTAGGGATCACTCCCCAGGGTGGTAAACACTGTCAGAGACCAGACCTGAAGCACACACCGCAGACATCAGAATGATTGTTATGATGGAGCTCAATCAGCAAACTGTGCTTAACGTAGGAATTTCTATCTGCCAGTACTCATAGCAAATGTTTGAGAGCTGTGTACTGTATACCCAGGTGTAGGGTTGCATTGCTAAGGTATGCAAGTGCTAGTATTGGGGGATGCACGCAGGGCCCAATGTCCTGCCTCTCCATAGACCCTTCCAAAAATCATTTCTTTTTTTGGGAGCTTTCCTGGGAGTGTTTTTTAATGTTGCCCATTGATGTCACTATTGGCCAGCTGGATTATAATTTTTTAGAATTTTGTTGTGGTCATTTTCAAGTATACCCTACATATCACCATGGAGAAAGGAATGGACATATTTTTGACATGAAGAATATGAAATACTAATCTGCACCCTTCTCTTCTATTGCTAACTCCAGACTTTGTTCCTTTCACCTTGCTGTTCATTATGCTTGGAACAAACTACCTGAATCTGTACATCAGGCGCCTTCTTTGGCCCTTTTCAAATCCAGGCTGAAAATTCACTTCTTCGCTACTGCTTTCGGATCTTGACTCACCTGATCTCCTTTGTGTTTCCATACCATTCCCCCTAGATGTATGCCTGTCTACACCTACTGTGTTGTCTATCTTGACTAGATTGTAAGCTCTGATGAGAAGGGATTGTCTCTTACATGTCTGTGCAGCGCTGCATATGTCTTGTAGTGCTATAGAAATGCTCAGTAGTAGTAGCAGTAATAGTAGTAGTAGTAGTAGTAGAAATTAGCAATATAGTAATAAATGGATGAAGGTCAAATCAGGATATGCTAGGGAGACAACGTTTCCAGATAACAAGATAAAATTTTATTTAATAAATGAAGGGATAACAGCAAGGAAATCTATTGTGTTAGCATTTAAACTTTCAAAAAGGATACTATGATAAAAAAAGGAAACTGGTTAATAAAAGACTAAAAGGAGAAGTAGCAAAAGTTAAGAATTTATATCAGGTCTGGAAATTGTTTAAAAATACCTTCTTGGAAGCCCAAACCAGTTGCATTCTATATCTTAAAAAAGGTGGACGGATGACCAAATAACTGCCGGCATGGTTTAAAGATGAGAAGAAAAAGGCTGTTATAGCCAAAAATCAGCTTTCAAAAAAAAACATAAAAAGGATCTGAATGAAGAAAACAGGAAACAGCACTGATAAGGCAGGCAAAGAGAAAATTTGATCATCAGTAATTGGACAACCAGTTGCAGGAGTCAAAAGATTCACAAGGCAAAAACGATGCAATTAGAATTTTCCATAGAGCTCCAGACTAGACAAATTTTGGGCCAATCAGGAAACAGGATGGATCACCAGCAATATAAGAGCTAAGAGCAGACTTGCTAATGCCATGTATCATAAAGGTATGATGATTTTTTTGCAAGATATCTGCCTTATACCCCAAAGGTCGCCAGATTGAAACCAGTCTCTGACTGTGTGGAAACAAAGACAGTTGGGATTTTTATTTCCTTTAAATCTTTGGTAACCTAACAACTATGTCTTTTGTTTGGGCAGCTGACACACCGATCTCTTTAATTAGCACAATTGCCCTAAAGTGAAAATTTATATATAGTAAATGAAAAAATATGACAATTTATTAAAATTAAACAAAATAAGCAAAAAATAAGCAAAAAATCTCCAAATGATATAGGAAACAAAACATGGTTTTATTGCCTACATGCCCCTAAAAATTACTGTGCTTCTAGACTCATGGTTTAATGGGGCAAAGCCAACATGAATTTAGTCAGGGGAAATCTTGCCAGACCAATCCGCTACATTATTTTGAAAGTGTAGATAAAGGTGAGGTAGTGAGGATATGAATTTTCAGAAAGCCTTTGACAAGGTCCCTCATAAGCTTGAGAAAATTAAAAGATAATGGGAGAAATGGCATTGTCCTTTTGTGGACTGGGAACTGGTTAAAAGATAGAAAACATAAAGTAGGGCTAAATTGTCAAGTTTCTCGAAGGAGAAAGATAAGTGGCCCAGGGATCTGTGCTGTGTCCACTACTTTTTAGCATATTTATACATAACTGGAAATTAGAACAGCAAGTGAGGTGATCAAATTTGCAGGTGACACCGAATTATTCAAAGTCATTAAATCACAAGAAGATTTTGAAAAACTGTAAGAGGACTTTGAGAGGATTTTAATGTGGACAAGTGTAAAGTTATGTACTTAGGGAAGAACAGACCAACTATAGGTATATGATGTAAGATTTCACATTAGGAGTTACACCCAGGAAAAGGATCTAGGTATCATCATCAAAAATACATTGAAATCCTTTGTTCAGTGTGCAGTGGCAGCCAAGAAAGCTAATAGAAAGCTGGGAATGATAAAAAAAGAAATGGAGACTAAAACAAAGGATATCATAAAGCCTCTGGATCGCTCCCTGGTTCAACTACACTAAAGAGACGGCTGAGGCGAAATCCAATAGTGGCCTATGAAATGAGTGGAGTGGAACAAGTAAATATGAATCAATTGTTTACACTGTCAAAAAGTATAAAGACCAGGGGACACACAATAAAGCTACATAGCACATTTAAGACTAAGTGGAAAAAATATTTTTACACTCAATGTGTAATTATACTCTGGAATTTGTTGCCAGAGGATATAGTAAAATCTGATAGTGTAACTGTGTTTAAAAAAAGAAAATGGACAAGTCCCTGGAGGAAAAGTCCATAAACAATTATTAAAATAGACTGGGGGAATCTACTGATTTTCCCAAGGGTATGTAGCTTTTGGGTTCCTGACTAGTTCTTGTGACCTGGCTTCATCACTGTTGGAAATAGAATACTGGGCTTGATAAGCCATTGGTCTGACCCAGTATTGCAATGCGTATGTTCTTAATAATGCAGTTTTATCATTTGCTTAGCTGCATATTTTCAACTTCTGTATATACATTTTCAACTAGATCACCAAAACCACAAATGCGTAATTGCTAGCAGATGAAATAAACCCCATATGAGGAAGAAATGGTGTTTAGACAACTCTTCTGCCCGTGCACATGAACAGACAACATGGAATTCTTCCTTGCGACTTCATGAGTTTTGCTTGAAAAGCAAAGCTTGAAATGACAATATTTACAGTTTTAAACTGCATGATCATGGCTCTGGGACAGAGGGTGAAGCAGTTAGGTGCACAGGTGGTGTTCTCTTCAATCCTCCCTGTTGAGGGTAAAGGCCAAGGCAGAGAGGCTCGCATCCTGGAGACAAATGCATGGCTGCGTGGATGGTGTCATCGAGAGCGTTTTGGTTTCCTAGACCATGGGATGCTTTTCCAAGGGTTGCAAAGCAGAGATGGCATCCATCTGTCCAAGAGAGGTCAACGCATCTTTGGTAGTAGACTGGCTAATCTACTGAAGAGGGCTTTAAACTAGATTCCTTGGGGATGGGTGAAGAAAGCCCCCAGGTAAGTGAAAGCCCCCAGGTAGGTGATACATTAAATACCTTTATGGAAATGGGTAACAGGGGTAACATATGGAAAGCAGTGTGTATTAATGCCCGTAGCATGGGAAATAAGATCCCTGAGGTTGAAGCTTTGGTGGGAGTGGCTGACTTGGATTTAGTGGCAGTTACAGAAACATGGTTCACAGAAAACAATGACTGGGATGTAACTATACCTGGCTATACTTTATTTAGGAAGGACAGGGTAGGAAGAAGAGGAGGAGGAGTGGCACTATATGTAAAAACTACTATTAAAGCTTTGGAATTACAGAGCTTAAAAGGGAGAGAGGAGGCATTGTGGGTTAAACTAGAAAGAGGGAAAGAGAAATCTATTTGCATTGGAGTGATATACAGACCTCCCTCACAAGAGGAAGAGGTGGACAGAGAGTTAATTGAAGACATACGCAGCATTGCTAGGAAAGGGGAAGTGCTACTGATAGGAGATTTCAATATGCCAGATGTTGATTGGCACATTCCTGCTGCAGTATCATCTAGAAGTAAGGAGATCCTGGATTCTCTACAGGGAGAACTATTCAGGCAATTGGTAACAGACCCCACACGTGAAGGGGCCATACTGGACTTGGTGCTTACCAATGGTGAAAGTGTTTCTGATGTTGTAGTGGGATATCATTTTGCATCCAGTGATCACCAGATGGTGTGGTTCAGTATTAGGACTAGGGCTGTTAGAATCCATTCCAAGTTGAGGATCTTAGACTTTAGGAAGACTAACTTTGCGAAGATGGGCCAATACCTCAGGGAGTCGTTAGTGGGATGGGAACAGCTGGGGGATGTAGAAAAACAGTGGGCAAAACTGAAAGGGGGTATTTTAAGGGCAACCAACCTTTTTGTTAAAACGGTAAATAAAGGCAAAAGGAACAGGAGACCGCTATGGTTTTCGAAGGAAGTAGCTGAAAAAGTGAAGAAAAAGAGGGAGGCCTTCATGAAATACAAGAGATCACAGAGAGCAGAAGACAGGCATCTGTATTTGGAAAAACTTAGAGAAGCTAGCAAAGTAGTCAAGAAGGCAAAGATTCAAAAGGAGGAGGAAATAGCCAATGCAATAAAATGGGGGGATAAGACATTTTTCAGATATATTAGTGAGAAGAGGAAGAGCAAAAGTGGTATTGTCAGACTCAAGGGTGCAGGGGGGGAATATGTAGAAGCTGATAAGGATAAAGCGGAATTGCTTAACAAATATTTTTGTTCTGTGTTCACAGATGAAGAACCAGGAGCAGGACCTCAGAAAACACCCACAAATAAGAACAGAAGCGAGGGACATCTTGAACTATTTTCAGAAGACTGTGTTCGTGAGAAACTAGCTCAACTTAAAGTAGACAAAGCGATGGGACCGGATGGGATACACCCTAGAATACTGAGGGAACTTGGGGACGTTCTAGCAGCTCCACTGACTGACCTTTTCAATGCCTCGTTGGAGTCAGGAGTGGTGCCAAAGGACTGGAGAGAGGCTCATGTGGTGCCTTTACACAAAAGCGGAAGTAAGGATGTGGTTGAAAACTACAGGCCGGTTAGTTTAACTTCGGTGGTGAGTAAATTATTGGAAACGCTGCTGAAAGAGAAAATAGTGAGGTTTCTGGAGTCCAGCGGATTACAGGATCCGAGGCAGCATGGATTCACCAGAGGCAGGTCTTGTCAGACAAATCTGATTGATTTTTTTGACTGGGTGACCAGGGAGTTGGACCGAGGGAGAGCTCTAGATGTGGTGTATTTAGATTTCCGTAAAGCCTTTGACACTGTTCCTCACAGGCGACTTATAAACAAACTGAGCACCCTAGGGATGGACCCTAAAGTTACTGCTTGGGTTAGAAATTGGTTGGGTGGGAGGCGACAAAGAGTACAAGTAAATGGAGCTCACTCTGAGGAGAAGGATGTTACCAGTGGTGTGCCCCAGGGATCTGTCCTTGGTCCGATTCTTTTTAACATCTTTGTTAGTGATATAGCGCAAGGGCTGTCGGGTAAGGTTTGCCTCTTTGCGGATGATACCAAAATCTGCAATAGAGTAGACACCCAGGAAGGGGTAGATAACATGAGGAGGGATCTAGCTAAGCTTGAAGAATGGTCTAGAATTTGGCAGCTGGGATTTAATGTTAAAAAATGTAAGGTCATGCATTTGGGCTGCAGTAATCCAAGGGAGCAATACAGTATAGGAGGTGAAGTACTTTTGTCCACTAAAGAAGAGCGGGACCTAGGCGTGGTTGTGTCTGATGATCTTAAAGTAGCTAAACAGGTGGAAAAGGCGACAGCAAAAGCTAGAAGGATGCTTGGGTGCATACGGAGAGGAGTGGCTAGCAGAAAAAAGGAGGTGATAATGCCTCTGTATAAGTCTTTGGTGCGACCTCATTTGGAGTATGGTGTGCAATTCTGGAGACCGCACCTTCAAAAGGATGTGAACAGGATGGAGTCGGTGCAGAGGGTTGCTACCAAAATGATTAATGGGCTTCATTATAAAGCATATGAGGACAGACTTAAGGATCTTAATATGTACACCTTAGAGGAAAGGCAGGATAGAGGTGATATGATTGAGATGTTTAAATACCTCCGTGGCATAAATGTTCAGGGAGAGAGCCTCTTTCAATTGAAAGCAAGTTCTGCTACGAGGGGACATGGGATGAGGGTGAAGGGAGATAGATTCAGGAGTGATATGCGGAAATATTTCTTTACGGAAAGAGTAGTGGATCCGTGGAATAGTCTCCCAGTGGAGGTGGTAGAGATGAGGACAGTAACTGAATTCAAGAAAGCATGGGACCAACACAGAGGATCTCTAAAGGCAAAAAGTGGACTGTTGTAGTTGTTATGGAAGGACAGACTAGATAGGCCATGTGGTCTTTTTCTGTCGTCATATTTCTATGTTTCTATGTTTCTATCATGTACCATTTATGGACCACTCCCAGGACTTACTGTATAAACTCAGGTACAACGCCCCTCCTTCTCTCTTGATATCACGTGAAATTTACTGTTAATAAAACTCAAAAATACTGAAGAAATGCAGCTGCAATCGAATTAGTACTTTTCATTTTTTCCCTTTATCTTACAAAAAACTAGCTTTTAGGACATCAAGACGGCACCCACAGCAGCTCTATATCATACCCCCTAAAAAGATGGTAAAACAGTAGCTAAACAAAATCCAATTGAAATGTGCAAAAATGATCCGCAGTCTTCCAGTTCTAATCAGCTGCACTGCAGAAACTCCTTATCTTTCCCTAGAAAATGAGAAGGTAAACCCTTTCTGAAGCTGTAAACAGCAATGGCATATTTCTCATAGTTAATGACTCCAACATCATATCTGCTGCTAATTAATATCTTCAATTAATTTACTTTCATTTGTTCTCAATCAAGGCCTTCAGTGCCTTAGTTCAAACCCTCTTAGATGTTACTTGTTGTGTATCTTGTCTGTCTGTCTCAGCTATACTGTAACTGCCAAGGACTAGGGGCTAACTAATAGAGGCAATTTTCAGAAAGATTTTCTGGGCAATCGAGTATTTAGACTTGGAACATCCCCCTTTGAGAATCGCATTGCAAGAAAAAGTATGTCTGTTAGCAATGTTGGGGAAAAGGGGTTGAGCTTGGGGCAAGCCCAAGGTGGGCCAGGTAAGATAACACAGGCTTAAAATAAATCCATATAGCATTGCAGCCTGCCACATTTTCTAAGTGCTTGTAAACTATGGGATGGGGAAGGAGTTAGGGTTAAGTGGGACAAAAATGTCTTGGCTCATTTTCAGTTCATTTGAGATTTTTTTTTCCTGATATTTGGACTTTTGTTGCAGTTCATGTGAAGGCTTATTTTAAAAAAGGTCATTCATGTGAAGGCAGGAACAAGAAAATGAATATGTGCAGAATGCAATGATGATTTCAGAAATGGTGCCATGCAAGTGCATGGGCCTTCTGAAATCACTACTTCCCTGTGTGTGAATATACATGTGCCCTGGCCGTAGGGTTTGCACATGTATGTGATGGAAAATAAAGTGGCATGTATATGTAGAGCTCCATAGAGAACATGACCATGGAATAATAATGAAATCCCTTAACAAACCAAGGGAGCTTTTCAATATAGTAGAAGGTCTGATAAAAGAACCAATGGAAGCGGTCGAATCAAACTCAATATCCTGCAAGACTTTGCAGACTTCATACAGCTGAAGTATGCCCAGACACCAATAGAAAAACCAAGCACAACCTATCTACTACACCACACAGATGCTAGATGGGAAACATTTCACATCCCAAGAAGAAAACAGCTTGATTCTATTATAAACAACATTAACATTACAACCTCATTGATTGATCCATGCCCAATTATCTGGATTAAACAAACTAAAGAATACTTAATGCCATTCTTTCAAAAGATAATTGAATTGTCACTCACTCAAGGATACCTCCCCCCTCAACTCAAGCAAGCCTCCATTAGACCGATCCTAAAACACAATAACCTCAACAAAAAAGATCCTAGCTCCTTCCGCCCAATATCAAGTCTCCCATTCATAACTAAGGTAATTGAAAAAATAGTACAGTATCAGATACAAGACCGCATAGACACACATGCCCCATTGGACCCTCACTAATATGGATTCAAACAAACCACTTTGTGGAAATGCTGATCACATCACTAATGGACACCTTGGTTACAGGGATAGATAATATACTACATGGCTTCGTCTTATGCTTCTTAGATATCATTGCCACATTTGACTCCATTAACCACAACACTTTAATACAGAGGCTACAAGAAACTGGAATAAATGGCACAGTACTATTTTTATTTTATTTATTTAACAGTTTTTCTATACCGCTTTTATCCAAGGCAGTTTACATCAAACAACATAACAATTACAGAGGAATTGTTTTACATTAAGCAAGGGGTACAATTTGGAGGTAAGAGATAAACTATGAGGGGAATGAACATGTAGAGATGGTCTTCGTTTTATGGGGAGGATTGATTGACCTTCTGTGTGGTATGCTAGCGCTTAGATTATGTTTGTCATCAAGTCCATAGTATTCTCTGAATACATGTGTTTTTAGGGTTTTTTTTTTAATTTGGTGATGGATTTTGCTGATTGTATGTTATCTGATAGTGAGTTCCACATTCATGGAGCATAGAAGGAGAATGCTCTGTTGCTGATCTGTTGAGTGGTTTTGGTCCTGAGCGGGTGGTTGTTCAGGAGGTTCTGATTGGAAGCTCTTCTTGGTCTTGTTGAGTATGTTATTGTGATCAGATCAGAGAGACAGGGAGGTGAGAGGTTGTGAATGACCTTTAAGATGGTAGTGATGGCTTTGTATTTTGCTCATTGTGCTATTGGAAGCCAGTGTAGGTTTTTAGGATCAGTGTTATATGGTGCATGGTTGAACTGGTGGTGAGGATTCTGGTGGCAGTGTTTGGACTAGTTGAAGTAGACATAGAGCATTTTTTGGGAGGCATTGGTAGATGATGTTTCCATAATCAAGGTGTGGTGTAACTATGGCTTGTAGTATTGATCTGAAGTCCATCTCCTGCAAAAGGTGTCAAAAGGGCTTGATGAGCTTTAGCTTCCAATATGCTACTTTAGATGCATTTTTGATTTGAGCAGCCATGTTGAGGTTGCTGTCAATGGTTATACCTAGGTATCTGATCTCTTGTTTTATTGTTATTTCAGCATCCTGTGTTATTATCTTTATTGGTGGCTTGAAAACTTGATCTCTGAATATGAGTAGAGCTTCAGTTTTACTTGTTTACTGTGAGGTTTATACTGGCTAGGAGGTTTGTCACGGCAATGAAGACATCTGTTATAATTGAGAAGTCTGGGTTGTCGGTGTTAAACAGCGTATAGAACATGATGTCATCTGCATAGTGGTGATAATGTGTGTTCTATTTCCGTAGTAGGTTGCAGATTGGTTGAATGTATAGATTGAATAATAATCCGGAAAAGATTGAGCCTTGAGGAATACCTTTTCCTGACTTGAAGGGTCTTGAGTTGGAAGTGCTGACCTTTACTTGCTTGGTTCTGTCAGAGGGGTATGACTTGAACCATTTTAGTGTGTTGTCTGTTAGACCAATGTCACTTAGCCTGTTTAGCATGATGGGGTGAGATACTGAGTCAAAAACAGCACTTATGTCAAGGAACAGTAGCACAAATCCCTGTCAGGGTTTGTCTAGTCCAATGATGAGTCTGTACTAGACTTGTTCATCTCCTACTTGTCTCAACATTACCAGCAGGTGAGAATGAAAAACAAGCAATCTAAACCTTTTATACAATATCAGGAACTCCCACAAGGCTCAGCCCTCTCGGCACTATTATTCAAAATATATATCCAACCATTATGCAACATTACAAAGCAGCACAACATTCACTACAGAATATACACAGATGATATTATGATTTTTACCCACATTAACATCAGCCACCCAGATTACTCACAAATTACAGTATGCATGGAATCAACGTCAAAGTGGCTCAAAGAACAGAAGTTTTCCATTAACTTTAAGAAAACTGAATTGATGCATATAACCAGAAACACTATCTCCCCCCCCCCCCCCGACTCACTCAGGATCTTAGACTACACCCTTACCAACAAGCAAGAAGTTAAATATCTCTGAGTAATCTTTGACAACCACCTCACCTTCCAAACTCAAATTAAAAAAAACCCCAAGATCAACGTACTACAAGTTGAGATCTCTAAACAAACTTAAACCTCTTCTCACCGACAACGACTTCATTTCTGTATGCCAAGCTATTATAATCCCCCTGATAGATTATTGAAACATAATCTATTATAGCCTACCTAAGAAAACAATACTCCCATTACAACTGGTACAAAACACTGCTGCAAGAATCATTACAGGAACAGCAAAATACAACCATATAACCCCAACACTCCACCAATTACACTGGCTTCCTGTCACAGTCCGCACCAAATACAAGAACATTATTTTAATCTTCAAGATACAGAAAACTTATCCCCAGCTACCCTTCAACCATTGATCAGGAAGGTGAGTCCAACTAGAATAAGAAGAGGTGCAGACCCCAACTTCCTGGAAACACCACCAAACCTCAAAACAGTAAAACAATCCACTTGCAGCAGAGCCTTCTCTCTTTACGCCCCCAACTATGGAATAACCTAACTGCATCGATAAAAGCTATCAAAGATCTTCTCGACTTTAGGAAAGCCATAAAGACCCATCTATTTTTTGAATACTATGGACCCATATAGAAGATAACACCTCATTGCCATGTTACAACTGCAAAACAGTCAACTGCTGAATGTTCCAATATACCATCAGCTGAATGTTCCAATATACCATCAAGCAACAATTACAATTATGTATATAGTTAAAAATTGTTTAATGTATTATTAACCCTTATAATCATCCAAGTTAATTCCCTGTTCTATGTAAAAGCTTGTTGCTATATTTTGTTCAATGTAAACCACTTTGAATTTATGATAAAGCGGTACAGAAACCTGTTAAATAAATAAATGAAATCCAAATACACGTGTTGTGGTTACAAAGTCTACATGCACATGAGACCCATATGTGGGCATATGCGTACCCCCCCCCCCCGCCCTCGCCCTTCCCACAGGGAACATCTGCACATGTCTATGGTCTGCGCACAAAGCACTCCAAGATGGCAACTAGACAGCTAAACCTTTCTAGGGATAAGACTCTAACACTGTGTCACCTGGTTCTAGGGAGGAGTAGCTAATATACTCCCTATGATGTCACAGGCTTCTCCATTCTGCAGCAAGAGAATGCACGTGGCCTTAGCAAGGTGAGTCACCCAAAGTCACAGCACATAGGGCGACATATAAGTACTGACAGACAACCAGTGTGCAGGCAGGGAGGTAAGGGAGCCAGGGCTGAGCGAAAAGGTAGCCAAGAAAGGCCCATTCCCTGGGAATAAAAGAATAAAAAACAATGGGACACATCCACAAAAAACACAAGCACAACAAAAGAACACAAGATATGCCATATTGGGTCAGACCAAGGTCCATCAAGCCCAGTATCCTGTTTCCAACAGTGGCCAATCTAGGTCATACGTACCTAGCAGTTTCCCCAAAAGACACAGGTTCCACAATGCTTGTATTGGGTCAAGCAGTGATACCCTGGGTCCCTTTTAATAATGATTTAAGGACCTTTCCTCTAGGAACTTGTCTAAACCTTTTCTAAACCCAGCTGCACTGACAGCTTTTACTACATCCTCCGGTAACAAATTCCAGAGTTTGATTACACGTTGAGTGAAAAAATATTTTCTCTTATTAGTCTTAAATAGGTTACCCTGTAGCTTCATTACATGTCTCCTAGTTGTTCTATATTCTGATGATGTAAACAATCGATCTACGTTTACCCATTCCATTCCGTCATTAATTTATAGAAGAGCAGCACCTCTTCCATCACTGCCAGCACCCCTTTAGCTACCGCCACAACTGTTGCCAGGAATTCTGCCGCTGTCAAGGTGGAAGAGAGAGAGGATGTCATCAAAGGGCCTGGTCTATAGCTTCCACCTTCCTCTCCCTTTGATAATAGGCAGGCAGCTTGGAAGGGTAAAAGGGCAGATGATAGCTAGGATGTTCATAGCACTAGCTATCAGTCTCTGCATCTTCCGTGATGTACGAAATGCCTCCTGCTGCACAAAGCCCAACATCAAGCACAGATGGAGCAGCTGTAACAGTCCTTTTCCCTCTAGGAGTGCAACATTCAACTCCGGGAGAGGCCCTAAATTTGTCCATCATGGGCCTATGCAGGGACCTTCAGCTATATATGCATCCATGTGTCCTTTCATTGCTTGATGCCACCACAGTTTTCTATGTGCCCTCCTTTGCAGGAGCCTCAAAGAGAAGGGTGGCTCTGCCTCTGCCACCATTTCCAGCTCTGTCATATCAACACCAACATCTGTTCAGACACCACCCGCTCCTCCAACATCCAAGTCCCATGGAAAGAGGGAACTACTTCACTTTCCATCTCCAATAAGGCCTCATATTAGTCAGCTGTGTTGTATGATGTTTCCAGTAGCTCCTCAGAGTCCAGTGAGGCATCAGCCAGCACACTCTCATACCTACAAAGTCACAGTCAGGAGGTTGGGGCAGGAGTTAAAGAGGGGAAGAGGCTGGGGGAGCATGTAGGAATAAGTAACTCTCACTTCTCACAACCTTTGGAGGGTGATAGGTGGTTGTTGGGGGAGAGAACTTCAGGGAATGGCACAGGGTTGCCTCCTGGTGGATGGGTGGATGGGTGGGTAGGGATGCTGTCCAGTTGATGGGGGTGAGGGGTTTTTTTGTGCTGCTACTGGGTTGGTGGTTGTAATGGCGACCAGAGATCAGGAATGTGCAGGGAGTAGGGATAGATGTGTAGACTTGGAGGAATTTTTGGCTGAGACAATAGTAGAGAATGGGCACTTCACTGTTCATGTTTGGTGCATCTGTAAATAAACACCTACCTTCACATGAAGTGCTTCTTTTTGAGGTCATCTCTTGCTGCAACACTTAGTTGGCATGGTTGCCTGGTCTCCTCATGCCTTGTTCCCTCACATCTACATCATGGTCAAGGTCTGCTGTATTCTGTTGTACAAGGAGGGTTTCCAGCACCTACATGCCAGGTTGTGGAGCATGCAGCAGACCATGAAGATCTGACATACTCTGGCAGGACTATACACCAGTTCACCCCTAGATCATTCAAGGCACTGGAAGTGGTTCTTTAGTTGCCCAAATGTCCTCTTAATGATGGCATGAGTATTCCTGTGGGCACTATTGTAGTGTTTCTCATGGTTGGCTACTGGCTCCTATCATGGCAGGAACCCAGAAACCTGGGGATGACATCTGTTATTTCTCTCAGTGCATTGCAGACCATCTGCCTGTTGAGTAAGTAGAATACCTTCCTGCTGCAGTATGTGGTCTCCATTCCTTGTGGGGTCCTGAGGATCACATGGTGAAATCGATGAGCTCAGTACCAATGGGAAGTGTACCACCTGACGGAATTGGATCATGGTTTGTTGTTTCTGTTGCATGGTCTATGGGAAGGCTACATATTGTGCAGTGTGGGACAGAAAGGCCCCCAGGAACTGAGAAATGCACTGTAAGATGGCTGACTGGATGAGACCAGAAGTTACATCCAGCATTGACTAGAAACTGCCAGTGGTCAGGAAGGTGAGGACCTTGGTGTCCTTGAGGTAGATGGGCATAGGCAGGTCCCTCTGTGAGATAGAGTGGAGAAGGGACTCTAGCTCCTAGCATAGATGGTGAATGGCTGATTTGTCAAAATACAATCTGGTGAGACATTGCTCATTTGTGAGGTCCAGGAATTGGGTCCTGGGCCTGTGGACTCTGTGATATGGATGCCTCCTTGTGGCTTTCCTGTACTCCCTTTGGGACGCGGGCAGAAGGGACAGCAGAATTACTGTGTTCTTCTCATCCATGGTTCCTGGTTCCATCTACAACACCCAGTGACTCCCACCACCAACACCCACAGCACTCCACATGTACAAACACCCATACACAGAGGCAGCAGGAAACCACACAGAGGTCACAAGGTACACATGGGTACACAAAAACAAGCAGCATAAAACTGGGAAGAGGTAAAGAGATCTCAGGAAACACTGCAGCACACACAGACAAGTGGCAGGGAATGGGACTGAGGCATAACGGCCACAGGGATCACTGGGGACACAAACAAACAGCGGGGAACAGAGCAGAAGGGAGATAGATATACCAAGGCTCAAGGAGGTTGTCATGGGGGGGGGGGGGAGGGTTGGGAATGGCACAGCTGGAGAAGGAAGGGATCAGGGAGTTGAACTCTGAAAGGGTCTTACATAGGGAGAAGGAAGAAGTTCAAAAAGGATATGAGATACACTGCAGGGAAACAATTGGTAGCTCAAATGACACCTATGTGAATAAAGACATCTATCAAGCCAAAAATTTGGATGCCAAGCTCTTCCAGTCACCAACATCACATGCCATTCAACAGACAACAAAGTCCCATTCGTATTTGTTATTTATAGCCAGGTGTAGACTGGCACGTTTAGAAAATCTGCCCTGCACATGTCTAGCCTATGTGAAATCTGTTCAAAATATAAGTAAGCCAACCAGCAATAGCTAGAAGGCAATGAGCACAAATGCTCGACATCAAGCCAAGAAAGTTCCGGACATGGCAGCCCTGGAATGGACTTGGACATTTTTTCCATTACAGAAACATGGTTTAACAAGCTACATGAATGGGATATAGCCATAGCTGGCTATAATTTATTTAGAAGCGATAGAGAAGGCAGAAAAGGAGGAGTAACCCTATATGTCAAAAGTAATATTAAAGCTGCTGAAATGTAGGGGACGTGGGGAAAAAGGAAGCACCATGGATTGTGTTAGAAAGAAGAGATGGCATTATCATCTGTACTTGTGTAGTCTACAGGACTCCAACTCAAACTGAGGAAATGGATAGAGGCTTAATTATTGATATTGCAAAGGTAGCTATGAAGGGAGACGTGATCATATTGTGTGACTTTAATCTACCAGTTGTGGATTGGAGTATTCCTTCCGCAAATCTGGAAAGAAGTAAATGATTGTGAATGCCTTTTAAGAAGCATTGCTCAGATAACTGGTGATGGAACCGACCAGGGAAAGTTTGATGATGGATTTAGTACTCACCAATGGAGACAGCATGTCAAATGTCTAGGTGGCTGCCCATTTGAGCAACAGTTATCATCACATGATGTGGTTTGAGGTAAAAGCCAAGACAAGAGTCCAGTCATAGTAAACTCAAAGTCCTGGACTTCAAAATCGCTGACTTCAGTAAAATGGGAAAGAGAAGCTGCTGGTAGGGTGGGAAGAGATAAGGGAAGTGGAATTGCAGCGGGCTCAACTAAAAGAAGCAATAAAGGGGGCAACAGATATATATGTAAGGGAAGTAAATAAAAATAAGAGAAAAAGTAAACCTATTTGGTTCTCCAAAGAAGTGTCTGCACAAATAAAGGCAAAAACACAGCTTTTACAAAATTCAGAAGTTCTCAAAAAGAGGAACACAGAAAAGAATGCAGGATAAAGCTAGAAGAGACAAAGAGAGAAATAAGGATAGCAAAAGCAAAGGTAGAAGAAAAGATGGCTAAAGATGTGAAGTATGGAGACAAAACTTTTTTCAGGTACGTTCGGGAGAAGAGGAAGATCAGAGGTGGAATTGCAAGACACAAAAGTACTGAGGACAAATTTGCGGAAAGTCACATTGAAAAAATGAAAATGCTAAACAAATACTTCTGTTATGTACTCATGAAAGAAAATCCTGGAGAAGGATCACATATGAGTGACAAATATACAATACAAATAGGAATGGAGTAGATACCACATCATTCACTGAAGATGATGTGTTTGAACAGCTTGCAAAACTGAAAGTGGACAAGGCCATGGGACCAGATGGAATACATCCCAGGAAACTAAAAGAGCTCAGATAGGTTCTGGAAGGCCCTTTCAAGGATGTTTTTAATAGGTCCTTGGAGATGGGAGAGGGACTAAGAAGGGCTAATGTGATATCTCTTCAAAAAAGTGGTAATAGGGAAAAGGTGACAAACTATAGGCCAGTAAGCCTTACCTCTGTGGTGGGAAAAGTAATGGAGGAACTCTTGAAAGAAGGAATAACGGACTTTATGGAAAACAATGGTTTGCATGATCCAAGGCAACATGGTTTTACCAGGAGAAGATCATACCAAACAAATCTGATTGAGTTCTTTGACTGGGTGATTGGAGAACTAGATCAAGGGCAGAGGCTTATCAATAAACTCAACAGCCTCAGGATAGGTCCCAAGGTAGTGAACTAGCTCAGAAATTGGTTGGCTGACAGACAACAGCAGGTGGCAGTAAAGGGACCTCACTCAGAAGAAAGGAAGGTGCATAGTGGCATGCCTCAGGGATTGGTCCTGGGACCGATACTATTCAATGTATTTGTGAGTGACGTTGTGGAAGGACTGAATGGAAACGTCTGCCTTTTTAAAGATGACACAAAAATTTGCAAGAGTGCTCACTTCTGAGGGAGTGGACAACATGAGGAAAGATCTACAAACGCTGGAAGAATGGTCTAAAG
This sequence comes from Ichthyophis bannanicus, assembly GCA_033557465.1. Lineage (NCBI taxonomy): Eukaryota > Metazoa > Chordata > Amphibia > Gymnophiona > Ichthyophiidae > Ichthyophis > Ichthyophis bannanicus. The sequence continues at coordinate 1,556,905,813 of CM066032.1, forward strand.
CTTGACAGTAACAATTTAATGCAAAGAAGTACAGTCATGCACTTGGGTTGCAGAAATCCAAAGGAAATGGATGCAATAGGGGGATAGAGGTTGGTGTGCACAGACAAGGAGAGGGACCTCGGAGTGCTAGAGTCTGAATATCTCAAAGTGGCAAAATAATGTGACAACGCCATAGTCAAAGCCAGAAGGATGCTGGGTTGCATACAGAAAGGAATAACCAGCAGAAAAGTAGGACGTATTAATGCCCCTGTACAAGTCATTGGTGAGGCCTCCCTTGGAGTATTGTGTTCAGTTTTGGAGAAAATATCACACAAAGGACATAAAAAGACTTGAAATGGTTCAGAGGAAGGCAACCAAAATGATTTGGAGCCTACGCCAGAAGATATATGAGAAGAGACTTGAAGACCTAAATATGTAAACTTTAGAGGAGAGGAAAGACAGGGGAGATATGATACAAGCTTTTAAATACTTAAAGGGTATCAATGAACAAACAAACCTTTTTCAAAGAAGGGGAAGCTGTAGGACCAGAGGTCATATTATGAAGCTGCAAGGCGGTAAACTTAAAAGCAACATCAGGAAATACGTTTTCACTGAAAGGGTGGTGGATGCATGGAATGCCCTCCCGGTGGAAGTGGTGGGGGCAAATACAGTGAGGGAATTCAATATGGCATGGGACAGACAATGGATCCCTTTATAGCAAGAGGATGAAATCAAAGCAAACATATATTTTTTTTAATAGAGGGAGTCTGACCTGCACGGGGCAGCAGGTTAAGCCCTAATCACAGGCATGGGGGGGGGGGGGGGGGTGATATGCAAGAAGCTGCAGTTACTACCACTCTAGCCATCTTATTGGGCAGACTACATGGGCCATACTGGTTTCTGTCTGCCTTCATATACTCTGTTACTATGTTAAGGAACTATTTGAAAGATATTGCTAGAAGGAACGGATTCAATACACATTTTCTCAGAGCATACACAAACAACACTGTCCTGCTAGCAGCCTTGCACACATCCCTTATTTATTCCCTTCCACTTTGAATTACGTTTTCCTATTAAGGTTTTAGCTTCTAGCATTTTTTATGTCTTGCATTTGTATCATCTTGCGGGAACAATACCTCCAGTAACCCCAGAGAGCCATTATTCTTTCTATCCTCCTATCCCTCGTTGCACAAAGATATTTTGCAGATCTTGAGGGTGACTCTGAGTATTAAGTTCAAATTTTGCACTTCACTTGTTGAAACATCAATGTTCACTTAAGGTCCTGAGATTATGTAAATATTAATTTTGAAGGAATGAAAGTCATTTCACCTAGCATCAACAGGAAATAGTAGATCATAATCAGAGTAGGACCAGATCTTTACTCAGTTGCATATTCCCTAACTATTTTTTAAAATAAAAAAAACTTGAATGGGGGAGGGGAGGAGACAAGATGGCTGCAGTATATTTTTTTCCCTTATCTTTTGTTAGGGGAAATACAGTATAAGAGCCTGTATAACATTTTGTTTGGTTTCTGAAGAATTTCAGCATGATAAAGAGGAAAAAGAAAATGTGTGTTCCACTCTTGGAATTGTCCATTTAGAACAGGTTTGTCAATGTTCAATCTTCAAGGGCTGCAAACAGGTCATGCTTTCAGGATATCCTTAATGAATATGGATGAGATAGATTTGCATGCTCACTATCTCAATTGTATGCAAATCTCTCTCAGGCATATTCATTTCGGATATCTTGAAAACCTGGCCTACTGTATTGTGGTCCTTAAGGACTGAAATTGGACAAGCTTGGTTTAGAGCCACTCTCTCATGCCACCAGGTTTGCCAGAATCACAGTCTGGCATGACTGCTGAGCCAGTACCAGCCATGATGGTTCTTCATTTTATCACCAGAAATCCAGTCTTCATTTTCTTTCATGATAGACGGTGCCCAGTCAAGATTCCACAGAGTTAGCCCCTCAGTTGGAGTTGAGCCCAGAAACATTAATACATTTGACTTGTTAATAGTTTCAGACATACCAGAGATAATGTGGAACCCTGCTACTGTTTTGCTCTGGCAGAAGAACATGGCTAACTGTGTGCCTATTTTGGAATCAGTGTCTATAGCCTCAAGGAAGGAGAAAGTAGAAGCTGCCACTGTAACAGGAAGCATACAGTAGTCTTGTTGTTGTTGTTGTTAATTGCCATCGAGTAGGTGTCGACTCATGGCGACTCTGGATAGTTGTCCTAAACTGCGTTCAATCTTCAGTCAGATTGTTTATAGAATGGCATTCATAACTGCTGTTATTGTATCAATTCATCTCATTGCTTGCCTTCCACTTTTGTGTTTACCTTCAAACTTGCCAGGCATGATGTCTTTCTCTAATGATCTCTCTGCTTGCCTGATGTGTCTAAAATATGAAAGTCAGAGTCTTGTCATCTGAGCTTGTAAAGAAAACTTAGATATGAGCTCCTCTAGTACTGACTGGTATGTTCTTTGGTCAGTCCATGGTATACACAGTATTCTTTGTCAGCATCATAATTAAAAGGCATTGATTTTCTTCCTGTCTATCTTTTCCACTCTCCAGCTTTTGCATCCATATGTCATTATTGAAAATATCCTGGCTCTGCTCTTGAGAATCTTGTCTAGGTCCTTCATAGTCACTCTGCCAAGAGCAATGCATCATCACATTTCTTGACTACTTTTTGTTTCTTTATTGATCATTGATCTAAGTGGTTTAAAGTTGTCAACTACTTCAAATTGTTCTCCATCAATGATGAAGTTATGGATTTTGCCAGTTAACAGGATCTTTGTCTTCTTTTTTAAGGTAAAGGACAATTTTAAGACTATGGAGTATGTTTACTAAACAGCAGTAAGGTAGCAGGTGTTATTGAGCATTAATGGCAGCGATAAGGGGTTCTCCATGTGAAAAAGGCTCTGGGTGGGTAGGAGGCATTCCAGCATTAAGGGCACAATGGGCATTAGGCATTAAGGTGCCAGGTGTGCACCTTAACACTGGAAAAGGGAGCACCACCATGTAAATCAATGTAAAGGGGCGGGATGGAAGGACAGCTGGGAGTTGATGGGCCCAACCTATCCATGGGCACCCTACATGGCAGTAAATAAGTGGGATGAACATGAGGAAGCAGCTGTAGTAAAGCACTGGTGTGCGGCAATGGAAAATGCTGTAATGGCAGTAAATGGCAGAGGATGTGGATGACGTGTCTCCCTGTGGATCCCGATGCAACACAATGTGTGCAGCAACCAGAGGATGGAGCAGGAGTAGTGATGCACAGATCGGGCACAGGCAGACAAGCATGAAAATGTGACATGCAAAAAAGAGTACCTGTGTGGGCCATGGTGGAGCAGGAGAATAGATGACTGCACATGGCTGGCAGAGGCTGATGGATGGGCTGACAGAGGGATGGTGCTAGATAAGAGGCTGCAATGGGCTGGCAGCTCCGATGGCCCTGAATTTCCATCAGGAATGCAGGTGTAGTGTGTGGGAGACACATGTGCAAGTGCCACATGGAAGGCCTGATACCACACATGTTGGTCACACACCTGTGACAGTCACCCAACCACCATACAACCCTCCAGAAAAGTGTGCATACAACAACTGGCCAGGTGTTGCTCAAACTGGCCAAATGGGGCACGTAAGAATGTGACTTGAGCCCTGTAGATAGCCATCCAAAGGGTAGGATGTATATGCATGTAATGCTTTTGATGTGATGGAGCCAAAGCAGTACAATCACAGTCATGCTGTAATACCTCAATCAGGTATCACAAATATGTGATGTATGTATGTATGTATGTGACTGCCCTCTATTAGAAATTAATGAATGGAGTGGAACATGTAAATATACATTGATTGTTCACACCATACAAAAACAAAAAGACTAGGGGACATGCAATGAAGCTACAGTGTAATCTGTGTAAGACTAGTAAGACCCGGATCTCTGCCTGCCTTTCTGATATTTCTGTTGGATGTCTCACCGCAACTTGAAATTGAACATGGCCAAAACCAAGCTGCTTATTTTTCCCCCTAAAAGCTACTCTCCTCTTTCTCCTTTCTCAGTCTCTGTGGATGACTCTCTACTCCTCCATGTTTCCTTGCCTTGCAACCTTGGGTTTGTCTTTGACTCCTCTCTCTCCTTCTCCACACACATCCATCTGATAGCTAAGTCCTGCTGTTTCTTTCTCTATGACATCAACAAAATCCGCCCATTCCTTTCTGAACACACTACTAAAGGTTATGTTTACTAAACGGCGCTAACGGCACGGCCGAGATGCTATCGCGTGATACATGATGTTATTGCGCACTAATGGTGGAGGAAGGCTTCCCAGAGGGCAGAGTAAGGCTCCCCAGGGGCGGAGATAAGGGGTCAATGGGTGGAGAGTAGGCGGGGAGAGGCTCCATGCACACTAACGCCGTGAAATGAAGGTCTGCAAATTAGCGCCAGTGAAAACCTCGCGCTAGAGGCACATTTGCAAGGGAGAGAGACCATTTCAGTCAGCAATGTGCAGCAAAGGCAGGGAAACCAAAAACAGTGATAGTAGTGATACATGTGCAGCAACATCATAGTGCCCAAGTACGAGAGGGCACTACGGTGAGGCTGCAAATAGGGTACAGGGGACATGCAGTGGGGCAACTGGGGCACAGGGTGGACTAGGCAGATGCCTATGTGGCACATACGAAGGTAGAAGCAGAAAACCAGCAAGACAGCAACTGACCATGGGCAAACATCTCCACGACTGCGTGTCCCACAGTGTCCCAGGGGACAGTACCCAGCAAGTACCCAAAAGGGCACATAACATTGGCAGGTGGTGCTGGGGGGAAGAATGGATGTCAATGCAGGCACCCTACCCCATATCATGCACCATAGGCAGCCGCCTACCGGCACACTGGATGGCCTGGGACTGCGTAACACCAGCACCACCGGCACAAGGGCATGTCACATGGTGGCGGAGGAGTGCTGGTGGTGGAGGGGGCAGTGGCATCTGCCCACAGCAGACCACGGCCAAGTCCCATTTAGGTGGGTGCCGTGCACTGCAACAGACAAGGTCTGTCTGATGAACAGTCATGGTATCCCCAGGGAATGATCTGCCTCTGTGGCAACAGTTTGGTGCAGTATACACAGCCAGTGTGTTCAGAGACGGTCATAGGTTCAAGTCCCAGCTGTGGGTCCTGCAAGCCACATCCTTACATTTTACCTCGTACTAAATCGTGGTAATAAAGATGGAACCTTTATTGCAGATAAAATAAACATGCTATAAATGCCTATATTTTACCCTACAGAGCGCAGACACCATAAACATGTGCAATCCCTAGAGCAGAGTTTCCCAACTGCAGTCCTGGAGGGCCAAACACCATTCAGGTTTCATACTGTCCCTAATAAATATGCCTGTGCTGCATTTGTATTCACCACCCCATTGTATGCAAATGTATCTCATGCATATTCATTAAGGACAGCATGAAAACCTGAACCGTGTTTGAGCCACCAGGACTGGAGTTGGGAACCTCTGCCCTAGAGCAGTGGCCAACAGGGGCACAAACACGCGCACCCACAGGCTTCACTATCCAAAGCCTCATGGAGAGTCAGGCTGTTGGGCCCTGCATGGAGCAGCATCTCCCAATACTAGCACCTGCATACCTTAGCAATGTCATCCTAAACTTGGGAACACGTTCCACATATATCAAAAGGTTGCTATGATTAATGTCAGATAACAAATCCTAAGTTAAACACAATTTGTTGACAGAGATGCATCATAGCAACCTTTCTGATATCTGTGGAGTGTGTTTCAGGTTTTGTCTCTGACAGTGTTTACCACCCTGGGGAGTGACTCCAACAGTATTGCATACCATAGCAATGCCTGCACTGTGCCCAGGACTGGTGTGGCGGCCAGGGCTGCCAAAAACCTCTATATTTGCACAATGCTGGCATAGGTGTGGGAGTGTGTGTATGTCTATCCAGTGTTCTGTGGCTGCCTACACCTTACTAAGCCCACACTGCTTGCACTGTTTCCAGTGTTAGCCTGCCAATGTGCATAATGATGAGAAAGGTACTGTGGGTATTGCCTGGACAGGGCGGCCTGGGCAGGATGCATCTGCACAGGGTAATGGCTGGGACATTGTAGTGCCCGACCACCACCTGCACGGACAGGGTGGCCACAGCATGTCATGCTGGGGGGGGGGGGGGGGGTTTCACTCTCACCCTGACTGAGCAGTGATCATGGCAAGGCTAGGTTCCCCCATAGTGCTACACAGTAGTTTTTCAAGTGATATCTATGATTTTCTTTTCTGGGGGTCCAATCATTGATGCACCTGCTTGGTGTGTGTGTTCCCATCCCATTTTTGGGTGCAAACAGTTTCTCCAGGAACATGCATTATGTATTAGCTAGCAGATTGTCTGCAGCTAGCATGTGTATGACTGGAACACCTTGCAGGGTGCAGCGGGTGGAGACTGACTGTGCCCTCTGCTGGTGAATGTTAGATAGTGGTGGGGGGCAGCTGAGCTTTTTCCAGACCTACTGCCTGTCAGCACCCTATGTGATATATACAGATCTGCATGGACTGCCCTGGAGAGCGCCCTTTCCTCTGCAGGACTGGGTTTGCTGGTCCCACAGCCCTTCATTAGGTCTTTCTACTGCCTCCATTGGAAAGATGGTGAGTGTGGTTCTGTAGGGGGCAGATCCTGTCCCCCACCCTCACCCAGAGAGAGCGGGTTGGTAGGTGGTGCTACATCATCCGCATGTGGGTTCAGACACCCCCCCCTGCTCTTATAACCAAGTGAACATGGCAACCACACAGTATATGCACTATTCTGGGTGCATCATAGTCCACAAGGGCTAGACGTGACTGGGTACTACAGATGACCACAGAGGAATGCTAGGTGTGTCTGCAAAGACTACCTGTCACACACTGGCACTGATGGGGACCTGCTGCACAACCTATCTCAGCAAGACCGTGTACTGCGGACTTGGTGCTGGGCGCCTCACCTCACCCTCAGGGTGAGCACCGGGACCACAAAATGTCACGGTCTGTAGCTACTCTTTGCCAGTAACACACACGGTCAGTCCCCCCTAACAGGATGAGGTGCTTAGCCCAGCCTGTGATCGGATGTAGTCTGCTGTACTGCATGTGCATTGCAGCATGGGTAATGGTGGTTTTACCATATCCTGGTAACCACAGCAGACATTTCATGTGGTGACCTGCAGTCATTCTGTAGCCAGCCAGTGCTGAGATAGCTGCTTTAGAGGTGTAGCCCACTGGTTATTACACTGCCTGCTGTGGCAGAGGTCATAGGTTCAGTCCCTCTGATTTCTCATCTAATAAAGCTGTCCATGGCAATCCCTTTTGCTACCTGTAACAGTCTGACACATCTCTACAATCTGTGCTGCCAACAGACACACCCTCACCTCAGTGCCGTAACCTATAGGGCACATTATACAGTGCCATGTCAGCCAAGCGCTGTATAATGTGCCCTATAGGGCACACTATAACACGCCCTATAGGGCACACTATCAAGTGGCCTATAGAGAGCCCTATAGGGCGCCCTGTCTGCCACTGCTTAGGGTGCTTTATAGGGCTCCCTGTAGGGCACATTATAAGGTGCCTTGGCGGACAGGGCACCTTATAATGTACCCTATGGGGAACCTTCTGGGCACACTAGGTTCTGGCAATGAGGTAAGGGTGTTTCTGCTGGCAGCACAGATTGTAGAGATGTGTCTCATTGTTACATGCAGCAAAAAAGGAATTGCCTCAGACAGCCTTATTAGATAGGACATCTGAGGGATTGAACCCATGACCTCTGGCTTGTTAGTCATTGAAGTAACCAGTGGGCTGCAACTCTATACATAGTCTTATACCACTGCCACAAAGTTAAGGTTACCATGCGTAGCGAGCCAAGGTGCCCTCTATCGTGCGATACACAGTGTTTGCTACCTTGACGCCGGTACGCTCACTTCCTTATATGGCAGTGCTCACATTATCGTTGAGATTTTCACCGGTAACGTTAAGATGGTTTAGTAAACATACCCCTAAGACACTTATCCACTGCTTAATCACCTCCTGTTTTGACTACTGTAACCTACTCCTTGCTGGTCTCCCTTTGAATCATCTCTCTTCCCTTCAATCTGCTCAACACTTTGTTGCGTGGCTAAGTGGAGGAGTGGCCTAGTGGTTGGGGTAAGGTACTTCAGGCCAGAAGGTCAGGGGTTCAAATCCCACTAGAGGACAGCAACCTTGGGCCGGAAGGACTGGGGTTCCTAGTCCCACAGGTGCTCCTTGTGGTCTTGGGCAAGCCACTTAACACTCCATAGCCCATGTTCCCTGTAAAATAGTTATCTCCAAGTTATAATGCCCTGTTCAATGTAATTTCAGTTTGTTCAATGTAAACCACACTGATGCAGAGTAGCACAGTATATAAGAGAATGTAAATAAATAAATATTCTTCCACCAGCCTCATCATGCCCATATTACCCCTCTTCTCAAGTCACTTCATGGGATCCCTATCCATTTCAGACTTCTCCTGCTGACCTATAAGTGCATTCACTCTGCAGTTCCTCACTACCTTTCTTCTCTTATCTCTCCCTACACCCCCCCGTCAGGAACTCCGCTCTTCTGGCAAGTTGCTTCTGTCTGTGCCCTTCTCTTCTGTTGATAACTCCAGACTTTGTTCCTTTCACCTTGCTGCACTTTACGCCTGGTGCCTTCTCTGACCCTTTTCAAATCCAGGCTGAAAACTCACCTCTTCACTGCTGCTTTCGGATCTTGACTCACCTGATCTCCTTGTGTTTCTTTATCATTCCCCCTAGATTTATCCCTGTCTACACCTTCTGTATTGTCTGTTTTGACTAGATTGTAAGCTCTGATGAGCAGGGACTGTCTCTCACATGTCTGCACTGCATATGTCTTGTAGCGCTATACAAATGCTCGGTGGTAGTAGTAGTAGTAGTAGTAAGGTCCATAAACCATCATTAAAGAGGATCCAGAAAATCCACTGCTTGCCCCAATTCAGGCATTGTGGAATATGTGGATCTGTTTGGGAAACTGCAAGTACCTGTGACCTGGATTGGCCAGTGTGGGAAACAGGATACTGGACCTGATCAACCTTGTTGTGTCTAGTATGACATTTACACTGTACACATGTTCACATACTGTTGTATTAGTGCAATCAAAGCAGGGTACCCTGTACCCAAACTTTGGTAATGTGTGATAAACAGCAGGGGCTGTGTGAACCTGCAGTCTTCTGAGGCAATAGAGTGTCACATGACCAGGCCAAGGTCAAAAGGGGTTGTAGACATCCTCTGAAGGCTGTGCCATACATGGAAAGCTGCAGTTATACTATAAACCTTCAGTGGGCATTGAACCCTTGCATCATGGCTCTTAAGGCTGCGTCCTCACCATTAGGCTATGCCTGCAGTTGGATAGCAGACATGTGCAGGGTGAGCATGTCTGGCCCCCTGCAATGGGCCTCTGCATAGGAAATAAAGGCATCTGCACAGGCAATAAAGGCATCTGCACATAAGGACAGGTTGGCGAATAGCATGTCTGCATATCCAAAGTATAGCCTGAACACCTAACAAAGCACAAAATGTGTGACAGCCAATCACTGCAGCACCAGGACTGTCCCAGGCATGAAAATAAAATGAATAGTACCAATCACAAAGGGGACAAGTGGGAATTAAACCCATAATTAAACATAGCCCATGTTCCCTGTAAAATAGTTATCTCCAAGTTATAATACCCTGTTCAATGTAATTTCAGTTTGTTCAATGTAAACCGCACTGATGCAGAATAGCGCGGTATATAAGAGAATGTAAATAAATGTACCTTGCATATGGAAACAGTGTCTTAACCATTAGGATACACCTCTGCACAATTCTCCACAGCAATGACTGTATTCAGAGAGACTGCCTGCAATGTCTGCTATGTGTGTGACAGGATAGGTTAGTCCCCCCATTATCTATGATGCACTGCACATGCAGAACAGCATTCCACAGCTGATCAACCACTGGGGGATGTAGTGATCCAGCACATAAGCTTACTGATTCAAACTGACAATGCTTCTACAAGCACATTACAGCTACAAACTGTGCTAGTAACTGGTTCCAGTAGTCACTCTGAAGGTGCAGAGGGGTGCACAGCACCTGGCCCCCAGAGCATGCCCAGTTAGAGATGGACTCTGCTGGTCCTGCTGCAGGTTAAAACCACTGTCAGTGTGTGGCATGTTATGTCTCTAGTGGGTCTTGGCAGATATGTGTGTTTTTGCATAATTGCAGTATGCTGGAACTGCCTGTTGTATCTGTGCCTTACCCCAGGATTCTCCAGAACATCAAAGGTCAGTGTGAAGGGTTGTGGCAGTTGTTGCCATTGAAGCAGAATGCAATGGTGTTTGTCCAGGCCTGCATGAACTTTAGTGGGTATGCCAGGAACTGCTGCTGTCCTAGCCATCTAGAGCTAACATTATACTTTAGCAGGCACATGGCCCCAGCTCGGTCACAATGAGAGTGTCCTCTCAGCATGACAGGATGTACAACCCCAGGCCACGCATGTGGCAGACAGGGACTGCAATGTCCCAACCATTGACCCACCTCCAACACATACACATCCTGGACTAAGCAATGACTTGCAGGCCATACCCTCAATCCTCTGCTCCTCTTCATGGAAATGTCATGACAAACATTGGGGACAGTTTATGCAATGGGGCCATTGTGCATTGCAGAGGGCCACAGTACTCTGGAGAAACACTCACACACAAACAACCACACCCACATCCACACACACATATACACCTCACAGCAATTTGCAAAAGTGGTGTTGATTGCCATTCCTGCCTGCCACTGCCTCCTCCTTATCTACTCAAGCATTCATAATGTGCGCTCATTGTGCAGGCACTCTGCAATGAATGCATGTTGTTAACACTCACTCCATATGCCAGTGCTATCAGCCTGCAACACAATTCAGGCCTGGGTAGTGTAGCCTCTCTGTGAAGCTGATGGATGTGTGGTCCCTAGCTGCATGGGTCATTAAGGGTTGCACCTGCTGGTGGTATACCTGCAATTTGCAATACAGTTTGACCACAGGGACATACCAGACATGATCCACAACCAGACCTTGAACTTGCCATGCTGTTTTATGATACACACTGCCCTTGTGTGCTGAGCCACAGAGCCCCCTTTGAGGTAGATGTGGGCATTGTCAGGATGAATGCCGCCATGCAGAGGGCCCTGTCCATTTCTGCTGGGATCTCTGCAGGCCCTGGGCCATACCTGTCTGACAATGTGTGTTTGACAGGTGTGAGAGGGAGACATATTGTTCATTCTGTGTGCTGCACTGGCTGATGATGCTGCTGGTGGAACTGACATTTCACTGAAACACGTAGGGTATGTCCACTCAAGGGGACACTCCATGCAACAGGCACACACATCACACATCACATCACATCGCATGGTGGAACAGGCCAAATGATCATGGTCCCCCAAACCTGGTGTATGTTTCTGGTGTTGTCAGGCCATGACGTCACATCTTAAAGACAGATTTTGCTGATGTGGGTGCACTGCTGCATCAGATGGCTGTTCATGACTGGGATGGACATTTGGGGGAGTCCCTGGTTCACACAGAGCACTTTGCTCTCTGAATGCAGGACTAAAACCTGTATCCACACTAGAGGTACCACCCATCTTGCATCTGCACCATACTCCTGGCTGGTCTTCCTCAGAGTCATCTCTCTCACCATCCGTCACGTTAGAGCTCTGCTGCGTGGCTCATCATCCCCCAGTCCCGACACACTCTTATCACCCCTCTCCTGATATTGCTTCACTAACTCCCCATATGTTTACTTATGCATCTCAAAAATCTTCAGCTAGTCTATAGCTGCATCCCCTGTACTGCCCCTCCATACCTTTCAACTATCCTGTATCCCTGCAACCCTATACGTGAGGTTCTCACTTCCTCACCCTACCCCCCTCTCTATGCCCTGTTCTTTTACTGCCATCCCCTGGCTTCCCTTCTTTCACTTTGCTGCTCCTTATGCCTGGTGCAAGCATCCTCTATCCTTAGGTTATATCTTCTTTTTCTTCCTCTTCAAATACATGCAGAAGGCATACCTCTTTGGGGCTGCTGTTGGATCCTTCTCTCTTGTTTCCCTTGTGTTTCCTCCCCCTATTGTACCCTTCTATCTCTTGTATTGAACCTGTCGTCACTTCATAGTAAGCTCTTCAGGCAGGGACTGCCTTCCTATGTGTTTGTCCAGCACTGCGTATGCCTTGTAGCTCTTCATGACAGATATATCATGGTAGTAGTAGTGTTTTTATCATGCAGGTAAGGTTGCTGGGTTGACATTGCTGTAGAGTTTTAAACTATCTTTCTCTTAGTCTACCTGAGTGACTGCTCCTCCCCCCTGCTGAGGCATTGTTGTAGACCTCCATTTCCTGTTGTGCATGTGGGCTTGCTCAGATTGCCTTTCTGTTCCTTGAGAAGAGTAGTGCTTTCCAGGGCTCTCCCAAAAGGTGATTTTTGCTGAATTTGCTGCTAAATTGTGAGTTTTGTCTGTTTGTCTCCACATATTTATCTATCTATTTGCCCTTCTTGGTGGGTTCCCTTACCTACTCCTTTGCTGTGTGCCCACTGTTCAGGAACAGCCTACTGGCCAGAGACACTTAGGTTCCCGCCCACCCTACCCCTCACCCCACCCACCCCAGGGGCTACATTGCCTATATAGTGGTCACATACGTGCCATCTGTCGTTCCTAACTTGGGTAACACCCGCATCTCCAACTTTTCTTATTATTCTTCCTCTTCTGGGACTGCTTAATCAACATGTCGTGTATTCAGTGCAATAACTGTGGTACTTTCATTCAAAGAAGAATCATTTGGAGCCTAAGAGCTTGTCCTATATGCCTAAAGTCAGCTGCCATGCATGAAGAACTGACTCTACTAAGGAAAGACCTAGCAGCCATGCATAAAGAAGTGTCTCTACTGAGGGAGGAACTGGCTGCAATGAAGCGCACCTCTTCTAGGATACAAACTGAACAAAGTCCACCACCGTTCCCACAAAGAATCAAACACCCCAGGAACAAATGGATCACAGTGGGTTACGGAAGATTGCGACCTGTAACGCAGAGACATCCTACACATCAAGAGATATCCCTGCAAAATGCCTTCTCGGCCTTGGCTAATGAGGAGGCCCAACCCAAAGAAACTGAAGGGCCCTTAAATGAGTCAGACAATGCCCAATCTCCTGCTAAAGCACCAAATATGAAGAAAACCTCACCAAACAGAAAACTATTACTCCTTGGAGATTCCATCATCAGAGGCACCAACTTGGGAACACAGTTCAAAGAAGAGAAGATAGTCCTGTGCCTACCAGGCTCTTCAGCCAGCAGGAATACAAACCAAGTTGTTGAAATACTTAGCGCAAAAAGTGAGCACTCCAAACCAGATGTTATTATCCACTTGGGCACAAATGACCTGGCTAGAAACAGTGCCTCTACAGCCCAAAAGGACTTCCAATCTCTGGGAGAGAAACTCAAGTCCATTGTTAACACTGTTGCATTCTCAGAAGTTCTACCTGTTCTTCGTAAGGGGACAAAAAGGCTGCATCGCATTAACAACTTTAATACATGGCTCCAGACCTGATGCAAACAAGAAGGATTCAGATTTATTGGCAACTGGGGCAACAAATGGACAAACAAGAGACTATACTGTGCTGATGGACTACATCTCTCTGTCGCAGGGAAAAGAAACCTAAGTGAAAAATTCAGGCAGTATGTGGATATGCATTTAAACTAGGAAAAGGGGGTGACGGATGTGGAAGGTCAACATCTGCATGCCACCCCCTGCAAAAGCAGAACAACATCAGAAACAGCCACACTCTTAAACCACACATCAAAAACAAGTGGGAAGAAGTGGGCAGAATAAAATCAATGCAAAATACACACAAGCCAGGTAAATGCTGGAAAGCAATGAGCACAAATGCTCAAAGCTTAGCCAAAAAAATTCCAGACCTGGAAGCCCTAATGGTGGAAACGGATTTGAACATTGTTGGCCGTTACAGAAACATGGTTTAATGAATCACATGATTGGGATATAGCCATAGCTGGCTATAATCTATTCAGAAGAGATAGAGAAAATGGAAAAGGAGGAGGAGTAGCCTTGTATGTCAAAAGCAGTATTAAAGCTACTGAAATGCAGGGAACATGGGGAAAAGAAGAAGCACTCTGGATTGCGTTGGAAAGAGGAGATGGCACTGTCATCCATATTGCTGTAGTCTACAGACCTCCGACTCAAATTGAAGAGAGAGATAACGAATTGATTATAGATATTGCCAAGATAGCAACTAAGGGGGAAGTGATCATATTGGGTGACTTTAATCTACCTGATGTGGATTGGATTACTCCTTCTGCACATCTGGAAAGAAGCAAAAAAATTGTGGATGCTCTCCAAGATGCATTACTTAGACAAATGGTGATGGAACCAACCAGGGAAAGTTCAACACTGGATGTAGTGCTTACCAACAGTGATAACGTGTCGAATGTCTGCGTGAGTGCCCTTGTGAGCAACAGCGACCATCACACGGTATGGTTTGAGATAAAAGCCATGGTACAGGCCAATCATAGCAAGCTCAAAGTCCTAAACTTCAAAAACACTGACTTCAATAAAATGGCCGAGTACTTAAAGGAGGAGATGACGGGGTGGAAGGAGATAAGGGAAGTGGAATTGCAATGGACTAAACTAAAGGCGGCAATAAAAGGGGAAACAGATAAATATGTAAGAAAAATAAATAAAAACAAGAGGAGAAGGAAACCTATTTGGTTTTCCAAAGAGGTGGCTGCGCAAATAAAGGCAAAAAACACAGCTTTCGCAAAATTCAAAAGCTTGCAAACAGAAGAACACAGAAATGAATACAGGATCCAACTCAAAGAGTCTAAAAGAGTAATAAGGATAGCAAAATCAAAGGCAGAAGAAAAGATGGCTAAAGATGTTAAGGGTGGCAACAAAACTTTCTTCAGGTATATTCAGGAAAGGAAGAAGATCAGAGTTGGAATTGCTGGACTCAGAAGTGCTGGGAAAGGACTCGTGGAAAGTGACACTGAAAAAGCGAAATTGCTAAACAAATACTTCTGCTCTGTTTTTACTAAAGAAGATCCTGGAGATGGACCAGCTGTGACTCCCAAATATAAAAATAGGACTGAAGTAGATACCACACCATTCACAGAAGATGAGGTGTTAGAACAACTTGCTAAACTCAAAGTGGACAAAGCCATGGGACCAGATGGGATACATCCCAGGATACTGAAAGAGCTCAGAGAGGTTCTTGCAGGACCATTAAAGGATGTCTTCAACAGATCCTTGGAAACAGGAGTGGTTCCTCAGGACTGGAGAATGGCTAATGTTGTACCTCTACACAAAAGTGGTGACAGGGAAGAAGTGTCAAATTTCAGGCCTGTGAGCCTTACCTCAGTGGCAGGAAAAGTAATGGAGGCACTCCTGAAAGAGCGAATAGTGAACTTTCTCAAAACCAACAGGTTGCAAGATCCGAGGCAACATGGTTTTACCGAAGGACGGTCTTGCCAAACAAATCTGATTGAGTTCTTTGATTGGGTGACCAAGGAACTAGATCTGGGGCATGCAATGGATGTCATCTATCTGGATTTCAAATGCAATCAGAAAAGACCCTCAATCAGAACAATCAAACAAATCCAAAATAACAAATCCGAATAATTAAATGATTCCCAAAAAATCGCGAAGATTCTTAATGATATTTTTTGTCGGAGTATGTCAGCCCAGTGCCAGGAACTAGTCCCAAGGCACCACCGTGACCGCTCCTTTTATTAAAGAAGTTTAAAGATACTTAAATGATAAAGTAAAAGTCCAAAACTTAGCTGCTGCCGCAGTATTTACTGCCAGAACGCCGAAACTGCTACAGACGACGTGGCTCACGTTTCGGGTTTTTCCGCCGACTGGCATAGAAACCCTGCTTCAGGTCCAGAGATCAGCTAGTGGCAGGCATTCAGCTTACACATCGCTGGGAATGTAACGTACTTTATAGTCTATTGCGTCTGATGTCAGCATGACACAAGGAGCTTCCCAGCCAATCATTAGCACAGTACTCCGGGGCAATACCGGAGTTCCCACTGCACAGGGAACCCCCCGATTATCCACCGGAGAAGCAATGAGGATATAGCCTAAATGATGGTGTGCCAGTCCAACACTCTCCATCGTAGAGAAGAAAAAGCATGATCCATGAGTAAGTTATGTTCCACCATGGGAGCCGTCAGAGTTTTTGTCCTTAGGCGGGATGCATGTTCGGAGAGGCGAGTTTTTATAGCCCTCTTGGTGCGACCAACGTAATACAGCGAACATGGGCAGATGATCAAATACACCACATATTCTGTGGAACAATCCGTGTGCCATCTGATAGTAAAGGTTCACGACGTGTGGCCATCCACCCATACTGGTCCTTCCATGGTCTGAGCACAATAAGTGCAATTCCCACAGGCAAAATGGCCATTCCCAGAATGAAATCTAGGGGGACCATCCAACAGGGAAACAGTTGACACCTTATAGGCCCTAGAAACAATCCATGGAGGATAACCCCGTTGGAGCAGACGGTGTTCCAGTTCATCAGCATGTTGTTTAAAATCAGATAAAGAGGAACAATTACAGCGTAGCCTTAAAAACTGCTCATAAGGGTGGCGCCATGGTTTTACTTTCTCAGGAGCAATATCAACATCAGATGGAGGTCCATTTGCTTGATCGCACCAACTACATAGTTCTTTCGTCGGATCCCACGAAGACTCTATAGGATCGCATTTCTGCATTGGTTTCTGCAGCATTTTTTCAGAACTGGATTACCAGACATGAAATGGATTTTCTTGTTAAAAAACATCCCCGGACGCCGTTTTTTTATCTGGTCCCGAAAGTACACAAATCTTTGACAGACCCCCCGGGTCGCCCAATTGTTTCATGTAGGGATTCCTTATTAGAGCCATTGTCTCAATTTTGCGACCTTTTTCTCCAGCCGGCGGCTGCGAGGGTTCCTTCGTATCTTATGTTTATGTTTATGTTTATTTTGAATTTGATATACCGCTCAGACCAAAAAGGTATTAGAGCGGTTTACAATACTTCATCATTTAGGGAAAAAGAAAGGAACGCCAATTATAAAATAGGACAGAGTAGAGTACAGACACAGTCAAACAGATAAGAGGAGAAAGACACGGAACAGCACATTACCCAGATAAATAAGCAGGACTTCAATATAGCCTCCAGAAACCGACGCCACGAACCAACGCCTAAGGGCCACGCCAAAGGGCCCTCTGGCGAGGCCCTCAGGCGCGGGCCCGCAAGGCGCGGGCGTGCCCTGGCAACAGCAGTTCTTCAGCCATTGAGCTATGCGGGTGATTGGCTGCTCGGGGAGGAAGGGGGAGCTCCTGCTCTCACCCCGGACTGACGCGCTGCTCAGCTGCGGCCCCGGCAACGGCAGTTCTTCAGCCGTTGAGCTGTGCGGGTGATTGGCTGCTCGGGGAGGAAGGGGGAGCTCCTGATCTCACCCCGGACTGACGCGCTGCTCAGCTGCGGCCCCGGCAATGGCAGTTCTTCAGCCGTTGAGCTGTGCGGGTGATGGGCTACTCGGGGAGGAAGGGGGAGCTCCTGCTCTCACCCCGGACTGACGCGCTGCTCAGCTGCGGCCCCGGCAATGGCAGTTCTTCGGCCGTTGAGCTGTGCAGGTGATTGGCTGCTCGGGGAGGAAGGGGGAGCTCCTGCTCTCACCCCGGACTGACGCGCTGCTCAGCTGCGGCCCCGGCAACGGCAGTTCTTCAGCCGTTGAGCTGTGCGGGTGATTGGCTGCTCAGGGAGGAAGGGGGAGCTCCTGCTCTCACCCTGGACTGACGCGCTGCTCAGCTGCGGCTCCGGCAACGGCAGTTCTTCAGCTGTTGAGCTGTGTGGGAGATTGGCTGCTCGGGGAGGAAGGGGGAGCTCCTGCTCTCACCCCGGACTGACGCGCTGCTCAGCTGCGGCCCCGGCAACGGCAGTTCTTCAGCCGTTGAGCTGTGCGGGTGATTGGCTGCTCGTGGAGGAAGGGGGAGCTCCTGCTCTCACCCCAGACTGACGCGCTGCTCAGCTGCGGCCCCGGCAATGGCAGTTCTTCAGCCGTTGAGCTGTGCGGATGATTGGCTGCTCGGGGAGGAAGGGGGAGCTCCTGCTCTCACCCCGGACTGACACGCTGCTCAGCTGCGGCCCCGGAACGGCAGTTCTTCAGCCGTTGAGCTGTGCGGGTGATTGGCTGCTCGGGGAGGAAGGGAGAGCTCCTGCTCTCACCCCGGACTGACGCGCTGCTCAGCTGCGGCCCCGGCAACGGCAGTTCTTCAGCCGTTGAGCTGTGCGGGTGATTGGCTGCTCGGGGAGGAAGGGGGAGCTCCTGCTCTCACCCCGGACTGACGCGCTGACTTTTTGAATCACTTACAATCTTGTCAAGCGGTGGACACCTATCAATTTTTAGTGTCATTGGATGTTCAAGCTCTCTACACTAACATAGTTCAACACGAGATACTCACCTGTTTGCGTGATTATCCGTTGATTTTTCCGGATCGAATCCCACGCTCTTTTGTGTTGGATTTATTAGAACTGGTGTTGAGTAGCAATTTCTTTTTATATCAAGGCACTTTCTACCAACAAATTCACGGAATAGCAATGGGGGCTACAGTGGCTCCATCCCTGGCTACTATTTATATGGGGATTTTTGAACAGCTGTATGTTTATTCGGACCCCCTGTTTTGTTTGGTCCCCTTTTGGAAGCGTTTTCTGGATGATATCTTCTTTCTTTGGGAGGGGACACGTTCCGATCTGGATTGCTTTATTGCCCGCCTTAACACGCGTGTGCCTAGGATTCAGTTCACTGCTCAGATCTCTCCTGATACTATGCAGTTTTTGGATGTACAGGTTTCATTAACTCCTGAGGGCTTCCAGTCCACCCTTTACCACAAAGCGGTACAACAAAACACCTTACTTCAATATGGGAGCTTCCATCCTCGCGCCCTTAAACAAGGCCTCCCTTTTGGGCAGTTTTTAAGGCTACGCCGTAATTGTTCCTCTTTATCTGATTTTAAACAACATGCTGATGAACTGGAACACCATCTGCTCCAACGGGGTTATCCTCCATGGATTGTTTCTAGGGCCTATAAGAGAGCGCGTCATCTACACAGTGATTGGCTTCTTACCCCTGTGACTCCAAAATCGAAGGATTCAACAATCACTGGGGTTTTACCATTCACCCAACACATCACACGGGTCACGCATTTGTTACATCAATTTTGGCCCATTGTTGGGACTTATGACTGCTTTCGGGAGTACAAATTGCAGATTGCATATTCACGGACTTCCAACTTACAGGACAAGCTGGTGTCAACTGTTTCCCTGTTGGATCGTCCCCCTAGATTTCATTCTGGGAATGGCCATTTTGCCTGTGGGAATTGCACTTATTGTGCTCAGACCATGGAAGGACCAGTATGGGTGGATGGTCACAAGTCGTGAACCTTTACTATCAGACGGCACACGGATTGTTCCACAGAATATGAGGTGTATTTGATCATCTGCCCATGTTCGCTGTATTACGTTGGTCGCACCAAGAGGGCTATAAAAACTCGCCTCTCCGAACATGCATCCCGCCTAAGGACAAAAACTCTGACGGCTCCCATGGTGGAACATAACTTACTCATGGATCATGCTTTTTCTTCTCTATGATGGAGAGTGTTGGATTTGGTCCCATTGGATCCCCGTGGAGGGGACCGCGAACAGAAACTTCAATTAAGTGAACAACGCTGGATTTTTCTACTCAACTCGGTAACTCCACATGGCCTTAACCTTCAATTAGACTGGCACACCATCATTTAGGCTATATCCTCATTGCTTCTCCGGTGGATAATCGGGGGGTTCCCTGTGCAGTGGGAACTCCGGTATTGCCCCGGAGTACTGTGCTAATGATTGGCTGGGAAGCTCCTTGTGTCATGCTGACGTCAGACGCAATAGACTATAAAATACGTTACATTCCCAGCGATGTGTAAGCTGAATGCCTGCCACTAGCTGATCTCTGGACCTGAAGCAGGGTTTCTATGCCAGTCGGCAGAAAATCCGAAACGTGAGCCACGTCGTCTGTAGCAGTTTCGGCATTCTGGCAGTAAATACTGCGGCAGCAGCTAAGTTTTGGACTTTTACTTTATCATTTAAGTATCTTTAAACTTCTTTAATAAAAGGAGCGGTCACGGTGGTGCCTTGGGACTAGTTCCTGGCACTGGGCTGACATACTCCGACAAAAAATATCATTAAGAATCTTCGCGATTTTTTGGGAATCATTTAATTATTTGGATTTGTTATTTTGGATCTATCTGGATTTCAGCAAAGTCTTTGATACTGTTCCTCATAGGAGGCTTGTCAATAAACTCAGTAGCTTGGGGATGGGTCCCAAGATAGTAAACTGGATTAGAAATTGGTTGATTGACAGACAACAGAGGGTGATGGTACATGGAGCTCACTCGGATGAGAGGAAGGTGATTAGCGGGGTGCCTCAGGGTTCGGTCCTGGGCCCGGCACTGTTCAATATATTTGTGCGTGATATTGCTGAAGGACAGAATGGAAAAGTCTGTCTTTTTGCAGATGACACAAAAATTTGCAACAAAGTGGACTCCCCCGAGGGAGTGGATGACATGAGGAAAGATCTACAAAAGCTGGAAGACTGGTCTAAAACTTGGCAACTACGATTTAATGTGAAAAAGTGCAGTGTCATGCACTTGGGTAGCAGAAATTCAAGGGAAAAGTACACAATAGGGGGTGAGAGGTTGGTATGCATGGTTCAGGAGAAAGACCTTGGTGTGATTATCTCTGATGATCTCAAGGTGGCAAAACAGTGCGACAAGGCGGTGGCAAAAGCCAGGAGAATGTTGGGCTGCATACAAAGAGGGATTACCAGCAGAAAGGAAGAGGTACTTATGCCACTGTACAAGTCACTGGTGAGGCCTCACTTGGAATACTGTGTTCAGTTTTGGAGGCCATATCTTGCAAAAGATGTAAAAAGACTGGAAGCTGTTCTGAGAAAGGCGACCAAAATGATTTGGAGCCTGCGTCAGAAGCCTTATGAGAAGAGACTTGAAGACTTAAATATGTACACTTTGGAGGAGAGGAGGGACAGGGGAGATATGATTCAGACCTTTAAATACTTAAAGAGAAATGATGAACAAACAAACCTCTTCCAAAGACGGGGAAGCTGTAAAACTAGAGGGCATAACATGAAGCTGCAAGGTGGTAAATTGAAAGGCAATGTCAGGAAATATTTCTTCACTGAAAGGTTGGTGGATGCTTGGAATGCCCTCCCGATGGAAGTGGTGGGGGCAAACACGGTGATGGAATTCAAAACGGCATGGGACAAACACAGTGGATCCCTTTACAGCAACAGGATAAAAGCAAAATAAACGGTACCATCTAACTTCTGAACTATCTAGCGTCTGAACAAATAAGGGTGTCCTAAATGGAGTGGTGGGTTCACCCCTAAACAGAAACAAAAACATGGGGAGGGGTGGCCTGCACAGAGCAACAGGTGCACCTACTCTTGCCATCTTGCTGGGCAGACTAGATGGACCATGCTGGTCTTTATCTGCTGTCACTTACTATGTTACTATGTTACTATGACATTTTGCCCCAGACATACCTGTTCTCTTATTTCAGGGTAGGCCTTCAGCAGCACCCATATGTCCCCCACACATGCACATAGCCATTCACTATGTGGGAGTGTGGGCGTCCCAATCAAAGGAATAGTGCTCCATTTCCTTATGTGGACCGGTGGCATGGGCCAATGGTCATTGGTGGCAGCCTGCTGGCCGTCTCATCCCTCTCTGCCATCATAGCAGACACACCAGTTGTGTGCTGCAGGCAGCATCCCTGCTGTTGCATTTGTGCAGCTGTGCCTGTCCTGGCACTCCTGACCTCCTTTACTGGGGTATGGGTATGCATCCTGCTATGTCTGGCCTCAGTTTTGAAGCACTGTTCCTCAGAGTGACGTAAGCACATGTGGTATCACACATGACACACAGGGCCAGTTCAAAGCCTCCACATGCTGCTGGAGGGGGGGTGCACAGTACCCACCACCACTGCACACACAGCATGCTGACATGACATCATGATGTCAGTGGGGGTGGGCTGCATTGCAGGCCCATCAACTGGGGAGGTTAGGCAGGCATCTGGGGAGGCACGACCAGTTTGGGCAGTAGTGACTTACATAGCCAGTCGTGCTGCCCCCACCCACATGCCACTGATTCCCCCCTCTCTCTGGATACTGCCAATTATATCTCTTGTGGGGGAAGTGAAGACATGCACCCCAGTACCTTCATGAGTGGCTGCTGTCAGTTTGTCTCTCCTGCGACAGCTTCAGCAGTAGCAGGGCTGAGAACCAGCCAGACTATCTCCCTATGGTGCCAGAGCCCCTTGGCACACCCCACAGTTGCACATGACCTTTTCAACAGCAGCAGCATGTCTGTTTGCTGCCACTACCAATGGGGGGTCATGCCGGCTCCTGGGCATCTGCTTGGTTATCCTGCGCATCACTAACCTCCACTGCATCACCCACATGGTACCTCCTTTGCCCATTTGCAGCATCAACATAGTGGCCTTTCATAGTTGGTCACTATGTTGTTGCTGCTAATGGAGCACTGCTACCACTGTTTTGGGTTCCCTTGTGTGTAGATCAAATTGCAGACGTTTAATTAGTCCTTTTCCCACTGAAATACACCCTTTCTGTGAGGTTTTACTTAGTGTCAGGGTTCCGAGCATTAAAGGACTTAAGAACCTATTGCACAACAAGTATTAAGGGAACATAAGAACATAAGATATGCAATACTGGGTAAGACCAAGGTCCATCAAGCCCAGTATCCTGTTTCCAACAGTGGCCAATCTAGGTCATACATACCTACAGTAGCAGTTTCCCCAAAAGACACAGGTTCCCAAATGCTTGTATTGGGTCAAGCCCTGATATCTTGGATCCCTTTTTAATAATGGTTTATGGACATTTCCTCCAGGAAATTGTCCAAACCTTTTTTAAATCCAGCTACACTAACAGCCTTTACTACATCTTCCGGTAACAAATTCCAGAGTTTGATTACACGTTGAGTGAAAACATATTTTCTCTTATTAGTCTTAAATAGTTTACCCTGTAGCTTCATTGCATGTCCCCTAGTCTTTCTATATTCTGATAACGTAAATGATCGATCTGCTGTTCATTAATTTATAGACTTCTATCATATCTCCCCTCAGCCGTCTCTTTTCCAGGTTAAAGAGCCCTAACCTTTTTAGCTTGTCTTCATAGGGGTATCCTTCCATCCCCTTTACCATTTTGGTGGCTCTTCTCTGAACCTTTTCTAATAACGCTATATCCTTTTTAAGATACAGCGACCAGAATTGCACACAATATTCAATATTCATGGTCTCACCATGAACGATATAGAGGCATTATAATATCCTTTGTTTTATTTTCCATTCCTTTCCTTATGATACCTAGCATTCTATTTGTACTCTTAGCAGCCACTGCACACTGGGCAGAGGGTTTTAGCATGTTATCCACAATGACACCTTAATCTTTTTCCTGGGTGGTGGTTCCTAATGTGGAACCTTGCATCGTGTAACCATAGTTTGTGTTGTTCTTCCCTAGGTGCATAACTTTGCGCTTGTCCACATTAAATTTCATCTGCCATTTTGATGCCCAGTCTTCCAATTTATCAAGATCCTCTTGCAATTTTCCACAATCCTCATGGGTTTTAACAACTTTAAATAGTTTTGTGTCATCTGCAAATTTGATAACCTCACTCGTTATTCCCTTTTCCAGGTCATTTATGAATATGTCAAAAAGCAGCGGACCCAGCATAGATCCCTGGGATACACCACTATTCACCTTTCTCCATTGGGAAAATTGGCCATTTATCGCTACACTCTCTTTTCTATCTTTTAACCAGTTCCTGATCCACAATAGTACACTGCCTCCTATCCCATGACTCTTTATTTTTACCAAAAGTGTCTGAAGAGTGATCTTGTCAAAGGCTTTCTGAAAGTCCAAATACACTATATCAACCGACTCACCTTTGTCTACCTGTTTATTCACACCTTTAAAAAAACATAACAGATTAGTAAGACAAGATCTTCCTTGTCTATAGCCATTTTGGCTGTCTCCCATTAAGCCACGACTATCTACATGTTCAGCAATTTTGTTCTTTATGATGGTTTCTACCATTTTCCCGGTCTGTAGTTTCCCGAATTAGCCCTGGAACCCATTTTTAAAAATGGTGTTACGTTCGCCATCCTCCAATCTTCAGTTATTAAAGATGATTACTAATAGCAGGTCTACAATCTCATATTTCAGTTCTTTCAACACCCTTGGATGTATATCTTCTGGTCCAGGTGATTTGCTACTCTTCAGTTTATCAAATAGTTGCAATATATCTTCCCGATGTATCGATATTTCCTTCAATTTTTCCGCACCTTTAAATACCACTTCAGTAATGAGTAACATCCCTACATCTTCCTCAGTAAAGACCGAACAAAGAATTCATTAAGTCTCTCCACTATCACCTTGTCCCCTCTTAGTGCCCCTTTAACCCCTCTATCATCTAATGGACCAACTAACTCTCTCACAGGTTTTTTGCTACAAATGTACTTGAAAAAGTCTTTATTACGTGTTTTTTGCTTCTGCAGCAAGTTTCTTCTCAAATTTTCCCTTTGCCTGCCTTATCAATGCCTTGCATTTAACTTGCCAGTGCTTGTGCTGTTTCCAGTTTTCATCGTTTGGCTCTTTTTTCGATTTCCTGAAAGATGCTTTTTTGGCAACAACAGCCTCTCTGACCTCACCTTTAAACCATGCTGACAGTTTTTTGGACTTCCTTCCACTTTTCTTAAAGTGTGGAAGCATGGAATTCAGCTGGTCTGGACTTCCAAGATAGTATTTTTCAACAACAGCTTGATGTAAGTCTTTAGCCTTTGCAACTGCTCCTTTTAGTTTTTTCTTAACTGTTTTCCTCCTTTTATCATAGTCTCCCTTTCAAAAGTTAAAAGGTAGTATTGTGGATTTCCTTACCATTCCTCCTCCACTAATTAAATCAAACGCGATCATGCTATGATCACTATTGCCAAGTGGCCCCAACACCCTTATCTCTTGCACCAGATCTGGTGTTCCACTAAGGACTAGGTCCAATATGGCTTCCCCTCTGGTTGGTTCATGAACCAGATGCTCCAAGAAGCAGTCATTTATTTCATCTAGGAACTGTATCTCCCTAGCATGTCCTGCTGTGACACTGACCAAGTCGATATCGGGGTAATTTTGTTTGCTTCCTTGATTTCTTTGATCATTTCATCATCCATTTGTTCATTCTGGCCAGGTGGTCAATAGTACACTCCCACTGCCATCGCCTTCCCCTTTTTACATGGAATTTCAATCCGTAGAGATTCTACAGCAAATTGTGTTTCCTGCAAAACTTTAATCCTTTCTGACTCAATGTGCTCTCTAACATAGAGTGCAACCCCTCCACCAATTTGATCAGCTCTATCATTATGATATAGTTTGTACCCAGGTATCACAGTGTCCCACTGGTTGTCCTCCTTCCACCATGTCTCTGAGATTCCAATCATATCTAACCCCTCATTTAGTGCTATATAGTCTAACTCTCCCATCTTAATTTTTAGACTTCTAGCATTTGCATACAAGCATTTTAGAGACTGTATTTTATTCATATTAATTTGGTTATTGGTAGGCATGGGTAATTTGGAATCTTTAAGCTCTGTCTGCTCCATACTCAAGGGCATTTGGGCTACTTTACTCTTTTTTGGAACCTCTCTGCTTTTGGTAGTATCCTTCAAGTATACATTCTTCCTAACCATGCGCTCTTGTGTGACTGTCAGCTTTCCCCTATTATCTTGCTTAAAAGCTGTCAACACCCACTGTACATCCTGTTAATGCTAACTCTTCGCCTCCTGTTCCCTTAACACTGCAGGAGCCTTTAACGATCATTAATGCAGTGGTATTGCAGCATTAAGGGCACAAGGGTGCTGATAACAGGCATTAACAGCACACTTACTCCCTTAACGCTCTTTAGTAAACATATCCCTATGTTCTTTAATCTTGAGAAACAATTGTTTCAGATCGCCTTCACTTTCAGCCAGTTTTGTGGTATTATCAGCATAGCGAAGGTTGATGAGTTTTCCACCAATCTTCACACCTTAGTTGTCTTCACATAGTCCTGCTTCTCTGATGATTTGCTCTGAATATAAATTAAACAGGGGAAAGTATGCAGCCTTGTCATATACCTTTTTTGCTTTTCAGCCATTCTGTTTCTCCTTGTTCCGTTAGTTCTCCTGTATAACCTTTACATTGATCAAGAAGCAACAGTTTGATCAGGTGTTCTGGTATACCATACTTCTCAATGTGGTCCAGAGTTTCTCATGGTTTACACAGTCAAAGCCTTGATGTAGTCAGTGAAACACATATAGACATTTGTTTGGTATTCTCTTGTCTTTTGTCTGTGAAGTGACAAATGGTACAGGTAAATGGAGCTCACTCTGAGGAGAAGGAGGTTACCAGTTGTGTGCTGCAGGGATCTGTCCTTGGTCTGATTCTTTTTAACATCATTCTTAGTGATATTGCAGAAGGACTGTCGGGAAAGGTTTGTCTCTTTGTGGATGATACTAAAATCTGCAATAAAGTAGACACCCAGGAAGGAGTAGAAAACGTGAGAAGGGATCTAGTTAAGCTTGAAGAATGGCCTTGATGTTGTCAGCTGAAATGTAATGCTAAAAATGAAGGGTCATGTATTCGGACTGCAAAAATCCAAGAGACCAATACAGTGTAGGGTGCAAAGTACTTCTGTCCATGAAAGAACAGCGGGATCTGAGCATGATTGTTTCTGATGACCTTAAGGTGGCTAGACAGGTAGAAAAGGTGGCAGCGAAAGCCAGAAGGATACATGGGTGCATAGGTAGAGGAATATACCACTCCTTTGGATTTTTGGAGTGAAAATGAATGGTCCTGCATTTTTTAGCATTAAACGTCAGATTAAAAATTCTAGACCATTCTTCAAGCTTAGTTAGATCCCTCCTCATGCTATCTACTTCTTCCTGGGTATCTACTCTATTGCAGATTTTGGTATCATCCACAAAGAGGTAAACCTTACCTGAGAGCCCTTCCACAATATCATGAATAAAGATGATAAAAAATAAAATCAGAACAAGGACAGATTCCTGCGCACACCACTGGTAATCTCCTTCTCCTCAGAGTGAGCTCCATTTACCTGTACTGTTGTTGTCTCCCTCACAACCAATTTCTAACCCAATCGGGAACTTTATGGTCCATCCCTAGGGTGCTTAGTTTGTTTATAAGTCACCTATGTGGAATGGTGTCAAAAACTTTACTGAAATCTAAGTATTCCACATTTAGGGCTCTCCCTCAGTCCAACTCCCTGGTCATCCAGTAAATCAGATTTGTCTGACAAGACCTGCTCTCCTCTGGTTTTAGCTTCTCTGCATTTCTGGGCAATTCTCAGAGTTTCTACCGTCATCCATTTTGGCAGTTTTTGCTTTTTCACTTTTTGTAGGGACTTCTCACTTTCTTTGAGCACAACTTTCTTGGTGTCATCCTATGACTCTTCTGGTGCTCCGTCATTTGTATCGAAAGCAGCAAAACGATTCTGCAGGCAGTCTTTAAATTCCAGTGGTATATTCTGAAGATCATATTTTGGTACATTCATGAGTGGCTTGTTCTTTTTCAGTTTTAGCTTGAGTTTGCATACTACGTAGTAGTTGGTGATCTCTACTACAGTCAGCTCCAGGTTTTGTCTTTGTTGATATTATTGAGCTTTTCCATCATTTGACTTCACAGATGTAGTCAACTTCATTTTTGTACTGTAACCATCTTCCTGAAATATAAGCTGTAGGGTTTCGCCCTTATACAGTAATTGTCACAAATATTCCGATGGAGGTGTTAAACAGCTATTTTCACAGAATAGGTTACAGTAGAAATACACTAAGTCCCCAAGGAATGCTCCCTTTAAAGAGAAGAACAACCAAGGGAAAAAAAACCCTAATTATTCTAAATATGGACTTAGGCTTTGGAATAATTCAATGTTACAATTTAAAAAATGATTCAGTCCAGAGGAGTTTCAAACAATGAAAGGTAACTACTTCAACATGTTTTTAATTATTGATATATGCTGAATTTTAGATATTCGAAAGTGCACCTATACAATGTCAATAAAGTTGTCATTGGATACTACAATCTATGTCTGTGTTTATTTTCTTTCTCCAAGAAATGTACTAGTAAATTTTCATTTTCTTAATCTGAGTCAAATAAAACGTTCTCAAATTCAGGGAAAGCCTATTAAAAAAGCTGCTTTCCTTCACAAATAACAATGTGCTATATTTGAGCTCAAATATCATTTTAAGTTATAAGATACTTATGAATCAAGGCCTTCAGGTCAAAATGTTGTAGCCCAATCTTCCGTCTTTAATCTGGAAGAGGAACCGGTCTCTTCGGGATACTTGAAGACAGTTGCTTCTTTGGTTCTTTTCTTCTGATGCTTCTTTTCTTCACCCCCCCACCCCCCATCTAACTTTCTAAGAAGGCAAAAATTGGGGAGACCTAGTGCAAGCTTGCCGTGGCAGAAAAACAAATCTTTTTCTCTTTTACACCCTTAAACTTTTCACTCATCTCACACTTTATACCCACAAATCATTTTCATTTTGTTCACTCTTAGATACTCACTCATTATCTACACTTTTATTTTGCACCATGTCTCTCTTTCTCCCCCCTATTCTTCCTCTCTTGTTTTCACTTTATCTTTAACTCCGATCCTGCTCCTTTCTTCGCATTCTTAAAATCCCTTTAAGACTCACGCCTCCCCCTCTATCACGTCCTAAAAAAGAAATTACACTAGGAAATATAAACGTCTCTACTAAATTCCTCTCTCTGGCAATTCCCTTTAGTCTTTCTCAACTTCCTGCCTATCTACTATGTTACTCTATCAGGGTAAGCATCAGTTCTAACAAACCTCAAGCCGCTAAAAAATAATAAAAAAAAACCCCACCTCTTCTCCTCCCCTTTTTAACTCTGGTCCCCTTAATTTTCCTCTCATCAGCACTCTCTAAGTGGTATGTTTACTAAAAGGTGCTAACGTCGCAGCAGCGGAATTATCATGCGATAAGGTACATTATCAGGCGATGAAGGCGCGTTATCACGTGATAACGTACCTTATCGCATGATAACGTGCCTGCGGCATTAAGGCACCCTAACGCTGTGAAATCCGGCGCTGAAGGGCGGAGGAAGGCTTCCCAGAGGGCGGAGAGAAGGGGTCAATGGATGGAGAGTGGGAGGGGAGAGGCTCCAGGCACAATAATGTTTATGTTTATGTTTATGTTTATTCTAAAACTTGGTATACCGCCCAACACCATGGGCACCTGAGCGGTTCACAATAAAATTTAGCAGTTTAAAAATATTTGAAAATATTTAAAAACATTTAAAAAATATAAGGCTGCAAGAAAAAGAAAAGGAACGCCACTTAAATTCATAAAAGAGAAAGGAAAGGAAAGAAAGAAAAGAACAGAAATCAGTAACAATTACTAATACAAATACAAATACAAATAGTATCAGAAGGGAGGGTTAGGGAGGGAGATTAAAAGCCACTTGAAAAAGGTAGGTCTTGAGCTGGGCCTTGAAGGACTGGTAGGACTCCTCCGCACGGAGCGAGGGAGGGAGAGAGTTCCAAAGGCTGGGGGCCAGAAAGTAGAAGGCTGAGGAGCGGGTGGAGGTAAGGTGGGCCTGGGATGGAGAGGGAAGAGACATACGGTTAATGTGAATAGTGCGAAGCAGACGGTGAGATGTACGGAAGTGAATCAGATTAGCAAGATAGAGAGGGGTACCGGTGCGAACAGCCTTGTGTGCAAGAATAAGAATTTTATATTGAACACGAAAAGAGACAGGTAGCCAGTGGTGTTGTAAAAGAAGAGGAGTGACGTGGTCAAAGCGGGAGGCATAAGTGAGGAGGCGGATAGCGGAATTCTGAACACGTTGAAGACGGGACAATTGGGCTTGGGGGAGACCAGCTAGGGAGACATTACAATAATCCAGACGAGACATAACAAGGGAAAGGAGAAGAGTAGCTAGAGCAGAGGGAGAAAGAAAAGAGCGAATAGCACGGAGTTGCCTAAGTGAGAAAAACGAGCGTTGAACAACAGAGGAGATGTGTGCCTTAAACATTAAGGCACATTTGCAAGAAAGAGAAACCATTTCCGTTGACAATGTACAGCAAAGCCAGGGAAACCTAAAAAAAGTGATAGTTGTGATACATGTGCACGGAACAAAAGGGCAAATAAACATGGAAAATGACCTGAACAAAATTTAAAATCACCATAAACAAGCTGGCCAATAGTGATATTAATGGGAAACATAAAAAAACCACTACTGAGAAAGCTAAAAAAAAAAAGATATTTTATTTTATTTTATTTTATTTACATTCTTTTATATACCGCGCTATTCTGCATCAGTGCGGTTTACATTGAACAAACTGAAATTACATTGAACAGGGCATTATAACTTGGAGATAACTATTTTACAGGGAACATGGGCTGATATCATTTTTGGAAGGGTCTATGCTCTGTCCCCCTACAAGGTGAATGATCCCACATTGAAATAGCGCTGATCAGGGTTTTCCCTTTTTGTTGGATAGGTTTGTTATGGCGTGCACATGTGCGGCAACAGAAGGGTGGGCATGTCGGAAAGGGAAACTGTACAAATGCTGGAAAACGGGATACAGAGGGCTGCAGGCGGCACATGTTGTGGTGAAGCTGGGGCACAGTGCGGACTAAAGAGATGCCTAGGTGGCACATAGGAATGCTGAAACTGTATAGCAGCCAGATAGCAACTGATGAGGGCCCAACATTGGCACAAGTGTGTTTCTCACAGTGTCACAGGTGATAGTACCCAGCAGGTACCCCCAAGGGCACAGAACATTGGCAGGCGGTGGTGGGGGGGAAGCGTGGACGTCTATGCAGGCACACCTACCCCAGATCCCGCACCATAGGCAGCCATCTACTGGAACACTGGATGGACTGAGACTGCACACCACCAGCACCACCAGCATAAGGGCATGTCAGCATGGTGGCGGAGGGGTACTGGTGGTGGAGAGGGCAGTGGCATCTGCCCATAGCAGACCATGGCCTAGCCCCGTTTAGGTGGGTGGCGTGCACTGCAACAGACAGGCTCTGTTTGATGAACAGTCTTGGTATCCCCAGGGAATGAATTGTCCCATTGGCAACAGTGTGGTGCAGTACATACAGCCAGTGTGTTCAGGAGCAAAGGATCACAGGTTCAAGTCCCAGTTGTGGCTCCTGCCAACCCAGTCCCCATATTTTACCCAGTACTAAACCATGGGAATAAAGACGGAACCTTTATTGCAGATAACATAGACGTGCGTGAAATGCCTATATTTTACCCTACAGAGCACAGACACCATAAACATGTGCAATACCTAGAGCAGAGTTTCCCAAATGCAGTCCTGGAGGGCCAAAAACCATTCAGATTTCATGCTGTCTCTAATAAAGATGCCTGAGCTGCATTTATATGTGCCACCCCCATGGTATGCAAATGTTTCTCATGCATATTCATTAGGGACAGCATGAAAACCCGAACAGTGTTTGGCCCACCAGGACCGGAGTTGAAAACCCCTGCCCTAGAGCATAGGCCAAAAGGGGTACAAACACCCACAACCACAGGCTCCACTATCCAACGCCTCATGGAGAGGCAGGCTGTTGGGCCCTGCGTGCAGCAGCATCTCCCAATACTAGCACTTGCATACCTTAGCAATGCCACCCTAAACCTGGGAATACATTACACAAATATCAAAAGGTTGCTATGATTAATGGCAGATAGCAATTCCTAAGTTCAGCATAATTTGCTGATTGAGTTGCATCATAGCAACCTTTCTGATGTCTGTAGAGTGTGTTTCAGTTCTGGTTTCTGACAGTGTTTACCACCCCGGGGAGTGACCCCAACAGTATTGCGTACCATAGCCATGCCTGCACTGTGCCCAGGACTGGTGCAGTGGCCAGGGCTGCCAAAAGCCTCTATATTTGCACAATGCTGGCATAGGTGTGGGAGTGTGTGTCTGTCTATCCAGTGTGTTGTAGTTGCCAACACCTTACTCAGCCCACACTGCTTGCACTGTTTCCAGTGTTAGCCTGCCAATGTGCATAATGAGGAGCAAGGTACTGTGGGTATGGCCCGGACAGGGTGGCCTGGGCAGGATGCATCTGCACAGGGCATAGGGAAATGGCTGGGACATTGTAGTACCCTGCCACTACCTGCACGGACAGGGTGGCCACAGCATGCCCTGCTGGGAGGTCACTCTCACCCTGAAAGGGAAAGGGTTGGCAGGAGCCACAGCTGGGATTTTAACTTCTGACCTTCTGCTCCTGAACACACTGGCTGTGTGTACTGCACCACACTGTTGTCACAGGGACAGTTCATTTCCTGGGGATACCATGACTGTTCATCAGACAGACCCTGTCTGTTGCAGTGCACGGCACCCACCTAAACGGGGCTAGGCCATGGTCTTCCCTTATTATTTCACCTGGATTTCCTAATAGTTTTCTGATCTGAGGTGGTCCCTATACGATCATCAGATCCACTACAAGACACAGGGAATGAGGTTTCCAACTGCAGTGTCCACCAGATATCTTTGGAATTATCACCAACAACATTAGTTTCAATTTTTAAAGACCTTTCCTTATCCATAAAACTTTGAATATCATCAACATCATCATCATCACATTAGTCCATCACCCATGGTTCCTCACCCTCCTCTACTTCCCGTAGCACTTCTCTTAATTGCTTTTGGTGTAACACCTTCTCTCTCCCCCTCCAAAGTTGGGGCTTCCCAGTAAAAAAAGAAAAAAAAACACCTATGGGCTTCCTACTACTGATATCGGGGCAGAAACAAACCTCACAGCTCTCCCCTGATGTCAGCCAGCCTCCCTGCATCACAATTGGGGACATTGCAAGCACCTGCAGCCCCCCCCCCCAACACTGAGGAAAGCCGCGAGATGCTCCAAATCTCCCCTGATGCCTCTACTCCCTCTGGCCTGTGATCAGGGACATCTACCCACCTCCCTGACCACAAGGCAGCATGCCGGCAGCCTCCTTGATCACCCCTGACATCGAGGACAGCCTCACACACACCCCCAATACCTTCAGGTACTTTCCCCTCACAACCAGGGCAGCAGGCATGCTTTCCCTGCATGATCGGTGCAGCCATGGAGCAACATGGCTGTACCCGATCATAGCAGCCAACTCCTACAGCCCTCCAGTCAGACGTCCTAAGGGCTTTGATCCAACCACATCATAAATGCTGGCTTTACTCTGAAAGGTCTTCAGCTCATCCCCAATAGCCATTGAGTGCCTTCCAACCTGGGGAGTCTTGTCTTCCAGCACTATGGTGCAATTTGTTTTGATGTGACTATCCATTGGGTTTTCATGGCAAGATACGGAAGTAGATTGTCAGGCCTTTCTTTCGGGCAGATAATGCTAGTGTTGTTGCCATTGTCACATAAATATGATCCCATTCTGCTGCTGCCCGGATGGGTGATTTGTCTTAGTCTAGCACCTCAGCTGAGACCTGTCCATCTCGGGAGACCCTGCTAGTAGTTATGCTACCAATAGCTTAGCTCTCAGCATAACTGATGCACATAAGCCTTAAGTGTCAGCCAACAATGACACTTAGGGACCCAATTACTAAGGTGTGCTAATGTTAACGTGTGTCATTCAAAATGAATGTGCATTATTAGTAACTAGGTACCACTGAATAACTAGACAACCTTAGGGTGATATTTACTAAAGGTTAATGTGCATTATGTGCTACTGATTCCATAGAAATAAAAGGGTCGTGATTGCACATAATACGGGTTAGAATTAACTAACTCATAACTGATTCTTATGGTGGGACCTTCTATCTACTGTAGCTTCTTGTCAAGGTTCTGTCTTTGATTCCAGTTCCTGTGGTGTTAGAGGGAGCTCTTGAGGACATTGCTTTAGAGACATTGTCAACTTGAAGTAAGAGGACTGGGGTAAATGCAAGGAGTCCTAAATAAATTACTATGGAAATTTTATGGAAAGCAATAACTCAATTTGAATTGGTTATATGAAAAATGATTTTGAAGTTTGCCTCTGTTGTATTATCAAAGTGGAAAAAAGTTGCCAACACCCCAGGCAGTATATTTTCTTACATACAAGAAAAATGATTACACTAAATTCTTAAAGTTCCCTCTTTTCACAAATTGTATGACTCACTGGTAAATGCTAATCAATGATTAAAAGGTAAAATGGGCATTTCTAGTTCATAAAACTCTCTGTAGTACCTACAGTGCCTTGCGAAAGTATTCATCCCCTTGGTTATTTTCTTGTTTTGTCGCATTACGTACAACCTGGAATGAAAATGGAGGTTCATTTGGATGTTAGGTAATGGAACTAACAATATAGTCAAAATTGGTGAAGGGGAATGACAATAAAATACCTTGTATATTAAAAAAACAAGTAAAAACTATGTATTCATCCCTTTTGCTATGAAACCCCTAAATAAGATCTGATCCAACCAATTAACCTTAGAAGTCACATAATTAGTTGATTAGGGTCCACCTGTGTGCAATCAGTGTCACATGATCTGTCACATGATGAATCCTCCAGTGCCAAGGTGGAATAAGTCCCCCGTCCATATTTGCTTCCCTGGATGTACAGGGCTGTGACCTGAATAGGCTCTGTACGTCTGGGGTCGTGGGCCCGCCTCCGCTCCTCCCACTCCCCATCTTGCCTTTGCCGTCCCCCTCTCCCATCAAGAGATTCCTGCACAACGGTCTTGTAGATGTGAGTTCTAGTGCCAGAATTGGGTCCCTGCAAATAGCAGGGGTTGAACATCCAAGTCGGACATCCATCCCCACTATTTGCAGTTCAGAATGATCCGCACAACATGCAACAATCATTGACATCACAAAGAAAGAAGATAGCCTCAAAATTGCATTGCATATATTCCAAAAGGAAAGTCTTTTACTACTTTCTGAGAAAACAGACTGTCTTCCTCCTAAATTAGCTAACAAGGGAATATTCTTTTATAAAATACGTCTGATTCATTAGGTTTAGAATTGTCTATAGAATTGATTCAGTTTCTCTAGAAAAAAATGCTGCTTTATTAGTTTTATTTATATTGCAGTCAAATCAAAAGTGGATTTTGAAGATTTTTTTTCTTTTAAAATAAGGATTAAAAGTTCTTTGCCCATTAACCCCCCCCCCCCCGAATATATTCTTATATAACTAGAGTAACCTAAGTTCACTGATAGATGTTTCTGAAGTTTAGACAGTAGATGAAATTGGAGCTTCTTGGTCACATTTAGGGAATTATTTTCCATATATAAAGCATGTTTTACAGATGAAGAATGATTCCTATAAAAACGTGCAGTGGAAAACGCAAGCCAGTATGATGCTACCTACTTACAAGTACATTGAGCACAGGCTTTTTAGGACATATGGTTTAGGTGGCTGCTTGACCAAATTTGATGATATTGATAACTAAATTATCCGAGAAACTTCAGATCATTTGTCCTCCTCCATATCTTTTCCCAGATCAAACTTCCATGCTCTAAGTGTTGTAAATTTGATTGCCTGCTGCCCCATCAATACCATATACAACTGCGACAATGGCCCATTGGCTTTCATTTTAATTACCAAGAACTCAAGTTGTGACCTGTCCTGTGTGATCAATTTATTCACATCTCTGGCAGTAAGAAAATTCCTGATTTGTAAAAAGGTATAATGATCCCATACCCTTATATTTGTCTTGCAATTCCTAAAAGGACGATTCCCTCCCTTTGTCAAAAAACTGCCCCAAACTAATTAGATTGTTATTCTCCTAACTACTAACAACACAAAGTCCTGGGGCAAAATCACTGTTATATCTAATTGGGGTAAAGAAGGAATACTTCTGCCCTCCAGTAAATCAATGCCACACTTTTGAAGGTAACCCCAGAAAAGGGATTCTCCCCTGATCACCCACATTTCGGTAGCTAAGGAACTTACCAGAGTGGCACGTCTCCCCAAGCATGCTGCTGAATAACTACCCACTATTTATGGGGGTCTTTCATCCATCCAAGACACCACATACAGTAATTGTGCAGCCTCATGGTATCTTCTAAAATGCAGTAAGGCAATTCCTCCCTGCAATATTGACCTGGCCAAGGTATTCCAGCCCACCCTAAGTGGCCCCCTATTCTAAATAAATCAATTAAGTTTCCTGTGAATACTGTGATAATGAGAGCTGTGCTGAGCCAATGGAAACACAGGAAAGTGGTGACTATGTCTTTAAGACAAGAGATAGGCAAGCTTTTCAGAGGGCAAAAGCTACAGCCAAGCAAAAGAAACATGTACTTGCTGAGGCTAAGCCACACCCAAGCCCCAACGTGAGTGCAGGCTTGGACTTTAATGACAACCACCTGTGCAGAGATAAGGGTGTGGTAGCTAGGAAGCAGCTTTTTAAGCCTGCTTCAGTGCAAAGAGAGAAAGGAAGGACGAAGGAAGGAGAGAGGAGCAGCAACAGGAAGGAGGAAGGAAAGCTGAAGGAGCAAGGAGATGGGGGAAGCTTAAATCCACTTGGGAGAAGCAGTTCCAGCAGCAAAAGAAGCAACCCTTGGGTGAAAGGTACGCTTGAGCCAGAGACCAGCAGATGTATAGCTGGGGAGGTTGCTGAAGAGGTAGAACAAAGTGTCATGCAGTGTGTGCAAGAGACAGTTCAGAAAACCCAAGCTGCCAGAAGGGGGGGGGGAGGGTGGAAGCTTTTACAGACGGACGTAACCAAGACCCAGCCAAAGGCAGAGACATAAAGCTGAACACAGGTGAAGCAGTTAAGCTTTTGTTCCAGGGAAAAAAGCCCCACGCTCCTGATACAGCCAATGCTTACCAGGGAGAGCAGTTCTGGAAAGGACTTTTGAAATTTCTACAGAATAGTAAGTTGGAAAACCTTATTGAAAATCCTGAAAGAGATAAGCAATTTGTAGAACAAGAAGGTATGCAAATTGACACTCGAGTCAGATTCAGTGTATGACGAATCACCGATGGATTGTTCTTTATGCATGAGGGAAATTGAAAACTGCTAGAAAGGACTGTAAAAAGAACTTTTGTAGAGCAATTTTTCCTTAGCCAGGAAAGTGCTAAAAGCTAACTTAAGCTAAAGAGCTTTGGCAAAGAACAGAGTTTGAATTAAAGCAGCATTATTGGAAAAGGATCAGAATTTACCCTTGCTGTTTGAATGAACGGAGGTTGTAACACAGGTGTTGAGATGTGTACTGAAAACAGCTGCCTTGTTTAAAGAAGTATTTCAGTTCTTTAACTTCACGTGTACTTTTGTTCCTGTAAGTTTTTTTGTTTTGGAGAATAATCCTTTTGCCTGTGTTGTTTGAATTTAATGCGTGGAAAGAACCCAAAAATAAATTTCTTGTTTTTGCCTTAAACAACCCCCAGTGGTCACACACTACTTTATCTTTAATGAAAAGAACTACAAGTCCCAGGATTCCTTGCTGGAGACAAAAATAGCTTTATTTAAGGACAAATATGGCAGCCCTTTGCCTGTGAGCCACTGGCCCAGGCAGGGGGTCACGACAATACACTGGAACAGAGAGGCTAACACCTTTATGGGCAAAGCCATGTGGCCCATCTATGAAAGATTCAACTTCTCCCACTTCTCCAGATCCCAATCCAAAGCTTTGACTAAAGGTGCGCAGTTCAATTCCCTTATTTTGAAGAGTCTCTAAGGCATATGGACTACTAAATATTTTAAACTTTTATTAGTCCATTTAAAAGGAAACTGGTTCTTTATATGAGAGATCATATTTTCAGACAGTGAGACATTGAGAGTTTCCAACCCAAAGCCTTACTCTAATCTCTTGTCACCTGGAATAGGTTTGGTAAGTCAGCATAGGCTTTCAGATTGTAAAAATAATATAATTTGCATATATCGATACTTTAAATTCATCTTCACCCACCCTAATCCCCAAGACAGACCATGCACCCCAACGGCTTTAAACTGTACCAAGTTTATTGTAAACCGCTTTGACTCTTAGAAAAGTGGTATAACACGTGTGAAATAAACGAATAAAATAAAATTACCCATGCAAGTTACTCAAGTGAAAGTGCAAAATGCTGGCGAGACAATGGACACCCCTGCCATATCCCGCATTCCTGTGTAAACCTCAAGGGCATCTACTCATTCACTCCGACACAGGCCAAAGGGGCACCATAAAAGTCATGTACCCACTTGGTAAAGTCCCCACCTGATCCCACTCTATCCAGATTCTGAAATAAAAATGCCCAACTATCAAAAGAGTTTTCGGCATTGATAGAGAGAGCCATCACTGGGATATGGTCCTTCCGGAAATGCCATGACAAATTCAGAAGCTTGTAAATATTATCTATTGCTTGCCATTCTAGTATCCAGAATTCTAGCCAATAGCTTAACATCAATATTCAAAAGTGATATTGGCCTATATGAAGTAGAAGCCATTGTTTCCTTCCTTTCCTCATTCCTGCATTAACTAAAGCTGTATTCATTGAGGTAGAGAAGTCTAACTAAGATGGCATTGAAAATCTTAATTAATGGTCCTACCATCTGATCCCAATGGGCCTGATTCTGTCCCATGAATAGCAGGGATGGACATCCCAATGGGACATCCATCCCTGCTATTTGTGCCAGTTGTACGGGGAGGTTAGATGGGGTGGGGAAGGGGTGGATCAGTGGTGGAGTTAGGGCAGGTGGTGGGCGGTCGCCGGCCCTGGATGTACAGGGCCGATTCTACTGTAATGTCGCCTTGTACATCCAGGGCCGGCGACTTGTGCAGAGAAGTTATTCCACCTCTGAGGTGGAATAACTTCTCTGGATGTCTTTTTTCAGCGGGCCAGGGGTGCAGATGGGTCAGGGGGGCCCCCGTGGACATTCCCCACATCTCGACCCTGGCCTTAGGAGGCCAGATTGGGGTTGTGCTGCGGGGAAAGCCTTTGTTCAGCCGGCGGCTGGGATCACGGCTTTAAAATGGAGCCGCGGTGCCATGGCAACCGGACACCATGGCACTGCGGCTCCATTGTAAAGCCCTGACAGAGTTAGTCAGGCTTTCTCTGTATGTGCAGGCCAGGCTGAATTGCAGTCCTAGCCTGCACATACAGGGCTGATCGTGATTCTGGTCCCACAGGGCTAGACGTGTCCCAAGGGATCAGAATCGTGATCCCCTCTGTACGTCTGGTTCAAACTGGACGTACAGAGGGGCTGTACGTCTGGGATGGAATGAGCCTGAAAAGGTCTTATAAAATTTGGCAGAGTACCCATGAAATCCAAAAGCTTTTCCAGGTTTTAGTCCTAGGATGGCAATCTCTACTTTTCTTCCATCTATGAGTGGATTGATGTATTCTCTTTCATAGTCCTCCAAAGTTGATAAATATGTCTGAATTAGATCATCCCCAATAGCTCCCCCCCCCCCCACACACACTTCCCAAATAGGTGCATCTTGCTTGTACAGCTCCATGTAATATTTACAGTAATAAACACCTCAACAATTTCTCCTGCAGGTTATCTTTTCCTCATTACCCATTATTTTAGGTATAATATTTCAAACCCTTTGCTCTTTCAGTTTCTGTGCAAGCAATCAGTTCACTTTATTATCCAACTCAAAATAAGTTTGCTTAACAAGTTTTAATTTATAAGCCACATCCTCCACCATAATATCATTTAATTTACCCTTTGCCCACTTTAGAGCTGTGAGAACCTATGGATTGGCTTACTTTTTTAAAGCTGTTTCTCTAACTTTGCAATCACCTTACAGAGATCTTCCTCCCTATGTGCTTTCTTCTTTTTATGTCTTTTTGTATCTTGAAACCCAGGCTATCAGGTTTCCCCAAATCATGCCTTCCTACAATCCCAGACCATCAGAACATAAGAATGGGTCAAACCAAGATCCATGAAGCCTAATATCCTGTTTCCAACAGTGGTCAATCCAGGTCACAAGTACCTGGTCAGGTTCCCAAAAAAGGTACACAGATTCCACTTTGTTTACCCCAGGATAAGCAATAGGTTTTCCTGGTCCTCTTTAATAATGATTTAAGGACTTTTCCTTCAGGAACTTTTTCAAACTTTATTAAACCAGCTACACTAACAGCTTTTACTGAGTGAAAAAATATTTTTTCCTATTAGTCTTTAATGGACTACATTGTAACTTCATTGTCTGTCCTCTAGTCTTTCTACTTTTTACCCATCCCATTCCATTCAATATTTTATAGACCTTTATCATATATCCCCTTTTTCCAAGATGAAGACCCCTAACCTTTTAAGTCTTTCCTCATAGGGGTATCCTTCTATCCCCTTTACCATTTTGTTGGCTATTCTCTGTACCTTTTCTAATTCTGCTATATCCTTTAAGATATGGTGACCAGAATTGCACAAGGAATGATACAGAGGCATTGTAATATCCTTGGTTTTATTCTCCATTCCTTTCCTTATGAAACCTAGCATTCTATTTGCTCTCTTGGCTGTCACTGCAGAGGGTTTCAATGTATTATCCACGATGATGCCTAAATCCTTTTCCTGGGTGGCGATTCCTAATGCGGAACCTTGCATTGTATAACCACAGTTTGGCTTTTTCTTCCCTAAATACAGGACTTTGCATTTGTCCACATTAAATTCCATCTGTCATTTGGACATCCAGTCTTCCAGTTTATCAATTATTCACATCCTTTTGTGTTTTAACAACTTTGAATAATTTTGTGTTATCTGCAGATTTGATCATCTCACTCGTTATTCTCTTTTCCAAGTCATTTATCAATATGTTAAAAAGCAGCAGACCAATAACAGACCCCTGGAGTACTGCACCATTAACCTTTCTCCATTGAGAAAATTGGCCATATAGCTCTACTCTCTACTGTCTATGTTTTAACCAGTCCCTGATTCACAATAATACACTGCTACCTATCCCATGTCTTTTTATTTTCGCCAAGAGTCTCACATGAGAAACCTTGTCAAAGGTTTTCTGAAAATCCAAATACACTATGTGCTTGATTCAGAGTCACGGATTGCGGGCCTGCACGTCCTGGCGGGACATGCAGACCTGCAAGACATCCTGACCCTATTCCCCCTCCAGCTCTCCCCGCATGGCTAGAGCTGCAGGACAGGAAGAGCCGGTGGGGGGCGGGAGGGGGCAGGGTTGGGACGGAGTGGGGGTGGGCCAAGTCGACAGGACATACATGGCCAATGCAGGTCACAGATCTATACATCCTGCGAGGTCATAGGAGATGTGCTCATTATTCCTTCTTGAAGGTAGGGCAATCGGGCCCAGGCATCCCCCTCTGGGGCTAGGGCCTGTGCAGGGGCCAGGTGCGGGGGGTCCCCGCTACCCAATACAGTCCTTGGCTGGACAGCTGTGGGTCAGGTGGAGGGGAAGAAGTAAGTCTTAGCCGCGTGAGCCAAGGGTGCCTGCGGGGAGGATGTTCCCACAGGCAGGCAGAGGCATGCCGTGCCGTTCTCGGGTCTGATTCTGTCACCCACGGGAACGTTTTGTTTCCACAGTCCAGAATCGGGTACTAATGGGTCCATCTTGCTCAGGGCCAGCCGGAAAGCCCGAACGTGCCCCTTCGTGAATTTGGCTCTGTATCAACCAGCTCACCTTTATCTGTTTATTCACAACTTTAAAAAAATATATAACATGTTAGTAAGACAAGACTTTCCTGGCTAAAACCATGTTATCTTTTTCCCATTAAACCATTGCTACCTGCATGTTCAGTAATTTTCTTTATAATGGTTTCTACCATTTTGCTTGTTACTGAAATCAGGCTCACCGGTTTGTAGTTTCCTAGATCACCCCTTGAACCCTTTTTAAAAATTGGCATTACATTGGTCAGTCTTTAGATACTACAGATGATTTGAATGATAGTTCACTGATTACTAATACTAGGTCTGCAATCTCATATTTCAATTCTTTCAGCACCCTCAGATTTATTTATACCATCCAGTCCAGGTAATTTGCTACTCTTTAGTTCATCAAATAGTTTTAAGACATCTTCCTGGTTTATTGAGATTTGTTTCAGTTCTTTTGATACATCGCCTTTAAATACCATTTCAAGCATAGGTATCTTCCCTACACCTTTTTTAGTAAAGCCCAAAGCAAAGAATTCATTCCGTCTCTCCACTATGGCCTTGTCCTCCGTTAGTACCCCTTTTCCCCTCTATTATCTAATGGTTCAACTGACTCTCTAAAAGGTGTTTTGCTACAAATGTACATGGAAATGTTTCTATTATGCATATTTACTTCCATGGCAAGCTTCTTTTCAAATTATCTCTTTGCCTGCCTTATTAATGCCTTGTATCTAAGTTGCCAGTGCTTATGTTTTTTCAGATTTTTGTCATTTGGCTCCTTTCTACATTTCCTAATTTCTTTGTTTTTTTTTGCTTCAACAGCATCTCTGACCTCACCTATAAACCATGCTGTCAGTCATTTGGCCTACCTTCCACCTTTCTTAAAGCATGGAATACATCTTGTCTGGGCTTCCAAGATAGCATTTTTAAGCAATGCCCATGCTTGATGTAAACCTTCAAACTTTGCAGTTGCTCCTTTTCGTTTATTTCTTAACTGTTTTCCTCATTTTATCATAGTCTCCCTTTTAAAATTTAAAAGCTAATGCTGTGGATTTCATCACTGCTCTTCCTCCATTTACTAAATCAAATGTGATCATGCCATGATCACTATTGCCAGGTGGCCCCAACGTCGCTATCTCTTGCACAAGATCCTGTGTTCATCT
The DNA here is from genome assembly GCA_033557465.1 of Ichthyophis bannanicus. Lineage (NCBI taxonomy): Eukaryota > Metazoa > Chordata > Amphibia > Gymnophiona > Ichthyophiidae > Ichthyophis > Ichthyophis bannanicus. The sequence continues at coordinate 1,556,948,671 of CM066032.1, forward strand.
AAGGACTAGTTCTAAAATAGCTTCCACTTTTGTTGGTTCCTGTACCAGCTGCTCCAAGAAGCAAAAATGTATTTCATCTAGAAACTTTATCTCCCTAGCATGTCTTGCTGTGACATCACCATTATCACTGTGTTGTACTGTAGCTTTTCTTAGCATCCCTTATTTCTCTTAGCATTTCATCATCCATCTGTTCATGCAGACCAGGTGGATGGTAGTAAACAAACACTAGTCTAGAATGAAGTGTAAAACAAACCACAATTTATTTATTCATCCACTCCTACAGAGGAAACCACAAGTAGCCACCCAACATGTCCCTTATTGTGATTCCAAATGATATCATAGTGCTCCATAGTGGTGACACAAATGAAATAATTAAAAACACCTATTTGGTGCAAAGTAAATGAAAAATCATGCAAACATGTTTTGCTGTGATGGGAACATATTGGCAGGAGATAAATATTCGTAAGTGCTTAGAATATCATCACTGATTGTGAGCAACAAAGAGGTTAAACTTGACAATTAAAATCCTAAAAGAAACCGGAAGAAAAAAGAGAAGGAACACATGTGGTCTCTACATTACCGAAGTAAGCACGCTATCTGCTTCTATGCACGTTGTTATCACTTTCCACTGTAACTAAAAGGGGAATATAAAATTATTTGCACCTCCTTATACTACAGAATTAATGCACTTGTTGATCAGTATCTATAGATAGAAAATTATTTTACATACTTCATGGTGACTACTAATCTGGGCTTCAAAAGCATTCAATGAATTCTGTAACGAAAAACTTCAACAAAGAATAAGGAATTTGTCTAATGCCCCAACTGTAAACTGTATTTATCTTCCACCACGGAAATTTAGTTAGCTCATTTCACCTAATTTTTTGGCTCGAGTAGGCAACCCCTGTAAAACATTTAAGACCAGTTATTTAACAGTCAGTCAACAACAGAAAATGCCATGGCCCTAACTATTATTTGGAAGTGGAGCTACAATTTATTCTCCATTTATTTCCTCCATTCTGTCCTTGAACATACATTTGATTAAATACACCCGTGGCCTTCACTTGTCTCCAGCAGCCTTCAGAAATTTTCTTATGCCCAGGACAGAAATGCTTCTCACATCTTCTCACCCTTGTGAAGCTTTATAAGAAGGAGCTCCATGTCAATGATTTATTAGTGTTAGACAAACAAGTCTCTCTTAAATTAAGCATTTATATAGTGCTACAACATACGAAGCGCTGTACAAACATATAAGAGAGACAGTCCCTGCTCATCAGAGCTCATAATCTAGTCAAGACAAAATACGAAATAAATTATATAATACAAATAACAATTCAACAAGACAAAGTATACAAATGTTGTTGGAGAGATCAAGATAGGGTGAATCAGGAACAAAAAGAAATAATGAAGAGGTGGGATTCCAAACTGAATTTGAAGATGGCCAGAGAGGACGCCTGGCGCACAGAGACAGGTAGACTATTCCAGGTGAAGGGTGCAGCCAGTTGAAAGGAACGAAGTCTAGAATTGGCAGTACAAGTGAAAGACATAGATAAACAAAGACTATTAGAAGAGTGAAGTAACCGAGAGGGGGTGTAAGGAGAGATAAGAGACAAAAGGTACTGGGGGGCAGAAGAGTGAATACATTTATAGGTTAGCAGGAGGAGTTTGAATTGGATACGGAGATGGATGGGGAGCCAGTGAAGCAACATGAGGAGAGGAGTGATGTGGGAAAAACGAGACTGGCAGAAAATCAGTCGAGCAGCAGAATGTTGAATAGACTGAAGGGGAAAGAGGTGGTTTGCAGGGAGGCCGGCAAGAAGAAGGTTACAATAATCAAGGCAGGAGGTGATTAAGGAGTGGACAATCATTTTAGTAGTGTTAACAGAAAGGAAGGGGCAAATTTTGCAGATATTGTATAGAAAGAAACAATATGTTTTAGCAATAAGTTGGATATGTGAAGAGAAAGAGAGAGAGGAGTCAAAGATAACACCAAGGTTATGTGCCGAAGAGACAGGAAGGATTACTGAGTTATCCACAGAGAGTGAGAAAGGGAATAGAGGAGGGGAGGCATTCGGGGGAAAGATAAGGAGTTCAGTCTTGGCCATGTTCAATTTTAAGTGGCGGTGGGACATCCAAGTAGCAATGTCAGAGAGGCAGACCGTGATCTTAGCCTGGATTTCAGGAGTGATAACAGGTGTAGAAAGGCAGATTTGAGAGTCATCAGCATAGAGATGATAGTGAAAACCATGGGAAGAGATAAGGGCACCAAGGGATTGGGTATAGAGAGAGAAGAGGAGCAGTCCCAAGACGGAACCCTGACAAGCATGGGGATGGGTCCCAAGATGGTGAAGTGGATCAGAAATTGGTTGACTGACAGATAACAAAAGCTGATGGTAAACGGAACTCACTCAGATGAAAGGAAGGTGATTAGTGGCGTGCCCCAGGGATCGTTCCTGGGGCCGGTACTGTTCAATATATTTTTGAGTGATATTGCTGAAGGACTGAATGGAAAAATCTATCTTTTTGCAGATAACATGAAAATTCGCAACAGAGTGGACTCCCCTGAGGGAATGGATAACATGAAGAAAGATCTGCAAAAGCTGGAAGAATGGTCTAATGCTTGGCAGTTAAGATTTAATGTGAAGAAGTGCAGTGTCATGCACTTGGAATGCAGAAATCCAAGGGAATTGTATGAAATAAGAGGCAATATGTTGGTGTGCACGGACCAGGAATGATTGCTTCTGAGGATTTCAAGGTGATGAAACAATGTGACAAAGCAGTGGCCAAAGCCAGAAGGATGCTGGGTTGCATACAGAGAGGAATTACCAGCAGAAATGAGAAGGCACTGATGCTACTGTACAAGTCGCTGGTGAGGCCTCACTTGGAATATTGTGTTCAGTTTTGGAGATCATATTTCACAAAGGATATAAAAAGACTGAAAATGGTTCAGAGGAAGGCGACCAAAAAATGCATGAAAAGAAACTCCAAGACCTAAATATGTATACTCTAGAGGAGAGGAGGGACAGGGGAGATATGATTCAGACCTTAAGTACTTAAGGAATATTAATGAACAAACCTCTTCCAAAGATGAGGAAGCTGTAAAACTAGAGGACATAGCATGAAGCTGCAAGGGGGTAAACTGAAAAGCAACGCCAGGAAATACTTTTTCACTGAAAGGGTGGTGGATGCTTGGAATGCCCTCCCGATGGAAGTGATGGGGGCAAATACAGTGACAGAATTCAAAATGGCATGGGATAGACACAGTGGATCCCTTTATAGCAACAGGATCAAGTCATAATAAGCATGACTATCTCTTATGTCTGAACAAATAGGGGTAACCCGCACAGAGTAGTGGGTACACCCCTAAACAAAGGCATGGGGAGGGGGGACCTGCACGGAGCAGCAAGTGCACCTACTCTTGCTGCCATGCTGGTCTTTATCTGCCGTCATATACTATGTTACTATGATCAAGTCTGCTCATCTTCATGACAAAATGGTATATCTCTTCTCTCCCCCTCTTCAGGTCCATGCTAAAGGCTCACCTCTTCGAGGCCGCATTTGGATCCTAATCCCTTGTTCTCCTTGTGTCTCCTTCCCTGTTTTAATCCCCTAGTTTCTCTTTTATTGTTCTGTCTCCCTTGATTAAATTGTAAGCTCTGCAAGCAGGGACTGTGTCCTTTATATGTTTGTACAGTGCTGTGTACACCTTGAAACATTATAGAAATGATTAATAGTAGTAGTAGTAGTAGTAGTAGTACATCAGTAAATGTAGAATATATGCTGCTTTTTGTATGAGCAAGGGGTCTCTGAAATAAATAAAAGCACTAACAATTCCAAAGACATACCCAAATCATTTTCCAAAGGCATTTAAAAGGGGCAAGGTATACTACTTTGCTTCTCTACATATTCTTACAAAGCTTCACAAATATATCCTTATTTACATTTGGATCAAACTGTGAAGCGTTAATTGAATAAATGTTTCATGCACATAAATTCCAGTTTCAAGTGTGTAAAATGCCTCTTATAAAATGACCCCAGTAAAAACTTGCATATATTTGGTGACAAGAACATGCCTGTTTGTGTGTGGCCCATGCGTAGGCTTGTCCTGGTGTATATTCATCAGAAAGTGGGAAAAGCTGTGAAGTGAAGATGTAGATCATGAAAGCCATACCTGGAGGTGTGCTGTATTTCATCCATGCACATTAACACTTGCCCCCTGAGCAGGGATACATGTATGTGGGTGTTTTCTAGCTCTAATTTCTGCAAGATTTGTGCTAGCTGTTTATATATGCATAGATATATATTCTTAGAAGCCGATTGTCTTTATATAACAGGTTACCAAGAGTGTTGCAAGCTCCTCTGGGGCACCAGAAAATGGGCAAAGAGAATGTAAAGTGGAATGATGAGTACTAGAAACCATCAGAAGGGGAAAAAAGGTACAAAAGGCACCATGAAATAAATGATTGCTTCTCGGGACAAGTTTATTGGCAGCTGTGCAGCAGTGGAGGAAGCAAGCTGGTCCCTGGACAGCCCCAACATCATCGAGGGCTTGGATATAGTCTTGCTGGTTGCTAGGCACGTGACCATGGGTGCATGGCCGCGGCCTGACTAAAGGGATGTGATAGGCCCCCCTTGGAGCCCCTTGATCACCGCTGGAGTACCATTGCGTTTTCTTAACCTTGCTGTGGAATCCATGGGAAAGTGTAAGAAGAAGCTTGTTCCCATGGGATTTGCCACAGGACCAATTGATAAGCATTTGAAGGTTAAGGAGGAGAGTAATATCCTTACAGGTACAAATTATTTTTCTGCATAGGTCATGGGAGCATCCCCGAGTTCTCCGGATCGCACTCCACCCCCTCCTCCATCTATTGTGACACCACCTGACCCGGCGGATGTTAGCCAGCCTTTGCAACAGAGTACTCCTTCTTCTCCTTCGGTATTTTTTAAAGCTATTTCTTGGACTCCCCCTCTATCTGATACTAGAGAGATACCTGATTCTCAGGTTTCTTAAGTGTGAAAATCAGCATTCTGCGCTGCAAGCATTTAGTGATTCCACAGTTAAAGATAATCCTGTTATTCACTGCAAATTAGAAATGAAAATAGCATAAGGGTAAAGAATATTTGTTTCTTAAATTTCCCCTTTTGGCAATTATTGTTTCCAGAGGTCTTGCTCTGATAGTACCTCAAAGGCGCTGGCTTTGTCCAATGCTGATTTGATGGTATTTTCTAAGGTTTATGTGCCTGGTGGGAGGAATTCTGTCTTTTTAACATATTCATAAATGACCTGGAAATAGGAATAAAGAATGAGGTGATCAAATTATTGAAAAAAACAAGTGGACTGTGAAAAATTGCAAGAGGACCTTGAGCACACAAATCCAACTAGAGAAAAGTATCGCCATGGCTTCCTAATCACCAAAACTGGGATCCTTTGAAGGAAGCAAAGGAACCAGGGTTGGGCTACCTGGTATGCCACGAATAAAGTTTCCTGATGAGCTGCACGGCTGGGAATCCGGTAGGAGACGGTCAGTGAGTGAAGCACAGCCTGCCCAATCATCCCTCCACGTGCTCAACAATGCACTACCATCAGGCCTGCATCCCATCCAGGGACTGCCAACCGAATGATCACAAGGCAAACTGACTTCATTCTCCTGTTCACGGCCCCCCCCCAACAGTCGCGGGTATGCAAGTTAGGAGCACTGTGGCCATACAATCACAGGGACACAGAATTTCTCAATAGGCATCTAGTTCTGCATCCAGCTTGACGGATCTTCAATGTTCGATGGACTTATGACAGTTTAAATAAGGACTGTGTGCTCTGGCTCTCTCCTGTACAAAAGAGAACGCATCACCTTTTGTGAACTTTGTTCTATTTTATTAAGCATCATTCTAGCACCATGAACACTTTCTTGAAACTGCTGATCAATTCACTTTTCTAGCCCTTAGAAGGGCTACTGGAACCATGACGGAGCCCAATATGATTGTTATACTAATTTTACAGTCACTTAATGATGCATCTGTTCTAAAAAGGGCCTATATCCTTATTTTATTTACATTCTCTTATATACCATACTATTCTGCATCAGTGCAGTTTACATTGAACAAACTGAAATTACATTGAACAGGGCATTATAACTTGGAGATAACTATTTTACAGGGAACATGGGCTATGGAGGGTTAAGTGGCTTGCCCAAGACCACAAGGAGCACCTGTGGGACTAGAAACCCCAGTCCTTCCAGCCCAAGGTTGCTGTCCTCTAGTGGGATTTGAACCCCTGACCTTCTAGGCCTGCAGTACCTTGCCCCAACCACTAGGCTACTCCTCCACTCCAATCCTTATATCCTCTGCCTGCACTCTACTTGGACCAAACTACTGCTATTGAGATTGTGTGGCTGCAGCCTGAAGTACCCTGAGCTCACTGTCTTTTGGACAGTCTCTTGCATGTGTCTGTGCAGCACTTACGATGAATGATTGATCATTCTCAGTACTATAGTATTTATTACTGGTAAGGTAGCTCTTCTACGATTTCTTCCATTTTCCCCTCCATTTCTTCTCTTCTTATGGCTCCACATCATATTTTATTTTTATTTTTTATCACTCCCTAACCGTCTTCCCTCATAACAACTTCCTCAAACCTCCCCCCCCCTTATTGCTCTCTCTCTCTCTCTCCCTCTCTCTCTCTCTCTTCCCTTTCCATTTCTTCCCCATCTTGTTTTCCTCTTTTTCCTCAACCCTTGAACTTCACCTTTTTCTTCCTCTCATTCATCTCTCTCCCCTCTCTCTTAAAAAAACCTCATCCTCGTTTCCGCCATTCCATCTCCTCTCTGCCTCATACTCTCCTCCTCCTTCTTCTTCTTTCATCTAGTGACATTAATCCTAACTCTGTTCCCCCTATACTATTCTCTCACTCCCACACCTCAATCAGTTACTCTAATCTCATCCATATTTGCTTTCTTTCCCCCTCCTCTCTTCCCTTTCTCTTGTGCCCTATGGAATGCTCATTCCATTTCTAATAAACTCCCCTTACTCATGACCTCTTAATTTCTAACTCTTTCAATCTAGCTCTTATTGAAACCTGACTCCTCCCTAATGGCACCGCTTCAGTCACTGCCCTCTGACACAGTGCCTACCAATTTTCCCACACTTCTTGTGCCACTGGCCGTGGTGGTGGAGTTGGGTTTCTGCTTTATCCTTTCTACCAATTCCAATACCTCCCTCTACCTCGGTCTCACTCCTTTTCCTCCTCTAAAGTCCATTCCATGTGCCTTTTTAATCCCTTACCTCTCCTGATATCTGCTATTTCTAGACCCTCTGATAAGTCCAACTTTGCCTTTCTCACTGACTTTGACTCCTAGCTTTCCCTATTTCTTCCCCATCCCTTATTCTTGCTGACTATAATTTTTATGTTGAAACCATTCTGACCCCTATGCTTCCAAATTCCTTTCCTTTACCTCCTTATTCAACCTCCAACTTTGGTCTTCTGCTCCCACTCATCAGTGCGGTCACTGCCTTGACTTGCTTTTCTTCTCTAACTAGTCACCCTCCAATTTCTGTACCTCATTCGTCCCCTATCTGATCATCACCTCCTAAGCTTCACCCTTCATCACTCCCCACCTCAATCTCACCCAGTCTCCTCCTACCTTTTTAGGGATGCTCATGCTATCAATTAATTGGATCTCTCCAAAATTGTCTCATTACCTCTTTCTGCCATCTTGCCTTCTAATTCTGTTGATGAGGCTATAGTTTCTTATTTATTTATTGTTTTTTTATCTGCATATATTTTATACCGCCCCTTCCAGAGAATAGGGACGGTTTACATCATAACGATAAACTAGAACAATTACATGTGACAATGTTTTAGAACTTTATACATAGAACGGGTAATTGAGGTGTAGCCTCAAACTATTTGCATGAAGCAGTACTAGGATAGGCCGCTATAACTATTTACAGAGAAAGTTTACAGTATCATGGGATTAGTGTAATACTGCCCTCTCCTCTGTTCTAGATACTCTTGCTCTACCCATCCCACATCCTGTGAGATTCACTACACCTCAGCCCTGGTTGTCTTCAACTACCCTTTGTCTATGCTCCTATGCCCGCTCAGCTGAGTGCATTTGGTTCAAATCCCACTCCCGTTCTGTCTTTCTTCTCTTCAAATTCATGCTTACCTCCTTCCAGTCAGCCTTAGCACTCGTCAAACAAAACTAGTTTGTCCATCTGACTAACTTTCTTGCCACTGACCCCCGCCATCTCTTCTCAACTCTTAACTCTCTCCTCAAGACCCCTCCTCCTCTGAACCCTCATTCTCTTTCTGCCCAAACACTAACAAATATTTTCCATGACAAAATCCACAAGATTATATTCCAATTCCCCATTAAAACAACTTCCTCCCCTCTTCTCCCCTCTTCTCCCACCTTAAACCAACTTTTCCTCTCAATCTATTTTATTCTTTCATCCCTTTCTAAGATCTCTGAAGAGTAAACCTCTCATCTTCTTTCCTCCTCTAAACTTATTACTTGCTCTTCTTATCCTATCCCCACCTATCTCCTTAACTCCATTTCCTACTCTGTCATCCCTTCCATCTCACATATTCTCAACCTCACGTTCCCCGCTTCTACTGTCCCTGCAGCCTTCAAGCATGCTGTGATCACACCTCTCAAGAAATCTTCATTTGACCCTAGTTATCCTTCTATCATCCCATCTCCCATCTTCCCTTCATTTCCAAACTTCTTGAACATTCGGTCCTCCACCATTGTCTCAAATTTCTTTCCATTCAAGCCCTTCTGGATCCACTTAAATCTAGTTTTCATCCCTTACATTCAACTGAGATGGCACTTGCCAAAGACTCCAGTGACTTGTTTCTGGATACATCTAAGGGCCTCTACAGTGCCCTGCGAAAGTATTCATCCCCTTGGTTTTTGTCCTGTTTTGTCACATTATGTACAACCTGAGAATGAAAATGGAGGCTCATTTGGATGTTAGGTAATGGACCTAATAATATAGACCAAATTAGTGAAGTGAAATGACAATAAAATACCTTGTACATATAAAAAAACAAGAAAAGCTGATAAATTGTGAGTGCATATGTATTCATCCCTTTTGCTATGAAACCCCTAAATAAGATCTGGTCTAACCAATTAACCTCAAAGTCACATAATTGGTTGATTAGGGCCACCTGTGTTCAATCAGTGTCACAATAAAAATACCTGCTCTGAAAGGTCCCTGGCTCTGCAACACCACTAAACAAGCAACATAAAGACCAAGGAGCACTCCAAACAGGTCGGACAAAGCTGTGGAGAAGTATAGATCAGGGTTGCATTATAAAAAAATATCCCAAATTCTGAATATCCCACAGAGCACTATTAAATTCATTATAAAAAAAATACAAACCTGACAAGAGAAGGCCGTCCACCAAAACTCACAGACTGGGTAAGGAGGGCAAAGACACCAAGGATAACACTGAAGGAGCTGCAAAGATCCACAGCGGAGATGGGAGTATCTGTTCATAGGACCACTTTAAGCCATACACTCCAAAGAGAGGGGCTTTATGGAAGAGTGGCCAGAAAAAAAAGCCATTTTTCAAAGAAAGAAATAGGAAAACATGTTTGGAGTTTGCACAACAGCATATAGCGGACCCCCCAAACACACGGGGAGGAGTAGCCTAGTGGTTGGGGCAAGGTACTTCAGGCTAGAAGGTTAGGGGTTCAAATCCCACTAGAGGACAGCAACCTTGGGCCGGAAGGACTGGGGTTTCTAGTCCCACAGATGCTCCTTGTGGTCTTGGGCAAGCCACTTAACCCTCCATTGCCCATGTTCCCTGTAAGTATTAGTGTATGTGTCTCATATCCCCGTGTGTTAAATGTATCCCCCACTTGTGTTGTGACCGCTTTGATTGAAGGATAAGGTGGTATACAAAACTGTCTAAATAAATAAAATAAAATAAATAAGAAGGTTCTCTGGTCAGATGAGATGAAAATTGACCATAATGGGAAAATTGGCCATCATGGGAAATGCCATGTGTGGCGCAAACTCAAAACGTCCCATCACCTCAAGAATACTGTTCCCACAGTGAAATGTGGTAGTGGCAGCATCATGCTGTGTGGATGTTTTTCATTGGCAGGGAGAGGAAAACTGGTCAGGATTGAAAGAACGATGGATGGCACTAATAAAGGGTGATTTTTGAGGAAAACCTGTTTCAGTCTGCCAGAGATTTGAGACTGGGACGAAGGTTCACCTTCCAGCAAGACAATGATCCTAAACATACTGCTAAAGCTGGTTTAAAGGGAAACATTTAAATGTCTTGGAATGGTCTAGTCAAAGCCCAGACCTCAATCCAATTGAGAATCTGTGACATTACTTGAAGATTGCTGTACACCAACGCAATCCATCTAACTTGAAGGAGTTGGAACCGTTTTACCTTAAAGAATGAGTTGAAAATCCCAGTGGCTAGATGTACTAAGCTAATAGAGACATTCCTGAAGAGACTTGCAGCTATAATTGCAGCAAAAGGTGGCTCTACAACATATTGACTTTGGGGGGTGAATACATATGCACACTTCTGCTTTTAGGTTTTTTTTTTGTCTTAATTACTGTTTGTGTCACAGTGAAGGATATTTTGCACCTTCAAAATCGTAGGCATGTTGTGTATATCACATGGTGCTAACCCCCAAAACTCCATTTTAATTCCAGATTGTAATGCGATAAAACAGGACAAGCACAGGGGAGATGAATATTTTTGCAATGCACTGTATGCCTTGTAGCACTATATAAATGATTAATAGTAGTAGTAGTAGTGATAAATTGGAATTTAATGTGACAAGTGCAAATTTATGCCCCTAGGAACTATTGTTACACGATGCAAGGTTCCACATTAGGAACCACCACCTAGGAAAAAGATTTATGCGTCATTGTGGATAATACATTGAAACCCTCCAGCCAGTGTGCAGTGGTGACCAAGAAAGAAATATAATACTAGGAATCATAAGGAAAGGAACTGAAAATAAAACAAGGAATATTTTAATGCCTCTATTGTTCCAGTGTGCGACTGCTCCTTAATTATTGTGTGAAATTCTGGTCGCCATATCTTAAAAAAGGATATAGCAGAATTAGAAAAGGTACAGAGAAGAGCCACCAAAATGGTAAAGGAGATGGAAGGATACCCCTATGAGGAAAGGTTTAAAAAGTTAGGGCTCTTCAACTTGGAAAAGAGACGGCTGAGGAAAGATATGATAGAGGTCATTGAATGGAGTGGAACAAGTAAGCATAGATCAGTTGTTTATGCCTTCAAAAAAATAGAAAGACTAGGGGACATGCAAGGAAGCTATAGTGCAACCCATTTATGACTTATAAGAAAAAATATTAGCTGCGTTGTAGTATAGGCTTCTGGCGCATTGAGTGCTGGGAAACTGAAAATTCTCTTTGACCTCCGGCGTGCCAGTGGCCTGTACTACAACACAGTTACCGAAGTGAAGATAAATGGCACGCATCACTTTGGCAGGTATTAAATCTGAGCCGGGGTCTCTCCGGCTCCCTCTAAAGCCGACCCTGCCAATGCCAATATCATGTGGGGGATGTTGTTGGCGTGGGGCCCCTGAAGCACAGGGCCCTGTGCAAACAACATTCTCACACAATGGACGGGCCAGCCCTGCATATAGGTACTTGTGACCTGAATTGGTAACTGTTGGAAACAGGATACTGGGTTTGATGGACCTTGGTCTGATCCAGTATGGCATATCTTATGTTCATGAACACCACAAGATAGTGGAAGAGGGCAAATACTAGCAAAATATTAATAAATAAAAAAATAAATTTGCACTTTGAGAAAGGTAAAATGGCAGAGAGACTAGTATAGCATCCAGATTGGCTGCAAGGACCTACATTATCCCAGGAGGACTAGCACAGAACAGTACCCAGACTAGCTTGAAGGCCCTAAAACAGCAAGTGAGAGCCAACGAGATAGTAGAAGAGGTGGCCTGATCCCAGGCCAGAGGAGTGGGTGAAGAACAGCTAGGCTGTTTACCCACCAAGTTAGATTTCTGGCACTGAGGACTTTGGCCCCACTATTGCCACTGGTTGTGTTTGTATAAAAGTTCATACAGCACAGCACACCTTCCACAATGCTTAGGAATAAAAGTAATAGAACTGAGAAATTGTAAAGGCATTCCCTGCCTTGCCTATCTAGTTGCGAAAGCAGACTTCACAGCACTAAAGGAGGCAGTAACATTGTCAAGCTGAATCTTTTTGGGCTTTCAAGTAGCAAGCAAACCCCAACCAGTCAGTCAACAGTTCTTCCTCAGTGCCTCAAAGTCAGGCTTGAAGCTATTTTGTTTTTTTCTCCTTTCCAGTCCTTAGCTCCAGATAGCCCAAATCTAGCTGCCCTTTATCTTTTCCTTTACAATCCTAAACCTCATCCAGCACTCATTTCTCACGCTCTAAAAATCAGTTAGAAACTGGTTCAACGCAGCTTCAGCTGGCCAAGGTGTTGCAGCCTTGCTGTGACCTAATCAATCATGGGATTTTGCAGAACTCAGGCAGGAATATGTTTCTCTGCCAGATTTGCAGTATGATTGTCTCAGATACCTCTTACTGGCTGCTGGTGATCCCTCCTTGACATCCTCCTCCTCCCAGGTTGGCTCTGTGTGTCTGACACGCATTTCAAAAATGAAGTGATCTGTACAAATTTCCTGAGCCTAAGTACTTGAGACTAACTAAAAATCACAATTGCCACTGATTTTTTCCGTTTGCACGAAAACAAATGTCGATGCCTACTACTGATAGGGGCTTAATCATCTTCTCAACCTAGGTGGCCTGCCATATAATTATCCCCTTAAGAAAAAGGCCCCGGATGACTCTTCAGTGCTTTAATTCCAGGTTTTTCAACCTCTGTTGCAAAGCAGTATGTGTTGGGCTTGTTCGCTTAATAGGAATTGTAGATCTGCAATTACAAGATACATTGTGATGGCAATTAAAACCACACAAGACTGAATCTTAATGTCTTAGTGCTATTCATAGAGCCATCTGGTCACCCTACCCTAAATACCTCAAAAAATTTGCATACTTTTCTATTTAGTCTCATGCAATGTTTTCCAGAATTTTCCCTTTTCTTCAGATTATAATGCTACTCTTGCTAAATAGCAAGCATAATTGCTATATAAAAAAAGAAAAGTACTGATTTGCAAGGTTTACCTTCTGTGTTCTTTTATACTAATGATAACATAAGCATTCTTGCAGATCTAAGTAACAGCTTAAGTGCACAGGTTCCTTAATTATTCCTATTATTATTATTCTTACTATTTATAAAGTGCTATCAAACTACACAGTGCTATGCATATTAAGTGGGCTATAAAGAATATATACCAAATAGCAACACAACTGAATTCAAATGACTTTGCTTGAAATGAGTATCTCTTTTCCAAATGGGTGTGTTTTTGTGCATGTTGTAACAGCGATAAAAATGCTTTCGTAAGGTAGGACATGCAGGACATGATCTTAGTTGGCTGGGAGTTCTCTTCTTACTTGTATTATGCTATTTCTAGAGCTGAAAAGGACTCACGGATACAAACAGTAGGTTTAAGTAGGCCTGAAAGTGTTCTATTTTTAATGTTTACCTAATCAGCGAGATCTAAAATGATTGTGGCTATTGCTATATTTTTGGGCCATTATTTTTTGTCTTGGATCCTGAAATTTGCTGAGATTTTGTTTATGTTTAGGTTTATTTGAGGCTTAATATACCGCCCATAACAAAAGCATCTGAGCGGTTTACAAATTGCTGTGAAAAAGGAAAATAACACCAATAAAATAGACAGAATAGGGAAGGCAAAAAGGGTAAAAAGGAAAGAGAAGACTAGGCAAAAGTTAGAAGGGAAGAGAGGCATTAGCGGGGGGGGGGGGGGAGGGGGGGAGGGGGGGGAGGGTTGGGGAAGGTCAAAGGCAGATCAGAAGAGGTGAGTTTTTAATCTGGCTTTGAAGGTGTTATAGGAGGGTTCCAAGTGAAGGGCTAAGGGGAGAGAGTTCCAGAGCCGGGGACCAAGAAAATAGAAGGCTGAAGAGCGGGTGTATGGAATGGGGATGGAAGGCACATGCGATTAGCATGAATGGATCTAAGGGATCAGTGGGGGGTGTGGAGATGAACCAGATCCACGAGATAGAGAGAGGTACCAGTGTGGATTGATTTATAAATAAAAATGAGAAATTTATACTGAATCCGGAAGGGAATCGGGAGCCAATGCAAGTGTATGAGAAGGGGGGGGGGGGGGTGATGTGATCTGAGCGGGAGGCGTGGATCAGGATATGGGTAGCTGTGTTTTGGACATGTTGAAGTCTGCGGAGTTGGGTTTGGGGAAGACTGGCCAGGGAGACATTGCAGTAATCCAGAAGTGACATAACAAGGGAGAGGAGCAGTGTTGTCATGGAAGGGATGGAGAGAGTTGTCTCAGGGTGAAAAAAGGAGTGCTGAATTACAGATGAGATGTGAACTTTGAAGGAGAGAGAGGAATCAAGGGTAGCACCCAAGTAATGCAGGGATGTGACAATGGGAATAGGGGAGGAGGAGAGCAGGGAGACAAGAGGGGGGGCTGGGCTGCCAGAGGTGAATCAGATAGCTGAAGTTTTAGAGAGGTTAATGTGAAGGAAGTTTGAGGATAACCAGGAAGCCACAGAGAAGAGGCAGACATTAAGAGGAGTGATGTCAGGAGCGGAGGAATCGGTATGGTGGACGAGGAAAATGTCATCTGCATAGTAATATGCAGAGATACCATGTTGCTGCACCAGGAGTGTGAGAGGGGCTAGGAAGATGTTGAACAGGAGGTGCACCAGGACGGATCCCTGGGGAACACCACAGGGAAGAGGGGTGGAAGGAGATGAAATGGGCCCTGAGAAAACTGAGAAGGACCTATTGGTGAGAAAGGAACGGAACCAGAGGAGGACAGAACCAGCGAGGCCTGCAGCGTGGAGATGTGCTATAAGGGTGCGGTGGTCGACTAAATCAAAGGCGGCGGATAAGTCAAGAGAAACAGCAAGAGAAAAGGAACCTCGGTCGTGGGCAGCATGCAATTCATTAAGAAGGGAGAGAAGGATGGATTTTGTGCTGTGTCCAGGACGGAAACTGGATTGCCGGGGGTGAAGAGTGAGTGAGGCTTCAAGGTGTGAAGAGAGTTGGGCAAAGACAAGTTTTTCCAGGAGCTTGGAGAGGAATGGGAGATTAGAGATGGGTCGCCAGCTTGAAGGGGAGGAGGGATACAGAGATCCCTTCTTTAAGATGGGGTGAATTGAGGCATGCTTCTAGAGAACTGGGAAAGTACCAGGCTAGAGTTAAAGATAGAGAGAATGGAAGAGTAACCTAGTACTTAGAGCACTGAACCAAGAACCAGAGAAGTCAGGCTCTATGTCCCACTGGCACTTTGTATAGCCTTAGGCAAGTTACATAACCCTTCATTGCCTCAGGAACAACTTATGGGCCCTTTTACTAATTTGTGCTAAGCAGCTAGCATACATTTTTATTGCACAGTAATTGTGCTCTCGAGCCCATGATAACTGCTAGTACGGGGCATGAAATTTACTGCTCTAACTGCAAATTGTGCATTGTGCTGGGAAATGGGTGGGTTAGGGACAAAACGTGGGTGTGGGGAGTGCACTGCAGTTAATATAAGGGAACATATTGTGCCCTGTCAATTTTCAATTACTATGGGTACATCTAATGCCACCTCGATGAGTAGCATTAGGTGCATCCATGGGCATTGTGCCACACATTAGGGTATACTGTAGGTCCCTGTCTTCACCGCCAAGAACATGCTAGCTGTATCCCTGACAGTTACCACAAAGGCTTTGCACTTAAAGCATGCGTTAAGTACAAAAACCTTGCACAATTTAGACCTTGGAACTTTGTGTTGCGACTTAGTTTGCTGTTTTGGTTTTCTTTCCTGCCTGTTTGTGAAGGCATTCCTAGATCTACATTTCCTCTCATGTCAACTATCCCGGTCTCTTGGGGCTGGTGACCGGCTCCTATTTTTACGCCCCCCTCCGGTCCGTTAGCACGCTGCATTGATAACCTGGTTTATTGTGTCCCCACCTCGACGTCGGCCTCTCTGCCCTCTCGTCGTTTCATCTTACCAGCTTCTTTGGTGACCCTTAACCTGATAATCCTAAACTGCCGCTCTCTCAAATCTAAGTCTCTGTTAGTTCGGGACCTCATTGACCAACATGCACTAGATCTCTGCTTTCTAACTGAAACCTGGCTCAAGGACGGGGACCTCCCCATCCTCTCTAGTTCCCTCCCTCCCGATTTTGCAGCGCTTTATTGTTCTCGGCGGGACAGGGGTGGAGGCGGGGTGGCCCTTCTCCAACGTGCCTCCTTTAACTTTGAAGAAGTTCCATCATCGGTACCGCTACCCCCAGAATCCCTTTTCTTAAGGCTCTCCTCCACCTCCCCCCCCTCTACTTTCTCCTTCTCTACCTCCCTCCCTCTCTTGCAGTTTCCCGGTGGGAGGCAACCCTCCAGGCTATTTCTGATCTTGTGCTCCATTTCCCCAACCTTATCTTGTTGGGTGATTTCAACGTCCATATTGATAATCCCACTAGATCAAAGGATCAGGCCTTTGCTAACCTCCTGAAGGATGTTTCCTTGCATCAACACGTGGTTGGTCCAACACATGTGGCTGGTCACACCCTGGACCTGATCCTGTCACCTTTGTCATTGTAGCCTGTGATCTCACTCCCCTTCACCCTTAGCGTCCCATGGTCAGATCATTTCTGTGTTTTTTCTTCGATTTCCTTCCCCCAGCCAGGAATTGACTTTTCAGTCCCTCCCACTCCTCCGTCGCAACTTGTCCCTGGAAACGCTTCAGACGTTCCCTCCAGCTTCCGCAATTTTTCCCATTGATTTCGCCAGCCGCTCCACTGATGATCAGGCTACCCTCTGGGACTCCCTCCTATCTAAATCCCTCGATGACCTGGCACCCCTTCGTCCTGTTTCCCGGTCTGCTAGGGTACCTTCCTCGCCCTGGTACCATCCTGCCCTCCGTACTCTGCGCTCTCAATTACGTCAAGCCCAACGTCATTGGGCCCGTCATCCCTCACCTGAGCTCCACCTTAGTTTCAAACACTTATCTTCTGAATATCGTTTAGCCATACAATCTGCCAGACTCACCTTCTACTCTGCTCAAATTTCGGCAGCAGCTAGCTCTTCACGGCAGCTTTTTAATATCTTACAGAAGCTGTCGTCCATCAATGTTAAGAACTCACCGGCCACTTTTACCCCGGACCCTCAGTCCCTTGCCACCTTTTTCTCTAATAAGGTACTGACCCTACGCTCCTCCTTCACCTCTCCGCCCCCTCCTCCCCCTCTTTCTCTGTCCCCTATTCCCTATAGCTCGACCCCTCTCCCCCTGATCTCTTCCTCTGCCCACTCATCACCTACTTCTGTCTCCAGCGATCTTATCTTCACTCATACCTGGTCATCTTTCCGTCCTGTCCTCTCAGCAGAGGTGCTACTGTTCTTATCTAATTCTAGGAAAACTACTTGTGTCCTCGACCCTATCCCCTCTCGGTGACTCTCTGAACCCTCCCTACAATTAGTTCCGGTCATTACTACTATCATTAATTCCAGCTTTTCTTCCGGCCAATTTCCGACATCTTGGAAGTCTGCTATTCTACACCCTCTACTGAAACAGCCTTCCCTCGATCCATCTGTCCTCTCGCATTGGCGCCCGGTATCCAACCTTCCATTTCTCGCTAAGCTCCTAGAACGCTGCGCATTTGACCAACTGAGTTCCCATGTTGAATCCACCAATTCACTCCACCCACGTCAGGCTGGTTTCCGTCGAGGGCACAGCACCGAAACTGTCCTTCTTGCATTACTCAATGAAGTACATGTTGCTCACAACCATGGTAACATCACTCTCCTTGTATCACTTGATCTGTCCGCGGCATTTGATCTGATTGATCATCATACACTCCTGTCCCGACTTTCCGACATTGGTCTCCGTGGTACTGTTTGGCACTGGTTTCGCTCCTTCCTTTCCTCCCACTCCTTTTCTGTACATGTTAATGGCCAGGCCTCTCCCATCCTCCCCCTCACTTGTGGTGTCCCGCAAGGCTCGGTGCTTTCCCCTATATTGTTCAATATTTTCCTTGCTCCTTTGCCCTTGATCATTCAACAATATCCGGTCTCATCTTACATCTATGCGGATGACATTGTTCTCCTGTTTCATACCTCACCCCTATCCCCTGATGTTACTCAGTTGAATCTCTGCCTTTCTCACATTGCTTCTTGGCTATCGGAGAATTTTCTTCACCTCAATCCAGCAAAGTCCTCCGCAATGTGGGTTTCCTTGGGTGGCTCGTGTCCCACTCTTGCTCCCTCCATCGGCTCAACCAGCATTCCCCTCACATCCTCTCTTCGTTACTTGGGTGTTCTTTTGGATCCATCTCTGACCTTTCATGAACACATTTCCATGATCTCCCACCGCTCCTTTGCTGCTTTAAGGTAAATTAGGGCCGTCCGATCCGTATTACCCACCGATTCCTTAATCACCCTTGTCATTGCTCTCGTCATTAGCAGATTGGATTATTGCAATGTTTATCTAGCCAACCTCCCTAAATACTGCCTTCAAAGGCTACAGCGCATCCAGAATACTGCAGCTCACCTTATCACCTTTTCCAGTAGATTTGACCACATTACCCCTATCGTCCTTCATTTGCATTGGCTTCCCCTTCATTACCGCTTCCACTATAAATTTCTGATTCTACTTCATCGGGCCATTTACACCAGTACTCCTCTCTATCTGGCAGACTGCATTTCCCTACACTCTCCCCATCGACAACTCCGTTCCATCAATACCAATCGTCTATCCCTTCCTTCGCCTTCCCAAGCCCGCCTAGAACAGACACGGCACTCTGCCTGGTTCTTTCTCGGACCACTGTTATGGAATACACTACCTACTCATCTTCGGCTAGAATCATCATACCCCCAGTTCAAGTCATTGCTTAAGACTTATTTATTCCAGAAAGCCTTTGACCTCTTCCCCGAATGCCCCCCGCCCCTGACTGTCCTTTGTTTTTGTCTGATATTTTATAAATTGTCTCTGTTGGTCTCCCTTTCTGTCCTTATGGTTTATCGTGAGTTGGTATTAATGTATGATTTGTTTGCCCTTTCTGTACCCTTCTTTCCTATCTATTTTTGGCGTTCTACTTCCTGGTTTGCAGTGTTTAATCAATTTTATTGTACACCGCTTAATGCTTCTGCCCTAGCGGTATATCAAATATTAAATAAAGATAAAGATAAAGATAAAAGGGCCCCTTAGATTGTAAGACCTCGAGGGACAGGGAAATACTACTGTATCTGAATGAAACTTACCTTGAACTACCTCTGAAAAAGCATGAGCTAAATCTTACCTACCAAAAACTTCTAGTGGTCTTCACTTTATACTGCAGCAGGTAAACTTAGTGCCCGATTCATTAAGGTCCATATATCATTATTAAAGAGGACATGGGAGATCCATTGCTTATTTTGGGACAAGCATTGTGGAACTTGGCTACCTTTTTGGGAACCTGCCAGGTACTTGTGACCTGGATTGGCCACTGTTGGAAAAAGGATACTGGGCTTGATGGACCTTGGTCTGATTCAGTATGGCATTTCTTATGTTCATAGAAACATGATGTCAGATAAAGACCATATGGACTATCCAGTCTGCCCTTCAAGTCCAACTACCTACTTCCATTTAGAGATCCTCTGTTTTTTTGTCATGTTTTCTTAAATTCAGATACAGTCCTTGTTTTCACTATTTCCACTGGTAGACTATTCCATGCAGCTATCTCTCTTTCCATCAAGACATTTCCACTAATTACTCTCAAGTCAATTTATTTTTTCCTAAATCCTATGGCCCTCATTGCAGAGCTTTCTTCAGTCTCCAACTTGTTATTCGCTTCCAAAATTTTGGAAAAGGTTGTTTATCAACAACTTGGAGACTTCCTGAATAAGAGTAATACCATTCATCCTTTTCAATCAGGATTTAGGGAGGGTCACAGTACAGAGACATCCCTGATGGCCATGCTAAATGGAATTTTACTAAATGTTGATGTAGGGAGAGATATGGTCATAGTGTCACTGGACCTTAGTTCAGCTTTTGATCTACTGGACCACCAAATCCTACTTACTCAGTAAAAAATGTTTGTTTTCACTGGTACTGTACTAGAATGGGTCTCACAATTCCTAGCTAACCACTCTAGGTTGGTATCTTGGAATTCAACCTTTTCTTCTCCAAGATCACTAGCCTATGGAGTGGAGGGCTCCATCTTCTACATTATTTGTTTAATCTTTCTTTAGTCCCTTTATTAACTGCACTGCAAGGTTTTTGAGTAGCTATCTTTTCCTACACTGATGACATTATAGCTATGGCCCTGCTTGTGCTGACCTCATTCCATTAAACCAATGTCTGGATATGGCTGCAGAATGGATAGGTAGCACAAAAAAGTCATCTGGTTCCCATGTGGAGACCACTACCCTGGGTTGAATCCTCAAATCTTCAATAATTTTATTGCTATCTGTGATGAGATACAATTATTAGGTATAAAACTTGACATCCAGATATATTTCCCTATTGACTCATGTTTTTCTATTTTCAGAGGATTCATTCAGTTAAATTTTTACTTAAAACAAAAGGTTTCCAATGACCGATCCATGCTTTCATTCTTAACTGGATCAATTATTGCAATTCGTTATTATTGAAGATTAATTGATCACAGTAAGAAGGAGAAATAGATTACTCTATGGGGTTAGCCATTTTTGCCAAGTTAAACCTCTCTTATATGAGCAACAATGGATACCAGTGGTCATAAGAATGCAATTCAAAATTCTTTTTGCTGACACATATAGATGTGTTTACTAAGCTGGGCTAATGGTTAACCCAGGCTATCTGCAACTAGGTCCCATTAGCCTGGTTTAGTAAACATACCCCTTAGAGCTTATCATACCAGATAACCTTCTTATTTAACTTTACTGAAAGTACCACATTCTTCTAACTGATCCACCAGGACCATATGTTACCTTGATTTGAGCAGAGAAGGGAATGCATATAAGAAATGTCAAGCAGCAGGATCTTGTGTTACCATCTCTCCCCGAGCTCCTTTTCTTTTGGGCTCAAGTCAAATGATCCATTCTATTCTATGCTGCAGCAGACCAGGTTTATTTAAGTATTAAGGAGCAGAGAATATGGAAGCCCTGATGAGGAAGGGAGTTCTAAATATCATTTAATAGTGATATCTACTAGTTGGCTTAGGACCAGAGTTGTACTGGATACTAAAGGGAACATATGCTATGGCTCACAGTTGAAAGATTACTGCTGCTGTATAATTTTTAGACTTGATGGGATGGAGAGCAGGATTAAAAAATTAATTTTAATTTAATAAAGCATTTATAAACTACTTCATTTCCCAAAGGAATCTAGGCAGTGTGTAAAATCTGAAAACATAAAGTCTTACAAAGACCCTTGGAGCCTGATTCAGGAAGGGACACATCTAAGCAGAATGGGCCCATTTGAATCCGATTCTGTAATGCAGGAGCAAAACGTTCCCGTGGCATACAGAATCAGGCCCAAGGATGACCCGGCGTGCCTCAGCATGACCTGCAGGATGTACACCTGCAGGTCCGTGCATGCCTGCAGTGATCTAGCACTTACCCCACCACCCAAACCCTGGCGGGGGTTGCCAGAGCCCGGATCAGGTGGTGGGAACACATCTCTGGTGGCCTGCTTCTCTGGTGGTGGGCCACCGTGCTCCTGTGGGGGGCTTCAGGGCAGGATTGTGGGAGACAGACTGCCCTTATTCCACCTCCAAGGTGGGATAACCAGGCCATCCCTCTGGTGACCCCCAGACATAGATGGCCATCAATGGAATCGGTGCTGTATGTCCGGGAGTTGGGCTCACCCATGCCCCTCCCCCATCTTGCCCATATCCCCCACTGCATGCACAGTGGCTCTGTGTGTGCATCAGGGAGGATAGTGGGGCAGCATGTCCAGGTGCCTGGCATGCTCCCACTCGGCCACTCGGCCCACTCTTCGCCCCTGTCCAGCGCACCCCGCACAGTGGCACATGAGGAAGAATACAGTGCTGGCAGATAGCAGGACATACAGCCCCGCTAGTCACATTTCAGAATCGAGCCCATAATAAATAAACACATCAAATTCCATAAAAGCAAAAACAAACTAGAAAATCTGTAATATATTATCTGCCAGCAAAATTTAAAAAAAAATGATAAAAATTAAAGAAGAACAAAATTATACTCAAAAGCAAAAACATCCTTTGCTATCCTTAGGTCAGTTTGATTTGCAATTGTAAACTACAAAAGATCCATGTTTTCTGAATAGCAGAAAAGAGGTCTCAGTCTAAAGTTCTGGTGGTAAGCTATAATACAACTGATACAGGAAGTGGCTTCCAAAAGAATTTGATCTCTGTTTGAAATCAATTTCAGTTCAACAGAGGGAATAACCAGTCAAAGATCTGATTCAGATCTCTTGTTATAAATTCAGTGAGGTATTTTAAACCTATGCCTTTAAGAGGTTTTCAACACAAAAGTCAGCAGTTTAATCTCAGATTTATAGTACCCAGTACAAGGTGACTAGGAATGGAATAGCTCAATCATCTCTTTTACCTTTAGGACCACTTTAGCGGTGGTATTAAATAACTATAACTGCCCTAGTAACATTTGTGGTATTTCAGGGTGTAAGAAGTGTCAATAGTCAATATGAACATGTTCAGTCAAAGGTACTATAGAAAAAGAATGAATGACACCAAGCTTAGCTTCTTCCATGCCAAAAATGACAGGTGGCCTGATTGAGGCAGGCTCCAAATGGCAGTAGGAAGTATACTCAGATATTTAGGATTAATTTATGAATACATATTATGAGGAAATTTCACTAGAAACTTCCCCACTATGTAATCATGTAATCTGAAGGTCAAACACCTTTTATAACAGAAAATATTAATTTTATACCTTATAAACTGAATCATAAACTTTACTCTTGTTCCTCATTATAAACAAAATCCTATTAAGCAGGTAATCACCATAAAACATCCTTGACAGAAAATGTTGACAATCAGTGGGACTAGCGTCTGAATGTACTCTTGTGTGCTGACACATTGCTATTGTGTTACAGCGTTGTAAAAGCAATGTAATGCACCAGTGTTCTCAGTGATATTTTCCCAGTGCTGCCTGTTTAATATTTACAACAATATAATTAATCAAGTGACTGAGTTCATTTCATGGATGCAAGGTAACTAGGCAGACTCGATGAATTACAAGTATCACCCTTTGGTATGCCATTAGAAAACAATACGTTTGAAGATGTAGACTTGGTCTCTATTAGTAGCATTGGTGGAGCCATGCTTGAAGTCATGACACATAAAGTAATTGGAGATTCCATTCCTTGAAAAGTAATAACTCGTATGCCGCAAATTAATAAAAGAAAACTCCTAGCAGACCATTCCGGAAAATCTCCTCCCTTTCCATGCAGTCATTTGAACTTTGATTTTTCCTCAAGGTAGGGAAAGGTAAAATTAATTATACCTCATTAGCAACAGAAGCCCTCATCCCTTGAAAAGCAGATTTTAATTGTTAAACTGTAAGCTTTGATAGCTGTTTCCCTTTAAGCAACTGATTCTGATGTTTTTTTTTCTTAACAGTTTCTTTATTTATCTTTTCATTCTAACCAAATGCATGTGTCTAGCAAATAGAAATTGCAAAAACGTTTTGGAAGAAAAAGCATAAAGCTTAATCTGCGAATCAATTGTACCGTCTTCACCACAATCCACAATCTTTCATTATGTCATGCCAAATAAACTGGTAGTATTCACATTTTACCAAAGACCAGGAAATGGTTAACATGAGTTTTAGTGCACACTTGTGGTCCATGATGACACCTAAAATGTGGGCATGCTAGCGAGTGATTTCTAGGAAGCATGTTAATCGACCATCATGCAATGGGGCGGAGACTGGGTAGGTTAGGAGCAGAGTGTGGGTATTGACTGTGTATTACGGTTAGTGTGGGCATCAGTGTGCACTTGCCATCAATGTGGCAATTAGCACTGGCACACCTAATGATATTTCTATGGGTATTGTTTGTTACACCCACCATACTTTAGCATACACATCCTTATGTTAAGTGTCGGGGAACATGCTTTTCATGCCCCAGACAGTTAACACGGAGGCTTTGCACTTACCGTGCATTAAAAACACACGTTAAGTACACAACCTTAATGGGATTTAGTAAAAGGGTGCCTTAGGGTCTGTTTAATTTATGCCTGCTGAAAAGTATTTATTTATTTCAGAACTTACACTTGATCGTCTGTCTTTTCAACAAAGCCCATACTTGATGACTTGAATGTGGCATAGTGATACAGAAATAAATCACAGAGAAAATGCATTTGTTTTTTGCTTGCCTAGATACTGTGGCATAGCCTGTCCAAATCCTTCCTTAAAATGAAGCTATTTTCTAAATATTCTATGTGTAATGCCACTTTCTTGAAGCAAAATGCTTTGTTTTCAAATCTTTTTTCTTTTGGAGTTCTGTTTCCGGTCGGCATTGACCCATAGAACATTTTCAAATTGTACTAAAATATCTTCAGTGGAGATTGTGAATTTCCTTGAGATACAATTCAATGAGCCTTTAAAAACCTTTTTATCAAATCAATCATTGCTTCAGATATTTTTTTGTATGCATATAAACATATTGGCCCAAGTAGAAGTTGTGTGGGATTTTGTTAAATAGAAAAATTGTATTCTTCTCAGATCAACCTGATCCACAGCCACACATAAAGCAGAATTGATTCACTTGTTTTGATAGATATTGATATCCATCTGACTTATATTTCTGTCTATCTATATCTATATATAGTTGGCAATCTCCAGGAACAAGCAGGAATGAGTTTTCACATATGGGTATCGTCGGTACCGACGGAGCCTGCGCGGGATCGCTCCCCAGGTCCAGTAAGAAAGCTTTTGGGAGCATCCCACAGTGCCTGCACGCTGCCTTCCCGCCTTTCCCAACCGCCTCTCTCCAGTTCTTCTTTTCCGCAGAGCCAGCATGTCGTGTTCCTGTCACCGCAGAAGAATTCTTTATTTTTTTCTTTATTTTTCTGCGTCGCATCTGCCTTCTTCGACGTCAGACCGGTACCGCCGGTCTTTTCTTTTCTTTCTTATACAAAAAAAAACCCCAAAAAAACTTTTCTTTCTTCAACTGCGCATTTGCGGTTTGGGCCTTAGGCCTGAACATTTTTCTCCTCATGGAGAAGCCCGCTTCCGGGTTTAAAAAGTGCACGAAGTGTGGCGGTACTATTTCTGTCACTGACACCCATGATTGGTGTCTAAAATGTTTGGGTCCTGACCATTCCATCACGGATTTTGTGTCCTGTACCATGATGTCTAAAAGAGGTCGGCAGAACCGAGCAGCCAAGCTCAGTACCCTATTTCCCTCTGATGCAGCCTCGGTGGCATCGACGTCTTCCAGAGCTTCTTCTTCCTCCCATGGATCTCAGGTAACCAAACATAAATCTAGCTGGTCCTCGAAGGGCAAATCTCCCTCTAAGCATTGAGATGCCTCTGGGCTTGTCCTCGAGGAATCCGCACTGGCAAAATTACCCCGGCGGGAAGTTCCGGCTTCCAAAGCATTATCTATGGGGTCACAGGTTGACATCGATGGCTCGGCCTCGACCGATCACCTGTTGCCGTGTTCTGGGGTACCGGTGGCCTCCACCAGTACCGACATCCAGACTCTGGTGGCATCGATGGATCAGAAGATTCTGTCCATACAGCGCACTCTAACGGCGTTTATGCAGGCTTCGACGCCTCCGGTACCGCAACAATCTCCGTTGCCAGTGCCGGTACCGATTGCATCGACATCGGCCTCGGTGTTGACTGCAACGGTACCCTGTCCTTTGATGTCCATCGGTACCGAACCGGTACCGCTTACTCCCGATGTCGATCCCACTCGGTACGCGTATCGGGCTTTACAGGAGCATCCAGACAGGCGATACTTCGATTCCTCCGAAGACTCTGATGAGTCGGAGGCTTCTGTCGAGGCACTGGTACTTCTTCCTCAGGAGTCTGACTCTCCAAAACGAAGAATATCTCCTCCAGAAGACTTGTCTTTTCAAGACTTCATTAGGGAAGTGGCTAGGGGCCTCTCCATTACAGTGGCCCCTGAGTCAGAGCCTAGAGCCAAGCAATTAGATATTTTGCAATACCCTAAGCCTCTTAAAGAAACAGCCACCTTACCTATTCATGAGATTCTCTATGATCTCATGTTGAGCATGTGGGAGACTCCTCTTACTACCTCTCCTCATTCTCGTAGGTTAGACACCATGTACCGTGTCCCTCCTTGTCCTGGCTTTCATAAGTTTCAGCTTCCTCACCACTCTATTGTGGTAGAGTCTGCCATGAGGAAAATAAAGAGTGAAAAGAGACACTCATCTAATCCTCCAGGACGTGAATGCAGAACCCTTGATGCTTTTGGCAGAAGGGTTTTCCAAGCTAATATGCTTGCTGCCAGAATCAACTCCTATAGTCTCTATATGGGGATGTTTCTAAAAGAAGTCACAGATCATCTGCAGACTTTAGCCTCTTTTATTTCAGAAGATAAAAGGCAGGAATTTCTCACTTGGCTTAAACATGCCCAAGATGTTTCCAAATTTTCCAACCGTGCAGCCTTTGACTCTTTTGAGTGTGTAAGCAGAGCCTCGGCTATTGCCATAGGTGCACGCAGAATTGCTTGGTTACAAGCATCTGATTTGGAACTCTGGGTCCAAGATGAACTGGGAAATCTTCCTTGTACAGGTGAAAACCTTTTTGGCAGGGATTGGAAAGCAAAGGCCACTCAGATGGATGCTGAGAACTCTGCTTTGAAACGACTTTCAAAGTCTACCTCTTCTCCTGCTAAGAAAAGATTGTTCAAAAAGACACCTTTTTCTAAAAAGGAAAGATACTATCCTGCTTATGGTCAGCAGGCCTCTTCTGCAGGTCGTTTTGGTGCAAAGCGTCAGCAACCACCTAAACAGCCCAAATCAAAGGCTGCCAGGCCTCCCACGGCCCAGCAGCCTCAGCCTCCTCAGGGCCTTTGACTTGCAACTAGAGAACTTAGCCTTTCTGGCTCTGGAAGAACCAGAGCCCCTCACCATTCCAGGAAGGTTAGCTTACTTTGCTCCCAGATGGGAGCAAATCACAGCAGAGCAATGGACCCTCTCCATTATAAAGGAAGGGTACAAGCTTCATTTCTTAAACCTTCCTCCCCACACCATGGTGAAACAGTTCAATTCTCCAACATCTCTCCTCAACCTTCTGGGTCAGGAGATTGCTACCCTTCTTGCCCAAGGGGCAATAGAAGAAGTACCCCTTCTTCAACAGGGCTCAGGGTTCTACTCCCCTTATTTTCGTATTCCAAAGAAAACAGGGGGTTACAGACCCATTTTAGATCTCAGAGAATTTAACAAGTTTCTATTCAAAGAGAAATTCAAGATGATTTCTCTCGGTACTCTGCTGCCATACTTTCAGAGTCAGGATTGGCTTTGTTCTCTAGATCTCAAGGATGCGTACACCCATGTCCTCATCCATCCAACACACAGAAGGTTCCTTCGGTTCCTTTTTCAAGGAAAGCACTACCAATACAGGGTGCTTCCTTTCGGTCTGGCCTCTGCACCAAGGGTGTTCACAAAATGCATGGCAGTAGTAGCTGCATTTCTACGCACCCTAGGAATATTCGTTTTCCCATATCTGGACGACTGGCTCATTCGAGCTCCATCCCAGTCAGAGGCCCAGATTTGTCTAACCTGCACAATGCGTATCCTTCAATATTTGGGACTAGTAATAAATATCCCAAAATCCCATCTCACCCCTACTCAGTCGCTGGAGTTTATAGGGGCCTTGCTGGATACCATAACTGCAAGGGCCTATCTTCCTCAGGCCTGTTGCCTACGCTTGGTGCAGTTAGCCTCCCAGATACAGTTAAAGTCCCATTTAACTGCTCGAGTAATGTTACAACTATTAGGCCACATGGCATCCACCGTGCATGTGGTTCCATATGCTCGCCTTCACATGAGGGCAGCTCAATTGACTTTGTCCACCCAATGGACTCAGGCATCAGGTTGCCTGTCAGACAAAATAGCAAACTCCAGTCGCCTATTTTGGTCTCTCCAGTGGTGGAAGTCCCCTCCAAATCTGTTGCTGGGGTCCCCTTTTCAGCAGTCGCTACCCCAAGCAACTCTGACAACAGATGCTTCTCCAATGGGTTGGGGAGCTCATCTGCAGGATCTCTCCACCCAGGGCATCTGGTCTCCACAGGAGACTTCTCTGCATATCAATCTCTTGGAACTCAGAGCAATATTCTTAGCTCTAAGAGTGTTCCATTCCCTGCTCAGCTACAGGACAGTCCTCATCCATACGGACAACCAAGTAGTCATGTTCTATGTAAACAAGCAGGGCGGGACTGGCTCTCTGTCGCTTTGCAACGAAGCTTTGTGACTGTGGGCCTTCGCCAGAGAGCATCACATCCATCTTCTGGCAGTATATCTTCCAGGCATTCAAAACTCTTGGGCGGACAGACTCAGTCGAGTTCTGCTCCCACATGAGTGGTCCCTCCACATGGACCAGGTAGCCAGGATTTTTCGAATTTGGGGAACCCCGGACATAGACCTCTTTGCAAGTCCGTGGAATGCCAAACCTCCCCGGTTCTGTTCCAGAATTCCGTGTCAGGGAGTTCAGGCCAAGGATGCCTTCCTCCTTCACTGGGGTCAAGACTTCCTTTATGCCTTTCCACCAATTTCCCTAATTCCCAAAACACTATTCAAGCTTCAGAGAGATCGAGGGACCATGATCCTCATAGCTCCACATTGGCCACGCCAATTGTGGTACCCTCTACTTCTGCATCTCTCTCAAGCTCCTTCCCTGGGCTTGGGCTCTGCACCAGACCTTCTGTCCCAGGAAGGCGGAACATTGTGGCACCCAAACCCCCAGTCGCTCCATCTGAGGGCTTGGTTGCTGAGGGCCTAGACCTTCAAGATTTTCATCTCTCTTAGCAAGTCAGAGATGTTATTTATGCCTCTAGAAAGCCTTCCACTAGGCGTTCCTATGCTTTCAAATGGAAAAGATTTACCATTTGGTGTTCAGAGAAGGGTCTAAACCCTCTTGCAATACCTCTGAATTCTCTACTAGAGAATCTCCTGCATCTATCCCATGCAGGCCTGAAAATGAATTCAGTAAGAATCCATTTGAGTGCTATTGCAGCGTCCCTCAAGCCTCTCAATGGACAACCTATTTCCTCTCACCCTCTTATAGCAAGATTCATGAGAGGCCTTCTTTTAACTAAACCTCCCATTAGACCACCTCCAGTGGCATGGGACTTAAACCTGGTTCTTGGCCAGCTTATGAAGCCACCCCTTTGAACCTTTAGCCACCACCTCCTTGAAATTTCTTTCTTGGAAAGTTGTTTTTCTCATTGCAGTCACCTCAGCACGCCGCATCAGTGAGTTGCAAGCTTTGGTGGCTAATCCACCTTTTACAAGGTTCCATCATGATAAGGTAGTCCTCAGGACCAATCCACACTTTATGCCTAAAGTGGTCTCGCCTTTTCATCTGAACCAGGAGGTATATTTACCTGTCTTTTTTCCAGGACCTCATGCATCAAATGCAGAAGGGTAACTTCATATCTTGAATTGTAAGAGAGCTCTCGCTTTCTACTTACAAAGAACACAGCAACATAGAAAGTCTTCTCAACTCTTTGTTGCTTTTGATCCTTCTCATTTAGGACTTCCAGTCTCTAAGAGAACACTGTCCAACTGGATTGCTCAGTGTATTTCTTTTGCCTACCAGAGTAGAAACATTTCTCTGGAGGGCCATGTCACAGCTCACAATGTGAGAGCCATGGCAGCCTCAATGGCTCATCTAAACTTTGTGTCCATCGACCAAATCTGTCGAGCAGCCACCTGGGCCTCGGTTCATACTTTCACAGCCCATTACTGTTTGGACAAGGACTCCCGCCGGGATGCCTCGTTTGGTCAGGCTGTCCTCAAGCACCTTTTCCATTCCTAATCAACTCCTACCCACCTACCCTGGTCGGATGCCAGAGATCCATGGGGGGAAGTGGAGCCCTCTGCAAGGGCACATAACCATGGGGTCTCTCCCTGGCATCTGCAGCTAGGGAGTCCCCATATGTGAAGACTCATTCCTGCTTGTTCCTGGAGATAGCACAGTTACTTACCTGTAACAGATGATCTCTGGGAACAGCAGGAATAAGTCTTCACAACCCACCCACCTCCCCTAGGAGTTGTATCTCTCTATCTAGCTTTCCTTTCCTCTCTCTCTCTTTGTCTCAGCTTTAAAACTCGAACTGGAGAGAGGCGGTTGGGAAAGGCAGGAAGGCAGACCGCAGGCACTGTGGGATGCTCCCAAAAGCTTTCTTACTGGATGCTGGGGAGCGTTCCCGCGCAGGCTCCATCGGTACCGACGATACCCATATGTGAAGACTTATTCCTGCTGTTCCCAGAGATCACCTGTTACAGGTAAGTGTGCTTTATAGTTCCATGAATGATTCAGCTTGTGAGGTCAAACACAAACTTCATTATTCATTTTGCATCATAATCGGCCGCCTTCCATACATTTGTGTGCTTGGCATCTCACTGTTAACATGCACTGTGCTAAAAATGTATGTGAATGGCAAATAATGCACAATCTTGCCATTCAATATAAATTATTGGAACACATGCACATTTTCCTTTAGTACACATTTGTAACTCTCTCTCATAGGGAGGGCAATTTTATAAAATCCAAATCTATAGGTAATGCACTTTTACCCACTGAAATGGCTTTTCATATTGCCCTCATATGGGAGAACTTTCAAACCAAAGTAGGTTATTTGCTGTCCTGCTGGTAAATAGCTGAAGGGTATTTCCTTTTGAAAACTCTGTGATGACATGGGAACATTTTGCATATAAGTATATTGTGGAGAGATGGTTCTGTTATAAAACCATCATGGAATGGAAGATACTATCTGTGGATCCTAGAGAGATAACGAATAGCCGAGGTACGACATACCCAGTGCTCGTCCCCTTTCCCCCCCTACCCTCTGAACCCCCTTTCCCTTTTCCTACCATTCTCTGCGCCCCCAGTACAATAAACACATAATACTGTTGGGAATTCAAAACCGGTCGCAGCTTTATTCAAACTCTAAGCACATTAACATTCAATTCAACCATAAACATCAATCTAGCGGATCCCTGCCCCACCAGCCATGTGATTAGCATGGTGGAGCATAAACTCTGCAACCGCCATGGACAGGCCCATGGCTAGCTTAATACCCGCCCCTTTCTTCCGGCTTTGCCATGTGATTAGCAAAAGCCCAACAGGGGCTGTCCGGGTCGGGGGCCCACACCCCCACCCAAGTATTGCCTCCGGCTCCGGACACCTCCGGGCAGGGGCGGCCCAAGGGGGGCGCGGGGCCATGTGCGGAGACTCGGTGCGGGGCCTCATTTGCATAAGTGGCCTTATTTGCATAAATATTTGCATAATGCTAACATACACTAACTTTTAGTAAACATGTCTCTTAATGAATGTATGGATAAAGACAGACTAAAAGATTTCTACATTACTATAATCCAGTGCCAACCGCCAGGCACATTAGGAACTACTACAAACACTGCCCATTTAGAACCAATAGCAAACCCGCCGTATCCTAACAGCACTACCAGGACTCACAAAGCACCATACCCTACCTATCAAAAGGCAACACTGCAAATATTAAACCAATACATTTCAGAGAACAACAATACATGACCTACTGGGGAAAGAGAACAAGTGGCAATGTCAAATAGGAATTACATAAACAGAATACCTCAGCTCAGTTACACATGCAGAACATAGACCATCACCAAACAAGGAATCACAATTTAGAAACAGGAAGGCAATAATTAAACTGGGAACCCCAAAAGCCAAACTTGGAATGTACAACAACACTGTAGAAATAAAACTATAAATTAATTTCCTCTTGTACCAAACAAAGCGCAGACGTTAATGATGCACATTTCCCAGAGCTTTCATATTCCAGTTAATAAATTCAAAATAAAGAGATATCTTTCTACCTTTTGTGCATTTTTTTTTCAGTTGCAATTGCTCCAGCCACTTTCTTCTGGTTTCTTCATGTTTTCTGCTAACTCTCCATCATCTGCTGTCCATTTGTCCTTTCTTCTCTCTTCTAGTTTTAGTTTTCCATTCTCTCTCTCGACATCTGCTTTAACATACTAATCTTTCTCCTTTTGCTCTTTCCTCATTCCTATTTCATCCACTCAAATTTTACCCCTCCATCCTCAATCCCCACTTACTCTCCCAATACCCGGCCACTTGTAGATTTTTTATCCCTCCCACACAAAATATTTTTCCCCTCTCCATTTTACTCTCCCAGCCCCATCCCATTCTAATCCTCCCCCAACATCAGCTCCCTTCTAGTTCCAGCCTCACCCAGCATCCATTCCCTTCTAGTCCCTGCATCAGCCCATTTCCAGTCCTAGCCCCCCATCAGCCCATTTCCAGTCCTAGCAACCCCCCAACCCAATACCAGTCCTAGCCCCTCCCATCAACCCATTTCCAGTCCTAACCCCATCAACCCATTTCCAGTCAGCCCCCCATAGCCCATTGCCAGTCCTAACCCCCCCATCAGCCCACAGCCCATTACCAGTCCTAACCCCATCAGCCCATCTCAAATCCTAACCCCTCCCCATCAGCCCATTTCCTGTCCTAGCCCCCCCATAGCCCATTATCAGTCCTAACCCCCATAGCCCATTACCAGATAGCCCCCATCAGCCAACAGCCCATTACCAGTCTTAACCCCCCATAGCCCATTACCAGTTCTAACCCCCAACAGCCCACAGCCCACTACCAGTCCTAACCCCATCAGCCCACCTCAAGTCCTAACCCCTCCCCATCAGCCCATTTCCTGTCCTAGCCCCCCCATAGCCCATTACCAGTCCTAACCCCCCATCAGCCCACAGCCCATTACCAGTCCTAACCCCATCAGCCCACCTCCAGTGTTAACCTCCACCCATCAGCCCATTTCGTCCTAATCCCCATCACCCAATTTTCAGTTTAAGCCCCCCCATACCCCCTTACCAGTCCTCACCTCCCCCTCCGCCCACGCCCAGTCCTAAGCCCACCAGCCCATTTCCAATCCTAATCCCCCATCACCCAATTTTTAGTTTAAGCCCCCCATAGCCCATTAGCAGTCCTAAACCCCCATCAACCCACTTTCAGTCCTAATCCCATCAGCCCATATAAAGACTTAGCTCCCCCATAGCCCATCACCACTCCTAACCCCCCCCAGCCTCCCCATAGCCCATCACCACTCCTAACCCCCCCCAGCCTCCCCATAGCCCATCACCACTCCTACCCCCCCCAGCCTCCCCATAGCCCATCACCACTCCTCACCCCCCCCCCCAGCCTCCCCATAGCCCATCACCACTCCTAACCCCCCCAGCGTCCCCATAGCCCATCACCACTCCTAACCCCCCCCAGCCTCCCCATAGCCCATCACCACTCCTAACACCCTCCCCAGCCTCCCCATAGCCCAGCACCACTCCTAACCCCCCCCAGCCTCCCCATAGCCCCTCATAGCCCATCAGCACTCCTAACACCCCCCCAGCCCATCAGCACTCCTAACCCCCCAGCCCCCCATAGCCCCTCAGCACTCCTAACCCCCCCCCCAGACCATCAGCACTCCTAACCCCCCCCCCCAGCCCAGCCCAGCCCAGCCCAGCCAAAATTTTTTTTTTTAAAAAGCTGTCTTCTCCCGCTGCGGGGGCCGCCGCGGCAGAATCGAGTGTGCCGTGGGGCCCCCCTGCCCAGCAGAGCCTGCCCTCCCCTGTATCCGCTCTCTCGTACAGCTGCCTGCAGTCTCACGTGCCGGCTTTCAGAGCGCAAAGGGACTAGTTTCCCTTTCGCGGCTCTGTTAAGCCCGCAGGAGCTGATGGGAACTTCCCATCAGCCCCCGTGGGCTTAACAGAGCAGTGAGGGAGAAACTCTCCCCTCGCGCTCTGAAAGTCGGCGCGTGAGACTGCAGGCAGCTGTACGAGAGAGCAGATACAGGGGAGGGCAGGCTCTGCTGGGCAGGGGGGGCCCCGCGGCACACTCGATTCTGCTGCGGCGGCCCCGGCAGCGGGAGAAGACAGCTTTTTTTTTTTTTTTTAATTTGACTTTAGGATCAGAATGTTTTTTGCGCGGGGCCCCCTGAAACGCGGGGCCCTGTGCAAAAAACATTCTCGCTCAATGGACGGGCCGGCCCTGCCTCCGGGTTCCCGCCACTCCTCCCCCCCCCCCCTGCTGCAACAACCCCGACTCAGTCCCAAACTGATCTTCAATGAGGGTGGGCGGGTGGGTTGCCGGCCGCGATCCAGTTGTCCAGTCTGTTGGCTGCACACTGTACTCTCAACCAGCACTTCTCAGTCCTTCCTCTCTTCTTCGCTCTCTGGACGGACCTCATTGGCTCCCGCGGCTTTCATTCACACCGCGGGGCCAATCAATTTAAATGACGACGTGCGGCCGCTCACGGTGTGCACGTGTGACCCCACGTCGTCCTTCTTCACCCCGGGGACCTGCACCGGCCATTCCCTGGTTACGGCGGCCATTGGGGACCTTGCCCGTGGCCTTCTATTTATATGCATTTTAGACAGGTACAGTATTAACTAGTTTGTTCAAGAAGTACTTGCTTGTTTAAATTTATAATAACTGATCTATCCGTATGCTTTTATCTGAAATGTTATTTTAAGAAACAATTCTATATCTTTTAGGATATGAGGTTGTTTTGTGCAATTTTTGATTGGAATCAATTTAGAACCATTTTTGTAGAATATAAATATAAATAATTTAAATTAAAGTAAATTAAGGTATGTTTAGTAAACTGTGCTCCAGGACAGCATGGGGTTAGCACGCGGTTTTGGGCACTCTGCTAAGAAGTAGCACAGGGCTCTTGCACTAAAAATCTCACGCTACTCTAGTAGCACATTGAGCAGGTTTGGGACCAATTGTGCTTGTTGGGAGGGTTGGCAGGGTGGGAGTAGCCTAGTGGTTGGGGCAAGGTACTTCAGGCCAGTAGGTCAGGGGTTCAAATCCCACTAGAGGACAGCAACCTTGGGCCGGAAGGACTGGGGTTTCTAGTCCCACAGATGCTCCTTGTGGTCTTGGGCAAGCCACTTAACCCTCCATTGCCCATGTTCCCTGTAAGTATTAGTGTATGTGTCTCATATCCCCGCGTGTTAAATGTATCCCCCAATTGTGTTGTGACCACTTTGATTGAAGGATAAGGCGGGATACAAAACTGTCTAAATAAATAAATAAATAAATTAACATTAGTTGCATAATCCTCCAAAAGGACACTGCACTAAAGAATACTATATCAAAGTTAAAGAAAAAACCCTTAGATAAACTCCAAGCTATTTCCACATTTGAATCTACATCTAAAGTCAATACAACACACTCCCACACTCAACAAAGACGGCTCCAGCCAATTACATAGATATCTTATCTAAAGGGAGAAAAAAACCTCAGGATGACTGATAATCCCTCTATGTGGCAAACTTAATTGCCATAGAGAAATGTAAGTCTCTCTCATCACCGATCTCAAAAAACTCCCTTTGCAATCCAAGCCCAAACTTAGCTTGATCTACTTTACTATTTTTTCTTGAAAAAGTACTTTTTAAAGAGTTTCCAATTTTCTTTATAGTGTTTCCTTTAATGATTTAAAGTATTTAAAAGGTCTTGTGTATCAAAAAAAATCAA
This sequence comes from Ichthyophis bannanicus, assembly GCA_033557465.1. Lineage (NCBI taxonomy): Eukaryota > Metazoa > Chordata > Amphibia > Gymnophiona > Ichthyophiidae > Ichthyophis > Ichthyophis bannanicus. Next base: position 1,556,984,465 of record CM066032.1, read on the forward strand.
CTATGAAGCACTATTCTCCGTATGCACACTGACCAACTTTCATTCAGGTCAACCGACCTCAAGAACAGCCCCTGTAACAAAACGAGTGCACAGGCAATTGAATGCAATTTACAATTGTCACCACCAGGTGGGCAGGCTACTGCCTAGGGTAGCAGGTCTGTCTGCCTGATGATGTTTAGGAAGAATAAGTAGTTGTAGACACGAGTGGTTCAGGTAAATTAGGGTTTTATTTCCCCTCCCGGGGTTGGATTCTCAAATGCACAACATAGGAAACTTAAGACAATAAAGCCATACTCTCTGGCATGTTATAAAGGAAATAATAATAGCTTCTTCTTGCCATAAGAAAACAATACTCAGTACATAGTTCCTCTGTAGATAAACAGGCAATCTTGACTTTCACTGCTAGGCTCAAGCAATGTACAATTAATGCTTTAACATAAAGAGGTAATTTTGTCTGAGATAGTTAACGTACAGTCCATTGGATCATCACATGAGCTTTCACTAGCATAATCAATGACCATGGGTTCATGCTTACTTTCAGAAGGACAAACGTTTTCCTTGCTACAGAACGTTTGTAAATCTCCTTGCAATGTCTCGTCACGGAGCTTGTCTGACCAGCTCTCTCTAGGGCTGTAATTGCTGCTACCGTATTTATCAGAGTGTGAGAGAGGAGAGACCCACCATTCAGGATATTCAGAACATACCCTCTTATAGGAACTTTTCCCTTTAGAATATCTGTTTGTTCTAACTTCAGGCTTTGGCAGTGAATAAAGGAATTGTTCTCCCTTGTCAGCACAGGTCTTTACTCTGTGAATCCTTCTCTGAGATTTAGGCCTTTCAAACACTTCCTCTTCAGACATGCACACATCTTCTATAGAATACCTCTCCCTTTCAGGGACTTGTAAATGCTCTCACGTTAGCTCTCTAGTCAAATCCTTTGGTTGGCTTTCACAGCAGGGCACCCACCTTGGACTTTTCCTATGAGGCTTTTGAGCATTAACCCTCCAGGTATTTCTGTTGCCAGTAAACTTCCTTGAATCTGCTTCAGAATCACTTTCCAGCTCACAGCTCCCAGATACATACTGTTTCACTCTTTCAGGCTTCCATTCACTCTGGACAGAACGTTGCCTCTGAGTTTCAAACTGCGTCACAGCAGATGAACATTCACAGCTGTTCTCTGATTCCTCTGCTCCTGGCTGCTGGCTTCGCTGTTCTGCCTGGCTTCCCCGTTCTGCCTGTTCTGGCTTTCCTGAGTGTTTCTTATAATGCTGATTAGCCCTTCCTCTACTCAGGTGAAAGCTATTAGGAACTAGGGATTCCTTGCTAGTTGGGCGGGGTTGCAAACCTCGTGGCTGGGTTTGTTTGCGTTGCCCCTGACAACTACTGCTCATATGGCTTGCCTGCCTGTCAGCTTCTGACCTAGTTCTCACCGAATCCTGTATTTTTAAGGCAAAGGATGGATCTTCCTCATTACACAATATAAACATTCAGCAGAAAAGCTCCCTTATCTGATCAAGATTCACCAAACTTTCAGTTCTCATAAGCCATCATTGCCCGACAACGATCTTTGTTTCTGCTGTACCAGGCTTCTTCTGGGGTGTTGTATCTTTACTACAGACGATAACTAAAGGAAGCGGCTTCAACATCTGACACAATAAGATTTTAAATTCCCAGCTACCAATGAAGGAGCTGCACTAGTGGATTTGTCACTTTAAAGAAGGTGTCACCTGCTAAATTAACCCAACTTGCCTTACCAGAATAATTACTACTTTCTAATTCCCACTAATATTAGAACTATATAAAGTATCAAAGATATTTAAATTCCAAAGCATTTTAAAAGATTTAGGAATGCATGGCTTCACCGCACAGGCTGTCCTGCCGGAATAAACCATGGCTACTTTTCTTATAGATAATGCACCTAAAAAAAGACGTTCCATTCAGTTTTATCATTCAGGCCATTGGGTTCAAGAGTATCCAGCCCAAATATCCATCACTGCTCATGATTCGACTGACTGCAGTGTTTCACAAGAGATGTTTCCATTCTCATTTTAGACAAACTGTACTTATGTTTTGCTAGACGAGTCCTTAAATATCTAGAAATTTTCCCAATATATAGCTTCAAACAAGGACATAAATAACATATGCAGTCATGCATGTAGATAATGCTCTTAGTATGTCTGTGCAGCGCTGGGTGTGTGGCGCTATATAAGTGTTTAATATTAGTAGTAGTAGTAAAGAAGGTGGACCTTTTAATTACTTTCAATCGTTAAAAGAAACACTATAAAGAAATTTGGAAACTCTTTAAGAAGTACTTTTTCAAGAAAAAATAGTAAAGTAGATCAAGCTAAGTTTGGGCTTGGATTGCAAAAGGAGTTTTTTGAGACCGGTGATGTGGTTTGCCACATAGAGAGAGAGAATCAGTCATCCTGAGGTCTTTTTCTCCCTTCAGATAAGATATCTATGTAATTGGCTGGAGCCATCTTTGTTGAGTATGGGAGTGTTTTGTATTGACTTTAGATCTAGATTAAAATGTGGGAATAGCTTGGGGCTTATTGAAGGGTTTTTGTTTCCTTTTGCATAGTTGCACTCATGGCCCTGTCTCCACAGTACTATTTGGCATGCCATGGTCCTCCACCTGATCTTATCACAAAAATACAAACTTTTTTCCATAATTCAGTAATGGCTACTAGATTGTGGGGGGGGGGGGGGGGGGGGTCCCACTATTATCCTTTGCTTTAAACTATCAGATCCACTCACAAGTGAAGAAGATGAAAAAAAGATGAAGATTCTGAAGTAGAAGAAGACCTAAGACCTTGAAACATTTGTCTTAATACAGCTATATTTATGTCTCTTATGGCCTCATCTGTAGCACTATAAATGCTCAGTAGTAGTAGTAGATTCAATGTTGCCTCAGAGTGACCTGCTCCTATCATAGATTCCCCTGGCTTTGTTCCAAAATGACTCACACATTTCCTTGTCACGCTGAACTGTGATACTACTATTACCCTTCTTTACTGTATCTACTATACCAGAGGTACTCAAATCCAGTCCTGGAGGGCTGCAAACCAGTCAGGTTTTCGGGATATCCCTAATGAATATGCATGAGATAGATTCAAATACTATGAAGGCGGTGCATGCAAATATATCTCATGCATATTCATTAGGGATATCCCAAAAACCTGACTGGTTTGCGGCCCTCCAGGACTGGATTTGAGTACCTCTGTACTATACTGTGCCCAATAAATTAATATTCACCAGATCCATTTGGACTATGAGCAACAGCAGTCACTGAAACTTAAATGCCTCCTGCATCAAACTCTCCAGCAGCTAATATTGAATTATTCCTTCAGCTTTCTTGGTGAGGAGAACCATGCTCAAAAGTGAGATCTGAACTGGTCTAAGAACCAGTGAAGTCCATTTCAAATCTCACTGCCGCTTCTTGTGACTTTGGGCAAGACACTTGATCCTCCATTGCCTCAGCTACAAACTTAGATTGGAAGCCCTCTAGGAGCAGGAAAATACTTACCTGAATGTAACTCACCTTTAACTCAGAGAAATCTAACATTTGGATATCTCTGCATAAGAAATGCCACCCGAGGAGCAAACGCAGAAGGCACCCCTGCACCCACACAATTACCCATCTATGCAGTACCATGCCCACCAGACAAAGGAGGGGAATCACCCCAGCTCTTCTGTTAAAAGTATCAGCCCTAGATGCATGCTGTCCCCCAACCTAAATTGTCATTATTGGCACATGAAAGAAAAGCTAGTTTGTAAGACAAATGCATAATTTCAATGTTATTGTTTTATTTGTTCATTATTTTACTATATCAGGGCAATGGACATTGTCTATTATGGATAATATGAAAAGAAACAGATACTTGGGAACATGGATTCGATATTGTTATGTAAGTGTTCGGTTTCCAGAAAAAGCTTCTTTTAAAACTCTTTAAGTAGTACAAATTTGCGTACAATTCTGTGGACAGCCTGGCAGGAATACAGAATATGGTAATCCTGATAAAGTTAACAATATATTTTGTTACATATGAGATTTTCCCTAGTTATACAGTGGTCAATTTTATAAAGCCCTTCTTTTTGATGCATACATGCCAGAATACACGAATAAAAGGCTTCTTATAAAATTACCCCAGCTGTAAAAGTTCATGTGATGACAAGAACATGCATTCACATGAGACAGGTGAAGACATGTTCAGGGGAGGAGTTTGGGAGGTGTGGGCGGAGTTTTGATGTACCCATGCATTTTTATAAAATGCACACATATGCACATGCTTTATATGCTAACAGCTTCATTTTTGTGTGCTTTCTTTATGATTTGTGCTGAGAATTTATAAAGACAACATCGAACCGTGTTTACCAAAGTGCACTACTTCGGCAACTTATGGGTATGTTTACTAAACTGCGGTAATGTCACCTGCGTTAGGTTCCGCGGTAAAGGTACAGATGCCCATATAAAGGCGTGGGTGGTGCATCGCTACAGCAAGCCGTATAAGCTAACGCACATTACAAGGCGCCTTAGACTAACGCACATTACAAGGCACCTTACAAGGCACATTACACGGCGCCTTGTAAGGTGCCTTATAAGGTGCCTTGCAAGGTGTATTATAAGGTGCCTTGTTAGGTGCCCTATAAGGTGCTTTGTAAGGTGCATTATAAGGTGCCCTATAGGGCTCCTTAGGCTAAGCGTCATATTAGGCACCCCTGGACAAGGCACCGTAGAAGGCACCCTGGGCTATGGAACCGTAGGTTAAGGTGGCCAAACAAGGTTATGGTGCCCTAGGTTAGTGTGCCCTAAGGGCTGCAAGGTGCTTCAGGATGACATGCATGACCTGTGAGGCACAGAGACAGATATAGCCCTAACACTAGATAGAGCACTGAGGAAAGGCAATGAACAGGTGAGTGAAGGAGGGAGAGCTGGGAGCTGCTGGACCTGCCATATCTGCGGGCATCCCATATGGCTGCCAGTACTGATGACAAACATGGTGGGGGCATCTGTACCACAGCACAGGTAAATGTAAAGTACTGGAAAGACAGTTGGTGGCAGACAATGGGAATACATGTCCCCCAGTGAAGGCGGAGGTGGCAGGATAGTTACAATGATGGGTGGACAGAGGAGTGGTGGTGCCATGCAGATCAGGCACAGGCAAGGCAAGCATGAAGAGGTGCAATGCAGGAAAGGGTAGCAGTGCAGGACATGGAGTGGCAGCCTGCACAGGCAGACAGGACTCTACACAGCTGACAGACGCAGATAGACGGACCGAAGGAATGTTGGCAATTGTATGGAGGGTATTATGGGCTGGCAGCACAGATCTGCAAAAATATGACTATTACAGACATGCACACTATTTGAGTAGGATAGTCATTAAAGGAGGGAACAATGAGGAATTGAATCTGTGAACACTGCTGAGAATGGTATTGTATTAACCAGTAGGCTATACCTCCGTGGTGTATGGCGCAGCAATGGCTGGGTACAGAAGGACTGCTGGTCACCGCACAAACTGTCTGCTCTGTGCCAGGATAGGGTAACCCCACCAGTACCCATGATGCAATGCACATGCTGAATAGCTGTCTACAGCTGATCACCAAATGGGGTCTGCATCTCTCCGGTACCTCAGCTTGGGAAGACAAACTGACAGTGCGTGATACTGGCACAGTGTAGCTACAGACAATGTCATTGTACAGGTTCTGTGTTCACCCTGACGGTTAGGATGGGTGCCCAGCACTAGGTCTGCAGTACAGGTGGTGCTAGAAGTAGGTTCTGCTGTACATCCCCATCACTACCAGTGTGTGACAGGTGCTCCTTGCAGTGCATCTGTATCCTGTAGTCACATATGGCCCTCTGGAACCAGACACCACCCAGATTACTATGTACCCTGTGTTAGGGTCTGGTTGATATGGATACCTGTTATCAAGGCAGAGGGGTTTCTAGACTTGCATGAGGTTTGTGGAGCAGTGCCTTTATAGATCAAAGTGGTATACATTACATACCTCCAAAAAAGCCCACAAACACTGTTTTTGTAGGTAAGGGATAGGTGTCTGTCCCAGTAAAGCAACCGCCATCTTGCTGGTGTAAGACAGCCCACCAGGGTTGGTGGGTCAGAGCCATACCTGTAACTGGGGCAGTGGTAGACCTGAAGTAATGCTGGGATTAGGTCTGGAAAACCCCAACTGCCTCATAGCATAGTCAGACTGCACCTTTATAGGTGCTCTAACCATGCACAGTCTAACTGCAGACAGTCCACTAGCCAGTCCACAGTTCACACTCACAGAGAAACTATGTGCACCAAGCTGGCATCTCAGCAATTTGGACCCAGCACTGGGAACACAAAAGTATCACTGGAGACAGATAGTATAGAATGCTATGTGGGAACCTAGACATGCCATGGTCACTGCTCGGTCAGAGTGAGTGCCCTCCCAGCATGCCATGCTGTGGCCACCCTGTCCATGCAGGCAATGGTCGGGCACTACAGTGCCCCAGCCATTGCCCCACACCCTGTGAAGATGCATCCTGTCCAATTTGCCCTGTCTGGGCCATACCCACAATACCTTGCTCCTCATTATGCACATATTCAGGCCAACGCTGGTAACCGTGGGACATTGTGGGCCCAGTGAGGTGTGGGCAGCCACAGAACAATAGATACTCACTCCTATTGCAGCACTTTGTAAAGATAGGGGTGGTTGGCAACCCTGCCCGCCACACTGGTCCTGATCACAATGCCGACATTGATAAACTATGCAGGAGGTAGTAGTAGTGCTCTGGTGATAACTACAGCTCAATGCTGGGGCCAACAGCCTGACTCTCCATGCATCTTTGAATTGTGGAGCCTGTGTGAGTGGGTGTTTGTACCCCTGTTTGCCGCTGCTTTGGGCTTTGCACATTTTGCTGTTGTATCTGCATTGTAGGGTAAAATATAAGGACATGCTCTGCAGGATCCACAGCTGTGACTTGAACCTGTGACCCTCTGCTTCTGGATACACTGGCTGGGTGTACTGCACCACAGATGCATGGGAGTCCCTGGAGCTACCTGTATTTTTCCTCAGCCAGACCTTTTATGTTGCACTGCACACCATGTACTCGTTCGTACAAGGCATGGCCTAGGTCCACTGCAGGAAGGTGCCACTGCCCCCTCCAGCTCAGGCACACCCCCCCCCCCCCCGCCATGCTGACATGAACATATGCTGTCGGTGCTGGTAATGCGCAGTCCCAGGCCATCCACTGTGTGGGTCGGCGGTCACCTAGGGAGTGGGGTCTGGGGCGGGGGGCATACATGAGCATCCTTACATCCCCCCCATCACCGCCTACTAATAGTATGTCCCTTCCGCTTGGGGGGAGGGTTGGCTGTGGGGATGTGAGGTCAGTGCCCTGGCAACTGTTAGCTCGGGTGGACCAGGTAGATGTAGGTGGATTGTGTTTGGCCTTTGTCAGCTGCTGTCTTGCTGATTTCCGGTTTCTATGTTCCTATGTGCCACCTAGGCACCTGCCTAGTCCACCCTGTGCCCCAGCTGCCCCCGCTACATGTCCCGCCTGCAGCCCCCTATGCCCCATTTGCACCATCACCATAGTGGCCTTTCATACTTGGGCACTATGCTGTTGCTGCAAATGGAGCACTACTATCACGTTTCTTGGGCTCCCTGTCTATGCTGTACATTGCTGACACTTAATGGTTTCTCTCTCCTGCAAATGTGCATCTAAAGACAGGTTTTCATTTGTGGTACTTTTCAACCCTTCAGTTCCCTGCGTTAGGGTAAAAGGAGCTTCTCCCTGCCCACTCCCCGCTCATTGACCCCTTCTCTCCGCCCTCTCTCCACCCTCTGTGGTGTTTACCGTGGCCGGGAACGCTAACGCTCATTAGGTAATATTAACGCACATTAACGTTACATAGCGTGCGTTAACGTTACATAGCGTGTGTTAACGTAACCACTGCTACATTACCACAGTTTAGTAAACATACCCCTTAGTGTGTTTTAAGATGCCATGGGAGGTGAAACGGGCCTGCACTAACGATTGGGGGTGTGGCTGGCATATGGCTCTGCAGTTGCTGATGTAAGAAGCTCCTCACCATGCTCCAACTGCTATCACAATTAACAAGGGTGCACTCATGCCACCCGCTGAGAAGGAGTCAGGTGCATTGGCACTAACCGCAACAGTGACAGCGCACACTATTCACCCCTCTTCACCCAGCTAACAGAAATGTGCAGTGTCCACTTTCCATCCCTAACATACCTAGTCCCCAACTTATCCACCTAGCATGGTATTTTTACCATGCTGGCTGCCTTTGTACACAGTAGCAGTTACTGAAGTCTTACACTTTTAGCATACATTTTAGCAGGTTAGCACACTTTAGCGTACAAGTTATTTTGTTTATTTAACAGGTTTTTTATACCACTTTATCATTACAGTCAAAGCGGTTTACATTGCAACCTAAACCTGGTAATGTACATCAAACAGGGACTTTGATAACTTGGATTTTTTTCTGAGCCAATGGAGGGTTAAGTGACTTGCCCAAGGAGTACTAGTGTCCCACAGAAGCCTTTGTGTCTTATATATAGGCTTGGAATTGGCACATTTTTGGCATGCCCATATTTACTGTGTTATGGAATACCCTCACAATATAAGAAAAGTGCCCAGATTGGAACACATCTTACCCATCTTGATGCAGCTACACTCCAATCCCTATTACTAGCCGCCTGACCTACAAAGCCCTTCTACTCGTGTTCAAGATTCTTCACGACTTGTCTGCGACCTCACTGGCAGTAATCTTACAACACACCCCAGACAACAGAATCGTGCCTTTTCCTTATATGCACCAACCCTTTGGAACGCCCTACCTGCCTCACTCCGAGGTATCACTGCTCAGTCAACCTTTAGAAAGGCCTTAAATATTCACATGTCCCAGCTAGTTTATGACCACATACCTTAAATAAGGACTTGCATAGTGGCGTTCACTTCTCACCTGTGTAACCATTAGGCTCTGCTGCACAGACTGCAATTAGTTCTTTCTTCTCTCCCTAATTTCCATGCCCCCCCTTAGTTCATCTCCCCCACCCCTTCCAAGTTCATGACCCTGTTTATTCTTTTACTTAGCCGCTTGTTCCGTTTAATACCTGTTCTTTAAAATTAAGTTCTATGTAAAATACCTGTTCTATGTAAAGTTGGTTTTACTGTTTCAAGTTCTATGTAAACCATGCTGATTTTGAAATAGTGTGGTATATAAAAACACATAAATAAATAAATAAAATGTATATAACAATAAGTACATCTTTTAGCTAGTTAATCTTGAATCACTCACGCGCCATGTAATTTGATTCATCCAGATCAGCTTGTGGTCTTTTCTGTAGGGAAGAAGAACATGTGAGGACCCAGGTCAAGTTCTTTCCCCTATCAGGACAAAGAAATGCATACAAGTTATCACAGAAAATGTAAAATAAGTCACGTTTGAGATCATTCGTTCTCTGTGTTTTGCCATCCTTTATGCTGAGAATCCAGACTGAACACATTCTAATCCCTTTCTGTTTTAAGGAGATAGGGTGGAATTAGAAAATATTACATTCATTCCTGTTGAGGAATTAGTCTCATGTTGCCATCTCTTGTTTTAGACTGCTTTACAGCTATGTGCTGCTATACCTCTTAAATGAAGCAGAACGATGTGGTGGCATTCCTCAAAAACAGCTGGTTGAATTTAAGAACAGGGATCCGTGTGAACCGGTACACTACTTAATGGATTTCAGAATAAAGTTGCATGAAATGGCTAAAGGTGCTATTCACATTTCTGTAATAAAACATTGTGAAGAATCAAGATGATTAGAGGAACTTAGAAAAATAAAAGGTCAAGCATGGTCGACATGACATATTCCCTAGCATAAGAGAACTTGAATTCAAGTTACTAGATGACGGCGTGCCTCTAGAGGGTTGCTAAAACAGGCAGTTTTGAAAACTAGTAACTTTTAATTTGATTACTTCAACTAGAAGAATACAGTAGGAGACCACAGGTTTCAAAAGTAATTGACAGAGTAATCAGATTATTTTCTAGGCTCCACACTACTGTAATATAGATTACTTTCAGTTGCTATGCTTCTGTTTTCAAGTAGATGTCTGACGGAAACTCAATATTTCCCCTATTATCCTGCACAAATTGGTAACTTGGTAGATTCAGCTGTCCAAAAGATTTCCCATTGTGCCAATGACAAAAAAGATTTGGAAAATACTAGTGTAATGTGACTTGGATAGTCTGATGGGCTGAAGCATATATACTGTTACCACTCTTATTATGGCTTTGACATTACATCTATGATAAATTATGGTTTTCAATGAAAATTCATTGAAAACCATAATTTATCATAGATGTAATGTGACCATAGTCTTTGTTTCATTTTTTTCAGTTAGAAGATTGTATCAGATTCCTGGTACCTGCCAAATTATCACTGCTCATAAAACCAATTGGCATGGTTGGGGACAGAATAGAGTACTGCAAGTAAAGAAGGGAATTTCCTAATTTTTCTGTGTGTGTAAACCTTGTTTTCCCCTAAGAAAAGTTTATATTTTTAAATTACCCCATGATACAAGCACATCAGATTGGAGGAGTAGCCTAGTAGTTAGATTGACTACCTTGTACCCAGAAGACCAAGGATTCAATTCCCACTGGTACTTCTTGTGACCTTCAGCAAGTCACTTTACCCTCCATTTCCTTGGAAGAAAAAGCCTGGCAATTTACTTCTGGTGATGCATTGCCAAGAAAACCCAGAGGCAACTGGGTTACCACAAGTCAGCACTGACTTGATGGCACTAAAAAAAAAATGTGCATAAATGTATGTGGGGTGACAAGAAGTTGCAACCTGCATGCAGGCATGTTTGAGGATATACTTTGGTGGAGCATCAGCAGAATCACAAAGGGGCCCTTTTACTAAAGTGTGCCATTCATTTAGAGTTAGGTCAGTAAGAGAAGTTTGAACTGGATGTGGAAACAGACAGGGAGCCAGTGAAGTGACTTGAGAAGAGGGGTTACATGAGCATAGCGACACTGGCCGAAGGTGAGCTGTGCAGCTGAGTTTTGAACAGATTTGTAGGGTGAAAGATGATTCAGAGGGAGACTAGTGAGGAACAGATTACAATATTCAGGAGGAGAGGTGACTAAAGAGTGTATGAGGGTCTTAGTAGTGTGTATAGAAATTAAGGGACAAATTTTGCCAATGTTATAGAGAAAGAAGTGATAGGTTTTAGCTATCTGTTTGATGTATGCAGAGAAAATGGAGTCAAAGATGACCCCAAGGTTGTCAGCTGAGGAAACGGGGAGGAGTGTAGTGCTATTCACAGAAATCGAGTAGGGAGAAGGGGGGAGTTGGAATTAGGCAGAAAGATAAGGAGCTCAGTTTTGGCCATGTTCAGTTTCAGTTGGCGGTGAGATATCCAGGCAGCAATGTCAGATAAGCAGGCAGAGATCTGGGTCTGATTCCTGGAGAGATTTCAGGCATAGAAAGGTAGATCTGAGAGTCATCAGCATAAAGATGGTACTGAATACCATGGGAGGAAATAAGTGCACCAACAGACAGTGTAGATAGAGAAAAGGAGAGGTCCCAAGACAGAGCCCTGAGGTACATCAACTGAAAGTGGGATGGATCCACCAGAATATACAATAAAAGTGCTATGGGAGAGATAAGAAGAAAACCAGGACATAACAAAGCCCCTAAATCCAAGCAAGGACAGAATATTGAGGAAAAGGTGGTGATCAACAGCGTCAGAGGCATCAGAAAGGTCAAGAAGGATGAGAATCAAGTAGAGGCCTTTGGATTTGGTGAGGAACAAGTTGCTGAAGACTTAACATGTTAACCGCGATCTGTTACCCACGATAACTGTTAGTGCAGAGCCAGCACAGTTAGTGTGACCCAATTTTTGCGCTAACTGTGCTTCATGTGTTGGGTTGATAATAAGTGGGTTAGGGGTGGAGAGTGGGCATTGTGAATGCCTTGTAGTCACCGCACTCATGCTGACTGCAAGGCTTGCAATTAGCATGGATATAGTTACAACCACCTCAATAGGTGGAAATAAGTGTACCCACACTAATTTTGTCATGTGTTAAGTACAGTGCAGCATGTTAACTGATGATAATATGCTGTCCAAACCCCTTACAGTTAAAGTTGTGGTGTTGCATCTAATGTGCCATGGTTTTTCATGCTATTGGCATGTTAAGTGCCAAACCACAATGCATGTTAGTAAAAGGGCCCCAAAGTATGTGCAAAGTTTATAAAATATGTGCATACAGTATGTGCCTACTTCATGTGGGAACAGTTCTCCTGATTCTGCAGTGTTTGTGAGGCTATTTTATAAAGGCACTTAAGTGTCTATATTATCTTTATAAAATAGCTCTAAGATAGGTACCTACTCTGACTTCCTACCTAAGTGACTTATTTTATTAATTTATTTATTTAAAGCTTTTTTATACCGCGCTCTTCAGTATCAGTGCGGTTTACAGTTAACAATTCTTGCAAGAGACAATGAGAGCTGCCTAGTGCTACATTGAACAGGATCAGAAACTTGGATTTGTAACTGGGCAAACTTTACACATTCAGCTAACACAGCTATAGCTGAGTAACTATTTACAAATTTGATGTTAGGCCCAACTGAATGTTTAGGGCTGGGTCTTCACAGTTATTACATTCAACATTATAGTCATTCATTAATTATTATAATCAGTATCAACACATGTCAATATACCTGATGGAATGGTTCTTCTGCTCGGTTAGTTTTATTCGGTTTGTGGTGTGTTGGGCGCTGATTGATTGAGTTGGGGTGTGATATGTGGATGGGTTACATTTGGTTGTGGGAAGTGTAGGAGGAATAGGTGGTGCTTGAGGGCTTTCCTAAATTGTGTAAGATCATTTATTGATCTGATGTTTGGTGGGAGGTTATTCCAGCACTTTGGGGCAAAGAAAGTGAATGCTCTATTCCTGGTTGTTTGTGTGCATTTAGTGGAATCAATAGGGATAATCAGTGTATTGGCGGCTACTGTCCTTCTCGACCTGTTGTTGGGGGTGGGGGGAGGAGGACTGTGAGGGACGAGGGGGATATCATGTTAATGGCTTTGAATGTGAGGAGTAGTGCCTTTTAAGTGGGTCTGCAGATTAATGGTAGCCAGTGAAGGTCCCGGAGAATGGGTTTAATGTGGGTTCTTCTGCATAGACCATATAGCACGCGGGCAGCCGCGTTCATCGCAAGTTGTAATGGACTGAGGGTGCTCCTGGGGAGGCCATGCAGAATGATGTTTACATAGTCGAAATGTGGTATTATCAGTACCTGGAATATTGTTCTGAAGTCTCCAGGAGCTAACATGGGTCTTATGTGCCTTAGAGTCCTGATTATGTTGTATATAGACCTGATGGTGTTCTTTGAAGTCAAGATGTTGGTCAAGCATCACACCCAAATAGCGTATTACCAGTTTGCTTGGGAGCTCAGCATCTCTTACCTTCAAGGTAGTGGGAGGAGAGAAGTTTTTGTTCTTTGTAATGAACAGGACCTCCGTTTTCTTGAAGTTAATACGGAGGTTCTGATTTATAAGCCAGTCAGTGATTGCATTGAAGCAATCTACTAGGGCGGTAAGGTCGGGCTGTATGACTTTGACTGGGGCAAACAGCAAGACATCATCTGCATATATCAGGCTGGAGACATTGAATGATTGGATGATCTCGCATATAGGCTGCATGTATACATTAAAGAATAGCGCAGACAGAGATGAGCCTTGGGGTACTCCTTGATGTTGCTGGAATGGTTCAGATGTGGTAGATCCCATCTTTACATGTTGCCATCAGTCGGCTAGATAGGATTTACACCATTCCCAGGTCAGGCCCATGATTCCCTTCTCTTGGAGTCATGTAAGGAGTTGGTCATGGTTGACGGAATCAAATGCGGCAGCGATGTCAAGCAAGATATGTGCGAAGCCATTTCAATGTTGTCTATTCCTCTCCTTAAGGTGTTGGTTAGTGTGACGAGTAATGTCTCAACTCCATGGGATTCTCGAAACCCGTGCTGGCTGGAATCTAGGGGGGCTGATGTGTCAATGTGTTGCTGGATTTGTCTTTGGACAACCTTCTCAATTATTTTGGCAAGTAAGGGAATACTCGAGATCGGGCGGTATGAATCAGCCTTTGTCGGGTCTAGTCAGTTGTTTTTCAGGAGTGGGCGTATGGATGTCTGTTTGAGCGAGGAAATTATTCTCCATAGGCCCATGAAGTCCTTTCAGAAACCCAAAATATTTTGGTGTTCCTGCTTGCTTCAGGAGTAGTGAGTGTTCATAAACACTGGAATATAGTAGCTGGTGAATGGAAACCTGGGGAAAGAGAGACCCTACCATCTCAGGCATAGCTTGTGGAGCCTCCAGTACACTAAAGTCAAGGCAATAAACAGGTTATCAAATGAAAAAGATTAAAAATTCCAAAAGTGTGTACGAAACAGCTTCTTACATGAGGAGACTGACTTCACACCAATAGCTGGCAGAAGATTCCTTCTCTCAGTCCCCACTTCTCAGCAGGAGGACATTGCCCTTCCCCAAAGGGACAATAAATAGGTGTTGGACAAACACCCCTAATGACACATATTTTGGTGTCCTGATATGCATGCAACCATTGCAGTCCCAGGCCTTGCCTCAACAACTAGTTCTTTGCTTAGCATAGAAAAATAGAAACATGATAGCAAATAAAAGCCATCTGGCTTATCCAATCTGCCTTTCTATACCAACTACTATAGTCCCTATTTTCCTTTAGAGATCTTCTGAATTTGTTCCATGCTTTCTTGAATTCAGATATAGACTGTCTCTACTACCTTCATTGAGAGACTATTCCATGCATCTACAACTCTTTCCATAACAAAATATTTCCACAAACTACTGCTGAGTCTATCCCCTTTCATCTTCATCCTATGGCCCTTATTGCAGAACTTTCTTTAAATTAAAAGAGGTTCTCCTCCTGTGAATTTATGCTACAGAGGTATTTAAATATCTCTATCATACTGTATCTCCTCTCCTGCCTTTCTTCCAAAGAATGCATATTGAGATCTTTAAGTCTGTCCTCATATGCCTTATGGCAAAGACCACTGACCATTTTGGTAGCCACCCTCTGCACTGACTCCATTACAGTCAAACCTCGGTTTTCATGATTAATCCGTTCGAAAAAGTCTGACTAAAACCGAAACGTATGAAAACTGAAGCAATATTTACCATAAGAAATAATGTAAATCCAATTAATCCGTTCCAGACACCCAAAAATATTCACAAAAAATACATTTTATAGAGAATAACTATATTTTTACATACAGAAAACAATGAGAAATAAATATAAATGACTAATGAAATGGATAAATGAACATTTAACATCACTGAAAGCAAGCTAAGTACAGTACTGTACAGTACAGTATGTTAGCATCTGGCCTTAGCCACCCCTGACAAGCTGCTGTGCCCAGCTCTCTTCGGAATCACATTGGATTCAGCCCATTAAAATACCTTTACATTATCTGCTCAATGCTTCAGAATGGCAGAAAATCTTAATAATATAGCTTCAGACGTACCCTGCAAGAGAAAGAACTGCCTCCCACATTCATGCAACATCTCCTGCTTACGTTGACAGCTTTTCTTCCCTGCTACCTCCGAGCCTGAGGGGGCGCTCCAGAGAACGGGCAGGCGGTGGACGAGATCGGGGCCTTCCTCTCTGCGCAATCCTTGCCTCTCTAACTCTGACCAGGCTTGAGGATGTGTTTCATTTACGTGCTCAGCTGGCTTTCGCTTCTCATCACGCTGGCGATCGGTGAGTCCGGGGGGCAGTGCTGCCGGGACCGGGCGGGCGTTCTGGCAGTGTATACAGACCGGTGTGCAGCGCAAGGGTGTATGCATTTACAATACTGTACTTTACGAAAACCGAGGCGATGTACGAGAACCGGGATAAAATCTCAGTCAAAAAAGACATTGAAAACCGAAGCGATGTATGAGAACCGGAACAAAATCTCAGTCAAAAAAGACGTTGAAAACCAAAACGTATGAAAACCGGGGCAAATGAAAACCAAGGTTTGACTGTATATCCTTTTGAAGGCTTATCTCCAGAATTGCACACAATACTCTGTTAGGTCTCACCAAAGACTTCCACAGAGGTACTAATTACCTCCTTCTTCCTGCTGGCCATTCCTCTCCCTATGTACCCAAGCACCCTTCTAGCTTTCATCATCAGCTTTTCTACCTGTTTAGCCACCTCAAGATCATCAGAAACAATCATACCCTGATCCTGCTCTTCTTTCATGGACAGAAGCACTTCACTCCCTTGGAGTTTTGCAGCACAAATCCATGTCCCTATATTTTTTAGCATTAAATCTCAGTTGCCAAATTCCCATCCTCTCCATGTCCAGACAGACTCAAAGTGAAGTCTCATCCCTGAATTATTTTAAAGCAATGACTTTTCTTTCTACTCATACCACCTCTTCCAGTGCACCTCCATAGTTATTTTTCCTTCCTACTGTATCCCACTGATAGGCAGCCTTTAAGCCATTGGATAACTCTTTCTAGGTCCCTTTTTTGTTTGCCAGTTCTTTACACCTGATAATTGGTAAAGAAGGTGACATTTTACTAACCAGATAATGTTGTTTCCTTGAGTCCTGCTAGACCAATCCAGACAAGTGGGTTGTGTTCCCCTACCAGCAGATTAGTGGAGACAGAGAACCAATGAAATGCCCAGGTTTTGATGACATCACTCCCATGCCTCTATCAGCCTGAGCCACCAGAGGGCAACTCAGTATTCATACCAAAGCATATGGTAAAGCATGGCATATCTCACACAACCTCAATGAGGGCAACAATGATTAAGCCAACAGTAGAGAAACTATGTACTGGAGAGATTGCACAAAAGGCTAGCAGTAGAATATAGATCTGCAGAGCCAAGCATGTAGATCTTTGTGGACTAAAGGTAACTCCACAATATAACAAACCAAAAAGAGTTCTAGGGCTGCGTCTTGGACTGATCTAGCAGAACTCAAGGAAAGGACAATATCTAGTAAGTAAAATGTCATCTTCCATATTGTCCTGCTAGACCAGTCCAGACAAGTGGGACATACCAAAGCTACACCTTCACTGGGCAGGGAGAAGACACAGCAGCTCGCAAAACCTTGGAGCCAAAGGCTGCATCCACCTGAGCATGGACATCCAAGTGTAAATGTTTGACAAAAGTGGAAATAATGCCCACGTTGCTGCCCAATAAATGTCTGATGGAACTATTGATCTACTCTCCACCTGTGAGGATGCTTGTGCTCATGTAGAATGGGCAAAGAAAACCCTCCAGAACCAGCCGATTCCACAGTAGAAATGCCAAGGAAATATCCTTCTTGATCCAGCACCACAGTGCAGACTTGGTTCCACATCACACTTGTGTGAGCCAACAAATAGCACAAAAAACTGATCCAATTTACAAAAGGAATTTGTAATCTTCAAGTACTGGAGAAGCACCCTCCGGATACAGTATCCACAATGCAAAGATCCTTATCATTCCCTCCACAATGCTCCTTAGAGAAGGACAGCAGACAAACCATCTGATTCACATGAAAGGGAGAAATGAAGGCATAGGCTGAATAGGAATGGCCTCCTCCAAACAAGACAGATAAGGATCCCGGCAAGACAAAGCCTGCAGTTCTGAAATTCACCATGCCAAGCAAACCATGACCAAGAAAACAAAAAAACAGTCTTCAGCATCAAATCCTTCAGAGTACTGTGTTTCAAAATCTCAAAGAGCTCTGACATCAGGGCCCTGATCACCAGACAGGGATCCCACAAAGGGACAATTGACCAGTGGGGAGGATGCAGATGCCAAACCCCCTGAATAAAATATGCAACATTCCAGTGCAATGCCAGGGACTTTTCAGTCACTGGACCTCTGAAATAGGCCAAAGCTGCCACCTTAACTTTTAAGGAGCTAAGAGAAAGGCCATTTTACAGACCTTCCTGCAGAAGGCCAACAGAGACGCATCTTCACTGCCTCAGAAACTAGCTTTCGTGCACTGCATTAACGCTCAAGAGGTACTAGACTCACACATATGCCAGGCTGGTAGAACCCCTCTGGGCCTTGACCAGAGTGCAGGCTACTGCAGGAGAATGGCCCTTATATGCCAGCTGACTCCTTGCAAGATCAAAGCTGTAAGCAAGAAAAGAAACAGGTCATCCAGGACAAGTGGCCCCTGACACAACTGGCCCCAAAATGAGGCAGATGTAGGTCCCTGTAGGAACCAGATCAGGTCCCTGATGCATGCTGTCCTCAACTAATACAGTGCCACCAAAGCAATCCAGCCTGGATGGCGCTCTATGCGTCAAAGCACATGCCGCAACAACAGCCATTGCTGTAGCCAAAGCTGAAACAGGGTGACAACACCTTTGGACACAGTTTCCATGTGGTGACTGAAGAAATGGCACACTTTGTCATTAGAGTGAGATGCCATCATTCCCATCACAGGTAACTCCAATGGTAGAGAATCACTGAAGCTCCTCCTGACACAACTCCCACTCTCTGGGATCAAGAGAATGACAACTGAGGAAGCGCGCTTCCACATTGACCATCCTGGAAATGTGTCAACCCAAAGGACCTAGGAGGCTTATTTCCACCAACATGAACCAGAAAGCCATCTACAGGACCATTCCGGCACACTTCATGCCATCTTCGCAATTGACTTATGTTACTGCCATGGTGTCATCCGAGAACACTCACACTATCCTGCCATTGACTAAGGACTGCAAATGCAAGAGGGCCAGCCAGATAGACCTTGCTTCAAGTTTGTTGTAAAGCACACTACCTTCCTGTGGCTCCAATGGCCCTGAGCCATTCAGATTTGACAAGAGCTCCCTAGCCTGTAAGACTAGTGACTATTGCTGGAAGAATCCACAAAAGTGATCATCCAGTGGCATGCCACTCATCAGATAATATGGGCATAACCACCACTTCAAGCTGGCTCTCATCCCCAGTTGAGGCAGAAGTCTGAACTCGAACTCCAGTCAGAAAGGACCAACGGAGTGGCCTCATTTGAGCATGTGCCCATGGCACCATCTTGATCGCCAGCACCATCAAGCAAAGAAGCTGTAGAGAATCCCAAACCCTGGGAACCTGTTGAGAAAAGAGCATCTCAAGTTGTTCCAACAATCACTGCACTCTCTCTTCCTGTAGGAATACTCTGCCCACTCAAGCACTGAACCATTCTCCAATAGACACTTTCTCTGATTGATCACCCAGCTGAGGCCTCCCAGAAAGACACCACTCAGGCCACAACCCAAGATACCTCCAACAGAGAATGGCCATGGAAGAGCTAGTCATCCAGAAATAGGTGTACACATAGTCCTTAGAGCCGTGATCTTGGAGAATGTTTTTGGGTCAGTGGAGAGGCTGAAAGGAGGATGACAAACTGAATGTTTGAGTCAAGCACAGCAAAACACAGAGATCCCTGCTTATCCTCACAGATTGGGATATGAAAATAAGCTTCAGCCAAGGTCAGAGACACTAGGAAATGCCTTTGGAGCATCAGCACAATCATAGAACGCAGAGTTTCCATTTGAAAGCACAGCATGCACAAATGAGCATTGACCCCCTTGAGGTTGAGAATTGGTCAAAAGACTCCATTTGTCTTTGGCACCCCAAAATAATTGGAATATCTCTCCTTGCCCCGCTCGGCTGGGGGCACTGGCACCAACACCTTCAGGCATAGTAACTCATTCAACGTGACCCATGTGGTGGCTCTCTTTTTGGCCAAACCATACATTTGGCCCATCTTCAAGAAGGCAAGAAGGCCTTGCCCAAGACCTTCACCAACCCTTCCAAAATGGCACCAAAAGGAGCTTCTTAGTAACCCCACATTGCCATAATTTAAACTACTTCTTAATCAAAATCACTTCAGCACTCAAACACAAGCTATGGATGGACCTCAGGTTTCACTCACCCTCCATTTGGCGAAATTCATCACCATAGGGAAATGGCGGACACTTGCATCATAGGTCCTTAGCCTAAATAAATTATTATTCTTTATTCTAATAAATATGAAAAACCAATTTTCTAAAAAAGACCTCTTCACTCCACCAATAAATTTTACAGGATCCACATAATACTACACCAATATACAACAATTCATCTCACACACTCTCTAAACATATAAACAACATAGTGCTGAAGTGATTTTGTATAAGAATTTGCAGCGAAGTAGTTTAAATTATGGCAATGTGGGGTTACTAAGGGGCTTTTTTGGTTGATGTGATAGTATTTCCCTTAGGCGGTGGTTACTGTGTGTATGGTGACCAAAAGGAGCTTCCCATCAAGGCCAGTTGGGTTAGTCAGACTTTGGAGGATGTGTTTGCTGTCCAGTGGTGGAACCAAATCCAATGCTATATCACCATCAACACGGCAATATCCCTAGCAATCAAGCAGACTAGAATATACATGGCCTCATAAGGAAGACCATAACTAACTCCAAAGAAGGGGTAGTATTATCCGGCAGGAGAAACTGAATCCACAGGAAAAAGGATGGAGACGTCAGGCCTTCACATACCACTAATTGGAGAATAGAGGTGCCTCTGTGAACTGGTGCTTCAACAAGAGTCTACCTCTCTAATCATTGTGTCCTTTAAGCTAAATCTGACTTTTATGGAAATGAATGCCTACTTTGTGACCACCATGACCTGCACCTTCACCTTGGGCAGGCTGTACCATTCAACACATGTCTCTCCGGGACAGTGTACATTCTTTTGCAAACCTTTATCCCCTTAGGCGGGAAATCGGGGAGGACCCATCCCAACTGGTACATATTCTGGATCATGTCCAGAAATGGGAATACTAGAGTCCAACAAAAAAAGCACGGTTCCACATGCAAACAAACAACCCAGTAAAAAATGTGGAATGCAAAAAGGATATAAAATAATAATAACTTTTATTTAATTAAACCACTTCAGCCGCTGGCCCAACACAGGCTGTATTTCGTAAAACCTTCCTCAGGGGCCTAAATGGCTAAAAACAATCATAAAACATATTAAAAACATACAAAAACAAGTTATACTAGATAAATAAATAATTAAAAAAACTTATGGAATCGAATGAAACAAACAAACACAAGCATATGAATAAATAAATAAAAAGCAAAGTTAAACAGGTATAAATTACTTTAAACGTGTACAGCAAAGGGAGCTAAAAAGGCCATGCGTAAATAAATATAACCACAGCCAAAATAGACATAAATATATGGATAAAACAGCATAAAACTTAAAAACATATAGATACATAATATAACCTCGGGAGTATACAACAACAAATGTGTCTATTAACATATAAATAATAAACTGATATTTAAATTTTTTTAAACTAAATGATTATGAATAAGTAACAATATATAAAAAAACAAACCAATAAATAACATACATATTAATAAAAACTGTTGAAAACATGTATATACAACGAGGAAACTCATAGGGGGGACGTGACAGCAACAACCAGGGAGAACCCACCTGTGTATATGTTGCTTCTGTTAAAATTTCATCTGTATTATCACGGGGGTAAAAAGAGGAGAAGAAAAACAAAAACAAAGATGGATGAGGATAAAAATAAATTAAAATAAATATGGGCATAGTATACCTCACTGGATCCTGTGTATAGGTTTGTGTGAAACAATATCGATTGAAAAATAAAATCACACAAACACTATTGGCCACACTAATTATTAGAAACAGTATATTTTTATTGTGATCTAGAAAGACATAAACCATAATTTAAGATATGATAAAAAATGTTAGGATGCAAGGCAAAATTATTACCTAATTCTAAAAAGCAAATTTACTTTCTACGTAATAATGACCATTAAAAAAACTTCTTGGCAAGGAGATGATAAAAACAAAAGTATCTCATATTTGGTTAAAAGCAATATGAGTAAAACGTACAACCACTGCCATAGAAGATATCATAGGTTTAAACGCAGTAAAAAGCCTAGTTAAAAACTATATATTCCCTAACCATAAACAAACATAAAAAAGAGGGGAAGGGCAGACCGCTTGAATGACTCAAAGCCGCAGTGCCGCTGTAAAAAACTAATCAAATTTGTCAACGTATCTAATATCACACAAACAAAAAGGCATGTTAGAGAATAGAGAACTCACTTGACTCCAAAAAAATAGATAAAATGCATCTTCGGTCAATTTCAAAAATAAATAAAATGTGTCTTCAGTCAAGGACCACCGCTGCTTATCTTGACCGATATAGCCTTATTCAATTCAAAATGTTCAAACCGCCAACTCCTAATTGTAAAAAAACAAATAACCATTCTACAATGTAACTGCGTGACGATAACCATTGGATTAATGGACATATTAAAAACTTATAAATAAAATAAAACCACCATATATAGCCAAAGGCAACATGAATGCAAATGCAAGCACTGCTCCAGGAGACGTCATTGGTCTAAATGTATAATAAAGGGAACAGACCACAGTCCTGGTAGCTACAAATCTATTTTTCAAAACTTTTTTATGCCTTTAAAAACAAGACCAAACTACAATAAAGAACTATATATCCTAAACCATACGCAATATGAGGAAGGAAAGATGGACTATATGAAGTTACTTAATGCCACAGGGACCTATGAAACAATACCTCTATAGAAACCAACTTGTCAATGTGCAACAAACAGAATTGCATATTAAGAAGTAGACTAAAAACTTACTTCAAGCCAAACGATAAAAATGCGTCTTCTGTCAAAGACACTGCTACTTATCTAGACCGATGTGTCTCATTTAATACTGATTCTTCAAAATGCCGGCTCATGCACACATGAGCCGTTTTAAGCGCGAAACAGAAGTAGTGACGTAAAAAAGGGTATGCAGATCTTGACCCATGCTAGAAGTGAATACGCTTAAGACATGCATATTGTCAGGCAGTGGCCAGTCCGCCGCCTAGGGGGAGCGGGTCTGTCCGCCTGATGAGCCTTTCGATGAAGGAGTAGTTGTGGACACAAATGGGTCAGGTACAAGATAGGATTTTATTTCCCCTCCCGGGGTTGGATTTTCAAATATACAACACAACAAACTTAGGACAATAAAGCCATACACTCTGGCATGTGATAAAGGAAAATGAAAGACAGCTTCTTCTTAGAAACATAGAAACATAGAAACATGATGACAGAAAAAGACCACAAGGCCCATCTAGTCTGTCCTTCCATAACAACAACTACAACAGTCCACTTTTTACCTTTAGAGATCCTCTGTGTTGGTCCCATGCTTTTTTGAACTCAGTCACTGTCCTCATCTCCACCACCTCCACTGGGAGACTATTCCACGGATCCACTACTCTTTCCGTAAAGAAATATTTCCGCAAATCACTCCTGAATCTATCTCCCTTCACCCTCATCCCATGTCCCCTCGTAGCAGAACTTGCTTTCAATTGAAAGAGACTCTCTCCCTGAACATTTATGCCATGGAGGTATTTAAACATCTCAATCATATCACCTCTATCCCGCCTTTCCTCTAAGGTGTACATATTAAGATCCTTAAATCTGTCCTCATATGCTTTATAATGAAGCCCATTAATCATGTTAGTAGCAACCCTCTGCACCGACTCCATCCTGTTCACATCCTTTTGAAGGTGCGGTCTCCATAATTGCACACCATACTCCAAATGAGGTCGCACCAAAGACTTATACAGAGGCATTATCACCTCCTTTTTTCTGCTAGACATTCCTCTCCGTATGCACCCAAGCATCCTTCTAGCTTTTGCCGTCGCCTTTTCTACCTGTTTAGCTACTTTAAGATCATCAGACACAACCACGCCTAGGTCCCGCTCTTCTTTAGTGGACAAAAGTACTTCACCTCCTATACTGTATTGCTCCCTTGGATTGCTGCAGCCCAAATGCATGACCTTACATTTTTTAACATTAAATCCCAGCTGCCAAATTCTAGACCATTCTTCAAGCTTAGCTAGATCCCTCCTCATGTTATCTACACCTTCCTGGGTGTCTACTCTATTACAGATTTTGGTATCATCCGCAAAGAGGCAAACCTTACCCGACAGCCCTTCCGCTATATCACTAACAAAGATGTTAAAAAGAATCGGACCAAGGACAGATCCCTGGGCCACACCACTGGTAAAATCCTTCTCCTCAGAGTGAGCTCCATTTACTTGTACTCTTTGTCGCCTCCCACCCAACCAATTTCTAACCCAAGCAGTAACTTTAGGGTCCATCCCTAGGGTGCTCAGTTTGTTTATAAGTCGCCTGTGAGGAACAGTGTCAAAGGCTTTACTGAAATCTAAATACACCACATCTAGAGCTCTCCCTCGGTCCAACTCCCTGGTCACCCAGTCAAAGAAATCGATCAGATTTGTCTGACAAGACCTGCCTCTGGTGAATCCATGCTGCCTCGGATCCTGTAATCCGCTGGACTCCAGAAACCTCACTATTTTCTCTTTCAGCAGCGTTTCCAATAATTTACTCACCACTGAAGTTAAACTAACCGGCCTGTAGTTTTCAACCACATCCTTACTTCCGCTTTTGTGTAAAGGCACCACATGAGCCTCTCTCCAGTCCTTTGGCACCACTCCCGACTCCATTGAAAAGGTCAGTCAGTGGAGCTGCTAGAACGTCCCCAAGTTCCCTCAGTATTCTAGGGTGTATCCTATCCGGTCCCATCGCTTTGTCTACTTTAAGTTGAGCTAGTTTCTCACGAACACAGTCTTCTGAAAATTGTTCAAGATGTCCCTCGCTTCTGTTCTTATTTGTGGGTGTTTTCTGAGGTCCTGCTCCTGGTTCTTCATCTGTGAACACAGAACAAAAATATTTGTTAAACAATTCCGCTTTATCCTTATCAGCTTCTACATATTCCCCCCCTGCATCCTTGAGTCTGACAATACCACTTTTGCCCTTCCTCTTCTCACTAATATATCTGAAAAATGTCTTATCCCCCCATTTTATTGCATTGGCTATTTCCTCCTCCTTTTGAATCTTTGCCTTCTTGACTACTTTGCTAGCTTCTCTAAGTTTTTCCAAATACAGATGCCTGTCTTCCTCTCTCTGTGATCTCTTGTATTTCATGAAGGCCTCCCTCTTTTTCTTCACTTTTTCAGTTACTTCCTTCGAAAACCATAGCGGTCTCCTTTTCCTTTTGCCTTTATTTACCATTTTAACAAAAAGGTTGGTTGCCTTTAAAATACCCCCTTTCAGCTTTGCCCACTGTTTTTCTACATCTCCCAGCTGTTCCCATCCCACTAACGACTCCCTGAGGTATTGGCCCATCTTCGCAAAGTTAGTTTGCACACAGGGCCATATCGAGCTGCAATCACACCCTGTGCGACTTGCAGCTCTTCCTAAAGTCTAAGATCTTCACCTTGGAATGGATTCTAACAGCCCTAGTCCTAATACTGAACCACACCATCTGGTGATCACTGGATGCAAAATGATCTCCCACTACAACATAAGAAACACTTTCACCATTGGTAAGCACCAAGTCCAGTATGGCCCCTTCACGTGTGGGGTCTGTTACCAATTGCCTGAATAGTTCTCCCTGTAGAGAATCCAGGATCTCCTTACTTCTAGATGATACTGCAACAGGAATGTGCCAATCAACATCTGGCATATTGAAATCTCCTAGCAGTAGCACTTCCCCTTTCCTAGCAATGCTGCGTATGTCTTCAATTAACTCTCTGTCCACCTCTTCCTCTTGTGAGGGAGGTCTGTATATCACACCAATGCAAATAGATTTCTCTCTCCCTCTTTCTAGTTTAACCCACAATGCCTCCTCTCTCCCTTTTAAGCTCTGTAATTCCAAAGCTTTAATAGTAGTTTTTACATATAGTGCCACTCCTCCTCCCCTTCTTCCTACCCTGTGCTTTCTGAATAAAGTATAGCCAGGTATAGTTACAGCCCAGTCATGGTTTTCTGTGAACCATGTTTCTGTAACTGCCACTAAATCCAAGTCAGCAACTCCCACCAAAGCTTCAACTTCAGGGATCTTATTTCCCATGCTACGGGCATTAATACACACTGCTTTCCATGTGTTACCCCTGTTACCCATTTCCATAAAGGTATTTAATGTATCACCTACCTGGGGGCTTTCACTTACCTGGGTGCTTTCTTCACCCATCCCCAACGAATCTAGTTTAAAGCCCTCTTCAGTAGATTAGCCAGTGTACTACCAAAGATGCGTTGACCTTTCTTGGACAGATGGATGCCATTTCTGCTCTGCAACCCTTGGAACAGCATCCCATGGTCTAGGAAACCAAAATGCTCTCGAACACACCATCCACGCAGCCATGCATTCATCTCCAGGATGCGAGCCTCTCTGCCTTGGCCTTTACCCTCAACAGGGAGGATTGAAGAGAACACCACCTGTGCACCTACCTGCTTCACCCTCTGTCCCAGAGCCATGAAGTCACTTTTGATACGTTCCGAGGTATACCTGGCAGTATCATTTGTTCCAACATGGATTAGCAACATTGGGTAATAGTCAGTGGGCTTGATGAGTCTCGGCAAACTCTCCATAACATCTTGGATCTTGGCACCAGGCAGACAGCATACCTCTCTGGACATCAAGTCTGGTCGGCAGATGGACGCCTCAGTACCCATCAGAAGAGAGTCTCCAACAACCACTTGCTTCTTGCTTCTTACTCAAATTATATCCACAGGAAACAATATTCTCAGCATACAGTTCCTTTGAAAATGAACAGCAAATCTTGTGATCTTTACAGCTAGCCTTAAGCAATGCACAAACACTGGCTTAACACAAAGAAGTAATCTTGTCTGAAATGGTTAGCGTACAATCCATTGGATCACCAAATGAATCTTCACTAGCAGAATCAATTATCATAGGCTCCTGCTGACTTTCAGCTGGACAAACATTTTCTTTATTGCACAACGTTTGTAAACCTCCTTCTAATGTATCTTCACGGAGCTTATCCAGCCAGCCCTCTCTAAGGTAAGAATTACTGTTACCATATATATCAGAGTGTGAGAGTGGAGAGACCCACCTTCCAGGATTTTCAGCATATAACTTTTTATAAGAACTTTTCCCTTTAAAGTATTTGCTTGTCCTACCTTCAGGTTTTGGCTGAGGATAATGGAACTGCTCTACCCTGTTAGCAAAGGCTTTTGCCCTTGGAAGCTTTCTCTGAGGTTTAGGCTTTTCAAACTCTTCTTCTTCTGACATGCAGATCTTTATCTTTATCTTTATCTTTATTTAAAATTTGATAAACCGCTTTCCGTCGTAACATAAAGCGGTGTACAATAAAAAGGTTAGCAATGCACAAATAATGAAAAGAACGCCAAAGTAAAATAGAAAAGCAAGTATAAAGAATAAAGGCATAGACAAATAAAGTGACAAAAAACCAAAACTATACAAACAATTAAAGGGCCAATAATTAAAACATAAATTAACAGGACTTTTTTAAAAAACAAGTATAATAAAAGGCCCAAAAAGGGGGAGACAAACTAACCATGTTTAGACAAAAGGACACAACTGAACAAAACAGATGGACAAGGTGGACATAACAACAGATAAGTGAGAGGACATCAGGGAGGAACATCAGGAGAGAGATGAAAGGCTTGTTGAAATAAATGGGTTTTTAGTAGTGTTTTAAATTGCGGGTATGAGGGTTCCAAATGGAGAAACGGTGGTAAAGCATTCCAAAGTACTGGACCTAAGAAGAAAAAAGCGGCGTGGCGGGTCTGTTCAAGGTGTGCCTGTGACGGGGAAGGAAGGGACAGACGATTTGCATGAAGGGAACGAAGCTGACGGTAGGGGGTGTGAAGGGAAATTCGATCAGCAAGATAGAGAGGGGTGTTAGTATGGAGAGCACGGTGAATGAGGATAAGAAACTTATATTGAAAACGGAAACGAAGAGGTAACCAATGTAGCCGGAGAAGAATGGGTGTGATATGATCGAAACGGCGTGAAAAAGTGACGAGACGG
The DNA here is from genome assembly GCA_033557465.1 of Ichthyophis bannanicus. Classification (NCBI taxonomy): domain Eukaryota; kingdom Metazoa; phylum Chordata; class Amphibia; order Gymnophiona; family Ichthyophiidae; genus Ichthyophis; species Ichthyophis bannanicus. The sequence continues at coordinate 1,557,012,412 of CM066032.1, forward strand.
GCAGCAGTATTTTGAATGCGTTGTAGACGTAGCAGTTGGTATTTTGGGAGGTTAGCAAGAAAGACATTACAGTAATCCAAACGACTAACAACTAAGGTCAAGACAAGGGTGACTAGGGAAGAAACAGGGAGAAGGGGGCGGACAGCTCTAATCTGACGTAAGGTGGCAAAAGATCTACGTGTAAGGGAGGTGAGATATTGATGAAAAGATAGCGTGGGGTCGAGAATTACACCTAGGTAACGGAAAGATGACACAAGAGGGAGGGGGGTAGAATCAATCAGGGGGGCCAAAGAGGGGCAAGAACCAGACAGGGAAACCCACATGGCTGTGGATTTAGATGGATTCAGGTGCAAGAAATTTTCAGATAGCCAAGAAGAGATCCGAGAAAGACAGAGATTTAGCTGGGCAATGTCTAATGTCAAAGGAGAAGTATGGAACAGTAGGATAATATCATCTGCATACATATAGAATGATACAGGAAACTGTTGAATTACTAGGGATAGAGGAGCCAGAAAAATATTAAACAGAAGCGGAGAAAGAACAGAACCTTGTGGAACACCGCAAGTGAGAGGAAAAGCAATTGAAGACTGAGTACCAGTGTGAACTGAAAAAGAACGGGTTGTAAGAAAAGAACAGAACCATTGCCAAACCGAGCCTTGTAGTCCCACATCCAAGAGACGAGAGAGCAAAGTACGGTGATCAATCAAGTCAAAAGCCGCAGATAGATCAAGAGACACCAAAAGAGAAATATCACCACGATCGTGTGCCACATGCAAATCGTTAAGGAGTGCTAAAAGGACTGTTTCCGTGCTATGCCCGTGACGAAAGCCAGCCTGACGAGGGTGAAGGGTATTGGTGGATTCAATGTGGGAATTAAGTTGATCAAAAACAAGGCGCTCTAGAAGCTTAGACAAGAAAGGAAGGTTTGAGACAGGACGCCAGTGAGAAAGAACAGAAGGATCAAGAGAAGACTGCTTAAGAATAGGGCGAACAATAGCTGATTTCCATAATGAGGGGAATTGACCGGTAGAAAGGCTGGTGTTAATAATGGTGGTAATAATAGGGATAAGCTCTAAAGAAGAGTCAGACAGCCAGGAGGAAGGAATTGGGTCCAGTTTACAGGTAGTTTTATTTGATTTTGTTAGAGCCTGTAGGACTTCAGCAGAGGTGACAGAATGGAAGGAGGACCAGGAATGCGCTAAGGCAAGGTTAGATGGAGTGGGGGATAAAGTAGGGCAGAGTGGGGACAGCGGTGGGGGGGGGGGAGGGATGTATAAAGGATGAACGGAGATGGAGTATTTTATCAGAAAAAAACATAGCAAGAGATTGAGGATCAGGAGCCAGGGCTAAGCGCTGTTTATCAGAGGTAACAGTAGAGAGTCTATGCAAGATGGAAAAAAGTTGTCTTGAGGAACTTGCTGCAGTGGCAATTTCGGCCTCATGAAAATCCCGCTTGGCAGATTGGATCGCCTGGCGGTATGCAGAGAAAAATTGTTGGAAGTGAAGGCGTAGTTCAGGGGAGGGGTGGCGAGTCCATTGTCGTTGTACATGCCGGAGTTGAGTGCGCTGAAGACGGAGAGCAGGAGTGTACCAAGGGGAGTGAGGGGGTCCATGCTTGATATCTTCTACACAATACCTCTCCCTCTCAGGGGCTTGTAAATGCTCCCATGCTAGCTCTCCTGTTAAATCCTTCTGGTGGCCTTCCCAGCACGGCACCAGCCTTGGACTTTTCCCACGAGGCTTCTGAGCATTAACTCTCAAGGTATTTCTGCTGCCAGTAAGTTTCCTTAAGTCTGGTTCAGAATCACTTCCAGGGTCACAGTTCTCAGATACATACGGTTCCACTCTCTCAGGCTTCCATTCACTCTGCAAAGCACGTTGCCTCTGAGCTCCAAACTGCGTCACAGCAAACTGACTCTCACAGCTGTTTCTCGCTCTCTCTCTGGGTCTGTCGCTGGATCTCTCTCTGAGTTCCTTCCTGTTTCTTCCTTCCCCCTTTTCTACCTCTACTGAGTGTTTCTTATAGTGCTGATTAGCACTTCCCCCACTCAAGTGAAAACTATTTGCTTCAGGAGCTAAGGATTGCTTGCTAGTTGGGCGGGGTTGCAGACCTCATGGCTAGTTCTGTTTACGTTGCTCCTGACAACTATTGATCATGTGGTTTGCCTGCCTGTCAGATTCTGACCTAGTTCTCACAGAATCCTGTGTTTTCAAGGCCAAGGATGGATCTTCCCCATTACAATATATAAATACCAAATCGATAAGCATAGGAAGTATGTCACATTGACAATGGAGCTAAAGAGGTGCAAAAAATAAAAACGAAGAAAACAAATATCACACTATATTAACATAACCACCGCACCTATAAAAGCCATAAAAACGTGGATAAGAATATACCAAGTAAAATAGCCTTTATCTCATACCTCTGCACAAAGTGCTCACATCAAAACCTATGCATCAGACTCCAACTAAATTTAGGGGAAACTTTGAGCACATTATATAACCAAACCAAACCCAGAGAAAGCAAATAGATGCATCTGTATATGTTGAAATGGGGACAATGTGACGTTGCCGTCTCATAGTAACATAGTAAGTGACGGCAGATAAAGACCAGCATGGTCCATCTAGTCTGCCCAGCAAGATTTATTTAGACAGACAGTTTGCAAGATGGCAAGAGTAGGTGCACCTGTCGCTCTGTGTAGGCCACCCCTCCCCATGTATTTGTTTTTGTTTAAGGGTGAACCCACCACTCCATGTAGGACACCCTTATTTGTTGAGACGCTAGATAGTTCAGAAGTTAGATGGTACCGTTTATTTTGCTTTTATCCTGTTGCTGTAAAGGGATCCACTGTGTTTGTCCCATGCCATTTTGAATTCCATCACCGTGTTTGCCCCCACCACTTCATTGATATAATCTTCTCCTAAAGAAAAACAGAAAGGTCCCAGAAATGGGGATGCAATGCAATGTGTGCCTTCGAGTCAGTCCTGACTCCTGGTGACCCAGAAGCTCCTCGGTTTTCTTGGCAGTGTCACCGGAAGTAGATTGCCAGGCCTTTCTTCCGAGGCAATGGAGGGTTAAGTGACTTGCCCAAGGCCACAAGGAGTGCTAGTGGGAATTGAACCCTGGTTGCTTGGTTACCAAGCCAGTGCTCTAACCACTAGGCTATTCCTCCACTATAAATGGGGATACTTCCATGAATATCCACACTGCTTGTAGGAGTGAGGAATCTGAGGTCCCTGCTCTGTCACTGGAGTGTCAGCCAAATATCAGATGGATGAAACAAGAGTAATAAATGCCACCAGATCTCTATTCCAGGACAGGTGAAAAATGCAGCCTCCACATGATCCTTTGAAGGTAAACGTTCTTCTTCCTCTGCATCAGACTCCTCAACCAAGAAGTCAGAACCAGCACTCACATCCAAGCCTCAGACAGATCCCAACTGACCTGCATCTCCAGAATGTAATCTCTGTCTGGATTTATTAGAAAGAGGCACTCAAGCCATGTGACTGAGCTCATGGGAATCCAAAGAATGCGGGGTCTGAGTTTCCATGCCAAAAGAACCAGGCTTGCAGCAGAAGGAAAATAATTCCAGGGAGGACAATCCAAATTCCAGGAGCTCCCCTCCCTAAGAATGATCCCCTATCACAGGGGGCATGGCTGTAGCTGAACCCTATGAATAAAGGGAGGGATCAGAAGCATGGGTACCGGAACTCCAGGCCATGCTATTATTCTTACCCACAGCGCCATCAGTCATCTCCTACCTTGAGCAGAACATGCCAGATCAACCAAATATCTTTATTGGAAGAAGGGAGATGTGCCCACCAGTGAGATGTCAGAGGCTGCCATGCAAGATGAATCTAGTGATGAGGCTCTTCACTTTCTACAGGTCAAACAACAGTTCCTGGAAGATTATAGAAAGAGTTAAGGCAAGGCAAGCATTTGCACGTGCTAAGGCCATGCAGGCACAAGAGTATGCACTAAGACAGCATGTACATGAGCATGCATTATAGGTGCTTGGGCAGGGATATGCACTGGAGCTGCTCAGGTGGTATGTGCTCTGGGAATGCTTGGGCACAAGGCACATAAGGGCAGAAAACATTAACAGCGCACATTGGAAAATGGAGGAAAGCCATGGTACCAAGCTAATGGTTGCTCACAGTCCACCCTGAGTTATGCCCGAAAAGGGTCGAGTTTGGAAGACCCAACAAGGACAATTACAAGCTCAAGCCTTGATACTCACTTCCTGGGAGCCCCAGTCAGAACAAACTGCTTTCCTTTTTTTTTAATATAAACAACTGTACATATCTCTGAGCTATCTTCAATCTTCAGGGGAGAGCAGGGGGATAGTGGAGGAGGAAGGGGCATTGGGGTTGTGTGACGTAGCTGAATTCCATCCAAATTCTTCCAATATTCAGGCTGCTCGACAGGCCCTTAACAGGATAAGAGCATGGAACTGAACCACTTTTCCTTCCTCCTATGACTACCAAAAATTCCACAGTCTACTGGAGCCTCCCACGTCGCACTCAGGTGAGAAAGTCATCCGTTGGTCATTCACGAGTGAACTCAGTCTTTTCCCTCTCAATTAAATCTTCGTTTGTACAGATTTTATCAGAACTGAGAAAATCCAACCACCATCTGCTGGAGACAGAAAAATACTGAATTGCCCTCTAGTGACTCAGACTGGCAAAGGCATGGGGGTGATGCTATCAAAACCTGGGCATTTCATTGGTTCCCTGTCTCCATCATCTACTGGTAGGGGAACAGAGCCCACTTGTCTGGACTGGTCAAGCAGGACAATATGGAAATACAGTTTCCAAACCCTTTGTCATTTTTCTAGGCTTTTTTACATTCACCTTTCATTTTTTCTACTTCTCTCAATATGTCCAAGATTTTTAGGTCACATGGAAGAAGAGCAATATTTTCCCTTCAAGTCCTTGGATAACACTGATAATTTAATACAAACAAAATAATAATAGCTCTGATACTAAATGCAGAGACACTCCACCTCACATTTTATTGTACTGAAGTGGACACTACCATGAGTTATTTTACAAAACTTCTTATTCAATTAAAAAATCCCTTTCTGCTGTATACCGAAGCCTGGTCAAATTTGTCTATCAATCTTCTGTGTGGAACCATAAAGTCCAAATACATATGATGATGGCACCAAAAAAATATATATATAGCTAGGGTTCAACTATGGACTCTTTAAAATAGACCCATGCAAGGGGAAAGTGACAATCAAGAATGAATTTGTAGATTCTCTGCCGCATGCTGAAGCTTCCACATAGTCTTGCCTTTGGGAATAAGAACTTTTCAACAAGTGTAGGTTCTCCTCATCTGTTGAAATACTAGTAACTGCTTTCTAGATGTTCTAAGTTACAGATGTGTCTGATGCCAGCATTCAGGAAATATGATGATACAAGCCACAGCTGAAACTATATAGTCTAGTGGCACCACATCACAGTCCATAGCATCCCTGATGATGCTACCATGGCTGTTTATGAACTCATCTCATCTCATGGCCTCCTGTATGCAAATATATGCTAAGAGTCAAAATCTGCCCACACTCATAGCCACGGAGGCCTTTTCTCCTCATTACAAATGGATACAGATAAATTTAACTCATACAAAAAGTATATATTTATCTAAAAATGCAAACAAACAATGATGGACGTGGCATTGCTGATAAATCAACAGAAAATATTTGTTTGGCACAGATAGAACTAAATAAAGTAACTGTGTATTTTACTTGTCCCATGCTTTAGCCCTCCCTCTGTAGTTGTTAAGTGCCATCGAGTCGGTGTTGACTCATGGCAACCTTCTGGAGAGTTGTTTTCAGTCAGGTGGTTCGTTGTTGATAGAGTGGCATCCATAGCTGCTGTTATTGTGTCAATCCATCTCATTGCCAGTCTTGCCAGTCCATAATTCAAAGGCACCAATTTTCTTCCTATCTTTTTCACTGTTAAACATTTGCATCCATATGACATTATTGAAAATATCATGGCTTGGACAAGTCAAATCTTTGTATGAAGAGAGACATCTCTGCTCATGAGAATTTTGTCCAGGTCCTTTATAGCCATTCTGCCAAGAGCAATGTGTCATCAGATTTCTTGATTGTTTGTCATTTCTTTATTGATTATTGATCCAAGTAGGTTTCAGCCAGTATTGTGGTATCATTACCATAGTGAAGGTTGTTGATGTGTCTTTCACCAGTCTTCACACCTTGGTTATCTTCATACAGTCCTGCTTTTCTGATGATTTGTGATGCATATAAATTAAACAGGTAGGGGGAAGTATGCATTTGTTGATTTTAAACCATTCTGTTTCTCCTTGTTCCATTTGTACTGTTGCTTCTTGATCAATGTAAAGGTTGTGCAAGAGAATTATCAGATGTTCTTGTATTCCCATGCTTCTTTTTTATTTTATTTACCACACTATTCTGCATCAGTGAGGTTTACATTGAACAAACTGAAATTGCATTGAACAGGGCATTATAACTTTGAGATAACTATTTTACAGGAAACATGGGCTATGGAGGGTTAAGTGGCTTCCCCAAGACCACAAGGAGCACCTGTGGGACTTGAAACCCCAGTCCTTCCAACCCAAGGTTGCTGTCTTCTAGTGGGATTTGAACCCCCAACCTTCCAGCCTGAAGCACCTTGCCCCAACCACTAGGCCACTCCTCCACTTAATGAGGCCCAGAGTTTCTCATGGTTTACAAGCCTTGTTGCAGTCAATAAAATACATATAGATATCCTTTTGTTATTCTTTTGTCTTTTCAAAGATCCATCTCACATCCGTGATGATGTCTCATTCCTTGTCCTTACTGAACCCTGCAGCACTTCAGGCAGTTCGCATTCCAGGTATGGTTGTAGTTTCTGCTGAATGATCTTGAATAGAATCTTACTGGCATGTGGGATCAGAGCGATTGTGCAATAATTTCCACTCTCAGTCGGATCACCTTTCTTTAGTATTGGTGTAAACACAGATCTTTTCCAGTCAGTTGGCCATGATCTTGTCTTCTAAATTTCCTGGCAGAGCCTTGTAAATATGGTAACAGCTGCATTTGATTGCTGCAATACTTCAATTGAAATGCCATCAATGTCTGGTGCTTTGTTCTTTGATAATACTTTCAATGCTACTTCAACTTCTTTTTTTACCAGTGGTTCCTGGTATAATGACTTTGTGTATTCTTTCCACATTTTCTTGATCTTCTCAGCATCATTCACCAAGGATCCTTGAGCATCTTATAGCATTCCAATTTTAGGCTGAAATTTTCTCTTTGACTCTCATAGCTTTAGGAAAGCCAATCTTGTTCTTCCTCTAATAGTTTCTGATTCCTTGAATATGTCGTTGTAGTACTTCTCCTTGTCTCATTTTGATGCACGTTGGAAATCACTGTTGAGTTCTGTGATTGCCTCTCTTTCTCCTCTGGTTTTAGAGTTTCTGGGGAATTTTCAGAGTTTTTTCAGTCATCCATTTTGGTAGTTTTTGCCGTTTCACCTTTGGAAAAGACTTCTCACTTTCTTCAAACACAACTTTCTTGATATTATCCCATAGATCTTCTGGGGCTCTGTCATTTGTATCCACAGCAGCAAATAATTTTGCAGGCAGTCTTTAAATTCCAGTAGTATATTCTCAAGGTAATATTTTGCTATATTCATGAGTGGCTTGATCTTTTTAAGCTTTAACTTGAGTTTGCATACTAATATTGGTGATCTGTGCCACAATCAGCTCCAGGTTTTGCCTTTGTTGATGTTATTGAGCTTTTCCATCATTGATTTCCACAGATGTAGTGAATTTGATTTATTTTACAATCCATTGGGTGAAGTTCATGTATACCATCACTGTTTATGTTGCTGGAAGGAGCTGTTTGAGATGAATAGATCGTTGGTCTTGAGATGAATAGATTGTCGGTCTATCAGTCTTTCTCCAGCTTCATCTGTTGCAAAGTCCATATTTTCCAACCTCTTTGCCTTGTTTTTTGTTGTCAATGTTTGCTTTCCAGTCACCCATGACTATCAGGATATCCTGTTTGCATGCCATGTCAATTTCATGCACAGCTATATCAGCTTACAGATATCTAGAAAGACAGACCTACCCCTGAACCACTGTCCAAGTCTGAAACAGGGCATGGAATGGTAGGCCTGGCACATATGACATGTTATCAAACATAATTAGATAGAGGGAACATTGAGAGGGTAACCTGCATGAAGAGGCAGGCACCACTCTAGCCACCTTATTAAGCAGACTAGATGGACCATTCTGGTCTTTATCTGCCTTCATTTACTATAGTATTACATCACTATGTTATTTGGAAGCTGTATGGCCAATATATCAGATATAGCAGGTGTGCTAGTCAGAACTTTCACTTGTTTGCTATCCTAACACATGTTCCAAGTTGTATGCCTACCTTTGTCATGCTGTATTGGGAAATTCTAATTCATTCCTAAATTGGAATTAACCCATATAGCAAATAATTCTGTCTAACCAAAGTTTTTTTTTCAAAACTTATGCCCACTATGCATATGTGTCTATAAACTGACAAATTAAAAAAAGGGGAGAAAGACCTCAGAACATGTCCTTCTTTTTTCTAGCCATGAGACATCCCTACAAAGGGGTTTTCATCTGCCTGATTGGACGCCTAAAGTGTCAAGAAAAAGAACCTGTCTATTGCAGACATTTTTCTTTTTAACACATTTACACATTCACAGTGATCACAACCCAAAAAGCACTCTTGACTGCTGCATCAGGAGTGTGCTTATTCACTACACAACTTGGGATGTGAATCCAGTGACCATCCCATCCACTGGAGGCCTTACTTAGCTGTCACTTGTTCAAAGAGGTGCTGAAATAATGGGCATCATGTCATTAGTAACATGTGCACTTTCTTACTAGTTAAATATGCGAGCACTTATGAAATAGGCACTTAATATGCACACTCAGACCATTATTTAAAATTCTTATATACCACAGTATCTTCTCCTGTATGGCTACAAAACAGTTCAATTCAAATCAGTTTTAAAATTACAACAATTTCCTAAACATAATACTTAAATAAGCAGACTGTACATTTTTTTCTATAATGCCTTAATATCTGTTACCATTTTTAAGGCTAATGGAATTGCATTCCATAACTAAGGAACTTTACACAAAATCATCCTTTGCTGTGTTGAGATTTGCAATATACACTGCTCGAAGGACTGCAATTGATGACAAGGGATATACCCACATAATCACTTTGAGAGATATTCTGGAAAGCATTGTGGGTATGGGCTGAAACAGGGCAGATTTTATGCATCAGCCAAAGAACTTTAAAATCACTTCATGTCTCCACAGGAAGCCAACAAAGAGCTTTAAGAACTGATGTCGTATGTTCACTCTTTTTCATTCCCTCTGGAGTTCGTAAGATTTAACATTTATGGGTAGTTTGTGGATGTCTATGCAGGCACCCCTACCCCATATCACCCACCATAGGCAGTCACCTACCGGCACACTGGATAACCTGGGACTGCGCACCACCAGCACCACCAGCATAAGTACATGTCAGCATGGTGGCGGAGGGGTGCTGGTGGTGGAGGGGGCAGTGGCATCTGCCTACAGCAGACCAAGGCCAAGCCCTGTTTAGGTGGGTGCCGTGCACTGCAACGGACAAGGTCTGTCTGACGAACAGTAATGGTATCCCCAGGGAATGACCTGCCTCTGTGGCAACAGTTTGGTGCAGTTCACACAGCCAGTGTGTTCAAGGGCAGAAGATCACAGGTTCAGGTCTCAGCTGTGGCTCCTGCAGACCATGTCCCCTTATTTTACCCAGTACTAAACCATGGTAATAAAGAAGGAACCTTTATTGCAGATAAAATAAACATGCCATAAATGCCTATATTTTACCCTACAGAGCACATTCACCATAGACATGTGTAGTCCCTAGAGCAGAGTTTCCCAACTGCAGTCCTGGAGGGCCAAACACCATTCAGGTTTCATGCTGTCCCTAAGAAATATGCTTGAGATGCATTTGTATGCACCACCCCCATTGTATTCAAATGTATCTCATGCATATTCATTAGGGACAGCATGAAAACCTGAATCATGTTGGGCCCACCAGGACAAGTGGACAGGGCACTTTATAATGTGCCCTATGGGGTGCCTTATAGGACGCCCTATAGGGCACCTTATGAGGTACCTTAGGTTAAGGCACTATGAGGGTGTTTTTGCTGGCAGCACTGATTTAAATTAAAAGGAAATCCTTCAGACAGCCTTATTAAATAACACCACTGCAGGACTGAACTCATGACTTCTGTCTCCACAGTCATTGTAATAACCAGTGGGCTACATCTCTATAGCTTCTACCACAGCGCTGGCATGGACTTAAGGTTAACAAGCGTTAACGAGCCAAGGCGCCCTCTATCGCGCGATACAGATTCCTTGCTACCTTGCCGCCGGAACGCCCACTATCTTATATGGCATTCCTCACATTAACGCTGCAACTAGCGTCGGTAACATTAGAACAGTTTAGTAAACATACCCCTTTGTTTGCTTTACAATTCTTGTTGGTTTGATCATATAACTCCCCTCTTTCTGGCTGAGCATTGGTTACTTGTTTCTTTGCATATTCAGTTTAAAGTCCTTGTTCTCAGCCATTGTGTCCTTCTTACTGGCATTCCTATATTCTTTCTCTTCTTCTTTATGTATATATCCCTTCCAGGGTTCTCTGTTCTGCTTCTCAAGGTCTGCTAACCGTTCCCAGTACCTATCTGATTCGCACTTCCCTGACTCGCTCCTCAGCTATCCAAGTTGTGGCCCCTTCTTTATGAAACTCTTTGCCTGCTTCTCTTCATCCCCAGCTATTATTTTCATCCTTTCCCAGTGAAGTCTCATTTATTTTTCATTGATTCCCCTGCAATTACTTCTTCTTGACTTTCTGTTTTCTATCCATTCCACTCTGCAGCTGACTCTGTTTGCTGTCTTTGTCTTCACCCTTTTCTTGCCTTTTATGTCCTTATTTCATTTATCTTGAGTTTGTAACCTAGGCCAACCTTCTCCCTCTTCCCTTTGTGCCCCTGTCTCTCTTCCTTTTTTTCCCATTGTCTTGTCTTGTTCACCTCTCCCCCCCTTTTAACTTTGTATGCCGCCTCGTTGCATCCGCTCTAGGCAGGTTATGAAATACAATTCCATGCATCGAAGCAGAACTTGCTCAATAGTCCTCCTCATTGTAGATGCACTGTTTTCATATCTCCTGCTAGTCATCTTCCTGAGTAGCATCTTTTCAAACTCAAAATAATATGCGAGTATAAGATATGCTTCCCACTCTCCAGAATAGAAATGTGTCACAAGCTTTCCAGCCTCTAAAGAGCTAATTGTCCAAGCTCTTAATTAGGTAATTTCATAACAGCTCATATATGTGCAAAAGCCACATAGACTCCTATGCCTCTTTTTATAACAGGCTAAAAATGGGCAGCTACGTAAATCAGCAGAAATCACGGTTAGATTGAAGCCATAGATTTACACCTGTTAGGGTGCAAGCATAGGTGTTAGCACACAAAGTAGACACATAGGGGGTTATTCCAAACCATGAATAGTGGAGATGTTAGTTGGGGGTGGGGAAGAGGCTGCCCAGGGGTGGAGAGAGGTGCGTAGTGGATGGTTGCCTGCCCTGGACATACAGAGTCAATTCTAATGTCGGCCCTGGACGTCCAGGACCAGCAAATTGGCTAGGAGGTTATTTCACCCCCCAGGATGGAATAAGCCCCCTGGACTTTTTTTTTTTATTCGGGGCATGGAAGGGGCTGGGGGGGATGAAGTTCATCCCCCACAGCTTAACCCTGGCCTTAGGAGGCCGGATCGGGGGTTGGGCTACGGGGAATTAACTTTTTGGGACAGCGGCCGGCATCGCGGCTGTTAAATGGAGCCGCAGTGACATGGCAATGGGACACCGTGGCACCGCAACTCCATTTAAAAGCCCAGGCTGAGTTAGCCAGGCTAGCGCTGTACGTGCAGGCCGGGACTGAATCGAAGTCCCGTCCTGCACGTACAGTGCTGTTTGCAATTCTGATCCCACGGGGCTGGACGTGCTCCACGGGATCAGAATCGCAATCTCCTTTGGACATCTGGGTCAGCCCGGACGTACAAAAGGAGATCTATGTCATAATAGAACTGGGCCCAACCTGAATGTGTGTATTTTATAAAATATCCATGCAAATCATCACTATGCCCATGCTCAGCCCAAACTCATTCCCTGAACATGCACACTCTAATGTCAGCTACAACACAGGACTAATTGCAACATGTATTCCTTTATACATGAGGCCTTTTTACGTGTGAATACTGGCATATGCATGCAAAAAATCCTTTATAAAGTCACCTCCTAACTAGCTATAATGATCTCAAAGAGACAATTTTAGGATGAGAATTCTCTCACACTCTTATGCTAAAACTCAGCTGTCTTTCTTAATACGTTCACACAGCAATTAATATACAAGGACAGAAAGCAGCAGATACAAATTTTAAGGGCACTTCCTAGCTAGCTATCTCCTAACCTTCTTCCTTTTAATTACATTTCCAGAAACTTTCAAACCTTAGGAGTATGTTTACTAAACCGCGGTAAAGTCAACAGTGGTAAGAGCAGCATCAAGATGCCTGAAGTCATATAAGGCAGTGAGTGGGTAGGGGGCATGTTGGCATTAGGGTGCCTTGGGCCATTTAATGGGACCAAGTGCAGTAAGGTGACAAGACATCCTAAGGAGAGACAAGGCATCTTAAGAGGTGATAAGGCGTCTTAACATGAGATAAGTTGCCCTAACAGGAGATAAGGTGTCCCAACAAGAGATAAGGTGCCCTAATAGGGGAGAAGGCATTATAAGGAGAGACAAGGTGCTCTAAGTTGGAAAGCATGCATGCTAAGGAAGGAAAACGGCTGTAAACCAAATGCTGGATAGAGCACCAAGGAATGTCAATATGTAAGTGATGGAAGGAAGGACAGGTAGGAGCTTATGGACCTGCCATGTTGATGGGCACCCTATGTGTCAGCCAGTAAAGTGGACGCGCATGTGGGAGGCAGCTGTACCAATGCAAAGAGCAGTGCCAATGTAAAGTGCTGCAGTGACAGTGTGTGATATAGGATGGGGAAGAGGTGTCCCCCAGCTGAGGCTGAAGCAGCAGGATGTTTGCAGCAACAGGACAGAGTAGTAGTGGTTACATGCAGATCAGGCACAGGAGATACAAGCATGAAGAGCCGTAATACAGAAAATGGTACCAGTGTAGGCCATGGAGTAGCAGCCTGCACAAGAAGAAAGGACTGCACGCAGCCGTCAGAGGCAGATAGATGAGCTTAAGGATGGATGGCGACTGTGGAGAGGGTGGTATGTGCTGCCAGCACCAATCTGCAGAGCCCTGACTGTTACAGGCATGAAGTGATCTGAGTAGCACAATCACAAAAAGAACAGGTAAGAATCAAATCCCTGCTCCTTGTTTACAGAATCCGCAAACTAAGCAGTAGACTACACCTCCACACTTCTGTGGGTAGCAATGGCTGGATATAAAGAGACTGCAGGTCACCACCTAACATGTCTGGTGTGTGTGCCAGTACAGAGCAGCCCCACCAGTATCTTTATTCTTTATCGTTATCTTTATTGTCACATTTAATATACCGCTCTTTACCAGTGGCACCAGAGCGGTGTACAACAATAAAATATATAGGCTGCTGAAAAGGAAAAGGAATGCCAAAAATAATGAAGAGACAGGATAGGGTGGAGAGAGAGAGTAAAGCAACAGATAAAGCAACGAAGCAGACAAAACACAAAATGACGAACATTCTAGTTCAACGGGGTGGGGGAGAAAGGGGAGCAGGAGGAGGAGGGACGTTAAAAGCGGTGCAAAAAAGGTGGGACTTCAGCCTAGCCTTAAAAGTCTTGTAGGAGGGTTCTAGACGGAGGGCGATGGGGAGCGAGTTCCAGAGTCACGGGCCCAAGAAGAAAAATGCTGAGGAGCGGGTGGACTCAAGGTGGGCCTGTGATGGGGAGGGGAGGGACATGCGGTTCAGATGGACTGATCTAAGGGAGCGGTGAGACGAGTGAAGATGTATTAGATTGGCAAGATAGAGGAGAATACTGGTATGGATGGTTTTGTGCACATATATAAGGATTTTGAACTGTATACGGTAAGCAAGGGGAAGCCAGTGTAGGTGAATCCAGATGGGGGTGATGTGGTCGAAGCGGGAAGCATGAGTGAGAATACGTGCAGCTGTGTGGTGGAACAGTTGTAGTCTTCGCAGTTGGGCTTGAGGGAGACTGGCCAGGACAACATTGCAGTAGTCCAGGCGGGATACCACCAGGGACAGTAGCAGTGTAGTCAGGGAAGGGACAGATATAAAGGGACGAATAGCACGGAGTTGACGTAAGGTGTGAAAGGACTGCTGTATAACAGAAGAAATATATTCCTTGAAGGATAAGGCAGAGTCCAGGGTAACTCCTAGATAATGTAGGGAGGAAACTACTGGCAATGGGGAACTGGACAGGGTAGGGGCGAGAGAGGGAATTGGGGCACCATATGTAAACCAAATGGCAAATGATTTGGAGAGGTTCACATGCAACAAATTGGTGGAGAACCAGGAGGACACTGAAGCCAAGAAGGAGTTGAGAGGGGCAAGTTCAGGGGCAGAAGGGTCCGTGTGATGAAGAAGAATGATATTGTCTGCGTAATAGTGGGCTGAGATACTATGCTGCTGAACTAAGAGTGTGAGGGGTCCAGGAAGACGTTAAACAGGAGAGGGGCGAGGACAGAACCCTGGGGAACACCACATGGGAGAGGGGTGGGAGGAGAGGAGGAGGGGCCTGAGGAGACGGAAAAGGTTTGGTGGGAGAGGAAGGAGTGAAACCAAGAAAGAACAGTGCCAGAGAGCCCAATCTCGTGTAAACGGGCCAGAAGAGTAGGGTGGTTCACAAGGTCAAAAGCAGCAGATAAGTCTAAGGAAATGGCAATAGAGATGCGGCCTTGGTCGTGTGCGGTATGAACTTCGTTAAGAAAGGAAAGCAAAATAGACTCAGTGCTGTGATTGGGATGAAAACCGGATTGGTGGGGGTGAAGTGTAAAGGTGGCCTCAAGATGAGAGGAAAGTTGTGCATAAACCAGTTTCTCAAGGAGCTTGGAGAGGAAGGGAAGATTTGAGATAGGGCGCCAGTTGGCTGGGGAGGACGGGTCGAGAGAGTTCTTTTTTAAGATAGGACGGATAGTAGCGTGCTTCCAGACAGTGGGAAACGAACCAGAGGTTAGACTAGAGTTGATAATGGAGAGTATGTAGGGAGAGAGGGCCAGAGAGGGGTCCAGAAGCCATTGGGAAGGAATGGGATCAGAGATACAGGTGGTCTTTCGAGTGGAGGAGTATACCCTGGAAAGATCTGGCATAGTCACAGGTTGAAAGGAGGACCATTTATGGGAAAAGGAGGGGAAAGGGGAAGAAGGGAAGGAAGGGGGGGGAGTTAGGAGGAAGGGAAGAGGGGGACGGGAGGGAGGGCAGGAGGGAAAGAGTGACTGAAGATTTTGGATTTTAGAGGCAAAGTATGATGCTAGAAGTGCATATGCAGAACAGCAGTCTACAGCTGATCACTAAATGGCGAATGCACATATCCATCACCTCAGCTCAGTAAGATGCACTGCCACTGACAGGGTGTGATACAAGCATAACATAGCTACAAGCTGTGCTACAGAGCAGTTTCTGTGGTCACCCTGAGAGTGAGGATGGGTACCCAGCACAAGGTCCCCAGTACCTGCAGTTCTAGAGATGGTCTCTGTTGCTGAGCCCCATTACTG
The DNA here is from genome assembly GCA_033557465.1 of Ichthyophis bannanicus. NCBI lineage: Eukaryota > Metazoa > Chordata > Amphibia > Gymnophiona > Ichthyophiidae > Ichthyophis > Ichthyophis bannanicus. The sequence goes on from CM066032.1 coordinate 1,557,028,217, forward strand.
GCACTGTGTGGTGAGCTTTGTCTGTAGTGTGATTATCTTAGTCACCTTGTTCCCTGCAGTATATGCTAGTCACATCTGTGTCTGTTGGACAGTGGATCTCCTAGAACAGTACAGGTGGACACCCACTGTTACAATGCTAATGCTATGTCTAGCAACTACGGGGGGGGGGGGGGGGTGGTGGTGACTGGGGTCCTGTTGGTCCTATTAGTACCCCTGGAGGTAGAGCAGGAACACCTCATGTCCCTACTACCTTGATCTAACGTTCACCCATTGCAAGCATCGTTATGCTGCCACCACTGGGTTTTCTAGCCATGCATATGTTAACTGCAGACGTTCCGCTGGTCAGTACACATTGCATATGCACAAAGCAGCTATGTGCATCCAGCAGTTAGTTCAGTGATTGGGCCCCCAGAGCAGGAGGAACACCCGCATCACTAGAGTCAAACACTAGATGTGCCGCACTATGTAGATACATGGCTGTGCCATGGTCAGAGTGAGAGTACACTCCCAGCATGACATGCTGTGGCCACCCGGTCCTTACAGGTGGCAGATGGGCACTATGACATCCTAGCCATTGATCCACCCTCGATGCAAACACATCCTGGCCAATCTGCCCTGTTTCAGCCCATACCCACAATGCTTTGCTCCTCATCATGCACATTTGCAGGCTAATACTGGAAACAGCTTAGGCACTGCGAGGCTCAGTGAGGAGTAGAAAGCCTTAAAACAATGGATAGACACACACACACATACACACATATCAACGCACTGTGCAAAAATGGGGAATGGTTGGCCACTCTGGTCCCAATCTCAGCTCAGACATTGTTAGGGTGTGCTCATTGTTCAGGAACTAGTAGTGTGCTCTGATGTTAATGCCCACTCAGTGTGCCAGTGCTGTCAGCCTGACTCTCCATCCAGCTGAGGAAAGTGGAGCCTGTCTGTGTGGGTGTTTGAACTCTTGTTGGCTGATTCATTGGGGGTTGCACATGTTGGTGTTGTATCTGCACTATTGGATAAAATCTAGCCACAGGGACATACACTGCATGGTCCACAGCCAGGACCCAAACCTGTGACTCTCTGCTCTTATACACATCAACTGTGTATAGTGCACCATAGCGCTGCCACATGTTCACATCAGTTCCTGGGGCTGACGTGCTTCCCATCAGACAGACCTTGGCACATGTTGCACTGTGCATGGCGCACTGGAGCAGGGCATGGCCTTGGTCTGCTGCAGGTGGATGCTGCTGACCCATCTGCCAACACCACCCATACCATGTTGATATGCCCATGTGCTGTCAGTGTTGGTGGTGCGCAGTCCCAGGCCAACCGACATGTGGGTTGGCGGACCCCTAGGGTGCAGCTTCTGGCAGAGGGGGCAGAGGCATAAATGGACGGCCACTCACACCCCCCCCCCTCAACCATCTGCCTCTCGGACCCCATCACCGCCTGCCAATGTTATGTCTCTTCAATCTGGGGAAAAGACAGCTGAGGGGTGTTTTGTTACAGGTCTAGAAAATATTGCCTGGAATGGAACGGGTAAACATAGATCGATTGTTTATGCCATCAGAATGTGGAAATACTAGGGGACATGCAATGCGGCTACAGTGTAACCCATTTAGGACTACTAGGTGAAGATATTTTTTTACTCAACACGATATCAAACCCTGCAATTCATTACCAGAGGATGTAGTAAAGGCTGTTAGTGTAGCTGGGTTTAAAAAAATGTTTGGACAGGTTCCTGGTGAGGGTCCATAAACCATTGTTAAAGAGGACCCGGGATATGCACTGCTTGCCCCATTGCAAGCACTGTGGATCCATGTGTCTTTTGGGGAAACTGCTAGGTACCTGTGAATTATATTGGCCACTGTTTGATACAGGATACTGGGCATGATGGATTTTGGTCTGACACAGTCTGGCATATTTTCAGGTCCTATGTGCTTATATGCCACTTAGGCAACTGTCTAGTCCGCCATGTGCACCAGCAGCCCCCACTGCATGATCCACATGCACACTCCTTTGCCCCATTTGCACCATCAACATAGTGTCCTTTCATACTTGGGCACTATGCTGTTGCTGCTAATGGAGCACTACTATCACTCTCTTGGGCTCACCTGTCTGTGCAGCACATTGCAGACATTAAAATAGGCTCTCTCTCCTCAAAATGCTCCCTTACCCACAGGTTTTCATATGTGGTAAGGTTCCTTGTGTTAAGGTGCCACCGTTAAGAGACCAGGGCCTTGTTCCCACCCACTCCCTGCCCATTGACCCCTACTCTCCGCCCATAGGACGCTTTATGCTGCCGATCCCGTTAACACATGCTAAAGCGGCATCAACATGCGCTAACGGCATATTAGCATGCGTTAATGTCACGAGTGCCCCATTAATGCTCATTAATGGAACACTTTCTCCTTTAGTGTGGTTTAGTAAACATACCTCTTAGTTTCCATCACTTCTCGACTTTGTATCTATTAGTCCTTTTATTATAACTTGTGAGATCAGAGCTGTTGCCTGGTTCGTTTACAATTTCAGGCTGATAAACTGCAATTCAACCTCACATTTGAAAAATAGGTAAGTAGCTTGTATTTGGCTAGTTTTCCTTGGCTCTCACAATGATTAGACTCTTTAGGAACCTTCCAACTTTCAAGTTTCTGGTACATCTGGGTGGCTTCCAAGAACAGTACCAACTTTGGCTAACAACTCCTTAATTATTAGCTTTAAATATCAAGTTCATCATAGGCACATTTGCTGTTTCCTTGGAGATACTGATTTTGCAAATCATGAATGGGCGATACCACCAACACCATTCTTGTTTTTATTTATAAATACAAAAAACATTCACGATGAAGAGAAGAACCACTGCTTTCTGGAGGCTGTACCTTTCAAAGGACACTACAAGGATAGAAGCAGTATATAAAATGACACATATTGTATGAGATCCTTTGTACATGATATGTTTATCTGTTGGAGTGTGAAGTGCTATGTTAAAGAGTTATATGCTGGATATCCTGTGATTCCATAATAAAGATGTTTACAAACAAAAAACAATGATGATTAAATTGGTCCAGAACATGTTACACACAACGCCTATACAGAATATTCAGAATATTCTTGCTAAAAGAAAGGAAAGTGAGACATGACTGAAGTCTGATAAACATTATGAATATTTCTTTCTCTCTTGTATGGCAATATGTATAGGAGCTAAATATCAATATTGAGGTCTGCCAGTCATGAAAGATTTTCAGGATGAACTTTGGGTAGTTTTGCTATTCTTAGGTGGGGACAATTTTAAAAGAGACATGTGGATTTACATGTGAGTTTAATTATGTAAATTTAGGTCTTTTAGTCATATATGTAAGTAAATGGAAATTTATGTGTTTAGATGACACTGCTGCTATTTTGAAAGTAAGAGTACTGAGCTCTGAGGGTGTGTACAGGGTAAGGTTTGAGCATAGCATGAGCGTAGAGAAAAGATACACAAGTAAATTATAAAATACTATAATTAATATGTGTTCTTAAAAATTCTAGACATAGGTCTAGGGTAAGTGCTCATAGTTTAAATAAATGTGTGTTTTTTGACAACAAATATTTTAAAAAGTATATGTGAGCCTTACTTTATAAACTAGGCATGAGATATATGCATAGAAACATTCCTTAAGCTAGGTATACTTTATAAAAATCACCCTCTAATTGCCCATTTATAGAACAGATACGTACGCATATTGGCCTGTTGATCTAAAGCAATTGATGGCACTCCAATGTCCTTGAGGAATGTCAAGGTCAAGATTATTAGGTCTTCAATGAAAGTTTGCATTGCTCCATTCTGTTTACTAGCCTTGTTCAGAACTTGATTGAAAAGTGAAATTCAATAAACTACAACTAAGAAAATAAATTAAAGGACAAGAGGTTGCAATATGTAGCTGGAGGGGAATATGAAAAAAAAAATACTACTTTCTTGAGATAGTAGTGAATGCCTGAAATAATCCACCAGGAACAATGGTAGAAACTAAGACAGAAAAAAGTATGGCTAGATCATACAGGGGAGTAATAAACTAAGGTTGGGAGAAAAGTTGGTTAAAACAAAGGAGGCTTAAGAATTGGCATGTAGTGGCAAAGGACGAAAGAAGGAAGAAAACAAAACTGAAATAATATCCTGCAGGCAGTTGAGCTCATATTATAAAGGATGGGAAGACAGACCACGGAAAACAGCAAATAACTGGAAGGAGTCAATGGGTTAGTTCTGTGTCATCTAGAAACAGATTCATCCACAAGAATTTGTAGTTCTGATTTCCCCAACAGAAGCAGGATTTCAAATCCATACCTACAGTACTAGGCAGTAAATCTCATACTGGATTAACCTGACTCAAGTTACATGGCAAGCACTGCCATTTCTGAAGGGGATTCATTTCAAGCAAGCTAATCTTGTGGCTTTTACAACAAGTTCTCTGCTTGAGAATTCTTAAAAGAGGGGGCTATTTTAATTATGTGATGAGACATTTTAGAAAAGATGTTCAAGTCAAATCAGGTAATGCAACAAAAAGAGAACACTCCTAACTTAGGCACAATGTGAAAAAGATTTCCAAATAACCATCAAAAAGAACTTCCAACACTAAGCACTGTGCTATCTTTAAGAGGAAAAGACCTCAGCCGCCCTCTTGTTCTACAAAAAGAGGGTGAGCTAGTCAATCAACACAATGATGTCTGACTAGACTTAAAACATCGAGTCAAATCAGGGACATACTGGGCAGAATGTGCTGAGAAATGCTAGGAACATCTATGTTTACACCGAATTTTAGCAACAGAGATGTCCCTGAGGTGGACCTTCATGCTTGTGGCCACAGACATTCCCCTTAGGAAAATATAGGGCAGAGACATCCATCTCATGCAAGCTAGTATGTGGATATCTAGTAGTGCAGCAAAGCAAAACATGAGTCCTTATTCCCCATCCGTGTTGTTTATTGGCATAGAATATATAAGGAACATGAGTGTACCTCCTGCTCCACACCCTCCAGATGTCTGACAAAATGAGCATTTTCCAGTCCGTTTTATGCCTGGAACAAGTATAAGTTTAGATGTGGCTTTTGATGTCCAGGAAATTTATGGAATTGGGAGAGGATGATCAAGTTTTGGTAATGCACAGGACAAGCCTGCCCCACACCCTTTTTCAGACTTGGACCTTCACCGAGCTGGCTTCTAAAATGGCTCTGGGGACATCTCCATGCTTGGCAGGTCTCCATGCTCATTTTCAGATGTCCAAAGCATGAATAGAACTTCTAAAATAATTCACATAATGTGTTTTGATGCTTAAGTTACTGGTTTATTTGTTGTAGCTGTTTGTAGAAGGGGATTTTCCAGTTTTAGACATGGCTTTTTTTCCTGCTATTTTTTTTCTTTCCTCTAGTTTTAAAGCTCAAAGAGGAGGGAAGACACTCTTTGAAGCCACTGCACTATTGATGTGTTAGATCCTTCCCTTCCCACCCCACCCCACCCCATGTGAGAAATTGTGCTATATAAAACCATTCACCAATTAGCTGGTTGATTAAAATAGAAAGTGTTTGATTTTGGTTGGAAGAGAAAATCCAGGAATTAAATGTCCACGTGTGGATATCTGCTAATAGTAAACAATTAGTTTGTTTAAGTAATACTACAAAGGGAGAAGATTAGATTATATAACTCAGATGCAAAAAGCAGATTTTAGTAAAATGAAGTGATAAGAAACTGCTCTGTACACCAAAAACAGGCAAACAAGCAAGCAGTTCTACACACAGGGAATCAGAGCAGAGGTGTTAGGTCTTACAGAACAGAGGATAGCTGCTTTTTGTATTAAAGGACAGCTGAGAAAAAGCTAGGGATTTCCATGAATCTTTTTCTCATTTCCTTCAACTAGTGTCAAAGCTCCTACAAAAGAACTATGTTTTATGTCCTTGTTAAATTTTGCAGCCAGGTTCTCTTAATGTGGACTTTATCAGAATTATATTATTTCATTTGTTGGACTGATCCTTCTTATGTATCCTATGATTGACCTTGTATATTTATTTGGTTATTGTAAACTGATTAAAAACCTATAAATAAAAAAATTAAAAAAAGAACTATGCAGGCGCCTATAATTAGGCTGATATCATATATGCTGCTATTGAACATCAGTTCTATTAGTATTTATATCTACATTTTGGGAGTGTGACCCCTGATGAAAGCTTTGATACCAAAACTTGGCCAAGTCGGGCTTTGATGAATAAAGTATTTGTGTTAGAAGGTCCTGGTCAAATCTTGGCTCTTTGTGTGCTGCTTAAATTTTTTGTAGGACTAATATCCCTTCACCTGCTATGCATTTGGCCCACAGGCTACTAGAGCCTGCAGATCTGACACTGGAACATTCAACAGGAAAGTCTTAACCGACCTAGTAATGCCAAACCTTGATGCAAACTCAACCGGTATTGCATACCTCAATGAAAACTGGAACACCATTGCATCGGTAGCCTCTGCACCCAAGAAAAAGCCCTCACCAAGCGTTATAAAGGCACCATGGTACTCAAAGAAGATCAAAGAAACCAAACTCAAGCTAAGGAACCTAGAGAGGCAATGGAGACACAGCAAGGACCCACACCACCTACAGAGGGAGCACAATGAACTAATTCACAATTAGAAAACAAAATCCTACACAAATTTTATCCTTAAATCTCTATACCAGCACAGAAAACTGTTAGACATTGTAAAATCATTTACATGACCCCCCCCCCCCCCCTCAGTCATGATACAATAATGGTACAGCCAGACAAATTCACAGCATATCTGGAGAGCAAACTGACCTCCAAGACGGATAACACTGCCTCATCAGACCCATCCTTCACCACCCACTCAGTGAATAACAAGTGCTGGACTTCCTTACAACCAATTTCAGAAGATTTTCTGGAACACATACTGAACTGTCTGTGGTTCTCTAAAGAAGGACCTGTGTTTTGTTTTTTGTTTTTTTTAAGTGGCATCAAGTCAGTGTTGACTCCTGGAGACCCAGCAGCCCCTGGGATTTCTTGGCAAGGTATGACTAGATGCAGATTGCCTTTCCTTTTCTTCCAAGGCAATGGGGGATACAGTGACTTACCCAAGGTGTGCCAGTGAGTATCTAACCCAGATGTCTTGGGTACTAGGCTGTTGCTCTAACCACTAGGCTACTCCTCTATTCCCAAGAAAGGTCTTGCTGTGATCGAAAGGGAAGTAGGGGAAGGGAAAATAACATGAGGATAAGTAGAAGGGAGGCTTCACCAGAGTCTGGTATTTTTCTTAGAGGCTGTTGAAAAAGAAATGATATAGAAAAAGAATCACCTTCTGCTCTACACAACCACGGCTAAAATATAACTAGTAAAATGGTCTGTGAACGTGTTATGAAGCCAAAACAATTTGTTTGTAGAGTGCTGATAGAACATAGATAAGAAAACGTAAAGTTTTGATTTAAGTAGGGACATGCAGCCCTAATAAAACACAGAAGAAACTAAGGGCAGAAAAGTTTTAGACTGGTAATATATGAAAACAAAAATTAAACTCATCCAATTACATCTTAGGAAAAATCCATTACCAATAAGAGAGAAAGAGTGAGAGAAGACTGCCCCAGGAAAATTCAGATGCAAAACTAATAATTAAGGATCACCCTCCTTTCAACAAATTCTAAATGAGCTCTAATTTTCTTAAAAGCACCATTCCTAAACTATACATATTTCAACTAAGCAGGAAAAGAAGTGGCTTATTAGCTCCATTGCTATTCTAAACAAATGTAGCTGCTCGCTCACCTTAATTAGACATAATCCCACAGGAGAAACAGTCTTTCCTTATTTTCTTCTATGAGCCCACCTGCTTTTCTCAACTTAGATTCCTCTAATAGATTTTGCCCTTAACTTTCAGTGAGGGTAATTTTAAAAACTCTGCTTAAAGTCAGTCATTCTCCGGTTCCCAAGACAAAACCTCTTCATGCATCACTAGATCTAAATTTCAAACTGAGGAATGAAACAAGAAGTATTTCTAAGAGATCAGTGATCTCTGTTCTTGTATGCAAAATGCTTTAAGATAAAAATACAAATCGTGAGGACTAAACACTAGACTGCTTATATATAAATATATGTTTTGATTTATAAATTTATGAAGAGGGGACCTTCAGAAATACACTCACCCTCTAGTGTTATAACACCAACAGGGGACTTTATATTTCAATCACTGGCCCTGGATATGTGTCTCAGAGAGTCCAAAACATGTGCTAACGTCAGACATAGAAACTCAATTTCTTTATTTCAATCTTCCTGCCTTTAGGACCTTCAAAGTGGTTTACAATATAAAACAGTTACCTGGAAAAAAGAGAAAGGGACACCGTTTGGTAGACAGGACAGAAGTTAGGAAAGAAAAAACACAAGGGGTTCAGCCCGTTGGTCCTAGAGAGTTCCAGAGGGCAGTGTCATGAAGAAAAAGGCAGCTGCCCACATCGATTCGCGGCTGGCAGAGGACACAGGAGGAGTGTAAAGCTTGGTATGAGCATAATGCATGTAGTGGAACATAAAGGACAGTGAATGAGGAGAGCTAGAGAGGAACATCATTGTGAAAGGCCTTAAATGCAAGACACGGAAACTTGAAATGAATAAGGTAGGGGAGAGGAAACAAGTGATCATGCATAAACAGAGGGGAAATGGGTCAAATTTAGAAGCATGTGCAAGAAGCCAAATGGCCATGTTCTCAAGTGTTTGAAGTCTCTTGATTTTGAAGGATGAGATGCTGCGATAGACGGAGTTGCAATAATTAAGTCTTCAGGAGACAAGAGCATGGATGAAGGTATGCTGTACCTGGGGGTCAAGAAACAAGCATACCGCCCAGAACTGGTGAAAAGCAAGAAAATGGATTTAGTTAGAGATCTGTTGATGTAAAGAGAGCTCAGACATGATCTGTGCTGGAAATCAAGAAGTCAGCAGAGCCAAGGAATCAATCCCCTGGCCAGAAAATTAAACTTTCCAACAAAATACAAACGTGAACACCTTTCGGAGCTTAATATACTGTCAAGTAACGTAAAGCAGACGCTCCACTCTTCACCTTTGTGAGGTTTATTTAATTTTTGGCAACCAGGTCTCAGACTAGTAAGGAGCTTATTTTGGGGTTTTAAATTAAAAACTTAAACCCAGTGCTCACCTTTGCATCAATGACCTGTTTATGTTGCTTGTTTGACAATGTATTATCTAACGTGGCTTTGTGTTGCATTAGTAGTGCTCAGCTTCTAACAGATATTTCCCACAAAAGTATATATCAGATTCAAAAGTATCTGGTTGAGCTGTTCTTCCCCAACGCCAACCTTTGCGCTGGTGCGTTTCACTAGCGTTTTCTCAAGGGGTCTTATTGGGCACTCTGTCTTTTTTCCTAGAAATACAGTGTCATATTTTCTGTTAGATTATTTTCATCACCTCATTTTATATATTATTTTGAGTACAAAGTTGTCACATTGATCTATCCCCTACTCGGGCTTTAGTTTTCACTCACCGCGCTTCCAAAACCGGCTTCTGTCTCAATCATATCACCTCTATCCCGTCTTTCCTCTACATGCCCCCTTGATAACAGTTTAGCATCAAGGTGTATCATGGGCATTGTTGTGACCCCCTGCCTGGGCCGGTGGCTCACAGGCAAAGGGCTGCCATATTTGTCCTTAAATAAAACTATTTTTGTCTCCAGCAAGGAATTCTGGGACTTGTAGTTCTTTTCATTAAAGACAAAGTAGTGTGTGACCACTGGGGTTGTTTAAGGCAAAACCAAGAAATTTATTTTGGGGTTCTTTCCACGCATGAAATTCAATGGTAACGCAGGCAAAAGGATTATTCTCCAAAACAGAAAACTTACAGGAACCAAAGTACATGTGAAGTCAAAGAACTGAAATACTTCTTTTAAACACGGCAGCTGTTTTCATTACACATCTCTGGTCATTTTCCAATAATGCTGCTTTAATTCAAATTATGTTCTTAGCAAAGTTCTTTAGCTTAAAGAAGGTCTTAGCACTTTCCTGGCTAAGGAAAAATTGCTCTTCAAATAAGGTTCTTTTTACAGCCCTTTTTAGCAGCTTTCAATTTCTCTCATGCAAAAAGAACAATCCATCAGTGATTCGTCATACACTGAATCTGACTCAAGAGTGTCAATTTGCATACCTTCCTGTTCTGCAAATTGCTTATCTCTTTCAGGATTTTCAACAATGTTTTCCAACTTACTATTCTGTAGAAAGTTCAAAAGTCCTTTCCAGAACTGCTCTCTCTGGTAAGCATTGGCTGTATCAGGAGCATGGGGCTTCTTTCCCTGGAGCAAAAGCTTAACTGCTTCAGCTGTGTTCAGCACTACGTCTCTGCCTTTGGCTGGGTCTTGGTTACGTTTGTTTGTAACAGCTTTCACCCCCCTTCTGGCAGCTTGGGTTTTCTGAACTGTCTCTTGCACACACTGCACTGCACTCTGTTCCAGCTCTTCAACAATCTCCCTGGCTATACATCTGCTGGTCTCTGGCTCAGACGTAACTTCCACCCAAGGGTTGCTTCCTTTGCTGTTGGAACTGCTTTTCCCACGTGGAGTTAAACGTCCCCCATCTCCTTGCTTCGTCCTTCCTCCTGCTCCTCCACACTCTCTGCACTGAAGCAGGTTTAAGAAGTTGCTTCCTAGCTACCACACCCTCATCTCTGCACAGGTGGTTGTCATTAGAGTCCAAGCCTGCCCTCACGTTGGGGCTTGGGCGTGGCTTAGCCTCCGCAAGTACGTGTTTCTTTTGCTTGGCTGTAGCTTTAGCCCTCTGAAAAGCTTGCCTGTCTCTTGTCTTAAAGACATAGTCACCACTATCCTGTGTTTCCATGGGCTCTGCACAACTCTCATTATCACAGCATTCTAGGGGTGGAACAGAGGTGGTGACAGTCACTAACTGCACCAGTACTTGGTTAGTGACCTGCGGGTAAAACTAGGCTAAGCAAAAGCTGTCCTAGTTTTACTTGCGGGAGCTAACTGGGCAGCAGTGCAATATCGCTGCTACCCAGTTAGCTTCTGTGGCTCGAGAGCATGTGTGGCAATTCTGGATATTCAATTCCGAGGCCGCATATGACCCCCGGCATTGAATATCCAGGGTTAGAGATTGGCAGGGATGGCACATAGCTGGTAGCGGCACATAGCTGGTTCAATTCAATATCGGTCTCCATGTGCTTTATGATGAAGACAACTGACCAGTTCAGTAGCAGTCCTCTGCACCAGTTCCGTCCTGTTTACATCTTTTTGAAGCTGCGGTCTGCATAATTGTACATAGTACTGAAAATAAGGTCTCACCAGATAACTTATTCATCTGCTGGCCATTCCTCTTCTTCAAGCATCTTTTGAGTTTTTGGCATTGCCTTTTCAACCAGTTTAGCCAACTTATTATCAACAGTACTGCACACTCCTGGAGTCTATCAGAATATCATGCGCAGAAGTACTTCACTCCTTCCTTGGGTTTATTCGCCCAAATACATCAACCTGCATTTTGTATCGCTAAATCTTAGCTGCCAAATTCTAGACCATTCTTTACATGTCACTGGAACACTCCTCATGTTATCTATACCTTTCAGGATATCTATCCTATTTATAAATTTTGATAACAGCCTCAAAGATGCAAACCTTACCTGACAATTCCTCCAGAATGCTATTTACAAAATGTTAAAACAAATACAAATAAGGAACTATCCCTATGGCACAGCATTGTTAATGTCCTTATCCTTAGAGTGAGCTCCATTTACCATCACCGTATGTTTCATCCTACTCAACCATTTTCTAACCAAGTTAGTCACTTTAATGCCCATCTTAAGGGAACTTAGTTTATTTATACAGTAAGTGGCCTATGTGGAACCATATCAAAGGCTTTGCTGAATTCTACCTATATCACAACTAGCACTCTGCCTCAAGTCAATTTTCTGTCACTCAGGCAAAGACATTAATCAGATTCTTTTGACAAAGCCTACCTTTAATAAAACCATGCTACCTCAGTTCCTGCAATCCACTGGATTCCAGAAATGGCATTAGCATCTGCTTTAGTAGTGTTTCCATGAATTTTCTCATCACAGAGCTTAATCTAACTGGCCTGTAGTCCCCAACCTCCTCCTTATCTCTGCCTTTGCGGAGAGTGACCAAATCCATCCTTCTGTAGTCTGCTAGTACCACTTCTGACTCTAAATGAACTGAAAAGTCAGCCAACATAGCCTCCATAACTTCCTAAGCTCCTTCACTACCCTTAGAAGTATTCCATATGGTCTTATCATTTGGCCAATTTTTAGTTTAACTAGTTCCTCATGAACACAAACTTCTAAAGCATATTCAAGTTATACCTTACTTCTCTTCCTATTTGTGCTTGTTTTCTGAGGTCCTACTTATGGCCCTTCATCTGTGAACACAGAACAGAAATATCCGTTAAGAAATTCTGTTTTATCCTCATCAGCTTCTAAATATTCTTCCCCTTCACACTTGAGTGCTCGTCATTTTCCAACAAAGGTTGAAGGTGGATTACAATAATCATCCTCTATTGCACATTCAAATTGAATACGGTGCATAGGTAAAAAACAAAAAAAAACAAAAAACAGAAAATCAAATTCAATGACCAATGCAATAAACAGTTAAAATATTCTAAGCAACATAATCTGTATGGGCAAAGTCTTACAAAAAACACCAAATCGTCTAAATTAAAAATTAAACCTAAGTTATTGGTAAAAACTTTTACATTTCATATACAGCCTTTCAGTTCTAAGAATCACCAGCAAATCATTCTAGACTAAAGCTGCCTGAAATCAAAAGAACTTATCCACAATCTATCTATAATTTTTGTCAGATGCTAATCTGTAACTCAGCACCAAGCACCCAAGCCTAATACACCTCTAAAAATCTATCATTGTAACCATAAGACCAACTCTAAACCATACATTATTTTGCTAACAACGGCTAAAAGCTTACAGATAATTCTGGCATGGACAGAAAGCCAGTGAAGTTTGATAAGAAATGGGGCTAGCATGTTCCAATTGATTCCCTTTGAGAATAACCTTAGAGGCAGAATTATGGACAACTTGTAACCTAATCATAAGTTTCCATAATTTTTGTCAGATGGGTATGCCAAATTGGATCAAGAATATATATATACATTTTTAAATGGGGAATAGTGAGGAGGTCTGAAGGACTCCCAACTATCGTCGATGATTCGGACAGTACATTCCTCCCTTTTTTTCCCTATAAGATCAATTATATTGAAATTCTATAAGCCAATTTAGAGCGCCCCCCATGAAAGTCCAAAGGCAGTCAGCCTCTGGCAGCTTTTGCGGGCAATCAGGCCATAGATAGAAGGAGAACACAAATCAAGATTACATGCAGGATAGAACCAAAGGAACATGGAAAATGCCTCCTTCTCTCTCTCTCTCTCTCTCTCTGCATTCTAGAATAAAATAGTCCAACATACTATTTCAATCAGAGTTTCCAGCAGAAATGCAGGACATAAATCCAACACACAATGATTTTTTTTCCCGTTTCCTTAGTAGTATCGGACTTGTCATTACTGAAACTGGGAGAAACTGCTCCCAGAGGCAATTAGCCTTTATGGCTGCTAAAGACTCTACTAATGTTGATTGAGAAATGTCAATTGTAGCAATAGGCTGTGATGATAGACAAATTTGCACTGATCGAGAAATTGACAGTCTGATTTGTCAGTCTTCTTTTTAGAGTACCAAGCTAGTTCCTCTACTGTCAAAACTTGATCATAAGGGCTGGAATCAACTACCCTGGACTTCATACATGCAGTTGCCATGCAAAACAGAATCTTAAGCTTATTTTAGCCATTAATTATTAACAATCAAATCTGTAAGTTTTTAACTGAGCTTTCCATTCATCCCTACAGGTAGGATCCCCCTCTACCTTTCACCTCCACTCCAAGCACCTACAAGCCTATTTACATTGCATCAAGTTTGGGTTATACCATTTTTTAAAATTTATTTATTTGGCTAGGCTTATATACCACTTTTCAGCGGATCAATGTGGTTTACAATGAACAAAACATCAGTTACAGAGAACATATAACACCTTGAGGCAGGACACTCCTGACCAAGAGAATGTAATTTATAGGGGGGCTATTTAATTAAGAAATTCCATTATCATGCCATCTCATCCTTGTAACATGTCTGAAACTGAATCCTTGGTTGAGATACTCAGAGATGAGTTAACTAAAGGCCAATAGTGAGCCCCATCAATTTTACCTCTAGACCATGTTTCATATCATCATAAATTGTAGTACATGAAGTTTCCATATCACCTACTGTGGAGACAACAAAATCCAATTGATGAACCTTTGCAGGCATACAATCAGTATTAAATCTACCTCAAATCCCCCATGTCTTCACCAGAGGCACTATCTTCATACCTCCGACCTCCATGCCTATAGATGGAACGCATATCCAAGTGAAAAAAAAAATATATGATACCTTGGGAGTTACCCTGGATCAACACCTCACCTTCAAAACACACATAACTCAGAGCATATATTTCAAGCTTAGAACAACCAAGAATCTTAAACCACTTCTATCCAACCATGACTTCCGCTCAGTCCTCCAAGCAACAATATTTCCTCACTTTGACTACTGTAATATCATCTTGCAAGACATACACCAACATACCATCATTAATCTACGATAGGACCTGATATGAAGCCTATATGTAAATAGTTACCCCAGTTTATCCAAGTTTTAAGCACTTGTTTATTGTAAATACGGAACAGTCCCCTGCACCGTATAAGTTTCTGTTTCATGTAAACCACACTGATGTCGAATAGCGCAGTATAAAAAAGTCTGTAAATAAATAAAAAATAAAAAATACTAAATTCAAACATCCACCCTCTCCAACTTGCACTCAAATGGCTGCACGAACCCTCATCAACCAAAAAGAACAGAGCACATCACACCTCTCCTCAAACAACTACACTGGCTCCCCATTATAGAATGTATAAAATACAAATCCATACTCACAACCTTCAAAGTCCTTAATAACTCCTTATCACCATACCTACAAACCCTGCTCCAGATCATACCTGACAACAGAGGGCATCGATCTATCTCAAGGAAAATGCTACAGATACCGCTGATATTCACAAAAAAACAACCTTACTACATCTAAGAGAGACTTTTTTCTCTATCCACTGTGCCTATGGAACTCTATCCCAGAGAAACTAAGGACTACAACTGATACAATTTCCTTCAAGAAAGCCCTCAAAATGCACATCTTCAGAGAATGCTACCCACTAACTCAACCAACTCTTTCCCCCATCCCACCCCTCACAGTATCCCTGAACACCCCTCAGTCTCACCCCTCCCATTTTTCCCTAAGCGTCCTCTACCTCAAACCTCCATACATTTACAAAATGTACATAGTTATTCCCAAATACATGTATCAATGTTCTTCCAACTTGATTTCCCAGACAATGCTCCAACAGCTCCATTGCCATCTCCCACAAAAGAACCAAGACAACACAACGGACCTGCAACAGAGCTTTTGAACTCTATGCCCCATCCCTCTGGAACTCTCTACCAAACCACATCAGGAACAACGGTGATCTACCATCATTCAAAAAGCAGCTAAAAACCATCCTGTTCCGAGAACATCTCTGAATAGGAATCCCCCCATCTTCTCCAAGAACTCCGGACCAAGAAATATGCTATCTTGTCAGTCTCTATGTTCACCCCAAATCATCAATGTTGAGCCCCTGGTGATGCCCCCCCCCATTTGATCCTCCCCCCCCCCTTGTTATGTGTTCCACCGCTTTGACCCGGTGAAAAGCGGGATATAAATACAGTTAAATAAATAAATAAATAATGTCAAATGTTCTGTTACAATGTTAACTGCTTGAACGTAGGTTAAAGTGGTATAGAAAAACTGTTAATAAATAAATAAATACATGTCAAAGAGTGGGAAAATGCATATTTTTGTTGGACTATATTAACACACGATCATCCAATACAGGACTGACCTGCACCAAATAGTTAATTTTAAAAGACCCAGCACTCTGCTTCTACTTTTCTGGATCCACATTTCAGCCTATGAAATGCTGTATAGATTCCTGTACACTGCATATTTTGATATCAATGCCTGTTGCTCGTATGGTCCTGACCCAAAGAAGAAGGTTTTACCTTTGAAAGCTAGTCTACAAATGTATTAAGTTAGTCCAATAAAAAGGTATCACCCTATTTTCCTTTTTATTTTCCTTTTGTATTTAACTACCATTAGCTGGTTTAGTATCTACAACTATTAGATTAAATTTGAATGTGCTTATTCAATTATTGTGCCAAGCCAGAGAGTCAGTGTTTGATCAATCCCAGCTTTGACACAAAATTGAATGCATTCTGCAAACAGATGGCATGCCATGTCAAATACCTGTGCTGAATTATATCTACAGTAGTGTGAACAGAAATATTGAAAAGAATCAGTGATAACCTTGAGCTTTGAGGTGCCCCACACGTCAGCTTTCTCAAATGAAAATATTTGTTTTCTCATGAAATTGACTACAGTCTATATGTCCGAAATGAACTAAACCACGTTCTAACAATATCATCTTACACCAATATCTTTCAGGCACCGTAACTTAGTTTGATTTTCAATAGTATCAAATGCAGCAGAAAGATCTGATAATACAAGGAGAGCCTCAATTTGCATGCAGTTGGATATTACTGAGCAGGGTTAATAGGACAGATTTTTTTCCAGTGGATTTTCTGAAATTGTGATTGATAAGTTTGAAGAATTCTGTGTACACAATGCAAGACCTTAGGACCTAAATATGTGTACCCTTGAAGAGAAAAGACCGTGGAGATAATGTGTGACAGAAATGCTTAAATATTTCAAAGGTTTAAATCAAGCACAAACCTTTTCTCAGAGGAAAGGATGATCTACAACAAAAGGTCATGACTTGATGGACAGGATTGTAATGCATGGAATGGCCTCTCAGGAGAGGTGGAACAAACCAATATAGTAACAGAAATCAAGTCTGAGATAAGCATATTGGATCTCTAGTTGTGAGGAAGTGAGTGGAAGTCAGAGATCAACTGAGGTCTATGGCATTGCACCAGGAAAGAAATTATGCAGACTGAATGGGCCTAATGGTCCTTATCTGCAGTCATATTTTATGTTTCCATGTTTCATTGAACAGTAGAATGACATTATCAGTAAGAAATATTTAACATTAAAGTACAATCCAGTTAATACTTTAACGTTATGTGTTTTGAAGTCAATGTACTGCATAAAGAAATCTATGGCCTCCCATGATTATCACTTATGAGGTCAATGATGCCACAAAAGGGTTGTCAAAGCAAAGCATAGAAGCACTGTGCACTGCCAGGCAGCTTAGAGCTGCCAGTAATTTATTTGATTGTGGTTTATACTATAGAACAATGACAACCGCGTGGGAATTACCTGTGCTGCAATTTGAAAGCTAATTGTTTACCTATATACACAGTAATGCAAGTTTTTAAAAAATGGATGTACTATAGACACTCAAAATGATTTTTTTTAGATTAATCTTTAATTTAATTATAATCGTTCACATTAGATAATTATGCCTTATTTTTAGTCTCATTCTATTCATACAAAGGCGCATTTTAGTAAGGGCATTGAGAAAGGGCTTGGGAAATAGAAGTGAAAAGTTGATAAAATAGTGGCAATTTCAGAAAAGACAGAATGTATGTGCAGGGACGTTCTGAAATTGGCACATCTCCATCCTCGAAAATGCATGTGTGAAAAACCAACAAACATCAAAGGCAGCGTGTACTAGCATGTGATGGAAACTGGGGTGGTGTACATTTAATTTAATTTAATTTAATTAACAGTTTCTTATATACCGCATCTTCCCAAGATCAAATGCGGTTTACATAGAACAAGGTAACATAACAGACAGGTGTCTGTTTTTACAGTGAACATCTTAGAACCATAACAACTACATTACAATAATAGAACAAGCAAGAACTATTTACAGGGAACAAAATAAGTAACAGATACAGTGTTGTATGTGACATTTAAGGATAATAAGCATATAGAGTTTCACATCATTTGTCAATTCTAGTTTGGTTTATGGGGAAACTTACTTGGTATTATCCATTTTCTAGCAGGGGAGGTGTGTTTGGCAAAGATCCGTAGTATGATGTGAACAGGTACGTTTTAAGTTTTTTGCGGAATTCTTTAATCTCTACAAGTGATCTTATTTCAACTGGAAGGGCATTCCATAGAGTGGGGGTAGCGTGTGAGAATGCCTTTTTGTTTGTTATCTTTCTGGATTTTATAAATTCTTTCGGAGTCCTTAATTTGTTTGTATGATCTCTCCTGTGTGAGTTATTAGTAGGTTGTTTAGTGATGAGGTTGGCTAGGGTGGGTGGTGCCATGTTGTTTAGAGTTTTGAAGGCAGTTGTAAGAGTTTTGTATATTATTCGGCTTTGTATCGGAAGCCAGTGTAAGTTCTCCAGTATCGGAGTGATATGTTGAAATGGGGGGACCTTCATAATGGTCCTGGCCGCTGCATTTTGTGCAATTTGTAGTCTTCTCAAGTTTTGTTTTGTTGTGCCTAGGAGTATTAGGTTTGCAAAGTCGAAATGAGGCGTGATTATGGCTTGTATTATTTGCTGGAAATCTTGTAGGTGCATTAGCGGGCGTAGCTGCTTTAGGATTTTGAGTTTGAAGTATACTTTCTTCGTTGTATTTCTTATATGTGTTTCCATGTTGAGATGTGTGTCAAGTATTACACCTAGATATCGTACTTCCTTTTTTAGTTTGATTTCTTGGTTTTGCAGAGTGATGTGTGTAGGGGGTAAGTATGAGAGGTTTCTTGTTACAATTAGGGCTTCTGTTTTTGCATGATTGATGTAGAGGTTATTTTCATTTAGCCATGTAGTTAGTTCATTAAAACACTCAACGAGTAATTGAATTGGTATATCGGGGATTGTAAATGGAATGTACATCATTATATCGTCTGCATATAAGTGATAGTAGACGTTGAATTTTTTAAATATATTACAGACATGCTTTATGTAGATTTGGGTAAGTCTGATTGGTGGGCATGGCTGCGACCATGTGCAGATATGTTATAAATTGATATACTTTCCCGACTGTACCTGCAAAACACCATAGGGACCAAAAGAGTCCTGTGCATGTGTGAGCGGCGAATCTGGCAAGCTGCATATGTAGGATGCCCATTCATGAGCTGGGATGGCAGGAGTGGCACATGCCTGCCTGCAATGCATGTGTCTCACCCCCTGCAGAACATATCCATGTGTATCCACATGTACAATAAGCAGAGGAGCACAATGGCAGCCAGGCAACAGCACAATGTTTTCTGAGACTGACCAGCAAGGAATTGCTGTACCTTAATAGATACTGCAAGATTTCCCGTGTTATAGAAATAAGGGTCTGGGAAAGGATCCATGTGGCCCTAGCCAAGTGAGAAAATCTTTGCACACACATATGGATATACCAGGGAAGCAACTACCTGTAACCCAGCAGCCACTGTACAGACAGGAAAACATGGAAGTCAGGCAAGACTGGATAGTTGCCGAGTGCATCATCCTCGGAGTATCACCAAAGAGCAACATCAATCACACACACTCATAAATCCAGCAACATATGTTGTAGCCTAGAGGGAGAGTGGACACATACATGCAAAGAAAACACACATTTCAGGAGCAAAGTGATATGTGCAATGGTGGACATGTGCTGCATGGGCAATGGAGGGGTGCCAACCTGATAAGCAGGACTGTTGAATGTGTGATCAGAATCTCAAAGGCACCCAATCTCTTAGCCCCAGATAAGAGGGCACTGCCTTGAACATCCTTGTGGTCTGTCACAGAACAGCCCCCCTAGCCACACACACAGACACACATGCACACATAAAGTACTTCCGTGGTCCATGTGATAGTATGAGTTGCCAATCAGTGAGGCACATTGACTGGGCAGGGTTGCCACAGGTTAAGGGCACAACGATAAACAGGTAGTGGCGTATGGAGATGTGTGCTAATCCCATGCGCCATGGCCTCTAATCATGTGCAACCCATTTCTCCCCACAGACACTTCCATCTACTGTGGGACCTGGAGCCCCTGAAAACCTGGTTCAGGGCCAAGCAAAGGACCCAGCCCTGGTTACTAAAGTAACTCTACCAGGAGCTGCAGCAAGCATAAGTTAAGGCATGGCACAGGAGGCATATGTGCCACACAGTGGGTGAGTCCCCTGGATGGACATATGCAATGCTCAAGGCCATGGAATGCATGCCAGTACCAAGCAGCCAAGACATTGATAGCCAAACTGGAGAACCAGAAGCACTAGCACAACAGTTGGGGGATCAGCTACAATGATGATCATCATCACCTTCAAGGTCATCAACAAGTTAGCCCCCTCAGCCCTAATGGACCTTGTCCACCCCATGTCAGCAAACAGAGAAAGGAGAACATGCACCACCAATACCCTATTGATCCCCAGTGAAGTAACAAAATGTACCAAGTCAACAAGGAACAGAGCTTTTCAGTTCTATGCCCCTAGCTGCTGGAATGCACTCCCAGCAGCCATCAGAGCCATAACAGATCTAGCCCAATTCAGAAAAGCGCTTAAACACCATCTCTTTCTCTCACACTACTCACAGCCCTCCAACCTGACACCCTCTAGCATACACCCAACCACAAACACATGAACCACTGTCAACGGATGTAAATATTGTAGATATAGTTTGTAGATAAGTTGAAATTGATGTACATAGTTACGCCCAGTTGAAACCCAAGTTTAAGTCTCCAGTTCATTGTAAATGCCTCTCTGGCACAATACTGTTGTATGTAAACCGCGCTGATTTTTAAGAGTGCGGTATATAAGAACAATAAAATAAATAAATAAAATGGCTGCAAGCAGCCGAAAGATATTCATTGCTGTTGACCAATGTGGAATGCTGCCCCAGAGGAATGCACATTAAAATAAGTTGCAACATTGTATATGAAATGGCAACATGGGCATCATTCTAGCAAGGATCTGGGACCCACAGAATGGTTTACAGGGACAAGGAGAAGCACTGTGTGGTGGACTAACTAGCTCAGTGGGCAAATATGTTTTGAATGGGGATACCATGAGTTGGAGAACATGATACTGTGCAGTTGCCATTGTCAATGAACAGCTCCATATGTAGGCCCCAACTCTGTGTCAAAGACACGTGACAAGTGATGACATAGACAATGGACTTGGCATGCAACATCATAAAACACACATGACTAACATGGTATGTGCTAAACGAATCCATTTGGAGAATGGAAAGGCACCAAATAAAGTGGTCACCCTAGTCAGGGCAACCATATCTGGAACAAGAGCTGCCTAAAGTACAAGCAGAGTTCAGGAAATGGCGAGGAAGGAAAGATAACATTGTGGCTGTGATATGGATCCTTGAAAAGACACACATTTGGATCCCAAGGCCTATAGGCCAAGCTTAAAATTACACATGATGAGAACTGATGTGTAATTGTAGAATAGGCATGGCCAAGGAAGTAGTATGGATGGAGTGTCGGTAGAGTCTCAGCTTATATGTGTATTTTATACAATGAGAATGTTTGCTGTAAAGTACATGCTGACATTTCACTTTCTCTCAAGCGGGCATAATGTCTCTGCCTCAAAGTAGGTGCTGCTGCTGCTGCTACAAGCTTTGTCAAGTGGTAGAGTAGCCAAATGTTTAGAACACTTGTGTTGGGTGCCAGAAAACCAGGGTTCAATTCCCACTAGTACTCCTTGTATCCTTGGGCAGGTTGCTTAACCTTCCATTGTCCTAGAAAAATCCAAGTAATCAATGCCCTTGTTTAATGTACATTGCCAAGTTTAAGTTACAATATAAATCACTTTTTTTTTTTTACTCACCACCAAAGTTAAACTAACAGGCCTGTAGTTTTCAATCACATCCTTACTTCTGCTTTTGTGTAAAGGCACCACATGAGCCTCTCTCCAGTCCTTTGGCACCAGTCCCGACTCCAACGAGGCATTGGAAAGGTCAGTCAGTGGAGCTGCTAGAACGTCCCCAAGTTCCCTCAGTATTCTAGGGTGTATCCCATCTGGTCCCATTGCTTTGTCTACTTTAAGTTGAGCTAGTTTCTCATGAACACAGTCTTCTGAAAATTGTTCAAGATGTCCTTCGCTTCTGTTCCTATTTGTGGGTGTTTTCTGAGGTCCTGCTCCTGGTTCTTCATCTGTGAACACAGAACAAAAATATTTGTTAAGCAATTCCGCTTTATCCTTATCAGCTTTTACATATTCCCCCCCTGCACCCTTGAGTCTGACAATACCACTTTTGCCCTTCCTCTTCTCACTAATATATCTGAAAAATGTCTTTTCCCCCACCCCATTTTATTGCATTGGCTATTTCCTCCTCCTTTTGAATCTTTGCCTTCTTGACTACTTTGCTAGCTTCTCTAAGTTTTTCCAAATACAGATGCCTGTCTTCCTCTCTCTGTGATCTCTTGTATTTCATGAAGGCCTCCCTCTTTTTCTTCACTTTTTCAGCTACTTTTTTCGAAAACCATAGCAGTCTCCTTTTCCTTTTACCTTTATTTACCTTTTTAACAAAAAGGTTGCTTGCCCTTAAAATATCCCCTTTCAGTTTTGCCCACTGTTTTTCTACATCCCCCAGCTGTTCCCATCCCACTAACGACTCCCTGAGGTATTGGCCCATCTTCGCAAAGTTAGTCTTCCTAAAGTCTAAGATCCTCACCTTTGAATGGATTCTAACAGCCCTAGTCCTAATACTGAACCACACCATCTGGTGATCACTGGATGCAAAATGATCTCCCACTACAACATCAGAAACACTTTCACCATTGGTAAGCACCAAGTCCAGTACGGCCCCTTCACGTGTGGGGTCTGTTACCAATTGCCTGAATAGTTCTCCCTGTAGAGAATCCAGGATCTCCTTACTTCTAGATGATACTGCAGAGGAACAATTTAGAATAAGCCTAGAAAATCAGCAGGCTGAGTGGTAAGAGAAAGTTAAGGAGAAGGAAGAAAAGGATAAATATAAAGAACAAGAGCAAAAGAAATTAGAAGATTCACAAATTAAAGATTGGGAGGAGCAGAAGTCAGCACTGGAGAAGTTGGAACAGCATAACAAAAAGGAGACAGACAGGGTGAAAGAGGAGTGGGATAAATTAAACTCAGCTCAAGAAAGACTGGACTCTTTGAGATCCAGCTATGAAAACAAGGAAAGTAATAAAAAGCACATTGGGATTGCAAGAAATAACAGTCAGGCTGGAGCCTCACTAATGCCTAAGGAAACAGTAGCTGAGGGTGAAGAAAATCGTTACTTCATCGACCAATGGAATGACAATATGTATGGCTGGACGTTAGAGAACCAGCTGCAAATGTTGCAATGGCCTCCCGAGGGAGCACTTGACACTGCACCTTTGAATACTGCATTCATGGGGGAGCAGGAGACCCACAATGGGATTTAGATTACATGAAGACAGGATTAGAAATATGGGAAAAATATGAAGAAAAACTGTGTTTGCCCATCTTGCATTCAAGAGGAGGAACTATTTGATATTTATTTATTTACATTCTCTTATATACTGTGCTATGCTGCATCAGTGCGGTTTACATTGAACAAACTGAAATTACACTGGACAGGGTATTATAACTTGGAGATAACTATTTTACAGGGAACATGAGCTATGGAGGGTTAAGTGACTTGCTCAAAACTACAAGGAGCACCTGTGGGATTAGAAACTCCAGTCCTTCCAGACCAAGGTTGCTGTTCTCTAGTGGGATTTGAACCCTGACCTTCTGGCCTGAAGTACCTTGCCCCAACCACTAGGCCACTCCTCCACTCCCTTGGAATTTTACTGATATGGATAATATAGCTAGTGCCTTACCTCCTCTTAGTAGAGGGGGGCTTCCTGGATTCAAAAGTTTGAGCGGGTTACGTCAGGGTATACTTTAGGGCTAGGGGATGTTAAAGCATTGTTAGAAAAACTCCTGGGAACTCATGCAACAAATCAAGTTTTTGCCAGAGCTAATTTACCCAAGTTACTGTAGCAGAAACACAATATGATGGGTCTGAGTTTAATGAGCACCGACCCAGAGTTTGGAATTTTATAAAAGAACTATACCCCACCCAGAAGAATTTAGGGCCACTACTGAAAATGCGTTTAAGATAGGAGAAGATATTAGTGCATATATTGCCCGATTTCAAGATTTGTGGGAAACCCAGACTGGGATGGTTTATTCTGACCCAGGTTTCCTGCCCCTATTTTTCCAAACACATAGCAATACTTTTTCTAAATCAGTTCAATCAAGACTTGACACAATTGTGGGGTTAGAAGATAAGTTCTGGGCAAAACAGCAGTTACATATACGCCATTTTGTAAAATTAGCTGAGGAAGAACAGATAAAACCTGAGAAGGATATGAAAAGTTTGCAGACAAAATTAATGGCATTACAACTGAGAGAGTTTCAGGAGGATCTTGATAAAAGAAAGGTTAAAGAGAAGGACAAGATAAAGGACGATGAGAAGGAAAAAGAAAGAGAAGGTTCAAATAAAACAGAAAAGCAGCATGAGACAGAAAAGCAAAAACTTAGGGCCATTATAAAACAGAAGAATGAAATTATTAGAGATTTGGAACAGTATGACATTTAAGAAGACCCCTGGGAGAATTTTGATTTATATGCTCAGGCTTGGAACCAGACAGGACCAAACAGTGGGGGTACTTGGAAAGGGAGACGGGCAGGACCACATCATTCACAGCATTTTCAGAGAAGCACCCTTAGTTGCTGGAACTGTGGCAGAAGGGGACATCTTCAGCGTGAATGCCGAAGCCCCCCAGTCCGAGGATCAGATAGTCCCTCAATTTTCACTCGATGTTTAGACAAAGATCTAGCTCCTTTCAAACGCCAGTTGCCGGCTCAGTTTCACTTGTCCAGTATGTAGATGATTTACTTTTAACAGCAGACACTGAAGAATTGTGTAAACAATATACCCGAGAATTCTTAGTGTTATTGGCTAAGGGTGGTTACAGAGTGAACAGGGAGAAGCTACAGTACTGTCAATTGCAGGTGACATTCCTTGGAATGACACTCAGTGAAAAGGAAAAACTATAAGGACCCATATTTCAGGAAGCTGTGCTCAAGGTCACTGAACCTCGCACTGTGAAAGAGTTGCGGGCACTCTTGGGACTGTTAAACTATAGCCATCTCTGGTTGCCAGGATATAGTGTGAGGACTCAGACATTCAGGAGACATTTGAAAGGGAACCCGAAAGGGTCCCAGACTATAACTCTCAGTGAGGAAGAAAAGTTATGTTTGCAAACATTATTGAAGGATCTGAATGATTTGCCATCACGCTATTTACCTGATCACAGCCTCCCAGTGGATGTCTATGTGTTTCACAGCCCCACTGCCTGGGTAGCAGTTGCCACGTAAGGGGATGGTAAAATAGTGGGACATTTGTCAGGATCTTTTTCTCTAGTAGAGCAAGGATTCACAAATTGTGAACAGGGATTAGTGGCCGCCAGTGCAGCAATTGAAAAATTGTATGGTTATATGACACCCTTACAGGTAAACTTATATACTGACCACACACTGCATGCTCTTTTAAAGTCCAGTGCCATTAATTTCTTACCCGCCAGGGTAGGTAAATGTGTAGCTGTGCTGCTACACAGCTATATTAGACACCAATTGGTACCAAAGCAGAACCCTTTTAGGGATTTACAGAACATCCTCCAGGTATCTACTATCACACATGACTGCCTGCAGCAAGTAGGAGAAGATGTCAGATCCATGTTAGGGATAGTGCCACATTCAGATGTGCCTCAAGAGGCTGAATGTTGGTTCATAGATGGATCCCAGAGAGAAGGCAGAGCAGGTTTTGCTATCTGTAGAGTAACCCCACAGGGAGCAGTTACTTCCACAGCACAGTATGAGATGCCCCTAGGATACAGCGCACAGAGTGCAGAAATTGCAGCACTAGCACAAGTCCTGAGAGAAAATGAAAATAAACATCTAGTAATTTACACCGATTCTCTGTTTGTAAGCAGCTCAGTACACATATATAGAAACATAGAAATATGATGACAGAAAAAGGCCACGTGGCCTATCTAGTCTGTCCTTCCATATTAACAACTACAACAGTCCCCTATTTACCTTTAGAGATCCTCTGTGTTGGTCCCATGCTTTTTTGAATTCAGTTACTGTCCTCATCTCTACCACCTCCACTGGGAGACTATTCCACGGATCCACTACTCTTTCCGTAAAGAAATATTTCCGCATATCACTCCTGAATCTATCTCCCTTCACCCTCATCCCATGTCCCCTCGTAGCAGAACTTGCTTTCAATTAAAAGAGGCTTTTCCCTGTGCATTTATGCCACAGAGGTGTTTAAACATCTCAATCATATCACCTCTATCCCGCCTTTCCTCTAAGGTGTACATATTAAGATCCTTCAATCTGTCCTCATATGCTTTATAATGAAGACCACTAATCATCTTAGTATCCACCCTCTGCACCGCCTCCATCCTGTTCACATCCTTTTGAAGGTGCTCCAAATGAGGTCGCACCAAAGACTTATACAGAGGCATTATCACCTCCTTTTTTCTGCTAGCCATTCCTTTCCGTATGCACCCAAGCATCCTTCTAGCTTTTGCCGTCGCCTTTTCTACCTGTTTAGCTACTTTAAGATCATCAAACACAACTACGCCTAGGTCCCGCTGTTCTTTAGTGGACAAAAGTACTTCACCCCTATACTATATTGCTCCCTTGGACTGCTGCAGCCCAAATACATGACCTTTCAATTTTTAACATTAAATCCCAGCTGCAAAATTCTAGACCATTCTTCAAGCTTAACTAGATCCCTCCTCATGTTATCTACACCTTCCTGGGTGTCTACTCTATTTCAGATTTTGGTATCATCTGCAAAGAGGCAAACCTTACCCGACAGCCCTTCCGCTATATCACTAACAAAGATGTTAAAAAGACTTGGACCAAGGACAGATCCCTGGGACGCACCACTGGTAACATCCTTTTCCTCAGAGTGAGCTCCATTTACTTGTACTCTTTGTCGCCTCCCACCCAACCAATTTCTAACCCAAGCAGTACTTTAGGGTCCATCCCTAGGGTGCTCAGTATGTTTATAAGTCGCCTGTAAGGAGCAGTGTCAAAGGCTTTACTGAAATCTAAATACACCACATCTAGGGCTCTCCCTCGGTCCAACTCCCTGGTCACCCAGTCAAAGAAATCAATCAGATTTGTCTGACAAGACCTGCCTCTGGTGAATCCATGCTGCCTCGGATCCTGTAATCCGCTGGACTCCAGAAACCTCACTATTTTCTCTTTCAGCAGCATTTCCAATAATTTACTCACCACCGAAGTTAAACTAACCGGCCTGTAGTTTTCAACTACATCCTTACTTCCGCTTTTGTGTAAAGGCACCACATGAGCCTCTCTCCAGTCCTTTGGCACCACTCCCGACTCCAATGAGGCATTGAAAAGGTCAGTCAGTGGAGCTGCTAGAACGTCCCAAAATTCCCTCAGTATTCTAGGGTGTATCCCATCCGGTCCCATCGCTTTGTCTACTTTAAGTTGAGCTGGTTTCTCACAAACACAGTCTTCTTTTTTTTTTTTAATTTATATTTTTGAAATTTACAAAAACAAATCAAGAATACATCTTGAACGGAAATAGAGATGGATACCACAAAAACACTCAATACATCAATTAAGAAACAATAACACAATTGTCCCCAAAAGGAAATAATACTAATGATCCCCCCTCTAGCCCTCAAAATAAGGGGATACAATAATTTGATGATAAAACAATCCATTATACTGAGAAGAAATAGGATGAGCTAAATAGTGAGATATATAATTCACTCAGCTAGAACAGACAGGGTATCTACCCCCCCCTCCCCTTCAGAGACCCAAGCATTAATGAAACATATCAATTGGGAAGATTAAAAAAATATATAAGAATTAGATTGATATTTAATCAAACATTTACATGGAAACTTCAGGAAAAATAACCCCCCCCCCCCAACTGCTGTATCCCAGAACGCAACAGTAGAAATTTGCATGCCAGACCCTTAAACAAAATATGACGTTTTTTAAAGAACAGTTTCATTAGCCACTCCTTATCTGATATTAATGCTAAAGTAATCAATAAAGTAGACAATGTAATCTTTTCCTCTTGGGAAGACTCCAACATATCCGTAACATTTAATACATCCATATGAGGTAAACCGCTAACACTTCCCTGCCCCAATTCTTTTTTACCAGAAGGCAAATAATAAACTTTAACTGATGGGGGATGGGATTCAGGAGGAATACCTACAATTTCAATTAAATAATTACGTAACTTATCTCTTGCTGATATTAATGACATTCTAGGAAACAAACACAGTCTTCTGAAAATTGTTCAAGATGTCCCTCGCTTCTGTTCCTGTTTGTGGGTGTTTTCTGAGGTCCTTCTCCTGGTTCTTCATTTGTGAACACAGAACAGAAATATTTGTTAAGCAATTCTGCTTTATCCTTATCAGCTTCTACATATTCCTCCCCTGCACCCTTGAGTCTGACAATACCACTTTTGCCCTTCCTCTTCCCACTAATATATCTGAAAAATGTCTTATCCCCCCATTTTATTGCATTGGCTATTTCCTCCTCCTTTTGAAACATTGCCTTCCTGACTACTTTGCTAGCTATATAGTACCATTTGGGCCAAGAGGGGATATTTGTCAGCTAAAGACCAGCCTCTCCAACAAGCTGAGATCCTAATTGAAGTTTTTGAAATTGTGAGAAAGGAAGGACTGACCAAGGCCCCAGAACAAGGTTAGAGACTATTGCAGAGACTGATGAGCTTTTGTGTGATAAGGTAATTTACACTAATATAGATCATCCAGTTTATGGCAATCTTGACCTGGCTATGGATAGCGATGAATCTATTTATGCTACTCTGGATATAGGTACAGACAGTGATGCAGGCACAGATGATGAAGAAACAGGACTGTAAAGGTAGCTATAGGTAGAAATACATGCTTATTGTAATGCAAGGCTAAAAACTGCGAAACATACATTTTGGATAGAAGCTTCTGTCTCTCTGTGAAAAATTGCCGACACTATTGTGACAGAGATTAACTAACGAAGTTGTGTACATAGTTACTGGTGCAAAGGCTAGCTTCTGCAAAATTCTGGGATATAGACATTCCTCCTCTCTTTTGGTGGTAAATGATAGGTCGAAAATTAGATAACAACATCAGCATTGCTGCATAAACTTTCCGAGAATCAGAGACCTTAGGTCAGCATATAACTGGAAATCAAATAAAGCTTGGGAAATTAACAGAATTTAGACAGAAATTATAGTGTAACTAATCAGCTTTTGTATAATGAAAGAATTACAGCGACACCTACTGTCACTTGGTAATTATAAACATGGCCTTGTAACTTCCGTTTTTTTATGAATTTTTGCAAAGCATCAGCAGAAAAATAACCCTGTAAGCAGATTTTATTCCAGACCGGTAATTTTGTAACATGAATAATATCATCTGATGTTAATCAAAAATTAACTATGTTAGCTGATACTTCTTAATAAAAGGCAGATCCCTGAAGGAAGATT
The DNA here is from genome assembly GCA_033557465.1 of Ichthyophis bannanicus. Taxonomy (NCBI): domain Eukaryota; kingdom Metazoa; phylum Chordata; class Amphibia; order Gymnophiona; family Ichthyophiidae; genus Ichthyophis; species Ichthyophis bannanicus. Next base: position 1,557,057,835 of record CM066032.1, read on the forward strand.
TTTGAAGATAGGGAGGAGCCATGATTTGCTCCCTCTGACGGTCTTCCTTCTAGAGCTCTGGAATTAATATAATTGATTTTCTGTGTATGTGTCTTATTTTTTCCTTCCTGTTAGAAGGGCCAGGTAAAGCCTAAGAATCCAGGTTGGAATCCAGGTAGGAGGGCCTGCCCCAAAAGGGCTACAACGGAAATGCTCAGAGAAAGAGCAGAGCAGGGCTATTTAACAGCATGTGAGAGGATTGCAGCACATCAGGAAGTTAAGACATGGGAGCAGTACAGAAACTCGATAGCTGACAGCCTAGCACAAGAAACCACCTGTCCTGAAGTCCCTGAGACTATGGTAGTAACCCATCAGCAGAGTAGCCAGCATGACTTTTGCAAACTGGAAGATTTACAGGAAAATGTGTTACAGAATGAATTACAGCGATGGGTGAATGCTGGATGTACTAAGATCCACAAAGTATGGATGCACCCTTCGGGGAAGATGTGTGTTTCTTCTGCTGCTTTGGTAAATTTGTCAACTATGCTGCACTATGCAGATCATTGCAGTGTGACAACCATTGTCTCTCATCTTGGGGATACATTGTGGTGTCCTGATATGTGTAAGTTGGTTCAGGCAGTAGTTAGTGGCTGCCACACCTGTATCACTAGCACTCCCCATGCACATTTTAAACCAAGTGGGGGAGCAATACCAAGACCACAAGGACTTTTTCTGCATTGGCACATTGATTTCACTGATATGCAGGTGAAAAGTCAGGGCAGATGATACCTATTGGTTCTGGTTTGTCCTTACTCACAATGGGATGAAGCATTTCCATGTAAGAAAGAGACCGCTGCTGAAATCCTAAAAGTATTAATGGAACACACAATTCCCCGGTATGGGATCCCTGCCCAAACCTTATCAGATAACGGGTCCCATTTTAAAAATCAATTAGTCAAAGAATTTTCTGAAAAATTGCCCATTAGATGGCAATATGTTGCTGTCTATTCTCCAACCTCAAATGGCCTTGTAGAAAGGTGCAATGATCTTATTAAAACACAGTTAAGAAAGCTAATGATTGGGAGTGGCCAGACCTGGCTGCAAGCATTACTTCTTTGTCTGTTTCTACTGAGAAATAACCCTATCAAGCGGTTAGGTCTAACTCCTCATGAAATCATAACTGGAAGAAGGAGCATGTGCCCAGTTATGAAGTCAGGTACCCAAAATTTGCCCGACTTGTTTTCTGCTTATCTTACAGGACTTCAGACCAGTGTATCCTTGATTTAACAGAAGTTGGCTTCCCACATACCACCAACAGCGTTAATCCCATATGCTTTTGAACTGTGTGATCTTGTCTACCGCCGGATCCAAGTGAGAGACAAGTGGTACCATCCTATCTACTCTGGACCACACACTGTTACAGCTGTAACTCCAAACGCTGTTCAGCTTGATAACGGCACTTCGTGGATACACAGCAAAGATATTTTTCCAGCACCTACCATCAGTAGTGTTCAACAAACTGTGGGTACAGAACAGTGATATCATTCGTGACGGACACATCTCTGAGAGATCTGGAAAAAGAGAAGCTCCACTTGGACTCACTATAAAGACACTTACCTAGTACCTGTTTAAGATATTAGTATAACTGATTAATGTGTATATTTTCTGAAGCCTATTTATCGCCTGTCAGTCCCTCTGTGTTAGATCCGCCTCCTGTAATTTTCATTCTGTTAGTAATCATATTTGTTGCACTTTTAGATTGCTTTTATAATGCATAAGGCCCACCAGTCCCCATTAAATCCCTCCCCTTTCATGGTATGAGCAATTCTTTGTGGAGCATTGGTAGGATCACTTCTAGTTCTTTTCCTTCCACACTTATATATTCCTCAACCTGCTCCTCTGAATCGCTCTACACAGAAACTGAATAGTTCTTCCAATAGTTCCTTTAATATTTCCCAGGGTAGTCTCTTACGATCCTGAAGGTCCACACTAGGACCTAATCTATGGAAATCCACAGTTCTTGAGGTTGTCCAATTAATGAATAGCTCGGACTGTATCATATTCACCCCACTGCCAAAGGGAGTTGGGTATGCACCAGTCAATATAGTACCAGTACAACCAGTGGAGTACTCGGGGAACTTGGCTTGCCAGGATCCTACCGAATACTACACTACTCCATTCTGGGCCCCCGCTAACTGCTCCCATACTTGGGATCATTTCAATTTATCTGACCCGGTCCCAGTCCAAGTCTATGCCCCTTCTGATTTGATATATCCATATTATATTGGTAATGGGGGGCTAGTCCATTCTGACTCACGCCCTTCACTGAAGTGTAATATCACCTACCATCCTGCACAACAGCGATTTAGTGTTTCCCCCAGGTCCATAATTCCTTATAGCTTCTCGGTTCCTTATAGCTTGGACAATTGGTTTGTTATCACTAATGCATCTTTGAATGTTACCCCTGCTTATTGGCACACACATACACAGTGGGTCCTATTTATAAAAATGGTTCAGCAGTCCAGACACCTGGATGCAGAACTGGTACACCTTATTTCTCCTGTTATTTTCCCCGTAATGATCAATCAATCATAAGGCATACTTCAATTGCATGGGGACACAAAATGAACTGGACCTGGACCAAAAATATCCGATTCTCGGCCCTTGCAGGCCACTATTGGTCAGGGTTTCCTGTATCAGGCTATAGGCCTGAATCATCTTCCTTGTGCTATGGTTAGGGCTGAGGCCTAGTCAGTGTTAATCCCTCTCAATGTCAGTCACTATCACACAAGCTCCCACAGACACAAAAGAGACACCTCCCCTGGTATGATAAATCCAAAGATGCTGCTCTCACGGCCTTTTATGAATATATTAATTCCACATATCCACTGACAAAAACACGGCTTGATGCCCTGAGCTATACCTCTTGGATTCCTATATTTCAGACCTCTGCAATTACTGCTGAACTAGGTATGGCTGCAATGTTTGCTTCATGTCTAAATGCGTTCTGTCACTGAATCCATTACTCTCCTAGCCAAATCCCTTGAGCAAAATAATCAAATGACTCTGCAAAATAGACGAGCTTTAGATCTATTGTTAGCAGCTGAAGGAGGGGCATGTAAATTCATTAATGAAACAAATTGTTGCACAGTTATAGCAAACCATACAACTTTTGTACTTAAAGCAATGGATAGAATTAAACACTTATCAGAATTACATCTGGATGATTTCAAGAGTGGGATTCAGGTTGGAGTGTGGTGGAATGATGTTGCTTCTTGGTTTACAGGCCTAAGCTCTGGCCTACGTGGCTTACTTGTAGCCTTGTTTGGTCTTCTCATTGCTTTATCAGTTAGCTGCTGTGTTTTTTCATTTATTCTAGATTTCTGTAGAAGGTGTTTGACTAAGGTGTCTACCACAACTCTAATTCTTACTTCCCAAAATCAGGCCAATGAATATACTTCCCTAGCCCGTAGACCTAGAGTTACTAATATAAATGGTAATCTGTCTGATGCCCATCCTCTTATTCCAATATACAGGTAACCCTATATGGATTTCCTCTCTTTTCAAGTTCCCTATGTTAAGTATAGAATTAATGGGATTCAGATCTCATGTGGCAGCTTGGTCTCATCATGTCTCCATCTCTTCAGTGAGTGTCAATGGAGGTGCCGGATGGCCGCATGTAGAAGGGCACACTATAGGGACAACAGAGGGGACCTGAAGTGGGATTCAAGAGGGGAATGAAGGGGAAAAATGAATCCCCCTTCAGGTACCTTTGTTACAGGTTGAATCCATCTTGTGCTAACATCTATAGCTCAGGCCTAAGAAAGAAACAGCTTGCTGACTTTATCACACTGAAACTGCAGAATCAGCAAGATTGAGCTATGAAATGAGCTAATATCCTATCCCAGAGAGCTGACACAATGAGAGGCTCTGAAAACTACACAGATAGTGAAATGCTGTCATCTGGGCCCCTTGAATGAACAAAGGGGAACAGAACGAAGAACTTAATCTGCAGGAAACAGAGCCAGCACCCAGTGACAAGGACTGCCGTGAGAATGGAAAGACAGGATGCCCAAAGGAAAAAATAAAGGGTAAAGATTAAGGAGCAGCTTTGCTTGAAATAATAGAGAATAAGAAAAGAAAGGAAATCTATTTATCAGCAATTTTAGCCTAAAAATGAATATAAATATAGAGGAGAAATTCTAATAAGCAGCCAGACATTAGCTGATCTCACTGGAATGAGGCTATCTCTGTCTCCAGGACCTTTTACACTTAAGTCAGGTGTTTTGCTTGTTATAGATGTATTGATGCTATGGATTGATATTGAAATTTGTGCCTTATAAGTTAAAAGCAAAGCTTGTGATGTTACAGACCTGGCAAAATAAATAAATAATTTCCATGCTTTTATGGTGGCACGAGCAATTAGTTTAAAGCAGGTCCTGTATATATGTTGGGGTTGAACACAAGCAGCCAAACAAAATATAAAATTCCCCAAATAATCACAGGGGAAGCCCAGAAAAACCCCAACAAGCCCTAGATATGGTACATTTAGATTTCAGTAAATCTTTTGACACCGTTCTGCACAGGTTACATATAAACAAACTGAGCACCCTAGGGATGGACCCTAAACTTACTGCTTGGGTTAGGAATTGGTTGAGTGGGAGGCAACAAAGGGTACATGTAAATGAAGTTCACTTTGAGGAGAAGGAGGTTACCAGAAATGTGCTGCAGGGATCTGTCCTTGGTCCTATTCTTTTTAACATCTTTGTTAGCAATATTGTGGAAGGGCTATCTGATAAGGTTTGCGTCTTTGCAGAAGATACTAAAATCTGCAATACAGTAGACACCCAGGAAGGTGTAGATTTATTTATTTATTTATTTAACTGTTTTTAATATACCATTTTTCTATCAGTGAAAACGGTTTACATAGAATACAAGAAATGGTTTACATTGAACAATTGGACGCATAGTGATACAGAAAACGTGATATGGTGGAACAGCATATAACAAGGAAGGGGATGAACAGGAATAATATAACTTTATAAGCTATATTACAGTAATACAGTAAACCACTAAGGGTTCAGAAATCCTGTGAACAGGCATGCGGTAAGGTAGGTTTATGATGAGATGGTGTTTTTATAGATGTAGTTGTGGTGAAATGAAGATGAAGTGGATCTAGTAGTGAGGGGTGAAATACCATAGTGATCTTCAAAGTGGTGTGTCTTGAGGTGATTTTTGAATAGATTGTGAGATTGTCTACTTCACAAGGTAGGGGAGGAGTTTGTCCTAAAGTATGGGAGCGTAGAAGTCAAAAGCTCTCGTGCATGTGCATTGTGAACTTTTGCATATCTATGCAGTCTGTTGGTGATTGGACATCTAATGAGCACTTGGAGATGTTCAGAGGAGGAGTTGGTGAGTGCTTTATGGGTGATAGTTAGGACCTTGAAATTGATTCTGGATGTGATAGGGAGCCAGTGGAGGGATTTCAGCAAGCCATGGTGTTTTGAGCAAGCTGTAGGGGGCTTTGGGAAGTCCTTGAAGTATGGAATTGAGCAGCCAAACAAAGATGTGATGGAGGCCTGGCAGACTGCTTGGAAGCTGTCATATGAGAGGAGGGGGCATAAGTTGCAGAGAGCTCAGAGTTTGAAGTAAATGTTCTTGGTAGTATTCATTGTATATGGTTGGAAATTGAGTTGGTTGTCCAAGATGACGCCAAGGTTCTTGACTTGAGACTTTACTTGTATTTTGATATCCTCAATTTTGATAATGGGAGGTGGTTTGAAGTTAGGGTCTTCGGTCACGTGCAGGACCTCAGTTTTAGTGAAGTTGATCGAAAGGTTATGAAGCTGTAGCCAGGAGATGATCTCTTTGAAATAGGTGATTAGGTTAGTGTAGTCAGGAACGGTGGTTTGAAAAGGCATGAATATCGTTATGTCATCTGCATAAAGTTGACAACTAATGTTGAACCTTTTCATGATGCCGCAAAGGGGCCTGATGTACATGTTAAAAAGTAGGGAGGAGAGTGCAGAACCCTGAGGGACTCCTTGGGGAAGGGTGTAGGATGATGAAGATTGGTGTCCAATTTTTATCAGTTGGATGCATTGGGAAAGGTAGGAATGGATCCATTTGAGTGGTTTGTCTTGAACCCCAATATTGTTGAGCTGGTTTAGTAGGATCTAATGTGAAATGGTGTTGAATGCTGCAGAGATGTCTAGAAATAGCAGCACATAGCCAGAGAACTGGGATCCAGGTTGGATTTCTTCAGAAGGGGTCTCACAGAGGCTTGTTTGAGAGAGGGCAGGAAGTAGGCTTGGGTGAGAGAGGTTTGAAGGATGGTGGAGATAAAAGGAAGTAGCTGTGTCTTTGTTAGTTTGATCCAGGATTCCAGGCAGGGGTCTAGCAGAGATGTGCTGGCATTAATGTCTCCTGATGAATATATCCCTGATGGAGCCTTTGTGAAGGAGAAAGAAAGATCTTTGTTGGGTGTAAAGAATTGTATAAGTGTGTGCAGGCAATGATGGTTGGATTTGTAGGAGCTTAGAAGTTAACCTTTGCAGATAAGTATTTGTGTATTTTTTGGATGGTGACAAAGTTTGTTAACAAATAGAGCTATTTGGCTTTGTTTTGCAGAAGTGTTGGAGGTCACTATATTTGTGTATAAAAAAAGAAGAAAAAAGAAAAAAAGATAAAAGCATATTTATGGTGTTGTTTGAAAATGAATTGGATATATATAAAATATATTGAACATATTGGAAAAGTACTTTTTTAATATTGATAGATAACTTTTGTTTATTAATTAAAGGGGAGTTGTTGGACCCATGATGTTACACCTTTGAGATCCCCTATGGTGATGAATTTCATCACATGGTGGGACTGAGAAGTAAAACTTGAGGTCATTTTCTCCCTTTGGAAATTAGAATTGGTGACTTTCTATAGGAGTACATTGGTTAGAATATTTTTGGTAATTCTGTTAATGTTTTATGGGAAGGTTTTAGGTAGGTTCAAGGGATTTTGTTAGTTTTGCATATACCATGACAGTCATGAACCTCACTTCTAAGTCAGGGTATGTGGAGTATGGTCTCATTCTCTCAAATTTACTGCTAGTGCTCGGCGTAGTACTTACATCATGCCAAGAAGAGCTTTCTTCTGGAGTTCGTAAGCTGGGTATGGGTAGTTTGTCAATATGTGCTTGGAAATTTATTTATTTATTTATTTAGAGAGTTTTGTATACCGCCTTATCCTTCAATCAAAGCGGTCACAACACAATTGGGGGATACATTTAACACGCGGGGATATGAGACACATACCCTAATACTTCTTTATCAAGCTTGTGGTCCCCAGTACACTGGGAAATATTTCTGTATCTTTCTGCCACATTTTCTTGGTCTCTGATTGCATTTCTTGGTACTTCAGGATCTTCTGCCTCTCCATACGATTCACAGATTAATCACTTGGAACTGACACCTCTATTATCAATACTGTTCAGGTATTTTTCTCCTTTTCCACTATGTCAGTTTCCTCACATCCAATTTCTTATCCATCAGAATGGGAATGTCCCAGGTGCCATAACCTCTTCATGCTCTGTAATTCTCTTAGGGTCATGATCCCAGTGCTTTTCAGGGACAGTGATGTTGTAGTGCTTACAGAGTTTCCAGTGGATGAGATGTGCTACTTTGTTGTGCCTTTCTGTATAGAAATTTTCCACCATCAGAAGTTCACAGCCAGCTATGAGGTGAGTCACTGTTTCCAGGTCTTTCTTACAGAATTGACATATGTCTGCATTGCCAATTTTTTCAATATTCACTGTAAACTATCTCATTCGTAATCCACTGTCCTGGGCTGCAGTTATCAATCTCTCATCCTTCGGTTTCAATTCACCTATCCTTAACCATTCATATGTCAATTCATGATCAACAAAGGGTTCTTGGAGTAATACTTTGTATTTCCCACTGTATTTGTGCATTTGCCACTTTGTTTTTCCTCATTTGCTGATCTAATTGTTTGAATAGCTTTATCTCTTGTTTTACAAATTCTGATGTTTTGTTTCCTGTGTATGCTTTTGGATTCTCACTCATTCCCGCTAGTTGTCAGGATGCTTGTCCAAGTTTGATGATGGAGATAGATTCTGTATGTTTGCTTCCATATTTCAGCACTTTTTGGATCTGAGGATGCTGTTAGGTAGGCCTGGAGGCCTATGATAGTAGCTCTGTATGTGTAATAAATCTCTCTGAGGCCTAGCCCTCCTTGAGCTCTAGGAATGTACAGTCTTGGCATACACTTATTCTTGTAAATTATCTCATGGGCATGGAGGAGTTTTCTTATTTGTACATCCAGCTTTTCAAGATCTTTAAGAGGCCAGTCTACAATCCCAAAGCTGTATGAGAGTACAGGAATTGCCAGTTGATTGATGGCTTGTGTGTTATTCCATGATGTTAAGGCACTTTTCAATTATGATTTTAATCTTCTATAGTATTCTTTACTCATCTTTTCTCTCAGTAATTAGATTTTTCTAAATGTTCCTGCATGCAGGGTGACCATTCTGCTTCTTGATTGTGCTCTATAGGGTCCTCATATAGGCTTCTCCAGAAGGTTTCTTTTGCCTGTGAGGGAGTTCTGTAAATCTCACTAGTTTAAATAGATTTTCCATGTCCTCTTTCTAGACTAACCCACAATGTCATCTTCTTCCCTCATAAGCCCTGTAGTTCTAGGACTTTAATATTATTTTTTACATATAGTGCCACTCCTCCTTTTTTTCCTGTCCTGCCTGTCCTGTATAAATTATAGCCTAGTATAATTACATACCAGTCATTGTTTTCTGTGCACCATGTCTCCAGCACTGCCATTATATCAAAATCAGCCTCTTGCATTACAGCTTCAAAATCTAAAAGTTTATTTTGAATACTATGGGCATCAGTATGTGCCGCTCTCCATATGCTGCTCTTTTTTCACTTTATTATACTATTTTTAATGGGCTTTATTCACCCATCTCTGATGATCCCAGTTTAAAGCCCTTCTCAGGTGATTATCCTTCAATAGATGCATGTCATTTCTGATCAGCAGCCCTTGAAAAATCATGCAATGGTCCAGAAAGATAACACCATGGTACTCCAGAGACCTAAAAGAAGCCAAATGCAAACTCCAACAACTGGAAAGATGCTGGTGATGCTCGAAGAATTCAGATGACTTCCACAAATATATGGCACAACTACACCAATACCAAGCCTCATTAAACAGCACAAAGAAAGAATATTGCACTCATCTCATCCTAACATCACTTAGCCACCCCAGAGAACTTTTTGATATAGTCAAATCGTTAATAAAAGCTCTCACCCAAGAGAGCATGGAAGACGATCTCCCCCTGCAGACCCTAGCCAGTCATTTCCAAAGTCAAACCAGCACCTTAGGCAACACACAACTGACAATGGCAATAGAAGAGGTCAACAAACCCTCCTACTCAACTGGCATTCCAACCCAACCCAACTTTGCACCCATGTCTCTAGATAACCTGTAAGCAATCATCAGAAATTTCAACACCATCACATCTTCTCTGGACCCTTGTCCCACCAACTCGATCAAAGCTACCAAAGACAGCCTACTACTCATCATAAACAAGATCAATAAGATTACACAACTCTCACTCACACAAGGATACATGCCACACAAAATGAACCCTACAGTGGACCCAAAACTGCCTAGCTCATACAGACCCATTGCCAGCCTTCCAATCCTTGCTAAAATCACTGAGAAGACCATCTTGCTCCAACTCCAGCAGCATATTAATACACATGCCCCACTAGACTATCACCAATATGGCTTAAGGCCAAAACATGGTTTGAAACCTTGCTCATAGCACTCATGGACAACCTTGTCAAAAGCATGAGAAACTAAATCAGGGCTTCCTACTCATCTTCTTGGACTTTTGACTCCATCCCACACAACCTGCTACTAAAACATCTACAGGCAATTGGAATAATTAACACCATGCTAAAATGGTTCCTGTCATACCTGATGAACAGAAGACAGGAAGTATCAATGAAAGGTTATACCTCCATACCATACACACAGCAAAAAGGAGTCCCCCAAGGATCAGCTCTCTCTTCAATCTTATCTAACATCTTCTTACAACGTATCTGCAAGATAATACAATCCCACAATCTCTACCACATATATGCAGACAATGCCATGTTATACATGTCATTCTCCACCGCAAAACCCATCTACACCCCACTAATAAATTGCTTCAATGATGTCACACAAAGGCTGGCCAAACATAATCTCTCTCAATCCTGACAAGACTGAAGCCCTCTTTAAATTCTGTGACATGAGCTACATCCCCCACCAACCATAAAAATTCCAGGAGTTCAACTCAAAGTAAAATCTGAAGTATGCTACATCGGCATAACCCTAGACCTATACTTAACCCTGCAACCTCAAGTCAGCAACATCACCAAAGTCTTATACACAAGATAAAGACAGTACAACACCTATGCCCACTACTGGGCTTCAGTGATTACCACATGGTCTTAGAAGCCCTTACCGTGCGCCACATTGACTACTGCAACATCCTCTTCCAAGGACTACCAGACTATATATTTTACCCCCTGCAACTCACACAAAATACCACCACTCGCATATTGTCCCAAGCCGCTAGAGAATATCATGTAACCCCTATACTCAAATAACTACATTGACTGTTTATAAAAGTAAGAACAAAATACAAAGTCCTATTAACCACATTCAAAATATCCCAAGGGCTATCCTCTACTCACCTACAATCTCTTCTCCAGAAAACTCCCAACAACAGATCTAAAAGAACCCCCCCCCCCCCCAACAAAATACCCTGGTAGTGCCCCACACTTTCCAGAAAAACAACAAAACCACCACAAACCAGGCCTTTTCCCTCTACATGCCAACCCTATGGAATGCGTTACCAGATCATCTATGAGAAACCACAGACCTAATGGACTTCAGAAGGAAATTAAAGACACACCTTTTCATGGAACATTTTGGCGATAATGACTAACCCTCACCCACTCCCCTCTCTCAGCCCTCCCCTTTCCACCCTAACCTATCCAAACTGCAACCCTCTCCCTCCCTGCCCTCATTGGCCCATGACTGACCTTTAGAGTAAAAAATTTAGACCTGTAGAGTTAAAGTTCCACGTTATCTTGTTTAAAGTCCACTTATATTTAATATTCAATGTTCTATGTAAACCACCTTGGCTCTAAGATTAAGCAGTATATAAACCACTTAAATAAATTTAAAAAAAACCCTCCTGATGACACCAGCCATGTAGTCAGGCAGTCATGTTAAGGATAAGAGACTCTCGGCCCAGGTCTGACCCTCGACAGAGTTGCTTCTTCTACTTCCAGGACTGCATACTGATTCTTCCCTTCTAGGGAAGGTGGTGTTGAAGTTTCAGCTATTAAGAAAACTGCATGATTCAGTCAGTAGGTTTCACAGTAAGAATTAATAAAATAAAATATATATCTGAATCACTAAAATTCAGCCCATTAAGGACAGAACATTATTTTTAATCCCTGTGGAATTGTGTGTGCATCTGGGTGTGTTTGTGTATCTGTAGCATGTGTTTGTTTGTCTAAGTTTGTGTACTTATTTATTTTATTTTATTTATTTACATTCTCTTATATACCATGCTATTCTGCATCAGTGCGGTTTACATTGAACAAACTGAAATTACATTGAACAGGGCATTATAACTTGGAGATAACTATTTCACAGGGAACATGGGCTATGGAGGGTTAAGTGGCTTGCCCAAGACCACAAGAAGCACCTGTGGGACTAGAAACCCCAGTCCTTCCAGCCCAAGATTGCTGTCCTCTAGTGGGATTTGAACCCCTGACCTTCTGGTCTGAAATACCTTGCCCCAACCACTAGGCCACTCATGTATGGTGTGTGCATGGTGTGTGTTGTCTACATCTCTGTAGTATATGTGTTTTCTGTGTATATAACTGTGGTGAACATGTTGTGTATGCATGTTTTTCATGTGCTATGTGTATGTATCCATGTTTGTATATCTATGTACAAGGAGAGTAGAGGCGCAGACAGAAGCAGCTGGGCCATTTTTTGTGGGTACTTAGTTCTCTAACACCAGATCCATTCTGGCTAATTTTTAATACAATTTATCTTTCCACTGGTTTTTCCCTAATGCCAAAATTTGAGCCTGTTCCCTTAGATCTTTGGCGAGTTATTTTGTCCCCAGAATGACAAACAGACAGGCATTTCCGACTCCTTATGTATAATTCTTTCCATCATCCATTGAGTTGGAAAGAATTCTAGCAAGCATCCAGTGGGGAATTGTTCTTTTGCTATGATGCGTATGGTCCCAACACACTGTAACAAGGAAAATGAAATAACTTTATTTGATCTTATGCTGTTACACGACAATAACATGTTTGGCATGTTTTTATTGAGATATTTGAAATGCTTTACAAGTATGTGGTGTTGCTCAGCCTTCAACCTCGTACTCCTAAGGCACTTTTCAAATGACCCATAAAACCGAAACTGCCATGTCCTATTACTTAACATTCTGCCAGTGTGTGTCAGATTCAATTTAAACATAATTGCACCTCATGTCTTACTGCATCTCAGAAAGAGCTACAACATAAACAATCACTTTGTTTTGGAATTCAGGAGTAACAGCAAAGTTTCCCCTGGCTACATTTTTCCCTGGAAATCATCTTTACAAAATGCATTGATATACCCTAATGGTTAGAATACCATCTGGAAGATATCTACTATTTATCATCATCATCTAAACCTACTTTTTAAAAAAAATCACATAAAAATGAAATATCTGTTTTGTAGTGCTATTGGACATAGGTGGCACTGAACACTCGTGATGAGTATTCAGGTACAACATTTCCCTCCCCCCAAAGAGCTTACATCTGAGGTAACAAGAGATACTGATTTGCCCAAATCACAAGTATTTATTATTTATTTATTTATTTATTTTATATTCTCTTATATACCACGCTATTCTGCATCAGTGCGGTTTACATTGAACAAACTGAAATTACATTGAACAGGGCATTATAACTTGGAGATGACTATTTTACAGGGAACATGGGCTATGGAGGGTTAAGTGGCTTGCCCAAGACCACAAGGAGCACCTGTGGGACTAGAAACCCCAGTCCTTCCGGCCCAAGGTTGCTGTCCTCTAATGGGACAAGTGAGCTCAAGTAGTGTCACTAGCAAAGATAGGCTTTGAAGTCTGTTTTTTAGCCTACTGTTCTAAAGAGGTGTGCATTCATGAGATCACAATTAGTTCATTTGGGCACCTAACAATTTTATGTGCACACAAATCCCTTGTATGTGCATATTCCTGCGTAAGCTGCCCCACCTCAACAAAAGCAGATCAAGGCCTTGTGACTGACAGTGGAGTATTGTGTCTACGGGAGCAGAGCTTCCTGTGTGCTGAAGAAAGGAGCAAGGCCACGATTGTGGCCCACAGTGCTGCAGGAAGAGGAGCTGGAGCCAGAGAGACATACAGGGGGCAGGTGACATTTAAAAGGTGACAGGGTTGGCGAAAAGGATGTTGGAAGGCAGGGGAATGGAGGACAGGGAGTGAGAATGCAAGGAGACAGAAAAGGGGCAGAAGCTGGGGAGGGAACAGAGAGCGGAAGGGGGGGAGCAAGAGAAGGAGCTGGTGAGGGAGGGAAGATTGCAAGGGGTTGAGGTTCAAGAAATGGATGCATGAGGAGAAAAGGGCACAATGTGTCTATGCTAAAAGGAGCAACCCCCTCCTCCCCAGAAGATGCACAAGCACTCCCTCCTCACTCCCTTCACACACACAGAGCCATCTTGAGAGGAGAGAATGAGTACCCTGAAGCAATGCAGTCAGAGACCAAGAAAATGTGGCAGAAAGACACCAAAATGTTTCCTATCATATTGGGGGCCAAAGACATGATTAAAAGGAATTTCCAATCACACCTTGATAAATTACACATACATGTTACATCTTAAGAACTCCAGAACAAGGTTCTCTTTTGCATAATGCAAGTACTATGTTATAAATTTGAGAGACAGAGATCATACTCCACATACCCTGACTTACGAGTGAGGGTCATGACTGTCATGGTATGTACAAAACTAACTCATTTGGAGAAATTGTCCCCATGAATGCACACAGATGGGCATCACACCCTCCACAACATATATACACACACAGACAAGCATCCGCCACACATAGGCACCTCACCTCCGCACATACACATATACACACATATAGAGGCACCTCACCTGTGTACCAAACACACACACACATGCACACCCGCACATGCACATATACACACATATAGAGGCACCTCACCTGTGTACCAAACACACACACACATGCACACCTCCCTTCACACCACATGGACCCACAGAAATGCTCCCCTCCACACCAAACCCACACACACAGGTGCCCCAGCCCTGTACCACACAGGCAGGTAACTCAACTACACACCACACAAACACACGCACAGACACAGGCATACCACCCCTGCAGTACATAGACAGACACTTCCTATGATGCACATAGATGAACCCCCTTGAATGCCTGATTCTGTGAATGGGGGAAATGCACCATAATGTTACACTGCAACCATGCTCTGTTTAATTCGTTTTTGTTTTGTTTTCTTTTTTTAATTACCATAGTTTGTGCTGAGCTCAAATACTTAGTGAAACATTGCCCTTTGCTTTTCCATGTTAGAGATGGCGTCTCTGGTGGTGTATGTCTGTTTTTTAATTATACAATATGTAAACCACTTTGATGTGAACCTTTTTTTTCTAATGGCAGTACATTAACGGGGTCATTCCAACCCATGAGTAGCACCCACTCTGCTATTTGGCCCCCTCTGCCGACCCCAACTAACCTCCCTGTATGAACAGGGAGTTTGTATGGGGAAGATAGATGGGGGCGAGAAAGGGGCGGCGTGGAGGCGAAGACAGGGTGGACTGTGGGCGGTCTGCGGCCCCGGACATATACATCTGAGGTGGAATAAGTTCCCCTAGACGAGGGGAGATGGCAGGCCGAGGACGCATCAAAGGGTGGAGAAGGCGCAGGAGATTCCCTACAGCCTTGGGAGGCCAGATCGGGATCAGGCAGCGGGAAATGCATTAGTCATTGACTTCTGGGGATCACGGCTTCTGAATGGAGTTGCGGTGCCATGGCAATCGGATTCCATGGCACTGCTGCTCTATTCAGGAGCCTTGACTGGGTTACCCAGGTAGAGCCCTGTACGTGCAGGCCGACCAGGATCGGGTCCCAGCCTGCACATACATGCTTAGTCGCGATTCTGTGTTCAGATCATCAGAAACAATCATGCCCGGATCCCGCTCTTATTTCCTGGACAGAAGTACTTCACCCCCTACACTGTACCACTCCCTTGGATTTTTGTAGTCCAAATGCATGCTGGGGATCTACTCCTTCCTGGGTGTCTATTGCAGATTTTGGTATCATCCACAAAGAGGCTAACCTTACCTGACAGTCGTCTTTCTTCTCAAAGGATCCTAGGTAATGTCTGGTTAAGTTTTTGGGTAAAGAATATATATTTATAGAATCTTTGATTATCAATACATGATTTCTAAAGATCAAGGGGGAAGCTACTGGCTTGGATGGAGCCTCGTTGAATTAACTGGATGTTTAAGGTTTAAATTAAATGCCGTCTGAAAGCATAGGGGGTTCATACAGAGCACTTTCCCTGAAAGTGTTGTTTAGCTAAGAACATAAGAAATGCCATACTAGGTGAGACCAAGGTCCATCAAGCCCAGTATCCTGTTTCCAACAGTGGCAATCCAGGTCACAAGTACCTAGCAGGTTCCCAAAAAGACACACAGGATCCACAGTGCTTGAAATAGGGCAAGCAGTGGATTTTCCGGGTCCTTTTTAATGATTGTTTATGGATCTTTCCTCCAGGAACTTGTCCAAACGTTTTTTAAACCTAGCTGCACTAACGTTTACTACATCCTCTGGTAAGAAAGTCCAGAGTTTGATTACGCATTCAGTGAGAAAATATCTTCTCTTATTTGTTTTAAAAGGATTACACTGCAGCTTAATTTTATGTCTCCTAGTATTTGTACTTTTTGATGGTGTAAACAATCGATCTATGTTTACCCGTTCCACTCCATTCATTAATTTATAGACCTCTATCATATCTCCCCTCAGTCTTCTCTTTTCCTGTTGAAGAGCCCTAACCTTTTAAGCCTCTCCTCATAGGGATATCCTTCCATCCCCTTTACCATTTTGGTGGATCTTCTCTGTAACTTTTCAAATTCTGCCACATCCATTTTAAGATATGGTGACTAGAATTGCACACAATATTCAAGGTGCAGTTGCACCATGGAACGATACAGAGGCACTATAATATCATTTGTTGGGGATGGGTCAAGATGGCAGACGCTTGTTAGACGGTGCACTGATGGCTCCCACTTTTACCTTTTTTAGTTAGATTTGTATACCACCTTACCCTTCAATCAAAGTAATGCCTTTTAAGTAATGCCTCATAAGCTTCAGGCTAAAGTTTGGGAGTTGCCAAAGAGCACAACTGTGCTTTTGTGAGGCCCGCTGGTGTAGAGGGAACTCCACAGCAAAGCTTGCTAGGAGTGGCAGGAGTGGAAGGAGGCTTACTGTGCCCCTCAGAGCTATAGGTGACTCTTAGCCCAGAAACACGATCCCCTCCAGTTCAGCCCACATTCCATGGCGTGGGAGCAGCAGAGGCCGACTTTCTTGGTGAAGGGAGAGTTGAGACCGGCATTCCAGGGTTTGTGGGGAGTCCCGCGACAGAAGCCAGCATGGCTGCAGTGTCTGCTGGAGGGGTGGAGATCTCTGCTGCTGATGGGGGCTTTCATAGCCTGCAGAACTGGAAGGTGGTTTGCCTGCTATTCTATTGACTGCCTCGGGAGCACAGGAGGTAAAGCCTAAAAAGTCTCTACTTGTTCGTCCAACAGCCGCTACTTTGGACTCTCTCTGTGAGGGCTTACTATCTCTGGAACTTTCCTTTTCATGCCAGTTTGGTGCCCTCCAGAGTGCTCTTACTTCTATTGTTCAGTCTGCAAACCAGCAGAAGCAGGAGGTGGCCCGATTAAGCTCTAAGGTGGCCCAGCTGGAAGCTGAAGTGGAGGACTCTGTAACTCTTTCAGGTACTGTTATTAAAGATTTATCGAGTATCCATGGGAAGACTGAAATGTTAGAGAACTCTGTTAGGAAGAGGAACCTACGCTTGCTAAGCTTTCCTCGTGTTCCTGCTGTTTCGTCAAAGGATCTGTTTATTTCTTATGCAACTTCTATATTGAAAATTCCCTTGGAGTCAGTTCCTCTTTTGGCAAGGATTTTTTATTTGCCAACTGCCAAGCATAAAGCCATGGAGCTTCTTCACCTGCCCATTCACCACCAATGGACTCTTTGAATCTGATTGGGTTCTTAGAGATTTCAGATTCGGAATGTATTCTGAGGGCTACTTTGTTGCTGACTCTGGTGCTTGAACCTGATCGAGATTTACTCCTGAAATTATATTTCAAGGCTAGGAATGAGCCCTTTATGGGGGGGGGGGGGAGCAATTAGGATGTTTCCTGATGTCTCAAAAGCCACCCAGAAACGTAGACAACAGTTCCTTTGTTGCATCCTCAGGTTTTGCAATTAGGAGGGCTAATCTTCCTGTGCTATCCGTGTAAATATCTAATTAAATATCAGGGAGTTAATTATACCTTTACTGAGCCCGCGCACCTAACTCAGTTTGTCACAGGCAAGAGTGTGGCTCCGTCCCAGCAGCCTTTGGCTCTCTTAACTACCCCCTCTGCTTAGAGGTGGGGGATTGGTTCATGTATGGCATTATTCTGCATTAGTGTTGTGTCTTACTTCCTGGAAATTTTCCTTTGGTTATGTCTAGGCCGCCCTCTTAACTTGTGGGCTAGTGAATGTAATTCCTTTTGTTTCTGTGTAATTGTTTAGGAAGGCTGGCTGCCTCCTTTATGCCTTTGTTATATTCTTTTCTGTAAGAAGCTGTTGTGTCCTGTGTAATCTTAAAATGGCATAAATAAAAAAAATTAAAAAATGTATATCCTTTGTTTTATTCTCCATTCCTTTCCTTATGATTCCTAGCATTCTATTTGCCTTCTTGGCCGCTGCTGCACAGTGGGCGGAGGGTTTTAATGTATTATCCATGATGACGCCTACATCTTTTTCCTGGGTAGTGGTTCCCAATATGGAACCTTGCATCGTGTAACTATAGTTTGGGTTGTTCTTTCCTAGGTACATAACTTTGCACTTGTCCACATTTTATTTCATCTGCCATTTGAACATCCAGTCTTCCAATTTATCAAGGTCCTCTAGCAATTTTTCACAATCCTCTTGGGTTTAACAACTATGAATAATTTTGTGTCATCTGCAAATCTGATAACCTCACTCGTTATTCCCATTTCCAGGTCATTTACAAATATATGTTAAAAAGCAGCTGACCGAGCACAGATCTCTGGGGTACTCCACTATTCACCTTTCTCCATTGGGAAAATTGGCCATTTAGCCCTACCCTCTGCTTTCTATCTTTTATTTCTTTATTATTTATTTAACCTTTCTTATATTTAGTTATTTAATTATTTATTTACTTATTTCTTCTATACCGCCCCTTCCAGTGATCAAGGGCGGTTTACATGGAACAAGTTATGTATACTACTGTATACTTTACATGGAACGGGAAACTTTCTAACTTTTTACATGGAATAGATTAACAAATTATGTGTACTACTGTATACATTACATTGAAACAGAGAAACTTTCTAACTTTTTACAGTAGTGACAGGTGTAAAAACTGTCCAAACTATTTACATAGGTTATTTACAAGTGATTCTATACAGTGGTTTACAAGATAATCGTGCATCATGTGAGTGTGGTGGAATTTATTTCCATTTTACCAAGAATTTTGTGTGTGTGTGAGGGGGCTGTGTGAGGTTATCTAGTTGTGGTTTAGGGGGGTTCTGAGTTGGTGTGTCTGAGGATGTTGTGGAACAGAGCTAGGGGGGTAGGAGATTTGGAAGTGTTCAGAGAATAGATATGTTTTGAGTTCCTACCGAAATTGGGCAAGGTCCTTTATGGAGCGGAGGTCTAGTGGGAGATCATTCCAGAGCATGGGGGCGGTGAACGAGAAGGCTCTGTCACTTGTGGATTTTTTAGTCTTCTTAAATGATTTTGGTATGTCAAGTGAGTGGACTGCATTTTGTCTGCGAGCTCTCGATTCAGATGGGGTCTGAAGTAATGTTGTTAGATGTGATGGGGCGAAGTCATTTAGAAGCTTGAATGTTGTTAGGAGAATTTTGTATTTGATACAGCTGTTTATAGGGAGCCAATGTAGTTCTAGGAGTATAGGGGTCACATGGTCTGTTAGGCGATCTTTAGTAGTTACCTTTGCGCAGATGTTCTGGGCTCTTTGTAATAGGTATGTGTTTTTTTGTGGTAGGCCAATCAGGAGACTGTTGCAGTAATCAAAATGGGGTGTGATGAGTGTATTGACAACCGATCTAAAGTCATGTGTATCCAAGAGGGGCCTTAGATGTTGTATGGTTTTGAGTTTAAGAAATATGGTTCTTACTGTCTGCTTTATGTGTGGTGTCATGGTGAGGGTATGGTCTATTATTACACCCAAGTATTTTACCTATTTTTTAACGGGTATAGATGTATTGTTGATTGAGATTGTTGTTGGAAACGTGTCCTCAGTCACAGGTGTTCTTGTAACGAACATTGCTTCCGTTTTTTTAAGGTTAATGCTGAGGTAGTTAGTTTCCATCCAAGAGGTGGTTTCAGCCATGCACTCAGCTAGGTTGCCGTAAGAGTGGTTTTTTGTGGTTATGGGGATAACGAGCATGATATCGTCAGCATATATAAAGTGATTAATCTTGTGTTTTCTAAATATGTTTGTGATAGGTTGCAGGTATAAGTTGAATAGAAGGGCAGAAAGGGCCCTTATATACCACCTTTCAGTTTTTATCAAGGCAGTATATAAGGAACTTTTAACCAGTTCCTGATCCAGAATATACGCTGCTCCCTATCCCATGACCTTTTAATTTCACCAAGAGTCTCTCATGAGGGACCTTGTCAAAGGCTTTCTGAAAATCCAGATACACTGTTTGGTTTTCTTACCCCATTTTCCATGTGCCTTTGGCACTGTAGTTATGGTTGTATTAATGATTTACTTTTCAATTTTCTGATCTGTAATGCCATATTGCCTGTTTTATGGCTCAGTGCGAGTCTTTATTATGTTCAATGTGATTGATAAAATTAATAAAAATTTAAATTGAAAAAATAAGCTATCCTTTATCAGCAGGGATTCAAGAGGATGAAGTAAAGAAAAAGGCATGGTGGGCAATGTCCTCTCAGAAAAACTAGCTGTGGGGTACTTAACTGATCATTAAAAATTAAGGATCATGCTGTTTAATATTTGAGGGTAGGCTGGAATGTAAATGGAGGGTTGTAATTTCTGGTTTACGATGTGTTATGTGCATAATAGACTATGTATGGTTGTATCAGCAAATGTTGGATTGGTGATCTATATATGCTCTTAACAAATACATAAATATATGTCTTCCTCAAGTACTGAACTGTAGTGTACTATGCTGCACTGTAATGACCCATACATGCATCGTAAATTGGTTATCTTTATCGTCCGGACTCTTATGCTAGTGTCTTTTAAGCTCCCTGGAGCTGCTGCTTTTCAGTCACCAATTTCTTTGAATACCGAGTGGCCCTTGCCACGTGTTTCACAGCATGTTTCACCATTGCATGAGGGGCTACAGTATTAAGGGCCAGCGTTAAAGATAAGTCCCATAAATCAGCCAATGGAGAAGGGTTATCTTGATCTTGATCATTCTCCGTGAATACATTCCATTCCTTAAAAAGTACTCAATAGTTTTGCACCTACCACAACAATTGTGTGCAGAATCACTGTGTGATAAGTGCAAAGCCAAAGCGTTACATGCCAGGGGCATGGATAGCACTTCCCTTACAGGAAACACATGGTGTGGCATGGCTATGCAGGGCACAGTTACCATGGATACAGATAGCTTGATCTATTGAGATGGCGGTAATTGCACCCATGTTAACTGCAAGAATGCAAGACATGCCATTAGTGTGTGGTCTATACCTATGCATTGAAGGCACAGCTCTCATCATGTCCACTCCCTACCAACCCATTTCGACCTCCATTGCATTATTCACAGTTATCTTGGAAATCGGCCGCGTTACCTCTACTGGTTGCATGCTAACCGCTACCATGGGCCACAGCATGCAGTTAGTGTGCACCAAAATCCTTGTTAACTGCATAGCAAATTTTAGTAAAAGGGTCCTGTGGCAGCAAGTGAAAGGGCAGGACCACATGTCATCAGTGCAGGGAAGAGGGCAGGCAGGAACAGCTTCTAAGCCCACACCAGGTGAGAATAGGCAGTCGCCTATCCAAAGGATTTGGGGATTTGGACCCACAGCATGGCAAGTGCAAAAAAACCTTCTGCCTGGTGCATAATCTATACTATACCACTGTAGGATATCCT
Source organism: Ichthyophis bannanicus (assembly GCA_033557465.1). Lineage (NCBI taxonomy): Eukaryota > Metazoa > Chordata > Amphibia > Gymnophiona > Ichthyophiidae > Ichthyophis > Ichthyophis bannanicus. Next base: position 1,557,079,351 of record CM066032.1, read on the forward strand.
AGACACAGTGAATTGCCATATGCCAATGTATGCCCTCTGCCTGCTGTAGAGAGAGAAGGGTGCAGTTATGGCAGGGTTTATGGAAGAATATCTGCAGTGTCACTCATTGGTTGGGGAAGGGGATGTGTTATGCGGACATGTCTGGCAGCAGCCAAACACATCCATTGACCAGCATCTGTGTATGGTAAGGCCTATCAAACATTGCATCAGAAATGTCAAGGGCCAAGAGACAGCAGGGTCCATAACCATGAACACTCATTCCCATGGTTCTCTCTACCAACATTTCTTGCAGATGACAGAGGACATCCTCTAAGGATCTGGTTAATGACTCCAACTGTGGCACCTAGAGGCAGAGGAGTGATATAATTGATCCCATAGAACCACCAGAGATATCATCGAATGAATGTTTGGTGATATGAAGACCCGTTTTAGGTGCCTGGACAGATATGGAGGTAAGTAACTATACAGCCAACTAGAGTATGCAAGATCTTCATAGAATGCTGCATGTTGCACAATCTTTCTTAAGAAAGCAACAACCTGTGCCACCTGAAAACCAACCAGTGGAGACAGATACTGAGGAGAGGCCAGCCCCTAGTCATGAGAAGGCACAGGAGCCATACTGCCAGGGCTGAACAACTAGAAATGAACTAATCAAGAGACATTTCATGTGATGGTGCTTTATTATAATCATGACCACCAAAACACGTGCACTGGCCTTTCAAGTTTGCTTTTTTTGATAATATTAACAGGCTCGCTATTTGATGAGAGGGTTAGTTTGGAATCTTTCAGATCTGTCTGATTTTTACTTAAAGCCACCTGGGTTACCTTTACCTTTATTGGAACCTCTCTATTGAGATGCCCTGACTTCCTTATTTTGCTACTATCCTTCAAGGATACATCATTCTGAACCACGCATTCTTGGGTGACTGTCAGCTTTCCCCCATTGTCTAGTTTGCAAGCTGATCTATCTCTTTTTTAAAAGTTAATGCCAACAGCCTGGTTCCACCCTGGCTAAGGTGGAGCCCATTTTTTGTAAAAGCCCCACCCTTCCCCAGAATGTTGCCCAGTTCCTAACAAATCCAAAACCCTTTTACTTGCACCATCGTCTCATCCATGCATTGAGACTCCAGAACTCTGCTTGCCTCTTGAGTCCTGCACATGGAATGGGATGCATTTCTGAGAATGTTACTCTGGAAGTTCTGGATTTCAACTTTCTACTTAAAGCCTAAATTTGGCTTCCACACTTTCCTATGACATTGGTACCAACATGTACCAAGACAGCAGACTCCTCCCAAGCACTGTCTAAAATCTTATATAGGCGGTTTATGAGTCCCACCACCTTTGTACCAAGCAAGCAAATTACCAGGCAATCCTCATGTCCACCAGTCACCTATCTAACTACATGCCAAATGATTGAATCACCAGCTATTATGGCCTTCCCTAATGGGCACATGCCCCTGAAGACATATGGTCCCCTTGTAATGAGAGGATGTCACATTTCCTGAAGGGCAGATCTTTACTACATCTTCATGCCACACCAAGGTGATGCTGTCCTTTCAGATGATCTCTCTCCTTAATTGCAGCAGAGAGGCTTCAAGACTGGATATGGAACTTCTCTACTACTGTACATCTCTGAAGATCTCCTCTATATACCTTTCTGTCTGCCTCAGCTCCTCCGCTACTCTAGCCTCCAGAGATTGGACTCATTCCCTGAGCACAAGGAGCTCTTTGCACCTAGTGAACATGTAAGACCTCTTACTAACTAGGAAATAATCATACATGTGACACTCAGTGCAAATGACTGGATAGCCCTCTTATCTTTGCTGGACTGCTGTCTGTATATTAGTTTTAATGATTTGTTTAGCTATTTAAAGTTGTTCAGTTAATTAAAGTTTTTAGGGGATAGGGATACATGATCCAACACAAATATTCCTAATGGACCCGATTCTGTCCCAGACGTAGATCCCCTCTGCACGTCCAGTCTGAACCAGACATACAAAAGGGATTGTGATTCTGAACCGACAGGGCACATCTAGTCTCGTGGGATCAGAATCGTGAATAGTCCTGCACATGCAGGCCGGGACTGTGATTCAGTCTGGCCTGCACATGCAGGACTGTCCCCAGCTAACTCAGTCAAGGCTCTTCTATGGAGCCGTGGCGCTATGGCGTCATGTTGCCATGGTACCACAGCTCCATTGAAGATCTGCGGAGCCGGCTACCAAAGAACAAATACTTATTCCCAGCAGCCCAACCCCTGATCTGACCTCCTAAGGCCAGGATCATGCTGCGGGGAATGTCCTTTGGCCCCCCTGCCCCATCTGCACCCTGGTGTTTAAATAAAATCACATTCAGGGAAGTTATTCCACCTCGGGGTAGAATAATTTCTCCGCACATATCGCTGGCCCTGTACATCCAGGGCTGGTGCCGCCCAGTTCTGCCCAGATTCTGCCCCCCCCCCCCCGAGCTGCCCCTTCCTCGCCCCCATCTAACTTCTTCGCACAACCGGTGGGAAAGTTAGTTGCGGCTGGGTGAAGGCACAAATAGCAGGGATGGATGACCAGTTGGGCCATCCATCTCCGCTATTCATGGTAAAGAATAACCCCCAATATGTTTAAGGGACTTTTTTTAATGTCCACCTCAAGATGAACTGCAAAGACCTAAATTTAATCTATTACTAAGGCCTAATAACTTGTTGATGCATATAACCAGTTAAACCTGAAAGTGAAAAATTCCTCTCCTTTCCCCTTAACTGAATTAAAAGCCTTTAAATCAAAGATTGTACCTGGAGTGAGTGGGAGTTGGAGGGGGGGGGGGGGAAATAAACACTAACTAAAATATTATCTGTTAAACTATACCCTGAGGTAATAATCAAAGAATTTTATATAGACAGATTTATCAGTTTAACCCAAAGAATTCCTTTTCCCCCGAGATTTTGAGGGGGACAAGAAGTAGGTAAATTGTAGCCTAGTGCTTAGAGCACTGGCTTGATAACCAAGAGATCCAGGGTTTGATTTCCCCTTAGCATGCCTTGGGAATGCCACTTAATTATCCGTTGTCTCTGAAGAAAGGCTTGGAAATGTACTGCTGGTACCACTGCCAAGAACACTCGGAAGCTGTTGGGCTGTCAGGAGTCAACACTGACTGAAAGACACATATTGCATTTCCTGCAAATTCTTACCAGTGCAGATTCCTTCCCAGCTGTAGGAACTCTTCTCCTAGTAGTCTCTCAAGACTGAACAGCTAACAATAGAGACAGACCATTATTATAAACAAATTAAAATCCTCTCATTTTCTCAGAATTATATTACAATAGTCTAATTCCCATTTCTTCACTTAACCAGTAAAGCATATAACAATGGCATTGGTGTCCGTCACAATCCGTTAACCTGACCTGAATAGCATAAAACAACATAGAGGACAAGGTACTTGGCAAAACATTGGCTGCAACTTTAATTCAGATCAACCAATAATGCTTAACAATGACATATCACAGCAAATTGCATCACAGTCCCACTAATGGTCAGGCTAGACGGTGACGTCCTAGCCCAGCACTGTCCACCATCCCTGTACTCTTCTCCCTCTCTCTTCCTCCCACCAATCTGCAGTGGCACCAGGCTGAGGCATAATACCGACTGTGGGAGCCTTCATTGTGACTGGTACCGCACATGGTGCTGATAACCATGCTGCGGGATGCCCCAGTCCTCCCATCCTCTGTCTCCTTCCCCATCCTTTCAGGGATAAAATTAACCATAAGAGGGGGGCTATTCAACCTTTAAACACCACTAAGAGCAGAGACTGCAAATGACATGTCTCTGCCTGCCCCTCCCCCCCCCAACAAAGTTGCAGTCAGGAATGCCTTACTGTACCCATCTAATACATTCTGAATAGAACTGTGAAATATACAGTATCCTGGCCAATATCTGACAAATGCACTCCATCTGGGTGAAAAAGGCCCAGACAATCTGCAGAGATTAAGTCATGAGCCAACAACAGCCCCTTTAACAAAATTATAAATTTGGACACCTCAGCATTCACTCTCTTCCTTAAGTGCTCCATCACCTTTGGCCAGATGGTGTCCTGCCAAAGCTACTGTGGAAGGATCTGCAACCATATCAAAGTCGCCGATGGGAAATAGCAGTGATTTAAGAAGCAATTTTGCTTCATTAATCAGATAAGATCAACACCTTTTTATCTCATAGAGGTCATTCACACCCAATTGTTTATTTATTTATTTTATTTAACGACACTTTTATAGCACCATATCTACAAGTCACAGTGTTTTACGTGGAACAAATGAATATTAACTTTACATGGAACAGATGTTGAGCAGGCTAAGAACTAAAAAGGATAATTCTGAACTTATTGAACACAGAACTTATCAACATGGTAGGTAATAGTTTCTAGCTGAGTATGTGGGTCCATAGGATGTGAAGGTGGCTATATGTCTGAGCTAAAGTGATAAGCATTGACTGTTGTGATAAGGAAGCTTATCATAGCTCAGGAAGGAGCTATAGAAAAGGTGAAGTGACTCTGAACAAGCAACCTGTCAGTTCTGGTAGAAATAAGAAAACAGAATTTTCCCATAAAAGACTACCAGTCCCAGAATGCACCAGGTTTCCAACAGCCATTAGAGGAGCTGAAGTGGGGAAATGTGTGTTCAATCAGGAGGGCTATGAGGTAATCCCTAAGCACTCATCTCAAAGGGCAGGGCCTGATTCAGCACAGCTGCGCTGTGTTAGGGAGGAGCACTCATCCAAGCAGAATAAGAGTAGAGTTTATTCTACAGATGACCATCTTCATGATCACCTTGGATATCCAGAGAAGGATCATCAGTTTCATCTGAAGGATCATCAGAAGCAGAAGCCAAACCGGACGGACAGAGAGGGAAAGAGACCCTTTGGAAGAAGGAAGAGAAAAGCCTTTGAGAGGTCTAGAAGAGTCCAAAGCAGTACGTATACTGGGAGGCATTTCAAGAGCCAGCATACACCATTGGACTGGGGAAAGCTAGAGGAATGGTGCTGCAGAGCTAGGAATCACCAGACGCTACCTGTGAGGGAGACGGCTGCACGTGGAAGGGACCCTAAGACCCGTGCCAGAAGGTATGTGAAGAGAGATCCAGTGTCCAGGGATCTGGATTGGAAGGCTGGACATAAGAACTGGACTACATACTGGCCAGGCTATATAGAGAGGAACTCTAACAGCAATGGAAGCTCAGGTATGAACACTGATCTATGCCCTAGCTATAACCTTGAAAGACAGCAGGGAAACAAGTATTCTCCTGAAAGTGCTCCATTGAGAGATTCATCTGTGCCAATCCATGATATTGAACCTATGCTTGTTGAAGATGGGGGAATGATTGCAGATGGAGAATGTGTTTATATGGACTGCTCTGTATCTAAACTCCGTTGGTAACTTTCTGTTACAAAGTACAGCAACCATCACAAAGAAATATAAAAACTTGTTCTTTAATCTACTCAGAAAAGCTCCTGAAGCAGGATTTGACCCACACAGTAGAAAGCAAGCCAGCTAAGGGGTTTCAGCTGGATAACTGCTAGCAATTAAGCCTTACCTAATTGCTTGTGAGCTAGGAGAGAATCACTTCTGAATCTATGTGGGAAGTAATCAGAAGTTAACCTGAAAAGAACAGTTTGTTTCTTGCTTTGTGGCTTTTCATTTGTTGTTTTCCTGATTTTGACTTTGTTTTTCCAAGTTAACACTGAAAGCAAGTTACCTGATTTATGTGCTACCAAGCATATCTGTGTTGGGAGAAATAACCCCATAAATAAATATCTTATTGGCTTTACCCAAGAGCACAACTAAATTATTGTCAGCAGCAGTGTCTGGTGTGAATGAACTACATTGCCCACAATACCTTGCAAATCATATAGATATATGCACTTGCCAAGACTGTGAAGATTCTCACCCAGGCAGCCGTCTGACACTGTAGATAACTGGCCGGAATTTGTAGCAATGCCGTGCAGGTTGTTAAGGCCACTTTATTTATTTTATTTATTTATTTATTTATTATTTTTTATATACCGCACTCTTAAAAATCAGTGCGGTTCACAGGCAACAATTTTGTGCAGAACAGGTACATCATTAAGCACTTACATTGAACTGGTGATCGAACTTGGGCTTCAACCAGGGTAAAGACTAGAGACTTTGTATTTCATCCTGCTGAGTACTGGTAGCCAGTGAAGCTGCTTTAAGATGGGTGTTATATGGTCATGTCTAGAGATACCCATGATGAGCCTTGCTGCTATATTCTGTGCTTGATGTAGTGGATGTAGCGAGGATTTAGTGAGTCCTTGATAGATAATGTTGGTGTAATTGAAAATGGAGAAATGAGAGCCTGGCAGATGTTTCTGAAATCGTTATGTTCTAGTAGTGGTTTGTGGTTCCTCAGGGTCTTAATACGGTGATGTCCTGTTCTGGTGATTTGCAAGATTTGGGCTTTGAAGTTTAGGTTCTAATCAAGAATTATACCTAAGTATTTCACCTGCTGTTTTATGTGAGGTTTGCAAGGGTCAAGGTGTCTAGTGGAGAGAAGGTAGGGTATCTGGTAACATCGAGGACTTCAGTTTTGTTATACAGGTTATGGATGGTGAACCATTGTGTGATTGCTTCCAGGCATCTGCTAATTGGATAGTAATTAGGGTTGTTGGTGGTGAAGGGGAAGTAGATGAGGATGTCATCTACATAAAAATGGTAAAGGACTTTGTGGCTTTTGATGATCTTGCAGAGGAGTTGAATAAATATGTTAAAGAGCAAAGAGGATAGTGCAGAGCCCTGGGGTGGTCATTGAAGGAGCTTGAAGGGTTTTGAGGTTGTGAGCCTACACAGACCTATTGGGACCAATCCGAAAGGTATGACTGGAACCATAACAGAGTTTTGCTTCTAAGTCAAATTTTGTGATGTTGCGCAATGAGCTGAGCATGTGTGATAGAGTACAAAACTATATACTGTGGCAGATTATATTCATGAGCCTCAAGTACCAAGAGGAACATTTGAGACTAGCACATCCCTTGCAGGTCCATTCGCTCTAACAACACTCTGTCCTCAGCCAGACCAACATTCATACCCCATGTGGACTCTGCCGCTCTCTTCCGGGCCCAGAAAAATGAAAGAATGCCCACACATCTAAACCAGGAATTCTCTCTTCACAAAACCTGCAGAAGAAATTGAAAGAAAAATAAGCTGAAAGGACTGTCACTGACCAAAATTTACCATATATACTGCTTGTAAGCATTAGACTGCCAATGACCCACATGCTGAATCACCTGTGCAGAAAGGCTATGCATGCAGCGAATGTGGCCACCCCAATACAAAATAAATGCGTACTGAACTGCCTCAGATGGAAACCCGTTGCCTCCAAGCCACACTTCAGTATAGTAGTAAACTTGAACTGAGTCAGCAGATCCCCTCACTTGCAGCACAACCAAAACAGGTAACCTGTGGGACGAACAGCTAAAAAGGTATGAGCACAGTCGACTGGGCAGGAAACCAGCCCAGGAACCCTCTGAAGATAAACCCAAACCCCTCAGCCCAACTGATCTGTCTTACTATGATGAATATGCAACTGCACTTCATCCTCAAACACCACCATATCTTCAGTCAAACGTCGCTAGCCACCCAAAGAGAACGTACTACTTGCCACCAACTCCCCAATCTGAAGGGCAGTGAAAAAGGCAAAATAAAAAGCAACCCTGAATAACTTTCACCTCAAAGAAGGAGGAGCACACCTGTGGTAATGCTAGCAATAGAGCAGAAAGAATATCATGCCGGATGGGTTGCTGCAACAGCCACATAGCAGAGGTGAACCACACACTTGTTGAAACCCTTCACCAGCTTCCATACCACAAATGAAGAAGTAGGGTCCTGAAATCCTTTGAAAAAAAGCCATATAGGCCTATGCCCCCAAAAGCACTTTGGGTGACATTTGGTGCTCGAACACGAGCCCGATGAATTATAGCACATCATCTTGTATAATCTTTCAAACAGGCACTAGAGCCCCAGTTGGCAATAAGGCAGAAACATGGCACCAACAGGCTGCATAAGTCTTCCATGTATTCACCACCAGAGTAGTTCTCAGCAATCCTGCAAGTGACTTGAAGGGATTTCCCAACAATGCTCCAGGATCCGAGAAGGGACTTCATCCGCTGCCGGAATTAACACTCAAAACTGGGTCCACTACAAATGAGCTAAAGCATCAACTAAAGAATTATTCACATGAGGTACATGCTTAGCCATGAGCGACACATTCAGCGGAAAGCACCGTAACATCAGCAAGTACAACAGACCAACAACTAATGGGGAATTGGCCAAATGCAAGCATTCACCCAACAGCAGTAATGCCACCCACACAGGAAACAGTTCTAAAATGGCAATTTCATGCACCAACCCCTTTCCCTCAAGGCATCTGGCTAAGACTCAGCACACCATGCTCCTCTGAAATATATCCCAAATCAAATCCCACCAAAGCATCATGTGGTCTGCATCTGGAAACCATCGACAGTTGCCAGATGCAGACCACATTGAACTCCCGCAAGAACCTCAAAGAGCCAAGTCTGCCCTCACCACACTACTCACTCTGATAAAATGATTCTTCCTACTCACCCCCTTGGTTAACAATGTCAGCCAATGAGTAAAAACTCTGAAATGCCCCAAGAGTCAACTTGGAATGAGACAAGGACTCTTAGATCAAGCTCACCAGTTTTGAAACCTTCTCCATTGGCAAATGAGACTTCATGCACATGGAATCCAACTTAATGCCGATAAAAGTGAGCAAGGTTGTAGGACCCTTTGTCTTCCCAGCTACAAATGGTAAGCAAAAAACTGCTGTCAACTGCTGGAACACCTCTAGAAAATGGGCATTATCTAAATAATGCACCATTGCATCAGATCCAGCAGCCAAATGAAAAGCCCAGTGAAGGAATGAGAAAAAGGCCTGAAAACAGGCACTAGCTACTAAGCAAGCCATTGGTATATATTTATCAACATAGTGATTCCCCTGAAACAAAAAAATAAGTAAATGTAAGGAAGTGGGATGGATAGGCAGCAAACAAAGTGCTAACTTCACATCTGTCTTTGCCATCAAGACACCCTACACCACCTTCCGAAAAAGTTGAACCGCCGAATCAAATGAAGCATATTGCACCAAGCATAGAGCCACATCAATAAAATCATTTACGGTACTCCCTGCCAAGTAGGACAGGTAATGAATTAACCAATACTTTACCAGTTCCTTCTTTGGCATGATTCCCAAAGGTGACACCACCAAATTAGGGAAAGGAGGATGATCAAACTGGCCCACTATTCTGTTGAGCTCCTTCTCCTTCTGCAGCTTCATCACTACAATCCCCTGTAATCACTGTACTGAGGGAGCATTATGTAACCAGTTAGATAATTGTGGCCTGCAAAAAGTAATCATACAAACAACACTAGGCCTAACCGGAGTTTAACAATGATACCTCACAAAAATGAAAAACAACTCCACACTTTAACCAACAGTAGTATAAGTAACTCTGCACTAAAAAGGTTTATAGTGCCATGACAACGGGGAGCACAGACCTCAGAACAATCCTCAGATATTCATTGAATACTTCAAAGCCAAGGAATCTGTCTTATTCTTAGATAAACTCTTCCTAAACTGCTCATTATAATTGAGCCAAGCCCAACCACCATAAGTCTTATGAGTCCTGAAAATCACATCAGAATATCTCAATAAAGCCTCACTCAATATAGAGGAAAATATGTGGAAAGCTAGCAACCAGTTATTAATGGTCTTGGATCGCCACTTCTTACCCTCATTTTTAATACTCTCACCCTTTTTTTGTCACTAATCTCTTGATCCTAAGCCAAAAATATCTATGTATTGTCATGACCCCAGCCCCGGCCGAGGGCCTAGAGGCATAGGGCTGCCATTTTAGTCCTCTAATAAAGGAATTAAACACTATTCTTGTCCACAGGGAGGCATTCTAGGACTTGTAGTTTTTCCTCGTTCAAGGATAGTCGTGTAAGCCAAGGGTTAAAGGCAAAGACAAAAGTTTATTTTTCCCCAAAAAGCACTAAGGTTCAAACACGTCAGGACATTCTTCTCCAAGCAATACTTCAGAAATTATACATAAGCTGGAACTGAGGGAGCTTCATAAGCTTTTAAAACATGTGCAGTTGTTTTCATAAGGTAATCAGCAAAACAAAATACAGCTTCTCTGTTTAAGCAAAGTTAAATGTCCTCATTTACCTTCTGCTCCTTTAAACACAAAATGTCGAAGCTGGCAACGTTCTCTTGAGTTAGTAGATATTTCTTAGCAAAACAAAACTAGGTTCATTCACACTACTTCTCAAGACCTTTCTTTATCAAGCATTTCTTATCAAAAGACTTTCATAGCTTCTGTCTGGCATAATGTACAATCCATTGGCAATTCACCTGATATGGAGTTTTGCTCCACACAGTCCACTTGCATATCCTCTTGTTTATTTATTTATTTATTTATTTAACAAGCACTTATATACCGCAGCTTCCAGAGATCAGCTGCGGTTCACAAATAACAACAGTCAACAAAACATAGTTTGTTTTACATGAAACGTCATAACTATATACAATGTAAAGTTAATAGAAAATGTTAAACAGATTGGCACAGAAAAGTGCAACACTATATACATTATATATACATATACATTTTATATGAGGTATAATCATAATGAGTGGTTCAGATTCAGGTGGGGTGGATTATCTTTTCTGTTATAGTGAGATGTTGAGCAGAAAGTTATAGTGAGATGTTGTTCTAAAGCATATACATCTGGCTCTGAACTCCCACAATCTGCTCCTCGGTGAATGCTCTGGGGAAATCCCTGAACCTCCCTCCAGCCCTGGTTTTCCCGGTAAGGAATGTCTGTACCTCTAGTATGGGCTATCTCTCCCTGGTTCAGTTGCCTTGGTTCCTCTCTGCTGTTCAGCCACGGTTCTTTGCTCCAGGCTGGGTTTTGGTTACTTCTAGCTATAGCCTTGTTCACCCACCTTTGAGCAGCTTGAAACCTTCGGTCCGAGACCTGAGGTAGAAGACTTCCCTGCTTTCTTTCTCTAAGCAAACCACACGTGGTTTCTTGGCTCTCAGGCTCCTTCCACGTCCTTCTCCTTCCCCTAATGTTTCCTCTTCTGAGTTCCTCTCTCTAAACTCCTGGAACAGCTGAAACATGCTGAACTCTCTGAACCTGCCCACGATTCTGGACTGGAACTGGAACACAAACAGTTTGAACCGCAACCTGATCCTGAACCCCCTTCTAACCTTCTGAGCAGGGTTTATAAGGCTGCTTCTTAGCTAGCCTTTCTCTGTCTCTGCACAGGTGTTTGCCATTACCCCCTAAGCTTGCACTTACGTCAGCAGAGCTTGGTTGTGGCAAACTGGCTCTATCAACTCCGTGCTTTCTTTCTTTGACTGCAGTCTGGAACCTGTGAATTTCAGGAATGTCTCTTTCCTTAAATGTATATTCACTATCTTTTCCTATTTCCATCGGTTCAGCAGGGCTCTCCTCATCACATATCCCCCCCCCCCCCTTAAGATATTACGGGCTGGTGAGATTTTACCCGCACAGCTCGTAATTCTTGCTAGGGTGTCTGTATTTCTCTGCACTTCAGCCAGCTGAGCGAATGCTGTTTGTTCATGCCAGAGCCTCAAAACATTTACGTGGTACACCTGTTGGCAGCCCCTCCCGTTTTTTACCATGTAAGATACGGGACCTACCTGTTTGACCACTTTATATGGCCCTTTCCACCGGCTCTCAAATTTTGGGCTGGCGCCCGCCACCATTACTACTACTTTCTCACCAAAACTAGTTGGCGGGCTTTTGTACCCCAATCGTAGTAATTTTTCTGACGCAACTGACTGGCTCTTAAATTTTTCTCCGCCACTCAAGAGGTTCGGTGCAACCGTCCCCTTAAATCCCTCAAAAAATGGGGTACTCCTGTTTCCTCCACCTCAGGCTCAACCCACTGCTCTCGCAATATATCCAAAACTCCTCGTGGAGCCCGCCCATATATTAATTCATAAGGGGAGGCTCCCAAGGATGCCTGTATTCGCTCTCGGCAGGCATACAAGACAAAGGAAAGCATTGTATCCCACTCTGCCATGTTGCCATCCAAGCCTCGCCTTAACATTTGCTTCAAAGTCTGGTTTTGTCTTTCTACCAGGCCATTTGACTGTGGGTGATACGCGGCAGTTTTAACATGTTGGATCCCGAAGGCGTCCCACACCTGGGCCAAATACTTAGACATGAAATTACTACCTCGGTCTGTGAGCACCTCATGTGGGAAACCTACCTCGCAGAATAATTTTATCACCTCGGAAGCTACCATTTTGGCGGATATATTACGCAGGGGAATGGCCCAGGAAAACCTAGTGGTTTGATCCACTATGACTAACATGTATTGGAACCCTCGGGGTGTCTTTACCAGAGGGCCCACTATATCCATTGCCATTCTGTGAATGGGCTCTGATATTACGGGCATGGGGAGCATGGGTACCTCTGATGGACGAACGGAGGTGACTCATTGGCAAGAAGGGCAGGACTCACAAAATCGTGAGGTCTCTTTGAAAACGCCCGGCCAGTAAAAATGAGCTAATATCTGGTCCAGAGTCCCTTGTACTCCTTTATGACCTCCTACCGGGTTGTTGTGAGCTAATCTCAAAACCACCGTTTTAAACGCCGTAGGCACCACCAGCTGCTTACGGATGGTCCCAGAGCGGGGATCCAGACTTTCCCTGTATAACACTCCCTGATCTAATAGGAACTTTGGAAAGGTATCCCTTTCCAGCTGGGCGTATTCAAATGCCCGCGTAAGAGCAGGATCAGCTTGCTGCTCCTTGGGAAAGGATGGGAACTTTTCCACTAGCTCAGCCAGGACCCAAGGCAACCCTTGTCCATCTTCTAACTCAGCTCTGTTTTGGGCCCTGCACTGCCTTTCCTGGCGCTTCTCCCCTTTTCTTTTCTTATTCTTATCCGACGGGGGAGTTACTAGGTCCTCATGAGAGGGAAGATCACATATTGACTCATCGGGCGGTTCTTCCTCTCTATCTAAAGCTTCTGACTGGGCGCGTGTAGATACCAAACCTGTCCGTGGATGCAGACCCTTCTCTAATCCCCTCTTGAATTGGGGCCAATCTCTACCCAGCACCAGGTAATATGGTAACCTTGGGACTACAGCTAGCAGGATTTCCTTTCTCACCCCTAAGCCTTTTTCTATCACTTTATGTACGGGATAAAAGGACGATGCCCCATGAATGTACCTAATCTTAACCTTTCCTTCAGGTTGGCTCGAGCCTGCCTCACCCTGGGTTTCTATTACTCGCCAGAGTTTTCTAGAAATCATACTCTGATCTGCTCCAGAGTCTAGTAAAGCATCAGTAGCAATGCCCTGCACTTCTACAGACAGAAGAAAACCTTCCTGATTCCTTTTCCATTGGCAGTTATCAGTGCTGTTCGTGCTTTGCAATCCTTTTGCAAATGCCCCTCAACACCACACAGAAAACATTTTCTCTTTATACAGTGGCTTCTTTGCATAGGCATACACACTTTCATACCATCCTCTTTTGGCCCTAACTTCCTTTCTGATAATTCAAAACCTGCCGCTTTTGAAGCGTCCCTTTTTCCCTGACCCACCAATTCCGCTTCTATATAGCGTTCTGTCAGCAAGGTTGCTTCACTTGCGGTCCGGCAGTTTTGCAATATCAGGAAGGCTTGTATGCCCTCGGGACTGCAGCCATGAATTGTTCTAACACAATATAATCTATAACAGATTCTATGGTTTTACCCTCTGTTGTCAACCACTTTTCTACTAAGCTTCTGATCCTCTGGCAAAGAGCTTTTGGCGTCTCACCAGGTTTTCATTTTGTACTTCTTAGCAAGCGACGATAAACCATCGGGGTTAATCCTAGGCGATCCCTTATGGCCTTTCTTAGCTCATCATAGTCGTTAGCAAGTGCCGCAGGCATAGCCCTATATGCCGCCAATGCCTCACCAGTGAGGGATGTGGCCAGGCGTACAGCCCATTGTTCCTTTGGCCAGCCTACTGTGTGTGCAACCCTATCAAACGATTCCAAGAAATCGTCTATGTTATCATTTGCAGACAACAGTCCAAAAGTAAATGTCCCACAAGACTGTGGTCCTACCCCACAGGTATGTACTGTCCCTGCAAAGCCTGGAGGGGTTTGTGCCGCTTCTGCCGTCTTCTTCTGGCTAGCCAGCCACGCCTCCATCATGTCCAATACAGGTTTTTGTTGTGCTTGCATCACCGCTGCGGCCTGCTCCTGGGCCTGGTATGACATCTCCCTCTGTTTCTCAAATTGAGCTGCCATCCATTGCAGTACGTCCTTGCACTCCATAGCCGTAGTTTTCTGTAAGGAAGAAAAGAAAGAAAAACACCACCAAGTGCAGTACGACAACTATACTTCAGCTAGACTCTTGGCTTAAGCTGTTTGGGATTCCTGCACTTTTGCACTTGAATCCTTTACTAGCCCAATTATCTACAGGTTACCTGAGAACAGGCGTAGATTCAAGCCTCTCAAAACTGAAGGTCTCAGCAGTCCTCTGTGACTCAGTTGACCTGCCTGCGTTTTCCCACTGTAATCCTCTGCACAGCTCAGCCGTGCGTTTGTCTTCTATGCAAATCCTGAGGTGTTTGGAAAATCCTGGCGCATGCGTGAAAAATCCAAGAACTACGCCACTTGTCGTGACCCCAGCCCCGGCCGAGGGCCTAGAGGCATAGGGCTGCCATTTTTAGTCCTATAATAAAGGAATTAAACACTATTCTTGTCCACAGGGAGGCATTCTGGGACTTGCAGTTTTTCCTCGTTCAAGGATAGTCGTGTAAGCCAAGGGTTAAAGGCAAAGACAAAAGTTTATTTTTCCCCAAAAAGCACTAAGGTTCAAACACACAGCGTCAGGATATTCTTCTCCAAGCAATACTTCAGAAATTATACATAAGCTGGAACTGAGGGAGCTTCATAAGCTTTTAAAACATGTGCAGTTGTTTTCATAAGGTAATCAGCAAAACAAAATACACCTTCTCTGTTTAAGCAAAGTTAAATGTCCTCATTTACATTCTGCTCCTTTAAATACAAAATGTAGAAGCTGGCAACGTTCTCTTGAGTTAGTAGATATTTCTTAGCAAAACAAAACTAGGTTCATTCACACTGCTTCTCAAGACCTTTCTTTATCAAGCATTTCTTATCAACAGACTTTCATAGCTTCTGTCTGGCATAATGTACAATCCATTGGCAATTCACCTGATATGGAGTTTTGCTCCACACAGTCCACTTGCATATCCTCTTGTTCTAAAGCATATACGTCTGGCTCTGAACTCCCACAATCTGCTCCTCGGTGAATGCTCTGGGGAAAACCCTGGACCTCCCTCCAGCCCTGGTTTCCCCGGTAAGGAATGTCTGTACCTCTAGTATGGGCTATCTCTCCCTGGTTCAGTTGCCTTGGTTCCTCTCTGCTGTTCAGCCACGGTTCTTTGCTCCAGACTGGGTTTTGGTTACTTCTAGCTATAGCCTTGTTCACCCACCTTTGAGCAGCTTGAAACCTTCGGTCCGAAACCCGAGGTAGAAGACTTCCCTGCTTTCTTTCTCTAAGCAAACCACACGTGGTTTCTTGGCTCTCAGGCTCCTTCCACGTCCTTCTCCTTCCCCTGATGTTTCCTCCTCTGAGTTCCTCTCTCTAAACTCCTGGAACAGCTGAAACATGCTGAACTCTCTGAACCTGTCCATGGTTCTGGATTGGAACTGGACCACAAACAGTTTGAACCGCAACCTGATCCTGAACCCCCTTCTCCCCTTCTGAGCAGGGTTTATAAGGCTGTTTCTTAGCTAGCCTTTCTCTGTCTCTGCACAGGTGTTTGCCATTACCCCCTAAGCTTGCACTTACGTCAGCAGAGCTTGGGTGTGGCAAACTGGCTCTATCAACTCCATGCTTTCTTTCTTTGACTGCAGTCTGGAACCTGTGAACTTCAGGAATGTCTCTTTCCTTAAAGGTATATTCACTATCTTTTCCTATTTCCATCGGTTCATCAGGGCTCTCCTCATCACAGTATCTACCCCATAACATGCCTGCAACTTCCGAGAAACATGACAATCCAATGGTGCAATCAGACTCAGCATGTGTCTACTATGAGCCATCTGGGGATGATTTCAGAAACTAGTCCAGGCATATCAGAACTGCTCACACCAGCCACCTCCTCATCTGACTCCGAAGATGAAGAATTGAAAGAATTTGAAGAATCCCAAGAGTCAGAGGTATCCCATACCTGTACTGCTGACTCCTTTTCCAACCGTGCAAGCCCTTCTCCCTATGCATTTGACTCACAACCCTCCGCAAATTCCTCTGAAATTTCCTATCCCTTAACATATGCATCAGAATTTTGTCCCATTTGCCCTTCCAGTTGCCCCATTCTAATGCCAGCAGCCCCAGCCCCAGGATACCGACCTGCATTGCCCAACACAGGCTCAGACTGGCCCAGCTACTGCAGCAGCAGAGAACTCCTCAATTAAGCGGGCCAACTGCTTTGCCAATCTCTTGGAGGGACCGCTCATCTGCTGTACAGGGGCCTTACTCCCACTAGATTTCCTCAGAGCCACCCACACCCTGGAGAGAAAAGAAAAAAAAAGGATTAAAATTCCCCCAAACTTTAGCCCAGTAAAACCAATTACCCCACACACAGACCAAATCAGTTACCAGTCCCCAAAACACAACCCCCCAAGCCCCTAGCTACAAAATGTAAATAGCAGTGTAAATAGCTTATGTATATAGTTGACCCTGTTGTCCAAGTTTGTACTCCTGTTCGATGTAAAACCAGACAGCTTGTCGTTATGGTCGTTATGTTGTGATGTAAACCTCGCTGATACCGAATAGTGCAATATATAAGAAACTATAATAAATAATAATAAATAAAATAACCCCCAATCAGCCCCCAACCATGAAAACTACCCTCACAACCACCCAAGCAGGCAGCAAACCTCATCTGAGGAGCACACTGCGCAGCCCTGGAACACGGCAGGCACTAGGACCCACATGGCCGCCTATGAAAATGAAAGCAAAAACCCCACAGGACACCCTGAAGCTTCTGAGCCAAGAAGGAGCAGCAAACTGATCACCCCCATCCGTGGGAATAAAGCAGCAGCAGCAGAAATTGTGGCAGCCCTCACAAAACTACCCCCAGTCCCTAAGTGCATGGCCTGATGGCCCAGACAATGGAGGAACATGTCTCCCATCGTGCGACACCACCAGCCTGAATGACACTGAAAAAAGGCACCAGCAGAGACCCTCAAAGAACATCTGCCTCAGACAATGCTCCCATTCTGCTAGCAAGCCACAAAAATTGCCAGTCTGCTAAAACAGCCAAGGCGAGCCTGCGTACTACTCACCTACTTGGCTCCCCCAAAGCCCCCCCTCCCTCCCATCCCTGCTCCTCTCTACCTCCCTTTTCCCTTGAGTGAATGGATGATTGGGACTCAGCCTGTTATCCGCCCCACTATTGATACACTTGGGGGAAGGGAGTTGAGGCCCTTTAACATTATTTAGTTATCACCTATGTGGTGCTGGAAGTTTATCCAGTCAGTTTCACTTCTTTATCTTTATCTTTTGAAAAAAATAAGATGGGAGAGTTAGAATATATAGCACTAAATGAGAGGTTAGATATGATTGCTATCTCAGAGACATGGTGGAAGGAGGACAACCAGTGGGACACTGTGATACCTGGGTACAAATTATATTGTAATGATAGAGCAGATCAAATTGGTGGAAGGGTTGCACTCTATGTTAGAGAGGGCATTGAGAAATAAAGGATTCAAGCTTTACAGGAAACAAAATTCACTGTAGAATCTCTATGAATTGAACTTACATGTAAAAAGGGGAAAGGGCAGTGGGGGATGGCAGTGGGGATGTACTATTGACTGCCTGGCTAGAATGAACAAATTAATGATGAAATGCTCAAAGAAATCAGGGAAGCTAACAAAAGCACAGTAATAATAATGAGTGATTTCAATTATCTCGGTATCAACTGGGACAGTGTCACGGCAGGACATGGTAGGGAGATAACGTTTCTAGATGAAATAAATGACTACTTCTTGGAGCAGCTGGTTCATGAACTGACCAGAGGGGAAGAGCAAAAGCACAAGAGGAGCAAACCCCTCACAGCAAAACTAGAGAAACACAAGGAGCGAGTGGTAATAGTAGTCACAAATTGCTTTATTCGTGTTAAAGGGAGCCCCGATGCGTTTCGGCTGAAGCCTTCCTCAGGGGGCTAAGGACTGCAAACAAATCAACCATCAACATGTAAAATTATAAATAATAACACAATAATTATAAAACATGAACAATGTAGGTATATGTAAATATATATAAAATATACATGAAAGATAAAATATAAATAATAATAAATTAAATATGTGTAATATAATGGTAGTAAAAACAGAACTATACCCAACCAGACCAAAAAATATGTTGAAAACATGGATAAAAATATGGATAAAAATATAATGACAATTCATTGAATAAAGATTACATAAAAGTCTATATTTAAAACACGTAAAAAAATAATTAAAACCAGTTCACAGAGGACAGTGTGATTGGTAATGGCAAGAACAGGGTGGCAAGGATGAAGGCACAAACAATGGTTGTGAGTATCAGTAGCAAAGTGCACTAAATAGACCAAGTATATGCATAAATTACATTATAAAATATATCATAATCAAAAGCAGAGAGTACAGCGATTAACAAAATAATTTTTTGGTAAAGGCTGTACAGAAATGTAAGTGAAAAAAAGACATGTAAACTAATGTTGACCAAACTGGTATGATATATAATGTGCCAAAGCAGTATAGAGTCAATATGAGACGAATGGAATACAACTCCCTGACCAGAGGGGAAGCCATATTGGACATAGTCCTTAGTGGAACACAAGATCTGGTGCAAGAGATAAAGGTGTTGTGGCCACTTGGAAATAGTGATCATAGCATGATCGCGTTTGATCTAATAAATGGAGGAAGGATGGCAAGGAAATCCACAGTACTATCTTTTAACTTTCAAAAGGAAGACTATGATAAAAAAACTAAAAGGAGCAGTTGAAAAGCTTAAAGATTTACATCAAGGATGAGTGTTGTTTAAAAATACTATCTTGAAAGCCCAGATCAGCTGTATTCCACACTTTAAGAAAAGTGGAAGGAAGTCCAAAAAACTGCCAGCATGGATTAAAGGTGAGGTCAGAGAGGCTATTGAAGGAGTCAAGTGATAAAAACTGGAAACAATATACACTGGCAAGTTAGATATAAGGCATTGATAAGCTCGGCAAAGAGAATTTGGGAAGAAGCTTGCTGTGGAAACAAAAACACATAATAAAGACTTTTTCAAGTACATTCACAGACAAAAACCTTGAGAGTCAGTTGGACCATTAGATGATAGAGGGGTAAAAGGAGAAATAAGAGGGGACAAAGCCATAGTGGAGAGACTGAATGAATTCTTTGCTTCAGTCTTTACTGAGGAAGATGTAGGGTTGTTACCCATGACTGAAATGCTATTTAATGGTGATGTCATAGAAGAATTAAAAGAAGTATTGCAACTATTTGATAAACTGAAGAGTAGCAAATCACTTGGACCAGATGGTATAATCCAAGAGTGTTGAAAGAACTGAAATATGAGATTGCAGACCTGCTATTAGTAATCTGTGAACTATCATTAAAATCATCTGTAATACCTGAAGACTGGAGGATGGCCAATGTATCAACAATTTTTAAAAAGGGTTCCAGGGGTGATCCCGGAAACTACAGACCAGTGAGCCTGACTTCAGTACTGGGAAAAATTGTTAAAACCATTATAGAGAACAAAATTACTGAACATGTAGATAGCCATGGCTTAATGGGAGACAGCCAACATGGCTTTAGCCAAAGAAGGTATTGCCTTACTAATCTGTTATGTTTTTTTTGAAGGTGTGAATAAACAGGTAGACAAAGGTGAGTCAGTTGATATAGTGTATCTGGATTTTCAGAAAGCCTTTGACGAGGTCCCTCATGAGAGACTCTTTTTTTTTTTTAAATTCTTTATTTTCGTTTTATAACAACAAAGGAAAGGAAGACATACAGCTAAAAGACAAATACATAACGTGTAATACATACACCAAAGTAAACCCCTACCACCCCCCTCCCCCCTGCTTCTTCTCTAGAAAACTAAGCATTCCCGAAGCGGGCGTGTACTTACATTATTGTATTACAAAACCTAACGGTGATCTAAAACATGATGAGTGCACATTATACAGGCATGTTGGAGCAATGAGCAGATTGTACATAATCATTAAGCATCTGCAATTTAGATAAGCAAGAGTGAGTTTGGACATGGGGAATAGCTCTCCGAGGTATATGCTCATATTTACTATATAAGCAGACGAGGTTCCACCATTCATTGACAGTAAGTCGAGAGCTATCCTTCCAATTCCTCGTGATTAAGCATATAGCTATACCCAGCATGAAATCAAGGAGAAAGCGACCCTTCTTAGCAAGAGGGGACCTCCGCCACAGAGCGGAGTCCCACGACCTTCCAAGAGAGAGGTTCATGAAAGTGTAAGATAGATTGAATACGACCCCAGACCCGCCCCCAATAGACCTGCAGTTGAGGACATTCATAAATAACATGAGCGAAGGTTCCCACAGCAGTATGGCAAGACCAACACAGGTCCCTAGCATTTGGGTTCCATTTGGCTATTTTTTCTGGGGTATAAAAGCATCTGTGTGCAAAGAAGAAGAGAGTTTGGGTAACAGAGGCAGACCGGGAAACCCGCACTACTTTACTCCAAAAAACGCTCCATTGCACAGGGGTTATAGTAGTTTGCAATTCGCGCTCCCAGGCTTGTTGAGCTCTAAAAGTGACCGTATCTGCACCCTGACAAATTATTTTATAAAAGTTAGAGGCTACCCCATGTGTACTACTAATGGAGTGAACTGTCTCTAATAGCCCATCCTCAGTAGGGGCAGAGGGCGGCATGATTCGAGCACTTTTGAGGCAGTGTTGAAGCTGCATCAATTGAAAGTAGTGTTTCGCTGGTAACGCAAATTCCTTTTGTAAATCAGAAAAGGTTTTCCAATGAGCTGCAGAGAAAAGCTGTTGGGGTGTCCAGATCCCCCTGGAGTACCAGGGTTTCCAGGCTATTGTTCTATTTAGGACTTGAATTCTGGGGTTATTCCATAGCGGGAGTCCGTCCTGAGGACATACATTCGGGCCCAGTGATAGAATGAGAGTGTTAAAGGCCGCAAGAGTATCGACAATCATTGGTGGATGGCGGGTGTCTACTTGATAGGACATACCGGGGAGATGGGTCAACGGAATTGGGCTACTAAGCTCCTCTTCTATGTCAAGCCAAACTGGTCGGCGGTCTGTTGAGGTATCTAGCCATCGGGCACCTTGCTTAAGTAGAAAGGCTTGATGATATCTAAGAAAATCAGGAAATCTGGTACCCCCTCGTTCCTTTGCAGACTGCAGTTTATGTTTAGCTATCCTTGGTGGTTTGCCCTGCCAGAGATAACGGACGAGAAGGCCCTCAATATCTTTATAAGTATGTAACGGAAGTAAGCATGGCAGCATTTCTAAAATGTAGTTCACTTTGGGGACTATCATCATTTTCACAGTTTCTAAGCGGCCCCACCATGTGAGAGATAAGGGAGACCAACGATTTGTGAGTTCATGGACTTTGGAGACTACCTCTTTGGCATTAAAACTGATAGTGTCTTCGAAAGGAGAACAGTAATGGACCCCGAGATACTTCACCATGCGGGATTGCCAAAGGAAGGGAAAGGCCTGCATGTCAGCCTCATGTACCCAGCGGTTCAGTGGGAATGCTACAGATTTGGTCCAGTTAATTTTATAGCCCGATAATTGTGAGTATCCGTCAATCAGATCCAAGACGGCTGGAACCGAATCGAGGGATACGAAGAGCATGAGGTCATCTGCATATGCAGAAAGTTTAATCTCCCTATGACTAAAGGGGACACCTCGAATACGTGCAGACTGTCTAATAAGGAGGGCTAGGGGTTCAAGAGCGAGATCAAAAAGCATTGGTGATAGGGGGCAACCTTGACGCGTGCCTCTTTGGAGGTTAAATGGCTGAGATTTGATGGCGTTTACACAAATACTGGCGACGGGTTGAGTGTACATGACTTGGAGATATCGGAGGAAGCCCTCTCCAAAGCCATACCATCGGAGAACTGCAAATAAGAAGGGCCATTCTAGACGATCAAAGGCTTTTTCGGCATCCAGGGAAAGACCCACCCATGGATGAGCGAGATTGGCAGCACTAGATAACACATGGCACAAGGTCCGAGCATTGTCAGCAGTTGATCTGCCGGGTATAAAACCGCATTGGTCGGGGTGAATTAGGGTAGCCATCATGTCAGATAGCCGGGTGGCCAAGACCGTTGCGAAGATCTTATAGTCGGCATTAAGTAGGGAGATTGGACGGTAGTTGGCGGTCAGTAGCGGGTCTCTGCCTTCTTTCTCAAATACAACCACATTAGCTGCAGAAAAGGATCCCAAAGAGGATGTATCTACCGCAAGGGCAGTAAAATAGAGTTTTAAATAGGGAACTAAATCTGCACTGAACGTTCTGTAGAATTCGGTCGGGAGACCATCAGGCCCCGCGGCACGGCCCGAGGCTGTACGTTTTAGGGCAGATTGGATCTCTGAAGTAGAGAAGGGTTCATCCATCGCATCCCTATCATCTTCAGAGAGGGTCGGCCGCTGAATGCCAGAAAGCAATCGCTCGAATGTCTCTGACGAGAACTCACATTCAGATTGATATAGGCGAGTATAGAAATCCCGAAAGAGCTCTACAATGTCGGAGTCTGTGGTCACTATGCCCCCTCCCTGTGGAGCTCGGAGGGCCGCAACGCGTTTGGCTTCTTTTTGACCTTTCAAGGCATTGGCTAGGAGTCGACCGGCTCGGTTATTTTCACGATAATATGTTCCTCGCTGAAGCTCAATACTCTTAGAAGCTGCAGTTGAGAGGATTGAATTATATTGAAAACGGAGACGCTGTAATCGAATTAATACACATGGGTCAGTGCGTGAAGTTAAAACTCGTTCGCCTGCTTTTATTTGTTGATCTAGTATGAGCAGCTGCTGTTTACGTTGCTTCCGCAGGCGGATTTGATAGCTAGTGATCGTTGCCCGAATGGCCGCTTTGAAGCCCTCCCACCAAGCCCAATTCGCAGTATCTTGGGGTAGATTAAAATGGAAGTAATCCTGTATGGCTACTCGAATTTCTGACTGGAACTCTGGCTGAGTTAACAGGGCTCTATCAAAGAACCAGGCTCCCGAGTTTCCCTGGGGTGCAGTAGTATGTAGTTGAAAGGAAATGGCAGCATGATCTGAAATATGTTGGGAGTGAATCTTTGCAGTGTCCACCTGAGGAACTAACAGTTTTGAGACTAGAAAGAAGTCTATGCGAGACTGAGATTTATGAGGGGAGGAGAAGAAGGTGAAGTCAAGCTCATTGGGGTGTAGTAACCTCCATAGATCAACTAAAGCAAGATCCTTGATCAGGGAGGTAAGCGTGGCGTGACTCTTGGGGGGACCACTCGTCCTAGGTGGCTGTTTATCAATCAGGGGATCAAGGACTAAATTGAAATCCCCCCCAATGATCAATGAAGTATTAGCAGAAGCCTGCGTAACCTGAGCAATGGTAGCAAAAAAGGCAGGGTCATCAACATTAGGAGCGTAAAGGCATATACATGTAACTTCTAGGCTACCTATCTTGAGGTGAACTCTAGACCATCTACCTTCTGTATCTGAGCTAGTCGCAATAACAGTAGCATGCAAAGATTTCCTAACCAGTATGGCAACCCCACATTTCTTAGAAACGGCTGGGGAATAAGCGGCCACCATGTAAGGTTTAATATTGAGTTTAAGAGTTTCCTTCGAATTTAAATGCGTTTCTTGGAGAAAAATCAGATCCGCTGCTTCCTGACTGAGGTAGCTTAGGATTTTCTTCCATTTTATCGGATTATTGATGCCTTTTACGTTCAATGAAAAAATCTTACATGGTGCCATCAAACAGTAATAGACATTTTAGGGAAGGGCGCTTGATAACATAGAACATAAGCAGAATCTGGGGGGCGGAGCCTGATGTCCAGCGGGTAAGACGCTTCGCGCTGAAGCTCCCGAGAGGCCTACTTAGAATCCTGACTTAATACCTATACAAACTTACTATTTCGCTCCGGGCTGACCGGGGTACCTCGGGGGGGATGGCGGCCCATAAACCAGCGCGCTTGGACTTCGGGTCTCCTTCTTCTTCTCACGGAAAACGCTCCAAAACAGAGGTGTCCTCCCCACAGAAGATGGTTCCATTTCGTGAAAACCCCGAAATGCACCTGGAGATTTTGGAGGAACTACGCGGCGTGAAGGAATTGGTGCAGTCTAATGGAGAAGCGCTTAGAGCCATGCGAGAAGACTTTGGAGTGCTCCAGGCCCGACTTGAAAGTCTCTCATTACGGCAGGACAATATGGCGGGGGTCCTCGACTCGCACGCGGTGCGCTTGGGCGCACTGGACAAGGCTGAGCGCCAGATACAGAATCTTCAAAAGGAGTTAGAAGATAGCAATAATCGAGCCCGTCGCAACAACGTGAGGCTCATAGGAATACCGGAGGGGGTGGAAGCGGGAGATATGAGAGAATTCCTGCTCAAAACTCTTCCCTCCTTGCTGAAGATCACCTTTCATAAAGAACTGGAAATCGATCGTGCACACCGTGTTCCTACCCACATGGCGCTCAACCGAACGACCCCCCGGCCTATTATCTTTCGCTTGCTACGATATCAACAAGTGGAACAAGTTTTAAATGCTGCCCGGGCGAACCATCATTTGGAATTTGAAGGTCATAAAGTCTCCTTCTTCCCTGATTTGGCGAAGCCTACCGTTGATCGACGGAAGAAACTCCTTGCTTTTCGCCCTCGACTTCAACAGCTACAGGCTCGCTTTGGCCTGTTGTATCCCGCGAAGCTCCGAGTGACTCTCCACAACCAAACCAGGACATTCGAAGATCCTGATCTACTATCAACATTTTTAGACTCCAAAGAAGCAGAGCAGATGCGCTAATCCAACGACGTGGACTTTTATTTGCCGGCTCTGTCCGCCATTTTGAAGGGCCCAATGCGGCGGTCATAGTCAAGCACAGAGACTACCTGGACGTTCTTTTTTCTTTCTATGACTTTTGTTTTGTGGTCTCCTATCCCTCCATGATGTGTGCCTCGGTCGGATTCGGAGCACGCACAGTCCTACAGGTTATGTGTTTTTTTTTTTCAATTTCGGCCTTCTCTGGGGCTTCTCCCCGCAGACACATGGTCGCCAGTAATTTTTGGGGTTCTGCTTCTTCTCTACCGCGCTGCGGTTTTTCTTTTTTAATGTGGGGCGCTTCATTGTATTATCTAAGCTTATTTTCTTTTATGCCATATGTACAGCCAGATACAGTCAATATGAGGGACATTGTGAAATTAGGTGCGCTATCATGCTCAGAATTTTTAACTTGTCTGAATGGCTTTATGTAAAATATTATCACTCAACGTAAAGGGCATTAATAGTCCAATCAAGAGAAAGAAAATCCTTAGCTATCTTAGCCATGAGCATGCTGATTTAGCGTTTCTTCAGGAAACGCACTTAAACTCTGCTGAAACACTGAAACTCAATGTTAAGCCTTACATGGTGGCTGCCTATTCTCCCGCCGTTTCCAAACGGTGCGGGGTAGCCATTCTGGTTAAGAAATCTTTGCAAGCTACTGTAATTGATACTAGCGCTGACAAGGAGGGTAGATGGGCCCGAGTACACCTTAAGGTTGGAGATAGTGAATTTACATGTATTTGCATTTATGCCCCGAATGTGGACAACCCTGCTTACTATGCAAGTATTGCGCAGTTGGCACAGGCCTCTGCCAATACTCCATTAATACTTGGTGGTGACTTTAATCAAGTGTTAGACCCTCTGATAGATAGACAGCCGCCTAGAACGAGTAGTCCACCCAAGAGTCTTGCTACCCTTACAGCTCTGATGCAAGATCTTGCGTTGGTAGATATATGGAGGCTGCTTCACCCCTCCGACTTAGAGTTCACTTTCTTTTCTGCCCCCCATCACTCCCAATCTAGAATAGATTTCTTTCTCATTTCCAAAGCACTGATTTCTCAAGTAGACACGACTAGGACTCATCCTCTCCATATTTCAGATCATGCTGCCATATCTTTATCATTATGTGTCACTGCGCGGGACGATTCTCCCCGCGCTTGGCTTTTTGATAGATCCCTACTGGGTCAAAAGGATTTTCAGGTTGATATAAAGGCCGCTATCCAAGATTATTTTCATTTTAACTCACCCCATGACACAGCGGGCTGGGCTTGGTGGGAGGGTTTTAAAGCATCTATCCGTGCCACTATAACTAGCTATCAAATTCGGCAGGGGAAACAAAGAAAGCAGCATTTACTGATTCTAGAGCAGCAGATACAAGCTGGGGAGCGTCTCCTCACGTCCCGTACTGACCCATGTATTTTACTCCGTTTACAACGCTTGCGTTTTCAATACAATCAGCTTTTGTACACTGCTGCTGTTAAAAATATTGAATCACAACAAGGGCTATATTATCGGGAAAATAATCGTGCTGGCAAATTATTAGCAAATGCCCTCAAAGGTCGAAAAGAAGCCAAGCGTGTTACCGCCCTCCGTAATCCGTCGGGGGGGGGGCTTGGTCACTAAAGATACCGAAATCTTAGAACTCTTTCGTGATTTTTATACTCGGCTTTATCAATCTGAATGTGATTTTGAGCCAGATGTATTTGAACGCTTACTTTCAGGGGTACAAAGACCGACCCTATCTGACGAAGATAGAGTGGCCTTGGACGCACCATTTACTGTCTCAGAAATTCATTCTGCTATCAAGAAATGTGCCTCAGGTCGAGCCGCAGGCCCAGACGGTCTCCCTGCTGAATTCTACAAAACCTTTCACGCTGACTTAGCTCCAGTTTTGAAAATTTATTTTTCTGCTCTGGCCGAGGAGGGTTCTCCTTCTGGGTCCTTTTCAATGGCAAATGTAGTGGTTTTTGAGAAAGAGGGGAGAGACCCGCAACTAACAGCTAATTATCGTCCAATTTCCCTCCTAAACGCGGACTATAAAATCTTTGCCACCATTCTCTCTACCCGGCTCTCGGATAGGATGCCTACCTTAATACACCCAGATCAATGCGGTTTCATTCCTGGTAGATCAACTGCTGACAATGCTCGGACTCTATGCCATGTACTGACTACCGCAGTTAATCTTGATCGCCCATTTGTTGGCCTCTCACTTGATGCTGAGAAGGCCTTTGATCGCTTAGAGTGGCCCTTCCTGTTTGCAGTCCTCCGCTGGTACGGATTCGGGGAAAGTTTTCTCCGTTGTCTTCGCACCATGTACGCACAGCCTACAGCCAGTATATGTGCCAATGCTTTAAAGTCTCAGCCTTTTCCCCTTCAACCCGGCACTCGCCAGGGATGCCCACTGTCTCCACTTCTCTTCGATCTTGCACTCGAACCCTTGGCTTTACTAATCCGGCAATCGGAGGAGATTCATGGAGTCCCCTTCACCCATAGGGAAATCAAAATTTCAGCGTATGCTGATGATCTTATGCTTTTTGTCTCTATAGACTCAGTACCGGCTGTCCTAGAGCAAATTGGTAAATATTCACAACTGTCCGGTTATAAGATAAATTGGACCAAGTCGGTAGCCTTTCCATTAAATCCTTTGCTTCATCAGGCAGATATGCAACCCTTCCCCTTTTTATGGCAACCTCGCATGGTCAAATACCTTTGGGTTCACTATTGTTCTCCTTTGGAAGACACTATCTCCTTTAATGCCAAAGACTTAACCTCTAAAGTCCGGGCGCTTACTCACCGCTGGACTCCTTTAACACTTACCTGGTGGGGTCGATTAGAAACCATAAAAATGATGATTGTTCCGAAAGTGAATTATATCTTAGAAATGTTGCCCTGTCTCTTCCCTCGACGTATATATAAAGATGTAGAGGGCCTTCTGACTAGATACTTGTGGCAAAACAAGACACCTAGGATAGCGAAACATAAGCTGCAAGCAGATAAGGAAAATGGGGGTGTTAGATTCCCTGATTTCCTGAAGTATCATCAATCTTTTCTTCTCAAACAAGGCGCTCGTTGGCTGGAAGATCCAGTACCGAGCAGACCTGTGTGGCTAGACATAGAAGAAGACCTTTGCAAACCGATTCCTCTTACTTTTCTCCCTGGTATGACTCTCCCATCAGACTCCCACTTTCCACCAATGCTTTTAGACACCTTAGGTGCCTTTAATAATCTCATGCAATCTTTAGACTCCCGACTCTGTCCGTTAGACAAGCTCCCACTTTGGTACAACACTCGATTTCGAATACAAAATAAGCCGATGGCGTGGAGCCCCTGGTACACTAGGGGCATTTGGATTCCTAGTCAGTTGTTCCATGAAGGTCGCTGGAAAACTTTTAGTGAATTGCAAATTGAATTTGGTCTCCCAGCGAAACACTACTTTCAGTTGGTGCAACTTCAGCATTGCCTTCGGAGTGCTAAGGTGCTCCCGCCATCGGCCTCCCCTACACAAGGTTGGTTGGAGACTATCCGATCTATCGGTAGTTCACCGGGTGTAGCATCCAATTTTTACAAAACCTTATGTAATGCTATAACTAGGGATACCCCTATAGCGCAGAAAGCATGGGAGAGAGAATTGCATGTGACTTTGACCCCGGAGCAATGGAGCCTTGTTTGGAGTAGAGTGACACGGGTCTCCCGATCCGCCTCACTCACTCAGACACTCTTCTTTCTAGCCCACCGGTGTTTTTACACTCCTGATAGATTAGCCAAATGGAACACTACTCAGGGAAATAGTTGTTGGACATGTCATGCGGCCATTGGTTCACTACCTCATGTTATGTATGAATGTCCCGCACTACAGTATTAATGGCGTCGGGTCTGGGGTCGTATCCAGTCTATTTTGCACTTTCAAGAGCCCCTTTCTTGGAGGATAGTGGGACTTCGCTCAGCTGCGGGGATCCCCTCTCTTCCAAAAACGGCTTACTTCCTTTTGGACTTTATGCTTGGCATTGCTATTTCCCTAATTACGAAATACTGGAAAAATAGCTCCCAGCTGAGCCCCAATGAATGGTGGAATCATGTCTGTCTCTACAGTAAATATGAACAAATACCTCGTATGTTTGCTTCCCCCATTCAGACTCCTCATCATCGGTCTAAATGGAAGATGCTCAATGACTATGTACATTCTGCTCAATGCTCTCATCTGACTGTCTAAATTTGTATATATCTTTGTCCCATGATTATTCTGTATCGCAGATACTCTTTTGATTGTTTTGATGTATAATCACTGTTGTTTGGAAGCGCTCACATGCTGACATAATCAGCTAGAGAAGAAGCGTGGGGGTGGGGGGTAATTGGGTTTACTTTTCTTTATTGTATAATTGTTTTGTCTCCTTTGGTGTGTTGTTTCTTTTGTTTGTTGCAAAATGAAAATAAAAGTTTAAAAAAAAAAAAGAACATAAGCAGAATCTGTACAACAATGTCATAATCACCGAGTATTCTGGCTAATACACCCCATATTGAAAAGTATGTACCAACGTATCTTAGAGAAGAAGCAAAACCCCCAAAGAATATGGCGACCATGTGTCTGCGGGAGGAGGCCCTAGAGAGGAAATAGAAGACATGTAAAAAAGGAAAAGAAACACCAGAGTCCATAATAACACTGTCTCTGATACTCATCGAGGCTACTGTGGGTAGATGGAGTCGGGTCACAGATACCATCAAGAGTAAGGCAACAGACTGCCCACGCCAGACTCTTTGCTAGGCTGCGGCAGATCCAATATGGCAGATACAGCGGGTATGAGGAGGCTTGCAGGAATATTCTGGAAGTCAGCGCATCAAGTCGGCTTCTTTGGAATCCAAAAACTCCGCTAGTAGATCAGGGTCCTCGAATGTTCTTGTCTGATTGTGAAGCGTGACTCGGAGCTTGGCCGGGTACATCAGGCCATAGCGTGCTTGTAGTTGTTGAAGCCTCGGCCGGAATTCCAGAAAGCGCTTTCGGCGGTCGACTGTGGGTTTAGACAAGTCGGGATAGAAGGAGATCTTGTGGCTCTCAAACTCCATATGGCCCTTTGCCCGAGAGGCACTTAGAATTCGCTCCACGTGTTGATATCTCAATAGTCGAAAAATGATAGGCCGCGGGGTCTTCCTGTTGAGCGTTATGCTTGTGGGTACACGATGAGCGCGATCAATCTCCAAATCTTTGGTAAAGGTGATTTGGAGCAGGGAAGGGAGGATTTTGCATAAAAACTCTTTCATGTCTCCCGATTCCGCTCCCTCCGGGATGCCCACGAGTCGTATGTTGTTGCGGCGCGCTCTATTATTGCCATCTTCCACCTCTTTCTGCAAGGCCCGCACCTGTCGTTCAACTTTGTCGAGTTGGGACAACCGGGCCGCATGGGAGTCCAATATGCTCTCCATTTTGTCTTGACGTGAAGAAAGCCCTTCTAGCTTGCTTTGCAGCACACCAAAATCGTCCCGCAGCGCTCGGAGTGCTTCCCCGTTTGCCTGCACAAGATTTTTGACCCCTCTAATCTCTACGAGGATTTCCTGCTGCATTTCGGGGCCCTCGCACAAGGCCGGCCCCTTCTGCGGGGACGGAGGTTCAGTTTTGGAACGTTTGCCGTGAGAAGCCGCTGGAGACCCAAATTCCAGGCGCGTTGGTTTGGTCCCCGCCATCTCACCAATGTGCCCCGGCAAGATCAGAGTAGAAGTTCCAGGTATATGAGGTGTTAATTCAGGATTCTGAGTAGGCCTCTCGGGAGCCTCAGCGTTATGCGACCATCCCGCTGGACATCAGGCTCCGCCCCCCCTCATGAGAGACTCTTGACAAAATGAAAAAGTCATCTGATAAGAGGCAGTGTACTATTGTGGATCAAAAACTGGTTAAAAGATAGAAAGCAGAGGGTAGGGCTAAATGGCCAATTTTCCTAATAGAGAAAGGTGAATAGTAGAGTATCCCAGGGATGAGTGCTGGGTCCGCTGCTTTTTAACATATTTATAAATGACCTAGAAATGGGAATAACGAGTGAGGTAATCAAATTTGCAAATAACATAAAATTATTCAAAGTAGTTAAAACCCAAGAGGATTGTGAAAAATTGCAAGAGGACCTTGATAAATTGGAAGACTGGGCATCCAAATGACAGATGAAATGTAATGTGGACAAGTGCAAAGTTATGCACCTAGGAAAGAACAACCTAAACTATGGTTCCACGATGCAAGATTCTATATTAGGAACCACCACGCAGGAAAAAGATGTAGGCGTCATCGTGGATAACATGTTGAAACCCTCCACCCAGTGTGCAGTGACTGCCAAGAAAGAAAATAGAATGCTAGAAATCAAAAGGAAAGCAATTTTGGTCACCATATCTAAAAAAGGATATAGCATTATTAGAAAAGGTAGAGAAGAGCCACCAAAATGGTAAAGGGGATGGAAGGATACATCTATGAAGAAAGGCTAAAAAGGTTAGTGCTCTTTAACATGGAGAGACATGACAGAGGTCTATAAATTAATGAATGGAGTGGAACGGGTAAACATAGATCGATTGTTTACGCCATCAAAATATACAAAGACTAACTACAGTGTAATCTATTTAAGACTAATAAGAGAAAATATTTTTTTTTCGCTCAACGTGTAATCAAACTCTGGAATTCGTTACCAGAGGATGCAGTAAAAGCTGTTAGTATAGCTGGGTTTAAACATTTTTGGACAAGTTCCTGGAGGAAAGGCCCGTAAACCATTATTAAACGGGACCTGGGAAATCCACTGCTTGCCCATATACAAGTATTGTGGAACCGGTGTCTTTTGAGGAAACTGCTAGGTACTTGTGACCTAGATTGGCCACTTTTGGGATCAGGATACTGGGCTTGATGGACCTTGGTCTGACCCAGTATGGCAAATCTTATGTTCTTAACTACTCTGTAGGTGCTCCTAGCTCTTGTGTCACTGGATTGAATGTTCCTGTAGTCACCTTCCTCTTTTCTTTCCTCAGTGGTTGGCTCTTACTGAAGACTCTGTAACCACTTTTCTCTTCCACAGGCACGATTGTTCTCTTCCTGAGTTAGTAGGGGTGCTGGCCGATTAGAGACATTCATAAAGGAATTCAGGTTGCAACCTGAGCACTTCCTGTTTGCAGCTGCTGGCCCAGTGGGTTTCTCCAAATCTTCAGAGATCTGGAGTACAGCCACAGTCCACTGTCCCCTAGCAGCAGACTCCCTCATATCCTCATGGTGGAGAGACTTGCTTCTAAAGACACCTAACCACCTAACTGCTTCCTGATGTTCATAGCGGTAACGTCCAATGGGTCACTACACATAGTCACTGAGTTAGATAAAGATCCAAATGGCCCATGTAGTCTGTCTAGTAGGGTGGAAAGAGTTGTAACTGTTTCTTTATGTAGATTATCCCCCACCCCCACCCCCTTGCTTGCTTCTTCCTAGAAGCACAAAAATTCATTTCACTGTTGTTTGTTTGTTTTTTTTTTTTTATTGATTTCAAAAAATGCATTTACATAATACAGTCAAAAGACAATCGAGAATAAACAAACTGAATCAGATGTATAACATCAAATAGGAAACCACTAATTTGATATAGCCCACGTCAAGGAACTTAGCTGAGTATTAAAATCAAGTCATTCTCAAGAAAATAAGACACAAAGCCCACAGAAAGGAGGCAACAACTTATTCTTGGGCACTCTGTACTTCACCAAGTGCTTTCCGCTTCTCAAACAAAAAACTTTCCAATTGAGTGATATCAGTGAAAATATATGAAACAGCCTTCCAGGTAATTACACACTTACATGGAAAGCGGAGAAAGAAAGAAGCTTCTCCCAAAGACAATACTGTTGTTTTAAGCTGAAGTGCCCAATGCTTCATTCTATCCTCCTGCCATTAGGGGACCCTCAGTGCTTATTCCACGCCTCTCTTGAATATCATCAACATTTCATCTCTATTGCCTCCTGCAATATGGCATTCCAGCCGTCTGTTAGCACTTCTGTGAAAACAATCTTTCTTTGCAAACCGCAGAGATTGCATCAGATTTGTGATATAGCAGCTTTGGAAAATAAATAAATGAGTCCAGTATTAAAAAG
The DNA here is from genome assembly GCA_033557465.1 of Ichthyophis bannanicus. Taxonomy (NCBI): domain Eukaryota; kingdom Metazoa; phylum Chordata; class Amphibia; order Gymnophiona; family Ichthyophiidae; genus Ichthyophis; species Ichthyophis bannanicus. Next base: position 1,557,112,584 of record CM066032.1, read on the forward strand.
ATTTATGCTGCTAAACTTTCAGAGTTAGGAGCATAAATCTTTGCAAAATGTGCCTTTATTACTCTACTTTGATATCATCAGATAGCTCTCATATAGCATTTTAACCCATTTCTTTGTTTACAAGCTGGAATAGATATTTGCGAGGTAAGTTTATTCTAGTATGATTGTATATTGTTTTATTTATTTATTTATTTATTTAACATTTCTTATATAGTGCCTTTCATGATATCAAGATGGTTTACATTGAACAAACTGAAATTACATTGAACAGGGCATTATAACTTGGAGATAACTATTTTACAGGGAACATGGGCTATGGAGGGTTAAGTGGCTTGCCCAAGACCACAAGGAGCACCTGTGGGACTAGAAACCCCAGTCCTTCCAGCCCAAGGTTGCTGTCCTCTAGTGGGATTTGAACCCCTGACCCTCCGGCCTGAAGTACCTTGCCCCAACCACTAGGTTTCTAACTAGGTTGACATAATTTCTAACTAGGTTGACATAATTCAATGTTTATTTACTATTTTTGACCTTTGAATCCTGTAGAATACAGCTCGTGGTCTTTTGACAGTGTAGTGACTGAAGAAGGACAAGGGTCGGGTGTGTTGTTATCTAAACTGCCATCATGATGTTACTACGGTCACTGTACTCTGTGTTTCCAATTCCATATCCAAAAATGGGCTAATAAGAGCCATGCACATCGTGGTGAAACCGATAATGTATTAGGAGATTCAAAGTGGCAGCAGGGTTAGCTGTCTTAAAAAAGATAAAGGGTTATTATAATTTCCTGAAATAAGCAGGACCATTGAATAACTTTTCAAAGTATAGGTTGTAATTATTTTTATTCTATTAAGTTGGTGAGTGGTTTGCTTATCAGAACTGATCTAAGTTACAAAATTTGATGAATCAACCACCACATTATTAAGAAATGATGCAATAAACAAGGGCTGTAGCCTCAGATCATCCTGATAGGGGGCCTGAAAATAACATATTTTTCTTTCTTTTTTTTCTATGAGCATCAATTCAGTGAGGCAGTTCAATGATTTTTTTTTTCAATAGCATTGCATGAAGAAAGTCAAGAAATGAGAAAAGCTGTTCATATAATATTTTATCAATCATATACAATACACACATAAAGCTATTAAACTGAAAAATGAGCAACACACTTTTTTCTTTGAAATGAAATTTTAATGTAGTAGAACTACAATACAATGCTTAGAGCATAAATATATACAAGATGACAACTAAATATTTCTGCCACTAATTATACCATTAATACTGAACACAGTGCAAACTAAGTATGAAATAATGTTACCAGATACTCAACGGAGAGGCAGAGAACTAATGATGGAATCCACCGAGTCTTATTATGTAAGAATTAGCCAGATAATTTTTCAAGCTCCATTTAGGTACCGTGTTATACAGCCTTCTGAAATCAGACTAATGTAGTGATATTCTACCGGTTTCTTGCCAGCTCTGCTCAAGTTGGTGAACTGTTCTTCACCTTCATGAAACAATTTAACACTGGGGTTCTTGGAGCCTTTCCAGCATACACACTATGGGGCTTGTTTCAGAAGCCCTAATCGCAATGTAAATATCGATGCGGTGGGAGAAAATGCCATGTCCACATTGAAAACGTGATTTTGGAGAGGCTGCGAGATCTCTGTTTTCATGCTGGGAGGTGTTCTGGGGGCATTTTGGAGTATGGCTTGGGAGGCACCAGCAGCTATCATCCACGTATTTCATATAGGCCGACAATGTGCAGGGTGGAATTTTTGAATATGCTAATTTATACCTGCTGTAAATCACATATAAAGTTCAGACGTTGTTGTCTTTTGAGCGTGCATGTGGCATGTGGCACTGGTGAGTGGAGGAGTTGTGCTTGCGATTCCTTGGCGTGACTGTTGCCCGTGAACTACCTTTGTATTCCTGTATTCTATCCTGTTCCTTTTTCAACCATATCTTCTACCTCCCTTCCAAGACCGCAGTATATTCCCATTCACCAATCCTCACCTCCCCTCAGCTCTGCTAATCTCATGCTTCTACTATTCCACTCCCTGGGTGTGTCAGTGTTCCTGTTGCCCAGCTGCTTGGTGCTTACTCTCTGCGTGTCTCATTGTTCTCTGTAGCCTCTGTGTCTCTATGTGGCAGGCTGGCCCGTTCACTAGATGAGCTAGGTGACTGCCTAGGGCATACGGCCCAGGTGGGTGGCGGCAGCAGCACAGGTGGGCGGCAGTGGCAGCAGCACACATGGGCACAGGTCTCCACCCCTCCAGCTGCCACCGATTTCATTTGGGGGGGAGGTGAGCAGCGGCAGTATATCCAAAAGTGACGGCAAAAGCTGCCACTTTTGGAAATACTGCCACTGTCCACTTCCCCCTCCTTAGATGGAATCGGCGGCAGCTATGGAGGCAGTGGTAGTGGCGGCAGCTGGAGGGGGATGGTGGCAACTTGGAGGGGGTGGTGCCAGTGGGGGTGAGGGCGGCAAAGTTGGGGCAAGTGCACCCAGATGCCGATTAGCATAGTGCATCATGTTTTGTACCACAAATGCGTGCTAAAGGTGTGTCCTTTAGTAAGCATTCCCCTATAATTGCTAAAAAAATATTTCACCCTTGAAATTCAAAGTAATGGCAACATTTGTAAAGGTACTTGTAAGAATAAGTGATTTCAGAAAAAATAATTTATTTTTCATTTTTACTGTACAGTTTATTTTATTTGGAAGTGAAGATATTTAGAGGTTGTTTGAAATGTAGAAAACTAGAGTGGAGACTCAAGTTAACATTTGGGGACATGTGTGGCTGTCCCCCTGCTGATTGGTAAAATGATGCACTATGCTAATCGGCATCTGGGTGCACTTACCTTTGCCCCTTGAGGTGGCATCCTATGCATCTGTGCTAATGACATTCACGGTTCGCATGTGCCATAATGACCGTGCAAACTGCAGTGTACCATCAACACCCACATTCTGCCCTAACCCCTTCAGTCACCACCCAATAGTGTACTACCCAGTTAGCATGGGATTTTTACCATGGGGCCCTGTGCAAATAGCATGATATACTTAGCATGCAGCAAAACCCATGCTAATATTTAGCAAACATTTCTAAGCATATCCCAGAGTGATGATCACCAAGGAGATTGATTTGAACACTAATGCTAATGTGGAGGATAGTCAAGGCTAAGACATTACCTATTCTTTGCTCCTCAGCCCTCACTTGGTTTGCAGCTTGTCATGCTGTGAGGGCTTGTGTATATCAGTGATGCTGAGGGCTAAGCTATCAGTAGTTTAACTACTGGCAGGGTCTCCCAAGATGGACAAGTCTCAGCTGAGGTACCAGACCAAGACAAACCACCCATCTGGGCAGCAGCAGAATGGGACAGTGTTGGCGGTGGAGGATCACATTTCTGTGACAACGGCAACAACACTAAACTTAAACTGCGTGAAAGAAAGGCCTGGCAATCTACTTCCGTATCTTGCCACAAAAACACAATGGACAGTCACAACAAAACAAATTGCACTATAGTGCTGAAAGATGAAACTCCCAGGTCGGAAGGCACTCAACTGGCTACTGGGGAGGAGCTAAAGACTTTTCAGAGTAAAGTCAGCATTTATGATGTGGTTGGATCAATGCCCTAGGGACATCTGACTGCTGATGTAGCAGTGCAATAAATGAGAGTCAGATGCTGTAAAGATGTCTTACACATTGGGACATGAAATGTAGAAAGCATGAGCCAAGGGAAGTTGAAGGTGGTCAAGAATGAAATGGAACGTGCAGAACTTGATCTGTTGGGTGTCAGCGAAATGAAATGGACTGGCATCGGGCACTTTGCATCAGATGATCACATCTATGCTGGAAATGAAAGACAAAAAAAGAAATGATGATGCATTTATAATTAAGAAGAAACTTGTGAGAAGTGTAATGAAATGAGGAATGCCTATAAACACAACTATAATTCAAGTATATGCCCCAACAACAGCTGCAGAAGAGAATGAAATTGATGTGTTGTATGAACAAGTACAAGCTGAAATTGACAGAACATGCAAACAGGATATGTTTATAGTCATAGGTGACTGGAACGCAAAAGTTGGCAACAATGAAGAAGGCAAAATGGTTGGAAAATATGGACTCGGCAACAGAAATTAAGCTAGAGAAAGACTGAAAGAATTCTACAAGACCAACAATCTATTCATCTCAAACACCTTCTTCCAGCAACACAAGTGATGAATGTACGTATGGTCTTCACCCAATGGATTATACAAAAATCAAATTGACTACATCTGTGAAAGTCACGATGGAAAAGCTCTGTAACATCAACAAAAATAAAATCTGGAGCTGACTGTGGTACAGACCACCAATTACTAGTATGCAAACTCAAGCTGAAGTTGAAAAAGAGAAAGCCCCTCATGAATATAGCAAAATATGATCTTCAGAATATACCACTGGAATTCTGCCTTAGATACAAATGGCAGAGCTCCAGAAGAGTTATGGGATGACATCAAGAAGGTTGTGTTAAAAGAAGGAGAGAAGTTTCTACAAAAGATGAAAAAGCAAAAATGGACAAAATGGATGACCAAAGAAACTCAGAAAACTGCCCAGAAATGCAGAGAAACTAAAGTCAGAGGAGAAAGAGAGGCAATCGCAGATTTCAACAGAGATTTCCAATGTGCAGCAAGACAAGACAAGGAGAAGAACTACAATGATGCATGCAAGGAAATAGAAGCAGAAACTATTAGAGGAAGAACAAGACTGGTTTTCCTAAAGCTATGAGAGTTAAAGAAAAAATGCCAGCTTTGAATTGGAATGTTACAAGATGCTCAAGGATCTATGTTGAATGATGCTGAGAATATCAAGAAAAGGTGGAAAGAACATACAGAGTGTGTGATAACGAGAGTTGTGTGGACCGAATGGATTGGGAAGGGAATGAGGGATACACCTTTAAAAGTAAAGGCAAACAGGGTTCCCATTAGGGTTGCCAACCGGCCGGTTTTCAGCCGGCCTGGCCGATTTTTACATGGCCAGGCCGGCTGCCAGCACAGATGTAAAACCGGCCGTTGAAAAGGCGTTTTTTTGCTCTGGCCGCAAGATCGGGAGCGGCCAGAGCAAAAAAACGGCTTTTGTCCCGAAGTCCGCGGCGCGAACGCGATTCCCCATAGCAGTGCAGCCACTGCTTCTGCTTTGTACAGAGCAGCAGCTGCAATACACTTACATTGAAAACTAAAGATAAACTGTGTGAGGAGCCCTCCGGTCATCGCAGAGCCCCAGGAAGTGATGTCATGGGGGCGGGCTCCTCACAGGTTGTCTTTCCTTTTCAAATTAACTTTAGCTGCAATAAAGTTAATTTGAAAAGGAAAGACAACCTATGAGGAGCCCGCCCCCATAACATCACTTCCTCGGGTGCTGCGATGACCGGAGAGCTAAAGTTAATTTGAAAAGGAAAGACAACCTGTGAGGAGCCCGCCCCCATGACATCACTTCCTCGGGCACTGCGATGACCGGAGGGCTCCTCACACAGTTTGTCTTTAATTTTCAAAGTAAGTATATTGCAGCCGCTGCTCTGTACAAAGAAGAAGCAGCGGCTTGGGGGGGGGGGTGTGAGTGAACCAGCAGGGGAGGGGGTGGTGGTGTGAGTGAACCAGCAAGGGGGGGGGTGGTGGTGTGATTGAACCAGCGGAGGGGTGGTGGTGTGAGTGAACCAGCAAAGGGGGGGGGGGGTGGTGGTGGTGTGAGTGAACCAGCAAGGGGGGGTGGTGGTGTGAGTGAACCAGCAGTGGAGGGGGGGTGGTGTGAGTGAACCAGCAGGAGGGGGGGTTGGTGTGAGTGAACCAGCAGGGGAGGGGGGTGAGTGAGTGACCCAGCAGGAGAGGTAAGTGACCCAGCAGGAGGGGTGAGTAAGTGACAGGGGGGTGGGTGAGTGAACCAGCAGTGGAGGGGGGGGGGTGGTGTGAGTGAACCAGCAGGGGAGGGGGGTTGGTGTGAGTGAACCAGCAGGGGAGGATGTGAGTGAGTGACAGGGGGGTGGGTGAGTGAACCAGCAGGGAGGGGAGGGGAGGGGGGGGTGAGTGAACCAGCACTGAGGGGGGGGGGTGTGAGTGAATCCTAGGTAATTTTTGTGGGTGGGGCTGGGGGCGGGGCAGAGGTGGAGCATGGCGAGCCACAGGTGTCGGGTTTTTCTCGGTGAAAATGTTGGCAACCCTAGTTCCCATGGAAACCACAAGCTTTCAGAGCATCTACTAGCTAGAGCTAAACCTGCCTCAGCAGTGACATAAGAGCTAGTTTGAGCCCTAATGAACTTCACATGTGCAGCAAGGAGGGAGTTGCTGGTGAGAAAAGCCGTTTTAAGGCTGCCTCAGAGTTTAGGAAGGGGAGGAAGCCAGGAGAAGGGAAGCCAGGAGGAAGGAAGCCAGGAGGTGAACCAGGAAGCGAACTAGCAGGGAAATCACGGAACTCAGAACAAGTTAAGGAAGCAAAGGAGGATTCTGGAGAGGCTGCTGATCCCTATTCTCAAGGAACACTGAAAGAAAACCTGAAGCTTCTGCCAAAGCAACCCAGAGAGAAGGTAGAAAGGCTTACCTTTACCCGGGGAAAGAGCTCTGACTGTAGAGAAAGCATTGCACGTTGGAAAGGTACATCTGCTTCAGTCCCTAACAAGAGCTGTGCTGAGGATATTGTTAAGAAGGTAAGGTTCAGCGCTGAGCAAAGTCAGGACAGGAACGCAGTAAAACCAACTCCAGCCAGGAGTAAAAGTATTCCAAGTAAGTGCCCTGAGACAGCTTCAGATCCTGTGTTCAAATTCTTACAAGAGAATCAAACTCCTTCCCTAAGCAGTGTACGTGAAAACCAGAGAGAACAGTTTATAGGACAACTGCAAGAGATTCTAAATAAGCTTCAGTTTAAACCTGATTATAAAAGTTCCTTAGAAGAGAATGCTAATGGAGCTTGTGAAGATATGATAATAGATGTTGATGAAGCACCTGTTGATAGTGACGTATGTGAAATGGATTGCTCTTTATGTGAAGCAAACAGCTTGGACTTACGCTGAGTTACCTCTGCATGAGAGAAGTGCATAGCTGTTTCTAAACCTGAGAAAGAAAGACATTTTGTGGAGACTTTTAAGTTTGTCTGATCAGTTCTTCAGCCTTGGCTGTGGAAAGCTGGTATTGCAGAGAAGCCTGAGCAGAGCTGTGAATGAAACAGTACTACTGTCATTTGATTCTCAACTTTCAGTTGTTCCTGTTATCCTATTATTTTGGAGAAATAATCCATGCCATGTCTTGCGTTAAGAATTCTATGCGAGGGGGAAAACCCTGAATAAAATTTATTTGTTTGCCTTGAACCCTGTGTGGTCACAATACTTTGTCGGAGAGTAATTAAACTACAAGTCCCAGCATCCATTGCTGGCGCACTAGGCTTGAGACATTGCTCGAAAACAAATAAGACAGCCCTTTTACCGTTCAGCCATTGGCCTTAGGCAAGGGGTATGACAAGTGCTTATATGATAAAGATCAAGTGGACCAACAGCCATTTCAACCAGTATTTTATGATCCGGAACCATTGCTGATGAAAGAAGAAGTTGAAGCAGCATTGAAAGAACAAAGCACCAGGCATTGATGGCATTCCCATAGAAGTATTACAGCAATCTGATGCAACTGTTACCATACTTACAGGGCTCTGCCAGGAAATGTGGAAGACAACATTGTGGCCAACTGACTGGAAAAGATCTGTGTTTATACCAATACTAAAGAAAGGTGATCTGACTGACTGTGGAAATTAGCGCACAATCGCTCTGATCCCACATGCCAGCAAGATTCTACTGAAGATTATTCAACAGAGACTACAACCATACCTGGAACAAGAACTACCTGAAGTGCAAGCAGGGTTCAGGATAAGGTGAGGAATGTGAGACACCATCGTGGATGTGAGATGGATCCTTGAAAAGATTAAAGAATACAAAAAGGATATCTATTTCTGCTTTATTGACTACAGCAAAACTTTTGACTGTATAAACCATGAGAAACTCTGGGCCACATTAAGAAGCATGGGTATACCAGAACGCCTGATTGTTCTCTTGTACAACCTTTACATTGATCAAGAAGCAACAGTTTGAACGGAACAAGGAGAAACAGAATGGTTTAAACTCAGCCAAGGCATAGGACAATGCTGCATAATTTCCCCCTACCAATCTAATTTATATGCAGAACAAATCATCAGAGAAGCAGGATTGTTTGAAGGCAACAGAGATGTGAAGATTGATGGAAGACTCATCAACAACCTTTGCTATGCTGATGATACCACATTACTGGCTGAAAGTGAAGACAATCTGAAATATTTGCTTCTCAAGATCAAGGAATATAGTCTTAAAATGGACCTGTGCCTAAATGTAAAGAAGACAAAAATCATGACAACTGTTAAAATCAATAAGTTCATCATTGATGGAGAAGAAATTGAAGTACTGGACAACTTTAACCTAATTGAATCAACTATCAATAAAGAATCAATAAGCGGTCAAGAAATCCAATGATTCATTGCTCTTGGAAGAATGGCTATGAATGACCTATATAAGATTTTTAAGAGCAGAGATGTCTCTCCGCATACAAAGGTTCGACCTGTTCAAGCAAAGGCATTTTCAATTACGTCATATAGAAACATAGAAACATGATGACAGAAAAAGACCACATGGCCTATCTAGTCTGTCCTTCCATATCAACAACTACAACAGTCCACTTTTTACCTTTAGAGATCCTCTGTGTTGGTCCCATGCTTTTTTGAATTCAGTTACTGTCCTCATCTCTACCACCTCCACTGGGAGACTATTCCATGGATCCACTACTCTTTCCGTAAAGAAATATTTCCGCATATCACTCCTGAATCTATCTCCCTTCACCCTCATCCCATGTCCTCTCGTAGCAGAACTTGCTTTCAATTGAAAGAGGCTCTCTCCCTGAACATTTATGCCACGGAGGTATTAAAACATATCAATCATATCACCTCTATCCCGCCTTTCCTCTAAGGTGTACATATTAAGATCCTTAAATCTGTCCTCATATGCTTTATAATGAAGACCACTAATCATTTTAGTAGCCACCCTCTGCACCGACTCCATCCTGTTCACATCCCTTTGAAGGTGCGGTCTCCAGAATTGCACACTATACTCCAAATGAGGTCGCACCAAAGACTTATACAGAGGCATTATCACCTCCTTTTTTCTGCTAGCGATTCCTCTCCGTATGCACCCAAGCATCCTTCTAGCTTTTGCCATCGCCTTTTCTACCTGTTTAGCTACTTTAAGATCATCAGACACAACCACGTCTAGGTCCCACTGTTCTTTAGTGGACAAAAGTACTTCACCTCCTATACTGTATTGCTCCCTTGGATTGCTGCAGGCCAAATACATGATTTTACATTTTTTAACATTAAATCCCAGCTGCCAAATTCTAGACCATTCTTCAAGCTTAGCTAGATCCCTCCTCATGTTATCTACACCTTCCTGGGTGTCTACTCTATTGCAGATTTTGGTATCATCTGCAAAGAGACAAACCTTACCCGACAGCCCTTCCGCTATATCACTAACAAAGATGTTAAAAAGAATCGGAAAAAGGACATCCTTCTCCTCAGAGTAAGCTCCATTTACTTGTACTCTTTGTCGCCTCCCACCCAACCAATTTCTAACCCAAGCAGTAACTTTAGGGTCCATCCCTAGGGTGCTCAGTTTGTTTATAAGTCACCTGTGAGGAACAGTGTCAAAGGCTGTACTGAAATCTAAATATACCACATCTAGAGCTCTCCCTCGGTCCAACTCCCTGGTCACCCAGTCAAAGAAATCAATTAAATTTGTCTGACAAGACCTGCCTCTGGTGTATCCATGCTGCCTCGGATCCTGTAATCCGCTGGACTCCAGAAACCTCACTATTTTCTCTTTCAGCAGCGTTTCCAATAATTTACTCACCACCGAAGCTTTCAACCACATCCTTACTTCCGCTTTTGTGCAAAGGCACCACATGAGCCTCTCTCCAGTCCTTTGGCACCACTCCTGACTCCAATGAGGCATTGAAAAGGTCAGTCAATGGAGTTGCTAGAACGTCCCCAAGTTCCCTCAGTATTCTAGGGTGTATCCCATCCGGTCCCATCGCTTTGTCTACTTCAAGTTGAGCTAGTTTCTCACAAACACAGTCTTCTGAAAATTCCTCAAGATGTCCCTCGCTTCTGTTCCTATTTGTGGGTGTTTTCTGAGGTCCTCCTCCTGGTTCTTCATCTGTGAACACAGAACAAAAATATTTGTTAACCAATTCCGCTTTATCCTTATCAGCTTCTACATATTCCCCCCCTGCACCCTTGAGTCTGACAATACCACTTTTGCCCTTCCTCTTCTCACTAATATATCTGAAAAATGTCTTATCCCCCCATTTTATTGCATTGGCTATTTCCTCCTCCTTTTGAATCTTTGCCTTCTTGACTACTTTGCTAGCTTCTCTAAGTTTTTTCCAAATACAGATGCCTGTCTTCCTCTCTCTGTGATCTCTTGTTTTTCATGAAGGCCTCCCTCATTTTCTTCACTTTTTCAGCTACTTCCTTCGAAAACCATAGTGGTCTCCTTTTCCTTTTGCCTTTATTTACTATTGTAACAAAAAGGTTTGTTGCCCTTAAAATACCCCTTTTCAGTTTTGGCCTCTGTTTTTCTACATCCCCCAGCTGTTCCCATCCCACTAACGACTCCCTGAGGTATTGGCCCATCTTCGCAAAGTTAGTCTTCCTAAAGTCTAAGATCCTCACCTTGGAATGGATTCTAACAGCCCTAGTCCTAATACTGAACCACACCATCTGGTGATCACTGGATGCAAAATGATCTCCCACTACAACATCAGAAACACTTTCACCATCGGTAAGCACCAAGTCCAGTATGGCCCCTTCAAGTGTGGGTTCTGTTACCAATTGCCTGAATTAGTTCTCCCTGTAGAGAATCCAGGATCTCCTTACTTCTAGATGATACTGCAGCAGGAATGTGCCAATCAACATCTGGCATATTGAAATCTCCTATCAGTAGCACTGCCCCTTTCCTAGCAATGCTGTGTATGTCTTCAATTAACTCTCTGTCCACCTCTTCCTCTTGTGAGGGAGGTCTGTATATCACACCAATGCAAATAGATTTCTCTTTCCCTCTTTCTAGTTTAACCCACAATGCCTCCTCTCTCCCTTTTAAGCTCTGTAATTCCAAAGCTTTAATAGTAGTTTTTACATATAGTGCCACTCCTCCTCCCCTTCTTCCTACCCTGCCCTTTCTGAATATAGCTAGGTATAGTTACATCCCAATCATGGTTTTCTGTGAACCATGTTTCTGTAACTGCCACTAAATCCAAGTCAGCCACTCCCACCAAAGCTTCAACATCAGGGATCTTATTTCCCATGCTACGGGCATTTATACACACTGCTTTCCATATGTTACCCCTGTTTCCCATTTCCATAAAGGTATTTAATGTATCACCTACCTGGGGGTTTTCACTTACCTGGGGGCTTTCTTCACCCATCCCCAACGAATTTAGTTTAAAGCCCTCTTCAGTAGATTAGTCAGTCTACTACCGAAGATGCGTTGACCTTTCTTGGACAGATGGATGCCATCTCTGCTCTGCAACCCTTGGAACAGCATCCCATGGTCTAGGAAACCAAAACGCTCTCGATGACACCATCCACGCAGCCATGCATTCATCTCCAGGATGCGAGCCTCTCTGCCTTGGCCTTTACCCTCAACAGGGAGGATTGAAGAGAACACCACCTGTGCACCTAACTGCTTCACCCTCTGTCCCAGAGCCATGAAGTCACTTTTGATACGTTCCGAGATATACCTGGCAGTATCATTTGTTCCAACATGGATTAGCAACATTGGGTAATAGTCAGTGGGCTTGATATGTCTCGGCAAACTCTCCGTAACATCTTGGATTTTGGCACCAGGCAGACAGCATACCTCTCTGGACATCAAGTCTGGTCGGCAGATGGACGCCTCATTACCCCTCAGAAGAGAGTCTCCAACTACCACTACCCTTCGTTTCCTTCTGGTCACTGATTCTGCAACTTTGGGGTACTTGAACTCTGGTTCTTCCCTTTTCAGGGATGCTTTCACCTCCTCCACTTCCAGGGCTGCATAATGGTTCTTCAATTCAAGGGCTGGAGAAGTTGGATTGGTGATTTTGCAGGCCATGGTGACTTGTGTCCAACCATCTACATTCTGTTGGCACCCATCTTCTCCTGTGCTGGAGAGCTTGGTTGCTGCAAGAAGCATCTCATTAATGTACTTCTCACTGTCTTGAATGCTCCTCAGCCTTGCCAACTCCTCTCTGAGTTCCTCCACTTGTATCCTCAGAGCTTCAGCATGCAGGCACCCTGCACATGGAACTGGTCCTTCAACTGGCATTAGGACCTCTGTCTGGACCGAGGCAGAAGCTGTAATGGGGGCAACAGCTTTAGCAATATGATTTTTCCCAGCCATTGTTCTGTTCGTGGAACTTAGGTATCTGTTAAAGCAAAAGAGAGAGATCTACCAAATACCAGCCGGTTTCCTAGCTGTCCTTTCAGAGAAATAGCAGTTAAATCTCTTTAATTATATTCAAAATGTGCTGGTCCAGTTCTCTGTGATTTGTTAAAGGGGGAGGTGCCCTATAAAGCAAGACTGCTCACTAGGGTTGGGTGGGAGTCAGGGTGGGTAGGGAGGGAACTAACACCTGATTAGATGTTAGCAGTTTCCAAACCTGAGGAGGTTACTAGAGTTCAGCAACCTACTGTGCTCAAGTTAAGTTCCCCTAAAGCACCAAAAAGAAAGTAACCTTGCTTTAAAAAATATACAAAAACCCTTTTAAGAGCTCCCAGTCAGAGAGCTAGCAATGTAATATAATAAAAACAAACAAACAAACCCTCAAATCCTTACTGTTTGTTGATCTGTAGAGCCCTGGTTAGGAAAGCCTCAACAGGGCAGGGCACTGGAGCCTTTTATGCAGGCCTCAGCTTCACTCAGGAAATCAGGCCCACTAACTCCTATGGATGTGAATGTTGGACAGAAGCTCAGATGACAAGACTTCTACTTTCATACTTTGGACACATCATGTGAAGTGAGAGATCATTAGAGAAAGACATCATGCTTGGCAAGATAGAAGGTAAATGCAAAAGAAGAAGGCCAGCAATGAGATGGATCGAAACAAGAACAGCAGCTATGGGTACCAGTCTGTCAACAATGAGTCGCATGACAGAAGACCGAACACAATTTAGGACAACTATCCAGAGGGTCGCCATGAGTCGACACCGACTCGATGACACTTAACAACAACAACAGGAAGAAAATTGATGCCTTTGAATTATGGTGCTGGTGACAAATACTGTGTGTACCATGGACTTCCCAAAGAACAAATTAGTCAGTACTAGAGGAAATCAAATGTAAGCTTTCTTTAGAAGCTCAAATGACAAGACTTTGACTTCCATAATTTGGACACATCATGCAAAGAGAGAGATCATGAGAGAAAGACATAATGCTTGGCAAGGTAGAACATCAACACAAAAGAGGAAGGCCAGCAATGAGATGGATCGATACAATAACAGCAGGTACAGGTGCCAGTCTGTCAACAATGAGACACCTGATTGAAGACCGAGCACAATTTAGGAAACTATCCAGAAGGTTGCCATGACTTGACACTGACTCAACGGCACTTAACAACAACAACTCCTCTGCTCTTTCAAATGTTCAGTGGTCATTCAGATTGGGCAGTCAGTGGCAGTCACCGACCCTGAATGTACAGCCAGCACTGTACGTCCAGGGCTGGCGACATGTTCGAAGAAGTTATTCCATCTCCGAGGTTGAATAATGTCCCTGGACGTTTCATTTTGCAGCTGCCGGGGCACAGATCAGAGGGAGGGCCAGGGGACATTCCCCACAGACAACCCTGGGCTTAGGAGGCCAGATCAGAGGTCTGTTTGCGGGGATTTAGCATCTGTTGCAGGTGGCCGGTATTGCGCCTTATAAATGGAGCTGTGGTGCAATGGTAAGAGGACACTATCGCGCCACGGCTCCATTTAAAAACCCTGACTGACTTAGTAGGCATGTGCATGTATGTGCAGGCCAGACTGAATCGCAGTTCTGGCCTGCACATACAAGCCAGATCATGTTTCTTATCCTATGGGGCTAGACGTGACCCGTGGGATCAGAATCACGATCCCCTCTGTACGTCCGGCTCAGACCGGATGTATAAGGGGATCAATGTATTGGATGGAATCAGGCTGCTAGTGTCCTTTAGTAAAAGGGCCCCTTTGGTTTTTGGTTCTATATAGTGAATGGACTGGGAGATAGGAGTTCAGGGTTGCGTAGCAACAGCTTTGTTTCCCTTGCTACAGGAAGAGAGATTGAGATCTGCTCAGATTTTCTAAGTGCTTAGCTCATCAGTACTGATTATCAGAACTAGCTAATTGTTTGATATATCTGGTTAAATTTTCACTGCCTGGATTTATGTTCATTTTCAGTTCACCATTCAGCTGGTTATATTCAGCTGAAAAGTTTGCTCTGGACAATACACTGAAATTAGCCAGTTCTCACTTGCTCAGCAGTTTTTTGAATATTTACCTAATTGTTTTGCTCCCTGATACCAGACATATGGAACCATGTGCTACAGCTCAGCAAGCAGGAATAAGCCATTTATGGGATAATTCTTTGAACGGTTTTCCATGCATAAGGCATTTTTCACATGAGGAAAAGGCCTTTTATAAAATTGCATGGCCATATACATGCATAAAAAGTACATGTACAAGAGGAATGTGCCTACTTTTGTGCAATCTACAAGTAGGTCTTCCTGCAGTCATAGATTTAGCTAAATGTGTCTTGCTTTGAACTAGCAGTGAAAATGTATCCTTTACAGTATAAATCTATAACATAGATGATAATGATTTTCTAAATCCCTGTGTGCGTTTTGCACCTTTTGTAAAGCTGAAAAATTCAAAAGCACTTTCACCTCCCCATAGATTCCAACTTTTCAAGAGGAAAAGCCATTGGAGGATTCCTTGTAAAAATTAGCCATGGACTTGTAAGCCATGAGCTTCATACTAAGAAACCAGAGAGCATTTTTACTAAAGGTTAATGCGCGTTAAAGAAAGTTTATTTCTATGGGCCACGGCAGTACTTAACACACTTTAACTTTTGTTAAAAGCATGTTAGCCTTTAGGAAACATGCCACAACAGGTGCACTTTTAGTTGCTGAAAGGAGGACATTTAGCTCATGGCAAGTGACTGCTTAAAAATGCAGTTGTCAGCCCCATGGGTAAAACTCATGCACAGACTCCTACCTCCCCGGGTTGTCAGATCATTGCCTCCATAATAGAGAATGCTATTATTTTCTCTGCAAGGGGGATGGGGGGTATTCAACGTGATTAACCTGCTGACCACATTTATCGCGGTCACTGGGTGCTGCCACTGCGTGGCTAGATATTCAGCCACTGCCTGGTTACCTGAACTGGCTAAAGTCAGGACAGCTGAATGTCTGCCCTAACTTTAGCTGGTTTTTCAATTAGGCCAGCGGCTAAATATCGCTGCTTACCAGATTGCAACGGCAACCCAAATATCCGATGCATGGCTCAGATATGGCCCCAGTATTGAATATTCTAGACAAAGTTAAAGCCACAATGGCTGTTCACTTTAACTGTGCTAGACGCCACCTGTGAAAATCCCTCCCCTCCCCACATTGTATATGGCCAAATCATGTCTTCATGATCAAAAAGAAATACATTCAGTTTTCAATAATCAGCTTACTGGAGGAATTTCTATCTTCTAACTAAAGAAAAAAAGGATAAACATTGTTAATCAGAAACTCCGTTACTATGGAATATATAGGGAGTAGAAAAATGTGAGAGAGCATTGATTCAGCAGCAAAACTTAGCAATCTATTGCTACCAGTGAAGTGCATTAGTAAACCACAAACTGGATTCTTTAAGATTTTAATTAATTTTAGTAACCAGTACTGCAGCTAATAACTTGTCTCTAGCAAGATGGTCTTGCAGCATGAAACATAGATCAAATGTCTGTCATTCTATAGATATTTTTCTGTTATCGCTCTGTTGCATACTTTTCAAAAAAACATTGCACATTAGCATACAGGTCTACAATCTTTCTGTTAATATTCATGTGGCCTTTTGAAAGTATGTTGAAATAACATGAGACACTAGGGGCTTGCTATACTGACCTTTTTGCTTGCAGTGATGTATTACGTGATCACTCATTAACGAGCAGTACCTATTGGCAAGGCTATTAACATTTTAATACTTAACTGCCTTGTTATTGCTTTAAAATAGAAATTTACCCAAGACTTAAATCATTCAAGAAGAAAATGTCAAAATATAAAGTAGCACTTCATCAACATCACTGTGCCAATAAACAATGCCTGGGGCCTTCCAAATATTTCAAAAATTTCAGAAGGGCTACCTGTTGGTGAAAAGGGGGAAAGGCTATATCATACAGCTAACTTCAATATGTGACTCACAACTCTGTCGGACATGTTTATTAAAAGTTAACGTGTGTTAATGAAGTTAGTGTATGTTAGCTAAAACTGGTTCTTGGCACTTAAAGTGTGTTAACTTCATTAACACATGTTAAATCCTTTAGCAAACATTCCCCTGTGTTAAAAAGAAAGGTTTAGATAAATATATGTCTTAGAAAATATATGGAAAAACAAAAAGTTATACTGTAGCAGGAAAAAGGATTATAAGTAAGAAATTCAGAACATGTGTTGCCAGGTACAGTTGTGGTCAACATTATTGGCACCTTTGCAATTTAGGTATATTGTATACAAAATCTTGAGAAATAATTGGAAATATTACAACTGTATGTCATCATGATATTTTAATAGTATGTTCAAAAGTATACAACAAAAAAAAAGATGTCTGTGCAACTTAGACGTAGTAATTTCTGAGAAAAAAATTATGATCTGGACAGGATTAATGGCACTCTTCACAAATATTTGGTTGCACTAATAACAATCTCCAAATGTTTCTTATAGCCATCTATAGGTTTTGTACATCTGTCTGCTGATAGTTTCTCTCACACTTCAAGTGTAATTTGTTCCAGCTCATGAATGTTTCCAGGATTCCTTTTACAATGGTAGATTTCAGCTGCGGTCTTCTTCCAGGGACAGCAGCTCTCTCCTCCCACCCATCAGTCCATTTCCAGTCCTATCCCCCCATCAGCCCATTTTCCACTGTTAGTCCTTCTGATCAGCCCATTACCAGTCCTAGCCCACTCCCCAATCAGCCCATTTCTAGTCCTAACCTCACCCCTGATTAGCCAATTTCCATTGCTAGCCCCCCCATCAGCCCATTACCAGTCCTAGCCCGCCATCAGTCCATTTCTAGTCCTATCCCCCCCCCCTCCAGAAGAGCTCTGCACCTCTCTGACCAGCTTCAGAGGGAACCGGGGAGGCATGAAGCCCAGCATCCTGGCTCACCTCTGCAGAGCCGCGAGAAAGAATGGTGTTGTCCTTTCCCGCGGCTCTGTTAAAATTGGGCCTGCCAGCGTGCTGAGTGTCAGGAGCTTAAACTAGGGCATTTCCTGTCTCGTGCAACTTACTTAGCCTACAGGCCTCATGACACATCTGGCTGCACAGCTGAAAGGCCTGATTAATGGTAAATGCCATAATAGCTGTATCTATGGTAACACTGGCAGCCCCCTTGGGGCAGCTGCAGCCTATTGGGAGCTAGGCTCACATAGAGGGCTGGCCTCTGTGAATCTTGAATGGAGTCACTGAGTTGGTTAGACAGGAAATATTCTACCATGTAGCTGCATTCACCTTACTCTTGTCCTAAGGTGCAGTCACAGAGTACAATCTGGGGGTCTCTTAGCTCCATACACAGTATGCACATACAGGCATGTCCATGTTAGACATATCTGCATAAAATGTGCAATATCTTAACACCGTCTACTAATAATTGACTGCAGCAGTCAACATGACTTTGCATACTACTCCATAACCACAACCAGCCTTACAATGTGTTTAGAGAAAGGACATGCATTGGCATGCCTGATTGTGACAGTGGGACACTGACTTCTGAATGATGTGTGCACAATTCCAGCAGGAGGAATGTGCCACAGAATATCATGCTGGTCTCTGCATCACCTGGCACCATGTGGGAAGGCAGTCCCTGGAGGTGAATATTGGGGTGGAAATGTGTGTGTGTGGGGTGGGGGGGGGGGGGACAGTCCCATACCTGTTTTGAATGTGTTCCTGGTAGGCCAGAGGCTCTGTTCAGATGCATAGAAGCTCTGAGGGCCTACCCAGTCTCTGCATGTTTCACATCAGAGGACCTGCATGACAGCGTCAACCACTCTCCAAGGGTGCCAAATGGGACAGCCACAAGGACGATGTTAGAGTACAAAAAGGCTGTGGATAGCAGCACATGTGTAGCCAGCAACTGTACCAACATCTAACCCCATGTCCAACCTGACATATTTCCACATGCTCTTGGTGGGAGATGGAACTGTGTACGAAGTGTGGGAGAGCACATGTGCAGCACTGGCTATTTTTGCAGTGTCCATGGCCAGGGACATGACATGATATGGGAGCATGGACATGCCATGTTCAATGCTCACTGCCAAAAGCTGTGTAGGGGGCACAGTATTCTGGTATATGACAGACGTATGTAGGCCATTGTGAGCCAACATGCACTCACAGCCTGTTTCTGGGCTTATAAATTAATGAACGGAGTGGAACGGGTAAACGTAGATCGATTGTTTACGCCATCAAAATATAGAAAGACTAGGGGACATGCAATGAAGCTACAGGGTAACCTATTTAAGACTAATAAGAGAAAATATATTTTCACTCAACGTGTAATCAAACTCTGGAATTCATTACCAGAGGATGTAATAAAAGCTGTTAGTGTAGCTGGTTTTAAAAAAGGTTTGGACAAGTTCCTGGAGGAGAAGTCCATAAACCATTATTAAAGGGGACCCAGAATATCCACTGCTTGACCCCAAGACAAGCATTGTGGAACCCGTGTCTTTTAGGGAAACTGCTAGGTACATGTGACCCAGATTGGCCACTGTTGGAAACAGGATACTGGGCATGATGGACCTGGGTCTGACCCAGTATGGCATATCTTATGTTTTTATGGGCCAATTTCCAGTGCTCTTGGGATTGTATTAGCTGTAACTAATTTCAAACAAAAACGGTACACAAATGAGGAACAGAGGATTCTGGGTATTGTCTAAAAACAGCAGTTTGCAGTGGATGCACATGAGTCAGAGGTTAGGCAAACAGTTGAGCCATCAAAACATGGGTCTGGCATGAGCCTGACCTGATTGCAAACCGCTGTTCATGCTGAGAGACCACTCTCACTGTGCTATATAAGAGTAAGCTGCAGTGGCACTCCAGTCACTGGCTAGGCTGCTGGCTGTCCATGTTGTTTGACAAACAAACCAGTCCAGAACATGGTATTTCTAATTGGATTCCTTTATTCAATGTTTCTTTCAATTCTGGGGTACAAGGAGCCTAACCTGATACTGTCGTGTTTCGGCACTGCCTTCCACAGGGTTTAAGAGGCATGTTACAGAATTGATTACAGTAATCCTCAAAGTTTCAGTGAGAGCCTTAGTATGGCAGAGTCTCAGTATAAGTCCATACTGTTTGTGCAGAACCAAGATCCTCATCGTGACTTTGTGTACCTGCAATGGATGGTGACTGGCCAACCTGACACAGATCGAGTATGGATAACTGACATAGTCCAATGTTGCGAAACATCTGCAGGCTGACTGTGATGGATGTAGCTGAATTGATTTTCTGAAAGAGAGGAGAGATGTTTTCCTGAGCTGCCCACAACCTTCTGGTGGCAATGGTTTGGACAGGTACCATTCACTGTGCTCAGGTTCTTTGGAAACAGCTGCCTGAGGTCTAGAGCATAATATATACTGCTACATGAGAGTCCCTAGCAGGCAGGTGCAGAATACAAGGGCCAGATAGGACATGCTATTCCAACACACTACAGCTGTACAGAACACAGAATGTTTAGCATGACATAATACACTCAACACCTGCAGTGCTCTGGTAACAGAATAGATCTACTGCAGAACCTGGAGAGACCACCAATTGCAGTGCTTGGTCTGGGGACCAGGTGATGTGTGCCCTTCCTCTCATTCAGGGTGGACAGTGAAAAAGGACATTTGCATACGTGTCGGCTGTTATGTCCATGGCGCAAAAGTTTCTGCACATGCCATAGCTGATGTGATGGATCGCTGCATTCTCCATTCGATAAAAAGTAGCATATAGGTGCTCAGATGGTGAGGTGTATCCTAGGAAATAAAGGCCCTAACCAGTACCAGTGCATATAGCCCACGTTGCAGCTTTAGTAGCGAACCTGATCACTGGAGCATTGCCCAATACCTGCATGTCTTGCATGATGAGGGAGCAAGTGTGCATGCCCCCCCCCCCCCCCCCCGGAGAGGGCAGGATGGTCTGACTGAGGTTTGTGTTTGGTGTATGTACAAAAGTACTTATCTTGTAGTATACAGCAAGTCACAAGGGAATGTACGCCCTGCACATGTGCTGACTCAAAGATTACTGCAACACTGCAGCCCAGTGGACCTCTGTCTGTGAATGTTGTTTGGCTTAGGAGGTAGAGTACAGTAGAGGAAAGGGTATCTTGCCCTCACATGTGGCTCGGTCTTTGCACAGGAGATTACTACTGCTGCTGTGTCTGTTATGTCTACAAGACATACGCAGTGCTGCACAGATACATGTAAACGATGGTCCCTGCTCATCAGAGCTTACAATCTAGTCAAGAGTGACAGCACAGTAGCTATAAAAACGGAATACATTTAGGGGGAATGATAAGGAAACACAAAGGAGACCAGGTTGTGGCAGGAAACAAAAAGACAAGCTCTTATTCTATCACTCACCTACAGAAGGAAGACTCACAGACAGGCTGGAATGCAATCAGGATCTTTAATGTGCACATAGGATCAGAGATACCAGCAACCTCCACAAGGGTCTGAACCCCGAGGGACGTCCTTCAATGCCTTAAATACAGTATAATTTCAAACTCATTCTGTAATCCCATTTGCCACAGGTATTTCTTGTCCACCAATCAGCAGCCCCTGGGGAAGGTACCTGGGTGACCTGTCCAAACCGGTGTGCTCTGGTCTTTTGGTTTCTGGGCTAGGGGATACTGTGCTCAGACCTGGAGTGGGGGAAGGGTGTCTAAAGAAATAGCAGGCTGATTACCTCATGGCTTGCGGGGGAAGGGTCAGGCTGATCAGAGCCTCATGGCTTGCAGCATGGCTTGGGGGAAGGGCTACCTACAGCTACCTCATTCCCCCCTTTTTAAGTAAGACCTCAACCGCTAGAGGCGGTAGAGGGCTGTATTACTGGAGGCATGCCGCAGAGGGGTGTATTGGGTCAGGGCCATAACAGTGGTAGCAGCCTTGCGTTCTACCAGGGTGTCGAGGGTGGTGGTAATGGAGCGGTGGAGGATGGGGATACAACATGGTATGAGGGCACATACTAAGAAGAGAAGGAAAACTCCTATAACTAGGGTTTTAAGGCCCCCCAACCAACCAAACAATTTGGAGAACCACCCCATCCCCAGTCCCATGGACGGGTCTGAGATTTGTTTCGCCAAGTCACGTAGGTCTTGGATTGAGCGCTCAATGGACACACTTTCATCTGTGAGG
The DNA here is from genome assembly GCA_033557465.1 of Ichthyophis bannanicus. Taxonomy (NCBI): domain Eukaryota; kingdom Metazoa; phylum Chordata; class Amphibia; order Gymnophiona; family Ichthyophiidae; genus Ichthyophis; species Ichthyophis bannanicus. The sequence continues at coordinate 1,557,134,256 of CM066032.1, forward strand.
TTAAAACAACACATTCCTTCGAATTCCTCACACCCATGGTTGAGGCGTAACAGCAGGAAATCTATGGTCATTCTATTTTGTAGAATCGCTGTACGTAGGCTGGACAGCTCATAATTTATGGAAGCTAGTATGGTTGAGGTGAGGTTAATGGTCTTGGCTAGGGAGCAAGCGAGTCGGCTTACCTCCAGGGAGTTGTGTAGGGCCAATCCAGGTGTCCCAAGGATTGACACTGACAGCCCAAGAGCTGTCTCATCACTGTAAGGCTCCACGTTTGAGTTACAGGTCGAGGGCATGGGGGCAGAGCGGGGATAACTGGGGGGCCGGACGAAGGCAGCAGTTGTAAGCCTAGCAAAAGCGCACGGACCACCAGTGGCATTTGCAGGGACGTAAGTGTACGTCATTTTGCCACATACTAAAAACCAGCCTAAGGGAAGATACATTTCTGAGTGTGAATAGGATACATTTGTAACAGAGCTGCATGATAACACAGTATTTGATACATTGTTTCCTCCCCTCTTGGCATTGACAAAAAAGAAACAATCACTAGCATTTAGAGTGGAAACTACCTGCAAGGAAAAAGGCACTTGGTTGAAAAGTGTAGAAGTCGGTCGGGTAACCCCAATATGGTAGAAATATATTCCAGGTTGTTTACAGTTTAAATTAGCAAGCATAGTGAAGTTCTGCATCTCACACAAACTAGACGGTACAGCAATAAGAGAGGTTTGTAGAGAGTTTCGTATACAAAAGTTTGTCATGTTCAGAGCAGTTTGGGCGAGTAATACTGCTGTGTTAGTAGTCTCTGCACTTTTTGGAAAACGGGCCCATGTCAGGGAAACGAGTAAGGCTAGGGCACCGCTTCTCATTCTGCTCCTGGTTCTGGAAAAGGGGGTCTCGTAGATCAGCCTCTCCGGGGGTCTCGTCGGCAGTCTGTTAGAGCCCTTTACTGGGCAGAAAGGTCCCTCTTCAGTTTCAAACGCAGAGGTTGATCTGGAATCGGGACTGCAGTCCAGGCTGGAACAACTTCTGGTGCAGCGGCCTTGACACGAGAGTGATGGATCCACGGAGCGACTTCAGCCACTTTAACAGCCGTGGGGGTGGTCAACAGAACAGTGTACGGGCCTCTCCACTGGGGGGTCAATGGGTCTTTCTTCCACTCCTTGACCCACACCTGGGAACCAGGCTGGTGCGTATGGAGCGCTTCAGTCAGGTTGATGGGGAGTCGCTCCTGGATCCCCCGGTGCAATTTCTGCAATACAGAACTGAGAGCCGACAGTTCCTGCCGGGTTATTTCTGAACCTATCTGCACTAAATCTCCATGGACGCCCTGTATGAGGGGTGCAGGGCGACCATACACAGCTTCAAAGGGGGAAACACCGATACCCTTTCGTGGGGCTGACCGTATGCGGAGCAGAGCTATAGGGAGCAATTGGGGCCACTTCAGTGAGGTTTCCTGACACAATTTTGCTAACTGGCTCTTTATGGTGCGATTCATGCGTTCTACTTTCCCTGAGCTCTGCGGGCGGTAAGCTGTGTGTAGCTTCCAATCGATCTGTAAGGCTTTTACTACCTGCTGTATCACTTGGGCCACAAATGCAGGTCCATTATCAGATCCCACTACTACTGGAAGCCCAAATCGGGGGATGATTTCATGCAGCAACACCTTAGTCACTTCTCTGGCTTTTTCTGTGCGGACTGGGAAGGCCTCCACCCACCCCGTGAAAGTACAGACCAATACCAGCAGATACCGGTACCCATTTGCTCGGGGCATTTCTGAAAAGTCAACCTGGATGTTTCCCATAGGGGTGACCCCATAAGACTGGACCCCTGGGGGTTGGCTTGGGCCTTGACGGGCATTGTTTTTAGCACATGTGGTGCATTGTCTAGCAATTGCAGCTGTCAACGAGGATAAGCAAGAAATGAAGAAATATGGGCGGAGGGTAGTTTCCATTGCTGTCTTGCCCATATGAGTGGCCTGATGAAAGGATGATAGGAATGCTGGGGCAAGGCTGTCTGGGATGACTATCACTGGAGCTGTCCCTGTTCTAGGTAACCTTATCCAACCATCTGTGTGTAACACCCCACCCTCCTCCTGACAGAAAAAATCTAGCTCTCGTGTAGTGTACCTCTTGGCCCATTGGCTTAGTGGGACTGGAAACAGGGGGGCTTGTAGATCCTGGGAGCTCTGCGGGAAAAACTGGGACAGGGATGTGGTTGCTACTCGCCGGGCTTCTGCATCAGCCCGTCTATTTCCCTTAGCTATTTCACCGTTCCCTTTCTGGTGGCCTCTGCAATGCATTACGGCTACTGTTTTCGGACGCAAGGCTGCTTCTAACAGGGCCAATATCTGGGGGCCATTCTTTATCTCAGAGCCAGCTGCAGTAACTAACCCTCTTTCTTTGTACAGGGCCCCGTGGGCATGGAGAGTGGAAAAGGCATATCTGGAATCTGTGTATATATGTTAGTCCCAAGGGTTAAGGCACGGGTAAGGGCAATGAGTTCTGCCTTCTGTGCGGAGGTTCCAGGGGGCAAAGGCTGTGCTTCAACTATTTCTTCCATCGTCACCACCGCATACCCCGCACACCTGCGGCCCTCCAGCATCAGACTGCTCCCATCTACGTAGTAGGTCTCATCCGGATTGCTTAACGGCACATCCGTCAGATCAGGGCGACTGGAGAAGACTGTTTCCATCACTTCCAGGCAGTCGTGATCAGGTGGTCCCGGGCCAGCAGGCAGGAAAGTAGCAGGGTTCAAGGCTTGGCTGGTAGTTATCTGCACCCTGGGATTTCCCCATAACATGCTCTGGTATTTCAACATTCGGGAGCTGGTGAACCAGTAACTTCCTTTATGCTCTAGCAATGTTTGGACTGAATGTGGGACGGTGACTAGAAGGCCTTGGCCCATGGACAGTTTATCAGATTCTTCCACCAACAAGGCTGTTGCTGCTATTGCTCTCAGGCAAGGTGGCCATCCCTTGGCCACTGGATCCAGCAGTTTTGACAGGTAGGAGACTGGTCGTGGCCAAGACCCCAGTTGTTGGGTCAAGACTCCCAAAGCTGTTCCTGCTGCTTCGTGCACATAGAGGGTGAAAGGCTTGGTGACATCCGGAAGGCCTAGGGCTGGTGATGACAGTAATGCCCTTTTCAAATGTTCGAAGGCCTCCTGTTGGTCACGACCCCATTCAAGGGGGCTCTTCTCTGGGCCCTTTGTAGACTCATAGAGGGGCTTTGCGATCTTTGCGAAGTTGGGAATCCAGATACGACAGTACCCAGCTGCCCCGAGAAAAGCACGTACTTGCTTGTGGGTTGTTGGCACTGGGATCCGGCACACTGCTTCCTTCCTCTCGCTCCCCAACCGTCGGCTTCCTTTTGACAGATGGAATCCCAGATACTTCACTTCCGACTGACATAACTGAGCCTTTTTTCTGGAGACTCGGTATCCCGCATTGTACAGGAGTTGGAGAAGTTCTGTGGTTGCCAATACACATTCAGCCTCAGAGTCAGCAGCGATTAGTAGGTCATCAACGTACTGCAGAAGTACTCGTCTGCCGGGCTTCCCTGGAGGGAAACTAGCGAGATCTTGGGCCAATGCTGTGCTGAAGATGGTAGGAGAGTTCTTGAATCCCTGTGGTAAACGAGTCCAGGTAACTTGGGACTTTCTGCCAGTAGCAGGGTCCTCTTTCTCGAAAGCAAACAGGTGCTGGCTTGCAGTAGCCAGGCGTATACAAAAGAAGGCATCTTTTAGATCCAGTACTGAGAAGTGAGAAGCAGTCGCTGGGATGAGGCCCAACAGTGTATAAGGGTTTGGTACTACTGGATGCAGAGTCACAGTGGCCTCATTGACACGACGGAGGTCCTGAACAGGTCGATAGTCAGTGGTTCCAGGTTTTCGAACTGGCAGCAAAGGAGTGTTCCATGCCGATTGGCAGGGCCGCAGGATACCATGCTGTAGTAGCTGCACCAGATGATGATGGATTCCTTCTACAGCTGCCCGCGGCAGCGGGTATTGTCGCACATGCACCGGGGAGGCTCCCGGCTTCATTTCAACACATACGGGAGGGATGTTAATGGCCATTCCGGGGGGGTTTCCTTCTGCCCATACTCCAGGGGGCACTGATTCCCACGTAACCAGGGTAGCCACACCAGATTTGGGCCTGTTCTCATATAACCGCCATTCTTCTTCTCGGGGGACGGACAGTACCAAAACTGTTGGGCCCAGGCTGGGTATTTGGAGCTCAGCCTGGCCATCAGACCCGAATGAGATTTGGGCCTGGAGTTTTGCCAGAACATCCCGACCCAGCAAGGGTATGGGACATTCAGGCATATACAGGAACTGGTGAGTGATGGTCCGTCCCCCCAACTGGCACGTGCGGTTTTGCAGGAAAGGTCTCTGGGCCCTCTCCCCCGTAGCTCCCACAACAGTTACTGACTGGGAGGAGATCGGGGCTACTTGTTGGGTGACCACTGAGTGTGTTGCTCCGGTATCGACCATGAATTGCATTTTCCGGTCCCCTAAATTCATGTTGACCATAGGCTCCTGGGGACCTAACAGAAACTTGGAGCCCGGTCTGGCCTAGTTGTCATCTGGGTCATAATGTTCCATAGCTGCAAGGCCTTCGAGAGCTGGAACCGGTGGAGGCGGGAAAGCATTATGCTGATCTTGCTCCCATGTAGTTCGTACGGGTGCTCTTACACCCCTCGTGGATGGATATCTCCCTTGCCTTGTGTTACGATTTGGACAGTCATTCTTCCAGTGTCCCTCCTCTTTGCAGTAGGCACATTGAGTGGGGCTTAGGGGAAACCTCGGCCGCCCATATCCGCGTCCTCGTCCCCTATTTCCTTCTCTGGCCCAGGCTGGAACTGGTGGTCGCTCGGCTAAGGCGGCTGCTAGGAAGTCTGCCTTTTTTTTCATCCGGCGCTCCGACTCTCGCTTCTGCTCCTGGTCACGATTTACATATACTTTTTGTGCCACTTCCATCAATTGCGTTGCATTCATGCCCGCAAACCCTTCCAGTTTCTGCAGCTTCCGCCGTATATCACCTTGTGCCTGAGCCACAAAGGCATTATTCACCATCTTAGGATTCTCAGGGTCTGCTGGATCATGGGGGGTATATAATCGGTATGCTTCAGTCAGACGCTCATAAAATACCGCCGGACTTTCGTCAGGAAACTGGAGAACTTCTGCAACTTTACTGATGTTCATAGCTCGTTGCCCCCCTTTCTTAAGTCCTTCAAGGAGTGCAGTCCGGAAGCGAGTGAGAGACGCTGCTCCAACAGGGTCATTCGGGTCCCAGCGGGGGTCTTTATTCGGGAATTCTGCCTCTGCCTGCTGCCGTGGATTTACTTCTCCCTCTTGGGCAGGATGTTTCTCCAGCCACTTGAGGGCGGCCCGTACAATGCGCGCCCGTTCTTCTGTATTGAATAAGGTGGCAAGCAATTGTTTAATGTCCGACCAGGTAGGCTGGTGTGTTTGCATAATACTGGTCATAAGATCTGTCAGTTCTTGGGGCTTTTCAGTATATGAGGCATAGTGGGTTTTCCAGTTGAGCAGGTCCGTAGTGGAGAAAGGGACATAAATCAGGCTTGATGGTCCCACTGCCACCTTTCCAGTAGCATCAATATACGGGAGCCCCTGTACTTGTCGTAGTGGTAATTGGAGATGTTGCGACCGCAGGCGGTGGGCTAACGAGGGTGACGATTCTGGCTCAGCCCCTGTGCTCTCGGGGGAGGAGATGGTGTCACTGGGGGTGGCACCAGATGTGAGAGGGGAATCTGAAGATGAGGGGCCGGAGTCTGTAGGACTTTCCCTAAATCTGGCATCACCCACCCCAGGAAGTCCTGACCTTTCAGCTATGGGAGGATCCTGTTGTGGTGCGGACGGGACACGGGGTTGAAGTAGAGGGAGGGGACGTGGAGGAATATCAGGAGAGTCCCGTCCCTGGTAGATAGGGGCGGGTGTCCATCCCTTTTGGCGACAGATGGCCACCACCATTACTCTACACTGATCCTCGTGACAGCGCTGGAGCCACCTTGGTCTGAGTTGGCATATGGTCAGCCATGAGTCAATATATGGGAACTAGTCAGGGTGCTCTTTTGCTACAATTTGATGGACCAAGGACACAGTGGCCAAATCAATAGATCCCTGAGGAGGCCATAACTTAACTAAGGCTGGCCATTCCCTCTCACACAAAAAGGTTAATCTGGAGGCGGAGAGAGGTACCCCGTAATCCTCTCTAATCCCAGATTTAAAATTGTGAAGCATGCACTGTAGGGGCGTTTTCACTTTAGACTTTCCCAACCCCATGCTCTAATCCTAGTTCAATAACTAAGTACAGTATACAATGTGGACCATATCTTCCAACCTAATCTCAATTTGGGGAAAAAATGCAATTTACAGTGAGAGAGAGAAAAATGCAATTTACAATACAGATCCTATCTAGACTTAATCCGGGAAAAATAATACAATTTATAATACAGACCCTATCTATTCTTAATACAGGAGGGGAGAGAGGAAAAAAAACACAAAATTTTTATAATATAGGTCTTGGCAATTAACAAAATATATATATACTCAGATTTGATTTAGACAAGAGTTAAAATATATATAAGCTAGCTATTGTTACAATGTCCACCAGATGGAGCTCCAGGATCACTTAAAACACAGGGAATAGTAGTAATTACAGCTAATGTCCACTAGATGGAACTCCAGAGTCACTTTAAGTATATTGCAGTGTAGCTTACACGTGGTGTTCCCAAGATGGCTGCCACCCCACCGTGCTCCTTCACACCGGCTCCCCTCTACTCCACAGATGAAAAAAAAAGAAAATGATGGACCTTCAAATGATCACTTCTCCCTCAATCGACCCAAAAAAAAGGTTAGCTTCTCATATTCTGGTTTAAGGGCAGGAAACCTCAGCGGGGGCTCAGGGGAAGGCCGGAAACTCAGCAGGGGCTCAGGGGAAGACCGGAACCTCAGCAGGGGCTCAGGGGAAGACAGGAAAATTCAGCGGGGGTCAGCTGTGCACCGGGACAGCACCGAGAGGCACAAAACCTCAGCGGAGGCCCAAGGAAGGCAGAAATTCACATGGGAGCACATGGGGAGCATGGATTCACATCGGACAGCATGGGGGGGGGGCAGAATTAACATCGGAGCACAACGGAGAGAGAAATTCACATCGGAGCAGAAATTAACACAGCGGCAGCATGGGGGGGAACAGAAATTTACATCGGAGCACAGAAATTACATCGGGGGTTCAGGGAAAGGCAGTAAATCCACACCGGAGCACATGGGGAGGCAGAAATTAACATCGGAGCAGAAATTAACACAGCGGCAGCATGGGGGGAACAGAAATTTACATCGGAGCACAGAAATTACATCGGGGGTTCAGGGAAAGGCAGTAAATCCACACCGGAGCACATGGGGAGGCAGAAATTAACATCAGAGCAGAAATTAACACAGCGGCAGCATGGGGGGAACAGAAATTTATATCGGAGCACAGAAATTACATCGGGGGTTCAGGGAAAGGCAGTAAATCCACACCGGAGCACATGGGGAGGTAGAAATTAACATCGGAGCACATTAGAGAGCTTATCAAGTGCTATAGTTTGGTTACTTTTTACTGCAGTTCAGATATTTTTACCGGTATTCAGATACAGGACGAGCAATGGCTTCAGGGCCACTAAGGCCCCTAATAGGACTGCTCGTGCAGTTGATCAGACTGCTACAGGTTCCCAGAAATTACCAGGACTCACAGATAGAGTACAGAACTAGCCCCAGACAGTAAGGCAGCAGTACTCACCAGAACTCTGATCAGACAGGAAGTTTGGATGCCAGTCTATCCAGCTGGTTTTTCAATCGGGGATTCAACCGCAGGGATCAGCTGTCCAGACAAATCAAGGTGTCCTTCCGAGCACAAAGTGGCCCGGGGGCGCCAAGGACCGTTAATCACCTGGGGAGGCCGGTCCCTGACTGGTGGAGGCCCAGACGCTGCAAAAGCAGAAGTCTTCCCACCGTGGGTGTGATGAGAGAGGCTTTTCTTTTAATGTTTCCCGGCCAATGCACCAAAAATGTGGCAGGAAACAAAAAGACAAGCTCTTATTCTATCACTCACCCACAGAAGGAAGACTCACAGACAGGCTGGAATGCAATCAGGATCTTTAATGTGCACACAGGATCAGACAGAGATACCAGCAACCTCCACAAGGGTCTGAACCCCGAGGGACGTCCTTCAATGCCTTAAATACAGTATAATTTCAAACTCATTCTGTAATCCCATTTGCCACAGGTATTTCTTGTCCACCAATCAGCAGCCCCTGGGGAAGGTACCTGGGTGACCTGTCCAAACCGGTGTGCTCTGGTCTTTTGGTTTCTGGGCTAGGGGATACTGTGCTCAGACCTGGAGTGGGGGAAGGGTGTCTAAAGAAATAGCAGGCTGATTACCTCATGGCTTGCGGGGGAAGGGTCAGGCTGATCAGAGCCTCATGGCTTGCAGCATGGCTTGGGGGAAGGGCTACCTACAGCTACCTCAAGGTGAGTCAAGATTTGAAAGCGACAGTGAAGAGGTGAGTTTTCAGCCTGGATATGAAAAGGACCAGAGAAAGCACCTGACGTACAGACTCAGGTATTTTGTTCCAGGCATAAGGAGCAGCCAGGTGAAAGGAGCAGTCTGGAGTTAGCAATAGAAGAGAAGGTGCAGTACTGAGGGTCCAGTTCAGTCTGTACTGCATGTGTAGCACTGCAGGCAGACCCTAGGTGTGGTTTACAACTTTCTCAGAATGTGCTGCCAGGTTCTGAAGTCCGAGGTTTAGGCCATTGCAGGCAAGGGCCTTAGAGAGTACTATAGAGCACTATGTGCAGTTGTAGCTGAATGTTTAGAGCATTGGCTCAGTAAGGGACAGACTAGGATTTAAATCCCACTTGTGGCCTTGGGAAAGTCACTTCACCCTCCATTACCTCTGAAGTAAGGCCTGCCAATGTATTTCTTATCACACTGCCAAGAAAACCCCAGAGGTGCTTGGTGGCCAGGAATCAGCATTGACTTGAGAACACACATTGTTATTAGCATTATTCATTTTTCTTCATTATGCCCATTGGTTCTGCAAGCATGCACATTGCAATCATAGCATGATGTTACTGCCTCTGCTGCAGTACATTGCAAAGAGTTATTCAACTTGACCCTATAGATGCATGACAAATGAGTTGTACATGATTGTAAACCATCATGATAACTGTGAATGAACATCATTTGCTCCATCACATATATGCAGTACATGCAGGCACATCGCACTTCTGGGATGGCCACCTGCACAGATCATCCCACATCCTTACTTGCTCCATATGGGCAATATTAGAGACACATCAGTTCACAGACATGAGTGGACGCCAGGTGTGTAACGTCATGCAAGTGACCTTGTTCCACCAGACAGTATGGAGGTCATTCTGATCCACGTTTAGTGGATCTGGACACCTGATCCGGACATCCAGGCCCGCTAAACATCTGGACAATGTTTGCAGCAGAAGAGCTCCCCGCACATATTGCCAAGTTGTGTGGGGAGCTCTGCTCGTGGGCAGGAGGTGGAGGTCAGTGGGAGAATCGAGGGTGGGTGATGGGTGGGAGCATGACCCCTGACCTACCAGGCCAATTCTGAGGTTGGCCCTGTATGTCCGGGGTCAGCAGGGTAAACAGAGGACTCCTTCCACTGCAAGCAAGAATCAAGTACAAAGCCATCTTACTCATCCACAAAACTATCCACCAAACACGGAACACCTCACTACACTCATTACTACCTCGACCATCCCACAACAGACCAACCAGACATTCCTCCAATAACTCTATCGTTGTCCCCCACAAAAGAACCAAATCTACACAACGGACCTGCAACAGAGCATTCGAACTTTATGCTCCATCCCTCTGGAACTCTCTACCAAACCACATCAAGAACAACAACGACATCACATCATTTAAGAAACAGCTAAAGACAATCCTATTCCGTGAACATCTTTCAACGGAAACACCACCATGACCTCACACTTAGATTTTAGCAGAAGTAAATCATGTCCATGTCCACCCATAATCATTAATTGTTGACCCTGGTGATGGCCCCATCCTAAAAGAAATTACCCCTCCCTATGTTACATGTTACACCGCTTTGACCCGGTGAAAAGCGGGATATAAATGCAGTTAAATAAATAAATAAATAAATAAATATTCCATCTATGCGGTGACTTGCAGAAAGGCTCCCTTATCCCCCTTAAGGAAACCAGCCTTAGCAGGCGTTAATGTGCATACTGGGCACCTACTGTTCACTTAGCGCCTGTTAACTGGCCACTAGCACCCTTAACGCTGGAACACCTACTCCCCTCCCCATCCTTTAGCACACATTGGGACCCTTAACGGGGCCATTTTCCACTCACAAACGATACACCTTTAGCAGGGTGCTATGTAATTGTACCCTTAGGTTTTAGATTTTGTGTGGGGTATTTTTTCATCTTTTGTGATATTCACCCTAATTGTGCATCTTCTATACATGCTGCAGCTTTTTGCATGTGGAAGTCAATTGTATGCATGTTAATTCATAGATATATAGGCTCACAAATGGTTCGCACATAGTTTTAAGTTTTAGATACCTAAATGAGCCCAAAATGCACATCCCTAGCCATGATTATGCATTAAGCATTAGGAATTGGGGCTTTAATGCACAATAAATGAGCTAACATGCGCTGAAACCATTCTGGTGCACATTAACGTGTCAACATGGACTACAATGATTACAGAATGTGCTCAAAAATTAGGGGCATGTTTACTAAACTACATTAATGCATTTGCAGCTAACACACTATTAGAGTGTCAATAGTGCCGCATTAACTGCAAATGCAGTGCACTATCCGTTCAAGGCAAACACACAGACGGCGCGCTGAAACTGTGAAAAGCATGGAACGGCAGCAGCATGGATACACATAAAGCCACCCATTGAGATGGTGTTATCTGCACCCATGCTGTCTGCAACTTTGATGGTGACCATGCGCTCTTTGCACCCATGGTAACTGCGCTTTACAGACATGCTCCGTTCTCCGCCCCTGGCCTGCCCACTCTTAAAAGTGCCATGCTTTCTGTAGATAGCGCAGTGATTTTCTGTGCTATTTGAATTTTGCCTGTGCTACCTGTCAAAGTGTGTCGATAGCACACGCTCTCAGCTGCGTTAACAGGTAGCAGAGCTTAGTAAACATACCCCTAAGATACATCAAAATAAAATAAAAATAACACCGAAACAAAAACAGAAACAAAATAAACATTTTGGGTATGATTTTATAAGTAAGTGCCTAATTGTAAGGTCTAAGGATGTGTATAAAGGCTGGTCTTTTAGACATTTACATGTGCACATGGCCATATATGTGCCTAAATGACCTCTTTATAAAATAACAACCAGTGTGAAAGTGCATGCTTTAATTGTATGAAGTGGAGTTTGCGCACAGTGCGGGCACTCACGCAAGCCAATACGTGTGTACATTAGAAAATACAATAATGTATGTGCTTACTTACAAAATATAGGTGTGCTCATTTACTATACATCAACAATAGGGCTGGTAGACTGTATTCAGTGATACTGTCCAGAGTGCCACTAGTTATCCCCACAGACCACAGAAAAAATGCCCAATTAAATCCAGGGGGGTCTGTGGGCAGAGGGTGAGCAGTCAAAGCAGTTGTCCTTTCTGCGGCGATATCGAGCCACCAAGCAGATTGCTAAAGCGCATTAAGTTAGGATCGGTCAATGGTTGTCTCAACTTTATGCAAATTCACTAGCCAGTTATCCACTATCCAGTTATCCAGGTGTCACCACTGTTTGGATAGCTGTCACGATGATGGGCAAAACTAGATATGCAGCGTCGGACACTGGATAGGTTCCAGCATTGAAGATCATGTTTTATTTCAGTGACGTCAGCCAGGTGCTTTAAAAGAGCTGGCCCCACCATTGAATATTGACTCCCCCTCCCCCTCTCTTTTTGCCTGCACATCCCTCCTATTCAGGCAGGAGACTATCAGTTTTAAAATACCAGAACAATTTAGGTTTGTTTGAGCTAGAGGAAGTTATCAGCTTTCCATTTGGTGTTGTGCTTCACCCAAGAAAATAAGATCACTTAGCAAACTGTGCAAGCTAGCAACTATGTGGAGTAAAGGCTCCTTCCTCACAAATATTTTCACCCCTAGTGAATATCTTAAAAAAGACTTTATGGATGAGGAAAATCCAGGGCAAACTGCATAAAAAGCATCACCCACATCGGTGATGTTTAGGTAATGAATACATTCAGAAATCTAAAATGGCTCAGTCACCAGCAAGTAGTTTACCCTTGCCGAAGTTCCTCTGCATATACTCCATTCTCCTTCTATTACCATTTGCAAGCCTACATGCTCCTGTCATCACCGGATGCTTTGTTTCCTATTCATAGCCAATAGTCATGGGCTGGTACTTTATAAAATGGACAAGCATTTTCCATCCCCTTACCCATTTAACAAGAAAAAATAACATATGTGGCACCTTCTTAGTAGTTCAGGTAATTTTAAAATATCTTTGTAGTAGATACAGTGTTCTTCCCCCCTGCAGGCTTCTTCATTTTTTCCTAAAATGATCTTCTATTAGGGTCTAGAGAAGCAGGTAATTCAAAGCAGGTGTTCGTAGTCTGGGTTTTTTTTTTTTTTTTTGCAACTGATGACAGGACAAAATAAGTGCTTCAAAAAGAGCCTGACATAATTGAGATCACTTATAGAAAAATACATAACTGTTCTGAAAGTAAAAATAAGTTTCTTTTGGTGTATGAATTTAACACGTTTATGAGCTACCACTACCTGAACTGCCTGTCTCAGATTGCTAGTTATTAACATGGAATAGAAAGGACCAAAATTATTTTCTCATCCTGTAGCAAACCCAAATGAGAAAGATATTGCTAGCAAAGTACTCCAAAATAAAAAAAATATATATATGTTTTTTAGGAATACGATATATTTGCTGCAAAACCCCCCACCCCATACCATCTTGATGGCTGTTTTCTGTGTCAACTCTACTATAAGATGTTGACCTTCTCAGGAAAGCCATCCTTTACTCATAGAATCAGATCATGTGATTCCAATGTCTGGGATGAGGTGTCTCAGCACTGCTTGTTGTCTGTGCTAGTACCTCCTGCAGTTCTGAGTGCTGAACTGGCTCTCTCCTTTGTGGCAGGTCCTCTCTCTTCCTACTACTCCCTCCTTTTCCTCCTCCTGCTAGTTTCTTCTCCAGGGCCGGTGCTACCATTAGGTAAACTAGGCAGTCACCTAGAGCAGTAGCAATGCGGTGCTTACCTAACCTTGCCGCCACTGCGCCATGGTTCCCAGCATGTATGAGCTGCTGCTTCCGCTTCTCTCTGCCGTAGGTTTCCTGTTTTCACATGGTGAAATGATAGGGCTCAGCACTGTAACAGCATGTTCAGCAATTTGTTTAAATAACGACTGCACCATTTAAATTTATCCCAGTGCCGGTATATGGATTGCAACTAGTATCGAATATTCGTATAAACCCATCAGCATGGTATCTATCTGGATAGTGGCAATATCCAACCACTATCCAGATAGGATTATCAGATACATTTAGGATAAATTTATCTCCATATCTATCCAGAGAACATCCATATAGCAGCTAAATATCAGTGCCGGTTCCGCCCATGCTCCGCCCACAGACCCCCCACTGATACTAGCCAGACGGAGCCCAGAAGCTCTGAAGGACTATTTAACGGCACTATCTGGATAGTGCGTCCAAATATTTCACTAGCCAGTACTTATCCAGTTAGCAAATACTGCTAATCAGATAAGTGTTTTTTAATATCATTCCCTTCATGCACTGCTTTCCCATATGAACCTATTTTAACAACTGAAACTTGACGTGAGCCCAGATGACAAAATCAAAATATCAGGTTTCCAGCCTCCTTCCCCTACTGCCACTCATCTAAAAGCAGTAAAGCAGAAGCAACAGTAGTGGTGACAGCAACAACAGTCTGCACAAGGTTCCTTGTGTCAATGTGCACTTACAGATCCCAGTACAGGAAATTTAACCAGAAGGGGGCAAGGGAGTATGAATATTCACTGGCTCCCATGTCACATGTTGACTGGTGACTTGCACTTAACTTGGCATAGGTCTCCGTGAAAGTCCAGAGAGAAGGGGGAATGGCCATGTTTCAGTGACCCCATCCGCTGATGATGTGACCCCATTTGGGGTACCAACCCCAAGTTTGAGAACCATTGCCGTAGGGCCCGATTCTGTCCCATGAATAGCAGGGATGAACATCCCAATGCGACGTCCATCCCTGCTATTTGTGCCCTACCCACTGGCATCTAACCTCCCCACCGGTTATACTGGGAGGTAAGATGGGGCAGGGAAGGGGCAGATCAAGGGCGGAGTTAGGGTGGGTGGTCACTGGCCCTGGACGTACAGGGTTGATTCTAATGTTGGCCCTGTACATTCAGGGCCGGCGACTTGCGTGGGGAAGTTATTCCACCTCCAAGGTGGAATAACGTCCCTGGACATCTTTTTTTTGGCAGGCCCGGGATACGGATGGGGCAGGGGGGCCCGAGGACATTCCCCGCAGCCCAACCCTTGCCTTAGGAGGCCAGATTGGGAGTTGGTCTGTGGGGAATGCCTTTGTGAAGCTGCGGCCGGGATCGCGGTTTTACAATGGAGCCGTGGTACCATGGCATTCGGACACCATGGCTCCATTGTAAAGCCCTGACTGAGTTAGTCAGGCTTTCCCTGTAAGTGCAGGCCAGGCTGAATCAAAGGCCCAGCCTGCACGTACAGGGCTGTTTGCGATTCTGGTCCTGCCAGTCTAGACATGCCCTGCGGTATCAGAATCGCAACCCCCTCTTTATGTCTGGTTCAAACCATACGTACAGAGGGGCTGGACATCCGGGATGGAATGAGCCTGTTAATGTTTAGTAATTATGATACCACACAAATAACACGGGGAAAATGCCATGTAGTATTAGCTTTGTACAAAGAACTAGACAGTCTTTTCTTTGGAGAAGGGTTTAATTTTTCTTTTTAAATCATGTGGTAATTTACCAAAATGATCACATTATAGTGTATCCAAATTTTATTTGTATCTGTGGCAAGGAAAAGACTACTATTGAATTTCACCGGAAACATATATTGCTGGAAAGGGCAAGAAAGGACAGTCATTTTCATTTATCTGATGGAACTGTACTGCTAATAGCCATCAATTGACTACTATCATTATGCAAACAGTTGTTCTTTACGTTTTAATTTAACTGATCTATAAGGTTTTAGATTTAATAAAAGGTGTTAATGCATTACTGTGCACTGACATGCATTAATATATTATCTTCCATTGGCCCATTGTATGCAATCGGTCCTATTCAGGGTTAGCGCTTTCATTAGTTGAACTAGATAGTAGCCGACAGTGACAAGATTTGGGGGTGGGGGGAGGGGGGTATGAAAAGGCAGCATTCAGATATTTTAAATTTCCTCCTTTACACAGAGATATGGTGCAGGCCCATTTTAAGACTATGGAGTATGTTTACTAAAGGGCGTTAAGGTAACAGGCGTCAATGACAACAATAAGGGGTTTTACATGCGTAAAGGGCGCTGGGCTGGTAGAGGCATTCCGGCATAAGGGCACTATGGGCCTTTTAATGGGCATTAACAGGATATCGGGCATTAACATAGTAGCATAGTAAATGACGGCAGATAAAGACCAGTATGGTCCATCTAGTCTGCCCAGTAAGAAGGCCGGAGTAAGATGGCAGGAGTAGGTGCCACTCTGTGCAGGCCGCCCCTCAGGCCACCCCTCCCCATGTCTTTGTTTAGGGGTGAACCCACCGCTCCATGCAGGACACCCCTATTTGGTGGAATCCACAGCAGTATTTATGCATTTTCTAATTAGAGTCCTTGTTGTGTGAGCTTTGGAAATTAGTGTTGGCATGCTACTGTAAATTTACTCTTGGAGGTATGTTTACTAAAGGTCATTAAGGTAATAGGTGTTAACGGCGGCGATAAGAAGTTTTACATGCATAAAGGGTGCTGGGCAGGTAGGAGGCATTCTGGTATAAAGGGAGCTAAGAGCCATTTAACAATTTAACATGTATTAACAGAACATCGGGCAGTGTGCACCTTAAAGTCCAAAAAATGGCTGTAAGCCTAATGTTGGATAAAGGAGCATCAAGGAAAGTCAATATAAAGGTGATGGATGGAAGGACAGGTGGGAGCTGATGGGCCTGCCATATCCGTGGGCACCCTACATAGCAGCCAGTAAAGTGGATAAGCATGTGGGAGGCAGCTGTACTGATGCACAGGGGGGTGCCAATGTAAAATGGTGCAATGTCAGTGTGTGGCATAGGATGGGGCAGACGTGACTCCCAGCGGAGCCAGAAGTGGCAGGATGTGTGCAGTGGTAGGAGGACAGAGTAGGAGTGGTGATGTGCAGATCAGGCACAGGAGAGGCATGCATGAAGATATGAAATGCGGAAAAGAGTACCAGTGTAGGCCATGGTGTAGCCACTTGCACAAGAAGACATGACTGCACACAGCCGACAGAGGCAGATGGATGGGCTGAAGAAAGGATGGTGGCTGAGGAGAGAGTGGTATGGGCTGGCAGAACTGATGTGCTATAGGTGCCATCCCCAACATATTTGTTCTGTGTGTGAAAATGTGCGCTAGTGCGACTTGGAAGGCCTGATGCCAGACATGTGGGACTCACACCTGTTCCAGCCACACAGCCACCATACAACAGCTCAGACAAATGTGCAGATTACAAATAGCCTAGGTGTCATTCAAACTGGGAAAATGGGGTACATATGGGCATGAGGTGAAACCTGCAGGTGGCTATCCAAGGAGTAGGATGTGTGCGTGTGTACTGCAGAGATGTAATGGAGCCAAAGCTGTACAGTAGCAGTAATGATGTCATATATGACTCATGTTGCTCAACTAGGTTACAGCTGTATGCATGTAACTAACTGCCTGATAGTATACTGCTGCATCAGTGCAGTCACGCTGGGATACCTTTTACCAAAAAAGATGTAATGTCTGATAAAACACAGGGACTGTAAGAACCTACAGTTTGCTGAAGCAATGGAGGGTTAAGTGACCTGCCCAAGGTCAGAAGGAGGTGTGGGCAACCCATGAAGATTGTGGCATACATTAAACTACATAGTAAAACCTTCCAAAAATGTCACAAAAAGCAGTGAGGGTAGGTCTCAGACCCCAGTATTCTGGGTCCCAAGCCTGTGCCATGACTATTACACCACACCTCCAAGCAATTTCCAGACATTTGCAGGGTGAACATGTATGACCCCCTGCAATGTGCACAGCCAATAAAGCCATGATCTCAGAAGGGCATGATGGCAAATAGTCTGTTTACTGGCCCAAATTGTGAGCAGAACTATAAGGCTGTGTGTCTGCCAGTCACAGCAGAGCCCTGACTGTTACAGGCATGAAAATGATATGAGTAGCACACAGTCACAAAAAGAACAAGTAGGTTTTGCACCCCTGTTCCCTGCTGATGGAAATATTGCACTAACCAGTAGGCTACACCTCCACAGGGCTCTGCACAGCAGTGGCTGGTTACAAAGACACTGAAAATCACTGTCTAAAATGTCTGCTGCGTGTGCCGGTTAGGTTAGCCCCTCCAGTACCCATGATGCAGTATACATGCAGAACAGCAATCTGCAGCTGATCACCAAATGGAGAATGCACTTATTCATCAAATTAGCTCAGTAAGATGCACTGGCAGTTTGTGATACAAGCACAGAGCAGCTACAAACCATGATACTGAGCAGTTTCTGCAGTCACCCTGAGGGTAAGGCTCGGTGCCCAGCACCTGGTCCCCAGAATGTGCAGTGCTAAAGATGGTCTCTGCTGCCTGTGTTGTAGATCCCCATCACTGCTAGTTTGTTATGCTAGTCACTTTGTTTCCTGCACAGTTGTATGCACCATTATATCTGGCTCTGTGTCCTACCCCTGTTGGACAGGGATCCTCCTAGAACAGGGTATGTCAATATCCAGTGTTAAACTGCTGATGCCATGGATTCCAACTGCGGTGGAGGTGTCTAGACTTGCATGGAGTTGTTACTGCCATTACAACAGGGAGTAGGCCTGGAACACCTCCTGTACCAACCACCTAGATCTAAGAATCACCCACAGCAAGCACAGTCAGACTGCACCTGCTGACCACCATTGGGTTTAGCAGCCATGCACATACGAACTGCAGACAGTTCGCTGGTCAGCACACATTGCATGTGCACAGAACGACCATGTGCGGCCAGGCTTGGGATAAATGGCATGGACCCAGTATGTGGTTCAATGATCAGGCCCCCAGGACAGGAAGTGAACCCATATCACTAGAGCCAGATACTATATAGTACTATGTGGATACATAGTCGTGCCATGGTCACTGCTCGGTCAGAGTGAGAGTGCCCTCCCAGCATGACATGCTGTGTCACCCAGTCCATGCACGTGGCAGACAGCCATTGACCCTACCTCCAATGCAGACACATCCTGGCCAATCCGCCCTGTTTCGGGCCATATCCACAACACTATGCTCCTCATCATGTACATTTGCAGACTAACACTGGAAACAGCTTAGGCAATGTGAGGCTCAGTGAGGTGTAGAAAGCCACAAAACAATGGAGATACATACACAAACACACACACACACACACACACATGCACACACTCATATCGCTGTGCCGTGCAAAAATTGGGATGGTTGGCATTCCTGCCTGCCACTTTGGTCTCAATATCAGCTCAAGCATTGTTAACGTGTGCTCATTGTGCAGGAGCTAGTAACATGCTCTGATGTTAATGCCTGGTCAGTGTGCCAGTGCTATCAGCTCGATTCCCCATCCATCTGTGGATAGTGGAGCCTGTCTGTGTAGCTGATGGATGTTTGTACCCTTGCTGGCTGATTCATTGGGGGTTTCATATGATTGTGGTGTTCCTGCATTGTAGGCTAAAGCTTAACCACAGGGACATGCAATGAATGATCCACAGCTGGGAACTGAATCTGTGACCCTCTGCTCATAGGCACACCAACTGGAGCCACAGTGCTACCATATGGCTATAGATGTCCCTGGGGCTGACATGCTTTCCATCAGGCAAACCTTGGCATATGTTGCAATGTGTGTGGTGCACAGGAGCAGGACATGGCTTTGACCTGCTGCAGACGGGTGCCACTGTCCCCTCCGCCAACACCCCCACACCATGCACACCATGCTGACATGCCCGTGTGCTGTTAGTGTTGGTGGTGCACAGTCCCAGCCCATCCAACATGTGGGTTGGTGGGTGCCTAGGGCAAAAGGTCCAGATGGGGGGGGGGGGCAGAGGCATACATGGATAGCCACACAGCCCCCTCCCCCAATCATCTACCTCTTCAGGGACCCCATCACTGCCTGCCAGTGATACTTCTTGGGGGGAGGATGACAGCCACTACTATGATAGTCCCCTGGGCACCTGCATATTGCAGCTACCTGGAAGGCTACAGCTGCTGGCACTATTGGCCTCTTCCCCAACAGCTGGGTTCAGCAGCAGCCGGGGGAGGCAGCTGGAATCTCTGCCTGGGGTGCCAGGACCCTTGGACTGCTCCAGGTGGCACATCTTTCCACAGCAGTAGCATGTCTGTGTGCTGCCAAAGTCGCTGTCGGAAAGGGTAAAAAGGTTGGGGCTCTTCAACCTGGGAAAGAGACAGCTGAGGGGAGATAAGAAAGAAGTCTATAAATTAATGACTGGAGTGGAACAGGTAAATGTAGATTGATTGTTTACCCCATCAAAATGCATGCCAATCTCTCGCCACCTATCACATACAATTCCTTTGGATTTCTGCTTCCCAAGTGCATGGCACTGCACTTCTTCACATTAAATCTTAACTGCCAAGCATTAGATCATGTAAGACATCTTTGCAGCTTCTGACTCTCATTTCATGTGCAGCTATATCAGCAATCAGATATCCCAAGAGCTTTGATCCAATCACATCATAAATGTTGACTTTACTCTGAAAAGTCTTTAGTTCCTCCCCAGTAGCCAGTTGAGTGTCTTCCAATCTGGGGGTCTCATCTTCCAGCACTATAGTGCAATTTGTTTTGCTGTGATTATCCATTGGGTTTTCATGGCAAGATAAGGAAGTAGACTGGCGGGCCTTTTTTTCCGCACGGGTAATTCTAGTGTAATTGTCGTTGTCACAGAAATGTGATCCTCTACCGCCAACACTGTCCCATTCTGCTGCTGCCTAGATGGGTAGTTCATCTTAGTCTGGTTCCTCAGCTGAGACCGGTCCATCTTGGGAGACCCTGCCAGTAGTTAAGCTACTGATAGCTTAGCCCTCAGCATCACTGATGCACACAAACCCTCACGATATGACAAGCTGCAAACCAAGTAAATACGTTATACCAAGGTTAATGCTCCCAGTTTCCTACAGTGGCTCAAGGGTAACTTCCATGGCAGATGTTTTACAAATCATAACACAATGGTCTCTACTCTTTAGCTTTAGGTCTCACTGAAAACCAGCCACATTTTGTTTACAAGATGAGGACATTGTAATGGTTTGTCATAGATATACACACATTTCCTTTCATCTGAAGCACACTAGAGAGTAGAAGAGACATCTAAGATATCAGTTACCAACCTTTTTGGTTCTCTGGACCTCTTAGCAACTTATTTTATTTATTTATTTACATTTCTTATATACCGCACTATTTGCGATCAGCGCGGTTTACATACAACAAAATGGTATCCGACAATAAACAAAGTCATAAACAACTTCCAGAAAGTTCAGGACACCCCAGTTCATCCCCGCCACTCTTCTCAGGCCCCTTCCTCTCAGTGCTAAGCCTATCCCCATTAGCCCTCTTTATCTCCCTTTTCTTTCTTATCTCTTGTCTCTTACCCTCCAGCCCGTCCTCATTAGCCTCAGTTTCTTTTTCTCTCTCGCATCCCTCAGTCAGTTCCCTGCTATCTTTCTCTCTTCTTCCCAGCCAATCCCTTCCATCCTTTTTTTCTCTCTTTTTTTGTGTATCCTGTAGATCCCCTATAAAGACCCAGAGACCACAGATGGTGAACCACAGCTCTAAGGGAATACTAGCACGCAAGAAGAGAAGTATGCTTTTGAAATAACATCTCCGTTCTTTTAAAATTTCAGACCATAAACTTACATCCCATATGTCCACTATTGTAGCATATTTCTCTTGTATGGAAATGCAACTTCATACGGCAGTGTTTCTACAATTCTTCAGTTTCTGTAAAATTATATGAGCATTTTATCAACCCATCAACCTACTCAGTGGAGCTGAGTAATTGAAGCTAGTTGAAAACCTGATTCTGACTGACCGAGAGCTCTCTTGAAGCTATTTCTCATTTGCATGATTTGAGAACTACAGATGGGATGAAGCAAATAATAAGCATGCCCATAAATTTAAAAATTCATTTTTTAAACAACAACAACAACAAACCAGCAACAAATGCAACTCTTTATAGTAGCTAAAGCATGCCACTTGACAATAAATAGATCCCTGGCTGAAACTAAGGGGCAGGAATTTATGAATGTAGCAGATGCTTGTTGCCTCACATACTCTTCTATCTTCATAATCACTCAGATGTTCAAAATCTATTCTGTGTATATTAAATAGTTTCTTAACAATTACTGCTTTGAAAAATCAAATGATTTACTAATTAAGGCAAAAATATTAATTTGAAAGCAATACATTTAATTACTTTGAGTTGAGAAGTAATGAAATAAGCTATTTTTTCCCATTTTTTTATGAGCACCTATGGAGCAAGCATATTACTAAACAAATTATTCAGAGTAAGATAATGATTTGAAAATGTGAAGGCCAATTTTAGATAGTTGTGGAAGTGTAAGCATGAAGCCTGGTGGCAGTATTTAAAAAAAAAGCAGGTCTGCACTTATAGGAGCAATGTAAAGTTGACATAGTTCAACTCCAGGATATAGACAAGAACCCCCCCCCCCCCCAAAAAAAAAAAAAAACATCATGTAGAAAATACACATATAAATGGCCTAAAATAGGGTCACTTACACATGTAAAATGCTCATGCCCGAAAGAGGACTCATAATGTGTCAGAAAGATGTGGGTTCCACTGCCACGAAGGTCTGCTGTCGGCAGGGTCGATTGCATATGGGAGTGGAGCCATCTACAGATGCTCTATATGTAGGATCTACATGTACTTGACAGTTTGTCCACCTCTCACACATGCCAGCCTGCTCTCTAAATGGGCATGGAATGGTTTGCCCTTCAGAACGCAATTGGTGGGTTTCCAGCTCCACATCGAACAACAGCCTCTAATGCGACTTCTTTAGGCATTTCAACATGGCAACCAGAAAGGAAAGAAATGTCCTTGCTGGTGCTTTCCTGGTGCTTTCTAACAAAACTACCATTTTCTACCTGAGT
The DNA here is from genome assembly GCA_033557465.1 of Ichthyophis bannanicus. Taxonomy (NCBI): domain Eukaryota; kingdom Metazoa; phylum Chordata; class Amphibia; order Gymnophiona; family Ichthyophiidae; genus Ichthyophis; species Ichthyophis bannanicus. Next base: position 1,557,156,691 of record CM066032.1, read on the forward strand.
AGGCAGAGATCTGACCTTGCTGTAGCATGGAGGTCATGGAGGTCTATCCAGATGAGATACCGTTGCCTTCAACTCACTCAAGCTTCACATTGTTCACATTGTCACTCTTTATTTTTGCTAGCTGCCAACACGATCGGCTTCAGAAGCACCTGCAACTTTCAGGCCGACTCTATCATAGCTAGTGTTGGCAGCTTCTGCTTTGTTCATTTTAATCCCCCATCAACCACAAAACCATTTCAATTTTTGCAGACATTATTCACCATCTTTGTCCAAAGATCAGTGCAAGGAGGGGACTAAAAAATCTTCAGATGTCTGGATGAGCAAAGGAATCTCCCTACTGCAGCTGCAGCCTTAAGATCGGATAACCATCCTGATGGAGTTGTGGCTCTGCCTCCCTTAGCAAGGTGCTTTGTCAAGTTTTCTCTGAAATCTTTTCCTCTTTTGCACATAATTGGTTGTGAGAAGTTTCTATAACATTGCTTGATATTTATTTCAATTCAGAAACTAATTTGCAAAATCTTCCTTGATGCATCTTTGACAGAAACTAGAATGTCCCCTTGTTTACTCATGACATACTAGGGTCATGAGGTGATGACTGACTACTGAAGATGTTCACAATACTCCTTTCTCCACCTGAACCCCATACCCTCCTCTGCATGCTGATCAGACCAGCACAAGGAGAACAGTGCCATATGCAGCCATGTCCTCTCCTGTCTCCCTGATCTTAACTGGGACTGCGAACCATATGGTTCTACTGTATCCTGCGCGGCTCAAAGAATTTTCAGAACCTGGTTAGCTGCGGAGGAGAATATGTCTGGAAGCACACCTATTCTCCTTCCCACTAGTCTGAGCACTGCGGGAAGGAAGATCAGCCACTGAAAAGTGATCAGTCAATGAAAGGAGTGGGGTTAAATGGCATTGTAAAAGGGACACTAGGGGGAACATGATATGTGAAAAAAGTGCTAGAGGGTCATATGAAAGATAAGCTGGGGGGGGCATTAGCAAGGATGAGGTGGTGTGAAAAAAAAAAGTTATGTCTCTCGAACTTTCTGAAAAAAGCCTGAAGGGGTTTAAATGAGGGGTGGAATATACATAAAAGAAAAATAAATTAACAATTCTGTTAAACTTGAATCAGAATAAGATTTGTCAAATTCATAATCAACATCTAATTTTCTACTTGTGTGTACACCTTATAACTATGATGTTCATGTGATGCAGCAACATGGTAAATGATAGTATATCGAGACCAGCATGGCCCATCTAGTCTGATTGCAACTGATGCTCTGTGCAGGTCACCCTACTCCCTCTCGTGCCTATTTTTTTATGATTCTAACTACCATGCCTTTTGCTTCTTTTGTTTGAACACTCCATAACATAATAACATTGTACTTGAAAGCAGATAAAGATCAAAGTGGCTCATTTGGTCTGCCCAGTAAGGTGATTAGGGTCGCACTTTATACCTTCCATGCCTGTACCTACCGCTCATGCCTTCTTAATAAGTGCTAAAGCCATTTCACTACTGCTATGAGCTAAAGTGTTCAATGGTCGGTTCCCATCCTCTTGCCATATTGGAAACCTCTCTATATGCATTTCATTCCTTTTGAGTTCCTTCACCTTTCTTTGTCTCCACCACTTGATCTGGGAGGCATTCCGGGCATCTAGCACCATTTCTAGAAAAAAAAAAAGTTTATTGACATCGCTCCTCATTTCGGCTAAATACCGAGGGGAAAATGCAGAATGCTTGCAATTCAGTTTGCTTCTTATATTTCAGCATAGTACATCTTGGAGCTAAGTCACTGAAGTCTGCTATGACCTACTGTGCACTGGTAGAAAGTCTCCCCCCTACATAGGCATAGTTTGGAGGGGGCAGGGGGCAGTGCCCCCCAAATGTTGCAGGCACTAATGGTAAACTAATGCCCCTACCACCACTGCCAGTATGATTTCCTTACCCTTTGCACCTCCAACGTAAGAAGGCAAACAACTCTGATCTTCCCCAGTAATTGGCCTTTCTGAGACCTTGCACTCTGGGCTGCTTTGCACAAAGGTTTTCATTATGCACAGCATGCACATGCTTAAGTGTCCACATTCCCTTTCTAGTGTAGGAAGTCTTTAAATTTGACATATGAATAAAATGAGCCCTGCGGCAGATAGAATGCACTAACACAGTTAGCGTGCAATAAGCATTAATAAAAGACTTTCCTAAATAAAGAATAGAAACATAGAAGGAAGATCCAATAGAGGGTGTGTTACAGAGACAGCTGTTCCTGACGTCATTTCCTAATGCCGCGTCGGAGGAAGGTGCGGTTCGGGTTAGCTCCCGAGACTCCCCTACCAGTGTCCTCCGAGTTACCTGAGATAGCCGCGGTTGTTGGTCCTCTAGATGCATTTCTTCGTCGGGAAGGTCAGCCACAAGTGGGGCTGAGAAGCCCGGCTAAGAGTTCGCCGGAGCCGGTGAGCTCGGCATCCCCTTCGGGCAGTGATCTAACGCCCCCGGAAGTAAGGAGACCGCCAAAGCTAGTGTGCATTGGAGAGCGGTCAAGCGGCAATGACACTGTGGGGCCTTGCATAGGTGCTTCTTCAGAGTTGCTGGGGTCGCTGCTGAGCATGTCGGCAAGCGGTGAATTGCCCTCGCGATTTCCTTCTGCCCCAGGGACGCTTGGTCTACAGCAGCTGACGGCGGAAGTAAGCAGAGTAGTTTCTTCACCGGTATCGGCTCCCGAGATTGCACTTGCTTCAGTTGAGCATCTGCCCTTTTCCTTTGAATTGCAGAGACTGGAACAATTTACACTTGAAGCCATTTGGTCGGCTATTAAGCAACTTGGTGAGGCTGTTGTTCCCCAGGTTCAAAGTCTGCAGGCCCAGGTGGTGTTGGCTGAGAGGAATTGTTCCTTGAATTCTGAGGCCATCAATGCCTTGAAATCTACAGTTACTGAGTCTTCTGGTCAAGTTGAGCATTTGGATTCCCAGATGGAGGCTTTGATGAAGGATTTTGTAATTTGAGAAGCCGGATGGAAGCATTGGATAATCATTCAAGATTGACTAGAAACATAGAAACATGATGACAGAAAAAGACCACATGGCCTATCTAGTCTGTCCTTCCATATGATTAATTTTCCAAAAGTGGCGGGTATTTCAGCTAAAGATATGCTTAAAGCCTATTTGTCAGAGGTGCTTGGGGTGTCCTCTGAGCTTTGTCCACCATTGGTTAAGATATATTATATTCCTATGGGTCAAAAGGTTTCTTCAGACGCTGTTGTACTCGATTTACAAGAGGTAGATGTTTTAAATGTTACAGCTATGTTAGAGTCATCAGATATAGAGGTAGCCACCCCGGCTACTTGTTTAATAAAGTTTGCCTTAGCATCTGACAGGGAATGGCTTCTAAAAATGTTCTTTGAGGAATAGTGTTTTTAAGGGTTGCCTGGTCCGCATGTTTCCTGATTTGGCTAGAGAAACCCAAAGACACAGAAAAGGTTTTTTTAATTCTGCGTCCAAGGGTTTCCCAATTGGGCAGGCTTTTCTTTTTGAAATACCCTTGTAAGTGTTTTGTGAAATTAGAAGGTAATTCATATATATTTTTTTTCCATCTCAATTGATTTCCTTTTTGAATGCCCGAGGGGCCCTTACTGGTGGATCTATTTCCTGTTCTACTCCCTCCTGATTAAGCTGGGCTGATATGTCTCTGTTTAACTCCTATTAGAGTATCTTGTTGTATTAGTTTCCTATTTTTGGATCTTTCGATACTGTGGGCTAGAACAGGAATTTCAGTTTAAAGTATTTCTTCTGGATTTTTCTTATTTGTCATTTGTATTCTCTGATTTCCCGATTTCCTTGCAAGTGTTTATATCCTTGTAATTATTGATTATTCTATAAATAAAAAGTAAAAAAAAAAAGAATAGAAACATAGAAGATGTTGATAAACAAAAGACGGTCATCTATCCAGTCTTCCAATTACTGTCTCCCTACTAACTGGATCTATAATCTTCTCCCCTTTTCAGACTATGTTCATTTTGGAGGCCTTTGGTAAAGCTAGACCCATTGACACAACATGCACAGGTCAGTACATAAATCTATGGTCTTTGTACTAAGAGGCCCTTTTACTAAATTGCACAGGCTTTTTGCACTTAGTGGATGTTTAGCACAAAAACAATATGTGTTATGTGCAAAACCCCCTGTGGAAACTGTTGGAGGGTGGCCAGTATGTTCCAAGCAATGAGTACCTTAACTGATAGCACTATTACTATGGGTGCACCTACCTCCACCTATTGAGGTGGAGATCAATGTACCCATGCTAATTGCAACACTGACAGCACAAAATATGTCCCACCACACTAGGGTTGCCAACTAGCTGGTATTCAGCCAGCCTGGCTGGTTTTTACATGGCAAGGCCGGCTACCAGCAGAGAGCTAAAACCGTCCACTGAAAAGCCGTTTTTTTTGCTCTGGTCGCAGGACTGGGTGCGGTCAAAGCAGAAAACCGGCTTTTCATCTCTCTCCTTGTCCTCCCCGCAGCTTCACCCTCTCCTCCGATCCAGCCACAGCTTCTGCATCTTACAGAGCCACAGCTACAATAGCGATAATAATTTAAAATAAAACCGAAACCGGTGCGGAGCCTTTCAGCCTCTGTTATGGAACCCCTGCTGCTGCATACTGCTCCCTCTAGCATAACTTCATTTGAGAGCGGGACACAGCAGCAGCGGGTTCCATAACAGAGGCCGGAAGTCTCTGCACTGGCTTCAGTTTGATTTTAAATTATTACCAATACCGCAGCCACTGCTTTGCAAGATGTAGGCTCCACGGCTGCCAGGGGAAGGAGGTGGCAGGAAGGGAGCTGACACAGGGGGAAGGCAGTGGAAGAAAGGGAGCTGACATGGGTGGAAGGTGGGGGCTGGAAGGGAGCTGAAACAGGGGAAGGTGGGGACTGGAAGGGAGCTGAAATGGGTGAAGGTAGGGCCAGGAAGGGAGCTGATGGGAGGGAAGGAGGTGGCAGGAAGGGAGCTGACATGGGCAAAGGTGGGGGCTGGAAGGGAGCTGACATGGGGGGGAAGGTGGGGTGCTGAAAGAGAGCTGACACGGCGGTATGGAGGTGGCTGGAAGGCAGCTGACAGAGGGGAGAAGGAGGGGGTTGGGAGCTGATACCTAGGGATGGTACTGGAGGAGGACTGGAAGGGTGATGACAAAAGGGAAGAGAAGAGGGGATAGAAGGGAGCTGACATTGGGGGATGGTACTGGACGGGGACTAGAAGAAAGCTGACATCTGGGGGTGGGACTGGAGAGATGTGACACCTGGGTATGGGACTGGTAGGTGACTTGGTAATGAGGAGGAGGCTGGAAGAGAGCGTGCACTGGGACTGGAAGGCAGCTGGCATGTGGGAAGGGTTATTGGGACTAGAAATATCCCACGTGTTAAATATCTCATATCCCCACGTGTTAAATGTATCCCCCAATTGTGTTGTGACCGCTTTGATTGAAGGATAAGGCGGTATACAAAACTGTCTAAATAAATAAATAAATAAATAAATAGGCTAATAGAAGAAAGTGAAGAAAACAAAAGACAAGAAATGTCAGATAGGCTAAAGACCATAGAAAGAGTGCTAAGAGAAGACAGGAAAGCAGAAGCCTCAGATCAGGACCAGCATGACCAGAGAATAAAATGGTCAGACAACAAAAGTAGAAACAATAATTTTATTTTCAGTTTAGTGATTGGTCTTTGTGCTATCTTTATATTTTACACAGTATGGGAAACTGCATCTCTTATTTATCTGATGTTGCCCTGCACGAGGAGTCTGGCTTCTTAGGGTTTCAGTTAAATTTTTTTCAACATATTTTTATTTTTACTTTAGGTTGTAGTCATTTATTCTGTACTTGGTGAGGGTCTGTATTCTAAATGTTTGACCAAGGATAGGTGTTCTGTTTACATGGAGTTTGTATGTAGGGATCTATACTGTACTGTAGCAATTTAACTTGTTCAACTTTTCAAATAGATATATGGATGTTCTAGGGCCCCCTGCAGTATTTATAGTGCTGCTTTTTTCTGGATAGGCCCCTTGTTGTATGAGTTTTGGAAGTTTATGCTGGGATAGTATGGTAGATATGGCCTTGCAGATCTTTGGTGACTTTTGTAGGGTTTTATATTAGTTCACCTATATGCCTGGTACTGGAGAATGTTTACATAGCTGTTAGTGAGATGACCAGAATCTGATATTTTTTTGGAGTGTTTCAGCCTGTTTGAATGGTGCTAAGTAGTTATTTTTATTCTGGCTATGCATTTGCCATTTCACTGCAATTTTCTTATAACATTAGATTTGAAGGAGAAATACTGTGTAGCAATTTTGCTTGTTCATTTGCATGTTGCCTTCCCTGCAATTGTTTTTTGGGGGCAGAGGACAGATGTGAGCCAGGGCAAGGGCAGGACATGGCAAGCCACACCATGCTAATTGCAATGTGATCATCATCCCACTTGGCACCCTAATGCATGATTGGCAATACAATGCAAACCTTCTAGTCAGTGCTGACTCTTGGTAATTCAAGTTTCTGTATTTTTTTGGCAGTGTAACCAGAAATTGATTCCCAGTCCTTATACAATGGAGAGTTTTAGCGACTTACCCAAGGCCACAAGTGGGAATCAAACCTTGATCACTTGGTTAGCAAGTTAGTGCTGTAACCAGTAGACTAGCACCGAAATCAGCCTAAGTCAGCTGTCATGTCCCCACAGTAACTTTAAATGCAGCTATTTTTTCCAGATAGATTTAAAATTTTCCAAAAGGGTTTAGCCATTTAACAGGACCTGGTAACCGGCTGAAATCCAGCAATTCCAATATTCAGCAGCACTATCTGGATAGTGCTGCACAACATCCCCACAGATTGCAGGAAGGATATCAGGTTAAATCTGGGGCAGTTCGTGGGAGGCATGTGTACTCCCAGCAGTTATGTGGCCAGTGGCAACATTCAGCCTCTAACCAGAAATCTAAGCCGCTTAAGGTTAGGACAGGTCAATGACTGACCTAACCTTAGGCAGTTTAACTATCCTGTTGGCTGCAAAATATTGCCACTGACTGGATAGATGCCACAATTGCCATTGAAACAGGATATTGAGTGCCAGTCGCCGGATGGACCTCAGCACTGGATATAGTATTTTCATTTCAGTGGTGGTACCCAGGCACTTTAAAAGTACTGACCACTGCTGCTGAATATCGACCCTGTAATCTGTGTATGTTATCACCCTTCACCCATCAATGTACACGCCCAGCTAACTAGAATTTTGCTTAGAGAGGTGTCTTCAAAATTATTCAGCTCTTCAAATTTAGCCCCTGCATGCTTGATTTTTGTCACTGCTTTGGATCCTGTGGAGGCCAATTCAGGTCTGGGCGCCTCCAACTCATTCGGTGGTCCAGAATCTGGAAGGGCCATATTTGCGCCCGATTCCGACTCCACAGGGTCTAGATGTCCCCATGGGATCAGAATCAGGTGCAGCCAGCCTGGACAGGCCAGTCATGCTCCGATTCTGGGCCTCCGGACGTGCAAGTTCTTCGCCAGCTAGCCCAGCCAGGCTCCTGCATGGATCCACGATATTGTGGTGTTCCATTGCCATGGCAGTGCAGCTCCATGCAGGAGCCCCGATCCCCAGCAGACTCAGCAATGGTCCTTTCCCCACCACCCATGGCCAGGCTTGGGCTGCAGGGAATCCTCTGCACCCCCTCACCTCTTTTTCCAGGCCCAGTTTCTACCTTTGCTGCTGTCTAGAGGGACTTATTCCACCTTGGAGATGGAATAATTCCCCCGTAAGACTACTGACAATAGAATCGGCCTTTTCATCTGGCATAGAGGTCACGCCTCCGGCCTGACTTCACTCCTCCCTTGGCCCACTCCTTCCTGCCCCCACACAGAACTCTCTGCACATCTCTGTTGTACATATATCCCTGCTAAATGCGGGCCAGAGTCTACCCTATAACCTCTACCGGAAATCTTTTCCCGTTGTCCACCACCTTATAAGTGAAAGTATTATTTCTTTTTCCTCTTTAGCTTCTCTCACCCTGACTTCCAATGATTGCCCTTCTCCTTGGGCTTTTCTAATTCTTTATTGAAAATAAGAATGTAAGAACATTAGAAATGTCATACTGGGTCAGACCAAAGGTCCATGAAGCCCTGTATCCTGTTTCCAACCATGGTCAATCCAGGTCGCAAGTGCCTCTCAGATTCCCAAAAGGTAGACAGATTTCATGCTGCTTATCTCAGGGGTAAGCAGTGGATTTCTCCTGTTTACTTTAATAAAGGCGGATAGATGTTTCTTCCAGAAACTTGTCCAAATCTCTTTTAAACCCAACTACACTAGTACTACTACTACTATTAATCATTTATATAGCACTACAAGGCGTACACAATGCTGTACAAACATATAAAGAAGATGGTCCTTACTCGTAGAGCTTACAATCTAATCAAGACAGACAGAACAATAAAAGAGAAAAAAGGGGGTTCAAATAGGGAAGGAGATAAGGAGAACAAGGGATTACGATTCAAATGTGGCCTCAAAGAGGTAAGCCTTTAGAATGGTTTTGAAGAAGGGGAGAGAAGACACTTGATGTAAAGATAGAGGAAGTTTGTTCCATGAATAAGGAGCAGCAAGGTGAAACGATAAAAGTCTGGAGTTTGCTGAAGAAGAAAAAGGCATAGAAAGAAGAAAGCCAGAGGAGAAGCAGAGTTCACAAAGAGTGGTATAGGGAGAGAGAAGAGGGGAGAGGTAATGAGGGGCAGAAGAGTGAATACATTTATGTGTTAGAAAGAGATGTTTGAATTGGTTACAAAAATGGAAGGGGAGCCAGTGAAGTTACTTTAGAAGCGGGGTTATATAAGTGTATCGGGGCTGGAGGAAGATTAGTTGCTCAGCAGAATTCTGGAGGAGAAAGATGACACTGAAGGAGACCAGCAAGGTGGAAGTTGCAATAGTTAAGACGGGAGGTGACCAAAGAGTGGACAACAGCCTTAGTAGTGTGGTCAGAGAGGAAGGGATGAAATTTGTTAATATTGTAGAGAAAGAAATGACAAGTTTTAACTATATGTTGAATATATGTGGAGAAGGAAAGGGAGTAGTCAAAGATGACCCCAAGGTTGTGGGCCATGGCAACAGAAAGAAGAAGAGTGTTGTCAACAGTGATAGAGAAAGGAGGAATGGGGGGGGGGGGGAGTTAGGGGGGAAATATCAGAAGTTCAGTTTTAGCCATATTCAGTTTTATACGGCGGTGAGATATCCAGGCGGCAATATCAGATAACAAGTAGAGATAGGAGTTTGGAGTAAAGGAGAGATGTCAAGTGTGTTGTTGTTGATAAGTGCCGTCGAGTCGGAATCGACTCATAGAGACCGTCTGGATAGTTGTCCTAAATTGTGTTCAGTCTTCAGTCAGGCGGCTCATTGTTGACAGACTGGTACCCATAGCTGCTGTTATTGTATCGATCCATCTCATTGCTGGCTTTCCTCTTTTGCGTTTACCTTCTATCTTGCCAAGCATGATTTATTTTATTTATTTTATTTAGCGTACATTTGTATATCGCTACTTTCAGCGATCAGTAGCGGATTCGATTACATATTGGAAACTGTCTAATCAGGACAGACAAATTTGTGGTATATACAAGGTGATTCATAGGGTGAGGTCAACACACAGTAATTAGGTAATTGGGTTTCTTTTCGTAAGGAGGGAGGGGTTATTTACATATGTACATTTTTACATATATACATCTTTGGCTCTCTGGGTGGCACAGCTTAGGCCACATCGACTAAATCAAGTTGTACTGAGTCTGGAATAGGTGAGTCTTGAGTTTTTTCCGAAAGTCCATCAGGTCTTTGCTAGCTCGTAGCTCAGGCGGCAGTTGGTTCCACAGTGTCGGTGTTGTGTATGAGTATGCTCTGTTACTTGTACCGGTTTTGACCGATCTTATATCTTCTCTAATCTTCTTTCTCTAATCATCTCTATCTTCGTATGATGTGTCCAAAGTATGAAAGTTGAGGTCTTGTCATCTGAGCTTCTCAAACAAAGCTTAGGTTTGATCTCCTGTAGTACTAACTGGTTTGTTCTTCGGGCAGTCCACGGTATACACAGTATTCGCTGCCAGCACCATAATTCAAAAGCATCAATTTTCTTCCTGTCTATCTTTTTCGCTGTCCAGCTTTCACATCCATATGATGTTATTGAAAATACCATGGATTGAATGAGTCAAATCTTTGTATGGAGAGAGACATCTCTGCTATTGAGAATCTTGTCTAGATCTTTCATAGCCATTCTGCCAAGAGCAATGAGTCATCGGATTTCTTGACTGCTTGTTGCTTCTTTATTGATAATTGATCCAAGTAGGTTAAAATTGTCCATGATTTCAATTTTTTCTTCTTCAACAATGAACGTAATGATTTTGCCAGTTGGCATGATCTTTGTCTTCTTTATATTAAGGTGCAGGCCCATTTTAAGAGTATGTTCCTTGATCTTGAGAAGCAAATGTTTCAGATCGTCTTCACTTTCAGCCAGTAATGTAGTACAAAGTAAAGGCTGTTGATGAGTCTTCCACCAATTTTCACACCTCTGTTGTATTCATAAAATCCTGCTTCTCTGATGATTTGTTCTGTATATAAATTAAACAGGTCTCTGAGGCTGGCTGCAGGAGCTGTAGATATTTCACAAAGTTAAGACTAATTTTCTCTCTTATTTCTGATGCTTTCTAGTTATCAATATAGAGTCTAACTGTCTATTTTCTGGGAATTGTTAATATAACATTTAACTGTGGTTATAAATTAAGCTTGGGGATATTCAGCCTACTGGAACCTGAGTATCCAGATAACAAAGGTTTAAATCTGTTGGAGAAGGCTTGCTCTTTCTGGGCGGGGGAGGTGAACGTTTCTGCTCTCAGGCAGGCAGGCAGGGGCTAATTTGAGCCCATCTCACACCTGACCAGTGGCCACACCTACAGGTCTCTGAGGGTGGCTGCAGGAGCTGTGGATATTTCACAAAGCGAAGACTCAAATTTTCTCTCTTATTTCTGATGCTTTCAAGTTATCAATATAGAGTCTAACTGTCTGTTTTGTGGGAATTGTTAATATAACGTTTAACTGTGGTTATAAATTAAGCTTGGGGATAATCTGACTGTCTCCTTTTCTGGGTAGCCTTGGAGCAGATATCTGTGGGTGCCCCCAGTTCAGGAACAGCCTACTGGCCAGAGATACTTAGGTTCCTGCCCACTCTACCCCTCGCCCCACCGACCCCAGGGGCTGCATTGCCTATATAGTACTCACATACATTGCCATCTATGCTCTTAACTTAGGTTACAGCCCACATCTTCTTCCTCCTTCCTTCTTCTTCTTCCTCTTCTCCTTCTAGGACTGCTTATTCAGCATATTGTGTATTCAGTGGAATAACTGCAGTACTCTCATTCCAAGACAAATCATATGGAACCTCAGAGCTTGTCCTATGTGCCTCAGGTCAGCTACCATGCATAAAGAACTGACTCTACTAAGGGAAGACCTAGCTGCCATGCATAAAGAGGTGACCCTACTCAGGGAGGAACTGGCTGCAATGAAGCACACCTCTTATAGGATACAAACTGAACAATGCCCACCACCGCTCCCACAAAGCATCAAATATCCCAGGGACAAGGGGATCACAGTGGGTTCTGGTAGACTGTGACCTGTAACGCACAGACATCCTATGCATCAAAAGATAACCCTACATAATGCCTTCTCTGCCTTGGCTAATGAGGATGAGGAACCGAACAGGATAAAACTCAAAGAGACAAAGAGAGAAATAAGGATAGCAAAATCAAAGGCAGAGGAAAAGATGGCTAAAGATGTGAAGTGTGGTGACAAAACCTTCTTCAGGTATATTCGGGAAAGGAAGAAGATCAGAGGTGGAATTGCAGGACTCAGAAGTGCTGTGAACAGACTCGTGGAAAGTGACATTGAAAAAGAGAAATTGCTAAACAAATACTTCTGCTCTGTTTTTACTACAGAAAGTCCTGGAGAAGGACCATCTGTGACTCCCAAATATAAAAATGGGAATGAAGTAGTTACCACACCATTCACAGAAGATGAGCTGTTAGAACAACTTGCAAAACTGAAAGTGGACAAGGCCATGGGACCGGATGGGATACATCCCAGGATACTGAAAGAGCTCAGGGAGGTTCTTGCAGGGCCATTAAAGGATGTTTTCAACAGATCCTTGGAAACTGGAGAGGTTCCTCAGGACTGGAGAATGGCTGATGTCGTACCTCTACACAAAAGTAGTGACAGGGAAGAAGTGTCAAACTACAGGCCTGTGAGCCTTACCTCGGTGGCGGGAAAAGTCATGGAGGCACTCCTGAAAGAGCGAATAGTGAACTTTCTCAAAACCAACAGGTTGCAAGACCCGAGGCAACATGGTTTTACTGAAGGACGATCTTGCCAAACAAATCTGATTGAGTTCTTTGACTGGGTGACCAGGGAACTAGATCAGGGGCATGTGATGGATATCATATATCTGGATTTCAGGAAAGCCTTTGATACTGTTCCTCATAGGAGGCTTATCAATAAACTCAGTAGCTTGGGGATGGATCCCAAGATGGCAAATTGGATCAGAAATTGGTTGATTGACAGACGACAGAGGGTGATGGTAAATGGAGCTCACTCGGATGAAGGGAAGGTGATTAGCGGGGTGCCCCAGGGGTCGGTCCTGGGCCCGGCACTGTTCAATGTATTTGTGAGTGATGTTGCTGAAGGACTGAATGAAAAAGTCTGTCTTTTTGCAGATGACACAAAAATTTGCAACAGAGTAGACTCTCCCGAGGGAGTGGTTAACATGAGGAAAGATCTACAAAAGCTGGAAGAATGGTCTAATGCTTGGCAATTAAGATTTAATGCGAAGAATTGCAGAGTCATGCACTTGGGTAGCAGAAATCCAAGGGAAATGTACGCAATAGGGGGAGAGAGGTTGGTGTGCACAGATCAGGAGAAAGACCTTGGTGTGATTATTTCTGAAGATCTTAAGGTGGCAAAACAGTGTGACAAGGCAGTGGCAAAAGCCAGGAGTATGTTGGGCTGCATTCAAAGAGGAATCACGAGCAGAAAGGGAGAGGTACTTATGCCACTGTACAAGTCACTGGCGAGGCCTCACTTGGAATACTGTGTTCAGCTTTGGAGACTGTATCTTGCAAAGGATGTAAAAAGACTGGAAGCTGTTCAGAGGAAGGTGACCAAAATTATTTGGAGCCTGCGTCAGAAGCCTTATGAGAAGAGACTTGAAGACCTAAACATGTACACTTTGGAGGAGAGGAGGGACAGGGGAGATATGATTCAGACCTTTAAATACTTAAAGGGATATAATGAACAAATAAACCTCTTCCAAAGATGGGGAAGCTGTAAAATTAAAGGGCACAACAGGAAGCTGCAAGGTGGCAAATTGAAAGGCAATGTCAGGAAATACTTTTTCATGGAAAGGGTGGTGGATGCTTGGAATGCCCTCCCGATGGAAGTAGGGGGGGCAAACACGGTGACGGAATTCAAAAAGGCATTGGACAGACAAGGTGGATCCCTTTACATCAACAGGATAAAATCAAAATAAACTGAACCATCTAATTTCTCAACAAATAGGGGTGTCCTGCATGGAGAGGTGGGTTCACCCCTAAACAGGGACATTGGGAGGGGTGGCCTGCATGAAGCGGCAGGTGCACCTACTCTTGCCATCATGCTGGGCAGACTGGATGGACCTTGCTGGTCTTTATCCCCCGTCATTTACTATGTTAGGTAGGGGGAAAGTATGCATCCTTATCATACACCTTTGCTTATTTAAACCATTCTGTTTCTCCTTGTTCCATTCAAACTGTTGCTTCTTGATCAATGTACAGATTGTGCAAGAGAACGATCGGGTGTTCTGGTATACCCATGTTTCTTAATGTGGCCCAGAGTTTCTCATGGTTCGTACAGTCAAAAGCCTTGCTGTAGTCAATAAAGCACCAATAGATATCCTTTTGGTATTCTTTAGTCTTTTCAAGGATCCATCTCACATCCGTGATGATGTCTCTCGTTCCTCGAAATGAGTATGATACTGATGAGATAAAGTTATAACTTTGATTGCTTTGAGGTTTGTAAATATTTTCAGCCAGAGAAAAGGATCTTTTTTTTTTACTGAGAGTCCCTAGATATGCCTGGATGCACAGCACCCAGATTGGCTGCAAAGCCTTAAACATGCCAAGAGGATAAGTACGGCACCCAGAATGGGTGCAAGACCCTGCATGTAATGGGCAGCCTGCCACAAAGGAATCAGAAAGGATTTCTCTTTTATCATGGTAAATATATTACTCCGCTTCACTGTGTGCAGAACCCCTTACAATTAAAAAAAATCACCATTCCCTCTGAGACAGATTAAAGGAATTAACTGCAATCTAAATTAAGGAATTTAACTTTTGAGATTGTCTTTTTATTTAAAAGGTTATTTTTAAATTCAGTTATAAGGTCAATTCATTAAGGAATAAGCTGTTAACATTCATTGCTCAGCCAAAGGAACATATAACTTTACCAGCCAATGTTTCTCAGGTTTTTTCCTTCTTTTTAGTACTCTTGCAAGAATGACAATTGCTCAATCAGAAAACAGCATCGGATAAAGTATTTTCCATTTCCCAACTCAGTCCATACTGAGTTTCATTTCCTAACTTCGGGGTATGTTTACTAAACAGCGATAGTGGCTTCCGTGCAATATCAATGGGCCACAGCTCTGATATCACATGGAAGTCGCTACCACTGTTTAGTAAACATACCCCTTAGTCCTTGCTGAAAAAAACTCAAGCATGAAATCTCAGACCTACTATTAGAAATTTGTAAGCTATCATTAAAATCATCAATAGTACCTGAAGAATGGAGAGGGTCAATGTAACACCAATTTTTAAAAATAGTTCCAGGGGTAATCCCGGAAATTACAGACCAGTGAGGCTGAGATCAGTGCTGTGCAAAATACAGAAATAATTATAAAGAAAAAAATTACTGAACATATAGAGACTCATGGTTTATTAGGAGAAAGCCAACATGGATTTAGCCAAGGAAAGTCTTGTTTCACTAATCTCATATTTTTTTGAAGATGTGAATAAACAGGTAGGTAAAGATCAGCCAGTTGATATCTGGATTTTCAGAAAGCCTTTGATAACATCTTGCACGAGAGACTCTTGAGGACATTAAAAAGTAATGTGATAGAAGGCAGTGTTTATTAAGGATCAGGAACTGGTTAAAAGATAGAAAACAGAGAGTATTGCTAAATGGCCAATTTTCTCAATTAAGAAAGCTGAATAATGGAGCACTCCAGGGATCTGTGCTTGACTCTCTACTTTTTAACATATTCATAAATGACCTGGAAATGGGAGCAACAAATGATTTGACAAAATTTGCAGAAAAACAAAATTATTCAAAGTTGCTAAATTACAAGAGGATTGTGAACAATCGCAAGAGCACCTTGAGAAATTGGGAGACTAGACATCCAAATGGCTGATTAAATTCAGTGTGGATAAGGGAAAAGTTATGCACTTAGGGAAGAACAACTCAAATTATAGTTATACAATGCAAGGTTGCACATTAAAAATCACACCAAGGAAAATGATCTGGGAATCATTGTGGATAATACCTTGAAACCCTCTGCTCAGTGTGCAATGCTGACCAAGAAAGCAAATAAAATGCTGGGAGTCATAAGGAAAGGAACTGAGAATAAAACTAAGGATATTATAATGCCTCTATATTGCTCCATGGTGCGACCGCTCTTTGAATATTGTGTATAGTTCTGGTTACCATATCTATAAAGGAATATAGTACAATTAGAAAAGGTACAGAGAAGAGCGACCAAAATAATAGAGTGGATGGAAGGATATCACTATGAGGAAAGGCCTAAAAGGTTAGGGCTCTTCACTTTCAAAAAAAGACAGCTGAGGTCTATGAAATAATGAGTGGAGTGGAATGGATAAATATAGATCGGTTGTTTACTCCTTCAAACAGTAGACCGACAAGGGGATACACAATGAAGCTACAATGGAGCCCAAGTAAGACTAATCAGAGAAAGTATTTTTTCACTCAACATGTAATCATACTCCATCTCTTCCTCCATCATCCTTTTCATCTCACATACTCTTAACCTTTCACTTTCCACTACAATCTTCCCTGCAGCCTTCAAGCTTGCTGTAATCACTCCTCTCCTCAAAAAACCCTCACTTGACCCTACTTGTCCATTTAATTATCAACCCATCTCCCTTCTCCTATTTATTTCCAAAATTCTTGAACGTGCAGTTCTCTGCCGCTGTCTCAAATTTCTCTCCTCTCAAGTCATCCTTGATCCACTTCAATCTGTTTTTCGTCCATTTCATTCTACTGAAACGGCTCTTGCCAAAATCTCCAGTGATCTGTTGCTCGCTAAGTCCAAAGGCCTTTACTCAGTTCTCATTTTCTCAATCTTTCTGTTGCTTTTGATACTGTTGACCACCACCTCCTCCTTGACACTTTATCCTCACTTGGTTTTAGAGGCCATGTACTGTCTTGTTTTTTTCTTATTTCTCCAATTGCTCTTTCAGTGTTTGTTCTGGAGGTTCCTCCTCTACTGCCATCCCTCTCTCAGTTTGTGTACCTCAAGGGTCTGTTCTGGGTCCTCTCCTTTTCTCTCTCTCTCTCTATACCAAGTCCCTTGATACCCTCATCTCTTCCCATGGCTTTCAGTATCAATTATTTTGCTGATGACTCTCAAATTTATCTATCTACACTTGAGATTAAGAAGCATGGGTATACCAGAACACCTGATCGTACTCTTGCACAATCTGTACATTGATCAAGAAGCAACAGTTCAAACAGATCAAGGAGAAACAGAATGGTTTAAAATAAGCAAAGGTGTAAGACAAGGATGCATACTTTCCCCCTACCTGTTTAATTTATATGCAGAACAAATCATCAGAGAAGAAGGACTGTATGAAGACAACAGAGGTGTGAAGATTGGTGGAAGACTCATCAACAACCTTCGCTATGCTTATACCACATTACTGGCTGAAGGTGAGGATGATGTGAAACATTTGCTTCTCACAATCAAAGAACATAGTCTCAAAATGGGCCTGCACCTTAATGTAAAGAAGACAAAGATCACGACAACTGGCATAATCAACAGGTTCATCGTTGAAGGAGAAGAAATTGAAATCATGAACAACTTTAACCTACTTGGATCAACTATCAATAAAGAAGCAACAAGCAGTCAAGAAATCAGACGACGCATTGCTTCTTGGCAGAATGGCTATGAAAGACCTAGATAAGATTTTCAAGAGCAGAGATGTCTCTCTCCATACAAAGATTCAACTTATTCAAGCCATGGTATTTTCAATAACATCATATGGATGTGAAAGCTGGACAATGAAAAAGATAGACAGGAAGAAAATTGATGCCTTTGAATTATGGTGCTGGCGGCGAATACTGTGTATACCATGGACTGCCCGAAGAACAAACCAGTCGGTACTAGAGGAGATCAAACCTAAGCTTTCTTTTGAAGCTCAGATGACAAGACTTCGCCATTCATACTTTGGACACATCATGCGAAGAGAGAGATCATTAGAGAAAGACATCATGCTTGGCAAGATAGAAGGTAAACGCAAAAGAGGAAAGCCAGCAATGAGATGGATCGATACAATAACAGCAGCTATGGATACCAGTCTGTCAACAATGAGCCGCCTGACTCAAGACCGAACACAATTTAGGATAGCTATCCAGAGGGTCGCCATGAGTCGACTCCGACTCAACGGCACTTATCAACAACAACACACTTGACATCTCTCCTTTACTCCAAACTCCTATCTCTACTTGTTATCTGATATCGCTGCCTGGATGTCTCACCGCCATCTAAAACTGAATAGGGCTAAAACTGAACTTCTGATATTTTCCCCCTAACTCCCCCCCCATTCCTCCTTTCTCTATCACTGTTGACAACACTCTTCTTCTTTCTGTTGCCATGGCCCACAACCTTGGGGTCATCTTTGACTACTCCCTTTCCTTCTCCACACATATTCAACATATAGTTAAAACTTGTCATTTCTTTCCCTACAATATTAACACATTTCATCCCTTCCTCTCTGACCACACTACTAAGGTTGTTGTCCACTCTTTGGTCACCTCCCATCTTAACTATTGCAACTTCCACCTTGCTGGTCTCCTTCAGTGTCATCTTTCTCCTCCAGAATTCTGCTGAGCAACTAATCTTCCAGCAGCCCCGATACACTCATATAACCACGCTTCTAAAGTAACTTCACTGGCTCCCCTTCCATTTCTGTATCCAATTCAAACATCTCCTTCTAACACATAAATGTATTCACTCTACCACCCCTCATTACCTTTCCTCCCTTCTCTCTCCCTATACCCCTCTTTGTGAACTCTGCACCCCCTCACCTCTTTTTCCAGGCCCAGTTTCTTCCTTTGCTGCTGTCTAGAGGGACTTATTCCACCTTGGAGGGAATCAGCAGTTGATAGAATGGCACCTTAGCTGATGTTATTGTATTGATCCATCTCATTGATGGCCTTCCTCTCTTGTGTTGACCTTCTACCTTGCCAAGCATGATGCCCCAGTGGAGATCCTCTGGGACCAGTTTGAGGTCTTGTTCTTTTTAACATTTTTTATGTGATATTGCAGAAGGCCTTTCAGGAAATGTATGCCTTTTTGCAGATGATACAGAAATCTGCAATATGGTAGACGTCCGGGAAGGTGTAGATATCATGAGGAGGAATCTAGAAAAGCTTGAAGAATGGTTGATGATTTGGCAGCTATGATTTAATGCTAAAGAATGCAAGGTCATGCATTTGGGTTTGGAGCAGTATAGTATAGGAGATAAAATGCTTCCGTATATGAAAAAAGAGTATGTCCTGAGAGTGATCACATCAGATGACCTTAGTGGCGAAAAGATGACCATACATGTCAGAAAGATATTTGGGTACATAGGGCAAAGAATCTCCAACAGGAAAAAGGAGGTAATATGTCCTTTGTACTGAGCAAGTCTCTAGTGAGACCTTATTTCGAGTACGGTGTAAAATTCTGGAGACAGCACCTTCAAAAGGATATAAACAGGATAAAGTTGGTCCAGAGGGTGGCTACTAAAATGGTAAGTGGTATTCATCATAAGGCATATAGTGATAGGTTCAAAGATCTCAATATGTATTCTTTGGAGGAAAGGTAGGAGAGAGGTGATATAAGAGATGTTTAAATACCTCTGTGGAATGAATGCATAGGAGGCAGCACATTTCCAGTTGAAAGAAAGCTCTAGAATGAGGGATCATAAGATGAAAGTGAAAGGGATAGACTCAGGAGTAATCTGTGGAAATATGTCTTTATATAAAGGGTGGTGGATGCATGAAACAGCCTTCCAGTGGATATGGTGGAGACAAGAACTGTATCTGAATTCAAAAAATCATGGGACAAATACAGAGAATCACTGAGGGAGAGGGTGAGATTATAGCTGATTCAATTTCCACCTTTGCCATCAAGCAATCGGGACCACATTGTCTCACTAAATCCACTGCCGCATCAAATGAGGCATAGCGAACCATGCACAACTCCTTCGGTATGTGATCATTCACAGAAAATCCCGCAGGGCTAGACAGATTATGAATCAACCTAAACTTACCGGGTTCTTTCTTTGGTATAATTCCCAATGGGGAAACAACAAAGTCCGCGAACGGCTGCTTTGCAAATGGACCCGCAATCCTGACTATTTCCAATTCCAATTTCAGCTTCTCCCTCACAATGTGAGCAAAACGCTGCACCGATGCCGAATTCCTAGCTTTGGACGCTCTCACCTGCCCCTCCACAGGTATAACAAACCCTTCCTGAAACCCCTTCTCCAGCAACTCACCATCCTTCCGCCTCAGATACCGCCCCAACCACAGCCGCAATGCCAACCAGCCGTATTGGCATAGAGGCTAGGCCCTGCACATCATTGCTGCTTGGGGACTGCAGTGGGGTTGGGGGCTGCCCCTTTATTAACACACTTAATTGCCGCATGCTCCCTGTTACAGATGGAACATGCGTGGCGGAACTTACAATCTTGAAATGGACAAGACGACTTGTTGAATCGCCAACACACATCTCCCACTCTGCCACTGGCCGCCCGCTGAACCAACCGGCTCGAAAGGACCGACCCATCCCTGGCCCGATCGGTACCCCTACCTTAGCTCCAATCGCTCCCCCAGTACCCGACCGTGTTGACATCTGCATCAACCATAGATTGATATCCTGGGTCCTCCATTTCAGTAACTTATTCTCCTCCATCTTATCCCTGAACTTCTCCTTGTAGTTGAGCCATGCCGAACCCTCGTGTCTCTGCGCTGCCTCCAAAATGGAATCCGCATAAACCAGGAACATTCCGTAGTGCTCCAGATGATGGTGTCCCCAAATGCTAGCTAGATGCAAAAAGGCTCTTGTCCAATTTAGGACATTACGCGATACCTTCTTGACTCTACCCACCTTCTCATCCTCCCTCCTTTTCTTCCTACTCTCCCCGGACCTCTTCCTACCATCCCAAAGCCGGAAAATGTTGATATATCATCTCTTATTTATTTATTTATTTACATTCTCTTATATGCTGTGCTATTCTGCATCAGTGCGGTTTACATTGAACAAACTGAAATTACATTGAACAGGGTATTATAACTTGTAGATAACTATTTTACAGGGAACATGAGCTATGGAGGGTTAAGTGGCTTGCCCAAGACCACAAGGAGCACCTGTGGGACTAGAAACCCCAGTCCTTCCGGCTCAAGGTTGCTGTCCTCTAGTGGGATTTGAACCCCCGACCTTCCGGCCTGAAGTACCTTGCCCCAACCACTAGGCTACTCCTCCACTCCTCCACTCCACTCTTCCGAATCTTTCTGCGCAATTTCCTCAGCACTCCTTCCCAGAGTTCTGAAAATGATGCTAGCGATGGTGTTCCGCTGCCAGCCCCAGCTCCCCCAGCTCCGCTATTGCCAGACTACCCCACCTCCCCCTCTGCCTCCGAAGAGGTTGCCAGAGACTCCCCCGACGGCTAGAAGGAGGACTCCAAGCTGCAACGTCGCCTGCAGGAATACCTCTTATTCTTCCATGCTTTCGCCCCGTTTTTGCACCCCATCCCCCCGCCCCGCTGATAACTCACCCACTTCATTCGTTCTGGATGCCGCTCCCCCTGGACCACTTCCTGGTTCCTGCCGGCCCCCTGGGCATGGAGACATTCTACCTGGGTCCGCTCTCTCATACTGCATTTCATCGCTCCTCTCTGCCACTCTCGCCTCCCGAGCTGCTCTCGCCTCCATGTCCTCTCCAGGTAGTTGGCCGCTTGCTCCCCGACTGCTTGGCAGATGCCACACTGCCAGTACCTGTGGAGGCAACATAGAGAACACAGGCGAGGGAACAACCGGAGACCAAGGAGACTGCCATGCCCCCAGCCACTCTTCTCTCAAGGATCCCTGCCCACCCCTGCGCCAATGGTCCCAAGCCACCAGTTAGTATCCCCCTGGCGCCATCGGCCACCCAAATTGGGCTGCACAGCCTAGCCCTTCATAGTTGGCAAAGCCGCTCCCTCTCCCCGCCCTACGCCCCCCTCCCACCCTGTAAGGTCCTGCTTGCCCTGACTTGTGCCAGCGCCTCCATCCCTGCCTGCACTCCCTGCTCCAGTCACCCTCCCCTCGCCCCAATTCCCCTGTACATGGTCTATCCAGTATGCAGTTCCTTCTATGCTCCCATGAACCCCATCCCCCCCTGGCAGAGTCTTGAGCCATCCCCCCAGCACCCCTTTCCGTGGGCTCACTAACCCCCCACACCCTACCCGTCCCTCCCATGTGACTGCACTGAGTCACTGCGCCTCCCCCCTTGCTAGCCCAGGTCTAGCTGACCTCCTGCCCCCCCTTCCCCGACACCACTGGGAGCCCCCTCGAGCCTCCCCGACTCCCGCATTCCCTTCCAATTCCTCTGAGCCTCGGAACCCTCTTGCTCCTGCTGCCCGTACATGGTCTTCCTACCCCTCGCTCGCCCCAACCCTCTGGAACCCTTCCCCCCGCACTAGCCGGCCTCTGTGAGGCATTTAACCTCCACTCTGAATTATTATTATTTTTTAAACCCGGTACTTGCCCCACTCTAGCTCCTGTTTCAGATTGTCCTCTGGTGGCCCAGCAGCACCCCCCTTCTTCACCACGTGCTCCAGCACAGGCCCCGACCGCCGCCGGCTCTGATCGGCTCCTTTTTTTTTTTTGTACCCCGCCGCGACCGCAAAGCCCGACACACTCTCGTCCTATCCTGAGGACTCCTATATTCCCCTTCAAGCCGCTTCAATCACTGCTCCTCCACTCACATGATGTTGGCCACGCTCCTCTTCAGCTCTTCGCCGAAGAATGCCTTCCTGCCGTCCCTCACACACGACCACACTCTCCTTCCATCCTCTGATTGTCTCCCACATGCCTCACTCCTCCACAAGCCAATCGCTTTAAAGGATGCCTCTTCTGCCCCTCCCTCCCCCAAACCCTCAACCGCCCGGGCTCCTTGCCCACGTCTGGATCCGCACTGCCCCACTCCCCCGGTTACCTCGGCTAGCAGGTACTTGGCCCTGCCGCCATTTGCATCTCTCACCACTGATCTGCTGAAAAGTAATATTACTTTCATCTTTCCACTAGTGATACCTCTTTATGCATCCAAATGTACTATTAGCCTTCCCAAGTGTTTTGTCATATTGGCAGGCTTCCTTGAGATCATTTTATTTTTATTTATTTAGTATACCGCTACTTCCAGCGATCAGCAGCGGTTTTTTGATTACAGATTGGAAATTGTCAAATCATGACAGGAAATTTTTTTGAGGTATAAACACATTGATTAGACAGGAAAGCACAGCACACAGAGAATTATTTTTACAGGGAACATGGGCTATGGAGGGTTAAGTGGCTTGCCCAAGACCACAAGGAGCACCTGTGGGACTAGAAACCCCAGTCCTTCCGGCCCAAGGTTGCTGTCCTCTAGTGGGATTTGAACCCCCGACCTTCCGGCCCGAAGTACCTTGCCCCAACCACTAGGCCACTCCTCCACTCCATGATTGCTCTCAATAGAATTACACAGCTGTACATTCACTACTGTGTGATAATACAAGGAAGCAAAAATAGCAATAGTTATCAAACAAAATAATATAATAAAGGCATTTTCTCTAGATACACCAGCTTTATTTTTCACAACATTGTAATAGTTTTGCTATTAACATTACAAAACATTTCCATGTTCTTAACTATAATGTTTTGAAAGATATTTTGAAATATATAAGCTAATGTCATAGAAATGACAACATCTGGCAAGACCTCTTCTAGAATATTGTTTTCAACTCTGAAGGCAACATTTCAATAAGGATATAAAAATTGCACAAGCACTCAGGAAAAGGTTAGCAAATAAGTGCAGTTTGCAACATTAATCCTATCAAGTATGCATTAAGAACCTATCTTTATCCTGGAAGATAGAAGGGAAAAAGTAATTTGTTAAAGAAATTAAAATACCTCACTGCTCTAAAATAGCACAAGTGGAAATGTTTTTTCAGTGAAAAGGAAGCTCTAAAACAACAAGAGAGGGTAGGACAAGGAGCCATATTAGGAGATACTTCTTCACCGAAAGGATGGTAGATAAATGGAACAGCTACCACAAACAGATGCTAAAAGAAAAACCGAATTACAAAATTGAGATAAAGACCGCAAGGGAATGTTTACTAAAGAGCTGCAAGTAACACAAGACTAATGCATGGTTAGCATGATTTTCTACCAAGGCAGGGGTGGAGCGAACATTGGAAAATTTAGAGGGTGTGGCCATGGTAGGGATATAATGCCATACTAGGTATGCCAGTCACGTGTTAGTAGAGAAAGTACATTAGGTGCACAGTACTTGTCCAGCATGATTCCTCCACTCTGTTTGATACTCTGGTTTTCACTGTTAAACCTGTGCCTTCGATCTCTAAGAGTAAAATCTCGATATCTCCGTCCACCACCATTCTTGGTAAGGACCCCTTTCCTTCTACCAATCTCAGAGCCCTTCTCTTTCATCTTTGGAGCCTTCAAGTGGTCTGCTTTTGGGGCATAAGGATCCTCTCAATGGTATCATCTTCCATCACCATCAAATCAGAGTAAACAAATATTGTTACATTGGAGCTTCCTCACCAACTAAGCCAGTTTTCCTCTCCCCAGAGTGACTCATTACAGCTGATTCTTCAGGCTTTTTCAAGACTTGATCAATTGCCTGTTTTTTGTCTTCTTATATTCATGATTTAGTCCAGGAGGAAGAAAGAGAGATTCTTTCCATCTCGGAAGTTAAATTTTCTGCGTATTAAGTTTCTGAATCTGGCTTATTGAATCTGTGTATTTTCTTGATTTGTATTTTGTCATTATTTATTTCTTTTAGATCTCTCCTATGGAGTAGTTTTGATTACCACACTTGTAACTGTACTTTTGAGAATTAATAAACTTTGAAATTAAAAAAAAAAACAAACAACAACCTGGGAAACCATTGGCACCTTAGATACATTCACTCCAATCCTCATTTCCTTCAATAATTCAGTCCTGGCCAGAATCTGATTGTACTGAACCAAGGATTTACTGAAAATATTGAGGGATTATAAACAATAAAAAAATTAATATAATGGCTGAGCACAAATCAGCAATAGTCTTTCTTCTTCCATGGGACTATCTCCGTGATGGGGATTTTTTTCTCACTGACTCCTACTTTTCCCCCCAAAGTGCCTTGTAGAGCTGGATGCTTGACTTGGATTTAATCACAGACCTTACACCCTTCAGGTCTGGTCCTCCTTATCTTCGATTCAGGGGATGTCCACTGTAACCTTCTTCTCTTTTCTTGCAGGATAAGGGCTTCCTAATGCTCCTTCTCTCTCCAGAGCACTTTCTCTCTTGCTCTCTTTACGCCTTCAGTTGTGGGGCAGTGGCTTAAGCTGTCCTTGTCACTACTTCTATTATTTAGTTGGTTGATTACTCTGATGAGTTACCCAGAAACTTCTTCTTTTCCCCTATGGTGCATAGCTATAGAGCCAGAGGTACCTGCTGCTGTGATATATAGACTATGCTAGCCAAAGGCAGGAAACTGTCTTTGAGCTTGGTCTTTATACCAATCTGGTTTGCCTCCAGTTGAGTGTCAGGAGGGCCCTATCATTTTCTGAAAACAGTGGGTGGCATAAAAAGGTCACAAAGTAATATTATGGTAGAGCCACTAGAGGTCCCTGCTGCTCATGTAGGGCAGAATCTTAAAGTTCTCTACATCTGTATACCAGACACATCAACCTATACAGTCAATTCAGAAATTACACTACAAATGTATTATCACATTCAAAAGAGCACCTAGGTGCAACATGACATGAATACACACCCTGTTATTTCCTGCTACATCTATGCTATTCATAGACACTTTCTTCTCACAGGTAATTGTACCGAACAGAGCACCCTCTGACTTACCACGTTATAGTTTACATGCTGAGAAAAATGGCTTTGCTTTCATAATAGGACAAAGTGTACAACCTATGCAGAGATGGCAAAATTAAATACAAGTCTTGGCTGTTTGGACTCTGAAAATGTATATCGTAATGTATGGTTAGGTCTGTTCCCATTCTCGTAAGATGCAGCAGATGCACTGTGCATAGTCAGCAACCTTGGGCTGGAAGGACTGGGGTTTCTAGTCCCACAGGTGCTCCTTCTGGTCTTGGGCAAGCCACTTAACCCTCCATAGCCCATGTTCCCTGTAAAATAGTTATCTCCAAGTTATAATGCCCTGTTCAATGTAATTTCAGTTTGTTCAATGTAAACCACACTGATGCAGAATAGCGCGGTATATAAGAGAATGTAAATAAATAAATAAATAAATTTATGTGGGATTCTTGGTTATCTTGGACTGTGGTTGTATTCTCATGGACCTAGATTGTTACAAAAGGGCTAAACCATCACATCTGTATAGTTGTGAAGTCATCATTGCAGAAACAGAATATAAATAAAGTAGAAAATCAAAGGCAGACAAGGGGAAGAGTGAGAGAATACTAAGGGAATTGGTGTTTTCCTGGTGTAAATCCAATAAAAACCTTGTTTGCTTTTTTTTTTTTTTTTTTGCATCAGGTGTGTTTTATCCGTGTTTATTGATTAAAAGCTAAAATAAAAAGCTCCAGTAAGAACTCATGATTAGCAAATAGAGCTCTATGATAAGCAGCTTTGAAGACAGACATAAGATATCCCCTCTGAGAAAAATCATTTAATCCCATATGGGGGCAGGCAAGTTGTCAGCAGTGCCCACCATGTGGAATGAGCATATGAACTACTCTCCCTAAGACACTCAGGGTGCCCGATTACCTAGACTGCAGTGGACAGGTTACTGGACCTCTGGTGTAGAGGAGGGTTGGGACCTCTCTCTGTCACTCCCAGTATACATCTGGTGCAATGCTCTTGCTAGTGAGAAGTGCCCCCCCCCCCCCCCTGTGGGAGAAGTAGGTGCAGGAGTAGATATGCAAGCTGAACACAGTGAACACAGAAATATAGGGAACATATGGCTGGGGCAACCTACTACCCACCATTTTTATCACATGGGCTCCATGTTGTCTAAATGCAGCCACTTAGGACACCTCCTATGGCCTAAGCTCTGCTGAGGGTGTGAGAAGGATACTCCTATGAAGAAAGGCTAAAAAGGTTAGGGCTCTTTAACCTGGAAAAAAGACGGCTGAGGGGAGATAAGATAGAAGTCTATAAATTAATGAACGGAGTAGAACGGGTAAACATAGATCGATTGTTTACATCATCAGAATATAGAAAGACTAGGGGACATGCAATGAAGCTACAGGGTAAACTATTTAAGACAAACAGAACATGTTTTTTTCACTCAACATGTAATCAAACTCTGGAATTTGTTACTGGAGGATGTAGTAAAGGCTGTTAGTGTAGCTGGGTTGAAAAAAGGTTTGGACAAGTTCCTGGAGGAAAGGTCCATAAAACATTATTAAAAAGGGACCCAGGATATCAATGCTTGACCCAATACAAGCATTGTGGAACCTATGTCTTTTGGGGAAACTGCTAGGTACGTATGACCTAGATTGGCCACTGTTGGAAAAGAGGATACTGGGTTTGTTCTTATGTTCTTATCACGGAAAAAACTTTGGGGACACACCACAAGACACCCTATCTACCCCCATGAAAACAGGCAATCCCCCAAGTGGCTTCCAACTATAGAACACCAACTGTCAAGAAAATGAAGGTACACTGGCTCTTGGGAACCTACATGAGCTCCCCAGGTCTGTGGAATACCTTATCCCCTAAGCTGGGGGTGGCAATGGGACTGCTGATTAAGGAACTCTAACCAATTTAGCCCATAATCACTGTTGGACATGTAGGAACCTGCTCAGGAGCCAGTAGGCCAAAGGCATGCCCTCCTATAGTCAGCCAACTGTAGCAATACCTCATTTACCTACCCGTCCCCCAACTGTGCTCTGCTTTTTCCATCCTAAGATATGTGCCAGTTCTGGCTGTTTCATCGAGCACATGACCTAGCTCCCAATTCCTCCACAGCTCATACACCAGCAGCTCTGCCACATTTATCCAGTGTATATGCAGATGTGACTATCATAATTTCCAGATGTTGCTGTGCATATAGATGTGTGCCTACTCTTCCAAGTCCCAGCAGGTACTTAGAAGCATAGAAACATGATGGCAGAAAAAGACCACATGGCCTATCTAGTCTCCCCTTCCATATTGACTACTACAATAGTCCTCTCTTTTCCCTTAGAGATCCTCTGTGTTCATCCCATGCTTTTTTGAATTCAGAAAATGTCCTCATCTCTACCACCTCTCCTGGTAACTTCATGTGCTGCATGCCCTGGTTTTGTGACTGCCAGGCAGCAGTATTCCACTGGCATTGACAGCTGCACCATGGTGTCCCTTCAATTCTCATGCCCCAGACGAGATCCTGGTTCACTTCCAAAATTAGCAACGATGATATTTGTGTGGGATGGTTCAGGGCTTGAAAAGGTTTGAAACTTGCACCCAATCCACCTCTTGTTGGCATGCTAGTAAGGCTTGTGAAACTACTGTCTGGTCAGAAGCTGGAATAGTTGTACCCATGTTAGCAGCGTCTTTCACACCTAGATGCATAATTAGCATGGCTATTACTGTCACACGAGGCAGCTACTGCCCATTCTCCACCTCTATTCTGCCCTTACACCTTCAATTTGCATGTTACCCAGACAGCACCATGCTTTTAGCATGGTCACATTTTGGCAGAACACTCCTAGCTACCGCACGGCAGAAATGCCTGTTATCCCTGTGCTAAAACCCACAGTCCCAGCTACCGTGCTTTAGTAAATATGCCCCTCTATGTAATAAGCTAACATCATTGCATGAATACCTATACTTTTTAATACATAGATACAACATAATTTATATTAATCTTTTATACTACCTACTTGTAAATTCTGTGCCTTCTTTAATTCTTTAAGTATTTCAGAAACGTAAACACAGAATTTCCCAGAATTCCCAGAGAATTGGCTCTTGAGCTGATAACACATTGCATGTACCAATCAAGTTCAACATTCATGTCAGTCTTTCAAATATGGTTGCTCCCAGGCATTCGAGGGATTTAGAAAATAATGACAACAATAGAATTGCAATTGAGAAAAGGTTGAATATAATTATTACTCTTATACTTTTTTAATACCACAGTCTACAAAAGGTATACATTTGCAGCAGAATCTGGCATATTTTCATAGAACAAAACAAGTCTTTCTATACATTTCATGCTGAACAGTGTAGATGCTTTCAGGCTGTTACTTTCCTGCGTTATAAATAATAACTACTGAAAAGAAGCAGAGTCAGTAACTGAAATATATCATGAAACGTTAAAGAAAAAACATGTATAGCACATAATTCATGGCTATGTTTTTCTTGTCATTTTGCTTTATTATAGATCTGTAGAATGCGGGGAAGTTAGCCCATTGGTTATTGAGGAGGTATTCACATAAAACATGGACAATTTTCAGGAGCATTTACCAAGTTAAAATTCCCTGCTTGTATTTTTTGAAGTTCTAGCAGTGGCATTTAAAATGAAACTGGACTAGAATTTGGATATCCTCCAGTCCTGAATATCCGCAAAAAGTTAGACCTGCCTTTATTGTTATCTAAATTTGTGCATCTGGTTAGTGTACTGAAAATTGTCACTAAATGGATAATGCCAGGGATCACCCTTACCCTGCCTGTGGACCAGCCCAGGATTGTCTGGACAGTGCCACAGAGGTCAGAAGAAATATTTAGTTGCACTATTCGGATAGTGCTACTGAATATCCCCCAACCCCCGCCCCCACCAATGCTGCTAACCAGATAATTGCCTTTGAATGTCGGCCCTGATCCTCACTGATGTGGTTATGAATATTTCTGCAGGAAAATCAGTGTTTTACCATGGAAACAGCCTTTTTAATAAAGCGGTGCATCTAATATACACATAAAGTTATATGCACACAGCGTGTACATGTATAACTTGACTCTGACCAAGAGGAGCTATATCCAAGGGTGGAGATGGAAAGGGATTTTCATTTCTATGCAGACTGTGGAAAATTCAGCCATCTGCGGTTCAATGAACCCTGAAGATTTGTGTGTTCAAAAGTAGGCATAAATAACAAAACCCAAATTCCACAGGAACATTTTTATTTATTTATCAGGATTTTTTGATATCTTGGATTTTTCTGAGGCAAATTAGGGTAAAATGACTTGCCCAAAGCCACAAAGAGTGCTAGTGGGAATTGAATCCTTGTCTCTGGGGGTCATTTATTCATAACCATTAGGCTACTCCTCCACTTTATAGCATTAGTAGGCTGAACTCATGTTTTTCTAGTGGCTCTGCTGAAATCATGCCATGTGAGGTTAGTTCAACGCAGAAACAACTGTTTTCACAATAACCAAGTTTCACCTTATTGTCCTTTTAGAAATACTTTCTTTTTAACATGCTTGTTTCATTGGTCAGGTGGATGAAGTTGTGCAATGCTATACAGAAGATGCTGGATTCAGTCCTTGAGTTGGGTCTGTCATTCCTTATGCCCCCTGTCACTGGGGATGCGGCAGAGGTAGTGCTAAGTCATGCTCATTGATGAAGGCTGACACATGGAGGATTTATTCAAGGTTCATGATTGCAGGTTTCTAGGAGGACCCCTCATATATGTCAGGAGAATGTTAGGGGCAAGGGAAGTATAAATTTAAGATTTAATTTAATTTAATTGGTTCCTTCTTGTCTGCTTGACAAAATATTGGTTAAAGGCAGATTACAAATTCATAAGGTGGATTTACTAAAGTCCAGTAGCTGGGAGCATGGGGTTTAGTGTGGGGCTAATGCATGTTGTGTCTGCACAGTAGCAGAGAGCACACAGCTAAAAGACAACCCACTAAAAATGCTGCACTATACAAACAGTATATGAATAGGTGGGGTTAAGACCAGGGATGGTTCAAGGCAATCTGCTGCCTGAGACAAGGGATGAGATGGCACCCCTCCCCCAAGCTGGGGGGGGGGGCGGCGGCTTCAGTCAGGGACTGAACCAAATGAAAAAGTTAATTAGATAATGTGGAGGAAATAGAAAGATGTTTGCACACCTCAGAACTAAAAGAGAGAGCGAGAACCACTGCACAGTTTATAATACCAAATTAAATAACTCGTTTTTATTTTGTTGTTATAAAGACACTGCCAAGAAAACCCAGGAGCCTCTGGGTCGCCAGGAGTCAGGACCACTGTTCCCTCTAAGCTGTGCGCGTGTGCGCGCGCACACACCTCACCAAGCGAGCGCACATACTTTACAACAGAGCGCACAAAAATTACAGTTCTGATTCTGATAGAAAACAACACAGACGTCTTAAAATTTAAAAGTTGTTATGTATTTACGGTTTTCACAAGTTCTACAATTTTTTCTAGTGTAATCAATGTGGTGTACATACTGTATTCTGATGTGTAGTCAAATTTTAAAGTATATAACTCAGTGTCGTTATGTGGCGCACAAAAATTTAACCTTCCTTCAAAAGCTGCACAGCTGATATTTTATGCGAACACAGCCTACAGAAAATTAGAGGGAACATTGGTCAGGACTGACTCGAAGGCACACATTGCATTGCATAAACTAAGTTATGGTTGTTGCTTTTTCTTTTTGAGCATATATTTTGCATTCACAGAAACACCCCCCCTCCCCCCACCCCCAACAGTAGGTGCAGAGCAGAACTAGGACATCCACCCACAAAACTCAATATCTAATAAAAAAAAAATCTGATTCTGGCAATCTCACTAACAAACATTCTCCATTACCAGGCATATTGTGAACTAATACAAAACCCTGCAAAAGTCACCAATGATCTACAAGGCCAAATCAACCATATCATACCAGCATAAACATCCAAAACTCATACAACAAGAGACCTACCCAGATAAAAGCAAAACTGTAAATACTGTAGTGGGCCCTAGATCATCCATACACCAAATGAAAATCTAAACAAGTCAAATTATTACAGTACAGGTCCCTTTGTACAAACTCCATGTTAACAGAACTCATGGCTTCAGTCACACACTCAGAACACAGACCCTCGCCAAGTACAGAAATAAGTGAGGATAACCTAAAGTGAAAATAAAAATATGTAGACAAAATTAAACTGAAAGCCCAGGAAGACAGACTCTGCATGCAATGCAATACCAGTGAAATAAAAAAGACTCATTTCCCTGTACTGTGTAAAATATTAAAATAGTGCAAAGTCCAATCACTCATTTGAAAATACAATTCTTTTTCTACCTTTGTTGTCTGACCATTTTATACTCTGATCATGCTGGTCTTGATCTGAAGCTTCTGCTTTCTGCTTTCTTCTGTCTTCTCTTAGCTCTCTTTCTATGGTCTTGACTCCATCTGCCATTTCTTGTCTGTCCTTTTGTTTTCTTCACTTCCTTCCATCTTGGATATTGATTTTTTTTCTTTCCACCTTTCTGCCATTTATTTCTCTCTCTCTCTGGCCACCCAGATTTCACTACTCCTTACTATCCAGTTCTCACTTTCCCTCTTTTTTATGCCATCTACCTACCGCTTTTCAAACTTCACCCCCAGTCCTTCCATTCCCCAGCATTTCTTCCCCTCTGTGTTGTCCAGCATTTGTCCTCATGTCTCCCTCCGCCATAGTCCAGTTTGTCCTCCCCCCATCCAACATTTGCCTCACTGCTTCCCCCCTCCAGCATGTCTTCCTGCCCCCTCCCCTGTTGTCCAACATTTGTCCTCCCTGCCCCCCCCCAGTGTTGTCCAGCCTTGTCCTCTTGTCTTCCCCCCCCCCATTGCCCAGCATTTGTCTTCATGCCCTGCTTCTCTGTCATCAAGCATTTGCCCTCTCTCACCCCTTTTGTCCAGCATGTGTTCCCTGTTCCTCCTCCTTTGTCCAGAATTTGCCCCCTGTCTCTCCCCTTTGTCTAGCACTTGTCCCCCCGTCTCCCCCTTTGTCCAGTATGTCCACCTGTCTCTCCCTTTATCCAGCATTTTTCCCCCTGCCTCCTCCCTTTCTTCAGCACTTGCCTCTGTCTCTCCCCTTTGTCTAGCACTTGTCCCCCCGTCTCCCCCTTTGTCCAGTATGTCCCCCATCATCCCCTTTTTCCACCATCGCCCCCCCCCCCCCCCCGTTTCTCCTCTTTGTCTCTCACTTGTCTTTCTCCTGTCTCCACTCCCATCACCTACACCTCTCATCCGGCAGTGGCTGTGGCACTCTGGTTGTTTTTATTTTAGATTTTGCCACCTCTGGCCTGCCTCTGCCGTCCCTTTGTTTTTTTTTCCTCAAGAATGCTTGCAGTGAGAAAAAAAAGCGACAGAACACGGGAGTGCCGCCGTCACCGCTGCATGAATCAGCCTGATCGCTTGCAGTTTTCCTATAACTGTTAGACATCTGAAAAGTAAGATGGGAGAGTTAGAATAAACTGTATAGCACTAAATGAGAGGTTGGATATTAATGAACAAACAAACCTCTTCCATAGACGGGGAAGCTGCAAAACTAAGGGGCATAACATGAAACTGCAAAGGGGTAAATTGAAAGGCAATGTCAGGAAATACTTTTTCACTGAAGGATGCTTGGAATGCCCTTCCGATGGAAGTGGTGGGGGCAGATACAATGACAGAATTTAAAATAGCGTGGGTCAGACACAATGGATAAAATCAAAAGAAACATAACTATATCTTATATCTCCCCTAAAAAAGGCATGGGGAGAGGTGACCTGCCCGGAGCGGCAGGTGCCCCTACACTTTCTGCCTTGCTGGGCAGACTAGATAAAACATGCTGGTCTTTATCTGCTGTCATATACTATATTAGTTTGTTACTATATGATTGGTATCTCAGAGACCTGGTGAAAGGAGGGCAAACAATGGGATACTGTGATACCTGAGTACAAACTATATATCAATGATAGAGCAGATCAAATTGGTGGAGGGGCTGCCCTCTATGTTAGAGAGAGTATTGGGTCACACAGGATTAAAGTTTTGCAGGAAACAAAATACACTCTCTATGAATCTCTATGCATAGAAATTCCATGTAAAAAGGGAAAGGTGATGACAGTGCCAGAATGAACAAATGGATGATGAAATGCTAAAAGAAATCAGGGAAGTTAACAAAAGTTACAACACAGTAATAACAGTGGGTGATTTCAGTTATCCCAGTATCGACTGGGTCAGTGTCATGGCAGGACATGCTAGGGAGATAAAGTTTCTAGATGAACTAAATGACTGCTTCTTGGAGCAGCTGGTTCATGAATTGACAAGAAGAGAAACTATTTTGGACCTAGTCCTTAATGGAAAACAGGATCTGGTACAAGAGATAAGGGTGTTGTGGCCACTTGGCAATAGGATAATTAATAAATGAAGGAAGGACAGCAAGGAAATCTACAGTACTACCTTTTAACTTTCAAAAGAGAGACTATGATAAAAAGAGGAAAATATTTAAGAAAAAAATAAAAGGAGCAGCTGAAAAGGTTAAAGATTTACATCAAACATGTGCATTGTTGAAAAATATTATCTTGGAAGCCCAGACCAGCCATATTCCGCACTTTAAAAAAAGTGAAAGGAAGGCCAAAAAACTGCCAGCTTGGTTTAAAGGTAAGATCAGAGATGCTGTTGTAGCAAAAAAAAAGCATCTTTCAAAAAATGGAAGAAGGACCAAATGACAAACCTGGAAACAACATAAGCACTGGCAAGTTAGATGCAAGGCAGTGATAAGGCAGGCAAAGAGGGAATTTGAAAAAATGTTTGTCATGAATGCAAAAATGCATAATAAAAAGTATTTCAACTACATTCATAACAAAATAAACTGTGGGAGAATCATTTGGATCCTTAGATGATAGAGGGGTAAAAGGGTACTAAGAGGGAATAAGGCCATAGCTGAGAGACTGAATTAATTATTTGCTTTGGTCTTTACTGAAGAAGATGTAGGGAAATTATCTGTGCCTGAAATTGTATTTAAAGGTGATGCATCAGAAGAATTGAAAGAAATATAGATAAACAGGGAAGATGTATTGCTATGTGATAAACAGAAGAGTAGTAAACCATCTGGTCCAGATGGTATACAGTACATCCAAGTGTGCTGAAAGAACTGAAATATGAGATTGCAGACCTACTATTACTAATCTGTGAACTATCATTAAAATCATCTGTAGCACCTGAGAATTGGTGAATGGTCAATTTTTATAAAGGGTTCCAGGGGTGATCCAGAAAACTACAGATCAGTGAGCTTGAAATCAGTACTGGGAAAAATGGTAGAAACCATTGCTAAGAACAACATTTCTGAACACATACATAGTGTCATACCCCGCCCACTGCCTTAGGCTTGGAGGGCTGGGGTAGCCATTATTTTTTCTCTATTGAAGGTTAAATCAACTAACTTTCCTCTCGTGATGCATGCTGGGAAAAGTAGTTTTCCTTCTGATAGAAAATAGTCATGAAGCCAGAGTTATAGGCAAAACTATAACAAAGTTTATTTCTCCCAAAAGCAAAGGTTCAAAGTAAGTTGCACTAGGATACTTCTCCAGTATTTGTTCAAAGAGGTTCTTTATACAAGTGTGCTGGCTGAGCTTTTATATTCATTCAATCCAAATGCAGCTGCTTCTCACATATACAGAAAAAGAACAAAACATGGCAGCTTCCTTTACCAAAGAAAATATTTTCTTTTCTTTAGGTTACTCTCAGCTTATGCCACTGTTCCCTCTAAGCTGTGCGCGTGTGCGCGTGCACACACCTCGCCGAGCGAGCGCACATTACAACAGAGCACACAAAAATTACAGCTCCGATTCTGATAGAAAACAACACAGACGTCTTAAAATTTAAAAGTTATGATTGTAATTACTAAAAATTTCCCGCTTCATTTAGTAATCATCTATTTTCATTTAATTTGATTAAAATCAATGTGGTATACATACTGCATTCTGACGTGTAGTCAAATTTTAAAGTATATAACTCCGAGTGTCGTTATGTGGTGCAAAAAAATTTAACCTTCTTTCAAAAGCTGCACACAGCTGATATTTTATGCGCACACAGCCTACAGAAAATTAGAGGGAACATTGGCTTATACTATACAGTTTAGCAAAGGCTTTCAATACTGTCTGCAAAGCACAAAGTACAATCCATAGGTTGTTCTGGCTGTAAGGAATCACTCTCTTTAGAGTCCACCTGCATTGCTTCAGGTTCTTGTGCTGCACTGCCTTGCTTTAAACTACTGGTGAATGCCTCAGGGTGTTTTCTCCCTAAAACTCCCTATGGGTCTTTTAAACACAGTTCTAGTGAATAGAGATAAGCAGTACCTGAGCCTGAGGAAACTCCTCTCTGCAGCTGTGCGGCTATCTCTTGCCAGCTCTGGGGAAACAGTCCCTTGTCCCTTAATTTAGGTTCCTCCCTGGAGCTCTGCCATGGTTCTCCATTCAAGACTGGGCTCTGCAGACTTCTGCACTGAGTCTTAGGCACCCACTTCTGAACTCTCTGAAACTTTTCCTTCAGTGCTGGGGTTTGAAGGTTTTCCTGCTCTTTCTCTCTGAGCACTCCAGACCACCTTTGTGTCCTCTCCCCTTCTGCTTTGCTTGCTTCAGTTCCTTTCCTCCACGTGGCTTCCTTCCTCCAGCTACTATGTTTCCTCCAACCGTGTTCCCGTCTGGGCTGCCTTCCGTGCTGCTCCCTCTCATGCTGCTCTCTTGACTCACTCTCCAGCCCTGGTTTATATCCCTGTTTTCTGATAAACCTCCCTGACTCTCTAGACAGGTGTTTGTAATCAGTTTCCAAGCCTGTTGCTATGTCATCAGGGCTTGGGTGTGTCAGCTTAGCTTTTGAATCCCTGTGTTTGTTTTCTCCAGAGAACTGCTGGAACGTGTGCTTTGCAGGGCTGTGACCTTTCCTAAAGGTAGAATCATTCTTTTCTTCTACTTCCATGGGCTCACTAGAGTCTTCCTTATCACATATCCCCCCCCCCCCTTTAAGATATTACGGGCTGGCGATATTTCACCCGCACAGCTCGTAATCCGCGATAGGGCATCGGCATTCTGGTGCAACCTTCCCGCCCTGTGCTCTACCTTAAAATTGAAGGCTTGTAATGCCATATGCCAATGGGTCAGACAGGCATTATGGTTCTTCATTTGATTTGATTCAACCATTTTAAGGGCGCATGGTCCGTGATCAATAAGAACCTCCGTCCGGTGAGATAAAATCTAAGGGCCTCCACCGCCCATTTGATGGCCAAACATTCCCTTTCGATCGTCGAGTATTTATGCTCCGCCTGGGACAGCTTTTTACTCAGGAACATCACCGGATGTTCCGTTCCCTCATACATCTGCGATAGAACCGCTCCCAGGCCTGTCTCCGATGCGTCTGTTTGGACGATAAATGTCTGCCCAAAATCCACACCACGCAACACCGGTGCTTTACACAGCTTCCCTTTTAATACTGTGAAAACCTTCTCCACCTCTGGGGTCCACTTGAGGTTGTTCAGTGAATTTTTCTTAAGAATGTCGGTAAATAAGGAACTCTCCTCGGCGAAATGAGGGATGAAACATCGGTAGTATCCGATTAGGCCTAAAAAACTCCTCAACTGTTTTTTATTCATGGGCCTAGGAAAGTTTTTAATACTATTTTATTCATCAGAGGTCTGACCATACCTCTCCCGACCATGTGTCTGAGGTATTTCACCTCTTTTTCGGCAAACATACACTTCCCTGGGTTCAGGGTAAGACCGGCCCATCTCATAGCACATAGCACTGCTTCTACCCTAGCTAAATGTTGAGCCCAACTGGAATTGTGTATGATGATATCGTCCATATAAGCCACGGCATACTCCTGGTGTGGACGTAAAACGTGGTCTACCAATCTCTGGCAGGTTGCCGCTGCACCATGTAGGCCGAAGGGCATCCTTCTAAACTGGAAAGGTCCGATGGGTGTGCTGAAAGCAGTCTTCGATCTTGACTCTCGGATCAGGGGAATTTGCCAATAACCCTTGGTCATATCTAATGTAGTTAGAAAATGAGCTTGCCCCAAGCGATCTAATAATTTCTCAATGCGGGGCATAGGGTATGCATCAAACATTGAAATGGCGTTCACCTGCCTGAAGTCTATGAAAAACCTCCAAGTGCCATCAGGTTTTGGCACTAGCACAATGGGGCTACACCAGGGATTTTTGGACTCTTCTATAATTCCCATTTCCAGCATCTCCCATACCTGGGCCACTATCTCTTGTTTTCTGGCCTCCGGCAGCCAATATGGTCTTTGCCTCACCACCTTCCCAGGTGGGGTTATAATTTTGTGGGCCACTAACTTGGTCTCTCCGGGGATCAGTGTCAAGACATCCGTAAATTTTGCCAGTAATCCAGCTAGTTCTTGACTTTGCCGCAAGGAAAGTTCATCGCCTACTCGAGGCTCTGGTTTCGACTTGCATTCCGCCAGTTGCAGACCTAAATACTCTTCCACTTTCTCCTCAGTGGTGGCAGTTAGTCCTTTCACCTCAGCTCGTCCAGTGGATCCGAACCCTCTGGTTCGTCGACTTGTAGGAGTCACCATGGGTACTTCTTCTAACAAGGGAAACCCTACCCTCTCACAAATGAGCTGAGCCACTTGATCACCCACCTTTACTAGGAAATCCTCTTCACCAAAATTGAAGAGCAATACCTTAATTACACCCCTGTAATCTGGGTCAATAACACCCGCACCCACGTCTAGAAAATGCTTTAAGGCCAAACCAGAGCGTGGTGCAATCCGGCCGTAACACCCAATGGGAATTTCCATTTGTAGGCCAGTGTCTACTAGGGCCTTTCCGTGTTTGGGGATAATTTCTTCTATAGTGCTGCACAAATCATAGCCCGCTGCATTGGGTGAGGCTCTCTGAGGACTCTGCGCTTTCGGAGATACTTTGCAAAACTTTAATACAAATTTTGGCTTGTCTGGTGAATCATTTTTCAGAGGCCACTCCTTCTGACTTGGCTTCCTGGGCTTCTCAAACAGTGGACTGGGCACCACTGTTACCATAGCCTCCGCCCTCTGATCAAAATCTTGTTCTAGCCTTTCTTCTGGATCAAACTCAGTTCTCCCTTGAGACCTAAACTGTCTTTCCTGACGTATCTCTGTCTTTCCCTTTTTACACCTATCTGCAGGAGAAGCTACTAGGTTATCGTGTGTTGGTAGTTCACATATTGACTCATCTGGGGGTTCCTCCTTTTCACCTGGGGTTGCTGACCGGGATCGAGTAGATACCAGACCCACTTTTGGATGTAGGCCCTTCTCCAATCCTCTTTTGAACTGGGGCCAATCCCTCCCTAGCACTAGGTCATGTGGTAATCTCGGGACTACAGCTACCAGGACTTCCCTTTGTGTTCCTAACCCCTTTATTAGCAGCTTGTACATGGGATAGAAGGATGATGATCCGTGGATACACCTGATCCTGACCTTTCCCTCTGGTCTGCTCAGTACGGATTCACTCTGTGCTTCTATTGTCTGCCAGAGCCTCTTAGAGATCATACTCTGGTCAGCACCTGAGTCTAGTAGAGCGTTAACAGAAATGCCCTGAACATCAACATTCAGCAGGAACCCTTCTCTTATGTGGTTCACATTAGCACTTATTAATGCATTGTGTGTACTGCATTCCTTTTTCAGGTGACCTAGCTTTCCACATTGAAAACATTTTCTCATTATCAAATTACTTTCTTGCTTAGGCAAATAAGCTTTCATACATTCCACCTTTTGCCTGGGTCCTCTTTCTGATCTTAAACTAGCTTCCGCTGCCATTCTCAGAGCGCCCCCTTTTTCCTGACCAACCAATTCTGCTTCTAGATATCTTTTGGTTAGCAGGGTTGCTTCTGTCGAGGTCTGGCAGTTTTGTAATATCAAGTAGGACTGAATTTCCTTAGGTATCGCATTCATGAACTGTTCTAATACAATTGCATCTATTACAGTTTCCATGCTTTTACCCTCCAGAGCTAACCATTTTTTAGTTAAGGCTTTGATCCTTTGGCACAGAGCCTTAGGTGTCTCACCAGCTCCTAACTTTGTAGCTCTCAACATGCGATGGTAGACCATCGGAGTTAAGCCTAAACAATCTCTTATGGCCATTTTTAGCTCCCCATAATCCATAGCAAGTGCTGCCGGCATGGCACTGTAGGCTGCTAAGGCCTCTCCTGTAAGGGATGCGGCTACCCATACAGCCCACTGTTCTATTGGCCACCCCACCGTATGTGTAACTCGCTCAAAAGCTTCAATGAAATCATCCACATTATCTCCTACTGTAAGTTGTCCAAACGAGAAAGTCCCACAAGTTTGTGGTCCTACCACACAGGTATGTGTTGCTGCTTCCAGTGGCGATGTGCTTAATGTAGCTCCCACTGTCGCTTTCTGACTCGCAAGCAAAGCCTCCATTAAGTCTAGCATAGGCTTCTGCTGGGCCTCCAGAACGGCCGAAGCCTGCTCCTGCGCATGATGAGCCATTTACCTCTGCTTCTCAAACTGGGACGCCATCCACTGCAAAACATCTTTGGGATCCATCTTGGTAGTTTTTCTCTGCAGAAAGAAAAAGACAAACACAGCCCACCGAGTGCGATATCACCAGACTTTCAGCTAGTTTCCCTTAGGCTAAACGTTTGGAGTCTCTCTTCTTTCTCACTTGAATCCCATATTACCCATGCCCAAATACTCGTTACCTGAGCATAGGCGTCGATTCACGCCTTGAAAAGTAGAGTATCGCTGATCTCCAGTTGCTCTGGCGTACCTGCCAGCGATCTTTCACTCTGCCCTCCAGAGTACAGCTTAGCAGTAGGTACTTGCAGAAAACCTTCGGTGAAAATCCTGAAGTGTTTTTGTAAATCCTGATGTCACGATGATCCAACAACTATGCCACTTGTCATACCCCGCCCACTGCCTTAGGCTTGGAGGGCTGGGGTAGCCATTATTTTTTCTCTATTGAAGGTTAAATCAACTAACTTTCCTCTTGTGATGCATGCTGGGAAAAGTAGTTTTCCTTCTGATAGAAAATAGTCACGAAGTTAGAGTTATAGGGAAAACTATAACAAAGTTTATTTCTCCCAAAAGCAAAGGTTCAAAGTAAGTTGCACCAGGATACTTCTCCAGTATTTGTTCAAAAAGGTTCTTTATAAGAGTGTGTTGGCTGAGCTTTTACGTTCATTCAATCCAAATGCAGCTGCTTCTCACGTATACAGAAAAAGAACAAAACATGGCAGCTTCCTTTACCAAAGAAAATATCTTATTTTCTTTAGATTACACTCAGCTTATACTATACAGTTTAGCAAAGGCTTTCAATACTGTCTGCAAAGCACAAAGTACAATTCATAGGTTGTTCTGGCTGTAAGGAATCACTCTCCTTAGAGTCCACCTGCATTGCTTCAGGTTCTTGTACTGCACTGCCTTGCTTTAAACTACTGGCGAATGCCTCAGGGTGTTTTCTCCCTAAAACTCCCTGTGGGTCTTTTAAACACAGTTCTAGTGAATAGGGAGAAGCAGTACCTGAGCCTGAGGAAATCCTCTTTGCAGCTGTGCGGCTATCTCTTGCCAGCTCTGGGGAAACAGTCCCTTGTCCCTTAGTTTAGGTTCCTCCCTGGAGCTCTGCCATGGTTCTCCGTTCAAGACTGCGCTCTTCAGACTTCTGCACTGAGTCTTAGGCACCCACCTCTGAACTCTCTGAACCTTTTCCTTCAGTGCTGGGGTTTGAAGGTTTTCCTGCTCTTTCTCTCTGAGCACTCCAGACCACCTTCGTGTCCTCTCACCTTCTGCTTTGCTTGCTTCAGTTCCTTTCCTCCACGTGGCTTCCTTCCTCCAGCTACTATGTTTCCTCCAACCGTGCTCCTGTCTGGGCTGCCTTCCGTGCTGCTCTCTCTCGTGCTGCTCTCCCTCGAGCTGCTCTCCCTCCTCACTCTCCAGCCCTGGTTTATATCCCTGTTTTCTGATAAACCTTCCTGACTCTCTAGACAGGTGTTTGTAATCAGTTTCCAAGCCTGTTGCTACGTCATCAGGGCTTGGGTGTGTCAGTTTAGCTTTTGAATCCCTGTGTTTGTTTTCTCCAGAGAAGTGCTGGAACGTGTGCTTTGCAGGGCTGTGACCTTTCCTAAAGGTAGAATCATTATTTTCTTCTACTTCCATTGGCTCACTAGAATCTTCCTTATCACAACAGTCATGGTCTAATGGGAGAAAGCCAACATGGATTTAGCCAAGAAAGGTCTTGTCTTAAAAATCTGTCATATTTTTTTGAAGGTGTGAGTAAATAGGTAGACAGAGGTGAGCCTCTATATAGCGGAAGGGGGGCAGGGGGCAAAGTCAATAGCTGAGAAAACTCATGGTCATATTGTAAATGATGTGAAACTGCTGGATCCAACATATTGCAATTATTCAAATGAGATTAGTGCTCTGCCAGCCTCACCTTAATTTGCCATTCTGTTCTCCCCACATAAAGCAAGTTACATGGACATATAACTGTATACACCATAAATTTCTAGATTTCAGAAGGCCTTTGACAAGGTCCCTTTCGAAAGACTCTTTGGAAAATCAAAACATCATGGGATTGGAGCAAGTTTACTATGGTGGATCAAGAACTGGTTAAAAGATAGAAAGCAGAGGGTAGGGCTAAATGGCCAATTTTCTCAATGGAGAAAGGTGAATAGCGGAGTATTCCAAGGATCTGTGATGGTCTGTTGCTTTTTAACATATCCATAAATGACCTGGAAATGAAACAACAAGTGAGGTGATCAAATCTGCAGATGATACAAAATTATTCAAAGTTGTTAAAACACAAGAGGATTGTGAAAAATTGCAAGATGGAATTCTTTGGTAAGAGCAGTTTCGGTAGAATTTAGGGGACGGAAATCGGATTGTAAAGGATCTAGGAGGGCATGAGAGGAGAGGAAGTTGAGACAGCAGTGGTAGACAGCACGCTCAAGTAATTTAGAAATGAAGGAAAGGAGAGAGATGGGAGGATAGTTAGAAGGACAGGAGGGATCGAGTGAGGGTTTCTTGAGGAGGGGTGTGACAATAGCATGCTTGAAGTCAGAAGGGAAGGTAGCGGTGGAGAGCGATAGGTTGAGAATATGAGTGATGGAAGGGATGATAGTGGAAGAAATGGAGCTAAGGAGGTGGGTGGGCATAGGATCAGAAGGGCAGGTAGTCAGCTTAGAGGAAGAAAGGAGGAGTGTTGTTTCCTCATCAGAGACCAGAGGGAAGGAAGAAAGAGAAGGAGAAGTAAGGGGGAAGAGTTGGGAAAAAGGGGGGGAAGAAGAGGAGGTAGTGAAATGGAGGGTGATTTTATGGATTTTGTCATGGAAGTACTGTGCCAAGGTTTGGCCAGGAAGGGAGGTAGGAGCCAGAGGTGGGGGCACACTGAGGAGAGAATTGAGTGTATAAAAAAGACGACAAGGATTAGAGACAAGAGAGTTAGTCAGATGGATGAAGTAGATTTGTTTGGCAGTGCAATGGCTGATTGGAAGGAGAAAAGCATGAATTTAAAGTGGAGAAAGTCAGCATGAGAGCGAGATTTGAGCCAGGCACGCTCAGCAGAGCGGGCACAGGAGCGCAAATAGCAGGCAAAAGGAGAGAGCCAAGGCTGTGGAGGAGAACGCCTAACAGGACGTGAGATGAAGGGAGCAAGAGAATCCAAAGCAGAGGAGAGTACAGCATTAACTCATAATCAAACACTGGAATTTGTTACTGGGGAATGTAATAAAATCCATTAGTGTAGCTGGGTTTAAAAAATATTTGGACAAGTTCCTGGAGGAAACGTTCATAAACCATTATTAAAGCATTGTGGAACCTGTGTGCCTTTTTAGGAACCTGATAGCTACTTGTGACCTGGATTGGCCACTGTTAGAAACAGGATGCTGGGCTTGATGGACCTTGGTCTGAAACAGTATGGTATATCTTATTTTCTTATGGTCTTAACCTGCACTAGTGCATTTGTGGTGTATGCAGTTATAAGCCCATGTAACTTGCTTTATGTGGGGAGAATAGAATGGCAAATTAAGGTGAGGTTTATAGGGCTGGTACCCCTGCAATTTTGCACCTGCAGATCTCCGGCCTGCTTAGCAGCTAAAGCCTGAACCAAAGCTGACCAAACAAGATGGTTTCTTGCTACAAAGGACTTTTGCTGTGCTTACAGTCTCAGACCTGACCTTTACACAAATGCTTGCCAAGTGATCATACCTGAGCATTGTGATAAGGAAGCTTATCATAGCTCAGGTAGGAGCTATAGAAAAGATGATGTGACTCTGAACAAGCAACCTGTCAGTTTTGGTAGAAGTAAGAAAA
Source organism: Ichthyophis bannanicus (assembly GCA_033557465.1). NCBI lineage: Eukaryota > Metazoa > Chordata > Amphibia > Gymnophiona > Ichthyophiidae > Ichthyophis > Ichthyophis bannanicus. Next base: position 1,557,200,469 of record CM066032.1, read on the forward strand.
CAGAGTTTTCACATAAAAGACTACCAGTCCCAGAATGCACCAGGTTTCCAGCAGCCATGAGAGGGGCTGAAGTGAGAAAACGTGTGTGCAATCAAGAGAGCTATGAGGTAATCCCTAAGCACTCATCTAAAAGGGCAGAGCCTGATTCAACACAGCTGCGATGTGTTAGGGAGGAGCACACATTAGGACAGAATAAGAATAGAGCTTATTCTACAGATAACAGCTTCAGCAAAAGATACAGCAACAGCTTCAAGCTCAAGCACCAACATCATCTCGAGAAGCAGAAGCCAAGCCAAGCGGATAGAGAGAGAAGGAAACTCTCTGGAAGGAAGAGAAGAAAGGCCATTGGCAGGTTTGGGAGAGTCCAAGGCAGTACCCATACTGGGAGGTATTCCAAGTGCCAGCAGAGTCCATTGGACTGGAGTCAGCCAGAGGAATGGAATGGCAGAGATAGGAATCACCAGTGGCTACCTAGGAGAGAGAAGACTGCACGTGGAAGGGACTTTCAGACCTATGCCAGAAGGTATGTGAGGGAAGATCCAGTGTCCAGGGATCAAGATTGGAAGGCTGGACATCAGAACTGGATTACATACTGGCCAGGCTATACAGAGAGGAATTATAATAGCAGGAGAGGCTCAGGTATGAACACTGATCCAGACCCTATCTATAATAGTGAATGGCAGCAAGGGAATAAGCATTCTCATGATAGTGCCTTATGGAAAGACTTGTCTGTGCCAATGTATGATAGTGACCCTATGCTGATTGATGAAGGGGGAGATACAGCAGATGAAACTATTGATTACATGGACTGTTCTCTATCTAAATGCTATTGCTAGCTTTCTGTGAGCAAACACATCAGCCATCACAAAGAAACCTAACTTTGTTCCTTATTCCACTGCAAAAAGCTCCTAAAGCAGGATTTTGAGTTCACACAGTAGCAGCCAGCCAGCTAAAGGGTTTCAGCTGGACAATTGATAGTAATTAAAGCTGCACCTGATTGTGTGTGTGAGCAAGGGAAAATCACTGCTGGATCTGCGTGGAAAATAAGCAGAAGTTAACCTAACAAGCAAAGTTCATTTATTTCTTTGTGCCTTTTTATTTGGTAATTATTTGCTAAGAAAACATTAGCTAATTGCCTGACAAGTTGAAGGTTGTTTTCTGATTTGCTTTGTGACTTTATGTTATCCATTTAAACACTGCAAGCAAGTAACCTCATTTATATTGCTACCAAGCATACTTGTGCCGGGTGAATTAAACCCCATCAATAAAAGAAGTATTTTATTGGCTTTACCACTGGTTACACAACTCAATTATTGCCTTCAGCTGTGTTTGGGAATGAATGAACTACATTACCCACAATACCTTGCAAGAATCATATGAATATATGCATCGTCAAGATTGTGTAAGTTCTCACCCTAGGCAGCCGTCTGACAGCATACAGAAGACTATTGTTTCTGTCCAATTAGTTTCCTAGGCCAATTAGTTGTCTACATGCAAGAACAACTGCTTCTCTCATCTTCATCATCCACTAACGATGCTACTGGCCTTGGGATGTCTGGAACCGCATACTGTTATTTTCCCTCATTATGGCTCCTAGGTCTCCTAGGTTCATTACCTCCTGATTCGCTGAGAACACCTCGGATTGTTTCTTGCCAACCAATCACCAGGCCTATGACGGAGACTCATCACAAAGAATAATATAGTCTGCGTAGAAGAACTTTGGCGCCTTTTGCTGTTTGTGCCCTGTTTACCTGGTTTCTGCTACCTTATCTGTCTGCAAGACAGACACACTACATGTGTGCAAGGCCGTTCTCCTAAGGACTGAGTTAAGACTTTCACAGATACCTTAGGTTCTGTGTTCTCCCAGGCTCACCTCCGAAAGGACTTTATCCTGTGTTATCTAACCTAGATGCTTCCTTGGACTTGTGCTGCTCCAGAGTCTTATCGGACCGCAGCACCAGAGTGCCAGCCAAAGCTAAGGTACAGTCTTCTCTCTCCTCCTCTGGATGGACAATGGCTAGCTAGAAACTTATTCCATAACTTTTCTCAGTGCAAAGCGAATCAGTGAATTCTGGTTACTAATCAGTGATTTATCACTTTGTCTAAGTGTAATTTTGTGTCGCAACAAACTGCTACCTCATGTTTCTAATTATATATCTTTAGCTATATGTCTGTATATTTTCCTACCTTGCTGTCATAATAAAATATAATAAATATATATATACAGATGAAACTTCTTCCGTGGCTCATTACCAACAAAACTCATAGAACTTTGGGTTGGGTATCAGTAGCTAATTACCCCCGGACATAACTGAGATTATTATTTTTGGGCTACTAATAATCCCTACAGGTTGGCAGAGCACCGATCTCATTTGAATAATCTCAATATGTTGGATCCAGCAGTTTCACATCATTTACAGTATGGCCATGGGTTTTCTCAGCTATTGACTTTGGCGTCCCCCCAATAGAGAAGTAAAGTTGAACAGGTATGAGCAGTTGCTTTAACTTGGTATAGCAGTTGCTTTAACTTGGTATAGCCCAATGGCCTTATTTTGGATATTGTTTGGTACTCTTTGATTTGATGAGTGTGTGCATATATTAGATAAGGTCTGCAAACTTATTTATTTATCTATTTAACTGTGCTTATATACCACTTTTCACTGGGTCAAAGTGCTTTACAATGAACAAAACAATTTTTTACATTGAACATTGTCACCCACTAACGTACCCAGAGGCTAAAAAGGGCTTGGGTCATTTGATGGGGCAGTATTTTTATGGCTAGAGCTCCTATGAAGGCTTTTGGCAAAGCCTTCTGGATCCTGTAGTTTTCACCGTTAGCCAAAGAAGTGTAGTTGAAGCAGAGGGTAAGGTTTAAACTCAGGCTTTATTCCCCGTCCGGGGTAGATTCATAACAGTGGAACTTAAAGCAGGTCAGACCCTTCGTCTGATAACACAATTAAAGAAAAATACTTTCAACAAACTCAGCTTTCTTCAGCATTAAACCATGAACAAAAAGTAACAGAAAACAGTTCCTTTTACTCACGGAACTCTGGCACCTGTTTCTTCTCATAAACAGTTCTGGCTGCCTTTAACATAGAGATGCTATACAATCAGATAATGTGTATGTGCAGTCCATTTCATTTTCCTCTAAAGATTCCTCAAGAGGTTCAATCTGCATCTCCTCTTCATCAGAGTAAACTTCTGGCTTCCAATTGCCGTTAAAGTTATAAGGTTCTTGTCGGGGAGTTAAAACACTCTCCTCCCCCACTATACCAGTGGCCCGTGGGTAACTACCGTATTTCCTGTAGTTGGGTTCCTGAGAACTACAGAGCTCTTGGTACGTGCATAGAAAGTCAGGGTATTGCAAACCTCTCTTATTAAGGTAAATATGCCTACCTTTAGACACTGCTGTTTCCTGCTCTCTTGGATAAGCACAGCTCTGCTTGGAAGCCCCTTTTCCACGGCATTTCTCTGGCTCATTCAAATGTGCTTCAGGGTAAAAGTTTTCCCCTTCTGCATTTCTGGTGTTAGGTAATTTATATCTTAAAGCCTTGGCTGTTGGACTGCCTTCTCTGCTTGCCTCACAGCAACGCTCCTGGGAATATTGAGAGGCTGTGCACTGCTGTTCCCAACAGCTTCTCTGAGAATCACCAACCTCATGTACTCTGGATAATCCCCTTGGATCCGTCCTCACAGCTCCATGGGCACTGCTCTCAAGCTCAGCAGTTCCTAACGGTTCTCGCGTAGTTCCAACTACAGCCCTTGTAGTTCCTACTACTTCTCTCTCCATTCTACTTCCTCCTTCAGTTCCCCCTCTACCTTCCGGTAAGTGATTTTTAAGTACGTTCAAATTGGTGTTAGCCTGGGCTCCGCCCCCATGCAGGTGCTCTTCATTTTCTAATGAATTCTGTGCTCCCTTTCTGTTCGGGCGTTCCCTAACACCACTTGGCTTTGTTTTTATCTGTTGCTCATAGCAACCTTCCCCCATGTGTGAACCTGAGCTGTCAGTTTCCCTTACATTTTGCTCACAATCCCCTACTTCCATGGGTTCTGATGGCGCTACCTTATGACAGATCCCCCCCCTTAAAATATTACGGGCTGCCGGACGACTAACCGGACAGCTCGTAATCCGGGAGAGCGCATCCGCATTCCCATGCAATTTTCCTGATCTGTGTTGTATAACAAAATTGAATGCCTGCAGTGCCAGATGCCACCTGGTCAACCGCACATTGCTATTGCGCATCTGGTTTAACCATTTGAGAGGGGCGTGGTCCGTGACCAGGAGAAACTTCCTACCAGTTAAGTAAAACCTCAGTGCTTCAATCGCCCATTTTATGGCCAGGCACTCTTTTTTTCAACTGTCGAGTAATTTTTCTCTGCCTTTGAGAGTTTCCGACTCAAATAAGTGACCAGGTGCTCCACCCCCTCAAACACTTGGGATAGTACCACCCCAACCCGCTCTCAGAAGCGTCTGTATGGACTACAAAAGGTAGATTAAAATCTATTCCCCGCAGCACTGGGGCTGTACATAGTTTCTCTTTTAAAGATGAGAAGGTGATCTCTGCCTCCGGGGTCCACCGCACTTTATTGGGAGCATTTTTCTTAAGCATCTCTGTAAATAAAATGCTTTCCTCCGCGAACCGAGGTATGAACCGTCTATAGTATCCAATGAGCCCCAGAAAACTGCGTACCTGTTTTTTGGTAGAGGGTTGGGGAAAATTCCTGACGCTTTCCACCTTGTTAGCTAAGGGTTTAACTACCCCCTTCCCACCATGTGGCCCAAGTATTTGGCCTCCTCGCTGGCGAATAGGCATTTCGCCGGGTTGAGGGTCAAACCTGCTCTGCGGAGCGCTCGGAGCACAGCCTCAACTCTAGCGAGGTGCTGGGACCAGGTCGTACTATAGATGACAATGTCGTCCATGTATGCGAGAGCATAATCATGGTGAGGCCTCAGTACTTGGTCTACTAGGTGCTGGCAGGTGGCTGCTGCCCCATGCAGCCCAAACGGCACCCGCTTAAAATGAAATAATCCTATAGGGGTGCTGAACGATGTATTTGGCTTGGAATCACATGTAAGGGGTATTTGCCAATACCCCTTTGTGAGATCTAGCGTGGTCAAGTATTTTGCTTGACCCAGCCGGTCCAACAAATCGTCGATGCGGGGCATCGGATATGCATCGAATTGGGAGATCTCATTGATTTGCCGGAAATCGATACAAAATCTGAGGGTCCCGTCCGGCTTCGGAACTAGCACTATGGGACTTGACCATGGGCTGTGGGACTCCTCGATAATGCCCATCGCAACCATCTCTTTTACTTGCCTAATGACCTCATTTTTCTTGGTCTCCGGCATGCGATAGGGCCGTTGTATGATAATCCGGCCTGGAGTTGTGATCACCTCATGGGCGACCAAGCAGGTTTTGCCCGGTTTTGTAGTAAGGACATCCATAAATGTCCCCAACAGCTGCATCAGCTCCCTCTGCTGCTGTGGGGATAGCCCAACACCTAACCTCGGTTCTGGCCTTTCTTTCCAGTCAGAGGTTTGAGGCCCGAGGTCTTCCTCTCTCCTTTCCTCTGCTAAGGCCGTCATGCCCTTAATTTCCCTCTGGCCAGTGGAAACGAATCCGTCCATCCCCCTGGTGGTAGGTGTCAATGAGGGCACCTCTTCCACGATGGGGAAGCCCACACGTTCACACACTAATTGTGCAATGCGATCACCCTCCTGTACTTTGAAGTCCGTTTTCCCAAAATTGAAAATAAGGACTTTGACTAGGCCTCTATAATCGGGGTCTATCACTCCCGCCCCGATGTCTATAAAGTGCTTTACCGCTAAGCCTGACCTTGGGGCTATTCGGCCATAACATCCCTCGGGGATCTGCACTTGTACCCCGGTACTCACTAAAGCTCTCCTACCTTTTCGGGACGACTGCTTCCTCCGCGCTGAAGAGATCATATCCAGCTGCTCCAGCAGAAGCTCTTTGTGGGCTTTTAGCTCTAGGTGTGGCTCTACAGAATTTTAACAGAAATTTCTGCTTCACTGGAGGTGCTCCAGCAACATGGGTATTGGATGGGGAGCTAGCCTTTTTCACTTTAGCAAATAGGGGACTAGGGATTCCCGCTGTTAAGGCTTTTACCCTCGCTCCTGTTGTCTCTTGTTGGGGCGGCGTGACCTCATAACCTATTTTATGAAGACCCTCCCCTAACTCTTGGCAAAAGGGGCCCCAATCACGTCCTAACACTATATGGTGTGGCAATCGTGGAACAATGGCCACCAGTAATGGTTGTGTGACCCCCAACCCTCTGACAGACACCTTGTGTAAAGGATAAGGGGACGATGCACCATGTACGCAACGGATCCGCACCTGGCCCTCTGCTTGACTCGGGGCTGACTGATGGCGCCCCTCAATGGCGTCCCAGAGCCTCCGTGAGATCATGCTCTGGTCAGCCCCCGAGTCAAGCAGCACCAGTTCCTCTATCCCTTCTACCTGCACAGGAATCAGGAACCCTTCTTGTGCTGGCTTTTCTCTCCCAGCCATGAGGATAGTCCGCTCCATGCAGTCTTTTTGGAAGTGGCCCGCTCGCCCGCACACATAACATTTCCCTTTTTGTATAGAAAAAATGTCATCATTAGTATTCTTACCACATACATTAAACATTTTCCCTTTAACATACTTTTCTCTTTTATGCTCTGCCATGCCTGCTGCTTTCCTCAGACCTATTTCTGAGGTGCCCACTATCTGAGCTTCAAAATAGCGTTCAGCTAGACTGGCTGCATCATTGGTATTCTGACAATTTTGCAAGGTGAGATATTTTTTTACCTCGGTAGGCATAGCCTGGAGAAACTGCTCCAAGATAATTATATCTAACACTGATTCCATTGTCCTCTGCTCAGGGGTTAACCACTTGTAGGCCAAATTCTTTAATCTCTGCTGCAGAGCTTTAGGGGTTTCTTGGGCCCTCATCCTAACTTCTCTAAACAACCTATGATAGTGCATGCTAGATAGGCCCAACCTATCCTTAACTGCCCTTTTTATCTCCTCGTAGTCAGTAGCAAGGATGGCAGGCATTGCTTTATAGGCAGAGAGAGCTTCCCCGGTGAGAGATACAGCAAAGCGGGTAGCCCACTGCTCTCGTGGCCATTTCAATGCCCCCCCCCCCTATTCGTTCAAAGGCATCAATAAAATCATCAATGTTGTCCCGTGGACTTAACTGTCCCAAAGTAAACGCATGACTCGCATTAAGTCCTACCCCTGGAACTACGTAGGGATTCTCAGTCCCATGTCCTGGTGACTTTTCCAAAAATGCCCTCATGGTCTCCAGAAGTGGCCTCTGCTGCTCCATGATCATTTTTGCTGTTTGTTCTTGCATGTGCCGTGCCAACTCCAGTTGTTTGTCCCACTGGTGTTGCATCCAGCTCATTATATCCTGGGCTTCCATCTTCTTGCTGTGACCCTGCAGAGAAAAGAAGAGAAAGAAAACCACCAAGTGCGGTACTTTTTACACTTCTTCACCCCCTTTCCCGCACCACAGGAACGCCCCCTTTTCTTGCCCTTTTATCCACCTACGCTAGTGCCCTAGGTATCCGTTACCTTATGATCTGCGTAGATTCAAGCTTTGGCAAGAAAGGTCCTCGATCAGCGTCTGGCCTGTCCTGTGTGCTTGCTTCTTATGGGTCCTCCGGTACAGCAGTATGTTTGCTTCAAAAGTGTCCCTTTTTTTCCACAGTTAAAAAAAAAAATCCTCTAGGCGACGCCACTCATGTCACCCACTAACGTACCCAGAGGCTAAAAAGGGCTTGGGTCATTTGATGGGGCAGTATTTTTATGGCTAGAGCTCCTATGAAGGCTTTTGGCAAAGCCTTCTTGATCCTGTAGTTTTCACCATTAGCCAAAGAAGTGTAGTTGAAGCAGAGGGTAAGGTTTAAACTCAGGCTTTATTCCTCGTCCGGGGTGGATTCATAACAGTGGAACTTAAAGCAGGTCAGACCCTTCGTCTGATAACACAATTAAAGAAAAATACTTTCAACAAAACTCAGCTTTCTTCAGCATTAAACCATGAACAAAAAGTAACAGAAAACAGTTCCTTTTACTCACGGAACTCTGGCACCTGTTTCTTCTCATAAACAGTTCTGGCTGCCTTTAACATAGAGATGCTATACAATCAGATAATGTGTACGTGCAGTCCATTTCATTTTCCTCTAAAGATTCCTCAAGAGGTTCAATCTGCATCTCCTCTTCATCAGAGTAAACTTCTGGCTCCCAATTGCCGTTAAAGTTATAAGGTTCTTGTCGGGGAGTTAAAACACTCTCCTCCCCCACTATACCAGTGGCCCGTGGGTAACTACCGTATTTCCTGTAGTTGGGTTCCTGAGAACTACAGAGCTCTTGGTACGTGCATAGAAAGTCAGGGTATTGCAAACCTCTCTTATTAGGGTAAATACGCCTACCTTTAGGCACTGCTGTTTCCTGCTCTCTCGGATAAGCACAGCTCTGCTTGGAAGCCCCTTTTCCACGGCGTTTCTCTGACTCATTCAAATGTGCTTCAGGGTAAAAGTTTTCCCCTTCTGCATTTCTGGTGTTAGGTAATTTATATCTTAAAGCCTTGGCTGTTGGACTGCCTTCTCTGCTTGCCTCACAGCAATGCTCCTGGGAATATTGAGAGGCTGTGCACTGCTGTTCCCAACAGCTTCTCTGAGAATCACCAACCTCATGTACTCTGGATAATCCCCTTGGCTCTGTCCTCACAGCTCCATGGACACTGCTCTCAAGCTCAGCAGTTCCTAACGGTTCTCGCGTAGTTCCAACTACAGCCCTTGTAGTTCCTACTACTTCTCTCTCCGTTCTACTTCCTCCTTCAGTTCCCCCTCTACCTTCCGGTAAGTGATTTTTAAGTACGTTCAAATTGGTGTTAGCCTGGGCTCCGCCCCCATGCAGGTGCTCTTCATTTTCTAATGAATTCTGTGCTCCCTTTCTGTTCGGGCGTTCCCTAACACCACGTGGCTTTGTTTTCATCTGTTGCTCATAGCAACCTTCCCCCATGTGTGAACCTGAGCTGTCAGTTTCCCTTACATTTTGCTCACAATCCCCTACTTCCATGGGTTCTGATGGCGCTACCTTATGACAACATATAATTAACTTAGGTACATTGAACAGGATAACATTGTAGTGAACAATCAAAAAAAGATTTATATATATGTTAACCAACTAATTTCAACCATTGATCTATGTATAATTGCAATAATTGTACCTATCAGTGTGTTCTGTAACTATTTACAGTTGTGAGTTCTATTATGCGTGTGTTTGGCATGTTTTTATCATCTTAGTGGGTAGGATAAGTGGTAGTTCCAAAGTGGTTGGTGAATAAGTGGGTTTTCAAGTGTTTGTGGAAAGAGGGAAGGTCAGTGATGCTCCTGAGTATGTCGGATAAAGAGTTCCTAAGGGATGGTACAGATCATTCAAATGCGCTTTGTCAGGTGTGTTAATTAGATTTTTTTTTTTATTGTGGTATTTTGAGCTTGTTGGATGTAATAGATCCCTGTTATCTGTTTGTGGTCTGTAAACCTCTGAATGAGGGATTGTAGGACAGTGGGAGGGTGTGAGTGTAGTGCCTTTTGTATTAGTATCAAGATCTTATATCTAATTCTGCTTGTGAGAGACAGCCAGTGGAGCTGCTTTAGGAAGGGGGTAATGTGGTCATATTTGGCAGCATTCTGTATTGTGCGTGCAACTGTGTGGAGTGCAGATTGGAGGGGGAGGAAGGTAGCCTGTGGTAGTCCCTGGTATATATTGTTGAAGTAGTCAGAGTGAGGTAGAGTAAGGGCTTGGCGTGCTGAGTGGAAGTCTTCTGATTCAAGGAGCAGACAGAGTTGTTGTAGGGTCTTAGTTTTGTGGTATATTGTGTTGGCTGTTCTTATTATATGAGTTTTAAAGGAGAGTTGTTGGTCAAGGGTTATCCCTAGGTATTTTAGCTCTGATGTAACATTTATCTGGATGTTGTTTAGTATGATTGAGGTTGGAGGTTGGGGGGTCTCTTGTAACAAACATAGCTTCTGTTTTTTTGTAGTTTATTGAAAGGTTGTTCGTTGTGAGCCAATTTGATACATCAGTGGAGCCTTGAGGTGCAACTTGTAATTGTTTGTATTTGTTGGATGTGGTCATGCCTATTTTATCTTTTGGTGTCTGTTCGTGAAGTAGGATTGAAACCATTTGAAGATAGTTTTTCGGATGCCATATGATTGCAGTCACTGGAGGAGTATGCTATGATTGACTGTATCAAATGCTGCAGAGATATCTAAAAATATTATTAGGTATGTTTTTGAACAGTCTTGTATTCCTTGGGTTGATAAGCGATGCCATTAGAGTTTCAACTCCATGCAGTGGGCGAAAGCCATATTGTTGTGCTCATCGATGTGGTCTTGAAGCTGGAGTTGTACAGTTTTCTCGGTGATTTTTGCTAGGAATGGGACAATAGTGATGGGCCTGTAAGCTGTAGGGTCTGACGGGTCAAGGTTTGGTTTCTTTAAAATGAGGTGGATGGAGGAGAGCTTGAGACAGTTTGGCATTATGCCTTGTTGTAGAGCTGCATTGGTTAGTTTGGTGAGGAATGGGCTAAGTTTGATCTTTGAAGCTTTTATCCAGTTTGCCGGGCATGGGTCAAGGGGTGAGGTGGAGGTGTTAATCATTGATAGAATGTTTTCAATCCCCTTGTTAATGATGTTTTGAAAGGTTGATAGTTGGTATCAGGTGGAAAAGGTGAAGGCACAGAGGTGGGGGGTCTTCTTGCATTTGCAGTTGTTTGTATTGGACAGCTAATTGTTGGTGGATGATAGTGGATGATTGTTCAAGGTTGGTGGGTGTTTGAGTGAGGCATATTCAAATAATTCAAGTGGGTGATTGATAGAGGTGCTGATGATCTTGCTGTGGTATTCCTTCTTAGCCTTTTCTGTGGCCATATGGTAGGTTTCGAGTAGTATTAGGTATTTGTTGCAATCTTCGATCAATGTAGTTTTTCACCATCTTCTTTCTAGTTTTCTTAGTTTGATTTTTATTTGTTGCAAGGTTTAGGTGTACCAAGGTGTTGTGGGGGCATGGTGTGTTTTATTTAGGTTGTATTTATTGGATGGTATTTTTGCTGCTTCTTCAAAGACTTTGGGGTATGTTTACTAAAAGCCGCACAATTGCGTGCCGCACAATAGCGCACGGAAACGCGGCACTCAAACGCTAAGAAACGCTCTTAAACGCCCCGCAAAAGTGCGCGTGGGCCCCGCACAATTGCGCGCCGCACCAACGCACCCCGCACAAGTACTCGGCCCGCAAATGTCCGATAGAGGCGTGGAAAGGCATTCTGAGGGCGGAGGAAGGCTCCCGAGGGGCGGAGAGACGGGGTCAATGGGCGGGGAAGGGGAGGGGAGAGGCTCCCCGCACATGATCGGGGCCGAATTCACAGGTTAAAAATAGCGCGAGTGAAACACTCACGGTAGAGGGCATTTAAAGGGAAGAGAAACCATTTCGCGTCAGCAATGTACAGGGAAACCGGGGAAACCTGCAAAACGTGAGCAGTGTGATACATGTGCACAGAACAAAAGTGCAAATAAAGATAGAAAAAGACCCAAACAAAAATATTAAAAATAGGAAGGCAGCTGGGGAACCCCGATAATAATGGGCAAACATAAGAAACACACCCAGGAAAGCTCCAAAAAAATGAAATGAAGGTTGGAAGGGGCTACGGAGGGGAGACCCTTCCAAAACCATTTCCTTTTTTCTGAGCCTTCCTGGGAGTGTTTGCTATGGTTGCCCATTAATATCACTGTTGCCCAGCTTGGTTATATTTATCCCCAGTTGTTCGTGGTCGGTTGAGGGTTGTATTTGCACTTATGTCACCAGACAAGGTGACGGAGCCCACAGTACAAATGTGCAGAGCAGGGTTTTTGACTCTGTTGGTCAGGTTTCCCACCCCCAGGGACTGCACTATCACTGTGGCCACAATGTGGTGCAGCGGACAGAGGCAGTACCTCTAGGACCAGAGGGTCACAGGTTCAAATCCAAGCTGGGGCTCCTGCCAACCCAGTCCCCATATTTTACCCACCACTAAACAGAGATAGTACAGACACTCCTTTATTGCAGAGAACATAAGCATGGTTCACACACCCATTTTGTACCCAACACCGCACACACACCATAACAATGGGCATTACCGACAGCCGAGTCCCCCAAATGCAGTCCTGGAGTGCCACAACTCAATCAGGTCATATGCTTTTCCAAGATACGGACATGCCAGCATGTTGGCGGTAGGGTACAGGTGGTGGAGGGGGCAGTGGCTGCTAGCCACAGAAGACAGTGGCCGAGCCATGTGCAGGCTGGCACGTCCACTGCAACATAGGCCCTGTCGGATGTACAGTCATGGACTTCCCAGGGAATTCAGCACATCTGTGGCAACACAGTGTGCAGTGCACACAGACAGTGTGTACAGGAACAAAAGGTCACAGGTTCAAAGCCCAGCTGGGGCTACTACCAATCCTGTCCACATATTTTCCCCACAACTAAACCATGTTAGTAAGGGCAATCCTTTATTGCTGGGGACATACGCATTGGTCATACGCCTATCTTTTACACCACCAAGCACAGACACCATGACCAGGGGCATTACCTAGAGCAGAGTCTCACAAATGCAGTCCTGGAGGACCACACACCATTCAGGTTCCATGCTGCCACACATACAAATAACTGTGCTGTATATCTATGCACCACCCCCATGGCATGTAGATGTAGCTCATGCATATTCATGAGGGACAGCAGGAAACCCCAACCAGTGTATTGCAAACCTGGACTGGATTTGGGAACCTCTGCCGTACAGCAGCAGCCAACAGGGGCAGACACACCCACACCCACAGGCCCCATTGGCCAATGCCTCCTGGAGAGGCAGGACATTGGGCCCTGCGTGCAGCACCCAATACCAGCACTTGCATACCTTAGCAATGTCACCCTACACCTGGGTATATGGTACACAGCTCTCAAACGTTTGCTATGAGTACTGGCAGATAGATATCCCTACGTTACGCACAGTCTGCTCTTTGAGCTCCATCATAACAATCTATCTGATGTCTGCGGTGTGTGCGTCAGGTCTGGCCCCTGACAGTGTTTACCACCCTGGGGAGTGACCCCCAACCATACTGCATACCATACCCATGCCTGTACTGTGCCCAGGACTGGTGTGGTGGGCAAGGATTCTGAACCCCTCTATAGTAGCACAATGTTGGCATACGTGTGGGAGTGTGTGTCTGTCTAAACAGTGTGTGTTGGCTGCAAACACTGTCCACAGCCCACACTGCCAGCACTGTTGCCAGTTTTGGCCTGATGATGTGCATAATGAGCAGCAAGGTACCATGGGTATAGCTCAGACAGGGTGGGCTGGCCAGGATGCATCTTCACAGGGCATAGGGCACTGGCAGGGACATTGTAGTGGCCGTCCACCACCTCCACAGACAGGGTGACCTCTGTATGTGCTGCTGGGCTTTCACTCCACCATGACTGTGCAGTGACGGCAGCATGGCTAGGCACCCCCATAGTGCTTCATAGAATTTCCCTCATGTGATATGTATGGGTCACCTGTTGGGGCCTAGTCACTGATGTATCTGCTTGTGTGTGTTGCCATCCCAGTTGTGGGTGCATGCATTTCCAGCGGGACTACCAGCAGACTGTTCACAGCTGGTATGTGCCCTGCTAGAGTGCCGTGCAGTGGCTGATGGCTTGATGCAGGGGAATATCAGATGGTGGTGGGGTGCATCTTAGCATATCCAGGCCTACTGTCTGTCTGTTATTGTGGTCTGGGTGTGTGTGGGGCTGCTTGGACTGCCCTGTAGGGTGTCTGTTCCCCAACAGGACTGGGGTTGATGGTCCACTCTACTGCCAACATTGCAGGGGGGGGGGAGAAATCTGTTGATGGGAGACCCTGTTTGCCGCCCTTGGGGGGGGGGGTGGTGGTGGTGGGTGGTGCATGGCCCACCTAGGGGTCCATGGGGGTTCCCCTGACTGAGACAAACAGAGATATCCAAGGTGTTCCTACAGAAACTACCTATCTGACAGATTACGACTGTTTTGGAGCTCTGCCATGGATGGTGCTGTGGACCTGGTCCAGGGCGCCTCATCGCACACTCAGGGTGAGCACAGTTCCCGCACAATGTGACTGTGTGTAGCTACTCTGTGCCAGTTAAACACCCGGTCAGTACCTCCTACCTGGCCAAGGTGCTGTGTGGGTGCACACGGACACGTCCCCCTACCAGGCCGGGGAGCTGTTGGGGTGCATTCCCCATCTTGTGTTCATCTGTGGACAGCTGATTTGCATGTGCAGTGCATCATGGGTATGGGTGGCCTAACCCTATCCTGGTTACCACAGCAGACTGTCTGTGTGGTGACATGCAGGCTCTCTGCAGCCAGCCAGGGGCTTGCTGGCAGCTATATAGTTGTAGCCCAATGGTTACTTCACTGCCTGTGGAGCCAGAGGTAATGGGTTCAAGCCCACAGTGGAGTTATTTGATAGGGTTGTCCAAAGCTTTTCTTAGATTTAATGTACATATGTTGCTGCCATCAAACACACCCTCAGTGTACTGTACCCATAAGGTGCCTCTGAGGGTGCTTTATAGGGCGCCCTATAGGGCACCTTATGGTTGCTGTCCATATAAGGTGCACTATACATTATCCTGTGATGCAACATATATGGTGCCCTATAGGGGACATTCTAGGGTGCCTTGGCGGACAGTGAACTTTAACATGTGCCTTATGGGCCGCCTTATGTTAACACGCTTTGTGAGTGCGTTTGCTAGTAGTGATAACTGAAATAAAAATAAATTGCCCCCTACAGCACTCATCCCCATAATATGCACTGCCTCAGTGAGCCTTCTTCATTGGGCACTGTGGGGGATTGAACCCCTGATCCCTGCACCATTGGTCAGTGTCTTAATCATTGTGCTGTGGCTCTGGTCCTGTGCTTGGGCATCAGCGCACTGCCTTATGCCGCCCAAACTTAACAGTGCACCGCCTTATGCCGCCCAAGATTAACAGTGCACCTCCTTATGCCGCCCAAAATTAATATGCCTCCTAAAGCACCTTTACCCATTAAAATTAATGCCTCAGCCAGCCCTTTTTGTTGCACACAATGGGGAATTGAACCCATGGTAGCTGCATCAGCTGTCAGTGTCTTAACCATTGTACTATGACTCTGTTCCTTTGTGTGTGCATATCAGGGCGCCACTTAGCCTTCCCACACACTATTTTGCACGGCGCACAATAGCGCGCCGCGCAAATGTGCGATCGCTTACTCCCGTTTTTTTTCTTTTTTCTGCCTGACCCGCCCACTCCTTATATGGCACAGGCACACTAACGGGGCCCCGCACAATTTCGGAGTTTAGTAAACATACCCCTTTGTTCCAGATGTCTGTCATTATTGTTGTATCCGATGCATCCATTTGTATATATGTCATAGTGTATTCCAGAAATTCTTGATTGTTAAGTAGAACGCTGGAATGATGGGCAAAAGTAGTAGTGCCAAAGGGGCATCCAGCACGTGACAGCATCGATACAAGAAACACGGAATAGACTGATCCAGGAAAACTTTTAGCATGAATAAACTCATTTATTTCCTGCACCAACATTTCACCGACACCTATATCAGCATGCTCTCTTCCCGTCCCAACCCTCTTCCTGGACCCGCACCCCTCTTCTCAACCTGTGTACTATGCCTCAGTGGTGGCACATCTGACAAATTGCTTGCAGTCTCATCCTCCTCCCCGAGGTTGGAGGCTTCATCAAGCCATAGTCTTCCTGCCCCCTGGTGGCATGCTCAGTCTCAGGTGGCAGCCTAGCAGCTGCTATGTCATAGAGGGAACATTAAATGGAGGCCATGTAAGCAGCTGTTTCCCTGGATAAGCAGAGCACTGCCTCCTGGTTCCTCTCTTGGTGCCCCTCCATTTCCCACAGCAACTAATAGTCTGCAGGCTTCTGAAGATGTTTTGTGTTAGCTCTACCATCTCTGCCCCTTCCTAGAGCCTCTGCTGTTTGTCCACATCTGCACAGGTGTCCATGAGTTGCTCAGGGATGGGAAACTCTAGGTCCATCAGATCTTGGGGACATCATGTTTGAGGAGGGAGAGGTATTGGTACAACAGCTGTTTCGCCCCAAATGCAGTGACGTTGTTGACTTATGAAGAGATACCATCATACAGATGTTGGCTCAATCCAGAAGGACCATGAGTGTCAGCAGAAGGTTGTTGTGGGAGTCTACCTATGGGAGAGGCAGATAGAGAAGGGCTAGGATATAGAGAGATGTCCATGGTAGACAGAAAGAGGTTGGGGATGTGTAGAGAGTCACATGTGGATGTATATCTATGGCTCTAAGACAATGAAGAGCACATGGAGTGAAGGAACAGTGAAGGTATGCCATTACACAGAGTGAAAGTGAAATGCACATACAAGCACCACAGCACCATGACCACAGAGCATGCAGTGCAAATGCAGGCACAGCAGGTCTCAGGGAGGAGGAGGGAGGGATCAGGGTGCACAGACAGAGAGTGAGGTCAAGGGAGGATGGCAAAGAAGTAGGTGCTGAGAACCAAATGAGCATGGTGGCAAGGACTACACAAGAAGGGTAGAGCTCATGGAAATGGGGCCAGATGGTCAATGAGGGTGAACACTGGGGAAGGGGATCTAGGTGTCTTCCTATGAAGGAACTAGAAGGTGGTGTTGCAGAACTGTTAAGGAATTGCCTGAGCCAATAGAATGGGCCCCTTGTGAGTGTCCTGGGGGTAGGAATAAGTACATCTACATACCTGTGAATATGTGTGGCAGGGATGTTGGGAGGTGTTAGACGACACATCACATATTCCAGGAGCTAACTCTATACCCCCTCTTGCTTCCCAGGTGTGACTGTCCTTCAATATTGGAACACCTTGACTGGTCACATGTTGATGACATGACTACTTACTCCACAGGAAGGGTATGTGGGATGCCTAGCTAACCAGAATATTTATATATGGACAGTCAGGTTATACATAGTGAGCTGAATAAAGCAGTGCCTACCTTTCCAACAGAATCAATAAAGCACCCGAGGGCAACAGAACACCACCAGCCCAAAAATATCAAAGAAAAAAATGGTAGGTTCCGAACAAAAAAGATAACTTCCTTAAAAGTGAAAAACTATATATATTATTTTTAGTGTCGGACCTTGGACCCTAAGTCAAAGTGAAATAAAGAACTTTGACCGGAGGTCCATGTCCATTTTAATCAATATTTTACAGTAAAACAATTGTGGCTATCCAACATTCAAAAGCCAATATCCGACCCAAAATCCTACCGCCCCATCTCAAGCCTCCCATTCATAGCAAAAATCATTGAAAAAACAGTACAGAGACAACTACAGAATCACATTGACCAACATGCCCCATTAGACCCAC
Organism: Ichthyophis bannanicus; assembly: GCA_033557465.1. Taxonomy (NCBI): domain Eukaryota; kingdom Metazoa; phylum Chordata; class Amphibia; order Gymnophiona; family Ichthyophiidae; genus Ichthyophis; species Ichthyophis bannanicus. Next base: position 1,557,217,911 of record CM066032.1, read on the forward strand.
ACCAACATGGATTCAAGCCTCAGCACAACGTAGAGACCCTGCTCACATCCATCTTCGACAATCTTCTGAAAGGATTGGACAACACGAGGAACGGATTCATGCTAGTCTTCATAGACACCTCAGCAGCCTTTGATACCATATCACACTCTGTATTGTTAAACCGATTGCGGGACATCGGTCTGCGCAACAAGACCATAAAATGGTTCATGTCATACCTGAACAACAGAACACAGCAAGTCAAGTGTGACCAAATGAAATCAACCCAATTTACCATCAACCAGGGAATACCCGAAGGATCAGCACTGTCCTCCATCCTATTCAATATATACATCCAACCCATCTGTAATATTATCCAGCGACACGGACTACAGTACATATGCGGACGACATCAAGGTCTATGCCCCTATAGAAACACAAGCACCTGATATGATCCACATGACCCAATGCCTAGAGGACATGAACAACTGGCTGTCTGACAATAATCTAAAAATAAACTTCGACAAAACAGAGACATTGTTCATTTCCAGGAACCCCACCTTCAGCCCACCCCAAAACATGAACATCCTAAACAAAACGATAGCCACAAGGGATGAGGCAAAATACCTAGGCATCATCCTGGACAAGAACTTGAACTTACAATCGCATATAAAGAAAACCGCAGCAAAGGCATACCACCGATTAAAAATTATCAGGAGGCTTCGACCAATCCTCAACCAGGACAACTTCTGCACTGTGTGTCAGGCAGTAATCACACCCATACTGGACTACAGAAACTCGTTGTATCAAGGACTTCCCAAGCAAACCACCCATCCACTTCAAATGGTACAAAACACTGCAGCACGCATCATCACAGGCACAGCAAGACACAAATATATCACACCTGTACTGCAGCAACTTCACTGGCTACCCATAACAGCAAGAGCAAGATTCAAGACAACACTAAATATTTTCAAAATCATACATCAACGATCAGCAAATATCCTACAAAACATGCTGATTAGAGAAACCAACACCAGGCCCAGAAGATCCAACGGCATCAACAAACTCCGAACACCCACCGGATACCAAAAGACAAAGCAAACCACCTCCAACAGAGCCTTATCCTTCTCAGCCCCAGCCCTCTGGAACCCCCTCCCAGATGAACTGAGAGCGCTAAGTGACTCTAAGGACTTCCACAAGGCGCTCAAAACACTCCTGTTCACAGAACATTTTCACACCTAACATAGGACATCACAGGCATGCACAGAAGAAAAGAAGTACCAAATGTCTAAAAGTCTGCATGTACGTCATGTTGTCCCTTCCCTCTTGTTCAATGTAGACCCTTTGTGTTGTCGACCATTTTGAATGAAGGATAAAGTGGTATATAAAACTGGTTAAATAAATAAATAAATAAGACACTGCTTCAGGTTTTTGCTTGTTAACACCAAAAGAAAGTGACGCCATATCCAAAAGGAGAATCAAGGATATTACTTAAACCCGGCGTCTGATGTCATCAGCCAATCACATGTTCACTGCTTGACCAATCAGGGGCAGAGAACAAAATATGCAAACACCACTCAGATGGTTAAGGAGGAAAATCACAGTAAACTGAGCCAGTCCATCTCCAGATCTAAACCTTTTGGTGCGACCGGATCCAATCTAAAAATCCAATGTTGTTCTGCATATTGCAGTTGAAACAGTCTATTGCCCCGAGTGACAGATGGAGGAATCCAATCAATGATCCTCCATGAAAACTGATCAAATGAGTGATCAAGATGTAAAGCATGTTGCACAATAGGAGTCAAAAGTACCTTAGTATGGATCTGTGAAGCATGCTCTGCCAAACGTTTCTTGAGTGGTCGAGAAGTCCAATCCACATATTTTAAACCACAAGGGCAAAGCAATAAGTATACCACAAAAGATGTCTCTCCTGCTCTTGTCTCTTTGCCCTTGTTCTTATCTTTTTTCTACTCCTTTTCTTGCTTTGTCTTTTTAGATTGTAAGCTCTTTTGAGAAGGGACTGTCTTTTTGTGTTTTCATTGTACAGCACTGCGTGCGCCTGGTAGTGCTTTATAAATGCTTAGTAGTAGTAGTATGAAACTTAAAAGGCCAAATCTTTTGAGTACTAGGGTCAGTCTAAGTATCCCCCACCATGGAGCCCAAGCAGTAGGAGTATCGCCCACATGGGAAATGCCCAGCCTGCTCAGTTGCACCCTGGTTCTTTGGGGCAGCATGAACTAACCAGTCCCGAAGGTTGTTGCCTCTAGTATAAGCCAGTTATTAGCGTCGTTGAAAACACCCATATAGGGAAAGAACATGCCAAATTTTTTTGGAGGATCAATTGTACAGTCCAGATCCTATTATTAAATGGCAGAACCCCCACTATCATATCTTCTGAAGGTTGCTTCCCCTTATGACAAATAGATGGGGTCAATAACCACTCCCTATGGTTATACAGAGCCTGTTTATAGGCTCTATTCACCACAGTCTTCGGGTAACCCCAAGCATATAACCAATGACATAATTCCCATGCCTGGAATTTAAAATCTCAATGGGTTCACATCCTACCTCACTGACAGACAGCTCCAAGTCAAATGTGGCTCAGATACCTCCCGGCCTCTGAGAGCCACCCAGGGCATCCCGCAATGCTCATCACTCTCTGTCCTGCTATTTAACCTATACATACAACCTTCTGCTCTATCATCAAGAACCACAAGATACAATACACCATCTACACAGATGACATCATGATATTCACCCCCATCAACATGGACAGCCCAGACTACTCCAATTTAGCCAATTGTCTCCAGCAAATGACAAGCTGGCTCCTGGAAAACAACTTGTCCATAAACTACACAAAAACAGAAGCGCTACTCATCACCAGAAACTCCACCTTCTCCACCACACCCACCATCAAGCTGAACAACATCACAATACCAATAAAGCCAGAAGTGAAATACCTCGGAGTGACTTTTGACAAAGACCTGAACCTACAGTCTCACATTGTCAAAACCACACGGAACGCATACCTCAAAATGAGAACCATCAGGCGCCTCAAACCTGTTCTCTCACAGGATCATTTCCACACGGTCTTTCAAGCTCGCATCACTCCCACATTAGACTACTGCAACCCCATTTACCTTGGGCTCGCAAAACAAGCACTCCGGCCTTTAAAGATAGCACAGAACACTGCCGCTCGCATAATAATGGGCGCCTCAAGACACAACCACATTACCTCCATTCTCAAACACCTCCACTCGCTCCCAATCAGCTCCCGCATCCGATACAAAGTACTCCTGAACATATTCAAAATAAAACCACTACTACTGAGCATTTGTATAGCGCTACAAATTGTACGCAGTGCTGCACAGACATGTAAGAGTCAGTCCCTGCTCATCAGAGCTTACAATCTAATCAAGACAGACAATACAGAAGGTGAAGGCAGGGATAAAACAAAGGGGAAAGAAAAAGAAAAAGGCAATCAGGTGAGCCAAGATCCAAAAGCAGCAGTGAAGAGGTGAGTTTTCAGCCTGGATTTGAAGATGGTTAGAGAAGGTGCCTGGTGTACAGACACTGGTAGTTTGTTCCAGGCGTAAGGTGCAGCAAGGTGAAAGGAGCGAAGTCTGGAGTTAGCAGTATATAAGATAGGGGCACAAATAGAAGTAGTTTGATAGAAGAGCGGAGTTCCCGAGGGGGGTTGTAAGGAGAGATAAGAGAAGAAAGGTAGTGAGGAGCCGCAGAGTGAATGCTTTTATAGATCAGCAGGAGAAGTTTGAATTGGATGTGGAAACAGATAGGGAGCCAATGAAGTGACTTGAGAAGAGGAGTAATATGGGCATGATGAGGCTGATGGAAGATTAGCTGCACAGCAGAGTGTTGAACAGATTGAAGGGGAGAGAGATGATGCAAAGGGAGACCAGCAAGGAGTAGGTTACAATAGTCAAGATGGGAGGTGATTAAGGAGTGGATAAGCATCTTAGTAGTGTGTTCAGAAAGGGCAGATTTTGCTGATGTTATAGAGAAAGAAACGGTAGGTCTTAGCTATCAGATGGATGTGTGTGGAGAAAGAGAGAGAGGAGTCAAAGGCAGCCCCAAGATTGCGGGCCAAGGAAACAGGAAGGAGTACAGAGTTATCCACAAAGACTGAAAAAGGAGGAAGAGGAGGGGAGGTTTTAGGGGGAAAGATAAGAATTTCAGCCTTGACCATGTTCAATTTCAAGCGGCGGTGAGACATCCAGGCAGCAATGTCAGAAAGGCAGGGAGAGATCCGGGTCTGGATTGCCAGAGAGATTTCAGGCATAGAGAGGTAGATCTGGGAGTCATCAGCATACAGGTGGTACTGAAAGCCATGGGAAGAGATAAGCGCACCAAGGGACTGGGTATATAGAGAGAAAAGGAGCGGACCCAAGACAGATCCTTGGGGTACACCCACTGGAAGTGGGATAGCAGAAGAGGAGGAGCCACCAGAACACACTGAAAGAGCGATGAGAGAGATAGGAGAACCAGGATAGTACAGAGCCCTTAAAACCAAACAAGGGCAGGGTATCGAGGAGAAGGTTGTGGTCAACAGTGTCAAAAGCAGCAGAGAGGTCAAGAAGGATGAGGACAGAGTAAAGGCCCTTGGATTTAACCAGGAACAAGTCACTGGAGACTTTGGCAAGAGCTGTTTCAGCAGAGTGTAAAGGACGAAAGCCATACTGTAAATGATCCAGGAGGGCATGAGAGGAGAGGAAGTCAAGGCAGTGGTAGTGAACCGCACATTCAAGTAGTTTAGAAATGAAGGGAAGGAGGGAGATGGGTCGATAATTAGAAGGACAGGTGGGATTAAGTGTTGGTTTCTTGAGGAGAGGTGTGACCACAGCATGCTTGAAATTTGCAGGGACTGTTGCAGTGGAGAGTGATAGGTTGAGAATATGAGAGATGGAAGGGACAACGGTGGAGGAGATGGGGCTTAGGAGACGGGTGGGGATAGGATCAGAAGAGCAGGTGGTGAGTTTGGAGGAAGAAAGAAGGTGTGCAGTTTCCTCTTCAGAGATCACAGGAAAGGAAGAGAGGGTAGCAGAGTGGGGGGGGGGGAGTTGGGAGTGAAGAGGGGGAGGAGGGAAGTAGCTGACTTTGTGGGGAATTGGTGGGTGATCCTGTGGATTTTGTCATGAAAATAGTCAGCCAGGGTTTGGACAGAAAGGAGGGAGGGATCAGAGGCGGAGGCACTTTGAGGAGAGAGCTGAGAGTAGTAAAGAGACTACGAGGATCAGAGGGAAGAGAGTTAGTCAGATGGACATAATAGTCTTGTTTGGCAAGAGCTATTACTGACTGGAAAGAGACAGGCATGAATTTGAAGTGTAGAAAATCTGCAAGGGAGAGGGATTTGAGCCAAGCACGTTCAGCAGAACGGAACTTCTCAGCAAATTGTCTGCAACCTCTCATCAAAGCTAACCAAGGCACCAGACCCAGGAGAAGGGGAACCTCAGACACCATCACCACCCCCAAGGCATTTGTCAGAACAAGACAAGACTCCTCAAGAAGAGCACTATCCCTGGCGGCGCCCACCTAATGGAACTCACTCCCCGATGATCTGAGATCAACCATAGACCTCAAGGACTTCAGGAAGCTGCTCAAAACTACACTCTTTATAGAACACTATAAGGAATTCACGTGACCCAGCTACCAGTCTACTCCTATCTATGCATGAACCCTGCATCCCCCTGCTACTTGTATATAGCCCTGTTTTTAACTCACTATGTATATAGCTCACCAGTTAATCACTCACACTGTACCCTCACACTACCCATGTTGATGTATCCACTGCATGTATTCACCCACTCACACTTCCTCAAGATTTGTTTGATGTGCTAACCGCTTTGATTTAAAGATAAAGCAGTATATTAAATCCTTTAAAATAAATAAATAAATAAAATAAATAAATACGTCGGAGTCTTAAAAATTGACCTAATGGAAGGCCCCGTTTTAAGGATGGAGGGTATTACACTGAACAGGTTTTCTGAATAAAGATGTAATAAAAACATGATCAGATTGTTCAATTAATACATCAAAAAATTCAATCTTATGTGCATTAAACGTCAATGTGAATTTAATATTAGCATCCATCTGATTCAAAATTTGTAAAATTTCTGTAAGGCAGCGGCACTATCCTTCCATAAAATAAAAATATCATACAACAATCTCTTCCACAATAAAACATCTGAAAAACATGAAGAATAAACAAACCATTGTTCAAAATCAGCCATAAACAAGGTAGCCACTGAAGGAGCAACTGTAGCCCCCATAGCAATTCCAAATACCTGTAAATAAAAAGAATCCGCATAGAAAAAAATAATTTCTTTCTAACACCATGCGCAACAAGGTCAAAACAAAATGTTGTGGTAAACGTGCAAGTAACTGAAGAGGCAGTTCTGAGATTACCTTAAATGCCTCCACCTATGAAATATTAGAATATAAGGCACCACATTCAAGGTCGCCATTAAAAAAGAAGACAAAGGTAGCACAACAGACTGCAATATGGTCAAAAAATGAGATGTATCACGAATAAACGAAGGAACTTGACTGGCCAAAGGTTGCAAAAACAGGTCACAGAATTTCAATAATGGTTCCAACACAGAGCCACAGCATAAAACAATTGGACGCCCCGGAAGGTGGTCCAATGATTTCTGAATTTTGGGCACTGTGTATATCAAAGGAACCCTAGGATGGTCCTGTATCAAAAAACGACATTCACGTTGAGTCAGCCAACTCTCCTCTTGTGCTTGATAACATAAAGTAGTAATTTCTGACAGAAAGGAGGGAGTAGGATAATGGCTATCCAATAAATAGTTCATTATATCAGAGTGATAGTCATGAGACGATTGTAGAACTATCGCTCTCCCTTTATCCGCTGCACAGATAACCAACTCCTGATCCTCAGCCATTTCACATAATGCACGTTTATGTGCAGATGACAAATTGTGAACAGTTGCAACAGGCATCTGTTCCATTTTTTCTAAATCTGCCAGAACTAAATGTTGGAAAGTAATGATGACAGGATCCATTGGACCTGGTAGCATCCAATTTGAAGGCTTCAAGATTAATGAATCATCACAGGTAGTCTTATCCAAGAAAAACAGACTTGAAGCTTCCTTAAAAAACTGTGCATTAACCATCTGGGTGGCATTTGCATATGTTGCTCTCTGCCCCTGATTGGTCAAGCAGTGAACATGTGATTGGCTGATGACGTCAGACGCTGGCTTTAAGTAACGTCCTTGGTCCTCCTTTTTGGATACGGCATTGCTTTCTTTTAGTGTTAACAAGCAAAAACCTGAAGCAGGGTCTTTAAGCCAGTAACCCAAAACGTAGGACTGTGTCACTGACTACTTCCACTTGGACTTTGCTATGCCGTTATATCACAGTTAAGTAATGAACGAATGGAAAATATTGGCTTTTGAATGTTGGATAGCCACAATTGTTTTACTGCAAAATATTGATTAAAATGGACATGGACCTCCAGTCAAAGTTCTTTATTTCACTTTGACTTAGGATCCAAGGTCCGACAATAAAAAAAATATATATATTTATAGTTTTTCATTTTTAAGGAAGTTATCTTTTTTGTTTAGAATCTACCATTTATTTCTTTGATACCTTTCCAACAGGTCAATTGACATTACCTGTGACGTGTGCACTCTAGCATGGTGGTGGTGCTGGGTGGGTGAGGGGCATGAAAAAAATTACAAAGCAACTGTCCATGTTCAAGGGTGAGCTGCAGCAGGATGTTGATTACCTGCTCAGGGACTGGCCACTGCAAGGGTTAGATACCTGGAACAGGGTATTTGCAGGGATAAGGGGACACACTAGGAACAAATGTGTCATTCACCTGTGCTGTCCCAAGGGGTGGTGTTCGTGGGGGCATGGTGGAGGAACCTAGGCTCCTGAAAAACTACCCTATTCACCCACTGGTGCAGCAGCATCTGAGCTATCCAGCCCTGTTACCCCTGCAATACTGATGTCATCCATACAGGAGACCACCCTCTCCTCCAGGTCATTGACGGCCTTCTGCTGCTCAGGTGGTAGCTTAAGGTTCACAGCCTGCTTCTCCTTAGCATGCTGCCGTAGCACCCGCCATTTTTTCTAAATGTCCTCCACCTCCGTATTATGGAGGCAGACAGCATTAACCCGCCTGGCAATGTCATGCTAGGCACTCTGCTGGATGTGGGCATCCACAGCCCAAAAGAGGGTCCCATACTCCATTAGGATCAGGCTTATGGTGCGCTACACCTCTGATGGAGAGAAATGTTGCTTTTGCGTCCTCTTCATGGCTGCAATCAGGCGTCATAGCCCTAACCTCTCATATTTAAACCATACCCAGGTATGAAGCAAATCCTATTTGTGCAAATTGGGGCACTGCACAGTTATAGGTGTCCATGCCCCCATGCAATCACTGCCTCATAGGTAAATTTAACATAATTGTCTTACCACTCAAAATGGGTTGTGCCGCTATGCGCCAGCAGCTGAGATAAATAGTTATTAATGCAGGCATGGATATACAACAGCTTGATCGCCCCTGCTGCACTACCCATGTATTTGCAATATGCCATTGTGCCGCATACCTGTTGATCCCCATCTATATACCATCATCCACAGGTAGGGGCAAACCCCTTCTGAGTTATGGAGCTGCACACTGGCTGGGATGGGAAAAGGAACATCTGATGGAGGTCATACAGCCTATGTGTGGCAGGGCTGACTCTGAAGATGTTGGCCAAGACCTAAATGCAGAAATGCCAGCTTACCCAGTTCCAGGAGTGACCTATAGTCCATCCTGGATGTCAGACAATTGTAGTCTTAGTCACTATGGGGCCTGCGACACTGGTACCAATAGGTAACAACTGGGAATACATATACTAATAATTTCTTCTAATTTTGTTCCATTTAAGCCTTTTGACATATTGTTCTCTGTAAACCGCTTAGACTCTTAGATTTGCGGTATATAAAATTAGTTAAATAAATAAATAAATAAATAATACCATACCACACAGCAATTCAAAGTGGTATGACCTATATGAAATGTGGTACCATCAACATGACATTCTAATCCACAGAGAAACCAGATGAGCAAAACATGATAGTACTGTATGTTCCATATCAACACCTACATAACAATTCAATTGTTCTAATGTCAGTGACCCCTCCCGCAACGGTACACATAAGCCTTGTTCAATATATCTGAGATAATGAAACCAACCTATCTCTCTGATCTCTAGATCTCGCATTATGTGTTTTTCTGAGGGAGGTGTGAATGAGATTTGCACTATTGTGTTGTGATGCAGTTGTTGGGAATTGAACATACCATGTGGTATTTACGGGACAGTAGTCCTAGGGCAGGAGTTCTCAACCCCATCCTCAGGACATACCTAGCCAGTCAGATTTTCAGGACACCCACAATGAATATGCATGAGAAAGATTTGCATGCACTGCTCCCATTGAATGCAAATCTGCCCTAGAGATACTGTTAGATTGCTGGAACCACATATTTTAGAGGCACTGCTCCTACTGAATATTTGTCTGGGCACTAGGATGTCTAAGGGGATGCAGAGTGGCAACCGGCATTGCATACTATCAGGGCATACACATGGGCTTGGCGGCCATTGGTCATGGGTGTGTCTTGGAGACTCATCTAGAATAGGATGGGACATGAAGCTTTGACCTGTCTGCCAGGGTGAACACTTCTCTGCCCCCAGGAGTGGACCAGAGTGATCCCCTCGATATGCTGTTTATGTAGGTGAGGCCTAAAGCCATCTGTGGAGTGCTGCCAGTTTGATGGTGCAAACATTGTTAGGGGAGGGGGGCCTGCATGGATGACCTTTGCAGACTCCCACAAGTTGGTCTGCCTTGGCAACATTCCCCCATCCTCTGGCTCTCACCCAAAGCAGAGCTCACCTGTAAAGTACACCACACCTTCCAAAGAGGAGCCACCACTGCCTAAAGAACAGAGCCAGAATGAACACAGATGAATGGAATCATAAACATTTTTATTAATGGAAACAAAGGAAAACACGGGATCAAGTTTAATAAAACACACATAGAAGGAAAAAAAAGAGCAAAAACATATGTACACCTCCCCCCCCCCACCCATTCCACCTCCCCACCTCTCTCTACCCCTTTCCCCAAAGAAATGAAGTACCCGCCCCGTCCTACTTGGCTCCAAGTCTGCCCCCCCTCCCTAGGATTCTGCTTCCCCCCTTCTCCTCTGGGCCACTGTGTATGGATGCTACTGGCACAGCAGTGCATTAGTGAGGGCCTGGAGACTGGTGCGAATCGCCTCTGCTGCATCCTTCACTGCCTCCTTCAGGAGCCAGAGCTCATTCCCCATAATAGCCAATGATGGCAGAGGCTCCAGAGATGGCAGGTGGTGGGGCTGTGGTGGTGGTGGCAGGCTGGGCAACTCCATATAAGCTTCCCTCTGTGTGTTCACAGGAGGAAGAGGTGGATAAAGAGTTAATTGAAGACATACACAGCATTGCCAGGAAAAGGGAAGTGCTACTGATAGGGGATTTCAATATGCCAGATGCTGACTGGCACTTTACTGCTGCAGTATCATCTAGAAGTAAGGAAATCCTGGATTCTCTACAGAGATAACTATTCAAGCAACTGGTAATAGAACCCACACACGAAGGGGCCATATTGGACTTGGTGCTTACCAATGCTGAAAGTGTTTCTGATGTTATAGTGAGAGATCATTTTGCATCCAGTGATCACCAGATGGTATGGTTCAGTATTAGGACTAGGGCTGATAAAATCCATTCAAAAATTATGGTCATAGACTTTAGGAAATATAACTTTGCGAAGATGGGCCAATAATTTAGGATGGAAACAGCTGTGGGGTGTAGAAAAACAGTGGACAAAACTGAAAGGGGATATTTTAAGGGCAACCAACCATTTTGTTAAAATGGTAAATAAAGGTAAAAGAAAAAGGAGACCGCTATGGCTTTTGAAAGAAGTAGCTGAAAAGATAAAGAAAAAGAGGGAGGCCTTCATGAAATACAAGAGATCACAGAGAGAGGAAGACAGGTATCTATATTTGGAAAAACTTAGAGAAGCTAGCAAAGTAGTCAGGAAAGCAAAGATTCAAAAAGAGGAGGAAATAGACATTGCAATAAAAGAGGGGGGGTTAAGACATTTTTCAGATATGTTAGTGAGAAGTGGTATTATCAGACTCATCCTCATCCTTGCCTGCACATCTGCTCACCTGTGGTGTTTCTCAGGGTTCTGTCCTAGCTCCCCTCCTGTTCAATGTTTTTCTGACCCCCCTTACTCTCCTGGTGCAGTAATTTTGTATTTCTGCCTATTACTATGCTGATGATGTCTTCCTCCTCTACCACACTGACCCTGACTCACCAGATCTGACCCCCTTTAATTCTTGTCTTTCCTCCATTGATTCAAGGATGTCCACCAATTACCTCCATGTCAACCTGTCCAAAACCATGGCCATAAGGTTCACTTTCAGGGGCCCCATTCCATCTAACTCTCCCTTGCTTTCCTCCTCCCCCATTCCTGTCCTCTCTTCCCTCCGCTACCTCAGTGTCATTCTGGACTCTGCTCTGTCATTTCAGGAACACATTTCTTCCATGGTTCAACGATCATTTCACTTTCTAAGACAAATCTGTGCTGTCCGTCCTTTTCTGCCTGTTTCCTTCTTGACCACTCTGCTCATCTCCCTTGTTCTGTCCCGTTTAGACTATTGTAACATCTCTCTTGCCAGACTCCCCCAGTACCAACTGCGCAGGCTTCAGCTCATCCAAAATACTGCAGCTTGGATCCTCACACACACTACCCGTTTCGATCACATCACTCCCCTCCTCATCCATCTCCACTGGCTTCCCGTATTCTTCTGGATCCAGTTTAAAATACTCACCTTTGTCCATAAAGCCATTCACACTGGTGTCCCCCAGTACCTCTCCAACTTGGTTCACCTTCAATCTCCCCAACATTCACTCAGATCAATCCATGCCAGCCGCATGTTCCTCCCCTCACCTTCCATTGCCCGCCTAGAATCTACCCGCTCCACTGCCTTTTTCTTCGTTGGTCCCAAGCTGTGGAATTTGCTCCCCCCCCCCCCACCCTCCGCCTTGAACCCACCTTTGTCAGATTCAAGGCTGGCCTAAAGACCCATCTTTTTTGCGATGCCTTCGACCTGACACCTGCTTCCTCTCCTCCTCCAGCCCCCCCTTAGCCTCCTGCATAGTTTGTTCTCCCCTGTTAGTCTGTTCCTCTGAGTCCTATGCCCATCTGTTCATTGTTGCCTTTGGCTCTATCCCTTTCCTATCAAACCAATGGAGTTCTGTTTCCTTTTTCTGCAGTCCAAAATTAAGATTTTTTATTGTAAACCACTCTGGTGCCTCGGTGTGGGCAGTATATAAAGCAACAAATAAAGATAAAGATATGTAGAAGCGGATGAGGATAAAGCAGAATTTGTTAACAAATATTTCTGTTCTGTGTTCACAGATGACAAACCAAGAGCAGGACCTTAGAAAACCCCACAAACAGGAACAGAAGTGAGGAACATCTTGAACAATTTTCAGAAGACTGTGTTTGTGAGAAACTAGCTAAACTTAAAGTAGACAAAGCGATGGGACCAGATAACATACACCCTGGAATACTGAGGGAACTTTGGGACGTTCTAGCAGCTCCACTGACTGACCTTTTCAATGCCTCATTGGAGTCGGGAGTGGTGCCAGAGGACTAGAGAGAGGCACATGTGATCCCTTTACACAAAAGCAGAAGTAAGGATGTGGTTGAAAACTACAGGCCGGTTAGTTTAACTTTAGTGGTGAATAAATTATTGGAAGTGCTGCTGAAAGATAAAATAGTGAGGTTTCTGGAGTCCAGCAGATTATAGGATCCAAGGCAGCAGGGATTCACCAGAGGCAGGTCTTGTCAGACAAATCTGATTTATTTCTTTGACTGGGTGACCAGGGGGGTGGACCAAGGGAGAGCCCTAGATATGGTGTATTTAGATTTCAGTAAAGTCTTTGACACCGTTCCTCAAAGGTGACTTATAAACAAACTGAGCACCCTAGGGATGGACCCTAAAATTACTGTTTGGGTTAGAAATTGGATTAGTGGGAGGCGACAAAGGGTACAGGTAAATGGAGCTCACTCTGAGGAGAAGGAGGTTATCAGTGGTGTGCCCCAGGGATCTGTCCTGGGTCCGATTCTTTTACCATCTTTGTTAGTGATAAAGCGGAAGGACTGTCAGGTAAGGTTTGCCTCTTTGTGGATAATACCAAAATCTGCAATAGAGTAGACACCCAGGAAGGTGTAGATAACATGAGGAGGGATCTAGCTAAGCTTGAAGAATGGTCTATAATTTGGCAGCTGAGATTTAATGTTAAAAAATGCAAGGTCATGCATTTGGGCAACAGCAATCCAAGGGAGCAATATAGTATAGGGGGCAAAGTACTTTTGTCCACTAAAAAAGAGCGGGACCTAGGCGTAATTGTGTCTGATGATCTTAAAGTAGCTAAACAGGTAGAAAAGGTGACGTCAAATGTTAGAAGGCTGCTTGGGTGCATAGGGGGAGGAATGACCAGCAGAAGAAAGGAGTTGATAGTGTCTCTGTATAAGTTTTTGGTGCAACCTCGTTTAAAGTACTGTGTGCAATTCTGGAGACCGCACCTTCAAAAAGATATAAACAGGCTGGAGTCAGTACAGAGGGTGGCTACTAAAATGGTTAGTGGTCTTCATTATGAAGCTTATGAGGACAGACTTAACGATCTTAATATGTACACCTTAGAGGAAAGGCAGGCTAGAGGTGATATGACTGAGACATTTAAATCCCTCTGGTGCATAAATGCACAGGAGGAGAGCCTCTTTCGATTGAAAGCAAGCTCTGATATGAGGGGACATGCAATGAAGGTGAAAGGGGATAGATTCAGGAGTGATATGTGTTAATATTTCTTTACCGAAAGATTGGTGGATACGTGGAATAGTCTCCCAGTGGAGGTGGTAGAGATGAAGACAGTATATGAATTCAAAGAAGCATGGTACAAACACAGAGGATCTCTAAAGATTAAAAGGGGACTATTGTAATGGTTGATATGGAAAGGCAGAATAGATAGGCCATGTGGTCTTTTTCTGTCATCATGTTTCTATGTTTCTATATTAACATTGTTGCAGGCCTGGGGATGGGGGATGGGGTGGCACAATGGAAGCCCTTCTGTGCCACCAGCCTCCCCTGACTCCACTTTTACAATGGCTTCATTTTGCACGATAGCTACATGACCAACTGGTTGGCCACCATTCCTGGCTGCAGGTTGACATTCCCTCAGCTCCACTGCAGCATCTGTCAGCCCCTCACTCTTATGACTGTGTAATTCCTCTACTTCCTCCTCATCTTTTCCATCCTGCTTTTCACTGTCTTCCTCCTCCTCTCCCTCATCCCCTTTGTCCTCTTCCTCCTCTCTTTCTTCCTCCTCCTGCTCCTCTTCTGTGTCTTCCTCCTCCTCTTCCTCTTCTTCTTCCTCCTCTGCCTTGCCATCCTCTGACGTCCCCTTGCTGCCCAATGAGCTCCCAGATGAGGGGGATGTAGTGCTGTTGGTGGAGGAGCTGGAACTGTCCTCCCTCTACTAAAGCTATGTGCTGCCTGTAACTGTAGCAGATATGTCCTTTGAGATGCCATGCTGCCCTCCTGCAGATCCCTGTGGAGCATCCTGCTGCCATTGTGCTGCATAAAAACAACTGTACTTCAGTGCACGTTCAATACCTGTGATTTTACATACCATGCTATGGTGCACACGATACCTAGGTTACACCAACACATTGTCCATGGCTATGAGACTACCCCTTTTCCCTCTCCATACCCAGTCCCATAGTTCACTGATCTCCTTCCATGGTTTTCAGTACCATTCTAGGCTGCAGACTTTCAGATTGACCTCTCAGACTCTGTATTTTCTCCAGAAACCCAGGCTCATATCTCTGCCAGTCTATCTGACATAGCTGGCTAGATGTCTCAGTGTGGGTTGCTATTGAACACAGGAAAAACAGAGCCTCTCATCTTTGCTCCTAAACCTACTTCCTCCTTTCTCCATTTCTGTGGAAAATGCTCTGTTCCTTCCCTTTTCCTTGGCTCACAACCTTTGGGTCATAATTGACTCCGTTCTCTCCTTGTGCACTTACATGCAACTGATAGCTACAACATATCACTTCCTTCTCTAGAACATCAGTATAAATCAGCCCTTCCTTTCCAAAAGCACTTCTAAGACATGTTCCCATTCTTTAGCCCACTGATGTCTACACTAGTGAAATCCTCTCCTTGCTGCTCTCCCTATGTATCACCCCTCTCCCAATCAATCTGTTCAGGATTCAGCTGCATGGCTCATTGTCCTCCAGTCTTGCAATGCTCATCTTACCCGTCTTCTCACTTCACATCATTAGCTCCCTGGCCATCCAGTATCCAGTGCACAATTCTCTTACTTACCTATACATGCCCTCATTCTGCTGCTGCTGCTCACAACCTTTCTTCTCCTATCTCTCCCTATGACCCCTCGGCAACACTGTGCTTCTAGCAGATCACTTCTATCCATGCCCTTCTCTACCACTGCCAACTCCAGATGCTTATCTTTACACCTTGCTGCTCATCATGCCCTGGACTGACTGCCTGTGTTGGTAGATCAGACATCATCTCTGACCTTTTTCCAATCTGGACTACACATTTACCTCCTCAAGGCTGCTTTTGGATCCTTGTCATATAGTTCCCTGATCTCCAATTATGTGTTTCCGTAACACACCCCTGCAGTTGTGTTGTCTGTCTTGCCTAGTTTGTAATCTCAGATGAGCAGGAAATATCTCTTACCTGTGTGTGTGTGTGTGTGTGTGTGTGTGTGTGTGTGTGTGTGTGTGTGTGTGCAGCGCTTTACAAAAGAGCAGTAGTAGTAGCAGCAGTTGTGGTAGATGTAGTGATATTAATGCACGCACAGCTGCTCTGTGCAGAGTGGCATTTCCCAATGCCTGTACCCCCCACCACCATGTGTGGCTGTCAGTAGAGGCAGATATATGGCACCTTAAGGGGTCCTTGCGAGGGGGACCATGGCCTGGAGGTTTGAGGTATAGACAAAAAGACATTGTGGCTTTGTGAGAAAGCAGATGCTCTTTCTGCAGCACATACTGGGGGGATAGCAGGGCAGGGTATGTGTTGGGCATACATAGTCTATTGAGTGGTCACACAATGGTCTCCCGCATATGGATATTTCAAGCAATGTGGCAGCTTTTGGTGCTCCTGTGACCAGCTCTTGTCCTTCCTTGTCCTTTGTCAGGGCACCCTCTCTAGCACCTAGCATCACTGTATCCATCAGGAAGAGGCTGCAGAGTTCAAATACCACTGGCCTTTGGCCTTTGCAATTCTGATTCCCTTCAGAGGAGACATGCTCCAATCTTGCAGTGTTTGCTGCTACACAGCTGCTGCAACTAGGCCTGGTGTCAGGAATTACACACTGGATGTCCTGCTATTTTTTCTTGTGGTTCTAGCACCATATGCCAGATGACCCTATCTAGGTGTTATTCCTCTCACACATCATTTTTGGGGCACAGGCATTTGACCTGTACATTGTGCCCTGCTCTCCTCCCCTTGCCTGTTAAGTGTGGGTGTGTGGTACATTGTCTGATCTCACAGGCTGCACACCAGCCATTGGGCAGACCCTTAACAGTGGCCGTGTGTCTGATATGATGAAGATGAGATATGTACTATGCCTGTGTACACTACACGGTAGATCATGGCAACACTCAGACCCTTTCTGGATAGCAGACAGGTATCTATTACCAGGATTGGCCACTATTGGATTCTGGAATCTGTGCTTGGTATACCCATGGCCTTACCCAGTTTGCTATGTTGCATGCTCAGAGTGGGGCCTTGTTTGTGCCTACATAGGACCACTAGAAGGCCAACACATCATACACTGGGTGGAGGTCTGCTGTTCTGTGTCTCATACTAAAGTTGCTTGCATGACTGCTGGTTGCAGGGATGCCATCATTAAAAATTTGTTGAGTCAGAGGCAACAAAGGTAAATGGAACTCACTCTGAGAAGGAGGTTACCACTGTTGTGCTCCAGGGATCTGTCCTTAGTCTGATTCTTTTTAACATCTTTGTTAGCAATATTGCAGATGGGCTGTCGGATAAGATTTGCCTCTTTGTGGATGATACCAAAATCTGCAATAGAGTAGGCACCCAGAAAGGTGTAGATAACATGAGGAGAGATTTAGCTAAGCTTGAAGAATGGTCTAGAATTTGGCAGCTGAGATTTAATGCTAAAAAATGCAAGGTCTTGAATTTGAGCTGCAGCAATCCAAGGGAGTGATATAATATAGAGGGTGAAATACTTCTGTCCAGAAGAGTGGGACTTAGGCATGATTGTGGCAGGACCTAGGCGGGACCTAGGCGTGATTGTGTCTGATGATCTTAAAGTAGTTAAAGAGGTTGAAAAGGTGATGGTGAAAGCTAGAAGGATGTTTGGGTGCATAGGGTGAGAGGAATGGTCAGTAGAAGAAAGGAGGTGATAATGTCTCTGTATAAGTGGTGCAACCTCATTTAGAGTATTGTGTGCAATTCTTGAGACCGCACTTTCAAAAGGATATAAACAGGTAGGAGTTGATGCAGAGGGTGGCTACTAAAATGGTTAGTGGTCTTCATTATAAAGCATATAAGGACAGACTTAAGGATCTTAATATGTACACTTTAGAGAAAAGGTGGGATAGAGGTGATATGATTGAGATACTTAAATACCTCCATGGCATAAATGCACAGGAGGAGAGCCTCCTTCAATTGAAAGCAAGTTCTGCTATGAGGGGACATAGGATGAAGGTAAAAGGTGATAGACTCAGGAGTAATATGCGGAAATATTTCTTTACGGAAAAAGTGATAGATGCATGGAATAGTCTCTCAGCAGAGGTGGTCGAGATGAGTACAGTATCTGAATGCAAAAAAGCATGGGCCAAACACAGAGGATCTCTAAAGGGAAAAAGGGGACTGTTGTAGAACTGGTATGAAAGGGCAGACTAGATAGGCCATGTGGTCTTTTTCTGCAATCATGTTTCTATGTTTCTATCAGAGGATGGCAGTGGAATTGTTATGGCCTGCAGGGTATGTGGGAACATTGCAGTAAACTCTGACCCTGGTGCAGCTAGCTGTCTGCATTTCATTTGGTCATGTGGGTATACCTGGCATGGATGAGGCCACTCACCTGCTGTGGCTACTACATCCTCTCAGAAGCACTGAATTGGGTCTGGGTTCTGCTGCCTCATCATCTGGAACCTGCATTTCAGGGCCTCCAGGGTCTGCCTCACACCGCAGCCCCTGTGGAAGAGAGACATGACTTTAGGAGGTAACCCTTTTGGAATACACATAATCTGGGACCTGTGCCTCCCCTACCCCACATGCAAACTTTACCTAACTGCCTCCACCTCATCTGCCACCATTGGTGCCTTCTAGAATGCTGCCTCCCATCCCCCCACTCCTGCTCCTGCAGTCTCCTTTTAAGTAGGGCCCGTGCAGGCATATATTTGTCTTCATTGTACCACTTCTCTCCACACTACAGCATTTTTCCATGAGAAAATCAATTGTACATGCATTAATTCACGTTTGCATGGGTACAAGTGATCTGCAAACGCTTTTAATTTTTGGTTGACCAAATGAGCATGAAATGCATATCCCTAATGTCTTAACATCAATGACAGATGACAAAGGAACCATACTGTGGATGTAGAGCAATGGAATAAACTAAGAGATCATTTTACTAAAGCCCAGTCGCCAGTTTTAACATGTGGCAACTGGGAATGCTAACGTGGGGTGTGCCAGTGGCCGCACATTAAAGCCATCGTATGTTGGAGTGGGAAATGGGTGGAGTGTGAGGATGAAGAACACGTTCCTGCTAGCATAATGGCAATGTCGCAGTTAGTGCAAGTGTACCCAATGACACTTCTATGGATGTCATTAGGGACAGCAGCACTAAGTTTACTATATGTGAGCATTCACAATCACTCGCTAACTGCCAGGAACATGCTGGGTGAGCTAGTGCATGATAGTATTACCACTAAGTGTGCAGTAAATGCACAGCTTTAGGAAAAGGGATCCTAAGACACTAACCCACTCACATTTTGAATTTTTAATACACCTTCCTCACGGGGTCGGTAGTATCTTTAGTCCATTATATTATCTAACATGAACGTTCACAGCATTTCTTTAGGAATGCAGTAACGTTTTGTTTTGTTTTTCACAACAATAAAAACACATTTGTAAGCAAGGTGGAAGGAAGAGCTAGGGCAGATTATTAGCTTCTAGTTTTAGTTTAAAAAGAACTGTTCTTGGGATTTTCTTTTACATTATTAATCACTTTTTTTCTGAATTTAAGGTCAAGGCAAGTTATATGCTGGTATGTGAGTTATTTTCCTTTACAAATGGGCTGATAACCTAAGTTGTACCTGAATCAATGGGGGTGAAGTAACTTCCCAAGGTCACAAACAGTGTCTGCGGGGGAGAAACAAGATTTCAAGACTAGTAGAAGTAGAAAACAGTTTGTTGTGTCCCTAAAAGGTTAACTGTAACAAAAACTGGAAAGCTGAATTGTGTCACTTGGCTGTGTCTTTTTTCCACTTGATTTTTATATTCTGAGAATATGGGATTGGGTATATAACAATAGTGTTCAGATGGAGTTGATTAACTCTTGCTAGAGATGAAAAAATGTTTATGGCCTGTGATTCTGAGTCAAACTATTTTTTTTAAAGCAGTATTTAACCATGAACAAGGTTAAAACCTCATGCGCAACACATCCCACAAGATCATGAACATGAGCACCATGGCTGCAAATTGAGGAAAGCTGTGTGAGGTTCCTGGGCCCCTCCAGGCCTACCTGTGACTACACCCTGTTCTCAAGTGTTTGGAAGAATCCCAGAGACTAGAACCATTCAGGGTTAAGCAGTGGCTTTTCCAAGGGGCATGTTTAATACAGGGCAGTAAGGGAGCAAGTTTGCTGTTAATGCGTATTATTGGCACCCTTGCATCCTTAACGCTGTGAGAATGCTGCATTAACAAGTGTTAAAGGCTCCCGCAGCGTTAAGGTAACAGGAGGCAGAGAGTGGGCATTAAGAATGTGGATAGTGAGCACTGAGAGCGGGTGCTCCCTTTAATGCTTGCTGTACAATCATGAGTTAGAGCCCTTTAACGCTGGGAACCCGAACGCCAAATATAACCTCGCGGAAAAGGGGTATTTTGGAGGGGAGAGAAACTATTTAAACGTCTGCAATGTGATGCATAGACAGGGGAGCCTAAAACAGTGATAGAAGTGTTCCATTAGCAAAAACAGCATAGTGCCCAAGTATGAGGGCACTATGTTGATGGTGCAAATGGGGCAAAGGATGTGGCAAGTGGATCATTAAGTGGGGGTTTCTGGTGCACAAGGCAAACCAGGCAGCTGCCCAGGTGACACATCTTTATGTCCATCATGATCCCATAGCGACAGTGGAAGCACACAGACATGCAAATGCTCCGGAAAGGTGATGCACAACATGGGGCAGTGCAAAGGTCCCTGGTCCCTTAGACAGAGCCCCTGTCTGACCTCCCCCTGCTGCTGCTGCTGCTGCTGGCTCTAGAGGAAGAGGCCGGTAGCACCAGCAGCTGTAGCTCTACAGGGGACTGCAAAAGCAACCGCCCAGGGAAATACCACTGCTGCAGCTGTCTGCCTCCCCGAGATGTATCTGAATGTCAGCAGTTGGTTGGGGAAGGCAGTGGCTATCCATGTGTGCCTATGCCCTCCCCATCAGGACCTGGCACCCTAGGTGCCTGCCTAAGCAGCATAATGGATGGGTGGGGACTGTGCCCCACCCACACTGACAGCATGCTGCCATGTCAGCATGGTGTGGGTGTGTTGGTGGCAGATGCTGCGTCCCTGCCTGCAACAGTCAAAAGACATGTCCTGGACCTGTGTGTCCTGTCCATTGCAATATTTGCTTAGGTCTGCCTGATGGGGAACATTTCAGTATTAGGGGCAGCAGAGCACATGCTGATTCTAGCCCACCAAGGCCGGACATAGCATGGCACATGCCCACATCCCCCAGTGGAGAGGGGCAGGAATGGCAAGGTGTGCACAGCTGCATGAGAACAACATAAGTGAGGCCACCTTCAGCACTAAACCGGTGGGTGTTCCACAATGGGAGAGAGGGATGAATGGAGCAGCTGACAGGTCACCCACTCTGACCATTGGTCCATGGATCAGGACACCACTGTCCTCACATAGTGAGAGAATATGTGCATGGGGGGGATGATGCTCTGGAAGGAACAATATGAAATTGGAGAACAGGGCACTTCAGAATCTAAATGCCCACCCAGCGTCATCAGCAGCAAGATGATAACACCACTATACATTGTTCATAAGGTACTATAAAGTATACGCAGTGCTGTATGAACACATAGGAAAACAGTACCTGCATGAAGCGCTTACAACATGTGATAACAGACAGTATTATAGAAGAGAAATAAGGGTACATAAGGGAGAGGAGACACCAGGTAAAAAAGAGATAGGGATCTAATGGCAGCCCCAATGAGGTATGCCATCTACATATTTTTGAAGAGGGAGATAGCTAAGACATGATGTATGGATAGAAGACACAATCACAAGACATAAGGAGCAGCAAGGTGAAAGGATCGGAGTCTGGAGATGGCAGTAGAAGCACAGAGCATTGAGAGAAGGTAGTGAGTAGATGAGGAGGGTCCATGGGAAGGGGTGTAGGGGCAGAGGAGAGAGGAAAGGTAATGAGGGGAAGTAGAAGGGATGCATCTACAGATTAGCACACATCACATGTGTGCTATGGATATGAAAATGGATGGGGAGTCAGTGAAGTGATAACAGGAGTTGGGGCATATGACTGCTTCAGGGCTGGTGGTTGATCACACTTGCAAAAGAGGTCTAAAAAGATGGAATGGGTGAGAGATGACTCTGAGGAAGACCAGCAGGAAGGAAGGTGCAGTGGCAAGATGGGAAGTAAATATAGGAAGGACAACAGTTCTTGCTGTGTGTTCAGAGGGCACAAAGCTCTGTGTGAACTGGGGCCCCTTCCAAATGTGAGGATGCAGTCATCACCATCCATCTGAGGTACATGTGTTGCCACATCAGCCAGGAGGGGCTGCAAGATGTGAGGGCATGCCATGACTGCACCACAAACACTCACCAAGTATGGGGAACTAGGGCCATTGTGCTACTTCCCTCATGGCATGCAATGTGTGTGTGCCTGTCTCATGGGTGGTCCCACTGAGGCAACATATCCCATGTGTCAGACAGGAATGTCAGTTGCACCAGCATCTTGCACAGCTATTACGACATACAGACCGGATAGCATGTTCTCCTCCAACATCCACCAAACACACCTTGTCAGATAGGTATGGCACAGGCATGCAGAGATCACAGCAGACATAGGAGGACCCCTACACATGCCCACATTCACCCTGTCAATGACCACAGCTCCACATAGGGACTACTGAATCCATATGGCAGCTCCGTGGCTCTATGCAGAAAGCAAGTGTGTGTATATGGGTAGAGGGTCACAGGTCCAAGACCTGGCTGTGGATCATATATTGCATGTCCCTGTGGGTAAACCTTATCCTATAGTATGTGCAACCCCCAATTATTATTATTTAACAACTCTTTTATACCGCCGTATTTACTAGTCACAGCAGATTTCATGGAACAAGTGGTATGAAATAACTTGAACTTTACATGCAACAAATTGTAGAGTAACTAACAGAATTGGCCTGCAAGGGTACAGACACCCATCAGCCACACAGACAGGCTACACTATCCACAGCTGGATGGAAAGGCAGCCTGATAGTACCGGCACACTGAACGGGCATGAATGTCAAAACACACTAATAATGCCTGCACAATGAGCACACATTAACAAAGCTTGTGCTGATATGGAGACCAAGGTGACAGGCAGCAATGCTAACCATCCCCACTTTTGCATGATGGGGTGTATGTGTATGTGTCCAGAGTTTTGTGGCCTTCTTCACTGCACTGTGCCTAGCATTGCCTAAGCTCTTCTCAGCGTTAGTCTGCAAATCTGCATGATGAGGAGCAGAGGATTGTGGGTATGGCCTTAAACAGAGTGGTTTGGCCAGGATTTATTTATTTATTTATTTAATTCGCTTATATACCGCGCTCTTCAGCATCAGTGCGGTTTACATGGAACATGGGGTATTTTACGGTGGGAGTTAACACCATAATTACATATAACAGGTAGCTCAACTTGGATAACAGTATTAACTATTTACATTTGTAAGGATAACAGAAAGATATTTAAAGGATGTTTCTGCATCAGAGGTAGGGTCAATGTTTGAGATGCCATAGTGCCCATCTTCTATATGCATGGCCTGTATTGCCACAGCATTTCATGCTGAGAGGGCAGTCTCACTCTGACTGAGCTGTGACCATGGCATGGCTATGTATTCACATAGTGTTACATAATGTTTAGTTCCAGTGATGTGTGTGCACTCTCTGTCCTGATAGCCCAATCTCTGGGCCAAATGCTGGGTATCTGTGTAATTTGTCCCAAGCTAGGGTATACATAGTCACTCTGTGCATGTGTAGTGTGTGTTGACCAGCAGACTGGTTATAGTCTTATGGTGGGCAGCAAATGCAGCTTGCTGTGGTAGATTGCTAGTTCCAGATGGATAGAAACATGATGGCAGAAAATGACCACATGGCCTATCTAGTCTGCCCTTCCATAACAAACTACAATAGTCCTCTTTTTACCTTCAGACATCTTCTGTGTTTGTCTCATGCTTTTTTTTTTTTAATTCAGATATGGTCCTTGTGTCCACCACCTCCACTGGGAGATGATTGCACGAATCTATCACCTCCACTGGGATACTGTTGCATGCATCTACCACTCTTTCAACAAAAGAAATATTTCCGCATATTACTCCTCAGTCTATCCCCTTTCCCTCTCATGCTATGCCCCCTCATAGCAGAACTTGCCTTCAATTGAAAAAGATCCTCCTGTGCATTGATGCCACAGAGGTATTTAAATGTCTCTATAATATTGCCCCCATCCCGCCTTTCCTCTAAAGTCTTAAGGTCTTTAAGTCTGTCCTCATATGCTTCATAATGAAGACCATTAACCATTTTAGTAGCTACCCTCAAGACTGACTCCAACCTGCTTATACGAACCAACCTGAGGCGTGAGTAGATGGAAAGACAGAGTCTTTTATTAAACCTTAGGCCGCCCGACACAGGCCATGTTTCGTCACCCTTCGTCAGGGGCTGGCCAGGCACAAAAACTCTGTTGTGGGCTTTAAAAAGTTTACCACGTTTATGTAGTAAAATCTAAAAGAACACTGTTGCTTAAAACCAAATGGTGTCCGATACTTTGGACATGCAGCTTAGCTGGCTGGGACAGGTGTGAGACCCACATGTCTGGTATCAAACCTTCCACATGGCACTGACACATGTTTTCTCCACATAGTACTAATGTGTTGGAGATGGAACCTCTGGTCCATCAGTGCTGCCAGCTCATACCACTCTCTCCTCTGCTGCCATCCTTCCTTCAGTCCATCCATCAGCCTCTGGTGACTATGTGCAGTCAAGTCTTCTCGTGCAAGCTTCTACACCAAGGCCTACACAGGTACTCTGTTCTGCATTTCGATGCTTCACTCATGCCTCTCCTGTGCCTGATCTGCACGTCACCACTCCTGCTCAGTCCTCTTTTTTCTGCACACATCCTGCCACTTCTGATTCCGCTGGGGACATGTCTTCCGCATCCTATGCCACACACTGACATTATGGCGTTTTATGTGGGAACTCCCCCAGTGCATTGGTACTGATACCTCCCACATGCTCTTCCAACTTAGTGGCTGCCATGTAGGATGCCCATGGATCTGTCAAGTCCATCAGCTCCCACCTGTTCTTACATCCATCTCTTTTGCATTGGCTTTTGCTGGGGCTCCTCATTCAGCGATAAAGTGATAGCTATTTTCAGACATTAAGGTGCATGCTTGACACCTTAATTCCCATAGTCCTGTTAGCACATGTTAAGTGGCCCATTGCCCCTTACCAAACAGAGCAACAAAGTACCTGCAGACTGTAAACGGACCAAAGGAAGCGGGTACAATAGACTGGCAGATATCAAATTTCAGGTTTCAAAGAAACGCGTAGGGGTCTTTGAAACCTGAAATTTGGTATCTTCCAGTCTTTTGTACTCGCTTCCTTTGGTCCATTGCACCAGAACATCTCCTACCCTCCCAGAGCCTTTTTCACACAGAAAACTCCTTATCACTGCCATTAATGCTCAATAACGCCTGCTACCTTAATGCCCTTTAGTAAACATTTATTTATTTAACAGTTCTTCTATACCGCGCTTTTCAGATCAGTGCGGTTTACATTCAACATCAACTATACAACACAGGCATTCTGAGTTGTAAACTTTACAATAAACAGGGAAATCAACATGGAAACAACTGGGGAAACTATCTACATTGTATTTACACTATTACCTTTTTCAAGCAGGGTCTATCTACATCTTATTTACTTTTGAAGGATCAGGTGGGTTAGCCTTTTTCATACTGAGTCTGATTGTTTAGGTGTGGTGCGTGATTGTCTGAGGGGCAACATGTATGATTACTGAGGCTGGATTCAGGGTAGTATGTGGTGAATAGGTGGTGCTTTAATGCTTTCCTGAATTGGATTAGGTGGGTGATGTTTCGTATATAGGTGGGGAGGGCATTCCATGCTCTAGGTGCATAAATTGTAAAGGCTCTGTTTGTTGTTACTTTCGTGCATTTCGTTGTTGCCTTTGGGACCTCGAGGGTGTTTTGCGTCGTGGGTCTTCTGTTTCTGTTATGTGGTACTTTGTGTATCATCTTGCTGATAGCTGTGGGAGTCAAAGTGTTTAACGCTTTGAAGGTCAAGGTTAGGACTTTGTGGAGGATTCTTGCTTGAACAGGTAACCAATGGAGGTTCATCAGTACTGGCGTTATGTGCTCTCTCCGTGAGGCCCCTGTTAGTACTCTCGCAGCAGTGTTCATTGCGAGCTGGAGTGGTGCTAGTGTTGATTGGGGGAGACCGTGTAGGATTACGTTGGCATAGTCAAAATGTGGTAATATTAATGCTTGATAGATCGATCGGTAGTCGCTGAAATCTAGTAGTGGTCGGAGATGCTTTAAAGTCCTTATTTTCATGTATACTGTTTTTACGGTGTTTTTTATGTGGGTTTTCAGATCCAGGTGTTGGTCCAGAGTAATGCCAAGGTAGCGGATTGTTGATTTGGTTTTCAGTTCTGTGTCGCCGATTTTTAAGGAGGGTGGAGGGGTGAAGTCCTGGTTCCTTGAGATGAAAAGGACATCTGTTTTGCTGTAGTTGATTCTTAAATTTTGTGTGTTGAGCCATTCTGCTACTGCCTCAAAACAGCTTGTTAGAGGGAAGAGGTCTGGTTGGTTGGTCCTGAAAGGGATGTATAGCAGGATATCGTCTGCGTAGGCTATACAGTTGACCTTGAATGAACGTGCTAGGGCACATATGGGCTGCATGTAGATGTTAAACATCAATGCAGATAGAGAAGAACCCTGTGGCACGCCCTGGTTTTGCAAAAATGGTTCAGAGGTTGTGGAGCCAGACCTTACATGTTGCCATCTATTGGTCAAGTATGACTTGCACCACTCTAGGGCTGTCCCTTGAATTCCTTTTTCGCTGAGGCGTTGTATGAGGATCTCGTGGTTCACAGAATCGAAGGCCGCTGCAATGTCGAGGAAGATGAGAGCGTATCCCTGGTGAATTTTGTCTGTTCCGGAGACTAGGTTGTCAAGTAGGGTGGTGAGGAGGGTTTCCACCCCGTGTGCTTCTCTGAACCCATGCTGGGAGGGGTCCAGTGGGGCTTCAGTATCAATATGCTGTTGAATTTGGCGCTGTACTAACTTTTCAATTACTTTGGCAAGCATGGGGATACTTGAAATTGGCCTGTATGATTCCACCTTCGTTGGATCCAGCTTGTTATTCTTCAGCAGTGGTCTGATTGATGTTTGTTTCAGGCTCTGTGGGAAAGATCCGGTTGTGAGGGATTGGTTTATTAATTCGCTCAGATATTGGCTTAAGTCACATCGCAACTCCTTTATCCATAGAGCTGGGCATGGGTCGTTGGGTGCAGTAGTAGGGTTGATTGCAGCGATGGTGTCTTCAATCTCTCTGCGTGATATTTTGTCAAAATTGGCTAGTGGTGATGGTTGGGGTAAGTTATGCTGAAGGGTGTTGTTTGCGGAGCTCGAAGTTGCACCAGCATGGGTCACTCCTGGTTGTAGATAGTTGGTTGAGGTTGCGCCAGTCTGGATTATTTTTGTTTGTAGGTAGCTAGAGTATGCTTGAGGTTGTGGCATATGTGATTGGTCTGTGGGAGGTTCTTTTATGAGGGATTTTACTATATTGAAGAGGTCGTGGGGCTTGTTTAACGATCGCTTCAGGATGTCGGAATGATATTGTTTCCGCTTCTTTGTTAATTCATCACGGTGTGCTTTTAGGTGAGTGATGTAAGTACTTTGTGCTTCGGTAGAGCGAGTCCGACGCCATCTTCTCTCGAGCTTGCGCAGGCACTGGAGTGAAGTTCGGAGGTCCTTGGTATACCATGGTGCGTGTTCTCTTTTCTTTTTTTGTTTTATGTGTGGGTGGTATGCATGCGATGGTCTTGAGGCTCTCGTCCCATGTGGACACCATCGTATCTAGGTCGTGCGGTATATTGTTGAGAAGTGGGAGGATCTTCCCTCGAATCTCTTCTTTATCAAAGGGGCGGAAGTGCTTCAGCGAGGTTTCGTGGACAGCGTTGGTTTTGTGGGAGTCTTGGTTGAAGGTGTTAATAGGTATCTGGAACTTGAGTAGGCTATGGTCAGACCATGGCACAGGAGATATGGTTGGTAGCATTGGTTCGGTGGTATCCATATCTTTCTGTGGGGCAAAGATCAGGTCAAGTTTGTTTCCCTTGATGTGAGTTAGACTATTGACTAGCTGATCGTACCCTAGTTCTTGTAGTGCTTCTAGGAAGGCAGTGGCTTGCGATTCCTGTAGCGTAGGAAGGTTAAAGTCGCCTAGAATCCAGTTTTGGGATCGTGGTCTTTTTGAGTTGCAGGCAAGGCCAATTATTGTTGCGAGATCCTCTGAAGATGGTGTTGGTGCTCGGTATAGTAGGTTGATTGTGCATGTGTCATTTGTTATAGTAAGGGAGTCCAGGTGAGCTGTGCTGGTTGCATGACACATCTGGAAGCATAGGGCAGTTTTGGCCAGGATGAGTGTTCCGCCTCCTTTCTGGTTGGTTCTATGGCATGCATAGACTGAGAATCCTGTGGGTAACATCTGATTGATGATTGCATTGTCACATTCCGATAGCCAAGTCTCTGTGATCAAGAGGATGTCAAGATCGAGGGATGTGACCAGATCGGTGATTATCGGCCATTTAGTACGTATTGATCTGGCGTTGATGAGTGCACACTTCAGGTCATGTTGCTGTTGCTGACGGTCTAATTGTGACTTCTTAATGTGTTGAAGTGGGATGTGTAGCAGATGTGAGTAAGGCGTTTCTTTGGGTTCTCTAGGGGAGTGTTGATGATTCTCCGTCCATCTCCTCCCATCACTGCGGAGTATTGGGATGTGGTTGGTGCTTGTGTGAAAGGCGTGGGATGTGTGGGGGAGCCAGGTGGCTAGGTGTAGAAATGCCAGGGCTAGTAGTGGATGCATCTTGTGGTTGGCCTCGTGGAGAGATGGATAGTATGTGAGCTGTTCTTTGCTTGGTAGATAGATAGATAGATAGATAGTAGGGTCTGGTGCTGACTACTGTGGAGGCTACCAATGGGGTCTAAACTTACTGCCTGACAATGAGTAGTTATTTGGAACAATGTGGCAGCAAGCAAGACATGAAACAGTACAGCAGCAAGCAAACACTGAAGTAATGTGGCAGCCAGCAGATAATGAGATAATGTAACAAACATTAGAGACTGGGACAGTAACTGTGAGATAATGTAACAATCAGTAAGCCATGATACAATGTTGCAGTATCCTGCCTGCAGCTGCTACAATCAGTGTATAGGACTGCAGTTGATAACCTATATATAGTACGGTTAGGATCAGTGTACATATAAGGTGCAGTTAAGATGATAGTAAGGCAGATGCAAAGTTGTACGTTTTTTATATTAAGGGAAATGGAAATTGGTTACTGGCAGCAATATAGGATATGCTACTGACAACAGTATAGGATATGTGTGTTAAGTGGAATCATAATAGTCAGATCATTTTGCAATGTTATACTTGCTATGATCGATGTGAAAAGTCTGCTGAGGGTGGAAGCGAGCTCGACCCGAGGGGAGCTCCAGCTACTTGTATCGTGCTTGCTAGAGCTCTCGGCATGTCTCTGGGTTCCGTTGGAGGTTTTGTTCGGGACGGCAGGTCCTGCAGCTTCTTATTTAGCCCCAAGCCGTTGTAGAGTAGCAGTGGATGCAAGGACGTTGGTTGAAAGACGGTGGAGGCGGAGCGGATGATCGCCGGTGCTCAGTCCCTCCTGGGAGAGCTCAGCTGCTGAATTGAGGGGGTTTTGGTGTCTTCACAGCTTCAGCGACTGGTAGAAGAAGGTGTTGTGTAAGGGGGGGCCTTCAGAGGCCGCCGCCTAAGGGCCACGCCAAAGGGCCCTCTGGCGAGGCCCTCAGGTGTGGGCCCGACAGGCGCGGGTCCGCCTGGCGGCGGGTTTCTTTAAAGGAGCTGGTGCTCCTCCTCCCACAACCCCGATTGGGTTGGAGGTGTGCTGCCGGGATCGCCTCTCACCGGGGGCAGAAACATACCCCTAAGTCTACATGGCTAATAATTGTTTATAGAATTTTAATCTAGGACTTGACAAAACTCAGTTAGAACTGTCTTCACCACATGCCAACTACCCTGCAAAGATTATATTTTTTAAAATTCTACTTATAAAATCCAACAAATAATTACAGTACAAAACATATTTCTTTGCATAGAAAATGGCTGGCATTTAGGATACTTTGTAGCTCCATGTAGTAATGATAATGATTTGTGAAACACTATTACTACAGTTCATCAACTAGAAAATACACTGCTGTTACATTTAATTAGTATTAAGCATATCACTGAGGTTTATAAGTTACCGCATAAGTAGCCATTAGTCTTACCCATCCCACCATGTTTGGGGTGGTCACCATTCCCTAATACAATGCCGGACCTGCTTACCAGCATGCTATTCCTATATTGCCTGGCCCAATCCCAATCCATCATATGGGCAGAAACACTTTCTCACAACAAGGCTTAATCTCCACTATACAAGGCTATGTCCGGAGAGGATACGAAGATACATTCACCACTTCAAAGCCATCATACATAGCGAGGTATAGTTGTCTCATTCACATTGTAGCCAGCCCCCAGAAAAAAAGCCTCAGATGGAAGCCTCCACAAGCAAAAGATTTAACCTGTAGGCTCATAAATGTTTGTTCTATCCAAAACAAACGGCCAAAACTCGTTGACTATGTTGAAAGTCCATAAGTTAGACAAGCTCTTTGTCGCAGAATCATGGCCCACGGCTCACTGACACAGACACCATACTTACAAGTCAACTAAAGCTCCCTAACTACAACCTCTTTAACATTAATGCATGAATTTTTGTTTTCACATGAAACTCCCTAATATGTTAATCAATACCAAACTAATAACACCTCAAGTGATAATTTTGGTCAAAACAAATATTTTGACTGCTATTTTGCACAATATTTCAGAATCCCCAGGGCGGGTGAAGTGGCTGTTATATAAAACAACTGTAAATAATGTCAAAGATTTGCAAATAAATTTCCAAAAATTATTATAAATGAAATGTAATTAGTATTATGTGGAAATGATCTTTATGTACCAAAATTGTATTATTTAAAAGAAAAAAATAATTTTATGGCTTGTGAAAAATGTCATGAAGTCCAACGTCACACTTCAGACACTGGTGTCTGTTTTTTGTGCCACAAACAGCACAACGTTGCTGTGTTCCACTGGACTTGTTTTGATGGTTTATGCCATCGTATCTGACTGATGGTGAAACTTTGTGGCCGATGACTGCTCTATGCACAACTTGACATCCTACAGATGCTCATGATGATTTGAATCATGTGCAATAGACTGTGCATATGTCTCATCGAAAATTTAAGTTATCCAATGGTCTCAACTTTGCTGCAGCTGTCTTCCTGTAGATCAGCCAGGCATTTTGCATTGAGGCATCCAGAAGATACACAAAGAGAGGCCACCACCATTTCTGAGATCTTATTGAAATTCGGTAAGTTGCAATATTTTGATCCATGCGATCAACACTGCCCATATATTGATTGTAGCGACTGATGACATTTGGCT
Source organism: Ichthyophis bannanicus (assembly GCA_033557465.1). Taxonomy (NCBI): domain Eukaryota; kingdom Metazoa; phylum Chordata; class Amphibia; order Gymnophiona; family Ichthyophiidae; genus Ichthyophis; species Ichthyophis bannanicus. The sequence goes on from CM066032.1 coordinate 1,557,249,278, forward strand.
AAACAATCAACTGCCATAGGGAGGAAAAGACAATATCTCAGATGGGTATACAATTACTCTGCATTGTCTCACACAGGTAAAATAAGCAGACATAGCTTCTGTCACTGATTGTGGTATGGCACTACACAGCACCACTTCCTCTTCTCTGATGGGGGAGCTTGGGCTGGAAATGGGCTGATGGGAGGATGGAATAGGATTGGAAATGGATGATGGGGGGGGGGCTAGTACTGGAAATGAGCTGATGGTGTAACTTGGACTGGAAATGGGCTGATGGGGGCTGGGATAGGAATGGAAATGGCTGTTGGGGGCTAGGACTGGAAATGAGCTAATGGGGAGGGCTAGGACTGAAAATGGGTTGATGGGGGCTGAAATAGGACAGGAAATGGTTGATGTTGGCTAGGACTGGAAATGTGCTGATGGATGGCTAGGATTGGAAATGGGCTGATGTGAGTATGGGGGCTGGAAATGGGCTGATGGGGGGCTGAAATAGGACTGAAAATAGCTGATGTGGGGCTAGGATTTGAAATGGGCTGATGGGGGATCTTGGACAGGAAATGGGCTGATGGGAGGGAACATGGACTGGAAATGGGCTGATGGGGCTGGAGTAGGACATGAAATGGATGATGGGGCAAGGATTGGAAATGGGTTGATGGAGGGATCTTGGACTGTAAATGGGCTGGAATAGGACTGGAAATGGTGATGGGGTCTGGGACTGCAGATGAGATGATGGGGGGCTAGAGCTGGAAATGAGCTGAAGGGAGGCTAGAAATGGAAATGGACTGATGGGGGGCTAGGATAAGACTGTAAATGGCCAATGGGGTAGGAGTGGAAATGGGCTGATGGCAGGGATTGGACTGGACATGTACTGATGGGGGTTCTAGGATAGGACTAGAAATGGCTGATGTAGAGAGCTTGGACTGGAAATTGGCTGATGGGGGGCTAGGATTGTATATGGGCTGATGGGGGAGCTTGGACTAGAAATGGGCTGATAGGGCCTGGAATATGACTGGAAATGACTGATGGGGGAGCTTGGACTGGAAATGCGCTGGAATAGGACTGGAAATGGATGATGGGGTCACAGAGTGGTAGTGGAGGAGTAGCCTAATGGTTAGAGCACTGGCTTTAGAACCCCAAGACCAGGGTTCAATTCCTACCAGCACTACTTGTGGCTTTGGGCAAGTCACTTAACCCTCCATTGCTGAGAAAAATCCAAGTTGTCAATGTCCCTGTTTAATTACATTACCAAGTTTAAGTTCCAATGTAAACTGCTTTGATTGAAATAATAAAGCTGTATAAAAAAACCTGTTAAATAAATAGGACTGGAAATGGACTGTTGGGGGTCTAGGATAGAACTAAAAATGACTGATGTAGAGAGCTTGGACTGGAAATGAGCTGATGCAGGGGCATTGGAGAATGGAACTAGAAGCCAGCAGATGATGGGTGGGGCTGTAACTAGAAGGGAGCTGATGTTGGGGAGGATGAGGATGGAGAGGGGAAAAGATATTTTGTGTGGGAGGGATGAAGAATCTGTTTGGCTGGGTATTGGGAGAGTAAGTGAGGATTGAGGATGGAAGGGTGAAATTTGAGTGGATGATAAAGGAATAAAGAAAGTAATGGGGGAAAGAGAAAAAAGGGGAAAATCAGAGAGAAGAAAGGAGAAATGGACAGCTAGCAGAAGACACGAAGAAACCAGAAGAAAGTGACTGGAGCAATTGCAGCTGAAAAATAAAATGCCCAAACAAAAGGTAGAAAAATACTTTTTTATTTTTAACAAATACTTTTTAACATTTTTGTTAGTGATATTGTAGAAGGGCTGTTGGGTAAGGTTTGCCTCTTTGCAGATGATACCAAAATCTGCAATAGGAAGGTGTAGATACCATGAAGAGGGATCTAGCTAAGCTTGAAGAATGGTCTAGAATTTGGCAGTTGAGATTTAATGTTAAAAAATGCAAGGTTATGCATTTGGGCTGCAGCAATCCAAGGGAGCAATACAATATAAAGGGTGAAGTACTTCTGTGCATAAAAGAAGTGTGGGACCTGGGCGTGACTGTGTCTGATGATTTTAAAGTAGCTAAACAGGTAGAAAAGGCGACGGTAAAAGCTAGAAGGATGCTTGGGTGCATAGGGAGAGGAATGGCCAGCAGAAGAAAGGAGGTAATGGTGCCTCTGTATAAGTCTTTGGTGTGACCTTATTTGGAGTATTGTGTGCAGTTCTGGAGACCGCACCTTCAAAAGGATATAAACAGGTTGGAGTGGGTACAGAGGGTGACTACTAAAATGGTTAGTGGTATTCATTCTAAAGCATATGAGGACAGACTTAAGGATCTTAATATGTACACCTTAGAGGAAAGGCGGGATAGAGGTGAAATGATTGAGATGTTTAAATACCTCCATTAGGGTGGTCCATAAAAATGAATTCCTGAATTCCTTTGCTCCCTGGCCTGGTTCTGGTTCCATTTAGGTAGAAAACACTGTGTACAAAGTTTGAAGCCAATCAAATAATATTTAGGGGTGGCTCAACAAGTCTTGAGATTTCCCCCTGGGAGCAGATGACGAAATGTTGCATCATCTTGTATCATCCACTCAGTTCCATGCTGATTACATTTGATTGCGTCATATTTGAACTAATCTCGTCTCTGAGAGGTGGCAAAGACATTGTACTATTATCTTTATATCTTTATTCTTTTCAGATGGTGAAAAAACATGTTTTTTATCTCATTGAAGAAATGTCCACCACAATTCTGGGGGCCAAGCTCCCCAGCAAGGAGCAAGTGTTAAGTGTATTTTTACATCACCATATGACATTAAACAAAGGTGTTAGTGAAAGTGCATCTATTGTAACAAGTGAAGTAGAAGCTTACTGGGAAAAGGCCAGGCTTCCTGTTCAAAGAAATGACAAAATTCAAGAAAAAGTAAAGAAATTGTTCAATCAGTGGAATCCTTTGAAGAAAAACAAAGGGAGAGGAAGGAAACAAGAGGCAAATGAAAAAGAATTCCAGGTTGCAATGAAAAACCTATTTGATGTGGCGCATGCCAATGCAATGTCTTTAATTCATATTCAAGAAGACAAAGAATTCTTAATAGCACAACGAGAACCAGGGCGCAGCTGCTCAATGTGCGCAATGGACAAGAAACTGCCAACACGGAAGCAAGATCGCAACAGCGAGAAGAAGAACTGAAAAGGCGCAGACAAAAACATGTTGCCGAAGCCGAGGCAACTACAAGCCAAGTTCAGCTGGAAGGATCTTCTTCCTCAGCAGAGTCAGGTGAAGACTCGTCGACATCTGTGGATTCAGATAACGGACAGAAGAAAGCAACTCCACAAACAAAGCAGTTTCGACCTAACGATGTCTGGACCCCAGAGCTTACAGCAGCCCTGGATCGGACAGGGACAACGGATCGCAATGCTCTGTTTGTGGTAGCTGAAACCTCCAGAAGTCTGTGACATTATCCTGGGGAGCTCAATATCAGCCGCTCCAGCATCAAGCGCCATAGAGAAAAGCACCGTCAGCAACAATGGACGGACCTGCACAACGCATTCAAAGCCAAAGGCAAAACATGCATTGTGCATTCGGATAGCAAGTTATTGCCATCTCTCCTCTGTTCAACCACATCCGTTGACCACCTTCCAGTTTTGATAACGGCTGTCTCCACTGGAGAAACACAACTTCTTGGTGTACCAAAACTGACATCAGGAACGGGCGAGAATCAAGCTGCAGCAGTTTATGAACTGTTACAGGAATGGTGTTTGGATGAAAAGATTGCAGGCTTCTGCTTTGATACAACTGCATCGAACACGGGACGTCGATCAGGAGCGTGCATTCTTCTAGAACAGAGACTCCGTCGCACAGTCCTTCATTTGGCATGCTGCCATCACATTTAAGAAATAATTCTTGGTGCAGTATTCTCTACATGCTCTGGAGCTTCATCGGGTCCCGATGTCCAACTCTTTTGCCGGTTCCAAAAGAATTGGGGCTCCCTTGACAAGTCCAACTATCAAACTGGAAAAGACGTGGAGGTGCTGCAACCTGACAGGGATCGCATCATGAAGTTTGCGGAATCCAAGTTGGCACAGGGCAATCACCGAGATGATTACCTGGAATTCTTGGAGTTAACGATTGTCTGCCTTGGAGGGAATCTTCCTAGTTTCAATTTCAAGAAACCCGGAACTTTCCATCATCCCAGATGGATGGCAAAATTCTTGTACTGTCTCAAGATTTGGATGTTCCGAGGACAACTCAAAGATCTTAACCAACGGGAGGAGTCCTGTGTTCGTGATGTGAGCATTTTCTCCATCCTGATTCATGTGGAAGCCTGGTTTTCTGCCCCTGATGCCGCAGTTGCTCCTCAAACAGATTTGGAGATGCTGAAGAAACTACACTCTTACCACAATGACCGTGTTGGAAGAGCAGCCAGAGACAAACTGCAACAGCATCTGTGGTATGTGTCAGAGGAGCTTGTGGCACTGTCACTGTTAGATGAAGCTGTTTCAGCACCGACAAAGCGGGCCATAGTGTCGGCCATGATCCCGGCAGAATCAGATGAAAGCGATGAGGATGATGACGAAGACAAAGATCCCCCAAAGCGGGTCGAATTGAAAAGTTCCATGATCCACCACTTGAATCTTTTGGAACTCGCAAGTCAATCCGTTTCCTGAAACACCTCGACATCAACAGTGATTTTCTTAATGCAGACCCAGAAGACTGGGAAGAGAATGCATCATTCAAAGACGGTCTGAAGAAAGTAAAAAATCTTCCAGTGATCAATGATGTGGCTGAGTGAGGGGTCAAACTCATTGAGGAGTTCAACGGCCGACACACCACAAAAGAAGAGCAACTCCAGTTCCTTCTGGGTGTTGTCTCGCAACACCGTAAGATGTTCTCCACATCGTCAAAGTCCTTACTAGCATCTGGACCACATTGAGTGCTTGGCAAGCATGATACCCCCGTCTAATGGCGGATAATACCCAGTGGTTTGACGAACCCTGGGGGGGATCCAGGGGCCTGATAGATAGGGACCTTGAGCCACCCCTAAATATTATTTGATTGGCTTCAAACTTTGCACACATTGTTTTCTACATAAATAGAACCAGAATCAGGCCAGGGAGCAAAGACATTCCTACTTTTATTTTTTCCCCTATGGCAGTGGACCACCCTAACCTCCATGGCATATATTCACAGGAGGAGAGCCTCTTTCAATTGAAAGTAATCTCTGCTATGAGGGGACATAGGATGTGAATGAAAGGGGTTAGATTCAGGAGTAATATACAGAAATATTTCTTTACGGAAAGAGTGGTAGATCTGTGGAATAGTCTCACAGTGGAAGTGGTGGAGATGAGGACAGTATCTGAATTCAAAAAGGCATGGGAAAAACACAGAGGATCTCTAAGGGAAAAAAGGGGACTGTTGTAGTGGTTGATATGGAAGGACAGACTAGAAAGGCCATATGGTCTTTTTTTGCCGTTATGTTTCTATGTTTCTTATTTTGAATTTATTAATTGGAATATGTCAGCTCTGGGAAATGTGTATCGCTAACGTCTTTGCGTTTTTGTTTAGTACAAGAGGAACTTAATTTATAGTTTTATTTCTCCAATTTGTTGTACATTCTAAGTTTGGCTTTTGGTGGTCCCGAATTTAATTATTCTCGTTCTATTTCTAAATTGTGATCCCTTGTTCTTTTTGGGTGATTGTCTATGTTCTACATGTGTTTCTGAGCTGAGGTATTCTGTTCATGTAGTTTCTATTTGACAGTGCCACTTGTTCTCTTTCCCCAGTAGGTCATGTATTCTTATTCTCTGAGATGTATTGTTTTAATATTTGCAGTGTTGCCTTTTGATAGATTGGGTTTGGTGTTTTGTGAGTCCTGGTAGTGCTGTTATGATACAGTGGGTTTGTTATGGGTTCTAAATGATCAGTGTTTATAGTACTTTCTAATGTGCCTGGCAGTTGGAACTGGAGTATAGTAATGTAGAAATCTGGAAGTCTTTATCCAGGAACTTATTAAGAGGCATGTTTACTAAAAGTTAGCGCATGTTAACATTATGCAAATTGTTATGCAAATGAAGCTTCTTATGCAAATGATGCCTTGCAGTGAGTCTCCTCACATGGCCCCGCACTCTCCTTGTGCCGCCCCTGGCTGTATGTGAATTACGGCATAATCTGGGAATGGCTATGTGTCATGTTTACCTTGCTAGGGACCACCTCTCCAATCCAGTCTAGCAAACAACTTTATAAGATATATAGATTGTATTGAGTTGCAGATAATGACCTCAGAATGATCTTGCAGTCTATTGAGCCAAGGGGTTGAAAGAGAACTAATTTAGAAACATAGAAATATGACGACAGAAAAAGACCACATGGCCTATCAAATCTGCCCTTCCATATCAACTATAATAGTCCCCTTTTTATCTTTAGAGATCCTCTGCATTTGTCCCCTATTTTTTTGAATTCAGATACTGTCCTCGTGTCCACCACCTCCACTGGAAGATTATTCCATGCATCTACCACTCTTTCTGTAAAGAAATATTTCTGCATATTACTGCTGAGTCTGTCCTCTTTCACTCTCATCCTATGTGCCCTCATAGCAGATCTTGCCTTCAATTGAAAGAGACCCTCCTGTGCATTTATGCCATGGAGGTATTTAAATCTCTCTGTCATATAGCCCCTATCCCGCCTTTCCTCTAAAGTATACATATTTAGATCGTTAGCAAGAACTAACCAACTTGCCACTATTGGAGAAACCAGAACGTGATAAAGCACCATCGATGGGGCCCAAATTCCAATGGGAGATCTTCCTGCCTCCTCCACCCCCTCCCCTTCCTCCCTTCCCCCTTGATCCCCTCTCCTCTCCTCCATCTCCCTCCCCTCCTTCCTTCCCCCCCTCACCCTATCTTGTTTGTGGCTGAACATCATTGCTAACCAGATAACGACTGAGGTCAACAATGAAACCTGATATTCAGCACCGCAGGACTAAATGTTGGGCCTTATATATAGAGATATATTACATTTTTGTCATTTTTTATGTTATTCTGAAAGAAAAAAGTTGTTATAGCAAGAATAAAGGTCATCCTGCCACTCTTCCCACATTGTTCTGTGTTATGCTAGAAAATGGATAGACACATTTACATTCCTGAACATGCCTGGAGAATTCAGAAAGCCACAAACCTACAGCCTTGACAACAAAAGCCTGGATGAATGAGAATGTATGAAAAGATGTAATTTGATTTTTATAACAAAAAAGTAGAAATAAAGGTCAACCAGAAAGTTGTGGGTGACACCTTTACAATTAAAGAATTTCATGTATTTTGTTTTAGCTTTAAATAGCTATCATCTTATGTTCTTCAGGTCTCTGCACAAGGAGCCAGTAATAATGTTTCCTTAATATAACCATAAATTATAGGCTAGATTACAACACAGTGTTTGTTTTATAAGCTATACGTGACTCAGAAAAGGATGGGGAAACGTTGCATTTAAGCAGAGAGGAAAATGTTCGGAGAGGCAAACAACAAAATTTATAACTCTTGGAATGCAATGCCTGATAATGTATGAGGAAATCAATGCCTCTTTTACATCCCTTTCTCTTTGCTTTAGTGTTTGACCATTTTAATTTCAAATGTTTTATGTTCAAGAATCCAAGATTGCACTGGACTTATACCGCCCTCTTCCTCCAGTTCTGTATTCCAGATGCATATTTTCCTTTTTATTGTCTCTTATTCAAGTTTCATAATGGTGAAGATGAAAGGGAATGGAAAGGTTACATTGCAGAGTCTTCTTATTCCCTTCAGAGATCCATTAGACTTGGTCTGGAATCAGGTGTGACTAGATTTGGATGCATCCTTTAGTTCTATAGTTCATACAATTCCTCTGGGCCAGGCGGCTCAGTTTGATGAGAAAAGTCATTGATCAATTGTCCTTTTGATGGTGGCTGTAGACATCCAACTCTGACTATGCAGAGTTAAAAAATGAAATATCAAAGGAGGTAGGGATCCCTATTTTAAGGATACCAGATTTTTTTTTGCAGAGAAATTTGGGACGTCTTAGTTCCAAATTTGAATAACAAGGTGTGGAAGAGGGAAAATGATTAATTGTCCGGCCCCGGCCCCCCCCCCCCCCCCAATCTATCCCATGACAGCATCACTTCCAAGCAGACAAATTGAGAAGGGAATAGAAACAGTGATGCATTTCGCCCACAGTGTGCAAAATATAAAGATAATGGATACAAATTCTAAAAATGTACATATGCAATTCACAAAATTTAAAATATTTTTTTCTACTCCCTCTGTTCTCATTGCTGGAATCAGGGTTAGGAGGCTGTCAAACAGGTGGGAGTTGGGGACACAACTCTAAAATTGGGGGCAATCCTCGAAAATCGGGGCCATCTGGGCAAAGAGTAGGAATGTGAACAGGGCAAACGTTCACTTTTTGGTTAATTTGGTCTTTTTCCTAATTGTGGGGTTTTCTTTTTGTTTTGTTTTTGGGGCGTATAATTTCAAATTAATGGAGAGAGTTTTTGGTGACTGCGATTTCTAAGTCATCCCCACCCTCTTCTCCTTTTCTTTTGACCCCTCCCTCCCTTCCCATTTCCTCTAATCTCAACCCCTTCTTTCCCTTTTCCTTCTCTTATCCCACTTCATTCAAGCAAGTCTAGGTCTCTGTCTCATATACCATGGGTCTCTTCTCATCTTTGCTGAAGAAGGGATGGGAATCTCTGATGGCAATGGAAACAGCAGCAGTGTAGTTCCCTTGCCATTTACACGAATGGTGGGAACCCCTGCCAACTCCTCTTATAGCCTGCAACATTCTTAGGCTTTTCCTTTCAATGCTGTTAGAGTGCACAGGACCTAGCCTGCCACCCTTTTGCACTTTGCTGCACGGCTCTAGGTCTCCACATTCCACATCTATGTTCTATGTACTCTTATATCTGTATTTCCACATTCTCAAACAAAGCTATGCATGTGGATGGATGGGCAGAGAGATGGACTAACTCTGATGCAAAATATCAGTGGTGTAAATGCTGCCCAAGCAGCTCCCCCCTCCCTCCAATACAGGAGGATCCAGCCTAGAAGAGGGCTCACTTGGCCTCGCGATCCCTATGCTGCAGAAATTTGCTATACCACCTCCACTGGCTCTCTGCCATAGCAGCCAAAGCCCATAAAAGTATCTCCCACTGGGGAGTGATACCTGAGACTTTGGCCCATCAGTGGGATATGCTTCTTCGGCTGCTGCAGAACAGTGCTTCAGAGCAGAGAAGCAGTGGAGGTGCCATGGCAAACTTCTTTATAGTAAGTATGGTGTTCGCCATCCTCTGACTTTTTAAAAAAAAATTTGGAGGAAGAAGGGGCAGAAGGAGAAAGGTGCCCCCCTTCTCATGGCTGCCACCATTATTGTCGCCATGAGGGGCCCTCTTCAAATTTTGCTTGGGGCCCCCTCATTTGAACTTATTCTACTGAAACTTTTAAAATGCAACTACAGTTTTGTGAGTAGTCTCGTTGAGGGGTTACAAGGAAAGTTTGCCTTTTGGAAGATGGCCTTAGGATGTCTGAAGGTCAGAAATTCAAGAAAGCAGTACATAAGGACGGCAGAAAGGAAGAAACTGATGTGCAAGGGAAATCAGCCAGGAGAGAGACCACAGTGCCTGTGATTTGAAGGTAGGAAAACATCAGGGTGTCGAGCCAAAAGTTTTCATTTTGTTTAGTACCCCATGTCATACATGAAATTTTTGTTTCATTTTGTTAGGTTTTGTTTTGTAATTCATTATGGGGGAAATGTTAATAGGTTTGCCTCTTTGCAGATGATACCAAAATCGTCAATAGAGTAGACACCCAGGAAGGTGTGGATAACATGAGGAGAGATCTAGCTAAGCAACACTCCAACCTTAAGGAAAAGCTGAGTCCTGCTAAATTGAGGTCAGAGAAGTACACTGACGTTAATCAATGGATAGGACATAGATCGTGTGGCCATTGCAACATTTGTAGCGTTACAGAGGAAACAAGTTCCTTTTTTTATCATGATCACTGTTTCAAATTGAAACATTCCACAACCTGTGAAACAGACCATGTAGTATACGCCATCAGATGCCCCTGCAATCTTTTGTATGTGGGTAAAACTGTCCGACCATTACAGGTTCGGATTAATGAACATCGAAGTCGGCTGAAATGTAGAGTGCATGAAGCTCCTTTGGTTTCCCACTGTATTCAACATCATCATGTTTTTGAAGATTTAAGATGTTTTTGTATTGACAGGGTAACATCTGGTATCAAGGGTAAATCTAAAGAAAAAAGTCTATTGATCCGAGAACAGAAGTGGATCCATCGACTTAAATCAACCATTCCAGATGGTCTCAACACGATGATAGAATGGGGCGCTTACATTTGAAATGGACAGTGTAAATTTGTTGGATATTTAGTTGACATTAATTGGTCGTTTCTATTGATTTTTGACACAGTGTTCAATGGGAAAGCTTGCATTTACTGTTTTTACAGTACGACAAGATTGTTGGAAACTTTATGGTGGAACTCCAGGGGGCTAAAATAATGAATCGACTCTCCTTTTGCAAAACTTTGGTTTTAAGCTTTTGAACAACCATTATTGAGTTAGTGTATCGAAGGAGGCTATTTAATCTTTGATGAAGGTCGATCGATTGATCCTAGAGAAATTTCTGTGGGTTGAATCGATGAACAGCTTTTTCCTTTTTTCCCCTTTGTTTTCCCCTTTTTCATTTCACACATTGTGGTTTTTGAACAACTGACGTCACACTAGCGTGCCGCCGAAAGTCTTTAAATCCTGACTAGCTGGCTTAGAACGCATGCGCGGCGTCTTTTGGCAAGCTTTGAACAGCTGAGAAGTAAAAACAGACTGTACATCATTACATTTAATGATTATAGTCCTTTGAACGTACAAACTTTGGTGAGCAACAAATTTTGGTGAGATTCTGGCCTCTTTTGATCTTTTTAATGCAGTAAACGATAAGGTGAAGATAAACTATGTATTGCTCAGTTCTCCTGACCAAATGAACAACTTTTCCTTCTTCTACAGAGATTGTCTGGCAAAACCGATCCCCTGATGCAGACTCGAAACGCAATAAGGGTACCGGGATGGTGGCGTTGGGACAGTTAAATTCCTGTTGAGAGATAAGCACAATCTCTGATTTTTCGTGAAATGCATGTAAAGAATGGTTCATAAATTTGACGTGATTGTCTTATGATATTATACTTTTAGAACAAACATATATTTTAGAAGAAACCAGTTTATATGGTCATTGATGCAAATTTAGCAGCACTTTTTTGGTGAAATCATTTCCAAAAGTGTGTAGCTATTCAGTCTGAGACCATTGGTTTCATTCTATATTGGTGTTGTTTGTCTTATCATTAAGGGACCATCTTTACTCAGTTTTGGAGGGAATATATATAATAATTTTAGGTGACTATCACCCTCTGCTAAACGACCTACATTATTAAGCTTGAAGAATGGTCTAGAATTTGGAAGCTGGGATTTAATGTTAAAAAATGTAAGGTCATGCATTTGGGCTGCAGCAATCCAAGGGAGCAATATAGTATAGGGGGTGAAGTACTTTTGTCCACTAAAGAAGAGCGAGAACTGGGCGTGGTTGTGTCTGATGATCTTAAAGTAGCTAAACAGATAGAAAAGGCGACAGAAAAGCTAGAAGGATGCTTGGGAGCACAGGGAGAGGAATGGCTAGCAGAAAAAAAGGAGGTGATAGTGCCTCTGTATAAGTCTTTGGTGTGACCTTGACCTTTGAGTCTTGAAGGACTAGAAAAGGGGACTGTTACTTCTGGAGAGAATTCTGCAATTGTGAGTATATACTTCTGGGAATTTTCTGAAATGAATTCTTTCTATTAAAGCTAATTAATCTGTGAACCCACTATTTTTTGTTAAATCAGTCAGAGCCTAGTAGCAGCAGTTTAAGTTTAAATTTAAAACACAGAAGAGAACTTTCTGGTTACATTTCATACCCAGCAGAGAGCTTGCAGTTTTAATTTAATAGTCACTCAGGGCCTAGCATCAGTAAAGTACTTTTAGTTTAAATTTAAAACACAGAAGAGAGCTTTCTGGTTAAATTTAGAACCCAGTAGAGAGCTTGTAGTTTAAATTTCATAATAAGTTAGAGCCTAGCAGCAGCAAAGAGCTATAATTTAAATCAAATAAGAATATAGATTAGCACAAAAGGCAAAACAGGGTCAATACTCTTTGAGCAGCAAATAAAGTCTTCTAGAGACCTTCACAAAGAGGCCTTCTACCTAGGGGGCAAGAGACCTGTGAAACCTTTTCAGTAGGTGTTAACACCAGGTGGCAGGTCAAAAGGCCATTTTGAAAGACTCCTTCAATCCAAGCAAGGACTGTTAATCATCCAGGAAGTTGGTCACAGCTTACCTCAGCAGCACAGGCATAAATAGCTCAATCAGAGCTCTGTGATCCTCAGTTTTGAAGAACTAGAAAAGGGGACTGTTACTTCTGGAGAGAATTCTGCAATTGTGAGTATATACTTCTGGGAATTTTCTGAAACAAATTCTTTCTATTAAAGCTAATTAATCTGTGAACCCACTATTTTTTGTTAAATCAGTCAGGGCCTAGTAGCAGCAGTTTAAGTTTAAATTTAAAACACAGAAGAGAACTTTCTAGTTACATTTCATACCCAGCAGAGAGCTTGTAGTTTTAATTTTATAGTCACTCAGGGCCTATTATCAGCAAAGTACTTTTAGTTTAAATTTAAAACACAGAACATAGAAACATAGAAATATGATGACAGAAAAAGACCACATGGCCTATCTAGTCTGTCCTTCCATAACAACTACAACAGTCCCCTTTTTACCTTTAGAGATCCTCTGTGTTTGTCCCATGCTTTTTTGAATTCAGTTACTGCCCTCATCTCTACCACCTCCACTGGGAGACTATTCCGTGGATCCACTACTCTTTCCTTAAAGAAATATTTCTGCATATCACTCCTGAATCTATCTCCCTTCACCCTCATCCCATGTCCCCTCGTAGCAGATCTTGCTTTCAATTGAAAGAGGCTCTCTCCCTGAACATTTATGCCTCGGAGGTATTTAAACATCTCAATCATATCACCTCTATCCCGCCTTTCCTCTAAGGTGTACATATTAAGATCCTTCAGTCTGTCCTCATATGCTTTATAATGAAGACCACTAATCATTTTAGTAGCCACCCTCTGCACCAACTCCATCCTGTTCACATCCTTTTGAAGGTGCGGTCTCCAGAATTGCACACTATACTCCAAATGAGGTCGCACCAAAGACTTATACAGAGGCATTATCACCTCCTTTTTTCTGCTAGCCATTTCTCTCCGTATGCACCCAAGCATCCTTCTAGCTTTTGCCGTCGCCTTTTCTACCTGTTTAGCTACTTTAAGATCATCAGACACAACCACGCCTAGGTCCTGCTCTTCTTTAGTGGACAAAAGTACTTCACCCCCTATACTATATTGATCCCTTGGATTACTGCAGCCAAAATGCATGACCTTACATTTTTTAACATTAAATCCCAGCTGCCAAATTCTAGACCATTCTTCAAGGTTAGCTAGATCCCTCCTCATGTTATCTACCCCTTCCTGGGTGTCTACTCTATTGCAGATTTTGGTATCATCCGCAAAGAGGCAAATCTTACCGGAAAGCCCTTCCGAGATATCACTAACAAAGATGTTAAAAAGAATCGGACAAAGGACAGATCCCTGGGGCACACCGCTAATAACATCCTTCTTCTCAGAGTGAGATCCATTTACTTGTACTCTTTGTCGCCTCCCACCCAACCAATTTCTAACGCAAGCAGTAACTTTAGGGTCGATCCCTAGGGTGCTCAGTTTGTTTATAAGTTGCCTGTGAGGAACAGTGTCAAAGGCTTTACTGAAATCTAAATACACCACATCTAGGGATGGAGAGAGGGAGAGAGCCTCTTTCAATTGAAAGCAAGATCTGCTACGAGTGGACATGGGAAGAGGGTGAAGGGAGATAGATTCAGGAGTGATATGCGGAAATATTTCTTTACGGAAAGAGTAGTGGATCGGTGGAATAGTCTCCCAGTGGAGGTGGTAGAGATGAGGACAGTAACTGAATTCAAAAAAGCATGGGACCAACACAGAGGATCTCTAAAGGTAAAAAGTGGACTGTTGTAGTTGTTGATATGGAAGGACAGACTAGATAGGCCATGTGGTCTTTTTCTGTCATCATGTTTCTATGTTTCTATGTTTCTATATTTCTCCCTCTGTCCAACTCCCTGGTCACCCAGTCAAATAAATCAATCATATTTGTCTGACAAGACTTGCCTCTGGTGAATCCATACTGCCTTGGATCCTGTAATTCACTGGATTCCAGAAACCTCACTATTTTCTCTTTCAGCAGCGTTTCCAATAATTTACTCACCTCCGAAGTTAAACTAACCGGCCTGTAGTTTTCAACCACATCCTTACTTCCGCTTTTGTGTAAAGGCACCACATGAGCCTCTCTCCAGTTCTTTGGCACCACTCCCGACTCCAACGAGGCATTGAAATGGTCAGTCAGTGGAGCTGCTAGAACGTCCCCAAGTTCCCTCAGTATTCTCGGGTGTATCTCATCCGGTCCCATCGCTTTGTCTACTTTAAGTAGAGCTAGTTTCTCACGAACACAGTCTTTTGAAAATTGTTCAAGATGTCCTTTGCTTCTGTTCCTATTTGTGGGTGTTTTCTGAGGTCCTGCTCCTGGTTCTTCATCTGTGAACACAGAACAAAAATATTTGTTAACAATTCCGCTTTATCCTTATCAGCTTCTGCATATTTCTCCCCAGTACTCTTGAGTCTGACAATACCACTTTGCCCTTCCTCTTCTCACTAATATATCTGAAAAATGTATTATCCCCCCATTTTATTGCATTGGCTATTTCCTCCTCCTTTTGAATCTTTGCCTTCTTGACTACTTTGTTAGCTTCTCTAAGTTTTTCCAAATACAGATGCCTGTCTTCCTCTCTCTGTGATCTCTTGTATTTCATGAAGGCCTCCCTCTTTTTCTTCACTTTTTCAGCTACTTCTTTCGAAAACTATAGCGGTCTCCTTTTCCTTTTACCTTTATTTACCATTTTAACAAAAAGGTTGATTGCCCTTAAAATATCCCCTTTCAGTTTTCCCACTGTTTTTCTACATCCCTCAGCTGTTCCCATCCAACTAACGACTCCCTGAGGTATTGGCCCATCTTCGCAAAGTTAGTCTTCCTAAAGTCTAAGATCCTCACCTTTGAATGGATTCTAACATCCCTAATCCTAATACTGAATGCACACCATCTGGTGATCACTGGATGCAAAATGATCTCCCACTACAACATCAGAAACACTTTCACCATTGGTAAGCACCAAGTCCAGTATGGCCCCTTCACGTGTGGGGTCTGTTACCAATTGCCTGAATAGTTCTTCCTGTAGAGAATCCAGGATCTCCTTACTTCTAGATGATACTGAAGCAGGAATGTGCCAATTAACATCTGGCATATTGAAATCTCCTATCAGTAGCACTTCCCCTTTCCTAGCAATGCTGTGCATGTCTTCAATTAACTCTCTGTCCACCTCTTCCTCTTGTGAGGGAGGTCTGTATATCACACCAATGTAAATAGATTTCTCTTTCCCTCTTTCTAGTTTAACCCACAATGCCTCCCCTCTCCCTTTCAAGCTCTGTAATTCCAAAGCTTTACTAGTAGTTTTTACATATAGTGCCACTCCTCCTCCCTTTATTCCTACCCTGTCCTTTATGAATAAAGTATAGCCAGGTATAGTTACATCCCAATCACGGTTTTTTGTGAACCATGTTTCTGTAACTGCCACTAAATCCAAGTCAGCCACTCCCACCAAAGCTTCAACATCAGGGATCTTATTTCCCATGCTACGGGCATTTATACACATTGCTTTCCATATGTTACCCCTGTTACCCATTTCCATAAAGTTATTTAATGTATCACCTATCTGGGGGCTTTCACTTACCTGGGGGCTTTCTTCACCCATCCCCAATGAATCTAGTTTAAAGCCCTCTTCAGTAGATTAGCCAGTCTACTACTGAAGACGCGTTGACCTTTCTTGGGCAGATGGATGCCATCTCTGCTCTGCAACCCTTGGAACAGCATCCCATGGTCTAGGAAACCAAAACGCTCTCGATGACACCATCCACGCATGCATGCATTCATCTCCAGGATGTGAGCCTCTCTGCCTTGGCCTTTACCCTCAACAGGGAGGATTGAAGAGAACACCACCTGTGCACCTAACTGCTTCACCCAGAGCCATGAAGTCACTTTTGATATGTTCCGAAGTATACCTGGCAGTATCATTTGTTCCAACATGGATTAGCAACATCGGGTAATAGTCAGTGGGCTTGATGTGTCTCGGCAAACTTTCCGTAACATCTTGGATTTTGACACCAGGCAGACAGCATACCTCTCTGGACATCAAGTCTGGTCGGCAGATGGATGCCTCAGTATCCCTCAGAAGAAAGTCTCCAACCACCACTACCCTTCTTTTCCTTGTGGTCACTGATTCTGAAACTTTGGGGTACTTGAGCTCTGGTTCTTCCCTTTTCAGGGATGCTTTCACCTCCTCCACTTCCAGGGCTGCATAATGGTTCTTCAATTCAAGGGCTGGAGAAGTTGGATTGGTGATTTTGCAGGCCCTGGTGACTTGTGTCCAACCATCGACATTCTGTTGGCACCCATCTTCTCCTCTGCTGGAGAGCTTGGTTGCTGCAAGATGCATCTCATCAATGTACTTCTCACTGTCTTGAATGCTCCTCAGCCTCTCCACCTCCTCGCTGGGTTCCTCCACTTGTTTCCTTAGAGCTTCAGCATGCAGGCACCCTGCACATGGAACCGGTCCTTCAATGGCATTAGGACCTCTGTCTGGACCGAGGCAGAAGCTGTAATGGGGGTAACAGCTTTAGCGATACAATTTTTCCCAGCCATTGTTCTGTTTGTGGAGCTTAGGTATCTGTTAAAGCAAAAGAGAGAGATCTACCAAGTACCAGCCGGTTTCCCAGCTGTCCTTTCAGAGAAAAGGCAGTTAAATCTCCTTAATTATATTCAAAATGTGCTGGTCCAATTCTCTGTGCTTTGTCAAATGGGGAGGTGCCCTATAAAGCAAGACTACTCGCTAGGGGTGGGTGGGAGTCAGGGTGGGTAGGGAGGGAACTAACACCTGATTAGGTGTTAGCAGTTCCCAAAGCTGAAGATGTTATTGGAGTTCAACCACCTACTGTGCTCAAGGAAAGTCCCACTAAAGCACCAAAAAGAAAGTAACCTTGCTTTAAAAATGTACAAAAAAACCCCTTTTAAGAGCTCCCAGTCAGAGAGCTAACAATTTAATATAGTAAAACAAACCCTTAAATCCTTACTGTTGGTTGATATGGAGAGATCCTGTAGGAAAGCCTGAACAGGGCAGGGCACTGGATCCTTTTATGCAGGCACTCAGCTGCTCTCAGGTAATCAGGCCCACTAACTCCTGATTAGGTGTTAGCAGTTCCGAAAGCTGAAGAGGTTACTGGAGTTCAACCACCTACCATGCTCAAGGAAAGTCCCACTAAAGCACCAAAAAGAAAGTAATCTTGCTTTAAAAATGTATAAAAAACCCTTTTAAGAGCTTTCTGGTTAAATTTAGAACCCAGCAGAGAGCTTGTAGTTTAAATTTCATAATAAGTTAGAGCCTAGCAGCAGCAAAGAGCTATAATTTAAATCAAATAAGAATATAGCTTACCTCAGCAGCACAGGACAGGGTACTGTGTAGCAGCCCTCTTTTAATAAGTGTCATTTATTTATTTATTTATTTACAATTTCTTCTATACAGCACTATTCAGCATCAGCGCGGTTTACATGGAACATAACAATCAGACAGGGTACATAAGTCTGAGTTTACAATTAACAGGAGAACCAACTTGGATAACTTGGTTTCCCTCCCTCCCTCTCCACACCCACCCACCCCTGGGATAATTGTAGCTTTATAGGTACTTACACATCTTAAAAGACAGGAGGTGCTCTCAGGTGAAGCTCATACAGTCATACACTAAGTCATACACTAAGGACCTGAGGTTAATTAAGCTTCAGGTGAACAAGGTATATTAGACGTATTAGGTGCATTTTTATTGGTATAAATATCCATAGCAACCCTTAGTAAGTAAAGAACTTAAAGATCTAAACAAAAACTTAAAACTAAGATGCAGACTGCAGTCCAGCAGCGAGATGGGAGCTTTCCAGTCTTTTGCATTGAGTGTCACATGTATGATTTGCTCCCAGTTGGTGAGAGGTCTTACATGTGCACTAGGTGCAAGGAGCTCTTTGCTCTCAGGGAACGAGTCCGTTCTCTAGAGGCTAGAGTAGCAGACTTGGAAAACATAAGAAAGACAGAGAGGTACATAGACAAGACCTACAGGGATATAGTCCTGAAGTCCCACCTCCAGTCTGGCAGCGTCCCTGTTGCCATGGAGGAGAGAGGTCACGTGACAGGAGAGCATCACCCTGGTGTGGCAGGAAGTGATCCTGTAACTAGGACCTGTCCTCCAGATGATGTAAAACCCTCTTGCACTGAGGAAGTTTCTCCAGGGCCATGTGCCCATGAGGGAAGGGTTAGGACAGCAGTTATAGTTGGTGATTCGATCATTAGGCATGTAGATAGCTGGGTGGCTGGTGGATGTTAGGATCGCCTGGTAACATGCCTGCCTGGTGCGAAGGTAGCGGACCTCATGCGCCACCTAGATAAGGTCTTAGTTAGTGCTGGGGAGGAGTCTGCTGTCTTGGTACATGTCGGTACCAATGACATAGGAAAATGTGGTAGGGAGGTTCTGGAGGCTAAATTTAAGCTTTTAGGTAGGAAGTTGAAATCCAGAACTTCCAGGGTAGCGTTCTCTGAAATGCTTCCCGTTCCACGTGCAGGACCCAAAAGGCAGGCAGAGCTCCGGTGTCTCAATGCGTGGATGAGACAATGGTGCAGAGATGAGGGGTTTGGATTTGTTAGGAACTGGGGAACTTTCTGGGGAAAGGAGGGGCTCGTCTGAAGGGATGGGCTTCACCTTAACCGGGATGGATCCAGGCTGCTGGCATTAACTTTTAAAAAGGAGATAGAGCAGCTTTTAAACTAGATAATAGGGGAAAGCCGACAGTCACCCAAGAGCAGATGGTTCAGAAGAATGTATCCTTGAAGGATACTACCAAAAGCAGAGAGGTTCCAAAAAAGAGTAAAGTAGCCCAAATTTATTTATTTATTTAACATTTTTTATATACCGTCTTTCTACAAATCAAGACGGTTCACATAGAATGTTTCAAGGCAGTGTGTTTCAACTGTTTACAAAGAACAATGTAACAAGGATACATAAGTGAACAATATGAACTAATTACAATGATCAATGATCAACTATTTACATATGTATATATATAGAGCTACAGATAGTTGTATTATAGGATTTGAGGGAGCATGGGCGGAGAGGTAGCTGTAGAGGGTTAGGTACTAGGGTGGTAGGGAAAAATGTTCAAGGAAGAGGTGGGTTTTTAACTTCTTTCGGAACTCAAAGTGGCTCACACAGTTACGCAGTTCATGAGGAAGGGTATTCTATAGGGATGGAGCATAGAGAGAGAAGGCCCTGTTGTTAGTAGATTGTTTGCAGTGCCTTTTAGTTGTTGGTATGGTCAGTAGGTTTTTGGTAAAGGAACGGTGTGTTCTTGTGTTGTTGGAGAAGGCAAGGAGTGGGGAGAGGCATGGAGCTGACTTCTTTGAGATAATTTTGTGTATAAGAGTAAGAACCTTAAATTTAGCTCAGTGTTGAATTGGGAGCCAGTGGAGGTCATAGAGGACTGGTGTAATGTGGGATTGTCTGGGGTTGTTGGTTATGAGCCGCGCTAACGTATTCTGGGCTAGTTGGAGTGGTTGGATGGTGTTCTTGGGGAGGCCATGATAGATCAGATTACAGAAGTCAAGTGAAGGGGTTGTGAGGGCCTGACAGACAGTACGAAAGGAGTCAGGGCTTAAGAGAGGTTTGAGGTTCCGGAGAGTACGTAGCTTTGCGTATACTGTATTGGTGGTTCTCTTTATTTGATCGGAGAAGGAGAGGTTCTGGTCAAGGATGATTCCAAGATATTTCACTTGGTTTTTTTATAGTGAGTGTGAGATCACCAAAGGTAAGAGTTGGAGGAGGGGTGTATGAGGGATTGGAAAATACTTGAAGGACCTCAGTTTTGGATCGGTTAATTAGTAAGTTGTGCTGGGAGAGCCAAGATTTGAGGCTGATTAGACATTCATTTAGTT
The DNA here is from genome assembly GCA_033557465.1 of Ichthyophis bannanicus. Lineage (NCBI taxonomy): Eukaryota > Metazoa > Chordata > Amphibia > Gymnophiona > Ichthyophiidae > Ichthyophis > Ichthyophis bannanicus. The sequence goes on from CM066032.1 coordinate 1,557,269,539, forward strand.
TAGTAAAATTAGGGTTAGTGAGGTTAAATGGGGTGAAGCACATCATGTCATCTGCATATAATTGGTATTGTATGCCATAGTTTTGGAAAATCAAATGCCCTCGAATATGGAGCAGACAGAGCTTAAGGATCCCAAATTATCCATGTCTACCACTAGCCAAATTATTTATTTATTTAGAAGGATTTAGTATACCGCCTTATCGTTAAATCAAGGCGGTGTGGCACATCAATCAAAATCAATAATAAAGTGTGGTTTGTAGCATGCAGTGTGAGAACTGAGAAGTGTAGTGTGTGGGGCAGTGCGTTAGATTATATCAGTGAACTATTTACATATGAGCTATATACATATATACAAAATGGGGCTGTTTGAGAGGCGTGCTAGGATTCTCACCAAATTAATATGAATAAAATACAGTCTCTAAAATGCTTGTATGCAAATGCTAGAAGTCTAAAAAATAAGATGGGAGAGTTAGAATATATAGCACTAAATGAGAGGTTTGATATGATTGAAATATCAGAGACATGGTGGAAGGAGGACAACCAGTGGGACACTGTGATACCTGGGTACAAACTATATCGTAATGATAGAGCTGATCAAATTGGTGGAGGGGTTGCGCTCTATGTTAGAGAAGGCATTGAGTCAGAAAGGATTAAAGTTTTACAGGAAACAAAATTTGCTGTAGAATCTCTATGGATTGAAATTCCATGTAAAAAGGGGAAGGTGATGGCAGTGGGGGTGTACTATCGACCGCCTGGCCAGAATGAACAAATGGATGATGAAATGCTCAAAGAAATCAAGGAAGCTAACAAAAGTTACAGCGCAGTAATAATGGGTGATTTCAATTACCCCTGTATCGACTGGGTCAGTGTCACGGCAGGACATGCTAGGGAGATAACATTCCCAGATGACATAAATGACTGCTTCTTGGAGAAGCTGGTTCATGAAATGACCAGAGGGGAAGCCATATTAGACCTAGTCCTTAGTGGAACACCAGATCTAGTGCAAGAGATAAAGGTGTTGGGGCTACTTGGCAATAGTGATCATAGCATGATTGCCTTTGATTTAATTAGTGGAGGAGGGATAGTAAGGAAATCCACAGTACTACCTTTTAACTTTCGAAAGGGAGACTATTATAAAATGAGGAAAATAGTTAAGAAAAAACTAAAAGGAGCAGTTGCAATGGTAAAAGACTTACATCAAGCTTGGGTGTTGTTGAACAATACTATCTTGGAAGCCCAGACCAGCTGTATTCCACGTTTTAAGAAAAGTGGAAGGAAGTCCAAAAAACTGCCAGCATGGTTTAAAGGTGAGGTCAGAGAGGCTGTTGTTGCCAAAAAAGCATCTTTCAGGAAATGGAAAAAAGAGCCAAACGACGAAACCTGGAAACAGCACAAGCACTGGCAAGTCAAATGCAAGGCATTGATAAAGCAGGCAAAGGGATAATTTGAGAAGAAGCTTGCTGCGGAAGCAAAAACGCGAAATAAAGATTTTTTCAAGTACATTTGTAGCAAAAAACCTGTGAGAGAGTCAATTGGTCCATTAAATGATAGAGGAGTTAAAGGGGCACTAAGAGGTGACAAGGCGATAGTGGAGAGACTGAATGAATTCTTTGCTTTGGTCTTTACTGAGGAAGATGTAGGGATGTTACCCATGACTGAAATGGTATTTAAAGGTGCGGAAGAATTGAAGGAAATATCGATACATCGGGAAGATGTATTACAACAGTTAGATAAACTGAAGAGTAGCAAATCACCTGGGCTGGATGGTATACATCCAAGGGTGTTGAAAGAGCTGAGATGTGAGATTGCAGACCTGCTATTAGTAATCTGTGAACTATCATTAAAATCATCTCTAATACCTGAAGATTGTAGGATCGTCAATGTAACACCACTTTTTTAAAAGGGTTCCAGGGGTGATTCGGGAAACTACAGACCGGTGAGCCTCTTTATCTTTATCTTTATCTTTATTTGCCAAATTTGATATACCGCCTTTAATAAAATATAAGGCGGTTTACAATACAAATAATTGTGGCTGCAGGAAAAAGAAACAGTGAAAGAGAACGCCATTAACTAAGCAAAAGGGATAGAAAGAAATAATAGGATAGCAAAAAGTAGGCTGTAAAAAACAGCATAGTAGACGAGACGGGACGAACCAAACAAGGACAGACAATGGACAGACCGTCAATGACAACAATAAGGGAGGGGACAGGAGCAAACGACCAAGACAGGATAAAGGGTGTGGTAGGCGGGTCATACAACAAAGAAACAACCATATAGGGAAAACAAACCAGGTGAGGGAGCTGATTCGAAGGGCTCAAGGGATGCCAGGTGGATACAGAATGTAATAGCTCCTAGGCAGACTGTGTACATAGAAGTATGTTGGACTGAGAGGAAGAGAAGGAAGGGGCGGGAAGATCAAAAGCTTGAGCGAAAAGATAAGTTTTCAGCATAGCCTTGAATTTGGGGAAGGAAAGTTCAGTGCGGATAATGTGTGGGAGGGAGTTCCATATGGCAGGACTGGCAAAGAAAAAGGCAGCATGACGGGTGGATTCAAGGTGGGCCTGAGTTGGGGAAGGGAGAAAAAGGCGATTATTGTGAATAGATCGTAACAATCGAGGGGTGGGTTGAAAAAAAATAAGGTCAGCTAAGTACTGAGGAGTGTTAGTGTAGAGGACTTTATGAGTAATAATAAGAAACTTGTAGACATAACGTGTTTTAATAGGAAGCCAATGGAGGGAGAGCAAGCAGGGGGTGACATGATCCCGGGGGAAGAAAAGGTAAGCAAGCGAGCGAGCGGCCGTGTTTTGAATCAACTGTAATCTGTGAAGCTGGTAGAGGGGAACACCAGCAAAAAGGGAATTGCAGTAATCGAGACGACTAAGCACCAGGGAGACTACCAGTGTAGTGAGAGAGGGAAGTGGCAGAAGAGAGCGGACAGCCCGGATTTTGCGGAGCTGGAAGAGGGAGCTACGTACCACCCCCGAAATGTGTTGGTGAAAGGATAGGGACGAATCTAAAGTTACTCCGAGGTAACGGAGGGTGGGTGCTAACGGAATGGGTGAGTTTGACATCAAGGGTGATAGAGTGGGAGAGGGGACACCGAAAGTGAACCATATGGCTGAAGACTTAGTTGGATTGACAATGAGAAAGTTATCGGAAAACCACTGGGCAATAGAGGTTAGACAGCTATTCAAAGGGGAGAGATCAGGCGCAGAGGAAGAGGTGTGATGGACCAGGAGTATGTCATCAGCAAAGAAATACGTGGATAAACCGGTCTGCTGTATAAGTAGTGCAAGTGGTGCAAGAAAGACATTGAAGAGAAGTGGAGCTAAGATAGACCCCTGTGGGACGCCACAGCAGAGGGAAAAGGGAGTAGAAGAGGAAGAGCCAGAGCGCACAGTAAAAGAACGAGAAGAGAGAAAAGAATGGAACCATCGAAGAACTGTACCCTGAATCCCAAGATCGGACAAAAGTGAAAGCAGGGTGCGATGATCAATGACGTCGAATGCAGCATTGAGGTCCAAGGAGACGGCAATTGAGATGTTTCCTCTCTCATGAGACCGATGCAACTCGTTAAGGAGTGCCAGGAGGATTGTTTTGGTGCTATGACCGGCTCTGAAGCCGGACTGGCGGGGGTGCAAAGAAATAGTGGAATTTAAGTGTGACGTGAGTTGGTGAAAAACAAATTTCTCGAGAATTTTGGACAAAAAAGGCAAATTTGATACCGGACGCCAATTAGAAGGAATGGCAGGGTCGAGAGTTTCCTTCTTAAGCAGGGGGCGGACCAATGCATGCTTCCATGCAGAGGGGAAAATTCCGGACGAGAGGCTAGTGTTCATAATACAAAGAACAAAGGGAAGGAGAGTGAGAGAAGACTCCAGGATCCAAGGAGACGGAAGGGGATCAAGGGGACAGGTGGTCTTATGAGAGAGTGAAATGGTTTTGGTCAGTTCGGTTATGGTAATAGGGTGGAATTCGGACCAGGTATGAGGAAATATAGGAGCAGAAGAAGAGGGCTGGGGAGGGACAGGTTTTGGGGAGGAAGGTGGGGGTGAGGGGGAAGAGGACAAGGAATAAATGTGGAGCGAAGGGTTGTGATTTTAGTTGAAAAAAAAGTAGCGAGAGTCGTGGGGCTAGGGGCACTGGATGGAGGGGATGAGGTAGATACAGTAGAGGTTGAGGAAAGGGAATCAAGAACACGGTATAATTGACGGGATGAGTTTGAAGAGGTGGTAATAAGGTTTGAGTAATAAGATTTTTTCGTGGAGGTCAGCAAAGAGCAGTATGACTTGCGGGTATCACGGAAGATTGCCAAAGTAGTTGGGGAGGGACGCTTTTGCCAACGCCGGGTTGCACGACGGAGATAGGACCGATGTAAAAAAAGACCGGAATGAAACCAAGGATGGTGTGCAGAAGGGCAAGAAGGGACAGGCCGTAAGGGAGCAATGGAATCAAGGGTGGATGATAGGGTAGTAGTCCATAAATCAATCTGGCTGTCCAGAGGAAGGGACAGAAAGTCGGATGGAAAAAGCGATTCCGCAGGAGGAAACAATTGCAGCGTTGTGGAGGTGAGGCGCCGGGACATGCGAGGCGGAGGGGAGGTTTCTGAGAGGGACTCTGGTGCAGGAGACAGGGTGAGGGAGAAGAAAAGGCAGAGGTGATCAGACCATGGTAAAGGTAGGGAAGTGATGTGAGTGGGCGGGAAGGGGTAAGAGTCCGAGGTCAAGATCAAATCGAGGGTATGACCGGAAGTATGAGTTGGACAAGTTACATGTTGGGTGAAAGAAAGGTCATCAAACAAGGATGCAAGGGTTTTGTCACGAAGTCGCGTTTGAGAATGTAGGTGAGCGTTGAAATCTCCCAGAACAACTAAGGGAGAGCGTAATAAAGCGGCCTCAGATAGAGTAAGGAGTAGGGAATCCCAAGTTTCTGTGTGTAGGGACGGCGGTACATAGAGCAGAAGAAAATAGGTGGGTGTTGAGGAGACAGTACAGAAAAGGAGAGACTCCGGATAGGGAGGAGGCGATGTAACAAGGGAAAGAGGAAAAGATGTACGATGGATAACTGCCACCCCACCCCCCACGCGACGGAGGCGTGGAACATGGAAGGCCGAGTACCCAGGGGGGAGACATTGATGGAGAAGTCCATCTTCCCCTGGCCGGAGCCAGGACTCCGTGAGGAAGAGGGCGTCGAGGGAATGTTGTACCAAAAGATCATTAATCAGAGGCGCCTTGGAGCGCAAGGACCGGCAGTTCAGCAGAGCAAGAGAAACTGTTAGCAATGGTACACATGACGGAACAGGGGCAGTGGCAGAGTGGAGGGGGGAGGGGTGAGTGATGTTGCAAGAAAGGAGATTCTGAGGGATGCGTGAGAGCACACCGCTTACCGGGGGTGTGAAGGCTGAAGGGCGATGTCCCCACCATACCGGTATGGTAGTCATCGAGTTTAGTTCGAATAGCAGCAAGGGGAGCGAGACAGGGTCCAGTGGGGGGGAGACTGCAAAGGAGTTGATAACGCCAATATTATAAACCAATGGCGAAACTGCAGGCCAAGCAAAGAGCGACAAAGCAATTAATAAACAAAGGGCCGACCGGCCGGCAGAGCGGTAATAACTAACACAGCGTGGTGAGTTTGCTAAACCAGCTACGCCCCCGTCGTCGCCCCAAGGAGCTCGCCCAAGGAGCAGGGCCTGCTCCTTGTGCGCGCTCCTTCAGCGCACGCCCGCGGCGCACGCCCCGGTGGCGCGGGACGCCGCCGAGTTGGATTTTAAAGGGAGCAGTGTACCTGGAGTCTGACGCAAGCACGTTTCACGTGCCCACGTCACCGCAGGGGGGCGGAGCTGAAACGGGAGGCAGGCAGACAACAGACAGATGGCAGAGGTCTGGAGTCTGATGCAAGCACGTTTCACGTGCCCACGTCACCGCAGGGGGGCGGAGCTGAAACGGGAGGCAGGCAGACAACAGACAGATGGCAGAGGTCTGGAGTCTGACGCAAGCACGTTTCACGTGCCCACGTCACCGCAGGGGGGCGGAGCTGAAACGGGAGGCAGGCAGACAACAGACAGATGGCAGAGGTCTCACACATTGGAAACCCTGCTGTTGCTCTGTCTTGGGTCTAGTCCACTATTGTCCATCTCCAGGTCCAGCAGGCACGCATCTAGTAATCATGTAAGGTCCCTCCAGTAGTCCTCCAGATTTAATCTGCTCTCAAAGAAGAATCCAGGAACCACACCCTCACATCAGTACTGGGAAAAATGGCAGAAACCATCATAAAGAATAAAATTACTCAGCATGTAGATAGTCATGGCCTAATGGGAGATAGCCAACATGGCTTTAGACAAGGAAGATCTTGTCTTACTAATCTGTTATGTTTTTTTGAAAGTGTGAATAAACAGTTAGACAAAGGTGAGTCAGTTGATATAGTGTATCTGGACTTTCAGAAAGCCTTTGACAAGGTCCCTCATCAGAGACTTTTGGCAAAACTAAAGAGTCATGGGATAGGAGGCAGTGTACTACTGTGGATCAAGAACTGGTTGAAAGATAGAAAACAGAGGGTTGGGCTAAATGGCCAATTTTCCCAGTGGAGAAAGTTGAGTAGTGTGTACCCCAGGGATCTGTGCTGGGTCTGCTGCTTTTTGACATATTCATAAATGACCTGGAAAGTGGAATAACGAGTGAGGTTATCAAATTTGCAGATGACACAAAACTATTTAAAGTTGTTAAAACCCAAGAGGATTGTGAAAAATTGCAAGAGGATCTTGATAAATTGGAAGACTGGGCATCAAAATGGCAGATGAAATTTAATGTGGACAAGTGCAAAGTTTTGCACCTAGGGAAGAATAACCCAAACTATGGTTACACGATGCAAGTTTCCACATTAGGAACCACCACCCAGGAAAAACATTTAGGCGTCATTTTGGATAACATGTTAAAACCCTCGGCACAGTGTGCAGAGAGCAAATAGAATGCTAGGTATCATAAGGAAAGGAATGTAAAATAAAACAAAAGATATTATAATGCCTCTATATCGTTCCATGGTGAGACCTCACCTTGAATATTGTGTGCAATTCTGGTCGCTGTATCTTAAAAAGGATATAGCGATTTTAGAAAAGGTTCAGAGAAGAGCCACCAAAATGGTAAAGGGGATGGAAGGATACTCCTATGAAGAAAGGTTAAAAAGGTTAGGGCTCTTTAACCTGGAATAGAGACGGCTGAGGGGAGATATGATAGAAGTCTATAAATTAATGAACGGAGTGAAACAGGTAAACGTAGATCGATTGTTTACGTTATCAGAATATAGAAAGACATGGGGACATGCAATAAAGCTACAGGGTGTTTACGTTATCAGAATATAGAAAGACTAGGGGACATGCAATGAAGCTACAGGGTAAACTATTTAAGATTAATAAAAGAAAATATTTTTTTCACTCAACGTGTAATCAAACTCTGGAATTTGTTACCGGAGGATGTAGTAAAGGCTGTTAGTGTAGCTGGGTTTAAAAAATGTTTGGACAAGTTCCTGGAGGAAAGGTCCATAAACCATTATTAAGAAGGGACCCAGGATATCAATGCTTGACCCAGTACAAGCATTGCGGAACCTGTGTCTTTTGGGGAAACTGCTAAATACGTATGACCTAGATTGGCCACTGTTGGAAACAGAACACTGGGCTTGATGGACCTTGGTCTGACCCAGTATGGCATATCTTATGTTCTTATATGTGCTTACGACCTCATTTGGAGTATTGTGTGCAATTCTGGAGACCGCACCTTCAAAAGGATATAAACAAGATGGAGTCAGTACAGAGGGTGTCTACTAAAATGGTTAGTGGTCTTCATTATAAAGCATATGAGGACAGACTTAAAGATCTTAATATGTATACCTTAGAGGAAAGGCAGGATAGAGGTGATATGATTGAGACATTCAATACCTCCATGGCATAAATGCACAGGGGGAGAGCCTCTTTCGATTGAAAGCAAGTTCTGCTACATGAGATGATGGTGAAAGGGGATAGATTCAGGAATATTTCTTTACGGAAAGAGTGGTGGATCCGTGGAGGTGGTAGAGATGAGGACAGTATCTGAATTCAAAGAAGCATGGGACAAACACAGAGGATCTCTAAAGGAAAAAGGGGGACTGTTGTAGTTGTTGATATGGAAGGACAGACTAGATAGCCCATGTGGTCTTTTTCTGTCGTCATTTTTCTATGTTTCTATGCACTACTGTGCAAATAGTGTGCACTACTTAGCAATAGTGCCTGCTATTAATTACAGTTTGGAAATGACAACATTTTCCGTTTTTTTCTTCCATTTTCATCTCAATCATTTTTTTTGCAAATGACTGTACATCCCTACAAAACATATGATAAGGAGATGGCCAAAGTCAGAGGGTGCATAGAGAGAGGCTTAACCAAAAGGGAGTTAATAATACCTCTGAACAGGTTCTTGAAACGTCATCTGGAATATTTTATCTCCAGTACTCTAAATAATACAGATAAAATAGTGGTGGACCAGGGTAAGACAACCAAATGATGCAGATATCACCTAAGGAATGAGTGAAATGAGTTAGTGGAAACAGGATTTTTAACCTTCCTAACAGGACACAACAGCAGTGCACATCTGGTTAACAAATCTTAGTTTGGACCTGTGACCACTCCGTGTGTTATGCCAAGAAGCTAGTTGTAGAGAGGAGAATGTAAGAACATTTAAGATTAGAATGAAAAGGGATGGAGAGTCATGTGATGGCCAGTAAGCAAGCGGACTCAGTCCCTCTGAGCTCCCCAGCTTACCCAGGGAAAGAACAATAATAATTTCATGGAAAGAGTAGCCAATTGGAGGAGACGCGGGGAAGAGTTATGACTTGGGGAGCTGGGAAGCAAGCCACAGAGAAGGGGGAAGCTGGTGAATCTAAGATAGCTGCTGAACCCCAACAATGTTTATAATTACTGAGGAGGCAGAGCAGCACTTGAAGCAGAATGCCAAATCGGTGCTCAACAATAAGATTGCAAGTTACGCTAAATGACACGAGGGATACCTTGAACACTCAACACAGTAAAATTGTGGAGAACAAGCAACAGTTTGTATCCCAGGAAATGGAGACAGAGAAATTCAGAGACAGCAAAATATGCAGATGGTAGAGGAACTGAATGATCAGGAGAATATGAACCGCATTCAAGAAACAGTGAGCAACGTGGATCTCATGAACTTTTGTGAGAGAGAATTGCCAAACCTATTAGATTTAGAAGAAGGAAAGAGACCTATAAAGTGTGAATATATGTATCAGTTAGGCCCACCACATGAAGCAGATGAAAAGTTGGAATCCGTCATTGTGAGGATACACAATTTAGCGGAGGAAACAGCACAGATGAGAGCTTATAAAAAAGTTAAAGCATTGTAATGGAGAAGAGAAAAGCTGTTGTTATTTGAAGATTTCTTGGCTCAGGTCATGCCATGCTGCATGAGAATGACATCATACTGCTCACTGCTCACAGCTTTTCAACAAGGGGATAAGCTTCAGCCTACAAAATTCAGTGACTGTGAAAGGATTCTATAAAAACTCAGCAAAAGTATTTGTAAAGCCCAGTGAGCTGCAGCAGTTCATGTGGAGACCAGAAGATTTGGGGGAGAAAGTAAGTGCACAGAGAGGGGGCTGCTGGATGACAGCTAAGCCTGGAAATGGTTGGTGAACAGTGATAAACTACAATGGAATGAGTCATGAGTAAACAAGTTTTGAACTTGGAAGTGTGCGTTGGAGGGGGGCGGAAGAACCCAGTGGTTGAGAACAGAAACTGTGAGACAACACCAGCGAGTTAAAGTAAGTGCTGACTCATGGTTCCTGAGATATTGCCACCACTACAGGTCCCGGAGAGGGGTGGCAATAGGGGCAGAGGAGCAGTGGGGGAGGAGGCAGAATGGAGGGGCCCTCCAGGGCCCCTCCAATCCTTACACCAGGCCTGCTTATCCCAAAATCAACTGATTCATAGGAGTGAATTTATAATTAATTTAAAAAGTGATCCTGGGGAGTAGAGGGCGCCTGCCCGGAGCCTGAGGACATTGCAGCTGAGCAGTGGGTGTCGGCCTAACCTGCCTGAGGCCTGGAGATCGGTGTGAGAGTTGAGGCTCTGCCAATTTGCTGGTGTCATCTGCCTGTGCCTCCTCTTTAAAACTGGGGCTTCTCCTGGTGCTGTTGGGAGTAGAAGGTGCCTGCCTGGAGCCTAAGGATGTTGAAGCTGAGCAGTGGGTGTTGTCCTAGCCTGCCTGAGGCCTGGAGATTGGTGTGAGAGTTGTGGCACTGCCCAATTGCTGGTGTCATCTGCCTGCACCTCCTCTTTAAAATCCAGGGCGTTTTTGTTTGACCACGGACACTTCAACGAAGGGACACGAAACAAAGGACTTGTCCCTTTGTTGTCAGTTTGGTATTGGGAAACTGACTTGGAGAGATGCCACATAAAGGGAAGAACAAGGGGCAGGTGTCTCTTCTGGGAGCTCAGCAACTATGAGTAAAATCGTGGGCCCTATGGACAGACATGTTTCTTCTTCTTTTGTAACAATCCAGGCAAGTTCTCCCATGCAGCTATCTTTACCCTCTGAGTTGGGGGCTACTTTAAGCCCCATTGCTCGAACTCCACCTCCACAACCTTTAACTGCCCTGGAGCCACTGGGTGAGAGGGAACGGTCTTCGGGACTGGTTATCCCAGAGTTTAATCCCTCTGTGTCTCCCCCTTCTGATGTTTCTTCAGTGCCTATGCCATCATGTTTGCAGTTCGATCTTTCTTTAACTCCTCAGTCTTTGTTGGGATCTGTTCCTGCCTCTGTTACTTTAATGGATATTTGGACTGTAGCTGCTCAGACAAATCAGTATCTTAAAACTTTTTGATCAGACAGCTAGTGTCTCTAAAGAGGTTGTTGCTAAGTTTGAGCAACAGGATGTGGTCCTTGCTCAAGTCTATAAATTAATGAACGGAGTGGAACGGGTAAGCGTAGATCGATTGTTTACTTTATCAGAATTTAGAAAGACTAGGGGACATGCAATGAAGCTACAGGGTAAACTATTTAAGACTAATAAAAGAAAATATTTTTTTCACTCAACGTGTAATCAAACGCTGGAATTTGTTACCGGAGGATGTAGTAAAGGCTGTTAGTGTAGCTGGGTTTAAAAAAGGTTTGGACAAGTTCCTGGAGGAAAGGTCCATAAACCATTATTAAGAAGGGACCCAGGATATCAATGCTTGACCCAGTACAAGCATTGTGGAACCTGTGTCTTTTGGGGAAACTGCTAGATACGTATGACCTAGATTGGCCACTGTTGGAAACAGAATACTGGGCTTGATGGACCTTGGTCTGACCCAGTATGGCATATCTTATGTTCTTATATGTGCTTACGACCTCATTTGGAGTATTGTGTGCAATTCTGGAGACCACACCTTCAAAAGGATATAAACAGGATGGAGTCAGTACAGAGGGTGTCTACTAAAATGATTAGTGGTCTTCATTATAAAGCATATGAGGACAGACTTAAAGATCTTAATATGTATACCTTAGAGGAAAGGCAGGATAGAGGTGATATGATTGAGACGTTCAAATACCTCCATGGCATAAATGCACAGGGGGAGAGCCTCTTTCGATTGAAAGCAAGTTCTGCTGCATGAGATGATGGTGAAAGGGGATAGATTCAGTAATATTTCTTTACGGAAAGAGTGGTGGATCCGTGGAGGTGGTAGAGATGAGGACAGTATCTGAATTCAAAGAAGCATGGGACAAAAACAGAGGACCTCTAAAGGAAAAAGGGGGAGTGTTGTAGTTGTTGATATGGAAGGATAGACTAGATAGGCCATGTGGTCTTTTTCTGTCGTCATTTTTCTATGTTTCTATGCACTACTGTGCAAATAGTGTGCACTACTTAGCAATAGTGCCTGCTATTAATTACAGTTTGGAAATGACAACATTTTCCGTTTTTTTCTTCCATTTTCATCTCAATCATTTTTTTTGCAAATGACTGTACATCCCTACAAAACATATGATAAGGAGATGGCCAAAGTCAGAGGGTGCATAGAGAGAGGCTTAACCAAAAGGGAGTTAATAATACCTCTGAACAGGTTCTTGAAACTTCATCTGGAATATTTTATCTCCAGTACTCTAAATAATACAGATAAAATAGTGGTGGGCCAGGTTAAGACAACCAAATGATGCAGATATCACCTAAGGAATGAGTGAAATGAGTTAGTGGAAACAGGATTATAACCTTCCTAACAGGACACAACAGCAGTGCACATCTGGTTAACAAATCTTAGTTTGGACCTGTGACCACTCCTTGTGTTATGCCAAGAAGCTGGTTGTAGAGAGGAGAATGTAAGAACATTTAAGATTAGAATGAAAAGGGATGGAGAGTCATGTGATGGCCAGTTAGCAAGCGGACTCAGTCCCTCTGAGCTCCCCAGCTTACCCAGGGAAAGAACAATAATAATTTCATGGAAAGAGTAGCCAATTGGAGGAGACGCGGGGAAGAGTTATGGCTTGGGGAGCTAGGAAGCAAGCCACAGAGAAGGGGGAAGCTGGTGAATCTAAGATAGCTGCTGAACCCCAACAATGTTTATAATGACTGAGGAGGCAGAGCAGCACTTGAAGCAGAATGCCAAATCGGTGCTCAACAATAAGATTGCAAGTTACGCTAAATGACATGAGGGATACCTTGAACACTCAACACAGTAAAATTGTGGAGAACAAGCAACAGTTTGTATCCAAGGAAATGGAGACAGAGGAGTTCAGAGACAGCAAAATATGCAGATGGTAGAGGAACTGGATGATCAGGAGAATATGAACCGCATTCAAGAAACAGTGAGCAACGTGGATCTCATGAACTTTTGTGAGAGAGAATTGCCAAACCTATTAGATTTAGAAGAAGGAAAGAGACCTATAAAGTGTGAATATATGTATCAGTTAGGCCCACCACATGAAGCAGATGAAAAGTTGGAATCCGTCATTGTGAGGATACACAATTTAGCGGAGGAAACAGCACAGATGAGAGCTTATAAAAAAGTTAAAGCATTGTAATGGAGAAGAGAAAAGCTGTTGTTATTTGAAGATTTCTTGGCTCAGGTCATGCCATGCTGCATGAGAATGACATCATACTGCTCACAGCTTTTCAACAAGGGGATAAGCTTCAGCCTACAAAATTCAGTGACTGTGAAAGGATTCTATAAAAACTCAGCAAAAGTATTTGTAAAGCCCAGTGAGCTGCAGCAGTTCATGTGGAGACCAGAAGATTTGGGGGAGAAAGTAAGTGCACAGAGAGGGGGCTGCTGGATGACAGCTAAGCCTGGAAATGGTTGGTGAACAGTGATAAACTACAATGGAATGAGTCATGAGTAAACAAGTTTTGAACTTGGAAGTGTGCGTTGGAGGGGGGCGGAAGAACCCAGTGGTTGAGAACAGAAACTGTGAGACAACACCAGCGAGTTAAAGTAAGTGCTGACTCATGGTTCCTGAGATATTGCCACCACTACAGGTCCCGGAGAGGGGTGGCAATAGGGGCAGAGGAGCAGTGGGGGAGGAGGCAGAATGGAGGGGCCCTCCAGGGCCCCTCCAATCCTTACACCAGGCCTGCTTATCCCAAAATCAACTGATTCATAGGAGTGAATTTATAATTAATTTAAAAAGTGATCCTGGGGAGTAGAGGGCGCCTGCCCGGAGCCTGAGGACATTGCAGCTGAGCAGTGGGTGTCGGCCTAACCTGCCTGAGGCCTGGAGATCGGTGTGAGAGTTGAGGCTCTGCCAATTTGCTGGTGTCATCTGCCTGTGCCTCCTCTTTAAAACTGGGGCTTCTCCTGGTGCTGTTGGGAGTAGAAGGTGCCTGCCTGGAGCCTAAGGATGTTGAAGCTGAGCAGTGGGTGTTGTCCTAGCCTGCCTGAGGCCTGGAGATTGGTGTGAGAGTTGTGGCACTGCCCAATTGCTGGTGTCATCTGCCTGCACCTCCTCTTTAAAATCCAGGGCGTTTTTGTTTGACCACGGACACTTCAACGAAGGGACACGAAACAAAGGGACTTGTCCCTTTGTTGTCAGTTTGGTATTGGGAAACTGACTTGGAGAGATGCCACATAAAGGGAAGAACAAGGGGCAGGTGTCTTCTGGGAGCTCAGCAACTATGAGTAAAATCGTGGGCCCTATGGACAGACATGTTTCTTCTTCTTTTGTAACAATCCAGGCAAGTTCTCCCATGCAGCTATCTTTACCCTCTGAGTTGGGGGCTACTTTAAGCCCCATTGCTCGAACTCCACCTCCACAACCTTTAACTGCCCTGGAGCCACTGGGTGAGAGGGAACGGTCTTCGGGACTGGTTATCCCAGAGTTTAATCCCTCTGTGTCTCCCCCTTCTGATGTTTCTTCAGTGCCTATGCCATCATGTTTGCAGTTCGATCTTTCTTTAACTCCTCAGTCTTTGTTGGGATCTGTTCCTGCCTCTGTTACTTTAATGGATATTTGGACTGTAGCTGCTCAGACAAATCAGTATCTTAAAACTTTTTGATCAGACAGCTAGTGTCTCTAAAGAGGTTGTTGCTAAGTTTGAGCAACAGGATGTGGTCCTTGCTCAATTTAGCAATGGATTATCTAGATTGGATCGTCAGTTCTCCAATGTTCAGGCAGCCAGTTTGGCAGGGTTGAGACATGCCCTGCTTTTACATGGGCGGCTTAAACTGTTGGAGAATGTGATATGTAGTAAAAATTTAAGATTTCTTAATTTTCCTAAAACTCATTATCTTTTACCATTTTGCTGTGGAAATACTTTAAGGAATGCTTAAATATGGAAGATGTGGAAAAGATACAAATTACTAAGTTATAATATTTGCTGGATAAGCCAGCTAATATACCAGTGAGGTCCTCTCCAGTTTCCATTGATTTGTCCCAATTTTTTGAACATTCAGTGGATGATATTCCTGGGAGGGCCACTTTGGTAGTTTCTTTTGCTACTGATACCGAGAAATCTCAGGTTATGAAGTTGTATTTTAAGTATAAGACTGTGTTTTATTTTGTGGTCAGTTGGTTCAGGTTTTTCCAGATGTGGCTAGGGCCACTCAAATTTGAGGTAAGAGTTTCCTTCAGTTAAAACTCCGGGTGATAGCACTGGAAGCTACTTTTTGAGATTTCCTGGCAAATGTGTGGTATCTCTGTTGGGTGTCCGTTATGTTTATACTGACCCTCAACAGTCAGAGGGTTTTTTGAAGAGGAGGGAAGGTGGGGTACACAGTGGTATCTAATGGGTAGTCTTCTTATGTATATTATATGTGATTTTGGGGAATGTTTACTAAACTGCGCTAATGTGTGCTACTGTGCGCTACTGTGCGCTGCGCGACATTAGTGTGCGCTAAGGTACCTTAGTGCACGCTAATGTCGCATACGGGACACAAATATGCATGCTCATGTGCGCGGCGCTCATGTGCGCGTCGTGCTAATGTGCGATGAAGGCGGGGAAAGGCTCCTGGAGGGCGGAGGAAGGCTCCCCAGGGGCGGAGAGAAGGGGTCAATGGGTGGAGAGTGGGAGGGGAGAGGCTCCCCGCACATTAGCGAGGCTGAAATCCGAGGCAAAAAATACCGCAAGTGAAAACCTCGCGTTAGAGCCGATTTAAAGGGAAGAGAAACCATTTCTGTCAGCAATGTACAGCAAACCCAGGGAAACATACAAAAAGTGATAAGTGTGATACATGTGCATGGTACAAAAGTAGAAATAAACATTGAAAAGGACCCCAACAAAATTTAAAAAAATTATAATCAAGATGGGCAATAGTGATAGTAATGGGAAACATCAAAAAACACTCCCAAGAAAGCCCCAAAAAATAAATATGAATTTTGGAAGGGTCTACGCTCCGTCCCCATACAAGGTGAATGATCCTACAGTGAAATAGCACTGATCAGGGTTTCCCTCTCCATTGGACAGGTTTCCTATGGCATGCAGATGTTCCACAACAGCAGGGCGGGCATGTCGGAATGGGCAACTGGACAGATGCTGGGAAAGGGGATACAGAGGGCTGCAGGCGGCACATGCTGTGGTGCAGCTGGGGCACAGTGCGGACTAGGCAGATGCCTAGGTGGCACTTAGGAATGCTGAAACTGAACAGCAGCCAGACAGCAACTGATGAGGGCCCAACATGGGCACGAGAGTGTTTATCACAGTGTCACAGGGGATAGTACCCAGCAGGTACCCCCAAGGGCACAGAACATTGGCAGGCAGTGTTGGGGGGAAGCGTGGACGCCTATGCAGGCACCCCTACCCAAGAACATGCACCATAGGCAGCCGCCTACCTGCACACTGGATGGCTTGAGACTGCACACCACCAGCACCACCAGCAGAAGGGCATGTCAGCATGATGGCAGAGGGGTACTGGTGGTGGAGGGGGGCAGTGGCAGCTGCCCAGAGACGACCATGGCCTAGCCCTGTGTAGGTGGGTGCCATGCACTGCAACAGACAGGCTCTGTCTGACAAACAACCATTGTATCTCCAGGGACTGCACTCTCTCTATGAGCACAGTGTGGTGCGGTGAGCACAGCCAGTGTGTTCAGGAGCAGAAGATCACAAGTTCAAGTCCCAGCTATGGTGCCTGCCAACCCAGTCCCCATATTTTACCCACTACTACAACATGCTAATACAGACAGAACCTTTATTGCAGATGACGTAAACATGCCCAAAACACCTACATTTTACCCTACAGAGCAAAGACACCATAAACAGGTGCATTACCTAGAGCAGAGTCTCGCAAATGCAGTCCTGGAGGGCCAAACACCATTCAGGTTCCATACTGCCTCTAATAAAGATGCCTGTGCTGCATATCTATGCACCACCCCCATGGTATGCAGATGTATCTCATGCATATTCATGCGGTACAGCATGAAAACCCGAACAGTGTTTGGCACACCAGGACTGGAGTTGGGAACCTCTGCCGTAAAGCAGCAGCCAACAGGGGCAGACACACCCACACCCACACCCACAGGCTCCATTAGCCAATACCTCCTGGAGAGGCAGGACATTGGGCCCTGCATGCATCTCCCAATACTAGCCCTTGCATACCTTAGCAATGCCACCCTATACCTGGGAATATGGTACACAGCTATCAAACGTTTGCTATGATTACTGGCAGATACCAATTCCTACGTTAAGCACAGTTTGCTGATTGAGCTCCATCATAGCAACCTTTCTGCTGTCTGTGGAGTGTGCTTCAGGTCTGGTCTCTGACAGTGTTTACCACCCTGGGGAGTGACCCCCAACAGTACTGCGTACCTTATCCATGCCTGCACTGTGCCCAGAACTGGTGTGGTGGCCAGGGCTGCTAAACTCCTCTAGAGTAGCACAATGCTGGCATAGGTGTGGGAGTGTGTGTCTGTCTATCCAGTGTGTGGTGGCTGCAAACACTCTCCACAGCCCACACTGCCAGCACTGTTGCCAGTATTGGCTTGCCAATGTGCATAATGAGGAGCAAGGTACCATGGGTATAGCCTGGACAGGGTGGCCTGGCCAGGATGCATCTGCACAGGGCATAGGGCACTGGCTGGGACATTGTAGTGCCCGGCCCCCACCTGAACAGACAGGGTGGCCACAGCATATCCTGCTGGGAGATCACTCTCACCCTGACTGTGCAGTGACCACAGCATGGCTAGGCTCCCCCATAGTGCTATATAGTATTTTTTTCATGTGATATTTATGGGTTTCCTTTTGGGGCCCAGTTGCTGACTTATCTGCTTTGTGTGTTTACTGACATCCCAGTTCTGGGTGCACGCATTTCCACCAGGAACATGCACTATGGACTAGCTAGCAGACTGTCTGCAGCTGGTATGTGTCTTGATGGAGCAGGATGCAGTGGCTGAAGGCTTGCTGCAGGAGAATATCAGATAGTGGTGGGGTGCAGCTTAGCATATCCAGGCCTAATGTCTGTCTGCTATTGTGTTATGGATGTGTATAGAGCTGCATTGACTGCCCTGTAGGGTGTCTGTTCCCCAGCAGGACTGGGGTTGAGGGTTCCCTCTACTGCCACCATTGCAGGGAGGTAGAATGCGGATCTGTTGGTGGGAGACCCTGTTTACCACCCTCAGCCCTGGAGGAGGAGGGTGGTGGTACATAATCATCCTAGGGGTCCATAGGGGCTACACCTGACGGAGACATACAGATATATCCAAGGTGTGTCCGCAGAAACTACCTATCTCACACATTAGCACTGCTGGGGACTTGCAGCATGGCCTATCTCTGCTGTGGACCTGGTGCTGGGCGCCCCACCTCACCCTCAGGGTGAGTGCCTTACCTGCACAATGTGACGGTGTGTAGCTACTCTGTGCCAGTACCACACATGGTCAGTTCCCCCTACCAGGCCGAGGTGCTGTGGGGATGCATACCCCATCTTGTGATCATCTGTAGACTGCTGATTTGCATGTGCAGTGCATCATGGGTATGGGTGGGTTAACCCTATCCTGGTGACCACAGCAGACTGTTTGTGTGGTGACTTGCAGTCCTTCTGCAGCCAGCCAGGGGGTTTGCTAGCAGCTGTAGCCCACTGGTTGCTTCACTACCAGTGGAGCCAGAGGTCATGAGTTCAAACCCACAGTGGGGTTATTTTATAGGGCTGTTCAAAGCATTATCTATTTTTAACATACATTAGTGCTGCCAGCAAAAACACCCTCAGCGTACTGTACCCATAAGGTGCCTCAGAGGGCGCTTTATAGGGCGCCTTTAGGGCACCTTATGGTTACCGTCCATATAAGGTGCACTATACAGTATGCTATGGAGCGACTGATAAGGTGCCAGTCCGTATAAGGTGCCTTATAAGGTGTCCTATGGAGCGCCTTATAGGGTGTCCTATAGGGGACATTGTAGGGTGCCGTGGCGGACAGTGCACTTTAAAATGTGCCCTCTGGGGTACCTTATGGGGTGCCTTATGCAGCACCTTATGTTACAGTGCTTTGAGAGTGCGTTTGCTAGCAGCAGTAATTAAAATAAAATTAAAATGCTTCATCATGCTATATTACACATAGCAGGTAGTGCCTCAGCCAGCCTTATTCATTGGGTACAGTGGGGGATTGAACCCATGATCCCTGCACCATCAGTCAGCATCTTAACCATTGTGCTACACTGCTGTTGCTGTTTGTATGTCAGCACACCTACTTCAGCTTACCACACGTTAACATGTGCAGTGCTGCCATCAGAGTAACCTTCCCGTGCCTCATTGGGCACCCTATATGGCACCCTATAGGCCACCCTTTAAGCAACATTGTAGGGTGCCTTGGCAGACAGTGCACTTTAAAATGTGCCCTCTGGGGTACCTTATGGGGGGCCTTATGTTACAGTGCTTTGAGAGTGCGTTTGCTAGTAGCAGTAATTAAAATTAAATTAATATGCCTCAGAATGCAATATTACACATAACAGGTAGTGCCTCAGCCAGCCTTATTCCTTGGGCACAGTGGGGGATTGAACCCATGATCCCTGCACCATTGGTCAGTGTCTTAACCATTGTACTGTGGCTCTGTTTCTGTGCTTGTACATCAGCGCGCCTGCTTATGCTTTCCGCGAGCATTTCTCATGCGCTGATGTGCGCGGCACACATGAGCGCACAGCGCACATTAGCGCATGATTAATCCCGGTTTGCTTTTTTCAGACTGAAACGCCCACTCCTTTTATGGCATCCCGCACACTAACACGGCACGCACCTAACAGGGTTTTAGTAAACATACCCCTTTGTTTTTGTTATTGGGATTTGGGAATTTAGAGCTTGACAAAGTAATTTGTCCTAGGTCATTGTTGCCCTCTGCATTCCTGGATGTGGTCTAATTGCAGTACATATTTCTTTTCTTTTTGGTAATCCTTTGGGGATATGGTTCCCCTTGCTTTTTCCTTCTTTGATGTATGTCGCATATTTCTTTGTATACATTTCTGATGTATTAAATAGAAATTCTTAATAAAAAAAATAAAATTTTAAAAAAAAGTGATCCTGCAGTATTGAATAAAGGAAGATGGGTGGAAATGATGCTTTCCATGAGAGGGCTGTAATGTTATTCCCTAAAACTGGGCATGAGGGGCCAGATATTCAATGGCGCAGCGATGGCATTGAATATCCAGTGATGGCCACAGACACTGCTGCTAACTATGCATCAGCAATACTGGATGCTGCCCGGTTAGCTCCTGCGCCTTAAAGAAAGGCAAGAAAAAACCCTCTGCTCCATCCCAGAATGCCCCCGCCATGCCTGAGGCAAACCAGATAGCATTGGGGCATGTAGGGGAGTTATCAGGGGAAACTCAATGGCAGTGACCATGTAAATGCCATTGAATATCTGGACTTAAGGCATTTACATGGTTTACGGGGCTGAAAACCATGCAAATGTCTTTCAAAAATCAGGCCCAAGATGCCAAGCAATGGTGTATAAGCAGTTATGTTTTCAGTTCTGGGATAAAGGGGGAGGACAGAGAAAATACCTCCAGCAGCTAAATATAATCTGTACAATTCAGGGGAAATGGGTGGAGAGGAGGAGGTGAGCGGAGCATGGATAGGTGGAGTAGTTAAAATAAGAGAAAAGTATTAAAGTCTAGCTTTATTTTGGAAGACTGTTTTTGGGAGAAGAATAACCCAGGAACGATGGAAAAGCATACTGTTATGAGTACTGTAAATTATGTAACAGAACTGAACAATTGGCATTGAGTATCTTCTAATGTTATGGAAGACATATATAATATGTCTACCTGAAGGAAATGTGAGTCATAAATAAAGTAATTAAAAGAAAAATGAAAAGGTGCAAAAATGTCCTGGATGGGAAGATGCTGAATAAGGTAGGATCAATGTGTAACAACTTTAATGCAGAGAGGCCAGTCATATTCCATATGCATCAACCTCAGATTCAGCCAAAGGGCGAGGAATGAGATACATCATTGTGAATGTGAAATAGATGCTTGAACATGCTAAAGAATACCAAAATGATGTCTATTTGTGCTTTATTGAAGGCTTCTGACTGTATAAACTGTGAGAACCTCTGGGCCACATTAAGAAGCATGGGTATACCAGAACACCACATCGGTTTCTTGCACAACCTTTACATTCATCAAGAAGTAACAGTCCAAATGAAACAAGGAGAAACAGAATGGTTTAAAATCAGCAAATGTGTATGACAAGGCTGCATACTTTCCCCCTACCTGTTTAATTTATATGCAGAACAAATCATCAGAGAAGCAGAACTGTAAGAAGACAACAGTGGTGTGAAGATTGGTAGAAGACTCATCAACAACCTTCGCTATGCTGATGTACCACATTACTGGCTGAAAGTGAAGACTATCTGAAACATTTGTTTCTCAAGATCAAGGAACATAGTCTTAAAATGTGCCTGCACCTTAAAGTAAAGAAGACAAAGATCATGACAACTGGCAAAATCAATAAGTTCATTGTTGATGGAGAAGAAATAAAAATAGTGGACAACTTTAATCTACTTGGATCAACTATCAATAAAGAAGCAACAAGCAGTCAAGAAATTTGACAACACATTGCTCTTGGAAGAATGGCTATGAAGGACCTAAATAAGATTCTCAAGAGAAAAGATGTCTCTCTCCATACACATATTCTACTTGTTCAAGCCATGGCATTTTCAATAACATCATATGGAAGTGAAAGTTGGACAGTGAAAAGATACACAGGAAGAAAATGGATGCCTTTGAATTATGGTGCTGTCAATGAATATTGTGAATACCATGGACTGCCCGAGAAACAAACCAGTCAGTACTAGAGAAGATCAAACCTAAGCTTTTTTTAGAAGCTCAGATGACAAGACTTTGACTTTCATACTTTGAACACATCATGCAAAGAAAGGGATCATTCGAGAAAGACATCATGCTTGGCAAGATAGAAGGTCAACGCAAAAGAGGAAGGCCAGCAATGAGATGGATCAATATAATAACAGCAGCTACAGGTACCAGTCTATCAACAATGAGCCGCCTGTCTGAAGACCGAACACAATTTAGGACAACTATCCAAAGGGTCGCCATTAGTCGACACTGACTCGATGGCACTTAACAACAACAATATAGGCTGGATATACATAAAGGTTAAATAGAAAAAAGGGGATAATGCTGAATCTTGAGGGACATCTTTTGTTTGAGTGTATGTGGCTGATGAGTGAGATCTTATTTTTACCCATTGCTGGCATCCTCTCAGATAAGATTGGAACCAATCCAGTGCTGTTTTGCCTTTCCCTATCTTATGTAGACAGCTAATCAAGGTATGACTGATTCAAAAGCTGAGGCAATGTTCATGAATATAAGGATAAGCCCTGCTTGTATTTTTCAATGCCTCCTATGAGCCTACCTAGGAGGGAAGTTAAAGAGAGTTTTGACTTCATGATGCTGTCTGAACCCATGCTGTTAAGGATCTAGAGATGCATGGGTGTCTATGTGGTACTGGAGTTGCTGTTGGACTGTTTTCCCTTTGATTTTTGCTAAGAGAGGGAGGCTGGATATTACTACTTCTACTGAACATTTGTATAGTGCTACAAGACATACACAGTACTGCATAGACATTTATTTATTTATTTATTTATTTATTACAGGCTCTTATATACCGCTCTATTCAGCATCAGCGTGGTTCACAATATAACAACAGACCAGAACAACAAACTGTTTGGTTTTACAGAGAACAAGGTCAGAGAACTTGGATAAAACATGGGACGTCATTTCTGCAACTATTTACATGAGTATTTACAAGTATACACAACAGGATTTGTTATTAGTTATAGGGTAAGGATCGAGATTGGTTAGCTGGTCAAGTAATATTGGGGGAAAAGGTGGGATTTGAGAGCCTTTCTAAAAAGGGATAGATCAGTGATAGCATGTAAGAGACAGTCCCTGATCATACAATCTAGTCAAGACAGACAACACAGTAGGTGTAGACAGAGATACATCTAGGGGGAATGGTAAGGAAACACAAAGGAGATCGGATGAGTCAAGATCCGAAAGTGGCAGCGAAGAGGTGAGTTTTCAGCTTGGATTTGAAAAGGGCCAGAGAAGGCGCCTGATGTACAGACTCAGGTAGTTTGTTCCAGGCATAAGGACCAGCAAGGTGAAAGGAGAGAAGTCTGGAGTTAGCAATAGAAGAGAAGGACACAGATAAAAGCAATTTGCCGGAAGAGTGGAGTTCCCGAGGAGGAGTGTAGGGAGGTATAAGAGAGGAAAGGTAGTGAGGAGATGCAGAGTGAATGCACTTATAGTCAGCAGGAAAAGTTAGACCTGGATGTGGAAATGGATAGGAAGCCAAATGAAGTGACTTGAGAAGAGGGGTAATGTGAGCATGATGAGGCTGGCAGAAGATTAGCCATGCAGCAGAGTGTTGAACAGATTGAAGGGGAGAGAGATGATACAGTGGAAGACCAGCAAGAAGTAAGTTACAATAGTCAAGACAGGAGGTGATTAAGGAGTGGATAAGTGTCTTAGTAGTGTGTTCAGAAAGAGATGGGCAAATTTTGTTGATCTTATATAGAAAGAAATGGCAGGTTGTAGATATCAGATGGATGTGTGTGGAGAAGGAGGAGAGAGGAGTCAAAGACAACCCCAAGGTTGCAAGACGAAGAAACAGGGAGGAATAGAGAGTTATCCACAGAGATTGAGAAAGGAGGAAGGGAAGAGGTTTTAGGGGGGGAAATAAGAAGCTCAGTTTTGGCCATGTTCAATTTCAAGCAGTGGTGAGAATCCATGCAGCAATGTCAGAAAAGTAGGCAGAGATCCGAGTCTGGATTGTGTGAGAGATTTCTGGTGTAGAGAGGTAGATCTGGGAGCCATCAGCATAAAGATGGTACTGAAAGCCATGGGAAGAGATGAGTGTACCAAGGGACTGGGTATAGAGAGAGAAAAGGAGTGGACCCAAGACAGATCCTTGCGGTACACCAACTGAGAGCAGGATAGCAGCAGAGGACGATCCACCAGAACAAACACTGAAAGAGTGATGGGAGAAATAAGAGGAGAACCAGCATAGTACAGGGCCCTTAAAACCAAGTGAGGATAAGTTATTAAGTAGAAGGTAGCAGTCAACAGTGTCAAAAGCAGCAGAGAGGTGAAAAAGGATGAGGACTGAATAAAGGCCCTTAGATTTTGCCAGGAACAAGTCACTGGAGACTTTATCAAGAGACATTTCAATAGAATGTAAAGGACAAAAGTCAGATTGTAAAGGATTCTGGAGAGCTTGAGAGGAGAGAAAGTCAAGACAACAGCGGTGAGCTGCAGGTTCAAGTAGTTTAGAAATGAAAGAGGAAGGAGATGGGTCGATAGTTAAAAGGACAAATAGGATCACATGCTTGAAGACTGCAGGGATAGTTGCAGTGGAGAGTGATAGGTTGAAATATGAGAGATGGAAGGGACAACAGTGGAGGAGAAGGGGCTTAGACATGTGGGAATAGGATCAGAGGAGCAGGTAGTGAGTTTGGAGGTGGAAAGATGGTGTGCACTTTCCTCCTCAGAAATCAGAGAAAAGAAAGAAAGGGTGGCAGAAGTAGAGGGGGAGAGTTTGGAGTGAAGAGGGGGAAGAGGGGAAGGAGGGAAAGTACCTGATTGTGGGTAATTAGAGTGTGACCTTGAGGATTTTGTCATGGAATTAGCCAGCCATGGTTTGGGCAGTAAGGAAGGGAAGGATCAGAGGTGGAAGCACCTTGAGGAGAGAGTTGAGAGTAGTACGGAGACGGTGAGGGTCAAAGGCAAGAGAGTTAGTCAGATGGACATAATATCTTGTTTGGTGAGTGTTATGGCTGACTGACTGGAAAGAGACGACAGGCATTAATTTGAAGTGTAGAAATTTTGCAAGGGAGTGGGATTTGAGCCAGGCATGCTCAGCTGAATGGGCACAGGAGCGTAGACAGCAGGTGGTGGATGAAAGCCAGGGCTGGGGTATAGTACACCTCACAGCACATGGCATGAGCAGAGCGAGAGCATCCAGAACAGAGGAGAGTGCAGCATTACAGGAAGCAACTGTCTCATCAACAGACTCAAATGACATAGTTGAGGAAAGAGGTGATGAAACAATGGAGGAGAAAACCAAAGGGTCAATAGCATGAAGATTTCTGAAAAGATTGGAGGAGACAGGACAAGGTTGAGGCAGTGGATGATGAAAAGTGAAGCTTAGCAGGTGATGGTCGGAAAAGGAAAGAACTGAGGTACAGATGTGATATGGGTCTGTAAGTGGATATATTGCTCAGGTCCAACTTTTATTCTTTAGAACTGGTCTTATGGATGACATGTTGAGGGATGTTGACATGGTTCCCTGCTTCATAGATAATTGTATTATATTGGCAATGAAGATACTCAGTTTGGCTCTCGTTATTTTGATCCAACTAGTTGAACATGGGTCAATTGCTGAAGTGGTGGTGTTGAGACCTTTAATGATATTTTCTATATGTTCTGTTGCAACTGGATTGAAGCATGACAGCTTAGGAATGGGGGTATTGCCATTTTGGATTTCTTCTGTGCTGTATTTCCAGTGTATTTGTTTTGGAAGTGATCTGCAAAGGCCTGTGGGTGTGGGGCATTGGTATTGGGATGCTCAGTAGGGTCTCATAGAAAGGACTTAGCTATTTCATACAGCTGTCAAGGCCAATTGAGTGAGGTCATTAAGAGCTTTTTGTGGAGCTCATTCCGTCTTTGATCAAATATGCAGCAGTGATCCTGGAGACTCTTCATAGGCATCTCGATCATGTAGTTGTCATCTGTGGTACCACTTGCATTCTAGCTTTCTGGTGTAATTTGTGATTTATTTATTTATTTATTTATGTGTTGTGTTTTTATACCACCTAATCTTAAAGAACTAACATGGCTTATATATGGAACATAAGTACAGTAAACGATACAAAAAGGTTGTACATGAAACAATTACAATGAACTGTAAATTATGGCAGTGTGCAGGTACAACTGCTGGTAGAACATATTTACATGGATTAATGATTAAATCAGAACAAAACATGATAACCAATGGTTAAGTGCCATCAAGTCTGTGTCGACTCATGGCGACCCTCTGGATAGTTGTCCTAAATTGTGTTCGGTCTTCAGTCAGGCGGCTCATTGTTGATAGCCTGGTACTCGTAGCTGCTGTTGTTGTATCGATCATCTCATTGCTGGCCTTCCTCTTTTGCATTGACCTTCTATCTTGCCAAGCATGGTATCTTTCTCCAATGATCTCTTTATTCGCATGATGTGTCCAAAGTATGAAAGTCAAAGTCTTGTAATCTGAGCTGTGCTGTGACACTCTCATTCAGGAGTTTAGGTTCTTTCTCCATGCCTTCTTTCTTCAATCATCTTGGGAAGTTAATTGTCAGTTCTTCCTCCCTTTACTGCCCATGATGGGACTGCTATCTGTATGTCTCTGCACCATACTGCAAAGCTGTGGTTCTCAAGGCTTTGCCACTCCTTTCCACCACATCTTGAATGGTGTTTAATGGTGCATCTTGCCCAATATTCAACCGATGAATGCCGCCCGGGTGGTATAATACTGGAGTATTGGCAGAGATCAGGTCATGGCATGATACAAGATCTCTCAACATCATCACGAAAAATTGTATATTTCAGCATTCACCCCTTCTGCAGTCTTTCAACCCCTTCAAGTTTAAGAGCATCATGTCACATCCTCCCAGGAATCAAGTGAGACCAAATACAGGTGACATAAGGGAAGCCACACTGGATTATAAAGAAACTGCAATTCATTTGTGGGATCTGTTCTAATCCTTACACCAAACATAAGTCTTTCCCTCCCCTGACATGAATAAATATGTTATATGGGGGCAAGGTGTCTACAGAGGATGCAAGAGCTGGGTCCACTATGTGCCACCACTACTCAAACCTTTGCCACCGCCCTCCTGTTTGATGCCCATGTGGATTCCCATTTTAATTCCACTGGCCTCATGTAAGCCCAACAAACATAGGAATGTCCACACATCCTTAACAAAACTCAGGAACTACAGAACCTGTTGGGCAAACTGAAAGTCAAAACAGAGTAGCAGGGTCCGAGGAACCCTAATGATAAGCATAATTCCTGAATTTGTCAGAGTGCTAGTGCCCCAATCGCTGCTTGGCTAGTGGCTAGTACTGGAATACCACACACCTCTGTGATCAGCACTGCCCCACACTAAATGTGCAGTGTGGAAAACACACTGTTAAAAAGCCTTAGCCCTGCACATCAGGCACTGACCTATTTCTCTACACATCAAAAGGTGACTCATACCTTTTTTGCTTTCTGATCCATCTTGGATTACCTTATGCTAATACACATAGACTCTCACTTCACTACCCCACAGGTCCACATAACTTTCTGCCGACTTCAATGTGACCACCAGTTCACTAACTTGAAATGCCACAAAAAGGTAAATGCAAATGCTGACCTGAACCATTGCCCTTCATATGCTGATGAACCTCCAGAAGAACTTAAAAAATCATGAGTAATATATCATGAAAAATGAGCCATCTTATTGATTTGATTTAGGTCCTACAACCTCCCAAAACCCTGCACCAGTTGTCATACTAAAAAAGAGAAGTGGAAGGATCTTTACTGCCAGTTAGAAAAAAAGGACGCACAAGCTAAGGGCATGGATAATGCATGAAGGGGAATTACCCAGACTCCTTGACATGAGCAATAAAACTTACCACCAAGTCCCATCGACTGGGTGCTCTGGATATGATACTTCCCCAAAGTACGGCACGCACCAAGAGACACCAGCCCACTTCACAGGGCTTCCATGTTCTGATTGAGAGGGATGGTCTTAACCATCTCATATGCAATCTAGAATAAGTGCCCATAAACCCCATCATCATAGTGGACATGTCTGCTTCAGGTACCCCAGCACAAAATAAGGCCCTTTACCAAAAAGATAAAGAATATGCTTTGGATTTGTCTGTGCCAGGTAAGGGCTTAGCAAACTATTTTAAATTTAAATGTAGGCTACAGTATCACCTGCACCAATAATAACACTAACAGCTATGATGCCTCTTGTCCATTGATTGCATGCACCACAGTCCTGTTGTCCAATCTCATGATCAACCCACTTCTGTATGAAATGATTCCTCCTATCCCCATGAATGCCAAAAAGACTGGAAACCATTCCAGGAATGCTAAGTTCCTGTACCACTGCCTCCACACTATATCCTGTCCTGTTCAGCATACCTCCTTTGCTCAGTTTTTCCCACAGACTGCCCAATAGATTCCTGGTTAAAACCAGGGTGATGACAGCCACTATTGGGTTAGCAGTAATATTTAGCCACTAGCCATATAGCTTCAAAGGTTAAAGTTAGTACAAGTGAATGACTGTCCTAATTTTAACTACTTAGCTTCTAACCAAATAGCGGCATCAATGTTCGGATAGCCTGGATAACTGTAGAACAAGAAGGAATATCATTTCATTTATTAAAATTTGATATACCACCCCTTGTGGAGACAACAGGGCGGTTTACAATATATATATTTTTTAAATGTCAGAAAAGAACTCTAAAATTTGATAGGAAAGAAAACACAAGAAGACGTGGTCACACTAGGAATGGCTGAGAGAGGGAAAACAAGGGGGATACATGAAGACTTCTGGAGGTGACAGATTATTCCAGAGGGAGGGGGTCAAAAAATAAAAAGCTGCATGTCAAGTTGCTTCCAGGTGTACTTGGGAAATAAAGACAATTTCATATGTAGGGAACGAAGAGAGTGATGAGGGTATGTAATATAACTGCAGAAGAGAGGTAAGAAGGGGAGCCAGTATGAAGTGCTTTATGAACCTGAGTGAGAAATTTAAACTGTATGCAATGAGATATGGGGAGCCAGTATAGTCATTGAAGGAGAGGATTTACATGGTCATAACGAGTGGTGTGAAATATCAGATGAGTGGCAGTATTCTGGAGAAGAAGACGGTTTAGCTCATAGTGTGGAAGGCCAGCCAAGACAGAGTTAAATAATTAATCGATATGAGATAAAACAAGAGAGACAACTATCGCGATTATAGCAGGGGGTGGAAAAAACAGACCTCATGTTTCTAATATGATAAAGGGAAAGAAAAGAATGCTGGACAATAGAACTTATGTGTGTGAAAAGAAAGGGCAGAGTCTATTATGATACCCAGATAATGGAAGTGTGGCGTAAGTGCAACAGGAAAACCACAGAGAATTGGTGACAGAGTTGTGGGAGCTAATGGACCAGAAAGTCAGGTGGAAGTAGTTTTAGCAAGGTTGAGCTTCAGATGGTGGACCTTTAAACAGGAGGCTATGCAGGGAAAACACTGCTTAAGTGAGGACAGATCAGGTGAGAAAGGATTTGTGTGGGTGAGGAGTAATATAACAACTGCATAAATATATGTAGAGATCCCCTGCTGTTGGATTAAAAGAGCTAATAGTGCCATAAAGATGTTTAACAGTTTTTTATACCACTTTATCTTTTCAATCAAAGTGGTTTATATTGTAACTTAAACTTGGTAATGCACATTAAACAGGGACATTGCTAACTTGGATTTTTCTGAGCAATGGAGGGTTAAGTGACTTGTCCAAGGCCACAAGGAGTGCTAGTGGGAATTGAGCCCTGGTCTCTTAGTTCCCAAGCCAGTGCTCTAACCAGCAGGCTACTCCTCCACTCCATGTTAAATGTAAAAGGGGCCAAACCCAAACCCTGTGGGACACCACAAGTGAGAGGAAAGGAAGCAGATGAAGCACCTAACTGAACCTGAAATGAGTGCTGAGGAAGAAAAGAGTGAAACCAGGAGTCAACAGTGCCCTGAAGGCCAATTTCATGCAAGCAAAACAAGGAGAAAGTCATAGTTAATGAGATCAAAGGCTGCAGACAGATCAAGGGAGACAGTCAATGTGATGTTTCCATGGTCAAATGCATGATGAACTTCATTGAGAGAACATGAGGATGGTATCTGTTGAATGGCCGGAATGAAAACCTGATTGATGGGGATGGAGCACGTTCATATTTCCCAAGTGAGACTGTAGCTGTTGTTCCACTGCTTTTCTAAAACCTTTGAGAGAAATGATTAATTCTAAACTAGGTGGTTGCTTGAAGAAAGAGTATCTAGTCAAGGATTCTTTAAAAGTGGACAAATGTTTTCCACTGTAGAGGAAAGATACCCAATGAAAAACTGTTGTTTAAGATGGATAGGACAAGTGGTATTAAGGCCAGTGAAAAAATAGACAGCCATGCTGATGGTATGGGATCTGAACAACAGGTAGTACTTGAAAGAAGTTTTACAAATGCGTGTTCCAAGATTAACTGAAAATTTTCCTATGTATGTGATAATACTGGAAAGGTTAACTGAAATACAGGGAGGGGTGAGACAAGGGGACTAGCAGAGGATGGAGATGAGAACTTGAGTTGGAGAGTTGAGACCTTATAATGAAAATAGACTGCCACCTCCTGGTGGAGGAGGCTGGTTGGGACTATGGAGCTGATGTGGAGATGATGATAACTTTGAAAGAATAGAGTGAAGCTTCTTTGGTCAGGATGAAGAAGAATATACAAAGGAAGAGTAGAAGTCTTTCTTGGCTGTAGTAACCATGGTGTGATAGAGTTTGCACTCCTCTCAAAAGAGACAGAGTGAGTCAGTGGATTGGCAATGGTCTCTCAAGATGGACAGGTCTCAGCTGAGGTGTCAGATCAAGATAAACCACCCATCTGGGCAGCAGCAGAATGGGACTGTGTTGGTGTTGGAGGATCACATTTCTGTGACAATGGCAACAACACTAAAACTGCGCGGAAGAAAGGCCTGGCAATCTACTTCCATATCTTGCCCCAAAAATAACAATGGATAGTCACAACAAAACAAATTGCACTATAGTGCTGGAAGATGAGACCCCCAGATCGGAAGACACTCAACTGGCTACTGGGGAGGAACTAAAGACTTTTCAGAGTAAAGTCAGCATTTATGATGTGGTTGGATCAAAGCCCCCATGATATCTGATTGCTGATGTAGCTGCACATGAAATGAGAGTCAGAAGCTGCA
This sequence comes from Ichthyophis bannanicus, assembly GCA_033557465.1. Taxonomy (NCBI): domain Eukaryota; kingdom Metazoa; phylum Chordata; class Amphibia; order Gymnophiona; family Ichthyophiidae; genus Ichthyophis; species Ichthyophis bannanicus. The sequence goes on from CM066032.1 coordinate 1,557,300,485, forward strand.
AAGATGTCTTACATATTGGGACATGGAACATATGAAGCATGAACCAAGGGAAGTTGGAGGTGGTCAAGAATGAAATGGAACGTGTACAACTAAGGGGCATGTTTACTAAACATTCCTAACGTGCGGGGCCGCAGTAGTGTGCCTGTGCCATATAAGGAGTGGGCGGTTCAGGCCGAAAAAGGAAAAACAAAGACCATATGTGTGCGCGTCGCGTTAATGTGCGGGGCCCACATTAGCACGTGGGAAGGCTAAGTGGGGCGCAGCTGTGCACATATAGGAATAGAACTGTAGCACAACAGTGAAGACAATAACCAATGATGCAGGGGCCACAGGTTCAATCCCCCAGTGTGTGCAGCCCAAAAAGGCTGGCTGAGGCACCACCTTAAATGTGGAAATGTGTGTCAGGAGGCAAAATAATTTTGGGGCGGCATAAGGTGGCGCACTCTTCATTTTGGGGCGGCATAAGGCGGCACACTGTTCATTGTGGGGCGGCATAAGGCGGCGCACTGTACATATTGGGGCGGCATAAGGCGGCGCACTGTTCATTGTGGGCAGCAGGATGCGGCGCACTGATGCTAAAGCAAAGGAACACAGCCACAGCACAATGGTTAAGACACTGACCAATGGTGCAGGGACCAGCGGTTTAATCCCTCACAATGCCCATTGAAAAAGGCTAGCTAAGGCAGTATATTTTATGTTGTGGAGTGCTTTAGGAGGCTTTTTAATTCTATTTTGTGATAACTACTAGCAAACGCACTCTCACAGCATGTTAACATAAGGCGGACCATAAGGCACATGTTACAGTGCACCGTCCGCCAAGGCACCCTAGAATGTCCCCTATAGGGCAGCATGTATGTTGCGACACAGGATAATGTATAGTGCACCCTATATGGATGCCAACCATAAAGTGCCCTATAGGGCGCCCAATAAAGCATCCTCAGAGGCACCTTATGGGTACAGTACGCTGAGGGTGTTATTGCAGGCATCAACATATGTACAGTAAATGTAAAAAATGCTTTGGAAAACCCTATCACAGAACCCCACCGTGGGTATGAACCCATGACCTCTGGCTGCACAGGCAGTGGCGTAACCATTGGGCTACACCTCTATAGCTATAAGCAAGCTCCTGCCTGGCTGCAGATAGCCTGCACGTCACATCACAGACAGTCTGCTTGTGTAAACAGGATAGGGTTAGGCTACCCGTACCCATGATGCACTGCACATGCAAATCAGCTGTCCACAGATGCACACAAGATGGGAACTGCACCCCTAAAGCTACCCGGCCTGGTAGGGGGAGGTGTCCTTGTGCACCCACACAGCACCTCGGCCTGGTAGGGTGTCCTGAGTGGGTGGACAAACGGCAAAGAGTAGCTAAACACCATCACATTGTGCGGTTACTATGCCCACCCTGAGTGTGTGATGATGCGCCCAGGACCAGGTGCACAACACCTTGCATGGCTGAATGCGGCCATGCCAGAGCTCCAAAGCAGCAATAACCTGTGAAATAGGTAGGTGTTGCATAAACATCTTGGAGATCACTGTCTGCCACAGCCAGTGGAACAACACCACCCCCCCCCCCCCCCCCGGTGGACAAAACAGGGTCTCCCCCCCACATGGCAGTAGAGCCAACCATCAACCCCAGTCCTGCTGGGGAAGCAGCTCCACACACATCCATAACACAATATCAGACAGACATCAGGCCTGGCTATTCATAGATGCACCCCACCACTATCTGATATTCTCCTGCAGCAAGCCATCAGCCACTGCACCCTGCAAGGCACTCCATCAAGACACATACCATCTGTGCTCAATCTGCTGGTTGGTCCTGATGGAAATGCATGCACCCACAACTGGGGTAGCAGCACACACAAGCAAATAAGTCAGTGAAAAGGCCCCAACAGAAAACCCATATATATCATACAAGAGAAACACAATACAGCACTATGGGTGTGCCTAGCCATGCTGCCATCACTGCACACTCAGGGTGAGAGTGATCCCCCAGCAGCACATACAGAGGTCCCCCTGTCTCTGTAGGTGGTGGCCAGGCACTACCATGTCCCTGCCAGTGCCCTATGCCCTGTGCAGCTGCATCCTGGTCAGCCCACCCTGTCTGAGATATACCCATGGTCCCTTGCTACTCATTATGCACATTAGCAGGCCAATACTGGCAACAGTGCTGGCAGTGTGGGCTGTGGAAGGGGCTTGCAGCCAGCACCCACTGTATAGACAGACACACACTTCCACACCTATGCCAGCATGGTGCTACTATTGAGGAGGTAATTAGCCTTGGCCACCAAACCTGTCCTAGGCACGGCAAGGCATGGATATGGTACGCAGTACTGCTGGGGGTCACTCCCCAGGGTGGTAAACACCGTCAGAGGCCAGTCCTGGAGCACGCCCCGCAAACACCTAACAGATTGTTCTGATGGGGTCAACTAGCAGTATGTGCGTAACGTATGGATATCTATCTGCCAGTACTCCTAGCAAACGTCTCAGAGCTGTGTACCGTATACCTCAGGTGTAGGGTGACATTGCTAAGGTATGCAGGTGCTAGTATTGGGAGATGCACGCAGGGTCCACTGTTCTGCCTCTCCAGGAGACATTGGCCAATGGGGCCTGTGGGTGTGGGTGTGGGTGTGTCTGCCCCTGTTGGCTGCTGCTTTACGGCAGAGATTCCCAACCCCAGTCCAGGTCTGCATCACACTGTTTGTGTTTTCCTGCTGTCCCTCATGAATATGCATGAGCTACATCTACATGCCATGGGGGTGGTGCATAGATATACAGCACAGGCATTTGTATGAGTGGCAGCATGGAACCTGACTGGTGTGTGGCACACCAGGAATGCATTTGGGAGAGTCTGCTCTAGGTACTGCCCCTGTTCATGGTGTCTGTGCTCAGTGGGGTAAAAGATAGACGTATTACCATTGCATATGTCCTCGACACGAAAGGTGTGTCCTTACTATCACTGTGTAGGTGTGGAAAAAATATGTGGCTAGGATTGGTGGAAGCCCCAGCTGGGCTTTGAACCTGTGACCTTCTGTTCTTGCATGCATTGTCTGTGTGCACTGCACCACTGTGTAGCCACAGATTGGATGTTTTCCCTGGAATGTCCATGACTGTGGATCCAGCAGGGCCTGTCTGTTGCAGTGGACTGTGCCAGCCTGCAAATGGCTAGGCCTCTGTCTTCTGTGGCTAGCAGCCACTGCCCCCTGCACCACATGTACTCGTCCGCCAACATGCTGGCATGAGCTTCTCTCAGAAACAGCAGATGACCAGATTGCAATGTGGCAGTACGGGACTGCATTTGGGGGATTTGGCTGTAGGTAATGCCCATTGTTGTTGTGTTTTTGCAGTGTTGTGTAAAATATGGGTGTTTTCCCCATGCTTATGTTCCCTGCAATACAGGGGTGTCTGCGCTATCTTTGTTTAGTGGTGGGTAAAATATAGGGGCTAGGCTGGCATGTGCCCCAGTTGGGATTTGAACCTCTGACCCTCTGGTCCTAGAGGTACTGGCTCTGTCCGCTGCACCACACTATGGCCACAGAGACAATGCAGCCCCTGGAGGTAGTATACCTGGCAGGATGGAGTCACAAACCCTGCTCTACGCATTTTTACTGTGGGCACATGCACTCTGTCTGGTGACAAACGTGCATATAAACCACGGAAGTGACCACAGACACTGGGGGACAATATATCACCATGCTGGGCAAAAGTGATATTAATGGGCAACCACAGCAAACACTCCCAGGAAAGCTCCAAAAAGGACATTTGTTTTGGATGAGTCTCCGCTCCGTAGACCCTTCCAATATTCATTTCTTCTTTCTGGAGCTTTCCTGGGTGTGTTTTCTATATTTGCCCATTACTATAACTGTTCCCCAGCTGCATTACTATTTGTGATATTTTTGTTGTGGTCACTTTCTATTTTTATTTTCATTTTTGTGGTGTGCACATGTATCACACTGCTCACGTTTTGCAGGATTCCCCAGTTTTGCTGTACATTGCTGACGGAAATGGTTTCTCTTCCCTTTAAATGCCCTCTACCGCGAGTGTTTTGCTTTGGGATTCGGCCCCGTTAATGTGCGGGGAGCCTCTCCCCTCCCCTTCCCCGCCCATTAAACCCGTCTCTCTGCCCCTCAGGAACCTTCCTCTGCCCTCCGTTAGCCGTTACACGCCTCTATCGGACATTTGCGGGCCCGTACTTGTGCGGGGCCCATTATTGTGCCGCGCACCTATGCGGGGGTGACACGCACGATTGCGGGGCGTTTAAGCGCTCTTAAGTACCGCTTTTAGTGCGCTATTTTGCGGCGCGCAAATTAGCGGTTTTTAGCAAACATGCCCCTAAATCTGTTGGGTGTCACCGAACTTGAATGGACTGGAATCAGGCACTTTGCATCGGATGATCACATTATCTACTATGCTGGAAATAAAAGACAAAGAAGAAATGGTGTTGCATTTATAATTAAGAAGAAACTTGCAAGAACTGTAATGAAATATAATGCAGTCAGTGAATGCTTAATTTCTATTTGTCTATGATGATGCCTATCAACACAACTATAATTCAAGTATATGCCCCAACAACAGCTGCAGAAGAGGATGAAATTGAGTTCTATGAACAAGTGCAAGCTGACATAATTCTGCAAGACCAAAGATCTATTCATCTCAAACATCTTCATCCAGCAACACAGGCAGCAACTGTATATATGGCTTCACCCAATGGATTGTACAAAAATCAAATTGACTACATCTGTGGAAGTCAATGATGGAAAAGCTCTATAACATCAATGAAGACAAAACCTGGAGCTGTCTGTGGTACAGATCACCAATTACTAGTATGCAAACTCAAGTTAAAGTTGAAAAAGAGCAAGCCACTAATGAATGTAGCAAAATAGGACCTTGAGAATATACCATGAGAATTTAAACATTGCCTGCAAAATCGATTTGCTGCTTTAGATGCAAATATAGTAACATAGTATATGACGGCAGATAAAGACCAGTATGATCCTCTTTAGTCTGCCCAGCAAGGTGGCAAGAGCAGGTACACCTGCCAGTCCATACAGGTCACACCTCCACATGCCTTTGCTTAGGGGTTCACCAACCGCTCCATGTAAGTCATCCCTATTTGTTGAAATAGTTAGTTATGTTTATTTTGACAGAGCTCCAGAAATGTTAGGGGATGACATCAAGAAGGTTGTGTTGGAAGAAAAATTTTTACAAAAGGTGAAAAAGCAAAAATGGCCAAAAAGGATGAACAAACTCTGAAATGCAGAGAAGCTAAAGCCAGAGGAGAAAAAGAGGCAACTGTAGAACTCAACAGAGATTTCCAATGTGCAGCAAGACAAGACAATGATAAGTACTACAATGACGCATGCAAGGAAATAGAAGCAAAAACTATTAGAGGAAGAACAAGATTAGTTTTCCTAAAGCTACGAGAGTTAAAGAAAAAATTCCAGCCTCAAATAGGAATGTTACAAGATGCTTAAAGATCTATGTTGAATGATGCTGAGAAGATCGAGAAAAGGTGGAAAGAATATACAGAGTTATTATTTGATAAAAATCAAGTGCACCAACAGCCGCTTCAAGCTGTACCTTTTGATCCGGAACCATTGATGATGAAAGAAGAAGTTGATGCAGCACTGAAAACCTTATCAAAGAACAAAGCACCAGGCATTGATGGCATTCCCATAGACGTATTACAGCAATCTTATGCAGCTGTTACCTTACTTACAAGGCTCTGCCAAGAAATTTGGAAGACAACATCATGGCCAACTGACTGGAAACAATCTGTGTTTATACCAATACTAAAGAAAGGTGATCCAACTGACTGTGGGAATTATTGCACAATCACTCTGATCCCACATGCCAGCAAGATTCTGGAACAAGAACTGCCTGAAGTGCAAGCAGGGGTCAGGAAATGGCGAGGAATGAGACACATCATCGCGGATGTGAGATGGATCCTTGAAAAGACTAAAGAATACAAAAGAGATCTATTTGTGCTTTATCGACTATAGCAAGGCTTTTGACTGTGTAAGCCATGAGAAACTCTGGGCCACATTAAGAAGCTTGGGTATACCAGAACACCTGATTGTTCTCTTGCACAACCTTTACATTGATCAAGAAGCAACAGTTTGAATGGAACAAGGAGAAACAGAATGGTTTAAAATCAGCAAAGGTATAAAACAAGGCTGCATACTTTCCTCCTACCTTTTTAATTTATAAGTAGAAGAAATCATCAGAGGAACAGGACTTTATGAAGACAACAGAGGTGTGATGATTGGTGGTAGAGTCATCAACAACCTTTGCTATGCTGATGATATCACATTACTGGCTGAAAGTAAAGATGATCTGAAACATTTTCTTCTCAAGATCAAGGAATATAGTCTTAAAATGGACCTGTATCTTACTGTAAAGAAGACAAAGTTCTTGACAACTGGAAGCATCATTAAGTTGATCGATAATGGAGAATTAATTGAAATAGTGGACAGTTTTAACCTATCAATAAAGAAGCAACACCAGACAAGAAATCAGACGACTCATTGCTCTTGGCAGAATGGCTATGAAGAACCTAGACAAGATTCTCAAGAGAAGGGATGTCTCTCTCCATACAAAGATTAGAGTTTAAGCCATGGTATTTTCAATAATGTCGTATGGTTGCAAAAGTTGGACAGTGAAAATGATTGACAGGAAGAAAATTGATGCCTTTGAATTATGGTGCTGGCAACGAATACTGTGTATACTATAGACTGCCCGAAGAACAAACCAGTCAGAACTAGAGAAGATCAAATCTAAGCTTTCTTTAGAAGCTCAGATAACAAGACTTCAACTTTCATACTTTGGGCTCATCATGCGAAGAGGGAGATCATCAGAGAAAGACATCATGCTTGGCTAGGCAGAAGGTCAATGCAAAAGAGGAAGGCCAGCAATGAGATGGATCGATAAACTGGCACACATAGCTGCTGTCATTATATCAACAATGAGCCTCCCGACTGAGGATCGAACACAGTATAGGATAACTATCCAGAGGGTCACCATGAGTCAATACCGATTAAACAGCACTTAACAACAACAACAGTTTTAGTGCCTATATTAGGTTTGGTCATCGCAATAGCTGTCTTAACTGATTAGGATGAATATTACCTCTGTCCAGACAGCCATGCCAACCACCGCTGAACCCAGAGATTCTGCACTGGAGGTTATCAGGATTCTGGTGCTGAATATCCAGTTTCATTTTTGCCTGTGATGGCCATGTGCTTCAAAATGTTTTCCCACTCAGGCTGAATATTGGGGCCTATCATATATTGTGCACTGCGACACAAATAGACAGCAGCCCTGAATATATGTACAGTATAATGCAGTAACTCTGACTATATAGAGGCAAATTTGGTATTACTTAGATCGTTCTAAAGCAAAATGCTTAGACTATCCATACAGTTTTATGTTCACATCTTTGCTTCATTTAGGAACTATAAGCATAATTCTGTAGCCAATAGAGGAATTTTCAGCGGGCATTACCTGTATAGTGCACTGCATATTGGTGGCTAGAGGAGTTACAGGTTTATAGGCTGCTGATAAATGCATAGTTCCTTTTGAATATCTATCCTTAGTATTTTTTGTAAGTACTAAGGTGGATATTGATCAGGCATGGAGGGTTCCTATATATAAGCAGTTCAATCTGGTAATCATAGCAGTTTACAATTGTACAAGTACATAGGACATGTTAACTGAATAACTGGTGCTGCAATCAGTGATATACCCAAAGTTACATGAAGCAAGGTTCCACATTAGGAACCACCACCCAGGAAAAAGATTTAGGTGTCATTGTGAATAACATGTTGAACCCCTCTGCCCCATAAGCAGCGACAGCCAAGAAGGCAAATAGAATGCTAGGAATCATAAGGAAAGGAATGGAGAATAAATCAAAGGATATTGCAATGCATCTGTATCATTCTATGGAGCGACCACACCATGGATGTTGTGTGCAATTCTGGCCGCCGTATCTTAAAAAAGATATAGCGGAATTAGAAAAGGTACAGAGAAGAGCCACTAAAATGGTAAAGGGGATGGAAGAATATCCCTAGGAGGAGAGGCTTAAAAGGTTAGGGCTCTTCAACCTGAAAGAGAGACGGCTGAGGGGAGATACAGTATGATAGAGGTCTATAAATTAATGAATGGGGTGGAATGGGTAAACCTAGATCGATTGTTTATACCATCAAAAAGTATAAAGACTAGGGGACATGCAATGAAGCTTGTGATAAGGAAGCTTATCATAGCTCAGGTAGGAGCTATAGAAAAGATGATGTGACTCTGAACAAGCAACCTGTCAGTTCTGGTAGAAGCAAGAAAACAGAGTTTTCACATAAAAGACTACCAGTCCCAGAATGCACCAGGTTTCCAGCAGCCATGAGGGAGGCTGAAGTGAGAAAATGTGTGTGCAATCAAGAGAGCTATGAGGTAATCCCTAAGCACTCATCTCAAAGGGCAGGGCCTGATTCAACACAGCTGCGCTGTGTTAGGGAGGAGCACACATTAGGAAAGAATAAGAATAGAGCTTATTCTTCAGATAACAGCTTCAGCTTCAGCAAAAGCTACAGAAAGAGCTTCGGACACAGATGCAGCAACGGCTACAAGCTCAAGCACCAGTATCACCTGGAGAAACAGAAGCCAAGCCAAGCGGATAGAGAAAGAAGGAAACTCTCTGGAAGGAAGAGAAGAAAGCCCATTGGAAGGTCTGGGAGATTCCAAGGCAGTACCCATACTGGGAGGTATTCCAAATGCCAGCAGAGTCCATTGGACTGGATTCAGCCAGAGGAATGGAGTGGCAGAGATAGGAATCACCAGTGGCTACCTGGAAGAGAGAAGACTGCATGTGGAAGGGACTTTCAGACCAAGGCCAGAAGGTATGTGAGAGGAGATCCAGTGTCCAGGGATCAAGATTGGAAGGCTGGACCTCAGAATTGGATTACATACTGGCCAGGCTATACAGAGAGGAATAATGATAGCAGGAGAGGCTCAGGTATGAACACTGATCCAGACCCTATCTATAATAGAGAATGGCAGCAAGGGAATAAGCATTCTCATGATAGTGCCTTAATGAAAGACTCGTCTGTGCCAATGTATGATAGTGACCCTATGCTGATTGATGAAGGGGGAGATACAGCAGATGATATTATTACTTACATGGACTGTTCTCTATCTAATTGCTATTGCTAGCTTTCTGTGAGCAAACACATCAGCCATCACAAAGGAACCTAACTTTGTTCTTTATTTCCACTGCAAACAACTCTTAAAGCAGGATTTGGGTTCACACAGTAGCAGCCAGCCAGCTAAAGGCTTTCAGCTGGTCAATTGATAGTAATTAAACCTGCACCTGATTGTGTGTGTGAGCAAGGGAAAATCACTGCTGGATCTGAGTGAAAAATAAGCAGAAGTTAACCTAACCAGCAAAGTTTATTCTTTTCTTTGTGCCTTTGTATTTGGTAATTATTTGCTAAGAAAACATTAGCTAATTGCCTGACAAGCTGAAGGTTGTTTTCTGATTTGCTTTATGACTTTATGTTATCCATTTAAACACTGCAAGCAAGTAACCTCATTTATATTGCTATCAAGCATACATGTGCTGGGTGAATTAAACCCCATCAATAAAAGAAGTATTTTATTGGCCTTACCACTTGGTTTCACAACTCAATTATTGTCATCAGCTGTGTTTGGGAGTGAATGAACTACAATACCCACAATACCTTGCAAGAATCATATGAATATATGCATCGTCAAGATTGTGTAAGTTCTCACCCTAGGCAGCCGTCTGACAAGCTACAGTGTAAACCATTTAAGACTAGTAACATAGTATATGACGGCAGATAAAGACCAGCATGGTCCATCTAGTCTTCCCGGCAAGGCAGCAAGAGTAGGTGCACCTGCCGCTCTATGCAGGCCACCCATCCCCATACCTTTTTTTAGGTGTGTACCCATCACTCCATGTAGGTCACCCCTATTTGTTGAGATATAAGAGATAGTTATGTTTATTTTGATTTTATCCTGTTGCTTTAAAGGGATCCACTATGTCTGTCCCATACCATTTTGAATTCTGTCACTGTGTTTACCCCCATCACTTCCATCGGGAGGGCATTCCAAGCATCCACCACCCTTTCAGTGAAAAAGTATTTCCTGACATTGCCTTTCAGTTTACCCCCTTGCAGCTTCATGTTATGCCCTCTAGTTTTACAGCTTCCCCATCTTTGGAAGAGGTTTGTTTGTCCATTAATACTCTTTAAGTATTTAAAGGTCTGAATCATATCTCCCCTGTCCCTCCTCTCCTCCAGAGTTTACATATTTAGGTCTTCAAGTCTCTTCTCATAAGACTAATAAGAAAAAAATATTTTTTCACTCAGCACGTAATCAAACTCTGGAATTTGTTACTGGTGGATGTAGTAAAAACTGTTAGTGTAGCTGGGTTTAAAAAAGGTTTGATCAACTTACTGGAGGAAAGGCCCATAAACGATTATTAAGGAGGACCCGGGAAATCCACTGTTTGACCCATTACAAGCACTGTGGAACTTGTGTGTCTTTTTTGGAAACTGATAGGTATTTGTGACCTGGGTTGGCCACTGTTGGAAACAGGATACTGGGCTTGATGAACTTTGGTCTGACCCAGTATGGCATATCTTATGTTCTTATTTTATTCATTTCATTTTGGTACACTGTTACAGTTGTACTAACTTGCAAAATAGAAGGATATTACGTAAAGAAATAGGACTGAAAAGCAAACTTTTTTGTAACTGAGAAGGCACACCTGAGAGCAGATATATTAGGGTTTTTGACAGCCGAACTGGGATAAGTATATTAAGTTCTCCAAGAAGTGGTGAATTGCAATATCTGCCAAAACTGAATCATTACTCTCATTTCCCTTGATTTGATCTATATGGAAATTGTGGTTACCTGGATATTTTCCTGGAGTTGACATCCTATGACAACATCAAGACAAATCACAGTTATTGAATAATTGGTAGATTATCACATTGATTAATGTTTTCTTAGGATTTTTTGCTGTTTGTGCTATCGCATGCATTTCATTCAGTAATTGTGCCTTGAGACATATTTAAGAAATCACATTCTTTAAGCATTTCCTTGTTGATAATAAGGTAAATGAAATGTAATTTACTGGTTTGGAGACTATACACTGAAGCTTAGCAAGCATATTAAGATCATTGTGTCAGAATCTGATCGAGAGTATGGATGACCAAAGCATATTGCCACGGAACAGTTGGGGGAGTGTACAGCCTTGGGCATTCCCAGTATTGCTGGAGTCCCAGTGTTGCTGAAGGTGATGAGTGACAACAAATTTCCTCCAAGTGATCGTTGAGGCTTCAAGTCCTTCCCAAATGATGCAGGGAAATTTATTTATCTAGCAATGCTTATATACCACTTTTCACTGGGCCAAAGTAGTGTACATTCAGGTAGGGTATATATTTCCTTTGTCCTTTTAAGGGCTTACAATCTACATTTTGTAACTGAGGCAACAGAGGATTAAGAGGCTTGCCCAAGGTCACAAGGAGTACCTGTGGGACTAGAAATCTGAGCTCACTGACCTGAGGTTACTGTCCTTCAGTGGGAGTTGAGCTCCCTGCCTTCTGGCCTGAGGCAACTTGCCCCATCCACTAGGCCACTCCTCACAGATCTCAAAAGCCCTGACATGCCTGAAGTGAGGGTTCAAGCCCAGTCCAGAATGAATTCTGAACAGGGTCCTAGTGAAGCAAGACCTGAACATAGGAAAAGAGCTTCCAGAGAGAGGTCAGAGCATCCTTTTGTACCTGCAGTGTATCCCTGCTAGATCCATGTTTAAATATGGCGGCCCATTAAGGGCAATGCCTTCTCTTGATCAATGAAAATTCACTAGGCAACTCAAATTCTATTGAGGCTGGAGGGTAAATTAATACTGTCTTCTTCCTACTTTCATTGCTCCAGTGGTTTACTGATAGAGTACTGGTCTATTGTAGTTGATGCTTGAAATTTGAAACCTACTCATCCTGTTCATGGCATAACTAATGACAAATTCACAGGCATTTTTCTGGGTTGAAACCTTTATAGCCTATAAGTTACTATAGTTGGCCTCCATGAGTCAGTTTGGGAAACAGGCTAATCGCCCGCCGGACATTTGCCTGCCGGACATTCACCCGCCGGACAATCGCCCGCAGGACAAACCGGCCGCCAGCCAAACTGCCCGCCGGACAATCGCCTGCCAGCCAAACCGCCCGCCAGACAATTGCCCGCCAGCCAAACCACCCGCCGGACATTCGCCCGCTGGACAATCGCCCACCATTGCAAAGCCAAACCGCCCTCCGGACATTCGCCCGCCGGACAATCGCCCGCCATTTCAATTCCTTGAAAATCTGCTGGTGTCACTGTTTTTAACATTTACAGAATTAAATTCATTTTCTTCACATGTCTGGTCAAGGAGTCTCTACCGGCAATTTCAGGAACTGAAGCTCCCATAACCGCCCGCTGGACAATCGCCCGCCAGCCAAACCGCCCGCCGGACATTCGCCCGCCGGACAATCGCCCGCCATTTCAATTTCTGGAAATTCTGCGGGTGTCACTGTTTTTAACATTTACAGAATTAAATTAATTTTCTTCACATGTCTGGTCAAGGAGTCTCTACCGGCGATTTCATGTCTGGTCAAGGAGTCTCTACCGGCAATTGTTACACCTTACATCATGGGTGTAACAATACCACAGGCAAACAAAGTAACTCCAAATTTCAATTGCAGCTTAACATAAGTCTACAGTAAACGTCCAACATATCTTCTTGCAATACGCACCGTTCATAAACAAAACTGTATAATAATAATAGATGCCCTAACAACATCCCTCACTCCCACAGAAATTTGCCAACTACGCGAGAGCTGCCAGATTCACAGAAACTTCCATTTTCAAGGTAAATTCTTCAAGCAAAAGAAGGAACTTCCAATGGGAATGACACAGATTTAAGGTCCAACCTGCTCCAAAGAATGACACGGACTTAAGAATCATGCCGCTGGGCAGAGAGTTCAACTACAAACAGAGGAGGATCAAGAAAGCTGTGGCTATTCAAAGGACCCAGTGCATTAATAGAGGCAGCGACATTGGGGTCACTGTATTGAGGTTCATCCTGTTCACCAAGACTACATGATGTGAATCAGTTTCGACCACTGTTAATATGCGCTGTTTAACGGCATTGGCTACTTTAAAATTTTGCATCGGTTAAGACACTGTTGTTGAACTTGACACTGCCCAAATTAGTAAATGTTGTTACGCTGTAGGCGGGGGCGAAACAAGCCCGAAAGTTCCGTACTAAAATTTCCAAGAAAAAAAGGGACCTTTCCGTAATGAAAGTTGCAATATTCTAAAGGTTTCGTTACGATACAGCAAAAATAAAAATATTCATAATAATAACGGTTGTAATTATGCAGTCTGATTGTGATGATGAGTTGAAACAAATGCAGCAGCAGACAAAATGCGATTGTCCGGCGGGCGATTGACCAGTGGGCGAATTGGACGGCGGGCGATTGTCTGGCGGGCGAATGTACGGCGGGCAGTTTGGATGGCGGGCGATTGTCCGGCGGGTGCTTATCCGGCGGGCGATTAGACTAGAATCGTCAGTTTGCCCTCTGCTCCTGGGTCCATCTCTGCAATCTTTGTATGAATTGATCATCAACAAGTATACATTCTCCCAAATACAGGTTTTGTAATAATGAAACAGCCTTTTGCTACAGGTAAAATACTGTGTTGCACACAGAAATGTCATTGATTATTTCCCCTCCAAATAGCATATTAAAAAAGTTGATGAGCAGACAACTTTCAGACCAGATATCTCGGGGAAGATCATTCCAAAGTAAGAGAGCCATGTAAGAAGAGGTAGATTTATGAGCAACATTACTCCACATTGCTATTGGAGATGGTGAGCAGTGCATTAAGCTGTGGAATTCTGGTAGGGTGAGAGAAAGTAGAAGGAATCAAAAGAAAGGTAAGATATTGAGGTTGATATTGCAAAATGTGAAATGTGTTAACAGAGTTTTAAAGTGAATTCTGAACATCACTGGGAGCCAATGTTGCTCAAACAGTGATGGTGTAATAAGAGAATCTACTAACACCATAGAGAAGCCAAATCTCAGTATTTTGAATAGTCTAAATCATTTTTAGCAGGGTACATTCTACACCCTCCAAAGGTGAGTTTCAGTAATCAAACGGATTGAAATGTTAGTAAATGAGGACCGTGATTTGTATTTTGTAACAATAGTACACACACATCTGAATTGAAAAAATCAACATGGCGGCATAGTGTCCTTCAAACAATTTGAACGATAGCTGACATGTTTACATAAGTTGTCTCTATCGGGGGGTTTCCTGCAAATCAGACTGCATACAATATTGCATTTGGCTTTTTAAATATGAACTATCTAGAAACCAAGGTAGGCATATTTGAAGCGATTAACGCGGTTAGCAGACTTTCTAAGCATGTTAATTGTGCTAAGTGGGATATTCAGCTGCACATAGCTGTTTTGTGCTGCTAAGTAACCCTTCCTAACACAGTTGAAGCACTACTATTTAACATTGGTATAGTGCTGCAAGGTGCATGCAGCGCTGCACATGTGCAAGTAGGAGGCAGTCCCTGCTCATCAGAGCTTACAATCTAATCAAGACGGAACACACAACACCTGGGAACTAGGGTAAATCAAGGGGTACGGCAAAATACAGACAGGTGACATGGAGGAGAATAAGGGCATTGGGATCCAAATACGGTCTCAAAGGGGTGATTTTAGCCTGGATTTGAATCGGGTCAAAGAAAGAGAAACGACTAGTTGAAAAACAGAGGGTTGGCGCTGATAAAGCGCGACTGCAAACGAAAAGGGGCAGGAGCAAGGGAAGTTCCCCTTCTGCTGCTGGAAGCTTTACAGTATGAGTTGTGATATAATTCATGTAAAAATGGTATTCATAGACTCTGGCCATTACCATTTCCTCTGCTCAAAACACCAAAGTTCAGTTAAGAAACTTATAGGGGTAGAGAGCCTCCATAGCTGCCCTGATATTGCCAACTTGGTTTAAGTGGTTATTGTAGAAAGGGACTCAAAGTGGGGGCTAAGGTCTCTCAGGGAAACATTCAGAAATATGGAGAGTGAGAATTTTGCTAACAGCCTAGCAGGAGAGAAGCCAAGGTCATATCTTTAACTAGAGGAAACAATCTTTACAGAAACAGCTAGACAGAGAGTTCTTATGAAGACAAACAGGCTCATTCCATCCCGGACGTCCGGTTTGAACCAGGCGTACAGAAGGGTGGTGATTCTCGTCCCATAGGACATGTCTAGCCCAGAATTGCAAACAGCCCTGTACATGCAGGCCAGGACTGCTATTCAGCCTGGCCTACACATACAGGAAAAGCCGGACTAACTCAGTCAGGGCTTTACAATGGAGCCGCGGTGCCATGACATCCAGTTGCCATGACACTGCAGCTCCATTGTAAAGACATGATCACAGCCTCCAGCTTCACAAAGGGATTCCCCACAGCCTGCTCTCCAATCTGGCCTCCTAAGGCCAGGATTGGGTTGTGGGGAATGTCCTTGGACCCCCATGCCCCATCCATGCCCCTGGCCCATCAAAAGAAAATGTCCAGGGAAGTTATTCTACCTTGGAGGTGGAATAACTTCCCTGCACAAGTCACCGGCCCTGGATGTACAGGGCTGACATTAGAATTGACCACCCACCAGCTTCCCTAACTCCGCCCTTTCCCTGTCCCCATCTAACCTTCCCATACAACCAGCAGGGAGGTTAGTCCCGGCGAGGAGGGCAAAAATAGTGGGGATGGACGTCCCATTATGACAGCCATCCCCGCAATTCGTGGGACAGAATAAGGCCCAAAATGTTTTTACTTCCAGAAATGTTTCTCAGAAATTATGACTAATGATGACCAATGTGTCTGCATCCCGTTTGACCTGTAACATATATATGTAAACTATAGATATGAATTAGTGATATGCAATGCAAAGCTTGGCGTAAGCAGATAAGGTAAAATTGTACAATGTGACAGTTTTTTCCTAATAAAAAGAAGTTCTGCGGGCAGTCAAGGGAAGGACTTACAGGAGACTGCTCAGGTTTGCAGGTCTGTGAATTCCTCCCCTGAAGCTTCTGTAGTACTGTGTTATTAGTATAATTCTGTGTGTGTGTTTTCTTACTTGCATTGAGTCCAGGGAATTGGAGTCAAGAACAGAGAGAGGATTTTACTCAATGCTGGTCAGGATTAGAGCACAAGAACAGTTATCATCTTCACAGCTTCTTCAAAGAGCCAGGAAGGGGGGTGGGGGGAAATGGGATTGTAGCAGTTTGAAAGGAATTTTGCAGTTGCACACTCAGCTACCTGTGATCACAGTGCCATGGTGAGGATTTACCAGCATGCCATGAAATGCAAGATTAATAACAAAAGGTTGTCTTATAGGGGTGGAATATAAATAAATACTTACATTACTTTCTTTTTATGTATTTATTGGGTGAAGTGACAAGGGATCTGCTGATAGTAAGAAACCAAAGCTAATAAGGAGGTCCAACTATTGTGGAAAAAAAAGGACGTCTGGGAGGCAATTTCTCCAAATGGGTTAGTTTTGCGCATACTATGATGTTCATGAACCTCACTCCTAAGCCAGGGTTTGTGGAATATGATCTCAGTCTCTCAAAATTACTGCTAATACTTGGCACCTCGATGCTAACCGCATAGCATCAAGATTCTGTGGGCGATGCCAAAGATAATCGGTCAGTGGTGATCTTAAAATGGCTAAAGTTAGGAAGAAGAAAGGCTGTCCTACATTGAGCTGCTTTAGCTAACTTGGCAGTGGCTGAATATTGTCACTGCCTGGTTAGCTGAATCACTCTTCAGCCAACCTGGATATTCAATGCTGTTGGCCGAATATGACCGTGACATTGAATATCCAGGTCTTAGTTAAAATGGCGATGGTTAGCCACTTTAACAGCGCTGGTCGCTGCAGCTGAATATTGGCCCCCAAATGTTTTATAAGTGAATCTGTACAGCAAAATGGAAGCTCAGATATGTTTATGTTTATGTTTATTCGATTTGATATACCACCCTTCTGTGATAAGCAAGGCGGTTTACATTTCATAAAATATAGTAGAGGCACAAGGCCTAGCGGAAAAGGAAAAAAACTACAATCAATGACAGGACAGTAGAAGAACAAGAGAGAGAGGACAAGACATAAGTGAGACAGTTATATAAAGGGTGAGGGGAGGTCGAAGGCCAGGGAGAAATGGTGGGTCTTGAGGTTACGCTTAAAGGAGGCATGATCGGGGTCTAAGCGGAGGGAGGGGGGAGGGAGTTCCAGAGGGCCGGACCGGTGAAGAAAAAGGCAGAGGAATGGGTGGAATGCAGATGAGCAAGGGAGGGGGAGGGGAGGTTAAGGCGGTTGAGGTGAAAGGAGCGAGGAGTGTGTCTGGGAGTGTGAAATGTAATGAGATCAGCTAGGTATTGTGGGGTGCTAGTGTGGAAAGCCCTGTGCACAAGAGAGAGTAATTTGAATTGAGCACGGAAGGGGACCGGTAACCAATGAAGATGAAAGAGAAGGTGCGTTATATGGTCTCTGAGGGAGGAGTGGGTAATGAGGCATGTGGCAGTATTTGGAATCCTTTGAAGTCGTGCCTGTTGAGATTTGGAAAGGCCAGTAAGGATAGAGTTGGAGAAATCAACGCGTGACATGACAAGAGAAAGTAGCAAGGTTTTGAGGGCAGACAGGGAAAGAAAGGGGCGGACTGTATGGATCTGTCGGAGAGAGAAAAAAGAGAACTTAGTGATGTGAGAGATGTGGGCCTTAAAGGAAAGATCAGACTCAAAGAGCACACCCAGGTAACGAAAAGTAGAGACCAGAGGTATGGGGGTGCCAGAAAAAGTGGGGGCCAGCGAGGAGGATGGGGCACCATGGGAGAACCAGATAGCAATAGTTTTGGTTAGGTTGAGGTGAAGACAGTTCTGAATCAGCCAGTTTGCCACAGTAGAAAGACAGGAGTTCAGCGCGGAGAGATCAGGGCAGGAGGGAGAAGTGTGGTGAAGAAGAATTATGTCATCTGCATAATAAAATGCAGAAACACCAGACTGTTGAATTAGTAAAGCAAGAGGGGCCAAGAAGAGGTTGAAGAGCAGGGGGGCCAGAACAGAATCTTGGGGGACCCCAAATGGGAGAGGGAGAGTATCTGATGCAGGAATGGAAGGAGAGGAGGAGAGAACAGCACAAGACCGGGAGGAAAGAAAGGAGTGGAACCAGCGGTAGACGGTGCTACAAAGACCCACTTCCCATAGGCGGAGAAGAAGAAGGGAGTGATCGACTAAGT
Organism: Ichthyophis bannanicus; assembly: GCA_033557465.1. Taxonomy (NCBI): domain Eukaryota; kingdom Metazoa; phylum Chordata; class Amphibia; order Gymnophiona; family Ichthyophiidae; genus Ichthyophis; species Ichthyophis bannanicus. The sequence continues at coordinate 1,557,318,839 of CM066032.1, forward strand.
CAAAGGCAGCAGAAAGATCAAGAGCTACCACCACCGAAATATCCCAGCGATCGTGAGCCACATGCAGTGCATTAGTGAAAGCAAGCAACACCGTTTCAACACTGTGACCTTGACGGAATCCAGATTGGCGAGGGTGTAAAAAGTTAGTAGAGTCAAGGTGGTGAGAGAGTTGTGCAAAGACGATTTTTTCTACGAGTTTGGCCAGAAAGGGGAGATTAGAGACAGGACGGTAGTGGGCAGGAACCAGAGGATCAAGAGAAGGGTTCTTAAGGATAGGACGGACCAGAGCGTGCTTCCAGGGGTGGGGGAAAGACCCCGTGGAAAGACTAGAGTTAAACATGGAGAGGATATAGGGAAGAAGTGCTAGAGAGGGGGTAAGGAGCAAAGAGGAAGGGATAGGATCAAGAGGACAAGAAGTCTTTCTGGAGGAGGAAATGAGTTGATGAAGCTCCGCGGTGGAGGTTAGGGAGAAGGAGGACCAAGTGTGTGAAAGCTGAAAGGAGGGGGTAGGGGATGCAACAGAGGGGGGGGGGGAGAGGATGGGGTCTGGGCAGGAAGGCAGAGATGCTCTTAGAGAAGAGATCTTGTTGTTGAAAAAGGATGCCAGCAGTGAAGGGGAGGGGGATGACTGAACAGGTGTGGTAGAGGATGAAGAATGAAGCGAGGTGAGAGATCTAAGTGTGGCATAGAGATGTCGGGTCTGATTAGGGGCATTAGAGATTGCATCGGAGAAGTATGTACGCTTGGCAGAGTGACCTTTGGGATGGTAGTATGAGTGATGTGCTTTAAAGGACGCTAAAGTAGACGGGGAAGGAGCCTTTCGCTATAGCCGCTCAGCTTTGCAGAGCTGGGTACGAAGCAGGCGGAGCCCGCTGTGGTACCAGGAATGTGAGGGTCGACGATATGATGGGCAAGGGCGCAGAGGGGCAAGACGATTGAAGGTGGCAGAGAGAGTAGAGGTCCAGAGGGAAGTCTGGGAGTCGGGGGAGAGGGAAGAAAAGTCAGGTGGCAAGAGCTCGGATGCCAGGGGGAATTGTTGAATGGTGAGCGGAGTGATAACACGTGAGAGGCGCACAGGGGGAGGTGTTGAAGGAGGAGGGGAGGGGGAGAACCTGGTTGAGTGAAGGCAAGAAGTGGAAAGACAAACATGATCTGACCAGGGGAGATGAAGAGAGCATAAGTTACGAAGTGTGAGTGTAGAGGAAGATGAAGTCAGAAGTAGATCGAGGGTATGCCCTGCAGAGTGGGTGGGAAAGGGAACGTGTTGCACAAGGGACAGATCATGAATGAGAGAAATGAAAGAATGATCCCTGGAGGAGGAAGGGGAGTCCAGATGAAGGTTAAAATCGCCTGCGATAAGTAGGTGGGGAAAAGTCAGGGAGAGGTCAGAGATGGTTGAAAGAAGAGAGTCCCAAAGGTCAGAGCGAGGAGCTGGAGGGGAGTAGACAAGAAGAACATGTATTGGGGGAGAAGTGTGAAGGTGGAGAAGGAGGGATTCAGGGTAGTGCAGTGAGGGAGAGGAGAGCTGGGTAAAGGAGAGGGAAGGACTCAGAATGGCTGCTACGCTGCCGCCTGAGCGGCCGATACGGGGAACCGAGATCGCAGAAAAGCCAGGGGGGAGACAGCGGGCAAGAAGAGCATCCTCCCCATCCTTAAGCCATGTTTTGGTAAGGAGGGTAAGGTCATAGGACTCCTGTGAAATGAGGTCCTGAATAAGGAGAGTTTTGGATCTCAGGCATCTGCAATTCAAAAGATCTAATTTGAGGGAGGCCAGGGGAGGAGTGGAGGAGGCAGAAGGAAAGGAAGAGGCACCTGCAGAAGGCAGACAGGGACGAAGGTTGGAGTAACAGCGAGAGCGCAGGCTGGCAACCTTATCTAAACGTCTGCCCCACAGTACGGGGATGAGGGCCATAGAACAGTGGATGTAGGGGGAGGAGGAAGTAAATGAGCAGAGTGAGAACTGTACCTGAGGCGACTGAATCACAAGGCCAGTAGGAGAAGCAGGTGAAATGAGCAGACAGTCTGCTCCAGATGCTGAGAAAACCGACAGCACTAAGGATAGAAGGAGAAGCAAAGGTGCATTAAACATGAGGCCTCCGCTATCGGAGCGACCCCAAGGAGCGCACCTAAGGATACTGGCTATTAAACCAAAGAATCAATTGAAGGTAGTCTCTGATATTATCTATCCAAATCAGGAACATACAATATCATCAATGACATGTTTTCCCAAATGAATTACTGGTCAGTAAGTAGACGTATTCATATATGTATTTTTTTAGATAATAACATAAAAGCATGCCACAGAGAGTCATCTTGGAAATACCTTTTTCTTTTTTATTTGAATTTTTTAAAGCTATAGAACAAGAAAGTATAAGCAATAACACAGAAAGTGCTAGGAGAGCAAAGAATAAAAAGGCAAAACAAAATACTCCAATCTAATCCACACCATAGAAAGCAAAATAAATGACAAACTCATAAATCATGAAATATAAACAGGTAACAGAGCTAGTATGCCAATCAATATGTTAGAAAACATTATTTATCTTTAGGCAAATCCCCCAGCTGTGATTCATCCATAAAAACATACCTAATGCCCCTGCAGAGTCACCAAACACTAACATGAAGACTTTAGAAAGAAAATTTCCCATGCTGTGAGTACCCAGGGCTTCAACTGCAGAGAAGATTTCCTACAAGCTCATATAACCTTAAAAATATCTGGAAACAGGAACATTTTCTGACCAATATGTTAACCTTGCTGCTTCCACAGAGTGCAATATCTTTTTCATTTATAAAACAAACTTTGTGGGGGTTTTTTTCTTTTCGTTTTCAGTATATTGACTGTAGAACTCTTTTTGTCCTGCTGAACATGGTTCTATCCTTGATCGTCAAACATTTCTAAGGCCTCGTCTATTTTTACATTTGAAACCTTCTATGCCTTGATATTTCTCACAGTTTAGAGAGAATAATACCCAAGTTTTAAATAAAATACTTGAACTATGCTCTGTATACAAATGTAAAATAATTTAGCTGTGCATGAATTCTAGTAGTTCTGGTAGATGTTACAGTCTCCATCCATTGTTTGTTTGTTACAGAGATTTCTTATTTAGCTGTAATCTCAGTCAGCAGAATGTCATCTTTATTATTAAGCATTCCATAGACATGAAACAATAGCTTAGTGCTATCATTTTTCATAATTAACTCCAACGCAGAATATAATGATCTAATTAAGCTAGAACCTAGTGCAGCCAGTTAAGCATAGAAATTTATAAAAGTGAGAGCTTGTTAGATTAAATTATTTCTGTATTTCACAAAAGGTCTTCAAACTACAATAAGAAAACACTTGGGCTGAAAATAATGTTGATCGATTTTTTTACCCCTTCAAAAGTAGAAAGACTAGGGGACACACAATGAAGATACAATGCAGCACACAAGATAAATCAGAGAAAATATTTTTTTCACTCAATGCAAAATCAAACTTTAGAATTCATTACCAGAGGATATAGTAAAATCTGTTAGTGTAGCTGGATTTAAAAGAGGTTTGGATATGTTTCTGGAGGAAAAGTCCATAAACTATTATTAAAGAGGACCGGGCAAATCCATTGCTTACCCAATGGACAAGCAGCATGGAATCTGTGTTCCTTCTGGGAACCTGACAGGTACTTGTGACATGGATTGGCCACTGCTGGAAACAGCCCTTGGTCTGTGGGGCATATCTTATGTCCTTATGTAACACTATTGTTATCTTTTCAAGGATGAAAACTTTTCAAGGAAAGAAACTGAGGGAAATGTTTATTCCAAAATGGAGTTTAAAAAGATAAAATACATGATTAATATTTACAAAGGTTTTATCTAAAAGCAAAATATATAAAACACAATAAAAATCAATGTTCAATATTGAAAGCATAAACCTATATTAGTCTACAATAAAAATAACACCATCTTTGCCCCAAATAGATCTGATCGTTAAGTAAAATTAAACTCCTCCAAGAAGAATCCTATTAAAATGGCATACATTCACGTTACGCTACAGGGCCCTTTTACTAAAATACATAAGAGGTAACTGTGGGCTTTAGGTCATGCTAATAGCAGTAGTAACCACTAGTGCATGCTAGAATCAGTCATCATGTTAAAAATCCCACACTAGCTGCTTTTAGAGAGATGGGGTGGGATCTGGACAGAGAGTGGTCATGGCAATCGGTGACAGCCAGCACATGGGTTGTTGCTGTGCATTAGCTGTCATGACTGCACTACTGGCAGTTTGGCAGTGTAGCTGCTGTTCAGTACTGAAGAGAGGCAGTGGCCACAGCAGAGCCCCACCATGGCACACATTCATCTGCCCCCCTGATCATTGCACTGCTCTTTGCCGCGAGGTCAATCAGGCTGCACCAGGACACAACTTAAATTCAAGTGCACCATTGGGCACGCCTGCGCCTGGTGGGCCTGTGCCTGAGGGCCTTGCCAGAGGGTCCTTTGGTGTGACCCTTAGTCATGGACCTCCACCACTGACAACACTAGCATAAATTTAGTTTTTTGGAAGTTTAGTTGCCTTGGCTGTCTAAACTCACTTATGGACCCCATAACCGGTACTCAAGGGTAAGAGATCCTCTTCACTGTACAGTTCCCTGTAGGAACCCTCTTGTTAATGCTGTCATCACTCTTTGTAATCTGCTGCTACTGCTTGTTAGAACATCCAATCTGCTAGATAATGCTGCTAAATGCTGTACCTAAATAATGTTGTTACTGATCTGTATAACTTACTTGTAGAATATGCAACCTACTAGACTCATATTAAGCAGTAGGATAATTGAGATTCCATATTTACAATGCCAATGAGTCAGGTAACGCTATGACTATAGCTCATTAATAGAAAATGCATTACTATTACATTTTAGTAGTACTAAGCATCTCACTGAGGCTTATAAGCTTCCATAAAAGTAATCCATTAGGTTTACTCATCCCACCATGCCCTAACAGCTGCATCGGAGCAAGGAGATGGAAGTTACACCACTCTGCCCCCTGCCACAAAGCCAATCAGGCTGCACCAGAACCCAAGTTAAATTCAGGAGCATGGACCCAAACAAACCTTCCAGGAAGACTGCAATCACATCTTACAAAATCTTGAAACAAAGATCAGCACATAGACATGCACCTTGGACATACAGATCCGCCTAGAAAGGAAGCTGCTTATACCATGAACTCCATCAGCCTTGACCCCCAACCACCACCACTCTCTAACACATAGACATCTGGGGATATCTGCAGACTGATGAGTAAACTTCAGATAGCAAGAGGGTCACCTCTTAAAATAGCAACAACTGCCCAAAATACCACAATCCAGCAAGACGCCACACAGATGAGTGAACAGCAGTGAACAAAGCTTACCAAAGGCTCAAGTTTTGATACATCTGGGGACAAAGGACTGTTTTGCTTTGAATGCCCTCCACTATCCCCCACATATTATCCAAGCCAATAATTGCAAGTGATTTTAGAACAATAAAATAAAAGTGCGTAGTCACCGGAAACCTGCTTGCGACACCTGTAAGGGTTACTCAAGAGAATGCACTGCATTCTCCAAGCAAAAAACTCCACCCACAAACTCATACAAGATGGACTACTGCACATACCACATGTATGAAGATTAGTTCCAGCAAAGCTGCTCAGGAATTCTGACTGGCTTGGCTCATTTCTGCCATCATATAAATCTTCTGTGACCTTCACAGCACACCACAGGGGCTATATAAGACTCTACGCTCAGACTCAACCATCCATGCTAATGTAAGTCAACAAATTGCAACTGCAAAACATCAACTGCAATATACAGCTGATCAGGTTAGCTTACTAAGGCATTAAAATGGAATAGATAACCTCAAAAGTGCTTGTCCTACTCATAATTACACTCCTCATAAGAGTAACTAGCATTGCCACAATTCCGCCTGTGCTAATACCAATTGTATACAACCTGTGGAACCTCTCTCGGAGTCAACAATTCCTGAATATGCCCAGATGCCAAACAAGAATAATTCAAATCGCTAGATCATCCTGCCCTACTGCCTGTCAATACCATAATCTCCCACCTAAATATATGAAATGTATACTAGTAAATGCATGCTCCGCGTGAAGGAAGATACACCTCATAAAGGACTACATAAAGGACAACAAGCTAGATGTTATGTTCATCTTATGTTATGTTCTCGGATACAGACCAGCTGCTGACAAATCAACTCATCATACCAGAGATGGTCTTACATAAGTGCCCGCGGATAGATAAGAGAGGAAGGATATTTATACTCACCAGGAAAGACCTCAAATGTCAAACATTCACATCCTTGACAAACGCCACCCTAAATGTATTACAAATCCCAAACATCCAATTTTCCATATGCTTATGGGGTCATTCCAAGGCACGTCCATCCCCATCCATCCCTGCTATTTGGTCCCTCTACCGACCTCGACTAACTTCCCTGCATGTTGTACAGGGAGATTAGACAGGGGTGGGAAAGGGGCATTGTGGGGGCAGAGTTATGGAAGGCAGTGGGCGGTCTGCAGCCCCAGACATAAAGGGCTCAGGGCTGGCCCTGTATATCCTGGGCCGACTGCCTGTATGGGGAACTTATTCCACCTCTGAGGTGGAATACGTTCCCCTAGTCAGCGGGGAATGGCAGGCTCAGGATGCAGCAAAGGCGGGAGGGGACAGAGGAGATTCTCCGCAGCCTGACCCTGGATTTGGGAAGCCAGATTAGGGGTCGGGCTGTGGGGAATGAAGATTCTTGTCAAGCGGCCGGGATTCGCAGCTCCTGAATGGAGCCGTGGTGCCATGGCAACCGGATGACATGGTGCTACGGCTCCATTCAGGAGCCCTGACTGAGTTAGCCGGGCAAGGCCTGTACATGCAGGCCAACTGAAATTGGGGTCCCAGTCTGCACTTACAGGTCTGGATGTGCTTCTGATCCCTCTGGGCTAGATGGGCCTCATGGAATCAGAATCCCATCTAATCTGACTGGGCGCACAGAGGGCTGGGGCATCCAGGACAGAATCAGGCCCTTAGTATATAGATCGCCAACATCAACATCAGATGACCTCTCTTCACTAATTGAGCTAGCATGCTCCCAATCAGCATTAGAGAAGCCATTCATCCTGCTAGGAGACCTAAATCTGTACTCGATACCCACAAACCAAGACACATCCTTCCTCAAAGCAATAGAGGTGATTGATCTTTCACAAATCATAAGGTCCCCAACACACAAGGGAGGAAACACCTTGGACATGATATTTATACCTAAAATGATGACCAAGCAGAAAGTTCAGACCACATCATTGCTATGGTCTGATCACCACATGATATCTTTTGAGCTTCCTCTACTCAACACCACCCAACAGAGAGAACCACAACCCCATGGAATGTGCAGATTCCGAGACTTCAACAAAGAAGCTCTCCTTGAACACTTCAACCCTCTAATGGAATCACCCTCAACAGACATCACAAAATTAGTTAATGACTGGAATAATTGAATGACTCCCTTCAAAGCAAGTATCAAGCTGAATTCAAGAGACATTAAGGGGCAAAACTTAAACTGAGACAGCTTGAGCAGAGATGGAGAAGAATACATGACCCCAACCATCAAAGAGAATACTCTGCCAAGCAAGATGGCTACAATAAACTGATAAACCAAAGAAAATGTGAATATCACATCAACCTCATTTTCAAATCCCTCAGCCGCCCTAGAGAATTGTTTGAAATCACCAAATCTCTTGTACGGACTTCCCCTACTCCAAAAGTCCCAAGCTTGAATCCACAAGATTACGCTACATATCTCCAAAACAAATTCACTTATGCTAAAGATACAATAACACTAGCTCAACTACCCTCAAACACAGCCAGCAACCCACCAAATTGGACCCTGTTCACTTCGATTTCAAAAATGCAACTCAATCAAATTCTATCCATGAAGAACATTACCATTTCTCTATTAGACCCATGCCCAACTGCATGGATTAAATCATCCAGGAAAGAGCGATCCCCACCACTGCTTAAAATAATAAACTCTTCCCTCACTCAGGGGCTGATGCCAACTAACTTAAAGTATCCTCCATCAGGCCCAGCTGACCCTGCCATAGCTGACCCTGCCTTACCCACATCCTACAGACCCAATTCTAGTATCCCTCTCCTAACAAAAATAATAGAGAAAAACATTCAACTCCAGCTCTTAGAATTTATACTCTAAAGCACCACTTGATGACCAGCAGCATGGGTTCTGACGACAACATAGCACCAAAACGCTCCTGCTTCCCTCCTTGACAGACTGCTTAAAGGAATTGAAAGATCCAAACAGACGTTCATTCTTATTTTCATAGACATCTCTGCGGCCTTCGACTCCATAAACCACAGAAGACTCCTTACTCGCCTGGCAGAATTTGGAGTAAATGGGACACTCTTAAGATGGTTCCACTCTTACTTATCTGACTGCACGCAACAAGTCAAACTGAAAAATGCCACATCAAAACCATTTCAAATTCACCAACGACTGCCCCAAGGATCAGCCCTCTCAGCCCTCTTATTTAATGTATACGTCCAGCTTACATGTCATATCATCCGGAAACATAGGATAATGCATCATATCTACGCAGATGACATTATGTTATATACCCCTATCGCAACCAAGAATCCAGACTTCTCCATCCTCACATGTCTTCAATAAATTGACACAGTGGCTACAGGAACAATAAATTGACACAGTGGCTCACGCTGAATCTGAGCAAAACTGAAGCATTAGTGGTGAACAGAGATCCCATCTACATTCCAATAGAAAACCTCATATTCAACAACCTTGATATTCCCATCAAGCCAGAAGTTAAATACTTTGGGGTTACTCTAGACCAGAAGCTGAACTTCCAACCACACATCCAAAAAACAATTGCAGCAACATATCAAAGAATATGGACTCTATATAATCACCCGTTACTGGGCTATAATCTATTCCACATGGTCTATCAGGCAATCATTACTCCTGTCTGGGATTATTGTATCACCATACTCCAAGGTCTATCTAAATGCATGCTCCTCCCACTTCAGATAGCTCACAACTCTGTAGCTCACTTGATATCACAGACACCTAAACAAGAACATATCTCCCCAGTATTAAAGGAGCTACACTGGCTGCCCATCCAATTACAAATTCAATTCAAAGCAATCCTGAACACCTTCAAAAGTATACACAACCTAACTGTTGGCTGCTTATAATCCCTCATAGACATACCTGCAGACAACAGACCAAGAAGGGACCAAACCATGAACCTCCTTAAAATCCCCATGCAGAAAACCACCAGTATGCAAGAAACATGTAATCAGACCTTCTCTATATATGAACCTACCTTATGGAACTCCCTTCTGAGTAAACTGAGGGTGTCACTGACCTGAAGAACTTCAGGAAGAAGCTCAAAACACACATCTTCCTGGAATATTATGGGACAAACTGTTAATCTCCTCCACACCCCACCACGGAAACACACCAAAACGGGACACCATCCTATCCAAACTAAATGCTTATCAGGACACAGATTAGACAGTAAACTTAATGATTCAAATCACATGTAACTTTTAATTATAACCATGTTCTATGTAAACTGCCTTGATACTACTGATAGACAGTATATAAGAAATGTTAAATAAATGAATACCTTCAAGGCCTTCAATAACTTATCTCCTGCAGCCATCTCGGATCTGATCACACATACTGAGAACAACCGGCCAAGAAGATCTCTCTCAGTAGACATGCTAATCATACCAAGTGATTCCATAAAGACAAACCAGTCAACCATCAACAGAGCTTTTGTCAATTTTGCCCCCAGATGCTGGAACAAACTCCCTCCCTGCATCAGAGCAATTAGAGACCTGAGACAGTTTAGAAAAGCCCTCAAACACCACCTCTTTACTACACATTTTAAGCCTCTGGAAATCCCTCCCCCTTCCCGCCCCATGCCCTCACAACCCCATACCTATCCTATATGACTGCATAGAACCGACTTATGTACCAACATATAGTTACTAAGATTGTATATAGTTTCCCCTGGTTCAACTCCAAGTTATTTCCCTGTTATCTGTAAACGAAAGTCAAATTATCTGACCAAAGTGTTTTATTGTTACAATGTAAACCGCACTGATGACAAATAGCGCGGTATATAAGAAATGTTAAATAAATAAATAAATAAATCATACCCCAACTTTCCATAGACCCCACTCCAATCCCAAACTAGTGGTACTACTGTGAGAATACTGCTAGGGGAATAGTCTCTATACTGGAGTCTCACCAGCAGGGGCAAGACTGGAGGGCCTCACTTTTGCCACAATGTCCACTAGATAGCAGGGTTGGCTCTGATAAGATTTAGCAGTCTCTAGATCAGGGGGAACTTATGAGGGCATATTCTCTAGTGGAGAGCGAACTTTTATTTGTCATGGTATGGTCATTACATGATGGGGGTTGAAAATAAGGGCTTTCTCAGATGGAGGGATAAAAATCAGGGATTTATGATAGATGGGGTGGGAGATTTTTTTTTTGGGGGGGGGGAGCTTAGGAGGGGTTTTGCTAAGGAGGAGATAATAATTTGGATCATATCCTGGCTCCCAAGGGTGTGGAAGGTGCTTCAATGGTTGCTGAGAATGTGGCAGTCAAAGTAATCTCAAAATGACCCCTTTGTTGAGCGATCTTACCTGGACCAAAAAGGAGCCTCCTACTACTTATTCAGAGCTCTCCATTGGTGGTAGTGAGCTGTCAGTAGTACCGGTACCTCTGACAAAGACGACGAGGAAGAGAACATCAGTATCAATGGAGCAAGTTCTTGTCTGTTAGGTGAGGAGAAAGGCTCCCTATTGCCAGGAGTCACCAGATCCTTTGATGCCATAAACTATGACACAACTCGGGACATCAGAGTGAGCAGGAGCAGCTCAAAGCAATCTGCTGCTTGAGACAAGAGATGAGATGGTGCCCCTCCCCAGGAAAGGGGGGTGGAGGCTCTCTCAAAACTCCAGTCAGGGACTGAACCAAACCAAAATATCCAATTAGATAATGTGGAGGAGATGCAAGATGTTTGCACACCAAGGAACTAAAAGAGACAGCGAAAGACACAGCACAGTTTATAACACCAAATTATAACTCATTTTGAATTTGTTGTTATAAACAGCATTATTGTTCTTGCTTTTTCTTTTTGAACATATATTTTGCATTCACAGAACTCCCTCTCTCAATAATGGGAGCAGAACCAAACCAGAACATTCACCCACAGAACTCAATATCTAAAAAAAAAATAAAATAAAATAAATCTGATTCTGATCATTTCACTAACAATAACAAACATTCTCCAGTACCAGGCATATTGTGAACTAATACAAAACCCTACAACAAAGTCACTGGGGATCTGTAGAGCAAATCTACCCTACCATACCAAACCAATACCAACTTCCAAAGCTCACATAAGAAGTCTACCAAAAAAAGTGGCACTGTAAATACTGCTACAGGCCCTCGAACATCCAATTTGAAAAGCTAAACAATTCAGATTACTACAGTGCAGATCCCTGCATACAAACTCCATGTTAATAGAACAGCTGGCCTTGATCACAAACTCAGAACATAGACCCTCATCAAGTGCAGAATAAGTGACCATAACCTAAAAAATAAACATATGTAGATAAAAATTGAATTGCAACCCCAAGAAGTCAGATTCTGCATACAATGCAACACCAAAGAAATAAAAAGAGATGCATTTCCCTGTACTTCATAAAATATAAAGTTAGCACCAAGTCTGATCATTAAATTGAAAATAAAATTTTCTTCTACTTTTGTCTGACCATTTTATTCTCTGATCATGCTGGTCCCAATCTGAGGTTTCTGCTTTCCGCCACCTCCCAGTGTCTGCCCTGTCTGTTTCCCCATAGGGGCGGCGTGGGGGTGGTACAGAGCCATGTGTGGAGATTCATTGTGGCATAAATTTAGTATACTTTACTTTAAAATGTATATGCCACCCATTTAAAATCCTAAGTGGCTTCCAAACATGCACATGCAATTTAGTAAAACAGATGTTACAATAAAACATAATAATAAACATTAAATTGTATTAATGAAATGCTACTTATATAGTCCCTCAATCAAGCCATTAAAAGTATCTTCACATCAGATTTATTGTGCTATGACCAGATTATCAATTAGGAGGGAAGATACAAAATGTGAAAAGCTAATCCTGGTATTCATGAATTCAAAGGCTGGATTGGATTGTGCTAAACAAGTCAAATTACTACAGTACAGATCCCTACGCACGAACACCATGTTAACAGAATGCCTGGCCTCAGTCACACACTCAGAACACAAACCCTCACTAAGTACAGAATAATCCCACTAGAGGACAGCAACCTTGGGCCAGAAGGACTGGGGTTTCTAGTCCCACAGGTCTTCCTTGCGGTCGGCCAAGCCACTTAACTATCTTACAGGGAAAATGGGCAATGGAGGGTTATTTCCAAGTTATAATGACCTGTTCACTGTAATTTCAGTTTGTTCAATGTAAACTGCCTTGATATCATGAAAGGCGGTATATAATAAATGTTAAATAAAATAAATAAATAAAAATATGTAGACAAAAATTAAACTAAAACTCCAAGAAGCCAGACTCCACAAGTGGAGCAACACCAGAGAAATAAAAGAGATGCAGTTTCTCATACTGTGTCAAATATAAATATTGTGCAAAGTTCAATCACTAAATTGAAAATAAATTATTTTTCTAACTTTGTCTACCATGGACTTACAGACTGAACACACCAGCATCCTGGTAGGAATGGTGTTAGCAGATGGAAACTAAGACTATTCACTGCAGCTGTACTTAACATGTGCTGAGAAGAGATAGGGCTGTTTTACTGTTTGCTTTCGAGATGTATCCTGCTGATTGTTTCATTTGCTTCATTGTGCTTTCATTCAGTTTTGAAGCTGATCGACAGATTTCTATATGGCGACCTGGTATGTAGGAGGCCTACCACGTGGTCGGTGCCGATGCGCCTCAGGGTTTTTCTGCTCCAGCAGCTGTCTGGGAGGTTCGAGAGTCCATAACTGTGGCCTATGGGACTGTGTCTGACACATGTAACTGAGGAATATCTTGATAGTTATCATGCTGAGAGAGTAGAACTCTAGCAGGGCATAAAACAGACTGAAGGCTGCTAGCTATGCATAAGCTTACTGAAAGCATGTATATTAGTATGGGGTGCCATACACTATTAGACTAACTAAAACTGAGAAAGAGTTAATTCTGTTCAGAACCTTGCTTAGAAATAAAACTTCATATATTAGCTTACTAGGTGAAGGTTTACATAAATAAAGAAAGGGCACGTTGTACCCCAGCCTCTCTGTCTCAGGGATACCAGATAGCAGTCTCAGGGTTATTAGCTAAAATACTCTCAGGGTTAGTAATTAGTAGATATCAAGAGGTATTAGCAGTAAACAATTATGTCAATTAGGTCATTCTATATCTTGGATTCCTGTATGTCTTCATAATGGCCTATGTAACAGTAAACAATTATGTCTTGGACTTCATTTATGGCTCCACATTGACCCACACTGAATAAGTTGACCTACAATATGATAAACATACATGACGTATAATGATAAAGTGAAATTATGCTGTATCATCTAAAAAAGCCTTATAAATAAAGTGAACCATGGCTAGTAGTTAGAGTAAACAGGGAGAACGTGCTTCTCTCAGTTTCTCTCCACAAAGCTTTGGTGTATTTTTCTATAGAACTGTGTTGTATTTATTGACTATTTGATAACCTTCCCATTGTTTGTGAATGTAGTTATTTGTAGCTTCAAGAACCCAGTGAGGTTACTGGTGAGGAGAGAGTTAAGTAAGCTCTTCACTTACTTGCTGATGCCCGACTGTATCTTACAGCCTTGCCCAACAATTTATGTACCTGGCAATCTTCTGACTCATAACAGAAAGACTGCCCTTAAATAGTACAGTATTTTATTTGTACTTACTTAATTTTATTATCTTATAAACTAAAATTAGTTTTAATTGTTTTGCTGGGTACGTCTTGTAGCGCTATACAAATGTTCAGTAATGTTAGTAGTAGGATACTCATTGCTTTTACATATTGACTAATTTTTGCCTTTTGCCCTCTTCTCTCTCTCCATCCCTTCATCAAACCCCATCTTAGGCCCATAAATAGTACAGCATTTTATTTATTTTATCTTATAAACTATGTTCTACTGTTTTGTTTAGATAGTATTTGCTTTTACATTTTATCTGAATTTTACCTTCATCCCTCTCCTCCCTCTCCATCCCCATCATCATCCCCCTTCTTAGGTTTGATTTTCACCTCCATTGCTTATGGCTCTATACCGATTTGTCTTCCTTTTTCTGACACTCCTTAACCTTCTCCCTTCTCACCTTCAACCCAAAACTCCCCCTCCCTATCTCTCTGTCTCTACCTTTCCCATTTCTCCTCCTATCTTATCTTCCTCCCTTTCCTCAGCTCTTGATGGTGTTCCATAGGGCGGGAGCGGGCAAGAAGATAGCTCTTCTTGAAGTAGATTGCTTGGATTTGGCGTAGGTGCTGGGGATGGTGATAGTGTCAGTGGTGATCTGCCTTGTGGGTCTGGTGCTCATGTTGGTAGAGATGTTCTGTTTGATTTTGAAAATGTTCGGCACAGTTTTGTACTTGATGCAGGAGTTAATGGGAGCCAGTGGAGATGGTTTAGGAGGTGAGTGATGTGATCATGTTTTGATGAGCCAGTAATAATATGAGCTGCGGTATTCTGTGCCATCTGTAGAGGGAAGAATGCTAGTTTAGGTAAACCAAGGTATATAGGGTTGCAGTAGTCCAAGATGGGAGTGATTATCACCTGGAAAACAGTGTGGAAGTAATGGGACAAACACAGAGGATCTCTAACAGAAAAGAGAGAACTATTGTAGTAGTCGATATGGAAGGGCAGACTAGATAGGCCATGTGGTCTTTTTCTGCAGTCATGTTTCTATGTTCTAAATAACCACCATAATAATGTGTCCCAGTCAGGTTCCATCACAAAGAAGGCTATTAACATGGTTCTTTCTCCAATAAGTATGCTTTCTAAAAACTCTGTTAAATTCAGACAGCTGGCTCTCTTTATCTTCAGCTGTGCCACCTTCTCCCTTTCTAATCAGAGACAATATCCTCAAGAGATTGTTGCTTCTGCCCTGCTTATAGGAGAAGTGATCCACACTGACTCTGCTTTGCTTTTCATTCTGTCTGGTATCCCCTGAGGGGAGGTGCATTGGGTATAAGATGGGAGGAGAAGATGCATGTGAGCTTCGATACATCACCTAATAGAAATAGGGTATAAAATATAGCAAAAACCTATCCAAGTCATTTCTTGATAAATATTTAAAGGCCACTGAGTGACTTGTTTATACTCCAAGAAGGTAATTTTATAACAAGTTGTCTAGGTTTGGAGATGGGGTAGGTGCCTATTTATGAAGACACATGGAGCTCCATTCCAGAAGGGGGACGTCTGGGCTGTCCGGACGTTCCCGCTGAAGACAGAGCCATTAGGACCCAATTCTGGTCTGCGGAAGTCAAAATTGGGCCCGAGGATGGCCCAGCATGTTCTTCCCACAGGAGCCTCCAGCATCTGTGGCTCCGGCCCCCCAAATCTGCACCACCCGACCCTGGTTTGGCTCCTATGGCCTGATTAGGTGGTGGGGACCCACCCGGCCCTGGGGCTCTGGCCCCCCAGATTTGCACCACCTGACCCTAGCTTGTCTCCTATGGCCTGATCATGTGTCGGGGACACCCCCCCCCCCCCCGGCCCTGGGGGTGGTTCTCCTGCCCCAATCTGGCAAATTGTGCTTCTTATATCACCTCTGAGGTGGTGTACACAGCACATCCCAGTAGACCAACCGGACATAAAGGACCGTGACCTGAATCAGCTCTGTACGGGCTGCTGGACTGGCCCAAACCCTGCTTTGCCCCGATCCTGTCACCTTACGCCTCCGGCCAGATCACCCCGTTCTGATGCACAGGAAGTATAGGGAGAGCTGGTGGGGTAATAGGGTACAGGCAGCTTGTGGGGCTGCACATCCTGGTGGGACATGCAGCCCCACAACCCACCTTTCAGAATAACCTCCATAGGCACCTATTCGTCTTTCTAAAATGTTAGCACAAAGGCAGCAGAAATCATGCATAGAATCCAGGCACAAATATTATACTGTCTCTCGAGCAAGTATAAATGTTAACATTGTATATAGTACATCTCATAATCAAGATGCTCATATATTACACATACACAAACGATACTAGACTTCCACTGCATGCAGTTTCCCCGTCCTTTTCCATTTTATGATAGCCCAGCATCACGCTTCTGCGGAGTTGACCGTCAGACATCGACTTGAGAGTTTTTTCCATCATATGCTGCAGAATAGTCCAACCGCCAGGTCTTGAGCAATTCGCGTCCCAAAATGGCGATGGATGGCAATTTCCCATTGTGTTGATGTTCCTTTGGGAGTTTGTTGGCAGCGAATGTCATTTATGAGAAGACAACCTTGGAATTGCTGACCTCAAGCTAAGTACTGTTTTTTAAAAATCATCCAGCACTAGTTGGTATTGGGGTTGTGGTCCCTTGATCCTTAATTAGGGGTGAATCCCTAAATCTTAATAAAAGAGAAAAACGGAACAATACGCAACAAGAAGGGGAGTTTTCTTTCTCTTCTTCCAGACGTATGCTCCAACAAAACTTTTTGTTAAATTGGCCCCCCTTTTTTTGAGAGTGCAATTTCATATACAGGCTGCCTGTGTAAAACTAAAATAGTCCATGTGCAGATTTCCATATGCTCCTTGACACAAACTGAGAAAAGTGTTCCTTTTGCCAGTCTCTTTACAGGGGGGATTAAGAGGAATATTGTATCCTTCTTCAGCCCTAATGCTTACTTCCTTCTCTTAAAGACTGAGAGAGGGAAGTACAGAGGACTTAGTTAATTAGTGGGTTTAAAAAAGGTTTGGACAAATTCCTGGAGGAAAGATCCATAAACCATTACTAAAGAGGACCCAAGAAATCTACTGCTTATCTCGGCACAAGCATTGTGGAACCTGTTTACCTTTTAGGGGAACCTACCAGGTACTTGTTACTTGGATTGGCCGTTGTTGGAAACATGGTACTCGGCTTGATGGACACTGGTCAAACCCACTATGGCATTTCTTATGTTCTTATGGCCCATGTGGCCTTATATTGTTGCATGTCCCTGTGCAGCACCAGGATGGACTGATTCAGGTTTTTCTGCTGCCTGCAGTGGCTTATGTTGGAATTGAATGTGGTTTCCTAGAGGTCTGCCTTAGCAGCTCCATCTTCTTGCCTGATGCTGTACATTGTGGTGAATGAGCTGTTCAGCACTGTGCAGGAGTTGCTGAGACCAGCAATTAGCACTTGTGTTGTCCCGGATGTCATCTGCCCCTGCACATTCTGCAGATGCTGGGCTATCATAAAATGGAAAAGGACGGGGAAACTGAAGGTCATCCCTCTTGATTGCATTCTCCTCTGCCTCCACCTGTCCAGTGGCAGTGATCCTTGGTGCCCTGATATTTCTGTCCTCCAGACTCCTGATCCATCACGTCAGCAAGGCTGTCATTGTCATCATGGGTTTAAAATGGCTAGTGGCTAGGCCTTCTCTAGGGGGTGGCTGCTGAGTTCAATGCTGTAGCCCTCCAGATCATCTGTGGACTCCTTGACTCCTATAAGAAGGTAATGCCATCATTCACCATATTGCAGCTATCTACTCCCCTATGTCATGGTGTATGCCCTTTCCACACATATGCACCATCTGATGCAGCATTATACAGTATGTGATAGTGGATGTGTTCTGACTACAGGCCATGGCTCTATCACATCAACCTGGCCAAGGTAAGGTTCAGCATACAAGCAAAAGGGCCAGCGCTATGGGTAGAAGCCACATGGATGTGAGTCTAACTGCTGTGCCCTACAATGCTACATATTCTGTATGTTCACAGCAAGCCATGTGTTCAACACTGCATATTATGAGTGGGTGTTGGGTGGGGTCGGTGACTGGAGGTGTCACTTGCATGCATTCCATCACTACATCTACAGTGAAGTACATGCATCAATGACCACTTTCCAAGAGATGTGCATTGATCCCATCCCGAGGTAGATGTAGCAATCTGCTCAGGGACAAGCAAGTGTCAAAACTCCAGTTGTGAAAGAGCACAGTGATGAACCTGAAGCTGCACTGGAGGACAAGGCCCAAAGAGAAGATTGGTTCATCTAGATGGTCTGAGCTGGACACAGACGTACCGCAAGGATCCTCATTTTCTGTCTCCTTATTTAACATTTAGAGTTGTGGTCAACATTATTGGGCTGAAATCTGCCATTGGAAAAATGAATTCTGGAAAGATTCATGAGCTGGAACATCACAGTTGAAGAGTGGAAGAAACTACCAGCAGACAGATGTACAAAACTTACAGATGGCTACAAGAAATGTTTGGTGACTGTCATCACTGCCAGGGTTGTGCAATCAAATATTAGTGAAGGGTGCCAATAATCCTGTCCAGGTCATATTTTGTCTTTTTTCTCAGAAATTGTTACATCTAAGTTGCAGAGGCATCTTTTTTTGTTGTATACTATTAAAATATTATCATGACATACAGTTGGAATATTTCCAATTATTTCTTGATATTATTTCTCAGTATATTGAATACAACATATGTAAAGTGCAAGGGTGCCAATAATGTTGACCACAGCTTGTTTCTGGGCCTTATTCCCCCTCTGGCTCTCTCCACATGTCCTGAGCAGCAGGACGGGGAGAGCCATTGGGAGGCAGGAGGGGGTGGGATGTACAGGGCCAATTCAGGTTATGGTCCTGTACATCTTTTTGGGTCAAAGGGGCCATGTTCCTTATTCCACCTCGAAGGTGGAATAATCAGCACCAACTCAGCGATCGGGCTCAGGGATCCCCTCCCAAGGCTGGGGCCGGGACTGGGTGTAGGGGGGTCCACACCACCCGATACAGGCCCCAGCTGGCCAGCCATGGGTCGGTGGAGAGGAAGAGGGGGGGTCAAGCTGTGGCAGCCAAGGGAAGCTGCAGGGGAAACATGCCTGCAGGCAGACAGGGGCATGCCAGGCCATCCTCGGGCCTGATTCCATGTACCGCAGGAATGTTTTGTTCCCACGGACAAGAATAGGATCCTAACAGGACTGGCCTGCATGGGGACATCCGGACAGCCCAGATGTGCCCCTTTTGGAATTGTGTTCCACGTGATTCCGAATGAGCTGAAGAGAAAAGGGAACAGGAGAAAACTGTCAGGTTAAAAAAAAATCACATTTAAGTTAAAAGAGGGCAGGAAATATGTGGCATTCAACATGTCAATCAAGTAAGCACTTGGGACCAAGTGTGGAAGTTGCTGGAAGGAAAGGAAAAAGACACTGTAGAGAGAAAGATGGACAGCAGGACAGATCAGGAGGAACACAGAGATATGAAATGCATTTAGCTTATTTTTCAAACTCTGAAAGTGAGCTAGGAGTTTGTTGGAAAGAATGTTACATATTTTATTTAGGATTTAGGAACTGGCAGTGTTTTTGGAAGCTCATTGGAGGGCAATGTGTTTACTGTGAAAGGTGTATGTGAAGTTGCCGGTGTATTGAGGAAATTTCAGATGGTACAGACTACTGCTGCATGTCAGCTTTTGGGGTGGGATAAAAGGGGATTCTACTTTCAAGACACTTCACTGGCTGCATAGGTTGCTGATACAGCAATGCTGTATATTTAAATTGTTCAAGATTGTTCGAGGTCAAGGGCCAAGTTATTTGCAAAATGAACTTTCCTGGTATCAGCCAGGCAGGGTGCTGAGATTGAGCTAAGGACAGCTCCTTGATATTGCAAATTTTCTCCAGGTGTGGTTAAAGAGAAGGAGAGAGAACATTCATGGTGGCTGCACTGACTTAGTGGGATAGACTCCCTAATGGACTACGGAAGGAGCCAGAGCTGACTATTTTTAGGAAGGCTCTGAAGATATTTTTGTTCCCTTAATAACTCTCCAGGATGGACTCGGGCATAGCAGGTATTCAGTTTGCATTGGGGAGTGGGGCGGGGTTGGTATGTAATGAACTTTTGTATGGTATTTGTATTTACCTAGGTTTTAAGCTTGTGTACCATCTTGAATGTATTAACATATGGTGGTATAGAAACATTTTTTAAATAAGTAAATTAGAAGCCATAGGGAAGTTTCTACCCACTGTTTTAAAATACCTTGGTAGGAGGTTTGTGCTGGTGAAAGACAGACAAGCTGTGAGATGTAACCTCATTGCCATTATAAATAGATCCTAGATTAAAGTTGTGCAAGAGTACTGTGAATGTTAATGAACAGAGTTCCAAGGTGAAGTATCCTCCTGATAGATTAATATTGAAATGATATGCTGTGCAGACAATGCCACAAATTGTGTGACATATGCACTTTATTTGACAGAAGTCTCTTGCAGTGAAGGTTTGCACCCTCAAAGTATCCCCCTGAAGAAGTCCTGGAGGCTGAAACGCATAGGGGACAATAAATAAAGGGGTTTCTTCAAACCTGAAAATACTGCCAGTCTGGGCGTCTGTTCTTTTGTCCTGTGCAGTATTGAGACAGACAACCCAAGAACTGTCCTAGCAACTGAGAAGTTTCCAGGAACAGTTGGACGGCATATTGAAGCTCAGAGGTTATAGTCTGTAAAAAGAAGGCTTAGAAGAGTCAATATGGTCAGACATGATTGCCTGTTTGTAAAATGAATTTTGTATTAAGTTGTGCAGAAGAGCTGTAAGTTATAGATAGAAGCTATAAGGGTAATTTTATATGAGGGTGCTTACTTTCCACCTAAAGTATGAGCCTACTTAGGCACTATTTTCTAAAGAAAAGTAGGTGCTGTGGGGATTATTGTCAGTAGCAAATAAATATGTAAATACTCGATAGGCCCAGGGGTAATTGCTACTTCCCTCTTTTCCCAAGATTCTATGGGTCTATCTGGCAAATGTACCATGTGAGATAAAGGGAACCAACCCTGTGTTTATGTTTAAATTAGACTTTATTGCTGATAGAAAAATAAGACAGATATAGAATAAGAATGAGTATGAGTTGGAAATTTGAAAATGAGAATTCATATGTGCAAATCATAGAGATGTCCCTGGAGCCATTTTGGAAGCTGGATATAGATGTCTCCAGCATGAGAATGTCCATGTAGTATGGAGGTGTGATACAGGCATGGTCGGGGTGGAACAAAGGAGATGCACATTGCAATGTGATTTTAGAACAGCACAAGCACCTCTGACCCTGGTTGATGAGACATCAATGCTTATACTTGCTCCTGACCATGAATAAAATCAAAAAAAGTGTTTGTCTTACTAATCTGTTATGTTTTTTGAAGGTGTGAATAAACAGGTAGATAAAGGTGAGTCGGTTGATATAGTGTATCTGGACTTTCAGAAAGCCTTTGACAAGGTCCCTCATCAGAGACTTTTGGCAAAATTTAAAGAGTCATGGGATAGGAGGCAGTGTACTATTGTGGATCAGGAGTTGGTTAAAAGATAGAAAGCAGAGGGTTGGGCTAAATGGCCAATTTTCCCAATGGAGAAAGGTGAATAGTGGTGTACCCCAGGGATCTGTGCTAGGTCCACCACTTTTTAACATATTCATAATTTACCTAGAAAAGGGAATAACGAGTGATGTTATCAAATTTGCAGATGACAGAAAACTATTCAAAGTTGTTAAAACCCATGAGGATTGTGGAAAATTGCAAGAGGATCTTAATAAATTGGAAGATAGGGCATCAAAATGGCAGATGAAATTGAATGTGGACAAGTGCAAAGTTATACACCTAGGAAAGAAAAACCCAAACTATGGTTACACGATGCAAGGTTCCACATTAGGAACCCCATCCTGGAAAACGATTTAGGCGTCATCGTGGATTACATGTTAAAACCTTCCACCCAGTGTGCAGCGGCAACCAAGAGATCAAATAGAATGCTATGTATCATTGGAGTGGAGGAGTGGCCTAGTGGTTGGGGCAAGATGCTTCAGGCCAGAAGGTCAGGGGTTCAAATCCCACTAGAGGACAGCAACCTTGGGCTGGAAGGACTGGGGTTTCTAGTCCCACAGGTGCTCCTTGTGGTCTTGGGCAAGTCACTTAACCCTCCATAGCCCATGTTCCCTATAAAATAGTTATCTCCAAGTTATAATGCTCTGTTCATTGTAATTTCAGTTTGTTCAATGTAAACTGCACTGATGCAAAATAGTGTGGTATATAATTGAATAAAAATCATAAGGAAAGGAATGGAGAATAAAACAAAGGATATTATAATGCCTCTGTATGGTTCTATGGTGCAACCACACCTTGAATATTGTGTGCGGTTCTGGTCACCATATCTTAAAAAGGATATAGCATTATTAGAAAAGGTACAGAGAAGAGCCATCAAAATAGTAAAGGGGATGGAAGGATACTCTTATGAAGAGAGGCTAAAAAGGTTAGGGCTCTTCTACCTTGAAAAGAGACGGCTGAGGGGAGATATGATAGAGGTTTATAAATTAATGAATGGAGTGGAACAGGTAAATGTAGATCAATTTGTTTATACTATCAAAATATAGAAAGACTAGGGGACATACAATGAAGCTACAGGGTAACCTATTTAAGACTAAAAAGAGAAATTATTTTTTTCATGCAACGTGTAATCAAACTCTGGAATTTGCTTCCAGAGGATATAGCAAAAGCTTTTAGTGTAGCCGGGTTTAAAAAAGGTTTGGACAAGTTCCTGGAGGAAAGGTTGATAAACCATTATTAATGGGGATCCAGAATATCCACTGCTTGACCCAATACAAGCATTGTGGAACCTGTGTCTTCTGGGGAAACTGCTAGGTAGTTTTGACCTAGATTGGCCTCTGTTGGAAACAGGATACTGGGCTTGATGGACCTTGGTCTGACCCAGTATGGCATGTTTTATGTTCTTATATTCTTAAGTAACTCTTCCAGGGGAAAGCTCATAATTCATTTTCATTGCCACAGTTATTTCCTGCTCAAGGAAACCTATGCATCAGTATATACTCCAAACATATTATTAGCCTACTGCCACACATCTGAGTATCTGACATGATAGGACGGATTGTACAAATCTCATAGCATAATCCCCCTCATGTGATATCTCAGTCACCATGTTTAAAGATCCAGTTCTTAGGCCATGCTATTCAAGGATGTCCATTTTACAAAATAGTCTACACGCATGCCCGTATCCAGCCCTGCTATCTGGATGGGGCCCATTTTCAGAAAGCGTTAGTAGGATGTTCATTTTTTGGGTGGAGATGTAATGAGTTCAGAAGGCACTTACATTGTGAGAGAGGAGCCGAGAGTGACTCCTTAGGTTTTTAAGAGTTTGGACTATGGGTATGATGGTATCTTTAAGGGATGAAGATATGAATTAGGGTGTAAGTGAACCAGATAACCATAGTGCTACATGTGCCTTTCTTCACTGCTGCCACTCCTTGGGGTATTTGAATATTCTGCTCAAGATGTCCCAGATTCTTCCAAGATGTCCTTTCTAAAATCCTACTTAAAGTTTAGTATTTTATCATTTATATGTGTAACTTTGCACCCACCCACACTCCACCCTGTACATGCCCAGAGTGAAAGAACACACCTTTCTATTTGCACAAGTATTTTCAGAATGGGACACAGCATAAGGGCACTCATTTACACTTGTAGATGGACACTTACATGCGTGAAGTGCTAGAATGCCCCCATTGTGCACATTCATGCTGCCTATCTCTAGGCAGCTCCTTATAGAATTACCCCATGTTTTCCTACAAATAGGCTCAAGATTAGAGCATTCCGGATGCCAAAATCTAGATAACCAATTATAAAATTCTCCTCCACGTTATATTAAAGCCCATGTACTGTAATCTGTACAATGGAGGGTCAGGACAGCTAAGGTTAAGGAACGTTAATTGCCTGGTTGTAATTATTCCCAGGGTTAATGTTGTAGATGGGGGGTTGTGTGTCATGAAAGTTGCTAATTAGTACCCATGGTGAAGCATCCACCTAATATTGTAAATAAAGCATGTAAATTGTATACCGGTGTCTTGCCTCATATATGGAAAAGGGAAGGTCATGCTGAGTTCCTGACCATAGAGTTGAATTAGAGGGGCTTATCTAGCTGTCTATAGATACTGATAGATAAAGATTTCAAATATCTATGAGCCTGACATTGAAAGGCATTTACACCATTTACAGACCTGTAAACTGCGTCAATGCCCCTAAGCGGGTTATTCAGCGGCACTAACATGCTTAGTGCTGCTGAATATTCATGGGTACCGCCGCTATACACTCTGAAGCTAACCGGATAGCATTGGGGCGTTCTGGAGGTGGTACCTGGGGATAACCAATCAGTGGTGATATTCAGCAGCTGTCCAGTTATCTCTCCACGGCAAAAGTAAGATGCAGAAAAAGCTGGCCTAACATTTGCCACCGAGGCTAACCGGGGAGCGGCTGAATATCACCACTGACTGGTTAGCTTCCTGATTCCATGGCTGAACTAGATATTCAATACCGGTGTCTGGATATGACCCCCGACGTTGAATATCTGAGCTTAATGTTCAGCAGTGATGGGTAGGATCTGTATCCGCACTAGCTGCCGCTGCTGAATATTGGGTCCTATATCTATATCTATCTCTCTATACAGTATATATTTTTTCTCCATTTATATCTATCTGTAGATACATATACAGATACAATTTTATAGATATCAATGTATATAGATTTTGTTTCATTTTATTTATACCACACAAACAGGAATGACATTAAATGTTAAAACATAATTGTTTTATAATGCCGTTTTTCATTAATATTATCTTGAGTTCTGAAATATAAGACAGTCTGATTCTTGTTGCAATACTTGAGAAAGACTATTCTATTATTTAGGTCCAGATACTGAGAATACTCCCTTTACTGTTACTTGTTTCAAAGATTTTGACAATGGAATGCTCAGCAATTGTTCATTTGAATGTAGCACCTGGCCAAATACCTAGGGCTGCAGGGAAAACAGTAAACCCATACCACTACTGTTCCATATGTATAGTATCTGAAACATCAGGCAGTGAGTCCTAAACTGTATGCAGTATTGCACTGGAAGCCAATGTAGCTCGGCTAACATTAGGGACATATGGTCATATCAGTCTGAAACAGTAATCGACTTTGCTGGAGAGTTCTGTGCCAACTGCATTGCCTTTAGGATGTTATTAGGTAACCAACCATAAGTTACATTACAGTAATCTAGACTGGGAAATGCTAAACCTCGCACAACTCTCTAAAACAATCCTGAATCAAGCACATACTGTATCTCAATTTACGCAGTTCGGAATTTATAGTAAATATTTTGCACGGCCTTCTTTGCTTATGGCTTGAATATTAACCCTCAGTCTAACATTATTCCCAAGTAAAGAATTTCTTTCCTTACCGAAACACCATATGCTGTCAGAATTATTTTTTCAGGGGGCTTATATTTACTTTCCCAACAGATAACCAGTGCTTTAATTGTACTGAAATTAATGGAGAGACCATTATCAGTGCACCATAGGAAAATAGTATTACAATGAGACAAGAGCATTAGAGATTGTACAGAGGCTGCATTTTTATATACATTCACAAAATACTATCCAAAACTAGCTAATCCCAAAACTTTGAAAGAAAAAACAAAAACACTGATAATGATCAAGATACCATTCTTTTGCCATTTGATTACACAATTTTCACCGCTTGGTAGTAAGATTAAAAACATTATGAGGACTATTCTGATCGGGGCATGTCCAGCCCGTCCAGACTTCCAAAATCTGGACAGGCCAGATTAGCACCCGGTTCTGCACCCAGAGAAGCTAGATATTCCTGCAGGAGCAGAATCGGGACAAAGGGCTTGGACTGGCTGGATGGGCCCCAATTCTGTCACACCGGACATACAGCTCCCACCCCATCTAATCCTCCTGAATGGGGCCTGTCAGTACTTTGGCATCCCATCGCCAAGGCACCAGAATACCATGCACAGCTCCAAAACAGCTGTTTCCCATTGCCCGCCACCCAGAGGGCCTGCCAAGGCTTGGATCGGGCGGCAGGGATCCTCCTGCCCTGTTCGCCTGGTCGGGGGGATTCCTGCCACAATGGCCGCTGACATCGGGGTCATTGACCACTCCTACTTTAGTTCACCCCTCCTGCCCTCATCTTGAATGTCTGTGCGGGGAGCTTTGGGATCAGCAACAGGTCATACGTTTGGCAGGGGATGTACGTCCAAACCAAACGAGCAGACAAAACAAGGAGCAAACCAAACGTGCATCCTCACTAAACGCTGATCGGAATGACTTCCTATACATAAACACGAGACTGTTTAAGGGTAGAGCCAGGTTTACAGCAAATGCAACTTAGAGTGTCTCTTTTTTACAGGAATAGAAACATTAAAGAATTTCTTTGTCCAGCCGTGTTTGCCTCTAATAAGAAGAACAGAGAGATAGTGGGAGGTAGGACCATATTGAGCCCTGTGCAAGTGGTGCGGCCGCACAGGGCACAAAGAATTAAAGGGCACATTTGCCTGCCACTGCCACTGTTTCAATTCAACACCAAAAATCCCAAATAGCTAGTATTCCAATTAATCAATCATCAAAAACAGAATACTATTTCCCCAACGGCGATCACCAATTTTTTGTCGGGTATAGACCGCAAGGTAGAGAGGAGGTACCTCTAAACCTCACGCAGTACATGCCCCTTTTTTTATTTATTAATTTAATTTGCCAACGCGTATTCAGTAATTTTAAAAATCGAAAATAAGTCCACACTTATCTGCTCAAGCACGACGTGCACATTTCGAAGCACCAGGCTCCTGCTTCAAGTGTATCAGTGAGAAAGTAGTGTGACCATTCCTTTCTTCCCTTTCTTCTTCAAAAAACGCCAAATCTATGGCGGGTGACGTCAGGGAATTCAAACCTTCAGATAGGCCTATTATAGGACCGCCTATATCACGCCAGCCAATCACCAAAAGAGAGAAACCCCACATCACAGAGGAATCCCTACAGGTAATTGGAGAGTGTTTAAAGGGTCAACCATTCAATGTCCCTATTTAAACCAACAGGCGCCATAGAATTTAGAGTGAAAATCCACCGTTGTTCCAGTTGTCTCAAACGAGCTGTGCGATCCCCCCCTCTCGGATCAACTGGTATATGATCAATCACAGTCCATTGAAGTTGTTCAAAAGCATGGCCAGAATCGATGCAGTGTTGTACCATCGGGGCTGTCATCACAGACTGACGTAAACGAGATGCATGTTCACCTAATCGGACCCGTATGGCTCGATTTGTACTCCCTACATACTGCTTTAAGCAGGGGCAAATCAAGACATATACCACATAGCACGAGTCACATGTAGTATGCCATCGCCGATAAAAACTTTTACCAGAGAGAGAATCAGTCCAAGCAGACCCCGTAATGGCCAGAGCACAGTATCTACAATTTGCACACGCCTCATGAGAACCTGATCCATAAGCTGGTAGCTCAGGCCGATCACATTGAACCGCCGATTTAACCAGTCTGTCACGCAGATTTCGGCCACGCGAATATGCAATTTGCAAAGGCTTGTTCAAACTAGGGCAAAGAGAAAGCACTGGCCAATGTTTCCGTAAAATTTGAGCCACCGTTTTAGAATGACACATATAAGGCAGTACACCAGTCACTTTTTCATGGAATTCCTCCTTATCACGAACAGATGTTAAAGTGACATCAGAGAACCACTCAGAGTGCGAATATAAGGCTCTACGGTACGCTTTGGATATAACCGATTTGGGATACCCCTTTTGAGATAATCGTTGCCATAAGTCCATCGCATGATGTTTATATTGGGCTATAGAGGAACACAACCGTCGGATCCTCAAAAACTGGTCAAAGGGGAGCCCCCGGCGGAGTGGTTCAGGATGGAAACTTCCAAAATTCATTAAGCTATTCCGCTGCACCGGTTTTCTATATAATGTGGTCAACAACTTAGATCCTTCACGATATACCATCATGTCCAAAAATTCCAACTTGTCCAACGATATGTGAGCAGTGAATTTTAAATGGGGTTGGATAGTATCCAACCACCTGAGAAATTCTTGCAAAGAGGCCAGATCAGAAAGCCAAATCAAGAATATATCATCAAGAAAATGTTTCCAGATGGCCACATTAGCAAAACTCACCGAGGGAAAAATGTGCCGTTCTTCAATTTCTGCCCAAGCCTTTGCAAATTGCATATTTGCGTGGCCGAAATCTGCGTGACAGACTGGTTAAATCGGCGGTTCAATGTGATCGGCCTGAGCTACCAGCTTATGGATCAGGTTCTCATGAGGCGTGTGCAAATTGTAGATACTGTGCTCTGGCCATTACGGGGTCTGCTTGGACTGATTCTCTCTCTGGTAAAAGTTTTTATCGGCGATGGCATACTACATGTGACTCGTGCTATGTGGTATATGTCTTGATTTGCCCCTGCTTAAAGCAGTATGTAGGGAGTACAAATCGAGCCATACGGGTCCGATTAGGTGAACATGCATCTCGTTTACATCAATCTGTGATGACGGCCCCGATGGTACAACACTGCATCGATTCTGGCCATGCTTTTGAACAACTTCAATGGACTGTGATTGATCATATACCAGTTGATCCGAGAGGGGGGGATCGCACAGCTCGTTTGAGACAACTGGAACAACGGTGGATTTTCACTCTAAATTCTATGGCGCCTGTTGGTTTAAATAGGGACATTGAATGGTTGACCCTTTAAACACTCTCCAATCACCTGTAGGGATTCCTCTGTGATGTGGGGTTTCCCTCTTTTGGTGATTGGCTGGCGTGATATAGGCGGTCCTATAATAGGCCTATCTGAAGGTTTGAATTCCCTGACGTCACCCGCCATAGATTTGGCATTTTTTGAAGAAGAAAGGGAAGAAAGGAATGGTCACACTACTTTCTCACTGATACACTTGAAGCAGGAGCCTGGTGCTTCGAAATGTGCACGTCGTGCTTGAGCAGATAAGTGTGGACATATTTTCGATTTTTAAAATTACTGAATACGCGTTGACAATCAAATTAAATTAATAAATAAAAAAAGGGGCATGTACTGCATGTACTGCGTGAGGTTTAGAGATACCTCCTCTCTACCTTGCGGTCTATACCCGACAAAAAATTGGTGATCGCCGTTGGGGAAATAGTATTCTGTTTTTGATGACTGCCATTGTTTCAGCAGCAGGCAGCAGCAGAGAGACGAAATGCGCCCCTTAAGTCTTTGCGCCAGCACACTAAGCAGGTCCGGACTCTCTGGGAGGGACCAGACCTGCTTAGCGTGCCAGCGACTTGCAGATTGGGCATGCCCCCCCCCCAGTGCCCACCTAAAGTGTCTAAATGGAGATGAAGGAAGGGGGCACGTGCCCGATCTGCGAGTCACACAGGGTGCATTTCAGTCTCGGTACGGCCCTGGTGGGAGGCCATTTTTACTGTGGCCATTAACAGATTTGTGGTGTTTCACTGGTTCAGACAGAATTGTCCACATATGGGTTGCACTGGCAGACAACATGCAGATATACCTATGTGGTATATGCTATGAAAATGCCCTTGTAGCCTACTTTATATTGGCCAGGCCACAAGAGAATTGTGAGTGCGGATTTTAGAGCACAAGAGTTGTCTTAAATATAAATCGATGAAGGCCCCAATGGCACATCATTATGTTACTTTAGAGCACAAGTTTGATGAACTTCATGTTTTTGCTATCTACCATATTCCCCCAAGGAGAAGAGGGGGTGCCCATAGCTAAAATCTATTGAGAAAAGAGCAGAATGGGATTTTCAATTTAAAGATATTTACATTGTGATGTTTGAACACCAGTATTGACTGGTTTGCACTTGGTATTGCACTTGGTTTGCAGCTTGTCGTGCTGTTAGGGCTTGTGTACATCAGTGATGCTGAGGGCTAAACTATTGGTAGTTTAACTACTGGCAGGGTCTCCCAAGATGGACAGGTCTCAGCTGAGGTGCCAGACCAAGACAAACCACCCATCTGGGCAGCAGCAGAATGGGACAGTGTTGGCAGTGGAGGATCACATTTCTGTGACAACGGCAACAATACTAAACTTAAACTGCACAGAGGAAAGGCCTGGCAATCTACTTCTGTATCTTGCCATGAAAACACAATGGATAGTCACAACAAAACAAATTGCACTATAGTGCTAGAAGATGAGCCCCCATGTCGGAAGGCACTCAACTAGCTACTGGGGAGGAGCTAAAAGCCTTTCAGAGTAAAGCCAGCATTTATGATGTGGTTGGATCAAAGCCCTTGGGATGTCTGACTGCTGATGTAGCTGCACTTGAAAAGAGAGTCAGAAGCTGCAAAGATGTCTTACATATTGAGACATGGAACGTACGAAGCATGAACCAAAGGGAAAATGGAGATGGTTAAGAATGAAATGGAATGTGTGCAACTTGATCTGTTGGGTGTCAGAGAACTGAAATGGACTGGCATCGGGCACTTTGCATCTGATGATCACATGGTCTACTATGCTGGAAATGAAAGACATAGAAGAAATGGTGTTGCATTTATAATTAAGAAGAAACTTGCAAGAACTGTAATGAAACACAATGCAGTCATTGAATGCTTAATCTCTATTTTGTCTATGAGGAATGCCTATCAACACAGCTATAATTCAAGTATATGCCCCAACAACAGCTGCAGAAGCGGATGAAATTGAGTTCTATGAAGAAGTACAAGTTGAAATTGACAGAACATGCAAACCTGATAGTCATGGGTGACTGGAATGCAAAAGTTGGCAACAAAGAAGAAGGCAAAATGGTTGGAAAATATGGACTTGGCAACAGAAAGAAGATGGAGAAAGACTGATAGAATTTTGCAAGACCAATTATCTATTCATCTCAAACACCTTCTTCCAGCAACACAAGCATTGACTGTACATATGGACTTCACCCAATGGATTGTACAAAAGTCAAATTGACTACATCTTTGGAAGTCAATGATGGAACAGTTCTATAACATCAACAAAGATAAAACATGGAGTTGACTAGTACATATCACCAGCAACTAGTATGCAAACTCAAACTAAAGTTGAAAAAGAGCAAGCCACTCACGAATGTAGTAAAATATGACCTTGAGAATATACCACTGGAATTTAAAGACTGCCTGCAAAATTGATTTGTTACTTTAGATACAAATAATAGAGCACCAGAAGAGTTATGGAATGACATCAAGAAGGTTGTGTTGGAAGAAAGTAATAAGTCTCTACAAAAGATGAAAAAGCAAAAATGGCCAAAATTGTTGATGGAAGAAACTCTGAAAATTGCCCAGAAGCTCAAAGAAGCTAAAGCCAGAGGAGAAACAGAAGCAATCGCAGAACTCAACAGAGATTTCCAACATGCAGCAAGACAGGACAAGGAAAAGTACTACAATGATGCTTGCAAGGAAATAGAAGCATAAACTACGTATTAGAGGAAGAACAAGATTAGCTTTCCTAAACCTATGAGAGTTAAAGAAAAAACTCCAGCCTCGAATTGGAATGTTACAAGATGTTCAAGGATCTATGTTGAATGATGCTGAGAAGATCAAGAAAGCGTAGAAATAATATACAGAGTTATTTATATGATAAAGATCAAGTGGACCAATAGCTGTTTCAAACCTGTACCTTATGATCCGGAACCATTGGTTAAGAAAGAAGAAGTTTAAGCAGCATTGAAAGCCTTAACAAAGAATAAAGCACCAGGCATTGATGGCATTCCCATAGAAGTATTGCAGCAATCTGATGCAGCTGTTACCATACTTACAAGGCTCTGCTAGGAAATTTGGAAGACAACATCATGGCCAACTGACTGGAAAAGATCTGTGTTTATACCAATACTAAAGAAAGGTGATCCAATTGACTATGGAAATTATCACACATTCGCTC
This sequence comes from Ichthyophis bannanicus, assembly GCA_033557465.1. Lineage (NCBI taxonomy): Eukaryota > Metazoa > Chordata > Amphibia > Gymnophiona > Ichthyophiidae > Ichthyophis > Ichthyophis bannanicus. The sequence continues at coordinate 1,557,350,816 of CM066032.1, forward strand.
TGATACCACATCCCAGCAAGATTCTATTGAAGATTATTCAACAGAGACTACAACCATACCTGGAACGAGAACTACCTGAAGTGCAAGCAGGATTCAGGAAAGGGTGAGGAACGAGAGACATTATCACGGATATGAGATGGATCCTTGAAAAGACTAAAGAATACCAAAAGGATACCTATTTGTGCTTTATTGACTACAGCAAGGCTTTTGACTGTGTAAACCATGAGAAACTCTGGGCTACATTAAAAAGCATGGGTACACCAGAACATCTGATCATTCTCTTGCACAATCTGTACATTGATCAAGAAGCAACAGTTCAAACGGAACAAGGAGAAACAGAATGGTTTAAAATCAGCAAAGGTGTACGGCAAGATTGCATACTTTCCACTATTATTTATTTTATTTATTTATTTAACATTTCTTCTATACCGCGCTATTATAATCAGTGCGGTGTACATTGAACAAAAACATACTACAATGCATACAGGCAACATTGAGTTTACAGTGAAACAGGATATTAAACATGGAGAAAACCGTGGAAACTATTTACAAGCTAACTTTATACTATGTACACTTCTCTGACTCATCTAGTTGTTACATGTGCATTTGTGGGTGGATAGTACACGAGTGATGGTTAGCGATGGGACTTATGTGTAGGCTAACCATTTTCTGTTTGTGTTAGGGTGTTAGGGCGGCTGGGGCATGCGGGTGGGGTGCCAATTGAGAGTGTTTATCTCGGATAGTCTCCGGGTAGAATTTTGTTTCAAGGCTTTTCTGAATGGGGCTAGACTTTTGATGCCTCGGATTTCATGGGGAAGGGCATTCCAGTTTAAAGGAGCAAATATGGAGAAGGCCCTGTTGGAGGTTGTCTTTGAGCATTTTGTCGTCATCTTGGGGACTACTAAGGTGTTCATTGTTGTAGGTCTCCTGTTTCTATTTTCCGGGGTGCTGTGGATTAGCTTGCTGATTGGCGTAGAGGGGTGGTTATTTAGGGCTTTGAATGTAAGGACTATTGACTTGTATTGGAGTCTGGCATGTAATGGTAGCCAATGCAGTTCTTTCATGATTGGTGTTATGTGGTCAGATCTTGACGATCCAGAAAGTACTCTTGCAGCTGCGTTCATAGCTAGGCGGATCGGATTTAAGGTTGATTGTGAGAGTCCGTGGAGGATGATGTTAGCAAAGTCCAGATGTGGGAGGACTAATGCCTGGAAGGTTGTCCGGTAGTCGGTAAAATCTAGTAGGGGGCGAAGGTGACGCAGCGTTCTGATCTTATGATATATTGCTTTTGTGACGTTTTTGACATGTGTTGTCATATCAAGGTGTTGATCGAGCGTGATGCCCAGATAACGGATAGTCGGTTTGGATTTCAGCTCTGCATTGTTGGCCTGTAGAGATGGGGGAGGTATGAACTTCCGGTTCCTTGTGACAAATAGAACATCAGTTTAGTCATGGTTGATCCGTAAATTTTGTTTCAACAGCCAGTCAGCTACAGCTTCGAAGCATCTTATTATTGGGGAGAGCACTGGTTGGTCAATTGTGAATGGCATGTAAAGGAGGATGTCATCTGCATAAGCAAGGCATTGTACGTTGAAGGATCGGATCAAGTCACATATCGGCTGCATGTAGACATTAAACAACAGTGCCGACAAGGCCGAACCTGTTTAATTTATTTGCAGAACAAATCATCAGAGAAGCAGGATTGTATGAAGACAACAGAGATGTGAAGATTGGTGGAAGACTCATCCACAACCTTCACTATGCTGATGATACCACATTATTGGCAGAAAGTGAAGATGATCTGAAACATTTGCTTTACACGATCAAGGAACATAGGGCTATGTTTACTAAACGTGAATAACGCGCGTAGTATGACGTTAACGACCGTAAGTGCCGTATAACGCGCGTACCGACGCGCTAATGACCGTTAACGTCATACTACGCGCGGTAACCGTAGTTAACGATCGTAAAGCTCCGCGGCGCGTTAAAACAGCGCAGAAGGTGGAGAGTGGGCGGAGAGAAGGGGTCAATGGGCGGAGAGTGGGCGGAGAGAGGCTCCCCTCATACTAACGCGCGGAGTGTCAGAGCTCACCTCCAACGCAAATGAAAACCTGTCGTTAAAGGCATTTAAAGGGAAGAGAAACCATTTACGTCAGCAATGTACAGAAAACCGGGGAAACCCACAAAACGTGAGCAGTGTGATACATGTGCACAGAACAAAATATCACATAAAACGTTAAAAATGACCACAAGAAACATTTTAAAAAGCAGAATTCAGCTGGGCAACAGTGATAGCAATGGGCAACAAGGAACAACACTCCCTGGAAAGCACCAAACTAAAAGGAAATGATGTGTGGAAGGGTCTACGCTCCGCAGACCCTTGCAAAGAGCATTACATTGTAAAGGAGCTGTCCTGGGTGTGTGGTGTAATGTTTCCCAATGATATCATTGTTGCCCAGCTTGGTTATGGGTGTGTGCCCCTTTTGTGAGGTCATTTCTGCGGTTTATGTGCACCTTTGTCTGCATACAAGGTAAATGAGGCCACAGTAAACCTGTTGCAGAGCAGGGTTTCTGACTCGTCAGGCCGGTTTAACTAACTCCAGGGACTGCACAGTCTCTGTGGCCACAGTGTGGTGCAACAGACACAGCCAGTGCCTGTAAGACCAGAGGGTCACAGGTTCAAATCCCAGTTGGGGCTCCTGCCAACCCAGTCCCCATAGCTTTACCCACCACTAAACAGTGATAGTAAAGACACTCCTGTAGTGCAGAGAACATACGCATGGCCTATATTTTACCACACCAAACACAGACACCAGAAACAGGCACATTACCTATAGCAGAGTCCCGCAAATGCAGTCCTGGAGGGCCCCACAACATTCCGGTGTCATGCTGCCTCTAATAAAGATGCCTGTGCTGCATAGCTATGCACCACCCCCATGGTATGCAGATGTAGCTCATGCATATTTATGAGAGACAGCATGAAAACCCGAACAGTGTGTGGAACACCAGGACTGGAGTTGGGGAACTCTGCCGTAAAGCAGCAGCCAACAGGGCCACACACCCACCCACAGGCCCCATTGGCCAATGCCAGCTGGAGAGGCAAGACATTGGGCCCTGCCTGTATCTCCCAATACTAGCAGTTGCATACCTTAGCAATGCCACCCTACACCTGGGTATATGGTACACAGCTATCAAACGTTTCCTCTGATAACTGGCAGATATCAATTCCTACGTTAAGCACAGTTTGCTCATTGAGCTCCACCATAACAATCATTCTGATGTCTGCGGTGTGTGCTGCAGGTCTGGTCTCTGACAGTGTTCACAACCCTGGGGAGTGACCCCCCAACACTCTTGTGTACCATATCCATGCCTGTACTATGCCCAGGACTGGTGTGGTGGTATGGCTGCTGACCACCTCTATAGTAGCACAATGCTGGCATAGGTGTGGGGGTGGCTGTCTGTCTATCCAGTGTGTGGTGGCTGCAAACACCTTCAACAGCCCACACTGCCAGCACTGTTGCCAGTATTGGGCTGCCAATGTGCATAATGAGGAGCAAGGTACCATGGGTATAGGCCGGACAGGGTGGCCTGGCCAGGGTGCATCTGCACAGGGCATAGGGCAGTGACAGGCACATTGTAGTGCCCGGCCACCAACTACACAGACAGGGTGACCTCAGTATATCCTGCTGAGAGATCACTCTCACCCTGACTGTGCAGTGACCACAGCATGGCTAGGCACTCCCATAGTGCTATCTAGTATTTCTCTCATGTGATACATATGGGTTTCCTTCTGGGGCCCAGTCACTGATGTATTTGCTTGCTGTGTATGCTGACATCCCAGTTCTGGGTGCAGGCATCTCCACTGGGCACTAGCAGACTGTTTGCAGCTGGTAGGTGTTGTGATGGAGTGGCTTGCAGGGTGCAGTGGCTGATGGCTTGCACCAGGGGAATATCAGATAGTGGTGGGGTGCAGCATACCATATCCAGGCCTAATGTCTGTCTGCTATTGTGTTATGGCTGTGTACAGAGCTGCATTGACTGCCCTGTGGGGTGTCTGTTCCCCAGCAGGACTGGGGTTCATGTTCCCCTCTACTGCCACCGTTGCAGCACGGTAGACTGTGGATCTTTTGATTGGAGACCCTGTTTGCCTCCCTCAGCCCTGGGGGAGGGGTGTGGTGGTGGTGCATGGGGGCTGTACCTGACTGACTGAAACAGACAGAGATGTCCAAGGTGTTCCTGCAGAAACTACCTATCTCACACAGTAACACTGCTTTGGGCCTGCGCCATGGCCGGTGCTGTGGACCTAGTGCTGGGCGCCTCACTGCACCCTCAGGGTGAGCACAGTACCCGCACAATGTGACGGTGTGTAGCTGCTCTGTGCCAGTACAACACACAGTCGGTACCCCCTACCAGGCCGAGGTGCTGTGGGGGTGCATTCCCCATGGTGTGTATCTGTGGACAGCTGCTTTGCATGTGCAGTGCATCATGGGTGTGACTGGCCCAATCCAACCCTGTGAAACACCAGCACCTGCTCACAGGCTCTGATAAGCCATAGGCCATCACACGTACATCTGTTAGCATACTGCATAGGTGCAGGACGCCCTACAAAGTCTGTAATATAAGATGCCCACACTGGTAAAAACACACGTACCCACGCACGAATGTACGCGCGTCGCTACGCACGTACCAACGTACGTGGCTAGGCACATTCCGAGGGTGTTTTTCTGACACCAATACTCAGCGTAACGAAAAGCATGCCTCCTCTTTCCTTCTGTAATGTACAGGGTGATGCCTGAGATAGCCTTCTGTGTTAGGCACACTGGGGGCTCGAACCCATGCTGCCTGTAACAGCAGTCAGTACCGTAACCATTGTGCTACAGCTCTGTTTCAGTGCTTTGTGTCTGTACGTCTTCTTATGATTGACGCGCAGTAACGTGGCACGGCGCCCGGTAGCGCTCGTTAATTTTGCTAACGCGCGGTAGTGGTAACGATGTACCGCCCATGTCCTTATTTGGGGTTTCTTTCACTACCGCGGCTCCTACCGCGAACTGCACTAACGCGATTTAGTAAACATAGCCCATAGTCTTAAAATGGGCCTACACCTTAATGTAAAGAAGACAAAGATCATGACAATTGGCAAGATCAATAAGTTCATTATTGATGGAGAAGAAATTGAAATCGTGGACAACTTTAACCTACTTGTATCAACTATCAATAAAGAAGCAACAAGTAGTCAAGAAATCCGATGACACATTGCTCTTGGCAGAATGACTATGAAGGACCTAGACAAAATTTTCAAGAGCAGAGATGTCTCTCGCCATACAAAGATTTGACTCGTACAAGCCATGGTATTTTCAATTTCTTTTATTACTGATAACCAACACTTATTTTTGTTTTTTCTTTTAAAGTTTTGGAATTAGCTAGTTTTGGATAGTATTGTTTTTGATTGCTGATGTTTGCTATCCTGGTGAGGATTTTTCTTTTTTTGTCTTTTTATATTGAAAAATAATAGATGATCATCACCATATGGTGAAAAAGAACATTCATCTCATGTGGTTTAGTATAAAGTGGAATTATATACAATTGTGGTTAATATTACTGACACCCTTGCATTTTATTTATTTATTTAACAAGCTATTTATACCACTTTATCATTTCAGTCAAAGCGGTTTACAATGTAACTTAAACTTGGTAATGTACATTAAACAGGCTCATTGATAACTTGGATTTTTCTAAGACAATGGAGGATTAAGTGACTTGGCCAAGGCCACAAGGAGTGCTAGTGGGAATCAAATCTTGGTCTATTGGCTTCCAGGTCAGTGCTCTAATCATTAGGCATTCTGTACAATATTTTGAGAAATAATTGAAAATATTCCAACCGTATGCCATCATAATATTTTAATAGTATGTTCAAAGGTATACAAAAAAAAAAGATGTCTTTGCATCTTAGACAAAATATGACCTGGACAGGATTAATGGCACCCTTCACTAATATTTGGTTGCAAAACCCTTAGCAATGATGACAGTCTCCAAATGTTTCTTGTAGCCATCTATAAGTTTAGTACATCTGTCTGCTGGTAGTTTCTCCCACTCTTCAACTGTGATTTGTTCCAGTTCATGAATGTTTCAAGGATTCCTTTTACCAATGGCAGATTTCAGCTCTTTCCAAAGGTTCTCGATTGGACTTAGATTAGGACTTATTGCTGGCCAGTTTAAAACAGTCCATTTTTTTTCCTTTTTAACCATTCTTTGATACTTTTGCATATAAGTTTTGGGTCATTTTCTTGATGGAGGATACATGACTTTCAACCTGGGCCTAGCTTTCTGACACTAGGTAGCATATTTAACTCCAAAATACCTTGGTAGTCCTCTGACTTCATGATTCCTTTAATAAATTCCAGGCCTCCAGTTTCTGAGGCAGCAAAACAGCCCCACAACATTATGGAACCTCCACCATATTTAACTGTAGGAAGGGTGCTTTTTCCTTATAAGCTTCATTTCTTCCCCTGTAAATGTATCACTAGTCTGCATTGCCAAAGAACTCACGTCTGGTTTCATCTGTCCACAGAACATTTTCCTAGAAGAATTGTGGTTTCTCAAGGTGGGTTTTGGCAAAGATTAGATGGGCATTTTTATTTATGTCTTGGAGCAGTGGGATCCTTCTTGGCCTTTGCCCATGAAGTCCTTCTTTGTCTATTGCATGGCATATGGTGTGGGTTGAAACCACCACTGTAGATTGTTCCAGGTCAGCCTTAAGCTCTTTGGATGTTGTATATGGTGTTTTTGCCAATAGTTCACACTAACCTTCAAAAACTTCTTGGATTAATTTTTCTTTTCCCACCATGTCCTGGGAGGTTCTTGACAGATCATTGAGCAGAAAATAATATTGCAAACTATAGACACAGGAATCCCAAGGTCTTTGGAGATGGCCTTGTACCCCTTTGAAGTTTGATATTTGGTGATAATGGCTTTTCTGATGGTCTCAGGCAGCTCTTGTCTTCCCCATTGTGAAATAGAACAGAGAATAAATGTGGACATTTTAAACACTAGAGCCATCATTTATTGGTTGACTCAAGTCACGTCAGTACTGATGATTGATCACAAGTGTGTCTAATTTTACTGCAGTGGGAATGTGGTTCTTTTGTTCAAATTGATTTGAATTGTTTATAAGAGTGCCAATAATCATGTCTTCCAAATCAAAAGCTTCATCCTACAGCTAAACACAATTGGTGCTGTATGCCTACTTCCATAGGGAGAAAAAGGATCTTAAAACCAGTGAGCATTTCATTGGTTCTGAGATTCTTTTTCTCCCTGTGGAAGTAGGCATACAGCACCAATTGGGGTAGATTCTGATCAATGTTTAGTGGGGATGTACAACCAGTTTGTATGTACAACCCTACTAAATGCCTGGGCCCAATGCTGGATCTAGAGCTCCCCGCATGTACAGCCGATATGTGCGGGGAGCTCTGGATGGGGGGCAGGAGGAAGCGGGCCAGAGGAGGGGTGGAGGCAGTATGTTCGACCCGAACATGCAGACCTCATTCTGATGATGGCCCTGTATGTCTGGCTGGGTGATTTAGATGGGGGGGACTTATTCCACCTTGTAGTGGAATAAGTCTCCCCTAATGGTGGCAGACAACCATGCAAGGAACCCAGGAAGAGGTAAGCAAGGGAAAGGGTTCTTTGCATCCAGATCCTGGCCCTGAAAGGCCTGATTGGGGATTGGGCAGTGGGGGAAAAAGACATTTGCAGGCAATACCATGCGGCTCCATGTAGGAGCACATGCTGGGCTAGCGGGGGGGATTCTCGAGCATCTAGCGGGCCTGAATTGAGGCATATCCACAGGAGCAGAATCAGGTGCAGATTTTAGACGTCCAGATGGCCCAGATTCGCCTAGATCAGAGGTCTCAAATTCCAATGTGTCCCAATCAGAACTGGCCTCTTTGGGGGTCATTCTGAACAACAAATAGTGGGGACAGCCATCCCTGCTATTTGTGCCCTTTCCCAGCCCCGTCTTCCTTCCCCGCACATTGTATGGGGAAGTTAGATGGGGCGGGGAAAGGGCCGGATCGTGGGCGGTGTTAGTTTGGGCAGTGGGTGGTCACTGGCCCTGGATGTACAGGGCCTATTCTAATGTTGGCCCTGTACATCCGGGACCGGCAACTTGAACGGGCAAGTTATTCCACCTCCGAGGTGGAATAACTTCCCCAATGCAACAGGAACGACAGGACCAGGGCTGAGATGGTGTGGCAGGGGGCAGAGGGCATTCCCCACAGCCTGACCCTGGCTCTGGAAGTCAATATCAGGGTCAGACTGCAGGGAAAGCACTTTGGGAGCCGATGGCCGATGATCGTGGCTTTTAAATGGAGCTGCGATGCCATGGCAATCAGACGCCATGGAACCACAGCTCCATTTAAAAACCTTGACTGAGTTATCAGGGCAAGGCCTGTACATGTAGGCTGGGCTGAATCACAATACTGGCCTGTATGTACAGGCCTGTTCGAGATTCTGATCCCGCGGAGCTAGACGTGACCCATGGAATCAGAATTGCGACTCTCTGTGTGTCCAGTTCCGACCGGGAGCACAGAGGGCCTTTACATCCCGGATGGAATAGGGCCCATTGTATTTAGTTGTAGGATCAAGCTTTTGATATGGATGATTTTCCATTCTTCATTCTGATAATAGGACAATTATTCTTTGAATAATCATGTCCTGGCAATGTCTCAGTTTTTATATTATTTCCTACTTCCTTTTTTTAATTGGTCTTGTTTTATTTGATTCATTTATATGTCTAATATGTGTGCATATATTGTTCAAAGCAGTTCCACTTGCTAGGTTAACTAAGGTTTGTAGCGCTGTAAAAGTGACACTCACAGTCAATGGGAAGTGAGCAGTGGTCATTGTGTAAAAATAACATCTTTATGGTCAATTCAAGGCCCATGGTTATACAGTTTCAAACGAGGAAAGCTAACATGAACCTCAGCCTAGGATGATTGCTGCTATGACCAAATTCAGTGGTTTCAAATCTGTTGACCACAAACTCCTGGTGGTACATCAGACCATTACAGGGGTCTACAGGACATAGAGAAAGGGAAAATAGAGAGGATGGTGGGCACTGGCTATGAGGAAAAGAGAGATTAGTAGGAAATGGCTAAATAACAAGAGATAGGGAACTGAGGGAGGGAGAGAGAAGAAGACTGAGACTGGTGGGAATTAGCTAGGTGAGAGAGATAGAAGGGGGATGGAAGATAGAGAGCTAGTGGAGACAGGCTTGTGGTCAGGGCACGAGGGGCCAGGAAGAATGAAGGGGCCAGGAAGAAAGGTGGAGGGTCTCTGAACCTTTGGGGAGTTAATAAGGGATCCATACAACCAAAAAGATTGGGATCCTCTAACCTATCTGAATATAGTTGTGGAGGGAGAGAAATACAAATTATTGTAGCACTAGCACTCCTTGTGGCCTTGGGCAGGTCACTTAAACCTCCATTGCTCAGAAAAATACAAGTTATCAAGGTCCCTGTTTAATGTACGTTTGCCAAGTTTAAGTTACAATGTAAACCGCTTTGATTGAAATGATAAAGCGGTATAAAAAACCCCCTGATAAATAAATAAAGGGAAACATCCTCACATACTGAAATGAATTTTCAGAGTGCCGGATCTATTGCTAGTACTTACTGTACCAAATGAGTCATCCCCATATATACATTTATATCAACAGTTTCAAGGAAGGTGGTCAGGAGACAGTCAGCTCAAACATATGAAGATGCTTTTGTACCTGGTGCATTAAAGACAGTTCAGAACTAGGCACCTCAGAGGAAATGATGGGAGTGGAAGGATAAGTGAATGTAAGGTCATAAATGCATGTAAGAAAAATGAAAATCTTGATCTAAAGAGGGAGAGTCGGTTACACTGTACTTTGAAACTGACTGCAAATTGTAATAAACTAAGAAAAAATAAGGAGAAATTATCCCACTAGCAAAGCTGTAATGATTTGAGCCTTTTAATTCCTGACAGGTGACACAGTAGTGCTATTGATGCCAGCAACACGGCTGGTTCTGGCAATATTGATTTGAATGTTCACCTGCTGGCACAGCTGCCTTTCTCTGTTGTCAATTTGCCTTCTGTTTCTCTTTTCATTTTATATTTCAGTGGCTCGCTTTGCCATTATACTGAGCAACACACATGCTTGAATGCTGGGTGTAATAGGAAAGCTGATGTTATGTGTGCATTTTATTGACACAGTTCACAGAAATGCTTTATTCTGCTAGTTTGCTTCTCTAAATAGCATAGTATATTGTCTGTTCTCTCTTTCTGGCCAACAGATGACAGATATCAAATGAGAGACTGGAAATTTAAAGAATTGTTATGGTATTCCCTCTCAAAAAGACCTGCAGGACAAAAGAACACAGAATCAGTGAACCTGAAACAGGCATTTCCAACGATGCAAGCAGGTGCTGCTTGGAAAATATTAATGTGTAGCTGTTGTAGCTGGTCTTCTAACTTCCATTTCTCAATCTCAAAATCTACTGTCTCCAAATTCAAAAACCTGCACATTATCGCAGGTGGCAATGCATTGTTCATAAGGCAAAAGATCTGGGTTACTACTATTACTTATCACTTGTAGAGCGCTAAAAGGTGCACGCAGCATTAGAGAGTGAGATGAATGTTCTCCTAATCCTGAGTCCAGAGTAGTCCTGCAGATGGTTCTTTTTTAGGAAACATGCATATTTTCTATAAGTACATATTATACAGTGCTCCTTCTGAATCGGCAGTAAAATATTCAAGGGGGGCATCTTCAATGGCAGCAGCCAGCATGAGTAGAGTAACTGGCTGTCGCCGCTTCAAATTAAACCCAGATGTCCAGTGCTGGGGCCATATCTGACCACTGGCATGGAATAACCGGTTTGCCAGGATAGTAAATGAACTATCTGGCCAGTTAGACATATATATATTTTTTTACTAACTTTAGCTGTTTAGGGTGAGTGGTTAGTGCCAGGGCATTTAAACTGGGTAGGAGCGGATAGTAAGTGGTGCTGCATGTTTTAGTGCCATTGAATGTTTCCCTCATTGAGGTTCAGCTGGCTAACGGGTCTGATAACTGGTTAAACTATTTTGAATATTTCCCCTTAGTTTAAATTAAAATTATGCAGAAAACCTGGCTGAAATATGTTTATTTCAGGGGAAGAAAACAGTGCAGATTGCTTTGAATTCCAAACTAAGAGACACTTTTACTAAAGTCAGTATGTGAGGCTCCCTCTCTGGCCATATTGGAATCCTCACAGACGGCACAGTTCTCTGGACATCAAGTCTGGTCAGTAGATGGATGCCTTAGTACCCCTCAAAACAGAGTCACCAACCACCGATACTCTTTGCTTCCCTATGGTCACTGGTTCTGCAACTTTGGGGTGTATGAGCTCTGTTTTTTCCCTTTCCTGCGATGCTTTCACCTCCTCCACTTCATCCAGAGAATAATATCCAAAAGTCAGGGGGATGGCAGTAGTGAAGAGAGGCACATATAAGTGCCTTCAGAAATCACTCTATCAGTTATTTACTCTTTCAAAAAGCAGAAAGAATAGGAGACATAGAAACATGACGGCAGACAAAGACCACATGGACCATCCAGTCTGCCCTTCCATATCAACCACTATAACAGTCCCCTTTTTTCCTTTAGAAATCCTCTGTGTTTTTCCCATGTATTTTTAAATTCAGATACTTGAAACAGAGAAACATGGAAACATAGAAATATGGCGACAGAAAAAGACCACATGGCCTATCTAGTCTACCCTTCCATATCAACCACTACAACAGTCCCCTTTTTCCTTTAGAGATTCTCTGTGTTTGCCCCATGCTTTTTTGAATGCAGATACTGTCCTCATCTCTACCACCTCCACTGGGAGACTATTCCATGCATCTAACACTCTTTCCATAAAGAAATATTTCTATATATTACTCCTGAGTCTATCCCCTTTCACTTTCATCCTATGTCCCCTTGTAGCAAAGCTTGCTTAAAATCAAGAGGTTCTCCTTTTGTGCATTAATGTCACAAAGATATTTAAATGTCTCTATCATACTTTTCTTCTAAAGTATACATATTAGGATCTTTAAATTTGTCCTCATATGCTTTATAATGAAGACCACTAACCATTTTAGAGGCCAACTTCTGCACCGACGCCAAACTGTTTATATCCTTTTGAAGATGCAGACTCCAGAATTGCACACAATACTCCAAATGAGGTCGCACCAAGGACTTATACAGAGGTATTATCTCCTCCTTTCTCCTGCTAGTCATTTCTCTCCCTATGCACCTAAGCATTCTTCTAGCTTTCACCATTGACCTTTCTACCTATTTAGCTACTTTACGATCATCAGACACAATCACGCATAGGTCCTGCTCTTCTTTTGTGGAAAAAGGTACTTCACACCCTACACTGTATCACTCCTTTGGATTTTTGCAGCCCGAGTGCATGACCCTTCATTTTTTAGCATAAAATCTCAGCTGCCAAATTCTTGACCATTCTTCAAGCTTAGCTAGATCCCTCCTCATGTTATCCACACCTTCCTGGGTATCTACTCTACTGAAGATTTTGGCATCATCTGCAAAGAGGCAAACTTTAACTGACATCCCTTCTGCAATATACTAACAAAGATGTTAAAAAGAATCAGACCAAGGACAAATCCCTGTGGCACTCCACTGGTAATCTCCTTCTCCTCAGAGAGAGTTTCATTTACCTGTACCCTTTGTCGCCTCCCACTCAACCAATTTTTTTACTCAATCAGTAAATTTAGGGTTAGTCGATAGGGTGCGAAGTTTGTTTATCAGTCACGTGTGGAATGGTGTCAAAGGCTTTACTGAAATCCAAGTACACCACATCTAGGGCTCTCCCTTGGTCAAACTCCCTGCTCACTCAATCAAAGAAATGAATCAAATTTTTCTGACAAGACCTGCATCTGGTGAATCCATGCTGCCTCAGATTCGATAATCTGTTTGGACTCCAGGAACCTCACTATTTTCTCTTTCAGCAGCATTTCCAATAATTTACTTGCCACCGAGGATAAACTAACTGGTCTGTAGTTTTTAGCCACATCCTTACTTATGCTTTTGTGTAAAAGGACCACATGTGCCTCTCTCCAGTCCTCTGGCACCACTTCTGACTCCAAAGAGGCATTGAAAAGATAAGTCAGTGTTGCTGCTAGTAAGTCCCCAAGTTCCCTCAGTATTCTTGGGTGTATACCATCTGGCCCCATTGCTTTGTTTACTTTTAGTTTAGCTAGTTCCTCACGAATACAGTTTTCTGAAAATCGATCGAGATGCCCCTCACTTCTGTTCCTGTTTGTGGGTGTTTTCTGAGGTCCTTCTCCCCATTCTTTATCTGTTAACAGAGAACAGAAATATTTGTTAAGCAATTCCACTTTATCCTCAGAAGCTTCTACATATTTCTCCCCTTCACCCTTGAGTCTGACAATACCACTTTTGCCCTTCCTCATCTCACTAACATATCTGAAAAATGTCATTTCCCCATTTTATTGCATTGACTTTCCTCTTGTTTTTGAATCTTTGCTTTCTTGACTACTTTGCCAGTCTGGCTAACATTTTCCAAATATAGATGCCTGTCTTCCTCAGTCTGTGATCTCTTGTATTTCATGACGGCCTCCCTCTTTTTCTTCACCTTTTCAGCAACTTCTCTTGAAGTTTTACCTTACCTCCTTTTACCTTTATTTACCATTTAAAAAAAAGTTTGGTTGCCCTAAAAATATCCCCTTTCAGTTTTGCCTACTGTTTTTCTACATCCACCAGTTGTTCCCATTCTGCTAACAATTCCTTGAGGTATTGGCCCATATTGGCAAACTTAGGGGTATGTTTACTAAACCACGCAATTGTGCAGGGCGCACGCTAATAGTGCATTTTTAGTGCCCCGCACAGGTGCGCGTCGCCCGCACAAGTGCGCGGCGCGCTGATGTGCAATAGAGGCGTGGAAATGCATTCTGAGGACGGAGGAAGGCTCCCGAGGGGTGGGGGGATGGGGTAAATGGGTGGAGAGTGGGAGGGGAGAGGCTCCCCGCACAGGAGCGGGGCTGAATTTCGGCCAAAAAAATACCGTGAGTGAAAACCTCGCGTTAGAGCCGATTTAAAGGGAAGAGAAACCATTTCCGTCAGCAATGTACAGCAAAACCGGGGAAACTGAAAATACGTGAGCAGTGTGATACATGTGCACAGAACAAAATTGCAAATAAAACATGAAAATGACCACAAGAAAAATGTAGAAAATTATAATTAAGCTGGGCAACAGTGATAGCAATGGGCAACAATAAAAAACACTCCCAGGAAAGCTCCAAAAAAATTAATGATTTTTGGAAGGGTCTACGCTCCATAGACTCTTTCAAAAATCATTTCATTTTTCTGGAGCTTTCCTGGGAGTGTTTTTCATGTTGCCCATTGCTATCACTGTTGCCCAGCTTGGTTTTGTTTTTTTTCCCCTTTTTTCGAGGTCATATTTGAGGTATATTTGCACTTTTGTCCCCATACAAGGTAAATGAGCCCACAGTAAAATTGTGCAGAGCAGCACTCGTCCTGCCAGGTTTCCTATCTCCAGGGACTGCACTGTCTCTGTGGCCGCAGTGTGGTACAGCGGACACAGGCAGTGCCTGTAAAACCAGAGGGTCACAGGTTCAAAGGCCAGCTGGGGCTACTGCCAATCCTGTCCACATATTTTTCCCACAACGAAACCGTGATAGTAAGGACAAACGTTTACTGCTGAGAACATACGCATGGTTAATACGCCTATATTTTACCACACCAAACACAGACACCATAAACAGGTGCATTACCTAGATCAGAGTCTCCCAAATGCAGTCCTGGAGGGCCCCACACCATTCAGGTTCCCTGCTGCCTCTAATAAAGATGCCTGTGCGGCATATCTATGCACCACCCCCATGGTATGCAGATGTAGCTCATGCATATTTATGAGGGACAGCATGAAAACCCGAACAGTGTTTGGAACACCAGGACTGGAGTTGGAAAACTCTGCCGTAAAGCAGAAGCCAGCAGGCCCAGACACACCCACACACACACCCACAGGCCCCATTGGCCAATGCCTCCTGGAGAGGCAGGACATTGGGCCCTGCCTGTATCTCCCAATACTAGCACTTGCATACCTTAGCAATGACACCCTACACCTGGGTATATGGTACACAGCTATCAAACATTTCCTATGCTAACTGGCAGATATCAATTCCTACCGTAAGCACATTTTGCTCATTGAGCTCCACCATAACAATTATTCTGATGTTTGCGGTGTGTGCTGCAAGTCTGGTCTCTGATAGTGTTTACCACCCTGGGGAGTGACCCCCAACAGTACTGGGTACCATATCCATGCCTGTACTGTGCCCAGGACTGGTGTGGTGGGTATGGCTGCTGAACACCTCTATAGTAGCACAATGCTGGCATAGGTGTGGGGGTGGCTGGCTGTCTATCCAGTGTGTGGTGGCTGCAAACACCTTCCACAGCCCACACTGCCAGCAATGTTGCCAGTTTTGGGCTGTCAATGTGCATAATGAAGAGCAAGGTACCATGGGTATAGGCCGGACAGGGTGGCCTGGCCAGGGTGCATCTGCACAGGGCATAGGGCACTGACTGGGACATGTTAGTGCCCGGCCACCACCTACACAGACAGGGTGACCTCTGTATGTCCTGCTGAGAGATCACTCTCACCCTGACTGTGCAGTGACCACAGCATGGCTAGGCACCGCCATAGTGCTATATAGTATTTCTCTCATGTGATAGATATGGGTTTCTTTTTGGGGCCCAGTCACTGATTTATCTGCTTGCTGTGTATGCTGACATCCCAGTTCTGAGTGCATGCATCTCCACTGGGAATATGGACTAACTAGTAGACTGTTTGCAGCTGGTATGTGGCTTGAAGTGGTTGATGGCTTGCTGCAGGAGAATATCAGATAGTGGTAGGGTGCAGCTTACCATATCCAGGCCTAATGTCTGTCTGCTATTGTGTTATGGATGTGTATAGAGCTGCATCGACTGCCCTGTGGGGTGTCTGTTCCTCAGCAGGACTGGGGTTGATGGTCCCCTCTACTGCCACCTTTGCAGGGAGTTAGAATGTGGATCTATTGATGGGAGACCCTGTTTGCTGCCCTTGGCCCTGGGGAGGTGGTGGTGCATGGACACCTGGGGGTCTACACCTGACTGAAGCAGACAGAGATATCCAAGGTGTTTGTGCAGAAACTACCTATCTCACACATTAACATTGCTTTGGACCTCCACAATGGCCTCTTTCAGCCATGGCCGGTGCTGTGAACCTGGTGCTGGGCGCCTCACTGCACCCTCAGGGTGAGCACAGTACCCGCACAATGTGACGGTGTGTAGCTACTCTGTGCCAGTAAAACACACGGTCAGTACCCCCTACCAGGCCGACGTGCTGTGGGGGTGCACATGGTCACTTCCCCCTACCAGGCCGAGGTGCTGTGGGGGTGCATTGCCCATCTTGTGTTTATCTGTGGACAGCTGATTTGCATGTGCAGTGCATCATGGGTACGGGTGGGCTAACCCTATCCTGGTGACCACAGCAGACTGTCTGTGTGGTGACATGCAGGCTCTCTGCAGCCAGCAAGGGGCTTGCTAGTAGCTATAGAGCTGTAACCCAATGGTTACTTCACTGCCTGTAAAACCAGAGGTCATGGGTTCAAACCCACAGTGGGGTTATTTGATAGGGTTGTCCAATGCATTATCTTTTTTAAATGTACATATTTTGATGCCACCAAACACACCCTCAGCGTACTGTACCTATAAGGTGCCTCTGAGGGTGCTTTATAGGGCGCCCTATAGGGCACCTTATGGTTCCCGTCCATATAAGGTGCACTGTACATTATCCTGTGACGCAACTTATAGGGTGCCCTATAGGGGACATTTTAGGGTGCTGTGGCAGACAGTGCACTTTATAATGTGCCCTATGGAGTGCCTTATAGGGTGCCTTATACGGCACCTTCACTTATGGCACGTGAGGGCGTGTTTGCTGGCAGCAATTAATAAAATAAAACTAAAGTGCTGCAGGAAAAAATATGTACATTGCAAAGCTGATGCCACAGCCAGCCTTACGCATTAGGCACCCTGGGGAGCAAACTCATGACCCCTGTATCAGCAGTCAGTGCCTTAACCATTGTGCTCCACTGCTGCTCCTCCTTGCCTGTCAGCGCACCTACTTATGCTTTTCATTCCTTAAACTGCACAGTGCTGCCATACAAAACAGTACTCTGACCTTGCGGTACCTCATACGGCACCCTCTAAAGCCCCCTATAAGCAACATTCTAGGGTGCCTTGGCGGACAGTGCACTTTAAAATGTGCCTTATAGGGCGCCTTATGTTAACACGCTTTGAGAGTGCGTTTGCTAGTAGTGATAATTAAAATAAACATAAAATGACTCTGAAAGCAATCTTCCCCATTAGATGCAATGTCTCAGCCAGCCTTGTTCATTGGGCACTGTGGGGGATTGAACCCTTGATCACTGCACCATTGGTCAGTGTCTTACCCATTGTGCTGTGGTTTTGTTCCTGTGCTTGTACATTAGCGCGCCCCCTTATGCCGCGCAATATTAAAAAGCCTCCTAAATCAATAGCACACCACCTAATGCCCATCAGCAAGCCACACAATATTAGACAAGCTCCTAAAGTAACACCTCAGACAGCTGTCTACATTGAGCACTGTGGGGGATTAAACCCCTTATCCCTGCATCATTGGTCAGTGCCTTAACCATTGTGCTGTGGCTCTGCTCTTCTGTTTGCACATCAGCGCGCCACTTATGCCTCCCGCGCAGCTATCTCATGGGCTAATGTGCGGGGCGCACATGGGCGCTGCGCACCTTAGCGCATATGAAAATTCCGGATTTTCTTTTTCAGCACGAAACGCCCACTCCTTATATGGCATCCACACACTACCGCGGCCCGCACATTAGCGGGGTTTTAGTAAACATGCCCCTTAGTTTTCCTAAAGTCTAAGACCTTCGCTTTTAAATGGATTTTATCAGCTCTAGTGCTAAGACTAAACCACATCATCTGGTGATCACTTGATGTGAGATGGTCTCCCACTGTAACATGAGAAACATTTTCACTATTGGTAATCACCAAGCATAGTATGGCCCCTTTACGTGTGAGTTCTGTTACCAGTTGCCTGAATAGTTCTTCCTGTAAAGAATCCAGGATCTCCTTACTTCTAGATGACACTGCAGCAGGGATGCGCCAATCGATATCTGGCATATAGAAATCTCCATATCCAGCATATTGAAATCCCCAGTAGCATTTCCCTTTTCATGACAATGCTGCATATATCTTCTATTAAATCTCTGTCTGCTTCTTCTCCCTATGAGGGAGGTCTGTATATCACACCAATGCAAATGGATTTCTCTTTCCCTCTT
Organism: Ichthyophis bannanicus; assembly: GCA_033557465.1. NCBI lineage: Eukaryota > Metazoa > Chordata > Amphibia > Gymnophiona > Ichthyophiidae > Ichthyophis > Ichthyophis bannanicus. The sequence continues at coordinate 1,557,369,233 of CM066032.1, forward strand.
TCTAATTTAACCCACAGTGCCTCCTCTCTTCCTTTTAAGCACTGTATTTCCATAGTTTCAATATTATTTTTTACATATAGTACCACTCCTCCTCCCCTTCTTCCTACCCCATCGTTTCTGAATAAAGTATAGCCTGGTATAGTTATATCTCAGTCATGGTTGTCCATGAAACATGTCCCTGTAACGGCCACTAAATAAAGTCAGCCTTTCCTATTAAAGCCTCAACATCTGGGATCTTATTTCCCATGCTACAAGCATTTATACACACCACTTTCCAGATGTTGCCCCTTTTACCCATCTCCATAAAGGTATTTAATGTTTCACTTACCTGGGGGCTTTCTTAACCTATCCCCAATGAATCTAGTTTAAAGCCCTCTTCAGTAGGTTAGCCAGTCTGCTACTGAAGACTCATTGGCTCTTCTTTGACATATGGATGCCATCTCTGCTCTGCAAGTGATGAAGCTTCAATGTGGCACATTCAAGACAAATCAGAGAACATATTTTTTTCATCCAATGTGTATTCAAACTCTGGAATTCATTATCAGATGATATAGTAAAAGCTATTAGTGTAGCTGGGTTTAAAAAAGGTTTGGATGAGATCCTGGAGGAAAAGTCCATAAACAATTATTGAAGTGGACTGGGGAAGTTTACCGCTTACCTCTGCATATCTTTGGGAACCTGACAAGTACTTCTTACCTCGATTGATCACTGTTGGAAACAGGATACTAGGCTTGATGGACCATTGGTCTGACTCAGTATGGCTTAGCTTATGTTCTTATGTATTTCACATGGGCTTGCCAATGTACACCCATTATAAATCATGAATGAGGACTGGACTTTGTTGTCTTTTGGGACTTCTTGTGATGACTGGAGCAGCCTGACTTGTATGCTATTGACCTGAATTCATCTGTTTCCATGCAGGTGTCTTTTGATCTACCCTTTGTTCCTCTGCAGAGTATCCTGTGCTCTTCTCCAACCTATCCTCCTCCTCCTCCTTTCCAATAACCCTTTAGATTCCCACTGCCTCATCCTCTTCTCCCCCAGATGTGCCAAACTACCCCTGTCTGTGACACACTCTTTGGCCCTTAGTACACTTGCTTCCACTTTGCCCAGTGCCCTGCTGCGTGTCTGTGCATGGCCCAGTATTTCCTACAGCCTCTGTGTCTCCATATGGAACTCTGCTGCCTGTATATATGTGGACCATTGCTTCCCTGCCTGTCTGTGTGTGGCCAGTGTTCCCTGTAGCCTCTGTGTCTCTGTGTGGGTCCATGCTATTTGCACGTGTGCATGTGTGTGTGTGTTTCTGTGTGCCCAAGGTGTTGGTGGTGGGAGGCAGGAGCCATTCATGAGATGAACACATTGGATGCACTGGCCCTGCTGCATGAGGCCCTCATGTAGTACAGAAGAGCCACTAGGAGGTACCAATATCAAAGGGTCTGCAGGCCCAGGACCAAATTTCCGGATTTTACAGGTGAGCAGTGTCTCACCAGGTTAGATTTTGACACATCCATCATCTCTGCCAGGAATTAGAGCCATTCCTCTTCTCCATCACACAGAGGGACTTCCCCATGCCTGTCCAACTCAAGATCATCACAGCCCTGTCCTTCCTAGCCATTGAAAGTTTCCATTCTTTATTTATTTATTATTATTTATTAGAGTCTCTTTTATACCGCGCTATTCAGCATCAGTGCGGTTTACAATGATCAATAAAATACACATTTCCGATGGTACTTTGTGTTTACAGTTGAACAGGTAATGCAACTTGGATAACAGGTAACTATTTACATTTTGGTCATCAAAGCATGTCTTATCCAGTCGGCCATCTCTCCAATGCATCTCACAGTTCCTGAGGGCCTTTACATAAGAACATAAGACATACTGAGTAAGATCAAAGGTTCATCAAGCCCAGAATCCTGTTTCCAGCAGTGGTCAGTTGACATTACAAGTACCTATTAGGTTCCCAAAACGTAGCCAGATTCTATTCTGCTTATCCCAAGGGTGGAATGTGTGTTTTTATCCAAGATATATTTATACTGATACTTTTTGTTATTGTCTTTGATCATTTTATTGTTTTCTAACTTTAATTTTAGTATTTTTAATTTTTTGATTACTGCATGCTTTTATTTTCATCTTATCTGTGGCTGCATATGACTGTGGTTTTTATACACTTTGGGTTGGGTTGGGTTTTTAATAAAGTTTTGTTTTTAATTTCCCTTAAATAGTGCTACCTTTTACCTCCCCCATTTAAAAATAAGAATTAATCATGGCTTATTCAATATAGATGATTTTTATTCTAGAAAAAATAACCACCTAAGGGGCCAATATTTAGCAGTGGAGGTGGCTAGACTATTTAAAATGTTTAGCCACTGACACTAATTAAACCTGGATATTCAGGGATGGAATTTATCCGTCATCCAGCACCAAATATCGAGGCTATCCAATTAGCGATGATATTCAGCTGCTAACCGAATAGTGAATACCGGTTAAAGTTAGGACATCTCTGTGGCATGACTAGTTAAGTTATCCAGTTAGTAGCTGAACATCACCGTTAACTGGATAGTAATGTGCAGAGTTCCTGATCCTCTTACAGACCTCCCTGGTTTTAACGAGGCATTTTCTATGCAGTCTGTGGTGATATTCAGAAGCGCCAACCAGTGGTGCTGCTGAATATTGAGCTCAGAGCATTTTAGCCAGTTAACAGTTCTGTAAACCAGCTAAAACACATTGAATATCAGCCCCTTACCTTTTATAAGGTAATATTGCACTGTTCAGTATTAAACCACTGGTTGCATGGTTCCCAGTTTATAAATCCAGTGTTGCTGCAATCTAAAAAGTGCCAGATCTCTATCACCACCACAAGAAAATGGGGGCTAATGGTCAATGACCTCACCGTTTACATTTTCAAAAGCATGATTTTCCTTACTGAAATGTGAAAAAAGAGTTTGTCTTCTAACTTTCAATGTGCTTTGATGATCCATCAGTCTAGTCCTTAACATTCTTTTAGTCTTTCCAAAATATAACGAATGAGACAAATGAGATGGATTCAGAAATCGCCACTACGTGATGAGGTATTTTCATCTTTCTGGAAAGATTAATAAGATTCTATGAAAGCACTTCCCAATTTCTCAGTCTCGTGAATTGTTTAAGGATAAGAGTCTGAAAGTAGCATATAACAGAGATCAAAACTTTAAAGAGTCCTCTGAACATTCGATTCTGAGATAAGACGTGAGAAAGCACAAAGGGAGTGCGAAGGCACATTTTAGATAGGACGTGGAGAATGGAATTGAGACGCCAAGGTCAGGACATACTCAATTTTGACAGTATTTTAGAACCAGCTCTTCAAAAGACGGAGATGTTTCTAAAATGTATGGAAGGAAATCCAGGAATGCTTGGGGATTTATATCCGTGTGCAGTGGGAGGAGTCAATGCACAAATAGCACTTGAGAAAAACAGATGGAGGAAACTAGAGAATTTACATATATAAGCACCAGCATTTTGCAAGGTGCACATGTAAATGACAGCACTTAAATGTGTATCTGAGCTACTTTGCAAACTTAGCCATGTAAGGCCTGATATTCAAAGTGATTAATGGTAAGCACCGCTGAATATCCGCAGCTGCTGGCTCTATTACTATTATTACTAAGCATTTATAAAGCGCTGCAACATACGAAGCGCTGTACAAACATAAAAAGAGACAGTCCCTGCCCATTGGAGCTCACAATCTAGTTAAGACAAAATATGAAATAGTTAGATAATACAAAAAAAACAAATTAACAAGACAAGAACAAATGTTTATGGAGAGAACAAGAAAGGACGAATTAGGAACAAAAAGCAATAGTGAAGACATGGGATTTCAATTTGGATTTGAAGATGGCCAGGGAGGAGGCTTGGCGGACAGAGACAGAGTATTCCAGGAAAAGGGTGCAGCCAGTTGAAAGGAGCAAAGTCTAGAATTAGCAGTATGAGTAAAAGGCATAGATAAACAAAGACAATTAGATGAGTGGAGTAGGCGAGAGGGGTTGTAGGTAGAGATGAGGGATGAAAGGTAATGAGGGGCAGAAAAATGAATACATTTATTGGTTAGAAGGAGGAGTTCGAAGGGATACGAAAGCGGATGTGGAGCCAGTGAAGTGACTTGAGGAGAGGAGTAATGTGTGAAAAACGAGACTGACGGAAAATCAGATGAGCTGCAGAATGTTGAATAGACTGGAGAGGAAAGAGGTGGTTAGCAGGGAGGCCAGCAAGGAGAAGGTTACAGTAATCAAGGTGGGAGATGATTAAAGAGTGGACAATCAGTTTAATAGTGTTATCAGAGAGAAAGGGGCAAATTTTGGAGATATTGTAAAGAAAGAAACGGCATGTTTTAGCAATGTTTTGGATATGTAAAGAGAAGGAGAGAGATGTGTCAAAGATAACACCAAGGTTCCGTGCCGAAGAGACAGGAAGGATAACAGAGTTATCCACAGAGATTGAGAAAAGGGGAAGGAGGAGGGGAGGCATTAAGGGGAAAGACAAGGAGTTTAGTTTTGGCCATGTTCAGCTTCAAGCGGCGATAGGACATCCAGGAAGCAATGTCAGAGAGGCAGACCAAGATCTTGGCTTGAATTTCAGGAGAGATAACAGGCATAGAGAGGTAGATTTGAGAGTCATCAGCATAGAGATGACAGTGAAAGCCATGGGAAGAGATAAGGGCACCAAGGGATAGGGTATAGAGAGAGAAGAGGAGGGGACCTAAGACAGAACCTTGAGGTACACCCACAGGTAAAGGGGTAGAAGAGGAGGAGGAGGAGCCACCAAAGTACACACTGAAAGAGCGGTGAGAGAGATAGGAGGAGAACCAAGAAAGTACAGAGCCTTTGAAACTGAGTGAAGACAGGGTGATAAGAAGAAGATTGTGGTCAACGGTGTCAAAGGCAGCAGAGAGATCCAGATCCAATGCTAACCGCTTAGCACTGGGTGTGTTGGGGACATTTTGGGGTAGAGCAGAGGTGGCACCAATTAGTAACCAGTCGGTGGCAATACTGAGCCACTGTCCAGTTAGTGATATGTGGTGAAAGTCAGGCACAGGTAAACCTGGCCTAACATCCGCTGCATATCGCTAACTGGGCAGTGGCTCAATATCGCCGCTGACCGCTTAGCAATAGTCAAGATTGTTTAACCCAGATATTCAATGCCGGGACCAGATATGACCCCAACAGTGAATATCCTGGCTTACTGTTCAGCACCAGCGGTTAGCCACATCAGCAGTGCCAGCCACCAGCGCTGAATATCAGGTCCATAGATACTACTGACTAACTACAGAGGACTCCATATTTTCCTTATATCAATTTGTAGGGGGAAATAAACATTGCAGGATCAAAGGTTATATTCCTCTTAACTCCTACAAAGGGATGGCCAAACAGAACACTTTTTCAAAACCTATTCATGTCAGGGAGAAGGTGCAAGTCTGGAGATGGGCAATTTTGAAATAGGAATAAAAATGTTGATTTTTTTTCTCTGCCCATGCCACACCCCCTCGTAATTTTGATATGGGATAGACATCCACATCTTAAATGAAGCTTTTCTAAAATGACACTTGCACATGGATGCAATTGACATATGTAAGCGGTCATATTTACATCTGTAAATTATGAATAAAGCTTCTAAAATCACCCTTAAGTATTCAAAAAAAGTTATTATAAGTACAGACTTTACTCAGTATGCAAATCCATGGTGCAGTTTAAAAGTTTTTGTAATCCAAAAGATAAGACTTGTGATTTATGTCTTTGCACCGCTTGTTCAACATCATTTGTCATTTACATAATAGAATGTTCATGTAAGTTAATATGTGTCGGGAAGACTAACAGAATGTGAAGGGCTAGGCTGATGGAGCATTGAAGCACGTTAAAAATTAGAAGCAATCAAATTCATTTTTTACAACTTTGCAGTAAGGAACATCATGCTTTTGAAGACTTAAAATGTGCTGCCATTGACCATTAGTCCCCATTTTCTTATGGTGGTGATACAGATCTGGCACTTTGTAGACTGAAGCCATGCTGGATTTCTAAACTGGGAACTCTCCAACCAGTGTGTGCAAATGCTAAGATCAAGTGGCACAGTTTTTTGTTTTGAGCATGTATTGAACAATTTCAGAAATATTTCACCATAAAACCTAGGATATTATTTTTACTAATATAAGAAGCATCTATATTGAAAGAGCCATGATTACTTAGTTTTTAAGTAGGAGATGTAAAAAGTAGCATTATGTAAATGACGGTTAAAGGAAGTATGAGTAAGACTTGAATGATAGGTTCACACACAATGGATAGAATAATAATATGAGTTCTGAGTGGTTGTTTTTGTGGAATAATGACATTTTTATAAAACATATCTGAGGGATGTTTGCATAAATATTGATTGGGTTAGAAATTGTTTGGGTGGGAGACACCAAAGATCCAAGTAAGAGAAGCTCACTCTGAGGAGGTTACTAGTACGGTGCGGCAGGGATCTGTCCTTTGTCTGATTCTTTTTAAGATTTTTGTAAGAGATATTGGAGAAGGGCTGTCAGGTGAGGTTCCCCTCTTTGTGAATAATACCAAAACCTGCAATAAAGTAGAGGCCTAGGAAGGAGTAGATAACACGAGGAGGGCTCTAGAAAAGCTTGAAGAATGGTCGAGAATTTGCTGGCTGGGATTTAATGCTAAAAAATGCAGGGTAAAGCATTTGGACTGAAAAAATCCAAGGAGGTGGTACAGTACAGGAAGTGAAATGCTTCTGTCTGTGAAAGAAAAGCAGGACCTGGAGGTGATTGTTTCTGATGATCTTAAGGTGGCTAAACAGGTAGAAAAGGCGATGGAGAAAGCCAGAAGGATTCTTGGGTGCATAGGGAGAGGAATGGCCAGCAGAAAAAGGAAGTCATAGTGCCCCGTATAAGTCTTGGAGTATTGTGTGCAGTTCTAGAGACCTCATCTTCAAAAGGATATGAACTGGATGGAGTCTGTGCAGAGGATGGCTACCAAAATGGTTAGTGGACTTTATCATAACCCATATGGGGAGAGACTTAAAGACCTCAATAAGTATATGTTAGAGGAAAGGAGGGATAGAGGAGATATGATAGAGATGATTAAATACCTCTGTGGCATAAATGCACAGGAGGAGAGCCATTTTCAATTGAATGAAAGCGCTGCAATGAGGGAGCATAGGATGACGTGAAAGGGGATAAACTCAAGAGTAATTTGCAGAAATATTTCTTTATAGAAAGAGTGGTAGATGCATAGAATAGTCTCTGGGTCAAGGTAGTAGAGACAAAGACTGTGTTTGAATTCAAGAAGCATGGGAAAAGCACAGAAGATCTATAAGGGGTAGATTCTGACCTGCGATTAGCAGGGATATATGCCCCAGTCAGATGTATATTCCCTGCTAAACACCCGCATCGTATTCCTACCAAAGAGCTCCCCACATGTACCCCAGATATGTGTGGGGAGGTCAGTACGAGGGCAGGCCGAGGGAGGAGACCACCAACCCGGACGTACAGGGCTTATTCCGGTAATGGTCCTGTATGTCTGGCCAGGATTACTTAGACAGGGGACTTATTCCACTTTGGAGGTGAAATAAGTCCCCCCAACGCCAGCGGCCATCCAGCCCCGGACCAGTAGAGGAGGTGAGAACAGTAGAGGGTTCCTCGCAGCTTGATCCCTGACCCGGAAGGCCTGATTGTGGGATTGTGGGTTGGGTGACGGGGAAAAAGGACTTTGCTGCCACTGCGGGGCAATCGGGTCCCCATGCAGGAGCCCAGACTAAGCTAGCCGGAGAAGTGGTGAGATGTCCGTCGGATGTAATTGGGGCATGTCCTGCCTGTCCAGGCCAGTTGCCCCCAATTCTGATCCTGAAGGGATATATAGCCCCCTGTGGGATCTGAATCAGCTGCAAAACCGGCCCATCCAGATTCTGGATGGGCCAGACATGCTCTTAATGGAACTGGCCGCCACAGGAATAAAATAGACTGTCGTAGTTGGTATGCAAGGGAAGACTAGTTAGGCGTGTGGTCTTTATCTGATGCCATATTTCTATGTTTCTTAAATGGGCCACCACACAAGCATGTTCCAGTTTTATAAAACGTGTATAGGAAATGGACCTAAACATCACCATTTTTCATGTGGTTCTTTCTGAAATGAGCTACAGGTAGGCACATGCATGGGATATAAATGTCTGAAGGGCATTTGTAAAAATGGGGGACGCTTGAGCACTTGGCCTATATATTTCCAGTCCAAAACTGCTAGCTCATGGATGGCAGTTGTGCTGATAGTTTCACTATCTGTAGTGGTCCCCATTTATCTGTAGGAGTCGTCAAGGTCACAGACTCTGGAAAGGCTCACATATGTATATGTGCTTGCACTATGTTTATTATGGCTGATTCTTCCCCTAAATTCGACTCAACTGCATGTATCCATAAGAACTTGCCTCTTTTACATTGTGTGGCTGTGTGTTGGGGGAGGAAGGAGAGGTGTTTGGTGAGACAGCTATGCATGTACCTATGTTGAAACTTACATAATAATATCATTTCTCTGTTTCTTCTGCAGGTGTCTTGAACTGAATGTGGAGAGAAGGACTTTAGGGAGAAATAGGAGGGAAGGGTGAAAAAGATATTTTAATGTGTTTTTTTTTTATCAAGATGTATATATGTTCACCAGGGTCCTCACAGCCCATTTTTTTTTTTTAAATTATTTATTTAACTTTTAATACAGCAAAAGACAACCACACAATACTTACAACAAACACCCACCCCATCCACCCCCCACCCCAAACCCCCCATCTCCATGTGAATAGGCAAAAAGAAGGCATACAAGTTTAGACTACAAAGCCCAAATCTACACAAAAGTAGGGAAATAAGCTGAAAGAAGAAAAAGAGACAAGGGACAAGCATCCAGTGGGCTTCCCCAAACAACTACACTCGGATTTTGGCGGATGCAGTATAACTATCTAACCAGTACCACTTGTCTGAGGAAGTGAACTGTTCCTCAGCGCTCCCCCACTTCATAAGATTACCAGAGTGATCCTGCGCCTTCTCGAAACTGGCATACAAACAGACCATGTTCCACCATTGATGGAAATCTAGCTTGCCGGAATCTTTCCAGCAAACTAGAATGAGTTTCAAAGCTATGGCCACTAAAAAGTCCAACAAGAAATGTTTTCCTTTCATGCCAGAGAAGTCGCTCAGGGAAGAGCGCAGTATCACCACCTGCCAAGTGAGAGGAGCCCGAAAGCCCAGGATCTTCTGTATCCTTTCCCAAACAGAGATCCAGAAAGAATGAACATGAAGGCAATCAAAGAACATATGCTTATAAGTACCGGGGCATAGGTTACAAGACCAGCATAGATTACCCGTTCCCGGCTGCCACCTAGCTAGCCGAGCAGGAGAAATATATGCACGGTGTAGCAAGAAATATAAGGTTTGAGTCATACCTGCAGCTTTAGAGACCCTAGTGACCTTAGAGCAGATGTGTGACCAGTCCTGGGGAGAAATAAAAACACCAAGATCAATCTCCCAACCCCTGCGGCTGCCACTAGGGATTGTGTCTCCCTCCCCCAAAAAAGCGTAAAATTTGGACGCAGCGCCGGGTTTGCGGGAGTAAGTAAGAGCCAACTCCTGCACGCCCCAGGTCTGCGAGATATCCAGGTGGGACACTCCCGCCGCTGAGAGGCAACTAATTAACTGGAGCCACTGGAAAAAACTAGTTGCAGGTAGTGAGAACTCCTGTTGCAGACGGGCCCAGGGTTTCCAGGCCCCGTCCTGACACAATTGGCCGACAGTCCAGATGCCGCGTTGCTGCCATTGTCTCCAAGCGACGGTTTTTTGTCCAATCTTGAACAAAGGATTATACCAAATTGGCAATGAGAGAGATACAGGGCTGACGGGGTCCATAGCGCCCGCCAAAATATGGAAAGCCTCTTGCGTGGCCATGACAACGTCCAAAGCTGCAGAGGATGCTCGACATTTCATACCAAGCAGTAAGTGTAATGGGATTGGATCAACCAGACGTTTCTCCACCTCAACCCAAACCGGCGAGGAGCCCCTACTGTCTCTGAAGCACCACAGCGCTCCTTGCTTGAGCAGGAAAGCCAAATGATACTTACGAAAATCGGGGAAGCGCACCCCACCCTCTTCTTTGGACGCTTTAAGTTTGTTAACCGCGATCCTAGAGGGCTTTCCCTGCCACAAGAAGGCCGTAACTAACCTCTCCCAGTCTTTATAGACTCTCTGCGGGAAGGAGAGCGGCAACATCTCAAGGATGTAGTTTATCTTTGGGACGAGAGTCATCTTAATAGATTCCAAGCGCCCCCACCAGGATAAATGCAAAGGGGACCATTTAACGGTAAAAGATCGGATCAGTTCACTGATATGTCCACAATTAAGAGAAACAGTCTCCGCAATGGAACCACAGAAGCGGACCCCGAGATACTTGATCGCATTCCCCTCCCATACAAAGGGGAAATCACCAACATGTGCCGAAAAAGTATCCCTATTCATGGGAAAAGCCACAGATTTGGTCCAGTTGATCTTGTACCCGGAGACCCGCGAGTATTTAGTAATGACTTGAAATATCTCTGCCAAGGAGTCTGGGTATGAAAAAAGCAGTAAATCATCGGCATAGGCCGACAGTTTGATCTGTAAGTCACCCACCCTGATACCGCGGATCCTATCTGACTGACGGATTAAAAGTCCCAAGGGTTCCAACGCTAAATTGAAGAGAATCGGGGAAAGGGGGCACCCCTGTCTAGTCCCACGGTGAAGCGAAAAGGGAGCCGACAGCAGGCCGTCCACCAAGATACGCGCCTGGGGGGCGGTATATAAGACCCGTATCGACTTGATAAACCCCTCCCCAAAACCGAACCACTCCAAAACCTTCAGGAGAAAGGCCCACTCGAGCCTGTCGAAGGCCTTTTCAGCATCTAAGGAGATCCCGACCATGGGGGTATGAAGTTGTTCCGAGACCGACAAGAGATTCAACAACAAACGTGCATTATCCGACGTCGCCCTACCAGGCATAAAGCCACATTGGTCGGGATGAATCAAGTCTGACGAGACCTTCGACAGACGGCTCGCCAGCACAGATGCTAAGAGTTTATAATCGGCATTTAACAGTGAGATCGGACGGTAGTTTTCCACCTTAAGAGGGTCTCTCCCAGGCTTAGGTAAGACAACGACAGTAGCCTCACTGAAGCCACCCACTCTAGGAGCCTGCTCATATAATAACTCATAGTATTTGAGGATAAATGGTAAAAGCTCCTCTTGAAACACTTGGTAAAACTCACTGGGTATCCCATCTGGCCCTGCTGCTTTTCCTTTCTTAGCAGCTTTTAACGCTACCCGGAGTTCGCCCAAGGACAAGGGGGCGTCCAGTTCGAAGACCTGTTGTGGAGAGAGGGTAGGGCGCACTATGGAATCCAAGAAGGCCTCACTCTCTGTCCCGTCGTCCCCGCACTCAGAGGAATACAGGCCTGCATAGAAAGTCCTGAACTCCTCAGCAATATCCGGGGTCTTGGTAAGCAAAGGTTGAGTAGTGGATGAAACAGCAGTAATCTTAACCCGCTCAGCTCTAGGGTTCAGAGTCATGGCCAGCAATCTGCCCGCCCTATTTTGTTCCCTATAGAATTTGGCCTTCGCCGCATGTGAGAGCTTTTCCGCTTCTTCACTAAGAATTGTATTGTATTGATATCTAAGTTTTTGCAAGCGCAGTAATATACAGGGCTCCGAGCGCGCTCTTAAGAGCCGCTCTCCTGCCTTAATCTGGTCCTCCAATTCTTTCAGCACTAACTTCCTCTGTCTCGCGGCCCTTATAGAGAAGCCGGTGATTTTAGCTCGTAGGGAGGCCTTAAAAGCCTCCCACCACGCCCACCCTGATGTGGCTCCCGGAAGATTCACCGCAAAGTATTCCTTAATCGCAGCCCGCATACATTCACAAAAAGCCGGATCTGCTAACAATGTTCGTGGAAAAAACCACCCAGCATTCCTCTCGGAATCCGAAAGTAACCCTAAGGATAGAGAAATATCAGCATGGTCCGAAACGGTGCAGGCCCCAATTTGCGCATCTAATACCTGAGAAACCAAAGACTGTGAGAGAAGGAAAAAATCAATCCGCGAGTGTGACCCGTGCGGAGGAGAGTAGAAGGTGAACTCCTTCTGAGAAGGGTTCAAGAGCCGCCAGATATCTACCAAATTCAACGTCTGAATCAACCCCACCAACACCATGCTAGCCCGACTGGGGCGAAGAGACCGGTATGGCTGACGGTCGATTAGGGGCTCCAACACTAAGTTGAAGTCTCCGCCCAGAACGATATCACACTGGGCCTCTTCCTGCACCTCCTCAGCGAGCCTATGAAAGAAGGACACATCATCTACATTTGGACCGTAGACATTTATGAAACTAAATGACCGGTTCCCAATTCGAAGGCGAACTTTCACCCACCTCCCACCCGGATCTGCCCGAGACATCTCAATGACTGGCTGCAACGCCTTCCGTGCCAGGATAATCACCCCATTTCGTTTATGGAAGGCCGCAGCAGCTCCTACTAAGATAAAATAACCTCCACCCAGCTTCTGCGCTTCTCCCAGGTTCAGACGGGTCTCTTGCAACATGATAACGTCAGCCCCCTTTTTCTTGCAATAAAGAAGAATCTTTTTACGCTTCATAGGATTATTGACTCCCTTCACGTTCAAAGATAGGACATTAAGTGTTCCCATCTATAAACATCAGCGCTATGAGGAACAGAACAGGGCATGTTATACAACCCATGCTAGATGCAATCTCTAACAAAAAATAAACCCTTTCACATGGAGAAACCCAAAACCCCAATATTAACCCCATTATCAACAGAAAAAGCACCCCGGTGCCAAGCCCCTTCCTCCAGGGGAGCACAAATGGGTGAGCCAGTACCCAGGCAAAGAAATAAACCACCCAGCCCCGCCCCCCAAAACTGATACAGAAGAGAACAGGAACCCACCTCCCTCCCTCCTGATCAGCGGGGAGATAACAGACCAAAGATCCCCTACTACCAGTGATTAGTTTTAACTTAAAGGACAACCCATGTAGCAATGTAAATCCCCAAACCCCTTGGAATGACCTGGAATGATCCCCCCCCCGCCCCCCGCCCCAAGTCCCCCACACCCGCACAATTGACTGGGCTTCATATAAGAAATCATCGAACAATAACATCGACACCCGGGAGGGAAGGCGCCTGAGCCCGAAGATTTTGTTATGGCTCGGAGCAATCCCTGCCCCCCCCCAGCCGAGGCGACTATAACAAAGGAAATAAGAGCCCCCCAAAAACATCAACCCGCCAGGCCACGGGAGCGTGCCTTGGGAGAGAGACACAGTTGCATAATAACCCTCGAGTCTAAGCCCCCAGTACCTAACTAAAATAGTAAGGCAAGAAACAAAATTAAACTTAAGTGCAGACGTCAACATATTAGGAGGGGTGGGAGCGGGAAGGCCCGAGAAGAGACGGGGAGAGGAGTCAAACAGCCCCAATTCCCGTATATGGGTCACAGTATGAATGTCCACAGCAACAATATAAACAAATTGAGATACTCAGTCTACAAACAGTAACACTCAGCAGAGCGTCCAGGTAGCCAGCCAGTATTCTGAACATACTACTGGCGACGCCGGCCCCACAAGGGCCGGGGCCCGTGAGCAGGCAGCCCCGACATCCTTCAGCGCATCACATCAGCTTCTTTCTCTTCTAGAAAAGCTTGAAGGGCCAAGGGGTCTTCAAAGGACCTCGTCTGGTTGAATAGCGTGACCCGCATCCGCGCGGGAAAGAAGAGGCCATACCTAGCCTGAAGTCTTTGGAGTCGAGGGCGGAGGGCGAGGAATTGCTTGCGCCTCTCCACCGTGGCCTTGTGGAAGTCCGGGAAAAAAGCCACTGTGTGATCTTCAAATTTCACCGGAGCACAGGATTTTGCCGCAGCCATAATCTGGACCACTTGTGAGTAACGGAGTGCCCGGACAATGATAGGCCTTGGATGATTTGAGTTGGGGTTAGGTTGAAATGGCACCCTGTGAGCTCTGTCTATTTCAAAGGCTGGGCTAAAATTTAGGCGAAGTATTTTGGGAATCCACTTTTCCATGAAAGCTACTGTATTAACGCCCTCCGCGCCCTCCGGGATGCCGAGCACCCGAATGTTATTTCTGCGCGTGCGATTGTTTAAGTCTTCCAGGCTACGCTCTAGGGCCTCAATTCTTTTGCCATGCTTTGCTACCACCCTCAGCTTCTCATCGTATGTAGCAACCCGAGTCTCTAACGCATCCATTCGAGGCGCGATCGCCAGCAACTGCTCTTTTAATTCCTTTAATTCCAACAGATCATTTTGGACTCCAGCCAGCGTCTCACCGTTTGTAGCAACCATTTCTCGAACGGCCCTGATCTCTTTCAGGAGTTCTTGTAGGCTCTCCGCGTTCTCCCGGTTAGGCGCCATTTTGAGAGGGGATGGAGGGTCGGGCTTTGGTCTTTTCGTTCCAGAATTCGAGCCTGCCCCAAATTCGAGCCGAGTTTGCTTGCTGACCGCCATGCCTGTGCTACTCAAAGTCAATTAGGAAGGGGAAATAAAGACACAATAAGCAGGAGGGAGGCGAGGAGGCAGGATTTGTGATGGATTCAGTGGGGAGCAAACGGGCTAAGCAGCCATCTCCCTCGGTAGCTGGCTCCGCCTCCACAGCCCATTTTAACATGTACATAGAGGCAGGGGGCCAGTGCTTTTATGTGTGTTTTATCATTGCATAGATACACACACCAGGGCCCTCATAGCCTATTATAACATTTACAAAGGGGAGGGGGCCAGGGTCTCTGCATGTCTGTCTGAATACTACTTTGTATGCTCACTCATGTGTACATATGGCTGTTTCAGCAATGTGTCTCTACTGTGACCTCACTCTTAATAAACATGTCTCTTACAATGATATCTGGGGTCTCGCCATACTTCTTCCTATGTTTGTTGTTGTTTTTGTTGTTAAGTGCTGTCGAGTCGGAGTCGACTCATGGCGACCCTCTGGATAGCTATCCTAAATTGTGTTCGGTCTTCAGTCAGGCGGCTCATTGTTGACAGACTGGTACCCGTAGCTGCTGTTATTGTATCGATCCATCTCATTGCTGGCCTTCCTCTTTTGCGTTGATCTTCTATCTTGCCAAGCATGATGTCTTTCTCTAATGATCTCTCTCTTCGCATGATGTGTCCAAAGTATGAAAGTCGAAGTCTTGTCATCTGAGCTTCTAAAGAAAGCTTAGGTTTGATCTCCTCTAGTACCGGCTGGTTTGTTCTTCGGGCAGTCCATGGTATACACAGTGATCGCCGCCAGCACCATAATTCAAAGGCATCAATTTTCTTCCTGTCTGTCTTTTTCACTGTCCAGCTTTCACATCCATATGATGTTATTGAAAATACCATGGCTTGAACAAGTCGAATCTTTGTATGGAGAGAGACATCTCTGCTCTTGAGAATCTTATCTAGGTCTTTCATAGCCATTCTGCCAATAGCAATGCGTTGTTTGATTTCTTGACTGCTTGTTGCTTCTTTATTGATAGTTGATCCAAGTAGGTTAAAGTTGTTCACAATTTCAATTTCTTCTCCTTCAACGATGAACCTGTTGATTATGCCAGTTGTCATGATCTTTGTCTTCTTTACATTAAGGTGCAGGCCCATTTTGAGACTATGTTCTTTGATTGTGAGAAGCAAATGTTTCAGATCATCTTCACTTTCAGCCAGTAATGTAGTATCATCAGCATAGCGAAGGTTGTTGATGAGTCTTCCACAAATCTTCACACCTCTGTTGTCTTCATACAATCCTGCTTCTCTGATGATTTGTTCTGCATATAAATTAAACAGGTAGGGGGAAAGTATGCAGCCTTGTCTTACACCTTTGCTTATTTTAAACCATTCTGTTTCTCGTTGTTCCGTTCGAACTGTTGCTTCTTGATCAATGTACAGATTGTGCAAGAGAACAATCAGGTGTTCTGGTATACCCATGTTTCTTAATGTGGCCCAGAGTTTCTCATGGTTTACACAGTCAAAAGCCTTGCTATAGTCGACAAAGCACAAATAGATATCCTTTTGGTATTCTTTAGTCTTTTCAAGGATCCATCTCACATTCGCAATGATGTCTCTCGTTCCTCGCCCTTTCCTGAACCCTGCTTGCACTTCAGGTAGTTCTTGTTCCAGGTATGCTTGTAGTCTCTTTTGAATAATCTTCAGTAGAATCTTGCTGGCATGTGGGATCAGAGTGATTGTTCAATAATTTCCACAGTCAGTTGGATCACCTTTCTTTAGTATTGGTATAAACACAGATCTTTTCCAGTCAGTTGGCCATGATGTTGTCTGCCATATTTCTTGGCAGAGCCTTGTAAGTATGGTAACAGCTGCATCAGATTGCTGCAATACTTCTATAGGAATGCCATCAATGCCTGGTGCTTTGTTTTTTGATAAGGCTTCTAATGCTGCTTCAACTTCTTCTTTCATCACCAATGGTTCCCGATCATAAGGTACAGGTTGAAACAGCTGTTGGTCCACTTGATCTTTTTCATATAAAAACTCTGTATATTCCTTCCATCTTTTCTTGATCTTCTCAGCATCATTCAACATAGAACCTTGAGCATCTTGTAACATTCCAATTCGAGGCTGGAACTTTTTCTTTAACTCTCGTAGCTTTAGGAAAGCCGATCTTGTTCTTCCTCTAATAGTTTCTGCTTCTATTTCCTTGCATGCGTCATTGTAGTACTTTTCCTTGTCCTGTCTTGCTGCACATTGGAAATCTCTGTTGAGTTCTGTGATTGTCTTTCTTTCTCCTCTGGCTTTAGCTTCTCTGCGTTTCTGGGCAATTTTCAGTTTCTTCCATCATCCATTTTGGCCGTTTTTGCTTTTTCACCTTTTGTAGAGACTTCTCGCTTTCTTCCAACACAACCTTCTTGATGTCATTCCATAACTCTTCCGGAGCTCTGTCATTTGTATCTAAAGCAGCAAATTGATTTTGCAGGCAGTCTTTAAATTCCAGTGGTATATTCTCAAGGTCATATTTTGCTGCATTCATGAGTGGTTTGCTTTTTTTCAACTTTAGCTTGAGTTTGCATACTAGTAGTTGATGATCTGTACCACAGTCAGCTCCAGGTTTTATCTTGGTTGATGTTATAGAGCTTTTCTATCGTTGACTTCCACAGATGTAGTCAATTTGATTTTTATACAATCCATTGGGTGAAGTCCATGTGAACAGTCACCGCTTGTGTTGCTGGAAGAAGGTGTTTGAGAATAATAGATCATTGGTCTTGCAGAATTCTATCAGTCTTTCTCCAGCTTCATTTCTGTTGCCAAGTCCATATTTTCCAACTACTTTGCCTTCTTCCTTGTTGCCAACGTTTGCATTCCAGTCACCCATGACTATCAGGATATCCTGTTTGCATGTTCTGTCAATTTCAGCTTGTACTTGTTCATAGAACTCTTCAATTTCATTCTCTTCTGCAGCTGTTGTTGGGGCATATACTTGAATTATAGTTGTGTTGATAGGCAATCCTCGTAGACGAATAGAGATTAAGCGTTCGCTGACTGCATTGTATTTCATTACAGTTCTTGCAAATTTCTTCTTTATTATAAATGCAACACCATTTCTTCTTTGTCTTTCATTTCCAGCATAGTAGACCATGTGATCATCTGAAGCAAAGTGCCCGATGCCAGTCCATTTCAGTTCGCTGACACCCAACAGATCAAGTTGTACACGTTCCATTTCATTCTTGACCACCTCCAACTTCCCTTGGTTCATGCTTCGTACGTTCCATGTTTCAATGTGTAAGACATCTTTACAGCTTCTGACTCTCATTTTATGCGCAGCTACATCAGCAGTCAGACTTCCCGAGGGCTTTGATCCAACCACATCATAAATGCTGGCTTTACTCTGAAAAGTCTTCAGCTCTTCCCCAGTAGCTAGTTGAGTGCTTTCCGACCTGGGGGTCTCATCTTCCAGCACCATAGCACAATTTGTTTTGTTGTAACTATCCACTGGGTTTTCATGGCAAGATACAGAAGTAGATTGCCGGTCCTTTCTTCCGCGCAGTTTAAATTTGGTGTTGTTGCCGTTGTCACAAAAATGTGATCCTCCGCCGTCAACACTATCCCATTCTGCTGCTGCCCAGATAGGTGGTTTGTCTTGGTCTGGCACCTCAGCTGAGACCTGTCCATCTTGGGAGACCCTGCCAGTAGTTAAACTGCCGATAGTTTAGCTCTCAGCATCACTGATGCACGCAAGCCCTCACAGCACGACAAGCTGTAAACCTATGTTTATGTGAGGTAAATAGTGATAATGTGCTGGTGACTCCCTTTACACGTGATGTGGAAGCAGATGCTGACAAATGTAGCAATAATGGCCTCAGGCCACAGCAGGGAAGAAGGATGTGATGGGAAAGGCGGTCTGTGGAAATGGTGATACCCATATAGAAGTTGGAGAACCCAACCACATTCAGCCATGTTCAGGCATGTGTGTCCTCTAAAGGCACATGTCTGCATTTAAGAGCCAGATAGGTGAGTGTGGGAGGACTGCTATGGCAGGGGGCATCTGCTTGACTACATATCCCCATGGTGCCATGGGGTAGTTGGTGAACCTGTCACATGCTAGGTTCTCATTATGGGCACACAGGTGCTTCTATCCCCTCAGGGCAGGGCCCTATCCATGTGATTGGCATTCCATCCCCTAACTAAGCTAAATGTATAGTTGTTGTTGTATATAGTTGATGATTCCCCTAACCAATGTCGCCTGATCCGGGCAGCTACTGTGTACATAGTTGTAAGGTTTTTTTGGATTGTATTAATTGTTCATTGTAACCGGTTCGTTCAACGTAAACCACCCCTGATCTCTGTTTTGTGATGTGCACAACTCTATCATTTCTCCATCAACCAATTTACTTAGTCGGTTTTTATATATAAAAACCGACTAAGTAAATTGGTTGATGGAGAAATGATAGAGTTGTGCACATCACAAAACAGAGATCACATATTGAAAACAAAAAGCTTTTGATTTCTTGGGCCACCTGAGCCATCTTAATGGAAAAAATATATATATATATATCGTACACATGTTTTCCCCAGATCATGTCAAAACCCCAACCCCTCTAATAGTGTGCACGTGGCCTATTCTCCACCCTCCCGTCTCACGTCTGGAGCAGTTGGAACAGAGAAACATGCCAAGAGCTGGTTGAGGACCCCTACCATTACATGTATCTCTTCTCACAACCCTTCCAGGTGCATCACCCAGAGGTATAGCCGGCTTTAAATTTAAACAGCGACAGCCAGCCGCTTTAAGGGGTATGTTTACTAAGCAGTCTTAACGTGCGTCCAGTATTAGTGTGCAGGATGCCATAAAAGGAGTAGGCGTTCCAGTTTAAACGTAGCAAGTGGGCATTATCGCGCGATAATGTGCGCTGCATGCATTATCGCGCGATAATACACGCTGCGCACATTACCACCATGAAAAAGGGAGAAGCACACGTCACCGCGTGCTAATCCTAAGTAGGCGTGCTGACCCGCAGACATTGCAACAGAGGTGTAGTACAATGATTAATACACTGACTGATGGCACAGGGGTTATGAGTACGATTCCCGAGTGGGCCTGATGAATAAGGTTGTTTAAGGCATTACCCCTCACGTTCACCAAGTGCTGTCTGAGGCACTTCCCTTTTTAATGTAAATCTTTGCTGCCAGCAAACACACCCTCAAAGTGCCGTAACATACGGTGCTGCATAAGGCGCCTCATAAGGCACTCCAAAGGGCACATGTTAAAGTGCACGGTCTGCCAAGGCACCCTATAATGTTGCCTATAGGGCACGCTATAGGGCGCATTATAGGGTGCCGTATGAGGCACTGCAAGGTCAGAGCACTGTTTTTGATGGCAACACTGCGTATGTTGACGCGTGGTAATCCTAGGTAGGTGTGCTGACATGCAAACAGAAACAGCAGTGTAGCACAATGGTCAATACACTGACTGATGGTACAGGGGTCATGGGTTCAGTTCCCCCAATGGGCCTAGGGAATACAGCTGCATTACCCTTCACTTTAGACCAGTGCTGTGTGTGGCACTTTCATTTTTACCTTCATTAGTGCTGCCAGCAATCACACTCTCACAGTGCCGTCACCTATGGTGCCGCAAAGGGCGCCCTATCGGGCACTCCGGAGGGCACATTCTGAGGTGCACTGTCTGCCTCGGCTCCCTATAATGTTCACTATAGGCCACCTTATGGGGCACTTTATAGGGTGCCTTATGGTGCACCTTATGAAGTACCTCAAGGTTACAGCACTGTGATGGTGTTTTTGCTGGCAGCACTAATTTACATTAAAAAATATAGAATGCTTCAGACAACCCTATCAAATAACCCCACTGTGGGATCAAACCCATGACCTCTGGTTCCACAGGCAGTGAGGTAACCAGTGGGCTACAGCTCAGTTGCTACTGACAAACCCATGGCTGTCTACAGAGGGACTGCATGTCACCACACATACATCCTGCTGTGGTTACTAGGACAGGGTCGACCCACACGTACACATGATGCACAGCACATGCACATCAGCAGTCTACAGATGATCACAAGCTGGGGGATGCACCCCACAGCACCTTATCCTGGTAGGGGCAAGTGACCGAATTCACCTCTGCAGCACCTCAGCCTTTTAGGGGGTGCCGGCAGTGTGTGTTAGTGGCACAGAGTAGCTACAGACCATCACATTGTGTGGGTAGTGTGCTCACCCTGAGGGTGATGTGGGGTGGCCAGCATCAGGTCCGCAGCACCTTCCATGCCAGGAAGAGGCCATGTTGTAGATACCCATCAGTGCCAGTATGTGTGATAGGTAGTTCCTGCAGGCACACCTGGGATACACCTGTTGTCCATCTGTATTTCTCAGTCACGTCTAGCCCTTATGGCCTATGATGCACTCAGAATAGTGCATAACCTGTGTGGGAGCCATGGTCACCTGATGTACAGACAAACAGGGAGGGAGGGAGTGTTTGGATCCATAGGCAGGTTATGTACCACCACCCAACCCACCCTACCCTCTGTGTCTCAGGGTGGGGAGCGGGAACCACGTTATACATCCCTGCAATGGTGGAAGTGGGGAGAGGGCAACCATCAACCCCAGTCGTGCTGCAGAACAGATACCCTACAGGGCAGTCAATGCAGATTTGTACACAACAACGTCAGACAGACAGTAGGACTGGAAAAGCTCACCTGCCCCAACTATTATCTGAAATTCTCCAGCAGCAAGCCCAGTCATTCTCAGGCTGCTACAACCTACAAGGAACTCCAGCCCATACACATACTAACTGCAGACAGTCTGCTAACTAATCCAGTGTGCACACACCAGGAGAAGATGTGTGCACCCAAAACTGGGAGGCAGATATACCCACCAAGCAGATAAGTCAATGATTGGGCCCCAGAAAGGTGAACCCATACATATCACCCAGAAAAAGGGTATACAGCACTATGGGGGAACCAAGCCATGCCGTGGTCACTGCTCAGTCAGGGTGAGAATGACCTCCCAGCAGGACATGCTGGGGCCACCCTGTTCATGCAGGTATTGGCCAGAAACGACAATGTCCCAGCCATTGCCCTATGCCCTGTGCAGATGCATCCTGCCCAGGCTGCCCTGTCCAGGCATTACCCACAGTACCTTGTTCCTCATTATGCACATTGGCAAGCTAACACTGGAAACAGTGCAAGCACTGTGGGATGAGTAGGGTGTGGGCAGCCACCACACACTGGATGGACAGACACACACGCCGACACCTATGCCAGCAGTGTGCGAATGTAGCGGCTTTTGGCAGCCCTGGCCACCTCACCGGTCCTGGGCACAGTGCAGGCATGGCTATGGTACGCAATACTGTTGGGGTAACTCCCCGGTGTGGTACACACTGTCATACACCAGACCTGTAACACACTCCACAGACATAAGTGAGGTTGGTATGATACAGCTCTATGAGCAGATTGTGCTTAACTTCGGAATTGCTATCTGCCAGTAATCATAGCAAACTTATGATATCTGTGTACTGTATCCCCGGGTTTAGGGTGGCATTGCTAAGGTATGCACGTGCTAGTATTGGGAGATGCACACAGGGCCCAACATCCTGCCTCTCCAGGAGGCTTTGGATACTGGAGCCTGTGGGTGCGGGTGTTTCTGCCCCTGTTGGCCGCTGCTCCAGGGCAGCAGTTGCAAACTCCAGTCCTGGTGGGCAAAACACTGTTCAGGTTTTTATGCTGTTTCTAACGAATATGCATGTGATACATCTGCATACCATGGGGGCGGCGCATAGACATGCAGCACAGGCATCTTTATTAACAGCAGCATGGCACCTGACTGGTATTTGGACCTCCAGGACTGCATTTGGAAGACTCTGCTCTAGGTAATGTGCATGTTTATGGTGTCTGTGCTCTGCAGTGTAAAATGTAGGCGTTTTGGGCATATTTACATTATCTGCACTAAAGGTTCAGTCTGTATTAGCATGTTTTAGTAGTGGCTAAACTATGGGGACTGGGTTGTCAGGAACCACAACTGGGACTAGAACCTGTGACCTTCTGTTTCAGAACACACTGGCTGTGTGCACTGCACCACCATGTTGCCACAGAGACAGTGTAGTTCCTAGAGATACCATGGCTGTTTGTCAGACAGAGCCTGTCTGTTACAGTGCATGGCACCCACCTACACAAGGCTAGGCCACGGTCTGCTGTGGGCAGCAGCCACTGCCCCCTCCACCACCAGTACCCCTCTGCCACCATGCTGACATGCCCTTCTGCTGGTGGTGCTGTTGGTGCGCCATCTCAGAGCATCCAGTGTGCGGGTAGGCGGCTGCCTATGGTGCAGGTTCTGGTGTAGGGATGACTGCATAGCTGTCCACGCGTCCCCACAGCACCGCCTGCCAATGTTCTGTGCCCTTGGGGGTACCTGCTGGGTACTGTCCCCTGTGACACTGTAGGAAACACACTCGTGCCCATGGTGGGCCCTCATCAGTTGCTGCCTGGCTGCTGTACAGTTTCAGAATTTCTATGGGCCACCTAGGCATCACTCTAGTCCGCATTGTGGCCCAGCTGCACTACAGCATATGCCGCCTGCAGCCCTCTGTGTCCTCTTTTCCAGCATCTGTCCAGTTTCCCGTTCTGACATGCCCGCCCTGCTGTTGCGGGACATGTGCATGCCATGGGAAACCTGTCCAATGGAGAGGGAAACCCTGATCAGCGCTATTTGACTGTGGGATCATTCACCTTGTATGGGGACGGAGCGTAGACCCTTCCAAAATTCATATATTTTTTTTTTTAGCTTTCTTGGGAGTGTTTTTTGATGTTTCCCATTAATATCACTATTGCCCAGCTTGGTTATGGTTTTTTTTATATTTTGTTGGGGTCATTTTCAATGTTTATTTGCACTTTTGACCATGCACATGTATCACACTTATCACTTTTTTGTAGGTTTCCCTGGTTTTGCTGTACATTGCTGACAGAAATGATTTCTCTTCCCTTTAAATCAGCTCTAACGTCAGGGTTTCACTGGTGTTAGTTTTCAGCCTCAGATTTCACAGCGTTAATGTGCGGGGAGCCACTCCCCTCCCACTCTCCACCCATTGACCCCTTCTCTCCGCCCCTGGGGAACCTTCCTCTGCCCACCGGGAGCCTTTCTCCGCCTTAAGCGCTCGTTTGCACCGCTGCACGCGTTATCGTGCGCTAAGGTACCTCTGCGCCCGATAAAGCGCCATTATCGCGCAATAAGATATCTTATCGCGTGATAATGTCGCAGAGAGCACATTAAGACGGTTTAGTAAACATACCCCTAAGGGGTATGTTTACTAAAACCCCGCTAATGTGCGGGCCGCAGAAGTGCGCGGGTGCCATATAAGGAGTGGGCGTTTCTTTCTGAAAAAGAAAATCTGTGATTTAAATATGCGCTAAGGTGCGCAGCGCCCATGTGCGCCCCGCACATTAGCACATGAGAAAGCTGCGCGGGAGGCATAAGTGGCGCGCTGATGTGCAAGCAGAAGAGCAGAGCCACAGCACAATGGTTAAGACGCTTGCAAATGGTGCAGGGATCAGGGGTTCAATCCTCCACAGTGGCCAATGAAGGCAGCTGGCCGAGGTATTACTTTAGGAGGCATTTCAATATTGGGCAGCATAAGGCGGCGCGCTGATGTGCATAAGGCAGCAAGCTATTGCTTTAGGAGGCATTTTAATATTGGAAGGCATAAGGCGGCACACTGATGTGCAAGCACAGGAACAGAACCACAGCACAATGGTTAAGACACTGACCAATAGTGCAGGGATCAAGGGTTCAATCCTCCAAAGTGCCCAATGAACAAGGCTGGCTGAGGCAATAGCTATTATGGGGAAGATTGCTTTAGGAGGCATTTTATTTTTATTTTAATTACATCTACTAGCAAACACACTCTCAAAGCGTGTTAACATAAGGCGCCCCATAAGGCACACTTTAAAGTGCACTGTCCGCCAAGGCACCCTAGAATGTTGCTTATAGGGCACTTTATAGGGTGCCGTATGAGTTACCGCAAGGTCATAGCACTGTTTTTGATGGCAGCACTGTGCAGTGTAAGGAATGAAAAGCATAAGTAGGTGCGCTGACATGCAAGGAGGAGCACAATGGTTAAGACACTGACTAATGATGCAGGAGTCATGGGTTCAATCCCACACTGTGCCTAATGAAGAAGGCTGCCTGAGGCATTACCTGTTATAGTTAATATTGCTGTAGGGGGCATTTTATTTTTATTTTAATTAGTGCTGCCAGCAAACACACCCTCAAAGTATTGTAACATAAGGTGCTGCATAAGGCACCTCATACGGTACCCCAGAGGGCACATTTTAGTGCACTGTCCACCACAGCACCCTAAAATGTCCCCTATAGGGCACCCTATAAGTTGCGTCACTGGATAATGTACAGTGCACCTTATATGGACGGTAACCATAAGGTGCCCTATACGACGCCCTATAAAGCGCCCTCAGAGGCACCTTATGGGTACAGTACGCTGAGGGTGTTTTTGCTGGCAGCAATAATGTACATTAAAAATAGATAATGCTTTGGGCAGTCCTATCAAATAATCACACTGTGGGTTTGAACCCATGACCTCTGGCTCCACAGGCAATGAAGTAACCACTGGGCTACAGCTCAATAGCTGCTTGCAAGCCCCTTGCTGGCTGCAGAGGGAGTGCACGTCACCACAAAGACAGTCTGCTGTGGTCACCAGGATAGGGTTAGCACACCCGTACCCATGATGCACTGCACATGCAAATCAGCTGTCCACAGATAAACACCCCCACAGCACCTCGGCCT
This sequence comes from Ichthyophis bannanicus, assembly GCA_033557465.1. NCBI lineage: Eukaryota > Metazoa > Chordata > Amphibia > Gymnophiona > Ichthyophiidae > Ichthyophis > Ichthyophis bannanicus. The sequence goes on from CM066032.1 coordinate 1,557,394,554, forward strand.
GGTAGGGGGAACTGACCATGTCCACCCCCACAGCACCTCGGCCTGGTAGGGGGTACTGACCGTATGTTTTACTGGCACAGAGTAGCTACACACCGTCACATTGTGCGGGTACTGTGCTCACCCTGAGGGTGCGGTGAGGCGCCCAGCACCAGGTCCACAGCACCTTCCATGGCAGAAATAGGCCATGATGCAGGTACAAAGCAGTATTAATGTGTTAGATAGATAGTTTCTGCTGAAACACCTTGGATATATCTGTCTGTTTCAGTCAGGTGTTGCCCCTATGGAACCCTAGGAGGATTACCACCCTTCTCCTCCAGGGCTGAGGGTGGCAAGCAGGGTCTCCCATCAACAGATCCACATTCTACCTCCCTGCAATGGTGGCAGTAGAGGGGGACCATCAACCCCAGTCCTGCTGGTGAAAAGACACCCTTCAGGGCAGTCAATGCAGCTCTGTACATAACCAAACAGACAGACATTAGGCCTGTATATGCTAAGCTGCACCCCACCACTATCTGATATTCTCCTGCAGCAAGCCTTCAGCCACTGCACCCTGCAAGGCACTCCATCAAGACACATACCAGCTGCAAACAGTCTGCTAGTTAGTCCATAGTGCATGCTCCTGGTAGAAATGCATGCACCCAGAACTGGGATGGCAGCACACACAACAAGCAGATAAGTCAGTGACTGGGCCCCAAAAGGAAACCCATAAATATCACATAAGAGAAATACTATATAGCACTATGGGGGTGCCTAGCCATGCTGTCATCACTGCACAGTCAGGGTGAGAGTGATCTCACAGCAGGACATACTGAGGTCACCCTGTCTGTGTAGGTGGTAGCCGGGCACTAAAATGTCCCAGTTAGTGCCCTATGCCCTGTGAAGATGTACCCTGGCCAGGCCACCCTGTCTAGGCTATACCCATGGTACCTTGCTCCTCATTATGCACATTGGCAGGCCAATACTGGCAACAGTGCTGGCAGTGTGGGCTGTGGAAGGTGTTTGCAGCCACCACACACTGTATAGACAGACACACACTCCAACACCTATGCCAGCATTGTGCTACTATAGAGGAGTTTACTATAGGCTCATTCACCTTGTATGGAGACAAAAAGGCAAATAAACCTCAAAAATGACCTTGAAAAAAGGGGAAAAAACATACCCAAGCTGGCCAATAGTGATATCAATGGGCAACATTAAAAAACACTCCCAGTAAAGCTCCAAGAAAAAGAAATGATTTTTGGAAGAGTCTACAGCTTGGTTATGTTTTTTTTCCCCTTTTTTCAAGGTCATTTTTGAGGTTTATTTGCCCTTTTGTACTGTGCACATGTATCACACTGCTCACGTTGTGGGGTTTCCCCGGTTTTGCTGTACATTGCTGACGTAAATGGTTTCTCTTCCCTTTAAATCGGCTCTAACGCGAGGTTTACACTCGCGGTATTTTTTAGCTTGAATTTCAGCCCCCTCGGGAGCCTTCCTCTGCCCTCAGAATGCCTTTTCACACCTCTATCGCACATCAGCGCGCCGCGCACTTGTGCGGGCCCGTTAGTGCAGCGTGCACGTGTGCGGGGCACAAAAATGCACTATTAGCGTGTGCTAAGGTATCTTAGCGCATGCTCAAGTGCGCCCCGCACAATTGCGCGGTTTAGTAAACATACCCCTAAGTGTGCTGGCTACCACTATATTTAACTGACATGCCAGTGGCTGGCATTTTTAAAAAATGATGACAGTGGCTGTGAAATATTGACCCTTTATGTATCTATACATTTTTCATTATTTAGTTATCCTGATTTATATTCCACCCATCCTAATATTCCAGGAGAATTACAATGCAAAACATATGAATTAAGAACAACCTAATGAAATAAACAATACTTAAGAAATAACATTTAGAATCTGGAGCCGAAGGAGCCATTTTGCATATCCACATGTAGGAAAAAAATCACTGAGGTAAAAATGGCCACCATACACATGTAAGTGCTGGGTTTCACTATTTAATATGTGTGCTAACACTTACACGCGTAGGATGGCTATCTTGCAAGGCTATACATCTATTCTAGTTAAACAACGCATTCTTAAAGCCTTTTTCAAAGCAAGGGCCACCAAGTTTTGTGGACAAGTAATTAATGTTTTTCCTGATGTTACACGTAGCACCCAACTCCGCCGGCGGCAGTTTCTAACTCTCAAGCCCCGGGTTTTGGAATTGGGTGCTACGTTTTTCCTACGTTTCCCTTGTAAGTGTGTAATTGGTTACAAGGGTGCTTCTTATGTTTTTATTGATGTTTCTCATTTGGAAAAAATTATCTCTGATAAGCAAGTTAGAGTGGGGGAAGGTGCAGTCTAAAATATAATGTAGCCTCTGTTTGTGGGCCTTTTGGCCTAGTTTTCCTTTTAATTCTGTTTCTTTAGTATCTAGCACAGTCTGGCTCCCGTAATGTGGGCTTCATAAGGGTCTCTTGCCTATTATGTTTTAATTATTGGTTGTATTGATTTGTCAAAATTGTTTCTGAGGCAAGTCTCTCCTGTATTTCTTCTCTTGTTTTTGGTTTGTTGTAATGACTAAAAATCACAATAAAAAAAAAAAAGAAAAAGAAATTCCAACAATCAACAACAGATGTTACTATCTTTCTCTAATTTAACTTTTGAAGGAGAAATAAACAACTGGATATTAAGGAGTATAATTCCCTAATCCATCCAGTAAAGGGTTGGCTGAACTGAGTACTTTTGCAAAACCTTAATGTGCCATGGAACAGGTGTAGATCCTGATATGGTCAACTGCAATCATACACATGTGATCCCTACATGAAATAGGGAATACATATGTAAATTGTTGACCTACACAGGCCACTTTCTAACCATGCCCCCAACAGCCTCCTCTACCTTGTAATTTCAATGTAGTAAGGACATCCAAGTGTAAATGGATCTTTTTCTAAAATTGCCATTTATATGTGGAGGTCAGCTCCACAAGTAGTCCTGATTTTGCATGTGGAAATCACAAATGAGGCTTATAAAATATCCTCTCCCCCCCCCCCCCCACACACACACAATGTAGCAACAATTCTTTTAATGCATTTTTCACTTATTTTTGCTTGATTCTGTTATTTTCATTCCCACAAAAAGTATGAAGTTGGCAGCAATAACATAAAGGGATATGATAGAACATGCATGCTGGCATCCTGATCCACCCCCCCCCCCCCTTCACCCTCATTAACCACTGCAGCTGAGATTTAAAAAATACTGACCACAACTATTAAATATTGACTGGTAATGTTCTTTCTGCCATATAATGAAAGCATTATTCATTAATGTCAGATAAGCTCTTGGTAAACAGCAGACAGTATCTTGCATACTCTGGTAATTGAGCATCAAGTTGATCTTTTGTTCATGACTGAGACGTGATTTATTGAGAAAGAGAAGATAAGTGTATCTAATTTGGTGACTGCAGATTATGTTATTTTACAGACAGAAAACAAAGGGGTGTGGATTGTGTCTATAGGAAGACATGGGGCCCATTTTTCAAATGGGACGGTATTTAAATGACAAAGTGGTCTTCCACAGCACTTAAATATTGGTGGGATTTTCAGATCTGTATGTGGAAAGGGTGAGTAGCACTAGCCAGGTGAGCAGCACTATCCGGTAAGTGCCAGTACTTAGCTGGTTTAGTGCAATTTTCAACTAGCACTTATCTGGATTGCTTTTTATATGGCTTAAGTTGCCTGGATACATGCCAACTGAAAGCCATGCTAATCAGATTAAGTCGGCACTTAGCCAGGTGGTGCCAACTTCGCCCTCACTCCGCCCACAGACCGTGCCTACACAAACTAGATAGTAGAACGGTGGTCTGTGAAGATCTTTGGTGGCACTATCTGAATAGTGCTGCTTAATATCTCAGCCAGCACCCTTATCTGTACAGCCTCCCATTGGCCTTTCTGGCTACGGTTTCTCAATATCAGCCCCATGGCCTCTATCTGCATACTATTCAGAGACTCCTTTCTCTGCGTAACATTGACACATTGTAAAGAAAACAATACCAGCCTATTGTTGAAGAGTCCTTTCTAAAAAATGCATTAGTAGTTTGAGAAGTCCTGGGTAATGTGCTTTCAGCCCTACAGTTTAGGTGCTCTCATCCCTTAAGTGAGAATTATTGGTTATAACGTAGTAGTGAATTGTTATTGCCAGGTTAGTCCACGTGGAAATAAGGGTCAACAAACTAGTTGTAGGTGACTCCCTTTCATTGGACTAACTTAATGTGTGTTTGTCAGTTTACACTGGGTTTAAATAGTACAAACTCATCTCAGTCTTAAGCTGTCTTCATATGTTGTTACAGTTCAGTGGTGCATAGTGGAATATAAAGAGCTGATAAAATGACACTTTACAATTCAAAGGTCATATATCTGATAGCTAAGAAAAGCAACGCCTTTATTGAGTCCTTTTGTGCTTGATCATTCTAATATCAAATGTTTTCTGTTCTTGTGTATTCCTGAAGTTTCCTTTCAGTGCTTTCATTGCAAGATCATCAAGGGAGTAACTTTTCTTCAAGGAATGTTCATATATTGAGCGGCCAGTCTGCTTTTTATTTCCTGTACTAGTTTATGACATGTCTATAAAGACTGATACATGTCCCTAATTTTTGGCTTGTTTCTCTGATGTAACACCCCTCACATTTTTGTATTGGAGGTAGTAGTGAAATGTTTGCAAGGCTGTGTTGGTGACTGTTCTAATGATCAACACTATTTGAATGTCACAGCTTTGGGGTATAGGGTACCTGAGCCAAAGTTGTGTAAGTAGATTTATCAGCAATGAACCCAGACATACCTTTACTAGATTGCCATCCAAGTGGAGAAGAACGATCTGCTCTTTTGGATAGTTGAGTCAGATAGCTTCAAGTGTTGTTGGGCCCTGCAGTCTTAACTGGTGATTGAGCTGTGGTATCAGAGCACTACAGAACATAAGAACATAAGATATGCTATGCCGAGTCAGACAAAGGGTCCATCAAGCCCAGTATCCTGTTTCCAAAAGTGGCCAAGCCAGACCACAAATACCTGTCAGATTCTCAGAAGGTATCCAGATTCTATGCTGCTTGTCCAGTGGGTAAACTGTGGATTTCCCCAGTCCTCATGAACTTTTCCTCCAGGAACTTGTCAAAACCTCTTTTAAATCCAGCTATACTAGCAATTTTTACTATTTCTTCTGATAACGAATTCCAGAGTTTTATTTGCCGTTGGGTAAAAAAATATTTTCTCCAATTAGTTTTAAATGTATTACATTGCAGCTTCTTTGTGCGTCCCCTAGTCTTCCTACTTTTTGAAGGAGTAAACAACAGACCTACATTTACCCATTCTGCTCCATTCAATATTTTATAGGTCTCTATCATATCTCCCCTCAGCCATCTCCTTTCCAAGTTGAAGAGCCTTAACCTTTTAAGCCTTTCCTCGTAGGGGTATCCTTCCATCCCCTTTATCATTTTTGCTGTTCTTTTCTGTACCATTTCTAATTCTGCTATATCTTTTAAGATATGGTGACCAGAATTGCACACAATATTCAAGATGTGGTCAAACCATGGAGCAGTACATACAGTAGGCATTATAATATCCTTTGTTTTATTCTCCATTCCTTCATAATTCCAAGCATTCTATTTGCTTTCTTGGCCACTGCTAGGCAGAGGGTTTCAACTTATTATCCATAATGATGCCTAAATCCTTCTCCTGGGTGGTGGTTCCTTATGTGGAACCTTGCATCGTGTAACTGTAGTTTGGGTTGTTCTTTCCTAAGTGCATAACTTTGCACATCTCCACATTAAATGCCATCTTCCATTTGGGTGCCTTGTCTCCCAATTTGTCAAGGTCCTCTTGCAATTTTTTACAATCCTCTTGTGTTTTAAGAACTTTGAATAATTTTCTGTCATCTGCAAATTTGATCACCTCAGTCCTTATTCCATTTCCAGGTCATTTATAAATATGTTAAAAAGCAACTGCTCCAGCACAGATCCCTGTGCTGGAGCTGTTCAATGAGAAAATTGTCTATTTAGCCCTACTTTCTGTTTTCTATCTTTCAATCAGTTCCTAATCCACAATAATACATTGCCTCCTATCCCATGGCTTTTTAATTTTCCCAGGATTCTCTCATGAGGCACTTTGTCAAAGGCCTTCTGAAAATTCAGATACACTATATTAACGGGCTCACCTATATCTGCCTGTTCATTCACACCTTCAAAAAAATATAAGAGATTAGTGAGAAAAGGCATTCCTTGGCTAAATCCATGTTTGCTTTCTGCTATTAAACCATGACTATATACATGTTCAGTATTTTTTTTTTAAGTGTATATTTATTTGATTATTCAATTACATTCATGAATGAAGGGCATATGGCAGAAATACAACAATGGTAATAAAAGCATAAAGAAAAGTATTTGATGATCCTTTAGACAACTAATAATAAGGAAATACAGGAGGCTCCAAGTAATCCCAAAGAAGTAATTACTCCTTATTTTAAAGAAAAAGACCAAATAACAAGGCAGTGTGAGACTTATACCTCAGCCGTATGGGAAGCTAATGTAACCACAACGTCTTCCCTAGCTACCAAAAATTCCCCAGCAACTGGAAGGGCTCAAAAAACAGAAGCATTTTCTCTTTATAAGTATCATGACAACATGCAGGTAATTTCAACAAAAAAGTCACGCCAAGGGTAAGAACCCTGGGCTTAAGTCGCAGGAATTCCCTCCTCTTCAGCTGGGTATCCCTAGCAAGTTCTTGGAAAATGTGGACATGAGAGCCCATAAACCTCTCACTGAAATTTCTGAAATATGATCTCAGAATTAATGATTTGTAAGATTCCAGGGCCAAGGTAACAGAGTAGAACGAGCCGTGATCATCTCCAGAGAGCTTTCCAGAAAACCTGTTAGGTCTCCAGCCTCTGAGGGATTCTCAAGGCTAAATCCCTGGATACCCGACCCTACTAAAAGATACTAAACCCTAGTCAAAGGTGGTAGATCTTCCAGGGAGATATTTTCAAGACCTCCTGAACTATCTACAAACCATCTCCATAGGTGACTGCGACGGAGATTTAGAAAAATTAAGAAGTCTCAGATTATTCTTCCAGACTTGATTCTCAAGATATTCCATTTTCCTAAAAGTCACAGTCCTATCCTTCAGCTGGGCACATTGCAAACCCCAAAGTTGTCCAAGATCTTCCTCCAAAAGGGCCATTTTCCCCTCCTGTCCCTTTTGCACTCTTTAAACCTCATGAAAATGATGTCAAAGCGAATTAGTCTCAGTACTTACAGTTGCAACAGTTGATACAAGGGTAGCATTCATAGTCACAATTGCCTCCCACAGCACCTCCAATATAACTTTAGTGGGTTTCACCAACTCACCAACACTCAGAGTGAGCACAGCTCCAGGACCAACAGGGAGCAGGTTAGCACCCAAAGCTGATGTACCCGCTGTGTCTCCCACCTCACCATTTGATCTGAGGAGTTGAGCAGGCACAGCCGGTAAGCCCTATTCACTTCCCTGCGATGCCGTGCTTGTCGGCAGGCCAGAGGGAAGCACTTCACCAGCCAAAGCAACACTTCTGGGGCAAGTAGGGGGAACCCGCAGCAAAGGGGAAAGCCAAACTCCCGACATGCTCAGGTCCACAGCTTAAAAATCCTGACAACCTGCCGAAGACGCCGCTCCTGTTCCCAGTGTAGCAAAGCCGCAAGTATCCAGAGTTCTCTGTCTGACGAGAGTAGAACCAGTCTCACCCGAGGGTAGTTAGGCTTTCTTACGCTTCCTCTGCCCCATTTCTCCTCAGGAAACTGCAAATAAAGCACCGAAATAAAGCTCAGCATACAAGAGTCAGCTTAATCAGTGCAGCACGCTGCCGCCATCTTGCCTCCAAGGCCTGTAATTTTGTTTTTTATAATGGTTTCTACCATTTTGCTTGGTACCAATGTGAGGCTCACTGGTCTGTGATTTTCTGGATCACCCCTGGGACCCTTTTTAAAAATTTACATTACATTGGCCATTCTCCAGTCTTTGAGATGATTTTAATGATTGATCACAGATTGCTAATAGTAGTTCTACAATCTCATATTTCAGTGCATTCAGCACCCTGGGATATATGCCATCTGATTCAAGTGATTTGTTGTTCTTTAGTTTATCATCTGTATTACATCTTCCTGATTTATCAAGATTTGTTTAAATTCCTCTGATACTGTATATCACCTTTAAATATTATTTCTGGCATGGGTAAGTTTCCTACATCTTCTTCAGTAAAGACTGAAGCAAAAAATTCATTAAGTCGATCCCCTATAGCCTTGTCCTCTCTCAGTGCACCTTTTACCTCTCCATCATCTAATGGTCCAACTGACTCCCTCACAGGTATTTTGCTATGAATATATTTGAAAACTTATTATGCACTTTTGCTTCCACAGCAAGCTTCTTTTCAAATTCTCTCTTTGCCTGCCTTATTAATGCCTTGCATTTAATTTGCCAGTACTTATGCCTATTCCTGTTTTCATCATTTGGTTCTTTTTTACATTTTCTGAAAGATTCTCTTTTAAATCTCTGACCTCACCTTTAAGCCATGCTGGCTGTCATTTGGCCTTCCTTCCACCTTTTTAAAGCATGGAATACATGTGATCCATGCTTCCAAGATAGTATTTTTAAATGACATCCAGTTCTGATATAAGCTCCTAACCTTTGCAGTTGCTTCTTTTAGTTTTTTCTTAACTATTTTCCTCATTTTATTATAGTCTCTTTTTTGAATGTTGAATGCTTCCACAGTCAATTTCCTTGCTATCTTTCCTCCATTTATTAAATCAAATGTGATCATGTTATGATCACTATTGCCAAGTAGTCCCAACACAGTTACTTCTTACATTAGATCCTGCATTCCACTGAAGACTAGGTCTAAAATAGCATCCCTGCGTGTCAGTCCTTGAACTAGCTGTTCCATGAAGTAGTCATTTACTTCATCTAGAAACTTTTTCTCCCTATCATGCCCTGATGTGGCATTGACCCAGTGAATACTGGGGTAATTGAAATCTCCCATGTATTACTGTATTGTAAACTTTGCTAGTTTCCTTAATTTCTGTTAACATTTCATCATCTGTCTGTTCATTCTGTCAAGGCAGATGATAGTCCATCCCTACTGCCATTCCCTTACCCTTTTTAAGTGGAATTTCTATTCATAGAGATTCTACAACATATTTTGTTTCCTGCAAAACCTTGATCCTGTTTGACTCAATGCCTTCTTTACCTATAGAGCCACTTCTCCGCCAATGTGGTCGACCCTATCCTTATGATATAGTTTGTAACCTGGTATCACAGTGTCCCATTGGTTATCCTCCTTCCACCAGGAATCTGAAATGCCAATTATATCTAACCTTGCATTCATTGCTATATATTCTAACTCATCTTATTTTTTAGACTTCAAGAATTTGCATACAGGCATTTCAAAGTCTGTTTTTTGAAGGCTGATGGTGATACATTTCTTTTTTTATGGCTTAGGTATAGAGAATAATGTGTCCTGTCTTTTGAAATAAGTGAAGATATATTGGGTGTAGGTGGGCAGGTCGATATTTTGTCCAGTTATGGCTCGTCTTCAGATATTACTTTATGTATAGAAGAAGAGATGTCTATGATCTTTAAAAGTCATGTACTACAACTTATTTGGATTATTATTATGTTGAGCCAATAAATGATATTACCATCTCCTAAAATTCCTGTTTTCCCAAAACATAACTATTAACTAGAAAAAAAATCGGAAGCAATTTCAACGAATAGCTGTGTTGAGTTACCCTTCTTGCCAGCTGTCACATGGGCTGCTTGCCACGTGAGAATTTCTGCCATTATAAGCAGCTGAGCAAGAAGGAACACTTTTCATTTCCTATTGCTTTTATCTTTATAATTAGCAAGTGAAGAACAATATTCTCTAATTTGTAAAACTGCATGCACTGTATAAAACACCCAGTTAATTATGCCATCGATCCCAGCTTGACAAATCAATGGAATGGTACATAAAACAGAAATAAAACGTCTATGCTCTGTGAAGAAGCAAAACAATGCTTGAACATGTATTTTTAACTTGCTGCTCTTATTTCATAGTTCATGAATACTACATTTTTCTTGAGAAACTCATGATTTATTTCTCGTTCTTAGTTCAACAGCAGCTGTGGTTTCTGTTAAGTGTCATTTTTTCCGCTGACATGCTTGGGGAAGCTGCCTGTTACCCCCCTTCTATTGTCTCCCTTTCTAGGTAGGATTAAGTTCATCCAAGTTATCTGCAATGCAGTTAACACATGGTAAGTAAATTGTCTCTGTATGGGATGATACGCAAATGCACAGATGCTTTACATTTGCAGCCAATTCATTTTTGCAACAAATGCACAGTAACTGCACATTTTTTACGACACTATAGTAAAAGGGCTTCCTAGACAGTTGCTGCTGAAAATCATCACTAACCAGTCAAGTAAAAAAAAAAAAAAAATCTGAAAGGCTGAACCAAGTCTGTGACTTTTTGTGTTCTCCAAACACCCGACCATTTCAATCCCCCCACCTCTTCCTCACAAGAAACTGAGGTATATGTATAAGAAAGAGAGAACTTTCACCAAAGAAAGCTTTTTTTTTTTTTTTTTTAAGTGCATGTATGCAATGCTGAATTTGAGCAACCAAGAATCAGAAAGAGTGTAGGCTAATGCCAGAATCATGAGCGAAAGCCATGTTTTATTCATAAAGTCTGTACTTCCAGTGAAATTAAAAGCAAAGCAAAGGGTCAAAGATGTAAACCCTTTTTCCCGAAGCCTGTAAACCAATAAAGGCTTTTTATTAGCTATCGATATCTATCTCTGACTTGACTTAATAACATCTTATTTCTTGTTTTTGCTGGCCATCAATAACATTTCTGTCTCTCTGCTGAGGTCCCCATCTCTGCGTGCAATTGCATTATAAGGGTCTACAAGCCCAATTTACTTCACATTCTTATTTTTGGAAAAGGCTGGCTGGCTTTTGTAATGAGCGCAGCTGCCAAGGAGGCTTGACAGAATCTGTGGCCCATCTGGCTTCTTAGCTTTGTGCAATATCGCAGAAGGCTGAGCTCACAGACCAGCTGATGAGGCAAAGCGTAGGCAAGCCGTGGCAACAATTTTCTCTGTGTTTTCTCATTAAGGCAAGGGACATCTTTCTGGGAATCTCTCCTATATGGAATATCAGCGGCATTTTCTGTTTCTTTTCCTCTAATAAGGACAAAGCAACTTAAGGCTGGCGTCGTGGACTCTCTTTTTCCTTTCAGAGACATTCTTTTAGTTGCTCGATTGATGCAAAGGGAGGGCAATTTTCAAAGCCATTTAGCCAGAATTAAGCCGGCCAGCTTCAAAACTGACCATCTCTGTCAGGCAAGACTTTTAAACAGGTTTTCATAGTAAAAGTGCATTTATTTGGTTTAAAAAAAAGAGGCATGTTTACGTAGGGGGAGGAAAACAGCATGAATAATTTGCATTTTCAAAAGTATGCATGATATTTTACTCTCCTTTCACCCGCTCGCACAAATAAAAAGAAAATGCCAATCGAGGAAGAGCTTTTAGTAGGTCTACTTTGCACAGGCCGATTTTCAAAGAGAAACTATCCAAGTGGCCTGCTTTTGAAAATCAACTACAAGGTATGAGGAGGCAAAAGACCCATTACATTGTATTTTGCAGCTGGACAGACTGTCTAAGAATTGCTCTCTTAGAGTTGGGCATTAATTGCCTCATTGTGTTAAAGGAAGGGAGTATATATTCCAGATGAAGGTTGGTCACATTTATCTGGCTCTTAAAATAAGCTTTATGCACCACTCTATTTTATAAAGCGATTACTAATTAGAAAAACTCCATGTGACTCTTAAATCAACAATGTAACAGAGTTACTAAATAACACAAGGGGGGAGCCAAAAAAAGAGACTACTACTAACAAAGCCTCATTTGGTAAGTGTAAACCACATTTCAATGCTCACGACCCTGCAAGAGCAATCTCTTCTGGTGTTGGAAAGGCCTCAGATAGTGGAACAAAACACAGCTTGATAAACTGGCACTCTTAGCCAACTCACCTCAAGCTCTTATGCCTATCTGCTGAGCACTTATGGTGGTGTTACACTGAAGCTAAGTGTTTTCAATGATTTAAAATGCATTTAAAAATGGATAAACATGTTAGTATACCAATGAAAGAAAGCATTGAGAGCTTTCTATAAGAGCTTGAGGCGAGTGGGCTAAGAGTGCCTCCCTGCCCATTGCAAGCCCTGGGCCCGCTGCAAAATGACATACGGGGAAGTTATTCCACCTCAGAGGTGGAATAACTTCCCCATATAAGTTGCCGACCCTGGACATACAGGATCGACATTAGAATCGGCTCTGTATATCCGGGGCCAGCGACTGCCCAGACTATGTCACCGAGCCGTCCCCTTCCTCACCCCCATCTAACTTCCCCGCACAACCGGCAGAGAAGTTAGTCACAGCCGGAAGAAGGCACGGATAGCGGGGATGGACATTCAGTTGGGACGTCCATCCCCGCTATTCATGGCACAGAATAATCCCCATAGAGGGGAATTCTATAAGCTCCCATGCAGTTAATACATATTTATTTATTTAACATCTTTTATATACCGTGCTATTTGTTATCAGTGCGGTTTACATTCAACAAAGGTTGCGCAATTTAGTCAAGACTAGTTTGCGTTTACATTATAACAGGAAATAAAACTTGGGACAAACAGGGTAACTATATACATATTAACATAGAGCATAAGATTATAATTTGGCCGGTGTTGTCGTAAAACTATAGGCGGGGCAACAATTACTTGAGACCCCTTTGTTTATGAACTGTATGGAGAGTCTGTGAGGGTGGTGGGTGAATGATCGGTGGCGGGGCGGGTGCTTGTGCAAAGTGTAGCAGGAAAATGTGATGTTTGATTGCCTTCCGGAACTGAATGAGGTCTTTAATCAATCTTATTTCAGGTGGGAGATCATTCCAGCATTTTGGGGCGTAGAAGGTGAAGGCTCTTCTCCTGGTTGTTTGGGTGCACTTAATGGAGTCTTTAGGGATGATCAAAGTGTTGTCAGTAATTGTCCTCCTCGTTCTGTTTTTCGGAGTAAGGGTGATGAGGTCGTTGAGTGACGTGGGGGCTAGATTGTTTATGATCTTGAATATAATGAGAAGAGTTTTGTAAGTTAACCTGCAGTGTATTGGCAGCCAGTGGAGTTCCTTGAGTATTGGGGTGATATGGTCCGTTCTGGCAAGACCACAGAGAACGCGAGCCGCAGCGTTCATCACAAGTTGCAGTGCGTTGATGTTGTTCTTGGGGAGACCATACAGGATTACATTTGCATAGTCGAAGTGTGGTAGAATGAGGGCCTGAAAAATGGTTCGGAAATCATTAGGGGGAAGCATGGGTCTAAGGTGCCTTAGTGTTCTGATTTTATTGTATATGGTCCTGGTAGTGTTTCATATGTGCTCCTTAAAGTTAAGATGCTGGTCCAGAGTGATCCCAAGGTAGCGTATGGTAAGTTTACTTGGACGCTCAGCATCTCTTACTTTTAGGGAAGGTGGAGGGGAGAATGTTTTGTTCCTTGAGATGAACAGAACTTCAGTTTTCTTGAAGTTTATGCGGAGATTTTGGGATAGTAGCCAGTCAGTGATGGCGTCGAAGCAGCTGACAAGGTTGGTGAAGTCTGGGTGTTTGACTTTGAATGGCGTAAACAGCAGGACGTCATCTGCATAAATTAGAGTGGAAATATTGTAGGAGCGGATGATGTCACATATCAGCTGCATGTAGATATTGAACAGCAGCGCAGATAGAGATGAGCCTTGTGGCACACCTTGTTGTTGGTGGAATGGTGCGGATGTGATGGATCCAACCCGGACATGTTGCCAACGATCTGTTAGGTAAGACCTACACCATTCCCAGGCGAGGCCACAGATACCCTTCGCCTGGAGATGGATGAGAAGTTGCCACACATGTATGTGGGGTCTATTCTATAAAGTAAAGTAGCAGTGTCTTTCATAGAATAGGGGTGTATTGACATGCCTGAACCTAGTCCGAGCCTTTAGAGGCCCTCTCACAGGACGCTGAGAAGTTCCTAGAATGGATGGGATGTGGAGGAGATTTTTGCAGACGAGTTGAGGTTTTATATTCTTCCCCGTCCTCTCAGATCACGGTCAATGGGATACTCTCCCAGTCCTTTTTTATTACAAGAGGCATCCATCAGGGATACCCCTTGTCTCCTTTACTTTTTAACCTTGCCATGGAACCCCTGTTGCTGGCTGTTAGATAAAATCCACATATTCAGGGCTTCACCTCCAATACTTTCTCCTGTAAATTGGCGGCCTATGTGGATGACTTGATATTGTTTCTTCAATGTCCCTCACTGTCTATTTCTGCTCTGTTTGCAACCATTGATGGCTTTGCAACATTCCCTGGTTACAGGATCAACTGTGAGAAATCAGAAGCTATTCTGCTCAACTCTCCTACCACCCAATCTGATGTTGCTGATTGTGGACTCGAATGGATACTTCACAGTATGAAACACTTAGGATCACTCTACCACTGGGACCTAGAGAAGATGTTAGTATTAAATATGGAAAACATATTATCTCTCAACGAAGTTACAGGACAATAGTTCTCCCTGGCCATTTCTTGGTGAAGCAAGATAAAGAACATCCGTATGGTTTTAACTCCACAAATCAATTATATTCTCAGTAACATGCCCAGTCTTTGTCAGGAAGCTTTTTATAGGCAGACTGAATATCTCTGGAGAAATCATAAACCTTGCATTGCCTGGAGCAGGGGTGGGGAACCTACGGCCTTAAGGCCCCATGCGGCCTTTTGGAGCATGATGTGCGGCCTTCTGCAGCCTTCTTAAGCAAGTTTTCATATTGTTATATATGTAACATTGATTAATATATGTGAACTAATTTTGGCAATATGGTGATTCCGCTAAGAGATGATTCTCGGTAAAAGCCGTTATCTGGCCGCGATAAGGTGGTATTGCTTATCTAATTGTAGTTCTTGCAGGCGATAAAGAGGTTGCCCAAAATGTCCATTGCTGGTGACGTCAGTACGGGGAACTTTTGATAGACACTACACCCAATAACAGACGCTGACAGACGCAGAACTGGCGTGGCATAACATCACGCCTTCGGATAAATATATCACGATGAGACTCAGAGGAGAATATGGAGGAAGAGTAAGAGTTGGATTTTGAACGAGAGAACGCATTAGCAAATCAGTTTGGAGTTGGCAGTGAAGCATAGTGGTTGCGCATGTGAGTCAAAGTGTGTCGCGTAGAGGAGAGTGTGCCTCAGCCTTGGCGTGTATAGGGCATAAAACCACGGTACGAGGAGGTACCGATGTATGACGTTGAATAAATTCTCAACATTTTCATTCAAATTTATACGTGAAGAAACAAATTCATGATTGCAACAAAAAAGAATTGGCGCTAGTTTTGAAACCAAAATTTCTTCTCCACCTTCTGGCAACACTGGTGACAGTTACTAACTGGCTGGCATAGAGAGTGCAGCATTTGTGGTTCCTTCCTTCAGAGTGTGTTTGTCACTTGATTACATTTTTTTTTTTGCTTTCCATCATCTCGAAAAACCCGAAAAGGTCGCTTAAAGAAGAACACAGAGTGTTTAACGATGAGTGGGAATTGCAATACTATGCTGTTTCTGAGAAGGATAAAATGAGTTGCTTGCTCTGTGATTCTGTGATTTCAACGGTAAAAAAATACAATGCATATCAACACTACTCTACTCATAAGGACAATAAATACATTAAGCTAGAAGGTGAATCCCGAAAGATTGCTTTTTAAAAATTGAAAGAATGGCAGCAAAAGCAGAGACAGTTATTCCAATCAGTGCAGAGTATCAGAAACACAACTACAGAAGCTACTTATAAAGTGGCATATATACTTGGGGAACAAAGGTAAGCCATTTACTGATACAGAAATGATAAAAGATTGCATCATAGAGGTTGTAGGATGCTTAGACACTGATAAGGTTAACAAATACAAACCACTGCCTCTTTCAAGAAGAACTAATGCTGATCGGCAGCATGAATTAGCACTCAATGTAGTAGATCAACTGAAAGAAATAATCCAAAATGAAAATGTGTACTATTCAATAGCGCTGGATGAATCAACTGATTGCACTAACTCAGCGCAGGTATTGTATTTTGTTTCCCCCATAACTAAGGATTTTCGTGTTTGTGAAGAGTTGCCTACTCTGAGCACTCTAAAGAGCAGAACGCGAGGAATCGATGTGTTTAACGATTTTAAAGACAAATGTCATGAATTCGGACTGAATCTGGCTAATTTAGTAAGTGTATGCACAGATGGTGCACCTTCTATGACAGGGAAGAACGAAGGCTTTATTGCACAACTTGAAAGAGGTTTCAAGCCAAAATGATCTTATCGCTTTTCATTGCATTTTGCATCAACAAAGTCTCTGTGTCAAATCCACTGTTTTAAATGACACTTTGCAGAAAGTTGTAGGAATTGTGAATTATATTCAAGCAAATGCAACGAGACATCGACAATTTTGTGAGATGCTAATGATGGATAATGAGGTAATTAGTGTTGATTTGCCCTACCATTCGAAAGTGCGCTGGTTATCACAAGGACAGGTTTTAGTCAAAGTTTTGTGTTTGCGTAAAACAAATAATCAAATTTTTCAAGGAAAGGAATAAACACTGTGAATTATCATGCAAGCAGTTTCATAGCAATGTTGCTTTTCTGTGTGATATAATGACAAAGCAAATAACTTGAATGTTTCATTGCAAGGTAACACCAAGTTTATATATGATATGTGGAGAGAAATAAAAATATTCAGAAAAAAAATTAACATTTCTTAAATCACGTCTTGGCCAAAATGAGCTTCCTGAAGAGAACGTCTCTCACCTATTAGAAATGATTAATGAAGAAAAATATTCTTTTGAACATTTCAAACAATATGAATCAGTTATAGTCTCGCTAATCAAGGAATACAATGAAAGGTTCAGAGATTTTGAGAAGCATGACATGACCCTCAAATTCGCTTTTCAACCTCACTTAGTTAATGTATCTGAGGCCCCAGAGAAACTGCAGATGGAGTTAATTGAGCTCTCGGAAGATTACATTCTGAAGTCGCTGTTTGACAGCAAAAAAGATCCCATTCAAATATGGAAAAATGCAATCGAATATCCTCACCTCAGGGAAAACGCACGATGCTTGCTCTCCTGCTTCTCAACAACATATCTCTGTGAATCTACCTTCTCCTACTTAACACAAATTAAGACATCCTTAAGATCACAAATTATAGATGAACACCTAGAAGACCAGTTAAGACTATGTACATCCACGATGCAGCCTCATATATCACTGTTTTCTCACAAAAAACAATCTCAGAAGAGTCACTGAAAGGTAAGCAGCTAGCTTAGTTGTTTAAAATTATATATATACTGTATATATATATATACAGGGTGGCCCAAAAAAAGTGAGAACATCTCGTAGCATATAAGTTATTTAAAAATTCAAAAAGACAGATGTAAACGATTGACAAATTAAAAAAAACAAAAAAAGATGGCGACCGGAAATTGTCGAAATAAAGATGTTATATAGCTAAAAAAGGTAAATAAGTAAACTAAGCTTTTAATTTACGAGATGTTCTCACTTTTTTTGGGCCACCCTGCATAGTTGTATTGAAACATTGTTAGTATGCACTCTGCCATATGGCAGTATAGATACTTGAAAGGGTTAATTCTGTATAAAAGCTAAATTAGTATTAAATTATTTGCATTTTGCAGTATTTTTTTTTTTTAATATGGCCTTCTTGGAAGGATGTTAGCTCTCATGCGGCCTTCAAATGAGAAAAGGTTCCCCACCCCTGGCCTGCAGGATACTCTTCGCAGCAAAGGAATCTGATGGAGTTGAGCTTCCCGCTTTCTACTTATATCATCTGGCATATCTAGCCCATTAAGGCCTATTCCAGTTTGTCTCTAATGGATCTTTTAAGGATCAACCCTCCTGGCTGGCCTTGAAATGCGTATTGGTAGCCCCGTTTTCTCTGCACAATCTGGTGGGTGTGAATGTGGATGACACTATTGATCCTCTGGCTCCATTGCGAGCTACCCAGCCTACACTCAGGATTCTTGATCAAGGTTTACATACACCATGGGATCACTCTTAAAGGGTGTCATTGTGGCAAAACCCTTCTCTTCAGATAGGGAGGAAAATGATTTTCTGGCTTTCCTGGCAAGCCAAGGGGCTGGGAGTACTAGGATGTGTTATGGAGAACAAGTAGCTCCTCTCCTTTATTGCATTACAATAGCGTTTTCTCTCTCCTGGGGACCATGCATTTAAATGGCAACAGTTGAAGCACTGTATCACACATTTGAAGTACAACCTTACCTCCATGGTGATCAAACCGGGGCTGCAGGGCTTCAGTGAATAGGCCTTAATCAAGGGCCACTCAGTATCTATTCTCTATAAGCGGCTCCATGAATCCCATTATCCATTTTGGACTGGCTTATCACAGGTTTAGTCCAATGACACGGGTGTGGAATTGACATCCCTCCAATGGTGGTAATTCTGGTTGGGGATCAATTGACCTTCCCACTCAGCCAGTCTGGTGCAGTCCTTATTTTTTCTGATGCACTGGGCTGTTTGGACACTGAAAAAAATGGTGAGCTGGATTATCTGGAGACCAATGCTGTTGGCACTGTGAGTCAGCCACTGGTATGCTCCACCATATGAGATATGACTGTGGCCTCATTTTACCATTTTGGCAAGCTATCTGGAAGAGACTGCAAAAAATCTTTCATTTTTCCATTCCTCTCTTGTGGACCATATTTTCTTTTGATCTCTTTGCCTGTCAGAAGTGTTACCTCCATCAAATAGGAAATTATTCAATATAATGATTGCAGTGGGTATCCAAATCATCCTCTCTAACTGGAAGATATCCTCACTTATTACATTCAGTCTCTAGTGGCACTTGATTTGTTTGGTGCACAGATATGAAAAGGCCTTAGCAATTAAATCCTCTACTCTTCTTCCTTTACTGAAAATGTGGGACCCCCTAGAGAAGTTTCTTCTTACCTATGATGATACTTCCCCATCACCTAACCTTGATATTTCTGGGTAATCTGGGTACTATGTAACTATCCTTATAACATGTAACCTCTCCAGTCTGGTTTGATATTTGAATAACTCCGTGTTTTAGTAGATTGGTTTATGTTTATTGTATCTTTTGTGGGGGGGGGGGGTTGTATGTTTATGTTCTTGTTATTGAAATTCAATAAAAATATGTGAACTAAAACAATAATAATAATAATATTCTATAACCTGCATGCATAAATTTAGGTCTCACCTATGCTCTACCCCTACTGAAGGTATGCATGATGGGAGTTAAATTTATGCTTACAGAACAGCAACCACCTAAAATCATGCATGTAAGTATCCTTTCACATGCCTAAGTCCTTTGAAAAATGGACTTCCATGCATTTCTAGCAAATAACTTTCCATACACCCTTTATAGAATTATCACCTAAATGCTATACGGTGCAAATAGTTTTAAATATATTTTTTTTTCTAAAGAGTTACATATCTAGCATGACATACCTATATAAGAAGTAGCATTTTAGAAGTGACATCTAGGAAGAACATGGGAAGTCCAGGGCACAACGTCCAAAACTATGGGGGAGTGGCAACAGTGAAAAGAGACACCTAAAAGGATCATCTGAAATCGTTCACCTCCTCCATGAAAGATGAATATCCCAGGAACTGGTTCTGGTGATGGGTCCATGCAGATAGCAATAATGGGTATATTCATGGGTGTAGGCCATTTCACAAATGTGGATGCCCTTGAATTACATACCTGCGGAACCAGGAACCTGAATTTGCCAACAGGGGATCTCAAAAAGGGGGTATTAGGAGACTAGCAAGTTCTGCCATTTCAGATAATCACCCCACAAAATGTAACTGGAGAAGAAAGATATGCTTCTTTCATCAGTGGATGTATCCAATCTCGTCCACAACCATCTGTAATCACAATTAATTTTATACTGTTCAGGGGGGTCTCAGACTCTATGGCACTGGTCTTGACTATAAAAATTTGTCACACTGTGGTGCCCGTTTGCATCAATGACCTCCCCTTGAACACTTATATCTTAAACATTATCTATTATGCCTACACAGTCTTTTGATTCTAGCATTCTGAATTTTCTCAATCAATGTTCATCTCATTGTTTAAGGATCCAAAAAGATTGTTTGATAATCGATCTTATAAAGATTGCTTAACTTATTGTAATCTTCTGCTTTATATCTCAGCTATTGTCCCAACGTCATTCTCTGGTACCTCTCACACGTTTCACTCTGAGTTTCCTCAGGGGCACTTCAAAATGTAAAGCTAGAAAAAGACAAGAGCTTACTCAATTTCTAAGCTTTCTATTGCCATTATCTCCTCTCCCTCATTAAAAAATTTTTCCCAACTATATCTAACTTTCATACTGTGACGTAGAAGCCCACACAGAACCTATGCAAATAGATAGAAAGGAGGAATTTACCTTTGAAACTGTTAGTCAGTCAGCATATACAGCTCATGAGAAACAGGGAAAGAGAGGAGCAGAGCTGACACACCCAAGCTCTGATGTAGCAGCAAGCTCAGAGCTTGATTACACTCACCTGGGCAAGAAAGTCGAGCCAGCCTGCAGGGATAAAAGCCGGAGATAAAAGCCGGAGGGTAGCTCCAGCAAAGGGGTGCTGTGATTCCCCAGAGAGAAAGGGGTGCTGTGATTCCCCAGAGAGAAGGGGGTGCTGCGATTCCCCAGAGAGAAAGGGGTGCTGTGATTCCCCAGAAAGAAGGAAGTGCTGTGATCCCCCAGAGAGAAAGGAGTGCTGTGATTCCTCAGAGACAAGCAGTGGGCGTGTCAGAGAAGCAGGAAGCAGCAGAGGAGAAGCCTCAGAGAAATGTGGCTGGAAAAGCACACAGACTACAGGCAGCTGGAGGTCCTGTGAGGAACCAGGTTGCAGCTCAAAGAGAGAAGCCAGGGCAGCAGAAGGAAGGAAGGCACGCCCTGTGGCTAGGAACCTACCGGGACCAAGAGAGTAGGGAGTCTCCCAGACCTCACTGCCAGAGCTAAAGGCTTCAGCATTCATACAGGTGGGAGCCTAGCACTATAATAAGGAAAGCCAGAAGTTCTGTTCGGAACAGAGGGCCAGGGCACTGCTCAACACAAGAAGTGTCAGCAGAAAGTTATAAAGGAGTTCCTGATAACTGGAGGGAACAAAAGGAGAGTCGTGGAAGAAACACTACAGCTACAGGTACTTTTAAACCTCACTGTATGGAACTGTGTTCTTATGAGATACCCGAGTTCTCAGTGAAGGGTTTTTCCAGAGACAGCAGTAAAGGTCTGAAGCTAAACCCCACACACACTGTGAGGATATGCAATGGGAGTGTAGCCCTAGTGAACCTGAATATGCTCCTATGGATTGTACGCTATGTCTTGCAGACAACATTAAGATATTTTTCTTTCAGAAGAAGCTGTTTGTTTTCCATGTTTTGTTTTGCACTTAAAAATCCTTTGGGAAGGGAAATAAATTCCTTGTTATGTTTTGCCTTGAACACACGACTTACGACTATTATTTGCTAACAGAAGATATCAGGGTAACCCCAAACTTCACACCCTAGGTGAAGGCCTGGCACCCGTTTACAGTACCTGGGTTATAATTGATGCTGCACACATTTTATTCAATGCTTCTTTCACCAATTGCTATATGTTGGAAAAAACGCCGCGCATGTGGGATGCTATTTCCTTTCATTTTTTAAAGCCACTGCCTTCTGAACTACCGTGCATGCGAATTACTTGCCAATGACCAGCTGTCAATCCTCTCTCCAACTCCTTTCTTTGGATTAACTTATTCTACTGTTTACCTCACATACAAGATTTCCAATCTATAGATATGTTTAAACTCCTTGGTGACACTGAAATTAAATTAAAGATCAATTTTTGTTCTCTAATTAATAATAACACAGGTACACTAAAAAAATTTTTTTTTAAACTGCCTCTAATGTTTCGATTGATTTTTACGTTTTTTGGTGCGCTGAATCCAAATCTGGTAACCAATTTGCTCCATCACGTACAGATTTTTTGCTACATTGGGTTAGCAGTTTGAGGTGAACGTTTCAGATTGAGTGCGATCGAGATAAAAGTTTCTTGGATGAATTCTTTATACTAATTGTTTAGTAGTTATTCAAATAAGAATAAAGATAATTGTAACAAGGCAGCACATAAGAATAGAGTAATGTCAACAAAACACACTGTGATGGTAGCAAAATTGTCTGCACTTAAAACAGCCACATACATGTGCACAAACATTGAGCATATAAGAGCGAGGTTAGATACAAAGCAAAGCAAAGAAATGTGCAAAAAATGTTGTACAGGTATGTATGTAAGAATAGAAAACGCAAACCGCACCATTGCAATACATGAAGACAAACACCCGATGGTGTGAAAATAAAATTCTAATAAATGAGATCCGACACTGTGGTAATAACTAGCAAATTTTTATTTCAAAGTTTAGTAAAAACATGATATTTGTCAACACAGTTTAGATTTTAAAGTCATTCTTGGGTCAATCAATCTCCTGGTGGGCCCGTTTCTTCTTCCCCCGAATGCTTCTCTTGGTGTGCTGCTTGGCGTATTTTTCATCTGGGGTTTCCCGCAGCAGCAAGCAGCAGAAATCAGCCATCATAGTGGTGTTCCATCTTCCTTGGTACCTTCTCTCTGCGTCCTTGATGTCCTGGTGAAACCTTTCACCTTGTTCTTCACTGTACGCCCCCAGGTTTTCGGGAAAGTAGTTCACATGGGAGTGCAAGAAATGGACTTTCAGGCTCATGTTACAGCCTTGTTCTTTGAAGGCATTGAGCATCCTGGCAACAATATCCTTATAGTTCTCATCCCGCCTGTTCCCCAAGAATTTGAGAACAACATCCTTGAAGGAATCCCAGGCTTCTTTTTCCTTCTCAGACATTGTTTCAGCGAATGCTCCATCTGAAATGAGTTTCCTTATATCAGGGCCAACAAACACTCCTTCCTTTCAGGGCCGGATTTACGTATACGCCATGTACGCCATGGCGTAGGGCCCACAACCGGCAGGGGCCCACAAAAAATAGAACCAGGTTTTTTTTTTTTTCAACTCGATTAAAAAAAAACCCTGGTGGCTGCCGCCGCGGGGCCCCCTCTGCTGCCGCGGGGGCCCCGTCTACAAGATGGTCGGGTCGGGTCGGGTCTCGTCTCCCTCCCTCCCTCCCTCCCGGCTGCGAGAGACGCGAAGATAGAGCGTCTCCTCGCGTCTGTGTTAAGCCCGCAGGGGCTGATGGGAAATCCCATCAGCCCCTGCGGGCTTAACACAGACGCGAGGAGACACTCTCCCTTCGCGTCTCTCGCAGCCTGCAGCGAGGGAGGGAGAGAGACCCGACCGGACCGGACCGGACCCGACCAGCTTGTAGACGGGGCCCCCGCGGCAGCAGAGGGGGCCCCGCGGCGGCAGCCACCAGGTTTTTTTTTTAAATTAAATTTTAAGTTATGCCGGGGGGGGGGGTGGAGTACTAACCCCCCCCCCCGGCCTAAAGTAAAATTTAATTTAAAAAAAAAACCTGGTGGCTGCCGCCGTGGGGCCCCCTCTGCTGCCGCGGGGGCCCGCGTCTACTAGCTGGTCGGGGCGGGTCGGGTCGGGTCGGGTCGGGTCCGGTCGGGTCTCTCTCCCTCCCTCCCTCGCTGCAGGCTGCGAGAGACGCGAAGATGCGTCTCTCGCAGCCTGCAGCCTGCAGCCTGCAGCCTGCAGCGAGGGAGGGAGAGAGACCCGACCGGACCCGACCCGACCCGACCGGACCCGACCAGCTTGTAGACGGGGCCCCCGCGGCAGCAGAGGGGGCCCCGCGGCGGCAGCCACCAGGTTTTTTTTTTAAATTAAATTTTACTTTAGGCCGGGGGGGGGTAGGACTGGTAATGGGCTATGGGGGGGGGGGTAGGACTGGTAATGGGCTATGGGGGGGGGTAGGAATGTTAATGGGCTAGGGGGGGGTAGGACTGGTAATGGGCTATTGGGGGGGGGGTAGAACTGTTAATGGGCTTTGGGGGGGATGAGGCTGGAAATGGGCTGGGGGGGTAGGGCTGGTAATGGGCTATTGGGGGGCTGGGGCTGGAAATGGGCTGGGCTGGTGGGGTTAAGGCTAGAGTTGGGCTGATGGGGTTAGGACTGGTAATGGACTGTGGGCTGTTGGGGGGGGGGCTTAGAACTGGCAATGGGCTTTGGGGGGGGTTAAGACTGGTAATGGGCTGTGGGCTGATGGGGGTTGTCTGGTAATGGGCTATGGGGGGCTAGGACTGGAAATGGGCTGGGGGGTTTTAAAACTGGAGGTGGGATGATGGGGTTAGGACTGGTAATGGGCTGTGGGCTGATGGGGGGGGTAGGACTGGCAATGGGCTATGGGGGGCTGACTGGAAATGGGTTGATGGGGTTAGGACTGGAAGTGGGCTGATGGGGGGTTAGGACTGGTAATGGGTTATAGGGGGGGCTTAAACTGAAAATGGGGTGATGGGGGGTTAAGGACTGAAAATGGGGTGAGGGGGGGTTAAGGACTGTAAGTGGGGTGATGGGGGGGCTAGGACTGGAAATGGGCTGATGGATGGCTAGGACTGGAAATGGGCTGATGCAGGGACTAGAAGGGAATGGATGCTGGGTGAGGCTGGAACTAGAAGGGAGCTGATGTTGGGGGAGGATTAGAATGGGATGGGGCTGGAAGAGTAAAATGGAGAAGGGAAAAATATTTTGTGTGGGAGGGATAAAAAATCTACAATTGGCCGGGTATTGGGAGAGTAAGTGGGGATTGAGGATGGAGGGGTAATATTTGAGTGGATGAAATAGGAATGAGGAAAGAGCAAAAGGAGAAAGATTAGTATGTTAAAGCAGATGTAGAGAGAGAATGGAAAAAAATCTAGAAGAGAGAAGAAAGGACAAATGGACAGCAGACGATGGAGAGTTAGCAGAAGACACGAAGAAACCAGAAGAAAGTGGCTGGAGCAATTGCAGCTGAAAAAAATGCACAAAAGGTAGAAAAATATCTCTTTATTTTGAATTTATTAATTGGAATATGTCAGCTCTGGTAAATGTGCATCATTAACATCTGTGCTTTGTTTAGTACAAGAGCAAATTAATGTATTGTTTTATTTCTACAGTGTTGTACATTCCAAGTTTGGCTTTTGGGATTCCCAGTTTAATTATTGTCTTCCTATTTCTAAATTGTGATTACTTGTTTGGTGATGGTCTATGTTCTGCATGTGTAACTGAGCTGAGGTGTTCTGTTTATATAATTCCTATTTGACATTGCCACTTGTTCTCTTTCCCCAGTAGGTCATGTATTGTTGTTCTCTGAAATGTATTGGTTTAATATTTGCAGTGTTGCCTTTTGATTGGTAGAGTATGGTGCTTTGTGAGTCCTGGTAGTGCTGTTAGGATACGGCGGGTTTACTATGGGCAGTGTTTGTAGTAGTTCCTAATGTGTCTGGCAGTTGGCACTGGATTATAGTAATGTAGAAATCTTTTAGTCTTTCTTTATCCATACACTCATTAAGAGGCACGTTTACTAAAAGTTAGTATATGGTAACATTATGCAAATATTTATGCAAATGAGGCCCCTTATGCAAATGAGGTCCGCACCCCCCTTGGGCCGCCCCTGCTGGGGGCCCACAATTTTTGTTGGCGTAGGGCCTCACTCAAGGTAAATCCGGCCCTGCTTCCTTTAGCTTTGCTTCAGAAAGTCGGGGGAACTTTGAGCAAAGGTACCGAAAGCACTCACCATCTTTTGGAAGGGACTTGATGAATTGCTTAATGAGACCCAACTTAATGTGGAGAGGTGGTAATAGAATTTTATCACGAGGTACCAAGCTCTCATGAAGAACATTTTTCTCACCGGGTCTCAAATACTCCCGAATTGGCCAGTCTTTTTCCCCCCAGTGTAGGTCGCGGGCCCGGCTATCCCACAAGCAAAGGAAGCAGGGATATTTGGTGAAACCGGATTGCTGCCCTAATAGCATGGATAGAATTTTAAAGTCTCCACAAATCATCCACTTATGCTCATCATAACGAATCTTCTGAAGAATCAGGGCCAAATTCTCGTATTTTTCTTGGAGAATAACAGAGTGAGCAATAGGAACTGAAGCGAATGTGTTGCCATTATGAAGAAGAACACCTTTTATGCTGTCTTTTGACGAATCAATGAACAGCCGCCATTCAGCAGGATCATACTTGAGTTTAAACTTTTCCATCACTCCGTATATATCGTTGCAAAATACCAAATCTTCCTCTTTGCTGAAATACTTCAAAAATTGTGTCTCGCGGTTGCGGTACCAATAAAAAGTTGTTCCTGGTGACAATAGATTTTTCTGTTTAAGCCGAGAACCTAGCAGTTGGGCAGCATCTTTTGGGAGTCCTAAATCCCGGACTAAATCATTCAATTCAGCTTGAGAGAAAAGTTCAGGTTTCGGATCTGGTTCAGTTTCAAACTCAGAAGTACTGGACTCATCGGGAAAAGCCATCTGATGAGTCTCATCATGATCAGAACCGTCCACACAAATATGATCCAAAGATTTTGGTGGTTCAGGCACAGGTACTTCGTTGCAATGAGGCATAGGCCTAATTGCTGAGGGAAGGTTGGGGTAACTTATTACTTTCTTATTTTTTAAGTTGTATCCCTTCACAATGCAAGAGCAAAAATAGCAGTCACTGCTGTGGTCTCTTTGTTCACGCCACATCATAGGTATTCCGAAACGAAATGCTTGTTTTTTACCTTTCATCCATAAGCGTAGATCTTCCTCACATGTCTTGCACACTTTGTGAGGAGCCCACGGTTTGTCTTGTTCGCCTAACTTCAAACCGAAAGAGGCGAAATATACTTTTTTAATAAAGGCAGAAATGGTCCTCTGCCGCTTTTTCACGGTATATTCCCCACAAATAACAACAAAACTGTCCGGAGAGTTGACGCAACCTCTGGCTCTGTGAGCCATCACAAATACACAGCACTGCAAACTTCAACTGTAGTGAACCACTTCAGAATAAAGCTGGATTACGACTGAGCAAACAAAAGGTAATAATGAACTTGCAAGAAACTGAAATTTGACAGGAACGTTCATGTCGCAACCACCGTGTTTGAGCGAGCGAGCAAACGAGGCAAGGCGAACAGGAAAGAACATGCGCCAGCACGAGTACTGGATTTAGCCCCCCGCCTCCCAATTCTCCTGTTAATGTATAAAATGAATACAAAACACTCTAAAATATCATGAGGGAGTGTTTCTAGTTAGTTAACCATTACAACCTCTATTTTGGGCCAAGAAAATAAACTGCAGTCGGCTAAAAAGAAATTATGTGAACATTCCTTATATGGGTAAGAAATCTAATTTTGCAAGAAAACGTGACGTGATGGAACATTTTGGCTATTTGTCCTGGATTCAGCACCCCAAAATCTATAGGAATCAGTTGCAAAACTGGAGGCAGTTTTTTGGTAGTGTACCTGTGTAATTGTTCCCGTGTTTTCCCTGCCGATCCCGATTTTATTCTGTATAGGCAAAAACAACAAAGTTTGTGCTCCCAATACACCACTTTTTAGTAAGGTCAACTAAAAAAGCTTTCATGCCCATACCCTGAAAATGATAGTTAAAACCAATCCCTTACTAATGAACCCATACGCACTATCAATTATACTATCTAGCCTTGCCACAGGAACAATTATAGTTCTATCAAGATCCCATTGACTATTAGTGTGAATTGGGTTAGAAAGCAACCCCTAGCGATTATTCTTCTTATAAACCAACAGTTTCACCCACGATCAACAGAAGCTACAATAAAATACTTCCTCACCCAAGCAGTCGCCTCACCACTTATTCTATTTTCAGCAACAACAAATGCATGACTAACAGCCCAATGAGAAATAAAAGAATTATTACCCATACAAACAAATATAATCACCATCGCCCTAGCAATAAAACTCGGATTAGCCCCAATACACTTCTGATTACCAGAAGTCCTACAAGGAATTGACCTAACCACAGGACTTATTTTATCAACATGACAAAAAATTGCTCCAATAATATTAACCTACATAACTTATCATACGCTAAACTCATCTCTATTAACATCCATAGCAATCATATCCACAATTATCGGCGGATGGGGTGGTCTAAACCAGACGCAACTTCGAAAAATAATAGCCTACTCATCAATTGCCCACCTTGGATGAATGATGGCCGTAGCAACCATGTGCCCAAATCTAATGTTATTAAATTTCATAATCTATCTAATCATAACATAATCAATATTCCTAACCATAAAATATTTAAAAACTACATCAATCAACCTATTTATCATGATCTAATGCAGCAACAATAGCAGCCATTTCATCACTAACACTACTATCACTGGGTGGATTACCACCAACCTCAGGATTTATAACAACATGATTAATTTTACAAGAACTGACCAAACAACACATCACAAGTACAGCAACAATCTTAGCCATATCATCACTACTCAGCCTATTTTTTTTACCTACGATTAACCTATACAATAACCCTAACAAACTCCCCAAACACATCAAATACTACAATCACCTGATGACATAAATCTGACCAAACATCAACGCTCTACTCATTAATAACCATTATAACAATTTTACTTCTACCTGTTACACCAAGCCTACTGTCACTATAGGAACTTAGGATACACAGACCAAGGGCCCAAGAGAATTCCATAACTGTGGATCCCTGAGCAGAAGGGCACGGTCAAAGGCAACATACGTTTATAGTCACTGTAGCCCAGAGTTCATAGAACATAAGTCACAAACTGGAATGTAGTTATACAATTCAGAAAGGAATCCATTCTTCATCAAACCATTCAACACCTTAAAAAAGAAACATAAACATTTCAAAATAGATCTTGTTTTAATTAGTTACCAATGAAATTCACATAATAATGGAGTAATACGGTCATAGCTAGTTGCCTTACAATAACTTGTGCCATGATATTCTGTATTAATTGCAATGGTCTCAATGCAGAACATGGAAGCCACCGATAAACCATATTACAATAATCCAAAAAGAGCATTGTATATGGTGCCACATCTGTACTCATTAGATTTTTCTAGAAAAATAGATTGCTTTTTGTCTACTGTTTTGGTGAAGGAGTAGCCTAGTGGTTAGAGCAACTGCTTAATATCCAAAAAGATGAAGGGTTTGGTTCCCATTGGAACTCCTTGTGACCTTGGGCAAGTCACTTTACCCTCCATTGGCTCAGAAGACAAGGCCTGGCAATCTACTTCCAGTGATACATTACCAAGAAAACCCAGAGGCAGCTGGGTCTCCAGGAGTCAGTACTGACTTGATGGAACTACAAAAACAAAAAGCCACTGGTAACTGTCAGGGGTGTTCCCAGCAGTTACTGCATGGAAGCATACCTAATGCACAGTGCAATTAATTTGCATGCACCTAAGGCCATGCACAGAGGTATCATGAGGTCCGCCTGTGCAAATTGCCAGTGAGTAATATGTATGCCCAGTCTAATTGCGATATGCTTCCCATGTCCATACTCTCCCTGTTCCCCACCCCTTTGTGTCATGGGCAATTAACACATGTTTTAATGGCCACTTGCGATCATGCCCACACACTAGCCGTCACCCCAGGCAACCATGACCAACCATGACCAACTAACTCAAACTATACTAACCTGACCATGTCCAAATTCTGTCTAAGTCTAAAGTCTGTCCTATATCTGTCTAAACCCAAAGTCTGTCCTATATCTTATGTTAAAATCATCAATGTAGCCTCCCCGGTGATGGCCCCACCCTTATACGTAAATTCCCACCCCCCCTTTCTATGTGGCACCGCTTTGACCCGGTGAAAAGCGGGATACAAATACAGCTAAATAAAATAAATAATAATAATTGCCACCTGCTAAAACATGCATTAACTGTTTAGTGGACTTTAGTAAAAGCACCCTCAAATCTAATATTTGACTGGATGAGTGTGTAATAAAATATTTTTTTTAACTGAAGTTCAAGGAACTAATACTAAATCTCACCTGCATACTGAATTATTTTCAGCATGGAAGTTAACATATCCAATTTAATCTTAGCTAAACTGAGATTTAAAGCTCATAGACATAACCATTCCAAACTTTGGAAAAGTCTAGAGATATCGCAAGCTGTGGGACACGAGTACGCCACGTTGTATTGTGTTTCATCAAAGCCACTGAATAGTCAGTATTATATTATGAAAAAAAAGTATATTCAAAAGTTCTCTAAATATTGCCATTGATTCACCTCCTCTACCAAATTGCCTATCTATGCAACCAAGTTTCTGCTAAACAAAACAAATTTTATGATTCCTCAGTGATATATATGACATATTCAAAAATAATTTGGAACTTACTTCTTACAGATCTCACATTGACAAAAACAAAATGTATTTATATTCTCTTATATACCGTGCTATTCTGCATCAGTGTGGTTTACATTGAACAAACTGAAATTACATTGAACAGGGCATTATAACTTGGAAATAACTATTTTACAGGGAACATGGGCTATGGAGGGTTAAGTGGCTTGCCCAAGACCACAAGGAGCACCTGTGGGACTAGAAACCCCAGTCCTTCTGGCCCAAGGTTGCTGTCCTCTAGTGGGACTTGAACCCCTGACCTGCTGGCCTGAAGTACCTTGCCCCAACCACTAGGCCACTCCTCCACACCAAATATATATCATTACTTTTAACTCAACTCGTGCTTTTGATGTGGTTCCTATGACTATGCTAAATTAATTAGGGAGACTGTTTCTGCCTGTTTTAGGAATGTGATTAAAACTTCATTGAATAATGGTAATTTGCCTGATTTGCTAAAACATTCATCAGTTTATCCCTTATTAAAGACAAATACTTTGTCTGAGGTTGATTATTCAAATTATCAACCAATTCCAAGTCTTTTAATTGGGAAATTAATTGAACAAAACAGCTTGCATTCAATTGCACAATTTTTTAGAATCAAGACAAATTCTAGATCTATGGCATCCTGCCTGAGACTTTGGCTATTTGCCTAATGGATCACGCTTTAAAGGGACTTGATATCAGGCAAACAGCAGACAAATTTGCAGCTCTGTAATGTCTTTTATGACGTCTGGCAATGTATCACCAGGCCTTCTTCTTTCAAGACAATGGAGGGTAGAGTGGCTTGCCCCAGGTCACAACAAGTGCCAGTTGGAATCAAACCCTTGATTTTCTGGGTAAAAAAAAGCAGTTGCTCTAACCACTAGGCTACTCTTCCCTGCAAAGTTAAAAACAATTTCATGCCAAAAACCTTGCCTTGTTTTCACTGGAATAGTCTGTTCCATACTTTTGTTATCACTCTCTGGGAGGAGCTGAACACCCAATAAGGTGAAGTGCACTATAATGACAACGCCTGCAAAGTTGAATTACTGCACTGTTCTGGTCAATCAAGCGTACAATACTAATGCTTTCTCGGGTAACTGTTCCCTCCCCAAACTGCTATTTCTCTCCCCATCCCTACCTTTTTCCTCTCATATATATTCTAGTATTGTCATCTTTTACTCATACTGTTCTGACCTGAGGAAAGAGGTTTTAACCTCTCAAAGTTAGTCAAAAATGTATTAGGTGAGTCCAATAAAAAATGTATCAACTTATTTTCTCTTTTTTATTGTTTTATTTTTATTTATTTAAGCATTAAATCACTTTCTAAGTAGCTACAGATTAACATACATGAAAAAACAAGCACAATAACTCCAAAAACAGACAAAGATAAAAAAAAAACTAATACAAAAGATATATAAGTCATACCCTGAACGCCCTGTTCTGAAAAGATAAAAAGGAAGATATAGATGCAGAATCTGAGGCAAGGAAAAATAAAGTAAAGGACTCCTAATCAAAAAGACACAGGGTGGTTTCCCTATGGATCATTGCACCCCCGACAAGGTGTAACATCTCAGCTAGACAGTTGGACCCCTTCACACCCTTCCTTCCTGACCCATAAAAGAACATTGATTAGCCCATCGGGCCCCTAACCTGCCCTTTCCTCTCCTACCTCCCCCCCATTCCAAACTCTAAATCTTAGCTATTAAGTTGGACTAAGGGGGTCCCCAGCCCCTCTAAACCCAACTTTCCATTCAATCACCTTACATTCTTTGACTACCAGAGAATGTAAGGTAATGGAAGCGAGGAGGTAGAAGACTCCCCTTAGGCTGATCAGCCTCTTGAGGTGGCATTATCTGAACTCATGATAGGGCTATTTCTGGCAGCCATCACTTGAAAAATATTTGTACTGTGCCTGCCAAAAATAAGAATGTTTACTCCCCGCCCCAATCTTGTTTCCCCCTGGATCCACCATGCAAAATGCAGATCTCATAGAAAAGTGCTGCTACAATCAGGTGATAAATCTACATTAACCCCACAGTAGCAGCTGATGCCCTTTAGTAGACATACCCCCAAGGGTCCCCTTAACTAAAGTGTAGTAATGTTTTGCACTTACCATACAGTAAGCCACAAAATTATCATGGGGGTCATTTTAGAAGTCCTATTTGTGCTTTGGACTTCTAAAAATGGGCATAGAGATGTCCAAAGCCATTTTTGAAGCCAGCTCTGGGGATGTCCCCAGAGTGAGGATGTCCCAAGTCTCAACAAGGGTGTGGTAGAGTGTGGTTGGGGTGTTCAAAGGAATCTGGATATCCCCACCTGATCTCAGAAGCATCATGGATGTCCGGCATCATGTCTAAGTTTAGGTCTGCTCCCCGGCACAAACAGACATCTGAAAAGTTCATGTTTTGGCTGAAAAACATCTAGAGGGTGTAGAGAAAAAGGCACTCCATCATTCCCAGTGAGATTGAATCCTTACTATCCTATTCCTAGTCCACTACTCAAACTATTAGACTATCCTAGACATCCAGGTTCTGAAATACGGTTCGGGAGATGTCTATCTCTCCCCTGGAGAACCTGTAGAATCAACACTCAAACTCCTCTAGTCCTTGAATTGATATACCATATGCATTTCTGGAAGTGGGGGAGGTGAAAGCATCCCTGGTAGTGGAGAAGGTGAAAGCATCCCAGGAAAGGGAAGGACCAGAGCTCATGCACCCCAAAGTTGCAGAATCAATGACCAGAAGGAAGTGAAGGGTAGTGGTGGTTGTAACTCTCTTCTGAGGGGTACTGAGGCATCCATCTGCCAACCAGTCTTGCCAGGTGCCAAAATCCAAGATATTATGGAGAGTTTGCCGAGACTCTTCAAGCCTACTATTATCCGATATTGCTCATCCATGTCAGCATCCATGTTGGCACAAATGATACTACTAGGTATTCTTCTGAGCATATCAAAAGTGATTTCATGGCTCTGAAACAGAGGGTGAAGCAGATTGATGCACAGGTGGTGTTCTCTTCAGTGCTCTCTGTTGAGGGTAAAGGCCGAGGCAGAGAAGCTTGCATCTTGGACATCATCCCGTGGAGGAGTGGCCTAGTGGTTGGGGCAAGGTACTTCAGGCTGGAAGGTCGGGGGTTCAAATCCCACTAGAGGACAGCAACCTTGGGCCGGAAGGACTGGGGTTTCTAGTCCCACAGGTGCTCCTTGTGGTCTTGGGCAAGCCACTTAACCCTCCATAGCCCATGTTCCCTGTAAAATAGTTATTTCCAAGTTATAATGCCCTGTTCAATGTAATTTCAGTTTGTTCAATGTAAACCACACTGATGCAGAATAGCACAGTATATAAGAGAATGTAAATAAAATGTTCAAGGGCTGCAGAGCAGAGATGGTGCCTATCTGTCCAAGAGGGGTCAAAGTGTCTTCAGCAGCAGACTGAATAACCTACTGAAGAGGGCTTAAAACTAGATTTGTTGGGGATGGGTGAAGAAAACCCACAAGTAAGTGAAATCCTCCAGGTAAATGAAAGATTAAATACCTCTGTAGAAATGGGTAAAAGAGGCAACATCTGGAAAGTGATGTGTATAAATGCCCGTAACATGAGAAATAAGATCTCAGATGTTGAAGCTTTAATGGAAGGGGCTGAATTTGATTTAGTGGCCGTTACAGTGACATAGTTCATGGGCAGCCATGACTGGGCTGTATTTACACTGGGCTGTACTTTATTCAGGAAGGACGGGCTAGAAAGAAGGGGAGGAGAAGTGACACTATACGTAAAAAAATAATATTAAAGCTGGTGGGGGCAAACACAGTGGCAGAATTTAAAATGGCATAGGATAGACATAGTGGATCCCTATATAGCAAAAGGATAAAATCAAAATAAGCATAACTATCTCTTATATCTGAACAAATAGGGGTGACCTACACGGAGCAGTGGGTACATCCCTAAACAAAGGCATGGAGAGAGGTGACCTGCACAGAGCGGCAAGTGCACCTACTCTTGCTGCCTTGCTGGGCAGACTAGACGGATCCTACTGGTCTTTATCTGCCATCATGT
Source organism: Ichthyophis bannanicus (assembly GCA_033557465.1). NCBI lineage: Eukaryota > Metazoa > Chordata > Amphibia > Gymnophiona > Ichthyophiidae > Ichthyophis > Ichthyophis bannanicus. Next base: position 1,557,429,050 of record CM066032.1, read on the forward strand.
ACTATGTAATTATTTTACTATGAAAAGCTATAGAATTACAGGGCTTAAAAGGGAGAGAGGAGGCATTGTGGATTAAACTAGAATGAGGAAAAGGGGAATCCATTTGCATTGGAGTGATATTCAGATCCCCCTCACAGCAATAAGTGGACTGAGATTTAATAGAAAACAAATATGATGTTGCTATGAAAGGAGAAGTGCAACTGATGGTGACTTCAATATTATGCATGTTGATTGGCACATCCCTACTGTGGTGATATCTAGAAGCAAGAAGATCCTGGATTCCCTACAGTGAAAAATGTTCTGGCAGCTGTTAACAGAACCCACACATGAAGGGGCCATACTGGACTTGGTGTTTACCAATGGGGAAAGTGTTTCTGATGTTATAGTGGGAGATCATCTTGTGTCCAGTGATCACCAGATATTATAGTTCAATATTAGGACTAGAGCTGATAAAATCCATTCAAAAGCGAGGGTCTTAGAGTTTAGAAAAACTAACTTTGCCAAGATGGGACAATACCCATGGAGTTGTTAGCAGGATGGGAATAGCTGAGGATATAGAAAAGAAATGGGTAAAACTGAAAAGGGATATTTTAAGGGCAACAAACATTTTTAGTAGCCACCCTTACCTTTGATAGAAAGGTAAATAAATGTAAAAGGAAAATGAAACACTACGGTTCTCAAAAGAAGTAGCTGAAAAGATGAAGAAAAAGAGGATGGCCTTCACAAAATACAAAAGATCACAGAAAGAGGAATACAGGCATTTATATTTGGAAACAATATATAGAGAAGCTAGCAAGGTAGTCAGGGAAGCAGAGATACAAAAATAAGAAGAAAGAGCCAATGCAATAAAATGCAGGGATAAGACATTTTTCAGATATGTTAGTGAGAGGAGAAAGCACAAAAGTGATATTGTCAGACTCAAGGGTGAAAGGGAGGAATATGTAGAAGCTGATGAGGATAAAGCGGAATTGCTTCACAAATATTTCTGTTTCGTGTTCATAGATGAAGGGCCAAGAGCAGGACTTCAGAAAACACCCACAAAAAGGAACAAAAATGATCGGCTAAACTAAAAGTAGACATAGCGATGGGACTGGATGGGATTCATCCAAGAATACTGAAGGAACGTGGGGACGTTCTAGCGGTTCCACTGACTGACCTTTTCAATGTTTCTTTGGAGTCATGAGTGGTCACAGAGGACTGCAGAAAAGAACATGTGGTCCCTTTACACAAAAGCAGAAGTAAGGATGAAGTTGAAAACTACAGGCCAGTAGTCTAACCTTTGTAGTGAATAAATTATTGGAAATGTTACTAAAAGAAAGAATAATGAGGTTTCTGAAGTCAAACGGATTGCAGGATTTGAGGCAGCATGTGTTTATAAGAGGCAGATCTTGTCAGAAAAATCTGATTTATTTCTTTGACTGTGTGGCCAGGGAGTTGGACCGAGGGAGAGCGCTAGATGTGGTGTACTTAAATTTTGGTAAAGCCTTTGACACCATTCCACAAAGGCAACTTATTAATAAACTGAGCACCCGAGGAATGGACCCTAAAGTGTCTGTCTGGGTTAGAAATTGGTTGAGTGGGAGGAAACAAAGGGTACAGGTAAATGGAGCTCACTCAGAGGAGAAGAAAGTTACCAGCGGTGTGCCGCAGATATCTCTGTCCTTGGTTCGTTTCTTTTTTAAATCTTTGTTAGTGATATTGCAGAAGGGCTGCCAGGTAAGGTTTGACTATTTGTGAATGATACCAAAATCTGCAATAGAGTAGACACCCAAGAAGGTGTAGATAACATGAGGAAGGATCTAGCCAAGCTTGAGGAATGGTCAAGAATTTGGCAGCTGAGATTTTATGCTAAAAAATGCAGGGCCATCCACTTGGGCTGCAAAAATTCAAGGGAATGTACAGTAGAGGGGGTGAAGTACTTCTGTCCACAAAAGCAGGACCTGAGCATGATTTTTAACCGAGGCAGGCAGACCCGGCACTTCGGGCCCCCCCTTCCCCCCCCCCGCCAAACCAACCCCAAGCCCGCCCCTTCCCCCCCCCAACACAAGACATAACACCATAACTTCATGGAACACAACTGGTTGCAGCTTTATTAACCATCAGCAATTAGAACAAAATAACACCAAACTTCCTATCCCCCATTAGCGGCACCCGGCTGCACCAGCCATACCTTAGCAAAGTGCCTGCCACCGCTAATGCCACAACTTGCCACCCGGCCAGTTGCCATGCCCCTCCCCCGACTTCCCCATGCCATAGCAAAAGTCGTCTGAGGTTTGACCGGGTCAGGGGCACCCCGCCCCCTGCCCAAATGTAGCCTGCTGCTCCGGACCCCGGAAACTTCCAGGATCCCGCACCCCCCCAAGCTGCAACACCCCATAACCCCAACCATTCAAAGAAAGGGAGGGAGGGAGGGACGCCGGCACCCGGAACGCAGCCTCCGCACGCAATGAACACGCGGAGGCTGCTGGCCGCTATCCCCCCCCCCCCACCCTCCAGCAATCGCCTCCTTGATTGGCTCCCGCACGGCCACGACCGACGGGAGCCAATCAATTCAAACAATGCACTCGCACACCCGACCCGGGCCGCACGCAGGGTCCCCGCGCCAGGCCGCGGGCCCGGTTAAAATCGGCCGCCGGGACCCTGCCCGCGGCCTCGCGATTCTGAAGAACTTAAAGTAGCTAAACAGGTAGAAAAAATGACAGTGAAAGTCAGAAGGATGCTTGGGTGCATAGGGAGAGGAATGGCCAGCAGAAAAAAAGAGGTGAAAGCGCCTCTGTATAGGTCTCGGTGCAACTTCATTTGGATTACTGTGTGCAATTCTGGACACCACAAAAGGATATAAACAGGATGGAGTCAGTACAGAGGGTGGCTTCTAAAATGGTTAGTGGTCTTTGTTATATGAGGACAGACTTAAAGATCTTAATATGTATACATTAGAGGAGAGGTGGGGGAGAGGAGATATGATAGAAATGTTTAAATACCTCTGTGGCATAAATGCACAGGAGGAGAGCCTCTTTCAATTGAAAGAAAGCTCCACTATGAGGGGACATAGGATTAGGGTAAAAGAGGATAGACTCAGGCGTAATATGTGTTAATATTTCTTTACGGGAAGAGTGGTAGATGTGTGGAATAATCTCCCAGTGGAGGTAGTAGAGGTGAGGATAGTATCTGAATTAAAAAAGCATTGGACCAACACAGAAGATCTCTAAAGGGAAAAAGAGGGTTATTGTAGTTAATATGGAAGGGCAGACTAGATAGGCCATGTGGTCTTTTTCTGCCATCATCTTTCTATGTTTCTATCTAGAAGCCCCCACAGGCATCCATATCAGGCACGTCTACTTTTGGCCAATTAGGTGAAAGCTTGATCCCAGTGAGCTTGATCCACAGTATGAGGCTCAATCTATAGTACTTGGGTCTTCAGGCATCACTGCTGAGGCATTCTTCAGTAAGTCACATTTCCTGCTTCTTTCAGACGGGAAGGAAATTTATATTGAGTTCACTAGTTTCTTTGGAGTGTTTGGAATAAGTGATACCTTTTTAAAGGATCAATCAAGCAATTGTGCACTACACGTCACTGTTCCTGGTGCACTGCCCCTTTCAAGGTGCCTTCCGGTGTTTTATGCCACTGTTGATGCCATTCCTTTCACGGTGCCTTGGGGTCTTTATGACATTACTGGTGCAGCTTTGCGCCTGTCAGGACCCGTGGCAATGGTTGGGATTGCTTTGCCCAAGTCTGAACACTATGGATTGTTCATGACACTGTTTTATTACTTATCCTTCTTGCTGTGGTGTGGGGGTCTTCCAACCAATCTGTTTCATTTTGTCCCACGCTTGGTGTTTTATTTTAAAACATTTTCCCCGTACATAGTAGAATTAAATAAACATCAGAGCAAGACAAAAGAAATAGCTTGGGAAATAAAATAAACACAATTATCTTAAGAGGTCCTTTTACTAAAGTGTGATAAGCTCAAAGTCTGTGCATCTGCTCTCTAGACACTTATCATATGCGGGAACTATGGCCTCTGCCTTGGAAGGTTACATGGGACCGACATGTTATCTGCAGAGTCAGGGAACATAACCCCAGTGCCAAAATGTGCCAAAATGCTCTGCATCTCCCACCCCTCCAACTGCATCGGCCTTCCTAAGAACCCCCCCCCCCCCGCCCCCAGCTCTGATCCTCCTCTTAATAGGCAATGAGCAACTCTGATCAAATCCCCTCCCCCGACAAAAAAAACCACTCACCCCATATCAACACCCCTCCACTACTGGAGAGCACTATTTAAAAGAGCAGAGGCCCCCCCCCCTGCACCAGACATCCCCCTTCCCAATGTAGTTCCCCGTTTGCACAAATGATCCGCCAAAATGTCCTTCTGACACCAGACCCCCACAAAAAGAAACACCCCTACTTTCCGTCCCCTGACCAGATCTATCCCAGGACTTTCCTGGAGGATTCCTTGGTGTATTGTGGGATTGGGGCAGGAGCAGTCCTCCTCCACTCCTGGGGTTATGTGCTTGCTATCTGAACAGGGTCTGCCAGCTGCTGCACTACTGGACTGTTACCTCTTGAGGTGGCTTTGAGTACAGCCGTGCTATCACCAGACATGACAGCCCAATGCAACATCCCACATACTAGCCGTCAATGTTTGGAATGCCCACTCTCCATCTTTCAGCCCTGAAGCAATAAGATTAGGATTTCTACTACGCTGGCTGTTTTCATCACGTGGTAGTGGTTTTCACGGGTCATTAGCACATGCTAAACTCCATGGTAAACGCTACCGCACTTTAGTAAAAGAGCCCCTAAATGACAATTTAAATTAAATAATGAACTAAAATAAATTATAGGAGTGTGCACAGCTAAAAAAAAAAGTTCAAATCATAATTATTTTAAATGATTTTTTTCCCACTTTGGGGGAATTGTTTATATTCATTTCGTTTCTGAATGCATTTATTTATTTATTTTATTTGGCAAACATTTATAAGCCGCCACTTCCAGCGATCAGCAGCGGACCATGGTGAAAATACAGGGAGTAACTTATTCAATCAAAGATACAGTATGATTTGAGGGAAGGGTACACCAGAATCACAAAGAATTTCAAATATACATTACATTTGAATGCATGCTAGAGTTTATAAGTGAGTAAATCAGTTATGCATGTGCATGCAATTTGTGTACACTTTTTAATTTTTAGGCACTCAAACGAACCATCTGCACATGCCTGCTAAATTAACTTATAAGTAACAGCACTGAGGGCTTGCTGAAAGCCATCAAGCATTCTTTGCGATCCAACTTAATCATCACCAAGTCAAAGAATATGATCATGTTTGTCTGGCAAACCTATCTCTGTCTCAGATCACATTATTCTCTGGATTCCAGAAACTGCACTATTCTAATATTCAGCAGTGATTCTTTTTTAATTTAATCACTACTGAGGTAAGACTAACTGGCCTGTAGTTCTCAGTCTCCTCCTACCTCCACTTTGTGATGAGGAACCTGGACCTTCCTTTCTCTCAGGCCTTCCTGTGCCTTGCAATCCTAAGCATGATCACGTTGAACCACCTCCACAGGCAGGAAGACTAGTGGAGGGCTCCTTTGCAGCTTCAAGCTATATAAACTCTAGATATATATATAAACTCTAGATGTATCGAATTACAATAACAGTAGGTTCTGAAGGCTCCTGAAATGTGTGTGTTTTTTGAAGAGCTTAACGTATTTTTCTTCCATCATTGATAACGTATTGCTGATTCCAGTTACATCTGCTGTTTCTCAAAGTTCATCCAGTTTAAAGATAATCAATAAATAGCAGCTACCACATAAAAGAAAACATTTGAAAGGATTAGATTTCAAATATCTTCAACCTTTTTCTACTTCTCTTCATCACTGCTTGCTTGTAGCACACACAGTATGTTGCTATTGGCTATTTTCCCACGTCTTTCATAGCCTGATAAGCATTTGGCCCTGTCTCCAAAATGCATCTGCAAAACCACAAATTGAATTCTGCAAACAAGCACTTTTAAACTGGGCACATTATGAGGTTAGAAATATTCAGAGCTGGATTTTTTATGGCACACTGCATAATGTAGATAGATGCAAACTCAAGAGTGATACGTTTCACACATATTTCTTTTTAAAACAAGACACATGCAAGAAACCAAAAGCCTATATTGACCGTAGTCGTCAGCAAGCATTGATGGAAAAGGACAGAAATTGAATGACGGAGTAAAGGAAAGAGAAATCAACCAAACAACTAACACCAAAAGGTTTGGCTGCTGTTGGAAACAGGATACTGTGCTTGATGGACACATGGTCTGTTATGTTCTTATGAAGTTAGTAATGAGACCATGCATGCCTAATTTAAACAAGCCTCTTCTCAGTGCAATGAACAGTCATACATATCTTCAAAAGCTCTACGGCTATTCACTATTTACTTCAATCAAACTGCATGCAGAGCTGCGGTTATTTCAGTGGCAGGATCCGATCCGAAAACGAACCAGTTCAGATCAATCCTGCCACTGGCAGGATGGGGTGGGTGGCAGCACACACGCGTTTGCGCTGCCAGTGCCATAAGCTCGGACTGCTGGTGGTCACCACAGGGCAGCAGCTCCTTGGTGACCCAGCGGCCCGATCCCCTCTCCCGCAAGTGGTTTGATGGCATCGGGGTCTCCTCCTACCTGCCTATGCTCTCAAACCATAGGCAGGTGGGGGGAGTCCCACCAGTGCAGCGCCAGTATATGGATGCCGTTTTTGGCCAGGTTCCCGCGAACTGAGCTGAATCAGCCGGATCCCACCACCGGGTTATTTTCTAGAATAAGAGAGACTGCAAAGCAGCATTGGCAACCTACAAGATAGACGGGGAAGTGGGAGGGGTATGTCAGTTATTGCTCAACAGTGCCACCTTCTGGCCATATTCAGGATGCATCTGTGTCAGGTTTATAAGAACATAAGGGCCTGATTTGTAATAACAGCAGAGCTCCTCAATTTAGGCTCCTAAGATAGACTTCTAAATTTGTGGCCTATTTTCAACCCAGTTTAGGAGCTTAAGTTTTCAGCTGATATTTCATCCTAATTTAGGAACTTAAAATTTATAGGCCCGATGTTGCAAGGCATTTGGACAGTTTACTGTGTAAATGCCCCTAAGCAGGATATTCAGCGGTACTATCATGGTTAGTGCCGTTGAATATTCCCAAGTAAGAAACATAGAAACATAACAGCAGAAAAAAACATATGGCCTATCTGGTCTGCCCTTCCATGTCAACTACTAGTGTCCCTTTTTTCCTTTAGAGATTTTCTGTGTTTGTCTCATGCTTTCTTGAATTTAGATATTGTCTTTGTCTCTGCTACCTGCACTGGAAGACTATTCTACACATCTACCACTCTTTCCGTAAAGAAATATTTCCGTATATTACTCCTGAGTCTATCCCCTTTCACCCTCATCCTAAGTCCCCTTGTTGCAGAACTTACTTTCAATTGAAAGAGACTCTTCTCCTGTGCATTTATGCCACAGAGATATTTAAATGTCTCTATTCAGGGCCAGCCCAAGGTTTTCTGCTGCCCTAGGCAGAAACCCTGGCTGTGCTGCCACCCCCAGCTGCCACCACCCCCCCCCCCCCCAACTACCATAACCACTACCATCACAACCCTCAAGGAAGAAAGTGGCAGCGAAAAGCCACCACTTTTAGAAATACTGCCCCTGCCGCTGCCCACCTCTCCCTCCCAAGATGGAGATGGGGCAGTACCACTGGTCATGTGTGCTGCTGCTGCCCCCATGCTGGCCAGTCACCCTAGGCAGTTGCTTAGCTCACCTAGTGGATGGAATGGTCCTATCTTTATCATATCTTTTCTAAGTTGCCTTACCTCTAAAGAATATTTATTGAGATCTTTAAATTTGTCCCCAGATCTTTAAGTCTATCCCCAAAACTTCACTTTTTTTCCATCTAGCAAATATTAGGAGAGGTGATTCAGCCGATACAGTTGTTCCTTGTTTCGAGTAACACCACTATATGCCCCGATGATAACTGCTTAGTATCGGGGCGTGTCGGGGGCATTCCGGGATGGAGCGGAGACTGAGCCGATAGCAATCTGGTCAGCAGCAATACTGAGCCATTGCCCGTTTTGTAATCTCTGGTGAAAGCCAGGCACGGGAAACCCTGGCCTAACTTTCACTGTGTACCATTAACCAGGCAGTGGCTCATTATCGCCTCTGCCCGATTAGCGATTGAGTTCTTTAATGACCCTAAATATTCAGTGCCAGGGCCAGATATGACTCCGGCATTGAATATTCGGTTATAATGTCCAGTGCCATCAGTTAGCCGTGTAATTGCGCTAGCCACCGGTGCTGATTATCGGGCTCTATGCTCCTAAATTTCGGTCTGCCATTCATTTGCCTATATTTATGATCCTAATTTAGGTGCCTAGTGTTGAAAATCGGTACTAAGTTCCTAACCTCTTTTCCCTGTCCTAAATCAACCCCTATTGCCACCCACTTTTGATGCTCCTAAACTTAGGACTTTAGTAAAATTGTAAGAATATATTTAGGCACTTAATCCTAGTAAATTTTCAGAGGCCAATTTAGGAGCTTAACTTTCAAAGTTAGGGGCATAAATCATCTGAATATTGGGCCCCATAAGAACATAAGATATGCCATATTGGTTCAGACCAAGAGTCCATCAAGCCCAGTATCCATTTTCCAACAGTGGCCAATCCAGATCACAAGTGCCTATAAGGTTCCCAAAACAGCACACAGATTCCTTGCCAATCACATGATTGGGATATAGCCATACCTGGCTATAATCTATTCAGAAGAGACAGAGAAAATGGAAAAGGGGGAGGAGTAGCCTTGTATGTCAAAAGCAATATCAAAGCTACTGAAATGCAGGGTGCATTGGGAAAAGAAGAAGCGCTCTGGATCATGTTGGAAAGAGGGGATGGCACTGTCATCCATACTGCTGTAATCTACAGACCTCCGACTCAAATTGAAGAGATAGATAACAAATTGATTAAAAATATTGCAAAGATAGCAACAAATGGGGAAACAATCATATTGGGTGACTTTAATCTACCCGATGTGGATTGTATTACTCCTTCTGCAAATCTGGAAAGAAGCAAAAAAATTGTGGACGCTATCCAAGACACATTACTTAGACAAATGGTGATGGAACCAACCAGGGAAAGCTCAATGCCGGATTTGGTGCTCACCAACAGTGATAGCATGTCTAATGTCTGGGTGAGTGCCCCTGTGAGCAACAGTGATCATAACACGGTGTGGTTTGAGATAAAAGCCAAGGTGCAATCCAATCATAGCAAGCTCAAAGTCCTAAACTTCAAAAACACTGACTTCAATAAAATGTCCGAGTTCCTAAAGGAGGAGCTGACAGGGTGGAAGGGGATAAGGGAAGTGGAATTGCAATGGGCTAAACTAAAAGGGGCAATAAAAGGGGCAACAGATAAATATGTAAGAAAAGTAAATAAAAACAAGAGGAGAAGGAAACCTATTTGGTTTTCCAAAGAAGTGGCTGCTCAAATAAGGGCAAAAAACACAGCTTTTGCAAAATTCAAAAGTTTGCAAACAGAAGAACACAGAAATGAATACAGGATCAAACTCAAGGAGACAAAAAGAGAAATAAGGATAGCAAAATCAAAGGCAGAGGAAAAGATGGCTAAAGATGTTAAGTGCAGCAACAAAACTTTCTTCAGGTATATTCGGGAAAGGAAAAAGATCAGAGGTGGAATTGCAGGACTCAGAAGTGCTGGAAACGGACTCATGGAAAATGACATTGATAAAGCGAAATTACTAAACAAATACTTCTGTTCTGTTTTTACTAAAGAAAATCCTGGAGAAGAACCACCTGTGACACCCAAATATAAAAATGGGAATGAGGTAGATACCACACCATTCAGAGAGGATGAGGTTTTAGAACAACTTGCAAAACTGAAAGTGGACATGACCATGGGACCGAATGGGATACATCCCAGGATACTGAAAGAGCTCAGAGAGGTTCTTTCAGGGTCTTTAAAGGATGTTTTCAACAGATCCTTGGAAACAGGAGTAGTTCCTCAGGACTGGAGAATGGCTGACGTTGTACCGCTACACAAAAGTGGTGACATGGAAGAAGTGTCAAACTACAGGCCCGTGAGCCTTATCTCGGTGGCGGGAAAAGTTAATGGAGACGCTCCTGAAAGAGCGAATAGTGAACTTACTCAAAACCAGCGGATTACAGGATCTGAGGCAAGTTCTTTGACTGGGTGACCAGAGAACTGGATCAAGGACACGCGATGGATGTCATCTACCTGGATTTCAGCAAAGCCTTTGATACTGTCCCTCATAGGAGGCTTATCAATAAACTCAGCAGTTTGAGGATGGGTCCCAAGGTGGTAAACTGGATCAGAAATTGGTTGACTGACAGACAACAGAAGGTGATGATAAATGCAGCTCACTCGGATGAAAGGAAGGTGATTAGCGGGGTGCCTCAGGGTTTGGTCCTAGGCCCGTCACTGTTCAATGTATTTGTGAGTGATATTGCTGAAGGACTGAATGGAAAAGTCTGTCTTTTTGCAGATGACACGAAAATTTTCAACAGAATGGACTCCCCCGAGGGAGTGCTTAACATGAGGAGGGATCTGCAAATGCTGGAGGAATAGTCTAATGCTTGGCAATTAAGATTTAATGCAAAGAAGTGCAGTGTCATGCACTTGGGTAGCAGAAATCCAAGGGAAATGTACGCACTAGGGGACGAGAGGTTGGTGTACACTGAGCAGGAGAAAGACCTCAGTGTGCTTATTTCTGTAGATCTCAAGGTGGCAAAACAGTGTGACAAGGCAATGGCAAAAGCCAGGAGGATGTTGGGCTGCATTTGAAGAGGAATTACCAGCAGAAAGGAAGGGGTACTAGTGCCACTGTATAAGTCTCCGGTGAGGCCTCACTTGGAATACTGTGTTCAGTTTTGGAGACCGTATCTTACAAAGGTTGTAAAAAGAGTGGAAGCTGTTCAGAGGAAGGCAACCAAAATGATTTGGAGCCTGCATCAGAAGCCTTATGAGGAGAGACTTGAAGACCTAAATATGTACACTTTGGAGGAGAGGAGGGATAGGGGAGATATGATTCAGACCTTTAAATACTTTTAAATACTTTAAAAGAAATGATGAACAAACAAACCTCTTCCAGAAATGGGGAAGCTGTAAAACTAGAGGGCATGACATGAAGCTGCAAGGTGGTAAATTGAAAGGCAATGTCAGGAAATACTTTTTTACTGAAAGGGTGGTGGATGCTTGGAATGCCCTCACGATGGAGGTGGTGGGGGCAAACACAGTGACGGAATTTAAAGTAGCCTGGGACAGACACAGTGGATCATTTTACAGCAATAAGATTAAATCAAAATAAACTGAACCATCTAATTTCTCATCAAATAGGGGTGTCCTACATGGAGCGATGGGGGGGAGGAGCGGTGTTTTCACCCCTAAACAAACAAAGAAACAACGATATGGGGAGGGGTGAAGACATGGGAGGGGTGCACCTGCTCCTGGTGGGTGCACCACTAAGCAAAGACATGGGTAGGGGTGCACCTACTCCCTAAAAGACATGGGAAGGGGTGCACCTACTCCCTAAAAGACATGGGAAGGGGTGCACCTACTCCCTAAAAGACATGGGAAGGGGTGCATCTACTCCTGCCATATTGCTGGGCAGACTAGATGGACCATACTGGTCTTTATCTGACGTCATTTACTATGTTACTATACCAGGGATAAGCTGTGGATTTCCCAGTCCTCTTTAAAATGGTTTATCGACTTTTCCTCCAGCAACTTGTTTAAACCTCTTTAAAAACCAGTTGCACTAAAAACTTTTACTACATCCTCTGGTAATGAATTCCAGATCTTGATTACTCATTGAGTGAAAAAATATTTTCTCCAATTACTCTTAAATGCGCTACGTTGTAGCTTCATTGCGTGTCACTTATTCTTTCTACTTTTCAAGGAGAAACCAAAGTCTGTGACTCCTATCTATTCATTTGGAAAATTAGGGATTTATTTCTGAAGTAATTGGGTGCTTTCCCAAGGTTGGAAGAACAGAGGTTTATTAACGTATTCACTGCATGAAAAAAATGTAGTGTCTTTTTTGGTAGATTGCAATTGGATTCCATTTAATGACATGAAGCACAATTTTCCAGTGTACCCCATTCTCCAAGACCCAGCAAGAGCATCAGGGGCCATTTTTCAGGTTTTTCAGTTATAACTGAAACCCCCAAATTCCCCTCCTGTGATTTTCTTATACAGAGGCCTTATGATGCTCCCACCCAACTCCACTCCTAAGAATCTGTGCATCCTGTGATCTCCTCAAACTGGTGCCCTGTGTTACCCTCATCCCATTCCACGCTACTCAACTCCACTTCTGAGACCTTCTACATTCTGTGATCTCTTATTGTGGGACATTATAATACAACCTATGGATGTTCCTTAATCTGTTTCTATTTTAATTATGATGGGGAATGCAAGCACTCTCCCTTTGGGATGACATACACAGAAAATTGATGCCTTTGAATTATGATGCTGGCGATGAATACTGTGTATATCATGGACTTCCTGAAGAACAAACCAGTCAGTACTCGAGATCAAACCTAAGCTTTCATTAGCTCAGATGGCAAGACTTCGACTTTCATACTTTGGACATATCATGCGAAGAGAGAGATCGTTGGAGAAAGATATAATGCTTGGCAAGGTAGAATGTGAACGCAAAAGAGGAAGGCCGACAATGAGATGGATCAATACAATAAAGCAGTTATGGGTGCCACTGTATCAACAATGAGCTGCCTGACTGACGACTGAACACAGTTTAGGTCAACTATCCATGAGCCGTACCAACTTGATGGCACTTAATAACAACAACAACACACAGAGAGAGGCAAGCACTTGTAGAAAGGAGCCAATGCAGCACAGTTCTAGTGGCAGAGAAACAGCCCAATTTCTAGCAAATGTCTCCCAGAAAACAAAGTAGTTTCATAGTGCCAACTGTCTCAAACTAAACCCCTCCAAGATGTATGCAATTTGGTTCATGGTTTCCTCTACACCTCCCTCTACTGCTTTTTCCCTCAATGGTTTTGTAACATCCCTTTTACCAACATTAATATCTCGGCGTCACTCTTGACTTGGCCCTTACTTTCCATGCACATGTTAACATAATCGTTTGACACGGTTTTCACACACTCTGTCAGATCCTCTCCATTCGATCCTTTCTCTCCTGTCATCACCTTATTGTTATCCCTCATTATTTCAAAACTCGATTATTATAATATCATTTACTTGGGACTTCCCAATTATCAGTTCAAATGCTTACAATTGGTACAGAAGGCTGACATCCATTTACTCCATCATGCCTCCAGATTTGACCATGTGACCCCACTTCTCATTAAATCCCACTGGCTCCCTTTACCATTCTGTGCACAATACAACTACTTACTTTCAGCCATAAGACCCTCAATTCTGGTACACTCACCAACATCTTTTCTGATTTTATTTATTTAATTTATTTATTCATTTAACAGTATGGGGTCATTCTGTCACATTGGGATGTCCACCCCTGCTATTCATCCCCCGGTCTTCCCCGACTCGAACTTCCCCATACAAACAGCATGTTTCTACATGGAGGTTGAGATGGGGGCAGAAGGGGGTATTCCAGAGGCGGAGCGAGGGCGTGACATGGGCGGCCCTTGACCCTGGACATATAGGGCCAATTTTGAGGTCTGCCCTGTACGTCCAGGGCCTTCAGGCTAGATGGGGGGACTTGTTCCTCCTCAAAGGTGGAATAAGTCCCCCTGAATGGAAGGGGGCCATGGTGCAGGTCACGGGCAGGAAGATGAAGGGGCTCAGGGTGTTCCCTGCAGCACAACCCAGGCCTTGGAAGGCCAGATCTGGGGTTGGGCTGTGGGTAATGGGTTTCCCTTGGGGCGGCTGGCAATTGTAGCTCGTGAATGGAGCAGCGGTGCCATGGTGATAGGACGCCATGGCACTGCGGCTCCATTTACGAGCCCAGCTGAGTTAGCTGGGTAGTCACTGGGACATACAGCCAAGCAGAATCGGGTCTCAGCCTGCACGTCCAGGCACTAGACCTGATTCTGAACCTGTGGGGGCCATGGGATCAGAATCGGGTCTTGCTTTGCACAGTCCGATTCTGCCCGGACATACAAGGGCTGGACAGCCTGAATGGAATAGGCCTCTATTTATATACCACTTTTTCCTTAAATTAAGGTGGTTAACATTAAACTCAATTTTTACCTTGTGAAACAAGGTTGTTTACATTAAACTCCATAATTGAACTCAACCATTTATATTGTAACAAGGTGTTTTAAAAAACTCTATAACTTGGAGACATCATAGTGTCATAACAATATGTTTTATTCCATACACTCCTGTTTGAAGCCTTCGGTCCATACAAGCAAATCGTCTGCATCTTCCATCCCCTTCCCAAGCCCGGCTGGAGAGCACTCAATTCTGCACTTTTTTTTCCTAGGACCCTCCTTCAGGAATTCTCTGCCTCATGATATCCATCTCGAGCCCTCTTTTTTCAGATTTAAAGCTACTTTAAAAACTCATTTATTTCAAGAGGCATACGACCTCCTGTCTTACTCCACTAGAATTCTCTTTCCCTCCCTTCCCCTGCTTTTCCCTTCTTCCTTATCATTTTGATTTTAATGGCATTTCTTTCCTTTTCATCAAGCACATTCAGTTCATTGTATACCACTTCGATGTTTGAAAGGCGGTATATCAAGATTTCAATAAGCCATAAACCATATACTGCACCTTAGGCAGATTCTGCATTATGAAGGGAATTGGTAAATCAGAATTCAGAACCAATGAAAGGCGATAGTTGGTGAGCCAGTTTCTCATCTCTCTACGCTGCCCACTTGTAGCTTTTTGTGTTTGAACTCATCCCCATCCCCCCTCCCCCACATCCCCGGGACTGGTTCCAGTTCTGCAGCAGACTGGGAGTTCCCTCTAGCACCAACACATCACCTTCCACTGCTCCCCTCCTCCTCCTTTTCCAGGGTTGCCAGGGTGGCCAGGGTGGCAGTGATCACCAGCTTATACCATCAGAGCAGCTTGAGCACCTGCATTTGCAACTTCTGGGTGGCATCACTGGAGCTCAGAGAAAGAGGCCATTTTTTGAGGTTTTTCACTTATAATCTAAAACTCCAAATTCCCTTTATAGGACTTTTTCAGTTATATCTGAAAACGGGAAGTCCCGGGTATAAGTAGATAAGTTGTCTGTCTAGGAAACACTTGCTAACTCCCCCATTCCTCCTGCAGGTTTATTGATTTTCATCTCTTTATTCAGCTCCCTTCATTATTCTCTTTCTTCTTGCTATTTTTGCCTATCCTTCCCTTGTTCTTTCATTAAGTGAGAAGTGTGACATAAAGAGACCTGTTTTCCTAAATGATGCTTATACAAAGTGCCTTTACTGTGCTCCAGATGACTATGGGGTATGTCTACTAAACCGTCATAATGTTACTGGCGCTAGCTGCAGCGTTAATGTGAAGAATGCCATATAAGATAGTGGGCGGTCCAGAGGGAAGGTAGCAAGGAATCGGTATCGTGTGATAGTAATAATAATAATAATAATCGTGCGATAGTAGTAATAATAATGTAAAAGTGACACTAGTAATCTGTCATTGTTCAGATGTAAATAGTTCAATGTTATTAATCCATGTTATTATGTGCTGTTCAATGTAAGCACAAGGCACCTCCCCTGTCCTGTGCAAAATTGTTAACTGTAAACCGCACTGATGTCAAATAGCGCGGTATAGAAAAGCTAAAAATAAAATAAAAAAATAAATAAAATAGTGGGTGCCGTGGCACATTAATGCACGTTAACCCTAAGTTCATGCCAGCGCAGTTGTAGAAGCTGTAAAGATGTAGCCCACTGGTTACGGCAATGACTGTGGAGGCAGAGGTCATCGGTTCAGTCTTGCAGTTCTGCTATGTAAGAAGGCTGTCTGAGGCATTTCCTTTTAATTTAAATCAGTGCTGCCATCAAAAACACCCTCACAGTGCCGTAACCTAAGGTGCCGCATAAGGCGCCCTATAAGGCACTCCATAGGGCACATTATAAAGTGTCATGTCCGCCAAGGCACCTTATGGGCGTTTTATAGGGCACCTTATGAGGCACCTTAGGCTACGGCACTATGAGGGTGTTTCTGCTGGCAGCACTGATTTAAATTAAGGCTATCTGAGGCTTTTCCTTTTATTAAATAACACCACTGTGGGATCAAACCCATGACCTCTGCCTCTGCAGTCATTGAAGTAACCAGTGAGCTACATCTCTATAGCATGTAACACACCACTGACTGGCTACAGAAAGACTGCAGGTCACCACATAAACTGTCTGCTGTGGTAACCAGGATAGGGTAAACCCACACATACCCATGATGCACTGCACATGCAGATCAGCAGCCTACATCTGATCACAAGATGGGGTATGCGCCTCTATAGCACCCCGACCTGGTAGGGGAAACTGACCGTGTGTGTTACTGGCACAAAGTAGCTACAGACCGTGACATTGTGCGGTTCCTGTGCTCACACTGAGGATGAGGAGGGGGCGCCCAGCACCAGGTCTGCAGCACCTAGCTTGGCTGAGATAGGCTGTGTTGCAGGTCCTCATCAGTGCCAGTGTGTCATAGGTCATCCTTACAGAGGCACCTAGGATACACCTGTGTCCATCTGTATTTCCCAGTCACATCTAGCCCTTGTGGACTATGATGCACCCAGAATAGTGCATATCCTGTGTGGCTGCCATGGTCACATGTTATAAATGAAGGGTGGTGTTTAGACACAAAAGTGGATTATGAAGTACCACCTAACCTGCCCTCTGTGGGTCAGGGTGGGGGACAGGATCTCCCACCAACAGATCCACATTCTGTATCTATGCAATGGTGGCAGTAGAGGGGACCATCAACCACCATCCTGCTGGGGAATAGGCACCCTAGAGGGCAGTGAATGCAGATCTGTATGCATCACATAGGGCACTGGTAGACAGGCAGTAGGCCTTGAAAAGCTCAGCTGCCCACCACCACCACCACCACCACCACCACCACCACCACCATCACCATCTGACATTCACCAGCAGAGAGCACAGTCATGCTGCACCCTGCACAGTGTTCCAGCCATACACATACTAACTGCAGACAGTCTGTTAGCTAGTACATAGTGCATGTTTCTGGAGGAACTGTGTGCACACACACCAAGCAGATATGTCAGTGATTGGGCCCCAGAAAAGAGAACTCATAGATATCACTTGAGAGAAATGCTATATAGCACTAGGGGGGAACCTAGCCATGCCATGGTCACTGCTCAGTCAGGGTGAGAGTTACCCCTCCCCCCCCAGCATGACATGCTGTGGCCACCCTGTCCGTGCAGGTGGTGGTCGGGCACTACAATGTCCCAGTCATTGCCCTATGCCCTGTGCAGATGCATCCTGCCCAGGCTGCCCTGTCCGGGCCATACCCACAGTACTTTGCTCCTTATTATGCACATTGGCAGGCTAACACTGGAAACAGTGCAAGCATTGTGTGCTCAGTAAGGTATAGGCAGCCACAAAACACTGGATAGACATACACACACTCTCACACCTATTTCAGCATTGTGCAAATATAGAGGTAGTTGACAGCCCTGGCCGCCACACCAGTCCTAGGCACAGTGCAGGCATTGCTATTGTACTCAATACTGTTAGGGTCACTCCCCAGGGTGGTAAACACTGTCAGAAACAAAAACTGAAACACACTCCACAGATATCAAAAAGGTTGCTATGATGAATCTCTGTCAACAAATTGTGTTTAACTTAGGATTTGTTATCTGACATTATTCATAGCAACCTTTTGATATATGTGGAACATGTTTCCAAGTTTAAGATGGCATTGCTAAGGTATGCAGGTGCTAGTATTGGTACATGCTGCTCCGCGCAGGGCCCAACAGCCTGACTCTCCATGAGCCGATGGATAGTGAAGCCTGTGGGTGTGGGTGTTTGTGCCCCTGTTGGCTGCTGCTTTAGGGAGAGCATGAAAACCTGAACCGTGTTTGGCCCACCAGGACCGGAGTTAGGAACCTCTGCCCTAGAGCAGCGGCCAACAGGGGCACAAACACCCACAATACTAGCACCTGCATGACCTCTGCCTCCACAGTCATTGCAGTAACCAGTGGACTACATCTTTATAGCTTCTAACACTGCGCTGGCATGAATGTAGGGTTAACGCACATTAACATGCCATGGCGCCCACTATCGTGCAATAGAGATTCTTGCAACCTTGCCGCCGGAACGCCCACTACCTTATATGGCATTCTTCACATTAACGCTGCAATTAGCACCGGTAAAATTAAGACAGTTTAGTAAACATACCCCTAAGTCAAGCTAAAATAAAGGAAGAGGTGTCTTTGTTGGTCCAAAGATTTGTGAACTTCGAGATGACGCATTTAACTGTGCACTACATATGTGACAAAGAAAAGATGGCTGGAAATCCTTCCAGTTAGTCAAACAAGTTTTCTCGGAAACAACAAGGCAAACAACTACAGGGAGTTGGTGGAAAAACAATGCATATTAAAGTCTTGCCATTATGCAGCGTCCCTAAAGATACATTTTTTTGCACTGTCATCTTGAATTTTTTACATCAAACTGCGGAGCAGTGTGCGATGAACATAGCAAGCGATTTCATGAGGACATTGCAGCAATAGAGAGAAGATATCAAGGCAAATGGAGCCTGCCAATGCTTGCAAACTATTGCTGGACAGCGACAAGAGATACTCCATTTACAGAAAAGAAGAGACAAGCCAAGAAACGCCGAGTAGACATTGAATAAGGACTGAAATGAATACTGATGCATACATAGTCATTTCTTGCTTTCTATTTCATGCTAACTTTAAAAATAAATTGTATTTAAATAACCCTTTGGCTGATTTTTAAACTTCTAAACAAAGATGACAGATGAAATATTATCAAGGTCATATATATGGCAACCATAAACACATGAAAAGATCTAGATTTATAAGAATTTGTGATTAAAGCTCTACTAACAGCATGCTATATATATGTGTAAAATGGAAAAGCTTAGGTATCTTGGAAACAGTAGCCAGTCAGTGGTTTTAATTGTTATTTTTCAATTCAGCACATCAAAATCCATATGAATTGGCAGATTTTGTCTCTGAAGCTGACAATTTTTAAAAAAGTGTAGACCAGCACAAAGGCACACAATGGAAGACGCATTTTAATGAATACAAAAAAAGAATAAGGGGTCTGTTTACTAAAGTGTGCTAAACAGTGCATGAATTAAAATGCTGATTGCACATGAACATGTTAAGTTACTGTGCAGGCAAGATAACACATGCTAATTTATTTGCTTTTATATACCATACTATTTCAAAATCAACGCGGTTTACATAGAACATGAGCAATAGAACCATTTTATATAGAACAAGTGATTAACATTGAACAGGAACATCAACTTGAGTAGAACAGGGGGAACTAAATTACAAGTTGGTAAGTAGATCTTAACGGTTACATAGGAGAGGTTGAGCTATGGGTTGACAGACATTGTGCATGTCATATCTATGCTATGTGGTCAAGGAATAGCTGGAACAAGTGAGTCTGTATGGCTTTTCTAAAGGTTGACTGGTCAGAGATGGCTCGGATTGAAGCAAGGAGGGTGTTCCACAGATTTGGTGCATATTAAAAAAAGGTATGGTTCTTGGTGGCTTGGGTGCATGTTCTTATTGATGAAGGGGTTGTCAGTATGTTTGCCATGCTTGATCTCCTCATTCTGTTGTTCAGGGTACATTGTATGATTGCTGCAAGGGTGTCCACAGACATGTCATGTAGAATTTTGAACGTCATCAATAGGGCTTTGTAAATCAGACAGCTTGCTATTGGGAGCAGTGTAACTGCATTAATATGGATGTAACGTGTTGAAATCTGGTCGCTCTGTGCAGCTGTGTTCATGGCCAATTGGAGTGGTTGGTGTGTGTGTTTTCGAAGGCCATGGAGAATAATATTGGCATAGTCCAGGTGCGGGAAGATGAGCACCTGGAATATGGTGCGAAGATCTGAGGGGTCCAGAAGCGAGCATAGATGATGGAGAGTCCTTTTTTTATGGTAAACCGCCTTGATGACATTTCATATGTCACTTCCATACTCAGTTGTTGATCCAAGATGACTCCCAGGAAGCGCACTTCATGATTTGTCATCAGCTCTATGTCATTAATCAGCAGGGAAGTTGATGGGGTAAATGCTTGGTCTCTGGTTATAAATACGATTTCTGTATTCTTTCAGTTAACTTTAAGGTTGTGTGCGGAGAGCCAGTCTGAGACAGCGGTGAAACATTCTATAATTCTGGAGAAGTCAGGACTGTCTGTGGAGAACGGGGTGCATAGGCAGGGTCTGGTTATAGGAAGAAAATAGGCATGGACTGCACATCAAATTATTGCATGACATTTTACTATATTATAATTCTCACCATTGCCAATAGTGAGGGTGCAGTTAACACCTCCTCAGATAGGAGATTGATCTTGGAGAGGCTTTTCTCCAAGATATCTAGGAATATGTAGGTCCTCTTATTTATTGGTGAGATTCTGCAAACTCAGTAGCACTGCAAAATAACCTCTAGGGGTCTGAGCCACCATTTTGTATTTGGGGCAATGATGGGGCAGAAGCAACTGGCGATCACTCCTGACCACCATTAACTCACCCTGAACAATCCTGATAAATGTTGGAGAGTATTGAGTGTCAGCAGTCTGAAATCTTATCGGGGAGGAGGGGGGAAGGCATGGAAGGGGTCTGGAGTCTCATTAGCAGGTGGAAGGGGATCAGGATGCAGGTGAGAGGGTAGAAGAGGAGTTAGGGTGCAGAACAGTAGAAATTGGGTATCTTTTGATATACCAGGCCACAGTAACTGCTTGCTATTAGGGTTGATGCACTTAAAACCTCCTCTTGAAAAGATATTGAGTGCATCCGTGAAATTGGCAATTGTGAGTATTAGCATGAGATACTGTGTGCTAACTCAATATGCAGTCCATATCCATTCTCTGCCCATTCACCATCCAATTCTTGCCCCAAAACATGACATTCAATTAGCATTGAATTAGTGCACACATGGAAAGTAATTTTATGGCAAGGTGCTTAGGAAAAGGCAGCTAAAATTCACATATGTTAAGCCTATATAAGAGGCGACTCTCAGCATATGTGCCAGAGATCATGCCTTAAATTCAGGCATAGATATGTGCTCTTACTCATTATTGCTGTTGTTAAGTGCTGTCAAGTAGGTGCCGACTCTTAGCAACCCTCTGGATAGTTGTCCTAAACTGTGTTCAGTCTTCAGTCAGGCAGCTAATTGTTGATAGAGTGGAATCCATGGCTGCTGTTACTGTATCAGTCCATCTCACTGCCGGCCTTCCTCTTTTGCAAGGGCCTTTTATGTTATTTGGACTGCAACTCTAGGAATTTTCATTTGCATGCTGTATAAAAGTAATGAAGCAAAAGAAAAATTCCACAAGATTAAATACCCCAAGCCACTAAAAAAAGGAGTACAACATGAAAAACAAAAATAACCTTTCTTCAGATCACTATAAAATATTTGTTTGAAATATATGCCTGTTAGGCAGTGGAATGGGGTAGGCGCTGGGGCCCTGGCTCATTTCACATTTTGCTCCACACAGCCTCAGCAACTAGGGAGCTTGAGGGCGGTGGTAGAAATGGTTTTGTTTTGCTTCTGCAACAAAAAAGCATTCAGCTGCCCTGAGCTTGATTCAATAGAAGTGCACATACATGACAGTGAATTTGACCCTAACTGATCTTTGGTCAAAGTATACAGCAATGTTTTTTAAGAAGTCTGAAAACAGAATTTCTTGGATATTGATTTATCATGTTTGTATATCATTTTTTAATGTCAGTTTTTGCTTGATGTTTTCCATTTGGAATTACACCTTGCTCTGAACTCATTTTTTTTTGTTGCAAGCGAGCAAAAATGATTTCAAATAAATAAAATACATTCACTTTCCATTTACGCTTGCTGCAGGCCTTACCTCAAGTAATATCTTTTCAGGGTGGTATATGGCAGTGGTTAATGGAGAATGCCTTCTCTTATCTGGAAATTCTATATCCGATTCAACTCACAGTGGGGCTCTCTATGTCGCTCCTCACCATTTCCCCCAAAGCTATTCACTCTCCTTTTGCTTCCCATGGTATAGTCCTCTCCCATCATCCACCCACTCACCGTAGTGCAATTCCTTCTCAACCTCTACCCACCCACCTACTCACATCACTCTTTTCTTTCATCCAATTACATGTGTTTCCTTTTTACCCACGGTCCATTTCTTTCCATTTTGCAACAATTTTCTGTCGGTGTCTTTTCTTTTCTTTCATATCCTGCCCTCTCATTCATTAAACAAACTCCTCCAGCTATAACACTCTTTCTTTCTACTCGGACTCAAACCACGTGCAAAGACTTTTCTCCAAGATCTCCTCTTGGAATATGTAGGTCCTCTTAGTTATTAGTAAGATTCTGCAAACTGCTTCAACCATATTGTCCATCTTCTTGACTCTTCCTTTGATTTCAAACTTACATAATTATATTTTTGTTACCCACATAACTTTCTGTTGCCCCAAAAGATACAGTAAATCCATGTGCATGAAATATGAAAATTTCACAGAAAATGGTGTTCCAAATGGTGATAGGCCACGGAAGATACTTAGAAAGAAAGAAATACGAATAAAGGAGCACCTCAGGGATTAGTCTTGTGACTGGTTCTGTTCAATATTGCAGAAGGCTGAGAAAAAAAATGTTTGCCTCTTTGTGGATAAAAATAATATTGCAGGACAGTAGACACCACTGAGGAAGCTGACAGAATATGAAGTAATCTAAATAAGCTTTAGAAGTGGTCAGTTGCTCAGAAGTTAGGATTTAATGCAGAAAAGTATAGCATCATGCACAGGAATCTGAAGGCACATTGACTGAAAAGTGGTAGAAAGCTGATGTGCGATGACCAGGAGAAAGACCTCAGGGTAATAATATAGTAACATAGTATATGATGGCAGATAAAAGCTATCATGGTCCATCTAGTCTTCCCAGTAAGATGGCAAGAGTAGGTGCACCTACCGCTCCGTGCAGGTCCCCCCTCCACATGCCTCTGTTTAGGGATATACCCACTGCTCCATGCAGGTCACCCCTATTTGTTGAGATAACAGAGAAAGTTAGGGTCATTTTGATTTTATCCTGTTGCTATAAAGGGATCCACTGTGTCTGTCCCATGCCATTTTGAATTCTTTCACTGTATTTGCCCCCAACACTTCCATCGGGAGGGCATTCCAAGCATCCACCACCCTTTCAGTGAAAAAAATATTTCCTGGCATTGCCTTTCAGTTTACCCCCTTGCAGCTTCATGTTATGCCCTCTAGTTTTATAGCTTCCCCATCTTTGGAAGAGGTTTGTTTGTTCATTCATACTCTTAGGGGTATGTTTACTAAACTGCGTTAGTGTGATTCGCGTTAGGATCCGCGGTCCAAGCAGAAATCCCAAATAAGGACATGGGCAGTACATCGTTGCAGATAACGCGTGTTACCAGACGCCATAGCTTAACAAGCGTTAAAAAACATTGTGTAGAGCGCCCCGCAACGCATGCCCATAAGGCGTCTGATAAGGTGTCTAGCAAGGCATCTAGAACTGTAGCACAATGGTTAATACACTGACTAATGGTACAGGGGATATGAATTCAATCCCCCTGTGGGTCTGATGAGTAAAGCTGGCTGAGACAGCACCTTTTACTCTAAATCAGTACTGTCTGAAGCATTTTCTTTGTTAAGTTTAATTAGTGCTGCCAGCAAACAAACCCTCACAGGGCTGTAACCCAAGGTGCCGCATAAGGCACCCTATAAGGCACCCCAGAGGGCACACCATAAAGTGCACTGTCCGCCAAGGCACCATAGAATGTCCCCTATGGGGCACCCCACAGGGCACAGTATAGGGTCCCGCATTGGGCACTGTATAGGGCGCCTGATGAGGCACCGTAAGGAGACAGCACTGTAAGGGTATGTAGCTGGCAGCACCAATTTAAATTAAAAAAAGAAAATGCCTCAGACAGCCCTACCAAATAACCCCACTGTGGGATCAAACCCATAACCCCTGGCTCCACAGGCAGTGAAGTAACTAGTGGGCCACATCTCTAGTGCCACTAACAAATCCCTGGCTGGCTGCTGAAGGACGTCAGGTCACCACACAAACTGTCTGCTGTGGTGGCCAGGATTTGGGTTATCCCACTCATACCCATGGTGCACTGCACATGCAGATCAGCAATCTACAGAGGGTCCCGTGTTGTGGAATGCACCCCCCCAGCACCTCGGTCTGGTTGTGTGTCCTGACCATGTGCAACCCCACAGCACCTCAGCCTGGTGGGGGTTCTGACCGTGTGTGTTACTGCCACAGAGTGGCTAACGTCCATCACAGTGGACAGGTCCTGTGTTCACCCTGAGGGTGAAGTGGGGTGCCCAGCACCATTTCCGCTGCACCTGGCATTTCTGTGATGGGCTATGCTACAGGTCCCCATTGGTGCCTCTGTGTGATACCCTTAGCTTTTGCCTGTGTCCATCTGTACATCACGTCTTGCCCGTGTGGACTACGATGCACCCGTAATAGTTCATACACTGTGTGGGTGCCATGGTCACATGATTTTGGGTCCAAGAGGGGGGCAGGCGCGTGGGGGGGCACGTGGGGGGGCACGTGGGGGGGTGGGCGGGCAGGGGGGCATGCTCCACAGACATCAGAAAGGTTGCTATGATGGAGCTCAATCAGCAAACTGTGCTTAACGTAGGAATTGCTATCTGACAGTAATCATAGCTACCTTTTGATAGCTGTGTACTGTATTCCAAGGTTTAGGGTGGCATTGCTAAGGTATGCAAGTGCTAGTATTGGGAGATGCACACAGGGCCTAATGTCCTGCCTCTCCAGGAGGCATTGGCTAATGGAGCCTGTGGGTGTGGGTGTGTCTGCCCCTGTTGGCTGCTGCTTTACGGCAGAGGTTCCCAACTCCAGTCCAGGTGTGCCAAACACTGTTCGGGTTTTCATGCTGTCCCTCATGAATATGCATGAGATACATCTGCATACCATGGGGGCGGTGCATAGATATGCAGCACAGGCATCTTTATTAGAGGCAGCATGGAACCTGAATGGTGTTTGGCCCTCCAGGACTGCATTTGGGTGACTCTGCTCTAGGTAATGCGCCTGTTTATGGTGTCTGTGCTCTGTAGGGTAAAATGTAGGTGTTTTGGGCATGTTTACGTCATCTGCAATAAAGGTTCTGTCTGTATTAGCACGTTTTAGTAGTGGGTAAAAAATGGGGGCTGGGTTGGCAGGAACCACAGCTGGGACTTGAACCTGTGACCTTCTGCTCCTGAACACACTGGCTGTGTGCACTGCACCACTGTGTTGCCACAGAGATGGTACATTCCCTGGGGATACCATGATTGTTCATCAGACGGGGCCTGTCTGTTGCAGTGCATGGTACCCACCTACACAGGGCTAGGCCACGGTCTGCTCTGGGCAGCTGCCACTGCCCCCTCCACCACCAGTGCCCCTCTGCCACCCTGCTGACATGCACTTCTGCTGGTGGTGCAGGTGGAGCACAGTCTCAGGCCATCCAGTGTGCGGGTAGGCGGCTGCCTATGGTGCGGTTTATGGGGTAGGGGTGCCTGCATAGGTGTCCACGCTTCCCCCCCAGCACAGCCTGCCACTGTTCTGTGCCCTTGAAGGTCCCTACTGGGTACTATCCCTTGTGACACTGTGGGAAGCACACTCGTGCCCATACTGGGCACTCATCAGTTGCTGTCTGGCTGCTCTACTGTTTCAGCATTCCTATGGGCCACCTAGGCATCACCCTAGTCTGAACTGTGGCCCAGCTGCAGTACAGCATGTGCCGTCTGCAGCCCTCTGTGTCCCCTTTCCCAGCATCTGTCCAGTTGCCCATTCCGACATGCCTGCCCTACTGTTGTGGAACATGTGCATACCACAGAAAACCTGTCCAATGGAGAGGAAAACCCTGATCAGCGCAATTGCACTGTGGGATCATTCACCATGTATGGGGATGGAGCGTAGACCCTTCCAAAATTTATATCTTTTTTTGGAGCTTTCTCAGGAGTGCTTTTTGATGTTTCCCATTAATATCACTATTGCCCAGCTTGGTTATGTTTTTTTTTTATATTTTGTTGTGGTCATTTTCAATGTTTCTTTTCACTTTTGTTCTGTGCACATGTATCACATCACTTTTTTTGTAGGTTTCCCTGGTTTTGCTGTACATTGCTGACAGAAATGGTTTCTCTGCCCTTTAAATCAGCTCTAACGCCAGGGTTTCACTGGCGTTAGTTTTGAGCCTCGGATTTCACATCATTAGTGTGCGGGGAGCCTCTCCCCTCCCACTCTCCACCCATTGACCCCCTTCTCTCCGCCCCTGGGTAGCCTTCCTCCGCCCTCCGGGAGCATTTCCCCGCCTTCAGCGCTCATTTGTGCCGCTGCGCGCGTTATCGCACGCTAAGGTAGCTGAGCGTCTGATAAAGCGCCATTAACTCATGTTAAGGTAACTTAACACGCGGTAAAGTCACAGAGCGCACATTAAGAAGGTTTAGTAAACATACCCCTTAGTGTTAACGCGTATTAACGTGCCACGGCACCCACTATCGCACGATACCGTTTCCTTGCAACCTTACCTCCGGACCGCCCACTACCTTATATGACATTCTTTACATTAACGCTGCAACTAGTGCCGGTAACATTAAGATGGTTTAGTAAACATACCCCTATGTAATTTGCTTCCAAGGCATCCCAAGCCCCAGTTGACTCGAGAAGAGAAGGTCCAGCAGGAAATTGAATGAGGCGCATTCCAGATAGAAGTGCACAGTACTTACCAACTTATTATCAAGTAAGCCCTAGGGGCTTGTTTACAAAGCCGCGGTAGCGGTTCGCAATCATTATCAGAGCCGCGGCCCCATATGGCTTGTAAACAAGCCCCCTAGTCTTTATTTTTGAAGTATTCAACATCTCTAAATTCAACATTATTTTATTTTCAAAGCTGACTATCTTTGCACTGTTTCACCAAGCCTATTCTAATAGTTTTATGCCCAGACTTCCTGACTGCGGAGGCTGCTACCGCTGTTTAGTATACATACCCCTAAGACTTTTAAAATGACCCTCTTTTGGGTTAGCACTATGTGATTAGAAAAAAACTCCCCCCCCCCCCACATTTCCTTGAACCTTCCTTTTTGACAAACCTGTCCCAAAATCAAAATTCTTTCTTTTTATAAAATTGACTTTTAACACCATCGATTACTTTCACCATGGTTAACTCTTCTGTTTTATTGCACATCATGTTAACTCTGGTCATTTCTTGTCCTAGATATGCGCATTCCATAGCATGCATTTTGTTCATTAAAATGCCTTAAAACATGTTAGTCACACTAAATTGGTTCATCTTTATATTAGCATTAAAAAGTTATAGCACATGTTAAAAATTGTAATTAAAATCAGGGCCGGATTTACCCATACGCCATGTACGCCATGGCGTAGGGCCCACAGCCGGCAGGGGCCCACAAAAAAAGAACCAGGTATTTTTTTTTAAACACACACAATTAAAAAAAAAAACCTGGTGGCTGCCGCCGCGGGGCCCCCTCTGCTGCCGCGGGGGCCCCGTCTACAAGCTAAAGCCGTCGGGTCGGGTCTCTCCCTCCCTCCCTCGCTGCAGGCTGCGAGAGACGCGAAGATAGAGCGTCTCCTCGCGTCTGTGTTAAGCCCGCAGGGGCTGATGGGATTTCCCATCAGCCCCTGCGGGCTTAACACAGACGCGAGGAGACGCTCTCCCTTCGCGTCTCCTGCAGCCTGCAGTGAGGGAGGGAGGGAGAGAGACCCGACCCGACCCGACCCGACCCGACGGCTTCAGCTTGTAGACGGGGCCCCCGCGGCAGCAGAGGGGGCCCCGTGGCGGCAGCCACCAGGTTTTTTTTTTTAATTAAATTTTACTTTGGGGGGGGGTAGGACTGGTAATGGGCTATGGGGGGGGGTAGGACGGGTAATGGGCTTTTGGGGGGTCTGGGGCTGGTAATGGGCTATGGGGGGTAGGACTGGTAATGGGCTATTGGGGGGCTGGGGCTGGAAATGGGCTGGGCTGGGCTGGGCTGGGGGGGGTTAAGGCTAGAGGTGGGCTGATGGGGTTAGGACTGGTAATGGACTGTGGGCTGTTGGGGGGGCTTAGAACTGGCAATGGGCTTTGGGGGGGTTAATAATTGTAAATGGCTTTTGGCAGAATGGGGTTGTATGGTAAAGGGCTAATGGGGGCTATGACTGGAAATGGGCTTGGGGGTTAAGACTGGAGGTGGGCTGATGGGGTTAGGACTGGTAATGGGCTGTTGGGGGGGGTTAGAACTGGTAATGGGCTTTGGGGGGGTTAAGACTGGTAATGGGCTGTGGGCTGATGGGGGTTGTCTGGTAATGGGCTATGGGGGGCTAGGACTGGAAATGGGCTGGGGGTTAAAACTGGAGGTGGGATGATGGGGTTAGGACTGGTAATGGGCTGTGGGCTGATGGGGGGGGTAGGACTGGCAATGGGCTATGGGGGGCTGACTGGAAATGGGTTGATGGGGTTAGTACTGGAAGTGGGCTGATGGGGGGTTAGGACTGGTAATGGGTTATAGGGGGGGCTTAAACTGAAAATGGGGTGATGGGGGGTTAAGGACTGTAAGTGGGGTGATGGGGGGCTAGGACTGGTATAGGGTTGGTGTGTTGGTAGGACTGGAAATGGGCTGATGGATGGCTAGGACTGGAAATGGGCTGATGCAGGGACTAGAAGGGAATGGATGCTGGGTGAGGCTGGAACTAGAAGGGAGCTGATGTTGGGGGAGGATTAGAATGGGATGGGGCTGGAAGAGTAAAATGGAGAAGGGAAAAATATTTTGTGTGGGAGGGATAAAAAATCTACAATTGGCCGGGTATTGGGAGAGTAAGTGGGGATTGAGGATGGAGGGGTAAAATTTGAGTGGATGAAATAGGAATGAGGAAAGAGCAAAAGGAGAAAGATTAGTATGTTAAAGCAGATGTAGAGAGAGAATGGAAAAAAATCTAGAAGAGAGAAGAAAGGACAAATGGACAGCAGACGATGGAGAGTTAGCAGAAGACACGAAGAAACCAGAAGAAAGTGGCTGGAGCAATTGCAGCTGAAAAAAATGCACAAAAGGTAGAAAAATATCTCTTTATTTTGAATTTATTAATTGGAATATGTCAGCTCTGGTAAATGTGCATCATTAACATCTGCGCTTTGTTTAGTACAAGAGCAAATTAATGTATAGTTTAATTTTTACAGTGTTGTACATTCCAAGTTTGGCTTTTGGGATTCCCAGTTTAATTATTGTCTTCCTATTTCTAAATTGTGATTACTTGTTTGGTGATGGTCTATGTTCTGCATGTGTAACTGAGCTGAGGTGTTCTGTTTATATAATTCCTATTTGACATTGCCACTTGTTCTCTTTCCCCAGTAGGTCATGTATTGTTGTTCTCTGAAATGTATTGGTTTAATATTTGCAGTGTTGCCTTTTGATTGGTAGAGTATGGTGCTTTGTGAGTCCTGGTAGTGCTGTTAGGATACGGCGGGTTTACTATGGGCAGTGTTTGTAGTAGTTTCCTAATGTGTCTGGCAGTTGGCACTGGATTATAGTAATGTAGAAATCTTTTAGTCTTTCTTTATCCATACACTCATTAAGAGGCACGTTTACTAAAAGTTAGTATATGGTAACATTATGCAAATATTTATGCAAATGAGGCCCCTTATGCAAATGAGGTCCGCACCCCCCTTGTGCCGCCCCTGCTGGGGGCCCACAATTTTTGTTGGCGTAGGGCCTCACTCAAGGTAAATCCGGCCCTGATTAAAATAAATGTGTGAAGTGTGTCAAAAAATCAGGGAAAAAGCCAGAATGAAAATGAAATATTTTGTCCTGTGCACCCCTCAATGTCCTGGTTATGGCACCGATTAAAACTGCAACTACAGATAGACAGTGCAACCCTTTCTTTTAAAACAGATTTTCAGTTATACGTCATTCGATGAGTGTCTGGAATGGGGAGCTCATTTATTCTTCATCGCCCCCGCCACCATTGTTCAACCATTTTATATAAAAAATGTTATAGGTATTACTCGCAAATGATCAATGTAGACAGAAAAAAAGTGTTTCTGCAGTTGTATGGCAATTTAAAGTTAATGCATTCCTTCTCTTTCATCTAAGAAAACCTTATCAACATAGGCACTAAAATTCATAACACATGAAAATTAGGGACTCTTGGAAGACGTGGCTGTCGAAAGGTAAGAATTTTTCATTGCTTATATCTAGCCTTTTGAGGAAACCATCCAGATAATTAAAATGCCTATAAAGGAAATGTCAAAGCTAATGCATTTGTTTTGCAAATTCAAATGTTTAGGCTGTGCAAAGCTCTTGTTCTAATAGCATACATTAAATACATCCAGGAAAGCAGAACAAGGAAGCTATGGAAAATACTATTGGCCTTATGATTTAACCAAATTCATCCTCTCAGTAAGCAGCTTTGTCTATATTTTGTTTTCGTAAATGCTTCTGTTAGTTCAAATCTGATTTGTGCCTCTATGGATCTTGCAATATCTAGCATTGCAAACTACAAACAAAATTAATTCTAAGTGAAAAGCAACGTTCATTACCTAGCAGTTCTGTAAATTCCCTAAAACGCAATTCTTTGATTTACATCTTGTAGATAATGTTGTACAGAACAGATAAATAAAGTATAGGCAATTAAGGTTGGAGGGGAGCTGAAAGGTAGGTATTGATAATCAAGTTGGAATTTGAACCATTAAAGAGCAGCTTTGTATTGCTGTGAGGCCTTCGTTTGTCATCTGTTCGCATCCACACTGGAATTTTAAGCACATTCTGCATTTCCCTTTTTGCTACTAGATGTTACATTCAGCTGATTAATATTCATTACAGTTTTTTTAAATGCATAAAGTGAACAGATCCATATTCTCTGACTAAAAGTGGGCAAAGGAAGTTCTGTTTAGTATGAGTCATCTGTGAACTGAAAGGGGAGGCATGGAATTTTGCCATCTTCTGAACTGCAGGTGCCAAGGCCTTGGTATACTTCTGAACAAACATGAAATAAATTTTCTGGGTTCATAAAAATCCAAGCTAATCCCTGCTAGACTCATATGATCATTTTTAACTTATTTACTTCCTGCTCTTCTAGTCCTAAAATTCTTGCTTCCAGTGGGGAACAAATTATATGCATATAGGACCCAATATTTGAAAGGCATTTACATGGTTTACAGCCCTGTAAACTGTGTAAATGCTTATGATGGGAATATTCAATGGCACCTACATGATTAGTGCCGTTGGATATTCTCGTCTATGTCCCTACATGCCCCAATGCTATCCACTTAGCACTGGGGCGTGATGGGGGCTTTCTGGGCCAGAGCACAGGTGAGGAGTCACAGTAATCGAGTAGTGGTGATATTGCACCGCTATCCGGTTAGCCATCCACGGCCAAAAGTTCACCTAGTTTTAGCCATAGATTTCTAACCAGGTAGTGGTCCAGGGCTATGCACTGATGCAGCACATAACCTATCCAAATGCATATCAAGCCCATAAAAACCAAGACTATACCACAATACATAACAGACCCTATTCATTAAAAGCAGTAGAACATATAAGCAAATTAATAAAATCATAGAAATAAAAAGCAAACTATCATGTTTTCAATAGAGACATATTTGGGCATGCAAATGGGCTCTTATAGAATTAGGCCAGACTTACTTTTACAGTAGGTGTGTACAGGGGTGGTCTTTAGGTGGAGTCACAAAGTATGTAGAGTATGTGGAGGAGTGGTTGAGACAGGTTACCTCAGGCCAGAGGTTCAATTCCAACATGGGGATGAGCAACCTCAGGCTGCAGGGACTGGGGTCTCTAGTCCCACGGCCACTCCTTGTGGCCTTGGGCAAGCCACTTAACCCTCCATTGCCTCAGGTACACTTAGATTGTGAGCCCTTCAGGGACAAGGGAATACAAAGTACCCGTTAGTATACATGTAAACTGCATTGATTCTAAAGAGCACAGTATAAAAAATAAATAAAATGTGTGCAATGTACTTCTCCTTCTTCACGTCCAACTCCCCCCCCCCCCACCTCTGCTACCCTTTCTTCCTTTTCTATAACCTCTGAGGAGATCCAAACTCACTACTTGCTCCTCTTATGCTATTCTCACTCTTCTCCTTAGCTCCATCTTCTCCACTGTAGTCCCTTCCATCTCTCATATACTCAACCAATTGATCTCCGCTGCAGCTTTCTCTGCAGCCTTCAAGCATTCTGTGGTCACTCCTCTCCTCAAGAAACCCTCACTAGACCCCGCCTGTCCTTCTATCAACCCATGTCCCTTCTCCTCTTCATTTCTAAACTACTTAAATGTGCAGTTCACCACTGTTGCTTCAACCTTCTCTCCTCTCAAGCCCTTCTGGATCCTCTACAATTTGACTTTCATCCTTTTCATTCTACCAAGACAGCTCTTGCCAAAATCTCCAGTGACCTGTTCCTGGCAAAATCCAAAGGTCTTTATTCAATCCTCATCCTTCTTGATCATTCTGCTGCTTTTGACAGTATTGACCACAACCTTCTCCTTGATACCTTGTCCTCACTTAGCTTTAAGGTTTCTGTGCTATCCTGGTTCTCTTCTTATCTTTCCCATCGTTCTTTCAGTGTTGGTTCTGGTGGATCCTCCTCTACTGGTATCTCACTCTCAGTTAGTGTACCCCATGGGTCTGTCTTAGGTCCACTCCTTTTCTCTCTCTATACCTAATCTCTTGGTGCAATTATCTCTTCCCGTGGCTTTTATGCTGATGATGCCCAGATCTACCTCTCTACACCTGAAATCTCTCTGGCAATCCAGACCCGAATTTCTGCCTGCCTTTCTGACATTGCTGCTTGTAAGTCTCACTGTCGCTTGAAATTTAACATGGCCAAAATGGAACTTCTTATTTTTCCCCCTAAAACCTCCTCTCCTTTTCCTCTTTTCTCAGTCTCTGTGGATAACTCTCTACTCCTCCCTGTTTCCTCAGCTCACAATCTTGGGGTGGTCTTCAACTCCGCTCTCTCCATCTCCACACACATCCAACTGATAACTAAAACCTGCCATTTTGTTCTCTACAACATCACCAAAATCTGCCCATTCCTTTCGGAACACACTACTAAGCCACTTATAACACTCTTTAGCTACCTCCCATTTTGACTATTGTAACCTACTCCTTGCTGGTCTCCCTCTGAATCATCTCTCTCCCCTTCAATCTTCTCAACACTCTGCTGAGTGGCTAATCCTCCACCAACCTTGTCATGCTCATATTACCCCTCTTCTCAAGTCACTTTGTTGGCTCCCTATCCATTTCCAAATCCAGTTCAAAATTCTCCTGTTGACCTATAAGTGCATTCACTCTGCAGCTCCTCACTACCTTTCCTCTCTTATCTTTCCCTATACTCCTCCTTGGAAACTCCATTCTTCTGACAAATCACTTCTATCTGTGCCCTTCTCTTCTATTGCTAACTCTAGACCTCACTCTTTTCACCTTGCTGCTCCTTATGCCTGGAACAAAGTACCTGAGTCTGTATGTCAGGCTTTATATCTGGCCCTTTTCAAACCCAGGCTAAAAACTCACCTCTTTGCTGCCGCGTTCAGATATTGATTTGCCTAATCTTCATTATGTTTCCTTACCATTCCCCCTAGATGTATTCTATGTCTACAGCTACTGTGTCATGACTAGATTGTAAGCTTTAATGAGGAGGGACTGTCTTTTACATGAGTCTGTGCAGCTCTGCATACGTCTTGTAGCACTATACAAATGTTCAGTAGTAGTAGTAATAGTAGTAGTAGTAGTATATAAAAGATGCATGTAAGGTACACATTGACATTTAGACCTGCTCTCAAGCAGGTGTAATATTTGCACCTGCTATCTGGGTGTGATTTGTTCAAGGATTTGTCCTAGTATTTGACAAAGATAAGTGGGCATCTACTTCCTAAAATAGGCTTAAAATAGGTTTCTTACCCTATTAATCTTGGCATCCTTTTATAATATTACACCATAGAAAGCAATGTGTAATGACAAGAATATGCATGCATGTATGCAACTTTGGTGTAGGTGGTTTCTAGGAAGAGTTTTGGCAGAGCTCAGAGTCACCATTTATGTACATACTTTACAAGATGTTCGCTCTTGAGTACATGGGATCTTTTACCTGCTATGTAAACAGAATGACACTTTTCTGTAAGACATGTAGGAGCCTATAAGGCACATTATACTTGGATATCTTGGTGCAAGCTGAGCTGAGTGGAGGAGAGGCCTAGTGGTTAGCGCTTTGGTTGAGGAACCAAAAGACCAGGGTTTGATTCCCACTAGCACTCTTTATGGCCTTGGGCAAGTCACTTCACCCTCCTTTGCTCAGAAAAAAATAATCCAAGTTATCAATGTCCCTGTTTAATGTACATTTACCAAGTTTAAGTTACAATGTAAACCGCTTTGATTGAAATGATAAAGCAATATAAAAAACTTAAATAAATAAATATCCAAGCCAGAATATTTGAAAAAAAAGCAGGCATGGAGTTCAAGCATGATTTTACAAATGTGGGCGTGCCTTATATGGATGTCTGTGGAGCATCTACCAATAGCTGAGAGAATAAAATTTAAAACAGTAACAATCATCTTCAAGATCTTGAACCAATGCACAGCAGATATTCTCTACAACGTGCTAACCTAAGACATCAATGACAGATCTAGACGATCTAGCAATGCTAATAAATTATGAACGCCTGTTGGATTCCACAAAACAAAACAAACCACCTCTAATAGGGCAATTTCATTGATTGCACCAACACTCTGGAATTCTTTTCTGGATAAATTGTGGGACACAAAAGATTTAAAGGACTTCCGTAAATCCCTTAAGACAGTCCTATTTATGGGATTTTGTAACCAAGAAACTTATGAACTCATTTAACTACAAATGAATTTATATATTGCAAACAGGCATTAATGTAATACTTTCCCTTTGTAAGTTATGTTATCCTTTAGTCAATGTAAACCCGTCCTTTGTAACCACCACTTGATTGAAGGAAAAAGTGGTATACAAATCTGTATAAATAAATAAATGTCCCTGGAATAATATTCCAGACCATGGATGAGATTGCAGACCCACTATTAGTAATCTGTGAACTATCATTAAAATCATCTGTAGTACCTGAATATATTTGAGAATGGTCAATGCAACACAAATTTTTTGAAAGAGTACCAGGGATGATCCGGGAAACTACAGACTGGTGAGCCTGATGTCAATACTGGGCAAAATGGTAGAAATCATTATAAAGAATAAAATTACTGAACATGTAGATAGTCGTGGTTTAATGGGAGAAAGCCAACATGGATTTAGCCAAGGAAAGTCTTGTCTTACTAATCTGTTATATATTTTTTTGAAGATGTGAATTAACAGGTAGACAAAGGTGAGCTGGTTGTTATAGAAGCACATTTCACAATGGGAGTCCAAGTGCAATCTGGGACATCAAAGCAAGAATGTCTGAAGAAAAAGTAGTCACCTTCAAGTTCAAGCACGATTTTGGAAACATGGGCGTTCCTGATATGCATGTACATAAAACGTCTGTATAGACATCCCATGGTGAATATTTCAAATCCAAAATGTTTAATAGCATAATGGTTAGAATAATGGCTTAAGAGCAGAGTGAGGAGGGTTCAAGTCCTAGTGTAAATCTTTGTGATGTGAGGTGTCACTTAAATCGCCACCTTCTATACCCTCTCTGAATGCTTTAAGATTCATCTTCATGCTTAGAGCAAGTATAAACATGGACATGCCTCAGAAGTCTTGGAGGTTTCTGAGATAGAAAGGGGGCATGTTAAGTACATTGTCAATCCCTGGACATGCCTCTGCCTACTTGGACGTCCTTGCACAGGAGATGTCTGTGAAAATCAATTGTGGAATGGCTATGGAGACATGTCTGTAATTTTGTTGTCCATGTGCACGTCTTCAGATGTTCAAATCATGACTAAACTGACCCTCATAGAGTATCTTGATTTTAAGAAAGCTTTTGACAAGGTCCCTCAGAGACTCT
This sequence comes from Ichthyophis bannanicus, assembly GCA_033557465.1. Classification (NCBI taxonomy): domain Eukaryota; kingdom Metazoa; phylum Chordata; class Amphibia; order Gymnophiona; family Ichthyophiidae; genus Ichthyophis; species Ichthyophis bannanicus. The sequence goes on from CM066032.1 coordinate 1,557,465,209, forward strand.
TGACAAAATTAAAAAGTCATGGGAAAGGAAGCAGTTGACTATTGTGGATCAGAAACTGGTTAAAATATAGAAAGCAGACAGTAGGGCCAATCTTCTCAATGGATAAAGGTGACTAGTGGAGTACCCCAAGGATCTGAACTGGGCCCGCTGCTTTTTAACATATTCATAAATGACCTGGAAATAGGAGTAATGAGTGAGGCGATCAAATTTGCAGATGACAAAAAATTATTCAAAGTTCTTAAAACACAAGAGGATTATGAAAAATTGGAAGACTGGACGTCCAAATGACAGACAAAATTTAATGTAGACAAGTGTAACATTATGCATCTAGGAAAGAACAATCCAAACTATGGTTACATGATGCAAGGTTCCATATTAGGAACCAGCACCCAGGAAAAAGATTTAGGCATCATTATGAATAATACATTGAAATTCTCCACCCACTGTGCAGCGGTGACCAGGAAAAAAAAATACAATGCTATGAATCATAAGGAAAGGAATGGAGAATAAAACCAAGGATATTATAATGCCTCTGTACTTTTCCATGGTGCAATCACACCTTCAATATCATGGGCAATTCTGGTCACCATATCTTAAAAAGGATAGCAGAATTAGAAAAGGTACAGAGAAGAGCCACCAAAATGGTAAAGGGAATTGAAGGATGTACCTATGAGGGAATGCTTAAAAGATTTGGACTTTTCAACTTGAAAAAAAGAGGGCTGGGGGAGATATGATAGAGGTCTATAAATGAATGAATGGAGTGGAACGGGTAAACATAGATCGGTTGTTTATGCCATCAAAAACTAGAAAGACTAGGGGAATCTCAATGAAGCTACAGTGCAAACCATTTAAGACTAATAAGAGAAAATAGTTTTTCACTCAATGTGTAATCAAACTCTGGAATCCGTTACCGGAGGATGTAGTAAAAGCTGTTAGTGTAGCTGGGTTTAAAAGAGGTTTTGACAAGTTCCTGGAGGAAAGGACCATGAACCTAAAGAGGACTCGGGAAATCCACTGCTTACCCTGGGACAAGAATTCTGGATCCTCTGTACCTTTTCGGGAACCTGCCAGATATTGTGACTTAGATTGGCCACTGTTGGAAACAGGATACTGGGCTTGATGGACCTTGGTCTGATTCACTACAGCATGATGTCTAGGAATAGCCTAATAGCTAGAGTAGTAGGCTAGGACCAGGGTTCAAATCACACTGCTGCTATCAGTGTGATTGTGAAGTATACTGGGGATGGTGGAGTGCTATCTTTTCTACACCCTCTGGATGTTTTACTATCAAAATAAAACACATTTACTACGGCTATTCATTCCTGGATCAGATCTAAACATGGACAGGGTCACAGATGCCCCCCAACATTTCTGAAATCAAATGAGGATGTCTAAGTACATTGCACTGCCCTCTGCCTACTTGGACATCCCTGCACTGGAGATATCTTTTAAAGCTGTTAGCGAAATGGCTCTGCAGACATTTCTATGATTTGGATGCCTGTATTCATGTTTTCAAACTTCAAATTGAAACTACGACCTTTAAAACAAAACAAATTGTAGTATAGTGTTGGAAACTGAGATCCCTAGGTTTGATGGCACTTAACTGACTGCTGGGGATGAGCTGAAGACTTTTCAGAGTAAAGCCAGCATTTATGATGTGGTTGGATCAAAGCCCTTGGAACGTCTGACTGTTGATGTGACTGTGCATAAAATGAGAGTCAGAAGTTGCAAAGATGTCTTACATATTGGGACATGGAACATACGAAGCATGAACCAAGGAGATTTGGAGGTGGTCAAAAATGAACGCTTGTTTCGCAAAAGTGTCCTAAAGTGCCTTAATGCTGGGAACCCTAGCACAAAGTAAAACCATGCAGAAAGGGTGTATTTTGAGGGTAGAGAGCCTATTTTAATGTCTGCAATGTGATGCACAGACAGGGGAGTGAAAGTTAGTACTAGCAGTGCTCCATTAGCAGCAATAGCATAGTGCCCAAGTATGAAAGGTCACTATGTTGATGGTGCAAATGGGGCAAAGGAGGTGGCAAATGGGTCATGCAGTGGAGACTGGTGTTGCACAGGGTGGACAAGATAGTTGCCCAGATGGCATATAAGAACATATAATTACAAAATATGTCAGACTGTGTCAGACCAAGGTCCATCATGCCCAGTATCCTGTGTCCAATCTAGGTCACAATTACCTAGCAGTTTCCCCAAAAGACACACAGGATCCATAATGCTTGTATTGGGGCAAGCAGTGGATATCTTGGGTCCTCTCTAAGAATGGTTTATGGACCTTTCCCCAGGAACCTGTCCAAACCTTTTCTATACCCAGCTACAGTACCTTTTCTATACCCAGCTACACTAACAGCTGTTACTACATCCTCCAGTAATGAATTCCAGAGTTTGCTTACACATTGACTGAAAAAATAGGTTCTCCTAGTAGTCTTAAATGGGTTATACTGTAGCCTCACTGCATGTCCACTAGTCTTTCTACATTTTGATGGCATAAACTATCGATCTACGTTTACCCGTTCCACTCCAGTCAATCATTTATAGATCTTTATCATATCTCCCCTCAGCTGTCTCTTCCCCAGGTTGAAGAGTCCCAACCTTTTTAGTCTCTCCACACAGGGGTATCCTGCCATCCACATTACCATCTGTGATGTCTGTCATGATCCCACAGTGACAGTGGCGGCACACAGACATGCTATTACTGTGGAAAGGAGATGTGCCACATGGGGTGGTCCAAGGGTCCTGGCACCCCAGGCAGAGATCCCAGCTGCCCCACTGCTGCCGCTGAACCCAGCTGTGGGGGAAGAGGTTGATAGTGCCAGCAGCTGTAGCCCTCCAGGTAGATGCAACATGCAGGCACCCAGGGACTACCACAGCAGTGACTGTCATCCTCTTCCTGAGATGTATTGTCGGCAGATGGTGATGGTGTCCCTGCCGAGGCAGATGGTTCAGAAGAGGCTGTGTGGCTGTACATGTATGCCTCTGCACCCCCCCCCCCCCGCCAATCCAGACCCTATGCCATGTTGGATGGGCTGGGACTGCATACCACCAACACTGACAGCACATGGGCATGTTGGCATGCTGTGGGTGTGTTGGCGGAGGGGGCAGTGGCTCCTGCCTGCAGCAGACCAAAGCCATGTCCTGTTCCTGTGCACCATGCACACTGCAACATGTGTCAATGTCTATCTGTTGGGAAGCATGTCATCCCCAGGGACTGATGTAGCTATTTAACAATACTGTGGCTCAATTCACACAGAGTTGGTGTGTATATGAGCAGAGATTCACAAGACCAGGTCCAGGTTGTGGCTCATGTACTGCATTGCATTTCCCTGTGGCTAAACTTTAGCCTACTTTGCAGGTACAACACCAACATGTGCAACCCCCAATTAATCGGCCAGCAAAGGTACAAACACCCATCAGCCACACAGACAGGCTCCACTATCCACAGCTGGATGGAGAGTCAGGCTGAATGCACCAGCACACTGGGAGGGCATTAATACCAAAGCTTGCTACTAGCTTCTGCACATTGAACACACATTAACAATGCTTGAGCTGATTTTGGGACCAAAGTGGCAGGTAGGAATTCCAACCATCCCCATTTTTGCACAGCGCAGCAATGTGAGTGTGTGTGTGCGTAAGCATATCCATTCTTTTATGGCTTTCTACACCTCTCTGAGCCTCACAGTGCCTAAACTGTTTCCAGCATTAATCTGCAAATGGGCATGATGAGGAGCAAAGTATTCTGGGTATGGCCTGATACAGGGAGGATTGGCCAGAATGTGTCCTCATTTGTGGTAGGGTCAATGGCAGAGACATCACAGTGCCTGTCTGCCACGTGAATGGACTGGGTGGCCACAGCAAATCATGCTGGGAGGGCACTCTCACTCTGACCGAGCAATGACCAGGCACAGCTATGTATCCACATAGTGCTATCTAGTATCTGGTTCCGGTGATGTGGATGCACTTCAAACAAATGCTGGGTGTTTTATGGTTGCTGTGTGCACATACAATATGTGCTGACCAGTGAACTGTCTACAGTTGTTATGTGCATGGCTGGAAAACCCAGTGGTGAGCAGCAGGTGCAGTCTGACTGTGTTTGCTATGCTGAATGCTAGACCTTGAGGGTTGGGACAGGAGAACTCTTGTGACAACCCCATGCAAGCCTAAACGCCCCCATAGTAGTTGGTGTCCATGGTACCAGCACATTAACACAGGGTAACAATATACACTGTTCTAGGAGGGCTCCTGTCTAACAGGAGCAGGACACAGCACCAGATACACCTGGGGCATGCTATAATTGTGCATGAAACAAGTTGACTAGCATAACACTGCCAACAGTACCTGTCACACACTGACAACAATGTGAATCTGCAGCAGAGACCATCTAACAGTGCAGATTCTGAGGACCAGGTGCTGGACGTCCATCCTCACCCTCAGAGTGACAGCAGAAGCTGCTCAGTAGCACGGTTTGTAGCTGCACTGTGCTTGTATCGCATACTGAGCTGAAGTGACGGGTCAGTGCATTCTCCATTTGATGATCAGCTGCAGACTGCTGTTCTGCATGTGCACTGCATCATGGGTACTGGAGGGGCTAACCTATACCGGCACACACAGCAGACATTTTAGGCAGTGACCTGCAGTCTTTTTGTTTCCAGCTGTTGCTGTGCAAGGAGTTGTGGAGGTGTAGACTACTGATCAGTGCAATGTTTCTATAAGCAGGAGCCAGGAGTTTGATTCTTGCTTGTTCTTTTTGTGACTGTGCTATTCAGAGCATTTTCAGGCATGTTTATTTATTTTATTTATTTATTTATAGTTTTTCTATACCGCACTATTTACCATCAGCGCGGTTCACAGGTAACAAAACTCGCACAGCAGGAAAAGCCACACTGCGTTTTACATTGAACAGGGTATTGAACATGGAACACAGGCTAACTATATACATCATGGAACTATATACAACATGGAACTATATACAGGTTGATAACAGTAGTAAGATATCAACTAGGCACTATTCATTGTGAACATGACTTGAGGGATAACGTCATACATTTGCGTGTTAAAGGCTAATTTGCTGGGGGCACAGGGGTGGGATTAACGGAAAAGGGGAGAAAGGAGGAGTGAACAGTGGTTGGTTATGTGATTTCACCAGAGTTGAGGAAGTACTGAAGAAAGAGGTGATGTTTCAGCTCCTTCCTGAACTGAGAGAGGCTGTTTATAGCTTGGATGTTTGCTGGAAGCGCGTTCCAGCAATGGGGGGCATAAAGTGCAAAAGCTCGATTTCCTGTAGCCTAATTACATTTGGTGAATACTTTTGGGAGGCACAAGGTGTTGGAGGCAGCAGATCTTCTCAGTCTATCGGGGGGGATGACCCGGATAAGCTCGGAAAGGGAGCTAGATGTGCAGTTGTTAATGGCTTTGAATGTCATTGTCAGTATTTTAAAAGTGATCCTGCAGTGAACAGGGAGCCAGTGTAGAGCTTTTAGGATAGGGGTAATATGGTCTCTTCTGGATGTTCCGTATAGGGTCCTAGCTGCAGTGTTCATTGCTATCTGCAATGGAAGGAGTGAGCTCTTTGGTAGACCATGCAGAATGGAGTTGGCATAGTCAAAGTGAGGCATCACCATTGCCTGGAACACTGTTCGGAAGTCTTTTGGCTCTAGAAGCTGTCTCATGTGTCGCATCATCCGGATTTTATGGTAAATTGCTTTTACTAGGTTACTTATATGGGCATTTAGGTCCAGATGTTGGTCGAGGGTTACTCCGAGGTATCGTAACGAAGTCTTAGTAGGAAGCTCCGCGCCACGTACCTTCAATGATGTAGGTGGGGTGAAAGTCTGATCTCTACTGATGAAAAGCACATCTGTCTTTTTGAGGTTTATCATTAGCTTCTGGGAATGTAACCAATCCGAGACTGCATCGAAGCAGGAGGATAGCTGAGATAAGTCTGGATGTTCAGTGGAAATTGGAGTAAACATAAGGACGTCATCAGCATAGACTAAGCAGTTGATGTTGAATGATCTAATGATGGTGCAAATAGGTTGCATATACACATTGAAAAATAGGGCTGAAAGAGAAGAACCCTGTGGGACACCCCTGGTTTGAGGAAAAGGGGTGGACTTGGATGCGCGAGAACGAACATGCTGCCATCTGTCCTTAAGGTAGGAGGCACACCAGGCTAGAGCATTTCCATGTATTCCCTTCTCATTTAGGCGTAGCAGGAGTAACTCGTGGTTGACAGAGTCAAAGGCGGCTGCAATGTCAAGGAACACTAGAGCGAAGCCTTGTCTGATGTTATCCAGACCTGTTATCAACGTGTTGAATAAGGTTGTTAACAATGTTTCGACACCATGAGCCTCCCGGAAACCATGTTGACAGGGGTTGAGGGGAGCGTTGTTCTCAATGTGGTGGTTCAGTTAACGCTGGGCTATTTTTTCCATGATCTTAGCTAGGAGTGGGATACTGGAGATGGGTCTAAATGAGTCCATCTTTTCTGGGTCCAATTTATTATTCTTGAGTAGGGGTCTAATAGATGTTTGTTTTAGACTGAGGGGGAAGGTACCTGTCTGGAAGGATGAGCCAATCAGGCTGGCAAGGAACGGACTGAGTTCCAAACGTAAGGTTTTTATCCAGAAGGCTGGACATGGATCGTTCGGAGCAGTGGAGGTATTTATATTGGAGATGGTATCTTGTATCTCCTTTTCAGATGGAGTAGTTAAGGAGGTGATGAATTGGGCCCCTGATATGATTCTATGAGGTGAAGAAGAGGGGGAGAGAACAGGTGAGGTGTCAGTGGGGCAGTTGTTCATAGTTGTAGTATCTAGGCTTGTCTTGGATTGCAGATAGTCCGCATATGCCTGTGGGTCAGGTTGGATTGGTTGCCCCGAGGAAGGCTCTTTAGTTAAGGTTTTGACAAGGTTGAAGAGCTCATGGGGCTTGTTTAGGGCTCTATGTAGTACTTCTGCGTGATATTGTTTCATTCTCTTGGAGACTGCAATACGGTGGGCATCTAGTTGGGCAAGATAAGCGACCTGTAACAGTCAGGGCTCTGCTGTGATTGGCAGACACATAGCCTTATAGTTTGTTATGTGTTCTGCCCACAATTTGGGCCAGCAAACCAACTATTCACCATCATGTACTTCTGAGAGCATGGCTTTATTGGCTATGCTACTGCACATTGCAGGGGGTCATACATGTTCATCCTGCAGATGTCTGGCAACTGCTTGGAAGTGTGGTGTCATGGTCATGGCACAGGCTTGGGGCCTAGGATACCAGGGTTTGTGCCCCACCAGCACTCCTTTTTGTAACACTTTGGAAGGTTTTACTGTGCAATTTAATGGATGCAACACCCTTCATGGATTTATCACACCTCCATCTGACCTTGGGCGGGTCATCTAACCCTCCATTGCCTCAGCTGACTGCAGGTTCTTACAGTCCCTGTTTTTTATCAGACATTACAACTGTTACATGCATACAGCTGTAACCTACTTGGGCAGCATGTATGACATAATGACTGTTACTGTACAGCTTTGGCTCCATTACATCTCTGCAGTACATGTGGACACATCCTACCCCTTAGATAGCCACCTGCACATATCACCTCATGTCCGTACATGCCCCATTTGCCCAATTCGGATGACACCTGTGCAGTTCTTATCTGCACATTTGTCTGAGCTGTTCTATGATGGCTGTGTGGCTGGGACAGGTTTGAGTCTGGTATCAGGCCTTCCAAGTGGTACTGGCACACATTTTCACACACATTACAAATATGTTGGGGATGGCACCAGCCCATACTACTCTCTCCTCAGCCACCATCCTTCCTTCAGCCCATCCATCTATCTCTGCCAGCTGTGTGCAGTCATGTCTTCTTGTGCAAGCTGCTACACCATGACCTACACTTTTCTGCATTTTGGATTTTCATGCACGCCTCTTCTGTGCCTGGTCTGCATGTCACCACTCCTACTCCAATCTCCTGTCACTGCACACATCCTGCCACTTATGGCTCCACTGGGAGATACATCTTCCCCATCCTATGCCACAAACTGACATTGCACCATTTTATAATGGCACCCCACTGTGCATCGGTACAGCTGCCTCCCATATGCTCATCCACTTTACTGGCTCCCACCTGTCCTTCCATCTACCACTTTTGCATTGACTTTTTTTGGTGTTCCTTTATCCAGCGTTAGGTTACAACTGATTTTGCATGTTATGGAGCATGCTTGACACATTAACGCCCGTTGTTCTGTTAATGTGTGTTAAATGACCCATAGGGCTCTTTACGCGGGAATGCCCCTCCCCATCCATAAACATACCCATTAGTATAAGATTCCCATATGGAAAAAGAGCTTAATAACTGATAAGATTTGTGTATGAATGGAGAGACTAATAGCTGGATGATGTTTGTGAGATTCCAAATGTTGAAAAAAAAGAAAAAGATTAAAAGAAAGAAAAAAATCTTTTGGAGGATATCGAGAAGACTTTGTAGTGTTTAATTCCTGAAGACCTTTTTGGAGAATTCTTTAACACTGTGGTTTTTGATTGTGGTTTTATAGATAACGTCTATCCTTTTGTTTTGTGAGTACACATATCTTTTTGTTCTTGTCAAAGAATAAACCAGTCAATACTAGAGGAGATCAAACCTAGGCTTTCTTTAGAATCTCAGACGACAAGACTTCAACTTTCATATTTGAACACATCGTGTGAAGAAAGAGATTTTATTAGAGAAAGATATCATGCTTGGCAAGGTTAAAGTTCAGTGCAAAAGAGGAAGACCAGCAATCACATGACTATTCTGGCCATGCTGACATTTGCTATTTGTGCTAAAGGAGTTAATCTAGGAACCCTAACAATTCCTGTGTCCTGAAAAATGGGACTTTCATGTAGGAATAGTACTGTATGTAAATGAATGTGGAAAGGATTCTTGTTTGGGTAAGAAATGGAGATTATATTTCCAGTCCTGGGACTCCATGCTACGAGTATTATGTTATACCAGCTGTTATGTATAGGTTCAGTGAAACAATCCCCACCATGTGAATTGAAAATGTCTTTTTGTCGGACCACAATGAGGGAGGTTTAGATAGTCTTCAAAACCACACCCGTCAATTGGGGTCCATTTTAATCAATAAACACCGTTCTTTAGTAAATATTGTAATAAACTTATCTTAAAACTCCAAGAGAAGAAGCGCAAGTCATTGCATGAAACACTAAGTTCTCTAAGTTTGGACATTTCATGCAATGACTTGCGCTTCTGGACCCCAATTGACGGGTGTGGTTTTGAAGACTATCTAAATCTCCCTCATTGTGGTCCGACAAAAAGACATTTTCAATTCACATGGTGGGGATTGTTTCAGGGATTTTTTTGATAGGTTAATTTGCATATCTCTGATAGCGGGATTTTTTTGTGTGATGTATAGGTTCAGGGCATCTTTTTGTCAGAATGTATGTTTTTTGTGACTGATTGTGAGAGTGTGTATGTGTATGTTTTGAGGGCTGCACAGGAGGATCTGTTGTGCACATCTGTGATTCAGGAGGGACATGAATGCTTGGCTAGTACCTGGACCATATGGATCACCACAGCATCACCATCATCACTGAGGGAGGAGTGGCCTAGTGGTTGGGGCAAGGTACTACAGGCTGGAAGGTCAGTGGTTCAAATCCCATTAGAGGACAGCAACCTTGGGCCAGAAGGACATGGGGTTTCTAGTCCCACAGGTGCTCCTTGTGGTCTTGGGCAAGCCACTTAACCCTCCATTGCCCATGTTCCCTGTAAGTATTAGTGTATGTGTCTCATATCCCCTCGTGTTAAATGTATCCCCCAACCACTTTGACCCAGTGAAAAGTAGGATATAAATGCAGCTAAATAAAATCACCAGGTTCCAGTGAGATAGGCAGAAAAAAATCACAATTTGTTCTCTATAGCTAAATGTCAAAACATACTGTATCCCTTTCAATAATAAGAGACCCTCAGAATAAGAGCATTCAACAGTGCAAACAGCATTAAAACATGCCCAAAAGCACAATCATCAGTCTCTAAAAATGTGCACATTTATAGAGACATGTATTATTATTATTATTGGGCATGTATTAATGTTATTTACACTATTGAATGCTCTTATTCTGAGAGTTTATGTTTATGTTTATTACAACTTTTTATACCGCCCAACACCAAAGGCACCTGAGCGGTTTACAATATACCTAAAACCAAAATTAAAATATGGCTGTGGGAAAAAGAAAAGGAACGCCAATAAAATGATAGGATAGGAAAGGTAAGAAAGAGATAAAAGAACAATGGATTACAACATAAAGTTACAACATCAAGGGACGGGGAGAGAGGAGGTTACGGAGGGGGAAGGGGAAACCAAGGGCGGGAGGTCAAACGCTAGACTGAAGAGATGGGTCTTGAGTTGTGATTTAAAGGATTGGTAAGATTCTTCTGCATGGAGCGAGGGGGGGAGCGAGTTCCAGAGGCTTGGGGTCAAGAAATAGAAAGCAGAGGAATGAGTAGAGACAAGATGGGCCTGAGAGGGGGAGGGGAGAAACATACGATTTGTGTGAATGGCGCGAAGCAGGCGGTGGGGGGGGGGCGGAAGTGTATCTGATCGGAAAGATAGGAGGGGGAACCAGTGCGGACAACCTTGTGTGTGAGAATAAGAATTTTATACTGAACACGAAAGGAGATAGGCAACCAATGGTGGTGAAGAAGAAGCGGGGTAACATGATCGAAACGAGAGGCGTGAGCTAGGAGACGAATAGCCGAGTTTTGGACACGTTGAAGACGGGACAATTGGGATTGTCTTATTATTGAAAGGAATATGTTTTGACACTTAGCTATGGAGAAAATTTTGTGTTTTTTTTCTGGAATATGTTTCATAAGGTACTCTAATACTGTAAGATCATATATTGTTGGCAGTGTGATAGGGCAGCCATATATCCGCTGTACCAGGCACCGGGAGACATGACTGATGTTGTGCCAACATTACCCAGATTACTCCATGAAGCCTACATCCTTATCCCGTCCAAGATCTATGAGAGCTGAGAGAGTGGTGATATATCTGGAGGCTGGCTACTTGGTATGATGGCACAGGGATCTCTCTTTCCATGCTCACACAGGTCTGACCAGGAGAGCACCGACACACAACAGACTGTGGGAAGGCAGGCAGAGTTGCCCCACAGATAGCAGATGTAGACAGACCAACATAAGCCAGGACAGAGCGCGGACATTCAATGGACAGGTGTATCCACATATTAAGAGCTGCTGTGTGAAATACCAGTACCCAGATATGTGGAAAATATATGTCATAGTGAGACAGCCATAGTCATTTTAAGAGCATTGTTAGGTCACTCAGCAATACAATACATCCTTTGGGGAATTGCAAAGTGGAATGAGTTTTTTGTTAGGTTGGTAATGGCCCATACTTAGCAATGTAAAGACTGTTTTAAGAGATGACCAATGAAAGAATAACTAAGGATTTCTTCTACTGCCATATATGTTTTCATGCAAGGTATGTTACGACAAACATATCACTTTCTACTTGCTGTTATTATATCTTTGAGTGCACTGAGATTACCTTGCATTGTTCTGGGCAAGTAGTAGAGGCAGTATCATTGGATCCGAAATGTGGAGCTGTGTCGTGATGACCCCGACAGGGGAGAAAACTGTCTTGTGATTACCCCGATAAGGGAATATAACATCTCTTAATTCCTGCGAGGGTTGAATGGTCTCCTGACTCAACTATAATCGCTACGATCTACTCGGTATCTCCTATTTGGGACACAACTGCCAGCTAAATTTGAGATGTTCTGTTTTAAATTGTCTGCAGATTGTTATTTAAGATTAAAGGGAGAGGTTTGTTATTCGACGGGGTTACATTGTCCCCTGACCTGACAAACGTTCCTACAAAAATATTGTCCTGTTGGTTAATTGTAATGTTTGTCCTTTATTTGATCTGATTATACATTTTGTTTAAGCTAATTCTGACTCCTGGCAACCCCCTGGGATTTTTTTTGAGAGGGTATGACCAGAAGTATATTACCAGTCCTTTTCTTCCAAGGCAATAGAGGGTAATGGACTTGCCCATGGCCACAAGTAGGGCTAGTGGGAATCAAACGCAGAGTGCCTGGGTAATAGGTCATTGATCTAACCACTAGACTACTCATCCACTCAGTTTTAAGCCAAGATTACATTGAATTCCTGTATACAGTGCAGCAGAGGCATCAGACTATGGTTCAGTTTCATGAGGTGGCTGGGTTCCCTTTTGTGCTGGGGGGTGATTGATTGTACGCATTTGGACCTCAGGCTCCCTCAACAGACTGAGGCCACATACTGCAACCAAAAAGCATTCCATTTTATGAATATGCAAGAAGTGTGCAACACACTGGGAGAAATTACCAATGCTGTACCCACATTCCCCGGATCGTGCCATGATACCTACATCCTTATCCAGTTTGGGATCTATTCAAGCTTCAAGAGTGGTTAAATATCCGTAGGCTGGCTACTAGGTAAGCTGGCACAGAGATGCCTCTCCCATGCCCATACAGGCCTGACCAGGAGAGAGTTCCCACAAAGCAGACTGTGGGAAGACAGGCAGGGGTTGCCCCATAGATAGCAGATGTGTACAGCTGAAATAAGCCAAGAAAGAGAGCAGATATGCATGGGACAGGTGTAGCCACAGCTAGGAAGCTGCTCTGAGAAATGTCAGTACCCAGATATACAGTAAAAAGATGCCATAGCCATAGAGCGAGAACACAATACTAACAGAAAGCCCTAGTGACTCATGATGTCCAGATGTAAGAAACAGGATAAATAACAATGAAAACACCAAAGGGTTATCTGTGATCTGTCATCTATAAAGGACCCAGCAAAAGGTTTCCAGCTAACAGACACAATCACAGCACTTGACTGTATCCGCCCCCAGCAATGAAATACACCTAACCCCTAAGCAGTAACTCTACGGCAAGAAGGAAAAGGTAGAGCACAGGATGCACCACCTCCCCAAAAGGGGTGGGGGAATATTTCATGGGCAAATATTCTCTCCTGTGGGGTACTTTTCTTTTCTACATACTCATTAATCATGTTGATAAAGTAAAGGTATGGTTAGTGGTTCAGTGCTTTGGATGTTGCCCAGTCTTACTTCTGTGCGTGGTTTTGCTACTCATTCACAACTGTAGTACTCTTTAATGAAGATACTGCAGAATACCTTACAAATGTTACTGCTGACACAAATCCTTTAAGAATGAGTTAGAGTAATGTTATCCCTGTATTTATAGATCAATGCAATTTACTCCTTTCTGTAATCATAGGAAACAGACCATGTTGAACCTTGGGCCAGAAGGGCTGGGATTTCTAGTCCCATAGGTGCTCCTTGTGGCCTTGGGCAAGCCACTTAACTCTCAGTTGCCTCAGGTACAAAAACAGATTGTGAACCCTTCAGGGACAAGGGAAAATATCTATACAGTACCTGAATGTACACCACTTTGACTGGTAGAAAAGCAGCCTATAAGCCTAGTTAAATAAATTTTAAGTTTATTTATGAGTTTTTTTCCTTAGTATCCTATCTGGTCCGTATCCATTTCTGAGCAAAAGTGTTCAGGGACTTTCTTTGATTTCCTCTATTATTACATGGCTGTCTAATATAACAGATTACTTATTGAACAGCTACACTTTTAATGATGCAATAGCCTGATTCCTTTCCCATGCTTTTCCCAGAAATACCTAATCAGAGAACCAAAAAGACAAGGATATGATCAAAGACACCGATGTAAACTTGATAATGTTAGCAATGACGAGGCAGCAGATGTCCATGCAGATCTAACACATGAGGAGACTGAAGGATTGATGGTAAGACTAGAGAATGTGGATTTCTTCCAAAGAATCAATCACAGATGAACAGTAAGATCAACCCCTATTAGTTTTATGCTTCTCTGTCCCATGGTGAATGTGGTTGGCCAGCAGCAGTTTCAGATTATTTCTATATATATCAGTTTTATGGTCTGTCTTTTTCTTGGCACTATGAATCTTAATGATAAGTGAAACATCATTTTGCATAGAACTTTGAAATAAGAATTGTGAAGATCAGGTCAGGATATTTATAATTTCTCCAATATTCTGCAGACGCTCTGCCAACATGGAAACGTTTTGTAAAATTTGTATAAAGATGCCAGCAGACCCATGCTTATGTACAGTGAGAGCAGTGATTACAAACTACAATGCAGAACAAGAGTGTCACACTCATCATCTTCCATGTATAGTTAACGGACACTTATCCAGGGAAGTACTATGTTTTGCTATTTCTAAGTATGGGAGCTGGAAACTGTATGTAGAAGAGCTGTAGTCTAGACATTGATATATATTTAAGTGCTACTATTTAGGCAACAATGTCCCAAAATGTAAAATTTTACATTCTAAAGGCTAAGCACAATAGTCCTCTAGATTACTTTTTTCAAGCCCTGTCCAAAACAAATACCTTGACAAAACTTATTTTTGACACAGAGAAGGTGTGAAAGCCCGTGGGATACCATGTCCAAACCACACAGACAACACGCCCCCTTTGAATTTTAGGGGTACCTTTACTAAAGGACAGTAAGGGTACAAAGGTGATGTGTGCATGCATTATCGGTGCCCCAGTAGCTCTTACCGCTGCAGGAAGTGTTGATAGCGTGGGCTTACCGGCCAGTAAAATGTTATTGGGCATTAAGTTGCAAAGGGGTGGAGAAGGGGCATTAACTGGGCGGTGCATTGACAGAGGCAGTGTGTGTTCCCCTAACAACTGTTCCACTACTGTGTGTTACAGGTGCAGCCATTGGGAACCTTAACGTCAGCTGAAAGCTGGCATTAAATGATGCTTTGTAAGACAGAGTGCCATTCACCCTCATTAAGCACCACACAGAGAGACTATTCACAAGTACACAATATGCAGCAACCAGACTGGAGTCCTGAAATTAGTGATAGAAGTAGTCTATTGGCAGTCACAGCATAGTGTCCTTTCAACAAAGGGAACTATGCTGTTGGTGCCAAAGTGGCAAAGGTGTTGCCATGTGAGTGACTGAATGGGGCTGGTTAATCTGCTAGGTGGACAAGGCAGCCGCCTAGTTTATAAATCCACAATGTCTGTTGTGACTCTGCTGTGACAGCGGTGGCACACATACATACCGCCTCTGTCACAAAGGAGTCATGCCACCACCACTGAAACCACATAATCATGTTAGCAGTGTGTAGGGGGAGTGACAGCAGCAGTGGCTTCTGCCTGGTGCAGAAAAACACCTTAGTCCCTGCCCTGTGTGTCACGTGCACTTCTGATGTGTTTACAATCAGGGACATGGCAAGCATGTTGCTGGCGGGTAAAATGTGGACCATGCTGATTCCCCCCCTTCCGTGATGGTGAGGCTTAAGGCAGCAGCCTGCGTGCTCATAGCATGCCAATCTTGTTCCCCTCCAAAACTTCCTGTCAGAGGGGAGCATGAGCGGCATGCCATGACTAGCTGCATGTGTGCCATTGCTTGAAGACACCCACAACACTGAAGAGATGGTTGTGCCAGGGTTTCAAGGAGGGAGGGATTGGCCGGCATGCTGTCCACTACTATCAATAGACATAGGCACCCGCCTAGTTCACCTAGTGGATACACCTGCCCTGGGTACTGTGAGCCATGAACAGCTGAGTTAGAACTGACCATGCATTTCTCAATGTGAGACAACAGTGTGTGACCCATAACCTGCAGTATGAGAGAATGCACAGGCAAGCACAATTAATGGCACCTATACACAGCACACATGTGGCACCTGTAACATCCAGAGACTGGGAAGAGGTGTCTGACACCTGCTATCACCTTTGTGGCCTGATTGTGCATGTGGTGTCTCCTTGCTACATCATCAGTCCCAAAGTGGTGCACAGGTTGCCTGTGTCCACCCATGACCCCTACAGCCTGCAGTAATCTGCAGTGCCACAGCACTTCGACAGGGGAGAGTTAGATGAGGATGTCCCCCATATGCACATATTGAGTGGATATGTGCATGTGGGGGGAGGGGATATGCCAGTGAGGCAGGAAGATTAGGCAATATGATAATACCCTATCTTAAAGAAAGAATAACCACACTGCTTTCTCAGTTGCCAATGATAGCCAGGACCAGTGTGTGAACCAATGACCTTGACATGAGTAAGCATTCATTTAGGTGCCACATCTATCTGAACCACATAAGTATCCAAACTATGATGTGTAATCAAAACGCATCGAGACTTGTACAATAACACTGACAGTTATTATACTCAGTCTTCAAAGTAGTTCCCTTCTCATAAAACACACTCCCTCCAGCATTCCTGCTACTGCTGGAAACAATTTTGAAATGAATCCAAGATGGTGACAGGCGGGCATGTGTGCTCTGACCTAAAACAGGCAAGAAGCCCTCCTCTGCCCCAATGGCTTCCTCCCCCTTACCTGCGGTGGTGTCCAGATCTTTGGATTCCTTCCTGATAAGGTCACAGCAGCAGTGGTGGCAGAGAGTACCATTGGCAGCTCACCAGAGTCAGGAGGCTTGACGGCCAGCACGGGACCAGATATCTCATCACTGAGCTGGTAGAGACTCCCAAAAGCGGCATTGCAGGCATCTAGGCCCGAGAGTCTGAACGAGTCTTCTTCCTCCACTGGCGATGAGCAGGTTCCTGTGAGAAGGGCAGCTCTGGGATAAAGTGTAAAGCTGCATTAGCAGTTCCATGTCATCACTCCAGCAACCTTTCACCACAGCTGTGAATTTGGCTGATATGCGGAGCCCGGCAATGGAACTGCCGAAGTCAGAAGAAGGGACTGGCGCATTTGGAGTGTTGGTACATTTTCTCTGGCCCATCCTGAAGTTTTTACTTTGCAATCCATTTGATAAACTATTGTGAACCATGTGGAAACTTTGATACCTCAGGTTCAGGTGCTGGCCACACAGATACAAGGTAACTCTCTCACTATTCAAAAGCAAACAGAAGAAATTTCCTGTTTGTAGACTGCTACATCCTATTTGCAAGTAAAGGTTTCTTGCTTAGAAAATCATGCAAATGCATTTATTAAGGACTCCCTTACTATGAAGTTGAGAATTGTGATGCTTGAAAACTCTGCTAGGTTCCTTAATTTGCATTTAATTGTCTTAGATCCTCTTGTATAGGTGCTAAGGAAATGTTTAGATTATACTTAAAAGAGGTTTTGGGGTTATACCGGGTGTTCAGCAGGTAGATGCCCTAGACGTATCTGCTATCTTGGAATCTTCTGATTTGGAATCTATTATACCATTCACTTTATTAGTAACTTTTGTGCTTACCATGGATCATGAGGGGTTCCTCAAGATGTTTTTCCATAAAATGAGTATTTTGTTTAAAGGATTGGCAGTTCATGTTTTCCCATATCTATCAAAGGCTTGAAAAGAAGGACTGTGAGAGCTTGCATGTGTACCTTATTTCCCATCTGGAGAGAGTAGAAGTACTGCAAGTGTGCTGGGGGAGTCTGATAGCTGTTCCATGCCCATTTTGTATTTTGCCCTGCTTGTTGGACTACAAAAAATTGCCAGTAACATCAGTGACCCGGCGCTGGCATCATCAACCTAAAACACCAAGGGGGCGTTGTAGAGTGGTTAACGATTTATGTTATATGCTTGTCCTTTGGTCTTATCATTTGCTTTTAACTTTTTCTTTATCGGTTGAGCTTGGCATGTTCCTGTGGCATGTGCTGTTGTCCGGCCTCACTGTCATTTTGCACCATTCAATAAGGATCAGTTTCTTCTCAGGTTGTCCTCCCTCTCTGTTGAGCAGAGTGCACCTAATGTGGAATGTCTGATTAAAGATTGGCATCTGGTAACATCAGAAATTGCCTGTAGGTGATATGTTTCTTCTGATAGGCCACAGCACCATGTGGTGCCTAGGTTTAATGAGTCTGTTCCTAACAAGAAGCAAATTTTATGGCAGGCTGAACACCATTGTCATAAGCACTGTACTGAAGCATTGAAGACTGTCTATTTACAGTGGTTAGCAAACTATCGGGCACTTGTGCTTGATTGCAAGAAAGAATATTTCACTCGCCATCTCTCCCAGTCTCTTAATCACCCGGGGAATTGTTCTTGGTGGTGTGCTCCCTTGTGTGTCTTCTGGATGGCATGCCCACTGTGTATCAGCTTTGCCCCCGGGTTTTTCTTGATCATTTTGCAGGTAGAGGGAATGTCATTGGTCAAGTTGCGGGTTCTATGTCTTGTCTACCTATGGACTATGTCCCTCCTATGGTGGTCAAAGTTTGGTTGGTTACAGTGGATGAAGTGATAGATTTTGTGTCCACCTTGTGTCCATCAACTTGCCCTCTTGATCCTTGCCTGGTGTCTTGGGTGAAGGTTGTGAGGAAGGAGTGTTCTCCTTTTACAAGAGATTGTGAATGTGTCTTTGCTTTCTGGTGTGATGCCTGCTGGCCTTAAGAGGGCTTCTGTTCAGTCTCTTCTTAAGAAGAGTAACTTGGGTGTATCATCACCAGCATCCTATTGGTCTATGTCAAGCTTTCCATTTTTAGTGGAACATGCAGTGCTGCGGCAATTAAAAGATTTTACGGAGCAACATCAGTTGTTAGATCATCAGTAGCATTGCCTCTACCAGTGTTATGGTGTTGAAGCTTTGTTTCGGTCATTATTCAATATGGTGCAGTTTAGATCATGTGGGTATGGTTGTATATCATATATATTTGGGTGTGACTTTGGATTCTCCCCTGAATATGCGATGTTTCTCCACTTGTGTCGCTCATTCTTTCAGATTTGTTTGCTCAGATGTCTTTGGCCATTACTTTCAGATTCAGACTTCCACTCACTCTTTCAGGCAGTACTTTTGCTTACTTTCAACTATGCAAACATGGTTTTGATGAGTCTTCCATCATCAAACTTATCTGATCTCTAGATGGTGCAGAATACTGCAGCAATGGCAGTGTTGTGTAAGTCCTGGTTTGAACATATTACCCCTTCTTTGTGGCTTCTGCATTAGTTGCCCATTAAACAATGGATTGTTTTTAAGATTCTATGTTTTGTGATAAAAATCAGGCTAGGTTTGTCGGCAGCTTGCCTTGCAAGCTTGCTGTTGTAGCATTCTTCTGACCATCCAAATTGCCAGAGTATTAGGGATACTCTTGACTTGCCTCTGCTGTTTGCTGGCAGTTTAAATATTACACATTCCTATGCCTTTTCATTTGCTGTACTCTGTCTGTGGAATGATTTGTCTGATTCTTTGCAATGTTGTGTTGATATGTTATCTTTTTGTGGAAGCTGAAGACTTTTTTTCATGTCATACAGGCCTTTGAGTCAGTATCCTTTTGAGTTGTTTCTGCATGCCATGAATTGTATTCATTTTTTTTATTTTATATGGTTGATGTTTATTTATATTCTCTTATATACCATGCTATTTTGCATCAGTGTGGTTTACATTGAACAAACTGAAGTTACATTGAACAGGGCATTTTAACTTGGAGATAACTATTTTACAGGGAACATGGGCTATGGAGGGTTAAGTGGCTTGCCCAAGACCAAAAGGAGCACCTGTGGGACTAGAAACCCCAGTCCTTCTGGCACAAGGTTGCTGTCCTCTAGTGGGATTTGAACCACCCAACCTTCTGGCCTGAAATACCTTGCCCAAACCACTAGGCCACTCCTCCACACCATAATGTTCTGTGTTGAACTATAGGCCCAATATTCGAAATGCATTTGCACAGTTTCAGCCCTGTAATCCATGTAAATGCTGCCCAGCAGGATATTCAATGGCACTAACATGGTTACTGACACTGAATATACCAATCTTCTCCCTTCCATGCCCCAATGCTAACCACTTAGCATCGGGGCGTGGAATGGGCAATGGCAGAAGCTAAGCGGGTAATGGTGATATTGCACCACTATCCAGTTAGCTTCTATGGGTAAAAGATGGGTGCTGGCCTATCATTATCTGTAGCAGCTAAGCAGGCAGTGGTACAATATCACCTCTACCCGGTTAGCCTCTGCGGCATCTGGGTATGTGCAGTGACCCTGGATATTCAATGTTGGGGCTGCATATGACCCTGACGTTGAATATCCATGATTAGAGGATGGCGGCAATGGCTAGGTGCTGTACTCCTGCCTAGTCGTCCTAACTCAATAAGGGCCCTATGTGACTAAGCAGTATGTAAATGTTGCAAATAAATAAATTATTATTCAATGTGCAGTGCAGTGGCAAGAAGTTCATTTTTCTGTATTGTTGTTGTTAAGTGCCATTGAGTAGGAGCCGACTCATGGCATCCCTCTAGATAGCTGTCTTAAACTGTGTTCAGTCTTCAGTCAGGTGACTTATTGTTGATAAAGTAGCAAGTTTTGTAAATAGTTTGTAAATAGTTTACCCCTGTTATCCAAGTTTTTTGCCCTGTTATCTGTAAACTCATACGTGTTAGCTGTATTGAGCTTTTCTGTTCCATGTAAACCGCGCTGATGCCGAATAGTGCGGTATATAAGAAACTGTAAATAAATAAATAAATAATAAAGTGGCACATAATGCTAAGACGGATGTTAAAATGGAGCTTCGACCTCAAAAGTCTTAAAACATGGTGCAGATGGTTTTGTAACTCAGAGCAATCATATCTCAACAGTAAGCTCTCATTCACTGTAATAGTTTTATGAGTAAGGTTGACTGCCATGGATGTGTCTCTCATTGCGAACATGCAAAACAATATTGTGTGCAATTCTGGTTGCCGTGTCTTAAAAAGGATATGGCATTATTAGAAAAGGTACAGAGAAGAGCCACCAACATGGTAAAGGGGATGGAAGGATACCTCTATGAGCAGAGGCTAAAAAGGATAGGGCTCTTCAACCTGGAAAAGAGACGGCTGAGGGGAGATGTGATAGAAGTCTATAAATTAATGAATGGAGTGGAACGGGTAAATGTAGATCGATTGTTTACACCATCAAAATATTAAAAGACTAGGGGACATGCAATAACGTTACAGTGTAACCTATTTAAGACTAATAAGAGAAAATATTTTTTCACTCAACGTGTAATCAAACTCTGGAATTCGTTATCGGAGGATGTTGTAAGAGCTGGTAGTGTAGCAGCAAAGCGCAGACAAACCAATGATACCAGGAGTCTGTTCAGAAGGTCCAAATCATTTATTTGTGCACAAGTCTCAAGCAAGGCAATTTCAAAATGGCTGAGCAAAGTTTTCAAGCATTACAACAACTTTTATAGACTTCTGTTCCATTCTAGGTATAGAAAAACATTTCATTGGTCCCGGTACTCTCCCGTACCTCCCGTAGCCCTTCTATTGGTCCCGGTACTGATAAGTTTCTCCAATTATGTTCCTTCTGTGGGCTTCTGTGGGCATGACACCTGCCTGCCCCCCTTCTAGTCCCAATTACAATGGTCAGTTCATCAACTTGTTACTTTCACACTTTCAAGGCTATGGGACCATTTGTGCGTGCAGATGAGCAAGGTTCTGTAACTCATCTGTCAGCACTCCTCAATATTTCTCTGCAAATGTACTTTTTCTTATCAGTAACTTTAAAACACATCTTTTCTGTATTTTTCCATTTCTTAATTCTGCAATTCTGCTTATCTAAGCTAATTCAATATTTCTACTGAGTTCTTTCTTACAATAGCAGCATGTTGGGGGATGTGCAATCCTATATGCCTCTCCACAGGCCTCATTTACAGGTCAAGCTAGCCATGCTGGCCTGCCTATGTCAGACACCGTGGGTCACAGGCCTGCACCTGCCACATTCCCCCCTTTGATTAATCTCACCCTATTACTTAATAAGGTGTGAGAATTAAATCACTTTCCAGAAAATTCACATCCTGATTAAAGGATTCTTACTAGTTCCACTAGGGCTAGCTTTGTATAAAGCCATTATTCTAGTTGCGGTCTTCCGCTCTACGGTACTATCAATAGCACTATGAAGGGAACGCATACAACATGGGATTAAACATGGTAAGCAGAGGACAACAGCAACAAGGATTAGTACTAAGATAACGAAAGTCTTAAATCCTCCCAGCCAAGAGAAAAGGTTAGCAAACCAATTAGGAAATTTCAAGGCGTGCCAAGTCTGTACTGGCACATAAGCATGTCTTTGCATATCTTTAGCAATTTCTTCAACTACTTGACCTTTATCATCTATTTTCAAACAGCAATTAGTTAAATTCAGTTTACCACATACTCCTCCTTCAGCTGCTAGCAAATAATCAAGTGCTAAACGATTCTGGTATATGGCAGTGCGCATCTGAGTACTTTGTCTAGCTAAGAGCGTGAGAGCATGACTAGTTTCATTGGTTATTATTTCAACTACTGCTTGTAAGCGAATAATACGATTAATCATATAAATTGGGGTACGATAACCATACATACCATCATCATTCCAAGTGGCAGGTCCATAATACTCAATAATTCTTTCTGGTGGCCAATCATCACCTCGCCACTTCTCCCACTTGCCTATCTGTAAGGCCTCTCTTCTCTGTCTCGATGCTCCTTTGTGTTTGTGGGTAGTATATACAGGGTACCCTAATTGTTCTCCATGTTCAGTGTTTAACAGGAAGAAAGAAGGTCTGATGGTTTCCTAAGACACATGCTCCTCCCCATTGTGGTGGGAGTTGCGCATATGCTCGGTTTCCACAGATCCAATATAGGCCAGGTGGGGCTTGCCAGGCTTGGACTTTGGCAAGGTTAGTCCATAGACCTGCAAGTTCAGGAAATCTAGCTAATGGGTTAGGAGGTTCAGGATGTCTGATTCCTGACCACCATGCTGTCTTTTTGGTCGTGGCATTGTAGTACTTCTGGCTAAGACAGACCAGCTGTCCTACCTTTTGGGTGAACTGGGGTCCAGTTCTGGCAAAGCAAAGACGTCCAACGATTGAGTGCGCTAACACCCATTCACTGGTTGTCTTGTGTAATTCAGTCTGATTGTAAATCATGGAATAATTCAATTCTTGGGCTTCCCAGGGCCATTGATCTCCCATTTGGGTTCCGCCACAGAAATAACAATCTGAGATCTTTAGACTAGATACTACTGCTCCAGCTAATTCTAGAAACAAATTCTGTGAAGGGTGAGGGATCTCAAACTTATTTACATGCATAGCTTCATAAAAGGTATTATGAATATGATATTTAGATGACTTGTGGGCTTGAGTATTCAATCTAATATACACAATGGTCCCTGGATCTGTTCCTCCTCCAGCAATACGTAAACCAAACTTATATCCTTGTTTCCATGCATGGGGGTTATGTACACGCAAATGTAAGGGGTTGCAAGCATCTTTCTGACATTTATCATTTGTGGTTGGCTTGGTTAGAGTAGCCATCCGTTTATCTATTTTTTCATCAGTTATACCAGTGTTCCAGGTAGCATAGAAAACACATTCCCAATACGGGCAATAGTAATCTGCCGCTGTAGCAGTACTATACCCTGATCCTGTTTTACCTGTACACTTCCACCAATTTCGTGGCACCTTCTGGACACATATACTTATGGTCATTTCGGTACGCTTTCTCCCATGTACCACAGGTGGACTGACTATCTCTATTAATAGCATTACATGCATCAAAATTCAAAACAGCAGGTTTAGTAATGTCCTTAAGTGGTGGTGTAGCAGCTAATATAGGTCCATCTGCATCCTTCCATCTTATTTCCAACGTGTAATAGGATGGATTCTGATGCGGATTATAGCATGCTTTAATTTTGCCATGAGTGCAAACATTTAGTTCAGTGGTGTTATAGATACACCGAGTTATTGTTCCCTTGCAGGTATAGTAAGAATGGTAAAGCAAAGTCTGGGTTACTTTCAGTCCAGTTCTAGTAGAAGTAATGCAAGCAGTGCATGGAGGTAGAGCATAAGTCTGTTTCAAAACCTCCGAAGAAGGCAACCAAGGCAAAGCAGAAGCAAAGATACATGTTGATGTTGATTGGAGTTCTTCTGAATCCTCAGCTTGCTGATCTTGATCACGACGGTCTATTATTCTTCGTCCCGTTTGCTAATGAAGCAATTTAACGGGTGCTGAGTGTTGATTGAAGATCCTCAAGGTGTCCAGCACACATTGACCAACTTAGCAATTCAGTTGGCTTGTGAAGTCTGGCTTAGTCAATGTAGTCTCAAAGTAGTGTGTCAAATCACACACGAATTGGGTTCGTTGAAACAAAGCTGTTGCTGCATGGAAAACAGCAATCCTCTTCGAAAGACTTGGCTACTGCAAAGCACTTGTGATGAAGTGTCTATGCTGCTGGTTGCCGTCTCAAAGTAACTCGCAAGGGTACATCAGGGTGCTGCTCTGCTGTCCACCGCTCTGGTTCAGGATCGGCGGCGGGCTTGACTCTGCTGTGGTGGATCCAGGCGTCGATCTCGGCTACCTTTACTGCAGTTGGGGTAGACAGGATGACGATGTACGTTCCCTTCCAATGGGGTTTCCAACGGTATCTTCTTCCAATCTTTGATCCACACCGAAGTTCCAGGCTGGTAGGGATGCAAGGGTTCCGTCAAGTTGATAGGCAATTGGTCTTGGATCCACGTATGGAGAGTCTGCAGAACAAAACTAAGAGCTAGGAGTTCTTGTCTGGTTTAATTCTGAACCAATCTGGGCTAAACTTCCTTTGATTCCCTGCACTATTGGTGGGGGTTTACCATACAAAACTTCAAAAGGGGAAAATCCTGTTGACTTTACAGGGGCTGAGCGTATTCTGAGTAAAGCTATGGGAAGCACTTGAGGCCATTTCAAGTGTGTCTCCTGACAAAGCTTAGACATTTGGGCTTTCAAGGTACGATTCATTCGCTCAACTTTCCCTGAACTCTGGGGTCTGTATGCAGTGTGGAGCTTCCACTGTATCTGCAAAGCTTTGCTAACTGCTGAGTAACTTGGGAGACAAATGAGGGTCCATTGTCTGACCCTATTACTGCTGGGATTCCAAATCTGGGGACAATCTCTCTCATTAAGGCTTTGGTAACTTCTCGGGCTTTCTCAGTTCTGGTTGGGAATGCTTCTACCCACCCAGAGAAAGTACAAACTAATACTAGTAGGTAATGGTATCCATTGGCTTTTGGCATTTCGGTGAAATCAACTTGGAGGTTGTGCATGGGGGTCACACCTCTTGACTGAACTCGGGGTGCTGTAATAAGGCCTTGCTTGGCATTATTCTTGGCACAGATCTGACATTGTCGTGCTACTGAGGCTGATATGGTTGTCATCAGAGGGATGTAGAAATGTGGTCTGAGTGCTTTCCTCCATAGCACTCTTTCCATAGTGGGTGGCTTCGTGGAAAGCTTTGACAAAGGATGGTCCTAACAGTTCAGGAATTACTATTCTTCCCGGAGGTTGACTGCCCTCTTCTGGTGGCAGCTCAATCCATCCGTCTTTCAATACTCCATTTTCTTTGTCACAATAGTAATCCAATTCTTTGGTGGTATATCGTGGGGTCCATAGATTCAAGGGTACTGGAAACAATGCTGCTTGCATTGGCATAGCTTGTGGGGCAATCTGTCCTGTCATAGCTGCTTGTCGTGCTGAGGCATCTGCAAATCTATTTCCTCGAGCAACTTCTCCTTTTCCTGCTTGATGTCCTCTACAATGCATGACAGCTACACGTGTTGGGGCCCAGACTGCATCAAGTAACATCAATATCTCGGGACCATACTTGACTGATTTTCCTCCGGATGTGATAAGTCCTCTTTCTTTATAGAGAGCTCCATGGGCATGCAAGGTAGTGAAAGCATATTTGGAATCTGTATATACATTTAGCACAAGTTTCTCTCCTAATAACAAAGCTCTGGTGAGTGCTATCAATTCGGCTTTCTGGGCTGATGTGCCTGAGGCTAGGGCTGATTGATTCAACTACTTCGTGTTGAGTGACGACTGCATATCCGGCACAGCGTCGTCCATCAAGGATGAGACTGCTCCCATCAACATAATAGATCTGGTCGGGATTGTCTATGGGCACATCTGTTAGGTCAGGTCGACTAGAGAACACAGTTTCCATGACTTCGATGCAGTCATGTTCTGGAAGTTCTTCACTGATGGGTATCAAGGTGGCTGGATTCAGGGCATGGCTCACTTCAAGTTGTATCTGTGGGTTTTCACATAACATGCTCTGGTACTTCAACATTCGGGAATTGGTGAGCCAATAATTTGCTTTCTGTTCCATAAGGGCAAGGACTGCATGTGGCACAGTGACTCGTATGTTCTGTCCTAGTGTGAGTTTGTCTGCTTCACTCACTAGTAGTAGTGCTGTAGCTGCAACTGCTCTCAAGCAGGGTGGCCATCCTTTGGCCACAGGGTCCAATTGTTTTGATAGATAGGCTACAGGTCGTTCCCAATTTCCTAATTTCTGAGTCAACATGCCTAGGGCATTTCCCTGTGTTTCATGTACAAACAAGCGGAAAGGTTTGTGGACATCTGGTAGTCCAAGTGCTGGTGACGACATCAATTCTTCTTTTAACTTCTGGAAGGCTGTATCCTGCTCAAGTCCCCACTCCAGTGGTGACTTCTCTTCTCCTTTTGTGGCTTCATACAGTGGTTTGGCAATTTGGGCAAAGTTGGGTATCCAGATTCGGCAATATCCTGCTGCTCCCAGAAAGGCTCTAACTTGCTTTCTGGTTGTTGGAGTTGGAATTCTACATACTGCTTCTTTTCTTTCTCTGCCTAATCTTCTGCTTCTTGGGTAATACGAAAACCCAAGTATTTCACTTCTGTTTGGCATAGTTGTGCTTTGGCTCTGGAAACTTTATATCCAGCTTCATTTAGTAACTGCAAGAGATCTTGGTGGCTAATATACATTCTTTTTCTGATACGGCAGCTATCAACAGATCATCCACGTACTGGAGAAGTACTCTCTTCCCCGGGGCTACTGGATAGCTTGAAAGGTCTTGATTTAGTGCAGCACTAAAGGATGGTAGGTGAATTCTTGAATCCTTGGGGTAATCTTGTCCAGGTGAGTTGGCCCCCTCTTCCAGAGATGGGGTCCTGCCATTCAAATGCAAAACAATATTTGGCTTACAGGGGCTAATCTTATGCAAAAGAAGCATCTTTTAAATCCAGTACAGTGAAATGGGTAGCTTCAGCAGGTATCAGTCCTAGAAGAGTGTAAGGATTGGGCACGACTGGATGTATAGTTTCAACTGCATCATTTACTCTTCTCAAATCTTGCACTGGGCGATAATCATCTGTCTCAGGTTTCTTTACTGGCAAAAGTGGGGTGTTCCATGGGGATTGACATACTTTTAGCAGGCCATACTCAAGCAATCTCTGTAGGTGGCGATGAATGCCTTCAATTGCGGCTCTTGGGAGAGGGTACTGTTTGACGTGCACTGGGGTAGCACTAGGCTTGAGGGTTACAATCACTGGAGCTATATGTTTGGCTAGGCCTGGGGGGACTGCCTTCTGCCCACACTTCAAGTGGGTGCATGAATTGTTCTTTAAAGTTGTTCAAAATAGGTATCTTGAATCGAATCATCAATGTAGTATCTCCACTCTTCTTCTCGGGGTACTGTCAGCAGCATTACTCCTGCTGGTTTGGCTTGGGAATTCACTGTCATTTGCATTTCTCCTTGCTTAGAGAAAGATATTTGGGCTTGAAGCTTGGCTAGCATATCTCGTCCCAGTAGGGGTACTGGACATTCGGGCATGTAAAGGAATTGATGAGTTACTTGCTGTCCTCCTAGACTGCATATTCGGTTTTGTAGAAAAGACTTTGTGGCTTTGGCACCAGTTGCTCCTATAATGGTGACTGCTTTCTTGGTGAATGGGGCTATCTTTTTGTCTATTACTGAATGTTTCTGCTCCAGTATCAACCATAAAGTTCATAAATTGGTCTCCTATTTGTATTTCGACCATAGGCTCCTGGAGACCTAAAGCAAAACTTGGAGCCCGGTCGTCCTAATCCACGTCATCCTCATCATGGGCCTGTGTGGCCAATGCTTGGATGGCTCCTCCTCCCCTCTCTCGCGCTGGAATTGTTCTCGATTGGCTCCTCCTCGGTCTCGGGGACGGCCTCGTCTTTCTTCTCGCCACTGATGATCGTTGTCGTCATCTTGCTGGGCGTCTTCGAGTTTGCGGGCAAGTATCTCTCCAATGTCCTTCTTCTTTGCAATAGGCGCATTGGTTCACGCCTAGTCTCTGGGTCCGGCCTCCGCCTTGACCCCGCCCTCTTCCTCTGCTCCTTCGATTAGGGACACCTCCCCTTTTCTTTTCAACTATCAGATAACCCACCATTGTATTAGTTTCCCCTGTTTCACCAAGTTATACTTCCTGTTAAATGTAATGACCAGACATATGTAAATTGTCGGATGTTTTCTGTTCAATGTAAACCGCGCTGATGTCTAATAGTGCGGTATATAAGAATTGTTAATAAATAAATAAATAAATAAACTATGGCCGCAGCCAAAAAATCAGCTTTCTTCTTCATCTTTCTATCACATTCTCTCTGTCTTTCAGTATCACGATTCACATACACTTTATGAGCGACTTCCAATAACTGTGTTGCATTCATGCCCGCAAACCCTTCTAATTTCTGTAATTACGTCTAATGTCTGGTTGAGACTGGTTTACAAAAGCAGAATTCACCATGCATAAACTTTCCTGGTGCCTCGGGATCATAGGGAGTATACATTCTGTATGCTTCAGTTAATCTTTCATAATAATCGGCTGGGCTCTCATCTATTCCTTGGATAACTCCTGCTACTTTGGAAAGGTTCATAGCTTTTTGGCCTCCCCTTTTCAGGCCTTGTAAAAGCCTTGGCGGAAAACGGGCTAGGGCTGTGGATACCTTCATCTGTATTTGGATCCCATTGGGGGTTCTTCATTCGGGAATTCTCTCTGAGCTGCTTCTCTACATCTATTATATTCTGCCCCTGCGCTGGAGCTGCAGGGTTTTCTGCCATCCATTCAATAGCTGCTTTTCTAATTCTCGCAGTTCTTCGGTAGTGAATAGGGTGGTCGGAGCTGACGGCAATCAGGCCAAGTGGGTTGGTGAGTTTCCAGACTCCTAGTTACTAAGTCTGTCACCTCGTGGGGCTTGCTAGTATAGGAGGCATAGTGCGACCTCCAATTTAATAAATCAGTTGTAGAGAAGGGAAATATACACATAAGTTAAGGGTCCCGCTACCACTTCATCATTATCATTCTTTACGGGCACTCCCGGGACTTGCCTTAAGGGAAACAGTTTGGCTGTCCCAGGCGTCATTTGGGTCTGGGATCTAAGGGCTATTGTCGTTGTCTTTGCAGGAGTCGCTTTCTTTTTCTCAACTGGTTTTGCTTTGGGTTTTTCTTTCACTGGCTTGCTAGTGCTAGCGCTGGCTTTCTCAATTATTTGTACACTGTCCTCTTCTTCTTCTTCTGGGGGATTCCCTCCTTCTTCTTCTAGCTCCGCTTCTGACTCACTTTTTACGGTCCTCCTCTTCTCTTCCCGCTAATTCTTTCTCTTTCTCTCCTCCAGGAGGAGGGGGGTCAGGGGTTGGGTCTCGCCTCGGCTCCGGCGGTCTCTGGGGTTCTGGGGCAGGACGCCGCCGGGCTATTCTTACTGGACCTGGGGTTCGGGCTGCCTGAGGACTACTTCTGGGGAATCGGGATCTGCCAAGATGGGTTTCTTCGTGGCTTTCTTATCCTGCTCTTTCATTCTAGGCTGTTCCTTTTTCTGTCTAGAATCTGTTTTAGCTAACATTATTCTGCACTGCTCCTCATAACAGCGCTGCGCCCAGGAGGGCGGATCTTCACAAATACTTAACCAGGAATCTATATAGGGGGTACTGATCGGGGTGCGCTACCCGCACTCTACGGTTGTATTGACTGAATAATCTCTACGGTGAACGTTCCCCTCTCGGGGCCAGATGGGGGTCTAGATCGGGCCACTCCCTAGTACACAAAATCTGCAAACGGGCTGCTGTCATTTTAATACCATAATCTCTCCTGAATATCCCTCTTTAAAATGTGCGATCATACATTCTAATGGAGTGTTTTTCTAGTAGACTCCGCCCCTCCATTTCGATGTGTGCGCGCAACAACAGACAGAAGGGAAAAGGAGTGCGGACCGTGGGTAAGGGGTCCTCACGGCCCTGGAAACGTATAGGGAATACAAATAACAAGACAAGACGACAATCGCTTCCCCCTTTTCGCGACCTGAACGTGGTCGCCCGGTCAGGAAATGCGCTAATCTTGGGTACGCCAACACTTGGTCCGAGCTGCCAGTCCTCTCATTCACACTTCGTTCACAACAATCATGCTAGCAACGTATTCCCAGAATGCATTCGTTTCTATCTATTCTGACTAGTCTTTTCCCAATTACAAAAAGGATGAGGGTTTCACCTAGCGAATTCCCATGCCAGGCTACTCGGCTCTTCCCTTGAGAGGTGATCAAGCTCTCTTCCAAATTCACAATATCTCGAGATTCCAGATTCCAACTTCCAAGTTCCGATGGCAGTACTGCTCTTTCTATTTCTGTCTAGACCCAAATCAAAACTATACTCACCGGATCCGGCATCAAAACTTCCCAAGCAGGCGCATGAGTTTGGACCTCGGACTCCCCTCACTCGGGTTCGAGGCGTTGGCTCCAACCGGGCCCGGCACCCGCCGAGGTCCGACCAGCTCCCTCCGATACAAGGGACCGGTGGCGCCAGGGAGCGGCCCTCGTCGGAAGGGCGCGATCCCGGCAGGACCAAGCCTATAGAGGCGGAAAGTCGTGGTATATTGCCCTATATACACTTTGATTCCACAACTTCCCGGCCAACGCACCAAGGAATATGTAGCAGCAAAGCGCAGACAAACCAATGATACCAGGAGTCTTTTCAGAAGGTCCAAATCATTTATTTGTGCACAAGTCTCAAGCAAGGCAATTTCAAAATGGCTGAGCAAAGTTTTCAAGCATTACAACAACTTTTATAGACTTCTGTTCCATTCTAGGTATAGAAAAACATTTCATTGGTCCCGGTACTCTCCCGTACCTCCCGTAGCCCTTCTATTGGTCCCGGTACTGATAAGTTTCTCCAATTATGTTCCTTCTGTGGGCTTCTGTGGGCATGACACCTGCCTGCCCCCCCTTCTAGTCCCAATTACAATGGTCAGTTCATCAACTTGTACTTTCACACTTTCAAGGCTATGGGACCATTTGTGCGTTGCAGATGAGCAAGGTTCTGTAACTCATCTGTCAGCACTCCTCAATATTTCTCTGCAAATGTACTTTTTCTTATCAGTAACTTTAAACACATCTTTTCTGTATTTTTCCATTTCTTAATTCAGCAACTCTGCTTATCTAAGCTAATTCAATATTTCTACTGAGTTCTTTCTTACAATAGCAGCATGTTTGGGGATGTGCAATCCTATATGCCTCTCCACAGGCCTCATTTACAGGTAAAGCCAGCCATGCTGGCCTGCCTATGTCAGACACCGTGGTCACAGGCCTGCACCTGCCACAGTAGTGTAGCTGGATTTAAAAAAGGTTTGGGACAAGTTTCCTGGAGGAAAGGTCCATAAACAATTTTTCATAGGAACCCAGGATATCACTGCTTGACCCAATACAAGCATTGTTGAAACTCTGTCTATTGGGGAATATGCTAGGTACTTGTGACCTAGATTGGCCACAGTTGGAAACAGGATACTGGGCTTGATGGACCCATTGCAGCCTTGATGCCCTGCTATAAAATTATTCTTCAAGTGCGATACTGGCTGATCTTTCCATGCACGGTCATTTCGATAGGTCTCCTACAATACCTCAAAAAAGGAATGTAGTTTTAAAACATTGGCCCAATGTAATTCTGATGTCTTGTTCTACTTACATTCTTTTGGAAATAAAGGTAAATGGAACCACCTCCCCCAGATATTTAGGGATTACTACCAAAATGATGACAGCTATGTTTGCCAGATAGGTATCTGCAACTCTGAGGAGAGAAACCACTATAAATGATCCTTTAACACCCTTTAGATTAATCAGCTCATACGCTTTAATACCAACTATGTCTGTCCTGATTAATGTTATTTCTAGTAATGCCAAAGGAATTAAATGATTAGCTACTAATTGCAAAGCATTGCCAATAATTTATAGAAAGCAGATGCTTTCTTCCTTGCATTTATTCCTCTTCCCTCTTTTGTTTAAACGCGAATTAAAATAATTATCTTCCTCTAGTGACATTTCACCAAGATTTCCCAGAGCAACAACCTGCAGGCACAGATCAGTGGAGCTATATAGAAAAATCTCTACAGACAAGGTTATGGAAACCTGTTTAAAAATAAAATAACACTAAACCGACATTTGCAGGAATAAAAGAGGCGGGGGGGGGGGGGAACGACTTTGTTCCTCCAAGACAATGTTCTTTTCAAATGTTAATTTTGTTTGTATATCTGACTGGGGCACTTTCATCTTTTAAACTGCTTTCATTATACCTGGAATACATGTGGCAGAACAGTGACTCAATGTGACCTTTGTGAAATATAAGCAATTCTTCCCCATTGTCAAATGAATAATGAAATGGATCAGATACTTCCTGAAGACATCATAATAGAGTCTAAGCTGTACAACCCATGAATTTTCCACAGCAGCCATCCATGCTGCCTCAGTCAGAAATGTTCGTACAGCAGTCTGCTCCTGGTCATCTTTTCTGTACCTTTCAGAGAAAGTAAAAGAAACCTTTGTTGTAAAAGAAAGGCAGTTCTTAAACATAAAAAGGCATATATGCTGGTGCATCTGACCTATAGCAAGGCTGATGGAAACCTCTGCTGGCTTGCAGTACTCCACCACGAGTCCACCATATGAAACACCATGGGCCCGATATTGAGTTAGGATGGCTAGGCGTGAGTACAGTCCAGGGTCACCGCACATGCCCAGAAACTGCAGAGGTTAACCCAGCAGCGGGCAATATTGTACCACGATGCCCAGTTTGGCTTCTACAGGTTAAAGATAGGCCCGAGCTTTTGTAGCACCATGTCTTTTTACCCCGTAGAAGCTAACTGGGT